>CM072778.1:29102500-31602500 GCA_036936925.1 Cenchrus fungigraminus | reverse complement strand
CGGACAAGAAGAAGAGGAAGAGGAGGGCGAGCCCTCCCCTGGCAATCCAGACGCCGACAATTCCCACACCTTTGACCAAGAAGGTCGAAGATGATGAAGATAAGGCCACCGATGATCCGCCGGTTGTAGAAGATCGTACGGCGAGGAGGTCACTCAGTCCCGCGGCCAAAAGGCAGTGGGTGTTAGAGCAGAAGACAAACGAGGATGACCTTCATCGCATGAGGGAGGTGCAGCGGGCTACCGCTGGTACGCAGGCGAGGATGCCTATGCAAGTAAAAGTACGGCCCTTCAGGCCGAAGCCACGTGCCCCGGCTACTGTGAGGTGAGGTCGTAGTACTGAAGTTCATCTATTTATTGGTTCTTGCATTGTGTTGACGAGGATTTGTGCAGGTCAGACGTCCAACCCCAGAGCGCCCTGGGTGCTCAAGATTCGCCTTCACGGACAAGGTCGTCCGACCATTAGGCCGGGTCTCGGGCTTCGGTTGATGACGCGGGGACGGCGGCTCCTCCGCCTGCCACTGAGGTCGGAAGACAAGGTTCCATGGGCGACGTCGGGGCTTCGTCTTCTCCGCCTATTATCGACGTGGACCCCATCAACTCGGTGCCCAGCACGTCGGCTCAGGGCCCAACTGCGGATCCGATACAGATCGAGCCGCCAAGGGAGAACCCAGAAAAAACCGGTGTGCAGGCACCGAGTTTGATGTCGACGGGGCCGACGTTGAGGCATGAGGAGATTGACTGGACCGGTACCCCCTGGCAGGAGGATATCTTCGACGACAACGAGGATATGAGGGCGGTTCGCTCAGCTTGACACTCAATCAAGCGTTTACAGTAAGCACTTTTCTTGTATTTGCTTCAACAGCTTGTCTTGTGATTGCTTTTGACGACTTGCCTGCTTGTTGCTGTGAAGCAGTCGCTGGCGGATCGAGCTAAGGGCAGGGCCGACCTGCTGAAAGGTGCTGCAGCCACGCAGCTACGGGTGGTCGAGCTTGAGCAGGAGCTCAAGCAGGTCCGTGAGACGGCGGCAGCGGACAAGAAGAGGCTTGAGGACGAGCTGGTCGAGGAGAGGCGCAAGACCCGTGAGGCGAATACGCAGTGCAACACAATGAGTGTTGGTAAGGCCGGCTGCCGTGGTACTATTTTTATCATGACTTGTACTACTGAGGACTGGACCTCAGGACATCTTGTTTATTGCAGAGTTTCATAGGCGAGAGGACGACCTCAAGAACGAGCTGAAGAACTCCAATGAGAAAGTTTGAAGCTTGGAGGTAAGGGTCCGGGAGGCCGATGCTGGTCCCGAGGAGCTGAAGCGGGTGATGAAGGAGACCATAGACAGTGAGTACGCTGTATCTCAAAAGCTGGCTTATGAGAAATAGGCTCGAAGGGATCTTGAGGTCAGTCTCGAGGTAGCTTTGAAGGCGCTACAAAATGACCAAGTGATCATTGCAGGGCAAGAGGTGGAGCTTAATGACCTGAAGAATGTTGCCCATTTTGCGATGGACATAATAGCGTCGCAGGTTGAGGGGGAGGAGCCCAAGCCTGCTATCGACCACCTTCTGGCCACGCCCGAGAAGCTGCTCGACCTCCTGAAGGCGACGAGCTTGGTGGCGGCTACGGAGGCGTTGGTCCGGGTGAAGTCTCACTATCCCGACGCTGACATGGTCAAGGTCGGAGAAGGCTCAGATGCGATGAAGGATCCCAAGGTCTTGGAGCTTGAGGTGCATGAAGCCGCTATGGCGGTGATGGACGCCCTTGATTATGAGGGCGATGACGGGGAGGAGTAGTCGTAGTCCTGGAGCTGTACCCCCTCCCTCTTCCAGTCATGTAAAACATTACTTCATATCCTTCTTTTGTGGCCTGCATGACGTACTTGTTTTGTGTTTGCGTGAACTTGGTAGTCTTGAAGTGACGTGTCTTGTATCATACGCCGCTAACCACTACTCACGGAGAGGCTGGCTTACCGACCACCACAGCTCAGCGGGGAGGCTTACGTGTGATCGGTGCGCGGGGGGGAGTCTAGGACTCAAGTTTTGCAACCTTTACGACCAAGCAGGCTCGCAGCAACACAAAGCAGGTAGTCATGAAGGACAATGTCCTCAGGTTGAATGACCCATATATTGGCATGAGCCAAGCCCCAGAGCATGTCGAGGGGGAGGAACAGAAAATTTAACCCCGAGGTCTTGCGATCCTCGTGTTGGCTTTGGCCAAGCCCCCGAGCATGTCGAGGGGGAGGGTTTATGACATGAAAGAGAAGGAGGTAGAACTCGAGACACAGCAGATGACTGCTTTAATATTTATTGAAACTGAAAAAAGTACAAGGACGAGAAATACATAGCTGTAATAAAATCTATTCTACGGGTAGAATCGTCGTAGATGTTCCACGTTCCATGGGTTGGGTACGCCTTGCCCGTTGCCCCACTGGAGGCGATATGTGAATGGGCTGATGACTTCGGTGACGATGAAGGGTCCTTCCTAGGGGGCAGAAAGCTTGTGCATGCCGTCGGTCTTCTAGATACGCCTTAGGACTAGGTCACCAACGTTGAAGGAGGTCTCCTTGACGTTGCGATCGTGGTACCGACGGAGTTGTTGGTCATGACGAGCTTGCCTCATAACGGCAACCATTCTCTGCTCCTCGAGGCTATCGAGATCTACACGACGATTCTGCTCGGCTTCTCCCTCCTCGTAGAACTGTATGCGTGGAGCTCCGAAAGTGACGTCGGTGGGTAGGATGGCCTCCAAGTCGTAGACCAGGAAGAAAGGTAAGAAGCCCGTGGCAGAACTGACTTGGGTTCTTAGACCCCAAATCACGTGTGGTAGCTCAGCTAACCAGCGGGTAGCGTAATTTGAAGCGTCATCAAAGATGCGATCTTTGAGAGCTTGGAAGACCATGCCGTTGGCACTTTCGACCTGGCCGTTGCACCTGGGGTGGGCGACCGAGGAGTAGTAGATGTCAATTGTGTTGTCTTGACAGAAATCCCAAAAGGCAGACCCTGTGAAGGCTATCCCTAGATCGGTGATGATCCTGTTGGGCACACCGAAGTGATGTGTTATGTCTTGCATTCATTTGGCTGCATCTTCCGACGTGACTTTTGCGACAGGACGGACTTCAATCCACTTGGTGAATTTGTCGACGGCCACCAGGATATACCTGTAGCCGCCTAGAGCGGTTCAGAACAGACCCACAGAGTCAAGGCCCCACATGGCGAAGGGCCAAGATGGGGGAATCGTGCGCAGGGCCTGAGCTGGCAGGTGCTGCTGCTTGGCAAAGAATTGGCACCCTTTGCACCTCTTGACGAGGTCTTTGGCGTCAGCCATGGCCGTGGGCCATTAGAAACTAGATCGGTATGCCTTGCCGACCAGGTTGGCGGAAGCTGCGTGGCAGCCACACTCGCCGTCGTGAATCTCAGCCAGGAGCTGTAGACCTTCTGACCGCAGGATACACTTCATTAAGACGCCAGTAGAGGTAGCTTTTCTGTAGAGGTCGTTGCTGATGACGACGTAGTTAGCACTACACCGCGTAATGCGCTCTCGTTCGGCTTTGTCTTCTGGGACTCGTTGGTCGAGTAGGAAGGCTAAGAAAGGCTCGCACCAATCATCCTCTTTTTCTGTCATCAGCACGTCGCAGGGAGGTGCTGGGGTTAGGTCGGGCTGTACTAGGTCCAGATTGTCCGGGTCCAACAGCTTGATCGAAGGCTTGCGTAGGTCTTGGACGAACACACCTGCCGGGACTAGAGCCCGCTTGGAGCCTAGTTTGGATAGTACGTCAGCGGCCACGTTATTGTTGCGTGGTACGTGCTGGAACTCAATTCCCTCGAAGTGGCCTTCGAGCTTGCGGATCTCAGTGCAATAAGCGTCCATTGTGTCTTTGACACAGTCCCACTCTTTGTTGACTTGTTCGATGACGACCTTGGAATCGCCATAAGCCAGTAGTCGCTTGATGCCAAGGGACACTGCTATACGGAGCCCATGAATTAGAGCTTCGTATTCTGCTCTGTTGTTGGAGGCTTTATAGTGTATTTGCAGGACGTACTTGAGCTGTTCTCCCTGAGGAGAGATGAATAATACTCCTGCTCCTGCGCCTTCGAGGTTGAGGGCGCCGTCAAAGTACATTATCCAGTGTTCAGGCCTCTCCTTGGGAGGGGGCATCTGGATCTCTGTCCACTCTGACACGAAGTCAGCTAGGATTTGTGACTTGATCGCCTGTCGAGGGCAGAACTCGATGTCGAACTCTCCAAGCTCTAGTGACCACTTAACGATGCGACCATTAGCGTCGCGGTTGCGGATGATCTCTCCTAGAGGGAATGATGATGGCACCATGATCTTGTGAGCTTGGAAGTAGTGACGCAGCTTTCTCGACGTGATCAGGAGTGCGTAGAGCAACTTCTGAGGCTGTGAATACCATGTCTTAGCGTCAGCCAGGACCTCGCTCACGTAGTACACAGGTCATTGAACAGGATAGGCCTGCCCTTCTTCTTCTCGTTCTGCGACGAGAACCGTGCTGACCACATTAGTGGTGGCGGAGATGTAGAGGAGGAGCGTTTCGCCTGGTATGGGTGGCGTTATAATTGGAGGAGTGGTCAAGGAGTCTTTGAGAGCCTCGAAGCCTTCTGTGCTTCTTCATCCCATACGAACTTATCTGCTTTCTTCAATAGCTTGAAGAAAGGCAGACCTTTTTCGTCGAGCTTGCTGATGAAACGACCTAGAGCCACCATCATACCTGTGAGCTTCATGACGTCTTTCTTGCAAGATGGCTTGGCCATGTTGCGTATTGCGTCGACCTTGACGGGGTTGGCTTCAATGCCTCGGTGTCCGACCATGAAGCCCAGGAGCAATCCGGAGGGTACACCGAAGACGCACTTGGTCGGGTTGAGCTTCCATTGGTACTCGCGTAGGTTGGAGAAGGTCTCGGCGAGGTCGGCGATGAGCTGGTCTTGTTCAGTGGTCTTGACGACCACATCGTCGACGTAGGCTTCAATGTTTTTCCCGATCTGGGACTTCAAGCACTTCTGTATCACCTTCTGGTAGGTCGCACCGGCGTTTTTCAGGCCAAATGTCATGACCTTGTAGCAGTAGATGCCATTGGGCGTTATGAACGTCGTCTTGTCGTCGTCGTCGGGGTTCAGGGCTATCTGGTGATACCCAGAGTAGCAGTCGAGGAAGCAAAGTAGGACGCTACCAGCCATGGAGTCCACGACCTGGTCGATGCTAGGAAGGGGGAAGGGATCTTTCGGGCAGTGCTTGTTAAGGTCAGTGTAGTCGATACACATTCTTAATCCTCCAGTCTTTTTGGGTACAAGAACCAGGTTTGCGAGCCAAACCGGGTGTTTACATTCACGGATGAATCCTGCAGCTAAGAGCTTACAGATTCTACTTCTATAGCTTGCTTTCTATCTTTTGCAAATCGCTGGAGCTTTTGCTTGATAGGTCGTGCGGTCTTGCTTACTTCAAGGGCGTGCTCAGCCAGCTCCCTGGGGACACCGGGCATGTCAGACGGGCTCCATGCGAAGATATCGGTGTTGTCCCGGAGGAAACTGGTGAGCGCGAGTTCCTATTTGGGGTCGAGGTCGGCCCCGATGGTGACTTCCTTGGATGCGTCGGGCAGGCCGAGGCAAACTTTCTTCACAGCAGGACTTGGATCCAAGGCTGTGGCTGTACGCTTCTGCTCTGGCACCTCCAGAGTGGTTTGGTCGATCTTGGCGGCCTGAGCGACCATGACCGTGGCTGCAGCTTTGCAGGCAGAGTCCTTGGCGAGTTCGACGGTGGTGCTCTCGCAGTTGTAGGAGACCATGATGTCACCAAGGACGGAGAGGATCCCGTTTGGTGCTGGCATCTTCATGATGAGGTAGGTGTGGTATGGAATAGCCATGAACTTGGCCAACATGGGTCGACCAAGGATGGCATGGTAGGAGGAGCGGAAGTCCGCGACCTCGAATGTCAGGTACTCTGTGCGGAAGTTTTCCTTTGTGCCGAAGGTGACCGGCAGGCACACACGACCTATGGGGTACGCCGCCTTGCCGGGTACCACGTTGTAGAAGGGTTCATCACAGGCGGTCATCTTGTTGAAGTCGAAGTCCATCTTTCTCAGTGTCTCTGTGAAGATGATGTTCAAGCTACTGCCCCCGTCGACGAGGGTCTTAGGTAGGAACGCGCCATCCACAATGGGGTTAACGACCAGCGGGTAGGTCCCGGGGTCAGGTATGTGCACCCAATGGTCTTTCCTGGAGAAAGTGATTGGGTACTCCGACCAACGCAGAGGTTGTGGAGTTTCAGTATTGACTTGGCTGATCTCCCTTGCGTTTGATCGCTGCTGTCTGTTGCTCTTGGCTGCTTGGCGACCACCAACGATGAAGTTGATCTCCCGGTTGGCGGTCTGAAATGCACCATTGGGGTTGCCCCCTTTTGGCGGTGGTGGTGGAGAAGGCTCCTTGCGGTTGTTGTTGTTGCGGTTGTGGTCGTCCTGGCGACGACGATCATCACGCCGGTCGTCGCGGCGATCATCCCACCGGTCGTCGCGGCGATCATCCCGCCGGTCGTTGTGGTTGTCTTCATGACGATCATCGCGGCGGTAGTCGTCACGACGGTCATCTCGACGATCATCGCAGCAATAGTCGCGGCGGTCCCTGTCGTTGTTGCGACGGTAGGGTCGGCTCTCGCGGTAATCACATCGATCAGGTCGACGGTTACTATTGTCGTAGTGGCGGCTGCTGTTTTGGTCGTCTTTGTTGCCACTCTTGGTCTTCTTGGGTTCCGGGGGTACCCCTAGGGCGCGCTTTAGCTATTCGCACTCTCTCATGGTGTGCTTGGCGTCGCAGTGGAACTGGCACTGGTCGTCCATGACCATGTTGAAGTCACCTTCAAGGAAGGTGGAAGGTCTGGGTGGGTCGGTCGCGTAGACTTCGCCAGATCGCTTACGCGACCTGCTCCCACCGTCATCGTGGTCTTCCCCGTTAAAGTCGTGCATCACCGCGTCTTGAGTATCGACAAGCTTGTCGACGTAGGCCATGAGGTCGGCGATGGTGTGGGCGTCAGCTTCGTGGATCTTCTCGAAGAGCTTGATGTTGGTTACCCCCTTCTTGTAGTAGGCGATGACGTCTTCGTCCTTGACACCTGCGAGAGTGTTGTGGTTCTCAAAGTAACGGTTAGTGTATTCTCTGAGAGTTTCATCTCGCCTCATCCGCACTCTAGCGAGGTGATGTGTATTGCCAGGATGATTGTAGGTCGCCTGCTAGTTGGTCGTGAAGAGCCGTGACAAGGTCGCCCATGAGGTGATGCACTCCGCAGGAAGGTTGTCGAGCCACAGGAGTGGCGCTTTGCCCATCACAAGGGGGAAGTACCCTACCATGTGGTCCTCATTGCCTCCAGAGGCGCGTGCCGCAATGCTGTACATCTTGAGCCAAATACTTGGGTCAGAGCGACGGTCGTATTTCTCAATGGCTGGCTTGAAGTCTTTGGGGTATCTGATCGTCCTGAGACGACGTGAAAACGCCGGGAAGTTGTTGACTGCTCCAGGACTGGCTGATGGAGCGTAGGCCATCGGGATAATATAGAGGTCATCTGGAGGACCATTGTCTTGGTCGTATTGGGCGCGTCGTAGGAGCTCTTGGTTGTGCATTTGCCGAAGTTCCGTTGCTTGAATAGGATTATTGGCGTTAAGGGGATCGGGGACCCCGTTGTCGCGGTCGTAGTTAGCACGGCGTGCTATTTCCACTTCGTCTCGTATACGTCGACATTGACTACCCTCGGCGTGGTTGGCTTGTACTGGTGGAGGTTGAGCTCCAGCGTTCTTCCTTGCATTGGCAGCAGTGTTTTGTTGTTGGGCACCGGCAGCATTGGCTGTGTTGTTGGCGACGTTGCCTGCCGCATTAACGGCAGTGTTGGCTGGAGGGTTGGCCGCGCCGTTGGCGGCAGCGTTGGTAGCGAGGTTGACCGGCTGTACTACTTCATTTTCACCTCCTCCCTCTTCAGCCATGGGCTGAAGGGGCCCGTTGCTGCGACGTCGCTGGCGAGGGTGTTCCGACCTACTCCTGGAGTAGGAGCTTGCAGCTGATCTGCTGTATCCTGGGCCCCTTTCTTCGACCTGGGCGGTAGCGACGCGGATGTGAGCTTGTAGACGCCGTATTGCTGGAGTATCCTCAAGTTGTCCCAGCGCGGCAAGGGCTGCGCCTAAGTTTGCTTGAGGAGAGTTGTAGACTTCATGGCCATCTTGCTCAAAGTCCCTCAGGAGGTCTCTAGCACGTAGGCAGTTCCGACGAGGCTCGTTGTGATTCTGATGCTGCTGAGGAGCTGCTTGAGCTGGTTGTGCTCCATTGACGACGTTGCCTCCCGGTTGATTGCTAGCACCTTGCCCGACGTTGGCCACGGGCTGACCTGCGCCTGCGGCAGCTGCATCTAACTCCTGCTGACGACGTGTGGCTCTTGCGGCATTGGCGTTTTCACGCTCTATGCGCTACTCGTCCGTTTCTCCGGGCTGAGGAGGTACGTCTGTGGAGACCACCAGGACCTCGCGGTCTGGGATCTCAAGCATCTTACCCGGATAGTTCGGGGAGATGGTCGTACGAGCGATCTGAAATGCGAGGCAGTCCAGAGACGGCTCTCGGTTGAACTGGCGGCGATGAGCCACAGTAAGAGGTCGGTGAAACTTCTTGAGCACACAGCACTGGCGAGCCGTGCGTTTGGAGTTCTCATGGATAGGGCAAGGGTCGTCGAGGTGACCCCTGCAGTTTCCACGGTATGGAGTCTTTGGTCCAGATTCGATCTGGATCTTGCGCTTCATGTAGCGAGACGCTACGTGAGCCGCGTTCCGCAGCCCAAGAGGCATGCGGATTGGAGCAGTAGAGGTCGTGCGAGGACGCTTGGTGCGTTTGCAGACCTTGATCGTGTTGGAGAGCATGTCTTCGACGCGATCAAGCCCCGCGATCAGGTCGCGAGGAGTGGGTGGGTGGGTTTCCGCCAGCAGATCTGTCCTGGCCTGCTAGTTGGAAGTGACCGCGTTGCTCTCGATGACGAGGCAAGCGGCTGGAGCGGTGGATTCCGCCGGCATAGAGCCGAAGCAAATGTCGACGGGGTTGGCGAGGATGTCCGCCATGCTCTCCGGGAAGATGACGCCGTTGGTCGAAGCCATCGAGTTGCACGAAGAACCTTGGATTCCTGCCTCTACCTGGCGCGCCAACTGTCAGAGGTTGAGATCTGGATAGCCCACAGGGGGGTTAACCCTGGTGGTTTATTTGTTCGGCGGGGCGGAATCTAAGGTTAAGAACTCGAAGGTTGCGCACGAGCACACGGAACACAGAGAACACGACGAGTTTATACTGGTTCGGGCCTCCAGAGAGTAAAACCCTACGTCCAGTTGTTGGTGTAGATTGCTTGAGGATTGCGTGATTGTTACAAGGGGTCGCCCTGCCCGCCTTATATTGGCCAGCGGACAAGGTCGGTTCCCAGACTCCTGGTCGGTTACGACCAGGAGACCTAAGCCTAGTTGATTACAACACTTGCCATATCCGTCGATCTGCGTGTCGGAATCCACCGATGTCTTGTCTTGTACGCCAAGTCTTGAAGTCATCCTGGATAAGGTCGTCTGGAATCTTCTGGAAGGTTTTCAGGAGGTCGTGTGGGCCACCAACTAGGTCGGTTGGGCCCACTGTCAGGTCGGCGGGTCTTCTGATAGGCCGGACCCACTTGTCGGGGACGGCCGTGAGCCTGGTCGGTGGGGACCCAGGGGTACCCATGTCTCACACATAAGCTCTGAAAAAACGTCATAAACCAACATCGATCCCACATGTAAGCATTATTTTAAAAACAGAGTGTTCCAAGTCGTCATAAAATTCAGTAGGGTCCCACATGTAAGCATTTTTTCGAAATTAGAGTGTTCCAAGTCGTCATAAAATTTTCCACGGTCCAACATGTAAGCATTTTACCCATGTCAGCGGCGTCATAAACCAACTTTGGTCCCACATGTAAGCATTATTTTAAAATAGAGTGTTCCAAGTCGTCATAAAATTGAGTTCGGTCCCACATGTAAGCATTTTTTTTTGAAAATAGAGTGTTCCAAGTCATCATAAATAATTCCAGGGTCCCACGTGTAAGCATAGGTCACGAAATGTTGCAAAAATAATTTGCCATGGCATGGGTTCGAACCAGGGACCTGAAGGAACAAGGGTGTGCTGTTTACCACTGCACCACTTGTTGGTTGTGATACGTTTTTGGGAAACTCTACTAATAGTTCATGCAAATTCTTTACTTTGACCAGGTCCCACATGTAAGTTTCAGTTGAGTCTATAATTACGTATTGAATGGCTGGTGAGACACTTCACTCAGACTTCGCAAAGACTTTTGACTTCTGCTACGCAGATTTGCAATAGTTCGTGGTAAGAATGGTGGATCCTAGCGGTGAGGGGAAGATGGTTGCGCCGCCACATCCCAGCAACAAGAGGATGAGACAGCAAGACAAGGTTGGTCCTCTGGTTTGAGCCGCTATATTTTCCCCTATCTTACTAGGGTTGGGGATATCTAGATTTGGGGATCTGGAGGATTGATGAGCATATTTGGTAGATTTAGATTGCATTATCGTACCTTTAGATTTGCACTTCGATAGGTGTTAGAAGTTGATAGGCTATAGACAATTCATGTTAGATTCAGTTAGTTTTCAATTTGCATCGTCTTACAGTAGGTTTTGTATTTTAGTAGCTTCTAGATGTGCTTCAAGCCACTCGTTTTATGGATTTTTGTGGAGGTGCACAATTGATAGGATTGATAGGTCCATTGTTTTATGAATTGGTAGATTGAAGATACTATTTCGGAGCTGCAGACCGTTGAAGGGACATCTGGATTCTGCCACGATTGTTAGCGTTTGCACAATTCACAGGTGTTAGATTCAGTTAGTTTCCAATTTGCATCGTTCGATGGATCGATAGGTTCATTTAGGACAACCGTGCCCTTGCTGAGTTATGTAGGTAGCAAACAACCAGGTTTTGTGGCGTGTGGTGGTTGTTTTACTGTACTCATACAATTGGGTTCAAGGGGTTTAGGTTTTTTTATAGACTGAGATGAGTTTATTTTTCAGATCAAGATGAGTTTTCTCCAAGGATTAGTTTAGTTCTACAAGAACATCTTAATGTTATTTTAGAAGATCTGGATGCCTCATCTCGGGGGAGAACTCTATTAGGATCTCCAAAGAGATCCAAAACATGATAGAACAACTAGCTGAAAGAGAGAAATAGCTTCAGTACACACCTAAGAACAAGAAAACTGAGGGCAGAGATTATTCTTCTTACCATAGACATTGGAATAAAAGCGTTAATAAATGGGTAGGACATTGAGTTTGTTTGGTCTGTCTTTTCTTTTAAATGTTCAAGAAGTTTGTTGTCAGTTGGACTGAAACGGGTACCCTTGCCTGTTAGTACCCGTTTCAGTCCAACAGACAACGAACTTCTGAAAATTTAAAACAAAAGACTGACCAAACAAACTCAATATCCTACCCATTCATTGACGCTTTTATTCCAATGTATATGGTAAGAAGAATGATCTCCACCCTCAGTTGTCTT
Organism: Cenchrus fungigraminus; assembly: GCA_036936925.1. NCBI lineage: Eukaryota > Viridiplantae > Streptophyta > Magnoliopsida > Poales > Poaceae > Cenchrus > Cenchrus fungigraminus. Next base: position 31,590,960 of record CM072778.1, on the reverse strand, counting down.
GTCCTTAGGTGTGCGCTGAAGCTCTTTCTCTTTTTCTGCTAATTGATTTATGATGTTTACAATCTCTTTCGAGATCCTATAGAGTCCTCGCCCTGAGATGAGACATCCAGATCTTCTGCAAGGACATTAAGAAATGCAAGAGAGTCCCGCAAGGCCACAAAATTCACGGTAGGAGGTGCAGAAGGTGAAGGAACAGCTGCAGGAGGCCAAACATGAGATGGAGTTATGATTATGAATGAGTAGTGATGATTATTGTGAAACTTGTATCATGATTGTGTTTTGGTGTTGGCTACCGGATCATCGTATGATGTTTGCTACTTGTTGGTGGACTGGTGGTGTGAACTTTGTGGTGATGAGTTGCTATGAGATGTCATCTTATTATGCCGATTTGGTTTAATCTATTCCAAATTGATTCGAGCATACTCACCATTCGGAATTCATACGCATTGCAATGGAGGTCATTGAGAATTGCAGTTAACGACTGGCACCGGACGTTAACCGACGAACTTGTGTGCACACCCCCTCTGAACGTACGTGTCGATCATTGTGAATCGCAATGCCTGGCCTTATTTACTCTCGGTCGCCGACATGTACCAAGTCGAAAGGTTGAAGCTGCACTGTGCGTCAAAGATGTGGGACATGGCAAGCGAGGAAACTGTGACTTCATTTCTACGATGGGCAATTCAGGCTAACTGCACACAATTGCAGGACAAGTGCATGTCTCTCTTAGAGCGAATCTTTCCTCACGGAATACTCACATATGATTGGGCGGTTGTATGCACTGATTATCCCGAATTTATGCACAATCTCCGTAGAAGATCCAAACTCATTCGTTTCGAGCATATTCACCATTCAGAATTCATACGCGTTGCAATGGAGGTAGAGGAAGAACAATGGAGGTATGGTGGTAATAGATAGAGAAGGGGGAAGTTTTGATTGAGGAAACTCCGGCCTGTTGATGTTTCTCAAGGAGGACCTTCCTAGTGGTAAAAAGGGAGGAATAATGTAAAAAGGGAGGAATAATTGCTGAGACAGGCCTCATATAAGAGGTCGCTCAGCAAGGACAATAATGAGGAATAATGTGAATCGTGGTGTTATTGCTAGGTAGACGGTTTAGAGGTGCTAATCATGCTTGTATTTTGGTATTTGCTACTTGTTGGTGGTGTGAACTTTGTGGTGATGAGTAGCTGTGAGATGCCATCTTATGATGTTTGATACTTGTCTGCTCTGGATGTTTTGCGGGAAGGACCTTCCTGATTATCGAATGCGTAACTGCTTGTTCCATACAGTGATTGTGGTAGAAACTCATACATATGCGCGGAATAATTGATGAAGGATGATAATATAGATATTTGTACATTGAATTGCGTTACAGGTGGTACACAATCGAAGTTCCTCATTACGGATAGCTAGGCAACAACCATGTTCCTCTCGACCAAATCCAGTCCCCACGAACCTGCTTAATGCGGATCGCTGGAGTAGTGTTGACGCCTGGAACAATACCTATTCCCTGCTGGTAGATCCAGTACTCATTCTTTTCATTGTGATGATAAGTTTGTAGGAAGTAAATGTGATTTGCCCTCAGGTTAGCCAAACCAGAAATGGCATGCTCTTTTGTAACAATGCACTTGCTAGGACCAAACAAGATGATCTTATTTCAGAACTCAGGAGCTCTCTCCCAGGGAATAGGCTGCCAAATGTCCCCCACGAATGAATGCAAAGTTAATTCTACCACCTCAGCTTCTTTCTCCTCCAGAACAACAAAGAACAATCGGTCTTCACCTTCGAGTAGAGAAGAGTTGCCCATGCTAATAACCCATGACAACCGAAGTCCAACAGGATGGGAAGGTGCCGGAAGATCCTGCCCCAAGTAGATCCGCATGTGTTCAGAAGAACTGCACCAGAAATCTTCCGAAGGAAGTGTAGTCCAGTCGGATTGGCTACCCAAATGCCACATGGAAACGGGCAATGACTCAAGCGCTGCAAAAGATTTCTCTGGCCAAAAGAAAGTAATCACGACAAATGACTCTGCACCAGTTGCTATTTCAAGGCACAAGATACAAGCTTGGAGAGTAGCCATTTGGCTCCATTTCGGAAGTCGAGGAAGGCGAATGTGCTTCCGAGGAGACAAAGGATTCAGCATGAGCGTGTTGCACCAATCTCTACAATCTAAGGCGACTAGGCTTCCAGATCCGCCGCAACCAATCAATCTGGTCCTTTTCCCAACCAATGTAGGAAAGGAGACCTCACTGCTCCAGATTTCACTGATAAATTCAGATTTCAGAATCCAAGGGTCAAACTGGCGTGCCTCACCTGAACGAGCGCAGTTCCAACCCTTGCAGACAGCTTTGAACATGATGAAATCTCTTGCATCACTGATCTTATTGGCGACGCTCACAACAATGTCAGGAATAAGATTTGCCCAGGGACGAGTCATCATTGACAGGATAGCCAAAGAACAAGGTTGTGGGAGAACAATGGAGGAGTTACAGCTCCAACAAAGACAAATGAGTGGAAAAGGTAGTCCAGAAGGTCCGGTATACTGATGTCTTGCTAAAAGGACCTTCTGGACTACTACAATTATTTCTTCCGGTCCGTTAACATTCCGCTGAACGGTCTTTCCCCCTTCCTCAGAACGTCCTCCCTCCATCCACAAAAGAATGCAATTCTCACTTCCCGATAAGTTTATATGAAGATATAAGTGTAAATTTGGTCAAAATTGAATTAGTTTGAACTGAACGGATCCCACAACTACTCTAATCTTTTCGGGAGCAATTTTTTCAATAATGGCTGAATGGGTTCCTCTGGCCATAAATATCCCCCTTTCCTCCCAGCGCCCTCTTCTCCTCTCCTCACTCTTGCAACCAACAAAAAACCCCATTCTCGCACAGCGCCCTCTTCCTCTCCCAACTCTTGCAACCAACAAAAAAACCCATCCTCGCACAGCGCTCCCTTCCTCTCCCAACTCTTGCAACCAACAAAAAACCCCATCCTCGCACAGCGCTCCCTTCCTCTCCCCATGGAGCCATTGTCTCCTAGAGGTGCGGCGCAAGCCAAATCCTCGTCCGTGAGCAGCTGCAACAAGGCGCTGGGTGCACCATCGACAAAGAAGCGGCGCCTTGATTAGTGGATTAGTGGTAACTGCTACTAGTAGAAGTAGGAGTAGAAGAAGCAGAACGAAGATTCGCCTTCTGTTCATCTGGTCTGATTGAATACTACTACTACTATTTTTTCCTTGTAAGATGTTGGTTTTCTCATTACGTGGCAGTGATAGTTTAATCCGGTCTGACTGAAAACTACAAACCGGACTTTCGTCAGTGTTCTTCTGGTATTTAAGAAATCAATGGAACGGACTTTCCGTATACAACGAATTTATACCGAGGGAGTACACACACAATACCATTTTTATTAGAAACAACACAATCCAAATACAAACGACACAAATGAATGCATACTCATTGATTACACATGAGGATGGATCGATCCACCATAGTTCGAACTACAACGACATACTCTGAACGACATACTACTAGCATCTACCATCACGGCTCATACTACTACCATCACCACATACTACTAGCATCTACCATCACGGCTCATATACTACTACCATCACCACATACTACTAGCATCTACCATCACGGCTCATACTACTACCATCACGGGCTCATGGAAATCCAGCCGCTGCACGGAGTGCAGCAAAACGTGTCTCCTGGATCAGATACTCCTCCAAAGCGCGATGCCTCGCCCTTGCATCCCAAATCCAGGCAGGCGAAACGGTGATGTTGTGCACGTGTAACAGCAGGTCACGAATGGTCCATTGCCTGTGACCCCTGTGGCAAAAAGGGCACACCCACATTCCTTCGTGATAAACACGGGCGGGCCGGCCCTGCTGAAGCCAAAGCAACACAGACCATTTCAAGTCATGCGATTCATCTTGTTCAATGAGCACTGGCCGCGGGGGTGGCATTTCAACGGGCAACAGCAGAGGTGGCGGCCTGGGTCGTGGGCGAAAAGGTGGTGCCATGAGGTTCAGCTGATCCTGAGCTGCCGTTGCCAGCGGCTGAACTGGAGGTGGCATCACCCCCGGGTGTTGCTGAGGTGCCGATGCCAGCGGAAGTGGAGGTGCCATTGGGGCTGGGTGCTACTAAGGTGCCGATACCAGCAGAAGTGGAGGTGCCATTGGGGCCGGGTGCTGCTGCGGTGCCGATGGCAGCGGCTGAACCGGGTGGCGGTGAGGTGCTATTGCCCCGACAACTCCCCTTCCCCGACTCCTCCAATTTCCATGCTTCGTCCCTTCCTTGCCCGGCCATTCCCCACGTACTGCATACACAAAAGAAGAACAAACCCTACATAAGCTAACAATGTGACCGTCTCGATACCATGCATACATAAAGAAAACAAGATTAGCCAACAAAATGATCTCACCCTTGTATCCCACTGAAGTAGAGAAATGCAAGACGGGGAACCGATGAGTGTTGGCCTTGCCTTTCAAGAACGCTCTGCTGCACTTGCCTATTTATCGAGGACTACAGCGGTCATGTGAGCTCGGTGTAGCATTGCTAAAGTTACTATGGAAAATGTGAGATGCTCGGAATATAGTCAGGCCTACGCGTGATAGGAATCTATCTAGGTCAGAATCTTCAGCGGCGTGCATCGATTACATGTGTGGACGATGGGTATCACGGGATGAGCCCGACGTGTCTAGGTAGTATGTGTTTACTTCCGGACTTTCCTCTCTAGTGCACGAGAAAGTCCTGCGGACAAATCACGCCGCATCAGCTGCATCTAATGGCCGTCTCACTGCATCAGCTCATGCCGCATCAACAACGAGACAACTCTCTACCGTTTATTTATGTAATGGTTTAGGTGTCAATTGCATCTGGAGAACAAGATTGGGTGCTGTAATCAGATGGACCGGATGGTCCTTGCGTTGCAACACGCAGGGTGCGGGATGACTTGACAAGTCCTCCTCGATCAGGTACGCTGCGTTAGTCGTGACTGTAAAGGTCTACGAATGGTCTGGATTCGCACTTGATGATTCCCGCAGGCCTTGGAGACTGAGAAATGTGATGAACTTGTTGACGCGACAAGACCAAAACGGAAGAAGCTGGAATTGGAATAGCAATATATGTTTTTTTATTTTTGTTTGTTTGTGTGTGTGTGTAATATTAACATGCATATAAGCACAGAAGGGCATCTCGAATGGGCGTTTGGGAACGACACGCTCTCAGAAGTTGATCCACGTGTCGATCATTGAGAATTGCAGTTAAGCACTGGCACCGGGCATTAACCGACGAACTTGTGTGCACACCCCCTCTGAATGGACGTGTCGATCATTATGAATCGCACTTAAGGACTGGAACCGGGAAGTTCATGACCCGAACGTGGCCACACCCGCACTGAAGGGACGCGTCCATTCGGGTGTAACTGATGTCGACGAACGTTTCGGAATGACACATTCACTCTCACTATAATTAGAGACAGTTTAGGCACGAGATGATCATTGCAGGCCATTTGTGTTAATGGCTTTAGACGCTAAAATGATTCCTTCCATGCAAGTTGACTTCTCAGTCTCAAGCCAGGAAGCGACAGCAGAAGGAACCGCGGGCAAGTTCAAGGAATCCGGTATGTTCATGGTGGGAGGCCGTCAATGGAAGCTACGTTGCTATCCTACAGGTATGAATGATCATCAGTGGATGGATGTTCCAGACGGCATTGCCGTCGTCCTCGTTCCTTTGCACAAATCCCAAATGGTACGTGTCTCGTTGCTACTATGAATACACACACTCACACATGGCGATACGGTCGCATTATGTTATTGTTTGCCAAGCCTGTGACTGCTTCCACATAGGTGCGAGTATTGTTGCGTGCGATGGCTGGAGACCCAAACGATGAAGATGATACGTTTCGAGTTCAAGCTACAAAAGAAGTTTGGTTCATGAATCGGGATCTACAAGAAAGAGGATTTGAATGTCTGGTGGAGCATCATGACATTGAGCGTGTGACATCCAGTGAAGATCGCATACACATATCATGTGTTGTTTCAGTACTGGAGGACGACTGCATTGAAGTTCCTCCTCCATCAGTGCAAAGAAGCATATGCGAAAGCGTTGCAGCCCAAGCCCTTGTGGAAGTTGTGTTCCACATAGGTGTAGAATGCCAGGTGATACGAGCGATACGTGCCGATGTGGCGAAAGTATCTTGTGTGATGGAGGCAATTCTCTACGGCCCAGGAGTGGAGTCTAGCTCTGAAACTGTTACAATTATTGACACACACCCTGATGGCTTCTCGGTCCTGATCAAATATGCTAGTGAAGGATCACTCCCGGAGGAGGCTGATTTATGGGACACTCCTACCAATGTCTGGCCTTATTTACTCTCGGTCGCCGACATGTACCAAGTCGAAAGGTTGAAGCTGCACTGTGCGTCAAAGATGTGGGACATGGCAAGCGAGGAAACTGTGACTTCATTTCTACGATGGGCAATTCAGGCTAACTGCACACAATTGCAGGACAAGTGCATGTCTCTCTTAGAGCGAATCTTTCCTCACGGAATACTCACATATGATTGGGCGGTTGTATGCACTGATCATCCCGAATTTATGCACAATCTCCGTAGAAGATTACCTAAAGGGTTGTACCAGGGTCCCCTGTAGTTTTAATGTTTTATTTAAGTGTTTTTAGTCATGTAATAAACAGTTGAAACGGTACGTTATTTTGTTGCAGTGAGTACATTTGTAATGCTAAAATCGGATCATCCGTCTAACGTGAATATGAAGTAGAGTACAGTCCTGTGTGTGTTTGTCATCTATGGTGGCACGGACAACCCAGTCAACAACTTGCCTCTCTGCGTAAGGTCACTGACGTTTGGGTCCGTCAACCAAGCGGTCTTTCATTTGGGTCACTGACGTTTGGGTCCATGATCCAAAGTCTTTCATTTCCCGCTCTGGACCACAAAGGCGAGACTTGAAATTTTGAATTCTCCGCTCATCCTTCTGGTCCTCCTCGTTTATATATAAAACAAAGAGGGAAACCAGGTCTCCCAATTCCCTCCTGGTAATTTTCCAAAATCAGGGGATCTTCTCCTCGACCGCCGAAGTGACCTAGATCTGCGGCGGAAGCAGCAACGGCGGCCTAGCTACCGACGACGGCTTCCTCTGCTACGAGCGGCGGCTTTCCTCTTCTACGAGCGGTGGCCTTCCTCGGCAACATCCTTGAAGCTGCAAGATGGTTCGAACTCGTTGCTCCGTCGGCTCCCCCGAGGCTCACCCTGGCGGCCGCAGATCTGCAACAGTTGCGCAGAACATCATGCTGATGGCGCAAGGTCGGGTTGCTAAATCGAGATGGCATTCGGCAGTGGCACCTTCTTCCCGTCCTATTCGTCAGGTCTGCGGTCTCCTCCCTGTATTGATCGATTCAATTAGATTGCTTCCCCATGCTCTTTGGCTTTCTATAATATTCTTTCATGTTTGGGTGATTGTGGATCTACTGTGCCCTATCACAAGAGTTTGTTAGAAGTCATTTTATTTGAGCTTTGTAGAAATTTGTAGATGAAATTATTGGATTGCTTCCCCATGCTCTTTGCCGCAGAATATTGTTGTTGCATGCTTCGGTGATTGTGGATCTTCTGTTCCCTATTGCAAGAGATTGTTCCTAGTCAACTTATTTGTGGTTTGTAGAAATTTATAGATGAAATTGTTGGACTGCTTCCCCATGCTCTTTGCCTTTGAATATTGTTGTTGCATGCTTCGGTGATTGTGGATCTTCTGTTCCCTATGGCAAGATATTCTTCCAAGTCAACTTATTCTTCCGATTGCTAATGATCTCAACCCTTATCTCCTGTTCTTGAACTTGTTTCAGCGGGCCAAAGGGTCAACATCTGTAGTCGCTCCTGTTCAGACCTGTTCCAAGGTAACAAACTCAACATCTTCTTTGTTTCCGATTGCGAATGATCTCAACCCTTACCTCTTGTTCATGTACTTGTTTCAACGGGCAAAAGGGTCAACATCTGAAGTCGCTCCTGTTCAGACCTGCTCCAAGGTAACAAACTTAACACCTTCTTTGTTTCCGATTGCGAATGATCTCAACCCTTACCTCTTGTTCTTGTACTAGTTTCAGCGGGCCAAAGGGTCAACATCTGAAGTCACTCCTGTTCAGACCTGCTCCAAGGTAACAAACTTAACACCTTTGTTTCCTTAGTTCGAATCAATTACAAGGTCCTAATCTGACTTGGGATCCACTGTTGCTAGATGGAAGCTACCAAGTCAATGATGCTTCTTCCCGAACAAATTAAAATAGAGGCAGCCGAGTACTCAAGAATGGGTACCAAATCCTTATGTAGTAGTGTTGATGAAGAGCGAGTTGACGCTCCCAATCAGGATGGGGTACAACTTCGACAACGGTTTGTTGCTCACCAAAAAGAGTTATGTAGCTTGAAGAAGAAGACCGAAGAATCAGAATCAACTCTGAAAATGCAGTCTGCTGAGATTAAGAGGTTGCAGAAGCTAACCAAAGACAGTGAGGACCTCCTTCGTCTACTGCTTAGCAGTAAAAGATGAAGAGGTTAAGATCATTAGATCAAATCTCCACTTTCTCTTGTGATTATGCACTGGATTTAGCTTTGTTAATTAATGTTCCTTGTGATACTGTTATCTTGTAATAATTTGTGATATGTGATGAACAATATGGTCGTGCTTGATAGTAAAAATAGTTTGTTATATTGTATAAAGAAATATGTGCTGATTACTGTTTTGCCAACCAGATCGGAATTATTCAAAAAAAGGATCAGATTCGAAATGAAATTCATTATTACTGATGCATGATTAGTTAATTTTATATTGTCCTTCAGTGGGCTTAGCCCAATTTTAGTTGGGCCAAAAGTCAATTTTTTTCAAATTAACGAGACACAGAAGGCCGCAACAATGTGCGCACCTGTTGGACTCGACCCAACCAAAACGGGCCCGACCTAATCAAATTTCATCTAAAAAAGCTACAATTGGGCCCAACAAAATCTTTTTCGGGCTATATGAACAACTCCAGCCTACAGGAACAGTTTTGGGCTCAACCCAGCTACAAACGGGCCAAATTCGTTTTATGACGCATACGATTTGTCACAATTGGCATGCCACATCGGATGCCACATCAGATTCTGTCCAGCGTGGCAAAGCTGCAGGACCGAACTTATGACGCATTGTATAGACGATTTTCCACGCATCATTAAACTCATGACACCGCGAAATAAGGTCTCATAATTAATCGTGGTTTGTGACGCTCGATTAATGACGGAGCATTTTCGTAACAACCAGCGTCATTAATCGCGGTTTATGATGAGAAACGGCCTTTTTTGCGTCATTAGTCGGAGTTTTTCTTATAGTGAAATGCACATACAAAGATGAACTTGTTATATCATTAGTGTGCCTAGTGGCGGTTAGTTTCATAATCAAGTCCAAACCAAAGTGTAATGAACATGTTTGGTGTACCAAAATACACCGTCAACATCTCCCCCACGCTTAGATCTTGCTCGTCCTCGAGCAAGTCCTCGTAAAAGAACTTTTGTCTAAGGTGTTGAAAACGTGCTCCGCTAATTCTTCCTTCACAAGTTAGTCAATCCTTTATCTTTAATATAATAAACATAAAGCAATGATCATCATACATAAACATGGGCGTTTAGAATCTTTACCAAATCGAGATTTACCCCACAACTCATACCTTTCACTCGAGGTCCTCAATTCCAGCCATGCTTACTTCTTTGCTTCCATCGGAGGGTTTTCATGATTTTTCAAAAATAAAATTCCTGTAACAAGTATTAGACAAAAACCTTTCTCCAAGTTCTCACATGTCGCTCATATGAAGTGGCTATCCTAAACAATTCATGAACTCTCACCTCCCATAAGTCTCTCACATATCATGTAAAGTGGAGCTATAGGTATGGCTAGTGATCAACACAAGTATTGTCAAGCTAAGAAGTTCCTCTAATGGTTGTTTACCTTTCAAAGCCAATGATCATGAGAATTAAACCATGATGTGGGGATGTCAAGGATGAGAAGATATAGAATGGTGGACATGTGCAAGGGCAAAAGAAAATAGGACTACGAGGCACCGATGACGTCCTCGTTGTCGGATTGCACATGGTTGGAAAAAGAATGGAAGTTTCGTCTCTTAACAACAACATGGCATCCTTCCTTACACTTTATTTAATCCTCACTTGATTCACCCCTCTTCATATCTCTCTTGCTTTTCCTCTTTCTTTCTTTATTTCTTTCTTCTCTTTCTTTTTCTTTTCTTTTTTTCTTTTCTTTCTCTTTTCTTTTCCATACACACACATTTTTTTACTTCTCTCTCTCTTGACATCTTTACCTCTCTTTCAAAGCTCTTTGCTCATCTCTTCTTGCATAAACACAATCTGAATTTTAAATGAAAACCTTGCTAGAGACGAGACGAAACTTCGAACATATGTTGTGTTCAAGGAATACGATGTACAAAAGAGATATTATGGTTCGGGTATGGAATTCGGCGATGTACGGGACTTTCGATGTGAGAGTCTCGTTACCGAATGCATGACGAGGCTAGCAATAAAAGATATATACAAGGACATGATCATTGCTCAAAATTAATACTTTCAAGAGAGAAGGATCCTAGCCCAACTCATCATGCTAACCGCACTTATGGTGGAACGGATATTGAGTTGGCCTTGTATAGGATTTTTCTTTGTCTCTCAACTTGGAAAAAGAGAGTTTGCTAACCTTTATTGCAAGGGTTTTTCATATAATTTTCAGAATTAAACTCCTCCAACAATAGCATCAAACTTAGCACAACTGAAACGAGATTCTAGATCAAAGCATGATGCGGGTACTTTTAAAGGTAAAAACTCCACTAAGCACCACGGTAAATGTTTCAAACCAATCGCTCATGCTTATATATCAAAAATTAAAGACAAACATACAAGTAAAGAAAGAAAAAGCATTGCATGAGACAAAAATTTAAAAGACACTTTTTATTTGATTTTTTTGACTCGAACACTAAATTAACACACTTTAAACTTTGAAAATTAAAAAGCACACCTAAAAATTAAGACTCTCAAACTCTCGCAAAAACTAAACCAAACCAAACTAAACTCACTAAGGCAAAAAATTTTAAGATCTAGCTAGCTAGCTCTCCCCCACGCTAAAACCATACGACGTCCTCGTCGCATCTTACAAAAATCCTAAGGGGGGGAAACCCTAACTTTCTAGTGGAACTTCCCACAGCTCTTGCACCACCTTTTCTTCATGTTGCCTACCATCCCAAATAGCTTCCTCACGTTCCGATTAAGGAACTTGTAGTCGTCATCGACTACTCGTTCCAAATCCTCCATTCTTTGCCTCATCGCCTCCATAGCCTGGAAACACTCCTCGACCGATGCGTAGAGATCCGAGATGGAGTGACGGCAAGCCGCACAACATAACGGATGCATCCCGAATGGGTCGTCGTCGCCGGGGTCATCACTGTTTTCGCCGTCGCCGCCGTCGTCAGGATCTCCGCCGCCGTTTGGACCTTCAGGAGTCTTCTCTTTAGGCACCTCCTCCCAATAGAAGAGGTCGTTATCGTCCCTTCCGGCAGCTGCCCACGAGCTCGGGCTGCGGTCGTCGGAGTAGTCACTCCCCCCGTAATCTTTCGGCTCGGGTGACTCCTCCTTGTAGTCTTTCCTCTTCATGCCTCGGATTCGCTCCGATCTACGGACGGGAGTAGAGACCCTCTCCTCCTTGACATGGTGGCAAGATGCGATCGGCCTGGTCGGGACACGCCCTCCGCAACGGATGCGGGCGGTCCTCTTGATCTCCATTGATGGCTTGAGCTCGCATCGCTTCGCCTCCTCTGGCTTCAAAGGCTTCTCGGCGCCTAGCTTGATCTCCACGCTCCTTGGGGACGTCATGGCTGCTGCTTGGGTGCAAAAGGATGTGAATTGGGACGGATTCTCGAGCTCCAAACTCGTCCCTTTAAATAGTCCGAGAAGGAATGCCCTAGAACTCATCTTTTCCTTTTCTTGACTTCCCTAAAATTCTCTGACCAAAAAAGGAAGTTGAAGACGCGCGTCCCAGAGAAAACCAGGGGCAAACCGCCACCCAGGGCCTCTGGGCCGATCGGACCGGGCCGGCCGGCCTGCCCTGGTTTGCGGGCCGGTTCGGTCCGGTTTTTCGCGTGCCCCACTATTTTTTAATTGCTAGCCCATGTGGAAAAGTTGGCCTGGTAAAACTTCGCGAGAAACTCCAGAAAAATAAAAGAAGAGCTATTTACAAAATGCTCACCTTGTTTTACGTCCTAGGCTTGACGTTCGGGCTCATCCTCCATGATGAAAATATCAATATGGTGAAGGGGCACAACGTCGGGTTCGAAATAAACCTTAAGACGTTGACCATTCACCATGAATTGATCACCTTTCATATCCATGATGGTAACCGCTCCATTGGAGAGCACCGAATGAACAATATAAGGTCCATCCCACTTGCTTTGCAATTTCCCCTTTCCGAAGGTTTTGAATCTCGAATTATAGAGGAGGACCTTATCTCCTTCTTTAAACTCCTTCTTCTTTAATCTTTTGTCATACCACCTTTTGATTCTCTCTTTGTATATGCTTGCGTTTTCATAAGCTTTCAACCTCATCTCCTCTAGCTCGCTTATTTGGATTCTCCGTTTTACTACCGCGGCGTCTAGATCGAGGTTCATCTCTTTTATAGCCCAATATGCTTTGTGTTCTAGCTCAACCGGGAGGTGACAAGCTTTGCCATAAACAAATTGATATGGGGTCATACCTATCAGTGTCTTGAACGCCGTTCGATATGCCCACAAAGCTCCATCCAACTTCTTCGACCAATCCTTGCCTCCCTTCTCTATAGTCTTGTTAAGGATGCTCTTTAGTTGCCAATTCGATGTTTCCGCTTGTCCATTGGTTTGTGGGTGATAAGCCGTAGAGATTCTATGTTCAATCCCCAACTTGGACAAGCACTTCTTAAAGTTCTTCCTGGTCAAGTGAGTTCCTCCATCGCTTATCAAAATTCTCGGGGTACCGAAGCGAGGGAAAATCACACTCTTAATCATCGCAATGGATTCTTCCGTGGAAGCTTTACGACACGGCATGGCCTCTACCCACTTGGATACATAATCAACCATGACTAGGATGTGTTCAAATCCAAGTGAGTTTTTGAAGGGCCCCATGAAGTCAATTCCCCAAACATCGAATAAATCGATTTGTAGATTGTAATTCAAGGGCATAGCATTCCTTTGAGAAATGTTTCCAGTTCTTTGGCATTCGGGGCATGATGCAACATATCTTTTAGTATCTTCATGCATCTCCGACCAAAAGAATCCGCTGGACCATACTTTTGCTTGAGTACAAAAATGACTATAGTGTCCACCGTACTCCGCCGAATGACACTTCCTCAAAATTTCTTGCCTCTCTTCTCTTGGTACACATCTTCTCATAACTCCATCATTCCCAAGTTTGAAGAGGTAAGGTGAATCCCAAAAATATTTCCGGCTTTCAGAGATTATCCTCCTTTGAGTGTTTTTATCTAAATGATCAAGAGGCATTCTCTGAATCGCTCGAATGATATCGATCATCCAAGTATCCTTGTCAAGTATTCGGTAGAGGTGGTCATCTCTCATCTTATTCTCTATGGGCTCTTTGTCATCTTGTCCATGGTTCATTCTAGACAAGTGATCAGCCACAACATTTTCCACCCCCTTTTTATCACGGATTTCCACATCGAACTCTTGGAGAAGAAGGATCCAACGAATCAATCTTGGTTTGGCATCCTTCTTAGCCAAAAGATACTTGATGGCCGCGTGATCGGTGTAAACAATGACCTTCGAGTTCACGATATAAGATCTGAATTTTTCGAAAGCAAACACTACCGCTAGCAACTCTTTTTCCGTAGTGGCATAATTTAATTGTGCCTCACTAAGAGTTTTACTAGCGTAGTATATGGTGTGAACTCAGCCTTCCTTTCTTTGACCTAAAACCGCCCCTACGGCGTAATCACTTGCATCGCACATGATCTCGAAAGGTTGACTCCAATCCGGAGGTTGAATGATGGGAGCACTCACCAAAGCATTTTTCAAGGTCCGGAATACCGCTAAGCACTTCTCATCAAAGTCAAAAGCCACATCCTTTTGAAGAAGTTGTGTCAAATGCTTAGTGATCTTTGAGAAGTCTTTAATGAATCTTCTATAGAATCCGGCATGGCCTAGAAAGCTCCTCAAAGACTTAACGTCCGTTGGAGGTGGGAGTTGCTCAACCGTCTCCACTTTAGCTTTGTCCACTTCAATTCCTCTCTCGGATATAACATGTCCGAGCACTATGCCTTGCTTTACCATGAAGTGGCACTTTTCCCAATTTAGCACTAGATCGACCTCCGCACACCTCGTGAGAACCTTGTCTAAGTTTGCCAAGCAATCCACGAATGTTTTCCCATAAACGGAAAAATCATCCATGAACACCTCGACAATTTCCTCGATAAATTCCGAGAACACCGCCATCATGCAACGTTGAAAAGAGGCCAGAGCGTTGCATAAACCGAAGGGCATCCTTCTATATGCAAATATTCCATAAGGGCAAGTAAACGTTGTCTTGTGTTGATCATCCGGGTGAATGGGAATTTGCATGAACCCCAAGTACCCATCGAGAAAGCAAAAATAAGCGTGGTTTGCTAATCTCTCGAGCATCTCGTCAATAAACAGTAGGGGGAAGTGATCTTTCTTCGTTGCTTTGTTTAGCTTTCTATAATCGATACACATCCGCCATCCCATCACGGTTCTTTGCGGTATTAATTCGTTCTTCTCATTCTTCACCACGGTCAAGCCTCCTTTCTTCGGCACACAATGTACCGGGCTCACCCATTCGCTATGCGGCACCGGGTAAATGATTCCGGCATCGAGTAGCTTGATAACCTCCTTCTTTACTACCTCTCGCATGGCATGGGTTAGCCTCCTATGATGGTCCACTACAGGCTTACATTGGTCTTCCATAGGTATACGATGAGTGCAAAAGGCTGGGCTAAGTCCTTTGAGATCATTGATTGAATATCCAATCACCTTCTTGTGCTTTTTCAATAAATTCAGCAACTTCTCATTTTCTTCGGGACTCAACTCGTCGCTCACAATGACAGGATAGGTCTTGTCTGGGCCCAAAAATTCGTACTTTAGTCCTTTGGGCAAAGGTTTGAGATCCACCTCGGGCACTTGTGGCTCTTCGGGTTTAGTGTCTCCTATGTCTTCGAATTTTTCTTCCTCCACGCTTCCATCTTATGGTTCTAATCCCTTCGTTGCTTCCTCTAGTTCCTCGTCTTGTTGATCATTGGATTGATTCTCCCGCTCTTTGCAGCGGGTCTCTAAGGGTTTCAACAAAACAAAGACTACCTACCTCCTCTACTTCTTCATCTTCGGGAGGAAAAGGTGAAGGATGGCTAGAAACGCGAAGAAAATTATAAGTGTACTTATCTCCATTAAGATTTATTGTTACTTTGCCTTCTCCGCCATCCAACACGGCATCAACCAACTTAAGAAAAGGCCTACCTAAGATTATGTGATCATGATTATTGTAGTAGGCATCTATAACAAAGAAATCGGTTGGTATGCACTTTCCAGAGATGATTACATTAATGTTGCAAGCAATACCTAGAGGTTTAATAGTTGTACCATCTCCCATGATTAACTTTGTTGAAGTTGGAGCTAAGTCTAGGTTGTGGTCTCGAACTTTATCGTAAATTTTGGAGGATAGGACACTTACTTGAGCTCCGATGTCGCATAAAGCCTTGCAATGAACTCCGTTAATCTTGCAACTCAACTGTGGTGTTGTCTTCTCCTCTTGATCGGATCCTATTGCATAAAATTCAGCGAGGCGAGCATATGGCGATGCTTCGGGCTTGATCCCCATGATTCTTTTCACCTCGGCTATGTGATCTGGATCCACTTCATCATCACTAAAGAGCTTTCGAAAGATCTCACTGGTGGTTTCAAGATCGCACGAATTTTCCACTTGCTTTTCCAGTGGGAAATCCGCTTCCAATGCTCTCGCCATCCCCTTTTGGTTAGGGAATGGTCTTCTCTTGTCGAATACTTCTCCATAATCAATTGGAATAAAATCCATTTGCTCGAACTCCCTTAATGGCTTCGCGCTTGACATACTCCTCTTGTTTGTTTCACTTGACTTGGCGAAGTCAACGCTTGGGGTAGTTCTTATCTCGGTGTGTACTTCTTCAAGCTTTTCCGGGATTGGCTCCTCTTTCTTGTCTTTCGGGGTTACCTTTTTGGAAATTTCAGCACATGTCTTCATCCTTGAATCGCGTTCCGGCTCTCCCGAAAGTCTTGTTTCCCAATCTCTTCGCATGGCCGCCGCTTTGCTAATCTTTTGTAAAAGTTGAGCGGCTTCCTTGAGTGTTTTCTCCATGAGATCCCCACCTGCACACATTTGAACATGTTCCATGCAACTAGGGGTTAGGGAAAAGAAAAAATTATGCAAGAGTACGTCACCGGAGAAGCTGAGTCTTGGCCCTTGTTCAATCAACTCATTAAATCTATTCCAAGCTTGGTCTATCCCTTCCTCTTCTCCTTGCGTGAAGGTGATCACTTGCCTCCTTAGATGTTGAACCTTGCTTATTGGGAAAAACTTCTCGCAAAATTTCTTTGTCAACTTGTTCCAATTGCCTTCAACTTCAAAGGACGCAAATGAGTACCACGTCTTTGCTTCGCCGGCAAGTGAGTAGGGAAAGAGGTTCCACTTGAACCATTCGTCGGGAACTCTTTCTTGACGCACCGTGTTGCATAGCGTCGTGAAATGCCTTATGTGTCTATATGGGTTCTCCGTCTCCATCCCTCCAAATGGGGTTGCCACCGCCATCTCGATGATCCTAGCTTTGATTTCATACTTGGTCGCTTCGAGCTTCGAATCCGACTCTTGTACCTTTATGTCTTCGCATCGAGGGCTAGCGTAATCCCATAGCGATTTCTCCGATTCTTCCACGGGGTGGTTGGCGAACGCCATCTAGACAACAAGATAAAAAAACAAAAACAAAACAAAATGGTTTTCTAGGTAATAGGGGTTAGATGTTAGCAATAAACGATAAACAAAAACAAAATTAGATGCAAAAACCAAACGATGTAAACTGGCTTGCTCCCCGGCAACGGCGCCAGAAAAAGGGGCTTGTTGACGGATAAAACTCGTATCCACCTACGATCCGCAAGCGTACGGACCTACACCTTTTTCACCACGGGGATTCTCTAGGTTCTTATCAATCCGCGGAGCAAGGGGATTACAAGCATTTGATCTAGCACTACTAACTAACTTACCCAAACCCTAATCTATGATTAATCTAGAGAACAACTATGCTACACTAGAGGGAATGATTAAACTCACAAGATATGTAAAAGACACTTGCCCAAGGGTCTACGATACTTGAACATGCAACCGCTTAAGATATGAAAACCGATCTAATCTATCGGGGGTTGTGACCACGGTTTCGCCCTTTCCCTCCCCACGTACTGTCACTACGCGGAGGTATTCGTGACTAGACCTATGATGATCACAGTGTATTGAATGGTTCTAAGGGAGAAGTGAGATCTATACTCCCTACACGGCATGGTAGCTAACCTTAAACATGAAAGCATCTTCAACACTAGATGATAGATTGAAAACCATACAAAGTAGCGATTAGATCTCAAGATCGATTACAACCCATGGACAAATGAGAAGATTACCCCATCAAGGTGCTAGGTATAGCACCGTTGATCATGGTGACACTTCCGACGGTGTCTTCCTTCTCCTCCGGGGGTGTCTTGGCAGGGCCTCGACGTCCTCCTCCACTTGTGGTTGCTTCCTTCGAGTAGAGCGATCCTCTTTGCGAATGATCTCCCTCCTCTTCTCCCTCTCTAGCTTGTGGATGGCCCCTCGGGCGAATGGCTCTCTCCCTGTGAATGGTGGCACCTCCACGTACTTAGGGTTGCTTCATCTTCACACTCAAGAAATGGGGGGCCGAACCGACACAGGAATGGGCCAGGCCGGCCGGCCTGGGCCGACCAGCCCAGGCCCATCCTGGCCCGGTTCTGTCGCCCCTTCGCTCCCGTGGGTCCTCTTGACATTTTGCACTTTGCCCCCTCCAATTGCATCATTTTGACGATGTCATCCTCGCGTCCAAGATGGAGGGTCTTCTCGCTTGAAGTTCGGTCTTTTACGCTTTAATCCTCGGGGATGTTCCTATGTAACACTTCGGTCCTCGCCACCTTTGGTAGTGATTTCATCATGCTCTCGAACACGAACGGGACTCCTCATTTGCTCCTTTGAACTTGTTGTGACTCCGTCCTTTATGTTCATGTTTTCCTGCAAAAACATAACACTTCCAAATGCACATGCAAAGATGAACTTGTTATATCATTAGTGTGCCTAGTGGCGGGTTAGTTTCATAATCAAGTCCAAACCAAAGTGTAATGAACATGTTTGGTGTACCAAAATACACCATCAACACTAAGCATAGGGCCGGTCGAGTCGTGGGACCGCCGACGCCTCTGAGAGGATAAGCATCCCCCTCGCCACTCTACGACTAAGTTGGCTCGCGAACGTAAATCCCTTGGTCGAAGTTCTCCCGAAAGGCGCGAGGAAAACATGACAACATACGAAATAAAACATACAAATAAAACTTGTACATAGAATGATATATTGTTTGTACAAATGAAACTTGTCCAGAAATCTAACAAAAGATTAACGGGCCTCGAGGCTCGAGTCCTCAGGGGGCACGGGGGCTTGGAACGGCAGCAGCCTCGCTCTCGGTCGCCTCGGGGAACAGGTCCACGTCAAATATGTCGGCGAGGGCCGCGGCGGGCTCCGCCATGGATGCGTCAACCTCCCTGATGGCCTCAAGCTCAGCCTCTTCGCCCACGACCCCTTCAGGAAGAACGTAGCCGTCCCACAGCAGACCGAAGTCGAGGATGTAGTGGGTCGAGGTCAACCCCAAGGTCTTCTGGACGCCGAGACGAAGGGCGCCTCGCAAGCGCTCAGTGACCCGGCCGCCCAGGGACCGCAGGCGGCTCGCTACCGAGCTACCCGAGGACTGACCCTCGGCACCCTCGAGCTCGTGGCACACCTCCAGAGCAGCGGTCTCCAGGGTCTTGAGCTCTCCATGGGCTTCGTCGTTGAAGGACCAGATTAGCGACCAGAGAGGGGGGGAGTGAATGGGAGCCGATAAAAATTCTTCTCAAGAACTCGGCCTATACCCCAAAATCACTTCCGAAGAATCTCGCACACACTTGCCAAGATCACGTAGTCACAACGGACCTACTGACCCTAGGAACAAGTTAGATCAAGCCTAGGAACAAAGCGGAAGCAAGCACAAAAAGAACCGAGAGAAAAAGCTAGTGCGAGGCAAACTGCAGCAGAAATTGTCGGAACTACCGGCCCCAGGTCAGTACTACCGATAAAGACTCTCTGGCACCTAAAAAACCAGGTTATCGGTACTACCTAGATAGGGTCGGTAGTACCGCACCCCCCTAAAAATTCAGCCCGCGAAACAGACCCAAACTTTCGATCGATGGATCTCCCAAACCACTTGGAGTCTTGAGACGAAATTTTGGGGAGATGATGAGCACCCAAAGGGAAGATATGCCCCAAAAATTTTGGCCTCTAACTCCCTACAACTCCCGGAATCGCGAATCTTGGCCACGAACACAATGAACTAGGGTTCATCCAAAAACCACCGAATCGGAGAGCTTTCCACGGGTTTGGAGGGGCAAGGTCACCAAGAAAAGAGGCACAAGGTCCCCATGTGTGACTCCCACAAGAAATCCTGCAAAGAAACGCCCTCAAAATCCCTCCACGAAAATCCACCGAAAAAGCCTCCGAAAATCACAGAAAAAGAAAAAACACCGGGAGCAAAGGATTTGGCATGAGATTGAGAAGGAAGATTTCACTATGAATATCTTAGCCAAATCCGGTTACAAGCCACTCACAGGAATCACAAATCTTGGATGGCAAAAATCTCAAACAAAGAGCCACTCACACCTCTCTCCCTCTCCCCCCAAGAGCACCCCAAAATGAAATAGCACTCCCACCTACTAGCCAAAGAGATGGCTTCAAATTCAGCCCCCTCCTCCTATATATAGGCCATCTGAAAAAGACTGAAGTGCCCCTACACTAGGAGATACAATACAAGCCCTCACAGGGGCATTTTGGTCAACACATGAAGTTCTCCATCGGACGGCCGCGCATCCATCGGGCCTTCGCGTCCTCCCAACGCAAGCGCCTCGATCATGCCGCGTGTCACCCGCTTCGAAGCTTCTCGGTGCGCCTGGATCCCGTCTCCGCCCGTCGAGCCTCCGGTCTTGGTTTTGTGGCTCAACCAAGTAACCCCATGGTTTTGTGGTGAACCGCCGCAAACCCCGCGGACTCGGTGCAGCCTCCACGCCAATCCCACTCATGACTTGGCCGCCACGTCATCCCGGCTCGGTGTTGGTTTTGTGGAGTAAACCAACCAAACCCCGCGTGCAGACTCCGATTGTGAGCCGCTACCCTGCACCGGCTCCACCTTGGTTTTGAGGCTCAACCAAGAAACCGTACACGACTTCGTCTTGCTTTTCTTGCCACCATGCGGCCCGCACTTGATCCCGTTCAGCCACCGGGTCCATCGAGCCGAGCCTACTTGTCTCTCCACTCCTCGGAGGCCACACAGGCTAAGACCTTTCGCGCCCGCTCTTCAGCTGCACCAACGCAAATCAAGCCGCAACCTGCACCTGCAATACTCGGCCAAGAGTCAGTCCACACCACGTTGTCAATCACTCATCACACCAAGGAGCGACCATCCACCGGTCCTCGGACACTCCCGTCCTCAGTCATACACAACCTGGAGAACCCACACCTCCTCTGAAGGATCCGCCGAGCTCTTCTGTAGCTCTGTGGTACGAAAGCAATTGTCAAACCTCGAAAGAACTTAACAGAAAACCGAAGCGGCTGAGGAACACAACTTACCCTCAGCCTGCATCTTCTCGGTCTCGAGCACGGCTTGCGCGGCGTCAACATCCTGTTGAAGCTGGAGGATCGAGGTGTCCCGCTGCTGAAGTGTGTTCCTCGCCCCTTCAAGCTCTTCACGTGCAAGCTGGAGCTAAGACTATGCCTCCTTGAGAGCGGCACCCGTCTGCTCAGCCTCTTGAATCTTCTGTGCGACTTGGGAGAGCTAGGCTTGCGCCTCCTCGAGCGCCTTATGCTCCCGCTCAAGCTGGGTTTGCGCCTCGGTGAGGGCCACGTCTCTCAGCGCAAGCTGAGACTGCGCCCCCTCGTGAGCGGTGTGCTCCTCCCGAAGTTGGCCCTCCACCGCTGTTAGCGCGTCACTCTTTTCCCTAAGGGCGGTGGCGAGCCCCTCGACCTCCTGAGCCTTTTGCTCAGCCTGAGTGAGGTGCGCCTGTGCATCCTCCAGCGCCATGTACTCACGCTCAGCACGAGCTTGCGCATCGGCAAGGGCGGTGTCCCTCAGCGCGAGCTGGGACCTCGCCTCGCCAAGCGCCGCGTGCTCCTGCCGGAGCTCCTCCTCCTTGCCCCGCACCGCGGCGCCGAGCTGTTCGGCCTCCTTGGCCTTCTGCTCCGCCGTGGCACAGTGAGTGTCACGCTCCTCCTTCACGCGGCGCAAGGTGTCCTCCCTCACGCGGGCGTTCGCGTTCACCTCATACAGCTCGTCGCGGAGGTAGTCCACCCCCGAGCCCGGATTCTCGTTCTCCAGGAACACATCCTCCAGCTTGGTGTGCAAGTCGGTGATGTAGGAGAGTTTCTCCCCAGCATCGCTCTGCAGCCGCTGCCAAGGAAAGAATGCCAGAGAAACTCAGACGGGACACTAGCAGGAGCGAAGGGAAAAAGCATAAGGCAATAGATACCCGGAAGAGCGGTGCCGCCACGTCGGAATAAAGTGCCGAGGCCCGGCGAAGCAGACCCTGCACCTCGGACCTGACCCGAAGGAACTCCCGCCAGTTGTTGAACTCCGTCAACGCGTGGTCCACCGTCTCCCACGGGACCTCAGGCCGTTCGAGCCCGGTACACCAGTCTCCGGGGAAGCCGGTGTAGTCGGGCTGGTGCCATGAGGACGCGCTGGCCCCCTGCAGGCCCCCGGGCCACTCCCGCGACGCCCTGGGCGCGAACTTAAGCGTGGCATTATCCCACACCCCATCGTCCGCCGCCAGAGCCGCGTCCCGCGCGCGGGCCACATCTGCCACGGGCGGAATCTCCATCGCTCTGCTTGTTCGAGGGGCCACACCCCTCGAACCGCCCCTAGACCCCGACCCGGCCGCACGAGGCCACTCCTCCTCCCGCACGACGCCTTGCGATGCCGCCACTTGAAGGGGCGGCACCGTCGCCGCCGCTGACCGCGATATCCTCTCCGAGCGAGGCCGCGTTGTGCGGGCCGCGTCGCGCCCCCCGCCCTCAGCGCCTTGGTCGGCACCAGCTCGGGCGCGATAGGGGCGCCAGTACGGCTAAGAGAGGGGGAAGGGAAACATCAGAAACGTGATTGAATGAAATCTGGCAAACGCGTTCGATGCGGGGCTTACCGCCGGGTCGACACCTGACGCTTGCGCTTCCTCGAGGCCTGTGCGGGTGGCGCGCCCCCTGCGCCGGACGCACCCCCCGTCGTGCCGCCCTCTCCAGCCGAAGCCGCCTGCCACGGAGGCAGGTGCGGCGCGAACCCGCACTGCCGACGGCGCGGGTTGAACAACAACTTTTTTGCCTTTGGCCCCCGCGGCCAAAGGCACTTCATCTTCCTCATCATCCTCCAGCTCGGACCAGTCCACACCGCCGTCGCTATCGCTGCTCGTGTTCTCCAGGGTCAGCAGGAGAGATAGGCCTTATTTCTCTCGCTGCACCCACTCCAGGCTATGCGCCTCGCGACGTTCCTAGCGCCGCCGCTGCTTCACCTTTTTGACATCCGCCCTCGCCTTCACCTCCTGCTGCCGCTCGCGGTTGGCGGCGTGGGAGTTGGGCATGGGAGGATCTGAGCCATAGGCGCTTGTCTCCATCGCTGTTGACAGCTGTTAAGTGCTTACTTTAGCTGTCAATTTACTCAACAATAAAGGAGCAAGAGGCATTTCATACACGCATTTTAGTTAAGAATAATGTAGTTCCACTTGTCCTTGGAGATTATGTGATTGTAGGAAAATAAGCATAAAAGAAGTGGCAAACTCACCTTCTATGATTCATGCCATGTCACCACAAGGAGTGGCTGCTACCTCAGGTGCCATGCATGCAAGCTAAGCCACCTCAGGTGCCACGCATGCATGCTATGTCACCAATCCAAGGGAGGCAATCCCCGATGAATCAGAGTGTGACACATGGACTTCACATGGATCCATGGGCCCACCAGAACGCCTAAACCGCCTCAAGAACACGTGTACACCGGGGACCGACTTAAGGGCCCACAGGACAGCCACACCAAGGAAGCACACCCCGAGTGGGGCCCACCTGGGGTCGGCCGACCCTAGGATCGACCGAACCGACCTTGGGTTGGTTGATCTAGGGCCTCCACGTGGTGCTTGTCCATTGGTCCTAGAGGCCATCCCCGGGGTGTTTCACTCCTTCTTGCGCCGGTGCTCTGGCCTATAAATAGAAGGGGAGGGGGTTCATTTCTTACCAACACACCTTACTCCTCCTCTCTCACTTTTGGTTTCTAAGGCTAAAAGGTAGGCTAGAGTAGTTCTACTTTAGGTTCCAAGTCTACTTTTGGGATCTAGGTATGAGTCCTCTTGTATCTTTATTTTATTGTATGACTTTGGTCTACTTCAGTTATTCAGCTATTTCATATAAAGTTGTGCTTGTATACATGGGTGATTTGTTCATGTGTTCTTCGCTCATTCATCATTTAGAGGCTCCTGTTCTTGATGAACAAGGCCTTTCGATCCAGTTGACGAGTGACTTATACATGTTTTCGGTGTTTGTTCATAAGTTAGAGGCTCGTGTTCATCACGAACACGACCCTTTGATCTTGTTGAATAGACATAGGAAAGCACAAGTCTGTTTGTGTACTTAGCGCAGTTTGATCTAGTTAGATCCCATGTTCATGTTGTATGAAGTCCGTGCTCAAGCTACGGTACTCGGTGTAATTGGCCGGTTTGTCTGGCGGCTCTGACCTGGGTCACAATAGCCCAGGCCGGTCAGGGTCCTGCTAACAACATAAGCGTGGTGCTTGGGTTGCGTAGCTACGTTGCTTACGAGTGTATCCCACGGTTTGTCTTGGGGCAGGCCGCGGTGGTGACAGCCGTTCGACCCTTCTGGAATCCCCCACGTTCGGATACGCTGTAGGAGTCTAAAGTCTAACAACCGGAGTCGTGCGTAAGCGACGCGGGAGGTTAGCTCCCCGTTTGTACCTGGGTGCTTAAGCCAGCGATCATGCGATGCGAGTGTGTGTCTAACTCGTCTGACTAGCTTTGTATGTTTAGTACCTTAGAACCTAGAACTAACTCGTATGTTGCCTCCTAAGCCTAGGACCCTTAGAGAAAGTGAGTTTGTGTGTTCACACTACTATCCTATCTATCATATCTCACCCCTGTACTTGAGTGTTTGGTTTGTTCCCGTCTACGATTTATACTCCTTGCAATAGTGTTGAACTTGTTAATCCGCTCAGCCTTCCTTGGATTCGATACCGTTTGGAATACTCCTTTGGGGAAATGCTACAATGGTACTTCCGTGCGCTTGCGGACTCTTGTAATCGTTAGGATTACCATCTGGTTATTTCTGGCATCGTTGCTAGCAACCCACAACTTAGCATCAAGGTTAAGAAATACCAACAAGCGTTTCTGGCGCTGTTGCCGGGGAAGGCTAAGGATAACATGTCAACACTTTTCAATGTTTGTAATCATGACAAGAATAAAACAGTTCTCAATGCAGGCTAACTTTGAATGTCTTCTTTGTCTATCGATGATGAAGACAGGTAGTGTATGACTGGTTTCGACTTACCGCCGAGTTTCACTGAAGATCCTGAGTCACTCATGAGGAGAGCTAGAACTCATTTCGGTTCTCCCCAGCGTGTACGTACGGAAGTCGACCCAGCTTCCTTTGTGCCATCCACATCAACTCCTATGGCCAACCAAGAGAAGACTCTTCGCGAATACTCTGCTCCCTCTGCTGATCAGGTGCCTACTGGCCCCGAGATCAACACCGGGAACGGAAACTTCGAGATCAAGACTGGCCTCATTACGATGGTACAGGCTAGCCCATTCTGTGGCAAGCCTAATGAAGACGCGAGTGCCAACTTGCAACAGTTCCTGGAGCTGTGCAGTACCTTCACTATACGAGGAGTGGAGGAAGATGCCATTCGTCTGCGGCTGTTTCCATTCTCACTTCTGGGAAAGGCGAAGCAGTGGTTCTATGCGAACCGTGCAGATATTGACACCTGGGCGAAGTGCTTAGCAGCATTCCTCGCGAAGTTCTTTCCGTTGGGCAAAACCAATGCCCTCCGGGGAAGAATTTCAAGCTTTCAGCAAGCAGCAAATGAAACCATTCCAGAAGCTTGGGAAAGGCTCCAGGAGTACATCCTGGCTTGTCCCCATCATGGGATGGACAACTGGCTTATTCTGCAGAGTTTTTACAATGGGCTGACTTCGACAGCCCGGGGCCATATTGATGCTGCTGCTGGAGGGGCTTTCTTCTCTCTCACTATCGCTGAAGTAACTAAACTTATTGAGAAGATGGTCTCCAACCAAGGGTGGAGTGATGATCGACTCCAGCCACGGCAAAGGGGTACACATACCGTCAAGGAAGCAAATATGTTGCACGCCAAGATGGACCTACTCATGAAGAGAATGGATGCTCTGACCAGTGAGAAGGCTGCCATGGCCATCACTACTCAAGCTATGGATGCTCGCATGACCTGCGAACTCTGTGGTGACACTGGGCATTCAGGGAATTACTGCCCTGCTACCCAGGAGGATGTGATGTACATGAACGGCAACAACAGTGGTTATCGTCCACAAGGAGGTCAAACGTGAAATCAATCACGCCCCTACTATCAGGGAGGTAATCAAGGTAATACTTACAATCCCAACCAACCTTCCCTGAGAGATCTTGTTTTCGGGCAAGCTAAGATTAATGATGGTCTTAACAAGAAAACAGCTGCTTATGATAAGGCTTTAGAAAGCCTCAATGTTAAAATTGATAGCCTTTCCTCTGCTCTTAAGGATCAAGCGAGCTTTAATAAAATGATAGAAACCCAGTTGGCTCAGTTAGCTGCTTTGGTTCCCTCTGCTGAAGACGGGAAGATTCTGGGGCAACCCGTGTCTTCTTGTGAGAATGTTTGTGCGGTGTCCACCAGATGGGGTAAGCCATCTGGGAGGGCACGAGCTGCTGACTATGCAGGGAGGCCCATACAGCAGGTTCTTGATCCATGGGAATCTTCAGCAATTGTGCACAGAAAAGATCCTGGTTATCCGGCTATCACTTGCACTATATACTACCAGAAAATTAGGAATGCTCTCTGTGATCTTGGCGTGAGTGTCAACCTCATGTCCAAGGCTATGTTTGAAAGATTGGGATATCCTACTCTTACCCCAACCTCGAGGACAGTTCAACTTGCTGATGCATCGATCCGGTATCCGGAGGGGATTGTGCAGAGTCTACTGGTATTTGTCCAAGGTTCTTGCATCTTCGTGGATTTCGTGGTCCTTGATATGCAAGATGATGCGGAAATGCCACTCATTCTTGGGAGGCCGTTCCTAAGTGATGCTCGGGCAAGGATCAATGTGGAAAATGGGACCATCCGTTTCCGCATTGGGAAGAAGAACTTGATGTTCCGATTTCGACCAACCGAAGAGCAATGTTATTCAGTGCAAGGAAATGAAGAGCAAACCTGGGGGTGGATGGAGCCACAACCCCAGCTCACACAACCTCTCACCGCACCAAGAAAATCAAGGAAAACACGGAAGGTGTGGCGGCAAGTACAGAGATCACACCCCTCTACTTCTCGGGAGTGGGGTGACGAGTGGAACTAATCACCGAGAAAAGTCCCGCTCTCGAACTTAAAAAGATGAGTCCTTTCGCCAAAAGGTAAAATTGGTAGTTATCTCATATTTCCCTTCTCAAATTTTAATTTAATTTTTCCCAATGCATGTTTAAATTTTCCATTCTTGCATTTGCATGCTAGAATTTTTCTAGCTAAAATTCCTTTTTTCAAATAAAAATTCTGAAAATAAAATGTTGAATTGAAAAATCCCTAAAAATTCATTTGAGCAAGTTTCCAGGCAAATTTGGACCGAGACATCTAGGCAGGCCCCCATATGACCGTTAGAGAGCCGTTGTAAAAAGCTGGAGGCGGGCGGACCCGAGGTGGGTTCGGCCGACCCCACAGGTCGGCCGACCCAGCCTAACAGCTAGCCCGGCCCTCCTTCCTCCAACGGCTCCTAGCCGTTACACACGGCCCATGTCTCGGTGCCCGGCTTCATTGCCTATAAATACCAGGGGGTTTGAGGGGTGTCTTCACCCATTGCAACACTCTCTCCCTCTCTTGTTCTTGCTCTCTAGTTTTCGTGGATTTTTCGCTCGAGATTGAGGTGCCAAGTATTCTCTCTAAGTGCTGCTGAAGTATTGATTATTGGTGGAGCAAACTCGGTAAGAATTTCATTCGGTTTCACTAACCCATCACCGAGTTGCTCGTGTTGTCCAATCGTTGTGCAAGATGAGTTGGGCCTCCGGCGCATTCCAGAAGTTGAATCGCTCTCGCCGTTCACGTGACGGGGGGAGCTCGTCTCGCCATTCCGAAGCTGCACCAAGCCCAATGTCGACCGACCGTAAAGAGGAAGGAGAAGAAGGGCTGCCCACGCCACAAGCCGAGGTAGTGTACGTCGTCGACGCCGCCTTCATCGACTTGAGGAATGATCGTGAGAGACAAGCCTACGCTCTCATCAAGGACCGAGTCTTCGCCAACACCAAGGAGTTCGACCGGGACCTTCTCGAGAAAACAGGTATGGACTCCGAGTTCGATTCCATTTGGCAAGCTCTAGGATGGGAAGGTTTTGTCCCAGTTCCGGAGGTTGGTTCTAGACCTACCACCATCCAGTTTCTCTGCACTCTTCAAGAGGATGCGTCCGGTATTCCATTCCGATTTCATGGAGTTCCGTATCGAGTTTCATGGAAAGATCTTAGTCGCACCATCGGTTTTCATCGTCGCTGCGCTATTTCTCTTGAGCAAGCTTGCACTGGTTTTAATCGTGAGAGTTTTTGGGAAGAAATCTCTGGTCGGCCTGTTCGCGGCAAGTTAACACCGAGGTGCAACGATATCTTGCACCCCACTCTCCGACTGTGGCACAAGTGGCTCGCCGTCACTCTCTTTCCAAGGGATGACGTACGACCCGTGCGCACTGACGAGATGATGATCTTATATGCCGCGGTCAGACGAATCAAGATCTCCCTTATGCAAGCTATGATTCGGCAGTGGTTAACAAATTTTAAGATGATGGGTTCTATTGAGTGTATGTCTTTGATTTCTCGCATCGTCACAAATCTTGGGATTACGCAAGGGCCCAACGTGCCCTCCATTGCTAATCCCCGGACTCAGATTGACGAGGCTTATCTGACTCAGGGGCATATTCTTAAGAAGGGTCCGAATGATTCTTTGGTTTTCTTTTACCCAGGCCATACCAACCAGATCCAGTTACCTAACCCGGATTTCAGGTTGTACGGCCAGGGGCCACTGACCGTTCCTCTCGAGGAACCTCGTCGTTCTAGTGTCTCTGGTGACAGGGTAACTAGGAGTGCATCGAGGAGAGCAGCCGCCACCACAGCCGTCTTCGCAACTGTCGCCCCAGCCACAGCCTCAGCCTACCACACCTCCGTCTGGTACATGGACCTCTACCGAGTACATGCCTGGGGTTACTCCCGGATATGCTCCCGGGTGGGACCATCCCATGTACCAGCAGGGTGCGAGCAGCTCGGCTTGGGCTAGCGCAGGCAGTGGCGAGTGGGCCGTCCCTGCTGGTACTGCCTACGGAGATGCGACATCTTCGTCGTCCGGATTGCACTCGTCATCTCGTGGGACCACCCTCACTCAGAGCGAGCTCAACATCCGAGTCGGCGACATGGAAGAGACCGTGCACCAGCACGTCGAGTCCACCCGGGACTAGCAGCGGATGTCTGGCGAGAGACTTCGCGCCATCGAGCTGGCACAGCAGCAGCAGCTGGAGGAGTAGAGGGCCAACTACCGGTGGATGGGATTTCCCCCTCCACAGTAGTGAGCCTGAAGCTAGCTTGGGGGAGGACCCCCACTCTGAGGTAACTTGTATCTTTATTTTTATTTTCAGAATCTCATATGCTAAAAACACATAAAAATCTGCAAATTAAAAAGACCAAAAACATTTATTTGCCTTCATAAATTAGTTTGCTTTTGTATGAGCGGTAAGAATGCTTTCTGTCCTTCATGGTCGAAATGATGAATAGTTACTCTGTTTATTCCTTTTATATGCCTTGCTACAGCTTAGTATCCTATCTTAGTTTTGAGTTAGTTGGCTTGTATGATCAAACCTTAGCTTGAAACTTGTGGGTAGCAAAAAGCATGACCTTTGCCTAGGTTGTTGTGAGGTATGATATGGTATAATAGGGTTGCTATGAGCCTGTGCTAAGTGATGTTTGACATCCGGAGTTTTCTTTTGAAAAACGATAAAATGATAAGTTCCTCAATGATAAGAAATTCCTATCCAAAGCCATATGTAGATCCTAGCTGTTGTTAGCCTCCACATATGCTGCTTGTTTTCTTCATTGAGTCTTGTCGAATTGTTGTGACCCTCGGCGAGAAACTTGTCATGCTCCCATGATCAAGATCACGTACACAGCCACTGTATGCTAAATTTCTACACCGGAAGTTGGCACCCATCATTTCATCCATCCCCCATCCTTTTCACAAATAAAGCTCCGCGCATTGTTTTATGATTACTCTCTCTCTAAAAAATATTCAGCAAGGACTTTGGGCTATGTATAAAAAAAAGACAAAAAAAGAAAAAAAAAGAAAGAGAAAGAATAAAGAGACATAGCCCAAGTCTCAAAAATTTCAAAGGAGAAGAGAGAATCATATACAAAAAGGAGTTCTTTATCCATCCACCATATACACACACATGCACATCTTGATCAGGTTGTATGACTCGTTGCTCCCAAGGATCCGCTTTTCGACTCGACAATACATGAGAAGCAGGTATGCCACATGTTTTCCCTACCTACAGCTCCACATGTCAGCATATTAGAAGTAGGTGGAGAAAGAAGGCAACTTAATGCCTTGGTGAGGAATCATACACACTGAGCGATCCGAGAGTATCATTCGAGGAACTTTGATTTCTTTATAAAAATTAGCAAAACCTTCGGATTGACCACTGATCAAGGTACTTGTGATTAGTAATTTCTACACAACCGTTCTATCTTTCAACTGCCCAAGGCAGGTGAAGCTACAAGCCCCATAGCAATCAAGCGTAAGGTAAGATCAATGCCAACTCATTCAATCCTTGACAGAGTACCTAGTCGTACGCTTGTCATAAACGAGGAGTACAACATCGTAGCAACTCCTGATCGACCAACCTAAGTCCTAAGTATCTTGCTCGAGACGAGCAAGAGGCTAGCTTGGGGGAGTTGTTGACGGCTGTTAAGTGCTTACTTTAGCCGTCAATTTACTCAAGAATAAAGGAGCAAGAGGCATTTCTTACACGCATTTTAGTTAAGAATAATGTAGTTCCACTTGTCCTTGGAGATTATGTGATTGTAGGAAAATAAGCATAAAAGAAGTGGCAAACTCACCTTCTATGATTCATGCCACGTCACCTCAAGGAGTGGCTGCCACCTCAGGTGCCATGCATGCAAGCTAAGCCACCTCAAGTGCCACGCATGCATGCCATGTCACCAATCCAAGGGAGGCAAGCCCCGACGAATCAGAGTGTGACACATGGACTTCACATGGATCCATGGACCCACCAGAGCACCTAAACCGCCTCAAGAACACGTGTACACCGGGGACCGACTTAAGGGCCCACAGGACAGCCACCCCGAGGAAGCACACCCCGAGTGGGGCCCAACTAGGGTCGGCCGACCCTAGGATCGGCCGAACCGACCTTGGGTCGGTTGATCCAGGGCCTCCACGTGGTGCTTGTCCATTGGTCCTAGAGGCCATCCCCAGGGTGTTTCACTCCTTGCGCCGGTGCTCTGGCCTATAAATAGAAGGGGAGGGGGTTCATTTCTTACCAACACACCTTACTTCTCCTCTCTCACTTTTGGTTTCTAAGGCTAGGAGGTAGGCTAGAGTAGTTCTACTTCAGGTTCCAAGTCTACTTTGGGATCTAGGTATGAGTCCATTTGAATCTTTATTTTATTGTATGACTTTGATCTACTTCAGTTATTCAGCTATTTCATATAAAGTTGTGCTTGTATACATGGTTGATTTGTTCATGTGTTCTTCGCTCGTTCATCATTTAGAGGCTCCTGTTCTTGATGAACAAGGCCTTTCGATCCAGTTGATGTGTGACTTATACATGTTTTCGGTGTTTGTTCATAAGTTAGAGGCTCGTGTTCATCACGAACACGACCCTTTGATCTTGTTGAATAGACATAGGAAAGCACAAGTCCGTTTGTGTACTTAGCCCAGTTTGATCTAGTTAGATCCCATGTTCGTGTTGTATGAAGTCCGTGCTCAAGCTTCGGTACTCGGTGTACTTGGCTGGTTTGTCTAGCGGCTCTGACCTGGGTCACAATAGCCCGGGCCGGTCAGGGTCCTGCTAACAACATAAGCGTGGTGCTTGGGTTGCGTAGCTACGTTACTTACGAGTGTATCCTACGGTGTGTCTTGGGGTAGGCCGCGGTGGTGACAGCCGTTGGACCCTTCTGGAATCCCCCACGTTCGGATACGCTGTAGGAGTCTAAAGTCTAACAACCGGAGTCGTGCGTAAGCGACGCGGGAGGTTAGCTCCCCATTTGTACCTGGGTGCTTGAGCCAGCGATCATGCGATGCGAGTGTGTGTCTAACTCGTCTGACTAGCTTTGTATGTTTAGTACCTTAGAACCTAGAACTAACTCGTATGTTGCCTCCTAAGCCTAGGACCTTTAGAGAAAGTGAGTTTGTGTGTTCACACTACTATCCTATCTATCATATCTCACCCCTGTACTTGAGTGTCTGGTTTGTTCCCGTCTACGATTTATACTTCTTGCAATAGTGTTGAATTTGTTAATCTGCCAAGCCTTCCTTGGATTCGATACCCTTTGGAATACTCCTTTGGGGAAATGCTACAATGGTACTTCCGTGCGCTTGCGGACTCTTGTAATCGTTAGGATTACCATCTGGTTATTTCTGGCATCGTTGCTAGGAACCCACAACTTAGCATCGAGGTTAAGAAATACCAACAATCGCCGGCTGCCATCGCCGCAATCCACAAGGGTCGGCCGTCAAGATCAAAATCAACTCGAAAACAAGCAAAATTGACAAAGGTTACTTACGAGCTCGATGTACCCGTCGTTGGGACGCATCTTGGGCGACCACAACACCTCGTCGGGGTCGCACACAATCTTCTTGGTGTCCACCGCACGTCTCGCCCTCTGCGCCGCGTACGTTGGGGCGAGGGGTTCTGCCAGCAGCCGCGACCGCGCCAACGCGTCTGGGTCCACGCCCTCCGCCATCACATAGATGGGGAGCGCCCTCTCCATGAGGGGAACGACCCACCGTTGAAGGACCGGAACGGCGAACCAGAGAGGGGGGAGTGAATGGGAGCCGATAAAAATTCTACTCAAGAATTCGGCCTATGAACCCAAAATCACTCGGACACCTCCGCAAACTTCTCTTGCCAAATCCATGTAGTCACTGAAGTGCTACTGGACCTAGGAGTAAGATCCAACCAACAGCCACCCAAAACACTCAACGGAAAACAACTCGAAACAGCTGCTGGAAGCTAAAATCGGTCAGGCCGGTTTCTGAAACCGGTCAGACCGATTCTCTGGGACTTAGCCTCTCACAGGCAGGGGAAACCGGTCAGGCCGGTTTTGTCCAGGAAATCCCCAAAAGACCTTCGAGACCAAACCTGGCCAAAACACCTCAAGAACCCTTCAACCTTTGAACAAGAAAAGCCATAGCATGAACGAGACTCTCCTGTTCAAAAACTCCTCTCGACAGCCAACAGGGGCTAAATTGGTCAGACCGGTTTGGGAAACCGGTCAGGCTGGTTTTGCCCAGGCAGTCGGGAAGAACTCAGCCCGCGGGAAAAACTTTACCTTCACCTCGATCGATCTCCCGATTCGTTCCACAGATTCAAGTGAGACTTTGGGGACAGCTGGGGTACCTTGTGGGCTACCTTTGGCTAAAAGCTCGGTCCCCAAAACCTACCCAATCTAGAGGAATCGGAAGTCAACCCTCAAGAGCACCTTCCCAAGAACTCCACCGAAAACCACCAAATCGAAGCCGTTTCGGAGGGTTTGTTGGAGCAAGATCACCAAGCAAAGAGGCACAAGGTCCTCATATCTGACATCCAACAAGAATCCCTCAAAGAAACGCTCCCAAAACTTCTCCACGGAAATTCCAAGAAAAGGCTCCGAAAATCACCAAAAAAGGAAAACGGGAAGAACACAAACAAGCCTTGAGGAACCACGCCGAATCATCTATACATACCATGAAGGTTCATACAAGGTCTAGCTTCTGCCTGATCATCCTTCCCTCTCACCAGATCTCACCATGAAGCTCTCAAGCTAGTCCTAGAAATCCTAAGGAAAAATAGGAAGGGAAAATAGCAAAACAAAATGAGCTAGGGTTCCAAGAGATAGATGCCATCCTCTCACCACTTGGGTTATATGGAGGCTAGCCGAAAGACGAAACTACCCCTATTACATAAAGTAGGATACACGCCCACCAAGGGCACTTTGGGAAATTGTCGTCGTAACACCATCGGACGGATGCCCGGCGACCGCACTCCGCTTAGCCTCGACGCAAGGCTTGAGATCCCGACATGTGTCCTCCGCTTCGAAGCTTCCCGGCGTCTTGCGAGCCCAAACCGGTCAGACCGGTTTCACCAACCGGTCAGACCGGTTTTGGCCTGACAGCCACGCCCGGTCTTCGGCCTCGGCTTTGTGGCTCAGCCGAGTAACCCAGTGGTTTTCTGGTGAATCACTGCAAACCCCGCGAACTTGATGTAGCCTCCGCCAATCACCACTCATGACTTGGCTCCCACGAAGTCCCGGCTCGACCTTGGTTTTGAGGCTCAACCAAGAAACTGTCCACGACTTCATCTCGCTGTTCTTGCCACCATGCAGCCCGCACTTGACCCCGCTGGCCACCGGGTCCCTCGAGCCAAGCCTACTTGTCTTCTCCACACCTGGAGGCCTACCCGGCAACGACCTTTCGCGCTTGCTCTTCACCTGCACCAACACCAGTCAAGCCGCAACTTGCACCTACAATACTTAGCCAAGAATCAGTCCACACAACGTTGTCAATCACTCATCACACCAGGAAGCGACCATCCACCGGTCCTCGAACCACACAGGCTCTCAATCTCCCCCTTGATGAGTGCATTGACAACACACACATTTGGTAACCAATGAGAAAAGGAAAAAGAAAAGAAACGAACAAAGAAACTCAAACAAGCGATCGAAAGCCAAAACAAAGGCAAAGAACAAGATCACTTGAAAGAGGAAAGTCTCGGTCCCCTTAGGCAAGGGCAACGGCTCGACACAACCGAGACAAAACAAGCTCACCACAAAGGAGTAAACCACCAAAGCAACTCTCTCCTGAACATGTGCTAGCACTGGGCACAAACCGGTTAGACCGGTTTCCCAAACCGGTCAGACCGGTTCCACCAAACCGGTCAGGCCGGATTCAAAAATCGGTCAGACCGATTAAACTCGGCAGAAGCTCACCCCCAAAAGCCAAAAATGCAAAAGAAATGCACAAACTCCCCATTGACAGCTGGGATAGGCTCTAGGGATGCAATGCAACTTTTCTCCACCAATATTTCTCCCCCTTGTTGCCAATGCATGAATCAAGGCTCAAATTTGAAAAGATGCAATCTAGAGCTTCTCAAATAGACAAAATTCATCACAAGATGCTACACATGTTCAAATGAGCAAGTTAGATACTCTACAACTTCGTAATGACATCAACTACAGGATCACCAAGTTTCACAACCATTGGACGAAGCTAAGATAGAATTGTGCAATTTTGCGAAAAATCACCCTCTCATGAGCAAAATCCTAAACATGAGCAAAACATATCAAAATGGCAAAGCCACACAAACTTCATGCTAGGACAACCATTCTAAGCATAAGACCATCATAAACACCCACAAGCACCTCATGTCATGTCAAAGCCACCGAGCCATGTGCCTACTTCTATATATGAGACTTCTCATTGGTAGGCATCATGCAACGGTTTAGCACCCAAAAGCAAGTAAATTAAGCACATATGACATGGGAGCACATTTTCCAAGCAATTTACATTTCATTTTCAGATTTGCATATGGTACATGAAATGTCTTTGCGACAAAAAGGAACTTATGCCCCTCCACAAGATAAAGCATGGAGGCTAAACATTCATGATGGCAAATGAGCCTTTGGCCCCATATGATTAAAATAAGCTATCCAACCGCAAAATAAGCATAGCTAAACCACTAAAACATGTCAAGATCATATAGAGGCATTTACTCACAAGAGAGCATATATGTGACATTTGTCTAAAACATAGCTATCAACCATGGGCATAAACCAAGATCATCAAGAGCTAAGCCAAACTAACCATAGCATAGAAACTAGCTCACAAGATCATATATATCACATCATGGTGAACAATGTATATGAGAGAACCTTGTCCTACACAATGCATATGATACAAAGTGCATGCAACCTAAGATACAAAGATGCCTAAACATCATTTTACATATGCCATGCAAACTGCAAGAAATGCACAAAGGAAAGCTATACATATGCTACAAAGGAGCTCCCACACACCAACTCAAGAAATCAAACAAACACCAAGCTCCCCCCGCAAACGAGTGAAAGTTGCTTGATCTAGGGGTTTGGTGAAAATATCGGCTAATTGGTCATGTGTGGGTACATGGATCAAAGCTATCTTCCCTTTCTCCACATTATCTCTCAGGAAATGATACCTCACTTCTATGTGCTTGGTTTTGGAATGGAGCACTGGGTTCTTTGCAACGCTTATGGCACTGGTGCTATCACATTGAAGTGGGACATGGGTATACTCCTCACCAAAGTCGCTCATGGTGTATGTGATCCAAAGGAGCTGAGAGCAACAACTAGCTGCGGCCACATACTTTGCCTCGGTAGTGGATTGAGCAACACTTGACTGTTTGCGGGAAGACCAAGAAACCAAAGAAGAACCCAAGAACTGGCAAGTCCCAGAAGTAGACTTCCTATCCAACCGACACCCGGCAAAATCCGCATCCGAAAAACAATGAAGAGCCAAAGAAGAGGACGCGGAGTACCAAAGGCCGAAGTCGGGAGTATGTCACAAATACCTGAATATGCTCTTGACTGCTTGCCGATGCGAAGTCCTCGGAGACGCTTGAAAACGAGCTCACAGACATACCGAGAATTGGATGTCCGGCCTCGTCACCGTCAAGTACAGGAGTGACCCGATCATGCTCCGGTACTCCTTCTGGTCCACATGTTCACCTTCCTCGTCCGCATCAAGAGCTGTAGTCGTACTCATAGGTGTCGCCATGGCCTTGGAGTCCTCCATCTTGAACTTCCTCACAATGCCCTTGGTGTACTTAGCTTGGTGCACAAATGTTCCTTCCTTCGACTGCTTGATCTGGAGGCCAAGGAAGAACTGCAACTCACCCATCATGCTCATCTCAAATTCCCTGCTCATGTCTTATGCAAACCTTGCAACAAGAGAGTTAGACGAGCCACCAAAGACAATATCATCCACGTATATCTGCACAATCAGGATATCTTTGCCCTGCCTGAGAAGAAACAAGGTCTGATCAACCTTCCCCATCTCAAACCCTATCTCAAACAGGAACCCCCTCAACCTACCATACCAAGGTCTAGGCGCCAGCTTCAACCCATACAGCACCTTTCTCAACTTGTACACCCGGTGGGGGTACTTCTCACTCTCAAACCCCAGTGGTTGTCTCACATACACTTCTTCCTCCAACACACCATTTAGGAAGGCACTCTTCACATCCATTTGGTGCAATTTAAAACCTTTAGCCACGACAAAGGCTAGAAGGATCCTAATCGCCTCCAAACGAGCTACGGCAGCAAAGGTCTCCTCGTAGTCGATCCCCTCTTTCTGACTACACCCTTGCGCCACCAACCTCGACTTATTTCTCACCACCTCACCTTTTTCTCCCTCTTTGTTCTTCCACACCCAGTTTGTCCCAATTGGCTTACACCCAGGAGGAGGGTCAACCAATTCCCAAACTTGGTTCCTCTCAAAATTCTCCAACTCCTCATGCATTGAATTAACCCAATTATGATCAGATAGCGCATGTCCAATGTCTTTGGGCTCAAAGGTGGCAACAAAAGCAGCATGAGCGAAATGAGAGTTGTTCCGAACCCTCGACCGTGTAGTACGTTCATTGATGTCGCCGATGATCCTCGAAGCTGGGTGATCCACTTGCACTCGCCGGGGAGGTTCTCGCCTTGATGCTACCTCCCCCTCAACAACAGCTTCGCCTTGATCTGGGTTTGTCGTTGTAGATGTGGGAGAGGGCCCGTTCACGATCGTAGTCGAAGTAGTAGGTACATGCTCAGCTGCGGGCCCCACACCGCCATCTTCATCATCTCCATGTTCATGCTCCTCCTCCTGGAAGATCTCCTCGCCAAGTTCATCATCACCTGCACACTCAAAAACAAGCTGACTACGTGGTTGTGTCTCGTCAAAGGTTACCTCGCAAGTCTCCACGATTTGGTTAGTTTCAAGGTTGAGCACACGAAATGCTCTAGAATGTGATGCGTAACTAAAGAAAATGCCATCGACAGACCTAGCCTCGAACTTGTCCAACTTCTTCCCTTTCTTGAGGATAAAGCATTTGCACCCAAACACATGAAAGTGACTCACCTTGGGAGTCCTGCCGTGCATCAGCTCATAGCAAGTTTTCTTCTTGTGCACCCTGAGGTAAATCCTGTTCGACACATAGCACACGGTATTGACCGCCTCAGCCCAAAACCTCCTCGGAGTCCTATGCTCATCGAGCATCGTCCGAGCCATCTCGCACAAGGTTCTGTTTTTCCTTTCCACTACGCCGTTCTGAGGAGGCGTATACGGACTCGAAAACTGATGTTCAAGACCCAAGTCATGGCAAAAGGTTTCGAAACGAGAGTTTTTGAATTCCGAACCATTGTCACTGCGAATAGCTCGTATGGCATCTCCGTGCCTCTCGTTCCTCAACCTCAAGACAAGATCTCGAATAAAATCAAATGTCTCCCCTTTCTCCTCCAAAAAGAAAACCCACGCATACCGAGAGTAGTCGTCCACCACTACAAGGACATACCACTTCCCACCCGCAGATCACACACGAGCTAGGCCAACAAGGTCCATATGGAGCAGCTCGCATGGACGCTCCGTCATCACATCGGTGAGGGGCGGATGGAAAGAGGCTACCATCTTGGCATGCCTACACGGCGCACAAACCAACTCTTTCTCAAACCTCAACCGTGGCAATCCTCGGACCAAATTGAGTTTACTCAAGCGAGACAAAAGGTCAAAGCTTAAGTGACCCAACTTCCTATGCCACTTCCACAACTCACTCGAAGAACCAGCCAAAAAGCAACGCTCCACACTAGAAGACTGAGAGAAATCAGCTCGGAACACTTGACCCTCGGGAACGACCATGCAAACTAGGTCCCCTCGAGAATCCAAAATCCGAGAACCACCAGGCCGAAACAACACCTCAAAACCCTCATCCAACAACTGGGACACGGACAGCAAATTGAACCCTAGCGATTGGACAAGAGCAACACGCCTGAGAGTGACCTTGTCACTTACCTTAATCTCACCTTCTGAAAGCACACGCCCTCGCCCATTGTCCCCAAAGGTGATGTATGTCTTGGACATCACCGGGACGAGACTTGAGAACCACCCCTTGTCTCCGGTCATATGCCTCGAGCAATCGGAGTCAATCAACCAAACGTTCCTCAAGTCTCCCACCTGAAATTCAAAAGGGAGCACGTGAGTGAACAAATGACTCAGCACTGGGGTTAGTACCAAAAGAGTAAAACCAGTGCCGAGCCATTTGCTCCAAAGTGGGGTTAGAACAATCCAAAGCATCACGCCTACCAAAGCTACCACCACGAACACCACCACGAGTACCACCACTAGGGAACCACCCCTGCCTCGCTGGAGGAGAACAAAAACCACGAAACGGAGACCGTGGACCGTTCCTCCTCTCCATCTCAAAGCTATGACTCCTCCCATCATCGTATTGAGCACGAGGTGGAGAACGTCTAGAAAACTGACCACTTGCAGACTCACCATGCCAAACATCTGGACCACGACCAAAGGACCTGAACCGAGCCTCATCACGAGCACGAAAACTAAACTGGTCACCCTGCTGCCTCCAAACCGGTCTGACCAGTTCTGGAACCGGTCTGACCGGTTTCTCTGTACGAACAGCCCAAACCGGTCTGGTCGGTTTCCAAACCAGTCTGACCGATTTAATTCATCCAGCAGGGTCACTTCTATCCAAAGCACTCCTTTCTCCCCAAGCCGGAACTGTGCGAACAATGGCTTTACCCCTAGGCAGTGGCATATGAGACTCAGGCACACCATGAGATGGGTTGTACCTGTCCTTGTTTGCCCACTCTTTAGCCATTCTCTCCTCTCGCTTCCTCTTGAAGCAAAACCCCCCTTTGTGACCATCTCTCCCACAATAGTCACAATGAAACTGGATTGGTTTTGGCTTTGGTTTTGGTTGGGGTTGCTCACTCGGTTTCTCCTCACTCGGCTTCTCACCCTTTTTCTTCTCTCCATCCTCACCTACCTTCGGGCTCACAAACTTCACGGGTTTTTGGAAATCATTTGTTGGGTGAGGGAATATGGGTGGATCTGGAGTTGTGTCGACTTTGTTTCTGAGGTGGTTAGGCTTGGGCTCAAACTTGTTCTTGTGTGTGTTTGGTGGTGGGATAGGGATCTCTCCAACTCTCTCACCACTGCTATCTCCAAGCTTGTCAGCCCCAAGTGCCTGACCATCATAGCGTTTGAAAGCCGCTATCATGATACCAAGCTAAGGCTCCTGACCCGACAACCAACTCATACACTTCCTCAGCTCATCATTTTCATCCTGCAAGCGATCAACGTAATCTGCAAGCTCCAAGTTCTTAATCGCATGCAATTCACAAGTAGAGCAAGAAGTGGGGATAGGCTCTTTCAACTTAGCCTCAAGCGAAACAGTGTAAGCATGCATCTCATCAATCTTTCCATGCAACACAGGGCAAGAAGTGCAAGCACCTAGCAAAGCAGGTCTAGACTTAAGCTCAGCCACTTCAACCCTAAGCACATCTAGTTCATCACAAATAGAAGCATGCTTATCCCTAAGACTAGTAAGATCAGCTAGGTACACAGAGCAATCAACACAGTCAACATCATCAGAAACCACAGGAGAAGCCTTAAGCGAATCAATCTCAAGCTTAGCATCTAGGTTCTGGGTTTCTAGCTCAGCCACACGGTTCCTAGCATCTTCTAGTGAGGCCCTAAGCTCCTTCCTCATCTTCTTGGCCTCTCTAAGCATGTCATCGCGGTTATCAAGCAACTTGCCAAGCCGTTCATTCTCCTCGCGCAAGAAGGGAAGCTCGTCACGTACCTCATCCTCAGAGTCGGAATCCGAGTCGCTCTGGTGACTTTTCTTGCTGCCGGAGCTGCGTGCCATGCCGCAGAAGCCATCTCCCGCGAAGCAGCTCAACCCGCTCAAGTTTTTGGACGCCTTCTTGTTCTTGCGCCGATCACATTCGTCTTCACTGCTACTCGAACTCGAGGAAGAGTAGGCGGAGCTGGAGTCGACGTCGCTCGCTCCGACCATCGCTCGGGCCTTCCTGCCGTGGTCGTCCTTCTTCCTCGACTGTCGCTCGTCCTTGTGCTTGTTCTTGTTCTTGTGATCGCGCCTCGATCGGTATTTGCCGTCCTTGCTCGACCGGTGCTTGTAGCCGTCCTTGTTCTCCATCTTCTCTGGACAGTCGGCGACGAAGTGTCCTGGCTTGCCGCACTGAAAGCATGTCCGTGGATTCCTCCTCGTGTTCACCCGGTTCTCGTGCAGCCTCTCGAACCGCCTGGTTAGCAACGCCAGTTCATTCTCTCCAAGCACATCGAACTCCTCATCTGGCAAAGTCATCAAAGAAGACAGAGAGTACATCCTGGAGGATGCGTTAGCGTTAGTCTTAGCACCTTTGTCACCGACTAGAGCAAGACTATGGGAGTCAGTCGGGCTCTCAAGACGGGCTGTCAAACCACGATCAACCTCAGCTGACTTGAGCTTAGAGAATAGCTCATTCACCATTAGAGTGGTGTACTTCTCGGACTCAAGAATGGCCTCGACCTTTCCATCCCACACGGTACGATCCAGCACGTGTAAGAGCTTCACAGCTCTATCATGGTCATCGTACGGGAGGACGTCGACATTAGCCCTCATGTTGTTCACAACCACCGTGAACCGCTGGAACAAGGCATCAATCGACTCACCAGGGAGATGAGTGAAGTTCTTGTACTCTCTCCGGTAGGTCGCATACAACCGTGCCTGAACCTCAGCATTCCCAGCATGAGCGTTCTTCAACTCCTGCCAAATCCTACATGCTAGGTCCTCTGTCTGAACCCGATCGAATTCGGACTGACACAGAGAACGAAACAAGTAGTCGACCGCCTTGTTGTTGGCGTCATGCATATCCCTCGATCCAAGAGCTAGGAAGTTAATCAGATGAACATAAGCTGTGTTCACCGTAACGTCCCAAAGGATCTGACCCTTTCCGCGGAGGAACGCCGCCATCCGCCTCTGCCACATCTGGTAGTTCTTTCCATCGAAGTGCGGAGGACCCGAACCCCATTCCTGGTACGCCATCATTGGATCTTAGACTGGTTAGAGTCAATAAAGACCCGAACCGGCTCTGATACCACTTGAAGGACCGAAACGGCGAACCAGAGAGGGGGGAGTGAATGGGAGCCGATAAAAATTCTACTCAAGAATTCGGCCTATGAACCCAAAATCACTCGGACACCTCCGCAAACTTCTCTTGCCAAATCCACGTAGTCACTGAAGTGCTACTGGACCTAGGAGTAAGATCCAACCAACAGCCACCCAAAACACTCAACGGAAAACAACTCGAAACAGCTGCTGGAAGCTAAAACCGGTCAGGCCGGTTTCTGAAACTGGTCAGACCGATAATCTGGGACTTAGCCTCTCATAGGCAGGGGAAATCGGTCAGGCCGGTTTGGCAAACCGGTCAGGCCGGTTTTGTCCAGGAAATCTCCAAAAGACCTTCGACACCAAACCTGGCCAAAACACCTCAAGAACCCTTCAACCTTGGAACAAGAAAAGCCATAGCATGAACGAGACTCTCCTGTTCAAAAACTCCTCTCGACAGCCCACAGGGGCTAAACCGGTCAGACCGGTTTGGGAAACCGGTCAGGCTGGTTTTGCCCAGGCAGTCAGGAAGAACTCAGCCCGCGGAAAAAACCTAACCTTCACCTCGATCGATCTCCCGATTCATTCCACGGATTCAAGTGAGACTTTGGGGACAGCTGGGGTACCTCGTGGGCTACCTTTGGCTAAAAGGTCAGTCCCTAAAACCTACCCAATCAAGAGGAATCGGAAGTCAACCCTCAAGAGCACCTTCCCAAGAACTCCACCGAAAACCACCAAATCGAAGCCGTTTCGGAGGGTTTGTTGGAGCAAGATCACCAAGCAAAGAGGCACAAGGTCCTCATATGTGACATCTAACAAGAATCCCTCAAAGAAACGCTCCCAAAACTTCTCCACGGAAATTCCAAGAAAAGGCTCTGAAAATCACCAAAAAAGAAAAACGGGAAGAACACAAACAAGCCCTGAGGAACCACGCCGAGTCATCTATACATACCATGAAGGTTCATACAAGGTCTAGCTTCCGCCCGATCATCCTTCCCTCTCGCAAGATCTCACCATGAAGCTCTCAAGCTAGTCCTAGAAATCCTAAGGAAAAATAGGAAGGGAAAATAGCAAAACAAAATGAGCTAGGATTCCAAGAGATAGCTGCCATCCTCTCACCACTTGGGTTATATGGAGGCTAGCCGAAAGACGAAACTACCCCTATTACATAAACTAGGATGCACGCCCACCAAGGACACTTTGGGAAATTATCGTCGTAACACCATCGGACGGATGCCCGGCGACCGCAATCCACTTAGCCTCGACGCAAGCCTTGCGATCCCGACGCGTGTCCTCCGCTTCGAAGCTTCCCAACGCCCTGCGAGCCCAAACCGGTCAGACCGGTTTCGCCAACCGGTCAGACCGGTTTTGGCCTGACAGCCACGCCCGGTCTTCGGCCTCGGCTTTGTGGCTCAGCCGAGTAACCCAGTGGTTTTCTGGTGAACCACTGCAAACCCCGCGAACTTGATGTAGCCTCCGCCAATCACCACTCATGACTTGGCTCCCACGAAGTCCCAGCTCGACCTTGGTTTTGATGCTCAACCAAGAAACCATCCACGACTTCATCTCGTTGTTCTTGCCACCATGCAGCCCGCACTTGACCCCGTTGGCCACCGGGTCCCTCGAGCCAAGCCTACTTGTCTTCTCCACACCTGGAGGCCTACCCGGCAACGACCTTTCGCGCTTGCTCTTCACCTGCACCAACACCAGTCAAGCCGCAACATGCACCTGCAATACTTAGCCAAGAATCAGTCCACACCACGTTGTCAATCACTCCTCACACCAGGAAGCGACCATCCACCGGTCCTCGAACCACACAGGATCTCAGCCGTCGGTGGCACTGCGCGAGAACGGCCACCGCAGTCAACCCCGCCTGCGTCAGGGTCTTCAGGGCCTTCATGTAGGGTTCGAGCTTCGTCTGCCACACGGAGTCCGACACCCCGAGCGCCCAGTTGAATGGGCGGCAGTCCAGAACCTTGCCGGTGTAGGGTGGAAGGCCGGCACCGTCGTTGCGGAGGTAGAACCACCCTTTGTCCCAGCCCGCGTTGTTGGTCGTCATATTGCAGGCCGGGTACACGCCACTCCCCTTGTCCCGCAGCGCGAATGTAAGCCCGTCAGCGCGAACGGGCCGCTGCCGGCCCTTCGATCCGGCTAACAGCGTGAAGAGCTCGCCCCGGAAGAGGTGGAGCCACAGGTCCCACGAGACGGGGACGCCCAGGAAGCCCTCGCAGACGCCCACGAAGGTCGTCGCCTGCGAGATAGCATTGGGGGCGAAGTTGTGCCGTTCCACGCCATAGTGGTAGCACAACCCCCGCATGAACTTGCTGGCGGGAGCGTTGAATCCCCGCTCGTGCAGGCGAGCGAAGCTCACCACGTACCCCTCCGGGGGCTGCGGCTCCTGGTGCCAAGCCGGCGGAACGATCCACGCTGGCCGGTTCGGATCGGTGTTCGCCGTCAACTGCCCGCCAGCGACGAGCCCTTGGAGGGTGTGGGCATCCATGTTGGACTGGCTCCACGGCCCGACCTCAAGATACTCGACCCTCGACATGGCGGACAGGAAGCAAGCACGGGAATGGAGAAGGCGAGTGGGCGCGAGCTCAAAGGGGCGTGAGGAAGGAGGCGGGTGAAGCGCAAATGGCTAAGGTAAAAATCCTCCACTCCTTGTATTATATAGAGTAAGAGAGGGCGGAGGAATCGAACAGCCGGGGCGGGCGGCCGCAGTTAATGCGATGGTCGTCGCCCAGGCCCCACTACTCCGAAA
Organism: Cenchrus fungigraminus; assembly: GCA_036936925.1. Taxonomy (NCBI): domain Eukaryota; kingdom Viridiplantae; phylum Streptophyta; class Magnoliopsida; order Poales; family Poaceae; genus Cenchrus; species Cenchrus fungigraminus. Next base: position 31,546,131 of record CM072778.1, on the reverse strand, counting down.
CCACCGCGCGCACGCGCAGGCGCCATCATCACGGCGCGGTAAAAACGCGAGCTGCCATGCATCACCTCCACTCTGCCTAAAAAGGCGCGCGCATCACCCTTACGAAACGCCACGTGGGCCACGACCCCACACGGACGGTCAATCTGGGTCCATGGCTGGAAACGAAGGAGCGGGGGGGATTCCTTCCAAGAGAAGGTGACCCCCGAGGTCCCATTAAATGGGGGTTCGAGGCCTGATACCTCGAGGGGGCCCTAGCGGGCACTCGAGGGGTCAAAAGCGACCTCGAACGCGCTTGCTCGAGATAGCCCTCGAAAGCGTGATTCGAGGGACGCCTAACGCCTCGCTCTAAGACTCTTAGTGATCAGCGGTTCGAGGCCCAGCCCGCTGAGGGTTCGATGGGCGCCACAGATGCGCCTCCTAACGAGGTCTCCGCTGACCAAGTGGTTCGAAACCCGGCCCACCAAGGGTTCGACGGGTGCCACGGGTCAACAAAGACAGGGACGCGTGATGCTCCCTGCAAGGCCCTACTGATCAGGGATTCGAGACCTGGCCTGCGGAAGGTTCGAACAGGCGTCTCAGATCGACAGAGTCAGGGACGACCAGGGTGTGCGCGATCGAGCCGATCCCCTGACGCGAAGTTCGGGGGCGCCCCATAGTTCGTGTTCAAGGCTAGACTAAGGCAGTTAGTCGAGGGATCCCACCGAGGGAGAGCTTTCGCGCCCTCGGTCCCTATCGAATGGGACCGAGCCCTACCTAGCAAACCTATGTGAGCGCTCTTATGGACGTGTCCCCGGACCACGAGCCGACCCTTATCGAATGGGGCACAGATGTCCACTTGAACTACCCACTAACAGCTCAACGAGGCGTCCATGACTCGCGGCCCGCTCGATGGGAAGTATGGATCGCCTCACCCATCCTCCCTGCGGAAGGGCGGCGAGGGTCGCAAAGTTAAGTCGAAGGGCTCACCCCGATCGCCCCTATCCGGGCCCGAGCTCGGGCGCTCCTCGCACGGCTACACTCTCTGGGTATGTCGCGTAACTCCAGGAATCCATGAAGGGTCGCCCCCCTCCGTGGAAAGGCAATGAGCAGAACACTTCGGAGCTTGCTCCGGATAAGGTCGGTGCTGTTCCGCACGTGTGGATCGCCGAGGCTGGCTGAAATAACGCCGAGGCCGGCTGAAACAAACGCCTCACGGACCCGTTGCTCATCGTCCATAAAACCTTGAACGAGTGCACGCACTCCTCCAAGGCTTCGGGGGCTACACCCGCGGGTACGCTAGCGCGCCACCACGGAATGTTATGCACATTCGAGGGGAAGAAAGGTCCTATCAAAAGCTTCCAGCCTTTGCAAAATTTTCCCACCGTTTTTGCAAAGGCTCGGGGGCTACTGTCGGGGACAGCCATAAGGGGTCCCCTAACTAAGGGGAAAACACCCTCTTAAAACGCAAATCACAAAAACACCTCCCAAACCAACCACGGCTCAAACGCACGCAAGGTCCACAGCCCGCCACGGCCCAACAGCCCCAGCGACCCACCGGGCAAGAACGCCAACCACCCTCGAGCGGACCTCCACCTCGCTCGAGGGTCGGACGCCCCTCGAGCAGGTTTCCGCTTCGCTCGAGGGCTCAGCACTCCTCAAGCGGACTTCTGCCTCGCTCGAGGCTTCCCCTCGACTCGCGGCACTTCACCTACTCCCCCCGACCAGGGCATTAAATGCCCTGACATGCCGCGAGCACCAGGGTCAAAAGGCGAATCCTCGCCACGCCGATCCCCTGACGCCGCTCGGGAATCCGGCCCAGTCGCTGTGCGGACAGCCCGCCACTGTGCGGCCATCCCCGGCGCTGTGCGGGCGCTGTGCGGAATGGCCGATGTCATTCCACGGCGCTGTGTTGCCTGCTCACCGTCCTTCTTCAACGCCACGCCCCTCGGAAAGGGATGGCGACACCCTCGAGGAGCGTACGGCCGCCGACCTTACGCTCGGCCAGGACGGCGCCGTGACGCGGGGTGAGCGGAGCACGTCCCTTCTGTCGCTTCCGGCCCTATGCGGCCATCCCCAGCCCTGTGCCACCATCCCGGGCGCTATGGAGCTATCCCCGGCGCTGTGGAGTCCTGTTCTGATGGGACGCCGCCACACCGGCCCCTGTACAGCACAAGCACCCCCATTAGCAAGACCCTCGAATTGATGTACGGACGGCAACCAGGCGTGGACGCCGGTCGGGCTACCCTCGAAGCTACCCTCCGACGAGTACGGAAGCTTCCACGACGCCTACGGGGGCCCGGATTCGCCAGGACATCCATCCAATCGCAAGAACTATACGCCAGTACCACGACGCTGTGCCGAAAAACCATGTGGCATGACTGTAAGCCGCCTCCCCTTGGACTGTAAAAGGAGGAGGCGGCCACCCAACCGCGGGCATCATGTTCACCCACAATCACCCATTCACTCCCAGATATTGGCACTTTACTTCAATCATCTAGCAGGGACTTGGAGGCTTCTCCTCCTCTCCCGCCGTGCTTGTAGCTCCCCCCTACAGGCACCCCCAGTGCAACGCAATACAGCGCGCATGCGCAACCTGCTGGACATACGGCCCCACGGCCGGAACCAGGATAAACTCGTGTCCTTGTGTTGCTTAGCACTGACCATCGAGAGGCCGATCACGGCGCATCTCACTAGTCAGTGTCGGGACTAATCCTAACACCGACACCAGCTGACCGTTAATTCAATTATGTTGTCAATTTGATTGAATGGCTTGTCTAGTTCTTACCATGGAATATGTTGACGGATAAAACTCGTATCCACCTACGATCCGCAAGTGTACGGACCTACACCTTTTTCACCACGGGGATTCCCTAGGTTCTTGTCAATCTGCGGAGCAAGGGGATTACAAGCATTTGATCTAGCACTACCTAACTAACTTATCCAAACCCTAAACTACGATTAATCTAGAGAACTACTACGCTACACTAGAGAGAGTGATTAAACTCACAAGATATATAAAAGACACTTGCCCAAGGGTCTACGATACTTGAATATGCAACCGCTTAGAGATGTGAAAACTGATCTAATCTACCGGGGGTTGTGACCACGGTTTCGCCCTTTCCCTCCCCCCGTACTGTCACTACGCAGAGGTATTCGTGACTAGACCTATGATGATCATGGTGTATTGAAGGGTTCTAAGGGAGAAGTGAGATCTATACTCCCAAAACGGCATGGTAGCTAACCTTAAACATGAAAGCATCTTCAACACTAGAAGATAGATTGAAACCATAAAAGTTGTGATTACATCTCAAGATCGTTTACAACCCATGGACAAATGAGAAGATTACCCCATCAAGGTGCTAAACATAGCACTGTTGATCATGGTGACGCTTCCGATGGTGTCTTCCTTCTCCTCCGGGGGAGTCGTGGCAGGGCCTCGACGCCCTCCTTCACTTGTGGTTGCTTCCTTCGAGTTGAGCAATCCTTCTTGCGAATGATCTCTCTCCTCTCCTTCCTCTCTAGCTTGTGGATGGCCTCTCAGGCGAATGGCTCTCCCCCTGCAAATGGCGGCACCTCCACGGATTTAGGGTTGCATCATCTTCACGCTCAAGAAACAGGGGGCCGAACCGACACGGGAATGGGCCAGGCCGCCGGCCTGGACCGACCGGCCCAGGCCCATCCCGGCCCGGTTCGGTCACCCCTTCGTTCCCGTGGGTCCTCTTGACATTTTGCACTTTGCCCCCTCCAATTGCATCAATTTGACGACGTCATCCTCGCGTCCAAGATAGAGGGTCTTCTCGCATGAAGTTCGGTCTTTTACGCTTCAATCCTCGGGGATGTTCCTTTGTAACACTTCGGTCCTCGCCACCTTTGGGAGTGATTTCATCATGCACTTGAACACGAACGGGACTCCTCATTTACTCCTTTGAACTCGTTGTGACTCCGTCCTTTTTGTCCATGTTTTCCTGCAAAAACATAACACTTCCAAATGCACATACAAAGATGAACTTGCTATATCATTAGTGTGCCTAGTGGCGGGTTAGTTCCATAATCAAGCTCAAACCAAAGTGTGATGAACATGTTTGGTGTACCAAAATACACCGTCAACAGCATACATATGTCTTGTTTTGCAATTAGTAATGGAAATTGTTGAATATATGTCTGTCCTTACCATGGCATACATATGTCTTGTTTTGCAATTAGTAATGGAAATTATTGAATATATGTCTGTCCTTACCATGGCATACATATGTCTTGATTTGCAAAGGGCCCCTGCCACACATGCATTGTTTAATTTTCGCACACTGTTAGAGCATTGTGTATTGGTAGCTGGTAGATGAGGCTTGCACATCATATATTGGTTCATGTATTTTTCCCCTCAGGACCATCTGATACGAATAACAATGACAATATAATGCAACATTGTCCTTATATTAATGATGCAAACATAATGTAGATGATATGTCATGACTAAAACAAAGTATTTCAGTTCACTGTGGAATCCTCAAGAAAATGGCATCACTATCACTAAGCAGAATTTGAGGCTTAACCATGTTATCAAATTGTTACACTTCGAGCAACTTAATCTTATTTCTTACCAAAATGGCATCTCTACATAACTGCTTGTGGCAAGTTAGGAAGTATGCATTTGTGGAAGACTTTGAGGTCTGCAGAAAACAAGGGAAATATTTTTTCTTAGGCTTGGGGAAAAAATTGATACACTGCAGATGTGGAAGCCTTTGATATCTGCAGAATAGGGTGCTTAATCACTTTATCAAATTTGTGTATCCACCCTGCAGTAGCATAGTAGCATCTGATTTTTGCTGAGCACATTGAAATAACTTATTGTGAAATTATTCATACTGCTATCTTATAGTGATTTATATGTAAACCATATGTAAACCTACTGCTAGTTTCATTTTCTTGATCAGTTTTCCTGTTCTGTATGCACTATTTATTTTTCTTGTAGCAGTAGTCCACAATAGTGGGCTGTTTTCTTATACTTTCTTTTTAATAGAGGCCAAAAAGCAAGGCTAATTGGACAGATGAAAATACATATACTTTGTGTGAAATAGCTTGTGAGGAAATAGAGGCTGGCAATTACACTGGTCGGGTTTGGCAACCTCAGGCTTACAAAAATATTAGGGAGAAATATTGGCAAAGTGCAAAATTGTTGCATCCAGGCAGGGAAATCAGAAACAAAATGACCAATCTGAAGACCTTGTACACGGATTGGGTACGGTTGCAGCAGCAAACCGGCTGCGGCCGCGGGCCACATGGTGAAGTGACGGCAACCGCAGCTTGGTGGGAGAGGGAAATCAAGGTATTACTGCTTATGTTCCTACTCCCTCTCTTTCAAGTGTTCATTGATTTTTTTTCTGCTCGTGTTCCTGGTCAGAAGATACATATACTAATGTTGTACAAATATTTTTTTTTGCAGACCAGACCAAATCTCAAGAAATTTAGAAAGGGTAACCCTGAGTATATGCCCCTGTTACATGAGATATATCATGAGGTCGCTGTAGATGGTACTTCTGCTTATGTTCCTGGGACAGAAGATAATTTCAACATAAATAATGATGATGATGTGGATGCCGATGAAGGCTTTGTGCCTAGCCCTATGAGTACCAACACTCAAAAGAGAGGGAGCGGCTCAGTTGAATTAAGGAGTACAGCTAGCAGTCCTTCAAAGAGAAGCAAAACTTCATCCTTGCCATATTCAGACAGCATTCCTCGTACTCATGGCAAAACTAAGGGTCCATTTGTGAAATATATGAAGGACATAGAAGCTAAGTTGGAGAAGGAAGCTGAGAAAACCGACTCTATTTTGCAGGCTCTTGTGAACCAAAGCAATGAAAAGGCAAGGAGAAGTGAGGAACATGCTAAATCAGTAGCTACATGTTAGAATCTTGCCATTGAGTGTGGGGCAACAGAAGAGTCAGTTGAGTACTTTGTTGCCTGTGACTTATTCAAGGAAAAACACAATAGATATGTCTTCCAGAACATGAAGACCCTTGAAGCTAGGTTGACATGGTTGAAGAGATGGTGCAGGGCGAAGAACATGTATGAGGCAGATGGCGGGATCTGAAGGCTGTTATGTGGTGTTGTTATGTGGTGTCAGCTAGCTTGTGTGTCCTCTTGTGTCTTGAGTCATGTGTGTCCTCTTGTGGACTGAGTTATGTGTTGGACCTAAATTCGTGGTGTTATGTGATGCATGCTACATGATTTTTGGACTAATGTGGGCTTAATTAGTATGTTTCTGGACCTAAATATTATCGTTGTGGACTTCATGTTTTTTGGACTTATGTGCATCTGTGTACTTTGATTATGTTGATTTTTTGGGCTTATATTTGCATCTGCTGATGACTTAATGTTATTTGTGTGTTGTGCTTTTGTTGCAGGATGACTCTAGTGACGATGACAGTATTGATCAAGATGATGAGTCTAGTGATGAGGACAGTAGTGATCAAGATGATGACTCTACTGATGAAGAGGAGGAAGATACAAGGACCAATAGAGTGCTAGCACTACTTCAATTGAGGCGGCAAAGGCTCAACAAACTAGGTATGGTCGCCCACATGTTTGGTATGTACTACATTGATCGTTTCATGGATAAGGGGGAAAGGAGGATTTTAAGAGCTAAAGAGTCTGGATATGAATGGGTAGTAAGAACTCTAGGACACAGAACAGATTGCTACAAAATGTTTAGGATGTATCCACCGGTGTTTGATAAACTACATAATTTGCTAGTGGAGTCTTATGGACTGAAGTCAACCATCAAAATGTCATCAGTCGAGAGTTTAGCTCTCTTTTTATATATAGTTGGAGCTCCCCAATCTGTTAGACATGCTGAGAATCGGTTTGTGAGGTCTATGGAAACAGTTAGTAGAAAGTTTGATGAAGCATTGGAATGTATGGTTAAGCTTTTAATTGACATCGTTAAGCCACAAGATCCTGAATTTAGAGTTGTCCATGAAAGGTTAAGAGGTGCTCAGTGGTACCCATGGTTCAATGATTGCATTGGAGCAATAGATGGGACTCATGTGCCGGTTGTGGTGCCACCTAACAAGGTTCCCCAGTATTTAAGCAGGCATGGTTACTGTAGGTAGAATGTTATGGTTGTATGTGATTTCGATATGAGATTCACTTTCGTCCTTGCGGGGTGGCCTGGATCGGTTCATGATATGAGGTCGTTCAACGATGCCCTTAGCTGGTTTGGTGACAAGTTTCCACATCCACATTCAGGTACCAAACTTCATACTCAGTACACTATTGTTATGCCTTACATTGACATTGGCTGAAATACATTGCCATGAACAGGGAAATTTTATCTTGTTGACTCGGGCTACCCCAACAAGCCGGGTTACCTTGCACTGTATAGGGGGCAAAAGTACCATTTCCAAGAGTTCCATCAAGGCACCATGCCGAGAGGTAAAAAAGAGCACTTCAATTATACACATTCTAGACTACGCAATGTCATTGAGCGTTGTTTTGGAGTCTTGAAAAATAAGTGGAGGATTCTTTTTAAAGTACCAAGTTATCCTATACGCAAGCAAGCAAAAATTATTGTCACATGCATGGCCTTGCACAATTTTATTCGTGAAAGTCATTTGGCGGATAAGGAATTCAATAGGTGTGACAACGATGAGAATTATCAACCTCTCCTTGAGGAAACAAGGAGGAAGCATCGTAAAACTAGAGGTGAAGAAATGGAGCCAGATTCTGTGGACATGAATCGAGTGAGAGATGAGATTGCTGATGGTTTGTTCAACAGGCGTTGAGACATTTGTAATGTTATTTATTTCGTTTTCCAACATGTAATGTTGTGTGGACAATTTTTATTTCCTTTGGACAGTATTGATTTCCATGTGTACGGACGTTTTTTCAGATTTTTGCTATGCATCATACTATTTTTTATTTCCTTTGTATTTGCTGGTGCTCGATTTTTCGTGCTACTACAATTCAAAAAAATCCTCCTGCTGCCACTTTGTTGGCGCGAGCGGCAAAGGCAAGACAGAACAGAGCGCGGGAGAGGTAGAGCATAGCGCGCATGGAAGAGGGAGAGAGAAGGGGAGGGTGAGTGAACAATTAATGCTGGAACAATTAATGCTGACTAATTTTAGGCACCCTCCAAACAGGGGCTGACTAAAATGTTTTAGTCTGACTAAACTTTAGTCAGGTGACTAAAGGGATCCAAACACCCTCTGAGCCAAGACAAGAGTGAAATGATTCAGTTGTATTGATCTCATGAAGTCTGTACATATATATACATGGGTGAAGGGGCACCACAAAGGGACATGTCCGTTAGGACATGTAACCGCCATTGTCCGCACCCTTTGGAATTAGATCACACTGAAATGTTCTCTAACACTCCCCCTTGATCAATTCCAGCTTCATTTGATCATCATTTAGTTATGTTGTTAATTCCTCCATAAAAATTCCTGTGGGAAAAATCTGAGGAATAATTATAGTTAAATATGTACCAAGTGAACTCCTCAAAACCCAGTGGAATAAATAAGGAGTAGAACCATGGTACTTTATTGTTCCATCAAGACTTGCAGTTCATAGAACAATAGTATGTCTGTATCCATCATCTAAAAACCCCATGGGGAAAAATAATGATGAGACATATAGTTTAAATCGAAATTTCCCCAAATAATCTTGTGAGAAAATTTGAGAAATATATATATATATATCATGTAAACTCCTCAAAACCCCAATGGGAAAAATAAGGAAAAACCATGATATATGTTGTTCCATTTGAACTCTTACAAGGTAAACTCATAATCTTTAAAAGAACAATAGTTATGTCAAAGAGTATCATCCTCAAAAACCTTGTGGGGAAAATAGATGATACAATGTAACACCTTGTGTTGATGTTGCCTCATTAAAAACTTCGAATGAGAAACCTAACAAGGTACAAACTCATACAAAGAAAAGAGTACAACATGATGCAGAAACAAGTTATGGATCAAAGAGGAAACTCTCCCCCTGATACTTGCAAAACACTAAGTTCTCTCATACCAATCTCTTAAACACATTTGAAAATGTGGAGCAAGGTAGAGACTGTGTAAATAATCTGTATGATTATCATAATACTTAGATTTGTGGAATGTTTATTTCCCAGTGTTAGGAGTAAACCATTTTCGAGGTTGTACCTCACATAACTTGCATCTATCTAAACAACACAAAGTATATGGTTAGTGATTTATAGAACCACAACCACCACACAGTAGCACTATGTAGTTTATCATTTTGCAAAGCAACATGCAAGTGACCACTGATGCCTGTTGATAGACATCCATGAAAAGACAGGTCCAACTTACAAGTGCGGGAAGCATGTCAGTGATCTTGCACTCCGGGGTAAATAGCCAAGATCAGTATATCCAAGCTCATAACCAGATCATGAGTTCCACTAAAGAACATAATATGATCCCATGTGCTATTGGCTAGCATATCCTTTCAAAAACAATATTTAGCTGAATGCTCTTGCAAGATGCATTATTAGCACATCTCAAGGTGTATGAGAGAATCAAACAACCATATGATGTATGGATATGATTATTTTGTATTGAACCTTTTCAATGCGATTTGGATATAGACAACTTCGTATCCAAGATTTTTGAGATAAGATAATTTTGAATTGAACCAATCTCATTCAAGATTTTCAATTCATATCTTCCATCTCGAAATCCGTCGATGAGTATTGTATGTTTAGAATGTGCAACAACACATACACATTAACATACAATTCTTTGTGTATCCCTTCAACACGAGGGATTCACTAGGTCGATTGTATCACATTCGACCAGATGCTTTGAGTCATAAGTGACTAAGCAATACACTATCTATGTTGCAAGTTTGTGTTCAGGGATTAGATATTTGGATTCCTTGAGAACTCCAAAAATGTACCGTAATCCAGTGACTACATAAGTACTACATCTATCAACTGCATAGATAGATGATTTTTACTGCTCATAAGTATAGTATTGGAAATTTATGAGTCATAGTGGAGAATAGCGTTGAAACAATGCTTGGGTTTTGCGTAAACCCTTGTTGCTACTAGCCTTGCTTCTCACCACCACAAATTTGTATCCACAGTAAAGATACTTTGAAATTTTGGAAACATTCCAATACTTCTTTCAGGTGAGCAAGACTATCTCTGCTTCATTACATCACTCAACAAGATCCAGTTTGAGTACGGAGGTACTCTGCCATGGCCATAGACTATTGGATCACTTGAATGCATATGCAATTTGCTGAGAAGTAAGTGTCGACACATGTAGCCTTTAAATAATGTAATTCTCCTAGACACAATGTGTGTATCTTACGCAACCTTATGATTCATCATGAAATCCCAAAATGAGAATAAGGGGCTTCCAATATCCCAGTCTCAGTATTGTGCACCACTGAGCTAGGTGGTGAATGCTTCCATTCACAAGATAATACAATCACTTTGGTGTCTACCAACACTTTGGGAGGAGGTTGATTGGCATTTACTATCTTAGAAGGTCAAGCCTTCAGTGGCTTGCAAGCAGCTTAATCCCAATATGTGACCATACTTCTCCCCCTCTTATTTACAACTTTAATTGTAATAGGGAGTTGAGTGATACCACCACTCTTTCTGGCACTACATAGGATTAGCAAGATTTTACGACACCTAATAGTAAATGCAAATGGCATTTGATTCGCAATCCAGCAAATCATTGAACCCAAATGGTTCAGCTTTGGTACGGAATCCTGGGCCTGGAATGCTTCATGCATTCTATAAATTTCCTGGTATTATTTGTGGTACTTGATATCTCCCCCTAATGGCCTGGAAAAGCTCATGATTAAATTACAACTAGTGTACAGGCATAACAAGTTCCTCACAAAGAGGATACAAATTAATGATCGACGGAGAGTGAAATCTCACATTGATCCCCAGTTTCCTGTGTGCCCATTGATGTACATTGTGGTGGTGAGAGTGGGATGTTGTGTAGCAAAACACATACCCAGAACGCAAATGGGAAATACTTCATGGATTTCCATGTACTCAAAGCTTGGGAGAACTTACACATGCAGTTAATCACAAATCAGGAGTGTGTAAAACTACCTGACCCCAACAAACATGTTGGAAATGGCATTTCATCAGTGATGGTCATGTGATGATTTATTAAATGTCTGAATCGTAGATTCATCAATAGTGTGTAGGCTAATGCGCTCAGAACTAGAGCCATTATTAATTCATGGTATTCTGTTGTCAGTAGGACACACATTTGAAGCCATCATATAGATGCATCATTTAACTATGTAATGCTCAAAATGTCCATACAATCTTTGTATGAGACCACACTTGTTCTTGAATATCCAATTCAAGAAACTTAAGACATTCAAATCTGATTTTAAGATAAGAGGGACTTAAAATCCAGTTCCATGCGATACTAGCGTATCTAAGCTATGGAAAATCATGACCAATAGAATTGCATTGAATTTTTCACTTCATTCCAATGATAGAATGGCCAAGTCGATCATACAATTGTATGCATCAACGTCAGGAAAAATTGTATCAAATGCAACATGTTGTACGGAAAATGTATGTACAATACAATCCAATAGGGACCGTTTCTCAGAAACACATATGCCATATCCTTTACTATCATCTTGTGTTTCCACATGATTGAATTCTTTATGGATATCTCTATAATTTGGTAAAATATGAGTCAAAGGAGGATGTAACAAAACATCTTTGATGACTTTTACCATAGGGAGCATAATGGTGGACTATCATTGCTTCGCATGAAGTGATTGTCCATATATTCCCTAATTATAGAGGTTTGTGGTTGAATTGACCACAAGGCACATTTCCTCCTCAATTGGAATAATTCTCGTACATGTCTATACAAGACAATAATTTGATAAATCTTTTTTATCAAACAGTGTATTGAACATCTACTACTGAGGTATGATATTCTAATACAGGGGTTTTTACAACTCAAATCTCCTGAGTTTATACTCCCCCAATCATAACCTAGTTTGTAGAACACTAGTTATGAATAAGTGTGTTCAACTCAAATCCATGAGCTGGAACATAATCAATAAATGAGACATCAATTGCATTGAGATCATGTGAAATCTCAAAACAGATCATTTGAGTAGCACTTAATGAGCATGTCTTCCAACAAAGTAGCATTCTTTTGGGGCGAAGAGAAGCTTTGGTACGTGGTTATCAATAGGAGCCACAAGTAACCAACATATTTGTTACATGCAAGATTTGAAATATGCTTCATATCTTGATGCTCATAAGTACTGTGCATCCATCCAGACTTATAGGACATGATTAGGTGCTTTGGCATTGACACTAGATCCAAAATGCATTGACACTGTATCCAAAATGCTTTGGCATAGGACATGATTAAATTGCCCTTGTCTTTCTGTTGAGCATTAGATATTTGCCTTATATATCTGCCGAATTCATAGGACTACCAATCCATTGAACATCATGGTATTCTCATCGTTATTATAAACACTATGAACCTCATGATAGAGGCGCCACACAATTTGGCATTGACGACAACCCTTCAAAGAAGTTCATCATACAATTCATCATGTGTTTTGAATTAATAGAGAATAATATTGGTAGTTTGCAAAATCTCAACATTGAGAAAATGTCATGAACAGCAAGGTTGTTGTCCACATAGAGACGTACATGGTTCACTCATAAGACATCAGGTCTTATGATTACCTTGCTATTCATTGTGCGCTTGTAGAGCAAGCCACATAACACACATGTTCTTTTCCAATTGATACTCATGAGTGAGATCCTTATGGACGTAGAATCTTAACAGAAAGATAGCACCACATTTCTCCAAATGTGAAGAAGTTGATCACTTTAGTGGGTTCACTAATCACTTGAAGTAGTCAAAGGAGTGCAAAAATGATCTTGATATCTAATGCACATGTAGGATAATTTAGCCCGTGTGGCGAGTGCATTGACTCTATAAATGTAATTATCCCCCAACATGTCATAATCATTTATTTCAATAAATTTACCACAAGTAAATTTAAAACCACATTGGTGATGTTGTAATATTGATGCAAAACATAAAAGATCTTATCTTCTTATGTTGGAGAATTGGCGGTACACGAAGGTGAACCCATAATTAATTCATTTTTGAAAAAATAGTGGACACAATGTAGATAATCTCCATGTAATGAAACAATGGAGTAGATCTCCCAGTAGTGGGCAAGTATATTGCTGCCCAAAAAGTATGAATCTCAGGGCTGATACATTCTTAAAGAACATACCGCATCCGATGCTTAGGTCTCCACTACCCTGTGCTTGACCAAATTTCAAAAATAAAATGGTAATCACCATAAAAGTGTATACCAAAATTAAATCTCCGAAGAAAATTTACTTGGGATAACATGTGTAGGTAATCATCATAAGATGTAGACCTCTCAGTGATGGGCAAATATATCGCTGCAAAAGACATGGTCTCAGGGCTAATATATTCAAAGTGAACATATTGCAGCCAATGTCTAAGACTCCATCACCTTGTGTTCCATGCATTCCCAAATAAATTATTGAAGATGTGTACTTATTATTTTGCATAGAATCCATCATTAATTAAGAAAAGCTTAATTAAGATAATTCTAGTATGCTGAAATGCAATCAATCTAATTGCACAAATTAACATGATTTCCGGTCTAATGCATAGGAGTAAAATAACTCTAGCATACAAAAGTGTTAAAGCAACATGCTAAAACAGAATGTTAGATCCAGAAAACTTATGATAAATTTCAGTGCAAAATTAATATAATCACAAATTGCTGCTGAAATAATGAATAAAACATGCAAATGGGTCGTTTGGGTCGAGACAGACTTTGCCTTGGTGCCCATTTGGCCTGACTAATAAGCCTATTTGGCCCAGCTCGGTGGCCCAATAAGAAGGTCCGGGGGAGGAACGAGCAGTTAGGGATTGACACCCTCCCTGCCCACCGCCGCCGCCGCTCTGCGAGACTGCGAGCCAAGGGACGCAAACGTCGATGTCTCAGGCCGACACCACGACCAGTTGACGATGCCGGAGGGCTACTCGGGGCAGGCATGCGCCGCCGCCACCGCAGCCACAGAGGTGCGAACAGGCGGGCGTGTGCCGCATCCAGTGCGGAGGTTGCCATCGAAGATGGATGCCGAGCGGCCCGAGCCTAGCCTGGGAGCACCACCGTAGTCATAGCGTGTGAGCACGCGGGCTGACGCCACCATCATGGACCCAGGCGAGCGGACGCCACCACCGCTTCGGCGTGAGCCAGAGCTGCCGGGCTCAGCTGCTGCTCGTCATGAGCACGCGGTTGTAAGCCACAGACGCTAGCCACCGGTCATGCAGTTGCCGAGCGAACATGCAGTTACCGAGTCACAGGGACGCAGGCATCCATTCCCCCGCCGCCGCTGCCGCAAGGGCGCGTGCGGGCATGCCGCTGACGGGGTCGCCGCCGCGGACAGGGCATTTTTTATGAGGACCGGATGAAGGAAGATGATGTCGTTGCCATCAAGTACAATGGAAAAAGGTAAACATGAATTGCGTACCATGGCCATCATTCCTTTGTTCTTTGGCTGCTTCTGTTTTTGTTTTAGCACCAGGTGTTCGTGCCCGTGCGTTACTACGGGCAATGAAAATTTATAGTGCAATACACAACACATTCAACAAAGCAATATATCGAATGAAAATAGTTAATTCACAAACTTTAGTATTCTGTTAATATTTTTTGGGAATACTGCAATTTTTCAAATATACATAAAATTGCACCGATCTTGGTCACAGCCTAATGTATTCATGTACACAGTTGCTTTTCCAAATACTTAGTTGACCATGCATTGTGCCGTAACTGTGAACCATAAGAGCATAGCAACCGCAAGGAAATCTACATGCATGCAATCTATCATTGTGGCCAAAACTCCTCCGTAAATATATAGCAGAGTGGCTGATCTGAATTCTTCAAAACTTATTTGTTTGAGAATACTCTAGTGCAACCAGTACTGTTCATTAGCCTGCTCCTATGAAGACTGCATATGAATAAATTAGTAGCTTCCGAGGGTTATCCCTACATGATATCAGTGAGAGTTTCTTAGCTTCTAGCATATATTTTCAGAATCAGTTCTTTGCAGGCCAATATGGCATCAGTTAAAATAGTTTTCAATTTAGCAAACAAGCGTGAGAAGCAAAATTCAGAAAAAAATGAGCTCAGCGTCACCACAAGGTCTAAAGGACAATCTATAATTGTGGTCATAAAATTATTCATAATCTGCAAACACAAAAGTCAGTCATCAACTATAACATGGTAAACCTGAATTATTAAGGTTGACTTCGTACATGCATAAAAATAAACATTTCATAATTTCATTGGACATCACAGATCAAAAGGGAGAAACATGAAACCTAAAATTAATTAAATCGTAATTCATAATACTGAAAAGAAGAACTGTGTGCCTTCAATTTGAGCTACTAATGATCATCCCAATCATCCATATATTGAATAAAATCTACAGACCATTTGTAGTTTTCTACTTGGAATTTTCAGAACCTAATCATTGACAGTTGTGCATTACTGAAAAAACATAGTAGTAGGGATCTGAAGTGTGCAGTTTCTCATTAACTTTACTGCTCAATAAATAAGGAAATGCATTGCTGACGACCTTCATATGAGACTAATTGAACACAAAATAATTCTTCATCAATGGGAAATGAATTACTAAAAAATGATTATCACAACATAAGTCAGTCTGATAATGGAAGCTGGGAAGGTTTAATGCTCGATAACACCGTTGGGACTACTTTAGCGAGCGTGGAACCGTGCGTGTGTTCCTCGAAGATCTGATACACAAACAAACGATGAAATCAACACCTCTATACAGAGATGTGTTACTGGCTGTAAGTCATAGATCGACACCTAAATTTGTGTCAGTCTCCTGAGAGCTCATATTACAATTTATAACTTTTGATTCGGAAATGAAATGGCAAAATCGGAGATGATAAGTCTATAAGGACACAAGTCTCCAATCTAAGACCAACACATAATGAAGTGGTCGAGCCATTGGGCTCTGCAAGTTGCATGCAATTAACTTGGAGTGGTGGGATTTCGTATCCTATATATTTTATCATATTTAGTTCATTCCCTATTTCCTTGACCTATGCTGGTAGTTCCTTCAGATGAACACATTTGGGAGTGAAGATTCAGAGAAGGTAGTGGGCACCTGCTGGTGATTGGAGCTTTTAACTCTCCTACAATATTGACACTTCAAGAGAAGAGTCCAAACAGGCAGGTTTTCTACTAATCACACATGAGATATGACAGGTAGTAAGGGTGCATCAGAAAAATGATGCCATAATAGAAAGGTTAAATCCGATCAAAAGGATACATACTGTGTGGAAAAAATATTGTATACTTACTTGAGTTGAGTGTACACTCCAAGTACTAAATTATGCTGGAAATCATACATAGGTCACAACAGATGGACCACTTTGCTTCAGGAAGCTTCTTCAAAACTTATTGGACCTGCAATACTGGAGTAATGTTTCATGTCCATCACCAAAAGGATAGTCGTGCATGGGCTGATTTTCCAACAATCAGGATTCAAGCACAAGTGTATTGAAGTGACACAAGATTTACCATTAGCATTGTTGATAGGCTCAACAAGAACTCAAAGCTCTTGCAATGCATGTTTGCGGTCCTCCAAAGAAATAGAGGAATTATTAAGTCACCAACAACAATCTTCATCACGTCAGCATCTGACGACATTAACTTCTGCTCCTACATGGCAATTGTTTGAATATTGGTAAGATCACTAAATATTTTGTATTTTCATCTTCCAAACCTTGTTCTGAACTATGAAGATTATCTTTTATACAACCAAGAGAAATAGCAAAGAGTTTTTATTCAGGATCCTTAAATTCATGAAAACTTAAAGAGAGCTCTAAAATTAAATTAAGCAGTGTCCCTCATCTCTCAAGCAAGCTTTCAATCTCGTCTGCTAATAACCTCTCTATTTCCTCAGCTTTTTCTCTCAACTTATGTGGGTCGGAGACTCAGAGTTCCCTGCATCAGCAATTATGGAGTCAATTCCCAGATCAATCTGCAACACTTCAATGAAAAAGCAAAAGAATAAGCATTACCATAACCACAAATTTCACCCAAATTGCAAAGAGTAAATTGTGTTCATCATACAACAACTTGTAAGGTGGGTGCAAATTAGTCCAATAACTTATAATATGCTCAATCTAATACAATAACTTGTCAGGTGGGTGCAGATTAGTCCAACAACTTATAAAATGATCGATCCCATACAATAACTTGATAGGTGGGTGCAAACTGGTCCATGAACATGTAAAATGCTTAACTTAGTGCACACTCGATGTATATGCAGTCTAAATGTTATCACAATAATATATTTTCTAATACCAGCCTAGAGTATACTTGCCTCAGAACAAGTTATTGTGCATTATTTGACAATTGATATTTGTGTTGTGATGGTAAAAAATATTTAGTAAGGACTAGAACCTTCGATGTTATGTCTTTGTTATCAATTTTTATACAAATATTAAATTTTAATTAGAAATATTTTTAATTTCATATTCAATGTTAATTTCAAATTTGATTATATTATTTTTATTCAGCTAGTAATAAAATATGGTAACTCGTACTAATTAGTACCTTTTATAAGTTTGACATAAATATTTTTAAAGTCTCATGTACTAGTGGAAAGACAAAATGAACTAAAAAATAGTTAAAATGAGCACGCTTCTCTGAAGTTGTTGAATACACGAGTAAAGGTGCAGAAGAAACAAAAAGTCATATGGTGTCTTATGAACTTTAGTCTCTCAGTAATCTAATGGCGTAATTCAAAAACTTGATTCAATTTAACTAATAAAAAATAAGTAATGTATATACATTTGATTCAAAATTAGCAACTTTAATTGAAAAAACTATTACTTCGAAGAAAATTTGAATGCTACCTTATTTGTCTAATGCATTATCATTTGTAAATTTGGACTATAGGTGCACTAATTTGCCAAGTTATTACATTGAACTGAGTATTTTACACAAGTTTGAATCGATATGCACATACATATAAAATTGTTATTCTAATTTGATTATTGTACACGGTTTTGGACTAATATGCACCAACCTGGCAAGTTATTGTACTAAATTGAGCATTTTACAACTTGTTGGACTAATCCACACCCACCTGACAAGTTATTGTAGTAAACTGAGCATTTTACAACTTGTTGGACTAATCCGCACCCACCTGACAAGTTGTTGTATGGTGGGCGTAATTTACCCAATTGCAAATATTTCAGGCTAAAATCTCCACTTCGTCCTTCCCCGTTTCCCACTGCCTCGGCTGCCCGAGTAGCGACAAATTGTTCAATTCTTGGCTCCTTCCTCCACCGTCGTCACTGCTTGCTGGAGAGAACAGGGCAGCGGCCAAGGCTGCAGCGAGAGAATTAAACAAACAATTGGCATCAGAGGATTAAATAAGAAAGGCCCACAAACATCAGGATGCCTGAATCGTAGATCTACATGTGCACTGCCTCACCTATTGATCACCAATTACAAGTCTCCAATTGATCTACGATTGGGATAATCTGAGATTGGGGATTGGTTAATCACCTGCAAGATTAAATCGCATAACTACCCTGTCTCCAATGGACGAACGTGAAGATACACTTATCTGCACGGATCATGAAGGGGGCAATCATCAAGACACATGGAGGAGCGGGCTCGGAGGGGAAAGAAAGGAGCACAGATGTCGCTGGAGTGGAAGGGAGGCCGCTGGTGCTGAAGCTTGGGCGGAGGCGCCGCCTGAGACGCCTTCGCCGAGCCCGCCCCCATCGCAAGAGGGTTCGCCGAGCCCGTGGCGGGGTGGTGAGGCCGTCGTCGGTTTCTTGCAAGAGGGTTCGCACGGATCCACGTTCCTTCAGCCCACGCACCATCGGCACGGAGGATTAGCGATCAAGTTTCGGTGGGGATGAAGCGCGGCTGAGGGGAGGGAAGTTGCGGCGGTGGTGGGGGAGACACGCGAGGGAGGCGAGGCGGCGGCAGCGCGGGCGCACGGACGACGAAGGAGGAATCGATCGGGGGCGACGACAACGGAGGAGGAATCGATCGTGGGATTAGGGTAAAATTCCAGGAGGCGGCGAGAGGGCGGGGACGGTCGATGGACGGCGGCGGCGGCGGCGGGCGCGTAGGAGAGGGTAGCAGATTGGCCTTTGGGGCGGCTGACCTAGGGGCAAAAATGAGATGCGGGAGGTGCGGGGCGCGGGCCGGGGGTAGGCAGACGCACGGGGGCAGATGGCAGATTCACGGGGAGGCAGATTCACGCGAGCGGAAGAAAGTAGGAACAAGGTTTTTTTTTGTCTCCACTTTATTCTTTTTAGGAGTAAAGATAAAGATGCATTCCTCAATGAATGCAGGTGAGTGTCGCTCGTTGGTCTTGAAGAAGTCGAAGAGAATTTCATCGTCTTTTCAGAACACCAACAACAACCAGAAGTACATGCTTCTTCTTTCTGCCATCGTTTTTTGCATCATCGCAGACTTGCATGCAGTTGCAGTCGAGGAGAACAAAGAAGAGTGATCATTTCTTTTGGTTTTTCTTCAAGGGTGCAGCGAATCAGGGACGGAGAGGGTGACCGATTCCTGTTCGCCAGCAACGAAGTCTTCGAACGTCTCTTGCCGGTGGCCTTGTCTCGCTCGGTGGAGAGCAAAGTGACTGATAAAGTGTTTAGAATTGAAAGCAAATGAGGCGCAAGACGAGTGAACTGATTCAGTTGTATTGATCTCATGAAGTCTGCACATATATATACAAGGGTGAAGGGGTACCACAAAGGGACATGTCCGTTAGGACATGTAACCTCCACTGTCCGCACCGTTTGGAATTAGATCACACTGAAATGTTCTCTAACACAAACGATCTGGATAACTTACATCCGGACTGCCTGGTCTATAATATTCTTTCTTTCTTTAAATAAAAGCAAGAGCACTGCTATGTCACTTAAGAGAGGAGAGCAAGCGGTTCAGTATAATGTTGTGATTAAAAAATAATAATATGATCTCTTGGCTCACGAAATTAATAACATTAATGGACAGGGAAAACCTCTAGCCCTCCACACGCAACTAGTCTTGTGGCCAACTCGTCTTTAATCAATTGCAGGAGGGCGTTGCAGTCTTCCTTTCAAATATTCTTCTATTTCTTTCTTTCCAAATGTTCCAAGCTGGATAGATCATGATCGACGCCCACTTAATTCTCAACTCCCTGGATATGTTAGTCAACGAGTTATTCCACCAGTCCGCCAGGCAACTGCTACGGTCTGGTAACAAGAATAAACCTTCAGTCCACTGGGCAACTAGCACCCACACTTCTTGCGCAAACACACATTGTAAGCAAATATGT
The DNA here is from genome assembly GCA_036936925.1 of Cenchrus fungigraminus. Classification (NCBI taxonomy): domain Eukaryota; kingdom Viridiplantae; phylum Streptophyta; class Magnoliopsida; order Poales; family Poaceae; genus Cenchrus; species Cenchrus fungigraminus. The sequence goes on along the minus strand of CM072778.1, from coordinate 31,525,724 downwards.
TCAGATGTTTCCTCTTCCTGGTCACATAGTGGACATGTGGGCTCACAAGGCCAATTCTTGGTGATGAGTTTGTCTGCTGTCAAAAGCTTGCGCCGCACCATCAACCAAGCGAAGAACTTGTGTTTGCCTTCGGTCTTAGCTCTCCAGATTGCCATGCTATCAAAATCACAAAAGGAGCCAGCAAATTGCGCCGCATAAGCTGATTTGGCTGTGTATCTTCCATGCCCAGTCCACCTCGAGATAAAAACATCCTCTTGATCGGTCAGCTGCACTTCGCTGATGAGAGCCCAAAGTGACACAAAATCTGCAATTTCATCAGCCGTATTCATTCTCCAAAGGCCCCGAGTCCAATTGTTGTTATTGTACAGATCATCCTTTACGCTTTGATGCTTCCTCCACGCCAACTTATACAGAGAGGGTGCAAGGTCACGAGGCGCCAGACCCCCAAGCCAAGAGGATTCCAGAAACTTGCCCGTAGGCCATTGTCAACCAAGACAACAGATCTGAACCGTAGGTCTATAATATTCTAGTTTAGTTCCTTGCCTCGAGTAATTTTGTAGCCGTTGTATTCTACAGGTCTGAAGTGTAGACTAAATTGTTGACGTGCACTGAGTTTGGTCTCGTTCTAAGTTTCTTTAAGCGAAAGTGCAGGTCCTTGTTGCCAATACAGTTAAAAGGCAAAATGCTAGATGCAAAGTTCTGTATCTAGTGGGCTATCAAGTGGGCAAAAATAAAACAATCCTCGGGCGAACCACCTCGGGACAATTCAGCTAGTTTCTTAATAAGGAGCACTAATTTTGTTAATCTGCCACGCAATGTACGGCCGTATGGGTCTGCCTGTGCCTGGTTTTTTTAAGACTTGCATAGTACGTTTTTCTTTAAAAAGAAGAAAATTACAGTCAAGCAACCTTAAGAGAACATCTAAGGCGCGGAGAAGCAACCAAGCACACTAGAGAAAAAAGGTAAACAACAACAACGACGACCAACATGGTCAGAGGCACACCAACCGAAGAAAACACAGCACCACCGGCAACACCTAAACCTGCACGAACGAGTACAACAAGAGCGCAAGCATATCACCGACATACTCACACCTAGGCGTCAACGGAAGACGAGGTAGAAGGTCATGCAAAATGATGCCTCCAAGGAGGAGACGATGCCAACGCCACCATCATCCGTCCGCCCACGAAGGAGCAGACCAAGCTTTCGCCTGGCAGGACAAATGGACGGAGGCCGAAACAACGCCTCCAACGAGGTGAGGTGCGTTCCGAACAATGCACCCATTGTCGGCCTGATGAAACCGGGCCACGCTTTCGCAGGCCTCCATAACCAACTTCACGCAGCCCACCGCAAAGGCGTAGAAGGAGTCAAACGATGGAAAACAGCAAGTAACTCCTGATGGCGACGATGAAAAGCTTCTACAGGAAAGGCGGCCAAGAGCGACCACAGCTACCAAGAGGGGGAAGGAGCTCACCCGCATCCCCACTCTTCACGACCTACGCATCCAGCAACACTCGAAGACGACGAGGGTGGGCACCGAAGCACAGAAGCTTGTCGTGAAGCACCGACAGCCTGAGATACTAGGGGGAGGACAAGACCCATCCTCCCATCCCACCAGCGAAGAAAGATAGGTGAAAGCATGGATCCACAAGTTGTCGACAAGCCTCGAAGAGGCGACCAGCTACGCCACCACCAAACCCGACGACGACGAAGTGAGGACACGCGAGAGTCTGGATCGACCGCGGGAACACGACGACCAAGCAGACCAAGATGGCCCAGGAAGATCAACCGGTGAGGACTGAGGAGAAGGCACAGGAATGACACCTCAAGAGGTGAACAGCGCCCGCAGGCGTCGCCGTCATCCGCCCGCAAGCAGGCACTGGCCTTCGCCAAGCCCCAAAACCTCAGAGGACACGGACGACCCTGAAAAGGCACATCTTAGGCCAGCACAACCACCACGCCACCGACCACCAAATGCCACCGCAACCGCCAGCGACCGCCAAGCAATGATGAACGACCACGACGACCATACGAGGGCGACGACCCGATGACAACCGCAGCCAGCGAGCGACGAAGACAAGGCCGGCAGCGGAACCCAACCCGCGCGGGTAGCCGTGCCACCAGGCCCCTGCCACGGGCATCTGCGCGCCCGGCAGGCTGCCGGCCTCGCCAACAACGGAGGAGGTAGCGACGGCCGCATGCTGGAGCCGAGTCGGACCGGGCGGAGGTGGCGGTGGAGGCCTAGCGGGGGACGCGGCGGAGCCGTCACCACCAGCGCCTCCCGCAAAGCCAGCTGCCGAGGCGTCATTTGGAGGCCTGGCGGTGCGGCCCCAAGGCCGCCGCTACCGGGAGAGACCGGCCGGGAGCGACGCCGCCGCTGGGCCCATGCCGGCCCGCCGACGCACCAACCGCCGGATCGGCGGCCGCACGTGCCGGATCCACATCGGGGTCGGCCGGATCCGCGCCCGGAGAACCCCCCGCTGGTCGGAGGAAGCGCCGCCGCCGGGTCAACGCCGGCCCGCCGCGACCCAGATCTAGGGATGCTGGAGGTAGGGCCAGTGAAGGTAGAAGGCGGAGGCGGCACCAGGAGGCGCGCGACCGCCGGCGACCAGGAGAGACGACCTCGAGGTAGGTGGAGAGAAGGGAGGAAAAGAGGAGAAGGAGGAGGAAGAAAGAAGAGGGAAGGTGAGGAGGACGCGGCGACACCGGTTGTGCGACACCGTCATTGGCCACCGCCGACGGCCGACGGGAGCGGCGGTGGGGGCTCGGTCGGCATGGAAGGGGACCCCCCCAGCCGCCTCACGGAGGCGACGTGAGGGTCAGGCTATTGGGGAGTCTGGGAAACTCCGGTCATCGAATCCCCTCTCGCCTGTGCCTAGTCACGCACTCACACTGCAGAGTAGAGCCCTCGTTTTGTTCCTTTTTCACAAAGTTATCTATCAAGTGGGCTATTTAGTAGTAGTAAAAAGTAAATAAAATTGCACAAACCTTGAACCATCTTAACCTAATGCAACTTGTTTCTTATCTACTTCTAAGACCAGTCTCAAGAGGAGGGTCATAAGAGGGTCGTGATAATTAAATATCATGCTACATCACTAAATTTATGAGTAGAGAGGGAGGAGTGTTATGGAGCGAGAGAGGAGTGTCATCACATTACCCTTCACTGGCACAATTCTCAAGTTTACAATCTTGGTAACTGTGTAATGACTATCTCCACTGAGACTGGCCTAAAAAGTTAGAAGTAAGATAATTTTATGCTCCGTCATCTTACCACCCCACCACATGGTCATCCCTCGGGCAAATCCGAACCGTCCGCTCCCTCCTTCAGCCGTCCGCACCGCCCCGTCGCCCTCTCCCCATCTTTTCGAGACACCCACGCCGCCCGTCTCTTTTTTTTAAAAAAAATAGATTCTTACCATCAAAAGAAACCATCTAAAGCTATAATCATCAAAAGACTCACTACTGGAAACCACTTTTATTCTGTGTGTGCAATCCCGTCAGAAAAACAAGGCTAAACCGTCTGAAAAAATAATGTTGACGGCCGACCAACAGGCAAAACCCGACAGCAATAGCCCAACAGAAAAATTGTAATTGCCTGTCGGTTTGCCGTCTGAATTATTTTTCTGTCGGGGTTATTTTGAGAGTCGACACACCGGAAAATTGTGGTATGTCAGATTTAGAAATCCGTTGCACCCAACATTTTTCGGCCGGTTACCCATCAGGAAAATTGTAACTCGTCAGATTTAGGACTCCTATTTCTGACGGCTTATGGTGACAGAATAATTGGCAATGTACTGACGGAGGGAAAAAATTCTGACGGCTGAAGCTGACTGAACAATTACCAAAATAATTATAATTACAAAGTCAAATGCAACCATATTAGACCATCCGCACCGGTGCCAGTATCCCTCTCCTGGAGGAGAGGGATACCGTTGGGATAACCCACTTCATTTTCCCGTCCCCCTCCCGTTTCCTTCGAATCCGAAGGGATACGGGAGCTCCTCCAGGGGCTGGCGCGGGCCCCGCGGACGCAACCTCCTCTCTCGCGCCCACGCTCGGAAGGGACGGAGGGAGGTTGGGGGAGGGAGGCTGGCGCCCACCATGGAGCCGTCGTCGACGTTGCAGGGGAGGGTGGTGCTCCGAGCTCGATTCGAGCCACTGCCGCCACGAAAGGGAGAGGAGGGAGGCGCCGCCACTGCCGCGAATCAAACTTCACCGAGGTCGTAGGAGGCGGAAAAGTTGAGGTCGAAGGAGGCGGATCCAGCGCTACTCCCCGCCGCCGGAGCTCCGGCCGCCCCCAACCTTGCTCGCTCCGCTGGCCCCATCTCCCCCGCCGCCGCGCCGCAGCCCCGCCTCCGGCCGCGGAGGGAGCAGGGGAGGACGAGCCCTGCTGGCGCACGCGCACGAGCAGGGGAGCAGGGGAGGACGAGCCCGCCGCCGCTCATGCAGGGGAGCAGACGAGATCCGCCGCCTCCACACCCCACCGCCGCGGAGATGACCGCCGCCGGGACCGGATCCGGCGCGAGGAGCTTCGGGAGGCTCCGCCGTGGGGGGCTCCGCCACCTCCGCCGTGGGGAGCTTGCCTGCTTGGCCCCCATGGTGGGAGATGGAGAGGGCCGCGTTGAGGTTGGGACGGAGGAGGAGCGGCCGCCGACGCTCGAGCCGCCCCCACGCGGCGGCCATGGATCCGGTGGCGGAGCTCCCATGGCCCGCGCTCGGCCCGCGTCCACCCTGCTCCTCCCCGCGTGCTCGGCCCGTCGCCGTGTTGCTTTGGCGAGCGCCGCGTCGAGGTTGGGAAGGAGGAGGAGCGGCCGCCGATGCTCGAGCCGCCCCCACGCGGCGACCATGGATCTGGTGGCGGAGCTCCCATGGCCCGTGCTCCGCCGGAAATTGGAGGGAGAGAGAGTGGGAGGAGGGAGGGAGACTGGGAGAGAGTGGGCGGTTGGGTGGGGGTGGGGGAATAAAAAAATGTGAGTGGGTCCGGTTGTTGGGTTGAAGGAGGGATATAAAGGATGACGGTCTTTGCTCTCACTACATAGAGCACATGTCATCATTCTACCATAATCATGTGTTCAAAAGACAACAGCCACTTCAAAGGAGGCAAACGAGCTCGCCATCCTGATGTTTGCACAAATAGCCATGCTTACTGGATACAATAGTCATTGCACATGTCCTCATAGGCTTGTCTTTCATCATTGTCGCTGCCAATGTTTTCGCCATCACCATTCCCTTCCTCCCCATCCAAGTCTTTCATGTCCTCCCCATCTTCCAGATCCTCATCTTCCATGTTACTGACATCGGAGATATGAAAGGCTCAACCCCATTCTCGGCTTGAGAGCAATTGAGGCATCGGTGGCCTCTCGACTGCGCGACGCGTAGCCTCCGGCGCGAGCGTGGCGATTTTGCAAAAAAGTCTTTCAACTTTATAGATATCGAGAAAGAGTCCATAACCGCCGGAACATACAGTTACCATGTCTGTTTATTTTCTAAACAAATCCTCAAATAAATCTTTAATTCCACAGAAAGAAGGAAAAATCAATACGAAACTGTTTTTTCAACCAACCCCCCGTGCCATTTTACGAACGCACCCCCCCACCACCCCACCGGCCAATTAACACCCCCACCCCCACCCCCTGGCGGCGCGGTGGCCCGAACCCTAACCCCTCCTCCACTCCCCCGCCGCCCCCCCTCTCGCCTGCTCTCCTCCTCCCCACCGCCGCTCATCCCTCCCCGTCTGCCTCTGCGCCGCCGTCCCGCCCGCTCGTAGCGGCAGCAGGGAGCCCTCCTCCCACGCCGAGGTCCCCCGAATCTCGGGCCGCCACCACCTCCCCTCCCCTTTCACCCTCCCTCTTTCTGCCTCTGCCGCCGCAGTCCCGCCCGCTCGTCACGCAAACAGAGAGCCCTCCTCCCATGTCGCGCCCCTCTCTTGTTCCTTCCTCACTTCCTCCCGCGGTGATACCTGGAGCTCGGGCGGCGGCGGCGCCTTCGCTCCCAGTCCAAACCGCGCCCCGCGCCCTGGATCTAGATCCTCCCACGAGCTTGCCTTCGTGACCCTTCCTTGTGCGCCGGTTATGGAGAGGGGATCGTGCCGAAGATGGCCTTGGGCGAGGGCGCGGCAAGCTCACCGGCGTTGTGGTCGCCCGTGGCGGCGGCGGACGCGCGGATCCGGCCTCCCTGCGTCGCGTCGTGAACTGACGGGAGGCGCATCGTCCGCATCGTCGCTGCCTCCCCGCGCGGCCGCGCATGCTGGAGCCGCGCTTCCACCCGCGCTGGAGGCCCCCTTTGGGAGCACAGGGCCGCCCAACCCAGAGCTGGGCATCCCCTACCCTGATTTCCCTGTGCATGTCAATCCTCCCCACGCGGGGGAAGGAATGCCCCTCTCCACCTCCGAGCTGTTTGGGAACCAGGGACACAGGGAGTCCGGGATTTTTTAATAATCAAGCTATTTTTCTTTTTGGAACTCCATAAGCTAAACAAAATAATAAAAAACTAATTTGACACCCCAAAATTTAGAAAAAAACGTCCAAAAAATAAACAATAGCCATTTAACAAAAATCCATGAACAAATCCAAAATATCATAGAAAATAAGCCATGAGAGCAAAATCACACGTCACAAAGGGAATACATGAATACATCAAGCTGCCTTAATTCAACATAAGGAAGGCATATTACATCCAGCTCATGCAATTGACAAAAAAGTTACAAGCCTCCTTTGGTTGTTTTCTGAATAACAGATGCTCTTTGCATGTTTTAAGCATCTACTTAATTAGCTACAAAACTCTACGCTCAACTTAATTGTTGCCACATAATCTAATTATTGTATAAGATATTTAGCTAGTAAAATAAGCCAAGGACCTTCCTTCCAACATTCTTTCGCCTATTCATCTTCTTCAACACTTTACTGTTCATATATTCTGAAAAAATAAGGTTAGCAGAAATACACAATCAAGCAGAAAATTCTCTGTCCTAGCTGAGTCACTCAAATATGGAGTTACAGGTAAATTAGACAAAGGGATGGTTGCAATTTCACTTCTTTGGGGTGAAAAGAATTTTGTATGCAAGTGTTGCACTGAAAAGAGAACTAACCTGACCAACTTGATTGCACACTGAATGACTGAAAGTCTAAAGCTGAATCTGAGATGCTTTGCTTGTGCTCTATGTCTAATGATATGGATTGACAAAACTGCATGATATTTTCTATAAATTTCAAACTAACTTTCATCATGTGATGATGTGATAACTGATAAGCACCACTGTAATTTTACGACTTAATGAGACATTTGATAAGAAATAGTTCAATGGTCAAACTGTCGCACAAATCTGTCAATCTGAAACAATGCTTTGATATATTGATGATACGGCATACACTAGTCAAATCCTAATTCAAGATTAGCTTTGTTGAGGAAAAAAAGACAATATTATCTTTGTTGAGGTGCGCAATCTTGGGAGTGTCAACTGTCAAGAATTTATAAAACTAACAGGTTTAGCTTTGTTTAGTTCCTTTTTTCTTCTTCTTTTTACTTTACTTTAAAGAGTTTAGCTTTTTTACTGTGAAACAAAGCCATAAATAGGAGAAGATGCCAGGCATGACCACAAGCTGGGGAAGCAGGTAGCAGCAACAGATTAGTGGTCTCCTATCCACATTGCATTACTACTAAATACATATGTACATGTAATGTAAAACTCTACTAGGTGCTTTGTTGCTGGCTTTGACAGGCTTGCTTCCAGTGTGGTGTATTATGTAAAAAGATCTCACAAGAACTAAATTCTACTCTGCTATGCTATCCACCATGCATATGAAGCTGCACACAACACAACATGCATACATCCATTGCAAGTCAGGAAAAAGGAGCGTGCATACATCCAGAGCCGTTTCCTACCAAGGAGTACCTGGATCTTGGAGCTAATACACCAAAGATCAAATCAAGAAAAAGGAGGGGGAGGGGGACGAGTGTGTTGTAGCTTGGCAAAGAGGAGCAGATACGGCGGCAGCCAGCCTCACCCCGACGATCCCGACCGCGCTGGCGGGGCGTGCACGAGTGCCGCGTCCGCCACGCCGGCCAGCACGGCCTCCCTGAACAGCTCGGCGGCGAACCCCCCGAACTGGGGCCGGGAGAGCTCCCCCTCGCCCTCGAGCCCCGCGGCGCAGAGGACGGCGACAACACGGGCGCGGGACGGCGACGAGGGCACCCAGCACCAGACCAGCGGGACGAACGCGCAGAGCGACGAGTGGAGGTGCGCCGCGGCGTCGGCGATGTGGTGGAGCCGACAGGGGAGGAGTCGTGGTGGAACGGCGGCGGCTCGTGAGGAGAAGGGGAAAGACGGGGCGGCAGCGCCAGGAGTCGGGAGGTGGGGAGAGCTCGCCCCGGGGAAAAGCGGTGGCTAGGGTTGAGACATCCCGGGTTCGTGGGCTTCCAAATAGCGGGGCAGTTTTGGCCCGGGTTAAATTCGGCGTGGATTTCTTGCCAGGGAAAAGGGGAGGAACCCTCCGGGATTTTGGGCTCCCAAAGGGGGCCTGAGGGCTTTTACCGGTTCCCGGGCCACCACGCAGATAGCGGCCACGCCCACTTCTTCGACCTCTCAGCCACCGGCGACGGCGCCTTCGTCTCCCCCTCACATGTCGGCCTCCTCCGCCTGCAGCGCGACGGGAACACCACCGTCCTCTTCTTCCAGCCCTTCACCAGCGACGCAGAACTGGAGTTCGAGCTCAGTGTTGGTTTCTGGTAAGCAGTGCTGCTGCATGTGATTTCATCGAAGAAAAATAAAGGAGAGCAGTATTTGTTGGGGTATGGATCCTGACCAGAGCTATCATATTTCCCAATTTTCTCTTGCAGATCCAGTAGAGCAGCAATAATTCATGTCCGGCCTGTTTCTCCACTGCCAGGTGCACCCTCCTCTGCGGTGGTGCCGGGGAGACGAGGAGCCAGGGTCGTCGAGGTTGATACATGGCCGCCCTCTTTCTTTCTCTTGCTGTCTGCGCAGGTCTTCTGTCTTTGACCTTGTGAAGTAGATCTTTGTTGACACTAGATATTTGTTTTCCTTGTGCCTTCAGTGAGGGTTGTTGACTAAGTAGCAGGTCTTAAGTTTTTTTAGATGGGTTAGTGCCTTCTTCCATGACCATTTTTCGCTTATATGATGTTGGTGTGATTTAGCAAATTGAGTCATTTACTGAATCAAGATCTTTTTCCTTGTTCAGTATGTGCTCTGAACTGACCACTCTCGGTGGTGGCTTTGATTTCTTTTGACTCACAAATAGTAGTTTATTTATTCCATTCAATTTACACTTTTAGAGGAAAGTATCACACTGGAAAGGGGACAAGTGTATATAATGAACCGTAAAAAATCAGCACCGCAGTTTAATTACTATTGTCCAGTTTAACAGTAAGATGTATTAGTGCATTACTGCTTCCTAATTTTGGTAGACTGAAATGTAGCAAGAGGATGATGCAGTTCCCTTCAGTTGCCTTACTTCTGAATTTTGGTATGCATAACTGCTAATTCTGGTAGACTGAAATGTACCAAGAGGATGATGATTATTGTGTTTGTGTTTCATTTCTGAAAATGAAATGAGATCAGAGATAATCAAATTCAGAGATACATATATTCATATATAATTTGATGAGTAGCAAATTCATGTTTGTAAAGAAATTATTATTTGGAGATAAAGAGATACATATATTCAAATTTATTTCGATGTGCACCATGATCTACTTTTGTCGTTTCTGAAGCTCCTACTCATATCTAACTACTTCTTTACCTACAGCCTCAGACTGATGTGCTTAGATGTGGATTGCATTTTAATTTGTTGGTTATCCTAATGAATATCTGATTATGTGTTGGTCTGATGTGAGTTTGAGATGCTCGACACAACAATATTGCTACCAGAATGGTTATTATTCTTGGATTTGTGTCTTTGATTGTAGAAAATGAATTGAATTTAGGTATACGTGCATTCAAATGTCTATTTTATGAATATAAAAAAGCATAGTAGCAACGAAATAAATATTGTAAGTGTTAGTTGATGCACTATACCCGTTGTGATCGCATTTCTTTTTATTCTTGATAGGCCAGCGGTGGCGGTGCGGCAACAATCAGGGTGCCAGGGCTGGTGGACGCGATCCAGGTCAGGCACTGATGGTCTGAATTTTAAGAGATGAAGCAGGGTCATTATTTTTCCTGAGTACTTTTACCTTCTTAGGTTCTGTGACTTTGGTTGGTTCTTCGAAATATCAAGCATAGAGAAGTATTTGTTAATTAATAAATTTCTGTAAACTAAGCATAGAGAAGTATTTGTTAATTAATAAACTTCTGTAAACTATGAAAATCAGCTTTCCCATTTTCCTGGCTCAAGCTTCGAGAGTGAGGTAAAGAGCTCAAAATCTAGGAAACATACATGCGTTTATGCATATTTATTTAGCATAATGATCCTTTGGTGAGCTTAACTTGTTGAGGGTAGTTATGCAATGCTTGCCTTGTCAGTGATTATATTTGCATGGGAATATATTTCAGATGTAAGGTACATTTCTTTTTACGTGACAACGATAATCTCATATATGCTTAACCTTTTATTTTGGTTGTTGTAGGTTTATAGGCATTGGAGGAATCAATGCACAACTGCTGAAGAAGGAAGGCTACGGTGCATATTTTTTTCTTACTAGATATAGAATGATAATTTTCACTTCTTGGAATAAATTTGGCATGTTAGATAAAAGCTTTGGAATGATATATTTGTAAGTATATATGTTTTTTGGACAACTACACGAACATGATTGTCATTTTATCACATGTAATGAAAATTCATGTTCCTGAGTTGACAAGTGTAATAGTTGCTTATGCATTTGCCATTTGAACTGTAACAAGGGAGTGCTGCTCTTATGTTTACTTGTCTTTGATTGTTGCTCTTGTATTTACTTGTCTTCGATCTTTGATTGTTGTTTCGATAGGGCGCGCATCGCGCGCCGAATTGTTCTAGTGAGATGAACTTGTAGGTAGCTGCAAAAAATGGTAGTATAGTATGAATAATCTAAATGCATTTTAAAATTGCATACACACAATGCGAATTCTTACTCCCTACCAGCACCATACATGAAGCACTCAAAACTATTAATGGCAATAATATCTCTCACAAGACTAGTTGACAACTTACCATGAGAGTTAAACTAAGATGCAAAGTTGAAAACTACAGTAACCATCAACAAGAGCCCACTTCCTCACTGCTGCACTTCGTGTTGTCATTCTGACATCAGAACATATTAGTTGTCTACTTAATTGGATGTAAAAAAATCTGACCCCCTTTACAATAATTAATAACAGTAGATTCATGTGTAAAGTACCAAGTTAGTATTAGCTTACATTTGTTGTAAGTGCAGCAAGGCGACTCTTTAGACTTCCTGGAACTTCCTTTCCTAATTCACTATACAGATTCTAACAATAAGAAAGTATGATGGTTAAGCATACTAATGATACATCTGTCCTAATCACAGAAGTTCACAAACAAAATTAGATATGCACCAGAATTAAGTCATTGGTCAATTCACCCAACTGCTCGGCACGCTCATGTAACACATATTTGCATGGCGCAATCGTCGATTTTCTTTTGCCATGCATCGATAAGATGCTGAGTCTGATGATGCAACAGTTTTTTCCTTGACAGCAGATAGAATATCAGCCTTTTTAACAGCACCATTTGCAATTGCAACACGTCCATGGCGCATCCCACCAGAAACTTCATATAGTACTTCTTTGAATGGGTGATCTTTTGGAAGGAAGTGTCTATGACAATCAAACCAGCAAGCCTTATGACCATGACGAAGTGTAAATCCTTTGCAGCCATATCTACATGGACATGCCAATCTACCATGGGTGCTCCATCCAGCAAAATCCCCATAAGCAAGGAAATCATGCACTGACCAAAAGAAAACTGCCCTCATTGGAAAGTTGCACTTGACTGAAGGATCCCATGTTTCAACCCCCTCCCACAATTTATGAAGTTCATCAACTAAAGGCTGCACTAGAACATTCAATTTCTTACCAGGGTGCTCAGGACCAGGGATAACAAGGGCAAGGAAAATGTATTCAGGTCTTAGGAGTGCGCCTGGGGGTAGATTTAGTGGAGTAACAAAGACTGGCCAACAAGAGTATGTAGCAGCAGTCAAACTGAATGGTGTAAAACCATCAGCAGCAACAACAAGCCGCACATTTCTTGGATCCTTTGCAAAGTCTGGAAAGTCTTTGTCAAACTGTTCCCAAGCCAATCCATCACAAGGGTGCTTCATTATATCAGACATAGAGCTATTATGCGACCGCATTAGCTTGGCAGTTTCCACATGTTCATACAACTTTTGGAGTCTATCTTTTATAGGAAGGTACCGCAAAACTTTGCGTGGAATTTTCTTCCAACCTTCCTCATAACGATTAGCATGTCAAACATCACATTTTTCTTTATTCTTATTATCTCCGTAAAAAAGCATGCAATTGTTATAGCACACACCAATTTTAACATATGGCATACGAAGACCTTGTAACATTTTTCTTGATTCATAGAAGTTCTTTGGCATCTTAGAATCTGGAGGAAGGAGTTCATGAATTATTATTACAACATCATTGTAATGGGCAATCGACATGTTGTACATTGACTTGACTGCAACTAAGCGAGTTACATCAGAAAGAGATGAGTGGGTTGTTTTCTCATGCACCTTTTCATCTGAATTAGCAACCATTCTATAAAAGGCTTAGGTAGAGGATGATGGCTTGTCATCTAATAACTCTGGTGGACATTCACCAGCCAAATTAGCTAGCATATGATCCATATGATCAACTTCATGAAAACCCTCATCATTAGCTATAGGGCTCCATTCACCATGCAAGGACTTGGGCCGGCCTTCTTTCTGTTGATGCTGGGCCTCACTCATTGTGGGCTTTCTTAGTCTTGGTAATGGGGGTATTAGGGGCTGAGTTAATCACCCCTGGTTCATCCCCTCATCAGTAGTCTCCGAGCCTGAGGGGAAGTTGTAGATTTTCCCTTAGGCTCAGTGAACCGTGACGCTTCTTCGTCGATCTTTCTCTGCTTCGGTGGGGGCGCGCGAGCGCACCCGCCGCTGGGTGTAGCCCCCAAGCTCGTGGTGGAGTCAAGGATTTTGCCATGGGGTTTTATTTAAATCTGGCGAGGATAGGCTCGCCTTTTGACGGTAGCATGGCTGGGCAGCGGGATTTGACCTGGCGTTGATGGCTGCAGCCCGTCTCAGTTGACGCGACGGGATAGGGCCAGACCATTACTCCGCTACCACAGCTCAGGGCGGGATAGGAAGCTGGCAGTGGAGGCTTGCTCCGTAAGTCGCACCAACTTCGCTATTGCTCCTCGCGTGAGGCTCGACCGCCATTGCTCTATAAATGGGCTTCACTTCGCTTCGGTGAGACTCCATAATAGCTAAATGGAGAGAAAAAACATATTGTTGCTTCTCCTGTCGTGGGGGGTTCGTCCCCCTGAGTGTAGTGTCAGTCCTCACCTGCTCAGGTGTTAGAGGGAGTCCAGCGAATGAAGGGGGATTCGCGAGGTAGGTGATCCTTCTCCCGAGGTATCTTCGCCTATCGCGAGACGATCACAATACCTTGGGTTTGGATCTCCCTGCACTCGCCAGTCTGCGATGCGGAGGCTTTCGGGGCCTCGGCCGGTCACTCACGCCCTTGCTCGAAGAGCTCTTCCTCCGGCTCGGGGATGATGCTTCATCGGCATCATCGTGAGTGCACCGTCAACTGTTCCTGCAACATGTTGTTCCGCCGACAGCGACCGTTCCGCATTGCGGTCCTAGAAGCCAGCGAGTCCTTTCCCTTCTGGCGGTGGTTGGTGTCGCGTTCAAGGAGTTTGGATCTCCGAGAATTCGTGTCAACCGCACTACTGCTGGCCCGTTCCAGAAAGGTCGCTCCTCTGGATCCCCCGGGGTCGCTCCACGACAGCATTTGATGGCGGAGGACGCCTCGCGATACAGAATTGCGTGAGCTTCTACTTGCGTCGGTGGCTTGCCCAAGAATTGGGATGTTGTTCACGTGGCGACTCATCCTCGTACGTCATTGTATGGTCTCGGCAACCGTCCACCTGTACCTTAGTTTTCTAGGGCCCATGTAATTAATTTTTCTTCCTCGGATGTTTCTGCATCCCTAGAGCGGCTTGGCTTTTACGTCCTTTGCACACTCCTTTCTACTAGGGGCTCGAATGATGCTTAGGATGCCCGTGGTAATCGTGTACCCGAATGCGGGCCCCTGGGATCTAGGGGCTCATCCTTTGTTGTTTGTTCATCGGGGTGCCCAAAGGCAGCCGTCGAACCCCGAGCCGGCCCTTGATCCCTTTGTATACGCCTATCACGTTCTTCCTCACGTATCCCCTTCGCTAGGGAGGAGGGGTGAGCGTCACCACGTCGGTCGAGCCATGATGCTCATTGAGCTACCTGCGGGTTAGTTCGAGTAAGACCCAGGTCCTGTTTGTGGGGTCCCGACAGGATCAGCTGGTGATAGGTCTTATTGTACCCCTACGATCATCTCATTTAGTTCCAGGATCGTTCGACCGACTCTGGAAGCTCGTTGCCTCCCCTTCGGTGGGGATACCATGAGAGTCTTTTCGTTGGGGGCTCGAACATGAGTGGGAATGCTCAGAGCAGCCGTGTGCCCGGGTGTTGGCCGCTTGTGGGCCCATTCCTTTTCGTCCCTTCCTCTAGTGGCGATAGTGGTGGCTGTCGAAACCCTTCGTTGGGCGAGCCTTGGAACCGTGCGCCAATTTTGATTTATGGGGCCTCTTGATGGCTCATGTTACGCGGGTCGCTTCGTCTTCATGGAATGTTGACCGGTGCGTGGGAGGGCGATTGGCCTCCTGGCCGGAGTGGGCCTGTTGATCGTGGAGATCATGAGGGAAAGGGGGGTGCAGTCGTGTGCTTCCGTTTCTGTCGACCACCACCCCTTTAAATCCCATCTTCCCCGGAGGGTCGCTCGTCCCGGCCTTTCACAAGTCCTTGCAGCAATTTTCATGGTGAAGCATTTGGCAGGAATTACCTATGCTCCCTTGTCGATGATGTACAGGGGAAACGCGCCGCGTCGGAGGAGGTGTCGCAGCCGCCGTCACCGCATCGCCGGAGGTTGGCTTCGCCGTGAGTGGGAGGCACTCACACTACTCCGCTCTATCTTTCGTGCTTGGCATGACTTTTGCTGACACTTCTTGCGCACAGGGTTCTCCATGGTTGTCTTCCGGTGGCTCAGTGCCTGCGCCGTCGAACCCCGCGATCACGGCATACCAAGATGACATCTGTGGGCTGATGGAGTAGGTAGTGGGGACGGGGAGCCATCTACAGGAAGCCTTGCACCCCATAGTCAACTCGAGGAGGCTCTGGAGGCCGCCTAAGTGGCGATCGGAGCCGCCAGGGCGTTGGTTGACGCGGCTCGCCTTGCTGCGAACGAGGCAGAGGCCTGCCATCTTGGTGAGTGACTCAAAAACTCATCATTCTCCCTTGGTCTTTTGGGGTTTTACCTTATTTCCTCCGGTTTGCCAGATGCGGAGGAGAGGATGCTCATTCTACGCGGGGAGATGGGGGATCTTCGTCATCAGGATTTCAGGACGGCGACACGCCTCGATGTCCTTACGATGGCGGCATAAGCTGTCATTGAGGTCATGCCGTCCGGGCCTACTATGTTGGATGATCGCATGCGCGTGCTACCGGACCGGGTCAGGGAGGCGGTGCACGCCAAGGTGCACCAGGGGGTAGCGAACACACTGGTCGCGGCCAATGCTCAATCCGATGAGCTGTGGCTTGCCAACCTGCCACCCGGGTGGCCGGCGAACTACAACGCGGACCTCCGTCGTCTGCACGCACTGGGGTTCACCAGGGCCTCTGATGCCATTGCCGTGGAGCTTGATGTTGACACGGTTCTTCATGACGGTGCTGCTGCCAGGCATGGCGGGATGTAGGTGATGTCGGCCGTTATTGCAGTCTCTGCTTTTGTTTAAAAGTGCCCCCCTGTTGGGAGCTTTATTTCTGCAGAAACTCGGGTTACTTGTTTCTTTACTATTTTTGTGTTTGGGTATCTCTGAATCCATGTGTTGTTGGTGGGGCTTCGCTAGCCCAAGGCTTGACTCAACTTAGCCTCGTAGCCCTCGAGTATCTTTGGTAGGACGAGGGAGAGCGGGTTATGAGCCCGGATACTCTTTGTGGATGAAGGCTAGTTAATGTGGTGTCCTTGCCGTTAGTTTTGATCAGGAGGAGCCAAGCCGACGACTTGGACATAGCTTGCAAGGGTTCGTGCATGTGGCCACGGGGGCGTCCGTGCACGAGTCGCGGGGGCGTCAACAGGCTCAGTCTCTCCAACTTCTGCAGTCAAGCAAGTTATAAAAGATTTCAAAAAAGGGAGTGGCGTGATGCCGCGCCCCCGGGTGGAGCCCCCGAGCGACAAGGGATTTTGGGTGTGAGGCAAAAAAATGGATTGTTGCTCATGGAAAGAAATGCTCAGAGGGGCGCAGGCACTCTTATTCATCGTACGCACATGGGTACTTTTTCAAGGATAGAAAAGACGTAGATGTTCTATGTTTCAGGCGTTGGTGATGGGTCGACCATCCTCGTCCTCGAGATTGAATGTGCCGGGGCGGAGGACTTGGTCAATGATGAATGGGCCTTCCCATGGAGGTGACAGCTAGTGACGATCTTTCTTGCTCTAGACTCGCCGGAGCACTAGGTGGCCAACTTGGAACACCCTTTCGCGGACATTGTGGTTGTGGTAGCACTGCATGGCCTGCTGGTACTGGGCAGAGTGGAGTAAGGTGACGTCGCGTGCCTCGTCGAGTTGGTCGATGGCGTTCTCAAGGGCGACTTGGTTTCCTTCATTGGTGTAGGCTCACACCCTCGGGCTTCTGACCCGTGGACCATGAAGAAAGGAGTGCATCTAGTACCGCGGATCAGAGTGGTCCGTAGGCTCCAGAGCATGGACGGGAGTTCGGCAACCCACCTCGCCTTGAACTTCTCGAGCCTCTTGAACATGCACGGCTTCAGCCCCTGCAGGATCATCCCGTTTGCCCTCTCGACTTGTCTGTTGGTCTTTGGATGACTGACGGTGGTCTAGTCCATCTGGATATTGTTGTTGTCGTCGAAGTGGAGGAACTTTTTACTAGTGAAGTTCAAGCCGTTGTCGGTGATGATGGTGTTTGGGATCCCAAAGTGGTAGATGATGTTGGCGAAGAACTCGACGGCTTCGTCAGACCGAACACTGCAGATAGGTCGAGCCCCGATCCACTAGGAGAACTTGTCGATCGCATGAGTAGGTGTGTGAAGCCCCCGGGCGCTTTCTTCAGCAGCCCGACCATGTCGAGCACCCACACCACGAAGGGTCAAGTGAGGGGGGTGGTTTGGAGCACTTGCGCCGGGAGGTGTACTTGTCGTGCGTAGAATTGGCAGCCTTCGTAGCTGCCCACGATGTTCTTGGCGTCCACGATCACCGTGGGCCAGTAGAAGCCCTGTTGGAACGCCTTTCCGATAAGCATTCTGGGGGCCACGTGGTGGCCGCACGCTCCCGTGTGAATGTCTTGCAGCAGCTCTCGACCCTGGTCGGCATGGATGCAGTGCATGAGGATGCCTGCCGCGCCGCGCCGGTGGAGTTCCCCGTTGATGAGCTTGAAGGATTTTGCTCGGCGCACGATGCGCCAAGCCTCGGTGTTGTCAGGCAAAAGCTTGCCCTGTACCATCCACTCCAGGAGTGGAACTCTCCAGTTTGGGTCCTCAAGGTTTGGCTCCTGAAGCTCTTCGAGTGCCATGACTTCTTGGGCTGCCGGCTCGGGTGGGCGGCCGTCGTCGTCGTAGAGGACGGACAACTCATACTGGTTGCTTGTGAACACGTCGTTGGGTACGGGCGTCCGGTTCAAGACAGCCATGGCGAGAGTGTCGACCGCCTCGTTATTTCCCGGACCGCCCTGCAGTAGCCCGCCATCTTGGGGTTGACGCAATTTGCTTCCTTCATCACCTGGTTGACGACGAGTTCCGAGTCACCCCTGACCTCGAGGCGAAGAATCCCCGTTTCAAGAGTGATCTTGAGGCCGTTGAGGAGGGCCTCGTACTCAGCGACGTTGTTAGACGCGAGGACGTGAATTTCAACCATATACTCCATGTGCACGCCTAGGGGCGAGATAAAGACAAGTCCGGCCCTGCCTCCCCCTTTGTAAGGGATCCGTCGAAGTCCATGGTCCAAGTCTCGTGCTCGATTGGTGTCGAAGGCGTCTGGACCTCTATCCATTCGGCAATGAAATCGGCGAGGGCCTGCGACTTGATGATGGTGCGGAGGGGCATAGGAGATGCTCTGCCCCATCAGCTCGAGGGCCCATTTTGCAGTTCTTCCTTCTTCCTCGAGGCTCTTGATCATCTCCTTGAGTGGATACTTTGAGCCCACTGTGACGGGGTGGGCATTGAAGTAGTGTCGGAACTTCCTCTTGGAGATCAACACTGTGTAGATTAGGTTTTGGACTTGACGATAGCATGTCTTGGAGTCGGAGAGCACCTCGCTGATGAAGTAAACGAGCCGCTATACCTTTAAGGTTTTGTCGGATTCCTCTCATTCGACGACGAGGGCGGCGCTCACGACTTGAGTTGTCACGGTGATGTATAGCAGCATAGGTTCCCATGGCACGGGTGCTGTGAGGACGGGTGGATTTTTCAATAGCTTCTTTCGTGACTCGAGTGCTTCCTGGGCCTCTGGGGTCCAGATGAAGTGCTCTGACTTCTTCAGGAGCTGGTAGAGCGGTAGGCTTCGCTCACCTAGTCGGGCAATGAGCGCCTGAGGGCCGCCAAGCAGCCAATCACCCGTTGTTGGTATTTCTTAAGTCACTGCTAACGGCACCTTGCTAGCGTGAGCGTAAGATCCACCTGGGTACACCTATGAGTACGTACAAGTCCGCAAGCGCACGGATATACCGCTGTAGCACTTCACCTAAGGAGTATTCCAAAGGGTATCGAATCAAAGGAACGGTGAGCGCTACCTCCTAGCCTAGCTATGGTCCAAGGACACCACTCTATAGGATGAGATGGGAGATGGAAAGGATCCGGCTGATAGCGTACAGAGTTAAGGACGGTCTCTCGATTAGGAACTCTCGTTTCGGGCACCAGTTCCCTCCTGGCTATAACAGGTCGGTTCTGGCCAAAAGCTCTATGCCATATCCGAACGTGGGGGAGTACAAAGGGTCTAACGGCTGTCACTACCGCGGCCTACCCCTATCAATCTATGGGATACGGGGTAAACGAAGGATAACCCGTAGTCGAGATACCACATCTACACCACCGATCACTACTATAGCACGATTGCGTCTGTGCACCCATAGCAACACTATAGCACTCCGTATAAATACGAAGCGACGAACCCACGAGGGAGAGACTAGAACTCACTCAGGTATTGGCTATCTCATGCAAGGATCACGGAAGGACTTTGGTCTAATTAGAACATACGGAGCACCCACTTTACTCTAGTTAGACTAACTGGCATACAAACAGAATTAGCAACCTATGAACTACACCAGAAGATCAGAGGGTTGGGTTCACGAAGAACACAAGCCTCTAAATCAAGAACAGATGAAGAACACAAGAACTATTCAATAATGCAAGAACCCACTTTAGTCTAAACAGAGAATGGTGGAATACTCACTTTAGTCTAAATGAAGAACAAAGGCATCCGTAGAGGTTCGTTCTTGGGGAAAGATGCCAAAACACCATGGCATGTCCCCAAGTCACCCCCTCACCTTCCTTCTAATCTCTAAGCACTAGCAAGCCAGCACTAATCCTATGCAAAGGCACTCCTCTCCTAAAGAGGTAGGAGCCCAAAGGCAAAATGAGGAGAAGAAGTGTGTGTCCTATTCTAACCCCCCCCCCTCCCTTCTATTTATAGGGCCTAGACAACTTCGTGAGAACGGCGTGAGCACCCCAGGAATGGACCAAGAGCCAACCAGGAGACACCACGTGGCGGCAGCTCACTGGTGGCCACAAGGTCGGTTCGGCCGACCCCCTGTGGGCCCCAGTGACTGTGTGCTTTCACGAGGTGGCTGTCAGGTGGGTCCTCAAGTCGGTTTCGGGTGTCCATCGGGTTTGGAGGCGGTTTGGACACGTTTGTGGGCCATAGGATCCATGTGATGCACACGTGTCAGCTTCTGATTCGTCCGGCTTCTCTCCCTTGGATTAGTGACATCAGTGACCCGTGGTGCCTTGCATGGCAGCCTCTCATTGGCCGGGATTTAGAGGCTTGGATTGATGAGGTGGAAGGATGAGGTGTGCTTTTGCTCTATTTCTTGTGTTAAGTGCCTGCATTCAAATATACATTGCCACTTGTGGAATTTGCAGTATAAGCCCCTTATTCTACCATGGTTGTATATTTCTTGTGTCAAAATGCAGGAGTTGACAGTTATAAATATGGTGTTTATTAGCCGTCAACAACTCCCCCCACACTCGACCTTTGCTCGTCCTCGAGTGAAGGTGAGAAGATCAAGGTGAGACAAACTACTCAAAGGTATAAGGCAAGCAAAAGGAATCAGTCCTAACCTTCACCTTGGACCTGCGAGCTTTGTGGATCGTCTATCATGTCATCTTGAGCGATTGAGGGATGGAGTAGTCATGATTCCAATTACTCCATTCATCATGTAGGCACTTGGGGTTTTTGCAGTGAGTTTTTCAAGCAAACCTGGCTTTGTTCCTCATTTGATTCTCTCAGGTCACTCGTTGTGTGTATGCCCTTACCAAGGCGTTAGAATTGCCTTTCTTCATCCTACTTCTAATGATGGCTTATGTGGAGCTCAAGGTAGGTATGAGTGATAAGGCATACTTGCATCACATGTATTGCAAAGTCAAAAGCGGGATCCAAGGAGAAAATCAAGTCATACAATCAGATCAAGATGTGTACGTATATGGGTAGATGGGTATGGTAAGGTCGATACTAGGCCCGGAATGGGTGCTAGTTATTACCATATTTGATGAATGAGATGAATGACTCCATTGCATGATTCTCTCTCTCTCTCATATATATATATATGAAAAGTCTTATGAGAACATGGTTGTCCTCTTTTTTAGTGGACCTTCATGTGCCCACACATTTTTTTATCACCGCGGGGACCTTCATGTGTCCCTATGTATTTTTTTCAGATAGCCATGCCTCTTTTACAAAATACTTGAGGAGAGAGAAATCAAGCATATGATGGAGCATTTATGTAGGTGCATAGATGAATGATACAATGCTAACTTCCAGAGTAGAAACATAGCAAGGGGGGAATGGTGGTGTGCACATAAATCTTGATCATGAAAGCATGAAAAGAATTCTCACAAGTGTCACAGAATTTGACCAAGCTCAATGCAATAACAAGCAGCATATGAGTATAAGGTTTTTAACTAAAAACATCATATGACTTTGGTAGGACTATGGCATATCAAAGAGGAACTTTGCACAGGGTTTTTAGGTTTTTAAAATAAAATTCCCAAGTGCTCAAACATGGAGAAACAAAGATCATGTTATCAAACCACATCTCAAACATCAACCACCTAGATAGACACGAGTTCCCTCAAGAGGTTTTGCTCGCAAGCATCAAGATGTCAAGTAAGGAATGAAACTAATTGCAAGCTATCCCTTGAGAGCATGCAACGGGAACACAGGCTTTCGAGTATAACTTTTATTGAGCTTAAAGAGTGAGGATACATACCTTTACGTGCTTTTATTGATGAGTGTGGGACTAAGAAGCTCCCCCACACTGGTTCCTTACCTGTTGTCGTGGAGGGTTGCAGCCTAAGCTAGGGTCCTTCCACGAACTTGATGATCTCGTACTCATTATCATCGGGTTCCAGGAAGATTTTCAGACGATGGCCATTCACCTTGAAGGTTTCTCCTTCATCATTTTGCAATGTGACTGCCCCGTGTGGTGCAACTTCAATGACGGTGAAAGGTCCATCCCATTTACTCCGTAACTTCCCATGTCCAAATAGTTTAACCCGCGAATTGAAGAGTAGCACTTTGTCTCCTGTTGTGAATTCTTTCTTCTTGATTCTCTTATCGTGCCATCTCTTTGTTCTTTCTTTATAGATCTTGGCGTTGTGATATGCTTTGTTTCGCCATTCTTCCAATTCCAAGATCTGCTGCTTCCTTTGTCTTCCTGCCCTGGAGAAATCTAAGTTGAACTTCTTGATGGCCCAATAAGCTCTGTGTTCAACTTCCACTGGCAGGTAACATATTTTCCCGTAGAATAATTGATAAGGAGTCATTCCGAGTGGTGTTTTGAAGGTAGTCCTGTATACCCACAATGCATCACATAGATGTTTCTTCCAACTCCTTCCTGCCTCGCTCACTGTCTTCAGCAGGATGTTTTTGATTTGCTTATTTGAAGTTTCATCCTAACCATTGGTTTGGGGATGATATGCAGTGGTAACGTTATGGTGTGCCCCCATCTCCTTCAGGTAGCCCCTGAATTTTTTTCAATTAAATGGGACCCTCCATCACTAATTACCAGCCTTGGTGTGCCGAAACGAGGTAGAATTATGTCTCGGAACATCTTCTAAGCATGTTGGGAATCTGCAGACCGGCAGGGTAATGACTCCACCCACTTTGACACATAGTCAACAGCAATCAGGATGTATTCACAATCGCCCGACTTCGGGAATGGTCCCATGAAGTCAATGCCCCATACGTCAAAGAGTTCTACTTGAAGATTATCCTGTAAGGGCATTGTGTCTCTTGTAGTGATTCCCCGTGTTTTTGGCACCTTTTGCATCTTCGAATGAATTCCTTGGTGTCATCATACATGGTTGGCCAAAAGAAACCGCTCTGCCAGATTTTTGCATGTGTGCGGAAAACACCGTAATGTCCTCCATACGGTCCCGCATGACATTTCTCAATGATTTGCAGTCCTTCGGGAGTGGGCACACATCTTCGCAGTAGACCATCACTGCAGACTATGTATAGATAGGGATCATCCCACATATGTTTCCTGCTTTCGTGTACCAGCTTTTTCTTGTCCGCTCCTGGTGGTATATACCCTGTAACCATGTAGTTAACAATATTTGCGTACCAGGGGTTGGAGTCGGTGACCTTTAGCAGCATGTCGTCCCAGAGGTAGTCATTTATCGGTATGTCCTGCGAGTTAGTAACACGCATACGAGACAAGTGATCTGCAACATAATTTTCTACACCCTTTTTATCTTTTATTTCGATATCAAATTCTTGGAGTAAAAGGATCCATTGAATTAAACGAGGTTTTGCATCTTTCTTAGTGAGCAAATATTTCAAAGCAGCATGATCAGTGTAAATGATTATCTTAGCCCCTACTAAGTAAGATCTGGATTTATCTAGGGCAAAGACAACTGCTAGGAGCTCCTTTTCAGTAGTGGCATAGTTGAGCTGAGCTCCGGTCATAGTCTTGCTAGCGTAGGCGATCGCATGATGTTTCTTGTCTTGGTTTGGCCTAGCACGGCCCCTACAGCAAAGTCGCTAGCATCGCACATAATCTCAAAGGGAAGCGTCCAATCAGGAGGCTGAACGATTGGGGCTGAGATGAGAACCTTCTTGAGAGTGAGGAAAGCTTTCATGTAGTCCTCTGTGAATTCAAACGTAGTGTCTTGGCCAGCAAGCTCGTGAGAGGTCTAGCAACTTGAGAGAAATCCTTGATAAATCGACGATAGAACCCCGCGTGGCCTAGAAAACTATGAACCCCCTTTACATTGGTAGGTGGTGGGAGATTTTCTATGACTTCAATTTTGGCTCGATCCACCTCTATCCCTCGTTCAGACACTAAGTGTCCCAAAACAATACCCTCGCGTACCATGAAGTGACATTTCTCCCAATTTAGGATTAGATCCTTTTCATAGCACCGTTGCAAGACCTTGTCTAAATTTCTCAGATATTCATCAAAGGTCTTTCCATAGACAGAGAAGTCGTCAATGAAAACCTCCATGATTTGCTCAATCATGTCTGAGAATATGGACATCATGCACCTTTGGAATGAAGCGGGTGCGTTGCACAACCCGAAAGACAATCTACGATAAGCATATGTTCCATAAGGGCATGTGAAGGTGGTTTTGCTCTGATCGTTCGGATGGATGGGGATTTGATGATACCCGGAATACCCGTCAAGTAAACAGAAGAAGGAGTGGTTCACTAACCGTTCCAACATCTCATCGATGAAGGGTAATGGGAAGTGGTCCTTCTTCGTAGCCTTGTTAAGCTTCATATAGTCTATGCACATCCTCCAACCAGTAGGGAGGCGCTGGGTGAGTTGCTCGCCTTGTTCATTGGTGACTGTCATCATCCCTCCCTTTTTGGGCATGATCTGAACGGGGCTAACCCATTCGCTATATGGTATAGGATAAATGATCTCGGCGTGCAGGAGCTTTAGAACCTCCTTCTTGACAACATCCCTCATCACATTATTTAACCTCCTCCGAGGTTCCCTAGAGGGTGGAATTTCAGAATCCACAGGGATGCGAAGGGTACAGAGAGAAGGGCTTATCCCCTTCAGATCCTGGAGAGAATATCCAAAGACGGCTCGGTGTTTTTCTAAGATGGTAATGAGTCTTTGGGATTCCTCATCTGTGAGTTTATCGCTTATGATCACTGGGGACTCAGTGTCCCCGTGAAGGAAAACATAGAGAACTCCATCAGGCAAGGTTTGAGCTCAATGGGAGGTTTAGGAGGGGCGGCACAGTCTGAAATGTCTATGGGTTCAGCAGGTTCGGCCTCCTCCTCTATAAAGTCCCCAGTGTTCTCATCCAGGAAGGATTCTGGGAATTCTCCTAGAATGATTGCCTTGACTTCCTCGATCCATTCAGGATCGGAAGAAGTGTTTGTCACTACATGTTTAGCTCCTGCGATTTTAACTGACAGAACTTCTTTTCCTACACGGAAATCCAGCCTCCCCTGAGTTGGAACTTCTGTGAGAAATTTCTCAATAGGAAGTCCAATCATGAGATCGAAATTCTGAATATTGAAAACATGAAAATCAAGGACAAACTGAACACCGCTGCAGGTGACGGGTATCTGGCTGAGGATTCCTATCCCGTCCATGGGCTCTCTGCAAGGACTCATGACGGTAGTGTTGGTAGGAACTAATGGTTCATCTCCTAAGAATTCTAAGACGCAAGCACTTGAGATGATGTTAGCTCCAACCAAAGGGTTGTAGAGGGCATTAATCTGTCTACCTTGCATGACGCAGGGGAGGGTTGAATGAGACGAGCTAATCTGAAGAATTTCTGACGATTGCTCAAGCTCTTTCGACCACTCCTGAGTCATTATGGTTGTCAGCTCCCGAACCATGTTTCTAAAGAAGGCAATTTCCTCGGGATCAGGGGGGTGACAGGGATCGGCGGTTTCCCTCTACACTGGTAGTTTGAGGTGTTTCCATTTCAAAGAGGTTATCCTCAAATGCCAGATGGAGCATCGGAGATCGAGAAGTCTCATCCTCCGACGCTCATGGTTCAGGGGTGTCATCTAGAGCTGGATCTACAGGTATGGATGGTGTGGTGCTGGTCTCAGCTGCTAGAATGTTCTCGCTTTCGGGTGCACACTCTTCTGGGGCGGTTTTATAGTCGGCTGTGAAGGAGGAGTTTTGGGCGATTTGATCCAAGACCTCCTTCCCTTTAGCCGTAGATTTCTGAGAAAAGGATCCCCAGAGGACATGTCGAGTCGTGAGGCGGATTCCTTGTCAAGACCCATGTAAAAGTGTTGAAGTGTTACATGCTCGGGTATTGACAGGATTGGGCATGATTTCACCAAATGTGAGAATCTTTCCCAGGCTGCACCTAATGTCTCTTCACCTTGCTGGAAACTGAGAATGTCCCTCCGCAAGGTAACGATACGGGAAGGAGGGAAATATTTTTGGCAAAAATTGCCTACTAATATATCCAACTGCCCCTTACGCTACCTACGTTCAGGTTGTACCATTGTTTCGCGTTTCCCACTAGAGAGAAAGGAAACAATTTCCACCTAAGGGTTTCATGTGACATACCGGCAATAGCATAGCATGCACATATACGCTCGAATTCCTGTAAGTGAGTGTATGGATTCTCACTAGTTGACCCCGAAAAGGAGCAAGTCCTCTGAACCAAGTCAATTAAGGTAGGGCTGAGTTCATAGCTGGATGTGTGAATTGGATGTTCAGATGGTGGTGGCTCAAATGATTCAGCCTTGGGAGCCGAAAGATCTTGAACATAGTTGCTCCATAGCAATGGTAAAATAAGAAGAACCGAAAAGAAGATGAAAAAGAAAGAAAGATAAATACGAGGACCACTAGGTTCGAAGATAGATACAGCAACCGTTCCCCGGTAACAGCGCCAGAAATGCTTGTTGGTATTTCTTAAGTCACTGCTAACGGCGCCTTACTAGCGTGAGCGTAAGATCCACCTGGGTACACCTATGAGTACGAACGAGTCCGCAAGCGCACGGACATATCGCTGTAGCACTTCGCCTAAGGAGTATTCCAAAGGGTATCGAATCCAAGGAACGGTGAGCGCTACCTCCTAGCCTAGCTATGGTCCAAGGACACCACTCTATAGGATGAGATGGGAGATGGAAAGGATCCGGCTGATAGCGTACAGAGTTAAGGACGGTCTCTCGATTAGGAACTCTCGTTCCGGGCACCAGTTCCCTCCTGGCTATAACAGGTCGGTTCTGGCCGAAAGCTCTACGCCGTATCCGAACGTGGGGGAGTACAAAGGGTCCAACGGCTATCACTACCGCGGCCTACCCCTATCAATCCATGGGATAGGGGGCAAACGAAGGATAACCCGTAGTCTAGACACCACGTCTACACCACCGATCACTACTATAGCACGGCTGCGTCTGTGCACCCACAGCAACACTATAGCACTCTGTATAAATACGAAGCAACCAACCCACGAGGGAGAAACTAGAACTCACTCAGGTATTGGCTATCTCATGCAAGGATCACGGAAGGACTTTGGTCTAATTAGAACATACGGAGCACCCACTTTACTCTAGTTAGACTAACTGGCATACAAACAGAATTAGCAACCTATGAACTACACCAGAAGATCAGAGGGTTGGGTTCACGAAGAACATAAGCCTCTAAATCAAGAACAGATGAAGAACACAAGAACTATTCAATAATGCAAGAACCCACTTTAGTCTAAATAGGGAATGTCGGAATACTCACTTTAGTCTAAATGAAGAACAAAGGCATCTGTAGAGGTTCGTTCTTGGGGAAAGATGCCAAAACACCATGGCATGTCCCCAAGTCACCCCCTCACCTTCCTTCTAATCTCTAAGCACTAGCAAGCCAGCACTAATCCTATGCAAAGGCACTCCTCTCCTAAAGAGGTAGGAGCCCAAAGGCAAAATGAGGAGAAGAAGTGTGTGTCCTATTCTAACACCCCCCTCACTTCTATTTATAGGGCCTAGACAACTTCGTGAGAACGGTGTGAGCACCCCAGGAATGGACCAGGAGCCAACCAGGAGACACCACGTGGCGGCAGCTCACTGGCGGCCACAAGGTCGGTTCTGCCGACCTGTGGGGTCGGCCGAACCCCTATGGGCACCAGTGACTGTGTGCTTTCGCGAGGTGGCTGTCAGGTGGGTCCTCAAGTCGGTTCCGGGTGTCCACGGGGTTTGGAGGTGGTTTGGACACGTTTGTGGGCCATAGGATCCATGTGATGCACACGTGTAGGCTTCTGATTCGTCCGGCTTCTCTCCCTTGGATTGGTGACATCAGCGATATGTGGTGCCTTGAATGGCAGCCTCTCATTGGCTGGGATTTAGAGGCTTGGATTGATGAGGTGGAAGGATGAGGTGTGCTTTTGCTCTATTTCTTGTGCTAAGTGCCTGCATTCAAATATACATTGCCACTTGTGGAATTTGTCAGTATAAGCCCCTTATTCTACCATGGTTGTATATTTCTTGTGTCAAAATGCAGGATTTGACGGTTATAAATATGGTGTTTATTAGCCGTCAACACCCGCTGGACTCCTTTCACATTTTGGATCTGCCCCATGTTGGTGATCGCCGAGATCTTCTCCGGGTTGGCTTCAATGTCGTGTTTCAACACTACAAAGCCATGGAGCATGCCCCTCGGAACCCCGAAAACACATTTCTCGGGGTTTGGCCTCACCTGGTGTTGTTGCGGTTTTTTGAAAACCGCTGTTAGGTCGGGGACCAGGTCCCCTGTGCGTTTCGACATTACCATGATGTAGTCGATGTAGGCTTCGACTAGTCGTCCGATGAGCTCACCAAAAACGTGTTGCATACACCTTTAAAAGGTGGCTCCAGTGTTTTTCAATCCGAACGACATGGATGAGTACCAGAAACAACCGAAGGGGGTGATGAACGAGGTGGCAAGTTGGTCGGCCAAATCCATTGCGATCTGGTGATAGCCCGAGTAGGCATCGAGGAAGCACAGAGTTTCGCACCCCGCAGTTGAGTCGACGACTTGGTCTTTGCGTGGTAAAGGAAACGGATCCTTCAGGCACGCCTTGTTCAGGCTCCTGTAGTTGACACACATTCTCCACTTGCCATTCTTTTTCTTTACCAGCACAGGATTTGCCAGCCACTCGGGGTGGTATACCTCTCTGATGAACCTTGCACTGATAAGCTTCTTGATTTCTTCCCCAATGGCATTGCACTTGTCGCTGTCGAAGCAACATAGTTTTTGCTTGATCGGCTTGGCACTGGGCTTGATATGAGCTTGTGCTCGGCGAACTCTCTTGGAATACTCGGCATGTCGGAGGGTTTCCAAGTGAACACATCGAGGTTCGCTCGGAGGAAGTCGACGAGCGCACTTTTCTTGCTCAGGAATTATTCCAGATCATACCTTGCTCTTGTGAACTTTGTAGAGTGGCTACCATGCCATCTTGGGTAGTTGATAAAAGGAATGACCATGAATCGAATCCCCCAGACATCTGAGGATAAGCACTTGGGGTTTTCAAAAGATTTTTAAAGAAAAACATGCTCCGCCTCTTCCTTTGATTCTCTCAGGTCGCTCAATATGTGTATATCCTCACCTAGGCATGACTGCCTTAAATCTATCCTATTTCTAGCAGGCTTATGTGGAGCTCAGGGTAGGATATTGATAGTAAGGCGTACTTGCATTGCATGTATTGCAAAGTCAAAAACTGGATCCAAAGAGTAAATCAAGTCATACAGTCAGATCAAGAAGTGCACGTGTTTGGATGTGGTAGACATGGTAAGGTGGATACTAGGCCCGGAATGGGTGCTAGTTACTACCATATATGCTAGACGAGATGAATGAGTGAATGTCTCCATTGCATGGTTCTCTCTCTTATGATATGAGAACATGCCTATCCTCTTTTTCTTCTCTCTTTCTTTTTTTCTTTTTTTTTAAGTGGACCTTCATATGCTCACTTTTTTTTCTTCTTTCCCCTTTTTTTTAGATAGCCATGCCCCTTTACAAGATACTCGAGGAGAGAGGAATCAATGCGCTTGATGGAGCATTTATGTAAATGGATAGATGGATGGTGCAATGCTAACTTCCAGAGTAGAAGCATAGCAAAGGGGGAAATAGTGGTGTGCACATACTTCTTGATCATGAAAGCATGAAAAGAATTCTCATAGGGTCACAGAATTTGACAAAGCTCAATGCAACAACAAGTAGCATATGAGTATAAGGTTTTCAACTAGGAGCATCATATGGCTTTGGTAGGACTGCGACAAATCAAAGAAGAGTTGCAAGAGCGTTTTTTTATAAACCCAAGAACTTACACCTTCAGAGCAAAGATCTTGTCATCAAGCCATATCTCTCTTGTCAACTACTTAGACGAACATGCTGTCCTTATAAAGATATGGTTCACAAGCCTCAGAGTATAAACAAGGGATAGAACTTATGCATGTCAACCACAGGTACGGAGCAAGCATTACCATGAAACTCTTGAGTTGCTCATAAAAGATTTTATAAAAGGGTATAACGAACTCAAGTATCATGGTTGAATGGGGTAGAGATGCAAACCAGCGCTGGTTGTTGATGCGGACTGAACGGGGTTGTTCGTGATGTACAAGAATGTGTCTCCGTTCAGGTTCTTTTAAACACGAGTAGTCGTGGCGCTGTGCGAGTGTGGTGTGGGTACAATTATCCATCGTGTTTGCGTATGGAGAGTACGACTCTCCCCCACACTATCTTATACCTGGGTGCAGTTCTTCAAGACAAACAAAACAGAAACAGCTAACACACAAGTGACTCAACCGGGTTATCTGACCGGTGGAGCCAAATTATTTTATTCAAGTTCATAATGAAATAGGCGCTTACACACATGATTGGGAATAAAAATTGAAAGGGAAATAAATAAAGAAGGAAATAAATTAAACTAAGCGCCTGAGGAAAATGAAAAGTGAACGTAGCCTTCTACTCCGCGTCGTAGAGGTCCTCGTGCCCTGTGGCCTCAAAGAGGCGCCTCATCTTGGCACACAGGCCACGACGAAGGTCGCGGAGGTCATCCCTCAGCTCAGCGAGATCCATCTTCTGCTCTGCACTGATGGACTCCAGCTTCTCACACTTCTTGCCAAGCTCTTCCACCAACGGGGCTATCCGGGCAGAGGGAGTCTTGGGAGATCGCTCGGTTGCCCGAGTCTTCTCCCTCGACTTCCTGGGTGCCCGTGGTGTGGAGCTACTGCCCAGCTCAAAGTCCTCGTCGGTCGCCTCCAGGGTCACCTATACTCGGGTGCCCTTCCTGCCGGTGCTGCCTGGGCTAGCGAACCTGAGCTTCCCAGGCTGAGAGGCCGGCGGGGAAGACATCAGTGCAGCAGGGGCCGGATGCCCCTTTGCCCCTGAGGCTCCTGGAGCGTCGGTCCGAAACGGTGGAACCACCAGTGGCAGCGGGATCACCACGGGCTTCGGCCGAATCCCCACTCCCCTCTGGTAGGGGCTACTGGCACGTCCTCGCGCCTTCCTCGCCTTTCCAGGCGAAGCAGATCGACTTGAGGAGCGAGGGGCCAAAGGCACGAGGGGCTGGACCACTGCCCCCTTAGCAACCGGGGGTCCTTCCCTGGCTGCCCCTGATCCTTGTCCTTCCGTCGGAGGACGGGAAGCGAGCGGCCGCACATCAAGAATGCACGCAACCTCCATAGGTGCTGCCTCCTTGGGAGACGCAGCAATGGCAGGGACGTCTTCCTTGATGGGCTCCGTAGAGGACTCTGCGGGGTAAGGAACGATGCTCTTGTCGGCCATAGCGATTGCTGTGGGAAGGAAGGAGCAGGGGGGATGGAGTTCTGCGTGGCTCAGAATCCGTCACGCGTCGAGGAGGAGATCTCTAGAGGACGAATGGAGGCACACGCGAAAGGGGAGAGGCGGCGGCGCCCGGACTGGGTCGGCCGACCTAGTGGGTCGGACGAACCCATATGGGCCCCGCTGGGCCTCCCCTTTGGCCTGTGGGTTCTAGCAAGGCTCACAGCCTCAGGGCCAGGTGTCCCGTAGATTTTGAGGTTGGAGGCTCCAGTAATGGTTAAGACAAGGTGTTGAGCATAAATGCTCTCACTCCTCTTTTAGCATTACTCAAACCTCCTCCCGCATAAATAGCGCAACATCGGGGGGTTCACCTGGACCCTATCTCTGGAAGCACGGCTCAAAAGTACTCGGACCCCAGATCAAGCGAATGGGATTCCATGGGTCGGAGGAACATTCGAGCCTTAGGTCAAGAGAGGCAAACTTTGCAGTTCATTCTCTCCTTGGGTTACCACAGGTTCTCACCCTCACTAACGCGAGGACAACACGTAGGCCAACCCAGCTTCCAACGAAAGTGCAAAAAGGTAGGAATGCAACCACCCTTCCGTACGGCATCGGTCAAGTCAGAGTATTAGAATGGGATTTATGCCCACTGAGCTTGATCGGCATCGGTCCTAGCTGAGCTCGTGATGATGAGATAAGTTGCTCGGCTGGACCGGAATAAAGTGGTGCTTTCCAAGGCCAGAAATTTAGGGACTTGCAATCCTGAGGCCAGTGTCTTGACCCGACCCTTGGTGTGGCGGCACCTCAGGCTGAGCCTTGACATAAAGCACAAAACATCCATCGTAACCTCTCCCGGAAAGTCGTAGTCGAAGTCGTGATAGTTGTTCTCGCCAGGAGCAACACTATAGCACTCCGTAGAAATACGGAGCGACGAACCCGCGAGTACAACTAGACCTTACCCATCATGGAATCAAGATCATACAAAAGATATGAATGATACTTTGGTCTAAACCAGATATGCAGAGCACTCACTATACTCTAATTGACTAGTAGCCATACAAACAGAATGCAGAAGTACTCATCCAATCAACAAGATCAGAGGATCGTGTCACGAAGAACACGAGCCTCTAAACGATGAACAGATGAAGAACTCTAGAACATATCGCCCATGTATGAATACGACTTTAGTCTAATTGGAATATAACGAAATACTCACTTTAGTCTAAATGAAGAACAGTATCACTCACGAGGTACAAAGAGATGATGAACGAAGAACGGATCATCGCATCTCCCTTCTACTCACCCACACTCTTTCCTCTCTACCTAGCACTACCTAAGCTAGATCTTCCTCACACTCATATTCCTGGTGGGATGAGGTTTCACCTCCACCAAGAAGGAATGAGAAGGAGGAGAGGAGGCTAAGGTAAGAAGTTGCCTTCAAGTGTGTTGTCCTATTCTTACCCCCTCTCCTTCTATTTATAGGCGCGGGCACCGGCGTCAAGTGGAGCGAGACACCCCGGGGACGGCCTCTAGGACCAATAGGCGAACACCACGTGGAGGCCCGGGATCAGCCGACCCAAGGTCGGTTCGGCCGATCCCAGGGTCGGCCGACCCCCACGTGGCCCGCCTCGGCCTGTGCTTTCTCTCAGCGGCTGACTGGTGGGTCCCAAGGTCGGTTCCCAGTGTACACGTGTGTTGGAGGCGGTTTAGGCGCTCTGGTGGGCCATAGGATCCATGTGATGCACGTGTGGCGGTCTCTGATTCGCTGAGGCTCTCTCTCTTGGATTGGTGACGTCATTGATCCAGGGGATGCTTGCATGGCAGTCCCTTATTGGCTGAGCCTGAAGTGCTGGGATCATGGAAGGGTGATTTCTCCTCATTTCTTATGCTAAACACCTGCATTCATCTTCATACAGCCACTTGTGGAAATTGTTAGTTTAAAGCCCTATTCTAGTGTGGATGCACGATTCTCATGTTGAAATGCAGGGATTGACGGCCCTAAATTAGGTACTTAACAGCCGTCAACAGACACCATGCTTGGCCACACTGGCTTTTGCTCTGTCGAGCACCTTGTTCTTCAGTGTTCCAGCAAGGAAACTCTTCATCAGGTTGAAATCCTTGAGAGCGTGCTTGACGGGCCCCTTGTGGTTGGGGCAGGTCGCCTCCAACAGCTTTTCGAAATGGTCCTTGGGGGGACCACCCTTGGGCTTGATCGGCCTCCTATAGACCGCCGCCACCAGGTTATCGCTGCGGGGCTTCCTCTCCTTCTTCTTCTTCTTGTCAGGTTGGATGGATAGGGCCTCAACCGCGTCCTCCTCCTGCTTCCTTTTGGTGAACGCGACCGCTTCCTCCCCGTTGGCGTGGTCCATGGTGAGGTCGAGGAGCTTTCGCGTGGTCTTCGGCTTGACTCACCCTATCCTGTGGACAAGGGTCTCGCACGTGGTTCTGCCTTGGAACGCCATGATGACCTGGTTGTCAGCCGTGTTGGGGAGCTATTGACGGTTGTTAAGTGCCATTTTTATGGTTGTCAACTCCTGCATTTTGGCACATGAATTGCACATCAACACTAGAATAGGAGTTTAAACTAATACTTTCCACAAGTGGCGATGTCTATTAGAATGCAGGTATTTAGCAAAGGAAATGAGAAAAATCTATGCATAGTTGATCCAAGCTAACAAGCTTCAGCCAATGAAGAGCTGCCACATAGTATTCCCATGGATCAATAACGTCACCAATCCTTGTGAAACACTCCAGTGAATCACGCGTTGCCACATCAACAACACATGGATCCAAGGGCCCACTTCCTATCCAAACCGTCATGAAACTTGTCATGCACGAAGGATGGATCAGAGGGCTCACATGCCAGCCACTCAGAAGAAGCACAGCAGGACACGTGGCCCCCTAGGATCGGTCAATCCTAGGATCAGCCGAACCGACCTTGCGTCGGTTCATCCTGGCCTTCCACATACCGCTTGCTCATTGGCCCATTGCTACGTCCCGGGATGTTTTGGTGACATTTGAGGCCTGAAACCGCACACCCCCTTGCCTATAAATAGAAGGGGAGGGGCCACATTTCTAACACACCTCCGAGCTCTCAAGCCTTCACTTATCTCCTTGAGTAGCTCTCCCTCTCTTCCATTTCTGCCTATGTAAGGTGATTCTCACCTCTTTGTGGTGGAGTATAGATGAGGTGAGATCTAGACTAAGATTTATGAGAGATAGAGTACAGAGAGGAGTGAGATGGAGTTCTCGTGGATGTCTTTGTTCTTCATTTAGACCAAAGTGAGTATTTCGACATTTCTTATTTAGACTATAGTGGACTTCATGCATGAATGATATGTTCTTGTGTTCTTAGCTTATTCATCATTTAGAGGATTGTGTTCTCCGTGATACATAGCTTTGATCTTTAAGAGCTAGTACCTACAGCAAGTATCTGTTTGCATGTCTGATCCTATTTAGTTGAGTAAGAGTGTTGTATCTAGTTCGCATCCAAACCTTCCTGTCGCAACGTAGCTCGATGACCAATATGATCTAAACCGCTCTCATGGGTTCGTCGCTCTGTATTTATACAGAGTGCTTTATCATTGTTAATGGGTCGACAGACGTAATCGTGCTCTAGTAGTAGTCGGTGGTGCAGACGTGGTGTCTGGGCTACGGGTTACACTTCGAATACCATGTGCTCTCGCGTAATGATAGAGATAGACCGCGGTAGTGACAGCTGTTGGACCCTTTGAAACCCTTCGCGCCAGGGTACCGAGTAGGGCCATAGGTCGGAATGCCTTGGACCTTTGAAAGCCAGGGCGGGTCGGCGCCCCAAGTGAGATACACAACGGTCGTTTCATCTCGAGAGTTAACACCTTCAGGAAGTGCTTCTCTTCTCCATCCTATCTCAGCATTAGCTTGGTGTCCTTGGATAGACGCCCGATCAAGTTACCTCATAGTCCCGTGGATTCGATAAATTAAACCCTTGGAATACTCACCTTCCGAGGGAAAGTGCTACCACGATATTTCCGTGTGCTTGCGGATTCGTTCGTACCCATAGGTGTACCCAGGCTGTTCTTACGCTCACCTAACAGGTGCCGTTAGTAATGACGTTAAGAAACGCCAATAGGAGCTCCGCGCAGCATTTGGAGAAGCGGCGAATATAGTCGCAGAGACTTTCGCCCTTCTTCTGCCGGCAATGGCGCAACTCGCAAGCATTGCCAGGACGGCGTAGGTGCCCTGAAAATGGCTGATGAAGGCGTCTTGAAGTTGTGCCCAGCTGTTGATCCTCCCGCAGGGGAGGTGCTCGAGCCAGGTTCGTGCTGAGTCCGTGAGGTACAGCGGGATGCTTTTGATGACGAAGATGTCGTCCCTTTCCCCTCCATTGTGGCAGGCGAGACGGTAGTCCTCGAGCCACACACTCGGGTTGGTCTCGCCCTCGTACTTGGCCACCATGGTTGGGGCCAGTAGCGTGCCAGGGGAACGGCGGTACCGAAGGCCCGCAGACCCCGGGGGTCAGGCGTCGGGCTCTGGCTCCGGTCTTCATCGCTATCGTAGTGGCCTCCACATCTCTAGTTGTACTCCTTGTGCGTCCGGCATTCGCTATCCGAATTGCTGTGGCCGCAGCCCTCGGTGTCCCGTGTGTCGCGGCTGGGGCCGAGTCGTCGCTTGACTGGTGTGCGATTGTCTTCTCCGTGGCTCTGTCGTCTTGACGGGTGCAAGGATTCGTGGTGAACTGACCGCTCGGGGGTGTGCGCCCGTGAACCCCAACGCGAGGAGGTTCTGAGAGGCCCGTTTGGCAACGGGCGTCCCGTGGATGTTGCCGTCAATGTGGCGGCGCACTTCTCGCGCGCTCACGCGCAGGAGTCGGGGCGACGTCTACCCGAGCTCATGATGGAGTCTCGCTCGTTCTTCTTCGAGCGCCCTCCGGGTCTCGTCCAGCTTGTCGATACGGGAACGCTACCGCTCACGAGCGTCCCCGATGTGCTATGTGTATGCGAGCCCTTCCCCGCGGATCAGCATCCAAGGTCTCGTTCGTTTCGGAGTTGCACACTTGCACAGGCATGTAGAATCCTTTTTGTGCTACAAAAAGAAAAGGCACGTAAAATCCTTGCTATACGCCTTTGCACTTTTAGCTGTCGATCCTAATCTCGTGCTCACTTCTTTAGCCATGTCCTGCTCGCGAGTGCGTAACGCTGCCTGACGGCGATCTGCTCAACACACCAAGATAAAGACATGCCCGTATTGTGCGGGTCATCACATCATCCTCGGCGTTCTTTGGTTCGCCGTCTTCAGGTTAGCCGATGACGTAGCGGGGCACTACGCGCGCGGTGAAAAGCAGCATCGAGGCGTCGGAATTCCGACCCAACATGGCGCGGACGTCGGGGAGCACGATGTCATCAAGCCATCGTTCGACGTCACCGTACGCGTCGAGAACCACTACCACCATGTTGTATGCTTCAGTGACTGGGGCGCCGCCGTGTTGTACAACTGGTCCGGGCCACTTGTTCCTGACGACCTCCGCGCGCTGCTAAGGTTGACGGCCGCCACGGCGAGCGGGTTGGCCGGGCTGGCAGTGGCCGCCGAGGTGCGCAGTGGTGGCATGGTGGCGAGCGCGCGGGGCAGACTTGGGAGAGAGAGGTAGATCTGCGGATCGATATGAGACACCACGTCCTTCCTTCTAGCCGATTCGAGCGCGGACGAGTGGCTCCGGTGCACCGCGAGGTTGGGTGGGGAACCTACTGCAGCACCGTGCCAATTCGAAATCTCATCGCGATCTTAGGCCGTTTGTTTCGAGTTTTGTCTACACTTGTTCGTCCAACTCGGCAATCCCGATAATATTTCTTTCCATCAAGCGGCCACAGCCACAGGCGCACGAGCCACAGCAGCGCGCAAGCGACAGAGCAGTCCAGCTCTTGAGCTGGGAGGGGGGTGAGGCCACAGCCACAGCGCGCAAGCCACAGCAGCGCGGAAGCGACAGAGCCGTCGAGCTCTTGAGCTGGGAGGGAGGAGGACGGACGGAAGGGGAGAAGAGGCGGGGAGGCAGGACCTGATCCACAAGCGCGGGGATCCACACGATTTCCGCCACCCCACACCCTCCTCGACGACGGCACCACCACTACATCTTCTCCTCTCCCCCGGGTCGACGCCTCCCTCCCACTCGCCGACTCTTATTATACCCTCCCCACACGGGCCTCGCAACTCCGCGCCCATTCGCATTTCGTCGTCCTCCCGCATGGCGCCGTCGGCCACCACCTCCATGGCCTCCGTCTCCCGGGCCCTCCGCCCGCGGCCCCGCGCCGCCGCCTGCTCGGCTCCTCGCCTAGGTAACGCGCACGCTGAATCCTGCTTGAATGGATTTCCCTTTTCCCCGTTTGTTTGAGGTGGCTCTGATTGATTTTACTTGGGGGCGGTTCTGGGTGCAGGGTGCGGATTGGGAATCGCTTGCTCGATGTCGATGCCAAGTCTGGGATTGGCCGTTGGGACTGCGCCGTCTGCTACCGTCACTCCGGTTCTGAGGTACTCCAGAGGTTAATCAGGCCTTGGGAATTGCTTTGGTTCGGGGAATGGATTGACTGAACCTGAAGATCAGGGTTTCAGTTTGTTAACGGAAATGTGGTTTAGGGGTGTTGACTAGTCAATTTTGCGCCAGTCTGAAGCAGAATCCTGGACACCTGCCTGCATCCCTTTAGGAAGACATAATTCCTTGCCCTTTATGAGTTCTAAAGTTAATCTTAAAAAAAAAAGAGTTCTAAAGTTGGACAATGACTAGTTAGTTGGTACTGTTGGATCTAGCTTAGCTCTCGCTGTACCACTAGGCCCACTTTTTTTTCCCAAAGCTTTAGGCCGACTTTGACTGGCCCAAAAGTTATCATTGGATGGCAGCTGTTTGAGGTCCCTACAAAGTCACTTATCATCTTCTACTTTGAGTTTGAGGTGCGTAGATTTTAGGTTCAGGAGTCTCAAAAGTTAATAAGCAACAAACTTGACATATGTTTCAAAGTGTTCAAGTCAACTCTATCGAAATTGAAGCTCACGAGTGAAAGGCACATGTGCAAAGCTATATTTAGAAGCATAATAAGGGCCTGTTTGGAGAACCCCGACTAATTTTTAGCTGCTAAAAAATAGCTCTAGGTGATCCAAACAGGATGGCTAAAAGGTAGACTAAAAATTAGCTGCACCTCAACTAGAAATTAGTTCATTAGCTCTTCCAATGCAGCTAAAAATAGCTAAAAGCATATGAAAGGAAGCAAGGGATGGAAAAGGACCCAAACATCCCACCTCCAACCTTATCCATAGCTGGGCGGACCATTCCAAAAGGAGGGGTAGTCTTTGCTTTGTACTCAGCTAACCATTAGTCCATGTATCCAAACAGGTTGGACTAATTTTTAGTCCTAGCTAAAAATTAGTTCTAAACCATCCAAACAGGGCAGATCAGTAGAGCAGTGCAAAATATTTTTTGTTGAGCAGTGCAAAATAATGAGATTCTCTTGTCATCTCATTATTTTGCATTGCTCAACTAGGCTATTGGATAATTTGTTATGCATGTCTATTGTTTAATTTGTCCAATTTTTTTTTTTTTACTTCAGGAGCCGCCAAATTTTGTGCAAGGCTGAAGCTAACATATCTAATAATTTTCCGGAGAGCTCGCCTCCTAAAGTTGTCAAGCCTGCTGCAGTTAGCAAGCCTGCTGAAGCTAGCAAGCCTGCTGAACTTAGCCAGTACGAAAAAATTGTCGAGCTGCTTACCACTCTTTTCCCTGTCTGGGTATGTTATACAAGATCATGTGAAGGTTTTGTTTTCCTTTGAAATAACAGGCAGTTATATATGGTGGATATGGTACATCTGTTTGTAAATATACTAATACAGAGATCACCTGTGGCAGGTTATACTAGGTACTATTATTGGAATCTACAAGCCAGCTATGGTAATATTTCTCCCACTTTAAATTGCCATCATTCTGGAATCAACAGTTAACGCCTTACCGTTTTGTTGGGTTTCCTTGGACAATCTGCAGGTTACCTGGTTGGACACCGATCTTTTCACTATTTTGTTGGGATTGCTAATGCTATCGATGGGGCTAACATTGACATTTGACGATTTTAAGAGATGCTTGAGGAATCCATGGACAGTATGGTTCTGCACTTGAAACTTTTATCTATTAGATTGTGTCTTTTCTGAATCCAACATTGAATTGATGCACAGTTTATTATGTATGTTCTGATGGAATTTCTTATTCACAGGTTAGTATAGGATTTCTTGCACAGTATTGCGTCAAACCTCTGCTAGGACTCGCAATTGCACAGGTAACTCTATTATGGCAACAAAATGCCATATAACCATTATTGCATTTCCAATGTTTTGTCATAAACTAGTATGAAATTTCACTAATTTTAGGTTAAGAAAGTGTTGTGATGGGTACAATATATTCTTTTTTATTGTTTTTTAATCATGGTTTTATTGTTGTATTGTTGGTTAATTCATGGTTATAAGTCTAAAGTTTTATCATTGTGTGTACAATTGACCTGCTTAAATAAATGATCACTCCATATAATACAATTGTACACGCGCGACCCGTTCTCATCCAGCTGCCCGAGGCTGATAATTGAGTTCCTCAGCAAAGGGATGTAGTAGACACCTTTGAGGAGCCGGTGCTCGCCAGTCTTGGCGGCTAGGACAACGGAGCCGATGCCCTTGATCTCCATTGCCGAAGAGTCACTGAACTTGACAAAGCCACACACGTTGGTGTTCATCTCAAAGAAGAACTCTCGGTGCCCGGTCATGTGGTGCTATTGAGGAACCAGCCGCCAATCTTGTCGCCGCTGCCTCGCTGGTACCGTCGCCAAGGAAGATGTGGGCTCGCGGCTCGCCGAGGTGGAGAAGAGTCGTTGCGGTCGGTGCTGCTGGAACTAGCTCGATGGTTATGTGAGCTAGGAACAGAGCCGGCTCCTCCTCAGCCTGCGCGACGTGGGCCTGGCCTTACCTTGGTTGGCGGCACTACCTAGCTTAGTGACCAGTCCTATCACAATTTGGCAGGTCGCCGACGCCGGCACCCTCGACGCCTCTGTGTGTGCTGACCTCTGCGCCTCCTTGCGCCTTGGGCTCCTTGAGCGGTCTTGCCACAGTTGGGCAGGTGTCGTCTCGTGCGGCCTTGCGCTCGCCGGTGTCAGCGCCTCCTCGCCTCGCGCGGCTTACACTTGCAGTCGCTAATCGCGGAAGAAGGTTCCTCTTTCTTGATGGCGTAGGCGAAGTCGAGGTTGGAGTCTGTGGTCGAAGTGGATGATGTAGTCAGGGATGGAGCTCATTCGGCTCCGAGGACGCTCGCCGTCCCGGTGCTAGCCCACTCCTTCCGCGTCCTCCTCCGCACCTCAGAGTTGAGGTCTGAGTGGGGGCAGAGCTCCTCTAGCTCCGGGGACGCTCGCTGTCCCAGTGTTGGCCAGCCTGCGCCGCGGCTTGCTCCTCCTGCATCCTTTTTCTCACTTCAGCCTCTGCTTGTGCATTCGCGGGCACCTCTCGTCGGCTGCGCTGCTGCCTGGGACGGTCGCCTACGCCTCGACGCTGGCGGTCAATTGTTGGCCCAAATGGATCTTTCTCATTAACTACACATTGCCAAGAAGCAGTTTGGGTACATATATAGGCAGCCGACCAAGAGGTAGCTCGGTGGCTAAGCAAAGTAGCTAACATAGAAAAAAGCTAAAAGCGTAATGGGTGATAAGGTGCACATAGGCACGAACCATTTTCAGGACAAAGTGCTCACAGGCACTACTAATAGTTTATTCTAATTACCATAAGGACGTAATTCTAACATTATTGCTGGATAAAGTTTACATCTATTAAGAGTAAGTGTACAATACTCTGATCCTGTCTCTGTTAGGAGAATGGTATCTAATAGTACTTGTTATTTCCCAGTCCGATCAATTACAATCTGTTGTACCTTTGTTTTGAGTTGCTGTTATGGTGAACTTTGTTTCTATGATATACAAGCTTATTTGAGAATTTAATATAAGGTGATTTGGTACTGCCCCATTTTAATCATGGTATATTAAGTGAACGATGTTAGTCCACGTCTGCCACCATTTACAATAGTTTGTTGATTCTAAATATAACCTTCTTTATTTGGATCTTCAATTGGAAACATTTAAGATGAGATAATTATTCATTACTAAAAAGTCATTTGAGCATAGAATTTCTTCTACAGCATGAAATTTGTACTAAAGTATCTAATTCCTGCATTTATAAGCACATAATCTGGGTGCCTTGTATTACAGACCTTGAAGTTACCCGCTCCTCTTGCAACTGGTCTTATTTTGGTCTCATGTTGCCCTGGTGGACAAGCATCAAATGTTGCAACTTACATATCGAAGGGAAATGTTGCGCTTTCAGTTCTTATGACCACGTAAGCATGATGTCGCTTGTTAAAAGAGAATATATTGATTTGGACACTGCATGCCTGCTGTCAGTTATTGTCACTAGCCTTTTAAGTTATTGAGTTCATCTGCTGTCAGCTCTCTTTGTAACACCACTTCCACAAAATTAGTGTCAACAATGGTCGCACACCTAAGCAGTTTGCTGTTGTCTTAATCAACATTTGGATTTATTTTGATTTAATTGAGGATTCGATGTTGAAAATTTTGAAGTACGGAATATTTGTTTTTGGAAATAACATGGATGATGTCAGTTTAGCTAGCTTCTATGGGATCTTGTACTTTGTCTAGTACTCTAGTATCATAGCAGTGTTTGCACAAAAAAAAAAAGTATCATAGCAGTGCATTTTTTTGGGTACAATTTGATGAGCTGATCATATTAACTGTTACATTGCATATCCTATTGTCATGTGTGCTACTTAATTTTTATGCTGTGTTGCTTCATTCAGTCTACTGCTCTACTGCACTAACATTTTCCTCCCTTCATGTTTTTAGCTGTTCAACTATTGGTGCTATAATAATGACACCCCTCCTGACTAAAGTCCTTGCTGGTCAACTAGTTCCTGTTGATGCAGCAGTAAGGGCACTACAATCCTTTTCTCTATTTGTTTCCTTAATCTTTTGTGCTTGAGTTAAAAGGATATTACGTTTGTGCAGGGATTGGCCATCAGTACTTTCCAGGTTGTTTTATTGCCGACTGTTCTTGGAGGTGCTTAACAAACTTAATGGGAGATTAATTTATTGGCTTTAGTATGTTATAAATATTTTCTCTTACACCTTGTGTGACTGTTTTTGTCACCATGCAGTATTGTGCCACGAATATTTCCCCGACTTCACTGAGCGCATTATCACCGTAGCACCCCTGTTCGGAGTCGTCCTCACCACTTTGCTTTGTGCAAGTCCTGTAAGTATAACAAAGAACTTACTAGAGTAAGGTTCAAGCATTTGGAGAACTGTTTGGTAATAATTCAAAATCATTTTTTATCTGTTTCATGACATAAAAAACTCAATATTGTTGGGATACCCCATTTTAACCTCACCAAGCCTGTGATGTTTCTACTCACAGCCAAGTGTGCCTAAATTTATCTCTTAGCTAGTAATTTTTAATAGTTGTATCCTATTCTCTTATCTTTTTGTAAAAGTCGCTCCTCACAATTATATTTTGGATAGTATGAATGAAATGCTAAATGTTTACACTAATTTTGATTGGAAAATCAACTTTTGCAAGATTGGGCAAGTCGCAGAAGTGTTGAAAGCTCAAGGTGGCCAACTTATTCTCCCTGTCGCTCTGCTACACATTGCTGCATTTGCTCTTGGGTACTGGCTATCAAGATTTTGTAGCTTTGGGGAATCAACTTCTAGGACCATCTCAATTGAATGTGGCATGCAGGTAAAGACATGTTGAGATGCTCAGGTTCAATCTGTTCATACCTAGCCATAGAAATTTGTAGCACCGTTATTGTTTTAATTATTCTTACTTTTGTTTGGGAAATTATTAGAAAATGGTGGGCAAGTAAATAATATATTTAATGAATTATTTGTGAATTATACTGTGCTGATGCAGTTTGTCATGTAGTTTTTGGTTAGACATCAATTTTCTGTAAAATTATTTTGCTGCCTGGTCTCACACACATGTTATCTATGTCTAATGGTTGGTGACGTTAGACAGCCTCTTGATGAATCTGTTTAGTTTTTCACTACTAGTACAAACTAAGAATAGATGTTTTTTTTCTGTTGATACTCTTCTCAGTGGAATGAGGTTTGTTGGACTCTGAACCTTCCTTGTTTTACTAGTAATTTAGTTCGGGAAGCATCAAAGCGTTTCTTACCTAGATGTCTGTACAGTTATGAAGTTTCTTCCCTTGCCTAGAGCATTGAGGATTTTCATACATTTGGTGTTTAACAATAACAATACCACTTTGGTTTGGCAGAGTTCTGCGCTTGGATTTTTACTTGCTCAAAAGCACTTTACAAATCCACTCGTTGCTGTTCCTTCTGCTGTCAGCGTTGTGGCCATGGCTGTAAGTTTTCTGGTTTCCTTCGCTCTTAGTCCGATGTATATGAGCCACAATTCTTTGGCACTCACTGTCGACATTTTGCATGTTGGCACAAGTAAATGCATGTTCTGAAAGGTCCTCACCTTTTTGTTGGTGACAGCTTGGAGGGAGTGCCATTGCAGTTTTCTGGAGAAGCAAAGGGCTTCCAGCGGATGACAAGGATGACTTCAAGGAGTGAACAAACTCAACAAGAGAACCTATCGCCTGTCTTTCCTGGTAATGGTTTTTAGATGAACGTGGTTACATCAGAGCAGATTCATGTTCCCAAATTTCAGGAATGGATATCAACTGTATTCTAGCTTGTGGGTTATCCTCAGAGGTTACAATCCTGTTATGTTTGCTGTGTAATATTTCACCTCTGCTTTCACGCAGAGCAGTCAAAAAAGTGTTGTGGACCCTTCGGTGGCCCATTATAATGCAGGTGTGAGTAACTTATATTTTCAAGAAACTGGTCTTTTTGTTCCAAAAGTTGATATGACAAATAAGAACTATGATTATCCTGTACTATTGTTGTATGCATCGATTGAATTTTGAGCTACCTTTGGGTCGGAGTGTTGCAAGTTTGTAATAGTCGAATCATTGTGCCAACTCCATGCTTTAATGCTGTTTTTTTGTTGGAACTGGGCCAACCAGGAAATTATTTGCCTCAGAATGAGAATATTCTTTTTTTATCAATGCAAGAA
The DNA here is from genome assembly GCA_036936925.1 of Cenchrus fungigraminus. Lineage (NCBI taxonomy): Eukaryota > Viridiplantae > Streptophyta > Magnoliopsida > Poales > Poaceae > Cenchrus > Cenchrus fungigraminus. Next base: position 31,481,415 of record CM072778.1, on the reverse strand, counting down.
ACGAGCAGAATCATCTGTTCATTGTAAGTATTTTTTTCCCTACCGCCTGCACCTGGGGTCTGTGGGTGTTGGCGTGTTGCCCGTGCTATTGTACAAATGCTTTCGCAACGGTTGACAACATTATCCTATGAACAGTTACAATATGCAGTACGTAGTAATGTGGTACGTGTACGTTTGCGTCGTAGGGTCGCACCGTCAGCGCGGCGCAGGCAGCTCCTGTGTGTGGCTGCGTGCACCGTGCACCTGCCATTCTGCCTCCCTCCTCAGACGGACCCCATGGCACACTGCTCCAGCACACGCACGCATTGAATCGGGGGCGCAGGCCGCCGTGACGCGCATACCACCAGCCCCTGAGGTCACCGGGACTGTGCAAACGTGCATGCCTGAGGTCACCGTGGGGGGCGGGCGGGTACTACTACTATTGCGCAGCGCTGACTGAGAAGCACAGTGGTAGGCGCGCCGGGCGGGTGGTAGCGCTGGATCGTGCTCGTACTACGCATATAAAAACCATCGGCGTCAATCACCTCGACCCGCAGGAGGCAGGACGCGGCAGGCGCGCATCAGGTGTGGGTGGGGGAGGGGAATGACCATCGGTAGCATAGCGAGCAGAGCACAGATCGAGATGCACACGCGACGACGTTATGGCTGGCGCTGGATGGATGGATCGATCGCGTGCCGTGCATCCAGCCTCCAGGCACAGGCAGGCATGCGACGGCATCGTCTTCCCGACACTCCGGCGACGGCGATCCTGATGGGGGAGAGGACAGGAGAGGATCCATCGGCGGATCGAGCTTATCATGGTGCCATCATAAGCGCAGACGCAGTCGCCATGCCCTCGGCCCTCTCGCTCTCGCTCGCTCCAGTCGCTCTCGCCGTACAGAGGTACTAGCTGCTAGTAGCTGCCTGCGCAGCAGCCTGGATTCCTGTATTGAGACGTCGAATCGACACGTACCGTGAACCCTACCCAGGACCAGCTCACCGTATGCCCGTTGGAAGGAAAAAAGGATGTCTTTGGTCCACTCAGTTTTTTTCTTCAACAAAGTAAATCTTTTTTTTTTTTGAAAAAATATGGTCCAGTTAGCGAAGCTGATCCTTTCACCTTTGCGGTTTCTCTGAAAGCATGTCACTGTCAGCATCCCTCGACTGTTGTTGCACGCGCCGAATCCTGCTGACCCCGTGGGCTCCAAACACAAAAAGCTTGGTTTTTTTTACCAATGGGCTAGCGAGCGAGTACCGAGTAGTCACAGTACTCCGTAGGTTGGAATCCCGTCATGCATGCACGGAGCGGTCCCCGAGAACGAGATTTGGGGCCAGCGCTGCGCTGCACGCGCCGTGTTGCTCCTTCCGTTTTGCCCGTATGCTTGGTTGCGCGCGCGCGACGCGCTCTGCGCGAGGCAGGGCCACGGGCATCGGCCATCGTCTCCCTCCCGTCGTCTGGTCTCGTCGCGTGCACTTGCACGGCGGAGTGATCGCCGGACGCCGCCCGGTGTGGAGCGAACGCCTGCGGCTGCATGCGCCAGTGCCCCTGGCCTGGGCGCCCGATCCCATCAAAGCCTTCCCGTCACGCATTCCTCGGCGGGAAAAGCTCTCGCTCGTGGGCGTACGTGCCGTGGGAGACGAGGGAATGGAATATCCCGCGGCGTGGATCCCCTGCCGTGCACCCGCGCGCGCACGTCGTCACGTCCGCTGGGTCGCGCCGGATGCCCCGCGCCCCCGGCGGACTCTGCAGCAGGGTTTTTTTATGCGACCGGTTGGATGAAACCGCCGCCCGGCGGTAGCGGCTTACCGCAGCAGTATAAATGCAAACCGCTCGAATTCAAATTTCAAACCAAAATGGCCTAAACAAACGGTTTACAGCGGCTTACCGGGCGGTTTATAATTTATACCGCAGCGGTTTCAATTTAAACCGTTCCGGTTTGAATTAAAACCTGTGACAGAAAATTGGGTCTCCGGTATGAAATAAATAAAAATTTTGGCATGAGGTTGGCATATAGTAGTGTAAAATACCACACCAAAGCAATAATTTATAGTTATGCATAAAAATACCACACCAAACACAATAATATTAAGCGTGCATACAAATACCATAGTCCATAGGTCCATAAGTGACTTGATAGTTCAAATACAAATAATTCGATACAACTCAATAAAAGTTCAACGTAAGAAAGGAAAGACCCCCATTTGGGACGACATTTGGTACTCGGCGATGGACATGACATTCAAACCTCTCACCCTAAGCAGCTCAGCTTTGTACTGTTGCCAAGTTTAGCCCGTCCACGCTGATGTTGTCTCCCATTCATTAACTAACATGGTGTAAAAATTGGGGTCTTCCCATTCGTACACTCATGTCGTAGGTGGCTGCGCGCTTATGTCAGGAATGGGATAAAAAGACTGCGACTGGGAGGTATCGCTGTAGGGGGAAGAAGAGTATTGTGGGTCGTATTGTGGCCTCCTCCCATCTCAACCTCTCTCGCGTCCGGTCAGCAGTTACCTTCTTAGCCCTCTCCAAATGTTGTTTCAATCTAGTTGCACCACCTCCTCCTTTCACCTGATTACAATACTTGCATCGAAATCCGGGATAAAGATTGTCACCATGTTCCCAAACAGCATCTTGCGGTCTGCCTGACACTGTCTACCTACAAAAATTGACAACAAAAACATATCAATCCCATAAATTAAACCTACGTAAATAAAACCTTCCTAAAATACAATGTCCCATAATACACCTAACTCATCTATACACTACACCTAAGTCAAAGTACCTACCTAGGTCATATAATCACCTAAATCAAACCTACCTAAGTCATATAATCACCTATATCAATTCTACCAGAATCATTCCTACACACAAACCTAAATCCTGCATCGAATCATTCGCATCAACATCAAAAAGTACCTAAAATGGGCATAATTTCCAATGGGCGGTTAGCCGGTTCAAGCCGGCGGCTAACCACCGAAACCATGCGGCTTACCGCCCGCGGGCGGTAGATCCGGCGTGCGCGCGGTAAGCCGCCCAAACCGCTCGGCAAACCGCTCCCGGCGGGCGGTTCGGCGGCGGTGGGGAGCGGTCGGCGGCGGACGGGCGCGGGGAGCTGCGGACGGGGGAAAGGAGGACTGAGGGAGGCGGATAGAGGCATCCTACGGCTCCAGAGACAGATATTTTGATCCCCACATCGGTTGGGCCGACATGGGCCTTAATGAGCCGGCCGGTTTTTTCTTTTTTTTTTAATTTAACTTCTAATTATCGTAAAATATGCTAAATGAAAGAATTTTTGAAAAAATTTGACACCATTAGCATCATTGCAACTTGAAGGATTTATTAGGATTTTTTGGGAATTTTTTTTAAATTTGAAAATTTGAAAACCCTAGCGGTTCAAACCGCCCGGAACCGCTACGTTCCGCGGCGGTTTAAACGGTAATCGCGGTAGCGGTCGCATAAAAAAACCATGCTCTGCAGCGCGCATGACCTCACCCACCACCGCCCCACGCCGCTATGGCGCTGCTATGCGAGGGCCAGGCGGGGCGCCGGGCAGAGAGAGGCCCCGCCTGCAGCCGGCTGGCCGGCGGAGCTGACCTGAGGCTGACGCCACTCGCCTGCTTTCCGATCTGGCCATCGCGCTGGCGAGCTCGCGTGGCTGCCTGCCTCTGCCTCTGGCTCTCTGGCTCCACTGGGCACTGGCTGACTGGCCGTCCGTCGCGCGTCCCGGCGGGACGGTGTGAATGATTGAGATGACGATGACGAGGTATTTTAATTGATCGTCCTCTCCTAGTCATGGGGGACGCAGAAAATCAGAATGATTATTGAGTCGTCAAATCAACCGAGGCCTTGTTTAGTTGCTGGAAAATTTTGCCTTTTCAACATTTCGAACTCCTGTAGCACACTGTAGCACGTTTCGTTTGTTTGTGGTAAATATTATTCTATCATGGTCTAACTATGCTTAAAAGATTCTTGTCGCGAAGTACATCAAAACTGTGTAATTAATTATTTTTTTACCTATATTTCATACTCCGAACATATGTCTTTTGACGTATTTAATGTGATGTGGTGGAGAGAGAGTGGAGAAAACGTTAGAAACTTTAGCAAACTAAACAAGACCCGACTGTTCTTCCCTCATTTTCTTTCTAGGCAAGCAATGACCGGAAGGTACGGTACCTTCTGGAGTACGTTTGTATTTAGTACTGTACAGCCTAACAGCCACTACAGGTTATGGCTTCTGCTCGACGGTCGTGCACTCGGAACACATTCAAGATCAAAGATTTTGCAAACCAACCACCTTCAAATAAAATAGAGGGTTTAAAAGTTTATAAGATATTCTTACAGTTCCGAATAAATAGAAGACTTCAATTTGTTCACAAAATTGTTCTACCACCAAAACATGGGAAAATATTGTTTTGACATAAAAAAAAATATTGGAAAGCCCGAGCTCCGCATGGCAGCTTGCTGTCGTCTGAGCTCGCCATGCAGTGGGAGATTTCGGGGGGGGGGGGGGGGGTAATGAGAAGGCGATGTGGGAGATTTCGGGAAGGGGGGTAGTGAGAAGGTGACACACGGAGAGCGGGATAAGATGCAATGCGAGAAGAAAGCGTATACAAAGACACTCTTAACGTAGACTTCACCATAAAGTTTAAGTCTATTAATTAGCCTCTCATTTATAGTTTTATGCTAATATGGCATTGCATTTATTGAAAAAAGAGAGGAAACATAATTATCTGGAATTATCTGAAATATTTATGCACTATACATTGTTCAATGAAATATTTTGCAGACCAATAGATATAAGATCCACATAACTGCCGGTCTCATGAGAATTTCAACTCCATCAGTCAAACATAGCTAGATTTTATTTTATTTTTGAAATGAGCATAGCTAGCCACTACTACTTCTAGTGTGATGGAAAGAAAAAAAAGCAACCTCCCGGATAAGAATCCAGATAAAGTCCCCGTCAAAAGGATCTGTAGGGGGAGGCTCTCGCCGGGCCACCGCCCCCCATGTCTCGGATCGACCGCAACGCCTTTTGCCGCTCGATCGCCAAGGAAGCAAACACGGGACGGCGGCCGGCGTTGCTTTGCTCTCGGTCCGGTCGTAGTGGCCGGCTTTTATCCCCATATTCTGCCGTTACGAAGAAGTTTTGTACAGGCGACGACGTGATCCTACACTACACATGACGACGCGTGATCCGTCGCTTGTTGCCGACGCCCGAATTGCATTCTTGGGGCCACTACTAACCGCTGGACCACCGGACTACGGCGTGCCGCCGTGCCGGGCTATCTAGCTAGCTAGCTGGTGTAGTGAGCACGAAAGCGATTCCACATCGCGAGTTTGCCGAGGTCAAGGCACCAGTTTAATTTCAGGTGACGAGCGCCGTTCGCGAAAAGAAGGTCACGACACGTGTCGAATGTTTGCACTGTAGTGTAGTGCAAAATCGAACCTTGAGTACCGCACTGAAATTCGACGCATGCGTGTGAGAAGAAAAATCGAACCAAGAATATAACGGCCGATCGTTACGACTAATTAAAAGGCGATAATACTCTGCATGGCCTCCGCACAACTGCCCGTAAGAAACGAGGTTGCTCTCTCCAGGTCCGTGCTCTGTCTGGACTCTGGACTAGTCCTCCAAATCGACTGACTGGTAGGAGTACGCAGTAAAGATCGAGTCAAAGTTCCGTTCGATTTCACGCGCAGCAGTGGTGCCACAGCCTTGTTTGACTGCCGGACGACGGTTGCATGGCTTGCTCGCTACCGCACCACGACCAGTCATCACTCGTCAGTCGATCGCTAGAAAGAATCTAATCTTTGTGTGCAGCGGCCTGAGCCACAGTCCATTTCTAGCTACCCTTTCAAGGCCTAAAGATAATAATTACAAAAACTAAATACACGAATGGACGAAAAATCACGAGACGAATCAATTAAGATTAATTAATTCGTCATAAAATATTTATACGTTGTTTAATCATATGATATAATTAGTCTTGTTAGATTCGTCTCGTGATTTAAGTTGGGTTATAAAATGAGATTTATCATTAATTTATTTTTAATACTTCTAATTAGTAGTAGGAGTTGAAAAGGGCGGCCTAGTGCAAGTGGTAGTGTTTGCCGTATGTGAACCGAGAGGTCACAGGTTCGAGCGGTGACCTCTACACATTGCACGATGTGTGGGAAAGACCTCCCGCTAATAACCTCCCCCAGACCCCGCACAGTGCGGGCCTACGGCACTGGGTACGTCCTTTTTTTTAATTAGTAGTAGGAGTTGACTGATGGACTTGTTCAGCTCCATCTCATGTACTACTAGCTATGTACTGTACGTAGTATTGGCAGTGCTCAGGCCAGTCTCAGTGGAGGTTTCATAAACATTAAATAGGCTGCCATGTAAGCACTTTTGATGCTGTGGCAGTGTATTAATGAAGAGAGAGGTAAAATAAGTTTCATGAGGATGAAACCTTCCCTACACAGTTACCTAGACAACTTGTGTCTTACATGCAACCTAGAAAACAACAATAGATGAAACTATGCATTGAGAGGGAGGTGTTTCATTATAATTTAAAATGTTTTTAGATGATGTGTCACTCTAGGTAATCGTGTTCATAACCTCTGCACTGAGACTGGCCTCATGCTTCGTCACCATGACGAACAGTACACTACGGCCCAAGTATTTACGCATACTTTCGATCGCAACTACTGCATGCATGGTCCAGACTAACGTCTAGGCGAGCCTCAAAAGTTGTGTGTGTAGTAGATACATATGCATGCCTCCTTCGTCCCTGTTCCTTCGCTTTATATGCATGGTGATGAGAGGTCACTGGATTGGATAATGCTGAGGTGGTGCCGCTGGGTCGTCTTTCTTCCATTTGCGGCAACAGGCGCCATTCGAGGATCGATCGGGCTACCAGCCTAGTAGCTACCACCTCGAGAGCCTGGACCGGCGTTACTGCTGCTCTGCTCTTCTAGCTAGTACGTGTCATCATCCTATGAATTCAAGAGACTTCACCTATGGACCTACGTTCCTTTTAACTAATTATTGGGCACTGCGCCGCTCAAACAGTCAAACTTGAGCACTTGATCACAACTACCTCAAAGGAGAAAGTTTAGGTTCAGAAAAATGCAGGGCTGCATCCCGATTTTATTGTTCGGCGGTATGCATGTTGACTCTTCCTTTTTGATAAATAAAATATATTATTCGCCTTCTAATGATAGCTTTCGTGTACGATCGGGAGGCACAAATTCAGATCGGATACCCATAGAATTGCATTCGCTACCACTATTTACCATAATTTTATTCGAATTTGGATACGAATATGAATCAGATCATATCAGATACCTCGACTTGGAACATAGCGTCATCTCGAGTATCAATTTGCTTTATCAATGATTTATAGCCGGATAAAACAATCATGCTATAAGTAGGGGTAAATTACGAGGATAGCACACATTGCTTACTGAAAGTAATATTTATTAATAGGTAATAAATAATTAAAATAATTAAGTACATATCAAATGAATATCATTTAATAAATAATTCCATAAATATATAAATTGTATAATCATAAAAAGTGCATTAATACATATAAATATAATTTTCATTACATAAAACTAATTAAACATTATAATTAGTCACTATACATCATTAGTAATATTTGACTAACACAATTAGTCATTTTTCAAATAGATAACTTTTTAATAATTCTAATGGTGTACACAATTAGTTTATTAGTAATATTAAAATTAACGTACATTATTAATTATTCATAAAAATAAGTTTTAGATGATTTCATGGGGGTACTTTACTCTTTGCGAATACGGATAGTACCAAAATTTTCAATTTGGGTTGAACACACATCTTTAATCGGATAGAGAAAAATATTGACATCTAAATTCGGATATATCCATTTGACATTCATATTAAAATTGAATACGAATATGAATATCTATATTAACATTTAGGGTAGATAGGAATATGGATAATTTGGATTTCCAAACATTTGTATCCATCCCTAACAATCAGAGTACATGTCCTGTTTGATTTCATCATCTAAACTTTAGCGCTTAAAGTGTAGCTGCTAGGGATCCAAATTGGACCAGCTAAAACATGTTTAAAGACAAATGGCCCTTATATTTTTTCGTGTTTGTACCCAGCTCAACAAAAACAATGGAAGCATGATAAATATACACCAATTAACTAGAGAATCCAAACAGTCATAGCTAAATTTTTGCTAGCCAAATAAATTTGTTAAAGTTTAGTTGGGCTGAATCCAAACATGACATGTACATTATTATGTGTGCTAAGTTTCACTACAAGAAAAAAGGTGATATAGACACTCAATTGTATGCATTTTCTAATTTCCTCGATAAAACTTTCAGCAAAAGGAGTCTTTGAATAGATACTCCCTCTGTCCCGCTTTAAATGTCGTTTTGGCTCATTAGCAGGTGTGGGCAAGATTCTATGGATTTGAATATCAGCTGCGTCCAGATGCATGCAAGGAGTCATGAACTTGGACGCCAGACCGTACTGCTAGAATGAACTTTACAAGGGGACAGAGGGAGTAGGCATTATGTATCATAGATAAACCTTATTGTGGTATTATAGAAGGCATGTCTCAAATGTAGGGACACTACTTGAGATGTCATATACCACAACTCTGCATCTTTTACACACTTTAACTAATTATAAATTTCAAATACAAAATAAACATCGAAATGACTCTGGCTGGTAGATAATGTTTGAGGCGTGTTTTAGAGTATTTCCGTTAGATAGAGAGATGCTACTAATGTAGTAATACTATATAGATGGTTCACAATGTGTTTCTACTTCACCCACTACTTCATGATCCTTACTATTCTTTTTTGGATAAAATATGTCCCTTCCCTTATGATGATAACCTTCATTAGTACAACGGATCTGAGTATGGTATGAAAGAAAAGTTTGGCTAAAAGAAAAAAAAAGGTGAAATAGGCACTCTGTCGTAAGCATTTTGTAATTTGTCTCGATCAAATTCTCCACAAGAAGGTGTTTATATAAATAGACATTATGTATTATAGAGACACTTATATGTGGTACTTTAGAAGGTGGTATCGAGTGTAGAGACACTACTTGAGATATTTTGTACCAAAATTGCATAGATGGATGCACATCTTTTACACACTTCACTTAATTACAAATTTCAAACACTCCCTCCGTCCCAAAAATATAGCTTCATTTAGATTTTTCAAAGACAATCTTTTTCAACGTTGACCGTGTATAACAAAATAATCATAAATGCTGATAACATAAAAATGATATTGGTAGATTTATCATGAAACCAACTATCAAAATATGTAATCTTCTCTATTTAAAATAAATTATTTTGAGAGTGATTGTTAGTCAAAGTTGAAAAAGTTTAACTTTGAAAAAGTCTGAATGAAGCTATATTCTGGGACGAAGGGAGTTCAAAATAATATAGAGACTATTTTGACACTCCCAAAATTGACACTATATGGTAGATATTGTTTGAGGCATGTTGTCGAGTATTTTCACCCATACAAAATGCCACTAATTCAATAATCCTATATAGATGATTCACAAAGTGTTTCTACTTTCAAATAGTGTATGATGATGCATCAGAAGGTATTTTATTACATTTTAGAAAAAATGGCTATGATTGTCTTGAAACATGGAGAAAAATATCAAAGTGCCTCCATTTTAATTTTAAGTGGTTGACTTATAAAATATAGCTTGATAGCAGTGCAATTATTCAATTCCAAAAATATTAATGTACTTTCTGTAAAGAATATCAAAATTAGATAAATTTGACTTATGATAAAACTATATTTTGGAATTGGGGAGTACATGTTAAAACTACAACTTTGAATTGGGGAGTAATACTATATATAGATGGTTCACAATGTGTATGTACTTCACCCACATCTCCACGATGCCGAATCTTCGTTTTTGGATAAAATATGTCCCTTGCCTTACGGATTGGTAACGACGGTGGCGCGGTGTACCATGCGCTGCTCGCCGACGACAGCATTAGTCCACTCCACACCGGCCTCCCTCGGCGCATGCTACTCTAACCCGATGCCCCTAGTCTCACACAGTGTCGATGCCTTGCCCCAACCACTAACCTCCCTCTCGTCAGCAACGACGTCCGGTCGCCCTAGCTAGGCTCAGCCGTTGACCCACCTACTGTGAGATTTTGGCATATCGAGAGAGGAAGGGGACGTGAATGAGGTCCACAAGCTTCGGGTGTGGGTGTGGCTGAGCGGGGAGGGTAAAATAGGAAAATATTTGTAAGAGATGTCGCGCTACGAAATTTTCAGAGCAAACACGATGGTAATATCACATAAGGGATGAAGTTAAGTTTCTAAGGACACTGAAAGGATGAGCTAAATTTGGACGACACGTAAGATATGAGTTACATTTCCAATGGCATATAGGTACTTTGCTCTTATTTGGAGCTAATACAATAGATACTCCCTCCGGTTTGGTAAATGAAGTTGTTTATGACAGCGATATGATCTCTAAAGTACAACTTTGACTTCTTATTTTTATAAAATTATTTACTAAATACTAACATATATATAATTTTATGGAAGTATTTTGCAAGATAAATATATTCATGTACTCCCTCCGGTTCCATATTAGAAGTCGTTTAGGACAGCGACACGGTCACCAAAGCACAACTTTGACTTCTCTTTTCTATAAAAATTTTTATTAGAAAGTTATATATGTGTATTCTTATGAAAGTAATTTTCAAGACAAATATATTTATATGATTTTCACATTTTCAAATTTAACGACTTAAAAGTTATTCATGATTTATATTACCAATGTTTGACTCAAATCTTGTCCAAAACGACTTCTAATAGAGAACCGGAGGGAGTAGTTTTCACATTTACAGAGTCAACGACGACTTAAAAGTTATTCATGATTTATATTATCAATGTTTGACTCAAAATCTGTCCAAAATGACTTCATTTACCAAACCGAGGGGAGTATTAATGTTTTTTTTTGTGTAAATAAGGTCAAAATTAGATAATTTCGACTTACGGTAAAACTATGATTTGGAATTTAGTAAAATCTCTACCTGTCAACTGTAGGCTCACTAGTGTTTTAAATTTGCTCCAAATTCGTACTCCGATCCGTACTGTTCTAGTACACGACACCCCAAGACGAGGGCAATCATGAGCGCATTAAAACCGGTTATTAAAAGTTGACGGGCCCGGTATTATGGTCTTACACGAGTTGGACCATCTACAATTCTGCGTACACAGTACGCACGTACTAATGTACCCGTAGGCAGGCTCGTACACGTACGCACTGGTACGCTGAGGGCGGGGCAAGGGAGCGCGGTGTATGGAGCCGAACAGCCGAAGCCGATCGAGCCGAACGAAGGGCGAGCGTGACCGATGTCCCGATCCCGGCCGGAGGCGAGGAGGACCACGACCAGTAGTCCACTTGCCGGCGTGATTAGGACGAGGGCCTCCGGGGCCCACGGCGCAGCGGGCCGGCCGCCGGCCGGGCTTGCAGAGAATCATCATCATCAATGATTGAGCGAACGAGCGGCGCGGGGCCACCGCCCACGAACGCACTGGCACCGGCACCACACTGCCATGCATGCCGCCGGCCGCATGCGGCATGCCCGAGACCCGGGGAACTTGTTGCCAAGGCGTGGCGCACGGCGGAGGTAGGGGAGCCACCCCCCCCCCCCCGGCTACCTTCCAGCGTGCGTGCTAGCCCTAGCCGTGGGGGGCCAACCCCGGCCATGGCCGAGATCGTCTCGTCGTCGAGAGCGCTAGCTTCCGCGGTGCGTGCTCTTTCTCTGATCCCACTGCCCATGCATCATGCGCATTTTCCTGCATGCTCGCGGCCGCTAGGCCGGCCGGAGAACGGGAGAAGCTCAGAAGCCGTGCTTTCCTTCTCTCTCTCTCTCTCTCCGTGAAATTTTAATTTACTCCTGATCACTGATGTTGGCACGCGCAGTGCGTGCCTGACCCCTGATCAGATTCTCCAGACCTTGATCGGATGGCCCTGTGCGCGCCTGCGACGAGCTGGACTGGAAGGCATGGCGCATGCGGTACTGTGCGAGCCATGCATGCAGCGAATCCTCGTCCGGATCAGGGGGTGCCAACATCGTCACCCGGCTTGGCAATAAATGTTTCCCATCAAAGCCCTGGCTGTAACTTGTAGGGGCGTGTTTGATATGGGCCAATTTTGCCCAGCCAAGCCCACCAGAGCCAATCTCGCTTGTTTGATATCAGTGCCCGAGTTGGGAGCCAGGCTGCCGGCGGCCATTTTCTCCTCTCTCTCCTGGCTCTGGCCGCACGCTTCTCCTCCTCGTTTTTCCAGAGCCAAGTCGTGGCTGGCTCTCGCTCGGATGCTCTCACCTCCCTCACCCTCTTGCTCATGGGTCATGGCAGCAATGGTGGTCGGGGCGAGCTCCCCTCCCGTGCGCGGCGGCGGTGGCCGGGGGCCCGCGCCCGTGGTCTCGCCTGCACGCGGCGGCGGTGGGCGGGTGAGCTCCCATGATCCCGCGCTCGTGGCAGCGGTGGTGGTGTGGGGCGGAGCTCCCTCGCCCCCGCGGTCGCTCCCCTCCTGCGCGCGGTGGCGGTGGCCGGGGGCGGAGATCCCCTGCGCCCGCGGTCGCGCCTGCGCGTGGCGGCGGTGGCCGGGGCGAGCTCCCCTGAGCCCGCGCTCGCGGCGGCGGCGGTGGTCCGGGCGGAGCTCCCCCGCGCCCGCGGTCGCTCCCCGCCCGCGCGCGGCGGCAGTGGTCAGAGCGGCGGCAGCCGGGGGCGAGCTCACCCACGCGCGGCGGCGGCGGCCGGGGCAGAGCTCCCCCGTGCGGCCGTGCCCACGACGGTGCTCACCACTGCGGCGGGAGTGTTTGATGAAATGCCAAAGAGGGGGAGGGGTGGTAAGGCCACCGAATGCCAGTTGCAAGGTCACCATATCCCACTCTGTACCATATCAAACACAAATATGAACTCAACCTGGCTCAATGGAGAAAAAGAATCAAACAACAGAGCTGTACGGGTGGAGCTTGGCTCTGGCTGGCCACAGCCAGGCTCATGGGCCAGGCTCGCTAGCACCAAGAAATCAAACACGCCCTAGATGACCGGCCGCGGCCGGCCGGCGGCCACCCGGACGCGCATGCAAACTTCATGCCTGGCTCGACCTCAAGCTAGCTCAATCGGACTCCGAGTTGACTTGTACCCATGAATAATCAACGTAGTATTCGCATTTGCCCTCAGTACTGGTCGACCAACCGAGCTTGGGTCGCCATTGATGCATGCTTGCCTCACTAGCTGCTCCTAGCTGCGTGCTGTACGCCTGACCTGCTCGCAAGGCGCGCACCGTCGTCTGGAACAACGAACAACCATTCGCTCGCTCCTCTCTCAGCTGCATGCACCGCTGGCTGGCTGCACGCTCCATTTACTCCCCCTCTGAGGCTCTGACCACGGGTTTCTCCTCTAGAACTCCGCGCGATTGACTTGGATGGAGCATTTTGATTTTGCAGGGTGGGTTTCGCATATAATGCTTCGTACAAACGATTTCCTTATGAGAAATTATCGTTCATTTTTTAAAACTTCTACCGGGCAATAATTTTAGAACTTCGTCATCAGTCCTCCACACTCTTGCAAGTTGCAACAGATCAACAAATATTTAACAGTTCCATTATTGTTCACAAAAAGGAATTCAAGGAAGTGAATCGTTGCAAGGTAAAGTGGAAAGAGCCGCCAGAGACATAAAACTACTAGGACGGTGTGTGAGGAACTGAGGATGATAGCAACAACTGGGGAGACCGGCAAGTAGGAAGAGACTTGTGGGGACTGTGGGGTGGGAGTGGGTTGGGATTATGCATTAATTCAATAGGGATGGAGATGCTGCAAATCTTGATCATGTCGAATTAAACTTTTGGAGTTTTGGTCGTAGAGTGAAAGCCGGCCGGATCAGAGATCGAATCAGTCATGCTACTGGTTCACCGATCCAACTAGTGATTCATCATTTATCAGTATAATAAATATTTCTCATCATCTATATGAGTAATACACAAGTTTTATTCCCAAAACATATCACACATGGCATCATACATGAGATTAAATAGAAATAATACAACTGTTTATTGTCCGAAGTTCCAAAATCAATGTTCAAACGTCGAACTGTTTATTGATTCACTAAAAACCGGTTCACTGGTTCATCGATTTGACTCAAAACCGGTCGGTTTGCTCTGATTTACACTGTGCCGGTCCAACTATAGGACCGATTTTTTGATTCAACCAAACCGGTCAGGTCTCACTGGTTCGTAGTTTTCCAATCGCGGTTCAACTAGTGAGCCATTTCGGTTTTTATCTATTCTTTTGGTAGCCAATGAAGTGACTGATTTTCTGGAGTATGTAAGTCGGTTGGTTTATATGTACAATGTATGTGAAAATAAATACTATACTTGCATATATACATTTCTTAGGAACGTTAAAAGGTTGGCATGACTTAGTCTCTTTAGAACACAATTTGACCTCTAATCCTTACTATAAGACATGGAGAAACCACAACACAATTGTATGATTGTGCAAAACTATAATTGATATAGATCTACACATACCTTTTGTAAATATTCAATGTTAATATATACAAACTAGTTGATGTCAAAGTTTTGATACGGAGTACATACCTTCACATATCCCAATTTCCCAAAAGTCACTCTCAGCCCCAATAACTCCATATCATGGCTTCATATCATCTATCCTACTATGTTCATCCAAAAAGAGTATAGTTCGAGCTTTGCATTTAGTCAAACTATCTTAAGTTTGAACATGTTTATAAATAAGAGTAGCAATACTTACAAAGATACGATACCAAATAGGTATACCATGACAATATATTACGTTGTGTATGTAATGATACTTCTATATCATGACTATTTTCATTTTTACTATAAAATTTGGTCCAACTTAAGATGGTCCGACATGGGAGAGTACCAGTTTTTGGAGAAAAGTGAGTATATACTATAGTTAGCTTCAAATACCTTTTCCCCAATAACTATTTTACTCTATCTTTGTGTTTAGGGAGCCTCTAATGGTTATATGTAGTTTACTAGTTTTATTTATGTATAAGAGTGTACATGTAATCTATAGACTATACTAAAGTTAACTTCTCTAATGGCTTACATGTTTTCTGTCATTTTTTTAACAATGCTTGCATACAAATGGTTAGTGTGGTGATAATTGCTTTGTTTTTTTTGATAAAATTGTTTTGTTTTCATTTTTACTATAAAGTTTGTATACCATGTTTATATCATAACTATTTTCATTTTTACTATAAAGTTTGGTCCAACTTAGGATGGTTCGACATGGGCCAAAACTAGAGTACCAGTTTTTGGAGCAAAGAGAGTATACTATTATTAGCTTCAAATACTTTTTCCCAATAATAATGTTATTCTATCATTATGTTTAGGGAGCCTCTAATGGTTATATGTAGTTTTATCTATATATAAGAGTGTACACGTAATCTTTAGACTATACTAAAGTTAACTTCTCTAATGGCTTACATTAAGGGGCTGTCTCTTATTTATTAATAATGCTTGCATACAAACGGTTAGTGTGGTGATAATTGCTTTGTTTTTTTTGATAAAATTGTTTTGTTTTCTCCCAAGCAAGAATAGTATATGTTCTCTCTATTCACTAATTCTCATCCACTAGGATAATTGCTAACGTGGTGCTACCACCTTAAACAACATGAGCAACACCCATCTTTGGACCATTTATCCACTAACCAACACACTTGAAATACAGGCGGCTAGAGGGTATAGGATGCTCCCACTCTCCCACGCCGCAACCACTCTTACATTTGAATCACGCAAGAGCGACCTTGACACATGCGCGCGCGAGAGTGACAAGTACTATTCGAAATTTGCAACCGCAGACGACGGACCTCTAGTAACACTAACACCCACCAACCTACACACAATGACTATAGCTAGCGTGGAGGACCATGCCTCACCACGAGGCACGAGCATTGGAGCATACACTCACTGACTCACATTTCGTTTTCCAAGCGGAAAACCCCCCATGAACTCGCGTCGTCACACGGCTCCATTCCACTACATACGAAATAGTAGAGTAGAAGAATTAATTGGAAAACATACTCCTACTCTGCCTACTAGTACCACTACTACTAGGATCGGATCGGAGCTCGCCTCGCCGGCTGCAAGCAAGGGCCCTACAACAAGTCTGCAGCCGATGAAGCCTAGCTGGTACGTGCCCAGAACCCCTATAAAACCCCTCCCACAGTAAACTCCACACGGTAAAAAAGAAGGACGCAGCCACACACTGCACGCACCCATCCGGTTCTTTGGCCAGCGGCTGGCTCGAAGGCGATGGACGGCGAGGCGCAAGGACGACGCCGCCCGGCGTGGGTCCCCGGCGCCATCATCGTCGGCGCGGGCCCGTCGGGGCTGGCCGCGGCCGCGTGCCTCGCGGCGCTCGGCGTCCCGGCCAAGGTGCTCGAGATGTCCGACTCGCTGGCGTCCACGTGGCGCCACCGCACCTACGACCGCCTCACGCTCCACCTCCCCAAGCGCTTCTGCGAGCTGCCGCTGCTCCCGTTCCCGGAGGGCTACCCGGCGTACCCGTCCAAGGACCAGTTCGTGGCCTACATGGAGAGCTACGCCGCCGCCGCGGGCGTCGCGCCGCGGTTCGGCACGCGCGTCGAGGAGGCCGCCTTCGACGCCGCCGCCGGCGCGTGGGCGGTGCGCCTGGCCGGCGGCGGGGAGCTGCTCCTTGCGCGGTGGCTCGTGGTGGCCACGGGGGAGAACGCGGAGCCGCGCGCGCCGGGATTCCCCGGCGCGCCGCGGTTCGCCGGCCGCGTCATGCACACGAGCGACTACAAGTCCGGGAAGGAGTTCTCGGGGAAGAAGGTGCTAGTGGTGGGGTGCGGCAACTCCGGCATGGAGGTCAGCCTGGATTTGTGCCGGCACGGCGCCAAGCCCTCCATGGTGGTGCGCAACACGGTAGCTAACTAATGATCCTCTTCGTCCCAGCTTTTAGCCGTTCTTATTACTTACTCCTTGTCCTACCAATCAAGGACCCGTCGTTTTCTACTGCCCTTTGTCTTCGCTTTGGACAGCGAAAGTACAAGTGCTACTGCGAGTTTTGTGCCATCCTGCTTGAGCACTTTCGTTCCCCTTGGATGATGGTCTTTCTTGGCGTCGCGCTTGGTTTTTTGCTAGCTGCGATCTTTTTTTGGGGGCATGCTTTAATGTGCATGCTGGTCGTGTTTGGGCACGCTAAGAATAATTAGACCAACTAACATGTGGTACGGTGGTGTTGGGGGATGTCTCTGTCTTGTCCCGTGTCGTTCTCAGCACCCATAACATTCTTCTTTCTCGTTCGCTCGTCTTTCGTTGGCATCAGAAACTAAAGGTACAAAGGATTTGATGCTTTCTGTGCAGGTCCATGTGCTACCCAGGGAGATGCTCGGCTTCTCGACGTTCGGCATCGCCATGGCGCTGCTGAAGCTGTTCTCCGTCCAGGTGGTCGACCGGATCCTCCTCGCGGCGGCGCGGCTGACGCTGGGCGACACGGCCAAGCTCGGGCTGCGGCGCCCCAAGACGGGGCCCATGGAGCTGAAGAACCTCACCGGCCGGACCCCGGTGCTGGACGTCGGGACGCTAGGCCACATCAAAACCGGCAAAATTAAGGTTAGTGGCAGCAGCCTACTTGCATTGACACCATCCATGCTTTCTTCTTTCACCAAAGGAGGAGAGCAGCAGGCAGCAGCAGCAGTAGAATGAAGAAGAGAAATCACCACGCACGACGACCAGTCAAACCGTGGGAATTTGGGCCCCGGGCCGGGCGCGGTCGTGGGCCACTGCCTCATCTGGCATGGCACCAGCCAGCCCGGCCGGCTTTAAGGCACACACATCAATTATGCGATTGGTTTCCCCCTGAGAAGCGGGCTCTGTTTTTAACCTCTCTCTCTCGTTCTGCATCAAACCAAACCTACTACTACCGCTGAATGTGGTGAGTTGCTGATGCGAAACATGATCGCCAGGTAGTGGGAGCAGTGAAGGAGGTGACCCGGAGCGGGGTCAGGTTCGCGGACGGCAAGGAGGAGCAGTTCGACGCAATAATACTGGCCACAGGGTACAGGAGCAACGTGCCGTCCTGGCTCAAGGTAAAATTCACCTCGCTCCGTCCCTCTCCCCCCATTCCTTCCTAGTACTGCGACGAGGGGCAAAGGCAAAGGTGAAAAGGTGACGCCGACGACGAAAAGGACTCGCTTGTTTGTTGGTTCGGGGCCCTGCCCTGCGCCCCTGCCCGAGCAGAGCAGCAGCTGGTGCTGGTGCTGCTGCTGCAGCGCGCATCATGGCGTCACACCCCTGTCCGGCCATCCTGCCCCCCGGTTGCCCTTCTCGTGTATGCCGGCCGCGCAGGCGCAGCTCGTGCCCCGCGCCGCGCCGCGCGTTGCTTTCTCCCGAAGTGTTCACCCGCGCCCAAGTGATCGAGTCAGTGAGTCACCCGAGGTATGGGCGCGGCCACAGGGTCCCCAACGCTGATCCAAGGACGACGAAAGGTGAGGACGACGGGTTCGATCGTATACGGACTCGGGAGTTTGGATATATATACGCCTTGAGTCCAGCAGATGATACCTGTCGATACCCTCAAGATTTGTATGCAACGAGAATCACCAAGTTACTACTGCATTTACATTTCTTGTCCATGTGCTACGAGTGTACTGCTTGCGATCTTTGCTCATGAACCTCGTCATCTTCTTCTAATTTTGCAGGATGGGGGTGACGTGTTCACGAGAGAAGGCATGCCCAAGATCCCCTTCCCCAACGGCTGGAGAGGGAAGAACGGGCTCTACACCGTCGGGTTCTCGCAGCGGGGGCTGCTCGGCGCGTCGTCGGACGCCCTCAACATCGCCAGAGATATACATTGCCAGTGGAAGGGCACGGGCAGACCCGCTAATAATCATGTGCGTCCAAGTGACGACACTGTTTGACTCTCGTGTAAATGTACAGTACCCAAGTGCTTACATTAATGTCTTCAAAAGGTTCTACAATTATGTGTGCTTACAACAGCATGATTTTCGCTTGCTGCATTGGCCAACTTAAAATCCTTGTAGGGAATGTTTGGTTCACTGCCGATGCTAGCCCATAATATTTTTTGGGCCCATAAAAATCGGCTCCGTTTGGTTGGGCCCGGAGGCTTGTTTAGATTAGAGAATTGAGTGAATTGTGAAAATTTGTTCTTGGGTGTAGTTTGTGGTGGAATAGGAATATCCCTAATTCTCTCATCTCTCTCACCACTACACTCTCCAATCTTGTCATCCCCAAGCGCTTAACCATCAAAGCGCTTAAACTCAGCTATCATCATGTTAAGCTGTGCAGGGTTAAAAAAACCGCAAATCGGCCGGTTTCCCGATTCGAAAAAACCGGCCCGGTAAACCGGTCGAACCGAGCGGTTAGCCGAGGGGAGCGGTTTGCTAGGGTCGGTTAGGCTCGGTTACCGGCAGTTTTTAGAAACCGAACCGGCGCGGTAAGAACGGTAACCGCGGTTACCGACCGTTTTTTCGGTTTTTTTAACCCTGAAGCTGTGGCTCATGACCCGACAACCAACCCATCAATTTTCTCAACTCATCATTCTCATCCTGCAGACGATCAAGATAATGAGCAAGTCCTAGATTCTTCACAACATACACTTCACAAGTAGAACAAGATGTAGCAATAGGAGATTTTAATTCAGCCTCAAACGAAACAATACGAGCACGGGACTCAACTAGCTTGCTATGCAAAACAGGACAAGAAGTACACGCTCCTAACAACTTCAGCTCGTCAAGCTCAACCCTAAGCACATCTAGTCCTCACTCTTTGAGGCATGCTTATCCTTAAGAGCAGTCAAATCAGCCAAGAACACAGTGCAATCACCACAATCAACCTCATCAGACACAACAGGAGCAGCCTTAAGCGAATCTATCTCAAGCTTAGCATCTAGGTTCTTCGACTCTAGCTCAGCTACTTTCTCCCTAGCATCATCAAGCGAGGCCCTAAGCTCCTTCCTCATTTTCTTAGCCTCTCTAAGCATGTGATCGTGGTTATCAAGCAAGGCAACCAACTCCTCATTCTCCTGACGCAAGGAAGAGAGCTCATCATGTACCTCATCCTCCGAATCTAAGTCTGAGTCGTCCTTTTGGCTCTTCTTGCTGCCGGAGCTGTGTGCCATGCCGCTGAAGCCGTCTCGCGCGAAACAGCTCAGGTCGCTGAGGTTATTGGACGCCTTCTTGTTCTTGCGCCTGTCGTTGTCGTCACTACTGCTAGAGCTCGAGGTGGAGTAGCCGGAGTTGGAGTCGACGTCGCTCGCACCCACCATCGCTCGAGCCTTCTTCTTGCCATAGCTGTCCTTATTCCTCGATCTCCGCTTGTCCTTGTTCTTGTGCTTGTGCATGTGCTTGTGCTTGTGCTCACGCCTTGAGTGGTGCTTGTTCTCGATCTTCGGCCGGTGCTTGTAGTTGTTCTTGGTCTCCATCTCCTCCGGACAGTCGGCGACAAAGTGTCCCTGCTTGCCGCACCTGAAGCATTTCCATGAGTTCCTCCTTGAGTTCACCTGGTTCTCGTGCATCCTCTCGAATCTTCGTGTCAGCAGCGCCAGATCGTCCTCACCTAGCACGTCGAACTCCTCGTCTGGCAAAGACACCAAAGAAGACAGACAAGGCTCTACTCACCCAAACGCTCACCCGAGGCAAAACCCACCAGGGCCTGGCACCGGTCAGACCGGTTGGGAGCACCGGTCAGACCGGTCAGGTCTGGGTAGCACGGGATGAACTCCACCCGCGGGTCAACTCCAAGAATCAAGCCTCCCTATCTCCTGATTCGCTCCACGATTTCAAGAGAAACTTTGGGGAAGGTAGGAACACCTCACGGGTGACCTCTAGCTCGAATCTCAAGCCTCAAAACTCTCTAGAAAAGGAGGAATCGCAAATCTCGTGCCTCTACCTCAAGAACACGAAGAACTCGAAAACCACCAAAATCGAAGGCTTTCCCATGGGATTTGAGGGGCAAGATCACCAAGAAAAGAGGCACACCAACCTCATGTGTGATTCCCAACACAAATCCTACAAAGAAACACCTCCAAATCCTTCCCATGAAAATCCCAAGAAAAAACTCTGAAAATCACCAAAAGGGAAAACACCGGGAGACAAAAGGACTCAAGATGAACCACGCCGAATCTTCTATACATACCATAAAAGGTTCATACAAGGTCTAGCAAGTCACCCGAATATCCAACCCTCTCTCAAGATGAATCATTAAGCTCTCAAGTTAGCCTACGGAAAACCGAAGGGAAAAGGGGAAAAACTAGGAAGCAAATGAACTAGGGTTCCAAGAGGTGGCTGCCATCCTCTCTCCACTAAGTTTATATGGAGGCAACCGAAAAACGAAACTACCCCTATTACATAATACTAGGATACATGCCCCCAAAGGGCACTTTGGGAAATCTCATTGTAGCACCATCGGACGGATGCACATCCACCGCAAACCCGTGTAACCACTATGCAAGCCTTGTGATCGTACCACGTGTCCTCCACTTCGAAGTCTCCGGAAGCCAACGGCGCACATCGGTCAGACCAGTGCTCCTCACTGGTCAGACCGGCCTGGTGCTGTAGCCGCGCGCGCTTCGGTATTTGGTCTTGGCTTTGTGGCTTAGCCAAGTAACCCAGTGATTTTGTGGTGAACCACTGCAAACCCTGCAGACTTGGTGCAGCCTCACACCAATCTCCACTCATGACTTGGCCACCATGGTCGTCCCGGCTCGGTCTTGGTTTTGAGGCTCAACCAAGAAATCGTACACGACTTCGTCTTGCTCTTCTTGCCACCATGCAGCCCGCACTTGATTCCGTCGGCCACCGGGTCCCTCAAACCTAGCCTACTTGTCTCTCCACACCTGGAGGCCCACTGGCATAGACCTTTCGTGCTTGTTCTTCACCTGCACCAACGCAAATCAAGCCGCAACCTGCACCTGCAATACTAGGCTAAGAGTCAGTCCACACAACGATGTCAATCACTCATCACTAAGGAGTGACCATTCACCGGTCCTCGGACGCACACAGGTCCTCATGATCAACGCCTTTTCCATCTTCATTCAAGTCAAGATGTCCATTTGATGGCATGGGGGTCTTGATGGGCTTGGCCTTGTCCACGTCAAACTTCTTGAGCATGTCATGTGTGTACTTGGTTTGACTTATGAACGTGCCATCCTTGAGTTGCTTGATTTGAAATCCAAGAAAGAACTTCAACTCTCCCATCATGGACATCTCGAACCTTTTTGTCATAATCCTACTAAACGCATCGGCCCAAACTTTGTTAGTAGAACCAAATATTATGTCATCGATATATATTTGGCACACAAATAAATTATTGCCTTCTTTACGAGTAAAGAGAGTATGATCGGCTTTGCCTATCTCAAAGCCTTTCCTTAAGAGAAATTCCTTAAGGCATTCATACCAAGCTCTTGGTGCTTGCTTAAGCCCATAGAGCGCCTTATGGAGCTTGTAGACGTGGTTGGGGAATTGTGGATCCTCAAAGCCTGGTGGTTGCTCAACATAAACTTCTTCGGAGATTGGTCCATTAAGGAAAACACTCTTGACATCCATTTGGTAGAGCTTGAAGTCATGATGTGCAGTAAATGCCAACAATATACGGATCGCTTCAAGTCTTGCTACCGGTGCATAGGTTTCTCTAAAGTCCAATCCTTCAACTTGAGTATAGCCTTTGGCAACCAACCTTGACTTGTTCTTTGTCACTACCTCATCCTCGTCTTGCTTGTTGCGGTACACCCACTTGGTTCCAATCACATTTTGCCTGGGGCGTTCCACTAAGGACCAGACTTCATTCTGAGTGAAGTTGTTCAACTCTTCTTGCATAGTCATTACTCAGTCGGCATCTTGAAGTGCTTCTTCCACAGTGAGGGGCTCTATCATGGAGACAAACGAGTAGTGTCCACAAAAATTTGCCAATCTTGATCTTGTAGTCACTCCTCTTCTAATGCTTCCATGGATGTTGTCAACTGGATGATCTCTTTGAATACTTTGACGAACTCTTGGATGTGGATCGGAAGCATCTTGTTGAATCAAATCCTTATGTCCTTGAAGTTGAGCTTCATCTTCAGAGTTATCGGAGTTTCCGGAGGTTTGGTCCGGAGTCTCCGCACCTTCTGCAGATTCTCCGGTGTTTGCAGCCGTGTCTTGGTTGAAAAGCTCATCTTCATCATCACAACCATCTTCTTTCTCTTAAGGTTTGATTTCTCCAGTGGACATCTTCTTGATTGCCTTTGATGGAGATTCTTCTTGACCTACACACATGTCAATAACTTGCTCCACTTGAGAGCCATTAGATTCATCAAACGTCACATCACACGCAACATCAACACAACCGGCGGTTTTGTTGAGGACGTGATAGCCGTGAGCGTTTGAAGCATAACCAAGAAAGATACCTTCATCAACTTTAGGTGCAAACTTAGAGCTTTTGGGCTTCTTGTTGAGAATGAAGCACTTACATCCAAAAACTCTAAAGTGAGACACGTTAGGCTTTTTACCGGTGAGTAGTTCGTAGGCGGTCTTGTGTCGAAGCTAGTGAAGATAAAGCCGGTTGATAGCATGACAAGCAGTGTTGACGGCCTCCGCCCAAAAATTATCTGAAGTCTTGTACTCATCAAGCATTATTCTTGCGGCTTCAATTAGAGTCCTGTTCTTCCTCTCCACAATCCCATTTTGTTGAGGTGTATATGGGACGGAGAACTCATGACCAATGCCTTCACCATCAAGATACTCTTCAATGTTGGTGTTCTTGAACTCAGAGCCACTGTCACTTCTTACTCTCTTGATCTTCACATTAAACTCATTTTGAGCTCTTCTCACAAACTTCTTGAATATGCCTTGAACTTCACTCTTGTCCTTCAAGAAGAATACCCAAGTGTACCGAGAGTAGTTATCAACAATGACAAATCCATACTTATTCCCTCCAATACTAATGTAAGCCACTAGCCCAAAGATATCCATGTGAAGCAACTCCAATGGCCTTGTGGTTGTGAGCACATTCTTGATAGGGTGAGAAGCACCAACTTGTTTTCTGGCTTGACAAGCACTACAAATTCTATTTTTCTCAAAGGAAATATTTGTTAGTCCTAGGATGTGATCCCCTTTTAGAAGCTTATTGAGATTATTCATCCCAACGTGGGCTAGCCGACGATGCCAAAGCCAACCCAAGTTAGACTTTGCCAATAAGCATGTATTAAGTTGGACTTCCTTTGATGAGAAATCCACCAAAGAAAGCCTTCCCTTGAGTTCACCTTTAAAGGCAACGGAGTCACCACCCCTTCTAAAGACGGTCACACCCTCATCCGTGAACAAACAATTATAACCCATTTCACAAAGTTGTGAAACGAATAGCAAGTTGTAGTCCAAAGATTCAACAAGAAAACATCGGAAATTGAATGATTGGTTGAGATAGCAATTTTACCAAGACCAACAACGGTTTCACCACCATTTCCACCAAATGCAATTTTCTCGGTGGGATTGTCAACCATGTCACAAGAAATGATCATCTTCTTCTCTCCAGTCATATGATTTGTACATCCACTATCGATCACCCATTTGGATCCACTGGAGGAATATGCATACAAAACAAATTAGGCTTTTGTTTTAGATATCCAATTGGATTTGGGTCCTAGAGCGTTAGTCACAAGAACCTTGGGCTCATACATTCCTTTTGATCATAGTGCCTTTTGTGCGGGGTTCCACATACTTGGCAACCACCTTACCCATGCGGTTCCAAGTCAACACATAATCGTCATAGAAGTTGTCTTGAGATGCATATAGCTTGGGTTTCTTGTTTAGCTTTGGTGGAACAACCTTTGCCTTCTTTTGTGGAGCATGAGATGCATCTTGGGTACTCTTGAACTTGATAGGAGTGTTGTACTTGAGTTGCTTGCCGTTAACTTTAGCACCCAATTGCTTCATCCCGTGCACCACATTCCTTGTGCCAACACCTCTAGTGTGGTTGTTCTTTATGAATGGGATAGGATCTTTTGAGCCTTGCTCATACTTACCTAATCATTTCCATCTGCAAAACCAAACTTCTTCATATAGCTTGACCCAAAGCCTTTGATATGGCTCTCAAACTCTCCTCTCTTGGGTTCTTTCTTCTTTTCATCAATGAGAGAGTTTGACAACCTAGCAATCTCTTTCTTCATAGCATTCATCTCGGCAATTTTAGTAGCACAAGCATTTATATCAATTCTATAACATCGGGAACAACTATTGCTTGTTGAGGCACTAGAATTAGAGTGAGCATCATTAGAGGTTGTTGTACCACTATTCTTAAGATTCTCAAGTTGAACTTCAAGTGCAACGTGACTAGCTTTCAAGCTTTTAAGGCTCTCTTAAAGTTCAAGTTTTTCACTCTCAAGTTTAGTGCAAGCATCCTTAGCTAGGAAAGATTCCCTAATTAATTCATCTACTATCAACGCCTCTTTAGCTTGAGATTTCTTGAGGCTAAGGATTTCTTTCTCCTTTTCTTTGAGCAAGTCCTCTTGCACCTTGAAACCCTTCTTTTCAATTGCAAGGGCATTCTCAAGGGTAATAGTTTTCTCTCGCTCAAGTCTAAAGAGTTATTCTTGCACCTCAAGAGTCACATCTCTATTCTCTATTTCTTTCATTAGATACATGATTCTTTTAGTTGCCTTTTTACCAAAGCCATTTACCTTTTTTTTCAAAATCACTATCATCATCATCATCATCATCTAGGGGTGAGGATTGAGAATCTACCTTAGTGCCCCTAGCCATGAGGCATGTGTGGGTGAAGTCATCTTCATCGTCGGTGAGGTCCCCAAAGAGAGGTGATTTGGAGATGGGTTGCCCAATGGATATAGTAGCAAGTCCTACTTCATCATTGGAGTCCGAGCTTTCTTCATTTGAGTCCCACTCATCACCCAAATGAGCTTCACCAACTTCCTTCTTCTTGTTCTTGTTCTTGTCATACTTGTTGGTGTCCCTTCTTCTCACCTTGATGTTGGGGCACTCCGCAATGAAGTGACCCTCCTTGCCACACCCAAAGCATGGCCTCTTGGATGTCCTTTTGCTCTTGATTTTGTCTTTGTTTTTATTCTTGTTGAGGAAGTCACTCTTCTTCATTACCTTGTTGAACTTTCTTATAAAAAGTGCCATTTACTCGGGAGTCATGTTATCATCACTATCTTCATCACTATATTCCTTGACCATGGTATTGGAGGATGATGAACTTGACTTCTTGTCTTTGCTAGGTGCCTTGAGGGCTACCCCATTGTTCTTCTCAAGTTGCTCATGCATCTTGGACATTTCTTGTGAAAGCTTTGACTCCTTGACGATGATAAGATGTTCTTCAACTCTTCCAATCACATCCGTCGGAGTGAATTTCTTGAAGCCTCTCTTCTGTCTAATGAGTGTTGGGAGTTGCACATCTCTAGCCGTGTATGCGGAGAGAATTTTATCAATCAATTCTTTTCCTCCCCATCTTGTGCTTCCAAGGGACTTGATTTTGTTGATGATCTTGTTCAAGCAGTTGTACATATCTTGTGGAGATTCATCTTCCTTGATGACAAAGCGGTTGAGCTCACTTTCCAATGCACAAATTATTCCTTCTCTCACTTGCTTTGTCCCTTCATGGTTAATGAACAAGGTGTCTCAAACTTCCTTGGCCGACTTTAACCCATCAACCTTGTCATACTCTTCAGATGTGAGTGAACTCTTGATGATTCGAATGGCTTGATAGTTTCTTTGTATCTCATTTGCTTGATCTTGAGATAGCGTCGCATCACCACTTGGAAAAGTGATACCCTTGTTCACAATAGTCCAAAGTGCGGGATTTACCGTCATCAAATATTCCTCCATCGAGTTCTTCCACTTGGAATAGTCAGTTCCGTCGAATTGGGGTATCTTCCCAATGTGGCTAGAATCTGATGGATGATTAAAAGATAAATGAGAGTAATCAAAAGGAGTATTAGTGTAATCCCTTGATGATGTTGGGTGACGTCCGGAGCGAGTTGACTTTGCATCATCAAATTCTTTATCTTTGCTATCGGAGGTCTCCACGCCATCTACATGTGCTTGATGGCTTGTGCTTGCTCCACCGGTACCACCTCCGGAGCATTTGCAACTTGAGGTAGAATAGGAGGTTGTCCAACAACGTTGTCAGTGAGGTCTCCTTCGGGAGGAGGTGTACCTTGAGCATTTGGATTTGACATCTTCAAAACTCCAAGTGGTTAAGCTTCAATTTGGAGTACTTGGCTCTGATATTGAAAGGACCTAAGATGTCAACTAGAGGGGGGTGAATAGTTGAACATGAAAAATCACCACTTGAAATGAGTTTATCAGGAAGTTACAAAGTTTCCGCAAGATTGTTCCGGATACTCCACAACTTATGGAATATCCGAAGAAATCTACAGAAACTCCGCAACTTATCGCGAGGAAAATACAACCTCTTCTAGAAGTTGTCCAAAATCAACTCGTTGAAAATAGGTTATGCAACAAGCCTAAAGAAGCACCTTTACCAAGAGGGGAGACCTGGAAACCTTCTAGAAAAGTAGATCGGCACCAAACCCTAGAGGAGGTCACTTTGCAAGAATATGAACGAACCAAAGCACAACAAACACAAGTGACACAAGGATTTATTACCGGAGTTCAACCTCACACCTTGAGGTCTACGTCTCCGTTGAGGAACCCACGAAGGGTGGACTTTTGCACCTAGGTCACTTTCCTCCCTCTAGCGACCACGAAGATCAAGCTAGAGTCACTTACTCAATCGATGGGGGTAATACAAACTTCCTAAGGGCAGCCACAAGCTTGGAGCTTGGATGCTCCTTGGGCGACACCTAGCCGGCTAGGAGCTTGAAACTCCAAGAGTAATAAACATGGGAGCCCGGCTTGACGAAGAACAAAGTGCTCAAAGGATGGGAAATCCGCTCCAAGCAGTCTCTCTTGCCCAACCCTTGAATCCCTTCTCCAAATCTCACCAACCAAGGCTAGGAGGAATGAAGAAGGGGGAGTGAAGGCTCCAATAGTGTTCAGAACGAAGTTAGGTCAAGAGAGTTATAAAGGAGGGGTAGAGGGGGTATTTATACCCATTCACCCTGAAACTAGCCGTTGGCCAGCTAAGTTCTGGAGTCTCCGCAACAAAGTTCCAGAAACTCCGCAACTTCCGGAGTCTACGCACCGAAGTTACAGAGTCTCCGGAAAAACACTGGTCAGCACCCAAAGTTAGTATTCCCGTGATGTGTAGGTGCAAGGTGTCTCTCATGGGTTTGTTAGAAGTTCTTTGAGCACCTATTCTTTGACAGGACCAGAGATCACATGTCCTTCTTAATAGTGCGGCATCCTAAACTCAATTTCAAAATTAAAACAATAGTAAACTTGATGAGTTGCTGCCACAAAGTCCATTTCCTTTTTGAGGGTCATGGTCATGTGCTAAATCTTTCAACAATCCTTTGTACCACCTGCTCATACACTTGAAATTTTATTAGCTACTTAATCATATATCATTAAACACCAAAACCCACTTAGGGGGCCAAGATAATCTTCATCTATACAGAATGCACCCAGGTGCATTATAGCAAAACACCTGGGTATTTTGCTATAATGCACCTGGGTGCATTTTGTATATATATGGATAACATTTATAACCCATTCTTTTTTCGATCAAAGCTAATGTTCTTGTGTTGATACATGACCTAAGTATAGAATTCTTACCATGTTTTGGCAAGAAGAGATGCCCTACCTTTCATATAGAGTAAGATTATAAGAAATTTGTTGTATTGACACCTGAAACATATGGCTTCGCAGTTTTAATTTGACACTAAAAAGAGAATTGTGGTAAGTCTCTTACAATTCTTATAATAAGAATGGAGAATTTTACTATATCAATTTAAATCTTTTAGTGAATTTTGGATAATAAGGATTCATTTGGGTGATATATTAAACATTAAATGCACACATATTTTGCACGTTCTTTTTCTTCTTGGATGCCTTTGTAACTGGTATGCAACTTCTATGGATTTTGACTTTAAATTCGGCAAACAAATTGTATCTTATTAACTTCAAATTGATGGATTTGCACTTATGTAGACCAACTATGTGGAAGCTGAACCCAAGCAAAAGAGTGAGGTTCTTGTTATTTAATAGGAAACTTATTAATATTTGGATTAATTATGCAGTGTCAAACATGCTAGACTATGCCTTATGGTTATGGACAATACTTTTCAAGTTGCTTTTAGGTTGTGGTTGTCCGATATCTTCCATATTATAGCTCGGGCTGACAATATTAGCATAGACTTGAATGGTTCGTATGTATTTTAGCAGGTCAATAATTGCAATAATAAGTAACAACATATATTTTTTATACTCAGGATTTTATTTTGGGTTAAACCACATGTCTACAATATTGCACAACTTGCATATGTCATACAATTTAATAATCTCCTTTTCTTTCACTAGTCTTAATTAAATGATCACTCTAGGTCAAAACCTACGGACCAACCAGCTTACTCTTTTTCCGCACTCCATATGCATCTAATAGTGTTAATATCCATTGTTGATGCTTTTTTGAGCTCTAGGCTTAAATCATGGTATTCTTGCCCATACACTACAAACATTTGGAAAATCTAAACCCTCTCATACAAATGCCCCCTTCCGACCATAATGGGCTTGATTTAATATAGGTTGGAATGTCACATGCCTCCACTATTTAAAAAATAACTACTCTCATATGAATACTTTTGTGTACAAAATCTTTTATCTAGAAACATCTATACGCAAGCTTTATGTAATTTCTATATTATATTATAGAATTTATCTCTACGAAACTCTAATAACATTCTTCTTGAAGTTTTCTTTGTGAGGTAAAGTTTTTTTAGTATTGATAACCTACTATGTGAAGCTAATACTTTTGAAAAATGTTTAAATATTTTCTATGAATTGTGTGAATTGAAGGAGTAATACAACAAAATGTGTTCATGATTGTTAGAGGAAAAAAATATGTTTCCATGGGCTCAAATATTATTCCAACCTAACCAATATATTCAACATATGGATTATATATTCATGAATCACAAACATATAACATAATTTACTATTTGTGTTCATTTTATTGATATATCCGTGTAGTAGTCTGACATCTCATGCTATAGACTTAAGCTACACGCCCCAATTGTGCATCTAGGGAGGATATGCCCATAAGCCGCTTAACTCATGTGTTCCTGTTAATAAAATAATTTATGAATGATTTCCACCAAGACCTTAGTAAAGCAAAAAGACCTCAATGATTTGCAGCTAAATATACCTTGATCACAAATACTTAGCCCCATAAACCTTGGACTCATGAAGGCCCAGACACAACTATATATACTATGCTCTGGTTTATTAGTTTTCAAAGAAATCTGAAAAGTGAAAGCATAAAAGTTAATCAAAACCCCATTGGGGATTAATATAACAATTATGATAATGTACAAAAAGATCAATTTGGAGTTAATGCTTAGCAGAAAGATGTGTACAACTCTACGTATAAGATGTATAATTTGTCATATCCAAATTAAAAAAGTTTCAGAATTCAGATATCAGAAAGGTCTATGAATCAGTGCTACATATAGTGGCAACTAGCTATGTTAAACCAAAAAAGGATCAGTTCTACTTTACACTGTCCGTTCTTTATTATGCGCTTAATAATCCGGCTAGAAACACAAAACAAAGCATCAAGAACACCAGATCAAGATAAATTAGGATGGAGAAAACTACTTGTGAGAAGATATAATAATGAAAGATTAAACGTTCAATACACCCTAAATACATCCTTCAGGAGTAAGAGTAATAAACTCTGATTTATATGGCCAAATTCGTGGAGGTCCATAAGCAACTGGCAGAGGAGGTACCACTAAAGATTCTCCTAGGGACTTCCCATGCCCTCAGCTGATGGACATTACCGGCTGGTGATGGCTCTAGGCCTCTGGCAATGAGGCAATGAGCTCCATGATCTTCATGGGAACTCAGGCTGTAAACTGACATAAACCACCTCAACCATATCGCTCCTTGTCCCCTTGTGTACAGGTGAGAGATGATCTGAGAGGAGAGGAAGCAACTCATCCCAAAATCATATATTAAATGCAGACAATGAGACAACAAAGCCAGAGTGAGTAGTGAAGTAGCGCCACTGCGAGTAGAGAGAACAAAACGCATGCTTGTTTATCCGCACTGTGAGTAGTGAAGTAGCTACAGATCACTGTGCGCCTTTCTTTTACATTACACATCTACATCTTTTCCATCATTTAAGACAATAAAAAAAGGAAATGCAAAAACTATTACAAACTACACGGGCTAAATGAGGTAGGTATACTCATTACAGAACCCTGATAGGAGTGCACCCCAGCCTTCTGTAAGTAAACTCTATCAGTTAACTGAGTACTGCAGATACTAGCTGAAAAGTACCAATCTCTGTTGTGGTTATGAGATATAATTCTTAAATGCACGTAATGGCTTGTGCCTGGCAAGAACAAAAAGCATGTATCTGATGAATCCACATATAAATTACCTTCTGTCTGCCCTTGTCAGTGTATTTTCTAATTAACAAATCTAATTCAGAATCAGAGAAAGATCTAGCAATCTCTTGCCTCAGGTATGATTCTACATAGCGAAGACCAGCACCTTATTTGTTTGTATGTGGAAGAAGCATGCAGCAGGGTCGAAGAGAGGATCCACTTGATCATCACATCCTTCTTTGCTGTACTGTAGCTGTAGTAATCCCACGGGACTCCATTAGTGATGATTGGGCCGGAGAGTGTTGAAGGGAGGGAAGGATCCACTGACTGTGTAGAGGTTGACAAACGTGGATGCTCACGATGCAGAAGCGTAAGGCGGACTGCACTTAAATCTTCCAAGTTATCTGAGGGGCAGACATCAAATTGCTGCAAGAGTAAGTTAATTAGTATCAGTGTAAACAAATATTCTTTTTAAGATAAATAGAAACAAGTACCTTCCCATATCCCCTCGCATTCCGTATCTTTCACAACACGAGGGTATCTCACTCTGCATGGACCTATTTGGTTTTCTCCATTATCTCACTCTGATTGGTTGTGTTGTGTGTGGCACGCTACCCTACCTTATCAACCAAACGCACATATTATACACACATAAAATAGAAAGAATCCGGTACTACCTATTTATATGCGCCCGTTGTTTTGAGAAGAGCAGAGAGATTACAAGTGAGCATCATGTGAGCTACCGGCCGGCCTAATGAGAGGGGAACAGTAAATAAGCTCCTCATCGATGTGATCGATCGTGTGAGCCACCGGCCGGCCCCTCTCCTACCGGCCAGTCATGTTCATGGTGTGGTGGTTACCTGTCTCAGCGACGCTAGAGAAAATCTGGTGCAAATGTGTGTGGTCTTTCTCCGTGCATAATATTGGATTTTAATTATGGAAAAGGTGAGGATTTTTTTTCCAAAAAAAGATGATGATTGGAAGAAGCAATGACATTTTAATATTAAGTTAGCAAATATGCTCGTACATTGTAATGTGTTACTCATACAGTTATTTTGCAAATTATACTTTCATATCGCTTTATGAACACAGGACAATATACTGGACATGACAACAAAGTTGAAATTAGAGACTAGGATGTCAAATAATTTGTCAAGATGATTAAAATAGATACTTAGAGCATCTCCAACCGATGCTTTACGTGGACTCTCGCATATCGTTTTGATTTGAGAGATAGCTTAGAGTTCCTCTTAATCCCCGATGAGAAAAAAGGGTTCCCCTACCTGATAGCCGATTCTACAAATACATAAAACTAGGTGAACTCCCCGTGCGTTGCTGCGGGATATGATGCACTTAGGAGAAAAAAAGTGAAATTTTGGGGGGGAAAATTAACGATTATTTGATGTTCTTGAGAAAAAAAAAGCGAAGATTTGAGTTCTTTTTTACTTGATTAGGGTAATTTTGGGCCTGCCACCCGGAGGAATGAGAAAGCTAGGCCCGTCCCCATGGCAACACTTTTTTCGGTAACAAAATAGTTGTCGTTGTTCTGAAAAGGAAAAGCTATGGACCTTTTCTCTTCCCAGACAACGACGGAAATCCGCGCGCGAGATCCAGCCGCCGGCGGGAGCGTCCTGATGGAGGCGCGGGCGACGCAGCGACGCCTTCCTCCCTTCCTCACTCCCTTGTCCCTCCTCGTTTCTCCTGCGGACGAAGTATGGCAGCGGCGTCGAGGCTGGATGAGTAGGTGCAGCGTGGGCTGGTGGCCGCCTACTCCTCCAGGCAGGATTCGGCGGCGGGTTCGGGGCCGGGCGACTAGGCGCGGCGCGAGCCGGTGGCGTCCTCCTCCCGACGGCGACCTCCTCCTCAGGGCCAGATCCGGCGGCATGGTCGAGGTCGGGCGAGGAGGCGCCCTCCTTCCCGGCGTGGCAGGCCCAGCCTCCTTGGCATGCGACCTTCTCCTCCACCAGGTGTGGCTTTAATTTTCTCACCTCCAGCTACCCGCCGGCTACTCTCTCTCCCCCTCTTCGTCCTTGCGGTGTGAACGTTTTATATATGCGGTGGCGGGGATGCGAGGCGGCGGCGGTGGAGATGCGAGGCAGTGGGGAGGCGAGGGGTGGCGGCAGGGAGGTGAGTGGAAGACGTGAGTGATGTGAGTTGTAGTGGGTTGCTCCGGCGGGGGCTGCCACCGAGGCGCACATGTTGATGGGACGACGCGGCGGTGAGTAAATGGTTGGGAGTGGATTACGTCAGCATATGACGTGGTGCATACAGGATTGAGAAAAATAGAGATTAGACTTTTAGTAGGTAATAACAATTATATATTTGTTATAGATTAATTTGCTTTTTAATAAAAAAACAGGCACTATCCTAGGTGGCAAGATTTCTTGATAGGAAGGTGCCTACTATATATTTTTGGTTTTGAGGTGCTGCTGTTGTCATTTTTCCTCTTTTTCCCTCACGGTTGCCTGATATTTTTTCCTTCGCACGCGGTTCATGCGGGTGCCTGAAGCTTCGAATAAAAATAGAAATCTTGATTTTATATGATCAACAATAGAACCATCATATCCTCTGGGATTCCAGGTTTATTTGTGGTTCATAAACCTCCAAATATTTTATAGAAAATCCTCCAGAAATTAGGCTCAAACTTGGCTAATCCTTACTATTTCCTAGGTTCCAGACTTAACCAATTTAACTGTCAACTCAGAGTCAAACAACATTTCTTTCCAGCTCTTGCTTATATTCCTTCCAAAATCTCAAGCCAAAGATGGCCACTGTCCCCTGTTCATAAACCTAAACAGATAATTTCAGTTTCGTCAGTTAACCCCCAATGCAATGATAAGTTGCAGACTTTACACTTCGATTGAAAATAGAAATCTCCATCTTTCTGAATCAGCTTTGAAACCAAAATATTCTCTGAACCTCCAACACTATTTATAAGACAATATCTTCCAAATTTTGTATTTGAAATTCTTCAATACTCAGCCTTAAAGTAGGACTTTCCACACTACTTCCAGGCTTGCAATTTTTCTCCTGTCCGACAGCGACTTCTTGCAATTTTGGAGCTTCCATTTAAATACTCAGAACTTCTTTGGATTGCCTAAAAGCTACTTCCATATGATAATCAAGGTCTTAGTGTTCCATTTTGCCTATGTTTAGCCAAAGTGTATAAGAAAAAATTTCTTCAGAAAAGAATTGCAAGTAGAGTTAATGGTCATTGCTTCATACCATTCTGAGTTCGCCAAAACTGCTGTCCACCAAAAGCCAAAACAGACTATTAAGCCAGCTTTAAGCTCCTTTGAAATTTAAAACCTAACTTTTCTTTGTCCAACATCAAACTCAGATTGATCTCTAATTAACCCGAGTTTATTCATGGACTAAAAACTGACCTCCAACACGCCTCTCCAATCTAGGTTCAGACTGTCTTCAGCTGTTTGACAGCACACACAGCACAAATTCAGTTTTGGAGCTTTGCCTAAAAATACCAAAACATGTCTTTATTGTGGAAAAACTTGTGCCACTTATAGAATAAAGTTTAGAGATCCAAATCCTCAGGTTATTATGCACAGTCCTTATGAAAGATTCTTCCGAAAAGCATTTCAAAGTCAGTTAGTGGCTGCTGTTAAAGTCTTTCAGACTTGGCCAACTTCGGCTCAGAGAAACGAATGAACAGCATCACACTCAGCTTTGAGTCTTCATTTGAAATAGAAGTATTTATGTTCTTTGCTCGACCACTGGACCATGGTAATTCTTCAAATTCCAAGTTTATTTGCATCCCAAAAACTCTCCAAGTGTCCATATGACTTTCTTATAGAATCAATCTCACAGTTGAGCTTCCATTACTGTTTCTTTGAATCTCCAGACTTGGCCATTTCAGCTCATCAATTAACAGTGAAAACAGCCCCTCTTAGCATTTTTTGAGCTTCCTTTAAAAATAGCAAACTCCATTTACCTTGATCCACAACTGAACCAAAGTGCCCTCTGAACATCCAAAATTATTTGTAGGCTTCAAACTCCTACTATTTACATGTTAACTCCTTCAACTGGGCTAACCATAACTGTTTTTTAGTGTTTCAGACCTGACCAAATTTAGTCTGTCAGTTCAACCGACAGTGGCTTACTTGCAAATTTTGCTCTCAATTTTGAATATGCATACCTTCTCTCCTACAACCCAGAAGTACTGTCACAGGGTAACCCAAAGTTTATGCATCCCACTATGGACCTGCTGAGCCAAAGTCTATACGGAAAATCTCTCTGGAATTAATTCCAAAAATGCCATCCTGTCACTGTTGCAACTCAGTTAAAAATCTGAATTTTTAGATTGAGTAGTATCAAGTTTCAGTCCTTTTCTTTTCATTTTCAGTTATGCTTGGCTCAAAACTTGTTCCCGCAAAGTTTCAAATGGCTCAAACTCCTAGTTCCACATTTAGAACAAACTTTTCTGAATTCAAAACACAAATGTTGACTTTTGGTCAAATTTTCACCAAGTTTGACTTTCTCCCATAATGACTCATTAACCTTCAAATTTCTTGCTCATCATCTTAATGATTATTGTAGGATCTTAAACACCCTGTGTGTAACAACTTGTATGTTCTTGTCTCACCTAGAAGCTGCAGCTTTAATTGTTCAAGTAGCACTGGATCTGTTTTTGGAGCTTCAGTTCAGTACTTCAGTTAAGTTCATTTGTCCCTCTGTGCAAAAGTGGTTCTTTAAGTTTATGTTAGTTTCTGTAGATGATTTATTTTCTGAAACATCTGATAGCATTTGAGTAGTTACTCAAGTACTGGAGTATACGAAACATATACAAATATTGTCAGTTACTCAACTTTGTAAAGGATTTTTTCCTGAAACATAGCACCGTCTGATATTATAACACATTCTAAAATGACTACTGATGTTGACATAGTTTGATTTCAGGGTTATCATACTGATGTCAACTGGAGCAATTGGAAGGTGATATGTAGGCCGAAGTAGTCTGCAAATTTTCTATTTTTGAATGGGAAACTCGTACAATCAGAT
This sequence comes from Cenchrus fungigraminus, assembly GCA_036936925.1. Classification (NCBI taxonomy): domain Eukaryota; kingdom Viridiplantae; phylum Streptophyta; class Magnoliopsida; order Poales; family Poaceae; genus Cenchrus; species Cenchrus fungigraminus. The sequence goes on along the minus strand of CM072778.1, from coordinate 31,444,874 downwards.
AAATTTGTATCTTTGAAACTGGTTTAATTTTCTATGTGAAATCCTTGCATTCCTGAATGTGAAATTGTTCAGTTTTTGGCCATGTGAATGTGAAACTGTTGGATGTCTGAATGTGAAAGGGTTCACTTCACGGCTGATCCATTCTGACTGTTGCAGAATATGTATGTACTAATGTACATTTGCATCTCTGTGTTCATTTGCATCTGATTCAATTTGTCGATGTACAACCTGAATGTAACCCTCTGTTCTTTCTCTACTTTGCACTCTCTAGAATTCACATAGGTTTTTGTCTCGACCCTTTTTTGCCTCACAAAATACTATATGTAATCATTTTGTGATATGTGAATATTTCATTTTATTTTAGATAAAGAAAAGAGTTCCGGCCTCTGCAACCGCACATAGCCAAGTTTTTACATCATTCTCAGCTTGCTTAGAAGCTTGACACAAATAATAGAGAAATGAGTATACATAGGGCTAATATAATTCAAAAGCATATTCTATTATTACTTCTCCATCCATTCTTAGCGAATATATCCAAAGCGACAATCTCTAGTGTTTTGCTTGCCGAACAGATGATCTCCCTTGTGTCCTCATGTTGCAACATAGACCAAAATCGCAGCCAATATTCTCCTCTAAAAATGACCTGCATAAACAACTTGAAATGCTTTTTCTCAAACACCAAAACATTACGAGTACACCAAATAACCCATAAAAGAGCCGCCACCTCACAAAGATCAGTTTTTTATCTTTTTTTACAATGCCTGTTAACCAATTTCCAAACATATGTCTTATTGATCTAGATGGGGGGTAAGCCCAATAGCTATCTGAACCACTCTCCAAATGTCTTTAGCATGTTGACAATTAAAAAAGAGATGTTTGATTGTTTCATTACAATCACAGAAGCAACATTTTTTACTCCCAACCTACTTTCTCTTGGTTAAATTATCCTTTGTTAAAATGACACCTCGTTGCAGGTACCAAAGGAAAATCTTTATCTTTAGAGTAATCTTTAAGCTTCCATATGAATTTGTTATTAAACGGCACACCTTGGTTTATTAGATACTCATACATAGATCGGACTGAAAATTGTCCATGTTGATGTAAGTCCCAGGTGAAAATATCTCTGCCTTGTTAAAGTTGGTGGTTGGCTATTTTAGCTACTAGGTTGTACCAAGCAATCAATTTATCCCCAACTAATGTTCTTCGAAAAGAAATATTTAGTGGCAATTGATTCATAACATTTGCCACTGTTGCATGAGAATAATGAGCTATATTATATAGGTTAGGAAATTGTTCTCCAAGTGGTTTGGAGCCCAACCAAGTGTCTTTCCAAAATCTAGTTTGTGAACCATCTTTTATGTTGAAGGTTTCACATCTCAGAAAATCTTCCCTCACCTTTAAGAAACCCTTCCAAAAGTGTGAGTCTCTGTTGGTGTTTATAACGTCATCACTAAAGTTTAACCCTCAGCGACGGCACCAGAAACGCCTGGTTTGGTAAAACGAACAATATTTTTGCATTCACTTTATTCTATTATTTGAATCACTTGCTGTTCCAATTTGACTTTATTCAAAAAATTACTTGAAATACAATTAATTAGTTAAATATAGCAAACGAACTCAAAATTGTACCAAATTTTAACATGGAGTACCACATGTTGTGTGTGAAGTGGGAAAAAAGTTAAGAGTATATAAGATAAATATAGGTACGAGTTGCTTCACAAGCGTCTCTTATGTTTTTTCAGAGCTTTGTTGTGCGCCAAAATAAAAATGCACGGCAAAGGCTCCTCTTTGCCGTGCTCTGGATCCAAAACGCACGTCAAAGACACCTCTTTGCCGTGCACCGGATCCAAAAACGCACGGCAAATACCAATTTAATCAAATCCAAATTTTACATAAAACAACACCAAAATTATCAAATGGCATAAAAAACACCAAAATTTTACAAAGAACAACTTATGTTAATTATTACTTATAGAAAAAAATCTTGAATTCAAATTCAAATTTGATCATCACATTTAATCCAAACCTAACTGCATCCTTCTTGATTCTCTGATTCTTCTGCGGAGATGTTTCCATTTATAAACATCTTACCTGATAAAATTGTGAAACTCTCTCAGTTTTTTACCACGGTCTCCACATATGGTATCATGAGATATTGACAAATCTTGTAATTTTTAGACTTCATTTGCATTTTTTAGAATTTTAAAATCATTAGGACACACAGTCGTGGTCGTGTTTCCTAATCAACGTGTTTGAAATTTCTTTTGATTTCACGGGAAAGGTTTTAAATTGGGCTAAATAACATTAATATCATTTTTTCACTCATTTTTTTCTATTAGGGGAACCACTTGTAGTTCAAATTTGACTTTTTTCAAAAATTACGTGAAATGCAATTAATTAGTTAAATCTCTACTCCTAAAAACTTTGAAGAGGAGAACAAACGCGGTCGAACTTTTCACCGCGGTGAACGTGACCGCTCGCGAGCGTCCGCCTCCCGCGCGGCTCGCCCCTCCCGCATCTCAATTTTGAGCTTGTTCGACTGATTTGAAGAACAGTATTCAGTTGGTAGATTAAATAGTATTGTGTGAGAGGAAATAAGCCGAGATAAGCCTAGGTCAGCCGCTCCAACCGGCCAATCAACTCCCCTCCTCTCCGATCTTTTTTGGGTTAATTAGATCTGTGCCATTATAATTTTCATGTTTTTTAAGAACACCATTACTATTCAACTTACTATGTCAGTGCCATTATAATTTCGCACTTGTTCGAAGAATGCCATTATGTACGTCCGAAGCTGTATGTGGCCCACCAGCAGGCGTATTGGAGGGGATCCTATATATTCATATGGACAAGATTGCCCTGGCTCATTCCCTGTCTCTCGATTCCCTGATGTGCGGGACCCACACGTCATGCTATTCTTCAACCTCCAACCGGGAGAGAGAGATTAGGAGGGGAGGGAGCCTGTCCGCCGGTGAGCTCCGACCGACGAGCTCGACCCGCAGGCATGCCGCATCCGTAGCCCGCAGGGTCACTCCCGCACGCACGCCCTAGGTATACCTCTCTCTCTCTCTCTCTCTCTCTCTCTCTCTCTCTCTTCGAGCCACCGCCGCCCTCCCTCCCCGTGCAGCTTTCGTTAATCTTGGCTCAATTCACCAACGCCACGCCCGCAGATCCCGAACGCCAGAGCCCCCTCGCTGCCTCACTTTCACGCTCCAGACCTGCTAGGCGGCTCCCTCCGCATCTCCTCCTTGTGATGGGTGGCGGCACAGAATCCTGCGCGCCGCCGACCCCGCGCTGCCTCGCGAGTCGCCTCCGAATCCGGTGGGGTGGCGGTTGGAGAAGGGCGAGTGGGGTTGGGAGATGGAGGGATCTTGAGGAAGGCTGCTGACTTGGTCTGGTGTGGTGTGGTTTCGGTCCTGATGGTTGAATGTGAGATGACCAAGGGGGAGAGCAACAACATGTAGGCAACCTGTTAAAAATTTTCATACCGTGTTTCACATAATTTTTTTTATATAATATTTCAAAATGCCAATTTAAATTTTTTGAAATTCTCTAAGAACACTTCATTGATTGGATTCGACAGTTCATGCAGGCATGCAACTATGGCAAGGTGAAATCGTTAACACTAGAGTAAGATACATCATCATGTGTTTCTCTTTATTCTGATGCCCTCTTGCATCAACATTTGTGACATGAACCTTCAGATGTGCTAAATGTAACCAAAGTTCCATTTTTATATATTTGGCAAGTTCTTGAAAATTCAATTCACCATTGGTGACCCTTGGCCGCTTCACTTTAATTATGTACACAAGTATTGTGTTTATAACAATTTATGGCACTGAGGCACTGAGCATTTATTTTTAAGTTCTTGCTGAATTATTCATCTTGTCAAGTATCAGTACTAGAGGAGGATATTCAGCCTGTTTGTTCCTTTCTTTGCAGAAGTGACACCTACTGATATCTGTAGACATTGAGAAGGGCGTTTCCTGTCTGGTAAGTAATCATGTTCATTTAGTGACCGCTTACAATTTCATGTACCACTTGTAGATTGTGAAAACATAAGAGATGCATGATCCGATTCCATTGCCTAAGTATATCGGCTTGTACTGTATCATTTTCTATCTTTAATTATTATTGACCTTGTGCTGTCCTTCGGTTCTTTTTCCGAACAGGAGTACGTACAAAGATGCACTTATGGAGATCCAGGCTTTAAGAGTAAATACAGTACTAAAAACAAGAAGTGAAAGCCCTCGACTCTCATATTGCATATCTTAACATATGTTAACTGAAACTTCTGTGATTTGTACAAGTTCGAATTAAATTTCCTATGCAGAGCCCCAGGTGAGTTGTCCTATATATTCTTAGTGGATCAGACTAATGCTTATGTAGCTATGTATGAAATTCACATTTTGTACCGTGTCCATGAATTTATGGTTTTTGTTTTGGTTTCAGCATCAAACAAAGGACTACAGTCCTTCACAGGGGCCTCTCTCTTAAGTCTGCTTCAGTAAACAACAGGTACCTGAAGATGTTGAAGGATGAGTGGCTTGTTAAGTATTGCAGAGGAGATGTAATTGCCCTTCTTAGGTTTCTTGATATTGAGACATGCAAATCAGTAGGGAAATCAGCAATGGTTGTGCTTCTGAAAGCTTTGCGAGTGCAAGATAGGCACTGTATTAGGCCGTACTTCATTGCAAATGCTGAGAATAAAGGTAAATCATAATAAAAGCACAAGCCCTTTAATGCTATATGTCCATAAAGATTCTTCAACGCAGCCTATATCCTACTCTCCAATTGATCTTTTTGCAGAATTTGTTGGTCAACTTATGTTCAGTGTGAATTGCTGACAAAGGATAAAGCAATTAACTCCAATGAAATGAACAATCCTAAATGCCAAGTCCATGGAATTTCTGTGTTTTGTCAAATTGCTTTGTTTGGAAATACCAGAAAAATCAAGTTATCCCTGGCTCCTTATTTTTCTGTTGGCTGGTATTTGCATCCTTATAACAGTTTTGAGAAGAACAACTTTCCATTATCCAACTCATGGATGTTGAGATTGCTCTTTACTGAAAAATAATGTGCAAGCATTTAAAAGCTGAAACTCAGGTGACACCAGACTATCTATGGTTACCGTGCAGCATATTTATGGAATTCTCATAAGAGTCCTATCATTAACATAGCATTGTTGCCTACTGTTCAATGTTGATGAACTGAATAACTTTTCTTTTGCTGAATTTAACATTCCATGTTGCAACAATTTTGTATGCCATAGTGTGGCAGCACTAATTATATATTGGATGCTTGGCATAGCAAAAAAAACTTATTTTATTGAACACAGTATAAGAAACGATCATGTGGAAACGTCATTGATCTTAAGTTTGCCCAACATGTTGATATATTTCATAATTGGTCTATTTCACAACAATACTAGCTGATTAGGTGGAAAAGCTGCACGATGTGAGTTTATTACTTTCTTGCTGAATTTAACATTCCATGTTGCAACAATTTTGTATGCCAAAGTGTAGCAGCACTAATTATATATTGGATGCTTGGCATAGCAAAAAAAAACTTATTTTATTGAACATGAGTATAAGAAACGATCATGTGGAAACGTCATTGATCTTAAGTTTGCCCAACATGTTGATATATTTCATAATTGGTCTATTTCACAACAATACTAGCTGATTAGGTGGAAAAGTTGCACAATGTGAGTTGATTACTTTCTTGCTGAATTGAATTGGCACCACGTGAAGCTACATGAGTAGGAGAGCTAGCAGAAATCGAAATTCGAAGCCCATCAGGCAGACCGAACTTAGTTTCCGTTTATGAACTTTTTTCATTGTTTGAGTGTCTTTCATTTTCTGAACTTTTTCATTGTTTGAATAAATGATATTGCCGTATTATTCACTAACTGTTAGAAAAGAGTTGCATGATGATGAGCAGATGAAGCCCGGGGTCAAGAGGCTGTCGTCCCTGAGCCACAAGGAGGAGGGCAAGCAATCAAAGGGTGGAGCACACTGGAGTTGGCAGGCTGCATGTTTGGCGCGGGAGGTGGAGTGCATCCGCAAGACCGTACCAGCCGTGAGCAGGATACTCTTTCTATGAGACACAACTTCTTCGTCGATTTTGTGGTGCATGAAGCAAATGCCTGGATAGAGTGCTTACCAAGCATTGTAAAACACTATCTTCGGCGCATCACAGGCAGAGATTTTGAATAGACGGAGTGTGGTATTTTGGGTGTCTTTGTCATAGTCACTTAGGCAAATTACCAGATTAATAGATCAAAATGTGCGCTCAACTTCAAGTTGTTTTTCTGATATGATGTCTTAACTTGAGAAATACAATGTCGTACTATATAATTTTTATTGCATGTTTTGTGTATTGCGTTACATGTAATTGGATGCCCGTAGCAACGCACGGGCACAAACCTAGTATAGCAAATAAATACAAAAATCTACCAAATTTTACCATGAAGTATCACATGTTGTATATATGGAGTAGAAAAAAATTCAAAGTGAGGAGAATTTGTTTTGAGTGGTAATTGGATTTGGGACTTAGGAGGACATGTATATGAAACAAAAACTTTGTCGCGCGCCAACCTAAAAACGCACGGCAAACATATCTCTTTGCCGTGCGTTTTTTTTTACGCACGGCAAAGGTGACGAAAAAATCACCTGCCCCTTCTTGTTACTAACAGTCACGGCGGGAGGATAACGGATTGTGGGGAAAAAATAGTTTGTCTTGCAAAAAAAAAATACACGACAAACCCTTGTATTTACCGCGCATCAAAAAAACGCACGACAAACCCTTATGTTTACCGTGCTTTAAAAAAACGCACGGCAAACAATTAATTTGCCTTGCGTTTTTTTTTGTGCATCCTCTAAAAAGCGCGCAACAAAGAAGTTCTTTGTCGTGCGTCTGATAAAAAGTGCACGGCAAAGTGTGATTTTTCGGTAGTGTCGCGTACTCTTTGGCACTAATTTATCACATAAGACAATTAAAATCTAATATTATTCACGGAGAAAGGGAAAGATCGAGGCAAAAGACCACACACATTTGCACCAGAATTTCTCTAGCGTCGCCGAGACTGGTAACCACCACACCATGAACATGACTGGCCATCCTTGTCTTCTCACGTACTTTATGGTGTTCCCCTGCTTATTAAATTGTGCCACACAAAAGTGATCGTGTGGCCGGTGGCTCACACGATCGATCAAATCTTTTTTTTTTTACAACATCGATCAAATCATTGAGGAGCTTATTTACTGTTTCCCCCTCATTAGGCCGGACGGTAGCTCACACGATGCTCACTTGTAATCTCTCTCAAAACAACGGACGCGTATAAATAAGTAGTACCGGATTCTTTCTATTTTATGTGTGTATAGTATATGTGCGTTTGGCTATAGATCAAGGTAGGGCAGTGTGTGCCACACAAAAGTAATCGGAGTGAGATACCGGAGGAAACCAAAATTTGATGCAGACGATGCATGCTGGCGCTGGCCAGTGGCCACGCGCTACCCTTTTGTTTCCTACGGAATGCGATGGTATTTGGGAAGGTGCCGTCTTGACATCATCAAGCGTTTGAGATTTATAAAAAACTATCTCTCAATCACTTTCTTTGTAGTTTGTAACCGTTGATTCTGGATCTAGTGGCTAACTGGACCTTTTTTGTTTGCCAGGTGCTCTCCCCAGCATGATCCAATGATTGGTCAACTTTTTAACAACTTATTATCTTGACTTGGACTACATATACTTGTTTAAGTGGCACTAAAATGAGCATAGGCCACAGAACAAACAACAATGATAATGAATAGCTAGCTGCACTTTGTTGCTCAGTTTATATGTCGTTTGTTGCTTTAGCATTTGCACACCACGGCATCTTACGATGGTGAGAGATATCATTTGGAGAAATGATTTGGGATCCAGTCACGTTCCTTCCCCTTCTTTTTTCATTTCCGAAGTTTTTTTCTCACTGTTATTGCCGGGCCAGTTCAAAATGGCGTTTATTATTTGGGGGTTTCATTTTTTTTCAATGTACTTTCTACGCACATGGTGCAGGTGTAACAACGACGACAAAAAAGAGCCCAATAAAAGCTATATACAATGTCCTTTTTTGTTCCTGGACATCAGATGCACAATTTTCCATTTCCTTTGCAACTAGAAAAAAATCTGAAAACAAAATAAAAAAGCTACAAATAATTGTTTGGCTTGACAATGATCCATGATCTCTTGTGCGAGGGGAAAATAAATCTGAACTTTGTATATTTGAAAGACAATAGTAGCAACAAATAATTGCATTTCTGTCAGTCCAATTCACATGAATAATTCAATAGAAAAATAATGAATTATCTGAGTGAAGTATCTGCCAGGATACAAAGAGATGAATCTATGTATATTTGGCCATACAGGGAACTGTGTTTCTTAGACATACAGAATATAAAAACTGAATGATTTAAATAGAAATACCTACTTAGACATTCAGAATAAACTCACAAGAAGCACGAGGCTATCCAATTCCATTCAAGGTACGAGTTCCATTGCATAGAGAGAGTAGGGAAACTTACGAACACACATAGAGCAGGGAAACTTACATGACTTCGTGGAATGTGCTTTCCCCTTATGAGATCAGAAAATTGTAAACCACACTGTCTAGATAACTTTGCCTTAAAAAAGCAATTCATAACAAAAAAAGAGTTCAGACTTGAGAGATAGCAAAACAAGTAGGTACAAATTTCAGGTGATGGATAAGGTTCACAAGATACTAAGAAGTAGGTCATGAATAAACAGGGATTTAACTTTGGTTTAGATAAAATAATCAATGTCTTGTAGAAGTTCATGATGACTGCCATGTTTGTTTGGGATTATAATCTAGCTAGATTATATAAGTTAGATTTAGGACCACAGTGGAACCGCAAATAATCTGAAATAAGCTAGTGGTCCCATTGTGATCCTTTACTCTACTACCCTTTGGACCATCATTCAACTTATATGTACATAGGAGGGAAACAAACAGGCGGGCCCTACTTTTGAGAAAGAATTAACATAGTAGGACTTAAAAGAAACAAGGAATAACATATCTAGGATCAAATAATCTCATTGATGAAAGTTGTACAAAACTAAACTTTTAATAACACAACCGTAAGCATCTAGGCCCTTTCGCACCTTTGGTAAGGGTGTGTTTCGGTGATAAATGACAACCATATAGTTGTGACTAACCAATTGTTTTGAAGCGGAATTATTTTGGGTTATTGTCATGAGAAATATACGGAAGGTTAGTTACCCCTCAATTTGAATTTCAAAATGTTATTGGGAGAATACGACAAGGCTAAGGACTCTTTTAGTTCCAAGTGTCACAAGGTAATGAAGGACACTTCGAGTAGCTAGGGTTTGCTAGTTTCTAGCTCATAATCGTACTATTAAGAGGGTTTTCCACACTAGTAGCTTGACCATGCCATGAATGCTATGCTAATTATGCACACACTCAAGCTATACCGGACCCTCAACGGCTCAAAGTACTCTTGGAAACATCTTGGATAGAAAAGGTTCAAAGGAAAACTCAAAGGAGACCGAATTGGACGAGTTAAATTTCAAAGTATACCGTCGGATGAACCGACGGTCCATTTTCTAGTTGCATCGGATGATATCTGCGAGCAATGACACTGTGAAGGGCACTGTCGGATGAAACGATGCAACATCGGATGATAGCGTTGGTCTATCTGATAATTTTCTCGTCCAAGATTGAGAGGTTTTGAGTTTGGAGCCTTAAGCACCGGATGAATCGATGGTCCATGCTTGCAGGCATCGGTTCATCCGATGGCTAGTTGATCCGACAAAAAGGTTTTGAGTCTGGAGCCTTAAGCACCGGATGAACCGACGATCCGTGCCCTCATGCATCGGTTCATCTTATGATTATTTGGTCCAAGACAAAGAGGTTTGAGAATTCGGGCTTCAGCACCGGGTGAACCAACGGTGCATCGGTGAAAGCGTCGGATGAACTTTGTGCAATGTCTGTTTAAACGGCTAGTTTTCAGCACTGTGAGTGATCGGATGATCCGACGCTGGCTTAGGGGGAACCGTCGGTTCATCCGATGGTGTTATACTTTCCGCAATACTTTTCCAACGACTAGGCTCCCTTGTCTAGCCTATATATATATATATGATCCCCCTGGGCTCCTTGAGCTGCTCTTGACACTCTGAATACTTCAAGCAGCCAGTGAGAGAAGGATAGTGTGCTTGTGTTCTATTGGGATTCATCTTTTTTCAAGTTTGGGATTCTCTTTCTTAGTGATCAAGTGTTGCAAGTGCGCATACCATGGCATAGCTGAGTGCTGGTCAAGTGAGGGTGTGTGAGCTTGTTACTCTTGAAGTTTGACGACTTCTAAATGGTCTTAGTGATTGCGGAGTTCTTGGTGAGCTCTTAGAGATTGTGGGAGCCCCGAGAAGCGATTGGTGTACACGACTTGAGACCCACCGTTCCGGAGATAGAGAATGGGTACTCTTAGTGAGCACTCGAGTCTTCGTGGCTTCAGGGGGAGCTATACTCTTAGTGAGTGCTCCAACGTGGACTAGAGAGGAGCGTCAACTCCTCGATACCACGGGAAAAAAATTGGTTGTCTCGTGTCCCTTCTCTTTACATTATTGCACTTACTTTCGGCATTTACGTTATGCAATTAAGTTTCCTTTCTAGTTTTGCTTGTGTGCCTTGCTTCCTTCCTATCTTGACTAGGGTGCTTCATATTTGTTAGTGTGATTCTTGCTAAGAAACTTTGTTGCTAGTGTGGTTAGGTTGTAGAGAAAAACCTTTTTAGATGGGCAATACTAGTATCTAGGCTAAGGTTTGTTTAATTCTTCTAGAAATTTGAAGAAGGCTCATATTCAACGCCCTCTACGGGCCATTGATCCTTTCAACAACCAGCATTAATCTCTCCATGTCACAAACAAAAATGCAGCTCAAAGGATAAGGGAGCGAATTAACTAGTGAACAGAGCTATGAACTATCCTCACTCAGTGACGAGATCCAATATTATGAATACCCAAGGATAGCAAAATACGAGCAACTCAATAGCCTCATGGCCTAGCTGGCCACTAGAGTTTTTTTGGGGTTTTTCTGGATTTATTTTTATGAAGGAAAATAGTCAAAAAGCAAGTGAAATTACCGGATTTATTTCCGTAAAGGAAAACGGTCAAAAACGAAGTCATGATGTCATCAAGCTAGGGACCTTCCAAGCTGAAGCTTTTCCTCTTTTACTTTTTTTACTGTACACTGTACTATCTCTCTCGTTTTTACTCTTTTACAGTCTACCTTGCTTTGAGATACAAAAGGAGAGTCTGGGCCTCCTGTATGGAGAGAATTTTTCTTCTCCCCTCCTCTCAGATGGAGCTCTCTCTGTGTGTTCTCTTCTTCTTCCTCTAGCCAGTCGCCGGACTCGGCTCGAAAACACACCAGAGACTTCGGAACTCGTCCCTCTCTCACCTATTTGTATCCCCCTACTACAAACCAGTGCAAATAACACGAGTAGCACGAGCTGGACGTAAAGTATTACTCTCCGCAGGCCCGAACCAGTATAAATCCGGCCTTGTGTCCCCTTTTTGCGCAACCATCTGAGGCCCCACGTGCAATCCATGATGTTACTAACCGGTGATTACAGAATGCCAACAGTTGGCACGCTAGGTAGAGCCTTTTGCGCATCATGTCATTTTTCTTTGCAGGACTCAGATGATCAACGCTGTCGAGAGTTGGGTGCCGGGACGCGCGCGCGCCCCCACAGCTCATACTTCCTCGTCACCACGGATGGGGCTGAGCGGAGACATTCCCCAACCCCTCCGCGCCTCACCGTCATGGTCTCCCATCACAAGCCACTAATGCGTCACCAACAACGTCGCGGGGCGGAGACTACCCATGCAAGTCGGACAGCTACTCGAACGAAGTAACTGCTCGTGTGGGTCGCACAGCTGCTCGGGCGAAGCAACTACTTGTGCGAATCCCACCAGGTGGTGGAGAACTAGTCAGGCAAAGAACTACTCGGACAGCTACTTCAGTCCTTTTCCCGGGTCTCCTCCCCTGCCTTCTTCCCAAGCCGCCGCCGCTCTACATCTCTCTGTAAGCTACTCCCTCCGTCCCAGAATATAAGGTCTTGTTGACTTTTGCCGATCACATTTGACCACTCGTCTTATTCAAAAAATTTATGAAAATGTAAAAACAATTATGATATACTTAAAATATACATGATGATAAAACATATCATAACAAAATAAATAATATTTTCATAAATTTTTTGAATAAGACAAGCGGTCAAATGTGATCGGCAAAAGTCAACAAGACCCTATATTTTGGGACGGAGGGAGTAGCAAGGTAGCAGCAGCGCCTCTCCCCATCTTCTTTTCGCCGGCGGCCTTCTCCGACCGGCGGTCCATGCTCCCCCGCCTCCGTAGCACGTGGAAGATGACCCGTTGCGCGGCGTCCCTCCGCCTCCGCAGCACGCGGAAGACGACCAGCGGCGCAGCGCGACGCCCCTCTGCCTCCGCAGCACGCGGAAGATGGCCAGCGATGCGGCTCTCCGGTGCCTCCGCGCACAGCGGCCAGCGCGCGGCGCTCCTCCACCGCCACCCTCGGCGCGACGGCCTCTCGGCGTGGCGGGCCGACCTACAGGCAGCGGCCTCCCGGCGCGGACGTTGACGGCCGGCGAGCCGTTGTGGCCTCCTCGCCCCTGCTCCAACGGCGCCCCCTCCACCGCCTCGTTCCACAAACACGCTGGCCCCCACCAACCAGATGGAGTTGTGGTTTTTTTTTCATTTTTATTTTCTCTTTTTTCTCCTCAGGTCTGTTTCTCGTTTCTTTTTGTTTGACTTCTGTTTGTTTTTTCTTTTGCTTTTATTATTTTTTCTTTTATGTTTTCATTCGGTATGTTTTTTTCCTTCCGTTCGTTTTCCTATTCTTTTTTCTTTGTGCTGTTATTTTTTCTTCTTTTCTTTCATATTTTTTCATTTCCTTTACATTCTTTCTACTTTTTTTATTTCTTTGGTGTTATTAGTTTAAATTTCATTCTAAGTGACTATTTGTTCCACTCAACGAATATTTTGTCCCTCTTATGTGACTATTTGTTCATTCTGAGTGAATATTTGTTCACATCAGTGAAAATTTGTTCTCACTCAGTGAAGAATTTCTCGTTTGATTGATTTAATGCTATGCGATTCATTTTTCTTTATATACTTGTTGTTTTTTAAATATTTATTTTCCCTTTCTGTAAATATTTATTTGTCCTCTATAATTTGTTGCATTCAAATAATAAGTTGTTCCGACTATAATAATATCTTGTTCTGGCTATAATAATAATATGTTATGTTTATAATAATAACAACTTGTTCCGACCCCGTTCTGATTTGTTCTGATACTACATTTATTTTGTTCGAGATGACATACAAACTTGTTCTGGCTATAATAGGATGTTGTCCTGACAGTTGCTCTTAATTGTTCTAACACTTAATTTGTTTGTTCTAGATGACATACAAAGTTGTTCTGGCTATAATAATAAGTTGTTCTGAACGTTATTCTGATATGTTCTGACCTTTCATTTATTTGTTCGGGATGATATGCAAACTTGTTCTGCATATAACAATGACTTGTTCGGTACCGTACAAATGTTTTATTCTGGTAGTTCGTGGAATTTGTTCCATATGTATATATTCATTCTGGCAGTTCATATGATTTGTTGGGTATGTACAATTTTTTGTTCTGGTAGTTTGTAAATTTTATTCTACGGTGATTTATTGCACAGAATATATAACCTTAAGTAAAAAAATACAAATAAAAAAGTTCATCAAAATATAGTTAAGTGGGATCTTGTTTCGAAGTTTTTATTGTCAGAAATTTAATGATGCAATCGGATTTTAAATTTGATGATTCAAATGAAAGATATAACTTTTTTAATCTTGAGTTTCTATGTGGGGCATGTAATCGTTGCTCTGCGCCAGATTCCATTCGTTCCGTAACCTTCTGTAATGTTTGTTTTTTTTACCGGCTATACATTACTCCTTCTGACCCTTTTTATTTGTCGTCGAAAGCTCATCTCCAGTTACCAAGGAGAGTAAAAAATGACACTAACACCCCTACATTCCAATCATCGGCCATCTGCACATTTGCGCCCTGTTCGTTTGGTTTATCAGCCACCAGCCAACAGTACTTTTCTCTCAGAAAAAACCAGCCACCAGCAACCAGTCAGCAGTACTTTTCTCTCAGAACAAACCAGCACTAGCCACCAGCAACCAGCCAAATGAACAGGCCATTGGATGGATTACCATCAATGCTACTCACCCCAGCATATTTTTTTACAGTAAACAAATCAGCACTCACCCCTACGGCCTAGTGCGGTGATAGGCAACGACTGATATTTGGGGACACAGCACTGTGGCTCCAACGACAGTTAAAAGGTGTGGCTGGTACAGCCTGTTCGTTTGGCTAGTGGGTGATAGCTGGTGCTGGTTCGTTCTAAGAGAAAAGTACTGCTGGCTGGTTGCTGGTGGCTGGTTTGTTCTGAGAGAAAAGTACTGCTGGCTGGTGGCTAGCCAAGCGAACAGGGCGCATAGCTCAGGCATCCTACTGCCACCGCGTGCGCTCGACATACATAGCTAGACCGGCGTGACAGTTCGCCTTCTTGTCGCTGAAGTGACACGTAGACACTGTCGTCCCCCCCCACCCACCCACCCCAGCGAAACGAAAACTAGGCGAATCGAAAGACTACTCGGAAAACTACTGCTCAACAAAAACTACTAGGAGACATACAAGAGGTTGTGCGAATCGGGCCAGCGCAGCTCTCCTCCGACCACGGCGGGCGGCAGCGCGGCGCCATCTCCTCCGACTTTGCCCACCACTGTCGGCGCCCGGCGGTGCCCTCTCCTTCGCCATGGCCGGCGGTGCCCTCTCCTTCGCCACGGCCAGCGGCGCCCTCTCCCCTGCCTCCGCACACTCGGCCGATGGCGCACGTCCTCCACGTCGTGTTTCGCTCCGACGGCGTCTAGCCCTTCGAGGAGCATGCACCGGCGCGGCGGGACCCCTCCTGCGTAGCCTTTCGCCGCGCCAGGGCCGCTGGTGCGGCAACAGTTTCCTGCCGCGCCACGCAGGCTGGCGTGGCCAAAAGGGTTACCAGATGCAAATAACTGTTGGGCGGGGTTATTTTTAAAATAATAATAAAAAGGTTAAAAATAAAAAAGTCGTTGGGCGGCGGGGTGCGGTCTGGGTAAGGAAGAAGGACAAAGAGGTGGGTGAGGAAGAAGAAAGTGTGGGGGGGAGGAGATAAGGTGGAGATAAGGTAGATCTAGACCAATGATTTCAGATCTGATGGTCCAATAATTTCATGTGAGAGGAGATATTATTTCACACGTGTGAGCTGTGGAGAGCCTATTGAAGAAACATGCCGTCGGGTTAGGGCGGCTCAGGCTTCTTTGCAGCCTTATACGGGCCAAAATATAAGCATAATTTCCAAGAAAAGAAATAAAATACCTAAAATGTCAAAAAATCAAGAGTCCAATGTTTGGAGGTTTATTTTTACAAAGTCGATGTTTCGAGTCCCAAAAACAGCAAAGGGTGATGTTTAAAATCCTAAATATGTAATTTTCTCGATTGATGGTCAAGTTATACTATATAGAACAAATTATTTATGGTTACTAAGTGTCTAGAAAAAAAATGCACTTTTAAGAAACATATAGACAGCGAAGACTTCAGTGTGTTGATCCAGCTGAAAAAATGGTAGACATGGACTCTCTCGAGTCTCGAAGCACAGAACACACTACGGCATATATACATCAACACCAAAAAAAAGGCTGATGATCAATTGGAAACCCTGGTTTGAGAACTGAGACTACTCTTCAATATTTAACAAAAAAAAACTGAGGTGGACCATTAACTCAATGCCAGAACGGTACTTTGAAGCTGTCTGAATACTATAAAACAATTCAGATGGCATGCAAAATAAGAAAAAAACATAGCAAGTATTTCAAACCCACAAATCAGTTGCCACATGACAAACCTCACAATCTGTTGAAGCTACAATTTTATACCAGTAAAGCAGGCAAGCACTATAACAAAAACCAGGTTAAATATCAGGTTAACTTGAAAGCAGCAGCCTAGAAGTCATGCACACTACAGATCACCCTGTTCGTCTGGATTATCAGCCACCAGCCAACAGTACTTTTCTCTCAGAACAAACCAGCCACCGACCACCAGCCACCAACCAACAGTACTTTTCTCTTAAAACAAACCTGCCACCGGCCAAACGAACAGGCCGAGTCTAGTAAAGTCAACTACTAAGTTAACCAAGATGGAACTGGATGGTTTTGGCATTAAGAAGATCTCTCTAAACTCATTCCATGATAGGCACACAGCAACTACTTTTAGTTACATGATGGTTATGTTGCCATCAGGGACTTGTTAGATCATAACCCGCTCGCCACCGCCAAGCCACCCGCCGACGGCTGCCGCCGCCGCCACCGTCGGCGGCGGCCAGCGCCCCATCCTCTCCTCTCCTCCCCTCTCCTCTCCCCACCACACCACCACATCATGGTTGTCTCTCGGTCTCCACCGCCGTTGCTTCCCTCCTTCGCCCCTTGCTCGTGTCGGTGGGTCTCCTAGCGTTGTCGTCACCCTCCGCCTCCCTCAGGTCTTCCTCTCGCCCTTCCCCTCCCTTCCTCCTCGTGGTGCCCGGACAACCCTAGATCTGGTCAGTCCAGGGCGTCGCAGGAGTCGGGTCGGGCTAGGGGGCCGCCGGTACCTCAGGGGCCGTCGCTGGGCCGGCTGGAGTGGGCCGCCGGTCGCTGTGGGACTCCTTTGGCCTCATCCCTCAGAAACTCTAGATCTGGACGTCGCCGAGGCTGGGACCATTTCCGGCGCCGCCTCCTCCTCTTCCGGCGCCACCTCCTCCCCTACCCCGCGCCTGCTTCCAGCCTCCTGTCCGGCACTGGCAGCCGCGGCTGCCATCCGGCGGTAGCTGTGGCTCCCCCTCTTGCCGGCGGCCGTGGCGGCCTCAGCTCCCTCCCTACCACCGGCGGCGGCGTCGTCCCCTCCTCCTCCCCGCCGGCATCACCTGTACTCGCGGTCTCGTCGGAGTTCCACCTCGTCGACGGCTGCGGCGACCTGTCAACGGCCGCCCCCTCCTCCCCGCTGGTGGCCTTGGCTCCTCCCTCCAGTCGGCGGCCTCACGGCCTCCTCGGAGTCCTACCGCATCGGTGGCTGCGACTCCCCATCGTTGCGGCCGCGCCCCTCCTCCCCGCCGTAGACCGCGGTCCCCTCCTCGGTGACAGCGTCCCCGCCGGCCTCCCCGACTGCGCTCCCAGATCTGCGGCCTCCTCCTCCTCGCCTGCGGCTTCCCGGCCTCGCGACCCTCCCCGAGCTCCACCTCAGCGACGAACACGGCTCCCCCTCCTGCCGGCAGCCGCGACCCCCTCCTCGACGACGGCGTCCCCGCCGACCTTCCTGACGGTGTCCCCGTATCTCCCTACCGACGTGTCGCGGGCCAGACGACGCAGCTGCGTGGCCACCAGTGTCCCCTCTCTCCGATACTGGCTGGCCACGTTGGGCCCGGCTCCGCTCGGTGGGTTGTGTTAGGCTCCTGAAGCCTACGTCGCCGCCTGGCCTCGCCCCCTCCCCCGGCCGTCTACCCGCCTTGGGGGTCCTCCGCTTCATCGACTTCGCTCCACCGTCGGCCGCCGGCCCCATCTTCGTCGCCTCCACTCCACTGCTCGCCCCGTCTGCTCCTCTCACCGACGACGCAGCTTTCCTCCGCGACCCTCTTCCCTACTGCTCCCCGAGGTTGCCTCTTCTCATGTGCCCGCAACAAATCTCATCGCTTTGCCTCTCTTCTTGGCTCCGGCAGTAGGTGGTGTGGTTTTTTGATTTGGAGATCTTTGGCGAAAGCTTGGCCTAGCGCTCGCTAGTGCTGACGACGGTTGCGCCTGCTTGCGTAACTTACCCTGTTGGGGGTGTTGTCGTGGCCTCCAAATCCTTTTGGTCTGCCAGGTGAAGACTTGGCATGTCCATTCGTGGGCAGGCGGACGATGGCGGCGGCATCGTCACTTCCTTCCTGAAGGCGTCTTCTTGCAAGACCGCTACACTCTGCTCCGCTGTCTCCAGGCTCTTAGGCTAGCGGTGACGTGCGTGTATCCTTGATGTATTCCTACCCTGCAGGCGCATGTTGTCGTAGGTAATTTCTTCGAGCTCTTTTACGGTGGACCATACCACCCTATACCACTGTTGGAAAAGGATCACTATGAAAGGATCTGACGGCTGAGATTAATTATATAGCACCACAACTTGCACCTGTGGTATAGGGTGGTATACATAGGTGGTATAGGTGGTATATGGGTATTATTGGAAGTTTTATCTCGGTGGCATAAACGAAATATATGATTTCTTCATTTCAATTTTTTCATTTCCCTCTGGTGATATGACCAATTTTTTTCAAATTTCAAACAGAATTTGTCATTTCAAATTTCAAAAATGAAAATTTTCAAATTTTTTCATTTCAAATATCTGTGGTATATTTTAATTTTTTTCATTTCCCTCTGGTGGTATGGCCAAATTTTTTCAAATTTCAAAAATGAATTCTTTTTCAATTTTTTCCATTTCACTCTGGTGGTATGGCCAAATTTTTTTCAAAATTCAAAAACAAAAATTTTCAATTCAAATTTCAAAAATGAAATTTTTTCAAAATTTTTCATTTCAAATTTTTCTTGTGGCATAAACGAATTTTTTTCTCAGCCCAAGGTTGCCAAATTTATTAAAAAATTGCAAAAATTACCTATTTACCCTTAAAAAAAGTCATATACTC
Organism: Cenchrus fungigraminus; assembly: GCA_036936925.1. Taxonomy (NCBI): domain Eukaryota; kingdom Viridiplantae; phylum Streptophyta; class Magnoliopsida; order Poales; family Poaceae; genus Cenchrus; species Cenchrus fungigraminus. Next base: position 31,426,059 of record CM072778.1, on the reverse strand, counting down.
CATACCATCACCTGGTCCACCGTAAAAGAGCCCAATTTCTTCTGTGTTGGTGGTGTGGTGACCCTCTTTCTTTCTTTGCTTGTTCGGTTTGTCTTTCTGGCTCCTCTGCTCTTTAAAGTTCTCCTAAAGTTGCGTCTTGTAAAACTCTCTTCTCATAATGAATAACGTGTTTTGCACGTCTTAAAAAAAACTACTTTTAGTTACGCATGTGAAGCAACACGGCTATTCTGTTATGCGATGGCAAAGATATTTCAGTGACAAAATTGTGAAGGAAGGCAATTTTGATATGAGGGCCCAAAACTGGCCGGCCGGTAGCTCACATCACATCGATGCTCAGCCAGTCAGTCTCTAATCTCTGTTCTCAAAAACGATGGACGTGTATAAATAGCGACTGGATGCTTTCTATTTCTCCGTGCATATGGGTGAGATCAATATGGATATAGTGTGCCACGCAACACAAGTACTCTGAGTGAAATACTGGAGGAAACCAAATAATATCGGAGGATAGAATCAAAGGCTTCTTCCGTGTTCATATGTGGACAGGGAAAACTTGTTTCCAGCGAGAGATTCTATGGTGCGAGGAGGATGTTGATGTAGCAACTATAATGATTGTGTTTGAAGGCAGCGCCGACATCACACTCCACTGCTGGTTGCAGATGACCTTTGGTTCTGGGAGGAGGGCTTGTATGCTTAGTATTCAAGAGAGGTGCTGGTAGTGGTGTGGTCCTTGGAAGTAGACACTTATGACAACGCATACTGGTATTCACCTAGAAAAGTCAACAATGGGCCTCTTGGATCACTGGTGCGCATAGTGCAACAAAGCTTGTATTACTGCGAATATAATATTAATGCATTCCTAATTTCTTAATTGCTATATTAAACTATTCCAGCTGAAATAGTCAGAAGTCATGAAAGATATACGTATATTTCATCTTTGATCATAGATATTTTTTGTTCATTAAATACTCTCACCGTTCACACAAGCTTTCTTTGCCGACTGATGTGCACATCTTACATTTTTGGAACATGATAATACTTTGTGATGTTCCCTGCTTAAATATGCATGACGACTGAAGCATGCACTAGTAAATCTCCACCTCGTCCAGCAAGAATTTCATATTCGGATCCATGGCACCGAGTTTATTTTGGAATTAATGAGGTAAAGTGGTGGTGGGAATCCAGCACGGGTTCCATCTATCATATGAGTTTTTTTTTTGGAGGGCATATCATACGAGTTTTTTTAGCCGCAGGCTTTGGAATTCAAAGGAATAGGGGAACAGAGGAACAACAGGGGAAAGGGAAACTGAAGAAGAACAGAGGCGACAGGCTTAGGAGACTCATAGAAAAATGGTGCATTCTATGGCTATTGTGTATTTGTGCATGAGGAAACATAATAGGCATGCATCTTGCTGTAAAACTAGTAGCTGTACAATGCTCAAAGTTGCCATCAGTGCATACTTTTGTCACGACAAATATTTGACAAATTGACTCGTGAGTGTGAATCTGTTCAAACTTTGTAAGTTTTTTTAACGAACCGCACAAAATAGTGCGAGATTAATTGATATAGAAGAAAAATATAAGACTACAACTCTCGTAGGCAGGAAAAAATTAAAAAATAAAAACAAAAACTCGTCCGGTTGGATTGGGAAGTCAAAATAGGAACTTGCACAACTCAACTCGATCGGTTGGATTGGACTATCAACACGATCACACCATTCCGCAGGACAACTGAAAAGAAGAAGCGAAAACTACCATAGCTGGAGTGGTGAAATTTTTTGGTCCTCTTACAAGATCTATTAGGAGTATTGAACGTAAACTAGTTACAAAAATAATCACACGAATGAATCAGAAATCGTGAGACGAATCCATTAAGACTAATTAATATGTCATTAGAGATTGGTACTGTAGCATGATGTTGTCTAATCATGACATAATTAGAGCATGTTTGGATCACCTTTAGTCCCTTGACTAAAATTAGTCAGGCTAAAAAATTTTAGTCACCCCTGTTTGGAAGCAAGGGCTAAAGTGGTATCAAAAGAGCATTTAAAGTCCATATTTCTCTCTCCCTCTCTATTCTCTCTCCTCTCCCTCTCTCTTCTCCCAAGGTGCGGCTGGGCCTAGGACAGTGGGAGGATGAAGATGACCATTAATGAGGAGAGAGGAAGAGGAGATTTTAATCTCTTTTTGCCCCACCTCTACTAGCAAATTTTAGCCTAACATGTTTTGAAGTTTAGCTCCTACAAGAGTCTAAAATTAGCCTGACATGCTCTTAGGCTTGTTAGATTCGTCTCAAAAATTAAGTTAGGGGTTGTGAAATGGGTTTATCATTAATACACATTTAATACTTTTAATTAGTATCTGGAGATTGATGTGATGACCTGATGGGTAGTTGGTGAAATTCTTCATAAGGGCCTAACAACCAACAGTCGTCCATGTAGTTACCAGCAAAGAACGACCCCACGCCGATGGGGAGACGAGGAAAACCAGACCGCGCCATACCGACGAGGCCGCCGTCATGTGGCACCTGTCGCCATAGCGTCGCTGCAACATCACCCACCATCCGTTCAGCCTCTACCATTGAGTGGCTGACGTGTGGGCCCAAACGCGGTGGGACCCACACGGCAGTGACCCAATGGCAGGGATGTGAACGTTAGAGGAACCGGTTCCTCCGACACAGTGAAATCACCGGAACCGGAGCACACCACGAAAACACGCCTCCCCCCGGCCCGCGCCTCTGCAACTCCGGCGGTCCTCATCCGCGTTGCTCCTTGGCTCGTGAGGTCGGAGCCACCGGTGTTCGTCAAGATGCCGCTGTTCCTCAAACTGTTGCTTCACTTGTATGCGTTGTGTTGCAGTTCAGCCGCATACTACCCTGGTGATATATATGCTGATGTATGGATCCAGTGATATTGTTGAGGTGTAGGCTGGATCACATGGTCATGTGTTACAGCTGATCAGATTATTTTGTACTTACTAATAAATATTTTTGTCCATAGAAACTACTATTACAAAGTTGCATTGAGGACTATAGTTTCTTATTATAGAGCCTTCAAGATTTAGACTCCATGAGTAGAGTCTGGGTTGGGAGTGCCCTAACCTTCATATATTCCTGATATATGTTTACACGTTGATCAAGCATCTTCGTCACCGTCTCCTCCAACTTGTTTCATGTTTGCCGCCGGCCAGCGCCCCAACGACCGAGCAGCCCTCGGTAGTCCACGTCCCGGAGGCGCAGCAGCAGGTACAAAACAATTCCCGAGATGAACCCCAGTGCGGCGCTCGAACCCGTGAGCGACACGCCGGCGCAGACGAGCATGACGAAGGACTCCTCCTTCGTGCCCATGTCACGCGATGCCATGGCGAGCTCGATCCCAGAGAAGAGCAGCATGACGCCCAGTATCCCGATGGGAAACTGCCCGAGGATCGTCACGAACGAGTTCCCGAACACGAGGCCGAGCACCAGCTTGCCGATGGCCAGGAACACCACGGACGCGCCGCTCCGGGCGCCGAAGCGGTACTGCCCCGCCAGCCCGCCCGCGCCGTGGCAGCACGGCATGGCGCCGAACCAGCAGCCGACGAAGTTCATGAGGCCGACGCTCACCGACACCCTCGCCGGGGAGAGCTCGGCCCGTTCGGGGAACAGATCAGACGAGAGCTTGCACACGGCGATCACCGAGTTCAGCACGGACAGCGGGAGCTGCGGCACGGCGCCTTTCCAGAACCCGATCTTGAAATCGCCCCAGGTGATCTTGACGATCCGCAGCGGCGCCGGCCCAAAGCGAAGGCCTCGCACAATCGACGGGTCACGCACGAAGCAGAGCAGCAGACCGAGCGCGAACACGATGAGCGCCGCCGGGACACGGCTGCAGGAGCGGCGGCGACGGATCGTGCCGTCGCTGGCGACGTCCTCGTCGTCGCCGGAGCCGGTGGCGAGGATGATGAACAGCAGCGCCGCGAGCGCGAGGACCAGGCCGTCGGGGCCGAGGAGCGGGCGCGCCACCGCGGTGGAGGCAGAGGACGAGTGGGAGAAGTCCTGGACGTAGCGTATGTACTTGACGGCGGTGAAGGCGAAGGACAGCCCCTGCGAGAGCTGGACGCCGCGCACGACGGGGAGCGGGAGGAAGCGGTAGAGGCATGTCATGAGGCCCGTGGCGCCGAGGAAGAGCAGGACGGCGGCGACCGACAGCCCCGCGGACATGATCTGCGGGATGGTGAGGTGCGCCGAGGAGAGCGCGACGGCGGCGATGGACTTCATGGGCTGCACGGGCATCGGGATGCCGAAGAGCAGGCCCGTGGAGAAGTTGTAGAGCGCGGTGAAGATGAGCGTGGTGCCGAGGTCGAGGTGCGACGCCAGCGACAGCGCGAGCACGATGGGGATGTAGGTGCCCAGGTCGCCCACCGCGCCGCCCAGCTCGGACCAGAAGGACGTCTTGAGGCGGACGGAGGAGGGGAGAAAGCCGAGGCGGCGGTCGCTGCCCTCGCCGGGGAGGAGCGGGTCGCCGGCGGGGGACGCCATGGGGATGGGCGAGCGGCGACGACTTCCTCTGGCGGCGCACGTTCCTGACGGGAGATGAGGGCCCCCGGTGGCTCCACTGAGCTGATAAAATATGCGCGGTTGATGTTCATCAAGAATTTAACACGAAGATGCCATCTAGATGCTGTTTCAACAGATTAAGCTGATAAAATAGTCCGATATTTTCATTGTCATCATTAACAACACATATCTTAAGCCTGTCTCTGTCCATTTTGATGTGGTGTTCGACAGATTAGAAAGAATTTCTGAGAACCGTTTTGAAATGTACAATCTTTTTTTCCTCGAATGTAAGCAACCTTTTGTTTTGATGTTTTCCCCCTAAATCTTGAAAGCAGAATTACTCAGGTGTTAATTTAAGTGACTTTTGGAATTGTGTAGGGACGAGGCAATCTTTTCTGGTGTTCCTGTGAGGCTGTGACATAGATTCCATCTGTCATCGTTATTGGAAATGTAGAGGTGTCAAGTGGCTCTTCAAGCGACGAGGGGAGGGGGATGGGATAACATTGGAGGATCATCTGATATTTTCTTCTTTCAGAAAAAGAACGTCTGATATTTTCCCATCCGGTTGCGTAGTCACTCGGACACTGACGCGTTGGGCGACAACGGACTTGCGTGGTCGCACGATAGAGCTTTTAGAAAATGATTGAGACACACGCTTGATGTATCTTGGTGTAGTGCTCCTCTCTTCTTTTCCTTTCTTTCTAGCCTTGGTGCAGCTGTTAGGTCATTTTGTTGGTCTTTGTACCTTTGTTTCTTTGTTCTGTCGTGCTTTGAGTTTCTCTAAAGTCACTTCGTTGTAACTCATTCTCTTCTCTTAATGAAAAACGTGATAGGCACGTCTTAAAAAAAGACACACGCTTGATGTGGAATATAGTTTGTATGTCTTTCGATATACAACCACCAAGTAGTATTGCAAATATCTTTGCTTCTTGGCTTAAGAGTCTTCCTTTTAAGTTGAGAAATTAAGTGTTAATTGGTACATCAATCTTGTATTGGGTTTTGTGCTTCTGTCGAAACGTCGTGGTTTTTCAAAGATCAAAAACTAATTCATGTATGCAGGTTATCTTAGAGGGACATATTGGATTCAATGTTGGGCGCTCTATCTAAAGAGGAAGAGAAGCTAAGGCTGTTAAGTGGCAGCCAGGGTTGGAGGTCACGACTATGGACGTCATAAGCAAAGTTGGGTGGAACATCTTCAAGAGAATTGATAATAAGACTCGGTTTAGATTGTGTTGTTGTCTCCTTAGGGTGTGTGTCGCTTTATATGGTGTGCGACTTATATGCTGCAAGGTAGAGTCTTTGTTGGTTGTACATGGTCAAAATTTTGATTGCGGAGACCGAATTTTTAATCCTTATTTAAAAAAAGAGTAAAATACATCACTGATCCCTAAACTTGTCGTGTTGTGTCATCCTGGTCCCCAAACTTGCAAAATACACGAATAGGTCCCCAAATTTGCTAATTGTGCTATAGGGGTCCCAATTCTTTGAATCGAAGACTTAAAACTCCTATATGATCTAACATCAATTGTGCTATCTTCTTCTTCCCGGAGCAGTTCAGCCAGCCATGGACTCCAGCACGACAACATGCCATCTCTTCTCTCTTTGCACCGAATGAAGCAAGAACAGTAGCTCACTTCCCTCTTCTTCGATCTTCTCCATGAAACCAAGAAGCAAGCCATCAACTCCCTCCTATCCCATGTGCTAGATCAGAGCACCACAACCCACACCCCACTACATGGAGCTTGCGATGCCGACCAACTAGCTCGGATCTGTAGGCCATAAGACCTCCTGAAACTAGCACTGTGATCTGGACCTAGTGTCGAGTCTGGAGGTTGTGCTGCAAGATGTGTGGGAGGTGGTGCTCGGACGGCTATCCGACGAGGCGGGCAGCTGTGCCACGAAGTGTGAGGCAGAGCATGAAGCACGGGAGCAGGGCCGACAGGACCTCAAGCTCTAGACTCCACCAGGTGCTCTTTCTCTCCCGTCGGCGTTGAGGCTGCCATGGGCCATGGCTGTCTTTTGCTCCAAGGCTCCAAGCCGTGGTGCCTATGGTGGTGGTGAAGGGGATCAAAGAGATGATGGAGGACCTGTAGAGCTGCCCGTAAGTAGATTAAGTTCATATTTTAAGATTTGAAACCCAAATGGTACGATTAGCAAGATTAAAGATTTTTTTTTGGTATTTTGTAAGTTTGGGGACCGGGATGACACAATGCCACAAGTTTAAGGACGGGTGAGACGTACTTTACTCTTATAAAAACTAGTGAGACTGAAACATTCTTTTACAAGCTAAACTCCTACATTCTCTCTTGATAGTTTGAGCCACTTGTCACCCAAACGCACCCAAACTCACTGCGGTGCGGACCAGGATTTGTTGACTGCTTGACATCGCGTCCGAATACCACCCGCTAACCGCGCGCACCAACCGTTGATCCTCCCGAAAACCCAACCCGCCCGATGCGGCCAATGCCGCGCTACCTCTACTTCCGCCCCGCCGCAGACCATGCCCGCCCCCACCGCCACCCCCTCCTAGCCCACCTCGACGCATGCGCCTCGCGGGCCCACGTCGCCGAGCTCCACGGCCGACTCATCCGCGCCCACCTCGCCCCGGACCCCGCCGTGGCCGGCCGGCTCGTCGCCCTCCTCGCGTCACAGGCGGCGGGCCACGACATGCGCTGCGCGCGCAGGGTGTTCGACGGGATGTCCCGGCCGAACGCGCCCGCGTGGAAGTCCATGATCAGAGGGTACACCGGCCGCGGCGCGCCCGGGGACGCGCTGGCGACGTTCAGGGCTATGGTTCGGAGGGGTGTCACGCCCGACAGCTACACCATGGCCGCAGTCGTGTGCGCGAGTGCTGCTGGTGATGGCTGGAAGTGGGAGTGGCTGGCGACCGGGGACGCGGTCCATGCGATGGTCCGGAAGATTGGGTGTGCAGAGGATCTGTACGTCATGTCAGGACTGGTGAATCTGTACGGCACCTTTAGAAGTGCTGAGGATGCAATGAGGGTTTTTGGGGAAATGCAGGAGAGGGATGTGGTGTCTTGGACCTCCATGATCTCAGCTTTTGCACAGCGTGGTTTGTGGGATGATGCCTTGAGGTTTCTTGCTGAGATGCAGGCGGATGGGATTACTCCTAACAAGGTCACGATTATAAGCTTGCTGTCTGCTTGTGGGCATAGCCGGGCTGTTGACAGAGGCCAGTGGGTGTATGATCAGCTTAGTGAATATGGAATCGAGGCTGATGTGGATATAGGAAATGCACTCATAAGCATGTTTGCGAAATGCGGGTGCATGTCTGATGCTTTGGAAGCATTTAAGGCCACGCCTGCAAGAAATACTAAATCATGGAACATGCTGATTGATGGGTTTGTGCAAAATCAGAAGCATCAAGAAGCACTGACAATGTTTGAGGAGATGTTATTGAATGACTTCAATCCAAATGTCGTAACACTTGTAAGTGTTTTATCAGCCTGCACTCAGCTTGGTGATCTTCAGCGAGGGAGGGATCTCCACAATTACATAAAAAGTTGTGGGATTAGTTGTGACACCATCCTTACGAATTCTTTGATTAACATGTATGCCAAATGTGGCGACATGGAAGCAGCACAAGTGGCTTTCCGGACTATGAAACAGAGGGATGTTGTTTCATGGGCAACCATGGTTTGCGGTTATGTGCAGGGACGGCAATTTACAGCGGTCTTCATCTTTTTCGAAGAGATGAAGGCTGCAGGAATTGTAGCGAGTGAAATGGCACTGGTTAGTCTACTTTCTGCTTGTTCACAGCTTGGGGCACTTGATAAAGGAAGGGAGATACACACTTATATAGAAGAACAGAACATCAAAAGAGATGTATTTCTAGAAAGTGCCCTGGTGGATATGTATGCAAAATGTGGCTGCATCAACATGGCTGCTGAAATATTTAGCAAAATGCAGCATAAGCGAACCCTCACATGGAATTCTATGATAGGAGGTCTTGCAAGTAATGGGCATGGGAAAGAAGCAGTCCAGCTCTTTGACCAGATGCTTAAGTTTGGAGATCCCAAACCTGATGTTATTACTTTCAAGACAGTCCTTGGTGCCTGTGCTCATGTGGGGATGGTTAGTGAGGGACTCCGTTATTTCCGTTCCATGTCGAATTCTGGTGTTGCCCCTGATATTGAGCACTACGGTTGCATAGTTGACCTCCTAAGCAGAGCTGGGCTACTAGAAGAAGCATTTGAGTTCATCACGAAGATGCCAATAGAGCCTAATCCTGTAATTTGGGGATCACTTCTTTCAGCTTGTAGATTTCATCAAAAAATAGATTTGGTGAGGAGAGTCAGGCAACACATAATTAAGTTAGCTCCCAATGATGTGGGAACACATGTGCTGATTGCAAACTTACATGCTGAAGGTGGTCATTGGGATGATGTACAGCAAATAAGAGAGCAGATGGGAAAGAGGGGTATAGAGAAGTCACCTGGTCACAGCTCCATCCAAGTTTAAACCTTCATGATGTAGTTTAACGTGATATGTGATGTACCTATAGTACACAAGGCTGGCAGGAGCAACGTCAACCAGTTCAGTTTCTGTTTTTACAAGACACTAGGCATCACATGTCAATTTCCATTAACCAGTGTATGTTTGATTCACTGTTGTATTATTTTTGGGGTCAACACTGCCTAAACATTTTGTGCAAGGCCTCTTTGAATAGCTAAATACTCACACTTGGCAATGGTGCAAGCTCAGATAAATTTGTCCATGGTCATGGTAGCATAGCTTGGAATCATATAATGTTCATGCACACAACTGAAGCTGTGACAAGAACATAAGACATGTAAAATATGCTCTTTCATATTTCCATATGAAAGTTAGAACATAACAGCTATTCAGTTCATAGATAAATCAACATAGTTTTTTTAATGAACAAAGTGTTCACTAAGCTCTGATATTCTTTATGTTTGAGTTATGCTCATATTATTGAAGAATCATGCTTTGTGGCTAAATTTTGTACATTGATTTGCTTAGCATGTTCGATTCTCTTGTTCCGAATAAATAACCAGTTGCATTTTTCAACTATTGCAGTGTTCATGTAGTCGACATTCCTACATTCTCCAATCTTACAAGTCCAAGAGCCAAAATCGCAACCAGCCCTTCATTGGACATTGAAGTACGATACTTACGATTTTTTTTATCAATTTCCAATTAGTTGATATTGTCTAAGGCAAGTGAGTATGCAATTATTCATTTTGGGATTGAATGAAGACGGTTAACTCTCAGAAGGCTGAGATTAAAAGGCCAAGCTCCATGAATAGGTATGGGCAATTAACCTCACATCTTTTCTGCAACATATCGAATGTTTAATAGTGAGTAATTAAAAGGAAATGAACCCCACTAAGCATGCATACTGAACAAACAACACATGGAGTTTTATAGGCCCCATTTCAATTTTCCCCGGAAGCTTTGGAACATCCAAACCCATGAACCCCACTAAGCATGCATACTGAACAAATGACAAATTGAAGTTTTATAAGCGTCATTTCAATTTTTCCCAGAAGCTTTGGAATATCCAAACCCGTGAACCGCACTAAGCATGCATAGTGAACAAATGACACATTGTGGGCATGACGGATGACATATTTAGCATTTGCAAAAGTTCCAGAACAATTACAGTAAGATATGCATTTTTTTTGTATTATGACAAAATTGTATGATGTGATTCTGAATGACAGGCCAGACAGCTCATCTACAATGGTGGATCACAGAATCCCAAGTAAACCAATCCTAGAAAGAGTCCCGATTTCAAAGCCACATTACTGGTTAATTGACAGTGGAGGCCATCACACTATACGTGAAGCTTTGGCGCGTAACACAAGAGGTGGTGTTACAGCCGGCTGTGGAGGATGTCGTAGCATGATGGTCCAGTTCGGCCACTTATTCTGCTAGATCAGCATATCGAATGTTGTTCGAGGGCTCAACTAGATTCGCTGGAGACCCGTCTGGATAACTTGGGTGCCTCTCAAGGTTAAGTTCTTTACCTGGCTTGCTGTATGCCGACGGATTTGGACGGCTGACCTGTGCCTGTGCCATGGCCAGGGCCTTCAGGACCTGACTGCTTGCAAGCTCTGTGATCAAGAAGTGGAAATGGCTGACCATCTTTTTGTCACCTGCAGCTACTCCAGACAGCTCTGCCTGGTCATGGGCAACCTGCAGCTCAATCAAAACTAGCTATTGTGGTTGTATCCGAGGTGGTGATGCCCTCATCATACTGCCACTGGACATCAGAGAGTTGTTGAATTGGTGGTTACTGCTGCGGGAAAACCACAACAGCCCCAAGCAGAAAGGAATTGACTCAGTGGTGATGCTGGTGATCTGGAGCTTGTGGAAAGAAGGTAACAGCAGACCATTTGATAACCACCCAGGGCGAAGCGTCAGCGACGTGGTTGACCACATCTGGCAGGAGGGGCAGCTCTGGACGAAAGCAGGAGCAAAGTGGATGGCTGCGCTCGGTTGGCCCTCGTCGGCGTCGCCCGCCTCAGTAGCAGCAGGGCATTATACGATAGCCTGAGTATTTGGGCCTTTCCCCTCTCGTTGTGATAGTTTGTTTGCCGTATAATCCGCCAAACTTGTAAAACCCGTGTGTGATGGTCCATGTTGCAACAAACTATTTCTTGTTAATACAAAGATATGTAGCTCTTCTGCATATTCTCGAAAAAAAGAGAGTAAAGACTGCTGGAACGTGAGTAATTGTTTCAGTTTTTCTAGAGACTTGCTCAAACATCAGTACTACATGCCAAAAGACAAATCTAGCATTTGAAATTTTTCTGGAGATTTATGGCCAGAGTCCTAAAGTCTTGTCTGTTTTAGATGATGAAATGGTCCTAGCTGAATGAGAGCCATGTACTACTTCATGTTCATTTGTCAACTGCCATGGTGGATCTGAGGTGAAGCAGGCCCTGAAAAGTGTCGCAAGTGGAGTTACTGAATAGTGTATGCACTGCATGCTGGTACTGAATCTCTCGGCCCATGAGGAACGCAGTGCTAGCCGCACAATCAGCTGACGCCTGATGCTACTGCACCCATTGTACAGAACTTGTGCAAGGGGTAGAAAACCTTGTGATGTGAAAAAGTTGATCAGCGAGGTTAGGAGAAGGTACGAGTACGATCGTTAGCAAACGAGTTCTTCTTGGCTTCTAGTTCCACTGTCCGGATTGCTGGTATGTTGTTGGTACCCTGATTGCTGTTATGATGCTGCACAGCTCAATTCTCGAATGCCCAGACCCGTGCCTGTTGCGTCAACTTTATCTACAGTAAGGTTATGCAGCTTTTGGAGTGCGACCATACGGCAGATCTGCAAATTGACCCTTCTGTGGCATCTTTCTTTTTTCGAAACGAGAATTTACCTGTTTCACACCCGGACCACATGAATGTCCCCAGCATAATGTGCGCCGGTACTTTGCAGGAGTAGGTTGGTAATGTTAATCAGGCTTTTGCCGTCCTAACAAAGCCTTGAGGGAATGAGCTTTTTTGTGGAAAAACGGAAAAGATTATTAAAAACGCACTGTAGTCAGCAATCTATGTTCGTAAATTTGAGTAACGAAAGTTGGGTTGAACTTGAACCATCAAAAATACTGTAATGGAAAAAAAAAATTGGCCCATGCAGGTCTCGAACCTGCGACCTTCGCGTTATTAGCACGACGCTCTAACCAACTGAGCTAATAGGCCTTTTTGGTAACTGCGGGCAACGCAACTATTTAAAACATTACTTGATCAGAAACTAGCACACACCTCTCCATCGTAGTTCAGTGTCTCTTGGGCCGTCTCTTGTTTGCTGCTTCATGATTGCCCGCCCGTGCAGGGCATCCCCAAACTATTTCCAAACCCGTCGATGCTAAATTTTGTCCATCTTGACGCTCACCCTTCACGCCACAGTTCAAACGCCCAAAGTCAGGAGAGCTGGTGCAGAGGCAACAAAGCAATGGCGCATGTGCCCAAACGCGCGCTACACTTGACGGACGCGATCGATCCGGACCGGCCGGCCGGCGGGCGGATCGCCTGCCCGTGCCGTGGTCCGCGCCGCGCGCGTCAGGACTCGGGACGCGGGGAGGCCCCGCCGCCGGGCCTCTCCACTCTCCAGGAGTCGCGTGCCAGCCGTCTGCCATGCACCGGGGGTCGGGGGAGTCCTAGGGCTAGGGGTGGGTAGCGCGGCTCGGCTCGGCTCAGCTAGCGTCGATCGGGCACGTGAACGCCGTGGTCCGTCGTCCACCCTGCTCCGATCCTGTGCATGGTCTGATGTGGGTTGTGTCGACTCGATCACCGAGTACCCTCCTCGGGGTCTCTGATTCAACGAGCAATTTTGTTCTTGTCAAAAAAAAAAAACGAGCAATTTTGTCACGGGCATGTGCCTCGGGACTTCAGGCCCCGGTCGCGGTCGGGTACCCCAAATGAGAGAAATCATGCCATCAACGTAGTGCGCCGGAACATATCGGACACTGATCTCGTGCGTGATTTTTCAATCGCCACTCTGCGCGGGTAGCAAGAGGGGTTTTGCACACCTGCACCTCCTTCCCCCGACGCCCGCCACTGACGCGCAGCCGCACCTAGAAGAAGAATCTGTGTGCGATTTGCGACCCACCCGTGCCGGGGAGATGCCGCGCGCGTGTGCGGCGGCCTCCTCGACCATGTGCGCAGCGCCACCACTTCAATTCAACTACTTGCCTTGGCTGCCGCTGCTATCCTATTGTAACAAGCTGGCCGGCCGGCCAGATACGTCCTGCCCGCCCGCGCGCAGCCTCCCAAACGAGAGACACCGAGGTGGTGCCGGTGCGCATCTCCACGGATCCCAGATTTGTTTAACCAGCCTCGCAAGGTTACAAGCGCTACTGCACATCCGGGAGCTTTTCGCGGGAGCTAGCTGCAGGTGTGTGTTCCGCATTGAGAAAGGAAACCAGCTGCCTGCCTGCTGACCACTCTCTAGTTTATTTGTGCTCGTCACAGAGCAACAACGGCCATCGTCGAGGGAGAGCGACTTGGCGTGTAGCGGCAACAACCGCCTTGTGCGGATCAAGCATGGCCTGATGAGCAAGAGTGAGACCGATAGAATCGGTGGCGGTGATTCGGCAGCGACAGTTTGCATTGTTCAGATGGCTAGTGGCTTTATAAAAATTCAATCTGACAAGAGGGCGTGGCAAGGGGTCAGAGTGCCTCAAGTTGTGCAGCAAATTTAGCAAAGAGTGATGCACTCACTAGTCACTACTTTTATACTGCAAATACACATACGTACTGATGGAGAGGATCGCGTAGAAGCATTTGCGGTTGCTGGTGTCAGCAAGCTGAGAAAGTTGCCACTGGTGCCTTCGTCGCCGTGCTCCGCGCCTCGCCACGCCACGCAGGCGCAGAGACGGGGACGAGGATGCTGACGGCCATTCATTCGGACTAGCACAATGGAGTAGTACGTCAATGTGTAGTTTCTAGAGCTTCCTACGACTGCAATGAAGTCATTTTCCATGGATCCGACGACGCTTTCCAGTCTCCTCGGTGCCGTTTTATTCAACTATGACGGCATTCGCTAACAGAATTTCATGTCTTTTCAGATTCTTCAGTCTGCCTGCCACACCATTTTACGATCGATTTTTTCTTCACCGGATCGCGCCGCGATGCGATTTTACAGTAACCCCGCTATTCCCTTACCAATTTACAGTAGCTCGCCATGTCCTAGGCTATAGCTAGCTGCTGCAGCTGATGTTGCTCTCCTCGCTGCCGTCCGCGTTGCTGTCACTGTGATTGTTCTCCTCCGCCCGCCACGCGGACGCCGAGAAGAGCGGCCGCCCGTGCCACCCCAGCGTCAGGCACCCGTCGGCCTCCTCCACGCAGTGGCCCTCCCCGGAGAAGAGCCCCACCAGCATCCTCGCCTGCCGCAGCGCGTTGGCGCCCAGCGGCACGCCGGCCAGCCCCGCGCGCCCCAGCCGCTCCCGCCACCGCCGCAGCGGCTCGTGCCGCTCCCTGCGCTCCGCGCCCTCGCCGCACACGATGTCGCGGATCTCCCGCTCCAGGTACGCCTCCGCCGCCGCGTCGCCCGCGCCGCCGCTCGCCGCGTCCAGGGAGTCGAACACCGCCGAGTAGTAGAAGAGCGCCTCCGTGAACCGGTCCAGGAACCCCGGCTTGTTGTGGTCGGCCTCCTGCTCCACCACCGCCAACACCCTGGGGCGCAGGGACGACACGCAGTCGAGGACGGCGTCGATGGGCGCCGTACGGGCGTCGTCGTCGGACGGGTCGGCGACGAGGCGGTGGAGCTGGAGCACGGAGTTGACGGCGACGGCCTCGCCCTGCGACACCTGCAGCATCCAGGGGCGGACCTCGTCGAGGCGGTTGGCGGCCACGCCGCGGAAGGAGAAGTGGACGCGCACGGAGCGCGCCAGGTCGGCGAGGCGGACGCCGACGTCGCGGAGGTCGTCGCGGCCGGGCGGGCAGGGCGGGCCAATGCCGGTGAGGCGGAGGAACGGCGGCCCGCCGGGGCGGAGCGCCAGGGCCTGGATCAGCGCGGGCCACTGGAGGCCCTGCATGAGGTTGAAGTCGATGATGTGGACGTGGCTGCAGCCCTGGACGGCCTCCAGGATGGCCTGGTTGGCCGTGAAGTGCGCGAACTTGAGGTAGGGCCCCGCCTCGTAGAAGTGGTGGTAGAGGAAGGCGCGGTCGGCGTCGGCGGCGGGGGGCTGGGGCGGAGGGGGTGCCGACGGCGTGGGAGGGAACAGCCTCCGGGACAGCGCGGCGGTGAAGTGGACGGCGACGCGGCCGATGCCGGAGCCCGGCGAGACGGCGGCGAGCGCGGCGTGCGCGTCGGCCAGGTGCGCGGACGCGCCCGCGTGGTCCCCGGCCTCGACGGCCCCGGCGCAGCTCATGAGGAGGTGCACCAGGCGGATGCCCGCGGCCTCCTCCTCCTCCCGGCGCATCTCCGCCAGCGCCGCGGCCAAATCGGGCAGCACCGCGGGCATCGCCGCGCAGTGCATGTCTGCCGCCGCCGCGTCCGCATAGTACGCCACCCCGGCGGCGTCGGGCACCAAGGTGGGCAGCGGAGGCAGGGCGGCGTCGAGCCCAGGGTCCGCGGGCCACTGGAAGGGGAACGCGCCGCCCATGGCCATGGCTCGGTGGCGTGGGCCGGTGACGCGGTCAGTAGACTGACTGACGGCTTCGCGCTTGGCGGGCGGTGCCGGTGAGTGATGTGGAGGGGAGTGAGGAGACGGGGGCGGGGGCGCGGGGGGTTAAGGTGGTGGGAGAGTGGGAGGTGACGTCGGAACGGCACGGGGGGGAGGTCGGTTACACGTGGAGAGGCGGGCACGAGCACGGGGCGGGCGGGGACACGTAGGCCTCGGGTCGGAAGGATAGGCCGGCGAGCGGACCGAGGCGCCGTGGGGGCGGCCTGCTCCTTCTGTCAATTCCTGTTTCCTGATCTTGTCGCGGGGATCTCACCTCGGAGTGTGCAATCCTGTAACTGTACTGTAAGACTACCGCGCAGGAAGTTTCCTCACTGTCGTTCTACTACAAACCTTCCTCCCAAGTCTTCAACAGAAGTTCCACGCACGCGTCGGATCTTTGTTAGATTTAGAGTTAGCATCAGCACAGGAAAGTGCTTCGCACACGGTCTATCCGTAGACCGCAGACTTGAACACATAAATTTTAGCGTGTTTGTTTATACTTGCTAAGCTAGTTTGTTTATATTAAAACTGCACTTAGTTACACGATTGAGTCTTTTGGGTACCATTTGTTTTAGAAATTGTATGGTGTCATAACAAAATTAGGGTACTACAACTCGCGGACAACACCCTTTTTCTTGGCACAACATAGAATTTTGAATTCGGATGATAGGAAATCAAGTGTTGAGACTTGAGAGACAATATTGGTCTTGTTCGTTTGTGCTTGCTGCTACCTTCTTAGCGTGTGAATTAAAAAGTAAAAACTAAAACCTCGAACAAACAACAAACTTCTCGTGCAATTTTCAGAAAGTCATAAGTCCAAAAAAAAATACGATTTATTTGAAAAGCTCAGTTTATTTTTATTTTTGTAGTTTTTTTAGCTCAAAAGGCTAAACACCCTTTTAAAAGTAATTGTCAACTTTTCAGAACCAAAAAGGCCAGCAATAGCTTCCAAAAAGCTCCAAAAGATACGGCTCAAACAAGTAGAGCCTAAAACACTGGGTCTAGTAGTGAAATTCCAAGTTGGTTTTAAACTCTAAATCGCTTATGTGTTTTCCAGAGGTGTGCCAACACAAACATGGAACTCTACATTTTAATTTGCCTCAAGTTTCCAGTGCTGGATAAATCTAACGACTGAAATTCTGCTCATAACATTTTC
Organism: Cenchrus fungigraminus; assembly: GCA_036936925.1. NCBI lineage: Eukaryota > Viridiplantae > Streptophyta > Magnoliopsida > Poales > Poaceae > Cenchrus > Cenchrus fungigraminus. The sequence continues at coordinate 31,409,201 of CM072778.1, read as the reverse complement.
TTAATGGAAAGTCTAGTACTCGCACTGATGTTGGTCCCGTTCTGGCAACGTTAAACTCTCATATACGCTTAAGTTTCACACTTGTGTACATCAAACAACCGATTTTTTCGAATGCATTGCTAAAGTAGTCATTCGCATTACTTTCATGTAATTGTAGATTCAATATAATTTAGCCAAGCCTGCTATATTGTGACATGCATTTTGTTCTTTATAGTTTATCTAGAATAGATTTGTGAACCGCAAAGTTATGCTGGCTCCCCGTCACCTTCTCCATCACCTTTTTAGACGATAAAGACATAAAGTACAAACTTTGTAGGAGTAAGTGCTTTGAGTTTAGGAGATATTTGAAAGCTACTCTTCTCGCTATAAGTAATATCTACATTGTCTTAATATTAGCTTCTTTTTTTGCCTTCATAAGCGCGTTACTAGCTTTTCTTGGCAGAGAGTTGCAGTTCGTTTCCAGAGAGTAGCTAGCTTAGCTAGGTGGACAAGAGACGAACTCCAGTAAATTAAACAAGAATTAACTTATCTGGCGAGTAACGAGTACTCCAGAGTACTGAATAAGACCGATACACATGGGGTCTTTTTTCTCTCCCTCTTTTTTGTGGGCTCACTGATCAGAATTTTGGTCATGCGGGTCCAGGGGCACACACACACACGGCCGAGGGCGCCGAGGTCCGTTAGCCAGCCTCGGATGCAGCCGTGGTCCTAAAAGGGCAGAACAGAAACGAGGAGGGCTAGCTGGACCCAAGAATCAGGTGGTCCGAATTGCGTCCTTGCACGGGGTGCCCTCCCTGTAACAAGAATTTGCCGATAGGCGCATGCCACCCGTACTTAGCCTCCTGCAGATGCCTTGCATTATCCTGCAATACGGAATTAGGGATGCCTCGCAGTAGCACACTGCCGAAAGCACAAGCTCACCTAATCGAGCTCATGTAGGTTTTGTCAGTTTGGCAACCCGTACGTACACCCCACCCAGCAGGAGCACATGGCCCCAACCAAATGATTTCTTTCAACAACCGTCTCTCCACATCTGAAAATCCGGCCACGGGACGGGAGAGACCTCGCCGAAACTGGCAAAGCTTCCCGTCGAGGACGCCTCCGGAACTGTGAAATGTTTCCTTTCGCGAGCTGGATGGATCTCGAGCGGTGGGGAGGTGAGACCGTGAGAGCGTGCCGTGCGCTCTGAATATTTTTGCACCACGACCCCCCGATCGAAGCCCTCGCAGTCGCAGGCTCGCGCACTCTTTCTTTCCCTTCCGGAAAACGAGGCCCGCTCGATGGGGGTGTCCGGTGGCGTATGGCAAGGCTGGAAGATGCTCCCGTCTGCGTCGAGCGCGAGAGGAAGCGGCGATGGTCCCGGAGACCTTTGCGTGTGCTGTGCTGCACGGCCGGAGCGGCAGTCCTCGCGTTTGTTTTTGCAGTCGGTTGCGGCTCTCTTTCCGGTTGAACTTGGATGAGAAACTTTTTAAGTTTTTTTTCCCCTTTCAAGAATTGACTTGCCTGAGAGGGTAACAGACGGTTTTGATTTGTAAAAGTTTCAGGGATGACTGGAAGAGCAGGCTGTGTTAGATGTGCGAAGTCTATCAAGTTGCCGTAAAATCGTGGTGGCGCTTCCAACTTGTCCGTGAGCGGTCGCCATCGGTTTTGACAAAGCGGCAACCTGCTGGGTGCCGGCTGTGATGAGATGGAGAAGCACTAGAATTAATGGACATAAATCAGTACCTTCAGTATATACCTCACCTGCTAAAGATTTGAAAACGTGGTTTCTTTTATATTACTTATTACTTTACGAGCAACTTTTACGGTGGTCTAAAAGTACTGATATAGACTGATAGGTACTTGTTGATACTCCTTTATTTTCCTCAGCTCATCGAGCAGATATTAAAAGAAAAGTTTTGTTACGATATTACTCCCTCCGTTTCAAATCGGAAAGTACATCGTATTATAATTTTTTTTACATCAGCTGATTTAATGAAAAGTTATGAAATAAAAAAGTTGTTGATCCCACTATTTTGGCACTTGGTCCCACCAAATTAGTAGGTTCTGAGGCACTCCCTGGTACTTTCACTGTTAGAATTTGTCAGATGGACGACTGCCATTAATTTCAAGCGCTCTAAATTTTTTTCTTAATGACTACTTTTGGTCCTTGGTGTTGGGGGATTTGAAATCGGTCATGAAAGGCTTTTGTTTTTGTCTTTTGCGAAAGCCTTGCGCAACGCAGCTTGTGTGTTAAACGTCAGCGAAACTCACGAAACATTTCTCTCATTTCCTTTTCTTAGCGCCAAAGTTTTCGCTAAACAGCTTTCGTCGCCTGAAAGCGCGCAGCATCGAGAAGGCTTTTCAATCCCGATTGCTTGCACCAATTTTTCTGAGGACAAAACGCCACAATCAAATCCTTGTATCAAGAGAAATCCTTGTCTTGCCCTCGCTTTGGTTTCGCAAGTATTAACCCTTCATTCTTCATACTGTTTGGACATGTATTTTCAGGAACCAGATTGGCTGGACGAAGGGTCGCCCCGAAAAGAAAGTCTTCACTCGACAAACGCACGTGTTTTCGCCGGGAAACACGCCGGGATTTATGGCGCGGAATCAGGAAAGCGCATATTACGCGAAGACTCGGAGGCAAAATCCCTAGTTTAGCATAGTACATTCTGGAATAATCCGTTTCATGCAAGGCTAGTTTCGGGATGTAAAAGTCTGTTCGTCTCCCTATAAAAGAAGGTCGACCGGCGCTTGTAAAAATGATCGACTTTTGGGAATTACACTGTATGAGCTTTTGTTTGCCACCTTTAGCGTCTTCAATCCGAGTCGTTTTGATATTGTTCGTGTTAGACTTCGCTTTAGCACAACACTTGGTCCCACCAATATAAGTATTGCACGCACTTTTCTTTAGGTACTTCAATTTCCTTTCTTTATTTTCATCGTTAGATTTCCCGACATGGACGGTTCTTATGTTTGTCATTTTAAAATTTCTCTTTGCTTAAAAAATGGTTCCGCATTATACTTCTTAGAAAATGAGGTTAATTATTTGACCTCATGCTTACTTTCTTACTGTTAAGTGGGAGGAATGCATGATAAGGGTTTCGTGCATGAGTTCACTCTCATGTTCCAAAGCATCTCTTGAATTGAAAAGAAAATTAATCGATTAGGAAAGTGAATACGACACTGCATAGTGTATTGTGCAATATTAACATCGCAAAGATATATGGATCGTGTCATTTGGATCCTGCGTCAGTCAACATTGTAACAGTACTAACTAATGGCATAAGGTTGCACATTATAGCGATGAAACCAGACGTGCCGGACGAAATAGATCAGCTCGAATACATTGTGTACATGAGTCGATGACGATACACAAGTTGAAAAACTCAACTCCAAGACGCAGAGCTACAATGCAGCTGGGTCGACGGGTTTCAGTCGTGTCCACGATAACCAGATATTCAAACACTGGCAATACGGGTTATCAGATATTCAGACAGAGGCAGCATGGCACGGATTGTTGGTTCAACATCCAAAATCAGACAGCGCCGGTCTGCGTCCTGTCCATTTCCCTGTGGTACGAGTACTAGCTACTAGTCGTACGCCAATACGCCATCACCAGGAAAAAAACTACAGGCAGCTGCCGGCGGCGAGCTCGATGAGTAAACGAGGCAGCGAGCCAGTGGCAGCATGACCACAGACAAATGCAGCATCGGCGGCGATGATAAATTGTAGTGTACTACTGTACTTTTCAATCCTTTAAATACATATACTATAATAATAATACGCGACTCTTCTACGTATTCGAGGAAAAAAAACAGTATCGGCGGCGATGCTAATCCGAATATTAGCAGTAAGCATCACTCAACCTGCTGTCACTGTGCGAAAAGCGTGTTTCCTATCGGAGTAGTAAGATCAGATTAGGTGCCAGTTAGCATCACTGCGCACAAAGCCATCTGGTGTGGTCATCCATCGATCCGATCCGTCCATGCTTTTAATAATGATGATACGAACAGTTCTAGCTTAAGCTTGGTTAATTTTTTTTTCCCAACAGACGTGACCTTCAGTCGTCAGAAGATTATTGGTCTCTGACTCTCAGCTCTCTGGTTAGGTTATCCAGGTCTTTTGCAACTAACGAAAGCGAAGTAACTTAGTAGCATTTCGTATCCAAATTCATATAGAATGCTTGAGAGCCCATAGAATATTCCCATTGTGTCTATCTCACCAGTGTTACCCTTTTGGAACATTTTCAAGTCTTAATTACGATTTTTTGTCTCTGGCTCTCAGCTCTCTGGTTAAGTTATCCAGGTCCTTTCCTTTTCTTTTGCAACTAACGAAAGCGAAGTAACTTAGTAGCATTTCGTATCCAAATTCATATAGAATGCTTGAGAGCCCATAGAAGCTTCCCTTTGTGTTTATCTCACCAGTGTTACCCTTTTGGGACATTTTTAACATGTTCGTTTGGCTGGTGGCTGATTGTGAGAGAAAAGTACTACTGGCTGGTTGTTGGCGGCTGGTTTGTTATGAGAGAAAAGTACTGCTGGCTGGTGACTAATATGCCAAGTTAAATTATGGAATAAATTCAAAAAAAAAAATTGGAGCATCTGTAACGAGTCAAGGACTCGAACCATGTAGGGCTGGTACCACCACAAGGAACCTTACCAACTGAGCTACACTCAATTCGCAATCTTAATTACATTTGGGTAGAATTCGAAATGCCTGGAACAATTCATTCTCGTGTTCTGTATGTGCATTATTATGAAGTGAGGTTACAAAGCGAGCTTCTTTATGTTTCTACTCTAAGGTCAGTCTCAGTGGGAAGGTCATGGGAGAGTTTTCAAGAATGACACATCATCTTTACTGTATTGGTTTGTGGGATGACACACCCTCTCTCAATGCACAGGGTCATAGCACAGTTTCATAGATTCCTGTAAATATTTAATTGTTGCATGTTGGTTGGTCAATTATGGTATAAAAATTGTGTACTTGTCTCAGTGGGAGGGTCATAGGGGTGTCATTCCTATGACTCCGCGCCGACCAGGGGTCATGAGGATGACCCTATTTTACTCTCTCTCCTATTAAATATCATGTCATGTCATCTCTTTTGCATATGTGACACCCTATTTAATGTTCATGACCCTCTGAGACTGGCCTAATGAAAAGTACCAAAGTTTTTTTTACATTGAAAAGGTACCAAAGTTAATTATGGCACAAAAATTATACAGTTCTACTCACGATCGCCACAGAAATATACAATTTGCAGTAAAAGGTTTCACCACCAAAAGGAAAAACAAAATTGATGCACAGTGTGTCTACCACCGGTGAAGCTGCCATCCTCTTCCCTCGAGACATTATTTTGACATCCTGTGGAACAGGTTCGGTGTGGTTTTATGTCTGGTGGTACTGATTTGGTTCTAAATTTTCTACATTAACTTTATGTCTCCTACTCTCGTGTTGCTGCAGGTTGTCAGCGTCTCCGAGAGTTCCCTAAATTTTTTTTTAATTCTTGATTTTTAGTAAGATGGTAAAAAAACACCTCTCAAACAACTCATAATCCACACTCCTAATTGTTTAAGACTTTGCAAAAATCAGTATGTTCCGCGTAAAGTTACGTGTTTTTGGTCGACACGTGCCTTCTCCTAAAACAAGGGAGAATGACTCAGAAAGAAACAATAAGGAGTAGAAAAAAGTTCCTTATGCAAATGTACAAGAGAGAGAAAATACATAAAAATGATTATTATAATTTAGGAATAATATAGGATTCCTGATGCAAAATTGTCGTCTATAATTTAGAAGTGGATTATTATAAATTATTGGAGATGACTTCCTTTATTATTTCCAATAACTTTTTAGAAGTACCAAAACTTTATATTTTTATTAGAAGGAAAATATTAGATTCACTTGGAGATGCATTTTACAATCTAGAAGGAAAATAAGCTGCAGTACGTGTGTATGCAGGAGTAATTCTCACGGTTCCTATGTACCATGATGCGATGTGATTGTAAGAGGATTACTGAGATCACGGGCACACATCGGTTCAATTTTTTAACTGAATGCAGGGGGCATCTCGAGCTGGGATTAGAGTTGGATTAGTACCGTGGTCGTGTGCGTGCATCTCTGCTGAGGCTGAACTGACAGAAAGATGCGTGTACTTGCTGGTGCTGCTCCCTGACCTGACGCGCCCTTTTTTCTCCGCTTTCAGGTAGAGATGTCGATGCAGATTGTCCGGCCGAGATTGCCATTGGCGATGCCCTGTTGACCGCCCTGAAGACCCGTGCAGAATACTAATCGTCGCCTGCCTGTCCTGTACCTGGACGATTGAGGCGCATAGTATAAATAAAATATTAGCACACTGAGACGACTGACCAAGCCGGCAATCCATGGTGTGACGCGCTTGTTGCGTAGCAGGTGCTGGTGCCGCGCAACGCGCTGCGGCCTCCCAAACCCTGTCGGGGTCGGCCCTCGGCCGTGCGTGTACGCCGCGCCGTCCGTGCCCTCTGAGATGCTCCGTATCATGCAACACGGCTGCACTGTGCCACTGCGCACTCCATATGATTGGATGCATGCATGCCTAGCACGGCAAGGGACGATCAGATGAGATGAGCCCACGCGTTGCACAAGCTGTAGTAAATGTTTCAGTGGCTACCTGTTTGTGGGATCGGAACACAGAGCATGTCAGCTCACGCCGGCAAGTTCGCCGCCGGTCAAGTTCCCGCACGTCTGATGGTCAGATCGATCTGGTGGATGCATGGCTTCCTACGTGGCGTATGGTGAAGCAGGCAATGCAAGGCGGCGTCGGCGGCCACGCACGTACTGGCGTCTCGTGAGGGCACAGGGACCCTGAGTGGCAGGAAAGGTCGTAGCTAGACCCGGCCCGTACGCGTCACAGGCCAGCTGCAATGCGCTCGCCATATGCAGTGCACCTGTGCACAGTAGTGTAGACGCCGTGCTTCACAGTTCAGAGCTAGGACACTTGTGGGCCGGGGGCCGCGCCCGGCAGCATCTACTACTGCAAGCTGCATGCGGACCTGATCGCAGAGCAGCCCACAGCAAACGCTCGCGGCAATGTAAAACCTGACGAGCAGCGAGTGTGCTCCGCCACACTAGAACAATGTCGTCGTCTTCTTTTCTTGTAAGCGTACATCATGATGAGTCGTTCGATTTCTATATTTGCATTGTCTTTCTTGTTTTTTTAGCATTTTCTTCTTCCAACAAAACAGCTGATGTACAAATGAACAGAAGTCGTTTTAAAATGTACCGAACCGAACAATGGCCAAATTTTAGCCTCGGAGCACATAAAGATCCCCGCAGCAGGCATACGAGCCCACCGTGTCTTTGCTGCCTGAAGTCATGAATGAACCACCAATGATGGATCTATGCTGCTGCGGACCTGCTGATCGAAGTGTTAAACATGTAAATGTGTGAGTTGTAACAAAGGTGGAACAATCTAGAGCCGGTAGTTAGAATATAGATGAGATCTTCACCTTGTAAATAGGAGATGCGGCCAGGTTGTTCCACCAGCGCCTGTACTCCACGCCGAGGGAGATTCTCGGCCATATAAACACGCAACGCGCGACCCCAAGGGGGCAACGACGCTTCCACCAAATTTTCACATGGTATCACGAGTCTAGCCTCTCATAGATCGATCTAGATGTCGATGGTTCCAAGCTCTTCCGCCGGAGGTGCTCCTCTCGGCCTTGCTTCTCCCCTCGGTCTTCCTGTTTCTGAGAAGCTTTCCAAAAACAATCTGCAACTATGGAAGCTCCAGGTGCTGCCTACCATCCGTGGTGCCCAACTTGAGGGGTACCTCGATGGGTCTGTCGCGGCTCCTCCCAAGGAAATTGATGTCAAGACCGGTGATACGATCACCAAGTCCGCCAATCCGGAGTATGCCAAGTGGCTTGCTCTCAATCAGCAGGTTCTGAGCTACCTGCTGACCACCATGTCGTGAGAAGCTCTTCTTCAAGTTGGCGCTGCGACGACGACGGCTGAACTCTGGGCTGCGGTTGACGAGATTTTCTCGTCCCAAACCCGGGCTAGGGCGGTCAACACCAGGATCGCCCTCGCCACCACGAAGAAGGGCGCCATGACGGCGTCCGAGTACATGTCCAAGATGAAGGCGCTAGCTGATGAGATGACGGCCGCCGGGAAACCTCTCGGCGCTGAAGAACTGATGTCGTACATCCTCGCAGGCCTCGACATGGATTATAATCCCCTGGTCACATCTATGCTGGCCAGGACCGATCCAGTACCCTAGAACGAACTTCTGTCCCAGATGCTGAGCTTTGAAAGCCGCTTGGATCTGCTGCAGGGCGGTAGTGGTGGTGGATCTCAATCCTCTGCCAATTCTGCATCTCGCAGCAACAACCGGAATTCCGGCAATCGCGGGCCATCTTCTCGTGGTCGCGGTCCATCAAGGCGTGGCCGTGGCGCTGGTGGCTATGGACGAGGCGCGTCCAACTCCGGTGGACAGAAGTCGCGCTTCAATGGACAGTGCCAGGTGTGCTTCAAGGAGGGGCACAGCGCTACCTCCTGCTGGCATCGCTTCGACGCAGATTATGTCCTTGAAGAGAAGCACGCCAACACTGCCACTCATCTCTACGGCGTTGACAGCAATTGGTACACGGACACTGGTGCAACAGATCACATCACCAGTGAGCTTGATAAACTAGTCATCCACGACAAGTACAATGGCACCGACCAGATCCGTACTGCAAGTGGGGCAGGTATGAACATTAATCGTATCGGTAAAGCTATTGTTAGTACTCCCAACCGCAATTTACATCTTAATAATGTTCTTCATGTCCCCAATGCTCAAAAGAATCTTGTTTCTGTGCATCGACTAGCTGCTGATAATAATGCTTTTCTCGAATTTCATCCTGACTTCTTTTTTATCAAGGATCAAGCCACGAGGAGAACTCTTTTGGAAGGCAAGTGTAGAGGTGGTCTTTATCCTCTTCCTAAGTCGGGACGTGAAGCTCACAGTGCCATCAAGCTCTCCACGGCGAGATGGCATAATAGATTAGGCCACCCTGCTCTTCCTATTGTTCATCGAGTCATTAGTCAAAATAAATTGCCTTGTGTTAGGGAAGATCGCCAAGATACAGTCTGTGATGCATGCCAGCAAGCCAAAAGTCACCAACTTCCCTATCCCAAGTCACTTAGTGTTTCCAAGTTTCCATTAGATTTGATTTTCTCTTATGTATGGGGGCCTGCTCCTGACTCGTTCGGGAGAAATAAATATTATGTGAGTTTCATAGACGATCATAGCAAGTTTGTTTGGATCTATCTCTTGCGTTATAAATCTCAAGTGTTTGAAAATTTTCATGAGTTTCAGCAGCTTGTCGAGAGGCGCTTTGATCGGAAAATTGTGGCTATCCAAACTGATTGGGGAGGAGAATATGAGAAGCTTAATTCCTTCTTTCGTAAAGTTGGCATATCCCATTTAGTTTCTTGTCCACATGCACATCAACAAAACGGTGCTGCCGAGCGCAAATACCGTCACATTGTTGAAGTTGGCCTATCTCTGCTAGCCCACTCATCCATGCCTTTGAAATACTGGGATGAAGCTTTTCTAGCCGCCACCTATTTAATTAACCGTATACCTGCCAAAAATCTCCAATTCTCCACCCCTCTCGAAATCTTGTTTCATGAGAAACCTGATTACTCCATGCTTAGAACTTTTGGATGTGCCTGTTGGCCAAACCTTCGGCCATACAATACACGAAAACTCGCTTTTCGATCCAAACGATGTGTTTTACTAGGGTACAGTAATATGCATAAAGGTTTTAAGTGCCTTGACATTCCCACTGGCCGCATCTATATCTCCAGAGATGTTATTTTCGATGAGCAAGTTTTCCCCTTTTCTGAACTTCATGCCAATGCCGGTGCTCGTTTACGCTCTGAAATAGAGCTCTTTCCTAGTCTCTTTGATTCTGTGGTCTATGGGAGTACTACAGTAACTTCTACTGATGTGATTAATAGTTCTAATAACCCTACTACTAATCCTGATCAAAATTTGGAAGCAAATCAAGGAGAAACGCCGGTATTGCATGCTGTTTCACGGGGGGAGACCGGCACAACACCCGAAGCAGATCCGCCTGCACCTTCTATGTCTGCGGTGTCTGCACCTGCGACAGCCGAGCCGACGGCGCCTACAGGTGAATCAGCCTCGGCCTCAGCGGGCCGGTCATCAGCCGCCACGCCCACGACGGGGATCCCGCCTCGCGCCTTCCATGTGCCGGTGTCCGACACGGACGCCACGCGGCACATCGCCACGGGCTCCGGCTCGCGGGCGCCCAACGCCGCGTCCGACGACGACGCGCGGCGTGCTACCACTGGCCCTGCCGCGCCTGATCTGCCGACAGCGGATCCACCTGATCTGCCTGCTGCTACTGCCGATGGATCGGCTGTGGCTGGTGGATCTGGTGCTTCATCATTGCCTGTGATCCCTCCTGTGCCCACCTCGCAAGAACAACCATCTCGACCACGCACACGGGCGCAAGCTGGGGTTCACAAGCCCAAACAGTATACTGACGGGACTATCAGGTATGGGATGACTGCTGTTGCTGAACCAACCTCTGTTCAAGATGCTTTAGCTGATAAAAACTGGAAGCAAGCTATGGATGTTGAGTATAAGGCACTTATGAAAAATAATACTTGGCATCTTGTTCCTCCAAACTATGGGCATAATATAATAGATTGCAAATGGGTGTTTAAAATCAAAAAGAAGGCAGATGGTACTCTTGATAAATACAAAGCTCGTTTAGTTGCTAAAGGTTATAAGCAGCGATATGGCATTGACTATGAAGATACTTTTAGTCCGGTGGTCAAAGCAGCCACCATTCGCCTTGTTTTATCTCTTGCAGTATCATCTGGATGGAACCTTCGTCAGCTAGACGTTCAGAATGCGTTTCTTCATGGCAATCTTGAAGAAGAAGTGTTCATGAGGCAACCTCCTGGGTATGAAAGTAAGACTCACCCGCACTTTGTTTGTAAACTGGATAAAGCTCTTTATGGATTGAAACAGGCGCCGCGTGCCTGGTATGCTCGGCTGAGTTCAAAACTTCACAGTCTTGGTTTTAAACCCTCCAAAGCTGATGTGTCTTTGTTTGTCTACAACAAAGGGGGAATTGTGATATACCTTCTTATTTATGTTGATGATATTTGTCACACCCGATTTTACAAGGAAAACCGAATGCATCTCATATGTGCGTCAGGATCAAGTTTACACACATATGATAGACGTCATGAGTGAATAACCATAATACAGTATTCAAAACGTACAAAGGTTTAACTTTATTACAATATCCTTATTACACTCAGACGGTAGACACGAAGGCCTTAAACATCGAACAACGGTAACTAAGACGATCATCTTCGTCTTCAAGCTTCCACAGGCACTTGACTGGGGTATCGCATGCCTCAGAATTCATTATAGTCGTTGTAGTACTCCTCACCGATGTTCTCCTCTGAACAGCGGTAAGCAAGGGTGAGCACACTTATGGTTGGAGCTCAGCAAGTGGGGGAAAGATGCAAGGCTATCAAGAATAGGCTAAGGTTTACTGCGGTTAGCATTTTATAAGTTGGTCAAATTTTAATTAACAACACCTAGTTACTAGATGTAAGTTCATACCAACCCACTTAAGCATTTATAAAACATCTCATCTCAAAAACCCACAAGAAATCACAATTTAATTCCATCTTTAAGTTTGATTATCATGTGAGGGTCCAAGCCGCTCTTGACCGTGAGCACGGCTGATCGATCAGTTTTCACTCTGCAGAGGTTGTACACTTTACCCACAGTTCGTGTTCTCCATGTTGCCCGGGTTAGCTAGACCCTTAAACACTTCCGAGGTGAGTGGCTAGGGGTCCACTACGAAACCTTTACAAAGGAATGCAGAAGACCAACAACCTGCGACAGTTACAGCAGCGGAGCGGACCATAACTCTCCCTAGTGGTCAGCACCTTAGCAAAGGCTGCTACCCCAAAAGAACCGGGCTATACCCCTTCAACTCCGGCCCCCTGTGCCCCTTTCGGGAAAGGCTATCAGATAATTCCACATGCCTAATTAATTGGCTAAGCCAGAGCCATATAGACTGTGGTTGCACTGTTTTCTTGGGTGGTTCTCCATGTTCCGATTAAATTAAGGTGTTCTTGTATTAACCAAAAGCATCATCATTAAACATGCATAACTTTCATTTGTACAAAAGATTCATTTGCAACCATCCCAAGGTAAAGCAACTAAGCATTGTCTACCCAAAACATTTATTTAAACCAGGATGTTCAAGGGTATAGGGATAAAATCTAGTCAAGTCCTTAAAAAGGATTCCCATCAAATTTATGCAATATCATAAAAGGTAAACTTAGTTGTCATGCAATTATATAGGATAAAATAGAATATGCAGGGGGAGAAGTCCACTTGCCTTCCTCGCCTAAAAACTCAGATTGTTCTTCCTTGAAAAACTGCTCTTGATCAACACCAACGGGCTCTTCAGTTGACACAGGCACGATATCTACGAGCACACACAAGAAAGCATAGAATAAATAAAACAGTACACCAAATAGATCCAAAAGCTAATAACATGCTGTTAAAACAAACGGGCTCACTGAGATGATCGCATGGACACCAAAAACGCTAAAAACGGTCCTAGGACGGAAAAGATATGACCAAAACATGGTCCAGGGGCTTAACTGCGAGGAAAACTGGCTACCAGGGACTAAACTGTAAAAAACCAGGGGCTAAAACCTAATTACGATTATAAACCGAAGGTTTATAACGCAAAACAACCAGCTAGGGCCTCGGCCAAAAAAACCTAACAGATCAGGGGCTAAAACGATAAAAACAGGACCTAACTGTAAAGGTCTCTAAGGGTGGAAGGACATGGTTGTGAAACAAAGAAACTGCAGGGGCTCTTTAGCAAAACCACCATGGTCAGCTCGGTTAGACTTTGTTGACCGGTACATTGACTCAGCCGGGCGCGATCTGATCCGTCCGTTCATGATCGGGCGGCGGACAACATCTGCAAGCGAACAGGCGGCGGCGGCTCGCCGGAGACGGCGGCGCGCGGTGGCGGTACTCGCCGGAGAAACTCGAAAACGAGTTCTCGGCCACGGATTTGAGTGCGGTTTGCTCCTACGCGTAGCTGAGATCCAGGTGAACTCAGCTAGGGGTTCAGGGAGGTGGCTCGGGTGACCACGGCGACGCGCACCGCAAGGGGGTGGCATGGCTGTTCCGGCGAGGCGGAGCAGAGGCGCTATGGCTCGAGGCGCAAAGGGAAACAAGAAGGGCGCGATGCTCACCACACAGAGAAGCTCTGGGCGAAGGTACGGGCGGTGGAGAAGCACCAGCGATGAGGATCGACGATGGCGGATTCTGAGCTCGGGCGGCGCTCCGGGAAGAAGACGGCACGGCTCGGTCCGGCGGCGAGATAGGGATTCCTGGTACAAGGGAGGCACGGGTGAGCGTCGAGTGCAAAGGAGAAGAAAGGAGGGGGCGGAGAAAGAACTTCACCGGCGGCAAGAAGCTCCAGGGGCCAACAATGTCCCGGTGGCCGGAACTTCAAGGGCGTCGGCGCGTGCGCGAGGATGGAGAAGTGCGGGCGTGAGCAGGTGTGAAAGGGACGTGTGCGAGGCTCGAGCTCGGCTTATAAAGAGCACAGGAGGGAGGGAAAGCGTTGGCCGGGGCGGAGGGGCCATCAATGGCCATGGCGGCCGGCGGGTTGATTGAAATCAAGGAGGCCTTGATTGGAGAGGAAACGGAAGGGGAAAGTGGAGGGATAAGCGATTCCGGTGCTCCACTACGCATTAAAGGAGAGAATTAGAGAGGGGAGCGCGAGGGGGAGTGGGGAGGCGGCCAGGCGCGCTGCGGCTGAGCGAGCAGAGGAGGGGCTGGAGGTTGGAGACGGCGCCGACAGGTGGGGTCGGGCAGTCAGAGACTGAAGAGAGGGAGGGGAAGAGGGAAAGCTGGGCTGCGGTTAACGGGCCGAGCAAGAAAGAAAAAGAAAGAAAGGCCGGAGACGGCTGGGCCGGCGCAGGCTGAACGGGCCGAGCGAAGGCGGGCCGAGCAGGGAGAGATAGGCCGACGGCCTGCTGCACGATCTGGGCCGGAAAAAGGAGAGAGCTCGGCTGGGCTGGGTTTAGCAAGAAAGAGAGAAGGGAAGGTTTTAGGGGTTTAAGCCTTTATGAATTTTAAAACCACACTTCATCAAACATAAAACCATGCAAGCCAAATTATGATGCACAAACACTTGTTGTTCTAAAATTATTCAAATTTTGTTTAAATATTTAAAGGCTCAAATTTATTTGATAATTTATTTAATCCTTATAAAATAAATCTAGAGCACCAAGTTGCTTACATCATTTTATTAGTGATGGAATTTGGGTGTTACAATATTATTGTTGCAAGTTCCTCTAATGCAGCTACCGAAGCACTCCTTAAAGATCTTCAAGCTGAGTTTGCATTAAAAGATCTTGGTGAACTTCACTACTTCTTGGGTATTGAGGTTAAGAAGGTACACACTGGAATCTTGTTGACACAACAAAAGTACACATCAGAATTATTGCATCGTGTGGGAATGACAAGTTGCAAACCTATGAACACTCCAATGTCCTCTATTGATAAACTGTCCATCAATGATGGTGATCCCCTTGGACCTAAGGATACAATTGACACGGCCAGATATATCTTTTGCTGTTAATAAAGTTTGTCAGTTCTTGCATAAACCTACTACGGTTCATTGGAGTGCAGTTAAGCGTATATTAAGGTATTTGCAATATACTATAGGGATGGGACTTAGGATACATAAGTCACCATCCATCCTTGTGAGTGCATTGTCTGATGCAGACTGGGGCGGGTGCTCTGATGATAGAAGATCTACAGGTGGCTTTGCAGTGTTTCTTGGTTCCAATCTGATATCATGGACTGCGAGGAAACAGACAACAGTCTCTAGATCAAGTACTGAAGCAGAATATAAGTCTTTGGCTAATGCCACAGCAGAAGTCATGTGGGTACAAACTTTGCTCAAGGAGCTAGGAGTTAAAGGTCCCAAGTTTGCACGATTATGATGTGATAATCTTGGAGCAACATATTTGTCAGCTAATCCTGTGTTTCATGTCAGAACAAAACACATAGAGGTAGACTTCCATTTTGTCAGAGAAAGGGTTGCACAAGGACTGTTGCAAATCAGATTCATCTCTACTAAAAATCAAGTTGCTGATGGTTTTACAAAACCCATTCCTGTCAGGGAGTTAGAAAAATTTAGACACAATCTCAACCTAGATAAGGTGTGATTGAGGAGGGGTATTAAACATGTAAATGTGTGAGTTGTAACAAAAGTGAAACAACCTAGAGCCGGTAGTTAGGATATAGATGAGATCTTCACCTTGTAAATAAGAGATGCGGCCAGGTTGTTCCACCGGCGCCTGTACTCCACACCGAGGGAGATTCTCGACCTTATAAACACGCAACGCGCGACCCCAAGGGGGCAACGACCCTTCCACCAATTTTTCACACGAAGAGCTCCCAGTCCCAAACGCTCGCGGCACATGAACGCCCGCCCAATCAACAGGGGGAGCCTGCCAGGCCAGTTCCTTGAGCGCCAGTTCACGTTCGCCTGTGGGCTGTCAGGCAGCTGTGGCGATGGCAGGGGTCAGAAAGGATCAGAAGGCAGCTAGTACTAGTGCCGGGCCGGGGCAGGAGGGCCTACTAGGAACGAAGGGGAACCCCGTGACCGATTCGCTCGACGCCAGGCATACTGCTGATGCACAGTAATGCGTACTAGTCCACATTCCGATCCAGTCCAGCGGCGCATCCACCGAAAACGCTAGCGGGAGTCGGAGAGAGCTCAGCCGGCCGAGCCCCACCGGTACGCCAAGGCCAAGCCGTGGCAGCCAGCCTGTCGAGCGTCCCGCGAGAGGAGGAGAAGGCCGGCACGGGAAGAAAAGCAGCGGCAAGCGGGGGCGAACGGGTAAACAGGAAGCCCATTGGGCTGGCACCAGTGCTTTCTTTTGCTTGTCTATTTAACAGGGCCCAGGTGTTTTTTCCTGCAATCCGCCCTACTGGGCTGCTGCATGCACCCAACGCTTAGAGATTGGACCAAGTCCAGATATACCGTGCTACGTTTAGATTAGAGATTTGTTTAGAAACAAAGGAGGACTCGTTACCGAAAGAGATTTGTTTATACCTGAAAAAAAAACAGAAGAGATTTGACTTGATGAATGAAACCACTCCTCCCAGTGCAAAGTTTCATTTCACGATTCCATACGCTGTGCATACCATTTAATTGCAAGGCATGTGGTTGGATATGGTTATATGAAATGAAACTCTTTAGGCTCCAATGACAGTTTCATCAGGTTTCATAATTTTGGAAACAATGGATACACAATTTCATCCTGCTGAAACTTCTTCCCTCTCTCCATAATTATATTGCCATGTCATCACATGTGGTGACGTGTCACCGTACTTAATGTGCATGAAACATCGAAACCTCTATGAAATTCTCATTGGGATTAACCCGAAGGTTTCCTGAAGCTTAGAAGGTTGGATGTTTCTGAATTCATCTTATCATCCTTAGTTTTTTTTATGTCGTTCGGCTTCTACATCACGCTAACTAACACTCATTATATTTTGAAAAAAAGGGGAAAAACTTCCATTGAGTTGGTTTGGTATGTAGCCACGCAAACTTGCAAAGTGTGACGGGCAAAATTTTGTAAACATATTTGGCAAAAAAAAAAAAGAATTCAGAGTCATAGCATGGAGTAGTAGTGAAACTGAGGAATGCGTCTGCCTTACGGGTGTATATGCTTGAGCCATGGAGGTGTATATATGGTAAAGAAATGATCACAGTCACTGTTTTTTTTTGTTAAGTCATGCTTTCTTAAGCATTTAGGAGTTCTATGATTTTTTTTATGAAACAGGAGGGACAGACTCCTACTTGTTTAGGTGTTCCATACTATCTTCTATGATCAGATTTGCATTTCTCATTTTTAATGCAACAATTCTGTGGCAATTGATGATATGTTGTAAGAGAAATTGCAAATTACTACTCGGAATAGTGATTATATGCTCGCCAAGCGTCTAGTAGTAGTGATTAAGTTTTGACCATCCATTTTCCATTAAGGCACTTAACAGTTTGCAGTAAGTTTTGATGATGTGCTGTGGATAAACTAAACACATACGACTAAATCATACAAAACTATATTAGCGCTCCCCACTAAGGAATTCTCTCAATCCTCAACACGTCACGTCATCCTCCACTAAGCACCCCACAAAGATGCATTGATTGCTAATTATCGCAGCGCGCCACGTCATCCTCCACTAAGCACCCCACCAAGATGCATTGATTGTTAATTCTATATCTATATTAAACTGTATACTTCTCGCATACGGTGCAGCCACATCATCTTAATTGTTTGCACTATCCAATCTAAAAAATCTATATATCTGTATTAAAGTATATACAAACACCCACTACAAAATATTGATTTCTATTTGTCTCAACATGTAAGAATATAAAGAAATCATCTTAGTGTCTGCTTCCAAATTTTACTTTAATATTTTTATTTTTAAATTTCACCAAAAGATCCCGCAGCAACGCGCGGGGTATCAGCTAGTACAGAATATAATGGGTCCCTTTTTATCAACCCACATGGCCGTGCAAAGCTAATTAGACAAGCCGGGCCACTTTCGCTCCCACACAGTTCCAATTAAAAAGGCATATCGTCCGAATCACTCCCTTCCACTCGCTCACTCAGATAAGTTGACTCAGCAGCAGAGACATAGCTAGTCACGGACAAGAAATGAAGAAACACAGGGGCCCTGTCACCAAGGTCCTAACCCCGGACAAAGACAACAGAAGCCGTCAATCCATCCTACGTGGAACGGATGGATGGCCGAGAGGACACGGCCGGCCGACCAAGAAAATTATCAAAAAGGCAATAGCCAATTCGCCAGCGATCCTCCTAACGCTACTTTGGCAGATGAAATTAGGCCCCTTTTGGCACTACGCACCGCTGACAGCATCACGGCAAAGGGTTAAATCCGGGCCGGGCTTAAACAAAAGCGGCCAACCCGGCCGATCGACAGCAGAGATTCCACTTGACCTCAACGCTTGGCTTCACTTTAACGATGGGTTTGCCACAAGTTTGCACGCCCTAATCCACTAACTTAATGTCACTGGTCCGGCGGTCAGTTCTTGCCTAGTCATGCATTTTCTGCTTTGCTAATGGCTCTGTCACAAAAGGCGCCCTGCAAACAGCGGAGTGACCTCTGACTAGCAACAATGCATGCACCTGAGACCAGAGCCTTTGCCAAGTTGTTCTCCGATTAATTTGAGTAATAATAGGGGTGATTGAATATTGACCCCGGGCCTTTCCTTGACATCATCATGCATGTCCTGAACTCCTGATGGTGTCCCAAATCTAATTGGCCTTAGCTTCTCACGCCGCACAATTTAACTAGTAGAACACAAGCAGTCAAGCACGACGCAACAAGCCAACTCATCATCCCCCAATTGAATAAGGGAAAAGTCCGATTTACAACCTTGAACTAGCACACAAGTCTGGTTTTCAACTTTAAACTACAAAATCAGACATAAAAGGCCATCCAACTATCAAAACCGTGCAAGTTTCAACCTTTGAGCGGTTTTGGAGGTGGTTTTCCATTTTGTGAAAATGTTCAAAAAAATGGTTTCATCTAAAAAATCATAACTAATTCATTTTAAATCAGAAAAATATGGAACTAATACCCAAAGTTTTATAAAAATGTCACCTATCTATTGGTGCACTATTTGGAGTTTTTTTAAATATTATATGTTCAAGTTTCTAGTTTTTATTGCTTTTTCTAAAAATACTAGGAATCTGATTAATAAGATGCAGATGACTCCAAATAGTTCACCAATAGATAGGTGATATTTTTATAAAACTTTGGGTATAAGTACCATATTTTTCTGATTTAAAATGAATTAGTTATGATTTTTTAGATGAAATCATTTTTTTGAACATTTTCACAAAATGGAAAACCACCTCCAAAACCGCTCAAAGGTTGAAACTTGTACGGTTTTGATAGTTGGATGGCCTTTTATGTCTGGTTTTGTAGTTTAAGGTTGAAAACCAGACTTGTGTGCTAGTTTAAGGTTGTAAATCGGACTTTTCCCATTGAATAATGATCGGCTGCAAATCAGCTTCCATCGCCGCGCATGCTTGCTTTGTCATCACAGTTTCTTTCTCTATAATACAATCGTGTCGCTATCTTCAGTATGCAACGATTTGTTTGGGTTTGGGGAAATAAAAACACTTTGTCGCGTCGTACGCAGTCGTCTTTCGGCAGGCCATTCGCTCCAGAGTTCCAGCAGAGTGACTGTTGGTGCCCGCATGGGTTAATCTGGTTATCTGGCCCTGTTTCTTGGAGCTGGAGGCCATGGTTTCTGACTGGCTCCTCGGGCGGTTTGGGTCTCTAATCTCTCAGCATCACAGCATCCGCGTTGCCCGTCCGCTGTTCAAGTGTGCAGTGTGCATGTCTCGATCGCAGATGCCTGCGTCGGAGCAGCTAGCCTACTGTCTGAAACTCTGAAAGTCACATCATGGTTCACAATCGCAGCTCAAGGAAAAGCAAGTGCTCCGTGCTCGAACAGAACACTGAAGTGTACGCACAAGATACCGACGGGTTACGGGTACAGCTACGTTTGTCTAACGCTACTTGTTGTAGCAGCCAATTTTGGAGCAACCTGGGCGAATCATGCCGTGACAAGTAATAAGCGGTAGAATTCGCTACAGCTTGATGTAAGCGTTTACAGAGGTTTTGCATGCGGAATAAGCTCGGCTTCTTCCACAAACTGATTAAGCTTCCTAAGATACAGAGAGGCGCGCAGGGGAAGCATGAGAGCATCTTCACCTAACCTTTGACCGTAATCCTTGGCTCTCCCGTCATATCTTCATCAAAAGTTGCAAATATTTTTGGGCCCCGGAACCGTACAATCAGGGGCAGCAAGAGCTATGCCGACCTGATAACATGTTCCATCCAACCTTACTACTCTATTTGTTTCATAATACTCGTCGTTTTGATTTTTCTAGATACATTTCTTTTACTATGTATATATATAGATGCATAAAAAAAATATATATTTAGAAAAATCAAAATGGCAAGTATTATGAAACGGAGAGAGTAGTGGATTTTATGTATGCAACATGCATGCTGACATGAAGCTGCATTTTGATCCATTTTACCTAACCACATCCATCGTACAGTTCTCTTTAGAAAAAAGTTTGTTGGTTTATGTTAGTTTCAAGAGGCAGTTAAGGGTTACCGTCATCAGCTAATAAAGGGACGCGCACATCATTAGGATAGGAAGAAATGGCACCCAAGGACTTGCAAATGACTCTGCATGTATGGTCACAGTGAAGCGCGCAGCAGCTGAGGTCTAGTTGTTAAGTTAATTAATGCTGGAGTGTCAATTATTGGGATGAATAATTCCAAAGAATTATTGGCCGAGAACCCAAGGACGAGATCCAGGTCAACCAGTCTGCGGATAAGAAGAGTATGGAAAAGAAAAGAAAAGAAAAAAGAACATGTGTTTGGACATTGGACATAGTACAAGAAATTCAGAGCTTCTGCTAGATATATTGCAGCAAAAAAAAAAAGTTTCTCTGCTCCTCACTGCACAACGCCTTATAATCCAAAGCATGATTGAAAAATGCAATGAAAGGTCGAATGTGGCTTCTTCTTCCTTCTTCCCCTTTTATAGACACACATAAAGGGCTATTATTGCTATTGGGAACATCTTCTGTTTATTTAATGAAGAAAAGAAAAACAATGATAATTGAATGGCTCTCCTTGCTGACGTTCACTATGGGGATGCCGTATGAAATAAACTAAAAGGGTCACAGAGTATATATGAAGGGAGTGTCACGGGCTCACGGCTCACCAATCACATTTTTTGCGCGCAGAGGCAGGGCAAAAGCTTTGTGTTTGTGGTGGCCACTCTGCTCCGGGTTGAGAACGGCTACCCTTTTCCTTTGTTGTTTCTGTGCAGATAGATCCTAGTAGACGGGAAGTGATCACTGATCACCCCTTTTTTAGGAGGTGGATAGGAGGCGATTCTGACTTTGCCAACGGGCTACAGTATTCAGTGTGATTTTTAGCATCTATAGTATTCAGTGTACGAGAGTGAAGAAAACTACTAGTATTAATGGCATCCATAGTAAAGTACGTACTACTGTATTTGGTGCCAAGAGTACACGAAAAAGAAGTGAGGTCTTAGTTTTGTTTATATCGGCAATTTTCTACTTATCCACCCATCACATCAGATGTTTTCATACTAATTAGAAATATTGAACGTAGATTAATAATGAAACTCATTTCATAATCTATACTATAAGGAGCGAAGGCAATTGAAAACATTTCTCACCCAAATCGGGTCCGTCGTACCCCTCACATCGGACCCACCCGTCATATATTTTTAGGGGTGGATAGGGTGGAAGGACTATGGAAGGACCGAAAAATCGCAATTTGGAGAGCGTTTCTGCCAAAAACGAATTATTTTTCTCACCAGGAACTTTTCTACCCACCGCATACCCGTTGGGCCCACACGTGACGTCCCATCTCCGAAAGGAAAAAAACAAATCTTTCGATGGGCCTTCTCCTCCTCCGATGGCACCCCACCTGGTCGGCAGGCACGAGGACGGGGACGGGCCACTCATGCTCCGCCCGACGGCGTGCCTAGAGCAGCGCCGAGCCGGACGACGCCGGCGAATGGGACAGCCGCAACGGCCTCCTCCCGACGGCGTGTTGAGAGCTACGCCGAGCCGGACGACGCCGGCGAGTGAGACAGCCGCAACGGCCTCCTCCTCAAGAACAGCAACAACGGAGGCCAGGACCGTGGCGAGGCCGCCGTCGTCATTGGCCGGCGGAGCGATCTGGCGTCATGCGTGCTCGCTGCCCTAGCGGCGTCGTTCTCCCCGATCGCCGCGCGCGGGCCCTTGTCCTTGAGAAGGACGACGACATCGAGCTGCTGGAGCGCATGAAGGAGGACAGGAAGAAGTGTATGGAGAAGCAAGGGATCATCAGCTCCTCAAGCAAAGAGACTGGTCAGTTAGTGAATTTATTTACCTGCAGTTCTTCTCATGCAATTGTTTTTACAAAAATATCCTGAAAAAGAGAGATCAATCTCTGTATCTTTGCAATTGCAGTAGCAGTAATGTTGTAGTTTGACTACAAGTCTACAAACCACATGGTACTTGCAGGACCTCATGTACCAGCTGAGCAAAGTTAGGCCGGCCATTGACAAGGATGATCTGTGATTGCCGCGAGCAACGTCCTGGGTCCAACTACAGATGCCCAGTGGGTGCAGAACATCAATGCAGCTTTCTCCAAGGTTAGTTTTTCCTCGTCCATCGTGAATTGCTTCCCTTTCACTGCACACAGTTTGCTTCATTCCCTTCTCTATTTGTAAATGGTCTTCACCTGTTTCAATCTCTCTGTGCAATAGCTCAGCTCGAGCCCGAAGGAGAGGAGTACGGTTGATATCTTCAACGTCTCCTTGGCCTCATTGTCACATCAGGTATACATGTAGTCTTATGATCTGTAGGTCTGCTAGATCTTTATCTGAACTTCTATTTTCTGATGAAATATACCTGAACATTTTATCTTCCAGTTATCCATGCCTTTTCTGCCGGCATGAAACTGAAATATATTTAGTGTAAGATTTTATTGCATCATGCTTGGTTTAATTTACTTTTCCAACACAATGCTAATCTTATAATTTTATTACTTTGTGCTTGGTTTTAGAAGCCATACCACATACGTGATACGAGGACATGCTTATGTCATCTTACAATAATATGGTAATTTTGCTTTAGACACTCTAATGTAGGTTTAGATATTGCCTTGTAAAGTTTCGGAGCTAATTAACAGAGACAATAGGTAGGTCTCCTCTCACAATGGCGAGCAATATAGTGTAAGATTTTATTGCATTGTGCTTGGTTTAATTTACTTTTCTAATACACTACTAATTTTATAATTTTATTGCTTCGTGCTTGGTTTTAGAAGCCATACCACATACGAGGACATGCTTCTGTCATCGTACAATAATATTGTAATTTCATCATGCAGGGCTATGCTGTTTCAATCTTTAATTGTCTGTAAGGATCTGATCTCACCATTTCATGCCTGGACAGTGCTATGTTATTAAGCATTCTTTTTTGAACATGTGCTTTTCTAAATAATTACTGAACTCTTCAAAAAGTGCTTAATCCATTACTTGGGTTGTCCATCGGTGTCTTAAAACTTGCATTCTGCTCAATGCTTGATTTTTAGTACATCGGCTCATATGAGAGCCTGACATGTTGACACAGTTCGCTGTGTTTTTCATCATGCGACTCTTTGTAAAATGACCAGTCGACCTAGGTGAAATTGACATAACAATTCCTTGCTATTGCAATTAATAACAAATAAAAGTAACATACATCTTTAAAGTAATTTAGAAACATCTTCTAAAAGTAATCGAATCCTAAAATTTCTTAGTAATTCAATCTATTGAACTTTTTATCTATTGAATTTTAGAGTACTGATTTTCTCTATGTACTACAACACGTGCGTGCCGCACGTGCATCGTTCCTAGTCTAGGTAAATTCACGAGATGAATCTATTGAGTCTAATTAAGTCATAATTAGACAATATGATGTTACAATAAACATCTTCTAATGACAACTTAATTAGTTTTATAATAAGATCATATTTAGTTCTTCTAATTAACATAGGTAAACTCAATATGACATTTTCGAAAAATTTCTTCACCCAACTAAACAAGCCAATAAGTTTTGATAGCGTTCCTGTGCTGGCATTTTTTTGATCGGTCCCACATGAGTCTATCTAGGATGGAGCACCTGAAAATCTGTTGTGTTTTTTTGTGATATGTTTTGCTGCGGGAATCAAGTTAGGCCATAATCGATACGTAATCGGTCTTTTACTTGAGCATCAAGACTAATTATCTATCTTGGGACGAAAGGTACGGTGTCATTCCGATGAGCAGATTGCGCGAGCATCGTGTTTAATTGTAGTTATTACCAAATTTTAGGGAATTGAATGAGTACTGATGAACTTGAACAGCAAGTTATGGCAAAATAATACTCATACTAACTAAGAATTTCTCCTTATTTTGCCGGAGACATTTGTTAAAGTCTTATACAATACGTACAGCTCTTTGATCATAAGATTTCCCGTCATCCTTTTTTGTATGGACTTGGACAAACAAGTAAAATCAAGTCATGGCCAATCGCCTACGAATTCACGCATGCTAGTGTTATCATGCACCGTCCACCAAATACAAAATTTTCACCTCGAACAAAGTGTGCCCTACAAGCACATCCTTTTCATCCCAACCACAAAACGGAAAGCCAAAAAAAGAATTAAGAAGAAAATGCCCTTAATCCCCAAGAAATGCAGAGATTTAGCTTAGCAGGTCAACAACCAAAAACCGTCCCTCTAGCCTGTATAAAAGGGCCGGCGGCACAAAACTTGTCCCCCAAACAAGCGAAGCCCATCCTCCCGATCGATCGATCCCCCAAGCAGAATTAAACCTCACCTAACCCCTCCCATGGCCGATCACCCCCTCGCCGGCGAGCACCACCCCTCACCGGCGAGCTCGGCGGTCACGGCCCTGGGCCCGCTGCTGCTGCTCCCGTCGGAGCTCCTCCACGAGATCCTCCTCCGCCTCGCCGTGCCGGAGCTCCTCCGCGTGCGCTCCGTGGCGCGCCCGCTCTCCAGCCTCATCTCCTCCGCGGACTTCCGCCGCCTCTACCACCTCTCGTCGGCGTCGTCGGGCCCCGGCCCGGCCGCCGCGTGGCTGCTCCTCTTCAAGAAGCTCCCGCCCCGCGACGCCGCCATCCGGGGCTTCCACGGGCCCTCGGGGAGATGGTTCCGCATCCCGGTCTCGGCCATCCTCGCCCCCGCCGTGCCGCCCGGCGAGGACCTCTACTTCCTCGCGGCCTCCGGCAGCTCCTTCCTGTTCGCCGCCAACGGGCGCCGCGAGCTCGTGGTCGTCGACCTCACCGCGCGCGCCGCGCGCCGGCTCCCGCCGTCCCCGCTCGGGCCACGCGGCACCTCCTCCTGGCGTCGCTTCGGCCTCAAGCTCGTCGCCGATCCCCCCGGATCGAACCGGTTTAGGTACCCGTCCTTTTCTTGCGAGAGTTGTTTCTCGAAAACTTGCAAGCACCACTCACCTCCTTTCGATTGAGCGTTACTCTTTCACTCTTTTACCACGACGCTTCTCGATTTATTCCCCGTCGCCATTCGCTAGTGTTCTTTGACAGTGCCGAAGCCACCGTCAACCCACTGTAAAATTCGATCGATGTCGCTTTTGCTGCCCTCGATCTGACGTCAGTGCAAAAAATGGTTGCTTTTCCTTGCAAGGTTTCTGTTTGCGGAGTTGGTGAACAACACGCCATTCCTCTTCGAGTACCGGTCCGAGACGGACATGTGGCAGCAATCGGAGGCAGTCCTGGCCGAGGGGGCAGCGCCGGTGGCCCCCGACGGCACCTTCCTGTGCGCGGCGCACGCCGGGCCGGACTGCGTGATGGTGTACTCATGCCCCGGCGGCGCGGACGGCGGCGACCCCCCGGTCTTCTTCCGCCCCCGGTTCCCGCACGCCGCCGCCGCGGCGGGGCACGGGGACCGGCTGCACGTGTACGGCGACGGGAGCGCGGCGGTGGTGCGGTCGGCGGCGGTCGACGACCCGACGAGCCGGACCCGGGTGAAGGTGGTGACAGGCGTGGAGCTGTACGGGTTCGGGGCCGTGGGCGGCGACTGGGCGCTGGTGGCGAGCGTTCCCGGCGAGCTCGTGGAGGGGTTCCGGAAGCCGTACGCCGTGATGACGGGTCTGCTGGCGGAGCGGGAGGGCGTGGTCCGGCTGGTGCTCATCTCCAACTGCCGCGGCGCGTGGGACCTGGTGTGGCTGTCGTACGACCGCGCGCGCGGGGAGTGGCGGTGGGTGCCCGTGCCGGACTGGGGCGGGAGCAAGGGGCTCAACATGGCCGGCATGGCCGTCTCCTCCACCTTCTCCCGCCTCTGGCCGCTCGCCGCGCCGCCGTCCAGAGGCAGCCAACCAGTGAGCTGAAGCTGATCAGATCGATGCGCCGGCGAGCCCGTGCTGTGCGTGCAACGCCAAAGCGGGAGTGGGCGAGTGTCCTCAGCCCCGATCCCCACGCCACGATGCGATTGGGGCGTCTTCGTTTTCTTGCGTGGTGGGGGCCGTGGCGTGGCGTGGCGCGGCATGATCCCGCCCGCATGATGGCTTCGCTGATGGCGACTCGTCAGTGAGAGCGAAATGAATCATCAGATAAGGAATGGCCTGTGTTTGTGTGCGCGGTTTATAATACGATTGCTACTGCTGCCGCCTACTACCCAAATTGTTCCTAAACTTGTGCGATTTTTTCATTAAAAAAACTTGAATGTGCTTATATTTGCAGCGCCAAGACGCCAGCATCTGGGTCATCTCAGCCATCTCGGACATCCGGTGCATCTGAGCCGTCGAAAGAAGAGAATGAACGGCTCACGATAGATGGTGCTGAGAACATAGGTTCTCTTCTGCATTTTCGCGAAGAGAGCCACCTCACTAGCTGTGCTGTCCTTCAACTTCCACCTCTGTCCTGCTATGAACTCCCTAAACCTCATCCTCATCCTTTGCCAGTTGCAAGTTTGCAGCACTTTTGTTTTCATTTGCATTTTTGCATTAGTGTTGCCAGGACCCAGGAGCATTCAGCGGTAGTTTTATTCTAAAGAAGGAAGAATTAAGCAAATCGTGCCCATAAAAGCCATCATGCACAGCGGACGTCATCGTCAGGCCGCAGAGTTTTGCTTCTGGACTGTTCGATGGCTCTTGCCCTGCCCCTTGCCCCCCCTTGACGTCGCTGCCTAACTGCTCTGTCAAATCTTGCGTCCGAGGCAGATTAGCGAGAAGGACCCGGGGGAGAAAAACCGGTCGCATGCCTGTACGACCTGTGTCCCGTCGTCAAACGTGTAAAGCACAGCTACAACAGTTGAACACTCCGCTTAAAAGCGACAGGATCTTTGGACCCGAATTCAGGTGATCCGTCCCCGTCGATTTGCATCTTTACCTTGTGACACAAAGCAAAACGGCTCTAAAGTTCCAAGGCTTCATGCTCAAGAATTTTATCCACCAGAATGCATAGACAACCATGTTTGTCTCATAAACACGCTTATGCTGATCCCAGTTCAAGAATCAAGACAGTAAAACTCTTAGGTAAAACGTGTGCTACTGCTAGGCTATTATTGGCTCGGCGTTTTTTGGTTGCTGGTACGTGTACGCACAAAGTGTTGCCCACCGCTGGTGTACCATCCACGGCAATATTCCTGAGCTGACCTGCTGCGTGCTGGCAAGCAAAAGATGGCCTCACATGGACATGGCGTTGCAACCTTTTGTCCTCTCGGCACTCGGGCGGTCGTCACTGTGTTTCAGCGAGTAGTACCTCTCGTGGCAGCAGTTGCTGATGGGGCCGGGGAGAAAGTGAGATCGGACAATCACTCGATCAGTTGGATGTGATCCACACTAGTAATTGGCAAACAGCGAGATCATTTGATGTGCACCGGACACGACAGCCCACTTTTGGCTCACCCTATTGGAGGTGATGTGTTGTGTTTCAAGGCACACTTGGCATCTCCTAGGTTCTCAATACTGACTCCTATCAGACATTCAGTTGGCACACTGAAATAGAGACCAAGCAAATATTTCTTCGCAGAAACTGGCCTTGTCGATAGCCTATCGGAGACGCTAATCCAGTATTTTTCAACAACTGGATAGACGTTTTAGTAAGTGGTGGTATCTTTCTTGCTCCAGCCTTCCAGGCATGCTTGTTGTCTTCACCCAATAGCAACTTTGCAATGCCGGAAGTCTACCACGTGCACCGTCACGAGTCACAGTGAAGAACCACCTCATGGTGCTGGTGCAGATACTCCGTTGCCTTCCACACATCCAGCACGATGCCCTGCCTCTTGAAGAACACAGGTGTCTATTGGAGAATGCCAAAAAGGCTTGAACTGATTAATTAACAGGTTTGCATGGGGATTACATATATAGAGGGAGGGACGGTAGGCCAAAGGGTTACAGTTGAGGGGATTACAGTTGAGAGATAGTAAATGTTCTAGTGATAAATGAGGAGTCTAACACCCCCGCAGTCTGAACGTCTGATGGAAGGACGTTGAGACTGGACCGAAAAACAGTAAACACCGAGGAAGGGAGGCCTTTGGTGAAGACGTCGGCGAACTGTGACGTAGTGGGAACGTGAAGAACCCGGACAGCACCAATGGCGACCCGTTCACGGACAAAATGCAAATCAATTTCCACGTGCTTGGTGCGTTGATGTTGAATAGGGATGGTTGAGAGGTAGACGGCGGAGACATTGTCACAGTAGACAAGGCTGGCAGTTTGGAGCGAATGGTGGAGTTCTTGAAGAAGTTGCCGGAGCCATGAGACTTCAGCGACGCCGTTGGCAGCGACGCGGTACTCAGCTTCAGCGCTGGACCGAGAGACAGTAGGCTGTCGCTTGGAGGACCAAGAGACAAGGCCGCCCCCAAGAAAAACTGCATAGCCAGAGGTGGAGCGTCGAGTGTCAGGACAACCAGCCCAATCAGCATCAGTGTAAACAATGAGTTGATTTGGAGCAGCCCGGGGAATGACAAGGCCAAGGTTGAGAGTGCCCTGGAGATACCGAAGAATCCGCTTTGCAGCAATCAGATGAGTCTCCCTGGGATCATGCATATGCAAGCAAACTTGTTGGACGGCATAGGCAATATCAGGCCGGGTGAAGGTGAGGTACTGAAGGGCACCGGCAAGACTGCGGTAGGTAGTGGCATCAGAAACAGGAGGACCAGCATCAGCGGACACTTTGGCGCAAGTGTCGACAGGGGTAGAGCAGGGTTTGCAATTGCTCATGCCGTGTCGGTCGAGAATGTCCAGAGTATATTGCCGTTGGGAGAGAAACAGGGAGTCCTTGTGGCGCTGAACAGCCACACCGAGGAAGAAATGCAGAGGGCCAAGGTCCTTCATGGCAAATTCCTGTTTCAAGGCTGCAATGACACGGTGGAGAAGCTGAGTGGGCGAAGCAGTGAGCACAATATCATCAACGTAGAGGAGCAGGTAGACAGTTTCATGGCCACGACGGAAGACGAACAGTGATGTGTCTGACTTGGCTTCAGTGAACCCCAGAGAGAACAGAAAGGTGGAAAAGCGGCTGTACCAAGCCCTGACTTGGCTTCAGTGAACCCCAGAGAGAACAGAAAGGTGGCAAAGCGGCTGTACCAAGCCCTGGGTGCTTGCTTCAAACCGTATAGGGATTTGTTGAGCTTGCAGACATGATCGGGGAATGCAGGATCAGCAAAACCTTGAGGTTGTGAGTAGTACACGGTTTCAGTTAGGGTGCCATGAAGAAATGCGTTTTTGACATCAAGTTGATGAATAGGCCAATCTCTGGAGTGAGCCAAGGTGAGCACAGTTCTGACGGTGGCCGGCTTGACGACTGGGCTAAAGGTTTCATCATAATCAACTCTAGGGCGCTGGGTGAATCCGCGAAGGACCCAGCGTGCCTTGTATCTGTCGAAGGACCCATCGGCGTGGAATTTGTGTCTGAATATCCACTTCCAGGTAACAACATTGACTTGAATTGGACGTTGAACCAGATCCCAGGTATGATTCTCATGAAGAGCAGCACATTCTGCTTCCATGGCCTTGCGCCAGTTGGGGTCGGCCAGAGCATCCTGGTAGGAATGGGGAATGGGAGAGAGTACCTCGGAGTGGAGAGCAGTCTGTGGTTGCTGAAAGCCGGACTTGCCGCGCGTTGCCATGCCGTGGGAGTTGGTGACCGGCGGGATCGGGACGGCTCCTGGTGGCAGGGATGGCCTGTGCTTGATGTAGCGAGGCGGGGACGGGATGAAGGTGGAGCGCCGAGGGGGGCGCTTGGTGGAGGCTCAGGGCGCGCCGAGAGTAGACGCGCACGACTGGCGGTTTGGAGATCGCCGGGGCCGTGGGAGCCGTCAGGGGCGGCGCAGGCACCGGCGGAGTCGTGGGCGCCGGCATAGGGGGCTCCTCAGGCAGCAGCACGGGGGGGGGCGTGCCAGGCACCGGCTCAGGGGCCGACGCGGGCACGTGAGCCGCCGCGGGCGGAGGGGATGTTGGTGGCGACGATGCAGGCAGGGGCGGCGGAGAGGCCGTCGGTGGGAATCCTGGAGGAGGAAAGCCAAGTGGGGGAGACCTCATGCCTGGGCTGGAGAAGGTGGGCCGAGAGACTGCGGTTCCCAGTCCAGTGGTGGGCCGGGAAGTAGTGGCCTCGAGGGAGGAAGCCCGGGAAGCTGAGGGAATCAGCCCGGGAATGCCAGAGCTGCCTGCAGGGGGGTAAAACACTTGCACAGAGTCATCTTCATTAGTTAGAAACTCAAGATCCGGGGGGGACAAGGAGGATTGTTGATGAGCAAAAGGGAATGCCGTTTCATCGAAAACGACATGGCGGGAGATGATGACACGATTGGTGGTGATATCAAGGCATCTGTAGCCTTTGTGGTCGGGTGAGTAGCCAAGGAATGCACATAAGGAGGACCGAGGGGCGAGTTTGTGTGGGGTGGTGGCTGTGAGGTTGGGGTAGCAAGTGCATCCGAACGCGCGTAAGTCGTGGTAGGAGGGAAGGATGCCATAGAGAGCAAAGAAAGGAGTACTCATGTGCAAGGTTTTAGTGGGGAGGTGATTGATGAGATGAGTGGCGGTGGCTAGGGCATCAGCCCAGTAGAAGGGGGGCATGGACGCCTAAAACAGAAGGGTTCTAGTGGTGTTGTTGAGGGTGCGAAGCATGCGCTCGGCTTTGCCATTTTGTTGGGAGGTGTAGGGGCAAGACATGCGTAGGGAGACACCTTTGGCAAGAAAGAAAGCACGAGAGGTGGAGTTGTCAAATTCGCGACCGTTGTCACATTGCACAGATTTGATTGTGCACCCGAGTGTGAATATGGGCAAAGAAATTGGAGAGGGTGGAGAAAGTATCGGACTTGAGGCGAAGAGGGAAAGTCCATACAAAATGAGAGCAATCATCCAAAATGACTAAATAGTACTTAAACCCAGATACACTGGGAATGGGTGACGTCCACAAGTCACAATAGATTAAATCGAAGTTCTGAGAGGCCCGTGAGGGGGAACTACTAAATGGGAGGCGAACATGGCGTCCAAGCTGGCAAGCATGGCACAGGTGGTCGTCGTCGGCCTTGCTGTTGCAAAAGATGGAAGACATTTGGGCGAGGTGATGGAGGGTTGCCGCGCCGGTGTCACACCCGAATTTGAAGACAAACTCGAATGCATAAATTACATGTGCGCCAGGATCAAGTTACACACACGTAATGACTCAGTAAATACCAAATACAGTGTCAAAGCGTAAAAGAGAGTATTATTACAACCAATACATGACCGAAAGTCTTATAAACGTATCATCAAAGCGAACAACTAGCAGCGGATCTTCAGAATGGAACTCCACAGGCAGTTGACTGGTGGCACGTACGCCTAGAACTCATCAACAATCTTCAAGTCTGAGCAGCAATCCGGGTTGTGTAGATGCAAGAAATAGACAAGCGTGAGCACATACCGTACTCAGCAAGGGAAGAATATCATAATAAACATGCAAGGCTGTATAGTGGATGGCCAAAGAATTTAAGCACTTTAGCATTTTAGTTGGTCAAATTTTATTAAGCAACTTACTTACTAGCAAATATAAGTGTATACCATCCCATAATTAAAGTGTAGCATCATAACCATGAACATAAAGTAAACAACGATTTAAATTCATCTTCCGATAGATTAATCATGTGATGATCCAGGCCGCTCTTGACCGTGAGCACGGCTAATCGATTAGTTTTAAACACTCTGTAGAGGTTGTACATCTTTACCCACAAGTCGCATAAAAGTCCCGAAGAACTTTAGACCCAACCACACGATGCTGATCAGGCATCATACCACACTACCGAGGTGTGATTGCATAGGGACGCTACGAGGCCTTTACAAAGATTCCCTAATGTGCAGCAACCCACTAGGTTTCAGATCGAAGCAGGGCATAAAGCTCCCTAGCGGGTACCGTGTCTTAGAAAAGCCCAACTCCCCGCTAGAGCAGGTCTATACTCCGTCAACGCCTCCCCATTGGCCCCTTCCAGGTAAGATCACTACAACATCAAGGTCCCTAATTATTCAGCCAAGCCAGAGCCATATAGCCTTGTGGTTGTACTGTTGTCCTGGGTGGTCGCTCCATGTTCCAGTTAAGCATGTGGTCTTGTAATTAACTTACCATTAAAGAACATAGAGCATAAAGAGTATCCATATTGTTTATTACCAACCCAGTTGAGCAACTAAGTAGCATCTACCATCAAAATTAATTAATCAACCCAGTTGCAAGGCAATAGTCAAAAGAAACTAGGCATAGTCCTTAATAGGAACCCGTCAAAATTAATGCAAGCAATAAAGTAAATACAGTGATTAAATTCATATTTATATAGGATAAAGCGGGTATGACCAAGGACACTTGCCTTCCACAAAATCCGGAAACTGCTCAGAGTCTTCAAAGTCTTCACCTTCAGAAAATTCCTCGAACTGCTCGTTCTCTACGCATCACACATCCACATGCAAGAGACAATACAATAAAATAAGAAAACAATACACCAATCATTTCAAACAGGAACAAAAGCTTCACTAAACTAATCTACTCGTCGAGACAAACACATGAATATAAAGAACGCTAAAAACGGAGCTAGAACGCAAAAGATATGAGGTAAACAAGTTCTAAGGGCTTAACTGCGGAGAACCTAAGATTCTAGGGGCCTAACTGCAAGAACTCAAGGACTAAAATAAGATTACGCTTATAAACACAGGGTCTACAGTGCAAAACTACAAGGGCTGGACTTCGGGCACAAAAACCAGAAAGGTTAGGGGCTAAAACAAAAGAAAAAGGACCCAAGTCTAAAGGTTTTTTGAACTGACAGGACCGCGGCTGCAAAAACAAAAGAAACCAGGGTCTCTTTTGCAAAACATGCGGTGCACAGATGGTTTGACCGGTACCTCCTGGTTTTGACTCGGGGTTAGACCGATCTGGACCGCAGATCGCGAGATGGACGGCGGACAGCACTCGCGGCGGGACGGGCGGCGGCGAACACGCCGGTGAGCGGCGGCGAGCGGCGGCGCCTCGCCGGCGTAGCTCGAACTCGAGCTACCGAGCACGATTCGACACGGGGTTTGGACTGGGATGAAGCTAGAGACGCTGCGAACTCATCTAGGCCATCGGGGTTGACAGAGAAGCGGCGGCGATGGCGCATGGCTCGACGAGGCGGTGGCGGCGAAAAACGAACTCCGACGAGCGTTTGCGAGCGATGCGGGTCAGGAGGACGTCCACAAGCGGCACTGCCGGCCTTCTCACCTCCTGGCAGTGCTCTAGGTCTGCTTCATGCCGCCAGAGAGGTGATGGATCCAGAGATCGACAGCGGCGGCCTCGAGCTAGGGTTAGGAGACGACGACGGCTTGGTGGTTGCGGACAGGAGCGAAAACCCTAGGGAGGAGAGGAGGAGGCGGCTTTATAGGCAGCCAAGGACGCCCTAGGGGTGTGGGTCCATGGCCAGGGGGCGCGGGCTGGCTCGGACTCGAGCACCAGGTCGCACGCGGAGCGGGTTCGGCCGGAGGTGAGGGATGACGGCCGGGCCCCACCTGGCAGCGGCTGCGGGAGGTGGGTAGCACCGCGGGCTGAGTTGGGATGAGGCGAAGCGGCCTGCTGGGATGGAAACAGAGCTAGGTCGGGCTGCGAAGAGGATCTGGGCCAGAGGAAGAAAAAGGAGGGAGGGAAAAGAAAACCTTTTGCTACTTTTCAAAAGAGCTCACAAAATTGAATTCAAACATAAATTTGAATTCACACAAACAAAGACAATGCAGCAGCATGTGTGCAACAATAAACTCCCATAGTTAATTTATTTACTTTTGAAAATAATTAAATGCCTAGAAAATTGAATAAAACCTTAAAAATCCTTAAGCATGAGCAATGTTGCTAGCAAAATTTTAATAAAGGCAATAATTGAAATTTAGGGTGTTACAGCCAGGATGACCGAGACGTCGATGCCAGGTAGTTGGTGAAGGAGTGGCGATGAGGACACAGCGGCTGGAAGGTGTTGATGGCAGCTGGAGGGTGTAGAGGGGGCCGGTGCTGTCACAGCGCAGGAGGGTGTCCTTGGTGCGGAGATACTTCACAGAAACACCAAGGGGGTCAAATTCCACTGAAACAAGATTATTAGAGGAGAATTTGCGAACAGATAGAAGATTTTTTATGATGGCGGGTGCGAGGAGAACATCATTGAGGTGGAACGGGCCGGGAATGGTGGAGTAACCGGTGCCAAGTACCGGAAGAGTGGCACCGTTGCTGTGACGC
This sequence comes from Cenchrus fungigraminus, assembly GCA_036936925.1. Classification (NCBI taxonomy): domain Eukaryota; kingdom Viridiplantae; phylum Streptophyta; class Magnoliopsida; order Poales; family Poaceae; genus Cenchrus; species Cenchrus fungigraminus. Next base: position 31,374,782 of record CM072778.1, on the reverse strand, counting down.
CCCAGGTTTTTAATTAGCATTATTAGTGCTAATGACCGAGTCAAGCAAAGTCAAACACGTTGACTTGAGTCAAACCTTGGTCAACCTGGGTCATCACCTCGAAAACCTAGCCAACAATCACTAATGATCATCTTAATCGAGTCAACACACACTTTTGGTCAAACCTTGGTCAAAGGCATAGTCAAAACCTAGTTAAACCCCTAATGTCTTTGAGCCTTCTCTAGAACTTTTGCCGTGTTCTCCACATTTCACTTAAACACTTCAAAATCGGCCAATATAAAAGTTGTTCATCTTTTTGAGGGACACAATTTTCATAATTGGCGGCATTTGATATTTTGAGTGGAAGATGTTCAAAAACACGGTCAACACCAGCCTTTTCATTTTGACTGAGCCGAGAAAAACAGAAAGTTTGAGCTCAAATTCTGACCAATCCATGCAAAATTTCCTAGGCCAGCCTTTGTAAAAGTTGTAGAGGGATCTTCAATCTACAACTTTGCTATAGACACTTTAGTGCACTTTAGTTCAAGTTTTTGGAGATATGTCCGGTCAAACACAGTTAAGTGAAACACAAACGGGCGACGTCGCACCGCGCCGACGCGTCCGCACTCCAGAGCGCGCGTCCGCGCCGCCGCGTGGCGTCCCTGCCACCCTCGGCGTCCGGGCCCCCACGCTGGCCCGCGCCCCCGAGGCCGCGTGTAACATCCCAGAAATTTGAATGTTTTCCCATGTGTGAATTTTCGCAAAAATTTAAAACTTTTTGTTTGAACTTGTGTGCTACCGAATTTTAAACCAATGTGCTAGCCTCTCATCCCAAATTCCATATAAATTAAAATTATATAAAATTACTTTCAAATTTATGGTATAAAAATTTGAGTTGGTTCTTTTTGGATTTTAGTTTGGAGTTTAAACATGTGTGAGAGTTTGAATTTGAACTTTATTCAAATTCAAACTATTTATAAATGTTAACCTTGTTTGACTAACTCTAACTTTGCACCCGAGCTAACACTAGCCAATTAGCTCGGCTTGATCTGCTAACATCTTTCTCAGCTCAATCTGCTAATCTCTAAGCCCGCAACCTTTTTCCGATTCTTCCGAAGTGCTCTGGAATTTATTAAGTGAATTATATAATATTTTCCGACTTTTTGAATTAATCTTTTGTAATTGGTTCGATCTCGGAAAATAGGCTAATTCATTTGGATTAAATTTCCCGGAGCTCATTTTGAATTGTGACAATGTTTTCCGGCTTCTCGAATTATAAGTTCGCTACTTAATTCGTTCCCAGAAAATTTAGTCTAAATTCATTTATTCTAATTCTACAAAATAAATTATTTGCGGAATTAATTTGTCTGGGCCCAAATATCCGAGCACATCTAAACACATCTATCTAACCCTAACTCCTTCCCTTAAATACCCTCAACTCCTCTCCACTTCTCTCCTCTCCTTTTCTTCCCAAGCCGCCGCTGCCATCTACCCTGCTCTGCTCTCTTTTTTCTTCCTCCCTGCCGCCGCTCTCTGCTATTCTTCTGTTCCTCCTCCTGTCGCAAGGAGCAGGCTAGCAGGCAGCGCTGCAACTTGCGTTCCTAATTTCTCTCCAATCCACCACAGCCTTGCTCCTTTATTTCGACAGGGCAAATCCAAGTTGTAGCTTCCTTTCTCAATCCGTTCTTTCTCCCCAAATCACAGGAGCAAACACCCAGCAACAGCTTGTATCCCATTCTGAATTTCTTCACCGAGCGAGCTAGCCACCGCAACAGGAAAATCCCATCTCGTGTTGCAGCCACCAGAGAGAAAGCAAGGAGGGGAAAAGAAGAAGGGAAAGGGGGAAGAAGCTCTAAGCGTCAAGGGAAGCTGCACTGCGCCAGAGCTGCACGAAGCCTTGCCAAGGAAGCCGTCCCTGTCGAAGCTTCGCGCTGCGCCGCGCCGTCGCAGGGGAAGAGCACCGCGCCGTCGCCATCCAGGAGCTCCGTGCCGCCGCCGCTCGGGAGCGTCGCGTCGTCGCCCAGGGGACGTGAGGCCAAGGAGCTCTGCGACGCCGCCAACGCCGCCGCCGGGCTGGGGCTGCTGCGCGCCCACGCCGAGCAGGACTGCGAGAGGAGGAGCTGATGCCTTGGAGCAGTACCGCAAGCACACGCACCACAAGCTCGCCACGAGGACAACCTGCTGCCCCTTTTCCACCTCCGCACGGCATCCGTCCACCTCGCCCTTGACGTGTTCGACGGAATGCCATCCGCACCACGAGTCCAAGGTGAGCACCACCGTACCCTTTCCTTTGCTTGCTGCCAACCGTCGGCCTTTGAACCATGCTGACCGATCATTTCCCATCCATGCTGATGCCTTGCTTGCTTGTGTGATGCCGGCCACGACAACCGCCTGCCAGTGGAGGCCAAGCCAACAAAGTTAGAGCTACTACCGCCGCCGCCGGTCTCCATGATGTTCTGCGATCTGTGCTGTGACGTCGAGACTGCCTGCACTGCGCCAAGCTGCCACGGCCTCGATCTCTTCCTGCTACGCCGTGATCTTCCGCGAGCCCACTGGTGAGCCGAACCCCCAGGCCAACTCCTTTCTTCCCTCGCCCGATCTCGTGTCCATGGTTGTGATCGCCGGCCTTCGTGCCGTGCCTGCTCTGCTTCTCCGTTGCTTGTACTACTGTGCTACTCTGCAGGCCGCGCCGCGGCGCCTCCGCACAGCCCGCTCTGCGCCTGTGCTCTGCCGCGACGCGCGCTCCGCTTGTTGCTTCGCACGTGCCGCCTTGCCGCTTCGAACCGCGTCGCGCCGCTCCGCCTTGCGCCGCCGTCGCTGCCGCACCTGTGCTCGCGGATGACGCGCATGTGCTCGCCGTCAAGCTGAGGACCGGCCTTCGTGCCGAGGTGCTCTCTTTGCAGGTGAACGCGCGCCACCGCCGCCATAGCCAAATCTCGCCGCCGGCAAGCCCCTTGCTGCTCCGCCGCTTCTTTGGCGCATACTGTCGAACATCTTACGCGCGCTCTCTTTTTCATGCATCCTGAACGGAACCACACGGAGGCCTGCGGATTCTCCAGCCACACCCGCCGTCGCCTGGATCCTGTGTGGCCCTCCAATCATAACCAAGCCACACGCCGGTCTACATCTCCCTGTGTCACAGAGGATCCACCCCAGGATTTGGCGTGGTCACGGCCACCTAAACCGCCACATGGGCTGCCACCTCACCCTATAGTTTCCTTGCAGCTAGCTTTAGCTACCTGCGTGGCAGCCACGTGGATCTCTGCAGCTGGCATACAGCCGGCTATGAGCTAACCTATAGCCACCTAGAGCTAACCTATAGTTGACATATAGTTATCCCTGTAGTATATACAAGAATTAATTTCAAAAATACTTTTAAACCTTTATAAATTCTTCAAAAATACTTTTAATCTTTAAAAATTCATAACTAATTATCCGGAACTCCGAAAATTATGGAACCAATTGCGTTGGTTACATAATTCCAAGGCGCTCGCTGCTACCCTATCCTTTTCCGCTCTTGACCTTGAATCGAGCCTCTTTTGCCCGCGCTCTTGGTATAGAATTCGTGGTCGATGCCCGCCACTGCGCTAATGTGGGTCTGGGATGCCGGAGCCCCGCAACTAGCCACTGGCTTGCCATGGACAGGGATAACTTCCCCAAGATGCGTTCGCCCTGCTTTTCTTGCTTGCACCGCTTCCACCGCCTTGTGCCGCAAACCGCATAACCGCTCTCTCTCTGCCTTGCATCGAGCCGTGTAGCACGCGACATACCCAGTGTTGGTAACCTGGAAGGCCGCGCGTGATGGACGGTCGTGCCTTGAGCAGAGGCCTCTGCTGCAAAGCACGGCAACCCCGCGTTGCAACCTAGCTACTACGCCGTGGTTATTGACGCATTGCTAGCACTTGCCCCATCGTGCTCCCAAGCACGCCTTTCCACTTCACCACCCCTTTTCTATCGACCACAAGTCGAAGCTTTCCTCCTCCTTATACTGCTGTCGCACACCTTGTTCTGATAATACCTTACCTAGCTCGAATCACCTTACTTCTCTCTCATCATCCTCCGAGCTTCCGCTTTGTTGCACCTATCGGTTGCGCTAATACCTTGCAGGCGCAATCACCAAACCTCTAGCCTTGATCGGCAAACCCAACCTTGAACTAACCCTTCTCTCTAACTTGTTTTCTAGTATATAAAGCTAGTAGCTTAAAATTATTTTAATATAAAACTAATTACTTTGATTTCCTTAAATTAAACTAGTGCTGCTTGTAGCTAGATCGGATTTATTTGGTTCTTCTAAATTGATGTTATTTGGAGTTATTGCATAGATGATTGCCGTTGTTTATTTCCGCGTCGCATCTCGTGTAGGCTTGTGATCATGTTTGAAGACCCGAGCTGCGACGACGACACGAGCTGTGACGTTTGAGAAGACCTTCGACCCGAAGGAAGGGCCCAACCTCTACTACTCTACGACGACTACCGCGCAGGTGTCATGTCACTCCCGACCATATAGATCCCATGCATGCTATTTAGTTGCTAGTGCTTTATTTATTAAACTTTGGATGATTGAAATGCATAGACAATCTTTTAGCCATGCCTTGATTTGTTATATCCTGTACCTTGAACTTCCTACCTTTGGAACTAGCTACAGACCCCTAGCTAGTTCCTGATATTTACTATCCATACGTTTTACCTGTTTCGAGATATGGATGGATCTCTGGTTCGGACTGAGATTGGAATATCTCGGTATTCTAGCGTGTGTTTTGGGTGAGTGTGTATCCTTGACGTGTTACCGCGGGAGCGAGCCGCTTTGGTTACTTGTGAACGCCTGTCTAGGGGAGATGCGACCTGGCCTCCCGCCCTAGCGGCGTGTCGGACGCGTGGAATTGGTGGAGTGCTCGCTCCTTGCAATTAAGGACTGATCGACTGTGTGACCTTGATCTTTGGGCTATTTTCGTACAAACCGTTCGCTCACGTATGGGCGGGGTTCGGTCCGAGAACTAGTTGGTGGTTGGCACTCAGCTTGTAGGCGGACCGGTGTGGTCGTGTGAGGGGGACGGGTTATACCCCCCGATTAGACGTCGCCCCGGCTCCTCCGGGGATGGTTTCACAGCTCCGAGGCCCTGCTGGCAAGTTTCGCGCCCCAGTTCAGGACGAGTCAGGCTCGGAGAGGCAGGAGAGTGCCACCCACTGCTAGGTCTCCGGCCGTTAGGTAGGGATGTGAAACGGCTGATCCCCGTTTCTGCCCTATCCGGCGGGTCCAGTTGTACAACCTCTGCAGAGTGTTAAACCTATAGCTATAGTCCGTGTCCACTGGTATGGACAGCCCTTGCGATCTCTCACCTGACTAGACTTTTCTTGTGCTGCTTCTCTCCCCCGAGTGTGTGAGCCCGGCTTCGTGCCGTTGAGATGTGGGGATAGGAGTTGGTGACCCCACATCGCAGATGAGAGTGGGATGCTGTGACTCGGTTGAGGTCCAGTGTTTTGGTGTACTTTCCTTGGTTGGGGTGTTGACCCCGGAGGCGTTGGCCTCGGAGGTGTGGATCTCCTCGGAGATGGTGACCTCTCTGCAATACCGCTTACCTTGCTGTTGCTACCGCTGCTTGCATAAACTTACTACAGCCAGATATAGGTTTATCCATGCATACTAGATTTCATCCACCGCTTTTGCTCTTTGTTGGGAAGCTGACATGACCTACCCGCTTATCGGGTAGATGGCAATGCTTTCAGACTTGGTGATCGACTACGACAACGACGAGGAAGGATGGGAAGACTAGAGCTGGTCCTACACTCAAGTTTGCCTGTGGAGCTGGAGACGCTTCGCTTCGATAGATCCGCTGCGTAGATGATTTACCTTTCTTGTTTAGTCCAGTTGGACTTGTACCCGGCTTATGCCGAAATGTTGTACTCTGATGTATTAATAAAATAATGTAATTTTCCCTTTATTCCTGTGTTGTATGGATTTGTACCACTTGAGACAGGGTTTGCACGTGATAGCCACTTCCTGGGACTATCACAGAGGTGCAGAGGATCGGGTTTCCAGTTTTGGAAATCTGGTTCGTTTCACCACGCCTCCCGAGGCCGCACTCAGCCCGAGCGTGCCTTGGATCCCGCACCCCTGCCGCGTGTCGTCCACGCCGCGCGCCCGCGCCGGCCCCCTGCCGCCCCGCCCGCCGGCCGTTCCTCTGCAAGCGCGCTCGTGGCCGGGTCCCCCCTTGTCCTCCCACGCCTTGCCTTCGAAGCGAAGTGTGAAGCCGCCTATAAAAGGGCGTCGGTCCCTCTCCTCGCGCGTACACGCACGGCCGCCGCCTCCCCGAGCTTCCGCCGGCGCCATTGACGCCGCCGTGGCGAGCTTCCCCTTTCGGTCTCTCCCGGCGCCGACCCACACTTCTAGAGCCTCCCCTAGGACCCCTTAGAGCTCACCCCGTCGCACATTGTCGTCCTTTGCTCCACACCTCGCCGGATTACAAGCCGCAGCGCCTGGCGCCGCCGCGCGCCGTCGCCGGCGACTTCTCCGACCAACCCACCGCCATCAATCGAGCCTAGGTGAGCCCAATCACACTCCTGTGCCACATGTTGACCATCTCCGGCCGCCCCTCGCCGGCGGCGAGCCCGCCGCCGCCGCCAAGGGCATAGTTGTGAAGTTTTTGTGCTCAGGGACCTGTTTGTGAGAAGCGAGGGTATTTCTATGAAGCCTAGAAACTTTCTAGGGACCTGCTCGTAGTTAGATTCTTCAATCTTTAGCGTGTTTTTGCTGAACCTTGTAAAATCCGTGGAAAATCAAAGAAAAATCAAAAAAATGCAGGACCAATTTTGTTGGTTTCCTTGTGAATAACTCTACAACTTTCACAAAGCATGACCATACTTTTGACTAGTAGTTTTTGCATGAGGATTTGAATTCAGTTAAACCTTGATCTACTGTAGTTCAAAATCTACAAGAGATCTCAAGCTGGATTTTGGATATGTTGTGAGTAATGCCATTTCTAGGCTTTGTACCAAAAATTGCACAAAGTTACTGTGTAGATCTTTTAATATGATTTGTTTTGTATTTATGATGAATCTGCCTAAATGTTTTTTTAGCTCAAAATAAATATATTTTTGTGCTCAGCTTCTGGATATGATCTTTTTATGCCTAAATACACCTCTGGTGAATTAATCATGATTTTATATCTGCCAGAAATATTTATTTTTGATTTATGCTTAATTTTCAATGTAATTGCATAGCTCAAGATCTATGGTAGCCCTAGGTGTATATGTTGGTTGCATAGCTCAAGATCTATGGTAGACCAGAGAATCAGTGAGAGAAAGTTGGGATCCATTTGTTGTTTATTTATTTTTATATGCTTTTCTCATGTTTTGGTAGCTAAAATTTGTCATTTGTCATATAATTAAATTATAGCCTTTTTAATTGTGCAATCTTGTTCAGTGGCCTTATCTAGGTCTATAGTGCTTTAGAAACACCCCCACTGCATTTTTATGAATTTAATTATGAATAAAAGCAATGGGAGTCAATTAAGCTTAATATAAAGTTAAATTGGAAAACCACCAACACCACACCTAATGACCTATGTTTGTGATGTGGATCATGCTAAGAAGCTTAAGACCAACCCTTTGCTATTTTGTGAAATTAAATTAATTAATTTGCATAAATATGTACAGAGTCACTATTAAAAGGAATAAATAATAAAACACCATGTGTTGTTACTTTAATAGAAAGAATATACCAAATGTGTGTTTATCTAGGTGAATGTGGCCAACCATGCACTTCATGGTTGTCATATGTGGTTTTGTAATTAATTAAATCACACCCGTCATTAAATCTTGCATATGCATACTCGTGTAGATCTTCCCGACGGTAGCTATACGCTCGTGCTGGAAGGAGGAGACGAAGGTGCTGACGGTGAGCTGCAGTACGTGGACGTGGCTCAAGACCTGGACCAAAGTCCAGAGGGCCCAAGGCCAACCTTGCCGACGAAGGCAAGCCCCGGATCATTAACCCTTATTTTAAAATTATGCAATTACATTTGCTATGTTTGTGCATTTACGTTTCAGGAGTTGAATGAAACCCTAGATGCATGATCCCTAGGTACCTATGCTCTTTCACTAGTATGATAGGTCGATAGCTGCTATGCTATAGGACTGGTAAAAGTCGAGTGATGTTCGTCACTCGCGAGAATAGGTTCTTATGTTGGAATTATAAGATCTTTATAAATGGATTGCTCATGTGGTAAGAGCATGGGATTTGGGCTCCGGTCCAGTGGCTTTCATGGGCTAAGCTTTTGAACGTACTAAGCACTTGTCGGGAATGGGACCGGTAAGCCTAGTATCTTGATGAGACGGTACGGGATCTTACTATTACTAATCTTGAGTATTCACCTGCCCGGCTCGCCACCGGGAGGGGGGTACATGTGTGAGGCTGGATGTACTGTGTGGGGCATACCAGATAGCCTTGTACCCAGGACTGTAAGCTTCGATCCCAAGCCGAGGACTTTTGGGAACTGCCTGGTGGTTGTCCAGTGTGACGGCACCCTACCGTGTGTTTAGGTTTACCTTGCAAAGGTTTAATCAATCGATTGTCGGTCTCTCACCGTTATCTGAGACTGCTTAATCAACTGGCCATGATATCCCTTAATGATGGAAAATCAACTGGCCATGATATCCCTTAATGATGGAACTATGTGAATATTACTGCGTGGATTAATTGTATTGCACAAATCTTGATTGCAATAGATGGCTCACTTAGAAATGGTAATTAACTAGAATTTGAGCTAAAACTTTGAAAGTAAGGACCTACTCTTTGTTTCTTTTCAGCAAAAGAACTCCACCGGCCAAAAAGCCTCTCATGTCTAGAGTTTGGTGATGTAATTATCACCCGACGGTTAAGTCTTGCTGAGTATTAGTATACTCAGCCTTGCTATAAAAATGTTGTTGCAGGTGTTGTTTGGCCTGGAGAGATTCCACCCGGCTGGGAGCTGGAATGGGTGGATGACGACGAGTGATGGCATCACGGATGGCCTCCTGTGATGTCTACCGTATCGCTAGTTTATTATTCCGCTGTTTTCGAACTCTGAACCTTTACTTATCATGTCACGAATCATGGTTTGTAATAATTAACCCTTTGGGTTAAATTGGATTTAATTCCTGTAATGTACTCTGGACTCGCCTTCGTGTGAGTTTTAATGCATATGTTCGATCCTCTGTGTGTTATCCAAGTGGTTTACCGGGCTTTGACCCGGCAACTTACGACGGGATGGTACTTTATTATCGCTTAATGACCAAAGTGGATTGGTTTAGTCGATAGTACGGTATTTTCTCGGGCGGGTTGTCACAGCTGGTACCAGAGTGATTAATATGCACCAGAGTTTAATTAACATCCTTAATCACTTGTTTTTGAATAAAACTTGCCAAGATTGATTGTATTTGCAAAATACGTTGGACCGTTAAGGATGGAAATAGACCGAGAGGCCCTAGAGGGAATTTTTGGTTCTTTCAGGTGGCTTATAAATCTATGGTTTATTTTGCTAAATTCCAGCACTTCTTAAGCCACGTGTTTCATACGTGTGCTGTGCTGCATCACGAGTATGCGAGGGTCGATAGGGCAATCCATTCCACAGATCCTATCTTCTCGGTTGGATGCCCACGTGTCTTATACGTGTGTTTCCGTATGCGAGTCATACGAAGGATGACTTGCTCTATTCTAGATGAACATGTCATGGGTTGTGATGTCACCACGTTTTGCCATACGTGTGCGTTCCGCATTACGAATATGCGAGGCAAGGATACACTCCATTCAAACGGAGGGAGTCTGAGGTTGGACACTGTCCATGCAGCGGTAAACGCATGGGTGCCGTTTCTATAGTGAACGGTAATGTATGTGAACGCTTTCGTGAGTGCTGGCACGAAAGGTTCGATGTGTTCTGTGATCTTCTGCAGGTACACTAACTATGTTTCGTTAGTCGCTAAGTGAGCATCGACTAGTTCTCGACTAGTTATTATAGGGAGAAACGCGTATATGCCTTGCCACCGGCATTAACTTCGATTTTTGGCTTGATTGCCTTGTGAGGACGGATAGGACGTCATGCATCATGTTAAAAATTGTGGAAAGTTAAAACTGAACCCTACGCATGTTTGTGTGATCTCTAGGTGAAATTTTGCTAGTGTGTGATTTCTTTGCATAGCCTCTCGTGTGTAGATGTTGTGCTGTCCAAAAAAAATCTAGTGTAGCTGTTTGCTTAATTTTTTGCACCCTGTTCAAGAATCAATTTGCCTAGGTGATCTATACCAAAGTTGCTTCATATCTAATCTAGTTTTTACTCGCAAAAATTCACGGTCATAGCTTCTGTATATCTCAAGTTATGCTCAGATTAGTGAACCTCTATCATGCTATTTTTCGGGAAACCTAATCTGAAACCTAGCTTAATTGAAGCACCTTCCCAACCTTTCTAGATCAACCTTTGAATACCAAAAAGGTGCTCCATAATCTTGTTGAGATGCTGGTAAAATTTGGTGATTTTGGGGGCTCTGGTTTTTAAGTTGGGAATTTTTGTTCACAACCGCCAGAACAAAACCCCGGTACCAATTTCTCCCAGACGTGATGACCTCAGCTTTTATTCCGAATTGGATATCAAGTTGCTTGAAACCTTTGATTTGGTATGCGCATTGGAGTCATGAATCCTCGAAGTCTTGAGCTGAGCGCATGAAATTCTTATTTCCAGAATATTGCGGTTGCCCCGATTCTGACTTTTCTTCAAATTGGGTTTTCGTCGTACATGTTCTGCTTGAGTGAACAAGCTTATGAATGTGTGTTTAATGAAAGCTCAAAATTTTCAGATGGTGGGACCGACACGCAGCTCCCTTAATGGTTTTGGTGCGTCGAGTAGTGGTAGCGACCTACCACCGCCACCGCCCAGGACGATTGCAGAGGCATTTATCGCGGTTCAAATGGAAGTGTTGTGCCAAGTCATCCAGACGCAGCAGCAGACCGCCCAGAGGCTGCAACAGCAACCTCCCCATAGTGCCAATCCAGATGGACCAAATTTGGTCACTAAGACCATGAACTCCACCCAAAAAGACCCAGAGAAACCTCGATCCTATGAGTCTTGCTCACCACGAGTACCTACCCAGGCTGATATAGATACCATTGTCGGTGCAATCAATATGTTCGAAGAACAAAATTCAGTGCTAAGTCAGATAGTGCACAATATCATCCAAGGTCGTTATCACGGACTATCTCAAACTAGTTTAACTGACGGTCTCTCTCAGTCATTATCTACATCTATGGTTGAGCAGGCCCGCTTATGCAATCTGTTGGTGGATCATATAAATCAGGGTCAACTCAGCACCTCTGACTCTCTACTACCACCATCGAAACTACCAATGGACCTTAGAAAGGAAGAGAGAAAAAGTCGGAGCAACAAGCGAGTATTCTCCGAGATGGATTTAAGTGAGTGGGGAATTATCTACAAGGAAATTCGTCCACGTGAGGGAAAACGAAGTAACGACATCGGCAGAATCGACCAGCTCATCGAAAATGAAACTCGCTCTCAAGCTGAGATATTAGAAGAACGAATGAGAAAGAGTCTTTACCCGTATCATCAACTTTGTTTTAAATGTGGAGAGAGCAATCATCTCCTTCAATCTTGCCCTTCGAGTGCTTGGAGTGACCCGAGGGACTAGAACATCTTGTCATGTCGAGGACGACGAATTGGGCTTAGTAAGGACTTTCTAAAGTCTAGAAACTCACTTCAACAGTTGATGGATCATCTTGCACATGGTTGTCCTCAGCTCCCAACGAAACAACAGGCACATCAACGAGCTTCCAAGCTTAAAGCACTACCACCCCGCATTTGCTACAATTGTAGACAACCGGGGCATTATGCAAATGAGTGCCCGAACCTTAAGCAGCACAAGTCCCAGCAGCAGAATCAGAACCCCGGAGTAGCTAAGGGCAATCACGGCAAGAAGTCGACAATTCAAGTGAAGCAAGGCCAGCTTAACTTCATGGGTAACATCTCTATCCGGGAACACCTCCCTACCTTCGTCTTTTACTTTCGAATCTCGGGACGAGATTCTTTTTAAGGGGGGTAGGCTGTGACGCTCCAGGTTTTTAATTAGCATTATTAGTGCTAATGACCGAGTCAAGCAAAGTCAAACACGTTGACTTGAGTCAAACCTTGGTCAACCTAGGTCATCACCTCGAAAACCTAGCCAACAATCACTAATGATCATCTTAATCGAGTCAACACACACTTTTGGTCAAACCTTGGTCAAAGGCATAGTCAAAACCTAGTTAAACCCCTAATATCTTTGAGCCTTCTCTAGAACTTTTGCCGCGTTCTCCACATTTCACTTAAACACTTCAAAATCGGCCAATATAAAAGTTGTTCGTCTTTTTGAGGGACACAATTTTCATAATTGGCGGCATTGGATATTTTGAGTGGAAGATGTTCAAAAACACGGTCAACGTCAGCCTTTGCATTTTGACTGAGTCGAGAAAAACAGAAAGTTTGAACTCAAATTCTGACCAATCCAAGCAAAATTTCATAGGCCAGCCTTTGTAAAAGTTGTAGAGGGATCTTCGATCTACAACTTTACTATACACACTTTAGTGCACTTTAGTTCAAGTTTTTGGAGATATGTCCGGTCAAACACAGTTAAGTGAAACACAAACGGGCGACGTCGCGCCGCGCCGACGCGTCCGCACTCCAGAGCGCGCGTCCGCGCCGCTGCGTGGCGTCCCTACCACCCTCGGCGTCCGGGCCCCCACCCGGCCCGGGCCCCCGAGGCCGCGCCTCCCGAGGCCGCACGCAGCCCGAGCGTGCCTTGGAGCCCACGCCCCCGCCGCGTGTCGTCCACGCCGCGCGCCCGCGCCAGTCCCCTGCCGCGCCACAAGCCGGCCGTTCCTCTACACGCGCGCCCGTGGCCGGGTCCCCCCTTGTCCTCCCGCGTCTTGCCTTCAAAGCGAAGTGTGAAGCCGCCTATAAAAGGGCGCCGGTCTCTCTCCTCGCGCGTACACGCACGGCCGCCGCGTCCCCGAGCTTCCGCCAGCGCCATTGACGCCGCCGTGGCGAGCTTCCCCCTTCGCTCTCTCCCGGCGCTGACCCACACTTCCAGAGCCTCCCCTAGGACCCCCTAGAGCTCACCCCGTCGCGCATTGTCGTCCTTTGCTCCACACCTTGCCGGATTACAAGCCGCAGCGACCGCCGCCGCCTAGCGCCGCCGCGCGCTGTCGCTGGTGACTTCTCCGACCAACCCACCGCCACCAATCGAGCCTAGGTGAGCCCAATCACACTCCTGTGCCACGTGTTGACCATCTCCGGCCGCCCCTCGCCGCCGGCGAGCCCGCCGCCGCCGCCAAGGGCATAGTTGTGAAGTTTTTGTGCTCAGGGGCCTGTTTGTGAGAAGCGAGGGTATTTCTGTGAAGCCTAGAAACTTTCCAGGGACCTGCTCGTAGTTGGATTCTTCAATCTTTAGTGTGTTTTTGCTGAACCTTGTAAAATCCGTGGAAAATCAAAGAAAATTAAGAAAAATGCAAGACCAATTTTGTTGGTTTCCTTGTGTATAACTCTACAACTTTCACAGAGCATAACCATACTTTTGACTGGTAGTTTTTGCATGAAAATTTGAATTCAGGTAAACCTAGATCTGCTGTGGTTCAAAATCTACAAGCGATCTCAAGCTGGATTTTGGATATGTTGTGAGTAATGCCATGTCTAGGCTCTGTACCAAAAATTGCACAAAGTTACTATGTAGATATTTTAATATGATTTTTTATGTTTTTATGATGAATCTGCCTAAATGTTTTTTGTAGCTAAAAATAAATACATTTTTGTGCTTACCTTCTGGATATGATCTTTTTATGCCTAAATACACCTCTGGTGAATTAATCATGATTTTATATCTGCCAGAAATATTTATTTTTGATTTATGCTTAATTTTCAATGTAATTGCATAGCTCAAGATCTATGGTAGCCCTAGGTGTATATGTTGGTTGCATAGCTCAGTTTTGGACCAGAGAATCAGTGAGAGAAAGTTGGGATCCATTTGTTGTTTATTTATTTTTATATGCTTTTCTCATGTTTTGGTAGCTAAAATTTGTCATTTGTGATATAATTAAATTATAGCCTTTTTAATTGTGCAATCTTGTTCAGTGGCCTTATCTAGGTCTATAGTGCTTTAAAAACACCCCCACTACATTTTTATGAATTTAATTATGAATAAAAGCAATGGGAGTCAATTAAGCTTAATATAAAGTTAAATTGGAAAACCACCAACACCACACCTAATGACCTATGTTTGTGATGTGGATCATGCTAAGAAGCTTAAGACCAACCCTTTGCTATTTTGTGAAATTAAATTAATTAATTTGCATAAATATGTACAGAGTCACTATTAAAAGGAATAAATAATAAAACACCATGTGTTGTTACTTTAATAGAAAGAATATATCAAATGTGTGTTTATCTAGGTGAATGTGGCCAACCATGCACTTCATGGTTGTCATATGTGGTTTTGTAATTAATTAAATCACACCCGTCATTAAATCTTGCATATGCATACTCGTGTAGATCTTCCCGACGGTAGTTATACGCTCGTGCTGGAAGGAGGAGACGAAGGTGCTGACGGTGAGCTGCAGTACGTGGACGTGGCTCAAGACCTAGACCAAAGTCCAGAGGGCCCAAGGCCAACCTTGCCGACGAAGGCAAGCCCCGGATCATTAACCCTTATTTTAAAATTATGCAATTACCTTTGCTATGTTTCTGCATTTACGTTTCAGGAGTTGAATGAAACCCTAGATGCATGATCCCTAGGTACCTATGCTCTTTCACTAGTATGCTAGGTCGATAGCTGCTATGCTATAGGACTGGTACAAGTCGAGTGATGTTCGTCACTCGCGAGAATAGGTTATTATGTTGGAATCATAAGATCTTTATAAATGGATTGCTCATGTGGTAAGAGCATGGGATTTGGGCTCCGGTCCAGTGGCTTTCATGGGCTAAGCTTTTGAACGTACTAAGCACTTGTCGGGAATGGGACCGGTAAGCCTAGTATCTTGATGAGATGGTGCGGGATCTTACTATTACTAATCTTGAGTATTCACCTGCCCGGCTCGCCACCGGGAGGGGGGTACATGTGTGAGGCTGGATGTACTGTGTGGGGCATACCAGATAGCCTTGTACCCAGGACTGTAAGCTTCGATCCCAAGCCGAGGACTTTTGGGAACTGCCTGGTGGTTGTCCAGTGTGAGGGCACCCTACCGTGTGTTTAGGTTTACCTTGCAAGGGTTTAATCAATCGATTGTCGGCCTCTCACCGTTATCTGAGACTGCTTAATCAACTGGCCATGATATCCCTTAATGATGGAACTATGTGAATATTACTGCGTGGATTAATTGTATTGCACAAATCTTGATTGCAATAGATGGCTCACTTAGAAATGGTAATTAACTAGAATTTGAGCTAAAACTTTGAAAGTAAGGACCTACTCTTTGTTTCTTTTCAGCAAAAGAACTCCACCGGCCAAAAAGCCTCTCATGTCTAGAGTTTGGTGATGTAATTATCACCCGACGGTTAAGTCTTGCTGAGTATTAGTATACTCAGCCTTGCTATAAAAATGTTGTTGCAGGTGTTGTTTGGCCTGGAGAGATTCCACCCGGCTGGGAGCTGGAATGGGTGGATGACGACGAGTGATGGCATCACGGATGGCCTCCTGTGATGTCTACCGTATCGCTAGTTTATTATTCCGCTGTTTTCGAACTCTGAACCTTTACTTATCATGTCACGAATCATGGTTTGTAATAATTAACCCTTTGGGTTAAATTGGATTTAATTCCTGTAATGTACTCTGGACTCGCCTTCGTGTGAGTTTTAATGCATATGTTCGATCCTCTGTGTGTTATCCAAGTGGTTTACCGGGCTTTGACCCGGCAACTTACGACGGGATGGTACTTTATTATCGCTTAATGACCAAAGTGGATTGGTTTAGGCGATAGTACGGTATTTTCTCGGGCAGGTTGTCACAGTTGCCCACAACAATGGAGGAGGGAAAGGAAGGGGAGGGAGAAGTGGTAATCATACCAAGGTTGGAGGCAATGTGGGAAGAAGCGCCCGAGTCGATCATCCACTCCGAGGAGGGCGACGTCGGAGTGAGGGAGACGGTGCTGAACGCATTGGCGAGGGAGTGCGAGTCCCATGGTGACGGTGCGGATGGGGGCGCCTGGTAGAAGGTCCCTGGCGCCAGTGGTGGCGTGTAGAACGCCGGAGGTGCGCCGACCATCAGAGCGTTGTGTTGCGGTAGTGGCGGTGTTCCGGGGCGAGGAGGAGGTCCACGAGGGCCACCAGGGGTGGAACCGGGCCACATATGGATGGACCCGGTCCACGGATTGTAGATGGAGGGCCACTGGGCACCACCGTTCGGGCCACCAGTGGAGCCGCCTTGGCCGCGGCCGCCACGGCGACGCCGGCCGCGTCCGCCGCCAGAGGAGCCCCCTGCAGGTTGGGGAGGGTGGGGGTGCCTGACCCAGAAGTGGGGGCAGAGGTAGGTGCCTTGCTGGGTGCAGAGTCGGCGAGGGCCGAAGGGGGCGAAGCAGAAGAGGGCGCCATGTTGAGTTCGGCGAGGCGGAGGTCGGCGCGAACGTCGGTGAAGGAGGGGAACGGCTTCTGGCGCGGGATGAGCTGTGCCATGAACTGGAATCGCTCGCTGAGGCCGCGCGGGACGTTGAGCACCAGGGTGCGGTCCTGAACGGGTTCACCGAGATCAGCGAGAGCGTCGGCCAGCCCTTTCATCTTGCGGCAGTACTCGTCAATGGAGAGGGCGCCCTGGGAGAGCGCGCGGAATTCAGCATCAAGAATCATGGCGCATGATTCTCGGTTGTTGAGGAATTGTTCCTCGAGGTCGAGCCAGGCGGCCCAAGCAGTGACGCCATTCCGGTCGTGGATGACGTCCAGCAAATCAGTGGAGATGGTGTTGAAGAGCCAGGAGACGACGACGCAATCCATGCGTGACCAGGCTGGGTCGGGGAGGCGCGGCGCGTCGGCGAGGACATGATCCTGCAGAGCGAAGCGGCCGAGGATGAGGAGAACGTAGCCGTGCCACTTCGAGTAGTTGGGGGCTTGAAGGTCCAGGGTGATCGGAATGAGATTCCGGATGTTCTGGACGGCGGCGGCTTGGCTGTGGAGCCGAGCAACAGCCGTGGCGTCGGAGGTGAGGGAGTGGACGTCGTCGTCCGGGAATTCGTCGTCGTGGGGCGCGTCGTCGCGGGGCTCGGTTGAGCGATGGCGATCCCGGAGAGCAGCGGCCCGTTGCTCCAGGTCAAGGGCCTGAGTGCGCTCTTGCTCGAGCGCATCCGCGGCGGCACGGACACGGTCTTGTGTGGCGGCGGCGGATTTGAGGAGCTTAGCGTCCTCCTCGAGTTGCTGGCTGCGCTCAGCATTCGTCGAGCGCAGGGAGGCGGCTTCTTCTTCCAGACGCTTGGCGGCGGCGAGGGCCTCATCGCGGAGCTTGGTCGCGGTGGCCGCGGTCGCTGCGCCGGAGCTGGAGGAGCCGTCCCTAGTGGCGGCCATGGGCGCAGCACCAGGAGAGGGCGCAGCTCAGGCGGAGGAGGGAGAAGGGGCGCGGCGGCGAGCGGACGGCGCGAGGCCGAGCCGCCGGGCGCGGGAGAGAGAGGGGGGCGCGGCAGCCGAGCGGACGGCGCGAGGGCCGAGCCGCCGGGCGCGTGCACCAAGGGGGTGGGCGGAAGCGAGAAAACAGGGGAAAGGGAAAGGGTCAGGACTGTAATTAGTCTACTGATACCATATTAGAGAATGTCAAAGGGCTTGAACTGATTAATTAACAGGTTTGCATGGGGATTACATATATAGAGGGAGGGAGGGTAGCCCAGAGGGTTACAGTTGAGGGGATTACAGTTAAGAGATAGTAAATGTTCTAGTGATAAATGAGGAGTCTAACAGTGTCCTGTACCTTCAGAGCGTAGGAGCAATGGAGCATCTCTAAAGCTGCATCGTCCATGAACTGAAGCACCAATGGTCTGAAATCTAGACGAAACAGGTGCCAAACCGTGCGAATTGCAACTCCCGAACCAGTACTCAGCTGGCCCTCTTCCAGTCCCTAAGAGGTGTTTGTCCGGAAAATGATCGGTGACACCAACTAGTGCCGTAGGAAGCCTATGGAGTATCTACGCTTGTCCATGTGGTTGGACACACCATAACCGCAAAGAATTTTCTACGCGCAATCACGTAAATGCAAATTCTGTAAAGCACGAAAATTTATGCATTTGACATTTGCACAAAGGGTGGCATCTCCATAGCAGCATTTGTCACCTGTTGTCAAAATTTGCTCACGTTACAAAGAAAATTTACTGCTGCTGGCTCGAAGCTGCTAACTGGCACAAACTTAAGAACCATGGATTATTTGATACCCATTATTTCATCTAGCTGAAATCAATCCCACCTACAGCTTATGACAACGAAACTATTGAATCGGCAAGGAATTTGATGGCGAGCTCTCAGTTTCTCCCTTCAGAGATCCATTTGTTTGCTCCACCAGTACGTCAGTGCCCTCTGAAGGCGCCTTCAGCAATGAGGGTTCCACTTTCTCTTGGGCAGCCTTCTCCTTCTTCAGGTCTTCCTTGGCTAAGCTTGAGAATTGCTTGTCCAGTGAGCTTGCCGCACCTAGCCACGCAAGAACAGTGACCAGCAGTACGCCGCCGAGGTATGGAGTCGAGTTTGCCAAGGAACCGAATGTCAGGATCATGAATTGTTGGATAAGGGCGCCACCGGACTTGCCCAGTGGGTTGCAAACAACATCAATGGCTGCCTTTCCTTTCACCTGCAAACAGGGGGAACTGGAGTTGGACTCTGCAGTATAATAGTGGTGCAGACAGTGGGGTGTCAAGAATCATTCAGCAAACCAAGCATGAACATTTCAGAGATATTTGGGGCAAACAGTATAAGGTTAAATAGACTTGTCTTCATAGAAAAGCAGTAATGATCGTGTAATGTAATCACACGACATAAGCAGAAAAATACAACTAATGTCAAATTATGACTACAGGACCAAGAGAACTTATAGTTACATATAACATTTAACAGGCATTAAAAGTTTTATATGGCTATATACCTCAGAAAATTTGAACTGACCTGACAAACAGCTATGCATAGTTAACACTAGTCCAAATAGAGCTTTTATATCATTTAAATGTATTAGTGCCCAGAGTTATCCTGGTCCCCCATTTGCAAATGAAAAAAAGGGGTACTTTCATGAAGTAACCACTACAAGATTACTAAATATAAGCAAACAAATAAAAAATGTTAAAAATATTTAATCACCAAAGAATAATAAGAAAGAAGATGTAATATGGAAGGATGAACAAACCTTCATATCTTCATCCAAAGGAATATATGCCATCTCCTTGCACGGGTCAAATAAACTATACTTGGCACTCTTGCTGAATATGTTTTGCATGGCACCCACATAAACAGCTGCCAGTAGGGGGGTCATACCCATTGTGGCAAGCATTGGAGTCAGTGGCTGTCCAAACAGAATAAGAGAGAAGAAGCCAACACCAGTAAGCAACAGAACTGTGGGGGTGATCATTGCAGCCACACCCCACCCGAATTTTCGGAGTATAAATCGGCCTAACAGCATCATTGTGAAAGTTGCAATTCCAGTTGCGGTTGAGAAATCACCCATGAAAGATGAGTATTCATTTGGACTGGGGAACTGTCAGGCAAATAAGGGAAGTGTTACTGTTACTGCTGATTACTAAATATAAAACACCATAGCAGCAACACAATCTGAAAAGAAGAGTAGATAGTTCAGAAAGATTACCTGTGCCTTGAGTTTTGATTTCCAGGTTACTTCCACAAGATTGATACTAATGCCATAAGCAACCACTAAGGTCGCTAGGTCCCTCACATACTTCGAGGAAAGCAGAACCTTCAGACTCTCTTTCATGCCAAGCTTAGGCTTCTCCTGTTGAATATATCGTATCAGATTACTTGGAGTGGCAATATTAAGAAAACGGGAAGCACAATAATCAATAAACCATAACTACTGACCTTTTTCTTCTTGCGATCAGACTTGGGAAGTGAAGGATCACTCAAAACAAACTTGTTCACTCCCCAATAGATGGAAGATATGACAAGTCCAAGAAGTACCACTATGCTCATCATTCCTTTCAAAGATACCTCCCAACCATCAATTCCAGGACCTAATGTCTTGCGCAGATTTGAGAAATACTTCACAGTACGCCCAGAAAAGATAAGGGCAATATTAGCCCCAAGGCCAAACAAAGGGTAGAATTCTTTTGCTTCATCAACTGTGGTAATCTGAAAAAATATGAATCGGATCAATTTGAAGCTTAAATGGCTAGCATTTGATGATAAGGTCAACAGATATGAATGATGATATATCCAAATTGCAGACACCAGAATGCCACATCACACAGCCCCTGTAAGGTACACTTTTCAGTTGGGTGGCCTTCAGCAAAAAAGAACAATCTACAACACCACTGTGATTTATTAAAAAAAAACACCACTGTGAGCTCTGCAACGAGAGACACAGATACTGCTCCCCTATTTAGCTCATCTTCAATCAACCCTTGAAAATGGATCCACTGGTCCTACATCAATACAAGAGGGGATAGAGCGATAGGATCCTCCTATAGTCCTAGTGTATCCCTTGTAAAAAAGAACAGCAATAAAAGAAACATTGTTTCACCAAAACCATTCACCAACGCCATGTCCTGGGTATTGGTACTAGCCTACTAGGTGATTTTACAAGGAAAAGGAGTGAACCGAAATGTTTTACATGTTATTGTTTAAGCATAATTTATTGGTCCAAAAGAGTTGCCTTAGTCTCTTCAGCTGACTTTACTCGGATGTAAAGAAGATTAGATAAACAATCAACCAATCATAATTCAGGAGTAGCGCTGTTGTGTCCCCCTTCATAGTAATGATTTTATTATCTAGCTAATACTCATTCTTTATTTATTTTCTTGTTTAATATATAATAAAGCTTATTCTGTATTGTTATTTCCCTTTTTTTTTGTTTTAATCCCTTTTCACTATGCACTTATTCTATTTGTTATGATGTCTCAGTGATGCTCCCCTATTGTATCCCTCATCAAAAATGTAAATCAAATAAATAATGGATGGATATAGCCAATCTGGGCCCTTCTTTTTTTGGCTACAAAGGTAGCCATAGACAGAGACATATTAGATTCGCAAAGGTCTACACCAATAAATATTTCTTTAGAAAGGAGTTATAAAGTGCGAACCTTATCCAGGGCCAAGTTGTTAAATGTAACAGACATCCACAACCAAATCAAGATTGACAATAGTGCAAACATCATTTAGATCAAGGAAACAAGCAATAATGGAGCTAAAAGTATTCAGAAAAGAAAGCAACAAGCACCTAGATTTTTTAGCCCAAAATTCTGCATTACAACGTGCAAAGCTACAATGCAGGGCCTACCATGTACAAACCCAACAAACGTTTTGCTACCTACCCATTATCTCAGGAACAAGCCATTAGCTGCCTAAGCCATCCTCTGACAAAGGCAAGATATCATCTCAAGAGCAAACCGTTAGTAGCTAAAACCATCATGACAGAGACAAGTTTTTCCCTTGTATCTTTTGCACTCCAATAACCAAACCATCTGATCAAACAATTTACTAGCTAACGAGACAGATTTTTTTGACTCTAAATTAGCGAACATATGCCAAGATTCACCCAATGAAAACCAACTTGAGACTGACCTGATTGGCGAATCCCCAGAAGAGGACCGAGATGACGACACTGCCCCAGAGCTCGGCCATGACATAGAACAAGCAGAAGCTCCAAATCCTCAATATCGCAACGGGGCCAAGGAAGCTGGGGCCGAGAGCAGCGAGAAGCTTGTCGGCGAGTGCGGTGGGATGGATGACATCCCTGAGCGGGTAGAGCACGAAGGCGAAGGCGCCGAAGAAGGCGATGAAGGGGAAGATGACGGTGTAGAAGAGCGCCTCCCTGGAGAGGACGTTGGAGAGCTTGGTGTAGAGCAGCATGAAGCCGATGGCCATGGGCAGGTTGACCCAGGTCTTGAGGAAGGGGATGATCTCGGCGCTGCTCCCCTTGGCGGTGACCACCAGCACGTCCTTGGTGTCCCGCAGGATGGTGTAGTTGAAGAGGATGCAGAAGAACATGAGGCCCAGCGGCACGATCTTCTTGAGCGTCTTCACGTCGATGCCGAGGAACTTCTTGGTGGCCTCCTCCGGCTGCGGCGCCGGCACCGCCGCGGCCGCGGCCGCCGCCTGCGGCGCGCCACCGCTCCCAGCGCCGGACCTCCTCTTCAGGAACACGTTCCCCGGGACCGTATCGCGGCCCGGGAGGAAGGGCCCCCTCGACGCGACGAGCGGGGGGTGGTGGAGGGCGGCGGGCTTCGCCGCGGCGGGGGAGAAGAAGGAGGCGGCGCGCGGGCGCGGGAGCGGGAGGCGCAGGCCCGCGCGGGGAGGGAGCGCGGCGGGCCTGGCGTGGCGGATGGCAAGCGACTCCATGGACGCCGAACCTTCGCCGGTGGCGGCGGCGGTCCGGTCGGTCGGCGCAGCCGCAGCAGGGGCGGCCTCTCCGCCTCCGCCGGGTCTCTGGTCCGAACCCCGAGACGCGAATTTGGTGGGGGGGAAGCAGAGGAGAGGGGGGTAGATCGCGGCGCGGCGGGGGAGGAAGCGGAGCGCGCATTATTAAACGATCGCGCCGCGCGTTCGCATGGCGATCCGATCGGCCGTCGGTTTGCGGGCCAGAAACGATCCCCGCGGTTGATTCGGCGGGGGGCGGATGGGGTTGGTGGCCGTGGGCGCAACGAGACAGGCAGCGCCCGGCCGCCGCCCGACGCGGGTTCGAGTCAGCACCAGGCAGCGGCGGCATGGCTCGGCCACCCGCTGCCCGTGTGTTTGTCCTGTCGCCCACTGTAATGCAAAAAACGAGACGTTTGTTTACGACTTCCCATGTTATCTCGCTGCGAAATTTCTATTAGTCACAAATCACAACACAATCACCCACCTTCCAAAGTTGCCAAATTCCAACTTACTCACTGTTATCGCCTAGTGGTAGACTGATCTGGTTACAGTGGGTTGATATTACTTCCCCCTCTAATAAAATGCAACACTCTCGTCTATTATTAGTTAAACAGTTTCGAAGTTGATAATAATTATACAAAACTACTAACGTTGACGTCTCAATAGATTTAGTATGCATGGCTGCAAGATGTGTTTAGTTTTCAAGGCTCAAAACGCTAGAAAAACTTATAAATTGAGTTTTTTCATATAATTCAATCCTTTTGAGCTTCCAATTTTTCCGAAGCTACCCGAGAAGATCGTTATTTGAGCTGCTGAATTTCTATGTTGAGAAGATGTTAGAAAGGACTTTAGCATAGGAGTTTTGGAGGAAGCTAGAAGCCCAACTCAAAGATGGAGGAGCAAAGTGAGCAAGGCTTGCAATGTGAGACTACGTTTCTAAAGGCGGAATAGCCAATTTCACTCATAAAGTATCGCTTAAGGCTTGATTTCGTTCCTGGACTATGAAAAACAGTTATTTGGTCCTTAAACTCTTTCAATAAGGACAACGGGGTAGGTGAGCGTAAAAAAGGTACTTGGTCATCGGAGCTGACTGTGTGATGATGTGGCGAGCCAGTGTAGCGCTCCACGTCGACCGAAGGGCGAATTTGAGCTAAGTGAGAGAGTTTGAAGATCAAAATGGTCGTTTTTATAGTTCAAAGACGAAATAGAACTTTGGACCATAGTTTGGAGGTGAAATTGCTATTCCGCCCTTTCTAAATAAGGGAAATGGTTGCCCGTCTCATCAGCACTCAGTCAAACCCGATATCCCCGCGATACGATTGTTTAGGCAATTAGACCTCGTGCTAATGGTTGTGAGCTCGTGGGATCTGATTGAAGGGAAACTGTTTTTTTACACATGAGATTGACTGCAGCACTGGACCCCATGGTTTTTTTAAGGACAATGATCGAATAAAGCCAGGTGCGCTCCTTCCACACAGCTTCGTATACCAACCACTCTTTTTCATACAAAAAACGTGGTGTGAATTTGGTCTACGATTACTGAGAAGTGGGAACTAGGCTGTTTAGTTCACTAAAATTCCCCCTTCAATTTACTATTTATTTCATCACATTCTCACTGTTTTTTTTCCCAAAATGAACACTTCAACTCTAACTTGTCACTATTCACCGTTCTTTCATCATCACATTCTCTCTCACAGCCGTGGCCTAATCCATTATTCTCCCATTACATCCACATTAATTTTTCAAATAAGAACCTCAAAACTTTTCACTATTTACCCACTATTCATTTTCACCTTATTTCACCAACTTAATGGTGAAATGTGGTGTCCTTGTTACTCTTCTGCCTTGTTTTGCCTCCTCCACCGACAAACTAACTTCAAGAATTTATTTTTTCTTTTTGGAAACAAAACTCTAACTTCAAGGATCTGTCCAGTTTGATTGATCCACTAAACAACCTAAAAACCGAGGGTGGATAAATGATCCTTTGTGGAAACTAAGCATGACACAATATGACAATCATTCCAACATAAATCTTGTCACCACTACAAATGGAGCCACTCATCAAGGTATAGGCTTGCTTTTAAACGGTTGAAACAAAAGTTACATATGATCATTTGTAAGCTTATTATTGGCCCTGTTTGGATCCTCTAACCCGGTTGAAACAAAAGTTACGTATACTTTTTCAATCATTTGACTCAACCCTCTCCTCCCTACCGCATCCACCCGCGTCGCCCCTGTCTCCTGCTCCCCGCCGCTGCCGCATGCCTCTCTCCTCCAGGCCTCGACGACGACCTGCAGCTCTGCCCAGCAGCCTGGTCACATTTCTACCTACGCACGCACTGGTGCAAGGTGCAACTACTCCCTCCCGGGAAGAGCCGCCAACAAAAACGAGTCCACCGAGAAGCCGCCGTACTTGCCGCGTCCCGCGCACCGATCGACCTGCTCCTGGCTGCGGAGCTCCGCCTCGCCGGGGACGACGTGTCCGAGCCCGACCTGAACGGCCCGTGCCGCCAACCCCTCCTGTCGTTGTCGCTGCTGCACCAGCTCTCGCCGCCGCCGCCGCTGGTGTGGCGGCGGTGCTCATTCCTGAAAGAGCTTTGCCTCACCAGAGCGTGCGCGCCCTCGTCTTCATCCTCGAAGTCCTTGTCGTCCTCTTCGTCGGTGTCGGAGGTCTCGAACCGGAGGACGAAGACGGCGGCGGCGACGACGGAGAAGAGCCAGCCGTGGAGGTCCCAGGTGACCCGGACGCGGCCGCGCCGGAAGTCCAGCATCTCGCTTCCGCGGAATTTCCACCGGAGGCGGCGCACCTGGAGCGCCTTCTCGCCGTCGATGGCGACCCACATGGCGGAGTCCTCGACGGCGAGGGACACCTCGTGCGCCTCGCCCGCGACGTCGACCGTGGTCGCGTAGGCCTCGCCGGGGCCGTCGACGACGGCGTTGTCACGGCGGGAGAGGAGGAGCCCCGCGGACGCCGGCGGCCGCGCGGCGGCGTCACCGACGGCCAGCGCGAGCTCGCCGTCGACCGAGAGGAGGAGCCAGTACCGGGACGCGGGCTCCGGCCGGCGCCCCGCGGCGGCGAAACGGGCGCGCGAGAGGTCCCATGAGAACGCCACGGCGCGGCCACCCGGCAGGGAGAACCACTTGGACCCGCGCCGCCGCCACGGGAGCCACGGCCGGAGCGCGAACCGCGCGGGCGCCGCGTCGTCGTCCCCGGCGAGGCGGAGCTCCGCGGCCAGGAGCAGGCCGATCGGTGCGCGGGACCACGTCAGCGTGACGGCGCCGAGGTGCGTCCAGTAGACGGACGTCGCCGAGGAGGACGGCGTAGCCGGAGACGGCTCGCCGCCGCCGCGGCGGTGGCAGCGGGCGAAGCAGGAGAGCGGCATGGAGGACGGACGGGCGCGCGGGGCGCGCGCGTGATGCACGCTGGATGCGGCAAGTACGGCGGCTTCTCTCCCACGACGTGCGGGAGAGGGAGAGAAAATAGTGGGACCCATGAGAACTAGTCCTAATTAGCACTTCATGGGTGAAATAGTTTTTTTGTTAGGATAGTTCCATCTATCAAAATCTAACCCATCCTGTTTAGATATTTTAAGATTAGTTGGTGCTAAACTAGTCAAAACTAACTCTAGCTCAGGATCAAACAGGCCCATTGTCTTTTGTCCCGAGTCTATTTTTTCATGGTGCTACGGAGAGGCAGGTCTACTTTTGTTTTGGTATTTCTTTTAGGAAAAAAAACTACTAGTTGTCTTTTCCCCCCTCCCCTCACGATAATGGTTTTGACAAACTACTAGTTGTCTTTTTCCCCCTCCCCTCACGATAATGGTTTTGACCGAACCTGTTTTGTTCTCTAGGCCTCCCCATAGTCTTTTGGTCATTGTTTCTCTTCTTGTTTGTCTTGTTTGGTCAATATAACTGGCAATCCTCTTGATTTTCGACAAAAAATCTATTAGCTTTGATAAAAAGAATACATTTTTGGTAGGACATGCGCAGTGTGAGTGTGACAAAACTAATTCACCACATTTAGCCGGGTCATTTACTCACTTGGGCCGACGTCCAAACGTGCCCCATATTTTCAGAAGGAAAAAGTCCTTTTGACGTCTCTCATCTATTACCGAAGTATAGCTTACGTCCCTCATCCGCAAAACCATATATCTGGCATCCTTCAACTGTGCCACCTGTTTAATTTTGGTCCCTTGCTGGTTTTTACGGTGGTTTTGGATGATGTGGCAGTGGACCCCACATGCCAAAGTGGGTCCCACTTGTCAGCTTGGCTATCTTCTCCCCCATTTCTTCCTCGTGATGCCTGCCTCACCATTGACGCAGACAACTATGGCAACCATCTCGCCACGCCCCCCACCTCGCGCGTCGGCGACGAGATGTTCTTTGCCTCCTTGCCGCGGGGCGCTGGACCCAGCCTCCCCCACGCTCCGCTTCGTCCTCGCCACCGCCCTCCCCGTCGAGCTCTCACGCGGCCAGGCTTGACGATCTCTTGCCCCGCGCCGCAAGCGGAGTACCTTGCCTCCAGCGCGCTCAAGCTCGCGCCACCGTCGCCGCGCTGCTCCGCTGCCGCCGCGAGTTCTTGGACGACGGCCTGTTGCACCTCTACGCGCGCGGTGCTGTACGACACCCAGTTGTGATACGCCATGGAGCTCACCTTTGCCTGTGCCGCGGCTGCCTGCGACGTGCGGGTGAGGGTGAGGCCGCAGTTCGTCCGGTCGTACCTCACGACGTCTGCGCGACCTGTGGGGCCGGCGGTGGAACCCAGGGCCGGCTCTCGGGCCACACAGAAGAGGCGACGGCCGGGGGCCCATGGGAGAGGGGGCCCAAGAGCATATATATCCCAAGAGGAATTTTATATATATATTTTTTTTCTTTGATTTTTGAAAAATAAATGGACGAACCAAAAATTTCGAGAAATATACCTGCCGCCGTGTCGCACGGCGGCAGCATCCCTGCCGCCATGCCCCACGGCGTTAAGTCCCTGCCGCCGTGAGGTACGGCGGCAGGAGAGCACCTCTAGCGGCAGAGCCGCGCGGCACAGCGCTAGGACCCTGCCGCCGAGCTCCACGGCGGCAGGCCCCTACCGCCGTGCCACGTGGCGATAAGGCCAATTTTATTTTTTTTAATTTTTCATTTTTAAAACGCTTTTAACCTTTTTAAAAAACGACAAACTGATAAGTGTAAGTATAATCACAAGATCATATCATAATCAACGAGTAGATGCAAATAGTTTATACAAAATCATGGTAAAAGTACTACTACATCTAAATGCGCCGGTGCCTCTTCGGCCTAACAGCTCTAGCGCCAGCCCAGGTGTGGTCCCGGTCGTACGTCCAGGGGTCAGGTGCCCTGACCACCCGCGGTCCGAACTGGTCGGGAGACGGTGTCGCCATGGCGACCTGCGATGAGCCTGCAGCATCCGGTGTCGCTCCGCCCGCCGGTGTCGCTCCGCCGGCCGGTGTCGTTCCGCCGGCCGCCGGGGTCGCTCCGCCCAGTGGCTGTGTCGGCTGAGTCCCAACCGGTGCCTGTGTCAATTGTGACGGGCCAACCTCCTCGGCCTGTTGCGGGGCATCCAGGGTCGCGAGAATGTCGCCGTACCCCATCTCATCCCAGGCCAGCTGGTCCTCGGTGGTCGCGTCGAAAGCAGGCTGGAACATAGGCGGAGTGGACGAGGAAGGAATATCTGCCACTGCAAACTGAAAGGCCGGCAGTCTGATACCTCCTAGCGGAAAGATCGGCGCTCTAGGTGCCGTCGTCTCCGGCTGTCGAGGCCCGGCTGTCGGAAAGAGCGGCGGTCGCTCTGTACGATTAGAATATAGTATAACCACAAACATACAATAATTGCGTGCATTAGTTGAAAATAAAGTCCACTGAAAGTACCTGCGCCGGGGGGAACAAACGGCCGCTGCACGTAGGTGTGCGGGCCCTGCGCCTGTGGCTGCTGCTGTGCCGTCGGAGCCGAGAAGCCGCCGGCAAAGGTGGAAGGCGCCTGCTGCGAAGCCGCTGTCGAGGCGGAGCTCGAGGACGACGCTGGGTGGCGCGGAAGGAGAGGAATCTCTGCGCCCCCGGCGTAGTTCACGACGGCGGAGTACCTCGTGGCAGCATCGAGGATCCTGTCGTACGTGCCCTGGTGCTGGTGAGGCCCCCAGGTAAAACACTGCTCCCTCGCGAACGCTGCGAGCCGCACGATCTCAGCAAGCACGTCGTGCTGCTCACAAAATTAGTAACACAGGTTATAATGAAAAGTCATATGAATGTAATATGTTTGCAGTATCGTAGCTTACCGCTGTGTCGGCGGTCTGGTCTCGGCGCACCGGGTACGTGGTGTCCGGCAGGATCCTGTCGTGGTCCGGGACCGGTGGCGGTGGCGGGGTAGCAGGCACGTACGTCACCCGCGTCCGCGTCCTCGGGAGGTACCACTGAAGGTACGCTACCCAGGTCGTGCCGTCGTGAAGGCGATGCTCGGTGACGACGTTCTCCTCGTGCGCCGCTGACGCCCACTCGTCCACGTACGGCTGCAGCTTGCCGACGAACGACGTCGCCGCAGCCACGCCCTTACGCGTCCACCTAGCATAGATGAAACATAAAATTATTAGCAACTGACTATTTGTAATGGAAAATAATTATAACTGACAAATGGTAGCTCACCTGTGCGCTGTAGGTGGTAGACGTGGCGCAGCGGGTACTGGCGCCTCCTGGAAGAGGCCGAACTGCCTCATCACCTGGTGGACGGCGTACTCCTCGACGTAAACGTCGAAGACCAGTCGTCGCCGCGTCATCCAGTACGCCTGGTCTCGGGAGCACAGGGACGAGAGCCCCTGTGGTGCGCGGGCAGCGACCATGTCAGGAGCGTACGGCGTCCACCGGACCTGGGCATCGACCATCCGGTCGATCTGACCTACGAAGTCCTTGTACGCCTTCTTCGGCTGCTCCCCAGCCCAAACGTGCTGCAAAGAACATGAAAAGTTAATTGAATCGAACTAAAGAACTCATAACGCGAAGAAAACGATAAGTGATGTCATTACCTTCCGGAGGCACCACAGAGAACCCATGGTGGGGAGGTTCGCTGGGTCGGTGTCTTCGGGCAGCGTCTGGTACTCCGAGAGGTCGGCCTTGGGCCGACCGATGTCGAACCGCTCGTGTATCCACATCTGCAGCAGGATAGGGCACCCCAGGAGGATCCCCTCCTTACTCGCCGGCCTCGACACTGCCAAACACAACCCCCTGTAGGTAGCTGCCAGAACAGCGCTGCCCCAGCTGATCTGGGGCATCTGGTCGAGGGGTGCGTCGGTGATCTTCTGAGCCCAGGGGAGCAGGTACCTCGACACCGAGTCTCCCGCTGACTCGCAGAACAGCACCCACCCGAACAGTCAGAGCAGGTAGACCTCCAAAAACCTGTCTGACGTCGGGTCGTCGGCCTCGCCCGCCATGTAGTCAGCCTGCACACACACAAAGGTCCATCGTCACATTCGTTTAAAATGCATACAAACGTTGAAAATAAGAGTTAGAATCACGTACGCTGAACTGCTGGATCCAAGTCCAGGTGGGCCCGTGGGTGTCGGCGAAGGGCACGTACGGCGCTGGCGCGCGATCGTTCCGAGGAACGTTCGCGAACCGAGCAAGGAAGTCAGCGTGCCACGTCGCGGGGATGTCGATCGGCCCCATCGCCTCGCCAGCACACGGCAGTCCTCCCAACATCGCGGCGTCCTCCAGACTGAGCGTCATCTCGCCGACGGGGAAGTGGAATGTGTGTGTCTCTGGTCGCCACCGGTCCATAAACGCGGGGATTAGCGGGGCGTCGTAGCTGAACCGCGTCAACCGCTCCGCCCGGGGAACCTCAGCTCTGTCCCCCTCGACCAACCGCGCAAAAGGGAGAAGTCCTGCAGCGCGTAGCCTAAAAAAACAAAATTAATTTACTTAACGCAATTACTATTGTAAAGAAACAGAAATAAATAATAATTATGAATAACGTACTTCGGAATCCACTGCTGGTGTATCGGCATCAACGTGCGGGTCGTCCGGCAACGTATGTTGCCGGGCGAACGTCCAAGAACAGCCGACACGTATGAGCGGTGGTGCTGGTCCACCGCCTCGTCGAACAACTCCGGCCGTACGTACTCCAACAGTGCAGCCATAACTGCAAAAAAATAACATAATTTAATCAATTAGTCAAATTATACTAATTAAAAAGAATTATGTGAATTTAAACCATTTTCTACGAATTTATATCAATTTAATCTAATTATGTGAATTATAACATTTTTTAGGAATTTTAAATGAATTAAAACGAATTATGTGAATTTAAACCATTTTCTACGAATTTTATATCAATTTAATCTAATTATGTGAATTATAACCATTTTCTAGAAATTTTAAATGAATTAAAACTAATTATGTAAATTTAAACTATTTTCTACGAATTTTATATCAATTTAATCTAATTATGTGAATTATAACTATTTTCAAGGAATTTTAAATGAATTACAACGAATTATGTGAATTTCAACTATTTTCTACGAATTTTATATCAATTTAATCTAATTATGTGAATTATAACCATTTTCTAGAAGTTTAAAACCAATTTAAATGAATTATGTTAATTAAAATAATTTTTTAATACTTTTATATTAATATAATCTAATTATTTAAATTATAACTATTTCTAAAATTTTTGAACTTTCTAAACTAAACTATGTTAACTAAACTAACTAAACTAAGTTAACTAAACTAACTAACTAACTAAACTAAACTAAATTTAGAAACATACCTCAGTCAAAAGTGCTCCGAAGGGTTGAAAGCCGAAGAATTAGAGGAGAGAGGGAGGGAGGGAGGGGTCGGTGGCGGCAGCCGTCAGCCCCTTATGTAGGGGTGACGTTGCCGCCGTGAGGCACGGCGCCAGGACCCTGCCGCCGTGGGGCACGGCGCTAGGGCTCCTGCCGCCTTGGGACACGGCGCTAGGGTTCCTGCCGCCGTGCCCCACGACGGCAAGAATTTGGCCCCACCTGGCAGGTCAGCCGACCGTTGGCGGCACCCCTACCGCCGTGGGGTTTGGCGGCAAATGTATATTACTCGAAATTTTTGGTTCGTCCATTTATTTTTCGAAAATAAAAAAAAAGTATATAAAAAAAATTCTCCCAATAGCATATGCAGATACAGGCCTGTCCAGAATTGCAGCCCACTAAAAACCAGGCCACGGCAAAGCCAGCAGGCTTTTGCACACAGCTGTGATTCCTCTGCCGCCGCTGATTAGGGTCTTGACTCTTGAGGATTCGGTAATTTAGGAAATCGAAACGTCAGTTTCTGTGTTTTTGGTCGCTAGGCGCCGAGCTCCCGTCGTCGCCTCGATCACCGGCCGCCTCGCTGTCGCAACTCGCGCCCTCCCGGACACCAGACGTGAGACGCCTCCTCCTCGCCTACTTCAGGTATAAGCTCCAAGCCTCCAACGAATGATTTCTGTAAAGCTATTCTATTTACCTATTTCATTAATCGACTGTTTAAAATTTGAATGCCAATCGAATGAGTTTCTTTCTGAAGGAGTGAAGCATCGTTATCAATGGATCATGTGGCTTAGTTATTATTTGAGGTAACTATACTATTTTTATTTTGTTGATCTAGCTTGTACTATTGACAATGTTCTTCAAGAATTATATCATTAGTACTACTATCTTCTTTCATTATATAAAAAAATATTTAGTATAACATGCCCATAATATATAATTCGCTCGTAGGCCCTTAAAATTATAGAGCCGGCCCTGGTGGAACCTCCCGGTGTCGAGCGGCAGTCTACGACCCCGTCTGGGCGCGAGTAGGGAAGGAGGCCGGCGTCGTGGGACTCGTGGCCACCTTCCTCGTGTTTAGGCCTACTCGTGTCCGGTCTGGTCGTGCTTTCCACATGGAGTCACGGACACACGCCGGTGAAGAAGATAACCAACCTGACATATGGGACCCACCATGAGGTCCACTGCCACATCTTCTAAAACCAACGTCAAAACCAGCAAGAGACCAAAATTGAACGGATTGCATAGTTGAGGGATGCTATATACACGGTTTTGCTGATGAGGGACGAAAGCTAGTAGTATGTGATAGACGAGGGATGTCAAAAGGACTTTTCCCTTTTCAGAAAAGTATCCAAACAAACTCGAATCCAATCCGGCCCAACACAAAACCGACCGCCCCCGCCCGCCGAAAATCCTATATGTCTTCCGAAAGTTTTTTTCTCCCCCACCTTCCAATGTTTGAGATTAGTGCAACCAATCACAGCCCTTGGATCACATAACCCTAACCCACCCTTCTTCCCTCTCACGGCCTCACCCTGCCTGCCGCCGCCGCCCACGGCTTCCCTGCACGGCCGGGTGGGAGGTGGGGGGAGCGGCCGGCGGCGAGGTCGCCGCCGGCCGGGGTAGTGGTGGAGGCGGCGGACCTTAGGGTTAGGGTTTCGGGGTTCGGGTTCGGGGGTTCGGGGCCTCATGGCCGGCGGACCTAGAAGGGGGAGGTGGGGGGGAGTCGGAGTACCGGCAGCAGCGGCTGCTCGACCGGCGGCGGAGGCGAGGCGGCGCGGTAGCGGCGGAGGCCGGGCGGGGCCGAACCGGCGGTGGGCCGGTGACCGGCGGCGGGGGCGTCGAGGCGCGCCGGGTTAGGAAGGGCGGGCTGGAGGGTGGGGGTGGGTGGTTGGCGGGCGGCGCGGCGGCGGGGAGCCGCCGGCCGGGGCTGGTGACGGAGGCGGCGGGGGTGGTGGATCGCCGGGGAAGCAGCGGGAGGAGGAAGAAGATGTTGATGGGCCTTGGTGGACTATAGTTCGCTTCCTTATCTGTCTTCCGGAAAGGAGATAGGATCCCCCGCCGCCCGCCCACACGACCTCGTCTTCCCCCTTTCCGATCGGGAGCCCCCTACCGATCTAATCCCGCTGAAACCCTAATCCCCCCACCGCCGCCATGGGCAACCCCATCCTGACCCTCCCCGCGCCGGAGGGCGACGGCGGCGACGCCAACCAGCAGCAGCAGGCGCCGCCTTCGCCTCCCCCTCCCGGCGCGAAGGCGGACCCCCCGGCGACGGTCGCCACCCACACGCGCACCATCGGCATCATCCACCCTCCGCCCGACATCCGCGTTATCATCGAGAAGACGGCCACCTTCGTCGCCAAGAACGGGCCCGAGTTCGAGCGCCGCATCATCTCCCACAACCAGGGCAACGCCAAGTTCAACTTCCTCCAGCCCTCCGACCCCTACCACGCCTATTACCAGCACCGCGTCGCCGAGATCGCCGCCGCGCCGCCCGGCGCCGACGCCCCCGGGGGCGCCGAGCCTGACGGGGATCCCGACGACGCTTCAGCAGCGGCCCCGGTCGACGGCACCGCTGCACCCGCAGATGGCGCCTCGGCGGACGCGAAGGGAGACCACTCCGCGCCCTTCCGCGTGGCGCCGCCGCCCAAGGTCCTGGTGCCGCCCAAGGCGGAGCTGTACACGGTGCGGCTGCCCGAGGGTATCACAGGGGAGGAGCTGGACATCATCAAGCTGACCGCGCAGTTCGTGGCGAGGAATGGGAAGAACTTCTTGACAAGCCTGGCGCAGCGCGAGAGCAACAACATGCAGTTCCACTTCATCCGGCCCACTCACAGCATGTTCCCATTCTTCACGGCGCTCACGGATGCTTACTCCAGGGTGCTTAGGCCGGAAGAAGGGGTGCCTGGGCTGCTAAAGGAGCTGAGAGAGGGTTCAAAGGACCTTACTACAGTGCTGGAGAGATGCCTGAACCGGTTGGAGTGGGATCGGTCGCAGGAGCAGGCGAGGCAGCAGGCAGAGGATGAGGTTGAGCAGGAACGGATGCAGATGTCAATGATTGACTGGCATGATTTTGTTGTTGTTGAGACAATTGAATTTGTAGATGATGAGTACGAGGGACTTCCTGTGCCACCTACATTAGAGGAGTTGAAGCGCCGGAAGAGGATGCAGAACTTGGGAGAGGAAGAAGCGATGGAATTGGCTGAACCTGCTAAGGAAGTTGAGATGGATATGGATGAAGAGGAGATGCAACTTGTCGAGGAAGGAATGAGGGCAGCAAAACTTGAGGAGAATGACGGAGTGGCACAGGTTAAGGTGGCTGGTGATGATGAGGCACCTATGAGGATTGTCAAGAACTACAAGAGGCCTGAAGAAAGGATCCCTGCGGAGAGAGACCCAACCAAGTTTGTTGTCTCACCGATAACTGGGGAGCTCATTCCCATCAGCGAGATGGAGGAGCACATGCGCATCTCACTCATTGATCCTAAGTACAAGGAGCAGAAAGAGAGGATGTTGGCCAAGATTAAGGAGACCACCCTTGCACCGGATGATGAGATTTCACGAAACATTGTTGGTCTTGCTCGCACTCGTCCAGATATTTTTGGGACCACAGAGGAAGAGGTCTCTAATGCTGTCAAGGCAGAAATTGAGAAGAAAAAGGATGAGCAGCCGAAGCAGGTTATTTGGGATGGTCATTCTGGTAGCATTGGTCGGACTGCTACTCATGCACTGTCACAGCCTCAGGGTGGCGAGGAACAGTTTGATGCTTCAAATGTTGATGGGAGACCTGTTCCTGGTCCAGCTCCACTTTTCCGACCTGGCATGCCATTGCCTCGACCTCCTCAGCCACTTCCTCTTGCTAATGTTCCTCGCTTTATCGCTCCACCAGCACCGTATCCCCCTCCCCCAGGTTCTCATATTCCTGGAGTTCCGCAGATGATGCCTCACATGCATCCACCTCCACAACAGATTCCAGGGCAGCCACAGATGATAAGGATGCCCGGCCAAATGGTTCATATGCCCACCGGAATTCCTCCTCCTCCTGGTCAGGTTCAGTTCATGCCTGGTCCACCACGCTCATTTCCTATGCCCCCACCACCGCACATGCCACCCATGGTCAATCCCATTGGTGTCCCTCAGCCTCCTGCACCGCCTCTTCCTCCGCAGCCTCCTGCTGAAGAGCAGCCACCTCCACCTGATGAACCAGAACCTAAGAGGCTGAGAACAGATGATGCTTCTCTTATCCCAGCTGAGCAGTTCCTTGCACAACATCCGGTAATGGCTCTGGCACTCCATTTTTCTTTCTTAGTTTCCATCCTTGTTCTAGTTATTTTGTTACTCCCTCAGTCCCAAATTACTATTCATTTTGGCTTTTCTAGATGCATACCTTTACTATGTATCACATGATATATATCTAGATGCATAACAAAATCAATGTATCTAAAAAAGCCAAAACAAATAGTAATTTGGGACTGAGGGAGTATTTAATAACTGTGTATGCTAATGTAATATGTTGTCTGCAGGGCCCTGCTAGCATCTCAGTATCTGTACCCAACCTTGATGAAGGGAACTTGCGAGGCCAAGTTTTGCAAATTCCTGTCCAATCACTGTCAGACACAGTAGGTAGTCTGAAGGAGCAGATTGCTGGAGAGCTGCAGCTCCCTGCAAATAAGCAGAAGCTTAGTGTGAAGACTAGTTTCCTCAAAGACAATCTTACTCTTGCTTACTACAATGTGGGTCCTGGAGTTGTGATCAATCTGACACTGAGGGAGCGTGGTGGGAGAAAGAAATGAGTCTTTTCGACCTCAGTATAGTGGTAGGTTAATGCTTACAACTATACTTCAGCAGCTATCATGGAAAGCCTTTGTGCTGGATCTTGATGCCTTATGTTTCGTATTAGTTTGTTTTATAAGTTAAGCACAATATCTTTGCAATTGTCATTGTTGTACTTTCCTCTTTTCTTGCTGCAGTTAAGTGTTGTGTGGTGCCAAGCTTTGCCATATCACCTAGCATGTTAATTGAGATTGATACTGGATACCTACTTGGTCACTTAATGTTACTAGGATGGAGGAATGTTAATTGAGATTGATACTGGATACCTACTGGGTCACCTAGCATGGAAAGCCTTGCCCTGTGCATTGCTACTGTACATGTAGGAATTAGTTGTAGTGGGTAGTAATTGAAGGAAGGGGTTTAAATTGTTCTGTATGTAATTGGCTCGATAGTTGAGGTCTACTTATGCATGCATCTTGAACAAATGACTATTGGTGAGCCTATACATTTGTTTGAGTAATATGGAAACAGGATATAAACAAAAAGAAGTCTCACCTTTATATTAAAATTGGAAGCAAAACATGCAAGGGATGAATTTAACTTGTTCAAGCACCTCTCTTGGTGGAGCAAAAGACCTGCAAAATACTTTTTTTTAAAAGGTGAGATCCTAAAGTTATCTGCTGTTATGGAGTACAGAGGTTGTGACTCTTCATTTATTTGTGGCATGTCATCTGAGGTGTTGTGAGTCTGAACTTCCAATCAATTTTAGGAGGTACTGTAGGTCATTTTGCCTTTTCTAGGCACGTAGTTTTGCTATGCACTTAGGCTAGTCTCAGTGCAAGTTTCATTGCACAGTCACCTAGAGAGTTTCATGGTGATGAAACTCTCCTCACATCCTATGAAACTCCATCATTCTCTCTCATCGTCATGTCACCAAAAATTAATGCATGAAACTCTAGTGAAACTCCATTGAGACCGGCCTTACATGTAGTGTACGTCTAAATGCACAATAATATTTATATGAACCTCTACAATTTGGAATGGAGGGAGTACAAGTTTAAATGAAATGTTAAGATGTTTCAGAGGTGCTTTTGGGGATGGGGGGTGGGTGGGGGGATGTGGTGCCAAAAGGGAAAAATAATAAGTGTATATGTAGCAAAATGTATTTGTAGACTTTTTTTGGGCTGGGTACAGCTTACTTGGAATTGAATGAATTATTATGATCATACATTTGGGTATAATGGGATACCTGGGGTTAGCGCTGTCTGTCTGTTTGGAAATGCAACCTTCTCTTTGCAGTGGAGCTGGGTATAAGATATACATTCTCTTTGCAGTAGAGCTGGGTATAAGATAGAATTAAGCTAATTAAGTTAGAATACTGGGGGATTAGTGAAATTGGTGGGAAGTATTAAGTTCTACAGCTGATGGATGTTCTTGTGGCGTGTTAAAACTGCAAGGTAATTCAATGTATTAAGCTGAAATATGAGGTATACCATGAGGTCAGCTGTGGAAGTCTTACCCAGTTCCCACCTATTTCACTAACCCCTTGGTGTTCCAGCTTTATAATTACCTTATTTCTATCTGTATGAAATAGGCTGGGCAGGTGTAGAGTGAAGCTGCAAGGTAATTCAGTGTGTTAAAGCTGAGACATAAGGTACATGTGATCTGTATGAAAACAGTAGACTGATCTCTGTATTTTCTGGCATCACACTTGATGTGGTACTGTCAATTGGGAAACTCTTTCGCAAGACATATTTGGTTGAGAAGAAATTGGAGGGTGAATATGTGAGTCTTAATTTTTCAATGGCTGTTTTCATAGAAACTGCAGGCTCTGCTGTAAAATCTATCTTCATGTTTTGAGAAGCTCTTGACCATCTATACAAGAGAAAATCGGCTTCCTATATGGTTTTATATCATCTGTAATTGTAAGAGAAAGTTTGTACTTTTTTGCATTAGATGCGAAGCAGGATCGTCGGATCATGGAGCTTCTGAAATGCTGATGCATCCATCAATGAAACATTGGCAGGCTTTGTAGCACCATTTTGTGAGTATTGGGCCTTTCATATGGGGAACGAGATATATAGAGTATGAATTATAAGAGGAGCAGAAGGTTTAAGGTATCTTTGAACTTGAATGAAACTTGAAAGAGGAAATTGGTAGTGCACATATTTGATCGACTTGGTTATAGTTGCAGCAGCTTCAATTGGAGGTAGCTGTGGCATTTCCCGTTGGTAGCTGCAAAGTATATTGACATGTGTATGTTGAATAGATATGAGTTTGGATCCCTCTCGTTTTCTTAAAGAACTACACGAATGTCAGTCAATATGCTTCTATTTCGCCTGTATGGTTCTGATAGCTTTTTTTGGGGGGGGGGGGGGGGTGCGGGGGGGCGCCAATGCCAGTATACGACTTCGTTTGGTACAGACACATCTTAGATCTCCTGGCAGTTAAGCCGGAAAACATTGGTACTGCTCGTTGAGATTTTTGAAAGAGACAGTCAGCCAACGCGTGAGTCCATTGACTCAGAGCATGCAATGTAGCTCCACTGTCAGCTTCTTCCTCCACCGAACTGGCGAGCGCGGAAAGAGGGCGAATGAATCAATGGAACGTCTGCGGCCATTGCAGCAGGTCAGTCCATCACAGCAACGCCAGCAGTTCCAGCAGTGCTGGGAAGAGGAACCGAGGAGCAGGCTGCACGCCATCTGGCTGCTGCTGCTGCTGCTGCTGAGCACTAGCCACGGCAGCGACCAGCGAGTCCGCTCGCCGAGCAAGTCAGGACACCCAGGGAGGAGGACTGGAGGAGGAGATAAGGCGATAAGCTGCCTCTAAGGGCGCATGATGCCGTACCTCTGCTGCATGCTTGGCTTTGACTACAACATGTTCGACAAAACGTCCAGCTCCAAAAAGCGGAACATATAGCACAGTTTTGATTTTTGAAGAGTATTAGATCAACATCGTTACTTGGGCCATTTGCTTCAACTTTGGTTCAGGGCAGTTGGTGTGGACCAAGACTTCTTAGATTCTGACATGATTTTCCCAATATGCTTGGCCTTGTTAACTTAGTAACTCACCAAAATACACGTCAACTCAAATCTTTATTTTTCAAAATGTATCCAAAATTATGAGACAGCTGCTACATCCGGTCCATATTTCCTTCAATATAAATTTCAAGAGCGTGATTGTTACTCCATGCCATTTCAAGAGCATGGTGTTTCCTCTGAAATTGTTCAAGACTACTTGCTTGAGACATTAAAGCTGGCCAGAATTTCTTCTCAGATTTAGAGCTTGAGAAGGGACTCAAACATAACACGAAAGTTTAAAAAAAACAAGAAATTGTTCTTTCTGGACAAAAAAGGCTAGTTCATTTAAGCGAGGGCATGACAAAGCAATGAGTGAAATCAAAATCAGATCTGAAAGCTAAGCAAAGCATACAATTGCCCTTGTGAATACGAAGGTTTATACATAGGATCAACATAGATAAATAGACATCACAACATGGCATACAGAGTTTATTGCACATTACATGCTAGCAATAAACAGATAAAGTCACTTGCAACTTTGATTTTACAAAATATATAGTACTGAATGCAACAGTAGCAGCATGAGCATCTTCAGCATAGTATCAACATAGATAAAATAGACACCACAACATAGATAAATAGACATCACAACCTGACATACAAAGTTTATTGCACATTAAGCTAGCAACTATAGATAAAATCACTTGCAACTTTGGTTTTACAAAATATATAGTACTTGATGCAACAGTGCAGCATGAGCATCTGCAACATAGTTTAATGATCTGACCAGTTCAAGACGGTTCAAGCAACACCGTTGGTCCACCCATTGTAGGAGTCATCACCACGCATAAGGAGGGACCTCAATGTCAACCCCAAACAACCGCAAACGCTTCCGTGCTCTTCCCATGCTATTGTCAAGTGGCATCGATTCAGAAAACATTGTTGGCTGCAGTACCTGAGTCATTGGAGGCATCAACCCTCCAG
Organism: Cenchrus fungigraminus; assembly: GCA_036936925.1. Taxonomy (NCBI): domain Eukaryota; kingdom Viridiplantae; phylum Streptophyta; class Magnoliopsida; order Poales; family Poaceae; genus Cenchrus; species Cenchrus fungigraminus. The sequence continues at coordinate 31,334,702 of CM072778.1, read as the reverse complement.
ATCCAAAGGACAGATGTTTCCACGTTGGCTCAAATCTACAAGCATTGTCCAATCCTAGTTCACATACCCATTTGTCATTCTCATTCAACAAGCCAGATGGAGTGAACATCAAAACTGGGTTGTGATGTGGCACAGAGGAGATATCAACATGGGGCTTGATATGAATGAATATGCGATTTGTGCCTGCAAACTTATCGACACCACGGTAGAAGGACACAGTGTCGCCATTGTTGAGCTTCTTCTCCTTATTAAAGATAGACCAACCCTTACTCAAGACATAGGTGTTGCTACTACGCCGGAAGCAGAAGCGGAAGTTCCAAACCAACCCTGTGGAGGAGTCCTCAAAAGCGAGGATCTGCTCCTTCCCATAGCTCTTGGTCTTGGAGATTTTGGGGAAGTACTTCTCCGCAAATTTCTTTGGTATCAGTAGACGACTTGGCTTGCCAACATCACTTGGGGTCAGAATCTTGCTAAACAGGAACTCTACCTTAGTCACCTTCTTGCCTTCCATGCTCGTTCCCCATAGATCTAATCCTTCATAAGAACTGCTCAATCCAAAGGGCAAAATTGGTGCGGACATGGACACCCAGGGAGAGACATACAAACGAGATGAAAAGGGATTTACCATATGGAAAGGGCTCTCAGAGAGTAGGGCCTTCTCCATCTGCACCTCCATCTCTCTTGAAATCCTAGTTGCCAAGAAAGCCATGGATCTAGAGAAGTAGGATGCTCGGGTGAGATAATGGCGGATCTGGGAAGATGACAAAGACAGATCTGGCGAGAGATTGATGAATGCTCGATTTAAATAGTACATTGGCGTAGTGCCAGGTATGCCTATATATTGCAAGTATTAATTTTCTCCTGGAATTATGCGATAAAGTAGCTTTAGTGATTCTGGTTGTGTATTGGAATCTGCGACTCTCCCACATAAGGAGCAAAGCATTCTTTCTAGAGCTTGTCGTATTTGCATGCCTTTAATGTACCCCCCCCCCAATTCCACTATCTTTTGTTACCTCCAAAACGTGAAGTAGGTGCAGATGTACACTGTGAACATGTTAAATCATGAAGTCCTTATGTTAAAAAAATTAAATCACTAAATTTAACAATAAACAAATAATCCATATTAACATATTTAAAAAATTAAAATCAAGTCAAATTAATTATGAATATATACGCACACATATAAATCCAGTCTATATCCAAAACATAGTGTCACCATAATGAGCAAATGAGCCAGATGGAGATTAAACAAGTTAATTTGGGTGAGGGAATTATAAATGTTATTGTACTGCATTAATGGCAGCATAGTCCTGAGTCCGACATCTCATAGCTATGAAAAAAGGGGACTGCAAACAGCCTCATTTCCCTTGGTTAAGAAGTTTTATCTACCATGGATCAATTTTGTTGTAGTAATCATCACCTCAGTAATTTTGGATTGATCGACCATGTAGGCTCTAAAAAGCGGTGGAGCTTGGAGCTAGCTGCTGACCACGCAGCACTTTGCTGTCAAAGTATTTGACATTTTGACATGCAGATGACCATGACAAAATAGAGAACAGAGAGTCCAATGGGTAATAGAGAGATCGATCACCTGTCCTACTTCTAGAAATTTCAGATCAACCCTTTAAATGCCTCCCTCTTCCTTTCAAATTTTTTGAGCACATAGACCATGCATACATACAGAATTTATATACAGACATGCATTTCAGATGTCTTACTATAATTGGTATCATGTAACTTAAAACTAGGATGCTAAAGTGGCTCCAAACGATACTGCATGTATGGAAAGTGTCTCCAATCAAGCTGGCATGACAAAAAAAACTTTTGGTCTAGCATGTCGGTTTTCCGTAGTTTTTTTTATGTTGGTGAAAGGATCTTGTGATGCCTAGAGGGGGGGGGGGTTGAATAGGATCACTTAAATTTTTTCCTGAAAAAACTTAGCAGCGGATATCAGAGGTCAGGTCTTCTGGCATGATGACAGGATGATCCAGTGGGGTTGGATCACCCGGTGACAATGGCAGATCACCTGGTAGCAGGAAATAATTTAAGCATAATTCAAAATTAAACCTTAAACTACCAATTGTCTAAAAGTCAAAAGCTCACAAGAGATGCTAGGAACCTTCTGCAACACATATATACGAAAGCAACAACTCAAACTAGATCGAGCAAAAACAAGCTTCTAGGTCAACAGTAAAGAGATGAACAAAACAAGCACACGAGACAAAAGATTTGTTTACCGAAGTTCGCCTCCACAAAGAAAGCTACATCTCTGTTGAGTAGCTCACAAAGAGTCAGGTCCTCACTAACCCTTTACCTCTCTCAGTCAACCACAAAGAAAGATTGAGTTATTTACTATGAACCTCACAAAGAGGTAGGCAATACAAACGTTCTTGGGTGCTCCACACAAAAAGGACACTCAACGTGCGACACCTAACCGTCTAGAAGTAAGCTTTAAGAGTAACAAATGTGAATCGGTGAATCTTGGCCACCACAAGTGCTTCTTGAGATGGACAAGGGATGAACTCACTCAAAGGCTCAATCTCACACCTCAAATCTCACTCACACCCAACCCCTTGGTGAATCCTTGGAAGGAAGGGCTCTAGAGGGATTTGGGAGGGAGTATTTCAAGCTCAAGGAGGTGTTTCTTTCTTGTAGGTCAGCAACAAATGAAAGAGGGGGTGAGGGGGGGGGGTATAAATACCTATCCTCCAAAATCTAGTCGTTATGAACTCTGTGATGGGGTACTGGGTCACCCTACCAAAAGGTATCATCCAGCAAGACACCGAGAGTGATTGGGAGATCCCACCGAATCACCCGGGCCTGGCCACATCATCCGACAGAACTACCGGATCACCCAGGACACACTGGCAGTTAGCAAACCCAAAGTGTCCGTGTGTGATTTGTGTCTCTCAAGGGTTGTTAGATCTCAAGAATAGCACATGTGTCAAACCTTGACAAATCAATCACGTCCCCTTTATAGTACGGTGTTTCCTATGCTCAAATTCAAACCAAAAATGTTAAACTAGATCTTCCATTGAGCTCCAATGCCATATATAAAAATTGGGGGCCATCCTTTGATCTATTGGCACTTCTAATCTTTTTTAATCCTGCACACATTTCATTGAAACCACCAAACCTCCCAAATTGTGATTACCATTATCACCGAAATCACTTAGCGGCCTAGATGCACTTTCAGTTGGGTTTGGGGTTTGCAAAAGCCGTATGGGAAACATGGCTTCTGACTCCTATTTAATCTGTAAGAAGAAAGTGTGAGCAAGCAATAAATGAAATAAAAATCATATCTGAAAGAAGAAAATGCAGGTTATACCTTTTAGTGGCTTTGATTGGATGTCTTCTGCTAGAAGCTGATCAGAACAGAAACCGAATGCTAGTGAGGTGCTTCCTCGTGACTAGTCCATGGACTTTTGTGGTGGACTAAGAAATTGACAAATGTATTTTTTTATTACTATGATAGATTTGGGATCTATTTTGTTTGGTGTCAACAACACTACAATTCGCAAATATATAGGCAGAACAGGGGTCTGCAACATGTAAATTAAAGGTTGAAAGTGCTCTTAAGTTTGCTCACCATATTTATTATATGTGTCAATTTACCCTAAATACTAAAAGATGTATTGAAGGCATGATCTATCTATTCCATCTGTCATGAGTTTTTTTAGAAATTGTTTTCTACTTACATATGATGGAAATTAGGGATCGAATTGAGCTAGTCTATGATTTTAATGAGGTCCATTTCGACAGTCCAACTTGACTTAAGTTGATCAAATATCTGAAAGGACCTTGTGATGCCTAGAGGGGGGTTGAATAGGACCACTTCAAATTTTTGAAACAAAATGCAGTGGTTAAATAAAAGGTCGGAACTTCTGGCGCTGTGTCGGAACTTCCGACCTGGCAGAGATGTCTAAAACGAAATTCAAAAACTGAAGCGAAACTACCAATTCTATATGAATCAAAAGTTGAGTTTAGAGGCTAAGAGCCACCTACAATCTAAGATATAGATAGGAACACAACAAATATATAGACCGGGACAAAACAAGCTTCTAGGGTTAGTAAGCTAGGAGATGAACTCAAACAAGCGAGAGACAAGATATTTAATCTAAAGTTCACTTCCACCAAGGAAGTTACATCTCCGTTGAGGTTCCCACAAAGGGAGGGCTATCACAAAGAGCCTCTTGCCTCACCCAATCCCCACAAAGGAAGATTGGTGCTCACCAAGAATTCTCCACCAAGGAGAGGGTGATACAAACGATCTCGGGTGCTCCACACGAAGAGGGCACTCAACGGGTGACGCCTAACTATCTAGAAGCAAACTTCAAGAGTAACAAACGTGAATCTATGCCTGGAGATGCTTCAAGTGCTCTTGCGATGGAGGAGATGAACCAGTCACTCAAAGCTCTAGCTCAAATCACTCAAGAATTAGCTCGAGGAGGGAGTGGGAGAGAGTAGTGAATGCTCAAGGTTGTGTTTGTCCCGTGGTAGGTCAGCAACAAATGAATAGAGAGGTGGGGGGTTGAAAGGACCTTGATGCCGCCTAGAGGGGGGTGAATAGGCGAGACGACCAAATAAAACTTTTCCCCCGAAACTTGAGCTTCACTGGCACAGGCGGTTAGACCGCCCCTGGTGCACTCAGCACTGTGGGGGGCGGTTAGACCGCCTCCACCCAGTAAACCTGCAAGAGACAACTCAAAACTTCTCTTGACTTCTAGCAAGAACCTAAGTTCTTGAGTGACTTCAGTAGATGATCACAAGCAGGGTAATGATCCCTGCACTCAAAGACAAGCACACCCAAGTAGATCGAGCGGAAGAAAAGTAAATACGCAAGAAATCAAACAAGTGAGCCAAACCACAAAGGAGAGACGAGGATTTGTTTCCCGAAGTTCACCGCCCACTAAGGAACGACTACGTCTCCGTTGAGGATCTTATAAGGGAATTCTCCCACAACAAGCCGGGTCTCTTTCAACCGCTTTCCTCCTTTTCCACTAAGGGGATCTTTTCCACGACGAGGCAAGATCACAGCCCTCACAAACTTGCCGCTGCTCACCATAACCTTGGGAGCTAGCCGGCGACGACTAGCCGTCTAGGAGGCAAACCTCCAAGAGTAACAAATGCTTCAAAGCTTGTAGACGCGAAATCGAAGTGCTCAAGCTAAGGGAATGCTCTTGTTAGCTCACAAAGACGCTCTTGAGCTCACTCTCTCAACTCAACACAAAGGATATGGCTTGAATCACAAATCTCGCAAAGAGAGGGTTGGAGAGTGTTTCTATGACTTTGGCTTACGAAAAACAGCAAGGGAAGCACCTCAGCAACCGAACCAGCAGCCCCAACAAGTGGAGCTCGTGGGGTACTTATACCCCTCATAAGGAAAACTAGCCGTTAGAACTCTGGCGGATATTTTTTTATTTTTAACCTTTTTTAAAAAATATTTTTAAAAATAACACTAGTGAAACTTTATTTACATCCGGTGACCCTTTTGCCCGCGCCATGATTCCTGGCGCGGCAGATAGACTTTACCGCGCCACTGCATGCGGCGCGTCAGATTTGCCGCGCTGGCGTGTAGTGCTGACAGTGTTTGGGGCTGCCGCGCCGCATGCACGGGCGCGGCAAGCTGACGCGCCAACCCCGCGGGCGCGGCAGCGGCTGTCCTTGCTTCTGACCCTGCTGGCTCCATGCGCCAAGCCGGTCTGACAACGCAGGACAGGAAGGACAGTCAGGTCCTGTGCGGCTGTTCGTAGCCTCATAGGCGCCATGCAGATGACCGATATAGGACTATAGGGGTAGGCTCTATGTCAGTTTTTTTTAGTTCCGGCCTTCTTGTTAATTATGGTCCGTTTATATGAAAAAGTTGCTAAGAATTTTTCTAACCACATGACACATCGAATTTCAAACATTATTTCATTATTTAAAGCATTAGATGTAGACAAAATTAATTTCATAGCCTCATACTTAAATCACGAGATGAATATAATGAGTCTAATTATGTCATGATTAGACAACATGATGCTATAGTAGACAATCATTAATTAGGCTTAATAGATTCATCTCACCATTTCCCATTCATTTGTGTGATTAGGTTTATAATTAGATATGTTTAGTCCTCCTAATTTTCTATTTAAAATTGCTACAGAAAGTTTCGCGAATTTCACAATGAATATTTAGTTTGGAAGCAAAATTGGAAGATTACAGCGTGTTTGGTTGGTGGAGTAAAAAGTTTTACTCCATCTTTGACCATTAATTAGAGGTATTAAATAAAGTCAGTTTCAAATCTACCTTCACAATCAGTCGAGCAAAATCGCGAGACGAATCAAACGAGGCCTTTGACCGCATGATTAGAGGATGATTACTGTAACATTACTGTAGTAAAGTGTGGATTACTTATACTTATTAAATTCGTCACACAAAATTGCACTCATCTGTAAAAATATTTTACAAATAGATCTTAAAATATTTTACAAATCGTCACACAAATATTTTACAAGTAGTATTTAATGCATATCAGATTCCTAAGGTGAAATTTCTAAAGATGGATGTTGATTAGTAGTTGAGGAAAATTTAAAAATCTGAACACACCAGACTTTGTCCCCTGCGCAACAGTTGTGTGTTCTATAGGGGCCCTGCGCATGTGCGCGCCTGTGTGCAGCAGACCAGCAGTTGCCTTCTGCGGCGGCAGGGCGGGGGGCCCTGGGGTCTGGCTGGTTGACTGCGGCAAGGAGCGGCGTGCCCTCACCATGCACGCAGACTCGAGAAAATATTGGGTCGCCCGCTGCCGCGCCCACGGGGTTGGCGCGTCGGCCTCCCGCGCCGGTGCATGCGGCGCGGCAGTTACAAACACAGTCAGCACTGCATGTCAGTATGGCAAATCTGACGCGCCGCATGCAATGGCGCGGCAAAGACTATCTGCCGCGCCAGGAATCACGGCGCGGGCAAAAGGGTTACCAGATGCAAATAAAGTTACGCTAGTGTTATTTTTAAAAATATTTTAAAAAAAGGTTAAAAAAAATCCAACCGCCTAACTCCGGTCAGTTTGAAAAACTAGCCGTTGGCCTGTCAGGGGCGGTTAGACCGCCCTGGTCAGAGAGAGCCCAAAAACCCTTTTCTCTTCTCACAAGCACTCCAAGACGTGTTGAAGTGGCTAAGGTTGGGTTAGAGATTTGTTAGACTTCTCAGGAACTCTCTCAAGGCTAATTCTCACTTAGGTCAACTAATGAGCACTTTTGATCTTTTGTCTTAGAGCTAATGTTGCATCCCTCTTGATAGTACGTTATTCCTATACTCAAGAATAAATATAAAACCGAGTCAACCACTTGAGCTTTGTAGATCTTCAATCTTGCCATACTTTTGCAATTCCAACTTGAGGGCTTCCAACATAGCCGATGTCTTGAGCAAATCCATACTTGAGCTAGTGACTTAGGATTTTTCCCTTTAGCAGAAGAATGCTCACTTTAATCCTTAAGTCACTCCATATTGCCAATCATAACTTATAGATGTGTTGCATTGCTTCCCTTGGTTAAGGCTTGGATATGATACTTGGAGACCCCACGGATGCTAGAACTTCACCTTAGCAAAACACTAATGGCGGCCGGGCCAAGACCCCAAAGATTGCTTAGTCCCTCACACTAGACATCTCGGTTGATCTCTTCATCACTTACCCAATCCACGTTGAGTTAGGCTTTGCTTAATCCACAATTTGACCTTCATTTGAAATCCCGCTTCAAATGCTTGTTCTTGATTGACAACGAATATGCAAGTTTCCAATTAAGGACCATAAACTCTATACTCATCCTTGTGTCCTCTTTCAATTACCACATGAAGCCTTGCACTTTAACTTTGAGAGAATTACCAATTTCTCTTTTTAAGATCCCTTTTATTTTTAGTCAAGCTACCACAATCCTTGGAGACTAGTAATTCATCTTTGCAAAATATCCCCAGTATATAAATCTAATTATTGCTTGACATTAACCAATTTGCATAAGGATCACACACTTGCTTGCCTTCAATCATTGTGAGCCAAATAATATCCATTTAAATAAACAACAATTATATCTCATGAATAAAAGATAAAAACATGCTCACAAACTTTAGACAAACGGATTAGACCTTTAATCGCTTTGTCATTCAATTCACCAAAATCCACTTAGGGGCCTAGATGCACTTTCAGGGGTATAAATACCCACCACCAAAAACTAGCCATTACTGTGCAGGAAACGTGATATCGTAACTTCTGGCGTCAGGTCGGAACTTCTGATAACCGTTGGAAATTGAAACAGAGGAGGCGTATCGGTACTTCCGACCTAGGGTCGGAACTTCCGATGGTGACAGAAAATCAACCCGAGAGACTGTATCGGCACTTCCGGCGTAGGGCCGGAACTTTCGATGAATGCTGATCTTTTCCCAAAAAGATCAACTTGTGCACGTGTAGGCTTTGTGTCTCTTCTAGGTTTCCTGGGCATCTTAAAACAACACTTTTAGGATCTCAAGACTTTCAATTCGCATCCCCTTTATAGTACAATGTTTCCTATACTCAATTTCGAAATAAAAAAGAATTTAAATCTCCAATGAGCCTTAACACCGAAAAAGCGAGTTGGGGATCTTCTTTTGGTCAGAGCATATTTTTCATTTGCTTTAATCCTGCACACATCTTAATTGAACCATCAAATACCTCAAATTGTGTTTGTCATTAGCACCAAAACAATTAGGGGCCAAGATGCACTTTCAATATCATCTTTATCTATAGTTTGAAAGAAGTTTTTAGGTACCCAAGGAATGAGCTGAGCTGAGAAAAAATGTAATTTGCATCCATTCAAAAGATTTATTATATTATCTTGCCTTCATAGGGAACTCTTTGGTCTTGAGACTCACCCTTTCTCATCAACACCTTGACTTAATTTACAAGAGTATTTTCATCGAGAAATTTTGGAAAACAATTCTTGCCCCCTACCTTTAATAAAATTGTGGTTTTGCTCTCTTTTTTAACTTTGTGATTTTATCCTTTACAATTCACAAGTCAACGTGATTTAGTCCCTACTCAACAGTCAAAATAGGGGCAAATGCGAAAAGATATATGGCAAACACAAATTAAACTAAAAGTATCAGGACCTTCAAACAATATTTAGAGTGCATATCATTAATCCAAAATAAATTACTTCCTCCATCTAAGAACATAAGGTGATAGGAACCTCAAACAAAACAAGGATAAATAGCTACAAACAATAAGGATTACTAACTTTAACTTGCCAAGATTGGATGCGAAATGGATGGATAATTTGGTAAAGTAGATACGAATAAAAGAAGCATATTTGCAAAATGAATGCAATGATCTCTTAATGACTATTGTTGTAAATGCTTTTAAATGAACCTGGAAAGTAGACACACTCAATAGTACAATGGAAAACTTCCATGGGCTATATTATGGTTGTGCCGCACACATGCGTAAGTTGTATCAAATACTTCCTATGCGCGCGCGCACACACACACACACACACACACACACACACACGAGATTCCAAATTTGTCCCAATTCAAATTATCCTAAATGTGACTTCATAATCTTATATTTCTAAACAGGCGAAGTACTTCACTAGGCAGAAATTTATAATATATCTTTTTTGTAACCATCCTTTTGAATGGGATGATAGGTATGCCCCGTACCTTCATCGGGCTAAGCTTCTTCCGCTTGCAACATTGGTGAAGGCGGGGCTGCCAACCATGGAACATGCCGCTTTGACAGCTCTAGTTGACCGATGGAGGCCTGAGACACACACACACATTCCGCCTTCCTTGTGGTGAGATGGCAATCACACTTGAGGATGTAGCCATGTTATTTGGGTTACGCATTGATGGGCAAGTTGTGACTGGCACTATCAACCCGGTTGCATGGAGGGACATGGTGGAGGCCTTGGTTGGAGTGCGTCCTGAGGAATCCCCAGAAAATGTGAAGGATAGAAAAACTTCTGGAGTGGGTGCTTCTTTGCTGGCCCAACACTTTCGTCATCGACCACCTAATAATGCCCCAGAGGACGTGGTTGCTAGGTACGCTCGTGCCTGGTTGTGGCAGCTGATTGCTGGATTTCTATTCCCCGATAGTCAAGGAACACCCTTTCTTGGATGTGGCTACCAATAATTGGTCAAGATTGGGACATGATTGGCACATACAACTGGGGGAGTGCGGTTCTTGCATGGATATGTATCGTCATCTTTGTGATGCTTGTAGGAGGTTTGGTGGTAGTGCAAATCTTGGTGGTTGTGCGTATCACTTTGCGTGCCATTTTATGAGGACATGGCAAGATGTTGTACTATGAGCTGAATTCACCATCAAGATTTTAACAGGTTGTAGCTTTTTTTTATTATTCCCCGTGTGGAGTTGTAGCTTGTCTTCCTTTTTCAAGAGCTGTCAATGTGTTCTATTCTACACATGCAGAGAAGCATATAGTACGTACATGCCGGCAAGCCCAACTAAAATCCCAAATGCATTATCTGAGCAATTGTAGCTCCTGATACTTGCATGTCCATGCGTAGTATTGTAGATTCTGTTGAGCTAGCGCGTGTAGTACCTTTGTTCACAAGACAAATTCGTTTGCCCAAGAGGTCGGAGGACTCCTAGATCTCAACCAGGGGCGGAGCCACAGGGGGGCGCGCAGGGGCCTGCCCCCCCCCCCCCTTGCTGCCGTAACATCCCTAGTATTTGTTTTATACTTTTACTAATTATAATTACCCTGATTATTAGCTTAGAAGGACACGTAAATATTGTCCCACGTGTTAGACTGCTAGCGGGCAAGCCTGCTGCTGCTACAAGTCTAATGTTGTGGGAAAGACTATAGGACAACAGGGCTTAACTAAAATTCACAAATATTTATTTTGTGATTAGATTCAATAACATGCTTGCTCATTTCTTTTTTTCTCAAATTGCATGATGGGTTTTTTCAATCTTTGAACTACATCTAATTGTTTAAATAATAAGATGAAGAGGGTAACGACCTTTAATACCTAGTAATAGCATACTTCAGTTGTTTCCTCTGAAAATCCTATGTCAACAATGATCAAGTTGCTAAGAAGGTTGAAACGCAAGCTAATATAACAAAATACATGTGCACCATCACAAACTGAACAAGCTAGAATTACTTGTTTTTTTTTCAATTTTTCTACTTGACATCTTGGCCCCCCCCTATCATCAAATCCTGGCTACGCCCCTGATCTCAACCCCTGTGGTAGTGATGTAAAGTGTATAGACACTCCGCAGACCATGTACACACATGCGGCATGTGCATGACCAAACTATACAAGTTGTAAAAGAGGAAACAATTCACTTGGAATAGCAAAAAAAATAAGTGGAGCAACAAATTCACTACAAAATTGTAGTAGGCGTGCCTGAAGTACACACCTTAAGGGGAAAAACTAGTTTCAGTTTATTGCATCATCAGATCATCAGTACAGACCTAACTCGTTTTAGTCTGCATGAACTCTAGCTTAGTCCTCGGACGACAAACAAAAGTAAAAAATGACACACTTAACTGCCTCATAAGCTACACACGAGAATACAACATAATATACGAATCCATACCTAAATCGATCGAATTATTACATGTAATGGCGGCGGCGGCAATCTAGCTATTCCGGAGCAAAACCACCTGTAAGTATAGTAAACTACGTGCCCTTCGCCACTTCGCCTAACACACACCGCAGTCCGCAGGCAGCACGCAGATCACATGACACACACCAATTTCATCAGAACAACCGTGGCTCCTCAGGCAGCTGGAGCACAGTCATAGTCGTCATCATCGTCATCGCTGTCTGTCTCCGCCATCCTTCCTCGCGCGCTCAGACACCCATCGCAAAGGGCGCTCGAGGAGGACGACGCAATGCTGCCGACTTGGACGAGGTACCTGGCAGCGGCCTCATCTGCTGACACTGGTGCCATGGCAGCTCAAGCCGCTCGGGGTAGAAGAGAAGAAGCTTCTACTTTGGGAGATGTGGATGTGGTGTGCTAGTGCTACCTGATGTGAGTACTGAGTAACTAGTGTCTGGGATTTGGCACGGAGAGGGAGTGGCCGCGTGTGGCGGTGGCTTTATAGCGCGCGGCCGGCGGAGGGCGGTGTGGTGGCAGTGGCACGCGGCGCGTCGAGGACGGGAACGTGCACTGGCTGCGGCGCTGCGTGCGTGGCGCCCCCGGGGCACGGGCTCCGGGCGGGCACAGTCAGCACTCAGCAGCAGCGCGGCGCGCCGGCGCCCCGCATGCGCCGCTGACGGGTGGTGCCGCGTGCCGGGACCCCATGGCAGTCTGGCAGTGGCTGCAGCGGCGTCGCGCGCCGGTGGCGCCGAGCGTGCGCGGGCGACGTGGAGGCGCGTGCGCAGTGGGGACTATCACTTTCCGCGGCATCTAGCCGGGGAAGATATCTGGCGCTTTTCATGGGATTTATTCGATTTCCGTCGTGCTCGACTGCTCGTGCGCCCAGGCAGCTAGGATTCGGGGATCGGACACCAACTCGCCAAGTGCCACAGCCACTGCCTACTGCAGTGCAGTTAGGGTTTAGGGTCCTGCTAGTGCTAGGATACGTTTCTCCTGTTAGGGAGTACTTTACCATGGCGTGTTTTCATGGTCACGTATAGTACGTGGTGGAAAAACGTGATGCCCAAGTTGTTAATAACCGAGAAGGTGACAAAATATTCAGCGTGAACAATAACGTTTTTTATACATGGACACAATGGGAGTGTATCTTTCGTGCCGATGGCAATTACTAACCTTTGGATACAATAAAATCGAAGTATTTCTAGCAGAGCACATGCAAGAAAATAAAACATCATGCATGGGACCGGCACTATGGGCAGAGGTGGCGGCCCAAGCACTAAAAGGCCGTCGGGCCGGGCCGGCACTAAGCACTATTGATCGTGCCCCGGGCCGGGTTAGGGTCGTGCTTTTTAGGGCTGTGCCTCGTGCCTCCAATCGTGCCCGGTCCATTTGGAATACTATAGCCGTAATAATATAGCAAAGACTTTTTTTTTAGCCAATCAACGGGGGAGTCCCCTACCTCTTATATAGATAAAGAATGGTGTATGTACAAAGAGAGAAAGTGGGCTAAAGAAAAAATTGCATACTACTCTTCCAAGTCCAAGAAAAGCTTCACTGTCGTTTTGGTTTTCAGTGTAACTAGAGCCATTTCTTCTCTGAAATTCAATTTTCACTTAGCCATGGACCGAATAACATTGTCAAAGATAATATTGTTGTGATGCCACCAAATGCACCAGCTAGCAACAATGATAATCTCCCTGAAAATTGTTCTCCCAAAATTAACTCGAGCCTGTATTGTCATGTCTAAAGGGGGGCAGCGAAAGATCTCACACGATTTCCAAAAATGCCCAGCACATTTGACTGAAGAGACATTTGAAGAATAAATGCATAAGATTTTCTTCAGAACCTTTCAGAGCATAGAACACAAGTGTAATTGTCGAGATGCATGTTTTTTCTTCTCAGGGGGTCTCTTGTATATATTGAGGCGATCTCTTAGCAAAAGCCAAAAGGCAAAACTTGTGCTTGCTCCTAGTACAAGATTTCTACATGAGTATGGTAGTCGGGATTTATGGATATGAGTATTCGCCTCCTTTCCAAATGGATTGATAAATTAGAAAGAGGGGATGACATTGTGTGATGTGCATTGCCCATATGGTAATATATGGCCAAACAAGTATTCGCTCCTCCCTTCTCCCGCATAACTCCCTCGCCCTTACCGGTGCTAGATGCCAACAAGACAAATTGTGTTAAAATGCTGCATATCCCATTCACCTTAACGACATGATTATAACAACGAAGATTCAAGATTACAAAAAGGAGAACAAAATCAAGAAATATAAGGTAGTGGACCTCTTACAGTTACAATACAAAGCACATTTTTATATTTCTTTGAGCAATTGAGCAAAACCAGCCATTTTAGAAGAACCCTCACATTTGACATCCTTGTCCCACTCCTAATGCTTAGATGGTTGTCTAAGGTAGATGATTGGAATACAATGCCACAACCACATTGTACTCTATCCTACTCCCTCCATTCGAAATTGTAGGTCATTTTTGCTTTAAAGGTTCATATATATTATTATGCATCTAGACATATACACTATATCTGGATGCATAATAATATAGATGAACATAGAAAAGCCAAAACGACATACATATTTGAAACTGAGGGTGTACCTCAGTAGCTCCTAGTTTCTCCTTGTGAAACTCGTGGAAGTTGCCGACCCCTCAAGTATCAAAGTTCTTTCTAGAACGGTTATGAGAGCCATAGTTGGTTAGTGGTTTTATGCACAATATCAGGACTCCAGCCATTCAATTAACCAGCATCTAGCATCACAAATACGATGACCTTCCTCATCCTGCACACATTTAATTTGGACGACACTAAATCATAAAAAGGAAATGCCAAACATGACTAGGTTGGTTGAAAACGAACTAAACTCTTAACATGTATGCTAACCTACCAAGAAACACACCACTGTCGTTTAAACCTTCAAAGGCCTCTACTACATTATTTTCCATGACAGGATATATCCCCAAGTAAATCATGAACTCAAATTGGAATAACCAAATGAATCACATGTGAAATTGAAGTAATGAGATATGTGGTCTGCTGCCTCATACAGGGAGTGTCAGCTGCCTCATAATCAAGCTGACAAAAATTTAAACAGATAATTGAGTGCAAAACAAAATACCAGATAATAAGAGGTGCAATCAATCAGTCATCATTGGCCTCTTTTTTGTGTAATACCGCCATGCAGTAACATCTAAACTGCAGTTCAAATTGTGTCATGCATTGTTCCATGGAGGGATGAACAGAGAAGAAAAAAACCACGCATCTACACACAAAAAAGACTGCAATGGACACTATAGGGTGTAGGAGACGCAAAGGAAAAGAAACACAAACCTGGAGGTTGCTCCCTCGATATGATGTATATTCCTTCTCATAGAACAAGAGCATGTCTATTGGATATAAATGGGCATAGTAGCTACTTAATGAATATATGCAACATACATTCACTTACTCTCTCATTTTTATAGATTCAGTTTTATAAAGTTTTAACTAACATTTAGTCAATGCTTATGCATGTCTAGTGTAAAATCAGGTGTTGGACGCCTGATAAAGTGCAAATCAATGTCACAGGAACCATCAAATGATCACGTTTTGTGTAAAATACACAAAAATTCCGATCATTACCAAAGCAATTGTTATCCCTACCTCGTGGTACGAGGAAAACAAACACTCCAACTAATAGAGATACAGTTGAGTGTACCTTTGTTAATTAAGAGAAGAATTTGGTTCGCCCATGTGGTCAAAGGACGCTCTCAGCCGTCGAGGACTTTTACGGTGCACAATACTAGTAAGTGATAATATAGAGTATAACCAGATTTTTATTATGGATAAAACTGTAATTAACACAAATTATATTGTTTGGAGTTTTAGTAGGGAGTATACGCCGCCACCCATGCGAGTGCGATAGGGATGGTTGAGTAGAAATGAAGAGATGAGTAAAAAAATATGAAAATAGTATAATTAGAGAAACATTTGGTATATTTTTAACAATATCATTTTACATATTTCCAATCATATCCTTATATTACACATACTACTCATGCATACTACTACCTATACTACAACTTGATATTTTAGTAGTATATACATATAATTAATTTCAACCATCAGATTCTTTCATACAAGTCATTTTTAACGGTGGTATAAGGTGTATTGTGCACACGCATGAGTGCAATGCAGTGACCAAATTACAACAAGGTATGATACTACGATTGAGACGACAACTCACTTTGAATAGTAAGAGCATGATCAGCAAATAATATAAGTGTACCAAGATGAGTAGAAAAAAGTTGTCTGAAGTACACACATTGAGGAAAAACTAGTTTCAGTTTATTGCATCATGACTACTCCATTAGATCCGAAAGTACAGATCGACCTAACTCGATCGATGTCTTTTATTGCTTGCATATATAGGCTAGCCTGCATGATCTAGCTTAGTCCTGGACTAAAACCACACTCAACTGCGGCATCGAATTATTAGCTACACGAGACTGCATATATAGCCTACCAAAAACCGATCGAATAATTATTAGCATGCGGCGGCGGCGGCACTCTAATTCCGGTGAAATAGGTAGTACTGCTACAAGCTCTTCGCCACTTCAATCGCCTACTGAGCCACCACGCGCAGCAGATAGCATAACACACACCGGTTTCATTGGAACGGTGTAGCTCCTCAGGCAGCTGGAGCGCAGTCGTCGTCGTCGTCGTCGTCGCTGTCTGTCTCCGCCATCCTTCCTCGCGCGTTGCGCCACCGGCAAGGCGCGGCGTAAACGGCGCCCGAGGAGGACGCAATGCTGCCGCTCTGAACGAGGTAGCTGGCCGCCTCCGCCGAGACCGGAGCCATGGCAATTTTTGTGTGTGTGGGGCAGGCAAGTGATGAGCTCTTGCTTGCTCGAGGTAGAAGAAGCTGCTCCTGTTGTTGATGGGAGCTGTGGATCAGTTGATGCGGCTAGTGCTAGCTTTAGCCTTGGCCCTTGGTGTTGCTGTGGTGTCTGGGATTTTGCACGGAGAGGGAGTGGCCGCGTCTGGCGCGGGCTTTATAGCTCGCGGCCGGCAGAGGGCAGTGTGGGGGCACGCGGCGCGGCGAGGCCGGGAGCGTGCATCGGCTGCGGCGCTGCGTGCATGGCGCCCCCGGGGCACGGGCTCCCGGCGGGCACAGTCAGCACTCGGCAGCCGCGCGGCGCCCGCTCCACCGGCCGCGCGGGCCGCTGACGGGTGGGCTCCGTCGCCCCGTGGCAGTGGCCGCAACGGCGTCGCGCCCCGGTGGCACGCGCTACGTGGAGGTGAGGGCCACCGGCAACAGCCGTCGGGCGCGCGCGCGGTGGGGACGAGGGAGGTGAGGGCCACAGCCGGGCGCGAGCGACGCTCATGCAGCAAGAAAGCAGGAAGATGATATCTCAGCGATTTTCTTGGGATTGATTCGATTTCAATCGTGCGTCCCGGCGGCAAAGTGGGATTCGGGGATTGTGATCTGGGGCAAGCAAAAAGACCCACATGCACCTTAGCAGTGGCATGAGTTATAGCAAAGGCAATTGGATGGAGAAATCTACTATATGTAGATGCAAACGGTCCTTTCCCCAAGTTCAGACTTCAGAGTCAGTTTACTTTTCTAAGCATAAGTCATTTTATAATCTCTTATATGCTTTTAGAGTTGTGCCAGGATTTGTTCCGTAAAAGATGTCTTATATGTCTCAGTCACTTTTCATGAATTCGCATACTACCTCATCTGAAAATTTGCAATCGCCTAAACCATCCATCGCCATGAAGGCTTACACAACAAGATCATCTCAGAAGTGGGGGCAGCTTGACCCTGTCCATGCCCTTCTCTTCATCGTCAGGGTCCAGACGATGAAATCCTTTCCCGCATGGTCAAGTAACCGGAACACTAACTCACAAAAATGAAATGACAAACACTACTAAGTTGGTCGAAAACTAAATTCTTGATGCATATGAGAACCTGCCAATAAACATATGGACTCGTATTTAAACCTTCAAAGGTCCCTACTACATTTTTCATAACAGGGTATATCTCCAAATAAATTATTAACCCAAATAAATCATGTTCTTAAATGGAATAAGTAATCAGATATGTGACAGTCTTCCTCATATGGATAGTATCTTGTCGAGACATAACTGACTTGCGTCATAATCCACCAAAAGTTGTTTGGAACAAATCAGGAATGGGGAATCTTTAAAAACTAGGCATCTCCTAATAAAAACATCTGCATAATAACAAAATGAATAAGCCATCATATTCGAGGGTGAGTATAGCTGTTAATCCAATAAAATTAAGAGAGCATTGTTGTGAATCAAATATAGGAGATTAGAAATCGGGGTTACTTTCGTCTAGATATGTAACCTTAATTTTTATTAAGAAAAGACTAAGGCTGTGTTTGGAAGCATACATCCAGCTTGTGGAACTGCATTGGATTATGAATGTCAAAGCCAACTGGAAATGGAAATGGATTGCAATGCAAATGCTGCTGTTTGGATGCATATGTAATAGGTAGTTGGAATCAAAGGTAGCAACAAATTCCAATTCTTGTTTGGATGTACAAACCTATGAATTGTATACCTTATTAGAGTTTGAACAAGATACTATGTTGTACATGTATGAAATTTCGTTTGCATAACTTTTACATATATAATGTAATGTCTTAAAAATATATTGTAATAATAATATTAAAATAGCAAAAAATATTCTGAAAATAATTAAAAACAGTGCATATATCATGGAAAAATATGAGAAAAATAATGAAAACAATAATATAACACCAGCCATTATATAGACAACAACATGACTGCAATAATCCAAGTTTATCACAAGATCCATACATATAACACATCACAACAGATAGTTTTGTCCATCACAATATGAAACACATACTTAGGATAACAAGTTCTTAAGCGCTGAATAATACAACACATAGTTTTTGTCCATCAATACATGAAACACCTACTTAGGATAAAAGTTCTCAAGACCTAAATAATAACCATACAGTACAACCCTCAATTGCCATTCTTTTAGTTCAGCAACAAGAGCCATTCCTTCCTCATGTCCATAGGAAGTTCCATGAGCGCTTGGAATAAGCGTTCATTAAGGATGAACTTCCCATAAGATTTCATCATGTCACATCTAGCCAAATCAGGTATCATTTGAAGTGTTGCAAGGATCTCAGCAGGAGGAGTAACACTAGGCATCGGTAGTGGTCGGTGGACTTCAAAGAATCATTGAATGATGTCTTCATATCTCCAAGTATAGATAGAATGGCCTCACTAGTTCGCTGCTTCTTCTGGGGCAAATCTGGTGATGCATCATCAACTTGTTCAGTTCAACTTGAGCACTCTCAGCACCTGTCTGGGCACCTTCACCATTGGCATGATCTTTTGAATAAATGGTACTGATTGCATCCGAATTCTTCACAACTTTGTTCTTGTAGCAAGCTGCTGACTTGTTAGCCTACAAAATACACACACATATATGTATCAATTTGCTGCAGTTCGCATTGTGAAGAGTGAAACAAACAATAGAAAATATTCATGTACTTACCTCCACATATTTATTCCAAACATCATCACTGTCAATTAACAGCTTATCATTAACACAATCCCAACCAAAGCCGCTTTGAGAAAGAATCTTGCTGATGACCTCATAGTGCTTGTCAAAAGTTTTGCACCTTGATGTTATGTTGTCCTTCGTGATCTCCAAGTTACACTTCTCACTACATTCTTTATAGCAGCATTGTAGACATGTGGCTTCCAACCATTTTGGGCATGATCACCATTGTTGTGATGTTCCACGAGGACAACCAACATTGCAACGTCCATCTCATCAGTCCAAGTGAGATAAACCCTCTTATTTCCTTTTGTTGTAGCCATGGTGCTAATCACATATATTTGCCAAAATACCACAATAGTTAGTATGCCAAACTATATTGGTGCATGAACAAAAGCTCACAAAAGGCACCACACACTAGCTGCCCAACACAAAATAATGCAGCCAGCTTTGACACAAAAGATATCCCACACGGCCTACTCCATCTCTAGTTCACCATGCCTCAAAAGGTACTCATCAAACATGTCATTGGCATGCTGATCTCTAAAAGAGTTCCATTCAGGAGTGACTTGAACACTAGTAATTAAGTTAGCATCATCTACAGGCTCAATTTCAGCATCAGCTAGTTCAGCATCCACTTCCGGCAACAATAAATCATCCTTATGATGCTGCCTATCCCTTGCATAGTTGTGTAACACGCAGCAAGCATTAATAATTCAAATCTGCAATAATATTACTAGTTAGCAATTTTCATTCAGATTGATGTTGTTGAGCACCATATGTACTTTTGTTACCTGATCCTTAATGCCAAAGAAACTTCCTGTGTGTAGGATGGCCCATTTTTTCTTTGCTAAACCAAAAGTTCTCTCTACAACATTTCTAGCACGAGAATGACGCAAGTTATATAAGTCTTTGGAAGGTTTGAAAGAGCATCTAGGCCCCTAATTATTTTGGTGATAATGACAAATATAATTTGCGTATTTAATGGTTCAACTAAGTGTGTGCAGGGATAAAAAGAAATAAATGAGAATATTCAAAGTAAGGCCCTCAATTTCATATAAAAGGTGTTGAAGCTCAATTGGCATTTCGGTTTG
Source organism: Cenchrus fungigraminus (assembly GCA_036936925.1). Lineage (NCBI taxonomy): Eukaryota > Viridiplantae > Streptophyta > Magnoliopsida > Poales > Poaceae > Cenchrus > Cenchrus fungigraminus. The sequence continues at coordinate 31,314,459 of CM072778.1, read as the reverse complement.
AATTTGAGTTTAGGAAACACCATACTATAAAGAGGGACGTGATCGGTTGGTCGAGACTCGCAACAAGTGCTTTTCTTGAGATCCTCTCATCCTTTCTTAGCATGAAACCCCTAGAAAACCAATAGAAAAACCTTAGAAAAGCCTTAGAATAGCTTAACCTAGCCCTCACTGCCTGACCGGGTCAACCGGCCTGAGTGGCCGGGTGACCCGGGACGGCTCTGGAGGGAGCCGGGTGACCCGGCCAGGCCGCAGGGACCTCATAACGGCTAGCTCGGGAGGCTTGGGTATTTATACCCCTTCTTCCTCCCCTCTAGGGTTCTGCCTCCCCTTCCATTGAAACACCTCCCAAGCTTGCTTCCCTCTCTCCCAACTCCCTTCCAAGCACTCCTAGCTAAGATTACTCCTAGGGTTTGGGTGTGAGAGGCCTTTGAGGTGTAGGATTAAGCCTCTTTGTGAGAGCTCTTCACTCCTTCCTCTCAAGAAGCACTTGTGGCGGCTTTGGTTGATCGATTCGCGTTTGTTACTCTTGAAGCTTGCTTCTAGACGGTTAGGCGTCGCCCGTTGAGTGCCCTCTCCGTGTGGAGCACCCGAGATCGTTTGTATTACCCATCCTTTGTGGATTTTTCTTAGTGAGCACCAATTTTTCCTTTGTGGGAATTGGGTGAGGAAAAGAGGCTCTTGGTGATAGCCCTCCCTTCGTGGGATCCTCAATGGAGACGTAGCTTCCTTTGTGGGAGTGAACTTCGGATTATTCGCTTGTCTCTTGCTTGTTTGAGTTCATCCCCTTCCTTTATATTTGCATCGATCTCTCTCCTTGTGTTGTTGCTTGTAAAATCTTTGGTTGCAGGTGGTGACTACCTCGTATACACAAAGTTTGATTCATTTACTTTCTACAAATTCAAGTTTTCATAGCTTATTGTACTCTATCTCCGCGTGCTGGTTGATACGGCCCAAGTGCCAGGGTGACCCGGACCCCCCGGGTCATCCGGTCACTCGCGCTGGGTCATCCGGTCCCTGATCCGCTGCTTAGTTTTTGCAGAATTTTAAAGTGATCCTATTCACCCTCCCTCTAGGCATCACAAGGTCCTTTCAATTAGTATCAGAGCCTAATACCTTGATTTAGGCTTAACCGCTAAGGGATCAAGATGTCGGGGAGTGGAGGCAACTAATCCGCTGAAGAAATCACCGCCAAGGAAGCTCAAGAAAAAGAGCTTAAGGCAGCCCAAGAAGGTGACATCACCGGGAAGGCTCCAAGCCATTCCAACGACGAGAGCTCCGACGACTCTTCATCCGACTCCAACTCAAGCAATGAAGACGTCAAGGATGATGATGATGCGGCAAGGAAGGCGGCGAAGAAAAGAAGAAAAGCCAAGAAGAAGAAGAAGGCTAAGAAGATGGCCAAGAAGCTCCTCAAGAAGATGATCAAGAATGAGCAAGCCAAGTACACTCACTCCGGCTTCTACGAAGTGCCCCACAACTACACGCAATTTTCGGGCAATCATCCTAACGAAAAGTTCTATTCCGTACATTTGGGAAAGCCTCCTCATTTCAATGGGAAAGACTATCCTAAATGGGCTATGATATGCAAATGCACCTTTACGGGCTTCACACTTCTCTTTGGAAGATTGTGTGTGTAGGTGTAACAATTCCCACCGAAGGAGAAGCCCTAACAATCGAGCATGAGCAAGACCTTCACCGCAATGTACAAGCAACAAGAGTCATCACGGGATCCTTGTGTGCTCAAGAATTCAAAAAGGTTCGGAACATCCAAATTGCCAAGGTGATTTGGGATATACTCAAGGAAGCACATGAGGGGACCGATCATGTGAGGCAAGGCAAAATTGATTTGATTCACGGAGAGCTTGAGCTATTTGTCATGAAGGATGGAGAAACCGTGAGAGAGATATATGATAGACTCATGCTCATTGTCTCGGACATCAAGGCACTAGGAAGTGATGATTGGGATGACTCCAAGGTCACAAAGAAGTTGCTAAGAGCTTTCACCCCGAAGAACCCAAATCTTGCAACTATGATAAGAAGAGACCCAAACTACTACAACATGACCCCCAATCAACTTCTTGGTGAGATCTTGCATCAAGAGCTAGTTGACCAAGATGTGGAGAAGTCGCTAAGCTTGAAGGTGAACAAGAGCCTAGCCCTCAATGCTAGCTCTAGTGAAGCGGTGAACGTAAAGCAAGAGACTTCCAAGACCAAGAATGAAGAAACAAGTGAAGAAGGAAGCACAGATGAAGAAACCGTCTTTGCCATAAGAAAGTACAAGAAATTCTTGAAGTCAAGAGAATCAAGGAAAGGAGGTGATGAAAGGAAGAAGTCTCAACGCAAATGCTATGAGTGTGGAGAGTATGGACACTTCATTACCGAGTGTCCCAAGAACAAGAACAAGAATGAAGAAGAGAAGAAGTACAAGGAGAAGAGCAAAGAATACAAGAATAAGTATCAAGGTCGTGCTCACGTGGGTCAACAATGGGACTCAAGTGATGAAGATGAAGAACCAAAGAAGCAAGGCATGGCAACCATAGCCATGGCACAAGGGACATCTTCACCACGCCTCTTCAACAACTTCTCCGACGATGAGGACCACTCTCACTTTTGCCTCATGGCAAGGGGGGCAAGGTACAAGAATCAACCACCTCATCCTCTCACACCTCTTCTTCATCCACACCTAGGACATAGATGATCTAGATAATGAAGAAGAAATTGAAGCCAACATGATAAAGCAATTTAGCAAAAAGGGCCATAAGGAAATAAAAAGGCTTTTGGAGAAATTAGAGAAAAAGAAAGTCTCTCCATGAGTAAGAAGACTTGCTTATCCTTGAGAAGGAAAGAAACCTTGCTCTAGAGAGATGCCTTGCTGAAGAAGCGGCTAAGGTGGAGAAGTTGACCACGGACTTGTCCTTGGGCAATGATTCCAACAAGAGGATGTCAAGGGATTACACCTTGGCAAATGAATATTTAGCTTCCCTAAAGGCCACTCATAGTGAGCTTCAAACAAGCTTCTCATGCTTGTCGGATAAACACAAAAATCTTGAAGCAAGCTATAGTGCTCTTTGGGAAAGCACCAAAGCCAATCCTAAGGCAACACTTGACTCTAATGCCTCCACTAGCAAAGGTTGTTCAATTTGATCCAATATTGATATAAATGCTCTTAAGACTAACCATGTAATGCTTGAAGAGACAATCAAGAGCAAAGACAAGGAAATAGCCTGATTGAACATGTTGATCAATCAAGGCAAGATCGGTGCCAAGTCCATTTCTAAGGTAGTTGATAAGCAAGGACTTGGGCACTACAAGAACAACAAGGTCGATGGTAGGGTGGTGGTGAAAGGGCATGAGATCCCCTTGTGGAACAAGGGAGGCTACTTCAACACTATTATGGACATTGCGCATGGAGTCACCACCTCTACCACAACAAAGGACAAGCCAAAGGTTGTGAACATCACAAAAGGAAATGGTGGGGTTAATTCTCCATCAAAGGCATCGAAGAATGTGGTGGAACACAAGCCCTCTCCAAACTACACTTATGACTATGTTGTGACCTTGGACCATAATGGTAAAATGCTGGTCAAGTATGTTGGAGCCTACACAAAGAAGGCTATGAGGAAGAGTGTGTGGGTTCCAAAAGTTTATGCTTCTAACCTCCAAGGACCCAAATCTTTTTGGGTACCTAAACCAAAAGCTTAAACTTGTTTTATAGGCCTACTCCTCCGGTGGAAGCGCTTGGTTAATTGATAGTGGTGCCACTAATCATATGACCGGAGATGAAGGCTTATTTGCATCCCTTGATGATTATGACACCCCTACGGAAACTATCATCTATGGAGACAATGGTCAAGGAGATGTTGTTGGTCTAGGTAAAATTGCTATCTCAACAACCAATTCAATTGAAGATGTTTATCATGTTGAAGGGTTAGGATACAACTTGTTGTCGGTTTCACAACTTTGCAAGAAAGGCTACAATTGTCTCTTTACCCATGAGGGTGTGACCGTCTATAGAAGGGAGGATTCCTCTATTGTCTTTGCGGGTCATCTAAGGGGAAAACTTTACTATGTGGATTTCACAAAAGTGAAGGTGGACCCTAAGGCTTGCTTAGTGGTAAAATCCGACTTGGGTTGGCTATGGCATCGCCGACTAGCCCGTGTTGGCATGAGGAACTTGGCCAAACTTCAAAAAGATGAGCACATCCTAGGACTAACAAATATTGTTTTTGAGAAAGATAGGTTGTGTAGTACTTGTCAAGCCGGGAAGCAAGTTGGAGCGCATCATCCCGCCAAGAACATCTTATCTTCATCAAGACCGTTGAAGCTACTACACATGGACTTGTTTGGACCAATTGCCTACATAAGCATCGGTGGTAACAAATATGGTCTAGTAATTGTTGATGACTTTTCCCGTTTCACTTGGGTATTCTTTTTGCAAGATAAAAGTGAAGCAAAGGGAGTGGTCAAGAAGTTCATTAGAAGAGTTCAAAATGAGTTCGAGCTCAAGGTCAAGAACATAAGAAGTGACAACGGCTCGGAGTTTAGAAACACTCAAGTTGAAGAGTTCCTTGATGAAGAAGGCATCAAGCATGAACTATCCGCTCCATACACTCCTCAACAAAATGGCATTGTAGAGAGGAAGAACCGTACGTTGATTGAAGCGGCAAGAATAATGTTTGATGAGTACAAGACTCCAGACTCATTTTGGGCGGAAGCCATCAACACCGCATGACATACTGCCAACCGCCTCTACCTCCACAAGTACTTGAACAAGACTCCGTACGAGATCATCACCGGTAAGAAGCCTAGTGTGCACTACTTTAGGGTCTTTGGGTGTAAGTGTTTCATACTTAACAAGAAACCCAAAGCCTCAAAGTTTGCATCCAAGGTTGATGAAGGTTTTCTTATTAGTTATGGAACTAACGAACATGCCTATCGTGTTTTCAACAAAACGACCGGTTGTGTTGAGACTACGGTAGACATGAAATTTGATGAATCCAATGGCTCTCAAGGAGAGCAAGTTAGTAAAAACCTTATAGATGATGAAGAACCCCCAAGTGTATCAATCTTTAGAATGGGGACCGGTGAAGTGATGCCTCGTGAGGTTCAAGTTCAAGCTCCGGTTGACACAAGCAATCAAGATCCACCATCATCAACAATAGTGGAACCACCAAGTTCTCAAGTTCATCAAGAAGTAAGTCAAGTTCATGGTGACGATCATGGACGGGGCTTTGATCAAGGGGGAGAACTAGGTGGTGAAGCTCAAGAAGAAGCTCCACAAGGTGAAGATGATGATGATGGACCCATTCAACGTCAATCTCAAGCACCACACCCAAGAGTACATCAAATGGTTCAACGGGATCATCCCGTCGACAACATACTTGGGAGTATCCAAAGAGGGGTAACAACTCGCTCAAGATTGTCAAATTTTTGTGCATTTTACTCGTTTGTTTCCTCTTTGGAACCTCTTAGTGTGGAACAAGCTCTTGAGGACCCGGATTGGATTATTTCCATGGAGGAAGAGTTGAACAACTTCAAGAGAAATGAAGTTTGGGAGTTGGTGCCAAGACCAAAGCAAAATGTGATCGGCACCAAATGCGTTTTTAGGAACAAGCAAGATGAATTTGCTGTTGTCACAAATAACAAGGCAAGGCTTGTGGGCAAAGGCTACACTCAAGTTGAAGGCTTGGACTTTGGAGAGACTTATGCTCCGGTAGCCAGGCTTGAGTCAATTCGTATCCTTTTGGCCTATGCTACTCATCATGATTTCAAGCTTCATCAAATGGATGTGAAGAGTGCATTCTTGAATGGACCTCTCCAAGAAGAAGTTTATGTTGAGCAACCACCGGGCTTTGAAGATCCAAAATTCCCAACTATGTGTACAAGCTCCATAAGGCGCTCTATGGGCTTAAGCAAGCTCCTAGAGCATGGTATGAATGCCTTAAGGATTTTCTTCTCAAGAACGGTTTTGAGATAGGCAAAGCCGATTCTACTCTCTTCATTCAAAGAAATGGAAAAGATATCTTTATTTGTCAAATTTATGTTCATGATATTATATTTGGGTCTACTAATGATAAATTTTGTGAAGAATTTAGTAGGATCATGACCAAGAGGTTCGAGATGTCTATGATGGGTGAATTGAAGTTCTTCCTTGGTTTTCAAATCAAGCAATTGAAGGAAGGGACTTTCTTGTGTTAAACCAAGTATGTGAAGGATATGCTCAAGAGGTTTGACATGGATGATTCCAAGCCCATCAAGACTCCCATGGCATTGAATGGACATCTTGATCTCAATGAAGAAGGGAAGTCGGTCGACAAAAAGGTATTTCGTTCCATGATTGACTCCCTCCTTTACCTTTGTGCATCTAGGCCTAATATAATGCTTAGTGTGTGCATGTGTGCAAGATTTCAAGCCAATCCTAAGGAGTGTCATCTAATGGCCGTTAAGAGAATCTTTAGATATTTGGTACACACTCCTAACCTAGGCTTATGGTATCCCAAGGGCTCCACTTTTGATTTACTTGGCTACTCCGATTCGGACTATGCCGGTTGCAAAGTAGATCGAAAGAGCACTACCGGGACTTGCCAATTTCTTGGTAGGTCTTTGGTGTCGTGGAGCTCAAAGAAGCAAAATTCGGTTGCTTTATCCATGGCTGAAGCCGAGTATGTAGCGGCCGGTGCTTGTTGTGCACAACTCTTGTGGATGAAGCAAACGTTGAGTGATTACGGTTGTGAGTTTAGTAAGATTCCACTCTTGTGTGATAATGAGAGTGCCATCAAGCTAGCAAACAATCCGGTCCAACACTCTAGAACAAAGCACATAGATATACGACATCATTTCTTAAGGGATCATGAGGCTAAGGGAGATATTGCTCTACGTCATGTGAGCACCGAGAGGCAACTTGCCGATATCTTCACTAAGCCTCTAGATGAGCAAAGGTTTTGTGCTTTGAGAAGTGAGCTAAATATCTTGGATTCTCATAACTTGGCTTGACTTATTGCACATACTTGATTGTGGCTAGATAGGAGTGAAAACGATTTATTTTCTATTTTTTTGTGTGAGTTTTTCAAAAATTTGGATTTTAAAAATCCTTGGATCAAATCCTAGCCCAAGTGACTATGGTTATGGATTGTTGATTGTGGCTAGTCACTTGAGGTTAAGGGTTTGTTATATGTCCACTAGCTAAATCCTTTTATCCATCTCAAATCTTGAAATATCTCTTATCTATCCATATATCTCAAGTCTTGAAAAATTCTCATCTCTCAATCCTTATTGAGTTGTTTCTGGGTGAGGCGGGTCAACTGGCAGAAGTGCCCGGTTGACCCGACGTGGCTCTGGAGACCGCCGGGTCGCCCGGCCACTTCTGGTCGGGTCGCCCGGCTCCTGCGCAACACGTATAAAAAGGCCGCAGCCGGCGCAAGTCAACCCTAAAAACACTCTCACTCACTCCAAACCGCCGCCACCGCCCCTTACCGTCCCAAGGTGATTTCCGCGCTCATCCAAGGGATTCCTCCACGTTTGGGGGCTTTGGATTCTCCTCCTTCTCAAGAGCTTCTTCCTCCTCGGGTGTTCCGGAAACTTCGCGGGAATCCAACGGTAAAATCGATTCAAACTCCGGATTTCCCGATCTCTCAATGTAGTTTGTTCTAGATGATTTCCCTTGGTCATTTGCTTCAATCTAGGTCCTAGAACAATCCCCCTAAATCTTGTTACAATCCCATGGTCATATCTCGCGCACCCTCGATTCATGTGTTCTAGGGTTCATCCCCGACCCGCCGGTTGACCCGGCTAAGGTCGGGATGACCCAATAACCCTTGATTCGGACGGTTCTTGTCACCTATCCTAATACCATTCATATCTTATCTATCTACATATGGGTAGAGAGAAGGGGAGCTCTCGGGGCAAGGAGATTCGCTCGGAATCAAGTGAAGAGGAGGAGGAGCGTTCATTGGGTGAAGAGTATGGCATACATGTGCATGCAAAGTGGACCAAGCCTCAAGCTCCTCCCGCTTGTGCTCAAGGTCGTGGTCGTGGTAAGAGGGCAACCCATTCTTCAAAAGAGGACCGCCACCATTGGGGCAAGGACCAAGAGGGCAAGTACCGGAGATGAAGTTGGAGATCGATATGATGCAGACATGGGCTTGTCTCTCTATGAGCAGATGGCCATTCCAGTTCACCCTCCAGAGCGCACAAGGCATGATCCACCTTTGGTGAATTACATGAAGGCTGGGACCGACATGAGGCCACTTCGTTTTCAAGACCCAAGGGTGCTCCAAAGGTCTTTCTTCAGCGATGATCGGTTTTGGCTTGCTATCAAGCCGATTGGTATGAGTCAACCATCCTACCTGAGGGACGTATCACGACTGAGATGAAGTGGATTGACTGGCTATTCTTGCTTGATCTTCCTCCACCTATTGAAGAGGCTGTGCAAGCTGTGCACACTCGCTGTCAGTTCATGGGGATCTCCTATCTCATGGGCTTACGTTCCGACCACTCTCAGGAAGTGGTGGCACAATTCTATGCCACTCTTTATGTTGACCGAGATGAGAACGCCATGCACTTCACTCTTGGTGGTAAGAGGTTCTCAATCACTCTTAGTGAGTTTGCTATGCTTTTCAAACTTAGAGGTGCAACCACTACAAACCAATTCTCCAATGATCTTGTCCGCCTTCATAGTGGAGATGAGCTAGAAGTGACAAAAATGAGATTTATGTATGATAGAGCCTATGAAAATATCAACTATGGTCATACAAGTGGACTCACCCCCTACTACAAGATGCTCAACCTCTTGTTTAGGTACACTCTTACTCCTAGAGGTGGTGATTCCAACAATATTTCTCATAGAGCTAGAAATTTGCTTTATCAAATGGCTCCCGGTCAACCTAAGTTCAATGCTTGCCATTTCCTATGGAATGAGATTATCATTTGCTCTCACACCTCATCTAGTGGTTGTCACTATGCACTGTATATCTTTTTGATGGTTAAGCATGCCACTAAACTTGACTTTAAGACGGACGTCACTCGTGAGCACTACAGGACTAGCAAAGGAAAGCTTGTCCAAACCTTCAGACTTGGCAAGCATCAGATGGGTGTTGATGCTAGAGGACCCTATCCAGGCATTTATCCTGTTGATGGACCCATTGATGCGGGTGCCTCCTCCTCTCAAGCACCACCATCAAGGCGTCCATATGATCCCCTTCCAATGGAGGGTGCCTCTCACTCTCGTGGGGCTCCTAGGGGTAAGAAGGGCAAGCTAAATTTCATTGCCAAGGGTCTATTCGCTTGCTTCAACATGCTTCGCAAAGATGCTAGAGAGCGTGAGGCCGACCGTCAGTGGATGGCCCAAGAGCTCCATAGGCAAGAAAGGAATCAAAAGGGCATGGCAGCTCGGCTCAATCTTCCTCACTCTCCGGTGCATGAGATGAGAACCTTTGATCCTCCATCTCCCGTTCCTAACCCGTGGGAGGACCTTGGCTCTTGGGTCCCGGTTGATGATGAAGAGGAAGAGGACTATGGAGGTGGTGAGCGTGATGATGATGAGGATGAGGACGACGACGAGGAGGAGTAGCTCCCTTTTTGGTGCTTGTTGCCAAAGGGGGAGTGAATTTGGAGGATGGAAGAAGATGGAAGCCCCTCATCTTTATCTATCTATCTTTTATCGCATATTCATGTAATAGAACTAGTGGACATGTAATGAACTATGTGTGGAGTGATGGATGATGATGTGCCAAGTGCAAACTTTTATTTGTAAGACTTATTTGTGGTACTTTTATCTATGCTAGTGTGATGTATGAACCTTATTTATTGTGTGTGATGCATGTGTTGGTTGATGTCTTGTTTTTTTCTCACTTTATTGTTGTGATATACTTGTCATATGCATCACGGATTATTGCTTATCACACCCTTGCACCTTGTGTTGTATGCAATGATTTAGGGTGAGACCTTTCTAAATATGTGCTATTGGCATTTGAGGCCATTTTATTTGAAAAGGCACATATTTAGGGGAGCTTTCATCTAAAAATTGGACACAACCTTTCATTTTATTCCTCCCTTATGAGCTCAAATTATAGTTGTCATCAATCACCAAAAAGGGGGAGATTGAAAAAGCATCGAGGCCCCTAATTATTTTGGTGATAATGACAAATATAATTTGGGTATTTAATGGTTCAACTAAGTGTGTGCAGGGATAAAAAGAAATAAATGAGAATATTCAAAGTAAGGCCCTCAATTTCATATAAAAGGTGTTGAAGCTCAATTGGCGTTTTAAATTTAATTTTCGGTTTGAATTTGAGTTTAGGAAACACCGTACTATAAAGAGGGACGTGATCGGTTGGTCGAGACTCGCTACAAGTGCTTTTCTTGAGATCCTCTCATCCTTTCTTAGAGTGAAAACCCTAGAAAACCAATAGAAAACCCTTAAAAAAGCCTTAGAATAGCTTAACCTAGCCCTCACTACCTGACCGGGTCAACCGGCCTGAGTGGTCGGGCGACCCGGGATGGCTCTGGAGGGAGCCGGGTGACCCGGCCACTTGTGGCCGGTTGACCCGGCCAGGCCGCAGGGACCTCATAATGGCTAGCTCTAGAGGCTTGGGTATTTATACCCCTTCTTCCTCCTCTCTAGGGTTCCGCCTCCCCTTCCATTGAAACACCTCCCAAGCTTGCTTCCCTCTCTCCCAACTCCCTTCCAAGCACTCCTAGCTAAGATTACTCCTAGGGTTTGGGTGTGAGAGGCCTTTGAGGTGTAGGATTAAGCCCCTTTGTGAGAGCTCTTCACTCCTTCCTCTCAAGAAGCACTTGTGGCGGCTTTGGTTGATCGATTCGCGTTTGATACTCTTGAAGCTTGCTTCTAGACGGTTAGGTGTCGCCCGTTGAGTGCCCTCTCCGTGTGGAGCACCCGAGATCGTTTGTATTACCCATCCTTTGTGGATTTCTCTTAGTGAGCACCAATTTTTCCTTTGTGGGAATTGGGTGAGGAAAAGAGGCTCTTGGTGATAGCCCTCCCTTCGTGGGATCCTCAACGGAGACGTAGCTTCCTTTGTGGGAGTGAACTTCGGATTAATTCGCTTGTCTCTTGCTTGTTTGAGTTCATCCCCTTCCTCTAACCCTAGAAGCTATATTTGGATCGATCTCTCTCCTTGTGTTGTTGCTTGTAAAATCTTTGGTTGCAGGTGGTGACTACCTCATATACGCAAAGTTTGATTCATTTACTTTCTGCAAATTCAAGTTTTCATAACTTATTGTACTCTATCTTCGCGCGCTGGTTGATCCGGCCCAAGTGCCAGGGTGACCCAGACCCCCCCGGTCATCCGGTCACTCACACTGGGTCATCCGGTCCCTGATCCGCTGCTTAGTTTTTGCAGAATTTTAAAGTGATCCTATTCACACACCCCCCCTCTAGGCATCACAATGTCCTTTCAAGTTTTAGGCTGCTGTTGACTTGAAGCCCACTCTTTCAAGTGGTACCGAGTGGATCTGAATGGAGCTAGAAATCCAGGTCCATTGGTGTATCCAGCATCAACTAAATAATATTTTCGTATTGCCAAGCAATCGAGTTAGTTACGAAGCAAATGAAAGAATTTGGGGAAATGGAAGAATGGCATACTACTTGCTTATTTGAGAAATTTCAGTAATGGATATTCAACCTATATTCATTTAATCTCTCATATTTTATAGGACAAGCTGGAATCTAAAAAGGTCAACCTTTACGAACTTTAGCTAGTCATTAGTCAATGTTTATGCATTTTCCTTTTTTGTTGCACAAAAGTTGTATAAAATAAATTCATATTTTAAATGTCTTGTAATATGACATTGATTTTTATTACTGGATAATATATGTAAGAGAAGTTATGTTCAATCATGAAGACATCTCCAAACCCTAATACGCTCTACACAAAAAGAGACGCATGGTGCATTTGGTAAGGTAGAATGAAAAAAGATCATAGTGGCCACATGAATGCAATGTTTTACTTATACCTAATGCTTTAAAATGAACCTGAAATGTAAGATACACTCAAACAATAGACCAAAGGACTTTCATTGGCTATAATTGTTGTTCTGCCGCACTTAAGACACCCTTAAGTAGTGTCAAATACTCCTCCTATCTGCAAATGAAAGGGATCTTGAGTTAGTCTTAAGCAGCTATCCTAACTTTGATGAAGTCTATAGAGTTTTTTTAACTTAACAAGTCTATATAGTAGATAATAACTTATGCTACGTCAAATAAGGAAAATGTGTGTTTTTCATCCCTCAAATACTGCAAAAGAATGACATTCATTCTGGACATTTTCATTTGATGCAAGGCAATCCCTTAACTAACTAAACTGATGCATTTATCATCCGCATCTTGTATATTAACATAGATTAGTATAATATCAGTTTAGGCCATGTCATCATCTTACTAATGATTGCTTAGCCACGTCTAAAGTTGAGTCAATCGATAATATTTCGATATGGATCAGTTCCACTAATTTTTTTCTATAGTGTTTTTAAGGGGTAGCCAACTTAGATTATTTATTGATTCTTTTTGTGAGCTCTATATCCTCAAGACTACATATTACATAGCCAATCAGGGTTTCTTCATATCGTTGCATAATTGTCATTAGATGATATTAAATCATTGTTAAATTAAGGTGGTATGAGTATGATTATGCACCTATTTAGTTAGTTAAGCGCACCATGAGGAGGTGAATATCACGTTTTTGCAATACATGCAGGGTGAAAAATACCACTTTACCAAACAAGTATATTATTGAAAAAGTAAAAAAAATTCATAATGGATCTAATATATATGGTGCTGGTTTGAACTCAAAACAAAGATTATATTAGGCATTAGTCTCTGTTTTTGTAATCAGTTCTCATGTGGAGCAAGTTTAGGTTTAAGTTTTCGCCCTTTCCAAAGTGGTGTCAATGTGTTCAACATGCAGATGCAGACATGTGCATGGGGTACAACACGCTTAAATGCAATTCAAAGGCAAAAACCATTGAGGCTCCATTTGGATTCTTGAAATTGTATTCCATTCTCTCATTCAAAAAAATCAGCCAGCAGTTCTTTTCTCTCAGAACAAACCAGCAACCAGCCAGCAGTACTTTTCTCTCAGAACAAATCAGCACCAGCCACCAGCCAAACGAACAGGCTGATAGCATGAGGATCTATAGAATCAATTTCCATCCCCACCCCCAGTTTAAGATAGGCTTATATCTAAATTTTGAAAAGTTATGGAATGTCACATTTCAAGACAAATAGCCAGTAGATTCCAATTTCTTCAAAATGAAGGGATCCAAATGAGAGCCTGAATATCATGTTTTATGATAAAATACACACAAATTCTAAAACACTACCTCAACAATTGTAACCCTTGATACTTTCATGCCGATGCATGTGTGCAGTACAAATTTACAAATTATGGACCTATACTGTCACCTAATTTGACGAAGACACAAACTCTCCGATTATTATTAAAAGAGATATAGTATGACGCTATCAACCATCCAGTAGCTTCCTATATTACATAATGGGGGAGAGGTAATAAGCTTGTACAAATATTATTTAAGTAAGAGATTCAATTGTAGTGTCAATTAATTACAAACCACCACAATCAAACATATATAACTAGGTAAAAACCCCACGCGTTGCTGCAGGTATTTTAGAGGAGATGCATTACTGAGTTATTTGTTAATTGTTAATGTTCAATGAAAAATAAAAACACATGATGAGTTACTTTATAGCGGGGCATGGTATTGACAATTCTTTTTAAATATTAGGTGAGAATAATAAAACTCTTGTATAAGATAGGAAACAACAATAGAGATGAGCAAAAGCAAAAGGGTTGGATGCGCATTTGTAAAATACAAATAGTACAACATGATGTACAAAAATGATGATTAAAACAACACATGTTTATGTACTTATGAGTAAAGCCTATGCTTTTACATCATGGAGTATATATGGAAGAGAATAGAAAGAAAAAAAAGGCCATAGGGAACCCTTGAAGCAAAGGTTAATATAGAATACATCAGTATAGTAGCCATAATTGAGGAAGTGCTTGTAGATGGAGCAGCTGAGATACTTGAATAATGAAAAATCAGGCATGAGACATGCATATGCCATTGTGTCAATGGAGTCAGCAAACAGACATTGGGATGAGAAATTCACACCAGATCTGTGACTATGCCGTTGCGCGCTGCTGAAGCATATACTACTATCTATTATATAGAGATAGGTTGGAAGGCCAAGGGGATTAGCTCTTCTCGTAATATGAACGGATTGGGTTGAGCACTACCCAAATAGCATGATGGACATAAAAGTGGAAGAGTAGACGAGTCGGTGCATGGGTAAAATAAATGTGCCAAGATCATGTTGCTGGTAGTAAATTCACAGTGGCATTTAATTGACACAACGTGGAGGTCATGTTGCGGTGGAAAATTAAAAGATGACTTGGCTGGCTTAGAGTTTAGAGAAATATAGACATCAAAGATACTTAGGTCATTCTCAGTGGAGAGGTTATGAACACGATTACCTAGAGTGACACATCATCTAAAAATGTTTGAAACTATAATGAAACACATCCCTCTCAATGCATAATTTTATCTATCGTTGTTTTCTAGGTTGCATGCAAGACACAAGCTATCTAGGTAACTGTGTATAGAGGGTGTCATCCTCATGAAACTCATTTTACCTCTCTCTTCATTAATACACTGCCACATCATCAAAAGTGCTCACATAGCAGCCTATTTAATGTTCATGAAACCCCCACTGAGACTGGGATTAGTGGGTTATAGATGCTGATGTGGAGCATTGAGAGAATTCTTGTAGTGGGGTGCTCTTGTATAGGTATAGATGATGATGATGATGATGAGATTAGTTACTTTCAATAATCAGATTATTATATTACATTAGAGCCAACCAAATATCACCTAAGAGTAACTGGTAAATAGTAGGTGCACGATGTACAAACATGGAGGAAAAATTAGTTTCATGCACTTTATTGCATCTTGAGATCAGAAGTGCAGACCTAACTCGATGTCATTTATTGCTTGCATAGGCTAGCCTGCATGAACTCTATAGCTTAGTCCTGGGACAAAAACCATACTTGACTGCCTAATTAGCTACACGAGAAAACCGATCGAATTATTAGCATGCACAGCAGGGGCGACACTCTAAATTCCGGTGTGATATCAGCAATAGTACAGCTACAAAGCAAAGCTAGCTCTTCGCAAAACTATTCGCCTAATATATGACGAGCCACTACGCGCAGCTTCATCAGAACGGTGTCTCCTTATCAGGCAGCAGGAGCGCAGTCATAGTCGTCATCGTCGTCGTCGTCTGTCTCCGGCATCCTTCCTCGCGCGCTGCGCGACCCATCGCAAGGCGCGGCGTAAGCAACGCCCGAGGAGGACGCAATGCTGCCGCCTTGGACGAGGAAGCTGACGAATACCTCCGCCGACACTGGAGCCATGGCAGTTTTTAAGTGCTCAGGCAAGCGAGCTGCGAGCCTGCAAGCTACCTCCAATTTAATTGGCGACACTCAGCAAGCTCTTGTTTCCTGGAGGTAGAAGAAGCTGCTGGCTGCTGCTACTGTGGCTGATGGGAGCGATGGGAGCTGTGGATGCGGTGGGTCTGCTGGTGCTTGCTTACTGTGTGGTGTTGCTGGTGTCTGGGATTTTCCACGGAGAGGTAGTGGCGGCGTGTGGCGCGGGCTTTATAGCGCGCGGCCGGCGAACGGCAGTGTGGCGGCACGCGGCGCATCGAGGCCGGGAGCGTGCACCGGTTGCGGCGCTGCGTGCATGGCGCCCCCGCGGCACGGGCTCCGCGCTGGGCGGCTGGCACAGTCAGCACTTGGCAGCCGCGCGGCGCCCCGCACCACCGGCAGCGCGCCGCTGACGGGTGGGCGCCGGGACCCCGTGGCAGTGGCTGCGGCGGCCTCGCGCTCCGGTGGCGCCGAGCGCGCGCGGGGGCGACGTGGAGGTGCGGGAATCAATCGAGGGCCACGTACAGGGGGGTGGCTGCGAGCGACGGTGATGCTGATGCAGCGGGAAAGCAGAGTCGCTTGTGGTCGTGGCCCAGCGGGGCCGATCACTTTCCGCGGCATCTAAGATCTCGCGATTTTCTTGGGATTTATTCGATTTCCGTCGGTGCGCGCCCGGCGGCAAGTGGGGGATTCAGGGCCGACGGCGCAGCAGAATTGAGGGCGGGGGGCTCGGCATGTGCGACTGGGGCGGACCAGCGTGAGGTGTGAGGTAGTACGGGCCATCTCCCCGGCGGACGTCGCCTCAGCGCCTCGTCTCCGCTCGATTTCTATCCTCCCCCTGCTCAATTTCGCCTCTTCCCGCTCGATTTCCGTCGTTTTCCACTTGACGTGGGGGCGGCGCGCGACGGCAGGGTGCCAGGCGGCGACGCATGGGGGCGATGTCCTTGACTCCTTGTACCTGAAGAGGAGGTGGCGGAGGCGTACCGCGTACCTGGCCGGTGGAGATGGCAGCTCCCTGCTAGGCTGGTACCCAGACGAGGAGATGGTGGAGACTGGAGAGGATGTCGCGGAGGCAGTGGAGATCGGCTTCGCGGAGGCGGCGGAGGGGGATCGCCGTCGTTGCGTCCGGCGGCCTGAGAAATACGTTGATGGGCTATTGCCTGTTGGGCTGTTGGTACCTTGTTGGGATATTGGCCCATGACTAGTTCCGCTGTCCCCTTTATTTTTTGTTTGAATAGCTCATTTGGCTAAGAACTTGCAAATTGAATCTGAAATTAGCTTTGTAGTACTACGAGAGCTTTCCACTCCAGACGTGAGTAGCTTGAACCTCGGTTTTCTTTCAACCCTATGCCAAAACAAAATGAATATTATAGGGATTACATGAATCTGAAACCATTATTGTCCCTCTCATCCGAATAGCATGTCTACTGAAGTTGTGTGTATCACTTTGCCATTGCTTTTACTTGCCAATTGGTGCATAATTAGTTAAATCTTTCTTTGCCGCTATACAAAGATGAAAGTAGCAAGCTTCGTTGACCGGAGATTAAAAATATGTGTGCAATAATTCCATATAAGTTATACAATTTGCGCTTTTTTTTGAGATTACACAGTACAACGCAGACGCTCACAACACGCACGCACACTCACCCCTATGAATACACGTACGCAAACCCTACCCCTATGAGCACCTCCGAAGGACTGAGCACCGGCAGATCGGGAGATTCTCGAAGTCACCACTAGCGCCTCGTCGTCGACGGGAACGTCGCTTACCACTTAATGCATAACGCCGGAAAATCCCGGAATAAATCCGAGAAAAGGTGCGAGCACCAGGATTTAAACCCTAGTGGGTAGCGTCCCACTGGACCGTCCTACCATTGGACCGTCGCTATACAATTTGCGCTTAAGTTTCTATTGTTTTCAATAGTTCGATCTATCGACGGTACAAAGAACCTAACACAATGGGCCGAGCCGAGCACCAAATTTTCATCCCACCCCTTCTTTGCACGGGCACAAAGAACCTAACACAACAGAATTTTTTATTTATTATGATTTTACAAAAATAATTGATTCTCTATTAAAAAATTTACAAAAATAATCCTCAACCATCAAATGAAACGATGCTAATTATCAAGAAAACCACCAGATGAACCAACAGTTAAATAAATCGTAATTTCAAACGACGGTACATTTCTGGCACATCTTCAAAAAATCATAACTATTTCATATGAATTCGGATGGAGATAAGATTTATACAAAAATTGTACAACTCGACAAGAGCTACAACTTTGTAATAGAAACATTTCTCATCTCAAATCATCCTCGTGCTCAAATAGTCGACATAACGCTCGGATCTATAATTCAAATTTTCGATTCGAAGATTGCGTTGATTATTTGGGCACGAAGATGATTTCAAATGAAAAATATTTGAATTACAAAGTTCAAGGTCTCGTCAAAATCTACAATTTTAGTATAAATGTTATCTTCATATGTGCTAATATGAAATAGTTATGATTGTTTGAAGATGTGTTGGGAAGGTACTACCGTTTGAAACGACATTTTATTTAACCGCCGGTTCATCTGAAGCTTCATTTTATGGATAAACCACAGTATTAAGCGGCGGTAAGAGCGTACCGCCGTTCCATACGACGGTTAAGGGCCGTTTTTGCAAAAGTTTTGTTAGGTATAATTATTTATATAAAATCATAGAATTTAAAATTTTAAAAATTTGTCACGCGACATCAAGCAGTTTGGGCTCTCCCTCCGTC
Source organism: Cenchrus fungigraminus (assembly GCA_036936925.1). Classification (NCBI taxonomy): domain Eukaryota; kingdom Viridiplantae; phylum Streptophyta; class Magnoliopsida; order Poales; family Poaceae; genus Cenchrus; species Cenchrus fungigraminus. Next base: position 31,296,227 of record CM072778.1, on the reverse strand, counting down.
GAGTCGGTCCATCCCTACGATTTACGGCAGTCCCGGCCGTGCTGCCGCAGTCCGCACGTAGTGTTGTAGCTTGGAGTTGGAGTCCCTCAAGAGTCAGGCCAAGTAGGCCGCCCGCGCGCCGGCACTGCACGGCGCAGCACTGCATGACTCCTACCAGTAGGGATGGCAATTTTACCCGCCGACACGGATATCCGTGGATACCCGACCCGACGGGCAAGGGTATGGGTAAGAAATTCCACTCGCGGGCGCGGGGTACGGGTGAGAAATTTCGCCCACGGGCAGCTAACGGGTAGAATCCTTCACCCGCGGGTAATATCCGCTACCCGTTTAAATAGAAAGCTCATCAAAATATAGCCCAAAAGAGGTCCAAGCCCAACATAAATCCTAGGACGGGGGCACCCTACTAGCCTTATCCTCTAGCCGCCGCCGCACCTCCCGATTGGCCTCTTCTTTCTCTTCTTTCGTGTCCCGTACTCGCGTCTGGACTCTGGCGGCACATCTACGGGACGGGACCCGGGAGGCAAAGGCCGGAGGTGGCGCACAAGGACGCGAGGCGGAGACCAAAGGTGGCGCACAGGGATGGGCGGACGGCGGCATATCCTCACCCCCACCGGCCGGCCAGCCAGCTGGCCCTCGTCCCTCACTTCCTTCAACAGTCCAGCTTCAGGCCTCCGCGCTCGTCTCTTCTCGCTCGCTCAGGTAGGCCACAGGGGCAGGCGGCTGCTGTTACAGAGGGCCGGTGACCGGCAGTGCACCTACGGAGGCCCTCGTCCCTCCACTGCTCGTCGCCTCGTCGGTCGTTTGCCCCTCCGCCTTGGACGTCGGGCGGGTAAAGGGTAAACCCGATATCCGCGGATATCCGTCGGGCACGGATACTGGTAAGATTTTCTACCCGCGGGCAGACTGGCGGGCGGGTAAAAAAGGGCAACGCGGATATGCTCGCGGGCGGGTAAATACCTTACCCGTACTTACCGGACCCGCTGCCATCCCTACCTACCAGTCGACCACGCATCGCCACTGCTACTGCAGTACAGGCGACGCTACGCGCACCCAACCCGTCGTCACCCGTGGCCCCAGCGCGCCCACGCCCTGAGCCCCTGACGCCCATGTGCCGTCGTCTGGTGTGGCTCTCCCCACGGCGAGGATCTGCCAAGCTACCGGCAACCCCCCAACAATGCTGAATGGATGCGCGATCGCCACGGTTGGTTCATTGGTTTCTTCAGTGCTACGCCCGGCCCTCCGAGCCGAGGTAGTACGTGTGATTCGTGGTCGGACGCCATCTGCCCGCCATGGAACCGACGGGGATACGATACTCGCCGTAACTCGCGGTCTTGACGTCTTCTTCTTGGCCACTCGTGTCGTGTTTGACGGTGTGGTTTGTTCCCTACAGGAGAACACGGGTAGTAGGTACTCCCTCCATACCCATAAAACAAGTCGTTTTGGACAACGACACGGTCTCCAAAATACAACTTTGACTTCTTATTTTTTTTAAAATATCTATTAAAAACAAACATATGTATACTTTTATGAAAGTACTTTGCAAGGCAAATATATTCATGTAGTTTTCACATTTTCAAACTCATCAACTTAAAAGTTATTCATGATTTATATTCCCAATGTTTGACTGAAATCTTGTCCAAAACGACTTGATTTATGGGTACGGAGGGAGTACTACGTGTCTGCTTCGCTAGAGTCGCAAGCTTCCAAGTTTTCGTCCTGTGGGGATTCCGCTCCTCTGACATTGCAGAGTCGTCACGTAAGCACACGAGTCACACTACTGACTCGGGCGAGAAAGAATTTTTTTTATATTTTTTTCTTCGATTTTACAAAAATAAATAGTCGGATTCAACATTGGCAGAAATAGCCTCGAACCGCCGTTTCAAACGGCGGTTGGGTTCCTGTCGCCGTTTGAAAGGGCGGTAGGAACCTACCGTCGTGGCAAAAGGCGGTAGGTTTGCAACAGTGGCGGCAGGCCCGGGTTGGGTGGCGGCTGGCAGCTGCCGCCACTTGAAACGGCGGTTGCTTGCAGCCTACCGCCGCTTCAAAAGGCGGTAGGTGTTTTTGGTTTTTTTTTCTTTTTTGTTTTTGGTTTTTTTTGTTTTTGATTTTTTGTTTTTGGTTTTTTCCCAATACTTTAAATGCGAAATAACAGGAAACTGAATACGAAAATATATAAATTAATTAGAACAAACAAAAGTAATGTACACGACAAGCGCGCAGACTAACTGGTAATCGAACCCAAAGCGCGACCTGCGCTCCGCCGGGTGCAAAGCGGCCCGCATGAGGTCCCCCTCAACCAAACGCGCTAGGGGAAGAAGCCCTGTTGCGCATAGCCTGCACCACAAAACGAAAATAAATATTAATTACGAAATTAAATGAGGAAATACAAAGATACCAAGGTGTCGTATTACATACTTCGGACACCAGTCGGGGTGAAGCGGCATGTAGTGCCCCGGGCCTCTAAAACGCACGGTGCCTAGCTCTACCCCGTAGATCGCGGAGTGGTAGGACCGGTGCGCCCTGTATGTGGTCTCGTCGAAGAGATCGGGCAACACGTACGACAGGGGCTCCCGAGGAGGACGAGCAGCACCAACAGGAAGCTGCGGAAAGGGCGGCGCCTGCTGCTGAGCCATAGCTGCAAAAAAATTAAAATATAAAGTCACGCATAATTTCTAAGCATTTATACGAATTTCTAAAGCATTTCTAGGAATTTCCAAAGCATTTCTACAATTACTAAAGTATTTCTACAATTTCTAAAGAATTTCTAGAATTTCCAAAGTATTTCTAGGAATTTCCAAAGTATGTCTATAATTTCGAAAGTATTTTCTATAATTTCGAAAGTATTTCTAGGAATTTCCAAAGCATTTCTAGAATTTCCAAAGCATTTCTACAATTACCAAAGTATTTCTACAATTTCCAAAGTATTTTTACAATTTCCAAAGAATTTCTAGAATTTTAAAAGTATTTCTACCAATTTTCAAAGTATTTCTATAATTTCTAAAGCATTTCTATGAATTTCCAAAGAATTTCTAGAAATTTTTAACTATTTCTAGGATTTCTATTTCTAGGATTTCTCTAAACTATTTCTAGGATTTCTAAACTATTTCTCGATTTTCTAAACTATTTCTATAATTTCTAAACTATTTCTACTATATTTAAACTAACTATAAGAGGAAAGTATTGGAGACATATCTGATGGACACCAAAGAAGACCACGGAGGAGGAAAGAAGAGGAGGCAAGGGGGAGGGCAGCCGCCCGGCGGCAGGGCCGCGGCCCTTATATAGGCGTGATCCTGCCGCCGTTTGAACTGGCGGTAGGACCTACCGCCGGTTTAACCGGCGGTAGGCCGCCTGCCGTCCTTGGCTTTGGCGGTAGTTACCTGTAGAGCGGGCCACGTGGGGGGGCTTCCAACCGCCGTTTGAAGAGGCGGTTGGCCGGCACGTACCGCCATTTCCGGCGGCGGTAGGTCCCTACCGCCTCTTCACACAGCGGTAGGAAGCCAACCGCCATTTCAAACGGCGGTTCGAGGCTATTTCTGCCAATGTTGAATACGACTATTTATTTTCGTAAGATCGAAGAAAAAAATATATAAAAAATTCCTGGGGCGAGCACACGAGTTTTGCTGAGGCCAAGACCGAAACTGCGCCCTGTGGTGGGCTTAGGCCTTACGGTGGTATCCTGAATTCCGCAAACAGAGCCCACCTCTGTTCATTGCAGCCCACGAATCACTGATACACAGTCCTTTCCTTTCTCTCTTTTTTTTGGAAGATCATTACTGATACACTGTCGTGTCTACTGATATTATTGTTAACATGCTGTTTACCGAAACAGGACACAGCAAGTTCATCTGACTGCGCCCTTGATCCAATCAAGTGATGGTAGAGTAATCCGCAAGGACCAATTCCTCAACACACGAGCGCGCGCGCGCGAAATAAGCGCAAAAAGTTTGGAGAGACAGAGAGGGAAAGAACAAACCTACATCCTGTTCCTGCTCAGCACGGGCCCCTTTGCCCTGAAGAATGGTGATTGTGGTGAGTGGGCAATACGCCCCCAGTCATTTCCTTTTATGGTTGTTTGTTGAGTTTGAACGCTTGGAATGCTTATATAAAGGTACAGAGGGAGTACGATTGGAATGCTGGACTGTTTGCGGACAACGTTGCAGAAATCTTGGCCAGCTGCCCAGTGGCCAGTGGCCACCGTACTACCTTCTCTATCTAACGGGCAAAAAAAGGCGTCAATAACAGCATGAGTTGTTGGAATATTTTTTTTTTAAAAATAACGACTCTTGTACCGATTCTCCTCTCCTGCTATCATTTGCAGTGAGGTTGCAGTCGCACGGAGAAGATTCCTCTACTGCTCCTGCTGTCTGGCTTGTTGGTATGCAATACTAGGGGCCAAGAGTGGATTCATCAGAAAGAGATATACCGGTGATGCAGCAGGAATCCCCGGTTTTTTTGTGTGGTGTGTGTCTCAGTGTCTGAATGATTGAATCCATCTGATTGCCGTTGGGGCTTTTGCTAGACTGCCAAATTGGCTGCATCCACCAAAACTTTCGAATTTGCATTGCCAGCTTAGATGCTTCTGGCGCGGACCAGCTGAGTTCGAAATATATATACTATGTGTATATACTTGCATGATCTGCATACTGGATGTTTCGCTGGATCATTTGACATCGTATGCTGCATATTTTAAGTTTGTAACTCTTATAGTATCAGTAGTTAACAGTTTAATTAACATTCGACATTGGTAGAAAAGAACCATCATCATACCTGCAAGAGTCTCTTAACAAATCTTTGCGGTTGTTGGTCAAACCCTCATAGCACAGAAGTATCTAGTCCTGGTTCAAAGCACATGCCCCGGCCTTGAGAAAACCCCTGCTGATTTGCATTTGCAGGCAAATAAACAAAGCACATCCATCTCCAGGCCTCTTTTCCAGCATCAAGGAAGGCCATCATCATGGGCTTGGAACTAAACAAACACTCTCCCCCAGCGGCCGGCGCTTTCCTGGGAAATCTGCCCGCGCGCGGTGGACGACGGATGCGTCCAAATTAAAACCCCATCGGCAAAAAGCTTGTGCCGCTTTGCTCTCCCTGTGCAACAGCGCAAGAGGATAGATTATCCCCCAACACCACCATGCATGGACGGCCATGTGCTGTGGAAGGTGGTAGAGCATCCCTATGTATCGTGATAACAAAATCTTAACCTATACCAAACGACTCGGTTGCATGCGTTCATGCTCTTGGAGCCGGGGCCCTTGCACTAGCTGCAAGTACACGATCGACGGGGGAATTCCAAGGATGTTTGGAGATAGTAGTATCAGATATCCTGCAGCTAATATAATCTGGAGTGTATTAACTATACGCCGCGCGCCTATATTCGACGAGGGCAAGTCCAAGTTCTTGTACGCGACACGGCGCCGCAAGCACATGCGTCATATATAGTTTAGCCGCGGCGCGGCGGTGGTTAACCAGGATGCATGCTGCTGCATGTGTGTGAGGGACACGCGTGTCTTATTAGGATCGGATAAAGATTGGGGTGGTCTTTGGAACGGGCCTACCTAGACGTTATTTACCGACACGTAGCAGTTTTAGGAGATGACTGACATGCATGCATGAGTCAATTAAGAAACAGCTTAATAACGTTACGTTATGATATAAAATAAAAACAAAATTATACTATGTGATGATCTCGATGTCGCGCCACGGTCTCAGCTGCAGATGCCTCGCGGACGACATGTGCCGCGCCGTTGGCCGTCGCTCGCGGTCGTTGATGTCACTGAGCTCAGTGATTTTCCAGCGTCTGCATCATCACCATCTCTCGCGAGACCAGTTTAATTTGGTAGAGCGCGCGAGAGAGAGGAAAGTTTAATGATCACCAGGGCGCACCGCCCCGTCGCTAATAGCAGTAGTAGTACGTACGTGCATGTTCCGTCGGATCACGACCGTGCCTGTGATCCGTTCTCTGAACCCATGATTATGTTGGGAAACACAATCAGATGGAAACCCAATTGGCCAGTTGCTCGTGTTTTTTACTTGTCAAACTTTATGCATCTAGTAGCTAGCAGCTGGGTCAGTGTGGTCTTTATTATTCTGTCGCTGGTAAACTGGTCCACTGCACAGAGACGTGGCTCTATATGGTCCTATAACCTTCATTCCTTCTTAAAAATGATTTCGATTGCTTTCATTTACTACTACTACTGCATGCTGCTGCGGTACTGCTAGGGTTTACGGGGCTTGCATTCGAAATGGTACGTCAACATCATCATTTTGTACCCAAAATTCATGGTTTTGACTCCGATATATCCATGGCGTGCGTGTACCCTATCGCGGTACGGATTTGTGGCTTTGTGCGGACTCAAAAGGACCCAAAAACATAACTCTCTGCCCTAGTCATACATCCACTCGATCGATCACTGATCGTTGCATCTTCGTTGCTATTTCCTTCCAACACAAAAAGTGCGCGTTGCCGGCCTATGATCCGACTCATGATCGGTGACCTCGCCGCGCGCAGTGGTGCTGCTGGCCCTAAACAAGCCATTAGCTATGCACAATCAACCAATAAGACGGAACCAAATTAAAAGATCTTAATCAACTTCACTGTCATTATAAAGATGAAGGATCGGCGGTCCCTCGCTGGCTCGCTCACGCACCACCACCAACCGGGCATGACAGGGCGATGATTCAGACGCGATCTTTCTCTAGCTGTCTCCCTATCCAATCCGTGTGTGCATGACACCGAATCCTAGATTAGATAAAGGAAACTTTTTTTTTTGCCTTTGAAACGGGTAGATTAAAGGGTAATTTAGTTTGGGCGGCCAGGAGTACGTAGTGCTCGATCATCTGGCTCTAACCAGAGTTTTTTTTTTAGGCGCCAAATAATTTGACACGACGACCTAAAATGCAGCACTCGATCATGAGAGGCTGCGGCTGCGCTGCATGGTGGTTCAATTGAAGCAGCCGCGGTTCATCCGGAAGCTAAAAACAAAAACGAACTGGGGGAACAGCCTTTGACTGCACAAATGAATGGGAGCGCAGGGGGGCGGCCTGGAGGTCAGGAGTACGTTTGCGCGGCAGCGCAGAGCACTGAATCGGCTGAGCTAGTGAGACAAAGAGGCAGGGCGGGGCGTTCAATTCGAGCTATAGCATCCATCAGCTGGCTGCTGGTCCTGGGACCGCGCGTAAAGCCGCCACTGTTACTGGCCGGCGCCTGCTGCCGATCGATCGATCCATCCATTCCCTGTGGGCTGTGGCTCGCCGGATCCACCGCCCGGTCGGTGGCAAACGAATACGACGCGCTCCGTCGCTCGCTGCCGCCGCCGGCCGCCGCGCGCGCGGCAGAGGTGGGCGCCGATCGAGAGTTCGAGACGGTAGCGGGATGATCGGCCGTCCGGCGGCTGGCGGACGCACGCGGCACGGCGCGGGGGCGCGCGCCGGCCGGCACCCTCTCCAGGCGGGGGCCGGGGGGAGCCCCGCTCTCGTGGCGACAGGGATTTTAATTTCGTACGCGCGCGCTCTGCGCGCCACCACCGCTGTGCCGGTACAGCGGCACGCGTAGGCGTAGGTGTGGTGGTGGACTGGTGGTGCCTGCCGACGCGCCGTGGCGCATGGCATGCGGGCACCGTAACGCCGGCCGTGCCCGTGCTCGTGCCGCCGCACGGAGTCGCGGCGCTGCATGGGCTCATGATACACGAGCTCGGGCGTTTGTGATGATGGCCATCATAACCACGTGGCTGATTGATCTCGTTGTCACAGCAGATGGAGGAGGGCCAAGAACTGATGAGTGAGGATGGGGATGACCCAGATCACAGGCGACTAGGCGAGCGTTTGACCGGTCGCGCCGTGCGTGCGGGCATAAGCCACATGCTGACATGCATGTGCGCGGGCTCATCAGACAACAGGTCCTTTTGCCTCCGCCCGTCCTTGGTCCGGTGCAAGTGCGTTCCGTTCTTCCGCGCCGTTTGATTGAACTGAGAGTGCGCTGGGATCGGTCATTCGGTCTTGGTATGGTACCACGCGAATCTGTGTTTGCGGTGTGGTTTCCAGGGAATAAAGGATATCGTGGCGCTGTGTGTGCTCTCGTGTCACATGAATCTCGCGCGAGAGCACATGGGCGCCGGGCCGCGACTTTTTTTTGGGGGGTGCCTTTTTGTTTGGATAATGTGAGCGTCACGGTTTAATTTAGGAAAAGTTATAACTCACATGACTGAAATAAAGGGCTTTCTCATCTAAATTTTCTTCTCTCATCTCCAGTTCTCCACCCTTTCTTCTACAACTCCGGCTAAATCTTTGACGAACTTCCCACGATGTTAGGATTTCGGGTTAAGAGTTTGAGGTTAAGGGTTGGGGGATTCCTGGGTGGTGGCGCTCACCATTGGTCATTGAGGGAGGGCTGGTGGCGGCAGGTCGGCCCAACGGAGATCGCGGGGCGGGGAGGGGGTGAGGTCGGGGCGAGGACATCCCTGGCTGGTTGGGTCAGCGTCGGGGCGAGGGCAACGGAGTTGGAGAAGAAGGTGGCACACGCACTGACCGGAGGTAGCAGAGGGACTCACCGGGAGCGGACGACAGCGACATCAACACCAGCCGCTGGAGACGGAAAGGGCGACGACGAACGGCAGAGAGGATGAGGAGGAAGGGAGCGGCAATGGGAGGGGTGGGCCGCACCGTGACGTGGGGAACGACACCTGTGAGTCATCTTGGCGGTGGGAGAGGATGAGGAGGGAGGGTCGGAGGTGGGAGGGGTTCTCGTCGACGTCGGGGGACGGTGTCGGTGAGGCCACGGTGGCAGCGGACGGTGGGGGCAGAGGAGGAGTGTGAGTTGGGGTAGAGGCGGATGGGGTCGGGCGGGTGGGTGAGTTGTGGGGTAGCTAAGAAGAGGTTAAGGATATAGAGAATGCATTCACCCGGACAATCAAATTCAGATCCAATAGTTGAAAAAATTCATATGAGTGAGGCTACATTTCATACGTGTGAGTTATAAATACTTCCACTTTAATTTTGGTATGGAAATGTGTTGTTTTATCTTAGGGGTTGTTAATTTCCCCACTTTTCACTTAAATTCACTATTCAACCTTCACATCAAGTTACATCTTCTCTCACAGTACGCGTCTGATGTCTCAATGCATACTTTTCATAACTTTTTATCTCAATACACACTTGATTAACATAAATTTGACAAACTAAACACACGCTAATTTTCTGTCAACGCCTTCACTAGTTTTTCTTGGAAGTGACCACGCTAATGCGAATGCTCTCGCTTTCTTCTTTTCCCCTGCCGCGACCGCGAAACGGAGACGGGGCAGTAGGTGACTCTGCCCCCCCCCCCCCCCCCTGCCTTTTTTTTACCGTAAGGTGAGGATCCCCGCGGGACATGGAACAGCACGGCAGACGGCACCGATCGCACTGTCAGGGCATCTCGCTCTTCCGCGGCAGCTTTTCTCCCCCACGCGCGCGGGGCCGCCGCACACCTGTTCCTACGATGCTCTACTGCGGCGCTGCACCGTTGATCGATGACAGCACCGGTAAATCCAGTGGTCCCACCGGTCAGTAGCAGCAGCATGCCAGCATCTCAGTACGCAAGTCAATTCACTCACGCTGGGGGCGGTGGTAAAAAGGACTGGAGCCAGGAGAATCACTTTTGCCTGCCCGTCGTCCCAACTCCCATGTGCAACGACGCAACGGCCGCGCAGGCGCAAGAAAAAGGGTCCGTCAGTTTAAGCGCGGGTGACACGACACGACCTTGGGGGGCGCGTGGGACCCGCGCGTCAGCGGTGATACGCGTCCCATGGCCAGGCCCTCGCCTCGCCCCTCGGTGCCGCTGCGCCGGTGGGCCCCGCCACCGTCCCTTTTGGCCGTTACCGTTACATCCTTGCCGGCTCCCGAGGACGCGCCTTTCGGCCGGCGCTGCGCTATACTCGGTGCACGCGAGGAGGAGAGAGTTCACAACCTTTCCCTCCCTGACATGTGGGCCTCCTGCTGCAGCCCCCCACACGGAAGAGGGCACAAAGCTCCCCCTGTGCCTAGCGGCGCGTGAAAAGCTGCCCCTCCTTGTCCTTGGGTTCGGGTCCGACCACAATTCGGCCCCGCTGATCCACCGGCCGATTGGTCAATTCCACCATCCCGTCCATCCATCCCAAGTACCGGATGTGCCCTCGCCTTTTACCTTTGGTGCCACGCATGAGTCCTTCAGCAAGTCACGGCTCGCACAAGGCCGTGCCTGCGACATACTCCATGCTGGTGTACGAGTATGCTTCGAATGAATGCTTGATTTTCCTTTCTAAACCCACCAAATGCAATCATGGTAAGATAAATAGATACAGTATGTTAAGTACTGTTTGTCTGATGATGCCCCCTGGCAGTCTCTAGCTCGCCAAGCTTACCAAGTCGGGAATTCTTGCCAAGTTTACCAAGTCGGTTTCAAAAAAAAAACGTAGCACTTAACGAAAACTAAACCCATTTTCCGAATTTACTTCCTCGATTTCGTGTTTAGGCCAAGCTTTTATTCGCGAGTGCTACCTAGAGCTTGGATAAGGCGATCATCATGAAAGAAGCTCCATGTACGTATCTAAAAAGGAATCACTTGATGATCTAAAACACCGAGCTACATACGTGTTCCACATATAAAAAGCAAGCTCCATCCTTCCTTGCTTGATAATTAAGAATATTGCTTATGTACCAATCCAATCATCACCCTGAACAAGCTGTACCATTGACATTCTTTAAGATGGATAAACGTTAATTAATGTATATAGCCATGCAAATCAAGATTTTTTTCCCACGTCGCCAACCAATGCCTACTAAATAAACTGAAAAGATTTTTGTTAAAAAAACCATAGAGATGAATTATTGATAATCATGCATTCAGCAGCCGTCGTGACACAGTGGTTATGCCTGAAAAACATTCATTATGCTAGCTAGCTGGTCTCTGGTGCAAAGCTAGGCCAGGTCTAAACTACAGGAACAGAGGCGTCGAGCTCACCTGTTTTCCAACAAAAAGTGAGGTGAAAAACCGGAAAGAAATTATTATATGTTGAGAACGGGTTCCCGTCTAATCCAAACACCTCTGATCACCATCTTTAAAATAGTACTAATACTAACTAAAAGATAATACTAGTAGGAGTAGTATATACTAGCAGCAGCATTTTTTTTCTTTAAAGAAGAAGGAAAAAAACTAGCAGCAGGAGGCATGCTCCAGGGGGGAGGGGTCGGGCCCACGCGTGAATCACTCCACGCTGGAAGTGGGGGCTTCCGGGGGTGCATGTGCCGGGCTGGGGCTACGCTGGAGCGGGGCCCGCGCCGTATCTGCAGGGAAAAGGAGCGGGGCGCTTGCCTGCCTGTGCCGGGGAGCGTGGGTGTGGGAGCCGCCCGTGCCGCGGTGGGGGAGCAGCGGACGGCTGCGATGCGATCGGCCGCGCCGCGAGTCCCGTTCCCGGCCGGGCGGAGCCGACCGTTTGGGGCCGGTTGGTGGGCTGGGGTGTGCTGCTGCTGCCGGGGTAGTATTGGCACTCCGGGTCGCCCTTTTTTGCCGGCGCAGGCAGATGGAGGGCTTTCTTTCTTGACAGGTTCTGTGGAAAGATAAAACGATTTTGCTCTAATTTGCCGAGCGGAATTTGGAAGAACCCTCTGTCGATTGTATAAAGGGAGCCAACCTAGCGAACATGCGATTCTCTAAAGATCAGCTGAGTTTCGTTGGATGCACTCCCAGTTTTGGTTGTTCGTCAAATGGACGCCTTATATTGTTGGTTCAGATGGATTTTTGTAGCGCGCGAGTGTTTACGACGTTTTTCATGCTAATATTTTCGTCCAATTACATAAGTATATAGAAGCGTACGGACCATGATCGTACTAACAAAAAGGAAAATAGGAACCATGATCGCGATTGAAGTTTAAATATCTCTATCACGCCGCGTGACAATTACTAGTTCATTCTAAAGTTTTTTCGGCGATCAGTATGGGATCACAAAGTTGAAATGAACCATCCAAGTAGGAAAAGAGTAGCGCGCATTTTCATTCAAACACAAGTAGGCAAAGAGTTGAGCTAGCTTGATAAGTTTAGCCAAAGCTGATACGTTAAGCACCCAAATTAGTGCAAAAAAAAAAGACTCTTGATGCACCAAATGTACAAAACAATCAGCACATAGCCCTATGCATGCCTTTTGATCTAGTCATCATAACTAGAAAACAAAATGAAAAGAAAAGAAACACGACTTCTTCTCCCACACAAGCAACAGCTAGGCCGGCCTCTTGCAATTGTAACTGAAGAACTCCATCTGTCTCCATGCACAAAAACCTGCTGCCGCCAACAGTAGCAACAAGCAAATGAACAAAAACCATTTGGGATACAGACAACCAAAACAAAAAAGGGGTGGCAAAGGATCCTACCGTTCATGCTCCCTTCACCACCCTAACAAAAATTTTAATGACCCGGTCCCAGTCACAGCCAGCATTAACACAACAATTCACAAGCCCTGCAGCGAATGTGCTTGTAGTCCAATGGTAGGACGGTCCAGTGGGACGCTACCCACCAGAGTTCAAATTCTGGTGCTCACACCTTTTCCTGGATTTATTCCGGGAATTTCCGACGTTATGCATTAAGTGGTAAGCGACGTTCCCGTCGACGACAAGGCGCCAGTGGTGACTTCGAGAATCTCCAGATCTGCCGGTGCTCAGTCCTTCGGAGGTGCTCATAGGGGTAGGGTTTGTGTACGTGTGTTCATAGGGGTGAGTGTGCGTGCGTGTTGTGAGCGTCTGCGTTGTACTGTGTAATCTCAAAAAGTCGCAAGTCCTGCAAGGCTGCAACAAAATAGAATAAAAAAATAAGAATTAAAAAACAAATCGCAAAAGCACTGTTCCATAAGTACCCTCCCCCTTCCCGTTCCGCCTCTCCCCATCTTCCTCTCGTCTCCCCTCCGCCGCTTCCGTCGTTGTTCGCAGTGTTTCCACCCCCTTCTCTTGGCCCGCCGTCACGGAGGCCTGAACCGCGCGGACGCGCACGGAACCCTATCCCCTCCCCACTCGCGCCGCGGGGGTTTGCCCCCCGGCGCATGCGCGGCGGCGGCTCTTAGGCCTCGGCCGCCGGCGATCGCCGGGATTTGTGGGGCCAGCGCGGCGGTTGTTACGAGTGGCGGAGACGGCGCCGGTGGGGAACGGTGTGAGATGGCGGCGGCGGGGAAGGGGTGGGCGGAGCGGGTGCGGCGCGGGGTGAGGACCGTTTGGTTCATGGTGGTCATGGTAGCGTCGCTGCTCGTGGCGTCGGCGCCGGCGCTCGTGGCAGCGGGCGACGTCGCCGTGGCGCTCTGGCTCGAGGTGCGCCTCGGGTGCCTCCGCGGCCACGGCCTGCGGGACCACCTGCAGCGGTACCGCTTCCGGAGCTCGCTCGCCGACATACCGCTCGTCTCCATCCTTCGATCTCTCATCATCACTTGTAAGCCCTTGCACTTCCTGCTAGGCCATTGCTGATGCTTTGGAATGGGCAAGTGATAAGAATCTAGGGGAACCTTGTTGCTTGTTTTTGTTGGATTTCCCTTTTCCCCTTCTTCCATTTTGAGATTATTTGCTATGATGATGATGTAGAGTCCGTTCAAGTTTTTAGAGTTAAATGTTTGGGGGTGAGGTCTTGGCTTAAGATCCTTCGCATTCCTCTATGAGGATTTGGTGATCTGAAAGCTACAGTCTCGGTTCATCTGTGCTTGTCTTCTTTTGCTTGGACGGAGCTTTCGGCGAAATCTGCAGTTATTAATCAGAGTATAGCTGTTGCTCGCTCGCTTTTCTTGGGGTGTAGTTAAACTAAGTCAGTTCATTAGCTGGACTAATTGGGAAGCTCCGGGAACAGTTTGAAGTACTCGTATACCAAATTCTGCTCTGTTTTTATTTGAGAGTAGAAGACTAATCATATGTTCTGCTGCCTCTGCAGGTGTATATCTCATGTCTGATACTTCTGGTCTCTCTCATGGTCCTTACCTTGGAACAACAACCTTCTGTTCCTTGGCATCTCTGCTCATTTTGTTAATTAAGGCCTCAGTTTATAGTCCGGGGCAGGATATTGGGCCTGAGCTCTCGCCGTCATTGCCGGATCACAAGCTCAATCTCAAGAAGCTATGGGGATTGCCAGTGCTTTTTCTGTCTTCCTTGGTGTTTGCTCTTGGCCATGTTATTGTTGCTTACAGAACAAGCTGCAGGGCTCGACGGAAGCTTCTCATTCACCGCATTGACCCCGAATCGGTAAGACTGTCATGCACTTGTTCTTATAAATCGCACTTCATGATCAATTGTACAACTAAGCTGAGATACTTGCTTTGTGCTCTTATGTCTGATTGATGTAAAATTTGATGATTTACGACCTTCACTGTACTCTGCTCTTTTCAGATTTTAGCATACAAGAATGCCTTTTCTGGATGCTACAAAGTTCCACGGTCTCCTACACCATATGGTGCAAAGCTTTTCTCAAGGAGTGAAAGCGAGACAAAGAGGAAAACAATTGTACATGATGACCGCGATTTGCCAATCAGTTTTCTTGCAGACAGTGATAGCATGTTCATTGCCTGCCAGGGGATCACTGTACACTACAAAATTTCCGATCCATCAACCAGCTTATCTTCGCCCCCTGATTCCTTTTCAGAAAGTTATACTCATCATGATGTAATTTCATCTAGCATTTCTCCTAGAAGACAGAGACATGAGAGCCCACCGTCCGCTTCCTCCAATACCCGCCGCCTTCTGAATAGGAGCTTTAGCCATCAATATCATCAAACTTCTCTATATGCGCCACTATTGGTAGAACCAGTGACATCTCCAACTTTGTCAGACGAGATCCCTCTTATGAGTCTTGATGATGGCAGTGCTGACGTATATTTGAATCCTGTGGGCTTTGACCTTGAGGCTGGAGAGCATGGTAAATTTGCAGTAGTTTTAGTGCATGGATTTGGAGGGGGAGTATTCTCGTGGAGACATGTTTCTAATTTGCTAGCTCGACAAGTGGGCTGCAATGTTTTGGCCTTCGATCGCCCAGGATGGGGATTGACATCTCGACCTCGCAGAAAGGACTGGGAAGATAAGAAGTTACCAAATCCATACGAGTTAGAGTCTCAGGTGATCCTTCTCATCTAATCAAAATATTACGTTAACTTCTTTATTCTGAGAGAAGAATCCTTAATGCAAAACTAGTAACTGCAGCTGGTATTTGATCCTGCAGTTCAATTTTATTGTCTACTTTTTTACCCACCTCTGATTTAATAGTAGCAGCTAACTGTTACCTTTCCTGTATCATATTTTCTGTTAGAACTATTGTACTGTTATAAGTATTACCATCTTAATGTTTATTTCAAGCTTTCAACCTCAAGGGTGATATCTATTTTGTTTGAAAATGTTCTAGTACTAACAGCTTGTAAGGGGACATTTGTTTATTAGAAAGATTACCAACAGATTTTGTTGCGAGGCTAAACAAAATTTCATGATGTACTTTGAACACTAAAATCATGCTTAGAAAGAACATTTTGTGTGATCACGTGCAGGTTGATCTTCTTATTTCTTTTTGCTTGGAGATGGGTTTGCGCTCTGTGGTTTTAGTTGGTCATGATGATGGGGGCTTGCTTGCCTTGAAAGCTGCAGAGAAGCTGCACACTTATGGAGATCATATAAAGGTAACTTCCCTTTGAGAATTTTAGCTTGTTCTCGTCGCATCTTGTTTTGGGTGGAAGCTAATACATCATGTAAGGTTGCATTGAACATTACTTTTTTTTTGCTTTTGCAGGTTGAGGTGAAGGGAGTTGTTCTTGTAGGTGTCAGCTTATCAAGAGAAGTGATCCCTGCATTTGCTCGTATACTCCTGCATACACCTCTAAGGAAAAAGCACATGGTCCGTCCACTTCTTCGTACAGAAATAACTCAGGTGATCAATCGACGAGCATGGTATGATGCCACAAAGTTAACAACGGAAGTTCTTAACCTGTACAAGGTAAGCATACCTTTTAAGAGGTCAAACCATTGATGTTCATTCAAGTTTAGTTTTGGGAGGTCTGATACAGATAATCACGTGTTTACTGGACCACAATTATTTTTCCTGTGAAAGAAAAAAAAATCATCTTACACCTTACTGTTCAAGCAACTGTATAGTATCTATAGCCTTCCTATTCTGTCCATGTGAAACAAGTACTATTTTTAAATGCACATGCTTTGTCATTCTTTTAAGTGTGAACAATGAACTGTTTGACTGACTCAGTTTGCTTTTGCACTTAGGCTCCGCTGTTTGTTGAGGGCTGGGATGAAGCACTCCATGAAGTGGGGCGGCTTTCGTTTGCTACTGTACTATCATCAAAAAGAGCGGCAGATTTATTAAGATCAGTGGAAGATCTTCCTGTTCTGGTGGTAGCTGGCTCTGAGGATGCTCTTGTTTCCGTGAAGTCGGCACAAACTATGGCTTCAAAACTTGTAAATTCTGTAAGTAATCCGCTCCCGTTTGTTGACTTGCCCATTAGTCGAACACATGATTTTGCTATGGACTTAACTTATACCTATTTGGCATTCCTAACAATATACTTCGTTCTACTTGTGCAGAGGATAGTAACCATATCGGGATGTGGACATTTGCCACATGAGGAGTGCCCCAAGGCATTACTCTCGGCGCTTTCTCCTTTTATCTCTAGATTGGTACCATCAGAAGATTCGTTGCAAAGACTCTAGTGTATACTTGATTCACCTCATTTCCCCTCCTCCCCTTTCAATTGTTCCCTCTGCTTCTGTCCTCCACACTGAGTTTAGGCCCCTCTAGTTGCTGGTGGTGAGTTTGTGAGAGCCAATGTAGTGCGAAGTAGTAGTGGAGCCTGACCCCAAAATCTCAAGGGTTCCTAGAGCTCCTCTGATTTTTTGTCACATGTAATGATTTCCCCCCGAATGATTTCAATCGAGCAAGTTGAATCTGTACAGCACATGCTTGCTGTGTTCCGGTCCTCGTCTGGTTCAGTTTGAGATACTGTTTATCATCTTGAAATGGCTGGGATAATTGAATCCTTTTTCGGTGTCGCAAAATTAAACCTGCACAGCACATGCCCTCATTGTCTTAGTGGCTCCGTATCATGTGCCAGTGCCACTCCCTGGATCCAGCAGAGGATGCCAAACAGTTCTTTTGAATGAGCATGAGCACAAGTGGTGGAAGGTGAGAGGTGTAGGCGTGTAGCTGCAAGTAAATTTGAGGATCAGGAGCCTCACATGGCCTGTGCTGCCTGGGATGGATCCACAGGGAGGAGCCCCAATGCTCTTTGATTGCGCCACCCACCCGGCCATTGGAAGTTGGCAGATTGTTCATGAAACTTCACAGGCGATTCCCGTGGCGTGTTGAGATGCTTCGGATTGGTAGTTGGTTGTTCATCAGAATTTGCAAACACGGAACGTTGTCAGCTCAGTTAGGACTATGGACCGAGTCATCAAGTTCATCAATAATATAGCATGGTCTTATTGATACTGGCAATTAGTTCGAAGATACTGGCCCAAAATGCATTTCTGGGCGGGCTTCTCTAGCCCATCCAGGATGTACTGGCCCATCCACGAATGAAATTCTGAAAACGTATCGTGCATAGCATTGAGTGAGGTTGCTCAAAGAGGACCAACCACATAACTGAAATAACAAGTAACGTGTTGATTTGACAAGGGCCTCGGATTTGGCAAGTAACAATGAACTTGCAAAGCCTGCAGGTTTTGATTATCGGCGTATCTCACGAATTCACAACTCATGTATACTAGCCGGTTTCAGAGAAAGCTTGAACTCGAGGACAGAAAGAAAAAAGGAATCAGGTAAAACTAGCCAACCCTACTTACATTTTCAGGATCCCTTTCTCTTGATGAAATGAGAGCAAGTAACTACTGGACCAGCTGGCTACAATTTCTTTTCCAAGCTGGACCAAAACTATCATGGTAATTTACAAGGTGGGCATACACATCCCTCACTAGTTCTTCAATTGGAAGAACTTCATTCAATACTTCCCAATCGCCCAGTTTGTATCGCAAGGGCAAATTACCTCTATTGTGAAACTGCATTAAAGGCACAGTTCGCTCACTTCTTGTCAGGTCTAATTTGCGCAACATCTGGCACCCAGTCATCACTGACGAGAACAATATGATCACCGTCCCTGATAAGTTCCACCTCATCAATCTCAGCACCTTCAACTGTCTGGACCTTGCTAGGCATGAAGCCGAACTTCTTAGCGCCTAGTTCAAGGAGTTCCTTCATCGAAGGTGGTACGAACACGAGCTTCCTGGCAGTGTCCCCCTTCTCAGGGCAGCTGATCGTCACCCTGACGGAGTTGTGACGGCACCTCAGACCACCTGTTGCTGCAAGGTCTCTCGAGAGCATACGGCCAGTGTCCTGGTGGGCGTGGGTTGAAGAAATGACACCAAAAAGGGAGTTTTGGAAACTGACCCTCTTTCTCAAGAGCTTCTGCGGGAGAACTTTTCTGCGTACTTCAGCATCTTCATGGTCCACGTTTGGCATTGCAGGCTCACTGTTGAACCTCCCTATCAACATAGGTGCCACCCTGCTATTTGAGACACGGTGACTTGGTGCCACCCGTGATTTGTTCCTAAAAAGCACCTGTATGTCGTCGTGGCCTTGTTGTTCAGCTAGATCTCTTGGACTCCAGCCATTGCTGTCCTGCTTATCGATGTCAGCTCCATGTTCCAGCAAAAGTTCAACCATCTGAATATTTCCGTCACAGACAGCACGGTGAAGTGGAGTAGTTTCATCTCTCGTTGATTTGTTTATGTCGCCACCATAACAGATAATGTCCTTAAGCAGCTCCGTGTTATTATCCTCAACAGCAATGCAAGCGTACAAGGCCGTGTCTCCAGAAGATAGATCTGCACCATTCTCAACTAGCAACTCTACTACTGCAGCATGCTTTTCACACAAAGCCTCCCACAGTGGAACTTTTCCTTGGTAGTCTGCGATGGAAGGGTTATTGGCATGTCAGCATGAGGTATTGTCTAATCTACATGAACTTTAATATTAATGTGGAAATTAAAATTATTATGAATGAAACAAGAATTCTTATAGTAAACTTAGTTTTCTAGGTGGCAGACTGAATAATCCCAGAGGATTTTGAAAATGATATATGTGTTTTGTTGTGGCCTACTTGTAGATGTATCATAATTTAGTTTTATGCATACCTCTAGCATTAGGATCAGCTCCATACTCTAAAAGAAGCTTGACGCATTGCTCATTTCCTTTGGAAGCAGCTATATGCTGTAGAAAATAAAATCAACATTGTTAAATTTCTTGCTTAACAAAAATCTGTAGGCAAACATCTATTCATTGGTAGATATACACACCAGTGCAGTATGGCCATTGTTATCTGATTCATTTGGATCAAAACCACGCTTCAGAAGTTGATGCAACAAAAGGTCATCTCCTCTAGTTACCGCAAAAAAGAGGGTGATTGGCAAATCCAAATGACCCCGTGCTAGCATGTTCTCAATCTCCTTCAGAACACCCACCATTACACTGTTGTCTTTCTGCTGTTTTAATAACTGCACCAAAAATAGGGGAAGATAAGGAAGAATGAATCTCCTTAGATTTAAACTTCACACGATATCTTTGTATCACAGTACTTCTATGATTATATAATTTCTCAAATGTACATTTCCATTATGGTTGTTTTGGTTACTCTCAGGAGCATGAAAGGGAAAAATCATGCCACATTAGTCAACATGATCCACAAGCTAATATATGCTATAGTGATTATCTGATATTGAATTACACATATTCGGTATAATTGACACCTGGTCTGAATGGGTTGATTTCCAGGGTCTTTTCTATCTCAAAACTCTACAAATGTATTTTATATTTATATAACTACAACATGCAACATTGAAGAAAATTACGAAGAATAATGTGGTTCCTGTACCTGAATAAGGTTGTTCATTATTATTGTTCCATCTCCAGCATTGGATTGAACAATATTGAGAAAGGCAGTGCGATTCATACGGAGAAGCTGGCATAACGACTTTGTTCGAACTGTGAATAGTTGAGGCCTGTAGCAAAGAACCCCAATTTCTCCAACAACATCTCCTGACTTAGCCACTTCAACAACCTGCAATTGTTATATTATCTTCAGAACAATTTGATACATAAAATCACTTCCACTTGAGCATAAAGCAACATAAGACTTGCCTGTTCTACACCATTTTGCAACTCTATTAACTCCTGCAGAAGTGACAAGCATATTAGAATGATCCTATGATCTCGGTTTCAGTGCTAGGGATATCAGAACAAACTATGTTTTCTTACTAACTAAATCAAATAGGAAATATGAAGACTTCTCAAAAAAGTATCATTACCGCGCTACCAGTAACTAAAATGTAGAAGTCTGTAGGCGCTTCATTCTGCAGAATCACATCTTCCCTAGGTGGAAAATATTCAGCTTTCATCTCAGAAACCTTCCCCATGCAATCACACAAAACAAGATAAGTGGATGATCAAGCAGTACCAAAACATTTTAGGAGGGCAAATAAATTGGAATTCCAGTAGCCTCACCAGTTGAAAAATAAGGTCATTGGACACCCTTTCAAACAAGTAAACCTTTTGGACAAGATTAAAAAACAGATACTGAGAAATGCTGGATCTGATAGCCTTTGGTAGTGTATCAAGGGTTTCTTGTTGTTGTAGACCTTCTGAATCTGTTCTGAACTTCAAGCTAAGGTGTGAGATCATTTGATCTTGCAGCCGAGATGGTAGCTGATGCCTTAGTGCAAAGCTGGTTGCTGCTTGAATTGTATCTCTCTTTTAGTCCAAAACATAAGAGAAAAAATATATTAGATCCAAATTTAATATGACTGTTAGATGACATTGATACATTAATCAATACTTGACAAAAAAGAACTCACATATTTTCGAGTACGACTTGTGCCGTGGACAACTAGATTGGTCATGTTTCCGATCAAGTACGCAGTCAATCCAAGGTTGAATAGCATGTAGAAAATATCGAATATCATTTCCCGTGTGTTCTCCGCATGTAAATCACCATAACCAACAGTGGTCAGAGTAGTGATTGACCAATACATAGATGTAACATAGCGAATCCACAAGCTACGGTGATGAAAATCTGGCATCGAATTGCCGATCCATGTGTCTGATGGGTCAGGATACCGATCAGCAAGAAGATAGTAGAAGCACGCTGAACAGTGGACAGCAAAAAGTGTAACCTACAAGATCAAAAGTAGCAGATAGTCATTCCTCATTCGTCAGTGATACTAGGATTTACAGGAGTCCGAAATGTTCTGATTACTTATTTACAGGAGTCTCAAATGTTCTAAGTACTAACACATATGAGCTTTGCACATCGAACCCAGAAATAATTGAAGTGTCTATCCTTCTCCAACCTGCAAGTAGAAAAGCATAGAGGAAAATGTTAGTTTTCTCACTAGAAAGACAAAACATGGTATAATGACATATCCAGTGAAAAAACTTTGAGCATTAGATCCCCATAAGAACATACACCATCGTTGTCATACCTAGCAAAGAGAGAGCTGACCCTACGGAGACGCCATAAACGAAGCATGTTGAAAAAGCCATACGACCTCAGGTTTGGAGGTAGTATCTTCCGAGCAAGTTCTGTTGGGATGGTAGAGGCGACGTCAAGAACAAACCAAGTGGTAGCATACCGCCAAGCTATCTTCTTTGGATCATCTTCAAGCAAGTATGTCAGTCTATCCAAGTAAGCTACAAAGAAGGTCAGGATGATGTCCACTGCGAAGATGGCGTTCACAACATTGTCCACTATAGCTAGGCCGCCTGTGGGTTTCCTAATAAAGCCAAACTCAAATGGAGAAACCCATGCAGAGTAGACCACGAGAATTATGAGAAAAGTCTCCCAGCATCTGCATCAGAATTTATGTTAGTGCTACCACGACAATTGATACTCCTACTAACTATATATAATTCTTTTTTGGGTTATTACAATTATCTTTGAAAAAGGAACTCTAAAGAAAAACTGTTCAATCATTCAAATAGAGTTCCAATAGTCCGTAACATCATTACAATAGCAACTAAATTGTGTAAAAAATAGAATACATAACCTTTGCTATTTTGGAAAGGTAAAAAGCACAGTGATAAAAATTAAGAGTTGAAAACAGTGATAAAATAAGAAGCTATCCTGGGAATACAACCACCAAACAACTCGCTAATTCCAAAACGATTCAAAAGGGTTTTCCACCCGAATCCCGTGACTGAGCACTTTTGACAACGAATCGTAGCATAAAGAAGCGCAAAATGTGAGTAGTACAAGAAATGCAGAGACGTCACCATCGAGATCACGCCTTTCTTGTCTCTCCTGTGAACTAAAAAAAGAAAATTAAAGCAGACACCAACAACCTTAGCCGTCCAGAGTAAACAAAATCAAGCCGGGAATAGGAGTACCATAAAAAGCAAAACATAGAATAAGCAATTATTGACTCGCAAAAGGAAAGCAATTATTCGATCCAAGTCAAACAAGAAACCACTTTAAAAATCAAAATCATTTTCTATTCAGCAAAATATAAGAACCCAAGAGAATTACTGAATTAGTGAGGGAGAGAAAGTGCAGTGCACAGATATAAACAGTAGAGGAATATATAATAAAGAGCAAAAGAGTGGCCAGAATTAGGAAGCCACCCTACTAATAATTCGGTAATTCATGAAAACAAGAGCAGCAATTGGAATTCTGCATAAGAAGAGAAAACCCGTCGGCTTTCTCCACCCAGAATTACAGACAAGCAGACCATCAACAAAAATCGACGCGGCGTGAGCGAGCCGTTGCCCGTTGGCGAGCCTGCCAGAACCCAGAAGCAAACAATGCAACACAAACCAAGCCAGCGCAGGTGCGGATTACCGGGACAAGGGACGGCACATAGTACGAGACACGCAGCGCCGGATCGTAAATTCGGAAGCGATAACGATGAGGACGCGGCGAACCTGTATCGGCGGTCGTAGGGCGGGACGATGAAGGGCCTGAGCTTGATGCGGCGGTTGCTCCGCGCGCCGAGCGACGGGAGGATGCCGCTGGAGATGCTGTAGTGGCTGCCGTCCCGCGACAGCTCCCTCTCCAACGCCCCGCCGCCCCACGGCCCGCACGCCGCCGCCACCCTGGACGACCCCCACCCCGCCATTGGCCCCGCCACCTACGCCGCCGGCGGCGCGAGCGATAAACCCTCCCTCCCCCTGGGTTTTTACGGCGGGGGGAGACAGATGGGAGGGGAAGGAAGGAGCGCGTCCCCCCCACCCCCAACGAATCTGGCCTGGCAGTGCGCGTGTAAATCGATCGCGGATCGGGTTCCGTAGTAGTAGTCGGCTGATATTTTCCTCGTGTTCCTATCTCTATTCTCGGCCCTCGGGCAGCGGGGGGACGACGACGCGCGGGCGGCGCCGCCGCGGTCCGCGGATGAGAAGGGGGGCAGGGGAGGAGAGAGCTGGGGGAGTTGGGATGTGGGAGCGAGCGCGCGCGCTCGGCGCCGTTTTATGGAGCGGTTTGGGATTGGGGAGGAGGGGAGGGGGGGTCGGGTCGGGATGGTGACGGGGACACGGGGATTTTGGCTTTCGCCCCTCGTGCCCGCGCGCGCAGGGCGGAAACGCGGCGTTTTCCCGTGGGAGCGGCGCGGCCTCCCGACGAACCAAAACCGATGGATCGTTTTCCGGGCGGCCTGGCTCGGTTGGGTAATGACGCCTACGGGTGGCAGCGGCAGCAGGGCTAGGCAAACAGGAGAATAATAGTTGCGCCGGCCGTTCTGATCAAGAGATTTTTCGGCAACATGGATACACGATCGATCAGCCACCAAAATTATTGTATCATTTGTTTTTTTACGAGATAATGTAGCAAAGTCCGAGAAGCGCATGTAGCTAACACCGCCTCCATCTTTGTGTACACATAACTCGTAAAACTCTTATGGTCGACGAAGAAGGTAGGCACACGTGATGCATGCAATCCACGATACAAAATCCACGACATGTGGCTTTAACACCACATCCCATGTTGTACACGTCTCGTGAAACTCTCTACGGCAAAGGCACACATGATATATTCCGCGAGACAAAATTTACGACGCTACCACCGACGGTGTCTATCTTGGATGCATATCTCACAGAATTCCCATGGCTGAAGGCGTGGATGATGCAATCTACGAGACAAAATCCATGACGCCGCCGCTTGCATTATCCTTAGTTCCTTACATACGGAGTATTTAGGAAAATTGTGTATATTTATCCTTACGTACAGAGTATTTAGGAAAATTGTGTATATATATCCCTTCCTCCACTATAAGTCGGCAAAAATATGCGGCGCCTTTGCATGCCGTGCATAAGGATCTCTTGGGTGCCTTGTGGGCTAAAGCCGCCAATAAATATATATGGCTTGATAAGTAAGCATTCTATATTAAGTACGTGTTGAAATACTCGGAAAAATATTTTAAGCATCATTTTTTGGGATAAGTTTGTGCGCGCCAAGAGGAATCATGATGTGTATTCTCTTGATTATTTCAGATTCAAATGCATTCGTAGCATTCTGTTCTTGCTTATAAAAGAGTACTGCTTGTGCGTGCCAAGATGAATCATGGTGTGTATTCTCTTGTTTATCTAATTGTTTCAAATTCAAATGCATTCGTAGCCCATTCTGTTCTTCCTTAAAAGAGTACTGCTTGCCTAAGCCAAAACCTTTAGTCATGGCTACACTTAAATTCTATCATGTCAACTTTGGGTACTATACTGAACTTAAAACAATGTGTTGTACACATTGAGAAACAACCAAAGCACACATGAAGAAGAGAGTTGACGAGAAAAGTTCGAGTTCAAGTTTAGTAATGTAGCTAGAAAGCGATAGCAATAATATAATATGATGTAGCATATATAAAGGAAGCCAAATTTCATACCTAGCTAGTGAAATTTTGCGCAAAGAAGAGCAGGCAAAGGTGCGCGGCTAGGTTGACATGGGCGACCATCGTGTACGAATCTGCATAAAGTTGGATTATTATTTATTCAGAGATGGGGAATTGGGGATGATGCCATGATGGAGTGGGGGCTTCCATGCCGTTGTGATCTGGCTACACGAGCCCAGTAAGCTTCGGCAGCGCTAGTAGAAAAAGGCACCCGGCCCCCTCCACCCACTTCTGTAAAAAAAACTAATAAAAAGTAAATGTTTACAAACTTTTGACTGACAATAGTCAAATTATCCCCTCTGATGCAGTCATAAATGTTTGATGCTTTGGACACAAAGATCCGATCAAACTTGTAAACTTTGACGATGAAAAGCTTATAAAGCAAATTCGGAAAGCACGAAAAAAATGTGGGAGCATATGCATGCTATTATTATTGTGTCAAATTAAACAATACACATAATATTTACTTATTCAGTGTAATTTAATATAAATTGATTTGTAGTAGCTGCCACGTAGTACATTGATCCAGAAATTGAGCATCACGGTATACTTTTGAAAACCTTTATAGTAAAAAAACAAATATTCGTATCTTGATGGTCCTAGCTAGCCCACATCGAAGTTTTGGCAAACTGGCAGGTGGACCCACTGTGTCTCCTCACTAATCTTTGCTACTTATATGCAATAAAGTGACATCCTTTAATTTGAACAGACGGGGAAGAACAGTAGAGAAAAAACAGATCAGTTTTTCAGATAAGCAGTACTCACTGGAATATGCATTTGTGACTGGTACACACGGCCCGGCCTCAGATGAAATGTGTTCATATGCGAACTCACTGGCAAGTTAAACCAACACGATCCATATATCCATCCTTCCATATTTGCAACAAATCGAAGTGACTTCCGAATTCAACCTGCCTTTGAAATTGAAGCACCCACAAGAAGCAGGCGGGTGGCCGGGTGTCCCGGTATTCTGACCGCGCCTGCGCGCGCACTTGTGCAAGACGTCGTGAAGAAGTGGGAGCTAGACACGCTGCATGCACTTGCCTTTCTGCCTCCAAGTGGAAGCTTCATGAGCGCTGTCTTTGAACTTGGCTGATGCTTCGTACGCAGGCGCACGCGCCCGATCGAGCTGACTACCTGTGTGTGATCAACGACGACGCGCGCATCAGCAGGCGGCGCTTCCGACCTCGTAACAACCAGCGCACCCAGCCTGTACTCCCAGAGGGCAAAGAGATCGACATGCCACATTAATCCATGTGCTGGGGATTCAATAATTCCTCGTCTTCCGTTGCTAAAGCGAGATCTATCTAGACTTCCAATGAGACTACGAGAGGCAGGTCAGCAGATTAATAGGGAAATATCAACCGATGAAATAAACGTCTAAGCACATGATCTGAGGGAGTTAGCTAGGGTGCATTTGTGAACTCCTAGAGCTGATTCTCTGTTGATTTCAGCAGAAACTCTGTCGAACAGTTTTCCAGAGAGAAGTGATTACATGTTGATCTATGAACTGATTCTCTGAAATGAACTAAGGGGTTGTGACCTGAAAAAATTAGTTTTTCTGATTCTGTGAAGTGATTTTCTATCCTAATTTTTAAAAGTTTATACTGTACTAGAGAGAATTACTTTCAGCCACACAATCACTTCTTTACTTAAAGAATCAACTCCCATAAAGAATCAGAATTAGATGAAGCTCTACCAAACTCATCCTTAAATGCTTGATCGAATCACACAGTGCTGATCTACCGGCAACGGCGACCAATAATGCAGCGTCGTAGAACATGCACGAGCATTAACCGATACATGATGCAAACGGCGGGCAGACTCTCAGCAGACTGATTGACGACTGATGAAGCGCAATACCATAAGATAATGCTCTCCCCGTCCCGGCCGGGCCAGGCAAATCTTTGGACGGTCGTCGCATCGCATCACCATCACCACACGTGATCTTGTTTTGCCAGGGGAGGGGGACGCTAGCTAGCTAGCTAGCTGCTGCGTGCTCTCTTTCCACCGGGATTCATCAGTGGGCAGGTGGCGTTGCTCGCCGTCCAACTCTTGTCGCCGGTTGGCTACTCGCAGTTGGGGACTTCAATTTTGACGGGCAGCCAGGCCAAGGCCGACACATGTGGCTCCTTTCTCCGGACGGAGGATATATCCAGATATGCGTGGCTCATCTCAGTTTTTCTCGCCTGTTCTAGTGCTCTGCAATGCCATGATTCAGATGATTTGCCTTGTGATTTGAACTATATGAACCTATATATGATGACCTGTAAGCTAGGGCGGTGATTGTTTCGCCGTGTTGGTGTGGACGGTCGTTGTGCTTATCTTGCTCCTGGCCTCCTGGGATCGATGTAATTCCAGTAATCCCATAGTTTGTTCGACAGTAAAGCCATTCCTAGGACTACTGTCGCATTCTGTTTTATTGCGAAGTACTATTATTGATTTGTTGTGGGCACATTCTATATTGCAACAAATTAATCATGGCGGAGGTTTTGTTTTTGTCCTTTTCGCTGCTAGTAGCACCCACTGTCCATTACTCCATTCTAGGGATATTTCACTTTGACATAATGATCAAGAAAAATAACTCTACTTATATTAGTATATTACCATCTAATTGATCCAACTGCCACCACGCACTCAGGCTAGCTCCACATGACTCCATGTAACACAACTCAATCATGCGTGTCGCAATATCCGATCCACCACCCTTCTCTGAAAACAAGTGGTGATGCCATCGAAGTCACCACCATGTCCGCATTTGTTCCCCCTCCCCCTTTTCCCCGAGGCTCATCTACCCTGAAACTAATAATCATAATAAGCTTTTAAAGTCATGTAGGTCATTGTCATCTTAAGGTTGTAGAGTGTCGAGTATGCTATCAAGCATAATGGAGCAATAGTCAAGAAAGACCCCCACGTACATCAAGAATATGGTTTGTCGACGCCATATATGGAGGCATATTCGGAATTCCAAAAGGGATAAAATGTGAGGAAGAAGGAAGGAATAATAATATTAATGTATACGTGCATCATCATATATAGACATTATACCCTTGTTATTAAATGGACACACACCGCACACACGAGTACACCCAAAAACCATGACATAGCGATTCCATTTGATTTTGGATCTACATTATACCAAAACGACAATTAGATTAGGAACTGATTTTGCACCTTTATATATTAGGGGAAGTGCACGTGCCTATATGTAACAACTTACGCTGTTTGCCTGCCACCCAATCGTCAAGTAGATACACTGAAACTCTGAAAGTATCTTCTGGTATAATAGACATGTCAAAACTTTTTATGTTCACTATACTAAACTAACTTTCTTATAGCATTCCCGTAAATTTCCAAACGGCACTTGCAGTCCCCCGGCCCCTATACTTCTTCAGCTTTCTCTTTCTTATCCTGACTTTTGGCTTGTCCGATCGCCCTCTCTCGTTCGCAAGGAGCAGTCACGCACGCATCGTGATTAGCTGATGACGAAGCCCCTGCCTCGAAGCAGTACTCTCTCTCCCTCTCGATCTGACTGATCAAACAATAATAATTGCGCCATTGCGCTTTCCAAGTACTGTGCACTACGGCAGCGTCGTCTGAACCTGTGCTCCCATCCACGGGTAAATAAATTAGCTATGCTGCTTGAAGATGACTGGTGCATTCTCACTTATCTATTGACGCTTTTGCTGGTCGAACACTCGAGTGCGCTAGATCGCGCGGTTGTTGTAAATCAACTCGTCGAAACCTCCAGCACGGGCCGGTCTAACCGCCTGGGGGGGGGGGGTCAAACCGCCTTGGACAGAGGCGTCGCCGAAAACGTAAGTTCGCTGCTCCGAGAGAGACCCGTCGGGAACAGTGCGCCTAGGGTTGTCCTGAGATCGGTATGCCACTCAGAACTCCCTCAACCGCCGTGGAGACGAAAGAGGAGAGCAATTAGGGTTGGAAAAGCTAGGATTTGGAGAAAAAATAGTAACTTGATAAATTCGATTGGATGATAGATCTCAATCGGCCATGACCCTTTATATTTATAGGGTGAGAGGAGCTTGCCCCGGAAGAAACGATTTACATCTCAGATTTAGCCAAAACTCCTAATTCTACTCAGACTCGGGGTGACCTGGTCTGACCGCCTCCAGGGGGCGGTTAAACCGCCTGGCTACAGGGCACCCCGGTCAAACCGCCCTACGAACTAGTGATGCATAGTTGCATACTTGCATATCACACTATACATGATCCTAAAAAAAGCATTCGCGTGATTTCGGGAAGAGGCCACTAAGTTTACAGCTTCCAAAAGTTATTCCTTTTGATCTTCAGATCAGTGTCCCTACGAATTACGCTACTACTAGCTCCTCGCTTATCACGTATAATGGCATCCGAACTGTACTGTCCAGATAACCAAGAACAATGCCCATGAGGCCATGACCAATACCAATGGAATATAATCGCTATACATACCGAGAGCGATTTCTCGGGCTCTCTAGGAGCGTCGTCAAATTAGGCGTCAAGGATCGAAAACGAAATAAAGTTGGTAGCGCCAATGTTTGTGCTGGCATATTTGCTCGTGAATTTTTGTCAAACTAGACGTGTTCATATAGACAAAGACATATATACATATATATAGATAAACTGATAAAGGTATAAAGTGAATAATTATAAAGTGAATAATATATGGTTGGCTGCCCAATCGTGATCACTAGAAGGATGGAGCTGAAAGGCATGTGAACTTGCTGTTCGTAGGTGTGTGTATGCAAGAGAGGGACCCTTGGCCTCTTCCTTTAAGATATTGCTGCAATTCCAAGTTGATATTGCCATGCCTCTTCTGCGATTGGATTTGTTAAAACCAACGGATAACTGATGGATGATAGGGCCTTGACCAAGCTTATTAAATTAGTAGTAGTAGTAATAATGTATCCCCAGGTGATTATTCTGGGGGACAAGCATAGGGGGGGAAATAATATAAGGAGCTGCTCCACGTCATTGCGTCATACCGTCATACGTGTACGCATGAAGGGAAAAAGCAAAAGAACGTACAGCTCGCGTTGACTAATCGGACGGGCAAGTCCGGCCGGTTCATGTCCCTCGTGGCATGTGCAACAAAATGCCACAAACCCAAAATTCTAAATTATTTTGAATTTGGAAACGATAATAAGAAGCTCGCTGGTGATTAGACCTAAAGGTGAAAAATTCTGGCAGATTTCCCATAGGAATCTGCCATGCTAGATGTCTAGCAAAGCTCCTCCTCTGTTTCATCTTGACTGGTTCTTGCTACTACGTGAGACCGAACGACCTTTATTTCCCTCTCAATAATCTTACTCCTCTAGGAGTGGTTGTAGCAGTTCTACTATACCAGTAAACACTATGTGAGGATGACGTTTAAGGATCGGAAGTGTTTATGCTTTCTGTTCCGAGATCACACCGCCGGTCATTTTTACTACTTCTTTTAGAAAGTCAAACTCCATCTCTCATACGCAGGTCACAGCGATACATATCGTCACACTAGTAGCTGAATAAAAGAACAAATCGTCACACTAGTAGCCAGATAAATACACACGGAATACATCAAGATTATTTTTTTCGTGACACTGTAAAGGCCATACATAAAGCTTTTGCATGTTCAGAAGTGAAATTTTCCTTTTCCTCAATTCAGATGAGTTTGCAGAACATATATATACCTCCATTTTAATTTACGCATATATTACTAGCATCCCGGCCTATATGGTTAACCATTAACCAACGAATCACACAAATCCAACGAATCACTCAACCGAGAGAATTTTGCAGCCGTGTCAAATTAGCTTGTTTGGCAGGGGTCAAGGAAAAGGATGGTGATTTGAGGTGTTGTAGCAGCCACAACATCTTCTACATATATAGAGTCGTAAATTAAATATGGTCAAGCACAAGATATGTACATATATATACTACTTGGATCGATTGATCGAGGGCGAATGGTTGCCCACTCATCACTATGGGCCAGAAGGCTGGAAAGGTATGTGTGGACTGCTAGCTTGCTGCTTGCTACTACATACAGGCGTGCATGTGCGCCGCATGCAAGGGACCGAGAAGGGCAGTCACCTTCGCGGTCTCTTCCATCAGTTCGTCGCCACATGTCAAGTTGAATTTGCGTTCGTCGTTCGTGTTTAAAGAAACCAGCGAAGTCCCCTGATCGGGGTCTTTGTGGCCCAGATTAGCTTTGCCTCTCATGCAAAATGAAATAGTATTATTGTTAGAAGTCAAACTCTGGGCAGTATGTGTATAGTAGTATACCTTTATTATTTTGGACATATAATACAGCCTTGACCAAGTTGGTGTTAATTGGTTATCCAGGTGGTTACTATTATTGCAAATCTGGAAAAGTGGCCATAAATGAATAGCAGGTCCACGCGATTACGTATGAAGGATAATGTTTATTAGGATGTGTCTATACTCTATACCACAAATGCTCATATGGTTATACCTACGTACTGTATAATGTATCAAGAAGGAGAGAGTACGTATACAAGGCGGGCGAGCGCGAGAGAGAGAAGACCAGAAACAATGCTTGTGCAGCTAACTACTCCCGTTGACGGATTGGGCGGAGGCCACGCGTGCGCGGATGAGCGAGGACGATGAGCGATGGGTGTCGGGTCGGGCGGAGCGTGACGTGGAAACTGACCGTTAATATTGCTCGCAAGTCGTTTTCTCCCGATGAATCGATGTCAACGACATGAGCAGTTTCGCACGCTTGACGCGCGGCGCAGCGCAGTCAAGCTCCGCCCGGCCTGCCGACCTTCCTAGCTAGCCCAACCCAGCCCAGCCGCGCCAGCCAAAGATCGATGCTAGTACTCCGGAACAGTCCCCTTACCAACCTCCAAGCAAGAGTGGGTTCCTTCGTCTCCGGTCTCCACAGATTTGTCCATGCATGTGCGAATCCAATCCCAAGACGACCGAATGGGTGGTGCATGGAGCATGGTGCACCTGTAAGCTACCCGCCGTCGTCGTCGACAACTAGCTAGGTAGCTAGTCGTAGAGACCCACACACGACGACCAACAAGCCTCTCAGATCCTATCGCAGCATTGCATACCGGACGCAGACGGGCGACGTCGTGTCGACCCCATTTTTACCTACCTACCAATACTCCGGCATCCATGGAATGGAGATCTCAGATCTCTAATCCATGTGTGTCTGGTTCGCTTACGTTCGAAAGGGAGGAGAGGAAGCGGGGTCAGTCGTCACAACACTGTGCATGCCGCCGGTAGAAAAGAAGTCACGCGCATGCCTGCTGGTCGTCGTCGTAGGCTCGTAGCAGTAGGCCACAGTAGCATCAGCATCAGCAGCACGTTCCGATGATGCCGAGGGCTACGACGACGCCGGAGCACGTTCGGAGAAACCCGATTTCCCCCCTGGGTCCGCGGTGGCGGCAACGACAGGTTGCTCTGCTGGGCCGCTCCCATATCATCGTCGCTCTTGCCCATACTCCACACATGGGACACACGACGTCCTCCTCCGACAGACAGCCCCCACACGCACGATTCAATTCAACCGAGTCGGCATCGTCGGAGACGGGTAGAGTCGGGACCCCCGCGAGGGAGGCAGCACCGAGGCTCGGTCATTCAGCGCACGTGCACGCCGCGGTTTCAGCTTCCCGCCTGATTGATCTCGCTCGTCGCCTCTGACCGGCCGCACCCGCACTTATCCCTGCTGGGGGACCGGACGCGGACGGCCGGGGACGACGCGCGCGCACTTGCAGCAGGAGTCCACGAGCCCTTCCAACCGAGGCGATCACACCTGACACCGATCGGAACGCCGAGGCCGCTAAGCGTATAGCAGTCCGACGTCGTCACACGGGCTTCTCATCGCTCTTGTCGATCGATCGCCGAGACGCCAACAGGGCAAAGGCAAGGCCGGCCGGAACGGCCCCACGCAGACTTTTGGGCCGGGGGGCGGGGGTGCACGGCGCGATCATTGGAGCCGCCGTGTGTCCCGCATCAACGCAGCATGGGGACCCGCGGCCAGCCAACAGCTCCCCGGCCGTCACCGTACACGCGGTACGTGTGTGCAATGCGATGCGGTCGACATGGTCCGCGCCGGCAGCCTGGCACACCACACCAATCCCGAGTATATCGAATTGTATCTGCAGGGGATCGGATGATGAGTGTGTGATAAACTGATGAGGCGCGGCAGAGACGGGCTGATAGAGGGCAGAAGCACATGGATTGATCAGCCAATAGCCCAATACTAGTACTTGGGTATATGT
This sequence comes from Cenchrus fungigraminus, assembly GCA_036936925.1. Taxonomy (NCBI): domain Eukaryota; kingdom Viridiplantae; phylum Streptophyta; class Magnoliopsida; order Poales; family Poaceae; genus Cenchrus; species Cenchrus fungigraminus. The sequence goes on along the minus strand of CM072778.1, from coordinate 31,263,111 downwards.
GTATGAGCTATTGAGATAGCATGTGAAGCTTGTCGATCGTCGGCCTGAGGGCGGGCAGTCCCGGCTGATCCGTTGCTGAAGTGGAGTGAAGTTTACGAAGTGGAGTTTGCAGAGCAGAAAGCGCGGTACGTGCAGACCACACGTACCGCGCTTTCTGGTCTCTCCACGGCTTTGCCCCGTGGTCTCGCGCAAAATAAATAAATAAAAAAATTATTGACAGGTATACCTTGATGATGAGCTTCTTGTTGGAATACCATCCACCGATTCGGCTTCAACAGTGTATATTTAGGGTAACCCACTTGCCACCGATATAGTCGTCAGCTACCAACAGAAAATATACGGCGGGGTACGAGCTGAGCTTAGTACACGAAGAGCAAGTTGCGCATTAGTATTGGCTGTACAGAAGAAGAAGACGCGCCGGCCGGTTTGAAATTTTATACACGGATGCTAGCTCTCCCTTACGTCAAACGTAGCGTAACCATGGATTACTATTCAGCTGTTGCTCTCTGCGTGCCGACCGCACGACTCCGATCCAGCGCAATTCGATGTAGCTGAAATATTAAGCTATATACAGTTGACACAGGGCACCGGATGCTGCCTACAGCTACAGTTGCCAGTTGTGTGTGTGATGCGGTGTGGCCTGATGCTACAGAAGGGATCGGACAGTGGCCGATGCAGGCAGCCTATGGCCGGCCCTATGGGGCTTCTTCTTCCTCATCCTCTTTCTTCTATCCTTCTCTTCTTCTTCCTAAAAATAATGGAGAGGCTCGATGGAGACTAAAGAGAAGAACAGCCAGAAATATATTTTCTTAAAAAACATCACTGCACTTTATTCAACAGCCGGAAATAGCTAATCGTGCAGAGTTATAGCTGACGGGCAACAGGACCGGGGACACAGGGCACAAAGCAATTATTATTATTATTAAAAAAACTAAAAGATAACGCATGTTTTGGGCCACCCAAGCCCGTTTTGCTCGTTGGGCCAGGCCAATAACTTCGCACACACAAACGGCCGTGCGCGCTCGAATCTTTCAGGTGGGCTGGGGGAGGTTCGACCGGGTGGACCGACCGAATCACGCTTGTACCACACCCACATACATACAGAAGCTAAAAAGCATACGGCCCATAGCAAAAATTGCTTTGTTGGTTGGTTAGCGCAGCGGTGATGATTATTGTTCTAGAGATCCACCATCACGAAAAAATAGCTTGGTTGGTACTCCATCCCTCCCAAAATATTTGCACTTGTTAACTTCTGCGCTTCACGTTTGACCATTCGTCTTATTCGAAAAGTTGTGAAAATATTATTTATTTTGCTATGACATATTTTATCATAATATATGTTTTAAGTATACCATAATTATTTTTATATTTTCACAATTTTTTTGAATAATACGAATGGTCAAACGTGATCTGTAAAAGTCAAAAGGTGCAAATATTTTAGGATGGAGGGAGTACTCCGTAAGCGGTGATTGTTCTATAGACCAACGTCGCGGCAGCCATGATTGCCGTGGCCGTAGTAACAGCTCAGCACTACTCCCTCCGTTCCTTTATATAAGCATTCTAAGCATTCAAACTCAACAAATAACAATGGAATGAAATGACATCTATGACTCTCATTTTACACTACCCACTAACTCTCCACCCACCCACCAACCTCATTTAATTTTGTCCTATTCCTAGAATGCTTATATTTTGACAAAAATTTTGAACCTTAGAAATACTTATATATAGGAACGGCGGGAGTAGAAGGCAACTCTGCGAGCAGGCTCCCAAGATGGTGGTGTGGTCGAGTGGTTGGGTCTGGTGCATGGTGCGGCCGCACGCGCGTACACGTATACGCAACTCGTATCCCGTCCGGTGCTCGTGCGAGGCCACCGCAGATGCGATGGCGCACGGCACCGCGACGGCCTGTGCCAATTTGCCCCACGAGAGAGACCCACCAAGCCCAGAGAGGCAGAGAGCCCGTGCGAGAAGGAGTACGTAGGCCACGAGGCGTTCGTTCTAGAAAGATCCCAGCTCTCGCACCACGGCGGCCGGCCACTAGGCGCGCAACAACGGTCAACACGCGACGACGAGGCATCTGCGCCTTGCAGGTGTCCGTTGGGCGTAGCGGCAGACACGGAGGCGACCGTTCGCGCGCAGGCCGAAAAGCCGAAACCCTGCCGGGGCCCAGCCCAACCGGCCCGGCCGGATACCTCGCGTGGGCGGAAAGCTAGCGACGCGCCCGCCCCGCCCGCCCCCCGGATCTCATCCACCCGCCGACGGGATCCAACGGCACCCGATCCCTGCGTCCATCCAAAGCTAACCAGTACACACACACGGGCCGCACCCGAACTTTCCCCTTTATAAAAAGGCCTCCGCCGCGGCCCCCCAGGTCCAAGACGCTCCCCCGACTTCACGAGTCCGTTTCTCGAACTCTCTAGACGCCTTCCTTCTGTCCCGGGTCCGGTCCTCGTCTTCGTCGCCGCCCCGTCCGGCGGCCGTTCCCCATCCCCCAACCCCCGCGTTCCCCTCTCGCGCGCCGCGGAAAATGGTGAGCACGTTCGCCCACGATCGAACGAGTACCCGCTCGGTGTTCCCCGACGGAGATCCTCCTATTCTGAGTGTGTCAGGTCGTCTGATTGATCTGTGTGTGTTTTGTTTTTTTCTTTTCGCAGGCGTTGCCGAACCAGCAGGTTGTGGATTACCCCAGTTTCAAGCTCGTCATCGTCGGCGACGGTGGAACTGGTGATTTTCTCCGTCCTTTTTCCATGAATTTTGATTATTCGTTTCGGGATATTGGGAGGTGTGGCCTCTGATCCGTGCGGCGCGGTTTCCGCGAGATCCGGCGAACCGGGTAGCGATTGTATTTCTCCTGCCGGAGACGCTTGTGAATGGGTGGGCCCTAAGGTGATTTAGGGTTCGAGCGGATTTAGGTTTTAGATGGTTGGGGGATCGTTAGATTTCAGCACGTGCAGAGATCTATTTTATTGTCGCCAGGCATTGATGCTAAGTTCTCCCGTGGTAGTTAGTCTTTCACTGGGACTTAGCTAATCTTATGCCAACTATTATCTTCTATGTTGATCAAGGATCTGCTTGACAGCACTTAACTCTATCTGTGCGAGGAAATGTTAGGTTGCTCTGTTTCAAGTCTTTTTTAAGTCCCCTAAATACAAACTTGCTGGTTGGTAAGAGTGCTATGCGTTTTCAGGAATAAAAATGGAAAGTTCTCTTGTTGATAGTGAGCAAAGTGTTGTGTTTTGATCCAGAGGATCAGAAAAGTATGAAATCTATGGACAATCTTTGAGTGCTCAGGTGCACTGACTGCTGACATGCTGCTCTATGTTTTCACGATCCTCCTTAATGGCTGCAATCTTTCAAACGCTTCTTACATTTTTTGACTTCTGTACTTATATATAAAATGTTGCCAAACATGTGCCTTAGTTTTAATTTATTTAAATGTTTTTGGCGGTTGTTAATATCTCATTGCTTTATGTTTCCTGCAGGGAAAACCACATTTGTGAAAAGGCATCTTACTGGCGAGTTTGAGAAGAAGTATGAGCGTAAGTGTCATACCATGGTTCTTCTAGTTATTTGCTTGCAGAAGATCAGACTTGCTCACATCAATTTGATTGTTATTCGGTGCAGCCACCATTGGTGTTGAAGTTCACCCGCTGGATTTTAGCACCAACTGTGGTAAAATCCGATTCTATTGCTGGGACACTGCTGGGCAGGAAAAGTTTGGTGGTCTCAGAGATGGCTACTAGTAAGTGATAAATACATATTTTAGCATGTGTTACACTTTGTTTGAAAGTGAGAGTGTTCATTCATATAAAAGAATGTGAAGCTTTGTCTCATTTCATTCCTTGTTCTATGAAATTGTTTGCACAATATATTTTGTAGTGCCTACCGTTACTCATTGTTGATTGAAACTAAGATAATGTTCATACATATATAGCATGTGAAGCTTTGCTCGACTCCATTTCATGATTTATACTTGTTCCAGCCTGCAAATATTTTTCATTATTACAAAGAACATTCAACCACATGTATTTTCTGTTCTGGTAACACAGTTTGGCGTATACTACATTTTTCTCATATTCTTCTGCAAATATGGATTTTTTCTAGTTTGCATGTATGCATAGTTGCACATCAATGTCCTGTGCATTGAGAACCACAGTTAATTATTAGGATTTTGGGTTTTGATTTATGGATAAGTTTTCAGTTTGTATAGAGTATATTTGTGTGTACCATTGCACATTAATATCCTGCACATTGAGATCCACAGCTCATGGTGAGGATTCAGTTAGCCAATATAGCATGTGCTGATTTCTTTGTTGAATACTATATCTCTGAAATGTCCGAACTGGTAAAATATTATGTATTGATGGTTTCTCCTGGAGTCTTTACCAATGTTATGTTTTTTATGTGAAATCGTATGGAGTTCTGGTTCATGTTTCTTTGGGCTTGTCTAACATTAATTAAAATTTATGTCCTGCAGCATCCACGGCCAGTGTGCCATCATCATGTTTGACGTCACTTCAAGGTTGACATACAAAAATGTACCAACATGGCACAGGGACTTGTGCAGGTTAGTTTCAGTATATGTTCTTCTCTATGAATTTATCAGTATAATTTCAGTAAAAGGTTATTCATTGCTATGTTCATAGCCTTGATAAATATTTATTTATTTTTATTGCAGGGTGTGTGAGAACATTCCCATTGTCCTTTGTGGTAACAAGGTTGACGTGAAGAACAGGCAAGTCAAAGCCAAGCAAGTTACATTCCACAGGAAGAAGAACTTGCAGTACTATGAGATTTCTGCCAAGAGCAATTACAACTTTGAGAAGCCCTTCCTTTACCTTGCGAGGAAGCTGGCAGGGTAATTAAATACCTGCACACCTAGATCTGCTTGTATTTTGTTGTCTTCCCCAGCAATTTAAGTGTATTAACTAATTATTGGTGCACAATATTTCAGCGACCAGAACCTTCACTTTGTCGAAGCTGTTGCTCTGAAGCCTCCGGAAGTGCAGATTGACATGGCCATGCAGCAACAGTGAGTGCTTATATGTTCTGGCAATATTGATGAAATAACACATAGTTCAATATTATCCTGAAACTAGTTTCTTGTAAAAATTTGAATCTAGTTAGATTTTTCTTTAACTTGGCATACTACCATTGCTTTGTTTAAATTGGTGAAACTAATTGTGCAGCTCTGTTGGCCTTTATTTCTAACATGTCATTCCCCTATGAACAGGCATGAAGCTGAGCTTGCAGCTGCTGCCGCACAACCCCTGCCTGATGACGATGATGATCTGATCGAGTAGATATAGTGTCATGTGCACCTGTTGATGTGAGAACTTTTTTATAAGAGCCAGCAGTGGTCAATCCTTTTAGAGTTAGGCACCTGGATTTGATGTAACTGATGAGTTGAGAACGAATTATGATATTTCTGTCCGATGTTGCTGCGAGGTTTGTTGGTCACTGAACCACCGAAAATACAATTATGTTATCGTCTGTTTCATCGCGTGTTTTGTTTTCTGTGTTGTGGTCGAAAAGACCATTGGGTGATTTGCAGTGCGTTACTGTGTGAAGTGTGATCACCTGGGTGGGAGTCCCAGGGTTGAGTCCCAAAAATGTAATATTTGCAACGCAAGGAAAAATCCTGTTACAATGGACTTATCACCTGTGCAAAAGTAGTTTTGTTTGTCTGGCTTATCAGTCAGCCACCAGTCAGCCGAATGAAGACTGATTTGTGAGGATGCAAATTCTTTCCACGGTGCTCCTCGGAGCGAACTGTCACGAACTCTCATCACCTTGCTGGTTCAGCACGAATTCTGCTTACCATTGCTCTTTGACCATTTAATCATATTCAACAAAAATTTCACTCGGATATCCTAAAACCTCCAACCTCACATCAATGATATCCAAATCGGCAAATCCCAAATCCGGGTCTCACTGCAGAAAACCAAACCAAATATCCCTGTTGAAGGAAAGGAGGTCAATTCTTTTCGGAACTGGAAACGAGAGTGAAGATTTCTTTTTAAGGCAAAACGAGCGTGACCGGATGGGCTTTTGCTGATTCGTGTAGATCTGTTCGCGTTCGGGCTTCTGATGGTAAATTTTCATCAGACCTTCTGGTGAAACATTAAAATTTCCCAGTTCTGTCACTGTTTGCAACATTAAAATTTCCAATGTAAGATGAACACCTTGTTTTATGCAATATTAACCATGAAATATGCGTTGCAACATCGATATCTAACTATTGTAAAAAATGTACAGACACATACTCCACATATATAGCAACGAAAAAGCAATACAGACTTTTTTTAGCACACAAAAAGCAATAATGATGTCAGCTTCCAAGTTCGGGAGAAGGAGAAAGCTGAAAAAGCTCGTCAGCCAGCGGGCAGCGGAGCCCACCAGTCAGCGTCTTGAATTAGGCCCAAGGGTCGGCAGCGAACGGACGCGATGTCTCCAGTTTCGCGGCGATAAACGATAATATAAAACGTACTCGAGGGGATTTGGCCCTGTCCTCCCTCCGCGCGATTCAGCCCGGCAGAACGCTTGCTGAAGTCGGGGACAGTCTCTTCGATCTGGAATCGGAGCTGCGATGGAGGAGCAGTTCATCCTCCGCGTGCCGCCGTCCGTGGCGGAGCGGATCGAGCGCCTCATGAACGAATCCGCCGCCGCCTCCTCCTCCTCCTCAAACCCTGACGATGCCTCCCTCGACCTATCCTTCTCAGGTTAGCGGCTCCCCCGTCTCTTCCCCCTCGAATCCCTCGAATTCAACTGCATCCGTGGGAAAACAACCTGCCGTGTCTCAGCTTCGTTGGAAACTACGAACCGTGGATTCGCTTCTGGGTTTACAACATGCCCGTAGGCTGTTAGACGGAACGCGCAAGTAGTGGTCAATTGCGCTTGGAGCTTCCATGGAGCCGCGCGGGAAGGCGTGAGGCTGCGAATCGGTGGTAGGCAGTAGGCTCTAGGCTGTTCAGATTGCCACCGCGTGCGGGGTGTCTGGCTTGGGCGTGCTGGTTTCCTGCTCTGAAAATGCTTAGCACCACCACTAAGTGTTCCGTTCTTCGCACTAGTTGGAACCGGCGCCGCGGTGCATAATTAGCAGACAGAGATCACACGGTACCATGTGCCCCTGCTGCTAGCTGGCATAGGTTACGAGGAAGGTTATTTTACTATCTCCAGATTTTGTATGATAGGTTGAAGTGTGATGTTAGTGTATTGTTCAATTGGTGTTGGATTTGTTAATCAGCTTGCATATGCATTTAAGAGATTGTCCATTTGGAATTTTCCCAAAGAGCTTAGGGATGTTTTTCAGTCCATCGGAGTAGCAGGGTCAGTATAAGTATAATCAATGGCCAAAGCGAAGCAAAACATTCCATGTTTTCCATTCTGATCTGATCCAACTTTTCTGCCATCTGATTGCTTTACTTGGCACATATGCTTCATGTAGCACAATCTCTGATCTGGATGAAATCATAAAATAACTCGATTGCTAGAAATAACTAAGGTCAATATGTACAACTCCAAAGGGTTGAACCCATCTCACAGCAGCCATGCTAAGCTCTTATTAAAAAGTTTTACCTTGGACACAAGTAATATAATTCATTTGATATGACATTCACTTTGTGCATTGGTGTTCATTTAGTGATGTAACAGCACTCCCTCTTATTTCTAAGTATGCAACTTGAACTAGATTATACTAACGTTTCTTCAAAAACTGAAATTTGAAACTTTTGTTGCCTTGTGGATTGATGAGATGTTTCTTCCTACAGAGGATGGAAGAAATGGTACATTTATGATTGGCAATGAAAGCTTTCCCGCATCTCTCTTGGATTTACCTGCGGTGGTGGAGTCATACAAGACGTATGATGACTCTGTACTAATTAAAACTGCTGATATTGGTCAGGTAAAAGTGCACGTTTACTGTATGTCGCCTGCCATATCTTAAAATCATCTGATGAACACACAAATTGAAACAGATGATTATGGTAAGGGAAGAAAATGACCCTGCCCCAGAGGGAGTTGAATACAAGCATGGGCTTACTCCTCCAATGAGGGATGCACGCAGACGCCGTTTCCGCAGAGAACCGGACTTGAATGTATTAAAATCAATTGCCCTCTAGCACTTTTCATTATCCAGGTTTTATGTTCATGGACTAATTTTAGGCAGAACCATGATTCGTTCTTACACAATTTTGCAGGCAGAGCTGGTTAACCAAGTCGAGAAGCATCTCATCAATATTATGCATGGAGTATCTGTCAGTATCCTTTTGGTTGGTTTGATTTGCTAAATGGTAGCATGTATTGTGGTCTAGCAGCTGAATAAAATCGTGCATAATTTTTTTTGTTGTTCTTAGGCCTTCTCACTATAATTTTTTTTGGTACTAATGATAGTTGACAAATGGTTCTTGTACATTGAGTTCCCTCCCTCTTTGACAAGTATAAATATGTAATTCTTTGAATCTTGCCATTATTGTAGTTTCATACAGATGTTTGAAGGCTATGCTGCAACACCAGTTTTACCTCTGAATTGGATTTTTAAATTGACGTCCATCAAGGTTATTTACATTCATAATAAAAATGTCATAGTTATATTGACTACTAGTTCTTATAACTGCGTGTGGTTAGGTTGAAGGAGTCTATCATGTACATCAAAGGATGTTACTCTGTTATATCTATCAGCCAATATGCAGTGTTCCTTAACTTGTGAATAGACCAGAATGCCAGTGTAATAGGAGGCGAGGAAGGTGGTGAGCGTAAGAAACCTCCAGTAGCCCGTGCACCAAAGCAGCCTGATGTTCAAGAGCCAGCTGCAAATGGCGAGGAAGCTGAACCTGAGAGAAGCGACTCGGAAGACTCTGATAACTGAAGTGGACTTAAATATGGCAGCCTCAGTGGCCCAAACAACCCAGGTTAAACTTTACGTTTTAACTCAGTGTATATCTGTAATGACGATGACTGTTGTCTAATGTATGTTGTGGACTATTATCATAAAATATTTCTTATACTTCAGCATCTTGTTTACTATCATAGTGTCAGATGCAGCTGTGTCTAAGTGGACTCATTTACACGCATGACGTACTGTTCCTACTAGGTCAGGTAGTAGCAGTTTCGGTCTGATATACATCTAACAATACTTATCATAAGATTATTTGTTGATAGGAGCCCTCTCCACCTCTTTATACAGAAGGTTATATATTGTAGCAGTTATAAGTACTGTAAGACAGTTGGAAGAAAACATTAGGACTGCATCTGTCCTTTTTTTCCTCAATTCTGTGGAGTATCACATCTGTGGTTAAGCAGTGACCACCTTCACTTCATATTTTCTGTGATTGAGTTATCTTCACCTGGACTTGGTCTAGGATGAGAAGTCAGATTAATGTTCAACTACTTAAAAAAAACCTTCCAGTTGGTTAGTATCTTGCGACATGGTTCTCCTTTATGTACATATATGTAAGGAGTAATATTACTCTTATGCGTTGACCTGAACATACAGTAAAACTAGAATAATATCTGTGCAGCTGAATGGGTCTACAATAGAAACAACTGTGCGCATATTTCTTAAAGTGATGAAGTATATGGATAAGATTCATGGTGGCACTTAAATAACCCCCCAAGGATTGTAAATGTTAACACGAAATTGATATTTTAGACTGCAGGCACGCCTTGGTTAGTGTCTTGTTGCTAGGCTTAGTCTGTCATTACCTGTAATTTTGGTATACTTGTTTTGTCTATAGGATATTCTTCATGGCTTCACAATGCGCCACTCATGTTAGCTTATATAAGTAGGGAGTAGCTTTCCCATGACGGCTATATATACCTCATGCAGTGAGAAATCTAGGCACATTTCTTTACCCAGTTGCTTGCAAAATGTGTATTACTAATTGAGACTACCTAGTCAGGTTAAGCTGCTATTACTGCATGAAGCAACAACCTTCTCAAGAAGGTTGGTAGTTAACCTTCGCATTTCTATTCTAGACAGCATTAGAGGACTGTTTTCACACACCGCTGCGCAGGGATCAGAAAAGCTTTTTTCTTGTGATTGTCCTCCACAAACCTGAGACAGTCAGTTGAAGAGTTGATCTGCCATTCCTGTAATCTTTTTTCGAGTGCACAGGCATGCCAGGTACGCATGACTCTGTTGGTGTTGCTCCTCGAGGTCGAGGATGCTGCTGGGCCTGTGCCTCTGCCTTGTGTAAGATAGTGAAGCGGCTTTCACATCTCTTGGTAGTCTTTATCATTTTCATTGCGATTCTTCTTGGTAATATTCTTAATAGCTTAAGTTCCAAGATTGCTGTTCAATCTGTGTGCTATGCTGCCATTGTTTGCCTATGCGCTTTCACCAAATCGAATCGGAAGGAGAGGGCTCTTTCCAGAATACTTCTTTCGCTGGTTGCAGCAGTCATCATCTTATCAGCTGCTAGTGCCAAGCGCAGCACTACTACTGTAGTTATCATGTCCTGCTGCAATCTCCTGGCTCTAACGGTATACTGCATATGGAGGCTTCGTTCTCGTGGCGCAGCTGCAGAGGTTGATGCCGACGCATCACTTGAGCTGCCGGTGCTGAAAGAAGAAGCAGGGTGCAGTACTCCGGTGCAGCAGACCACGTTCTACATCGAGGAGCTGCCGCGGAAGTTCTCGTACAACGAGATCCGAGCCGTGACCGGAGACTTCGGAACCATGGTGGGGCGTGGCCGCTCCGGCGAAGTCTTCCGAGGCGTCCTCGACGACGGCACACTGGTCGCCGTCAAGCGGATCACCAGCGACAAGCCCGTCGGCGAGGCCGACTTCCTGAGAGAGATCTCCATCGTCGCAAGCGTGCACCACCGCAGCCTGGTGCGCCTCCTCGGCTACTGCCTCCTGTGCGGCGGCGGTGGCGGCGGCGGCCAGTGCCACCTGGTCTACCCGTTCTTCGAGCACGGGTCGCTGGACTGGTGGCTGTTCAACGGCGAGGAGCGGAGGCGCCTCCTGCCGTGGCCGGCGCGGCGGCGCATCGCCGTCGACGTCGCCAGGGCGCTCGCGTACCTCCACCACGAGTGCCACCGGCAGATCTTCCACGTCGACGTCAAGCCGGCCAACATCCTCCTCGACGGCGGTCTCCGAGCGCACGTGTCGGGCACGCCCTGGAACATGGCGCCGGAGATATCTCTCACTCTCAGCAGGATGTCCATCAAGTCCGACGTGTACAGCTACGGCATGACGGTCCTCGAGCTCGTCAGCGGTTGCAGGAGCTTCGGGAGCGGCGAGGACTCGTCGTCGGAGACGCCAGACTATTTCGCGCGCGTCGTGCGGGAGAAGATGGCGCGGGGCGCGCTCATGGAGGTGGTGGACGCGGCCATGGCGCGCGTGGACGACGGGGAGGTGGAGGCCGTGGTAAAGGTGGCGCTCTGGTGCGTCCAGCACAGGCGGGAGCTGAGGCCGAGCGTGCAAACTGTCGTGGACATTCTCGAAGGCCGTAGTGTCGTGGTCGGTCTGCCGCTGGAGAACTGAGTCTACATCCTGTGGATTTCGTAGAGCCACTTTCCTCGCCAGCAGCGCCGCAGACAATTAGACTTGTGTAATTTCAAATTTGTATAATACTTAAAGTTGCACTTCAAGTTTTGTTTGCACACGTAGCTTGGCTAAATCATTTTCAATTTTGACAACTTTTTAGTGTTTGGGTACTGCAGGCTGCAGCCCGTGGTCGGTGTGGAACTGTGGATACCGTCGACCGATTCCGAAATCCGAACTGCGCAACACAGTCGACTGCGCGAAACCGATTCGGAGTTTCCAACCAAACTCATCGCTAATCATCATGTATATACCATAAAAGTAAGCTCAATCCTCAAAGGCGCCATCCTCAAACCCCTCCAGTATGGCCGCCACCTCGCGATCTTGCCATCCTCCAGCCGCCTTCCCGGCGGCGCCGGCTACCGGCGCAGACTGGGAGATGTTCGATTCCACCGTCCTCATGGGAGAGGTCGCCCGTCCCGCCGCTGCCTGCGCCGCGAGCAACGGCGGGGACGTCCGCGTTTCCCTCCGTCTCGCCGAGCCGCCGGCCTCCTCGTACGTCGAGATGCGCATCGATGCCGAACTCTACGACGACCCCACGGTGCTGGCCGCGGACGGGGACCTCCTCCTCATCCACACGGTCGTCGCCATCCGCGCTCCTACCAGGACAACTTCTTCGTGTACAGGGCGGCGGCGCACCCGGTGACGCCGCCGTCGCTGCGGCTCCTCCCCCAGTTCGGCAACCAGGCTGCCCACGCCCGGCACACTGGCATCGTTTGCTGCCGCGGCGGGGAAGAGTTCGTCGTGGCAGCGTTCCACAGTCCACACGAGCATCGTCCGCGGCGAGGACGAAGGCGCGAGCTTCGACGACGAGAGCGCGAGGTGGGACGAGGTTGGCGTGCTCTCGCGGTTCTCGTCTTCCACGGGGCGATGGGAGGTCAAGGAGCTCCCGATCCCCTTCGATCCGGACAGAGGCCTGTATCCCTTCACATGGACCACCGACAAGGTCTTCTCCTTCCGTGGGTTCATGTGCTGGGTCGATTACCACCGCGGCATCCTGTACTGCGACGTCGCCTTCTCGGATCTCCCCGAGGTCCGGTTCGTGCAGCTCCCCGGGATCGAGATCTGGGGTGACTCGCATGACTACTCCAATGGTGTCAAGAAGAGCTCCGGTTTTAGCGTCACCTCTTGGACTCTGAGGACGCCGGAGTTGGAGTGGGAGAAGGACGGCGTGCTCCAAGTCGATGATCTCTGGGCGCTTGAGGAATTCCGTGACTCGCCTCTGCCGCCTGGGTGCCAGAGTTCCCTGTCGTGAGCAAGCACGACCCTGATCTTGTCCATTTCGTGCTACGGGGGCCTCGCTCTAGTGCAAAGGCTTGGATGATTTCGGTCAGTATGAGGCAGAAGCTGTTGAAGTCCTATATGCCTTACAAGAATGATTACACTAATTTATGGAAAGAGGAGGTGGATTTAGATCTTACAAGCTTATTTTTCAACACGCCATTCATCTGCTCTGATCTCCGCAAAGATCGTGGCATGTCGTTCGGGCAGATGACACAACTTGCTGCAACAACCTGAACGACAATGTATTGCTCTGTATGAAACTGACCAATAGTCGTGACATGTACTGTGATTGCTGGTTATCAAAATGCTGGAGCGTATGGCAGTATGGAAAGATGGTTGCTTATACGTATTGTGTTTGTCCTACTAGTTGTGAATTGTAAATATGCAAGTATGCAAACTTTGGATCCCTGTGGCAATGGCCAGTCATGTATTTCAAACTTCAAAGGTGTAGTCTTGTAGAGGCTGGAACCTTGTTTCCATTATAATGAGTTGATAAATTTTAATTCAATACTTATGATAGTCCTCAAAAAGTTAGTTGGAACTCTTTTATATTTCTTCAAGCAGCAGTGTATATAGTCATAGGCTGAATATTTTACTCTATTTAGATATGAGCAAATATATATGTCTTCCGCAGCGTGTAAGTGATGCCTGAAAAATATGGGTCCCACAGTGATTATCAGGCAATTAGTTGAGGAGAGCTGCAGAGTGGAAACAAAAGGGCACTGAAGTCATCTCCTCTTGCTAGGACCCACGCCAAAAGATTTTACGCATTTCTTCTCCACCTCGGATAGACAAAGAGGCAGATGCACAAGGTCTGCACGCGGCGCGGACAATAGAAATATTTTTTATGAAACGGGAATCGCTCCCAGTTTTTCAAGCATCACTAGAAATTAGCATCACCCCCTACAGCGCGTGGAGTAGTGCTCTAATCTTCTCTTTCTTCTTTGGGCATCACTTCGAGCACACGCTGTGGAAGGCCTAGATATAAGGTTAGTTATTATACAAAACATATCTGTTTATCGTCAACATCTCAAAGTTTCACTTCCTATTGAGCTTCTATATACTACTGAACAAAGTAATGTTGACCCCTTGAGCTGAGCTAGTAAGAGCAACTCCAGCAATCTCTCTATTTGAGGTCCAACTCAAAAGTAGGAGCCAAATGCAGAAAAAAAAACCTCCACCAGAGCCCCAATTCCAGCTCCTACCATTGTTCGCAACCTCTAATCCCCCCTCTGGACCCTTCTCCTACGGGTGGAGAGAGAAGCCCCTATTCCTCTGTTGCAGTCGCCCCCCTCCTCACACGAAGCTGGCGCCCGTTCTCCAACGCTGCACCGCCCCTTTGGTTCCCCACTCTCACCTGGTGCCCCGCTAACCTGCCCCTGCCCGGAGTGGCGCCGCGCCCCTTGAGCTCCACCCGCCGCCAATGAACCGACATGAGAGGAGGTGCATGCACGACCCCTCATGTGTCGCCGTCGGCGTTTCGGGCTCCGAGCGCTGGCGGACAGGGCTAGGCGCAGGCGGTCGGCGGCGAGCGGAGAAGAAGCAAGGAGAGGGTCCACAGTCGACGAATCCAGCTCATCGGCGTAGGGTCTGGCGGTGGAAGGGCTTCGGGAGGTGCTTGGGGGATGGCGGAGAAGAAGCGACGCAGGTTGATTTGGCCGGACACAGGCAGATTTGACCGGATTCGCCGGTGCTGAAGAAGAAGACCCTTCGAGCCCCTTCCACCGGCGTATATTGCTAGAGTTGCTCTAACAAACATTGCTGCTTCTAGCAGAATGTATATACGGATTGATGCTATACCTGGTCAGATTATAGCCTAGTGATTGATGCTATACCTGGTCAGATTATAGCCTAGTGACAATTTTTTAACTGAAAGAATTAACAGCACAAGTGAAGGATGATGCGCAATTTATTGAAAAAAAGGGTTATAATTTGTTTTTAAAAAAAAAAGGTTATCAAAATGCTGGAGCATATGGCAGTATGGAAGGATGGTAGCTTATATGTATGGTGTTTGTCCTAGTTGTGAATTGTAAATATGCAAGTATGCAAACATTGGATCCCTGTGGCAATGGCCAGTCATGTACTTCAAACTTCAAAGGTGTAGTGTAGTCTTGTAGAGGCTGGAACCTTGTTTCCATTATCTAAAATAATGTACGTATTGCAAAACCTTGCAAAACAATGTAACCTTTTCCTCAGCTCCTGCAAAAAGTATCACACATTCTTTGATTGGATATTTGTCTAAAAACTTAAAGATATAATATACATGTAATCCTTTCATCAAATTATAATGAGTTGATAAAATTCAATTCAATACTTATGATAGTCCTCAAAAAGTTAGTTGGAACTCTTTTATATTTCTTCAAGCAGCAGTGTATATAGTCATAGGCTAAAGATTTTACTCTACTCAGATATGAGCAAATATATATAAGGTTAGTTATTATACAACACATATCTGTCCTTTGTCAGCATCTCAAAGACTCAGTTTCACTTCCTGTTGAGCTTCTATACACTAGTAACGTTGACCCCTTCAGCTGAGATAGTAACAAACATTCCTGCTTCTAGCACAATGTATATACGGATTGATGCTATACCTGGTCAGATTATAGCCTAGTGACAGTTTTTAACTGAAATAATCAACATCATAAGTATCTTGCCCGTCTAGCATTTGACATTAGCCGATTGTTCAGCCTGCTGCTTCTTCTTACTTCCTATTTCTTATTGGTTCCCTATTCTTCTGGAGCAAAGTGTACAACATGTCAGGTCTACATGACTCTAGAGTTGCTTCTCCTGCTCAAGGTCGACGATGCTGCTGTTCCGGTGCCTCTGCGGTGTGCTGCAAGATAGCCAAGGGCCTTTTACATGTAGCAATCATAGGTATCATATTCTCGATGGTTGTTATTGGTTTCGATGAATTAGTATCCTACGCTGTCATCGCTTGCCTGTACACCTACAAGGCTACAACTCGTCGGATCGGAGGGAGCGGATTACTTCGGGAATATTTATCGGTGTGCTTGCTCTAGTGATTGTCTCAGCAGCTTCCAGTACCAAGGGCAGACTGCTCCCAAGACGATCAAGGGTCGCTCTCCATTTCGTCCCCAACTCTCCTCCCTTGACTCCTCCGCCTTCTCCTTATAGGCCCCTCTGAAAGGATACGGGGTGGCTACGCTAACGCAAAACAAAAATTTCTACCCCATAAATTAGGAACTGCTGCTGTTATAGATCACGAGATTACCACTAGACGCGCAGATGCAGCGGAACCGTCTCGATGTAGACGAACGCGTCGAGGGTAGCAGGCAGTGCAGTTGCTCACGTCCTTCTTGTCCTTCACGTGTGGCTCGTCCGATCCAAGTGCTCCAGATGCAGCACCTCCAAGGTATCCACACGTACGGAGAAGGAAGCGTCGCACGCCGGACTGCTAGGTCCGCGAGTGCGACGAGGAGAGAGCGTTGGCGGAGCGGCTGCTGCTTGAGAGTCGTACCTTTTCAGGAGGGGGTGTGGTCCATATTTATTGGGAGGAACCCCCCCACACCATCATCTATTATCAATACGGGACTAATAGATGGTGTACCCCTTCCAACGCTAATGGGCTTTACAATATTTGTGGCCCATTAGGACTTTTACACCATAATGGATCAAATCTATCTGAGCTCACTAGTGGATCAAATCCAGTTGGCTCTAGGGCATATTTCCAACACCCTCCTTTCTCCTTCTCCGGCGACCTCGCCGGCGGAGAGAAGGGGAGGGAGCCCCTCCAGTTTGTAGATCTACTACTTTTCTAGCTTTTCTAGTTTGTAAGTTGCCTCTATGACTTTATCCCTTAGTGGTGTGTACTACCTAGGGTGCGCCACCGTCGTCGTCGCTGTCTCCAGCCTTCTCGTCGTCGTCGCCTCTGCTACTCAGGTATGTTTAAATAAAGTAGTTCCTTCGCCTCACCTTGTGGATCTCTTCTCCGCTCCTCTCGCTTCGCCTCCGCTCCGAGATCCACCTTTCTCCTCCACACCCCTTCCACCGCAGTTTGGATTCATTCTGGCCGGTGTGGAGTTTGTTCAGGGTCAGCCTCCTCTGCTTTGGGCCTCCCTTTGGGGGATCTGGTTCTGGAGATGATTATTGGTGGTTGTTCTAATGCGAATCATCATCAAACGCTCCGATCTGCCCCAGCATCAGCTCCTGTCACGGCCGCTGGAGTATGCCTTCATCGGTTTGGGATCCCCTTCGGGCGGATCTGGTGCCGGTGATGTCCTCTCAATGGTTGTCCCGACGGATTTGTCTCCGCCCCTTCCGGAGACTACACCGTTGTAGAACGCATCGATCCGCTTCAGTCTCAGCTTTCGTCTGCGTCATCCACCTCTGTGAAGTAGAACCTCCTCATACGGCATCGAGTCTGCTCAAGATCCTTTGTCATCGGCTCGGCAGTGAGCCTCCCACCGGCTCTGAGGTAGACGACCTACTACCCGCCGACGCCAGCATATGTTTCATCCTTCAGTCGTCGACGACGTTCTCCCTCGACGGAGTCTTCAGCCACTTCAAGCCTTTGCATGGCAAGGCCCTTCCGCATCACTACATCCATGCGCCTGAGACACCCCTGTTGCAGTTCACCGGCGATCTACCCTCCAGCGGCTCTCCTGGATCTAGTTGTAGGGACTCTGTTGTAATATGCTCCTTTTCGAAGGGCCTATCTGTAAGATTGCTACTTTAATCTAATATATGTGGTTTTCTTAAAAAAAGACTGCTCCCAAGACGGACATGGCCGCCTGCAATTTCGCGGCTCTGTCGGTATAGTGCATCTGGAAGATTTGTGCGCTAGTGTAGGCTTGTCGCCGGCGACGCACTTGCGCTGCTGATGCGGAGGCGCCACTTGAGCGTGTAGCTTAGTGGTTATAAGAGTCTCAGTAGCACCTGAGGTCCTGAGTTTGACTTCTCGTGGAAGCGAATTTATCCAGCGTTATGCTTTCAGTGGTAGGCGACGTTCCCGTCCACAACGAGGTGTTTGTGGTGACTTCGTCAATTTTGAGGATGTGTCGACTCAATCAGGGGTGTAGCCAAACACTAGGCCAGAAACGATTTGTCCTGGCACAAGTAAATTAGTGTGCTGGTGGGTGTAATTGGCACCCGCCAGCACAGTGGTGCACAGGGGCGCCTGGCCTGCAACCGCCAGCAGTGAAGGCTTAGTGCTAGCGGACGACATAAGCCACCCGCCAGCACAAATGATCCCATTTGTGTTGGCGGGTAGCTTATGTCGTCCGCCAGCGTTGACCTTTACTAGTGGCGGGCGGCATAAGCGTCCGCTAGCACAGTGAATTTAGAAGAAGTTTTAAATACCATCTGCATGAACATGTTATTTCTGTCACCAAGAGTTCAACATGAATTGATTCATCAACAAGTCAAATTCAAACTGAAATATCAACACAAACAACACCTTACAAAGGTTTATTTCACATATACAACATGAGCACACTTAACCAACACAAGTTAAAGCATACTACAGTAGGCCTCACTCACAACACACTGCTGGTCACACTACAACTTGCCCCACTCAGTTTCTAGACAGTCCTGAGAGATAAACACCAAGCACTACACCTAGTATCAAGATCAGAAAAGTTGCAATGGTGCCCTGCATGCATAATCCCTTTTTTTTTCTTGGGCTTCTTCTTCCCACAACCATTCTTCGTCAAATGATAACTAAGCTGCCCTCGTAGATCTCCAGTTCCATCTTCAATTCGTTTGTCAACATCTTCAAATCACTAAACTCCATCTTCAAATCAACAATGGCAAGCTTTAGCTGATTCATTTGTTCCATCATTTCAGCCACAGATTGCATCTGCCCCGGCGGATACACTACACTAGACTGTGCACCACCCACTTGTGGTGCACTAATACTGTTGTACATCTGATGGTTTGCCGGCACCAAATGTGGGAACTTTGTTCTCAAAAGTTGCAGGTATGCACCTTCCCACCAGTATTGGTCACATGAACTAGGGTCGTCCTACAAGAATAATCAACAAATGCAACCTATATATCAACCCTATCAAGTGATCACGGTTTAGGGTAGTTTCATGAAATCTTACCAGGTGGTTGTTCGAGCACTTGTAGTAGATGTAATTTGACTAGCTCTTGAACCAAATCACCCTGATCCGGCACTTGCGGCATTCCACCACGGGGAGAGGCTTGTACTGGCTAAGGCTCGGTGCGGCGGAGCTGCTCGCCATGTCCGTCGAGGAACTCGAGGTCGACGATTGGGTCAACAGCTTGCCTCCCTCCTCCTGTTGCTACTCAGCCACCGCAAGCAGTGACGGCGGCAGGGGCGCACGAGTAGCGGCAGCAGCGGTTGCGGGCCGGGGCTCACGCGGCTGGTTGCGGCGGTGGAGGGCGCGGCTGCGTCGGGGCCTCACCAGGGTTAAAAAACCGGTACCGGTCTGGTTTACCACGCTCGAAAAACCAGTCTGGTTAACCGGTGGACCGGACCGGTTAGCTGGTTTAGCCTTTTCTTAGTTTCGGTTCTGGGTGGTTAACCGGGGTTTTTTGCTACCGGACCGGACCGGTAAGACCGGTTACCGCGGTTTTCCGGCCGGTAGCAAACCATTTTTTTTAACCCTGGGCCTCACGAGCGGTTGCGGAGGGAGCTCACGAGCGGCTGCGACGCGGGCTCACGTGCGGTTGCGGCGGCGGGGCACGAGCGGTTGCGGCGGCTAGGTTTGGGAGCAAAGCAGTGTGGTGTGCTCCCAACCCATTCCGAGAGGGGCAATTTAATTCCAACCAGACAACCCACTGTCCTGGCGGGTGCCTTAAGTGCCCGCCAGCAGAGATGTTAGTGCTGACGGTCCACATGAGCCACCGCCAGCACATAATATGTCTATATTTTTTTAAGTATTTGCCATACTAGGAAGAACTGGGATGCATCTTCAGAAGAATGTGTTTGAAAGCACAATCAGATTCTTAGGCTTAACAGGAAAGGTAAAGGATGGACTGAAGTCAGGTAAGGATCTTATTGACCTAAAAATTAGGCTAGAGCTCCACCCGCAACAACGTCCTAATGGTAAGCAGTACTTTCCACCTGCTAGCTACAACTTAACACAACATGAGAGGTTGGCTATCTGCAAATGCTTGCTCGGGCTGAAAGTGCTTACCGGATTCTCATCCAACATCCGATCACTAGTTGTCGGTGTTTTAACCCGGCAACCTACCAAGAGGAGTACCCGAGGTAGACGTTTGTGGCCTCGCCGAGATCGGGAACTCGAAGGAGAGACACGTGGCACACAATTTAGACAGGTTCGGGCCGCGAGGTGCGTAATACCCTACGTCCTGTATGCTGCGTAGCTCTGGATTGATTGGGTGTGTTTACAAGATGATGCGGATAGGAGATAGGGGTCCCTGCCTCGCCTTATATAGTCCGGGAGGTAGGGTTACAAGTCGGTTTGGGAAGGAGAGTACTAGTCGTACATGGCTAGGAGTACTCTACATGGATCCGGACATGTCTAGCTTCCTAACCGAATACTAGCCCTCTGTATGCCTTGTGCTTCACGCCATCTGGTGCCGTGCAGCCCAAGTCGAGTAGTCCCAGGGGCCCACGCAGTAGTTGGTCCCGGTACCCGCTGAGTAGTGGGCCCAGGGATGTCCGTACGACAAGCCCCCGAGTACTTTGTAGTCGAGTAGGATGTCTTCGAGTAGTCTTGACGGCTTTGGCGAGTAGTCCTAGAGCGTCCCCGAGTTCCACAAGCCGAAAGTCCTCAAGAATGCTTGAATCATCCCGAGGCTGGAAGGTACTCCAGCTGATCTTTGAGTAGTCTTGAAGTCTTCTCGAGTAGTCCCCAAGCGTCCCCGAGTGCTTCTCTCGAAGGTCTTCAATAGTACTCGTGATGTCTTGATGAAAAACCATATGGAAAATGCGATTCGGAGAATCACATTCCATATGGAATGTAGCCCCCGAGCCTTAGGTCGAATCGTAGATTCAAGCTGAGGGTCAATATGAAGTTCTGCCAATCATATCCCGAAAAATCCAGAGAAAAAACCGAAGGATACGTGGCACGGAGCCCCCGAGCCTTGAGTCGAGTACTTTCTCTCGAATTGAAGGGTCATCTTGACTGTAGAATGTGTCCTGAGTGGGATCTTGATCTGGTGTAGCCCACTGAATCCGTCGATTGTAGTCGAGCCCCCGAGATTGAGAGCATCGAGTACTGGAATACGAAGGGTCAGCCCGTCACCGCTGAGTCAGCCGCCTGAAACTTATCCGCTCGTTCGGAACTGAGCCGCTTGGTGGCTTATAAATAACATGTGAACCCCTTTATGGTTTTTCACTCCCAGCGGTTGCATTTCTCTGAGTTTAGATCTGAGTCACTGCCCCCTGCACCTCTGCTGTCGCCGCCACTAAGTAGATTGGATCTACTTCCACGCTGCCACCGTAGTCCACCCTCCTCCACAGCCCCCGAGCAAATGCGAGTGAAGACGCTCGTGACTCAAAGGATGAAGGGGTCTCCAGCGAAGAGCACCAAGACCGGCGCATCGAAGAAGAGGAGCCGCGATGAAGCCGGCGATGTCGTCCAGTCGTCGTCGTCGCCGCCCCCTCCACTCCGTCGAATCCGGCGAAGGAGTGGAAGAAAGCGAAGCTGAAGACCGAGGACATCCTCGCCCTGGTCAACAGCGGATTCCTCCGCGAGAAGGAAATGGATTTGTGGCGCACCGCCACTGGAGATCCGTACCCGATGGAGAAGAACCCGGATGAGATCCCGATGTTCTCACGGTTCGTGGAGCGCGGACTCACACTGCCGGCGAGCGACTTCTTCAAGGGGATGCTCCGGTACTATGGGATCGAGTACCTCAACCTCAACCCCAACGGTATATTCCACGTCCCCATCTTTGTGCACTTCTGCGAGGCGTTCGTGGGGATCAAGCCCCACTGGATCATGTTCTGGAAGTTCTTCTGATTGAAGCCGCAGCCGAGCACGGACGACCCCCGAGTAGTTGGAGGTGTTGGGGTGCAGATGCGCGAAGATGCCGCCGGGCAGTACTTGCCGTACAAGCTTATCGACTCCAACCAGGATTGGAAGTCGAAGTGGTTCTACATCAGCAACCACCACCCGGAGCTTCTGAAGCCGAGTGGTCGTCAACCGAAGCATGCGCCATGGTTGAACTCGGAGCCCACCATGCAAGAAGGCCTCCAGCTACCTGCGTTGCTGGAGAAGATCAAGGCCTTGAGGGAGGCCGGACTGAGGGCCGAGCATGTGGCCTTCAGTTTCATGAAGAGGAGAGTGCAGTCGCTGATGGCACGAGACCACCTCGGCTACGAGTACACTGGTGATGAAGACTCATCGCGGATGCCTGGTGAGGACGTCGACGATCGAATGGCTGGGGAAGGTCTTCAAAGACATGCCCGCGTACACGCCGTGCCCCGTGCCAGAGTACTCCGCGGCACGGCCGCCAAATGAGGTTAGTAGTCGTGGCTAGAGCCCCCGAGTACTAATTGCCTGTGTAGTCGTACTTATGCTTGCTTGATCTTGTAGGACGATCTGAAGAAGTACATCTCCATCCCGCCCTCCCCCCACGGCTTGAGAAACAAACACAGGGGAAGGCGGAACCCAAGGCGAAGGAGCGCCGAGAGGTCGGTGAAGGCGATGATGCCGTCGTCATCGAGGACAGCTCCGACGACGAAGACGAAGAGACGCTGCAGCAGCGCTTCCAGCTCCGATCTAGGTTTAGCCGAGCTGGGATGCCGCATGTGCCAGTAGTCGAGAAGCCGGCCAGTCCTGAGGCGAGCTTACCAGTGCACCAAGGAAGCCCTGCAACGTGGCGCATAAACGCGCTGTGAAGAAATTGAAGGTGTCGGAAGCCACCACACAAGAGGTGAGTACTGCGACTAGAGTAGTCAAGTACTGACGATGAGTAGTCTGTTGCTGACTGTGTGACTTGTATTGTTGCAGGCAGGGTTCCCCAAACCGTGGGAAGTCCGGTTCCCACGAACCAAAAAAACCGGCCAGTTTACCGGTGAAACCGGCCGGTTCGCTGAGGTTAGAAAATTTTAGGTTCGGTTTAGGGGTGGGAACCGGACCGGTTTAGGTACTAGGCCAGACCGGTACCACCGGGAACCGGCCGAACCGGACCGGTTCCCACCGGTTTTGTCAACCCTGGTTGCAGGACATCCCTTCCTCGGACCCTGCTGATCAGGACGAGGAAGAAGTCTGGGAGACGGTGGGGGCGATGGCTGGGAGTACCAGCCCGCCTCCGGCTACTGAAGATATTGTGCCGGAAGGGGCGCAGGAGCAAACCGCCGCTGTGGAGAACCAGCCACAGCCGTCGGCCGAAGAAGTACAGGGCCCTCCTCCTGCTGTTGCCGTGGCCGATGGGCAGCCAGAGGAGAGAGTAGAGGAGCCTCTGGTTGAGGCAGGAGCCGCTAGTGAGCCTGGCATTGTAGATATCACCAGGATACTGGGCGCCCCGACCGTAACTGTAGTGCGGTCAACTCTGTAAGTTTCCGGAACTCTCGAGTAGTCGTTTTCCATCAAGGTCATAGTGTTGATTGGATAATCCATGATGCAGGAAATCCACCGACTTGTCGTGGGATGAGGCGGAGACAAGTACAGCTGCCGATGGTGAGAACCGCTCGGCGGAAGTACGGGAGTCCACGCCACCACCACAAGCCGAAGCCTCAGCAGAGCCGGGGCTTGAAGAAGCCACCCTGGTGGGAGGTACGTGTTGACACCGTTTTTTCGAAAAACATGTCAGAAAAGGATAAGGAGAAGCAGCCGATGAAAAACAAAGTGTAATCAGCCAATTGAGGAAAGAGAAGGACGGTCAACAAGATTCGTTGATAGTCAGAGGGATTCGACCCTGACAGTGGGCCAGCGGGTCAAAGCGATCGGCCGATGGTCAACCAGAAGATCGGCCGATGGAGAGGAAGAAGGCGGTAATCAAGGAGATACGCCAGAAGGAAAGCATGGTGGAGGCGGGTCAATAATCTACGATTGGCGACGGGTCAAGAGTCAGTTTTTAGAAGGTCTTTGACTCCTACGAGAGTCCTTTCTATTTTTAGTAGTTTTCGTTTTTCTTCAGATGCAAGTAAACAGTGCCGTAATCGGCTAGGAGTCGGGTTGTCCTCAGGACATAAATAGCGACCCTGCGTGGTCGGAAAAAAGTGTACACACCAATATCAAACAAACCGCCTCCGGGCAAACCCTTTACTTTACAACATCTACTTTACAGCATCTACTTTTATAGCATCTACTTTTCGGTGACTTCGCCATTGCGATTTTCTCTTTTCTACAACGCCGTGCTACGAGTTCGTCGGGCTGCATCAACTGACCTCCGGCAAGCTTGTGCGTACCGTTTTACCGAATAACCCTAGGCTTTAACCTCCGGGCGCATCGCTGAGGTTTCGTCTAGTTCTTTATTCACCCCTTACCAATATTAGCTAGATCTGCAAGTTTTCGTACCAATTCTTGTGGTTTTAGCTATTATCTTTATCCCACTTGATTTAGATCCTATCGGCTTCTAACACCGCAGCCGATTCCGACCTACTCGAGTGCTGACGTCACGATCGGCCGATCCCAGCCGATCCATCTATTCACATACCCGCACTTCGGTCGCTCTCGAGCCGGCTGATCCCGCTTTTTACCTGTATCGGCCGATTGACTGGTACACGTGTCGCTACAAGGCCATCGGTTCTCTAGCCAATCCCTAATATTTTCCATTGTCAATCAACAGGTCAGATTGGCTGGCACGCCTCGCTACAGACCGGGGAGTCACGTGTGCTACGCGCGGAGGTGACATCCTATTTTCGCGTCAACACACTTTTGGCACCCCCCTTGGGACTCGAAAAAGTCAACAATGACAAAGAACACGAAGACTGGTGCTTCTGAGATTGATCCTGACAATGTCCAAGCGATCACCAGGGATCAGTTGAAGGATACAGACAAAGCTGAGTTCGAAGCTCACATGAAACATTATGAAGAGCTTTGCCTGGCATCATACGGTCAGACTAAAGGTGGAATCTTCAAGAAGAGTCCGTTGCCTACGCCTAAGCAAGTCACCTCCTCAGCCGATCCTGAATCACTTCAGGACATGATGACTAAGGCAATGCATCAGACGATGATTGATCAAGCTAAGGTTTTTGCCAATACGTTTCAAAATAGTCTGATCGAAGCACTCAAGAAAGGAGCAGAAGGAGGATATCTGGGGCCTGCATATTTTCAACCAAACTGAACTCCTCCAGTGTTCCAACATGACCAATCGGCTGCTCCGCCGATTGATGATCCAACAGTGAAGGTTGTACCGTCTCCACAGGCTGCTCCTGGTTCTTCATCGGACTTCCAACCGATTCAGAATCAAAGTGGTGATGGGAAAGCCAAAGACCCTGCCGTCACAATGCCAGTACAATCTAACGTCCAGGATCAGATGTTCCTAGTGCAGAATCAACATCAGAAATATCCTGCGATGAGAGATCAAGACGGAAGGCTTGCAGGATGGGGCTTACCTCGTGATTATTTTGAGAATGATATCTCAAATTTTCTTGAGCCTCATCCTGAGGAAATTCCAGAAGTGAAGTACCCACAGTCTTATCAAGCCACGTTGGTGGTACTCCAGGAACTGTGCACATGAATGGGGAGGGAGTAGTGTTTGTCTACTTCAATCACGGGAGTAAAGCTTTTGAAAGAGTCAAGATCAGTCCAGCTCATGCTCATATGGTCATACCGACAGAGAAAAGAGCTCCCGTTCCACCTCAGAAACCAACTCCTGTTCAGCCTCAGAAATCAGCTCAGCAGCCGATACTAGGGATGCCCGTGCAAACTGCTCTACTACAGCAGCCGACACTAGGGATGCCTGTGCAGACTGCCCCACTTCAACAATCAATGTCAATGCAGCCTATCTTAACCCCAGCTAACACAGTGGCTCATACAAGATCATCGCCTCAGCAGCCGATCAACCAAGGGGTGACAGGACAGCCAATTCCACAGGTGGATCCTACACAAGTGCTACAAACACTTCTGAATCAATTGGCTATTTCAAGCCAGTTGAATTTGCAGCAATCAACCCCATCGGCTGGTCAGCCGATCGGACAGACTCCACCCGTTGCAAATACGCAGAGTTCTTCTGGGACAGGAACATCAATGGTACCAAATTCACAGTCAAGAATCTTAGAAGAACGGCCTCCAGAGACTCCAGCTGATATACAAGCAATTGAACAAGTGTCTGCTGAATTGAAGTCTCACATGAAGGAGGAGCTGATCGACCACTTCTCAGAAATGCTGCCGAAGCAATATGGGATAAAACCCAAGCAGCAGTCCTGCATGTACAGGACACCGTATCCATCTGGCTATGATCAAATACCATTCCCTCCAAGATTCAAGGTGCCAGACTTCACCAAGTTCTCTGGGCAAGATGAAATATCCACTATGGAGCATATCACTCGATTCATCATCCAATGTGGAGAAGCAGGGAACATTGATGCACTCAGGATATGTTTGTTCTCTTCATCTCTATCAGGGCCAGCATTCTCATGGTTCACATCACTGCCAGCTAATTCTATCATCAAGTGGTCCGATTTGGAACAGCAGTTCCACAATTACTTCTTCTCTGGCATCCATGAGATGAAGAAAACTGATCTGACCAGGCTCAAGCAAAGGAACGATGAAACAGTTGCTGGATTTGTTTAGAGATTCAGAGAAGTCAGGAACAAGTGCTATAGTCTGAATCTGGGAGACAAACAACTGGCTGAGTTAGCTTTCCAAGATCTCTTGTCAACCTTGAGGGAGAAATATGCATCACATGACTTCGAGAGTCTCAGTCAATTGGTCAGTCGAATGAGTCAGGAAACTGCAAAGTCCTATGAGCCTAGAAGAAACTTTCAGAAGAAGGTGTCTTATGTGGACTACTCTGATTCAGAAGATGAAGACAATATGATAGGACTTGCAGAGTGGGTCAAAGGCAAGAAGACAGTGTCCTGTCCCTTTGGCAAGAAAGAACCAGAGAAATTCGGCTTTGATATCACTAAGGCCGATAAGATATTTGATCTATTGCTTCAACAAGGGCAGATTAAACTCTCCCAGTTCCATACTATACCATCTGCAGAGGAGCTGAAGAGGATGAAGTATTGCAAGTGGCATAATGCAACATCACATGACACCAATGATTGCAAAATTTTCAGACAGCAGATCCAATCAGCTATTGAGCAAGGGAGGCTTAAATTTGAAACTCCTTCCAAAACTGAAAAGCCGATGAAGATTGATTAGCACCCCTTCCCAACTAACACAGTTGAGGTGTCTAGCAAAGACACGTCACGAGTTAAGTTGCTGACGTCTGATTCGGCTCAAAATAAAGGAGCTGTCGATCCCAAAGTACGAGTAACCGCTGCCGATGTCAAAGGAAAAGGGTTACTACTTGAAGAAGGAGATTTGAAGCCATGCCGGCCTGTCACGTCCCAGATGCTGATCAACAAATTCCAGCGTCGACAGGAGAAAGCAAGGGGAAGAGAAGAGTGGGCACGGCGTAACAAAGGACATTGGAGATGTCCGTTCTTCAAGTATTGCTAGGAAGAAGGGATCAAACTGCCAACGGCAGAAAACTATCCAGAATGCAACAGGGCTTACAATAATAGCAACTCATCCAAAAGGGCTTGCTTTAATGACGAAAGACCTGCAGCCAAAGATCACCGTGAATTCAGCAATCAACGGATCTCAGTTCACGATCGGCTGGGGGGCAAGGCCAGCGTCCACGATCAGCTGGGGGGCAAGGCTAACGTTCATGATCGGCTGGGAGGCCGAGTCAATGAAGAGTCAAACAATCGGCTGGAAGAGATGGCCGATTCTCTGGTCCCTGATGAAGATATCATGTGCCGAGCTCCTGAACGTCGACGCACACTACAACTGGACGATGAAGGGTCAAGCCAAACACGTAAGAAGCCCAATCCACAGTGGTGTCCAGATGGCTTGACCAAATCCCAGAAATGGAGAGTCCAGCACTTACATCAGCTAGAACAGCAAGAAGAAGCAGAGAGACACGTGCTGGACAAGAAGAAGGTTCGGTCTAAAGTTTGGCGCCCAAAGCCCAAGGCCGATGATGGGAAGGATGACAAACCACTGGCTGATATAAACATGGTTGTTTTCCTACCAAAGGAGTTCATGGCTCCAGTTGATTCAGATGTGTCCGATGAAGAACTTGGCATGGCTCAGTTGACACTGGAACCTAGACAAGCTATCTTTGAGAAGCCAGAAGACGAGAAGAGACAACATTTGAAGGCTTTGTTTCTCAAAAGATTTGTCAACGGGAAGCCAATCACCAAGATGCTTGTGGATGGAGGAGCAGCAGTCAACCTGATGCCGTACACGATGCTGCGCAAGATTGGGAAGTCTGACGAACACTTAACCCAAACCGACATGATGTTAGTGGACTTCGAAGGCAACATTTCTCCAACTCAAGGAGCAATCTGCGTGGAACTCACCATCGGCAGTAAGACCCTTCCAACTGCTTTCTTTGTCATTAAAGGGAGGGGGTCTTATAATCTACTGCTGGGCCGGGATTGGTTACATGCAAATTGTTGCATATCATCTACAATGCATCAATACATCATCCAATGGATCAGAGATTCAGTGGAGGTGGTACAAGGAGAAACCTCCTTGACAGTGGTAGCTACAGAAGCACAAGGATGGACCTATGATCAGGTAAGCTGCATATCTGGAAAAGCATGGGATACCAAGTATCTCAAAGTGTCTGATTTTGGACTAAAGCCAGTTCAAGCAGTCGGCTCTGATAATGAGACTTAATGGATCAGTTCATTGAAGACGAAGGGAAGCTTAGGCACGGAGTCACAGCAGCCGATGGATTAGTCGCCCAAGTGTACAAACAGCTATGTAAGCCGATTGTCTTATCGTGCCTGTCGGCCGATCGAGTTTTCGAGCTACAGCTGATTGCAATGTAATCGTTTCTAGTAGAATAGCCGATATCTGTAAAGAATCGCCTTTAGTGCAAAAAATGTAAAACCGATGTACAAAATCAATATATTCGGTTATAGCCGATACATGTATCGCCTTCAGAACAAAATAAATACATTTTTGTCTCTTCTGTTTTGGATTACAATGATATTGCAACTCAGATCTACAGATTACATACATTCTCAAGAGGTTACAAGGGGGGCATTGTCCTAATCTCCAGTATGATGAGGATATTAAATCGATGAATGAGAAAAGGACACAACGAAAAGGAAACGGAAGATTAAGATCTTCACCCGATTCTGCAATCTTCCGCCAGAAGGAGCCCGAGTTGATGACCAAGATGGCTGTTCCTTTGGCACACTCTTCCTCTGATAAATGTGCAGCAAGACACCCTACCTGTCTCTTTTTCCCAAAGCCAGGTCCTCACAAGGATTCTTCTGGCTATAATGCCTCCTGGATTTTCAAAAGGAGGCAAAGAAGAAGAGGGGTCGCTACACTGCTTCACAAGAATTCTTCTAGCTATGAAGGAGAAAGAGAAGAAAGGAACAGTCATACAGCAAGAGTCTGTAATCTATCTGAGTTGGTTGAGACATGGTCGATGAGAGTGAGTTTCTCCATCGAGCTTCAGGCCTATTTATAGCCCAAATGGCAGAAGGGATAACTACAAAAGGGAATTGAAAAAGGGAAAATGAAAGGCATCCGATACAATCAAAGCAGGAACAGTTTCCCCGTGAAAGTCTCAGACTGAGCAATTGGCAGGCATGCAGCGGCTAGCTTTGAAGGAGGATTGAATAATACTGTGTGGCCCTACTCTGTACTCCAGAAGAGGAGACTCTCAGGATTCCTTTCTCTCAACATTTCCAGCAACAACGATAAGCTTTGATGCATCATTAGGATACAAGAACTCTTCAAGAAGAAACTTGTCAAGGAATGGGAATGGTTGCATCTTCCTGGAAGCACTCTGGAGGAGGCTTGCCTCTTATTCCTAATGGAAAACTAGTATGGTTCATAGTCAAAAGATTATGGTGCTACATGAGGAGTAGGCTACCATTTTATAGCAGGGAAGTCGAACCAGACCATAAAAAGAGCACCTACAAGTATGGGTGGGAATTCATCACCGGAAAGTGGTACATTAAATCAAATATCAATCAAGAGGTGATGATTTTCATTCATAAAAGGCCGATTGCATCGGCTGATAGGACATCAGAATTTAAAGGAGGCTCTTGGCCTTGTCTAGCTCTACTCTAACTTGGGCTATTTCTTCACCTACACGATCCAATTCCTGTAGGAGAGCTGTCCTCCTGGCTTCGAGGACCTCCAACTTCTCTTCCTTGTTGGCAATCACCAGACGGAGACCGCGTTCTTGTCTAGATGGGTGGTTTGGCCGATTCGCACCAAAGGCGTTGATGTTCGAAACGATCTTTTCCACAGTATCACGGTTTGGAGACTGAGAAAAGAAGAAGCATCAGGGAAAGAGATCATGAGCATAAAGAAAAGAAAGGAAAAACCAACCTGATTCACAAAAGAGGAGAAAGAAGAAGAAGCCATTGCAAAAGAAAGATGACGGTTCTAAAGGACTAAAGAAGGCTTGCGATATATAAAGGCCGATTGAAATGTTCGGTCAAAGCAATTAATGCGGAGCGTTGGGAGTTGGCCAAGAAAAGGCCAATCACAGTTCACAAAACTACAAGTAAAGTTTAAACTATGCCTAAAAGATGAATGGCATTAATGAGATCCAGGCGCAGCTGGTCGACCGCTTCTATCTCTTGACGATCGGCATCGGCCAAACCAGGAATCGGCTGTTCTTGTTCACGAAGGGCTTGGGCTTGCTGTGCAATGGAGTCCCCCTGTTCTTGCATAGTAGTTATGGTGCCTGGAAGATCTGCAAGCTTCTACTCCTCAGCTGTCAAGTCTTGCTGAACCTGACTAAGCTCTTTCATCAACTCAGCTCGACGCCTCTTCAAACGATCAATGCTACTGACGATATCAGGGCGAGAAGAAGTCAGAAATTCAATCCTGTTGTCAAGATCGGCCATACTACTGTCCAACTTCTCCCTATCCTGGGTAAGTTGCTCTTGACGTCTCCTCTCATCCAGCCGATCTTGAGCTTCTTGAACTATGAGCTGCCGATTCTCAATAAAAGCAACTTAGAGCATCTTTGCCTTGAGATCTCTGGGTAACTGGCTTTGGATCTATTTAAATATAGTCCTAATTGGCTCAGCATCTTGTACAAGTTGGCCAATATCCTGGTTCAACAATGGCAACATCTCGATCAGCTTGGTCTTCACTTCATCTGGAAGAATAACTGCCAAAGTACCCTGAAAAGGAGACAAGTTTGTTAGACCTCCAGAGAAAACAAAAGAATTGAAGAAGAAATTCGAAGAAATCAGGAAGTTTGTCTTTACAGTAGAGGATGTTACTTGAATCTGGGCAGTTAGTTTTTCAGCCGATGATGATTCAGAAATTTCAACAATCGGCATTTTTGGTTGATCACCGGTATCTTGTTGAAGATCACCCGAAGACTTGTCATGAACCTCTGTCGATGTCTTGACAATATCCTGGAACAAAGACAAGGAGTTAGAGGATGAGAGTAATAAAGAAACAACTAATGCAGTTTGTACCTCAGCTGGTTGTTCAGTTTGGAGATCGGCTTGTTCAGGAGAACGCCGAGGCTGGGTAATAGGAGCATCTGAAACATCGGTCCTCTGAGTATCAGTTTGTTCAATTGATGAAGTCAGGGTGTCATCAACCAGGCTCTCCATAATTTTATCTGGTTCAGTTTGCTCAGACGGCTCAATCAAAATATCATCAATTGAAATTTCTTGAATTGGCTCCAGGATTGGACGTTGATCAGGGTCGGCATTACCAGTCTGTGTTGACTGGCTTGAAGACTGGACAGAAGAGGAAAATGATCAATCAGAAAATATAGAAAAGGAGAGGGAAAAGGCAGAAGTCAGTACCTTGAAGGCACTTGCTAATGCTCTGGCCATATCAGAGGCATCAACAACCACAGTGTCAATTTTCCTCTTTGTTTTACGGGCAAGAGTCTTGCTAGATCCACCTTTCCTCTTAAGCATCGACAAAGGCAAATTATCCGGAGCGGGATTGGTTTTAGGACCTTGCATGACTGAGGAAATCGAAGGGGCTTTATGGCCAATATATGGTGCCCGTCTTGGTGGCCAATACTGAATCGGCTTGCCACTTCTGCTGACAGCAGGAGGCTCTGTAGTTTCAGGCTGAAAAGGAAAAGAGGATATAACAATCTGGATACATTCAAGCAAATACATAAATTAATCAAAAGAAAGTTACCTCATCAGTCGATGCATGATACGCAGAGTCCAACTTCTCACAATAGATTCTTGGAGAGACACAGAAGAGGTGATCACACCATTCTGCCCACCAGATGTTAAAGAGGGAAGAAGAGAAGCTGGAAAATCTCCAGGAAGCAAGATCGATGGTGGAAGAATCAGGAACCCGATCCAAAAGACGCTGATAATAAGTACCACTAGGAATAATCTCCCGTGACTTAATCAAATCAGAGAAGTAAAGGCCAATCGGCAGCTGGCCAAACCCCAACCGGCGAGCACACACCGAAGGATTATAAAATTCGTAAGTGGCCGATTGATCTTTTCCAAAGATACAGGAAGGGAGGAACCCTGGCTTAATGATTTCCACAAAAGCGATTATGTCTTCATCATCTTTGTGGATATCATCGAAGTTGAATGTGGTCTCGAAATAGGTATCATCATCTCTATATGCAAACCAGATGATGGATTCTGAATTAAAGCCGAGGTAAAAGCTTCTAAAGTGTTCTGCAATACGGGAAGGAATCCTCTTATGTCCTGGAAAAACAGAAACAACCTCTCCGAAGTTCATGCATCGGCGCCTCACAATTTGGACACCGTCTGGTTGATCTCCTGGAAAACGCTGATCAAAGATATTTTGTTCCAATCTATCTCAGAGGTGAAGATTCAACCACATATTGATAAACCAACAAGGACCTCCCGGAGTGCCTATTGGAGAATTAGTCGACAGACTCACTGCCACTTGATGAAGAAGGTTGTAAACTGCACCCAAAAGGTATTTTCTAAGGGGGATGTGATTGCCAGCAGCCAACTGTTCGGCCACTATCTGATAATTGGCAGTGGGGCCAAAAGTCTTGCCACAAAAGACAAAATTTTCAAGCCACATGTTCAGAAAAGCAACATGTTCCCTATGGCCCACGGTTCCCTCTTTTTTGTGCTCAGCAATGTAGTCGGACCATCCACCTGTGTTCTTGTTCAGCTGGTGAGAAGGTTTATCATTACGGCGGCTAAAGAGAATATCTGAGGAGGAGATATCTAAACCGGTCAACAGGAGAACGTCGGCCAAGGTTGGAGCCATCGGCCCATGGCCAAATAAAAAGGCGTTAAGCGCATCGGACCAGAAATAAGAGGCAGCTATCAGAAGATATTCATTCCGGGACATTTCAGACAAAGATAGGGTGATACATTGACTGATCTTATACTGTTCCCAGGAATCCCTGTTCTTCGCAGACACTCTGCGGTACCAATCTCTCCACCCTTTAACATAACCTGTCCAAGACCTAAAGCAGTTGTCCCAATCAGCCAGATTCAAAGAAGCATGCTTGAAGGGGATTCGGCCAGTTTCAAAATTTATCATTTCAGTAGGGTCAACATCACCCATTGGGCCAAGAAAAGCAAGACCAGGTTTGTCATCAACGGGGATGATGAGATTAGATCTAAGTCCCTGAAGGAATGAATAAAGGTAAAGACTTCAGGCAAAGCGAGGCAGCGGCATTAAGTAAAAGCAAGGGGGAGAAGAAATACCGGAGGAACTGAAGTGAGAGACGCCTTCGGAAGTGCAGAAGCAGAGTGGGAACCTCCGGTGGAGCTTGAAGACGCCATGAATCAGCAGAGGAACTTTTAAGCTTAGGGTTCGTCGCCTGAAAGCTTGAACTATTTAAAGCGACGAGATTCAGGGAGAAAAGGGAGCCGAAGCAGTTGTATTTATGGCCCCTAAAGATCTGTTGAGATTTTACGGCCGACTTCGAATCAAGGAAGATAACGGATTCGAGGAAATTTCAGAGCAAAAAAGATCATTTACTCCGAAACTGGGGGGCATGCGTTGACACCGTTTTTTGGAAAAACAGGTCAGAAAAGGATAAGGAGAAGCAGCCGATGAAAAACAGAGTGTAATCGGCCGATTGAGGAAAGAGAAGGATGGTCAACAAGATTCGTTGATAGTCAGAGGGATTCGACCCTGATAGTGGGCCAGTGGGTCAAAGCGATCGGCCGATGGAGAGGAAGAAGGCGGTAATCAAGGAGATATGCCAGAAGGAAAGCATGGTGGAGGCAGGTTAATCTACGATTGGCGACGAGTCAAGAGTCAGTTTTTAGAAGGTCTTTGACTCCTGCGAGAGTCCTTTCTATCTTTAGTAGTTTTCATTTTTCTTCAGATGCAAGTAAACAGTGCCGTAATCGGCGAGGAGTCGGGTTGTCCTCGGGACATAAATAGCGACCCTGCGTAGTCGGAAAAAAGTGTACACACCAATATCAAATAAACCACCTCTGGGCAAACCCTTTACTTTACAACATCTACTTTTACAGCATCTACTTTTCGGCGACTTCGCCATTGCGATTTTCTCTTTTCTATAATGCCGTGCTTCGAGTTCGTCGGGCTGCATCAACTGACCTCCGGCAAGCTTGTGAGTACCATTTTACTGAATAACCCTAGGCTTTAACCTCTGGGCGCATCGCTAAGGTTTCGTCTAGTTCTTTATTCACCCCTTACCGATATTAGCTAGATCTGCAAGTTTTCGTACCAATTCTTGTGGTTTTAGCTATTATCTTTATCCCACTCGATCTAGATCCTATCGACTTCTAACACCACAGCCGATTCCGACCTACTCGAGTGCTGACGTCACGATCGGCCGATCCCAGCCGATCCATCTATTCACATACCTGCGCTTCGGTCGCTCTCGAGCCGGCTGATCCCGCTTTTTACCTATATCGACCGATTGGCTGGTACACATGTCGCTACAAGGCAATTGGTTCTCTAGCCGATCCCTAATATTTTTCATTGTCAATCAACAGGTCAGATTAGCTGGCACGCCTTGCTACAAACCGGGGAGTCACGTGTGCTGCGCGCGGAGGTAACGTCCTATTTTCGTGTCAACAGTACGCACCTTGTTGCCGCGAATACTTGTCGTGTAGTGTAGTCATATCCTCTGCTGTGACTGAATTGATCTGAGCAGGACCACAAGCCGAAGGAGCGGTGATCCCTGAAGCGGTAGCCGTGGAAACGGCTGCTGTTGAGGCGGCGGCTACGGAACCAGTTGTTGAGCCGGCAACCTCAACAGCCCCCCGGTCGGTGACTTCGTCAGCCCCCGAGCCAAGGGCAGAAGCATGAGTTGACCCGCAACCTGAAGTAGGGACTGAAGTCGTCGTTCGTGAGGTGATGATAGAAGACGCGGCGCCGCTTCGCTCGGCGCCAATGCCAGAGACGGGACCTCGAGCCGCGGAGGTCTCGAGTTGCTAGATGATGAGCTGATCGACCCGACCTTCGTGTCCCTGAGCACGGAGTCGTGGTGGCACACAGAGAACTGGATCAAGGTACGTTGCGAGTACCCTGAATTGTCTTGCATTATTGAGTGCTGAGTACTGATTGAACTTTGGGTCTTGCGCAGGGCCTGGTGGAGAGATCCCGCCAGAAGACCGACCTCTTGAAAGGGTACGGTGACACGGTCATCCGAGCTGAGACTCTGGAGAAGGAGCTAGACAAGTCAAAGAAGCACTCAGAGCTGCTCCAATCCAAACTTGATAGCACCTTCGCCCAGTACCATAACGAGGTACAAGAGATGCAGGCCAAAAGGGATGACCTGATCAAGAAGAACAAGACTCTGCGCCAGAAAAACAAAGGTATGCCCTCCGCCGTGATCACTGAGTACTTGTTGTAGAGCTTATGTGTAGTTTGAGACCATTGATGAGTTGTCTGTAGATCTTGAGGTGAGAGTCGACCAGTTGAAGGCTTCTGAGACGGACCTCAAGAACATCGTCTACCGGGAGACCGACCGCCAAGAGGTACTGAGTACGACTATGCACAGTTGCGCCATGAGTGCATCAAGCATATTGAACTCCGCGAAGCCTCTGATCTTGACCTTGTGCGCTGTTACAAATCTCTGCAGAAGCTCAATGAAGACTGCGAGAAGCTGCGGGGGCAACTGAAGGAACTTGAAGAAGCCGCACTTCCAATCGCGAGGCTGTTGGTCCCTCATCCAGGCGGTCCCAAGATAGCGCCTCTCGTGGATAGGCTGAAGGAAGCTCCCGGGCGCCTGGCAACATACGTCAAGCATTTGGCGAAGTCGATACCAAACCAGGTACTCGCCTTCATGAAGTCGTACTTCCCGAAGGCACCAGTGGATGTGGTGGCTGGGGGTCTTGCGGCGAACTGCACGGATGAGCAGTACAAGACCCTGCTGGAGGAGATGGAGCCTATCGCGGAACAAGTCGCGGACAAGCTAAACCTTCAGTAGATGTACCTGTAGAAGTAGCTTATTGTACAGGGTAGTTGGTGTAAGACAAACAAATTAGTCAGAAACTTGTTTGAATATGAATGAAGTTGATCCATTTCTATGCTGTAATGAGTACTCGTTGCCGCCGTTTGCATCGAAGCGTGCGGAGTACCAAGCCATTGGAGAGGTAGTGAGTAGTAGTACTCAATAGGATCTGCCTAGTTAGGAGGCACAGTAAACAAGTTGAGTAGAATCAAACTTTATTGCTGGTGAATAAGTACACCTGGATGGCCTGGGACGTTACAAATAGGAAGTCGCCCGGACCCGAAGGCCGCCTACAGCTAAGTAGTTGCTAGGGTCCTTGGACCGCTTACAGCTGGAGATTCGTTAGTAGCCGTTGTAGCTGGATCAAAGAAGTACGTGGTCTGTAGACCGCCGCGCAAGCCCGTAGGCTACGAGCAGCCCAAGATCCGTTAGTAGCTGTTAACGCTGGATCTTGGATAGAGGTAGTCCGTAGACTAGTGCTAGGACCGAGAGGCCGCTTACAGCGAGGAGTCCGTGAGTAGCCATGTAGGCTGGACTCGTAGATAGATAGTCGAGCGACTACGCGTAGAAGCGTCACAGCTGGTCAACGTTCCATGAGTTGCTGATGTCGTCACCTTCAAGTGTCTGGAGATGATAGGAGCCTGGTCCAGTCACCTTGGAGACTGAGAAGGGACCTTCCCACGGTGAGCTGAGCTTGTGTAGTCCGTCTGTGTTCTGGATGCGACGGAGGACTAGGTCGCCAACGTTAATGGAGCGTTCCTTGATGTTGCGATCATGGTAGCGTCGGATACCCTCTAGGTACCTTGCTGACTGGACGAGGGTAGCACAGCGGGCTTCTACGAGGCAGTCGATGTCAACCCGTCGACTGTCTTCTGAGATGCCTTCGTCGTATTGTTCTACTGCTCACGTCGGCGGGTAGAATAGCTTTGGAGCCGTAGACCAGGAAGTAGGGCGACTGTCCTGTTGGCTTGGTAGGTTGAGTACGAAGCCCCCAGACTGCATTGGGTAGTTCCTTGATCCACTTGCCTCCTTTGGTGTTAGCTGTGTCGTGCAATCGCTTCTTGAGGGCGTCGAGTACCATCCCGTTGGCGCGCTCCACCTGGCCGTTGGCGCGCGGGTGGGCGACTGAGACGTATCAGACGTTGATCCCGCTGTTCTCACAGTACTCCCAGAACTGGTGGTTGTTGAAATTGGAACCCAAGTCTGTGATGATGCGATGGGGTAGCCCGTAGCGATGCACGAGTTCATCCAAGAAGTCGAGTACCCTGTCGGCCTTTGGGCAGGTAACCGGCTTGACTTCGATCCACTTGGTGAACTTGTCGATGGCCACCAGAACTCTGTTGAATCCACCTGGCGCAGTTGGCAGAGGCCCAATCATGTCGAGCCCCCAGCAGGCAAAGGGCCAGGTCGGCGGTATGGTGACTAGCTTGTAGGTCGGGACGTGCTGCTGCTTGGCGAAGAATTGACATCCTTGGCACCTTCTGACGAGTTCTTCAGCGTCGGCCAGAGCTGTGGGCCAGTAGAAATCTCGTCGGAAGGCTTTGCTCACTAGCGTATGAGAGGACGCGTGGTTGCCGCAGACGCTTTTGTGGATCTCTTCCAAGATGTCCTTGCCTTGTTCCCGAGGTACGCACTTCATGAGTACTCCAGAAGTCGCACCCTGCCTGTAGAGCTTGTCCCCGACTGGTACATAGGTCTTGGCTCGGCGGACGAGTTGTTCTGCCTCGTTCTTGTCGGAAGGAACCTTCTGCTCGCGGATGTAGTCGATGAAGGGTTGTCTCCAGTCCACGTCGATCATCATGACCTCCTGACTGGGCTGTGATGGCCCAGGATCAGTGGTCGTAGGCGCCGGCTCCGGTATGGATGCCTTGTGAAGCTCGTGGACGAAGACTCTACCTGGTACTTGAGTGCGAGTAGAACCAAGCTTCGACAGGACGTCCGCAGCAACGTTGTTGTCGCGGATGACGTGGTGGAACTCGAGACCGTAGAACTTGTTCTCGAGCTTGCGGACTTCTAGGCAGTAGGTGTCCATGTTTCCTTGTTGCGGTCCCAAGAGTCGTTGACCTGGTTGATGACCACTACGGAGTCGCCGTAGACTAGTAGTCACTTGATGCCAGTGAGATTGTGAGTCAGAGCTTGTGTAGCAGAGCTTCGTACTCAGCTTCGTTGTTTGAGACCTTCCAGAAGATCTGCAGGACGTACTTGAGTTGTTCGCCCTTTGGAGAAATCAGGAGTACCCCTGCACCTGCGCCCTCGAGCTTGAGTGAGCCGTCGAAGTACATCACCCAATGCTCTGGTCGCTCTGTTGGAGTAGGTAGTTGATTCTCCCGCCACTCTGCCATGAAGTCGACTAGTGCTTGAGACTTGATAGCAGTGCGTGGCTTGAAGTTGATGTTGAGGGCGCCGAGCTTGACCGCCCACTTGGAGATTCTTCCAGTAGCATCTTGGTTGTGGAGTATGTCACCAAGCGGGTAGTTGGTGATGACGATGATCGAGTACTCCTGGAAGTAGTGTTGTAGCTTCCGCGAGGTGATGAGTACTGCGTAGAGTAGCTTCTGGACTGGCTGGTACCGTGCCTTGGACTTGGACAGGACCTCGCTGACGAAGTAGACTGGTCACTGGACTGGGTATGCGTGGCCTTTTTCCTGCCGCTCGACGATGATGGTAGTACTGACCACGTGAGTAGTCGCAGTGAGGTAGAGCAGTAGCTGCTCCTGTTTGCGAGGAGCCGTGAGGACCGGTGGCTTCGACAGGAAGTCTTTAAGCTGCGTCAGAGCTTGGTCAGCCTCTGTGGTCCATGCGAACTTCTCTTGGTGTTTGAGTAGCTTGAAGAAGGGTAGTCCCCGTTCTCCGAGCTTCGAGATAAATCTGTTCAGGGCCGCCATGCACCCGATCAGCTTCTGGACGTCCTTGATGCAGGTTGGAGCTTTCATGTTGGTGATGGCGGAGATCTTCTCGGGATTGGCTTCGATGTCGCGATGGCTGATGATGAAGCCGAGTAGTTTCCCTGAGGGTACGCCGAAGACGCACTTGTTGGGGTTGAGCTTCCACTGGTACTCTCACAGAGATGCGAAAGTCTCTTCAAGATCGGTGATGAGCGTGTCGGAATTTCTGGTCTTGACGACCACGTCACCCACATAGGCTTCGACGTTCTTGTTGAGCTGCTTCTTGAAGCAGGCCTGGATAGCTTGTTGGTAAGTAGCGCCGGCGTTCTTCAACCCGAATGAGATCGTCGTGTAGCAGTAGGCACCGAACGGGGTGATGAACGCGGTCTTCTCCTGATCTTCTTCCTTGATTGCGATCTGGTGGTACCCGGAGTAGCAGTCAAGGAAGCAGAGCAGGTCGCAACCTGCCGTGGAGTCGATGACTTGATCAATCCGCGGCAACCCGAAGGGGTCCTTGGGGTAGTGCTTGTTGAGGTTGGTGTAGTCGACGCACATCCTCCACTCGTTCGTGTTCTTCTTGCGGACGAGGACGGGGTTGGCGAGCCACTCAGGATGGAAGACTTCTCGGATGAAGTCGGCCGCGAGTAGTTTGGCGAGTTCCTTCTTGATGGTGTCCCGTCGGTCGTCGACAAAGCGGCGGAGATGTTGTCGCTTGGGGGAGCTTTAGGATCGACGCTGAGTGAATGCTTGATCAGCCTCCTGGGCACACCTGGCATGTCCGCTGGCTTCCACGCGAAGATGTCTCGGTTAGCCCGGAGGAAACTGATGAGCGTGTCTTCTTATTTAGGGTCGAGCCCCGCGCCGATCGTGGTAGTCTTGCTGCTGTCACCAGTCCTGAGGTCAATGGCCTTCACCTATACTTCCTCTGTTGGCTGAGGCTTGTTTGAGGTGTCGGTCTTGTCAGGTACCTCGAGTTCGGTTGGCGCTAGTTTCTTTGATGCAGCGTAGATCTCCATCATTGCGTTGGGTACTTGATTGGTTGCTGTGAGCTCCACAGCTTCGGTGTCGCAGTCGTAGGAAACCTTCAAGTCCCCTTGCAGCGCGAGTACTCCGACATGACTTGGCATTTTGAGTACCAAGTAGACGTAGTGGGGAACCGCCATGAATTTGGTGAGAGCTGGTCTACCGAGGATGGCGTGGTAGGAAGTTTCGAAGTCCGCAACCTCGAACTTGATATACTCGGTGCGGTAGTTCTCCTTTGTCCCGAAGGTAACTGGCAGAACCACTGAGCCAAGTGGTATAGCCGCGTTGCCTGGGACGATGCCGTAGAAGGGCGACGTGCTTTTGGTAAGCATGTCAGTGATGTCGAGCTTCATCTTCTTCAAGGTCTTGGTGAACAGGACGTTGAGTCCGCTTCCACCGTCGATGAGTACCTTGGTGAGTCTGGAGCCCACGACTACTGGGTTCAGGACGAGTGGAAAACGCCCTGGTTCCGAGAAGCTTGTCCATTGATCCGTGCGGGAGAAGGTGATGGGTACCTCCGACCACCTGAGAGGTGTCGGCACCGCTGGTTCAATGCTCAAGACTTCCCTGAGGGTGAGCTTCTGAGCTCGCTTGGTAGGTAGTCCGCCAAAGAGGACATTCACCATCTTGTCGGGTTCTTGGAAGTCGTCGTTGCCTTCGTCGACCTTCTTCTTGCCCTTTTTGTCATGAGGGTGTCGTGGCTCGGGAATATCCTTGAGTGCTCGCCGGAGCTGGTAGCACTGATCGGATGTGTGGTTGCCGTCCAGAAGCCACGGGCACTTCTCTTTGAGCAAGTCTCTAAAGCCGTCGGAGGTCTTCTTGGAGCTGTCCTTCGCAGGGCGCTGTACAGCAGTGACAGTGTTGTCTTGCTTACGCGTGCGGTTAGGACCCGAGTAGTTGTTGTTATTGTTGTTGTTGCGACCCCCTTGATCCTTGTTATTGTTGTTGCCGCCTGTGTTGTTTTTGCTCTTGCTGCGAATGGAGTCGTACTTGGCATTCGCCTTGTCCTCTTCGTCGGCCCATGAAGTGATCATGTCCTTGAGCTTGGTGATTGAGCTTGGGCGGCAGCGACCGAAGTCTTCGAAGGTGCGATGGTGGTAGAGACCGTCTTGGAAGCAGTCGATGACTTCTTTGTCGGTGACGTCGACTACGGTCGCGCGCTTGTCGAAGAAGCGGTGCATGTACTGGCGGAGCGTCTCGCCTTGTTCCTACTTGACCATCACCAAATCCATGCGAGTACCTGAGCGTCCCATGGCGCCCGCGAAGTTGCTGGTGAACTGCGCCTTCAGCTGGTCCCACTCGTCGATCGAGTTCTTGTCGAGCGACTCAAGCCATGTGAGTGGAGCCTGGTCCAGACAGAAGGGGAAGTAGAGGCACCTGGTGTCGTTGTCGCCACCAGCGTTTTCAATGGCCAGGGCATAGCACCTGAGCCACTGAACTGGATCTTGCTTCGCGTCGTACTTGGTGATCCCGAGAGGTTTGAATTTCTCAGGAAGAAGTAGGGCGCGAAGTCGTGCAGAGTAGGCGGGGAAGACGTCGTTGTCACTGACTTCGGTAGTCTTCTTGGCGCGGTGGATCTCGTCGATCCTGTGGCAGGCGTCGTAGCCGCCACGTGTGTTGCCGGTGGCGTGGCTGTTCGCGTGGCCTCGGCCTCCGCGATCGCCGCCGCCACCAGCTCTTCTGCCGGCGCCATGGGAGGAGCTGCCGCTGCTGCCACCGCCGCCGCCGCTAGCGCCACCTTGCGAAGGTCCTCCCGTAGAGGCTCTAGAGCGATTGGGGTTGGCTGGTGTTCACCACGGACGTGGTTGGGTCCGACTTCTGCTGGAGTGCGGCTGCGACTAGTGGCTTCGTGATTCCCGGCTCCGGTGGTACTGTTGTTGACCCGCATGAAGTAAGCGTCCTCGACGAGTTTGGCGATGAGTTCGCTTGCACGGTGCCCCTGAGCTATTAGAGCTATCGTAATGATGGACATGAGGCACTGCTTAGGGGTTGTGTGAACTCGGTTGGCGACTTGGTCCAAAGCTTCGTTGAGGTTCCTGATAGGGAGAGATTCCCGGAGCCGCCGGCGTCGATCTGCTCGCTTCCTGTTGCGGTCACGCCGAGCGTTCTTGGCTTCGGTAGTCTCGTCCGCGGGTGCATTGGCTGACTCCTCGTCCGCTGAGATGCCATCGAGGTACCGATCAGGTCGGGCTTCTGAGGTTCCAGATTCTCCGGTTGCCATGAATACTTCACGGTCAGGCGTGCAGAGTCCGGAGTTAGTAGTAACCACCTCGGTTAGCGAGTACTCCTCTGCGTTTGGAGTCAACGGTGTCCCCTCCTGGAAGGGGAGTGTCTCGAGGTAGGCGACACAACGTGAGTTGTCGTCGGTCAGGTCTGCGGGCTTGCGGTCGGGCCAGTAGACGAATCTGCCTTCTGGAGTAGACGTGATGACCAAGCCAGCAGCAGGACCTGACAACGGCTCCTCAATGGTGTTAAGCTCAGACTCGGACTCGGTTGGATCCGATCTGAAGCCAAACTCGTAGGAGGAGTCCGAGTTGTAGTCGGGGACGGCGCTGGAGTCCGAGGAGTACTCGGAGACGATCTCCTTGCCAGCCCGACGTGGGACGAGTGCATCCACGTAGGCTGCAGTGGCTTTGCGGAGGCCGTACGGGAAGTGCTCATGGGGGGAGGACCGGTCCACACGATGGATCAGGAGCCATCTCGCGTGGTTCGATCCAGGGTGACGTCGAGTTCGAGTTGGAGGCGGATCCAATTTCGAAGTCGGCGGCTTGGTTGTAGAGCGAAAATTCGTCGGTTGTAGAGTGAAAATTTGTCGAATTTTTTGACGAGTTGACTCGTGACAGCTTCGGGAAGCGTCATGAGTCCGGTCTTCAGCAGCGTGGTCATGGTGAGGTAGCGCTGGAACGATCCGGTGCTGTCAGCGGTGCAGACCCAAGAGCCGAAGACGAATGTGTCACCGCGGTTGAAGGCGGTGGTTGGCTTGATGATGATGGAAGCCGTCGAGTTCGCCATGAGATCTTCGGCGAGATCCCCTACCTGGCGCGCCAGTTGTCGGTGTTTTAACCCGGCAACCTACCAAGGGGAGTACCCGAGGTAGACGTTTGTGGCCTCGCCGAGATCGGGAACTCGAAGAAGAGACACGTGGCACACAATTTAGACAGGCTCGGGCCGCGAGGTGCGTAATACCCTACGTCCTGTATGCTGCGTAGCTCTGGATTGATTGGGTGTGTTTACAAGATGATGCGGATAGGAGATAGGGGTCCCTGCCTCGTCTTATATAGTCCGGGAGGCAGGGTTACAAGTCGGTTTGGGAAGGAGAGTACTAGTCGTACACGGCTAGGAGTACTCTACATGGATCCGGACATGTCTAGCTTCCTAACCGAATACTAGCCCTCTGTATGCCTTGTGCTTCACGCCATCTGGTGCCGTGCAGCCTAAGTCGAGTAGTCCCAGGGGCCCACGCAGTAGTCGGTCCCAGTACCCGCCTGAGTAGTGGGCCCAGGGATGTCCGTACGACACTAGTCTCGTTGAAGGACATGACGCTTACTGGTTGTAACTCTCATGATTATCATGTGATGATCACTATTTTTCTCGCGATTGCGATCCGAGCTGTCAAACCAGTATTCCTTAAGATGGTTATCACATGGATGTGCTACTTTTTCAACATCATTTCGCAGAAAGTCGTAAATTGTGTGGAGTTGGCAATGCTTCAGCTTTTTACGTCGGAAATTCAAGCCCAACTTGAGATGTGCTTCCCTCCGTCATTTTTTGATATCATGGAACATCTAATGATCCACATGGTCGAGCAAATTACTGAACTAGGACCTATGTACTTTCATCAGATGTGGACATACGAACGGTTCATGTCGATTCTCAATGGATACATGAGAAACAAGGCATTTCCAGAGGGAAGCATGATCGAGAGCTACCATACAGAAGAGAGTATTGATTGTTGCATAGATTACATAAAAGATAAGAGA
Source organism: Cenchrus fungigraminus (assembly GCA_036936925.1). Taxonomy (NCBI): domain Eukaryota; kingdom Viridiplantae; phylum Streptophyta; class Magnoliopsida; order Poales; family Poaceae; genus Cenchrus; species Cenchrus fungigraminus. The sequence goes on along the minus strand of CM072778.1, from coordinate 31,218,917 downwards.
GCGATCGGTTTACCGGAATCTCGACACGAAGACAGATTGTCCGGGAAAGGTACCATTGGAAGGAAAAGATTCATTGACGAGGACAACCAACAACTAGAGAAAGCACATGCAAGTGTTCTACAACAACTTGCAATAGTGGAGCCATTGATCGTGCAATACGAAAATGAGATTCGTGAAGAAAATGATAGTCGGTCCGAGGATTGGGTCATCAAAGAGCAAAAGCGTTATTTCCCATCATGGTAAAGGAACATGGGCATCTATTTGAAGGAAATACCATAGACGACACAACATTGACCAGGTTGGCGGCTGGTCCATCAAGCAATGTCACCTCATGGTAAGGATATGAAATTAATGGGTACACCTTCTATACCAAGGCGAAAGACAACAAGAGTGTCGCGTATCAAAACACTGGTGTTCGCATAGATGCGATCGATAAATCCGGAAACAACATCACTTACTACGGTTTCATAGAGGAAATATGGGAACTTGACTATGGAGAGAATATCAGGTTTCCCTTGTTTCGGTGCCAATGGGTCAAACACCTGAATGGTGTCACATATGACAATTATGGGTCGACACTTGTAGACCTTACCAATGTAGGTTACAAAGATGACCCATGGATACTCGCCAAGCGTGTTGCACAAGTTTTCTACATAGCTGATCCTATGAATGTAAAGAAGCACATTGCCATCTCCGGAAAATAAAGAATTCTAGGAGTTGAAGGTGTAGTTGACGTTAGGATTACAATCAGTTTGAGAAATTAGTCTTGTTCAAAGATCATGAAAAAGAATAAAAAAATTAAAGTCAGCATTCCTAAATCGGAGAATTGTTAAAGGATAAATTTGCACTTCTTATTAGTTGGACTTTATGTATCACTTGTAAGACTTTATACAATTAATGTTGTTGTAAGATTTTAAATTTTGTGCCATTTCAAGTCATTCATTCACAAATATAGGAGGTGTGTTCTCTTATAAAAAAGTTCTGATTTGAAAAGGTTAGTTCAAATGGGACTCTAGGGTCAAACAACCTATAACTCATTAGGTGTTTGACCCTAGAGTCCCATTTGAACTAACTTTTTCAAACCAGGACTTTTTTTATAAGAGAACACACTTCCTCTATTTAAATTCAAATATTTTTCGAGACTTTTGGAAGTTTCAATCAATTTTGAACTTTTTTGGGAACGTTTTCCAATTTGCCAATTTTTCGAAATCCACTTTGCTGGCGGCCACTTAACATGCCCGCCAGCAGTGAGTATCAGTGCTGGCGGTCGTCTTAAGTGACCGCTAGTACAGTGGATTTTGAAAAATTGGAAAAATTGCAAATTGTCCCTAAAAAGTTCAAAATTGATTGAAACTTCTAAAAGTCTCATGAAATGTTTGAATTTAAGTATAGGAGGTGTGTTCTCTTTTAAAAAAGTTCTGATTTGAAAAGGTTAGTTCAAATGAGACTCTAGGGTCAAACAACCTACAACTCTTTAGGTGTTTGACCCTAGAGTCCCATTTGAACTAACTTTTTTAAACCAGGACTTTTTTATAAGTGAAAACACCTCTTATATTTAAATTCATACATTTTAAGAGACTATTGGAAGTTTCAGTTAATTTTGAACTTTTTAAGCCAGGATTTCAATTTTTTCAGTTTTTGGAAATCCACTATGCTGGTGGGCGCTTAAGACGACCGCCAGCACTGATTCTCACCGTCGGCGGTCCTTTTAAGCAGCCGCCAGCGCTGAGGCTCACTGCTAGTGGGCGGCTAATGTGGTCCGCTAGTGTTGAGTTCCCTTATATATAGCACCGAGGCCTGAAATTTTTCTAAGTCCCGGCGCGAAAACGAAACGACGCTGGCATGCTGCCAAATTTTCGCACCGTCCTCCCCGAGCGCCGCCGCCCCTCCTCCCCGACTACCCTGCCGTCCTCCACGAGCGCCCTACCGTCCTCCGCGAGGCCGCGACCGCCGCCGACCTCCACGAGCGCCCCCCGTCGTCCACAAGCGTCCCGCCCCTTCTCCCCGCGCACCCAGCCGTCCTCGCCGAGTGCAGCCGACCCTCCTCCACGAGCGCCCCGTCGTCGTCCGCGAGCGCCCCGCTGTCGTCCGCGAGCGCCGCCGCCCCTCCTCCCCGAGCAGGATGACGTCCTCCCCGCCGCCCGCTTCCCCAACCACCACCGACGACACCCTCGCCCACCAACCGCCGCCGACGGCTCCCCGAGACGCCGCCGACGGCTCCCCGGGACGCCGTCGATGGCTCCTCTTCTCCGTGAGTGGCGTCTCTGTTGACACCATTTTTTGGAAAAAAAAAATAGGTCAAAAGGGATAAGGAGAAGCAGCGGAGGAAAAGGCAGTGCAATCGGCCGATTAAAGAGAAAGAGGAACGGTCAGCAGGATTCGCCGATGGTCAATGGAGTTCAACTCTATCGATGGGCTGGCGAGTCAACCAATCGGCCGATGGTCAACTAGGAAATCGGCCAATGAGAAGGGAGAAGGCGGAAATTGAGAAGATACGCCAAAGGTAAAGAACGGCGGAGGTGGGTCAATTTACAATTGACAACGGGTCAGAGTCAGTTTTAGGAGAGTTTGACTCCTGCGTGAGTCTTTTTCTATTTTTAGTAGTGTTTATTTTTCTTTAGATGCAAGTAAACAATGCTGTAATCGGCTAGGAGTCGGGTTGTCCTCAGGACATAAATAGCGACCCTGCATGGTCGAAAAAAAGTGTACACACCAATATCAAACAAACCGCCTCCGGGCAAACCATTTATAATTTACAGCATCTACTTTTTGGCGACTTCGCCATTGCGTTTTTTCTCTTTTCTACAACGTCGTCCTTCAAGTTCGTCGGGCTGCATCGATCGATCTCTGACAAGCTTGTGAGTACCGTTTTACCGAATAACCCTAGGCTTTAACCTCCGGGCGCATCGCTGAGATTTCGTCTAGTTCTTTATTCACCCTTTATCGATATTAGCTACATCTACAAGTTTTCGTACCAATTCTTATAGTTTTAGCTTTTATCACCAATTTATCTCACTCGATCTAGATCCTGCCGGCTTCTAACATTACAACCGATTCGATTCGTTCGAATGCTGACGTCACGATCGGTCGATTCAGCCGATCTCTTTGCTTACACTTTCGCGCTTCGGTCGCTCTTGAGCCGACCGATCTCGCTCTTTCGTATCGGCCGATGGGCTGGTACACGTGTCACTGAAGGACCATCAGTTCTCTAGCCGATCCCTAATATTTTTTCCATTATCAATCAACAGGTCAGATTGGCTGGCTCGCCTTGCTACAGACCGGGGAGTCACGTGTGTCGCGCGCGGAGGTGACGTCCTATTTTCGCGTCAACAGTCTCCTGCCCTCGTCTCCTCGGGACGCATCGAGGCCGGGGACGGGGCCGGCGGCGCCGCAACGACCGCTCCCCGCGAGGAGGTTCGTCTGATGTTGACTTGTTCTTGAAAGTACTGAAGAATAAACCTAAACGGGCTCCAGCATCCGGTAAAAAATCATCTGATGTCAAGTACTCAAGAAGGTAACAGCTGCAAAAACTATAACCCGCGCCTCTTTTCGAAAGCAAAAGGAGGAGCAAATAAATTTGTTTGGGTCGGATGAGGTGCCCGATAGGTATGAGCATGGCAAACCATTCTGTTTTTGGTGGCGACTGAACGAAGGGCCGTCAGAATTGATGAGGTTGCATGGATGGATCATGCACGCCATGAAGCAAGGCATTCACAATTTCACCGCGAATGTCACAACATGGGTGTTCAGTAGCACTTTACCACAGAAGCTTGTAATCGATTTCAACGATTTGCATGCAATGTACCGTCGTGAACGCCTCGATGTCAATCTCGTCACCGTTTGGTCTATGTAAGTCAACATCCCTATACCACATTCAAATTTATTCAAATCCATATGTGTTGTTATTACCATCCTAAGTAAAAAATTTTGCAGGATGCAAGCGTTGGATGAAAGGAAGACAAAAGGGAGGTGGAAGGTAGCATACCTGGACCCGCAACAAGTAAGCCAGCCGCAGCACACATTCGTAATGTCATATCAACTAAGAAAGGAAATAGACGAACAAGCAAAGACACCAGAGGAGAAAGTTGATTTAATAAAGAAATACGAGGCAACTAAACATAATGAGGTGACTGTATACATTGCAAGGACAATGAAGAAAAACCAAGATAAGGATTCTATCAAGTGTGCTTACAATTTTGAGTAAGATCATTCGAATAACTGGATATATATATATAAATAGATATATGATGTGGTTTATTTATATTAATTATTTTAATTTTATGCAGAGACCATTTCATTTGCTTTCACATCTGTCCGAAGCATGGAACTATGAGGGTCTACGACTCATTACACTTTTCAGAGGATTCTAACCGGCAAATCATTGACATTATAAAAAAGTAAGACAACTCAGTGCAATAATCACTATTGCGTGTATCGGCTATAGTTTAAATTGTATTACTAACTTATATCTTAGTATGCTTAAAGTGTGTATAGGCTATACACACTCAATGGTGGGCAGCACCCTCCAAATAAGAAAAAATTGCTGGTACGACATGCCAAATGGGTAAGGACAAAACTGTTAATGAGTACCGATCATTTTTATCAGAGTCGTACACTTCTGTTAATAAGTACCGATCATTTTTTATTTGTTTGCAGTGCTACAAACAACCTCCTGGCAGTGTGCTATGTGGATATTACGTGTGCGAGGTTTTGAGAAATAATGGGAGGTACCAGACGAATCCTGAAGACGTAAGCCTCTTGTTTGTACACAACCATGCATGTGTTAATTATCATCCTATTGGTAATGCATAATAATCTTCATTTATTGTGTTTACGTGCAGATGCCTACCATCGAGGGATCGTGGGGGCAGCTTGGTGTGAAGCAAATCAACAACATTTGTGCGGACATGGCGAGGTTCATCCTATGTGAGATTTGCCACGAGGATGGAGATTTCTTCGATAACAAAGGAGTGTTGAGTTCAGAAGATGCAGAAAGGTTACGTAGATGAGTGTCATAGGGTTATCTATTATCTACCATGTTTTTAGTACTGTGACTTATGTATATTTTATTATATTCTAGTTTGGATTATGTGTGGTTGACAGACATATTTGGATTTTGCGTTTAGGTACAAATAATAACAAATTCAGCTGAATTTGGCCTACAAATATAAATATTAAAAAATACGTCAAATATTCTGGCCAAATACAAATAATAAACGAAAATGGCGAATTATATACAAATAATAAACGATTATGAGGAATTATATAGCAAAATGGGGAAAAAAAACTTTGTGCTTGCGAGCAGCATAAAGAACCGTCAGCACAAAAAGTATTGTGCTAGCGGGCGTCCTAAACAATCGCCAGCACAGAAAGCCTCCGTACCGGCAGAAAGACATGTTTTAGCCCCCATGACAAATCGTTTCTGACGTAGTGAGGGGGGGCCTGGCCTCCTGATGGATGCCACTTCTTGTCCACTAGAGAACCTATTAATGGAACAACTCCTATTAATCTTCTTGTCAAGCAATAATGAGCGGTCACCTTCTTGAGTCGTCATGACTAGCTTATGTTGCATTTGGTATAGCTTCAAATGAGAATTAGAGTGCTACACTACTGACTACCCCAATATCAAGTATATGCACGACATCCTTAAATTGACGCCTGACACTACTATTTTCTTTAGTCTCTTCGCGATTCTAGCTGTCACTCGTGTCTCTGTATGAAGAAAAAAATTGTTGCTGCTCGGGACTCGGGCGATCCGCTCTCCGGACTTCAGGCCATTGTCCACAGGATGCATCACTAGCCACTAGCTAGCTAGGCTGCAAAATCACGAACTCCACGCTTGATCTATCATAATCTTTAAGAGCACTTGATTACGGAGCCTGATTCTATATTGTGGATTGTTATGGAATAGAATCATCTTTTTCTTACTTTGTATCGAGTGTTGACAACACATGCTATCTTATTTATCTTTGCATAATTAACTTAAAGTTACTTAGTACTTCTTGTTCTCAATTGTAGGCCGTTTTAACTTTTTAAAGTTTATTTGATATTATTATGCATTTAGACATATAACATATCTACATATCTATATCAAAAATCATGCACATGAAAATGTTTAAACACCAACAATTTAAGACTAATCGTTATTTGTATTGTTCATTTGGCCCCTCTATCTCTGGATCCTGGCTTGCCCCTGGGCTCAACCTTCGAAGATGCTCACAGATGTAGAATTTGCGTGTGTGTTCATAGAGATGAGTGTGTGTTACGAATGCCCCTGTTGTACCGTGTAAATAAAAAAACGAAAGAAGAAGAAGCAGCAGCAGAAGAAGGGTGCTGTGCAGGAACTCCCGTGCTGCAGCTGACCACTTTCCACATCGAGAACCTGCCAAAGAAGTTCTCGTACGACGAGATCCGAGTCATGACCGGAGATTTCTGAACCGTGGTGGGGCGCGGCGTCTCCGGTGAGGTCTTCCGAGGCCTCCTCGACGACGGCACGGCGGTCGCCGTCAAGCGGATCGCCAACGACAGGGTCGGCGAGCAAGACTTCCTGCCTGAGATATCCATCGTGGCCAACATGCATCATCAACGTAGCTTTTGGTCAACCGTAGATTCAACATTGCGGTACTTGGGTCACATGAGGCGGCGAGGCATTCAAAGTTTCAAATCTGCGAGGCCAGTCGATGCCAAACATTTCAGTCCACGTATGCATAGTTCTAGAGGATTGTTGCTGGCCGTGCGTGCGCGCCATCGATTGGTCCATGAGACCATGACATTGGATACTGTCGTAGTACCTCAAGGGCCCTTTGGGAGCCTATAATTTCCCCGGACAGACGTCCCGCATGGAAACAAAGGCACGGGCTAAAACTTGGTGTCGTTCGGAAGTCCACGCCGCGGGACGTAGCTAGCAAACCTAGCCCCTTCTTTTTCCCGGGGTGATCTCTCCCCACCTCCCGACTCCTGGCGCCGTCACCCCGTGTTTTCCCTCTAGCGAGTCGCCGCCGCTCCTCTGTAGCGAACATGACCTCACATGCCATTAGTTCGAGTATGATTTTGGTGATTCATGACAATATGATAAATGGGACAAATCATATTGTTTAGCATGTCCTTGTAGACATTTCTAGGTCTCACAGATGCAAAAATATCACATGCCAAAATGAGAACATAGTATATATTTCAAGGGTCAAAACCGAGAAAGAAAAAGAGGAGAATTGACATCGTCGGATGAACCGACGGTACCCTAGAAGCTAGCGTAGGTGCATGCGTCGGGGTACTTGGTACACTGCGTGAAGACTCAAGTCAACTAGCACCGTCAGATGAACTGACGGTCCATTTTCTACATGCGTTGGATGAATGGAAGAAACGAAGCAGCAGAAGACAGTAGCACCGGATGAACCGACGGTCTAAGTGAGGGTATCGTCGGTCTATCTGATGATCAGAGAAATCAAGACAGAGAGCAGCGGGTTGAAGAGTAGTAGCACCAGATGAACCGATGGGTCATCAATGGTTATAGTATTCCAAATGGGTCGTCCGTGCCTGGCCCGGCCCTAGCCCGATCTGGCCCGGCCCGATACGGCCCGACACTATGCAGGCCCGATGGCTTTTAGTGCCAGGCCAGGCTCGGCATCGTGCCGAACTGGCGGCCTAGGCCCGGCCCTATGGCCTGTTTTTCGGGTCGGGCCAGCACGGCGCCGAAGACGGCCCGAGGGGCCACGACCCGGCCCGGCACTATGCTGCGCTCCCCCTCCTCCGCCAGGAAGTCCATGGAGTCGCCACCGTCGAGATGTCCTCGCAGATCCGCGCGAGGAGTCCGCCACCGCCGAGACCTCGTTGCAGATCCGTGCGTTGGGAGTCTGCCGCCGCCGGATCTAAGTAGCAGAGGCGGCCGGAGCTCCGGTCCGCGCGGTCGAGGCTGCACGGCCACCGCGAGGGGAGGGGCGACGGCGGAGTCAGGCTGGAGCTCCGGCCTCGCGACCACGACTAGGGGCGGGCGGGCGGCGGTGCAGGTGGGAGGGAATGGGCCACAAGGGGGATCGAGAGGGGGCGACGGCGGGGATCGGGAGGGGAGGTGCGATGGGAGGGGATTCGGGGAGGAGAGCAGAAGGAAGGAGGCAGCTGGCGGCTGCAGTGGAGTATGGGGGTTAGGGTTTGTAGCTATTATATGAAATGGAGAATATTTATCAGGCTGGCAAAAATCGGGCCGTGCCTCGGGCCGGCACTATGGGCCGGAGTGGCGACCCAGTCATTATCACCCTGTCGTGCCGGGCCGGCACTAAGCACTATTGATCGTGCCTAGGGTCGGGCTTTTTAGGGTCGTGCCTCGTGCCGCCAATCGTGCCTGGCCCATTTGGAATTCTATAGCAATGGTTCATCCGACGATGTGAAGACAGCTAACAGTAAGGTTTTTGTGAGGACCCCTTCAGCACTGGATGAACCGACGGTGCGTCGGTCAATGCGTCAGATGATTTGTGTCAACGGTCAAGTGAGGTGGAAGGCAACGGCTAGTAGCACCGGATGAACCGACGCCCGAAAAAAGCATAGCGTCAGATCATCCGATGGTACTACTTTCTGCAGCTTTGGCCCAACAGCTAGTTTGATGCCTTGGCCTATTTATATGCCTTCCACCCTGCCATTTGAGGTTGTTGGATAGAGCTGGATTGTGTGGAAGTGCAGAGGAGTGTGAGACACATACAAGATCATATCCAAGCCATCCAAATGCTAAATTACTCATCCATAGACTTGCACATGCTTTGTGTGTGTTCTTAGTGCTAGGCTTAGCTTAGAGTTGAGTGAGTGCAAGGTGTGCCTACCTTGTGAGGTGATTCTTGAGTGGATCAAGCTATACAGTGTGCGCCGGAAGCCTTAGGGCCTACGTGGCTCATCGGCAATCGTCTTCGACCCTCCGGCTTGGTGTGGAGTGGCGAGGACACTTTGTGCGGGGGACATGGAGACCCCCTTCCTTGGTGGAGAAGCTCGTTAGTGGAGGCAGCATTAAGGTGACCAAGGGAGCTTGGCGAGCCTTTGTGGCTAGTCAAGTGGTGCTCTTGGGAGAGACTTGGTGACCGGGAAGCAATACTCTTGTGTGGAGTGCTTCAACAACGTGGACTAGGGGTGGCTTAGTGCCTACCGATACCACGAGATAAATCACGTGTCAAGAATTTGTTTCTTCTCATCCCTCTTTACATTTCCGCATTACTCTCTTGCAATCCTTACTTGTCTTTACTTTCCTAGAGTAGTATCATGCTAGGATTGACTATAGGTTGCAAAACTTATTTTTGGGATGAGGGTTTCACACTAGATCAACCTTAGATTGCGCATCTAGATAGAAATGATCTAGTTTACTTTATGCAAAGTAGTGGAATCCATAGGTTAAGTTTTTAACAAACCGAATTCACCCCCTCCCCCTCTTAACCTACGAGCATCTGATTCCTTACACCCGTCGACCGCGTCCCTCCCCCTCACGCAGAGGCCAGATCTCACCGACCGGCTGAGTCCTCGCTGATCTGCCAACCCGTGACGCACCGCGAAGGCCATCTCGGCCCGCCCATCACCGTCGCCGCCGCACCAATAAGGTCAGAACCCAAGATACCACTCCTGCACAGCTATGCTATACTTGAGTTGGATCGATCAGCTTGCTAGTTCTTGGCTTCTTGCCTTTGTTCATGTTTGACCAGGAGAGTTCGACTAGATTCAGCTACAGCTGCAGTTGTGCCCCACTATTGCTATCCAACTAAACTCATTCTTCAGATGGTTACTTTGTTGTGCACCTCTTGCTCCAGATTCACGTAATTTTATATTAAATAATATTAATACCTATGATACCTAATCAGTATCATTCGAAAGTTAGTTGATTCTAGTTTTTTTAAGAAATTATTTGGAGACACAAATGTTGCACGTATTTTCTACAAAACGAATCAAACTTGTGGTACGTACACCAACGATGACACTAATTTAGGGACAGAGGGAGTATCTAATATATTATGACATAATAAGCATGCATAATCTTTAGCCATGTTGCTTCAAGTAGATACTAACATGTATAAAACATAAAATTCTGTTCCGTGATTGTCACTGATTTTACTTTTTTTGTGATGCAGCTTTCTACCTCCAGTTGTGCCAAAAAAAAAAGTGTCTGCTACATAATTTTGTGGTTGAATAGATGTCTGAATCTTGGACTCTTGGTATTATTTTCTGGTTAATTTGGTTGTCTAAATTTATAAAAAGATCATGTATATTGCTATGAGATTACCTGGTTGGTGATGGATTAAAAGTGAGCTGAAAAATGCATGTTGTTATTGTTGGATGTATGTATTTTTGGTTAGTAGTTTTTTTTAAAAAGAACTTGGTTGGTACTCATGTTTTGCAGTACTAGATTGAAAAACCAACCAGCGACAAGGGCTACTTGCCTGCCTCGTTTGGGTTCTAAAAAAAGGAAAACCCAGCCACAGGGCTGCCCCTATAGTCCCCAAACAGCCACGGGGAGAGGGGGCACCGTACAAATTCCGAGAAAATCCCCCGCGGGGTTTATCATTCCGGGGCAAAGTAGTCCCCGGTTGCCAAAGGGGCCCTAAGACTTTTTTTTTTGCGGGCAACTTTATTTTAATAGTATTTTATACGTTATTTGCAACAAACTTATTCCTCAAAAAATTGTAAGTAATTATAAAAATAACAACTGAATTTCCGCGACGGGAAAAAACTAAAAAATATCGCATTGGCTGCGGACGAAGTGATGGGATTTCCTCTTTATTTCTACACCGTGGTCGTTTTTTTTTGGCATGACTTTGACATGTACATGTAAAAGTATTTTGCGATCGAGCTGGAAGAAGCTGCTGCCGTTCTTCCTTGAGCCGCGCGCGGTCAGCACGCCGCTGTACGCGGTTATGCGCCAGTACTAGTCTTGTATGGTAGCGCAGGCACTAGTGACAGTTTTTTACTGGAAGAATCAACAGCACAAGTCAAGGGTGGTGATGCCCAATTTATTGATCTTCCCCGTCTAGCATTGGCCGATTGTTCAGCCTGTTGCTTCTTCTCATTTCTGTTTCCTCGTCGTTCCTCTATTCTTCTGCGAGCAAAGTGTACACACATGTCAGGTCTGCATGACTCTAGTGTTGCTCCTCCTCCTCGACCTCGAGGTCGACGATGCTGCTGTTCCGGTGCCTCGGCGCTGTGCTGCAAGATAGTCAAGGCCCTTCTACATGCAGCAATCGTAGTTATCCTATTAGTGATGGCTGTTCTTGGTTTCCTAGATTACAACAAGAGCTCCGGTGGAATTATTGCTCTCGAGTCAGTATCCTACGTTTTCATCGCTTGCCTGTACATCTACAACTCGTCGGACCGGAGGGAGCGGATTATTTCGGGAGTATTTCTCGGCGTGGTTGCTCTAGTGATCGTCTCGGCAGCTCCCAGTCCCAGTGGCAAGACTGCTCCCGCGACGGTCATGGCCGCCTGCAATTTCGTGGCTCTGTCCGTATACTGCATCTGGAAGATTTGTGCGCTAGTGCAGGCTTGTCGCCGGCGACGCACTCGTGCTGCTGATGCGGAGGCGCCACTTGCAACGGTGAAGAGAGAAGATGGCGACGAAGAAGAAGAAGAAGCAGCAGCAGCAGAAGGGTGCAGTGCAAGAACTCCCGTGCTGCAGCCGACCACGTTCCACATCGACGACCTGCCAAGGAAGTTCTCATACGACGAGATCCGAGTCATGACCGGAGATTTCGGAACCGTGGTGGGGCGCGGCGGCTCCGGTGAGGTCTTCCGAGGCCTCCTCGCCGACGGCACGGCGGTCGCTGTCAAGCGGATCACCAGCGACAGGCCCGTCGGCGAGCAAGACTTCTTGCGAGAGATATCCATCGTGGCGAACGTACACCAACGCAGCCTGGTGCGCCTCCTGGGATACTGCCTCCTGCGGGGGGACGCCGGCCACGGGCAGTACCTGGTCTACCCGTTCTTCGAGCACGGGTCGCTGGACTGGTGGCTGTTCGGCGGCGAGGAGCGGCGGCGCCTCCTGCCTTGGCCGGCGCGGCGGCGCATCGCCGTCGACGTCGCCAGGGCGCTCGCGTATCTCCACCACGAGTGCCACCGCCAGATCCTGCACCTCGACATCAAGCCGGCCAACATACTCCTCGACGGCGGCCTCCGGGCGCACGTGTCGGACTTCGGCATCTCCATGTCCATCGCGCAGGACATGACCAGCGTCGACACCCGCGGCAGGGGCACGCTCGGGTACATGGCGCCGGAGATCTGGGTGAGCTCGCTGTCCGCCAAGTCCGACGTGTACAGCTACGGCATGACGCTCCTCGAGCTCGTCAGCGGGCGCAAAGGTTTCGAGGCCGGCAGGGACTCGGCGGACACGCCGGACCTTTTCGCGCGCGTCGTGCGGGAGAAGGCGGCGCGTGGCGAGCTCATGGAGGTGGTGGACGCGGCCATGGCGGACGTGGACCAGGGGGAGGTGGAGGCGGTGGTGAAAGTGGCGCTCTGCTGCGTCCAGCACAGGCGTGACTTGAGGCCCAGCATGCTAACGGTTGTGGACATGCTCGAAGGCCGTGTCGCCGTCGATCTCCCGCTGGAGAGCCGACTGTCTGTGGTGGATTTCATGGAGCCACTCTCCTCACCAGCCGCGCAGGAACGGTGACAATCGCCTCTTCATTTCAAAATTTATATTTTAGAAGTTTCAATTCTTGTGTCTATTTATGTTTTTTAATACATGCTCGTAGCTTGATTTATGATTTTTCAATTCATATAGTATTTTATACAATTTTGATTATTTGTATTATTCAAAAATTTATTACAAACATAAAAAACATAAGTCATGATCAAAATACGTATAATATTAAATCTATGTCACAAACAAAGTAGATGATACTTACATAATTTTTTGGAAAAACAAATGGTGAAAGTTGTAAAAAATAAGTTGATGACGACAAATATTTTGATAGGAAAGGAGTATGTATTTATGTTTTTATTACATGTAGCTTAACTATACCACTTATCCAAGCCTTCTCTGCCCGAGTGGTTAGAGGAGTGTGAGGCACCCATCTAGGTCCTGAGTTCAACTCCCGGTGGGAACAAATTTTCGGACTAGAGGGAAAAAAATCCCCTCACCTACCGCTAATTCCCAAAGCACGTGGAAAGTCCCGATTCGTGCTCATAGGGTTACGGCCCCCGTGTAAGGGTGGAGTAGGGGTTCGGGGTTGTCTCGACCTGCGTGAGAGGTTTTCTTCTTATCGTAATGCTCGGGGGCGGCTTGCCCCTCGCAGGTCGAGTTTTTTTTTTCTATTATACGACTTATGATTTTTCGGTTCATAGAGTACTTATCTAAAAAATGCACACCTAGGCAGAACTTCTACTAACCAAAACTAATTCCGGGCAAAAGTGGGCAACTAGGCGTCCATTATATAAAGAGGCTGTCAAAACTGGCCGGAACTTCTACTAACCAAAACTAAAGGGAGCATCTATACAATAGTTTAAGCGTTTTAGGCTCCAATTCTTGATTTAAAGCCATCTAACAACTTTAAGTTTGACAACTTTGATAAGTCGACACTAATTAAGTCGTTGTTGACGTCCTCTTAAACAATTTTCAAACTATAACATACACACCACTTTGGAAGAATCTGTTTGCAAAGTTAATTTGACAATGAGAAACGAATGATTACTCGATGACACCTAATCGTTGCTGTGGCACATGGTTTTACATTGTGTTCCCTCCCTCTTTTGACAAAAGCTAATGTTAATTGTTGATCTTTCAAGTTTGCCATTATGTATAGGTGTTCCATACAGATGTTTAAAGACCTAGATCTTGGACACCCTTGTTATGCATTTGAATTGGAGGAGTTTAGCTTTAGCATCCCAGTCCATCAAAGGTTGGGTTTAACATCCAGAGGGGAACAGTATGCTGTCTTAGGCAAATAGTAGCCTGTAATAAAATGGTGCAGCAAAATTGTAATTGTTTTTCTAGTAAAAATACTGTGCGAGCTTTGCTGTTTCGCGGTGATAAGCCCCCCTAGCAATATATTTAGTCTAATTTTCATTCACATTTAATTATGTTTTTAAATTAATTCTCTGTGGTGGTTTGAGTACCACATTCGTGGGAATAATACAACCATCATATTCAGTTTTATCTTCCGCGTGGTTGAGTACCACATCTGGACTCTTGGCAGTAACTGAACACTATTAAAAAAACAAATGTAATTTGAAATATATATTCCCATTAGTTAGTATCTTGTAGCATATTATCATTTACATACATACACGCACCTATAAAATGATGGAATGGACCTTTCTTGTTATTTTTCTCTCCACTCCTGTTTAGCAACTCCTTCCCTCTGGAATGCCATAAATATCAGAAAAGAAGGATTTACTTATGCTTACCCACCAATGTGAATATGTCAATAGTAAAAAAGTATGACTATTTCGCAAACAAAAGTAAAAAAAAAGTATGTTTTTAAAAAAAATCTTAGACCTAGTGAAATGAATTTAAACTAATTTGACGTTCATCTCATGCTTACCTCATGAGTATCATCCCTCCTTGCTCTTAACATTCAACGAAAGCGTGTTATGATTGTTTGCAACATAACCACGTGTTACATCAAGTACCCTCGATGTAAAAAAAAAGATCCGCTGGGGTGAAGACTCCCATGATTTTTTTTCATTAAGAAGAAGTAACATTCCCCCTCCGAACCACAAATATGCCGACAAGAGCATTTTTTTAAAAATCCAAACCCTATAAATTCACTCCAACGAGAAAAAGTACTTAGAACAACTCCAACAACCTTTTTATTTTTGTTAGCTAAATCTGAAGATTTAGCTATTTGTAAAAATAGAAAACTTCATAATTATGTGGAGTAATCCAACCGCCTCTTTAAACTTAACTCTATATCTAGTGGCCCACATGTCATGATGCTTATCTTCCTCCTTTCTTTCACATTCTTCCCCACCTCTATGGTCTCTGCTTCCCCACGACGCCACCCCACACCTTCCCGTACACCTGGTGGCCGACGGCCGGCGACGCATCTCCCCCGTGCGCGAGCTATCCCTTCCCCACGAAGACCTCCTCCTCTCCCGCGACGAGGGGAAGAGGCCCCAGCACCGGCTTCTCTCGCGGCGGCGGGACCGACAGAGTTGTCCATGGCGCTGCTCCCCTCCATCTCCAGCAACGGGAGTAGCGGGGCCCGCGGGAGGCGGCGGCGATAGGAGCAGCGGGGTTGGCAGGAGCAGCGGAAGGTTGTGGGACCGGCGGGAGGCGGCACTGCTCGTGTCTTGCCGCCGCCACCGCCGCGGTGCTCATCGCGTGCGAGCCCGCCGAGGCTGTTGTGACGGCTGCGCTCGAGGCCGCCTTCCTCGTCGGTCCGCGCACGCGTCGGGTCCGATCACTGCTCGCGTCTTGGCGCTGTCGCGGTGGTGTGCCCGGCTTCCTGCAGGACAACACGCGGCCGGTGTGGCGGCGGCGGTGGTGAGTGCCAAAGGCGCGGGAATGGATTTGGCGCAAGGAAGGAGTGTGGGACGCCTCAGATTGCGCGGGATTTCGCAGGATTGCGAGCGGCCACACTCGCCAAAGAACGTAAGCCGACGGGGATTCGGAGGGGGAAGTTTTGCAAGGCTGTTGGAAGGCCGTCCGCGACGAGTTTCTTTATTTTTTTTAGCGATGGAATACGATTTGAAGGAGCTCTTGGAGATACTCTTAGGTCTACAAGTAAAACCGTACCTTAGCCCGTCTAACCAACTAGACTAGAGAATCTTTAGTTTATGACTCAATATAGGATCAGGTCTTGGTGGTGTAGCACAAAAGATAATCCAGTTGGCTCAACTGCTCTAAACACCAGGTCCTACAAGCAATCCTAGTGGCATTACCAATTGGATGGGTTGGTAGCACATCGTTTTCGATTCACGAAGCAAGAGAAGCTCGCTCGGCTGCTTGTTTTTTCCCGGAAAGGTAATAACGGAATGAAGAATGGTTCCTATGTAGAAAAACAACTCTCCAACTCGTGACGAAATCCTTTTATGTGTTTGGACAATGGGCATATATAGTGATAACCTCGGTTTCTTTTTTATATGATGTTGGTTAGTTCATTTTTAGCTAACCAATGTCGTATGTTAAGGGATGGAGGGAGTATTAAATTTGCTCAACCTATTTTTCCTTAATTCTCAAAAAAAAAAACCTATTTTTCCTTAGCATTCGCTACAGATTGTAGTGAGACTTTTCAGAAAGTATTGATTTCCAAAAGTTTCTGTAAGGTTTCAAGAGTTAGTGCATAATATGAGAAGCTATTGATGTTTTGCGAATTGTTATGTTAGGTTACCAGTTTTCTGAAATTTCTGAATTAGGTTCCAAAAAATCGTTCCCATATCTTTCATAAATAATGGTGAAGGGGTAGTAAACACTAAACACAGTTATATAGTATATATAGAGAGACTATTTTAATTTCACTTAATATACACGAATAAGATTTTTCTTCCTGTGTTGAAGGAGTTATATAGAGTAAATGCAATTCCGGTTCATAAACTTTCTATGTTGTGTCATCCCGGTCCATAAACTTTTAAAGTGTGTCATTGTTGTGCCTAAACTTAATTCGGGTCTCTAATCTGCCCAACGGGTCTGTTGCACTGAATGGCTATTGTATATTTACAACCGGAACTCTGTCTATTTTATCGATTGATTTTTCATCCTCTCACACGTGAGTGTCGTGGTTTCTCGCAGGTCGCGGCTGCCTTAAATCCTCGCGCCGCGACGACGGCACGTCTCCCCCGCGGCGGCACGTCTGCCTAGCACCGTGTCGAACAAGGCTCGGCAAGGTTCCTAGCCTCGGGAGCCGCGGAGGAGACGCTACGGTGCGAGGGTTTAGGGCGGCAACGACCAGCGAGAAACCACGGCACTCACGTGTGGGAAGGATGAAAAATCAATCGACAAAAAAAGACATGGTTCCAGTTGTCAATAAATATAGAGTAAATTTCACTGGCGGTCCATGAACTTGTCCCGCATTCTCATCTCGGTCCCTGTACTTGTAAAACGAGCATTTAACTCCCTAAACTTGCTTTGTTGTTTCAAACCCGGTCCAAACTACCTCTGCACCCGCCCGCCCGCTGACGTGGTGTGCCATCATGTCTTTGGCGGGAATTTTGCCGCCGTTTCCCTCGTTTCCAGACCACATCCATCCATGAAAGTTTGCAAAAACCCCCTTTGATGTTTTTTCACCCTCATTTACCCCTTCCCGTTCATCTCAGTTACCACGACATTCATCTCTGTTACCACGACACGCAAAGCGGCGGCGGCGGGACGCGAAGCGACGGCAACGAGGAAGGCAGCAACCGGCCTAGGGTTGTCTAGAATCGAAGGCTTGCGCCACAGGGAGAGGATTGGCGGGCGGCTCCGTCACTCTTCTCCTCTTCCCCATGGCCGCGCGGATGCGGAAGGAAGGGGAACCGCCCCCTGACTACGGTGAGTTCCCATCTTCCCCATGCGCCCCTCTTCTCCCATGGCTCTAGGATGTTGTCCAGTAGTAATACATTATGATTTGAGTAGTACAACCTCGCGATTTTTGGTAGAAGGATTGGTTTTTCAGGTGTTAGGGTTAGAAAGATTTGTCTACACTGCTAGGGTTAGAAAGTTTTGGTAAAGCAATTCGTTGGTTTATTGAGTAAGATTTCTTGTTGCAGGACCCAATTCCATGAAGTTTTCAGTAGAAGTTCATCATGGTGGAGTTTTCTGTGGTGTTGGAGTTGGTCGTACCTATGTGGGTGGACAATTGGACTGGTTTGATGATTTGGATGCTGATATTTTGTCTTATGGCTTGATTGAGGAATTTATCGTGATGCTTGATTATGGGTCAAGTCCTAACTTGAAAGTGTACTGGTTGTTGCCTGAAAAGGAGTTGTATGATGGTTAGAGGATTTTAGCATCTGACGAGGATACACTTGTGATGAGGACAGTTGCTAAAAAGGTGAAGAACTTTGTTCTGTTCTTTGATCATGAGGGGGTTGATGATCCAACCTTTATGGATAGTGACAATGATGTAGAGGATGGAGATGATGACCTATTCGTAGATCACTTAGATGAGGATGTTGCACAGGAAACTCTAACAAAGAAGAGCAAGAAGGCAGCAGGTAGCAGACTCGGAAAAGCAGTAGCAATAGTTAAGCAATCAAAGGTCCAAGATAATTATTGGTGAAGATGTCCAAGATGATGAACCTGTCATCACCCAGGTAAATGTATAAGTGTGGTCATTGCATAACCTCATACATGCATGTTTTCATAATGTCACATATGTCTTTTTTATTGTCGAACGTGCATTGTAATCCTACTGCCTTTGTAGGAAACTGGTAACCCACAAGGTATAGATATACAACTTGAGGACACCATGTTGTCACAGATGTTCGAAGAGGTAAACTAGTCAACCACTTGCTCTTACATTGCAAAATCTTCTTACATTCACACCATGCTTGCTGAATCTACAGGCTTCAAGTGTTGCTGCTCACCAACCTCCAGGACCTCTGCCAGAATGTTGTTATATTGCAGCCAATCAACCTGTTGCACGGCCAGTTCCACCCACCACTGCATCCAAAGCTGTCAAGACAACACTAAACAAGCGCAAGGCTGCAGGAACAAAGCCAAAGGATGCAACAGGGAAGAAAGCAAAGGTTGCAGGGATGAAGAAGTGATGAAGAAGCCACCTTTGGTGAACGGCTGGTGTTACTGACCCCTTTTGTGAATGAAAGAGGCTGACCCATTTTGTGAAAGAAAGATATGTTTCTTTTGTGATGTAATTTGCTCCAAAACTGCATGGATGCTTACATCATGTGATACTTATTAGCTGGACGTCTAGAATGGTTGTGTGAGCTCTGTAAAAGAAAACCAGATCAGGACTCTGATCGATGGTGGTAGCACCAAAAACCATGTGTATGGATGCTATGGGCATATGATATATTAAGCTGGATGGAATCCTGTGTTGCATTATCCTCTTTTTGGTATAAAATGTGGGTATTGTTAAATTTGTAGGCGTTGTAAGGGTCTAAATGCAAACTTTCATGGAAGGATGTGGTCTGGAAACGATGGAAACGGCGGCAAAATTCCCGCCAAAGACATGATGGCACACCACGTCAGCGGGCGGGCGGGTGCAGAGGCAGTTTGGACCGGGTTTGAAACAACAAAGCAAGTTTAGGGAGTTAAATGCTCGTTTTACAAGTACCGGGACCGGGATGAGAATGCGGGACAAGTTCATGGACCGCCAGTGAAATTTACTCATAAATATACAATAGTCATTCGGTGCAATGGACCCGTTAATGAGCTGATTAGAGACCCGGATTGAGTTTAGGTGCAACAATGACACATTTTAAAAATTTATGGACCGAGATGACATAGCATAGAAAGTTTGTGGACTGGAGTTGCACTTTACTCAGTTATATAAGTCTAAACGTTGTTGCCCATATACTAAGAAAGGAGAACATACCCTCCAGAATTTCCATTGTGTTTTTTGGCACTGTATTCACAAAAAGAATTTGCATATTATCGTCTCTGCTGGCTACTAAACATTAAGATCGTTTTCTGGGTGCCTTTTCTTTTGACTTCAGCTTATGCTAAAGCAGTTTGCTCCTTTGACCCCTTCATCAGTTCACACGCTGGGAATGCTGCTGCTTTCTTTCCACCCCACTCTTTTGCAACATGTACGTGTGTCTACTGATTGAGGCTACCTGGTCAGACTGTAGCCAGTGTACACGTCAAGTTTAAAGGCGAGCACCACTTCGTCTACTCCTATGTACAGCACTAGTTGACGTTCTTCTCAAACCGGCCAGAAGCCAGCAGCTTAAGATCTATGCAATTGATCCCTTCGTCGCAGGGCTTGCAGCGTGCATCTTCAACTCTTTCTTCCATTTTGTTCCTTCTGCGAGTGTGCCCTACTGCCCTTTAGCCATGTCAGGTCCGGATGACTCCGCCGCCGCCGCTCCTCAACCTCAAGGCGGCTGCTGCTGGTGCTGCTGCTGCTGCGCCTCTGCGTTGTGGAAGATAGTGAAGGTCATTCTACACGTAGCCATCGTGATCACCTTGCTCGTTCTGATCACTCCTGGGATTTTTCGTAGCTTCGCCACGACGATCGCTCTTCAATCGGTGTCCTTCGCTATCATTGCTTGCCTCTACATCTACACCACGTCCGATCGGGCGGAGAGGATCGTTTCCGGCGTGTTTCTTGGCATTCTTGCCGTCGTGATTCTCGCGGTAGCTCCCACCGTGAAGGGAAGGAGGACTCCCGTGCGTGTCTTGCACTACTGCGACCGCGTGGCTCTGCTGGTATACTGCGTCTGGTGGATTTGTAGGCTGGTGCAGGCCTGCCTCCGGCGCCTCCGTGCTCAAGTTCCTGATCCGGAGGCGCCGTTTGCGACGACGGTGACGAAATCGGAAGCAGCCTGCTGCGCTGCTCCCGGCGTGCAGCAGCTCCTCATCGAGGACCTCCCGCGGAAGTTCTCGTACGACGAGATCCGGGCCGTGACCGGAGACTTCGGGGACGTCGTGGGGCGCGGCGGCTCCGCCGAGGTGTTCCGGGGCGTCCTCGACGACGGCACGGCGGTTGCCATCAAGAGGATGACCAGCTACAAGCCCGTCGGCGAGGAGGACTTCCTGAGGGAGATCTCCATCGTGGCGAACGTGCACCAGCGCAGCCTGGTGCGCCTCCTGGGGTACTGCCTGCTGCAAGGTGGGCCGGGCGAGGCCCACGGGCAGTACCTGGTCTACCCGTTCTTCGAGAACGGGTCGCTGGACTGGTGGCTCTTCGGCGGCGAAGAGCGGCAGCGGCTCCTGCCGTGGCCGGGGCGGTGGCGCGTCGCCGTCGACGTCGCCAGAGCGCTCGCGTACCTCCACCACGAGTGTCATCGCCAGATCCTGCACCTCGACATCAAGCCGGCCAACATCCTGCTCGACGGCGGCCTTCGGGCGCACGTGTCGGACTTCGGCATCTCCATGTCCATCGCGCAGGACATGACCAGCGTCGACACCTGCGGGAGGGGCACGCCCGGGTACATGGCACCGGAGATCTGGTTCAGCTCGCTGTCCGCCAAGTCCGACGTGTACAGCTACGGCATGACGCTCCTCGAGCTCGTCGGCGGGCGGAGGGGATACCAGGCCGGCAGGGACTCGTCCGAGACGCCGGACCTGTTGGCGCGCGTCGTGCGGCAGAAGATGGCGCGGGGCGAGCTCATGGAGGTGGTGGACGCGGCCATGGCGGACGTGGACGAGGGGGAGGTGCAGGGGCGAAGCCAGCTTCGCAATTCACTGATGTCAGCACCAGTTTTTACTGCTGTCATTAACGTAGTAAACAGTGTTTCAACAGTGATTTGCATTGATTTTTCTAAAATCCATTGATGTCAGTTGACATCAACAACTATGTGTAGCTCCGCCACTGGGGAGGTGAAGGCGGTGGTGAAGGTGGCGCTCTGCTGCGTCCAGCACCAGCGGGAGCTCAGGCCCAGCATGGCAACGGTTGTGGAGATGCTCGAAGGGCGTGTGGCCGCCGATATGCCGCCGGGGAGCCGTCCGTTGCCCGCCGTGGAGTTCACGGAGCCTCTTTCCTCGCCAGGCGCGCAAAATGGTGGCACTGGCAATAATGTCCTTTCATTTCAATAGTTTGTATTTCAAAATTTCACTTCAAATAGAGTAGTGCTTTTAACACAAATTGAGCTTGACTCTACGGGTTCCTTTTTTTCGGAATTCCTAACGTGTATATTGTCACACTCTCACCAAGCATCTTTGTACGTAGTAGAAAACGGGATTATTCAGCCCTTGGGCCTCGATTATGCATAGTGGCAGGAAAATGTGGGTGCCAAATTTCATTCTGTCGTTGGTCAATGAATGGTTTGAACTAACACCATTCACGTCCACCCTCAATCGGACGACACGCAGAACCTATATACAAATTAAAAATCTTTCACGAACCCGTCGTAAGAACCGAGCAACCTAAAACAAGTGACAGACTACAGGTTATATTAGGCTATGCTTAGCTTACCGTGCGAATGTATAATTAGCAGTTTTGTTTACGCCACAAAATCTACAACGTTACCGAGTTCTACAAGGCTCTTTGTTTTCTTTTTAGCGGGACAAGTTAGCAGCAATAAGACATTAAGTGTTTGACATGCAAACAGTTGCAGGTTTAACATGTGCTAGTTAACGGGAGCTCAATCCAAATGAAAATGGAAGTTAGTCCCTGGTAAGCACCAGTTTATGTTATACTAGCACTACTGAGGTGAATTTAATCCGTATAAAAAAAACTAGCGTTAGACCAAGGCTGATAATTCAGTGGCACATCATGTTTGGTCTCAGATGTACATATTTACTACACGCATATAGACCACAGTGGGAAAATTTATGCACAAAAACAAGATTACTTCGCAAACATCACAAAATTAACCCAAACTCTGCTTTTTGTTTCCATTCCACCTCCCAATTCCCCCAAATTATTTTGGGATCAACACACTCAGTTCCGAACATACAACTACCAAGACACCACCAGCAATACAAGAGGCAACTTTACCACAAAGGGGCTATCCAATGAAAACCCCCCAACATAGACGAACTGCAGTAACTATGACAAGGTGCCTTGAAGTCCAGTCCAAGACTCCAAGCCACCAGCATTTGGCCGACCCTAGGGACGGAAAGCAGCTTGATCAACACTAGGCTATTGATGTAAAACCTGGCGCCGCCTTTTGCTTTTGGGGCTTGGTCCTTCAGTTTGATCACGCTCATGGCTCCTGCAATCGAGGAGGGTAAACATTATGTTCCAAGATAAAGACTAAAACAAAACCCTTTCGATGCTAGCATATGCCCTGTATACTTCAATGAAGACATTAGAACACTGTCCTCACCATCTAAAATATAAGACCACAAACAGGGTGGTTTGTATTCACTGCCCCCTTTTACTCAATTAAAACAAACCCAATTTGAATAATAAAAGCCAAGTTAACCAGATTAATTAGCTCAGATCTCTCAAGTCAGTAAACAGATAGCATGACCTGACAAGTTTGAGCAACTAAAAGAGAATAAAATAAAATTTTGGATGATCTCCAATGCATTATAAGTATACACCCTAATTTTGGTTGTACGTGTGACGTCCATATTAGTATCTGCTCCATCTACTAAAATCCATAGAAATTAGGACCGGACCGGACCAAAGATCGAACCGATGGAGTGCTCGGTTCAATGGTTCATTGGTCTAACCGATTGAGCCGCCGGTTCAAAGAGGTTCAAATAGATTAACTTTTCTTTATTTTCACAACTGCAAACATGGTGTAGTGGAACGATACTCCACTTGGAACCCTCCAACCAGGGTTCGAAACCCCTCAGCGTCCCATTTTTGGACGAAATACACGCTCCTGTCCACCTTTTCTTGCTGCCACGCACGCACTGCCTCCGTCAACGGTTGGACCGCGGCTCAGAAGCCCGGTTTTATACCGTTTTTTCGTTAAAACCGGGCGGTTCGAACGGTTTAATCCAGTTCGTATGCATGGGCGATCTTTTACATGGATCGGACCGGCGGAGGCTCTGGTTCCCGGTTTTTTTGGTCCAACCGCCGGTCCGGTCCGGTCCCAATTTCTATGCTTCAATCAGGAAGCATATAGCAGGATGTCATAAGTTCTGAGCAGATTCAAGCCATTTGATGAGAAATCAAAAATACATTAAGCACTCCCCATGAATCTTGCATTCCTTCTCTCCAGAAACTGAAACAGAATCATAATTGCAATGACTACACTCCAGATTTCATCCATAGAGTAACTTTATTGGACCGATAATTCCCGAAAGGACAAAGATGTATAACATAATTTTCTTAACACCCCTGAACCAACATGCTGAAATAACGAATAACTAAATTACCCAACGCATGAAAGCTACCTATTGGCTGCCACATGATCCATCTATTATATGTGCATATTTGAAAGCTCGGGAAAAGAGAGTATACTCTGCTATTGACAGAACAAAATTTAAAGTTGATTTAATTCACAAACCCAAAATGAAAGCATGCCACTTAGACATTCTTATTACTTACTATCACAACTACTTTGCACACAAAAGCACCAAGAAAGACCAAACATCATTTCTCGAGAACGTCTACAAAAACTGAGTCTGAGACATGAGATCGTTGGTGCCTCAGACATGTAATTAAGTGCGCAACAGATAGTAGTATAGTACAAACAATGCCCTTGGCTACAAAATGTAGTTAAATTAGGAGTCTACGAGAACTGGAAAAACAATGAAGCATTAGATAATACGCGAGATGAAGCATCAGATGATATGCAAGATGGATACTGTTGGAGCTCGGGGATTGTCGAAGGTTGTAGGAGTGCGCAATGGGAGGCCGAGGAGAGGGACCCCGGCGGCGGCGGCGTTCAGTCGCCGTCCTGGCGGCCGGCGACGCCCCCTGGATTCCTCTCGCGACAACAGGATGATGATGAACAGTAACTGACGGTTTGGATTAATTGAACCAGAGAGATCCAATCAATCTCTAGTTGCCTTTACAAGATACAAGAGTCCAAGGTTTATAGCCTTAATCTCTAACCAACTAACACACACACGCGAAAGGAAAAACAACTGAACCGCTAAAAGCTAACGAGCCGACGCTCCCCCACGATCTTCCTTGCACCACGGTTGTCTTCAGGCTTGAGTGCGGCCCCTTCTAACGTACACAACATCTCTCCCTCCCTCGAGAAACAGCTCGTCCTCGAGCTGGAATGAAGGAAAAGAGTTGCGAAACTCGTCGACTTGCTCCCAAGTAGCTTCGGATGGTGGCAAGCCTTCCCACTGAATCAAAATGTGCCAAGAACCTTGTCTGATAGTTGACCCTAGGACACGCTTCGGCTTGAGCAGAACCCGGCCGTTGTGTAGCGGAGGAAGTGCAGGTGAAACAGATGGAGGGGTGCCCTGGAATGGCTTCAGGAGGCCAACGTGAAACACATCATGGATTCTTGCGTTTTCTGGAAGTGCAAGGCGATAGGAAACTTTGCCAATCCGTTCCTTGATCTGATACGGTCCAGCATACTTTGGTGACAGTTTTGTATGAGGTCCTGGCACTAGAGAGTGTGTTGGCCTGTTGAGGAGGCGAAGCCAAACCCAAGCTCCCTCCTGGAATTCGAGGTCCCTGTGATGTGTCATAGTATCGTCGTGCATACTCTTGAGCTTGAGTGAGCCTTGTCCGAACCTCGATGAGGAACTCGTCACGTTCAGATAGCATGGTGTCCACAGTGTCTGTCTTAGCCGTCCCTATCTGATAAGGTGGGATAGGTGGTGGTGATCTGCCATAGACGACCTGAAATGGGGTTGCTTTCAAAGCTGAGTGGTATGATGTGTTGTAACAGAACTCTGCCCAGGGTAACCACTCTAGCCATGCTTTTGGTCTGTCGCCCGTCATGCATCTTAGGTACATACTTATCGTCTTGTTGACTGCCTCGGATTGTCCATCTGTTTGAGGGTGGAATGCAGTGCTTAACTTCAATTGGACGCCTGAGAATTTGAAGAGATCCCGCCATACGTGGCCGGTGAACACTGGGTCACGATCCGACACAATTGACTCGGGTAGTCCATGTAGGCGCACAATGTCGTTGAAGAAAGCTCTTGCGACAGATGTGGCGGTATAAGGGTGCCCAAGGGGAATGAAATGAGCAAATTTGGAGAACCTGTCAACCACTGTTAGGATCACGCTTTTCCCGTGTACCTTTGGGAGCGCTTCTATAAAGTCCATCGAAATGTCTGCCCAAACACGAGATGGAACGGGTAAGGGCTGTAGCAAGCCTGCCGGGTGTAGGCTTTCTGATTTGTTACGCTGACATGTGGAGCATGATTTGACAAAGTCAGAGATTAGACGGCGATCGTGATCAATATAGAACGTCACACGCAGCCGGTGGAGAGTTTTCTGGACACCTTCATGGGTATTCGAGTGAGCTAAAGTTAGCAAAGTGTGCACCAATTCAGAGTCGGCTGGGATGTAGATCTTTTCTTTTTTTCAGTATCAGATCATCCCGAACACTCCAATCTGGGTCCTTTAGTCCAGCAATAATATTGTTTCGTAGGGCTGTAAGTGAGGGACATGCAGCAATTGCAGCTCTGATCTGATCATATAGCTGAAAAGTTGGAGTTGAAATGGAGTGTAGACATGCTTCCTCGCTGTCCCTTCGTGACAGTGCATCAGCTACGGTGTTTAATTTTCCGGGTTTATACTCAACACAGAAATCGTATCCAAATAGCTTGCTGATCCACTGAGTTTGAGGTATGGTGGACAGTCTTTGATCCAACATGTACTTGAGGGCGTAGTGATCAGTCCTTACTACGAAATTTCTTCCCCACAAGTAAGGTCTCCAGTGTCTAACCGCTTGAACCAAGCCAATAAGTTCCCTTTCATATGCTGCAACCTTTAAGTGCCTTGGAGCAAATGGTCTACTAAAAAATGCAATTGGTCCGGACCCTTGGTGAAGCACCGCTCCAAACCCCGATCCAGAGGCGTCACACTCCACGATGAAGGACTGTTGGAAATCCGGCAAGTGTAGCACAGGAGCAGACGAGAGGGCCTGCTTTAAAGAGATAAATGCAGAGGTTGCATCTTCAGTCCACTGAAAAGAGTTCTTCTTGAGCAACTGAGTCAGTGGAGCTGCAATTGTGCCAAATCCTTTTATGAATTTCCGGTAGTAACCGGCTAGTCCCAGGAATCCCCTCAGTCCTCGTGCAGATCTGGGCTGCGGCCATGAGGCTACTGATGCAACCTTGTCGCTGTCCATTGAAACTCCAGCTGTGGATACGACATGACCGAGATAAGACACAGATGTTGAAGCAAACGTGCACTTTGATCTCTTGACACGCAGCAAGTTATTTCTCAATACAGTCAGGACTGCTCTGAAGTGTTTTAGGTGATCTGTCCATGTCTGACTATAAATCAGGATGTCATCGAAAAATACAAGGACAAACTTTCGAAGGAAAGGGCCAAGTACAGAGTTCATGAGGGCTTGAAAAGTTGAGGGTGCATTTGAAAGTCCGAATGGCATGACTAAGAATTCAAAATGGCCGTGGTGTGTCCTGAAAGCCGTTTTGACAATGTCTTCTGGGTGAACTCGTACCTGGTGGTAACCGGACCGGAGGTCTAGCTTGGTGAAAAATTTTGCACCGTGCAGCTCATCAAGCAGCTCCTCGACCACGGGTATAGGGAATTTGTCCTTGACCGTGGCTTCATTCAGTGCTCGATAGTCGACACAAAATCGCCATGTGTTGTCATGCTTTTTGACCAGAAGAACAGGAGCAGAGAATGGTGATGTGCTGGTCCTGATGATGCCTTGCTCAAGCATTTTAGTGCACTGGCTCTCAAGCTCATTTTTCTGTAGCTGTGGGTAGCGATATGGATGCACTGCGATCGGATCCGTTGTCTTGAGATGGATACGGTGGTCACAGTCTCTAGACGGTGGTAAACCCTGTGGCTCAGCAAACACATCATCGAAGCTCTGTAACAGCTGATGGAGGACTGTCTCTTCCTGCTGTCTGATAGTTGCTGTTGGAGCCGTGCTCTGAATCTGACCGGACATAGTGCTGTCTTGATGAGGAACAGTGCTGCACTTGTGCCCTATGGTAGCTAGAGACGGTATATCACATCTAGTTGAGCCGATTCCCTTCCAAAGAACACGGTGGCCGTTGTGATTGAAAGCCATGACAAGGTCGTCGAAATCCATCAGGACAGTTTGAAGGGGCTTGAGGAATGCCACTCCAAGTACCATGTCAAAGCAATCAAGGGGAATGGAGTAGGCGTTGATGGTGAATATGTCCTGGCTGACTTTGATCTCCACATCTCGGGCCAGTCCACTGCAAGGCACCCTATCTCCATTGGCTACCGTGACTCTGGTACCTGTGTTTGCTTCAAACTGCAGTTCGGCTGCCTGAGCAGCCCTTGTGCTGAAGAAATTATGTGTGGACCCTGTGTCTATCAGCGCAGTGAACACTTGCTCTCCCACATGAACACGCACCTGCATGGTATTGTCTGTGCGCACACCGGCAATGGCGTGTAAGGAGATGAGTGGTTCTTCATGGTGCTGCTCGTCCGGTGATGCTGTGGTGTCGTCGTCGTTGTCATCCACTTCCAGATAGAACAGCTTCTGACATTTGTGGCCCTTCGTGTACTGTTCGTCGCAGTTGAAACACAGGCCCAAGCGACGGCGCTCCAGCATCTCTGCGGGGGAGAGGCGCTTCAGTGGTTTTGCCGCCGGGGAAGCAGCACCGGACTGTTGTGTCGTGGAAGTTCCTGACTGCTGAGACGCTGCATGGGGCGTAGTCGAGGCAGCGCTTGGATGGTGATGAAAACGCGTCGGCGGTCGCGGTGGACGTCCCCCACCGGCAGTAGCAGCCAGCGCGGAGGACCGCTGCTCATACGCCCGTGCCAGCGCCATCGCGCGTTGTAGATCCTGTGGTGCCTGAAGCTCCACATCGACGCGAATTGCATCAGGTAGGCCGCCGGTGAAGAGTTGGACCTGCTACTCCTGTGACAGGTAGCCTGCGTGTGCCATCTTGGACAGGAATGCATCCTGATACTCGCTGACGGAGCTCCGGAAGGGCAAACGCGCTAGATCAGCGAGATGGTTGATGGTGACGGCCGGTCCAAAGCGCTGTTGGCAATACGATTTGAACGTGTGCCACGGAATCTCGCCGGCGTCACGCTCAAGCATATAGAACCAGTGCTGCGCCAGGCCAGTCATATGAAACGAAGCGAGCCAGACCTTGTCGGCTTCGCGAGTCCGCTGAGCTCTGAAGAAGTGCTCGCATCGGTTTAGCCAACCAAGCGGGTCGTCCTTGCCGTCGTACATCGGGAACGACAACTTGTAGTATCTCGGAATGGCGGTGCCCTCCTCGTCTTCGTCGTGGTGGATCAGGTGGTTTGGTGAGGAGGCGTGGGCAGGAATTGGCGATGGCGAGTGGGGAAACGGGATGGATTGTATGGGGAGCGGGCGGGTGGTTTGGGAGGTGGTTTGTGGGACATGAATGATGGTGGACGTGGATGGCGGCGCGGACGGCAGACCGCCATAGCCGGGCATGCCGTAGATCGGCTGTGATGGGGGCGGTCCCGATGGCGGTGGTAGGGGAAGGCGGCCCTCGATCGAAGAGAGACGTGCCGCCATGCTACCCAACTGGCGTTGCAGTCCGTGGATCGCCGCGGTGAGGGTGTCTGGAGGAGGATCCGACGACGAAGTCGCCACCGTGGAGGACGACGGCATCGAGGCGTGGGTCATCGGTGTGGAAGAAACCCCGGACGATGGGTTGGGCGGCGGACTGGGAGGCACGGTGGCGGATGGCGCGGCGGAAGAGTTGGCCATGGGATCAGACAAGGCGACTGATACCAGATTGTTGGAGCTCGGGGATTGTCGAAGGTTGTAGGAGTGCGCAATGGGAGGCCGAGGAGAGGGACCCCGGCGGCGGCGGCGTTCAGTCGCCGTCCTGGCGGCCGGCGACGCCCCCTGGATTCCTCTCGCGACAACAGGATGATGATGAACAGTAACTGGCGGTTTGGATTAATTGAACCAGAGAGATCCAATCAATCTCTAGTTGCCTTTACAAGATACAAGAGTCCAAGGTTTATAGCCTTAATCTCTAACCAACTAACACACACACGTGAAAGGAAAAACAACTGAACCGCTAAAAGCTAACGAGCCGACGCTCCCCCACGATCTTCCTTGCGCCACGGTTGTCTTCAGGCTTGAGTGCGGCCCCTTCTAACGTACACAACAGATACCGCTACACCAATACAACTTTGGAGAAAACGGCTCAGAAAACATGTGGTAGCATTAGCATAAAGTGTGATAGAACATTTGGCAAAGGAAACTAGATCCCCTGCATGTATATTCATTTGTTTAAAAAGTAGAAGTTGATGAAATGCTATGCATCGTTGGAGAAAGAAAACAATACATATGTTTCTCAAAATGGCTTGATCACAGTTTCTTTAAATAGTAACCACCAATAGATACTTTTTAGAGATCAGAGAATACAAAAGAAACACATAAAACAGTGTGCTTCCATAGACAAGCCAACTTGGAAAGGAACCAGAATCTCTTTTCCTACATACAGTGAGTCATGAAAAGAGAGAAAATTGAAACTTCAATAAGGGTTGTCATAAGACATAAGATGCAGCACCCCCAATTTGATATTTTGGCAGACCTAATGGTATTATATAGAATTTGATAACCACCCAAATCTATGCTATAACTTCTTTTATCCTAAAAAATGATTAAACTCCATTCTGCTCAATTATATGGAACAATTACAATGGCTAATAATGCAAATGAATGGGCGAATGAACTAATCAGACAGCGAACAACTTTACTAGAATAACACTGACGCTTGGGTGAAAGGACGGTTTTGACAACCAAAAGGCTACAACTACAGATAAAAATAGAAGTCAATATTGTTCTACAGTTTGTTAATTGGTGCAGCTTTGTTTTGGTGCCTATGTGCAGGAATTTTACTGTAGTTGCAACATTGCATGGATTCAGGCTAGTTCATGCAACAACCAAAATGACCAAATAGTTTCGAGATTGCTCAAAGTAGCATCAAATCAGCCATCCAATGATATTTAAGCATGATACTATCTAGCCTGAGCAAACTCATTTTTCACACCCTTTCGCCCAGAGTATCTCCATCGAAGCATGATATCAGATAGTGAACAAAAGAATGCATCATAAAGCACAAGTGCTTTGGATAACTTTGACGACATTAAGATCATCATATTCTACAATGTACCTCTAACCTGTCCAGTCACCCTTATCATTTATGGTTTGTTTGGAGAAAGTTGTATGCAACAAAACACATTAAAGAAAACTGCATACAACAAAGAATTTTCTGTTCCATAACTCAGACTGACACATAAGCATGGTTGGAGGGCCGTAATGAAACAGCCGATCCGTTTTTCCTAAGCATTACAATGGACAATATGCTATAATCCCAATCCAACTGCAGCAAGGGTAGTCTGCATCCACACGACCAAAATTTTCCAAGCTCGAGTTCATGTAATTCAGATGGACTGCAGCTAATCATTGACTATCAAGGCATCAACCAGAATTCAATAGATAAAATCCTAGATAGCATTGTACGGAGATCAACGTAGTAAAGTTCTAAAATTTCCGAAACACTCAACCAACTATTGTAAATCCAGAGTTTCTCGCAATGGAGGACAATCTTTCGTGCAACTACACCGTCGAAATCTGATCAATCATTCATGCAACATTGTATCTTGAAGTATTTCACACACAGCAATATCATGGCTAACTGGCATTGGGAAAAGATTGCATTTTGGAGAAATTTGCTAAGAATGCTGAATTATAAACGCAATTCATGGTCTCCATGTGCGCAAAATGATGCTAAAACACACAATTGAAGAATACCAAACGGGCATAGCCAAAAGCATTACCTGCATTTGGGGCTCAGGGCAGCCACACGGTCGAGTTCATCCAGTGTCGCGGCATCTGATTTGCCCAGATCAACCTCCAATTTCCCCCACTTCTCCAGCTGGCACGCACCCCGCTCCTTCAGGACCTCAGCCACGGTCCACTGCGCGGCCACCGGCAGCCCCTTCAGGCCGTCTCTGAACTTCAGCTTGCGCTCGGCGTCCGTCGGGGGCGGGGGCGGGAGCTCTGCTTGGATGGAGGCCCAGCCGTCCTCGAAGATCCCGGCTAGCTCGTCGGCGCTTTCGTACACGGGGTCGCCCGGGTTGTTGTAGGACTTGGCGTTGCTGAACGTCAGGCGGACGTCGGCGGCGAACGCGGTCGGGTCGGCGTAGCGGCGGCGCTCGAGGCGGCGGAGCACGGTGCCGAGGTCCATGGGGTCGGCGATGACGGTGTAGTAGTCGCGGAGTTGGAGGGCGCGCGCGTCCACGGGGGTCGCGAATATCCACCCGTCCTCGTCCCGCAGCAGGCGGTCCAGGAGCGCGCGGCAGCGCCCGAACGCGCGGCTGAGATCGCGGCAGCGGCCGTCTCCTCCCGCGCCGCCTCCGGAAGACGGGGCGTCCGTGTCCGCCGCCGCCGGCATCCGCGGGTGCCTGGACTCCTCGAAAGAGTCGTCAGGCGGCGGGCGCTTGGAGCGCGACACCGGCGGGTTCTGCGGTTTCATGTTTGGGCGAGGGAGAGTTCCTCGGCCGGCTCTCGGCTTTAACCCTACCGGAGCTCCCCCCGCGCCGCCTCCGGAAGACGGAGCGTCCTTCCGCCGCCGCTGGTCGCCGGACTCATCGAAAAAGCCAGGCGGCGGGCGCGTTGAGCGCGGCATCGGTGGGTTTTGGGCGTTTCGAGTTTTGGGGAAGGAGAATTTCACGGCCGACTCCCGACTCTACCCTACCGGACGCGGAGCATCTGGCCGCGCCGAGGCCGAAGGGGGTGGGTTAAACCGAGAGCTGATTGGTAGTTTTTTTAGAATCACACAGTACAACGCAGACGCTCACAACACACGCACACTTACTCCTATGAATACACGTACGCAAACCCTGTCTTTATGAGCACCTCCGAAGGATTGAGCACCGGCAGATCTGGAGATTCCTGAAGTCACCATTGACGTCTCGTCGTCGACGGGAACGTCGCTTACCACTTAACGCATAACGCCGGTAAATTCTGAAAAATTCAGGAAAAGGTGCGAGCACCAGGATTTGAATCCTGGTGAGTAGCGTCCTACTGGACCGTCCTACCATTGGACTACAAGCTTAATCGCGAGCTGATTGGTAGCTACATCGTCAGGTTTGACTTGTTTCTACATTTCAACATTTGTGATCAAAATTCTTCACTGTTCACACAAGGATATAATTCCTCGTGTTCTTACAAGAAAAATATGTTTTTTCTGAATTAAATACTATTGTATACATTAAAAACTTTCTTTTTTCTGAATTAAATACTATTGTATACATTAAAGACTTTCTTTTAGGCTATGCGCACCGGAAACGGCAAAGCTCCTGATACGTCAGGCATGACATTAGCCGCCCCCGCACCGGGACACGGCAAACAAGCCGCTCGGTGGAGGTGGCTACAGAAACCGTGCCAGGCCAAGGCCTTGAGCCCCGATTGTAGCCACGCTCGGCGCGGGGCTCGTGTGTGACCAGTGACGAATCTAGGGGTTTTCTTCTCCTTCTTCTTCATCTAGCATCTCCTTCCCTCGTTCTTCTTCTTCAAATTTGTAGAAGGGGCTTGGGGGGCTCCATTGGATTTTCAGCGGTAGGGGGGCTCGAGCCCCGCCCGCCCCACCGCTGGATCCGTCCCTGTGTGTGACACCTATGCATATCGTCTGTCGCAGATAGAGATAGAGATGCATCTCGACAGCATTTCGTGGACTGAACGGCAAAAGGGTGTCCCGATATGCAGATCTCGCGCTTACCGCCGGACGGTGCAGATTAGAGATGACAACGGGTAGAAACCCGATGGGTAGTGTTATTCCATACCCGCACCCGTCAACTCTAACTCTATCCGCTAAAAAACTCCTACCCGCATGCGGGTACAAGTTCTTACCCATACCCGCACCCGCGCGGGTTTTTTTACCCATCGGTAAAACCATACCCGGTAGCATACCCATTGTAAACTAATATAATTGAGAACATAACACATGATAAAGTGCATATACCAGCAAATTTGAATAAATAAAAAAAAGATAAATGGCAATTCATAACCAATTAATAGTCTAATAAAGCATGAAATTTTTTTTAGTTATCAATATTAAATTATCCTTCATTAACAGTGTGTAATTTTACAAGTTTATCACAAATTGTAGACGAGTATATGTTACCTGCGGGTATGGGTAGTATGCACTCGCACCCGCTTACTCGATGGGTACATGATGTTGCCCATTTACGTACCCGCGGGTAGAAATATGATTCCATACCCATCTTCTTATCGGGTAAAACCCATCAGGTACTCGGGCGGGTACCCATTGCCATCTCTAGGTCCGTTTGGTGCCGCTCCCTTGTGTTTCAGCTCCGCAACTGTAGCAGTAATGTAGATTACTGTAGCATGGAGCTGAATTCGTTTTGGAGGAGCTACTTTTTTCAGCTTCGCCTCTTCCCAGTTCATTTTTGCACCTCGGTTCTCGTTCCGGCTCCGTGCTACAGTAACGCGCAGTGTAGAATAGTGCACACGGAGCTGAATCTGTTTCTGATGAAGCGGTACCAAACGCACCCTAAGTACAGATAGCTTTATAATGACTGTAATTTCGAAATGGGATGTTAGACGCGGTAGATGGGGTTTGGACGTGCGGCCAAAATGCTACCACTAATAACTGATAGGTGAGTGGTGGCCAACTATCAAAAATATTGTCTACCGCTAATGACTAATTTTGGTTAGTATTTCCGTTTATGTTGTAGCATATCTTTTTCCTAGCCTTCAAGGCTTTCTCCTATTGTTGGACGTGGTTGGAGAGCCCTAGGGGCGAGGTGTAGGCACGAGGGGTGGTGTGCAGCACATTGATATTTGTGAAACCAAATATATGTTGCTCGATCTCGATGCCAGCGATGCTATGTGGAGAGGAAACCAATCCTCTACGGTATTTAGAGGGACTCAATACCAATGACATGTGGGCCCGGTCCTATATGTTATTGAGAGTAATCCCTCTGCAATACTGCAGAGGAGACTCATCCATGTGAAGTGAATTGTTTGGAGCATGTACATTGCTGCCTTTGCCTTTCACTAGAACAATCCGGTGCGCGTTGCGCGCCCTATCTAAAGTGAACTCCATCGTTATCAAAACTAATAGAACCAAAAGAACACCAATTGAAAGTACACTAACTCATTTCACAGGACTGATCAGGATTAGGTAGAAACAAATGCACTGCAGATGTCTTTACATGCGGCCTCCATTTCACATGACCGCTCAGGATCCTTAGTTACAAAACATTCCACCATTAGTTTGGAATACAAATCCAAATAAGCATATACAAGTGGTTTGGAATACAAATCCAAATAAGCATGTACAAGTACTAAAGCAGGTTGAGGAATCCAAAGAGATTAGTACACACCATGAATTTCCAAAGTACATCTATCTTTTTGACACAGGCTTTGATCGGGCCAAGTAGCGAGCAACTGGCTTCGTTTGGTAGACAAAAGATGTGCACCCTCTTGATGACCTAACCATCCTTGCTTGCACTGAAAGGCAATAACCATATGTACATAATAATGCTGTCATGATCAGACTAAGAAAAAAGAACTTGAACATATTTTCTAACATGACAACAAGCCAGTGATAAATGTAGTGAAACCTCTACAGACATGATGCTACAACAATCAAACATGTGTATCTTATTTGCAGGAAGTGGGAATGAAGATCCTGGAAGGTAAATGCTACAGTTCTTCTCTTTTCATAACAGGCTATATTTCACAAAATCAGAGAGCAAACACTCCAAGATTAGAAAACATTCTTAATCATAATTATCTTGCTGAACAAAAATTTGGCTATACATTTTCAGTAAGCTGCTACATATTTTTTCTCTTCATGGGGAACCGGTTTGACAAGAATAATTGGTACACGATCCAAATGTTTGGTTATGCATTTTCATCATTGCCAACTTTTTCTTCCTTTCCCTACATATCTGAAATCATTTCAGTATCAAAATTCACATGTAAAGTCTAAAGTGACTCTAAACTTAAGTTCTATCCTACCATCCACAAAAGAAACTGCAGAGATAAACAAGCAAGTCTGAATTTTATTAGGAAGAATTTACCATGCTAATCAGCTAGCTAAACCAACAGCATATAACACTAAACTGACTATATGGGGAAATACCCAAAAAGAATGAAATGGTCAATTGGTTTAACCTTTTTGTCCTTGTAGGGCTTGGCAGGAAGAATGGTGTCGGTGTTAGGATTAGTCCCGACACTAACTAGTGAGATACGCTGTGATCGGCTTCTCGATGGTTGGTGCAAATGACAACATAGGGACACGGGTTTATCCTGGTTTCGACCGCGGGGTCGTACATCCAGCAGATTTGCGTGTGCGCGCTGTATTGATTCGCACCAGTGGTGCCTGTAGAGGGGGGCTACAAGCAAGGCGGGAGAGGAGGAGAGGCCTCCAAGTCCCTGCTAAGTGATTGAGGCAAAGTGCCAATATCGGGGGGATGAGACTGTCTCCAGCGGTCACCCCATCCAGATCTCCATCTGCAAAATGCAGATTGAAAACGTACTGTAGCACCTCCAGCAGTTGCCCCTTCATGTTCTGCAGTTTGCGCTTGCCTCCCTCCCGTGCTGCATTCCTGGGGATATTGGCCTCCGTCTGCATCCCAACCGCCGCCGCCCTCCCCCCCCGGCTCTCTCGCCTCGCGGCCCGAGCCACCACGAGCTCTGACCTCCCTCTGCCACCGGCAGCCCGAGCTCAGATCCGTCGTGGAGGGGCGCCGCCGGAGGTCGCCGTCGCGCACCGTGGAGGCCACCTTCTCCGCCTCCGCAGGAAGCCCGCCACTCCAGGGCACCACCGCGCGGGACGTAGTAGAGGCCGCCGCCGGATATCGCCTGCCGTAGTGGAGAGTCCGTCGAGCTCAGATCCATGGAGGCGGCTCGATTCGGATCTCGACGGCGCCCCTCTCCTCCGCGGCGTCGAGCCCGCCGGCGCGGTAGACCTCCTCGGCCTCGAATCCGCGGCCTCCTCGAAGCTCGACGGCGAGCTGGAGGCGGCCGGTCGTGGCCCTCTTCCCCGCGTGGAGGCAGTTCTTGATGGAGCAGAGGCCGGCACCTCCGCCCTCGCTCTCCCTCCTCGCCAAGAGCCGGCGGCGGAGCTGGAGGTCGTCGACGGCGCCCGTTCCTCGATCCGGAGCAAGGGACGCTGCGGCACACGGTCGGCGCGCGGTTAGCAGTGCTCCTCGGTGCATCCGCCCGCGGCCCCTCCGCCTCTTCCGCCCGCCGCTACGCTTCCTTCCCCGTCCTCCCTCTTCCCGACGCCGCCAGAGCTGGATCCTGGGCTTCACGCAGGGGGCGACCTCGATCTGGAGGGAGCAGGCCGGGGCTGTTCGGAGCGGAGGATTTGGCGTCGCGCGCCGAGAGGAGGTTCGCCGCGGGCCGTCTCCCCCATCCCCGCTCGATCCCACCTCCCGCGGGAGTCAACTGCCCGGGAGGATGCGGATGCGCTTGCGCAACACCGCTGGAAGGACCTCTCGTTTGCAGGAAGGAAATCTCCTCTCTCCTTTGCGCAGACCAGCTCTTTGCAGATGGAGTTGAAGTATATTGCTGGAGACAGTCTGAGTATGCAGGTGAGTGTGGGTGTGTCGTGATGATCTCCCGTCCCCGGCGGCCGGGCGACCGCCTCCTCCTTTTATAGACCAAGGGGAGGCGGCTTACAAATGTGCCGCACGGGGTTTTACACAGTATCGTGGTACTGGTACACAGCGTTGGCGATTTGATGGTGTCTTGACGTCTCAGTACTTGCTGGTGTCGTGGTTGCTATGTACCTGCTGGGGAATAGCTTCGAGGGTAGCTCACTCGGCGTGCACTTCTGACCGCCGTTCGTGCACCAGTTCGAGGGTCTTGCCGACGAGGGCACCTGGGGCTGTACAGGGCCCGGCGTGGTGATGTCCCATCGGAGCAGGGCCGCACAACACCGGGGATGGCTGTATAGCGCCCGGGATGGTGCCACGGGACTAGGGATGTCCGCACAGCGCTGGTGACGGTCTCACAACGCCCGGGATGGCCGGGCGGCGCCGGAGCTAGCGGAGGGGACGCGGCGCACGTCGCTCGTACGGCGGCACCGGTCAGTGTGCGCGCCTGCTCACCGTCCGGCCCCCCTTCGAGGATGATCCGTGCCCTTTCGAGGGCCTCGATGGCGGGGGCACCCATGCCATACAGGGGCCGGCGTGGTGATGTCCCATCGTAACAGGGCTCCACAGCGCTGGGGATGGCTCCACAGCGCCGGGGATGATGGAGGGGACGTGCTTAATGTGTTCCGCGCCGTGGCGCCGCCCGCACCATGCGCCCGGTCGCCGTCCGTACGCCCTTCGAGGGTGCGCCCATGCCCCTCCGAGGGGCTCGCCGTGGGAGAAGGACGGGAGTGGGCGGTGCAGTGCTTTGGAATGACACTGACATGTTCGCACAGTACCTGCACAGCATTGGGTATGACGGTATAGTGACGGGGTTAGGCCGCACAGTAACGAGGTCAGAAGCCCTGGCGGCGTCAGCGGTGCGGCATGGGCGGGGATTGCCTTTTGACCAAGGCGCCTGCGGCGGGCAAGGGCATTTAATGCCCCTGTCAGGTGAGACAGGAGAGGCGCCACGGGTCGAGAGGGGGCCTCAAGCGAGGCGGAGATCTTGTACGAGGGACGCCGATCCCTCGAGCGAAGCGGTGACCCGCTCGAGGGGCTGAAGCCCTCGAGCGAGGCGGAGTCCTGCTTACGGGGTGTCGTGCCCTCGAGCGCGGCGGATGCTTGCCGCGGGGTGCCCTGACCCTCGAGCGAGACGGAGATTCGCTCGAGGGCGGCTGGGGACGACCGTTTGATGGGCCATGGGGGTTATCGGGCCGAGGTGGACCATGAGCCTTTCTCGTTTTTGGGCCGTGACTGGTTGGGTGATGTTGTTGTGGTTTTGTGTTAAATTTTTAGAAAGGGTGATTTCCCTCATAATTAGGGGACCCCTATGGCTGTCCCCGACAGTAGCCCCCGAGCCTTTGCAGGGGCATCCAGAGTGATCCGCAAAGGCTGAACCTTTTGTTAGGACTTTCTTCCCTTCTGGATGTGCGTGACATTCCGTGGGGGCGCGCTAGCGCACCCGCGGGTGTAGCCCGCGAAGCCTTGGAGGAGTGCGTGCACTCGTGCAAGGTTTTGATGCTGAGCTGCCGATCCGTAAGGCATTTGTTTCAGCCGGCCTCGGCGATCCTCGTGCCGGGGGGTTCGCTCGCTGCCCTCGAAGGAGCGGGGAAACACGACTTTTGTCAGACATGTCCAGGAGGTGTAGCCGTGTGATGAGCCCCCGAGCCCGGGCCCGTTCGAGGCGATCGGGGCGAGCTCTTCGACTTGTTTGTGCGCCCCTCGCCGCCCTTCCGCAGGGCGGAGGGGTGAGGCGGTCCATGCTTCCCATCGAACGGGCCGCGAGTCATGTATCCCTCGTTGAGCTGTTAGCGGGTAATTCAAGTGGACGTCCGTGCCCCGTTCGATAAGGGTCGGCTCGTGGTCCAGAGACACGTTCATGAGAGCACTTACGCGGGTATGCTAGGCAGGGCTCGGTCCTGTTCGATTAGGACCGAGGGCGCAAAAGCTCTCCCTCGATGGGATCCCTCGACTAGCTGCCCTCGTTCGGCCTTGAACACGAACTATGGGGTGCCCCCGAACCTCTGGGTTCGAGGATCGGCTCGATCGCGCGCGCCCTGGTCGTCCCTGACTCTGTTAATCTGAGGCGCCTATTCGAACCCGTCGAGGGCCAGGCTCCGTACCTCTGATTAGTAGGGCCTTTGCGGAGTGGCACCGGGTGCCTCCGTCTTGGTGGATCCGTGGCGCTCACTGATCTGTTATCGAGTCGAGCTTCGAACCGCTGATCAGTAAATCCATCTGCGGCGCCTACCGTACCCTCAGCGGGTTGGGCCTCGAGCCGCTGATCAGTATAGCCGTGAAGGCCAGTAAATCCCCAAATCGAGGGGCATCTGCGGCGCCCACCGTACCCTCAGCGGGCTGGGCCTCGAGCCGCTGATCAGTATAGCCGTGAAGGTCAGTAAATCCCCAGATCGAGGGGCATCTGCGGCGCCCACAGTACCCTCAGCGGGCTGGGCCTCGAGCCGCTGATCAGTAAGAAATTTTTCGACGTGGCGCCGGGTATCCCTCTGCCCGCGCTTTCGAGGGCTGTCTCGAGCAAGCGCGTTCGAGATCACCCTGACCCCTCG
Organism: Cenchrus fungigraminus; assembly: GCA_036936925.1. Classification (NCBI taxonomy): domain Eukaryota; kingdom Viridiplantae; phylum Streptophyta; class Magnoliopsida; order Poales; family Poaceae; genus Cenchrus; species Cenchrus fungigraminus. The sequence goes on along the minus strand of CM072778.1, from coordinate 31,179,124 downwards.
GGCCGTCCGTTAGGGGCCTGTCGAGGGGTCGGGCCTCGATTCCCTGTTTGCTGGGCGTAGAGAAGGCTCCTTCTCACGGAAGGAGCCCCTCCCCGTCCCTTCGTTCTCGATTGGGACCGGGGTGGACTGCGCGCGTGGGGTCGTGGCCCACGTGGCGTCCTGGGAGCGCGTTGCGCACGCCTTTTTAGGCGGCGCGGAGGAAGTGCGCAGCGGTTCGCGTTTTCACGGCGCCGTAATAATGGCGTTTGCGCGGCGCTCGCGGTGGTTTCGAGACGGTGGGGCCCGGGCGTCGTCCATCGCATTAACTGCGGCCGCGCGTCTCGGCCCCCGCCCGTTCGATCTCTGCGCCCATTCTCGTTATAAAAAGAGCAGGTGAAGCGGAGGGGTTTTTTACCTTAGTTATTTTCACCCGCGTTGCGTCTGCCTTCTCCTTCCTCCCGCCTCCCGAGCTCGTGCCCTTCTCGCATCCTCCGCTCCCGCGCCCCTCTTCCCCTGCTTAGTCTGCCATGGTTGAGTACCTGGAGGTCGGGCCGTGGAGTCGCTCCAATGTGGATGCACATCTTCTCGAAGGGCTAGTCGCCGGCGGGCAACTGACGACCAACACCGACCCGGATCGGCCGGCATGAATCGTCCTGTCAGCGCGGCATCAGGAGCCGCTGCCCCCAGCGGGGTATGTGGTGAGCCTCGTTCGATTGCACGAGCGGGGATTCAACGGTCTCGCCGGACGGTTCATGCGGGGGCTGTGCTACCACTACGGTGTGGAGTTGCACAACTTCTCCCCCAACACCATCTCTCAGGCGGCGACCTTCGTGGGCATCTGTGAGGGCTTCCTGGGCGTCCCTGTGTCCTGGGACTTGTAGCTCCACTTGTTCCGGGGCGAGCTGTTCACGCAGGCGGCCGGCGGTAAGGGTCAACACCGACCCGTCCGCGCCGGCGGGCTCACATTCGCGCTGCGGGGGAAGGGGGTCGGCGTGTACCCGCCCTGCACCATGACGAGCAACAACGCGGAGTGGGACCGGGGGTGGTTCTACCTCCGCAACGACGGCGACAGCCTCCCACCGTACACCGGCAAGGTGCTGGACCACCGCCCGTTCCATTGGGGGCCGGGGGTGTCGGACCACGCGCGGAGGGAGAAGCTGGCGCCCTACCTGAGGGCGCTGAAGACCTTGACGGACGCGGGGTTGACCGCAGCAGCCGTCCTCGCGCAGTGCCACCAACGGCGGGTGGTGCCACTCATGGAGAGGGCGCTTCCCATCTACGAGATGGCGGAGGGCGCGGACCCCGACGCGCTGACGCGGTCACGGTTGCTGGCCGAGCCCCTTGCCCCGGCGTACACGGCTACAAGGGCGAAGCGCGCGGTGGACACCAGGAAGATGGTGTGCGACCCCGACGCGGTGTTATGGTCGCCCAGGATGCGGCCTGATGACGGGGCCATCGTTTTGGTAAGAGATTTCTGTCAATATCATGAATTTTTTGGTTTGGTTTTGATTTCGAGGGTCGGTTCCTGACATCTGTGGTTCCGGTAGTCGGAGATGGAGACGAGCGCCTTTGGCTCGGATCCCCCCACGCCCAACTCTCGTGCCGAAAACCGCGAGAAGCAGCGGGAGGTGAAGGCGAAGGCGGACGCCGGTAAGGCGGAGAAGAAGAGGCGTGAGACCCGCCGCAAGGCGCATGATCGGGAGTGTGCGCGGCGGGAGGAGGAGGGCCTCTCCCCCCCCGCCGACCCCGGAGGACACCAGCAGCGGCAGCGATGCCGGCGTCATCTGGTCCGAGCTGGAGGATGAAGAAGAAGCAGACGATGTGCCTTTGGCCATGGGAGCCAAGGGCAAAGAGACGGCCGTTCTACCGGCGCCGTCGCCGGCGCAGGCCCGCGGCACGCCGGCCCCAGAGGCGGGCGCGGCGACAGCTGGTGAGGGTGCCGCGACGGGAGGCGCGCCCGGTGCGGGAGACGCGCCGTCCGCGCAGGCCTCAAGGAAGCGGAAGCGCCAGGTGTCGTCCCGACGGTGAGCGTTAAGTCGAGTTTGTCTTACCTGATTTTACTTATTTGAGATTCTGATTTCCCTTGCTTTCCTTTCTCCCAGCCGTGTCGGCGGCCCTGTCGCGCCGGAGCTAGCGCCGACCAAGGCGCTGAGGTTGGAGGCGCGGGACACGGTCCGCGCAACGCGCCCTCGCTCGGCGAGAACGTCGCGGCAGGCGGCGGCGGCGTCGCAAGACGATGCGCGAGGAGGGGAGCGGGCCCGGGCGGCTGGGCCTAGGAATGGAGGAGGTTCGAGGGGTCGGGCCCCTCGAACGAGCGGTGCGGAGGAGGTTCCGCCCGCGACGGATGTGACCGTCCCGCGAAACAGGACCCCGGCGGAAGATGACGGGGTCGGCACATGCCCCGAGCGCGCGTCTGGAGGGCCATCACAGGGGGCCGGCGCGTCGTCCTCGCACCAGCACGTCTACGACAAATTCCCTGGTGATTGGTGCTCTGGGCTGGACCACCCCTACGTCCCCTGGGACACGGTAGAGTGTTCGCAGGCAGAGTTTTTGGACTGGAGGGATTTTCTTGACGCGGGATCCCGAGTTCAAGACCTGCTCGACGAGGCCTCGAGGCTTCACCGAGACGTGGCGGCGCCGCTGTTTCGGGTTCGTGTACTAGTCTCGTCGCTTTCCTTGCTTTCAATTGTGCCTTGTCTGAGTCTTTTCCCCTTTATTTGTTTTGGCAGAAGCTATGGGGCGACGCGGGGGATAAGATCTCCTTCCTCGCCAAACTCCACACACTCCATGAGGTGGTGTGCCGAGAGAACGAGCATCTGGGCCTGGCGATGGAGTGCCTCCGCGACGAGATGCTCGAGACGAAGGCGAGCCTTGAGTCGAAGGGGGGCGAGCTACGCCGTGCGGTGGAGGAACGCGACGCCCACCGCACCGTGGCGGAACAGAAGGCCAGGGAGGCCGAACAGCTCGGCGCCGCTTTGCAGAGCAAGGAGGTGGAACTCCAGCAGGGGCGCGCGGTGCTGAGCGAGGCGCAGTCTCAGCTCGTGCTGAAGGACGCTGCCCTGGTCGAGGCGCAGGCCCGCGCCGAGCGCGAGCGCATGTCGCTGGAAGACGTGCAGGCGCGCCTTGCTCAGACAGAGCAAAAAGCCCAGGAGGCCGAGGGGCTCGCCGCCGCTCTGAGGGAGAAGGGTGACGCACTGGCAACGGTGGAGGGCCAGCTCGCTGAGGAGCGCACCACGCGTGAGGGGGCGCAGTCCCAGCTCGCGCTGAAGGACGCGACTCTTGCCGAGGCTCAGGTCCAACTTGAGCGGGAGCGGAAGGCGCTCGAGGAGGCACGGGCCCAGCTCTCTCGGGCTGCGGAGAAAGCCCGGGAGATCGAGCAGGCGGGCACCGCTCTCCAGGAGGCCCAGTCCCAGCTCCAGCTTGCGCGCGAGGAGCTCGGGGGGGTGAGGGATACGCTTCAGCAGCGCGACGCCTCAATCTCCCAGCTCCAGCGGGACGTCGACGCCACGCGCGCCGCGCTCGAGATCGAGAAGAAGCGAGCCGAGGGTAAGTCTCGTTCTTTAACCGTCTTAGTTCTTCGTTGCGCCCTTTCAAGGCTTGATGTTCGTCCCTTGACGTTGCAGAGCTGCACAAGAGCGCGGCAGACCCTTCAGGGGAGATGCAATCCCTCCATGTCGCCTACAACGAAGCTCAGGGCGAGCTTAAGACTCTGGAGGCCGCTGTACTCGAGGTGTGCCGTGAGCTCGAGGGGGCTGAGGGCGAGGCCTCGGGTAGCTCGATGGCGAGCCGCCTGCGGTCCCTGGGCGGCCGGGTCACTGAGCGCCTGCGCGGTGCTCTTCGACTCGGTGTCCAGAAGACCTTGGCGCTGACCTCGAGCCACTACGTCCTCGACTTCAGTCTTTTGCGGGACTGCTACATCCTCCCTGAGGACGTCGTAGGTGAGGACGCCGAGCTTGAAGCGGTGAGGAGGGTTGACGCGTCCATGGCGGAGCCTGCTGCGGCCCTTGCCGATATGTTCGAGGTGGACCTGTTCCCCGACGCTGATGAGGGTGAAGCCGCCGCTGCTCCAAGCCCCCGTGCTCCCTGAAGACTCGGGTCTCAAGGCCCATTAATATTTTGTTAGATGTTTGAACAAGTTTGTATAAACAACGCTTTATGCTGTGCGTGCGTTTATGAATTCTTTCTTATATGTTGTCATGTTTTCTCCTCGGGCCTTTCGGGGGAACTTTGACCAAGGAGTTAGCGTTCACGAACCAACTTAGCCGTAGGGTAGCGAGGGGGATGCTTATCCTCTCGGAGTCGTCAGCGGTCCCGCGTCCCGGTTGGCCCTGGGCTTTGTTAGTTCGCGCTTGGCCTTCGTTCTCCCTGAGTCTTTGAGACGTAACACTTTAACATATTTTTAAAGAAAGAAAGAAAGTACGCGTTTTTGCGAAAAAAAAGTCGGGGCACTCCGGGGGGAACCCCCCGTCGTAGCCCCCGAGGGGGACTTGGTTTGTGTTGAGGCTCTGGTCGGGAGTAAAACCGAGTCGCCCTTTTCTTTTATTATTTTGGAATGCGAGATGTACGAAAAGAAACTTGGAAATCTAAGGGTAGAAGTGATGTAGCTGTTGTATGTTCCAAGCGTTGGTGAGAACCTCGCCCTGTTCGTTTGCGAGCTTGTACGTGCCGGGCTTGAGCACCTTGATGACGATGTAAGGCCCCTCCCACGGCGGCGATAGCTTATGTCAGCCCCGGTTGTCTTGTCACTGTCTTAGCACCAGGTCGCCTTCACTGAAGTCTCGGCGCCGGATCTTCTGAGCTTGGTATCGCCGGAGTGTCTGCTGATATCTCGCCGAGTGCATCATTGCCATGTCTCGGGCTTCATCAATTTGATCCAACGAGTCTTCGCGAGCACGCTGGTTCGAGCTTTCCTGATAGGTCCTGAGTCTGGGAGATCCGTACTCCAGGTCCGTGGGGAGGACGGCCTCCGCGCCATAGACGAGGAAGAACAGCGTGAATCCCGTGGCTCTGCTTGGGGTGGTCCTGAGACTCCAGATGACCGACGGTAGCTCCTGAATCCACTTGCGACCAGACTTGTTCAGTCTGTCGAAGATCCTAGGCTTGTGGCCTTGTAAGATCATGCCGTTGGCACGTTCTACCTGGCCATTAGTCTGTGGGTGTGCGACGGCCGCCCAATCCACGCGGATATGGTGGTTGTCGCAGAACTCCAGGAATTTCCTGCCGGTGAACTGGGTGCCGTTGTCGGTAATGATGGAGTTCGGTACCCTGAACCTGTGGATAATGTCAGTGAAGAACGACACGGCTTGCTCTAATCTGAGGTTAGTGATGGGGCGGACCTCGATCCACTTTGAGAATTTATCGATTGCGACCAGCAAATGCGTGTAGCCCCCGGGCTCCTTCCGCAGGGGCCCGACGATGTCCAATCCCCACACGGCGAACGGCCATGTGATGGGTATGGTTTGGAGGGCGTGAGCCGGGAGGTGAGTCTTGCGGGCGTAGAACTGGCACCCCTCGCAGGTGCGCACGACCTCGTTGGCATCAGCGACCGCCGTGGGCCAGTAAAAGCCCTGGCGGAATGCGTTGCCTACGAGGGTGCGCGACACGCCTGCGTGGATGTCCCGGATCAACTCGCGGCCCTCGGGGATGGGGATGCATCGCTGTAGGATTCCCGACGCGGCGCGCTTATACAGCTCGCCGTCGACCACGGTGAATGATTTGGCTTTTCTGGCGATGCGCCTCGCCTCGGTCCGATCCGAGGGTAGCTCCCCTCGATCGATCCAGGTGAGGTACTTGCTTCGCCAGTCCTCCGCGGGGGGGCGTCTCGATCTCCATGGTCTCGGTTTCGTCGGCCCCATACCCCTCGAGCAGGGACAGCACGAACGCCTCGTTCGAGGGGTCGTCAGCCATGGGCTCCGTGCCCGTCGGATTCGAGGGAGCCCCCGAGGGTCCTCCCGGACTCGAGGTGGTTTTGCTAAGGTCGACGGAAGGTTTGGCGACATCGCGCGTGAAAACATTCGGAGGAACGGTGATCCGTCCCGACGCAATCTTCGCGAGCTCGTCTGCCTCCTCGTTGTACTTGCGGGGAACGTGGATGAGCTCAACGCCGTAAAATTTATCCTCGAGCGCACGTACGGTGTTGCAGTATGCTTCCATCTTCTCGTCATGGCAGCTTGCGTTCTTCATGACTTGGTCGATCACGAGCTGCGAATCTCCCCTGACGTCGAGGCGCTTGATGCCAGTCTCAATGGCGATTCGGAGGCCGCAAAGGAGGGCCTCGTATTCCGCCATATTGTTTGACGCGGGGAAGTGCAGGCGCACTGCATACCCCATGTGCTCTCCGAGGGGCGAGATGAAGAGCAGGCCCGCGCCCGCTCCGGTTTTCATCACCGACCCGTCGAAGTAGAGGGTCCAACACTCGGCTTGGATCTGTAATGGGGGCAATTGAGTGTCTGTCCATTCAGCGACGAAGTCCGCAAGGATTTGGGATTTGATCGCCTTGCGCGGCGCGTAGGTGAGTTTTTCCCCCATGAGTTCGACGGACCATTTTGCGATTCTACCCGAGTCATCTGGATTGCGGACTATCTCCCCTAGCGGGAACGATGAGACCACCGTGACCAGGTGGGCCTCGAAGTAGTGTCGCAGCTTGCACTGTGCAAGCACCACCGTGTAAAGCAGCTTTTGAATCTGTGGGTACCGTGCTTTGGTTTCGGATAGCACCTCGCTGATGTAGTATACCGGCCTTTGGACTGGTAGGGCGTGGCCCTCCTCTGTCCTCTCCACTACGATGACCGCGCTGACCACCTGGGTGGTTGACGCGACGTAGAGGTACAGAGGCTCACCGTCTCGGGGCGGCGTGAGGATTGGCGCGTGCGCGAGCGTCGCTTTCAGCTTGTCGAGTGCCTCCTGGGCCTCGACGGTCCAGGAGAAGCGCTCGTGCTTCTTCAGGAGTCGGTAGAGGGGCAAACCCTTTTCGCCGAGCCGTGAAATGAAGCGGCTCAAAGTGGCTAGGCAGCCCAACACCTTCTGTACCCCCTTCAAGTCTCGAATTGGCCCCATCCGTTCGAGGGCCGAGACCTTCTCGGGGTTGGGCTCGATGCCCCGCTGGGAGATAATGAAACCCAGTAGCATGCCGCGCGGCACCCCAAAGACACATTTTTCGGGATTTAGCTTTACCCCGTTGGCCCGCAAGCAATCGAACGTAACACGCAAACCGTTGACCAGGTCGTCCGCCTTCCTGGTTTTGACGACAATGTCATCTACGTACGCCTCGACGGTCCGCCTGATGTGATCCCCGAAAACGTGTTGCATACATCGCTGGTATGTAGCCCCAGCGTTTCGAAGACCAAATGGCATCGTTACGTAGCAGAACACGCCGAACGGCGTGATGAAAGAGGTCGCGAGTTGATCGGACTCCTTCATATTTATCTGGTGGTAGCCCGAATAGGCATCAAGGAAACACAAGAGTTCGCATCCCGCGGTGGAATCCACTATTTGGTCGATTCGTGGCAAGGGAAAGGGAACTTTGGGACATGCTTTATTCAAACCGGTGTAATCTACACACATCCACCATTTCCCATTCTTTTTCTTAACCAGTACAGGATTAGCTAACCACGTGGGGTGGAACACCTCCTTGATGAACCCGGCCTCGTGGAGCCTCCGCAGCTCCACTCCAATCGCCCGGCGCCTTTCCTCGTCAAAGCGCCGTAGGCGCTGTTGCACCGCTCTGGAGTGAGGTAGGATGTCAAGGGAGTGCTCGGCGACCTCCCTCGGAATGCCCGGCATATCCGAGGGGCTCCACGCGAAGATGTCTGCGTTGACGCGGAGAAAGTCGACGAGCACCACTTCCTATTTCGGGTTGAGGGTGGAACTGACCCTCAACATCTTGCCCTCGGGGGCAGCGGCGTCGAGGGGTACGTTCTTGGTCTGCTCGGCAGCCTCGAAGCTGCCCGCGTACTTGGCAGGGGAGTCGGGGCCCTCGTTGGCCAACTTCTCCATGTCCGCAATGAGCGACTCGTCCAGTGCGAGCGCCTCGGCGTGCTCAACGCACTCGACATCGCAGTCGAACACGTGCTCGATCGACGAGCCTACCGTGATGACGCCTTTTGGCCCCGGCATCTTCATCTTGAGGTAGGTGTAGTTTGGGACCGCCATGAACTTGGCATAGCACGGACGCCCAAGGATGGCGTGGTACGCGCCCCGAAACCCCACCACCTCAAAGGTGAGGACCTCCTTACGGAAGTTGTCCGGCGTGCCGAACCAGACCGGCAGGACGATCCGCCCGAGGGGCTGGACGCGCTTGCCCGGCGCGACGCCATGGAACGGCGCCGTGCTGGGCCGCAGCTGATCCAAACCGATCCCCATCAGCCGCAGGGTGTGCGCATACAGGATGTTGAGGCTGCTGCCGCCGTCCATCAACACCTTGGAGAATCGCGCATTGCCGATGACGGGGTCGACGACCAGCGGGTACTGGCCCGGGTTGGGGATGCGGTTCGGGTGATCCTCGCGGCTGAAGGTGATGGCCTCCTCCGACCAGTCGAGGAAGGAAGGAGGGGCCTTCTCGGCGGCGAGAACTTCATGCCGCTCGTGCTTGCGCCGACTGGTGGACATGTCCACCGTCGGTCCCCCGAAGATGAGGAAGACGTTCTCCACCGCGGGGAAGCCGTCAGCGCCTCCGTCACCCCCATCCTTCTTTGCCTCGTCCTCCTTCGCGGCGACGCGACTGTAGTACTTCTTGAGCATATCGCATTGCTCGAGGGTGTGGTTGACCGGGGTCTTGTGGTACGGGCAGGGCTTCTTCAACATGTCGTCGAACACGCCGTGGCCTCGAGGGGGCCCTCGAGGACCCTTACGAGCAGGGTCAACGCCGAGGGCCTCGTCGTCGTCTTCACCGCGCCCCCGCGCGCGCGCGTCATGGTGGGGCTTCTTGCCCTTCTTGCCCCACTTTTGCTTCTTCGCGGGCTCCTTGGACTTGCTGCCCTCCGCGGGCGCGTCGTCCATGCGCTTGCCTTTCTTGCCGTCGAAAATGGCCCCCACCGCCTCCTCTCCGGAGGCGAAGCTGGTGGCGATATCGAATAGCTCATTGGAGTCGACCGGCGGGCTCCTCCCGAGCTCGCGCACGAGGTCGCGACAGGTAGTGCCCTCGAGGAAGGCGTGCACAATCTCCGACTGAGCGACGCTCGGGAGCTCGGTACAGCGCTTGGAGAAGCGTCGTATGAAGTCCCGGAGCGACTCGCCGGGCTTCTGAGTGCACCCTCGCAGGTCCCATGAGTTCCCGGGGTGTACATACGTGCCCTGGAAGTTTCCCACGAAGGTGCGGACTAGGTCGTCCCAGCCGTGGATTTGGTTGGGCGGCAGATGCTCGAGCCATGTCCGGGCCGAATCCGCAAGGTGCAGCGGCAGGTTGCGGATGATCACCACGTCGTTGGTAGCGCCGCCCAGCTGACAAGCCAGGCGGTCGTTGAGCCATAGCCGAGGATCTGTTTCCCCCGTGTACTTGGTGATGGTGGTGGGCTAGCGGAAACGCTGGGGGAAACTCGCCGCACGGATCTCCTGGCTGAACACTCGGGTCCCCGGGGGTTCCGGCGTTGGCGAGCGGTCCTCCCGGCTGTCGTAGCGACCACCTCGTCGAGGGTGGTAGCCCGCCGCCGTTCGCGCCTCCGCGTCGCCCCTCTTCTTGGCGCTCAGGACGTTGCGGGCATCGCCGTCGTGGGTCTGGCCGCGCGTGTCAAGGATCCGCTCCCTGACAAGCGTCCTGCCCCGGTTTGCCGGCTGTCCCGCCGCGCCGTCCGCGTGGATGGATGCCTCCTGGTCCTGCGCGCCGTCGTCGCCCCGCGCGCTGGACTGGTTGCGTATGCGGGACGCGGAGCTCTCGGCCTGCTGCACGGCCGCCTGCTCGATGAGAGCCTGCGCCTCGCGGCGAAGGTTTCGTGCCTCTGGCGTCGATGGCTCGGGCATGGCCCGAAGTAGTGTTGCTGCCGCGATGAGTTTTTGGCTGGCCCGAAGTGGCGTGTGTGGGTCGTCCACGTTGAAGTCGGCGTTGATGCGCTCGCGAGCCTGCCTCCCGGCTTCTCGGGCGCGTTCACCGCGTGCCGAGGTTTCCCCTGCGATGGTAGCACGCAGGAGTCGCACCTGCCGGTACTCTTCCGCGAGCTTCGCCTCGAGCTCGCGCGCCTGGGCCAGCTGCGCATTAATATCCGCATTGCCCGCTGGTGGGGCCGGTGGCGGGTTTGGCTCTGGATGCTGGGCCGCGTCCCCGTCGCCTGCTCCGTTTGCACCATCAGCATGTTCGTTGGCGGCGACAACAAAGCACTCGCGCGAGGGATCGTAGCTCCCTTCGCTGGAGTCGTCGGAGCAACCGAACCAATAGTCCGCAGCGTCAAGGAACCACCGGAATACCACAGGGTCCGGTACGCCGGAGAAGTCCCACTCCGCGTAGCCATGTGAGGTTGAGGGCGGCAGCTCGCTGAGCGAGCCGTGGTACGACTCGTCGTTGGTGGTGGCGATGAGGTTCCGGGCTGACAGCAGGTGATGGCCCGGGAGATCCTCGTATGCGGCCATGTCGGTGCTGGCGGATGAGGTGTACGTCGCAGCAGAGTTGCGCATCCCGTAGGGGAACTGCGGCCCCGTGGCCGCGTGCTCCCCTGCAGGGTGCGTCGTTGCGTCGCTCGGTGGTGGTGCGTCGCTCCGGGCCGCGTCGCGTGCTGCCCGGCGCCGCTCCGTGCGCGCCTGGCACGAGCGCTGACCCGGGCGTTTGCGGCGCTGAGACGTCGAGGCAACCGCCGTCGTGGGTTCCGACGCCGGGACGTTGGCTGTCGGCGTGGCAGGGATCGGGCCCGGCCCGGTTGACCGCCACGGGTGGAGTTCATCCCGATTGGTAAGGCGCTTGTGGTAGCCGTTCCCCGTAGCCTGAAAGTTCAGGCTCCCGAACCGGATTTCGAATCTGGCAGGGAAAGGGTCCGAGCTGCCCATGGCGTACCTCTAGGACGTCATCTCGGTGCGAATCACCATCGAGACTGCTGGTGAGGGGTTGATCACAGCGTGAGTCCCCCTACCTGGCGCGCCAACTGTCGGTGTTAGGATTAGTCCCGACACTAACTAGTGAGATACGCTGTGATCGGCTTCTCGATGGTTGGTGCAAATGACAACACAGGGACATGGGTCTATCCTGGTTCCGACCGCGGGGTCGTACGTCCAGCAGATTTGCGCGTGCGTGCTGTATTGATTCGCACCAGTGGTGCCTGTAGATGGGGGCTACAAGCAAGGTGGGAGAGGAGGAGAGGCCTCCAAGTCCCTGCTAAGTGATTGAGGCAAAGTGCCAATATCGGGGGGATGAGTATGCGGGTGAGTGTGGGTGTGTCGTGATGATCTCCCGTCCCCGGCGGCCGGGCGACCGCCTCCTCCTTTTATAGACCAAGGGGAGGCGGCTTACAAATGTGCCGCACGGGGTTTTACACAGTATCGTGGTACTGGTACACAGCGTTGGCAATTTGATGGTGTCCTGACGTCTCAGTACTTGCTGGTGTCGTGGTGGCTATGTACCTGCCGGGGAATAGCTTCGAGGGTAGCTCACTCGGCGTGCACTTCTGACCGCCGTTCGTGCACCAGTTCGAGGGTCTTGCTGACGAGGGCACCTGGGGCTGTACAGGGCCCGGCGTGGTGATGTCCCATCGGAGCAGGGCCGCACAGCGCCGGGGATGACTGTATAGCGCCCGGGATGGTGCCACAGGACTAGGGATGTCCGCACAGCGCTGGTGACGGTCGCACAGCGCCCGGGATGGTCGGGCGGCGCCGGAGCTAGCGGAGGGGACGCGGCGCACGTCGCTCGTACGGCGGCGCCGGTCAGTGTGCGCGCCTGCTCGCCGTCCGGCCCCCCTTCGAGGATGATCCGTGCCCTTTCGAGGGCCTCGATGGCGGGGGCGCCCATGCCATACAGGGGTCGGCGTGGTGATGTCCCATCGTAACAGGGCTCCACAGCGCTGGGGATGGCTCCACAGCGCCGGGGATGACGGATGAGACGTGCTTAATGTGTTCCGCGCCGTGGCGCCGCCCGCACCGTGCGCCCGGTCGCCGTCCGTACGCCCTTCGAGGGTGCGCCCATGCCCCTTCGAGGGGCTCGCCGTGGGAGATGGACGAGAGTGGGCGGTGCAGTGCTTTGGAATGACACTGGCATGTCCGCACAGTACCTGCACAGCGCTTGGTATAGCGGTATAGTGACGGGGTTAGCCCGCACAGTGACGAGGTCAGAAGCCCTGGCGGCGTCAGCGGTGCGGCATGGGCGGGGATTGCCTTTTGACCAAGGCGCCTGCGGCGGGCAAGGGCATTTAATGCCCCTGTCAGGTGAGACAGGAGAGGCGCCACGGGTCGAGAGGGGGCCTCGAGCGAGGCGGAGATCTTGTACGAGGGACGCCGATCCCTCGAGCGAAGCGGTGACCCGCTCGAGGGGCTGAAGCCCTCGAGCGAGGCGGAGTCCTGCTTACGGGGCGTCGTGCCCTCGAGCACGGCGGATGCTTGCCACGGGGTGCTCTGACCCTCGAGCGAGACGGAGATTCGCTCGAGGGCGGCTGGGGACGACCGTTTGATGGGCCATGGGGGTTATCGGGCCGAGGTGGACCATGGGCCTTTCTCGTTTTTGGACCGTGACTGGTTGGGTGATGTTGTTGTGGTTTTGTGTTAAATTTTTAGAAAGGGTGATTTCCCCCATAATTAGGGGACCCCTATGGCTGTCCCCGACAAATGGGCACCCTGAAGAAGTCCTCGTCTTTCTTGGATTGCTTTGTGAAGAAATCTTCCCACCTAGAAGTATTGAGGGACCGTTATGTTATCCCAGTTCCAATCATCAAACATCAGGGATGTCATGTATTGTTAGTTACAATTACATTGGTTCCAATTCATACAAGTAAGAGCAATGGTTCATCCTTGTGCTGCAAGAAAATCAAGAGCAATGTGTAGGTTTATTAACATTTTAAGCAGCTAAGATCAGTAGACAATCATGTCTAATTAGCATATTAAGCAATGCGTAGGTTTAGCACAATCTGCCTATCATTTCACAGTTCTCATTGCAATGCGTAGGTTTTGCAACAACGTTCTCATTTCTCCATCACCTCAATAATAGTGCCACATAAGAGGATGACAGAAGGTAGAAAGCCTCTAATGCAGCCATTTCTCCATTGTAATTGAATATCAGGTACTGTGAAAGATAAGGAACAATACATTTTAGATTTATGAACCATTCAACATTTATGTAAATCTGTACTTCCACATTATCTGTTTCAAGTAATATTAAAAATAAAAGACAAGTTCGTTAGCAGCTGCAAATCGGCTTGTAGGACCCTAACCGAGCTCCTCATTCAAATCAGTATAACCCCATGACACAGAGGCAAGAGCACAATCAATTGAATTTCGTAAAAAATAATTGAGGCACTATGCTCCTCCCGCATTCTCACTACAACGGCATAAGCACTAATTAAAACGAATGCCAGAAGCGAGTGGACTGAATATCATACGAATGCCAGAAGCAAGTGGACTGAATATCATGTAATCTAAATCCAAAGGGACCCACTATAGTGAACAGATATACCTTGTTAGTGCTCTTCTCGATTTGCAGGGAAGTAGTCGGCAACGATGGGGCGGCACAAGATGCTGGCGTTGCCGAACACATCAACGGATCTTGTGCAGGGCAGAAGATGCTGGCGTTGATGGCCTTGCCGTCGCTGATGAAGGGGCGGCCGTGGATCTTGTGCTGTCTCACGGCAAGGAATCACACGACAGCTCATGTTCACGCTGCACTGGAGCTCGAGCAGGGAAGCCCCCTCGCCGCCGCGCCCCCGGCAATTCGCAGATCTGGAAGGAGGGGGTAATTAGAGGACGAAGGGGAAAAGGGCGATACGAAGTGGAGGAGATGGGGGAGAGAGAGAGAGAAGAGTTGTTACCTAGTGCTGCTGCACCCTCCATGCCAGCCGCACTCGCACCAGAGCAGCGCAAGGTCGTTGGGCCAGGCGGTGCCGATGCCGTTGACCAAGGGCGCAGGCCGCGGCTTGGAGTGGGAGTGAAGGCGCCGCCACTGCCCGAGCTCCGGGGGTCTCGCCATGGCCGCTCGTGGTGGAAGGACCTAGACCCAGGGCGCGGGGCGCGGCCTAGAGTGGGAGCGAAGGAACCGCCGCCGCCAAAGCTCCGGGGTCTCGGCCCGGGAGGAGGGAGCGAGGGCATGGCCGCTTGAGATTCGGGGGCCTCGGCGTGGGAGGAGGGCCCTCTGCTTGGGCGACGAGCGGGCGGGACGGCGGCGGCAGACGGGGAGGAGGAGAGCAGGCGAGAGGGGGGGCGGCGGGGGAGTGGAGCAGGTGTTAGGGTTCGGGCCGCGGCGCCCGGGCGGGGGGTATTAGTCGGCCGGTGGGGTGGTGGGGGGTGCATTCACAAAATGGCTTAGGGGGTTGGTTGCAAAAAACAGATGTATATCGATTTTTCCTTCTTTGGGTGGAAATAAAGATTACTCTGAGAGCTTATTCAGAAAATAAATTGACGCGGTTACTGTACGGTCGGGATGTTCTGGACTGTTTCGCGATATGTAGAAAGTTGGAGGAGTTTTCTGCAAAACCAACACGCCTGCGCTTGAGTTGGCGTGTCGCGCAGCCGATGAGCCACCGATGCCTCAATTAATCTGGTGCCGAGAAATGGGTGGAGGTTTTCATATCTCCGATTTGGGAGTTGTTCTCCCTCTTTCTTTTTTCTACCTTCCTTTGTTTTTGTTGTGACGTACTTGCAACTCGGGATATAATCATTTTGTACTCTTATTTATTTGAGGTGAATGACACTATGCAGCAGCTTGACTTGGCACGTCTAGGAGGAGAGGCACGCCAACTATACCTGATCGTGGGTCAAGTTGTGTCAGGTTCGGGTCGGGTCACGTCGGTTGTCGGGTCGAAATTCATGACCCGTGCGCAATGGCACTCCTCTCTGCAGTCGACTGTAGAGGAACTGATCCCCACGCTGACACGGTCACACGGATATAATCATTTTGTACTCTTATTATTTGAGGTGAGTGACACTATGCATCAACTTGACTTGGCACGTCTAGGAGGAGAGGCACGCCAACGCCAACAAATTGAGATCCTCTACAGTCAACTGCAACAGCCAACACGTGGGCCTGACGGGTGCCTGGGCCCGTGCGCAATGGCACTCCTCCCTGCAGTCGACTGTAGAGGAACTGATCCCCACGCTGACACGGTCACACCGACATGAATCCACTGCTTGACCAGACAGTTTAAACGACTTTTTGTTTTTTTATACGATCCTAAGAGAAAGATTTTAAAAAAAATGAACTCTGACCTCGAGATGGATCATGACGTCGAGCTTACACTTAAGCTTATCGTGTCGAGGTCATAATTTATTTTTAAAAATCTTTCTCCTAGGAGGGTCGTAAGCTCTTACATGCAAGGAACCGCAACGTCAAAGATTATGACAACAATATGCATGTGTAAGCTCGGTGCCATGATCCATGGCATCGATGTCAAAGGTTCATTTTTCAAAATCTTTCTCCCAGAGGTAGAGGCGGGCCTTGTAAGGTGGCTATTCAAAATTTCAAATGGTAAAATAATACAATCTAAGTTCGGATTTTGACATGCATGATTGATTATAGCATCACAAAATGTAGAATGTATCACTCAAAAGTTTTTTTCCTGACCAATGTATCACTCAAAGTTGAGCATTATATCCATAAATTCATAGTATTCACTTGTAAATAGCACTCAACAGGTTTGGGTTCGAGTGTTCTGACTTCTCATGCGAGCGAATTAAGTGAAGTAGGAATAAAAATTATAAAAAAAATAGGTAGAGATTTCACCTCATGACTGTTGACGGCTGTTAAGTACCTATTTTAGCTGTTAATATTCTCATGAATAAAGGAGCAAAGTGCATTTCTTACACACATTTTAGTTAAGAATAATGTAGTTCAACATGTCCTTGAAGATTATTTAATTGCAAAAAATGCATACAAAATGAGTGAGAATCCCATCTTCTATGATCCATGTCATGCCACCTCAGCTGAGGAGTGGCTGCCACACAGGATCCCAAGTGTTCATGCCACGTCATCGATCCAAGGAAGGCAATCTCCGACGAATCAGAGACCGACACATGGACTCCACATGGATAGGAGTAGACCTGATCATGGGCCGCCCGACCCGATAAACCTGACCCAACCCGCCCGAAAAAAACCCGACCCGACCATGCGACGGGTCGAGCACGGGCCAAAAGTTTCACCCGGATTAAGAAAAAAACTCGACTCAACCCGACCTAATCCGAAAATTATAACTAAAAAACCCAAACTCAACTAGACCCAACCGAACCCTGTCACAGATCGGGCGCGGGCTAAGAATTTTTATCCAACAATCCGACACAAATCCGGCACGACCCGACCCATGATCAGGTCTAGATAGGAGGGCCCATGAGGACCCAAACCGACTCAAGTTATTACATTCACCGAGAATGTACCCAAGGGCCCACATGGAAGTCTACTGGAGGAAGATGGAGGCGAGTGGGCTCACAAAGGGTTCGGTCGAACCGACCTTGTGTCGGCTCATTTCGGCCTTCCACGTGGTGCTTCCCTATTGGTTCCCAAGGTCATTCTAGGAGTGCGCTCGGTGATCCTCGGCTTTGAACCGTGACACTCCCCACCTATAAATAAAAGAGACATAGACAACTTTGATTCACTTCTATTTCTCTTAGTTTCCAAGGCTAGGGAGTATGCTAGAGTAGTTCTACTTTATGTTCCAAGTCTTCTTTGGGATCCAGGTATGAGTGTTCTTATTCTTGTTTTTTATTTCATTGTATAATTTTGTTCTACTTCAGTTATTCAGCTATTTCATATAAAGTAGTGCATTCATGCATAGGTGATATGTTCTTGTGTTTTTCGTCTGTTCATCATTTAGAGGCTCGTGTTCTTGATGAACACAACCTTTTGATCTTGTTGATTAGACATACAAAGACTCATATTTTGTATGAATAGCCTTAGTTTGATCTAGTTAGTTTACACATTCCTGTTGTATGACGTTCAAGTTCAAGCTATAGTACTCGGTCTCAAGTGACCAATTATTTGGTGGCTTTTGACCTAGGTTACAATAGCCTGAGCCGGTCAAAGCCTAGTTGACAATGCAAGCATGGTGTTTGGGTTGGACAGCTACGTTGGTTATGAGTGCACCCCACGTTTAGATATAGGTAGGCCGCGGTAGTGACAGCCGTTGGACCATTTGTATTCCTACACGTACGGGTAGTGTTGTATGAGTTCTGAAAGTAGCAGCGGACTGTCGTGTAAAAGCGGCACAAGGGCTATCTCCCCGTTTGTGCCTGGGTGTTGAACCGATGTTTCATGTAGCATTTGTGTATCTCTCTTGTATCACTGACATTTTTATGTTTAGAACATTAGAACTTATGACTAACTCGTATGTTGCTCCCTATGCCGTAGTGTTTCTAGAGATGAATCATCGTGTGTCACACTACCCCTTTATCATATCATTATTCTTACCCCTGTATTTGAGTTGTTGTCTGTTACTCTATCCATGATCTATATTCATTTGCAATAGTATAGGTCTTGTTATCCAACCTCGCCTTCTTTAGATTCGATACCGTTTGGAATTTTCTTTTGGAGAAATGCTATAATGGTTTATTCGTGCGCTTGCGGATTCTTTTTGTGATCGTTAGGATTACCATTGGTCATTTCTAGCGCCGTTGCTAGGAACACATAAGCTTAGCAGCAGCGTTAAGAAATACCTACACTGACCTCAGTCAAAATAATTATGTGACAAAAATAATGAATATCCATTCAAATATTTTTGATACAAGGTAGGTCCGCTCTTGTTAGAGGTGTATTCGTGAATAACTTTTGAAAAAGATCACAAAACAAAAAGTCGGTCGGGCAGCCTGACTTGACACGTTTTTTTAAAATAAAGCAGGAGCACTGCTATGTCATAAGGAGAAGTAGCATTGGTACATAACACGCCAAAGCGGACACCACCACGCAACAAATCCTTGAAAAGAAACAAACGCACCTGACACAACACACCACCAGACTCAACCACTTGGGAGAGAGAAGATCGAAACAGACCACCGACACTAGCGCCATCGTCGCCAATGATGAGTCACGGCTAGGCCGCAACTCGCTGTAGGCCCGAACGGCCCCCCGAGCTCCTCCACCATGGGACTATCACTCTCAAGCTGCACACACACGATCGTCGATCCCTCTGATCCAGTGAAACTTCAGCAAACACTCCCAAGTCAGTACCAAGGGCAACCACTGATCCTAGCCTCTCTGCGTGGGGGACCTCGCCTCTCCCACCGCCTCACTCTCTGCCAAGGACTCAAATATCTAAGACCGCAATGAGAGCATCACCTGCACCCAACCATCACCGAGATCACCACTGCACCTTGCACGACAACTCAAGCCCTCTAGCACCCATGGGCTCTCTGCACCTTGACAACAACACAGACCAAACACGCTTCCTGCAGCACCTCCAGCCAAACTCCACCACCAGCACAAACGACAGGTCTCGAAGAACGACGCCTCCAGGAAGGTCACGACGCCAAGGCGCCGCCGTCGCACGTCCAGATGGACGAGGTCTTCACCTTAAGAGCTCCACGCGGTGGGAGCGTAGTGCCTCGCCATGATGCCCCCAACAGGGAGACCGGCGTCTCAAGGGCGCCGCCATCATGCCCGCCATCACGGTGAAGGCTTTCGCCCGATTGCACCATGTCTGCCGCCCGCTCATGGTCGTGGTAGAAGCCAACTCCTCGTCGCCTCCCCAACACCACCACCAAGGCAACACTAAAACCTGCAACGCTGACGAAGAAGAATAGGGAGCTCACAGACTGCCCACAGACCACCGCCACCGACGCAAGCCAGCCTGCACCGGCCCCGCCGCCACCGGCACCTGCAACCCGCGGGCGCAAGCGCCGCCGCCGGCAATAGAGCTCATCGTAGACCCGTGCCGGTCGCTGGAGCCAAAGCCGCTATGCCGACCAAGGTCGCTGCCTCTCCAGCCACTGCCAGAGCCGCCGCTGCCGCTGCTGCAAACGCCTAGGCCGCCGCTGCCCGAGGCCGCCGTTGCCGTCATCCACCGACCCCTCTCTGCACATCACACCGTAGACACGCCCCCTGCCACGCTGGCCACCAGATCTGGTCGAGGGTAGCCTGGATCTGTGGCCTCCCGCCGTCACCGTCGCCGGAGAGGCCCCTGCCACCGCCGAGGTCCACCGGGACCTGAGCGCCCGCGCCCGCTCGGAGACCCTGTGAAAGGGGAAGAAGGCCACACCACCGCCTTCATTGGGCCTCACAGACTTCCGGAGGCACCCTCAGGCGGCGGCGCGACAGGGAAGGGGGGCGGGAGAAGGGGCGGCTGCGGCTAGGGTTTGGCCGCCTAGTGCCGCCCGCGCGAGAGCGACGTGAGGCGACTTTTTTTTTGCGGGTCCTCGTGCGTCCAACTGTCCAAGGTCACTTGACACGTTTTTGCTGAAGCACAAGAGGCTAGCAGCGAGTTGCGTGCTGGCTGAAGGATGACTAATGAAGATGCCAATACGCCGCGACTCCCACGAGGCCACAACGAGATAAAGGAGATGAAGGATGGAATTGATGAAGGGCGACTTGCATAAGTGGGAAGTCTCTGCTGCTGTTGTTGTGACAGTGTGCCTGTTTGGCTTATCTAGACTTGATTTATTTCGACTTATTTTCTCTCATATAATAATATTCAATCTACTAGTCAAGTATTATTCATTCTACCAGCCGAACGAATAGACAATCTAGCAGATGAGTTCTGAAGAGACGACGAGCAATAAAGACGGACAATGAGTGCGTGCGAAAGCGAGAGAAAGAGATGAGAGCACTGAGAGACATGAAGCGAGCTTGGTTCACTGTTCACGCCACCAGCAAACGTCGCGGAGTTCAGCGCCTGTAGGTGGCTTACCATTAAGGGCCTGTTTGGGACTGCTTTGCTCCAGGTTTTACAGCTCTGCTCCATCAACTCCAACATAAAGCAGCTCCACTGTGGAGTTTCCGGAGCAAGTGTGACTGTTTGGCATATAGCTCTGCTCCAACAATGGTAAGAGAGATTTTGGTACTGATGCCCTTCTATGCCCTTGGGAAGAGGCGGCCATGGTCATGTGCTCGGAGGCCGTGCCCCCACCTCCGCCGGGCTAGGAGACCGCGACTTCGCCGCCGCCGGCGGCCTCCAAGACGGAGCCGCCACCGCCGGGCTGGGAGGCCGCGAACTCGTCCTGATTGAGGCCACGACGGTTAGATCTCCACGGCAGAGCTCTCTGTGAAGGCCATGGTGGCTCGATCTCGAGGATCTAGGGGCGAGGACGGCTGCGAATTGGTCCCTCTCTGCTCCCTCCGCCAACCGCGGAGCTCCAGCGCACGACGGAGCTCTCTGCCCCTGCGTCTGGAGGGTCTGGCTCCTGGCGGCATCGCGGCCGAGCGGGTCGAGCGAGCTCTCCTGCTCCCTCCGGTCAAGTGCCTACTCCAAACGGACCACTAAGGGAGCTCGTCCCCGGCGGCGTGAGCTCGTCCCTCGGCCAGCTGCGGCGTCGTGGTCAGAGGGAGCTCGTCCTCGGTTGCGCGAGCTCCTTCGAGGACTGCGGCAGGAAGCGACGTCGAGGGGTGGGCTTGCCTCCCCCGATTGGCGTCGTGGGCGTGGTTCGCGGCGAAGCGACGGATCCATAGCGGCCGCCTCGAGCTCGATTCGCTGGCTTCACATCGGATGGCAGCTACCACGCGGCGCTGTGTGTGAAGAGGCTGGAGGCGAGGTGTCGGCGGAGGAGAAAAGAAGAACTGAACCGGTATTTGTGTAACGAGTGACAGTGGTGGGTAAATAATTCAGAACTCTGTGAGGAGGTTCAAAGCTCAGGTTTTGGGAGTACCTTTTGAGGTGCTCCAGAAAAATTGTAGAGTTGGCCTTGAACTCCACATTTTTTGTGGAGCAGAGTTTTAGGAGTTGGAGGTGTTTAGTTGGACAAAGTTGGAGCAGAGTTATAAAATCTGGAGCAGAGCAGACCCAAACAGACCCTAATCATGACAAGTAGTTTCAGGGCGGAACAGGCCCTAACGGGCGGCTGGAGTATGGCCCGGTAAGACACGGGCCGTTAAAGGGCCCGCACCCACCACCTCGGCCTCGCTTATAAAATGTGGGAAAAAGTCCATTATATAACCCTTATCTATGGGCGTGATCTGGGTTTCAACCCCAACTACAAAACCAGGTATTGGACAACCACGAACTGTCGAAACCGTTCCATTTACACCCCTCGGTGGTTTCCAAAGCTGTTTTAGCCTACATGGCGCCACATCTGTGTCGTTGATGTGGATTCAGGCGCCACATCAGCAGGCGTGTGAGTTGAAGTGGAGGCCGGTCAAGACTTGCGCCGCCGCCGCAGCCTAGCACCGCCCCGCGTCGCTGTGGACGTGGACCGACTGATAGCCGGCCTGACCTCGGCGGCGCACGCGGCGGGGCTTCGGCACTTGTCGATGCGCGCCGCGGTGGGGCCCTCGTCGGCGTCCCCGTGGCACAGGCTGCACTCCTTCGCCCCGGTCACGGCCGCGGTACTGGCCCACCTCCGGTCCTTCGGTGTCGCGGTGCTCCCGGGCCTCACGGAGCTCGAGCTTGCGCCCTGCCGACCCCCGACCGTGCGCTGCGAGAGGGAAGAGCTGTCCACCAACCTCCGACGCGAGGGTGGGCGAGAGGGAAGAGGAGCCCACGGCGACGGCCTGCAGTTGGTGAGAACGAGCTTGCTGCTGCAACTGCCAGCCGAATCTTGTCGCCGCAGCCGCCACCATCGGTAGCGAGGTCGGTGGCTGGAACTCAAGCAAGGACGAGGCGCCCCACCTTGCCCCTACTGCGGCAGCCGGTCGTGGTCCCTAGCAGTGCCCCCATGGCGTGGCACTCGGTTGTGGCCCTCGGTGGCGTGCTGCGGCGGCAGAAGCAGGTGCTATGACGCACCCAAGAAGATTCCGTAGGTCACGAGCGGTAGTGAGATTTGCGATTCCCGGGATAATGGGTGATGGCGACCATTGAGGAGTAATTGGGGAGGTTGCGGAGGATCTTGGGGCTCCGTGGGTGGAATGAATTGGAGGGAGGTTGGACGTGGTCAGCAAATTTGGGCGGCGACGGAATCTAGCTCGGCGTAGTTTGGTGCTGGTAGTTGGCGCACGTCTGCGGTAGCGGGCACGGAGTAGGTGCAGGTGCTCGGCCGCGTCGTGCGAAAGGCGGAGCGAGACAGCAGGAAGAACGTCGAGGACGACGGCGAGCTTGGCGTCAAGGTCCCGGAAGTAGACGCGCAAGGTGGGGGCCTGAGCAGCACCCACGCTCGGACGACGGAGGCGACATGCTTGTGCCCACCACCACAGACGCATCCGCGGGAAAGGGTCGGGCCCGCCGGAGTGGCGTCGCGCGGCTCGACGCCGCCGCCAGCATTGCCTCGTCCTCGCGCCGCCGAGGAGGAAGAACAGGGGCGAAGAGGGAAATAAAAGGAGAGGGAGGGGATGACAAGTGGGCCCCACTGACAGCAAGGATAGCTGACATAGTGCCACGTATGTGAAAACCACCTCAGAAACCGCCGAGGGTACAAGTCGGACGGTTTTCATAGTTCATGTTCAATACCTGATTTTGTGGTGAGGGTTGAAATCCAGATCACGTGCATACACGAAGGTTATAGAATGAACTTTTTCCTAAAATGTGCTCCAACGGCCCAACCCTAGCCCCATTATTTTGCCCCACCCTGTCCGGTTCCCCCCCACAGCCAGCAGCCGCCGCGCCGCGCTGCTCCTCCCTTCGGCCCGCAACCATCCATCATTGCCGCCGCTTCCCCCAACTCATCATCGTTTCGGTGGCCTCTCCTCTCAACTCCCGCCCCCGGCCTCCCTTTCACCGCCGGGCGCCGGCATCTGCGGCGGCCACCCGCACGGCGCAGCGCGTGCCTCTATTTCTCCTTCAGGCTCTCTACTAAGTCTTCCTTTTCTGGCGGCGACGAGCTATTTGTTCTCCGCAGGATCCTAAGCAGGCGACGAGCACCCACCAGGTCCTAAAACATATCCACATATCGGGTAGTTTTGGAAAATGCACTAACGTCTGGCTTTTCGGAGAGAATGTGAGTGTTCCTTTACCGCCTTGGTTTCAAACAACATCAACAGTGTTTCAGTCCCAAGTCCCAAGCAAGTTGGTTTCAAACCTTCTACAATAAGATGTATCCATGCTTTCTTATATGCTTATGCATTTATGCTACAGTGCTGCAACCTATGGTATTCGAAGGTCATATACATTATGCATGCCACTGATGTAAACAGCTATGCTTTGCAGCAGTAGGGAATAGCAAGGAATTAGGAGAAATGGATATGCAAGAGAACACAATTCCCACTCAACAAGGAAAGGAAAAGAAAAAAGGAAGTGCAAAGAAAAAAGAGAGAGCAAGGAAGAGGTCATCATCTATTTTGGATTCTACTAATGGTGAGACAATGCCCTATTAAATTTAGCTCCTGTTTGAATTTGTAATTCTTACGACTTTCATTTACATCTCCTACACAAATGGCTGGCAACCCTTGTGTTCTAGCTCTTCAATTAACTAGCCTTTGCCATTATGGGGTTGAAAACTTGATATTTTCTCATGAATCAGCTATTTTGAATATGAATGGTCAGAGTTAAGGTTACCTTTTGTTTTATAGTTCTTTAATTAACTTGCTTTTGCATTTTGTTCGGAAATTTCAGACACAGTCATCAATGAGGAAATGCCAGAGTACAATCTTGATGGACCTACTATTGGGGAAAAACTAGCAACTCTGGATTTGATCAATAGAGATAATGAAAAGGACACTGAAGAGCAAACACTGTCTATGGCACCACCAAGTGCAGATTCAGTCCACATTTTGCTCAAGCAAGCTCTGCGTGCTGATGATAACATGTCATTGCTAACTTGCTTGTACAATAGAGATGAAAAGGTATTCTTTTCTGTGCCAATATTCAAAACATCTATGGTGTGTTGGTTGTAATACAATCAAAGCTGAGACCAATTTCATACCTGTTGTCACTGGTGATAGTATTTCCTCCCTCCAGTCAAATAATTGTAACTTTGACATTACATGCAACCAAACATTTGGAGATAGACTTATCAATATCTTTTGAAGATTGTAGAATGGAAAGGTAAACCATATGCATTCATTTATCTCAATAAAATATATTCTCATAGTAGTATAGTTTTATTGGGTTTGAAAATATATTACAGTTGGCATTAGTGCTCAAAGTTCTTTGGGAGACAGTGTTGACAGTGTTACCCTTTTGTGTCTATAGGTATGAAAACACTTTTGTTTGTCTTATACAAGTTTAGGTGATGCAGCCATACATGTGTTCTTTTTTTCAGGTTACTAGAATTCTGTCATGATTGCACTTGGCTGAATGATGAATTGAATGGTGTAACTTTATCAGTAGTATACTAGTATTAGAAGTCAAATGTGTTCTTGTCTTAGAGACCATATAGGGCATGGTTTCTCATGTATTTTTGTATTGCTCAGCAAAAATTCATATCAGTAACCGAGAATGAAAAGGAAAATTTGTTACTCCATGTATTTACTGAAGTTCATTAATTTTCCGACTCTTACTGACAAACATCAGATATTACACTATGTTATTAATCTTGATTCAACTTGGTGGAGTATTACTTTGTCATGTCTCATAATTTTACTGCTGGGTTACACAGGTTATCGCAAAATCTATATCACTTTTAACACCAGCAGATGTTGTAAAGCTTCTCAAGTTCTTCGTTCTGCAAATACAATCTAGGTAATGTTCTATGGAGGCATTTCGTCAGTTTAGTACGTAAGTATTTTGGATGTGGTGCATGTAATATAGACACTCAATTCATTGAGTATGGATGGTGTAATGGGTCACATGCACCATCAACTATATTACATGTTTATGCTGAACCAGACCTTCTGATTCTTTCAATACTTTCTTGGTTTCCTGTGAAATTTTAATCATTTTTCTTATTCTTGTCATCGCTTAGTTTTGTTCGTGTACATGTTCAATTATTTCCATACTCTTGGGGTTTGGGAATTAGTTTTATAATTGCACAAGGATGATTTTCTAGAGACTAGATGATTATGCGTATCTAATTTGTATATGTGAGTTTACAGGTATGTATGAGCATATGTTGAGTGTTGGAGTATAGAGGTCTCGAGTTCGAATCCTGGCGGGCGCGTTAATAAAAATAATTGCAGTCCACTCCAATATCTGGCCTGGGGGAGCCTGCACGTGAGGGGGAGTGTTGGAGTATAAGTGAATTGCCCACCTTTCCCTATCAGCCTAAACTTTTGGGTTGAACTGGTTGGTGCATGCAACTCAATATTGAGCTCCTAATGTCATTGATTTTTTTCTTCTGCTTGTTGAGTTCCTTACTGTGCCGTAAGCCTGTAATGATGTGTGATCATATTGTCATGACTTGTTTACCTTTTGGGATGGAGTATCCTGGATTCTCAGATGACGCTAATGCTGCACTTTTTCTATGTTTTAGTGGAACTCTTAAATTTGTTGATTTGACACAATTGTCTTTACCTCCTCGGGTGCAGTATTGGTTTGTTTACTTCCGTAGCTGCAGACTTTACTTGAGTTCCTTACTGTACTGTAAGCCTGTAATGATGTGTGATCTTGTTTACCTTTTGGGATGGAGTATCCTGGATTCTAATGCTGCACTTTTTCTATGTTTTAGTGGGACTCTTAAATTTGTTGATTTGACACAGCTGTCTTTACCTCCTCAGGGGTGCTGTATTGGTTTGTTTACTTCCGTGGCTGCAAACTTTACTTAGTCGACACATGAGCAGCATAGTGTCCCAGGAGTCTTCTCTGTCCTTGCTCAACTCGCTCTACCAGGTTAACAATTTTTTCCACTCTTCATAGCTGTTGAAGTATTGTCAGGGACTCGGGGTAACATCATTATCACTAAAATGTTACAAAAAAAATCTTAAGCATGCCAATACTTATATATATGCTCATTCATTGATGTTTAATTAATGCCTGCATAGACTGCCTCACTGAAAAGCGAACTTGCATTGTAGTAAAGATATTCTACTCATCACAATATAATATATTGTTTCTGTGATAATGCTGAGTTTGATCCGCAACAAAACAATGTAGCATCGAAACCTTATGGGATTTTGGTGATTCTACCCTTGCTTTGCAGCTCAATGGTGATTTTGCCCCATCTTTTCTATCTTTGCAATTTTACCCTCACTTTTCTCAAATGAAGCAGCCGTTTACCCCTAGTCTGTAACTCCGTCAGATTGAAGCCCGATTAAAAGAATTAAAGAAAATAAAATATGCTTACAGGATACGGCAAGGACCTAACTACCCCTCACTTATCTGATCCAGACTCGCTCCGTTCCTTGCCCTGCGCGCCCGGTCCTTGCCGGCAGCCGCGGCACGCGTGTTCCCGCGTCCGAGCTCCTTCGCAGCGCCGGCTGCGCTCCACTGGTCCGGCCGCGCGCAGCAGCACGGACAGGGCGCCGCCAGGAGGCGGAAGGTGTGCTGTGGGCGGCTGGGCGCAGCAGCTCGGACCTCGGAGGCAGGGCGGCCTCCTTTGCAGGAATGCTCAGCACGGCGGAGTCGAGGCACAGCCGTCGGCGAGACGGAAGCGGAGCTTGGATGCTCGGCCTTGCCGCATCGGTGCACATCCTTCCTCCCCGTGCCGGCAGCCTGACGGAGGCACCGCGCCGCGCCAAGGCGAGCATAAGCCGAGTCCAGCCGGAGGCCACCCAAGCCGCCTGCCTCGTCGTCTTCCATTCTCGCCAGCTGCACCTCCCCCGCGCCACCGCGCTCTCCGGCCACGCCGCACCGCTCTCGCCGCCCTCGCCCCCGCCCTGTCCGCAAGGAAGGAGAGCGAACACGGGCTGGGGCTGGAGCCCCGCTAACTCCGCAACTCGTATGGGCAAAATTGCCATTTCACAGTCAGATTGACACCGTTAAGTCCTCCCAACAGAATAGGGGCGAACTCTATCTTTGTTTTAAAAAAACAAGGGTAAAATCACAAGATTGAAAAAATAGGGGTAAAATCACCATTTACCATCAAAGTAAGGGCAGAAACACGAAAACCCCAAACCTTATATACCGGTTCTTTTGGTTCTTGTGCAGCTACACATAACAATCATACTGTGTTTACTGTTGGACACTGATGTTACTGTGTAAAACTTTTCCCCCAGCTTATTGATGCAAGAACGTCAACATTCAAGTCAGCACTTCAACTCTCTACCACCCTAGATTACCTTTTCAGCGAGGTAAGTTTTCTTCCCATAAAGGTGTGATCAGTTTCGGAATTGCAATTCATACTAGTTTTGTGGTCCAGATTGCTGATGATGAAGCTGATGATGAAGAGGTGGCACCACCGATAATTTATGAGGACAAGGACACTGATGATGAAGAGTCTGAAGCTGATGCTATGGAAACTGATGGGGAAGAGGCTGAAGAGCTAGGGGATGTTACTGATGCCTCTGAGCATTCGGATGGAAGTGAGATGATGAGTGCTGATTGACATGTACCCTAGGACTCTGAATGCATCCTGTTGAGGTGGAATTCATGAAACTCATGACTGCAAGTTCTGTGAACATTACTGTGTCCTAGCCTATTGCTACATCTGTGGATTCACTTGTTGGGTCGGCACATGGTTCAATCTGGATTAGTATTATAGGCTGAATTATGATGATAATTTTTCTTGTGCTTTGCGAGGCTTCATTGCATCTATTGATAAACTGCATCATACATCATTTTGGTGAATTTTACCAAGAAAGTGTGTGACATGACAAAAGATGAAATAACTATGTATGAAGTGGGAGAAAAAATAGTTTTATAGAGATACAACCAAGTGTTGTCTTGTATGTAACTTTGGAAACAACAAAAGATGAAACCATGCATTGTGTGATCTATTTTATCCATAAACTAAATACGTACTACACTCTTGCTTACGCGGCATTCTTGTAAACATAAGTATGAAACTTTTACATTCAAGTTAGTGAGTGTCTGATTTTCCATTGTTTTCCAGTTTGTTTTTATTTTTTTATTTTTTATAACATATTATAAATTTCCATCAAATTCTTCATCTCAGATCATATGACTTGCATGAGCATAAATCCGTCAAACTCTTTATATTGTGTATGTCATCTTAGAGCAACTCCAAGAGTCTCTCTAAAAATCACTAGCTAAAATCCTGATTTGGCTAGTATGCAAAATGAAATAGCTAGCAAAAAGTTGATGAAATACAACAGACTAGCTAAAATCAACTCTCTATGTGTTGACGTGTGGGACCCATCCATCATCTCTCCCACTCCACCTTATCCTCTCCACTCTGTCTCCCCCCAATCCCACCAGGCCACCATCGACATCCTCCAGACCTCCACGCTTGCTCCGGCCCGCCGGCCGGCCGGTGCGCCCCGCCTCCTCCGGTCGGCGCGCTCGCCTGCTCCGGCCCGGTCGCCCCGCCTGCTCCGGCCGGCGCGCCCGCCTCCTCCGGCCGGCGCGCTCGCCTCCTCCGGCCGACGCGCCCCGCCTCCTCCGGCCCGTGCACCCGGCCTGCTCCGCCCGGCCACCTCGCGGATCCGCCGGCGCCGCCGGCGCAGCACCTTCCGTCCTCCAACCCATCCGCCACCCTGCCGCAAAATTCTCCCTCCAAGCATCCACGACCGTGCGCGTCAACGCGGTGGCGATTGCCATTGCAGAGGTGGCGGAGCACGAGCCAACAACATCTTCCTTCCTGCGGGAAGATTGGCGCGCGCGCTGTGGAAGGCGGGTGGGAGGGATAGCGAGCGTCGGGGGCTCGCGGTATTTGGCCAGCGGGGGGGAGCGTTTGACGAGCGAGAAAGATGGAGAGGAATAGCGAGTCTGTTGGAATGCTTTTTTCCTTGGTTTTTTTCATTTTTTAGCTAGTCCAACCCATTTGGCTAGTTTGTTGGAGTTGCTCTTACGATAGAGTATTTCAAGACCGTTCCATTCGAAAAAATAGAATTCTAAAATCTTGTACTAGAATCTAGAAAACTAGTGTGTTGTGAGTTGGAGACAGTTCAAACAAGCAAAACAGGTGTCACAGAAAATTAAACTACAAGTTAGTACTCATTTCAATTAACACGTCTCCTATAGACTATAGTAGGCCTTGCTTATTTCATTTCGTGGATTTTTTTTGTTCCATTAGAGCCGGTGTGCAATATCCGGGTGCTGCAGATAACAGAGGCGGTAGAAGTGCAAGTTGCCAAGCACAATCCTCAAAAGCTCCTTGAAAACCCAGAACCCTTTTCCCAAGCGACTTTTATTTATCTTCGAGTAGATCCCACCCCGCAGGCCGCCCCCCATTTCATTCACCCTTCGGCGTTCGCCTCCGTCCTCCCGACCCCCCCAGATCTCACGCGCCGCCGCAGCCCAACCGAAATCCACAATGAGGCCGTCGCTGATGAGATCCGCCGCCCAGCTCGCCCGCCGCCGCAGCTACTCCGCCGCCTCCGGGCAGCCGGAGCGCAAGGTGGCCATCCTCGGCGCGGCCGGCGGCATCGGGCAGCCGCTGGCGCTCCTCATGAAGCTCAACCCGCTCGTCTCCTCCCTCTCCCTCTACGATATCGCCGGCACACCCGGTGTCGCCGCCGACGTCTCCCACATCAACACCCCCGCACTGGTGCGGCCGCGAACCCCCGCCACGCGCCGTGACGCTGGAATCTCGATCCGGTTGGATCTGTCTTGTGTAGTACTGACGGCGATTTGTGTTTGGGTTTGCGCAGGTGAAGGGGTTCATGGGGGAGGACCAGCTCGGGCAGGCGCTGGAGGGCTCCGACGTGGTCATCATCCCGGCCGGCGTGCCGAGGAAGCCCGGCATGACCAGGGACGACCTCTTCAACATCAACGCTGGCATCGTTAAGAACCTCAGTGCTGCCATCGCCAAGTACTGCCCCAATGTAAGAAAAGTTTCTCACTGTAGATCTGTATGTCCTCCGGTAAGGCGGTAATTAGTTGCTCTGGATTCTGTGGGTGCGGCCTCACTGCACGTCCCTCTAGTGAAGCTTTTAGATGTGGCCGATGTAATTTTCCTACTGTAGATCTGTATCTCAGGTAATTAATTGCTCTGGATTCCGTGGGTGCAGTCTCACTACAGTCTCCTCTATTGAAGCTTTCAGATGTCGGAAGTTCATTGTAAAAATTGACTAAAACTTGATTAACAAGTTACTAATGTTTATGACACTTTGTTTTCTCTATGTATCATAGGCCCTTGTCAACATGATCAGCAACCCTGTGAATTCAACTGTACCAATTGCTGCTGAGGTTTTCAAGAAGGCTGGGACTTACGATGAGAAGAGGTTGTTTGGCGTGACCACCCTAGATGTTGTTCGGGCTAAGACTTTCTATGCTGGGAAGGCCAATGTACCAGTTACCGGTAATAATCGAAGGTTTTCTTTATAATTGTGGAACAAAAGAGTACAGTTTCAATGTTGTCTTTCTAATCCTTAGCTTGACCTTTTTTTTTGCCAGATGTGAATGTTCCTGTTGTTGGTGGTCATGCGGGCATTACCATTCTGCCACTGTTCTCACAGGTAAGGCTTCGATAAGCTGTCTCAGAATCAGTGTTTGCATGCCATGCATATTATCAATAGCTTCATAAATTATAAATCGGATTTGAAATGAGTAATATGTTCTTTTTCAACAACACTATATTTGCTTTACTGAGAGAAATTTCATAGATGTTCATGTGCAAACTGCTAGGTTTGATGTCATAAAATGCAAATGTGTTCTATATTGTTGTTCATAGTTGTATATATATATTTTTTGGTAGGAGCCTTTGTACCTAGCTCTTTTAGTACGAATATAGGACTATGAATATGCCTTACCTGCAGTTAACATTCTTTTTCTAAAAGGTGATGTGATGCCATGACTAAACAGTATGGCTTTATTTTTCCACTTGTAACTTCGACAATCGTGAGTAGAAGCTTTTTGTTTGAAATAGGCAACCCCTGCAACCAATGCATTGTCTCATGAAGACATCAAGGCTCTCACCAAGAGGACACAGGATGGTGGGACTGAAGTTGTTGAGGCAAAGGCTGGAAAGGGCTCTGCAACCTTGTCAATGGCGTAAGTAAAAAAGAATGGACATTGCAGACTGAGGATTTCGTACTGCTCTCTGACTAATATTATTTTGTTACTTTATCTGTTTTGCTAATATTTAATATCTTTGCAGGTATGCTGGTGCTGTTTTTGCTGACGCATGCTTAAAGGGTCTCAATGGAGTTCCTGATGTTGTGGAGTGCTCCTTTGTGCAGTCAACCGTAACAGAGCTTCCATTCTTTGCCTCTAAGGTACATGCGCATTTAGTTATTTTTGTGGCTGCAGTTGTGAGTCATCAAATGTCATCAATGCATAGTGCACATGCCACTGTTTTTCTTGTTTATATGGCTATTCTAGCATTCTTGTATAAAGATTGTGCACTGTGTCACATTGCTATCCTAGTTCACCTTTCTTATTGTATATATACTTTTCGTGGCTTCAAACCTGAAGCCTGAATACTTGATCTAGCTGTGCAGCTGTTCAGTTGTAGAAGTATACATGTTTTGGCATAAGTCCGATGGAGTTGTATTTCGTCTTTTCCTGAAATGGAGTTTGTTTTTCGTTCTTCTTTTTGTCTTTTGATGACTGAACTTGTGGTTAGGACTTTTGACCCTTGGGCAAATGGAGCAATATTTTCTGGTGATAGTGAATATTGGATATTTTCACAGGATGAACCATTGCATGAAGGCACATTTATTGTAAAGTTTGTTGGAAATTAGTTTTGTAAGACATGACAGCATCACAAGTACTACTTCTAGTTTGTTACTCTTAAGCATACTCAAATATGCCATTGCTTTTCCTGCTGCATGATACCTACAATGAGATGGTTTGGAGAAATGCTGTGCATTGCATGTGGTGGCAAATTGTGCATCTAATAACATTTTCTAGAAGACTCTCATTACATGTTACTCTGCTAAAAGAGTCTTTTGTTTATAACATAATTTCCTTGGTATTGATGATGTACAATGTGATTTTCACCCTGTACAATTCATTGTGATACGTTGTGGTGGTAGTGCAGGGATCTTAAATCTGAGCTCTAGATTTAAATTCATGGTTGCTGGAGCATTCACAGTTTTCCTTTTGATATTACAGGTGAGGCTTGGGAAGAATGGAGTCGAGGAAGTTCTTGGGTTGGGTGAGCTGTCGGACTTTGAGAAGGAAAGCCTCGAGAACCTCAAGGCTGAGCTCAAATCTTCAATTGAGAAGGGTATCAAGTTTGCACATGGGAGCTAGATTGGCCATTTTGCAGATTATAGCAGCAATTGAGACCTGTAGTTAAAGGATGGATCTTCTGTTTTTGATTCTTACACTTTTCTGCCCCTTTGTTGGGTGTGGGAGGAATTGAGCTTTACTTACAATAAGAAACCCAGAGGCTCTATTGCCAGACAGAACAAAACTTCTGCAAGAGATTTATTCTAGCGGCATATATTGTGTCAAGTCTTGAACTTAATCGATCGATCATGCACTTTGTGCCTTTCAGACAGTGGTTTCTACCCTGTTTTTTTCGCTTTGCTTCCTATCATATCAGTATAAATTATCGGTGAAAGCTTATTGTTGTACGTGAGGGGGTGCGTGATCATTATACAGCAGTCACAAATAAGTGACAGTTTTCACTTTTAGGACATCGTCATGGTCTCTAGTAACTCTACCTGGTTGTTTATGTTTTACAAAATAAAAATATCCAAGACAAATGAATAAGTCTATTTATACAAAATTGAACATAAAAAAAAGCACTTTCGAACCAACGTTTAAAACGATTTGGCTGTTAGCTGGAGAAGAGGGAAAAACAAGAGACTTTGGTTGTACTCCGTATTAGAGACTCCGAAGGAGATCACCCCTATTGTCTATTGACTTGCGTGAGGGGGAAAAAAAAACAAGCCGTGTCACTGTCTATTGAGGTTTGAGACTTTAGAACTTGGAAAACAGTAGCGGAGGACAAATAAAAATTGAGGTGTGGCGCAATGAACAAAAAGAGTGGCAAGCTAAGTATATCACTTAAGTTGATGCCTAAAACGCTTATACATCTGACAAAAAAGTTAGCTCAAAATTAAGTATACATGCTTCCGGTAAAGTCCAAGGTATGGCAGCAGCCATACCTTGCCCTACGGAGCCCTCCGCCACTGTTGGAAAATATTTCACCCCAAAGGACGGCGATCATTTGTTATCCATCACATCAATTGCAAAGCTCATGGGAGCCCCTGAGCGCCCCCTTGGATTAACATCGTGTGACCCAGATTGAAGTTTTCATAGTTTAAACAGAGAGGTTGGTTTCCAATAGATACGTTGCCCTGTTTAGTTCCAAAATTTTCTTCAACTATCCGTCACATCAATCTTCAAATACTATTTAGAAATATTAAATGTGGATTAATACAAAACTCATTTCATCCCCACTTAATTTTCAAACAAATCTAAGAGAACCTCCAACAGCCTCTTTAAATCCCATTCCATCGGTAAAAGATGAAAAAAGGAGTAAAATCATCTTCCAACAGTCTCAGTATTTTTCAACTTCGCTATCTCGCTCGCGATTCCCCTCCTTCCGCTCGCGACCTTTGACGAGCGCGGCTGCCTCGCCGGATCCTGCGCCTCGATGCCTCCCGCCCTCCTCATCGCCGCCCAGACTCGCACGAAAGCAAGTGTTGCAGCGGCTGGTGGAGAGGAGCGGAAGCTGGTGGCAATGGCGGATGCGTTGGTGGAGGAGGGTACCCGCCGGTGGAGCTGTGTACGGCACCCATACAAGGCCTTCCTCAGCTTAGACACCCGGTGGGGAAATTCAGTACTCTCACACCTAGGTGGTTACCTCACATAAACCTCTTCCTCCAAAAACCCATTCAAGAAGGCACTATTCACATTCGTTTGGTACAATTTGAACGCTTTAGCCACAGAAAAGGCTAGGAGGATTCTAATCGCCTCCAAACGGGCTACAGGAGCAAATGTCTCCTCATAGTCTATCCCCCCTTCTGGTTATAACCCTGAGCAACTAACCTCGATTTGTTCCTCACCACCTCACTATTCTCACCTTCTTTGTTTTTCCACACCCATTTTCCCTTCCTAAAAAGAATGAACTTACGAGAAAAACTTGGACATCGTTTTTCGACTCGGACGACCACGGAGGACTACCGCGACCCCCCTCCGCTCGCCCCTCGCGCGTTCGCCCGCCCACCGCCCGCGCCTTCCGCTCGCCTCCTGGCATTCCAATTTTGCCCTTGATCTGCCGCCCTCACCAGTCAATCCTTCCCCCGCACGCCGCCCTCGCTTCCCCCTCCACACGCCGCCTCCCCTCCCGCACCGCCGCCATACCCTGCCCCCCTCCCACACCGCCGCCGTCCCCCGCCCTCCTTCTGCGCCGCCGCCATCCACGTCGTGCGTACCCCCGCGTCATCGAAGTCGTCACCTCGACCCTCCACTATCCCCCCTCAAACCCTATACCTAAATTCTGCCACCGCCTCCCCAATCTGCATCTTCGTCGTCTCCTCCGCGCGGAGAGGGCGCATGGTGGCCGTGCGCGGCGGCCGGTCGGTGAGCCTGGGTCGCAGGCTCCGACTCCGGCGACCATCGACAATGGTGCCTAGGGTTCGAGCGGGCTCTGTGCGGCAGCAAAGCACGGGCTTCGACGCCGGCGGCCCCCTCCCACTCCGGCGGCGCCCCTCTACACGAATCACCATGTCGACGCAGGGAAGGGAGAAACAACAACTACATCGAGTGCCACACATGGGCGCAACGGGGACTAGCTCCGCGCGGGTGAGCAGCTCGCCCCGTGCGGCTCCACAGCAGCCTGGAGGCGGCCCGACGGCGGATGGGTAGCTCCGCCCAGATCGAGGTGTGCTCCCTCCCTCATTTTTTTCTCCTCCCATCTCACTGCAAATATATTATCCTCTGGTTTTTCCTCTCATTTATGCAGGCTGGAACAACCTCTTATTTCGATCTATTCCTTTTACTAGGCATACAAGGCTCCTATACTTGTATTTGCTTATTGCTTATTGATCACTGATGACTGCTATTTCTTTATTGCTCACTGATGAGTGATGACTGAATGATAAGCTGTTAATTAGAGATCCATGCATGGTTGTTGGGCCGTAGTTAGGGGAGATATGCTGGTACCTTTCCTCATGCCAGCAAAGTCTATTAATTAGTACTGAATCTGGAAATTAGTGTGTTTGGATTATGACAAGTGTTACCTGAAACCTTATTTCTCTATCTACATGTGGTGGGCAGACAAACAAAACACCATAGATTTGCTAGCTATGGTTTTATGAAAGAAGTATTACTACCTACCTTTTAAAAGGAAGTATTACTGCATCTTTCTTTTGCACATATATTTATATTTACTTCAATGGCATTATATTGCTACATAGATCTGGGAAGGTGTTCTTATCTGGAACTGCCAAATTGTTAACTTGGCTCCAAGAGGACTCATGGACCTGGAAGAAAATGTCGTCTCAGGTACAATTTATTTATATTCTAGCTTTTACTTTCGTACCAAATATTCTGAAAATGCAGCTTCTATGGATCTCTTGAAATTGTTCTCGAAATGCAGCCATCCTACATAGGCAAAATGCTCATCCTATTAGGCTCAGAACCCTTGATATATATAGTCTCGTTGATTCTAGGACTTTCTGCATACGTGATCAGCAGCCTCTCACAAAATTTCTACCGTCTTAGCCTCTCACAAAAAATGAGGCAGCTATATGACTGTTTTTACAAGCTTTATGTATTTTACACAGGATTTCTCATGAAATTATTTTGTTAACAGACATCTTTCCAAGAAGGTCCAATAATTCGTCATCCACAAATTGGTGAATATGCATTTTGATTTAGGTACTTGGTCCTTCATGTACTTTCAGACTTGGTCTTCTATGTATACAAGTTTGTGGAAGTCTAATTTATACTTTATTGGCCTTATGATCTTTAATAAAGAAAATGAAATGTTGCATATTTTCCCTGCATCTTTTGTTAATATACAGGTTGTTTTTTGATTTAACGTCTTTTCAGTAAATGTGCTTACTTTGATTCTACTGACTACCTTGGTGCTTCAGTTTCGCTAGTAAAGCAAGTAAACTACATTAGTATTTCGTTCCTTCTAATTGTTTCATGGCTATTGGGCAATTCACAGGTATTGTCGTTGTCTGCTCATGGTACAGTCCCATTTTGAGTTAGCAATGAATGCATGTTTTCGATGCTACCACTATAGTTAATTTTGGTATGGAAGTTTCAAATCAATCCTGCTGTACTATTTACAGAGCAATGGATCCTGAGAGCAGCTCAGATTCTGTGCTGTATTGTTTATTATTCACTGAACGGGTGATCGCCAGGATCTTGCTTTTCTAATTTGTGGGTTGTGACAGTATATCAGTTGAATAAAAGCGGATAACAACTCAGATTTGGTAGCCAAGTTTTACCTATTACTCATTTAGCCTGCCTATTGCTTCTTTAGAAGTTGGCTAAACAGGTAGTAGTGGCCAATTGTCAGGCACTATGGAAAGAAAAGCAAAAATTCAGTTTGTTTTGATGCAATTGCATGAGCTATGTTTGCCTATACCTCATTTCATATCGACAATAGTTACAGAGAAACAATAAAATATTGTAGCTTCAATTGTCCTAGAAATATCAGAGCACGTGCCACACTTGCATGTATGCCATTGTTAGGTCACTGATATGAAATATTATTATATCTTTTGTATGCTTGTGACTAAGGAACAATTTATCTGCTCTCCATTGTGTACAATAGAATTTCAGAGATATTGAATACAGTTCTATTTCTTGCTTAATGTTTGGAGCCTAATTTGTGAGGTCACTTTAAATCTAATTGGGAATTGTTTCGGTGATTCCATCCTATGCAGCAAAGGTATATATTTTACCTTACACTATGATATCGTCAAGAGCAGTGTAAAGAAAGACTCAAAGGATTGGAAATGTTGGTCTGCATTCATTACCAAATTTTCACTCTTCATGGCTGCAGCACAAGTAACATTTTAATGGAGAGGTTGCATGCGCTGACATGCAAATCTAATATGTTATCATGGTTCTATGCTTTAAGGGTTGGAAATGTGGGGGTAAATGAATGTGGAAGTCATGCTTTGAGAATTTTATTCAGGATTCTTAGTAGTATTTTATGAGATTATTTACAGTAGACCATAATTTGGTGGAGTTATGCTTCCTGAATATTTTTTCTGACAACAAGGTGTCTTTACCTTGGCTAATAAGTAAAAAAAGAAGAAGAGAAAGGGTAGGTAGTCTGCAGAGATGGGCGCTGGCTAATATGCTATGTGATATAGCGCCTGTACCTTGGCTGTCTTGATGAATTTTTAATATGGAAGACTGGTAAAATTTGCAGATAGTAGCTTACTTCACAATCTCTGTTCACTAAAGTTGTCATGCATTGTGGTATTGCCAATTTTTTGTGGTTTTGCATTGTGCAGAATTCTGTCGAGCCTTGGAATCTATATATAGAATGATGTTACATCTTCTCAAACCATGGAGGTCCTTTCCCTCCCGGTTATATTTTCAGTTTACCGTAAAAAAGCAAGAAATTAGTAATTCTTCCCTGATTGAGTTCAGATCCTCGTAGTCCCTTGCAATTGCAAACAGTGGCGGACACAGGAAAAAAATCTTGGTAGGGCGGACATATGAAGACACATCAAGCTTAACCAGCAAACCGTATAGACATACTCCATCTGTTTCAAATTGTAGGTCATTTTGACAAATCTAAATTCACAGTTGAGTATATATCTAGACGCATAACAAAAATTGTGAACTTTGAAATGCCAAAATGACATAGGAAGTACCATATTTATCTCAACATCAAAACGATAAGTGAATTTTAGAGAAGAAATTAAGATGGTAGCTCCCTTATATATATGTGAAGAAAAAGAATAATTTTTGCACATAGACTAATATACTTCGAGGTACATTGAAACATAAAAGAAATATAACTTCCGATTATAAAATACGTCATCTGACTTTGTGAGGAAATTTACGACCCTAGGCAACATTTGTTGGTCCCTTTAACAAACATAAGCACTCTGAATATGACCCTATTGTGCGAAGATGAAATGACTCAATCTGTATTCTAATTTCAGCCCTAAAGAATATCGTATTCTATTTTCTGGATCAGAAGTAACATGAACCTTGCGAGTCAAAAACCAGACCATATTAACAGGACGTGTGCGGCGTGTCCGTGCGTGACGCTGGCCGGAAGGCGATTGGCAGACCTAAGTATTAGTTATGGGCTATCGGGTCATCATTTTGGGCTGGCCCATTTATCTTCTAAGCATACCGATTCACATGTCTTCTTCCTCGGAGCGGAGGAGCTGCAAAACGGAAATGCCGCGGAGAACACCGACGACGGTGCCGGGATCTGCGATTCGCGAAGGAAAAATAGGGGGTTGAAGGGTCTTCACTGCCGAGGTTAGGTAGGGCGGCTGCCCTACCTCGCCCTATTGGTAGATCCGCCACCGCTTGCAAAGCTGCTTCTGAAACATGTTTTTTCAGGGAACTGCTTAGGAAATATAAAGGATGCTTTGGAAGACTAGGAGTATGGATGTTTCCAACAAAGAGTGAAGAAGTGCCATTTAAAAGTGGCCTTCTGGATCAGTTCAAAAACTTATCAAGGTAAAGATCAGTCACTATTTAAATAAGTTTTGTTCCATAGCTATGTTCGAAGCCTAACCCTGTGCATTCATGCTATCTCTTTCTGCATAGCCTTCTGTTCTTTTGCTTGTGCATGTGGCATAGATAATGCATATATATCATTACTGAATGCCTACTCGCTCACAATCATTGTTGCTGCAATGTGATGATCTCATTCAGGTCTTTCTTTGGCAGAGTACATCTTGCATTGCTCTTCTGTCTTGTTCTTCAATTGGATTGTGGATAGTTGGCTGAGGTTGGCATTGTGCTCTCGGGAACAATTGCTGGTTCGAACTTACAGTAGTCACATTGAGATCTTTCCTGCTACTTGGAATCACTTGCTCTAATAGTTTCATATACCAAATTCAAAATGACAAGCAGTTACAATTGAAATGTTCAGTTAATCTTTGATTGCTTGAGCATCATGTTACTGTTCTGTGTAGGGTGAGAGCATGAGTGGTACCAACATTGAATTCGATTCGCCATTGTAAAGAGCTCAAGCACTATGGTATGCCTGGCCCTTGAAATCGATCATGTTGCTTGCTGTTCAGATTTAGCTAGAATGCTGGAAGCACCAATGGAGCCTGGGCAGCGATGCTGCTGCGATGCCAATAAAGCTCACAATCACCGAAGGAGCATTTGAGTTTTTTACTCATGGTTGATCTGATAATGTCGTCGTTCATTATGTTTGAGGAATAGAAGTGCAGTTTGAATGAGACTAGATCACAACATTATTAGGCAGTCCGATCGGTCTTGGTTTAGTGGGCAAGAGTGCCTTGTTGCTTCTACCAATTGATTTGTTTGCATCTTGTGCTACAATGTAACCTTGGATGTATTTTGAAAAAAAAAGAATTACATTACCTGTGTTGTGAACTAGGATTCGGATATATATTTATTCAATATTTGAACGTGTTTCACATGATTGTGATTGTGTTGAGATTAATGTGCATTGTAATATAAAGTTTTTCTTGCCCGTAGCAACACACGAATACCATATAATTTTTATTGAATATTTTGTGTACTGTATTGAAGATTTGGATGCCCGTAGCAACGCACGGGCAATTTCCTATGTCCCAATAGGTTTGCAGTTTGGTGGTGGCTCCACTAACTCCCACACCTAGTTTCTCTCAAAGTTCTCTAACTCCTCATGCATTGCGTTCACCAAGTTTGGATCAGAGAGTGCATGTCTAATGTCTTTCGGCTCAAAGGTAGCAACAAAAGCTGAATGAGCAAAGTGAGAAGCATTTCTGGACCTCGATCGTGTCGTATGCTCGTTGATGTCACCGATGATTCTCGAGGGAGGGTGATCAACTTGAACGCGCCTCGGTGCCTCTCGCCTGGAGACGACCTCCCCCTCAACAGCAGTTTCCACTTGATCTCCCTGGATCGTAGTCAGTGTAGGGGATGGACCATCCTGCGCCGTAGTCGTCGTAGTGGAAGTAGAGGGTACATGCGTGGCTGGAGCTTCACCATCATCACCATCATCCTCTCCAGCATCATCCTCCTCGTCCTCAAAGATCTTCTTGCCAACTTCGTCATCCATTGCACACTCAAAGACAAACGAACTGCATGGTTGGGTCTCGTCGAAGGTAACCTCGCAAGTTTCCATGACTAGGTTAGTATCAAGGTTGAGCACACGGAATGCTCGAGAATGACTAGCATAACCCAAAAAGATTCCATCGGAGGACCTCGACTCAAACTTATCAAGCCTACCCTTCTTGAGGATAAAACACCGACAACCAAAAGCCCTGAAATGGCTCACTCTAGGTGCTCGCCCATGCATGAGCTCATAGCACGTCTTCTTCATAAAAGCCCGAAGAAAATCCGGTTCCCAACATGGTATGCGGTGTTCACCGCCTCAGCCCAATATCTCCTAGGAGTCCTATGCTCATCGAGCATCGTCCGAGCCATCTCACAAAGGGAACGGTTTTCCCTCTCAACCACACCATTCTGACAAGCCACATAGGGAGAAGAAAATTGATGTTTGAGACCCAAATCACAGCAAAAGGTTTCATACCGAGAGTTTTTAAATTCTGTGCCATTGTCGCTACGAATAGCTCGAACAACATCTCCATGCCTCTCGTTTTTCAACCTCAAGATTAGATCTCTCACAAAACCAAATGTTTCTCCCTTGTCAGCCAAAAAGAAGACCCAAGCATAGCGTGAGTAGTCGTCCACTATCACAAGGACGTACCACTTCCCTCCCGTCGAGCATACACGAGCTGGACCAACCAAGTCCATATGGAACAACTCGCATGGACGCTCTGTCATGACATCGGTCAGGGGCGGATGGGAGGTGGCTACCATTTTGCCATGCCTGCACGGAGCACATACCAAATCCTTTTGGTATTTCAACTTAGGAAATCCTCGGATCAAGCCTAGCCCACTCAAGTGTGACAACAAGTCAAAACTCAAGTGACCTAGTCTCCTATGTCATTTCCAAAGCTCCGCTGAAACACCAGCAACCAAACAACGAGAAGAGCCGACACACTGAGAAAAATCGACTCTGAAAATCTGACCCTTGGGGATGATCGTGCACACAAGATCACCTCGAGAATCCAAAACACAAGAAGAGCCTGTTTTGAAACGGATCTCAAAACCCTCATCAAGAAGCTGGGAAACCGAAAGAAGATTGAACCCCAAAGACTTGACAAGATCAACACGCCTAAGAGTCACAGACTCACTGACCTTCACCGTGCCCTAGGGATGAAAGTGGTGTGGATAATTTTCGCATCCGATCCGATCCGAATCATGCGAATATGGAGAAGAGTTTTTTATATCCATGCGGATGTGGATAATCCGAATCTGATTGTGTGTGGATACGGATTAGGATATGGTGTTAGTAAAATCCGACAGATATGGATTATCCGATAATTGAATGAGGATAATCCGAGTTCTATAATAAGATATCCGACTACTATGACAGCCCAATACGGCCATACACTATGACCTTTTACCTCTACACAATTTTTTAGCCCACAAAATTTTAGCCATATATATAGTGTGTGCATGTGCATAAAAAACCCTAGCTGTAATTCCGCAAAGAGCATCATTTGTCATCATTTGAAACTGAATATAAGCATGTATTATCCGACTATATTAATCCGCATCCGCTCCGACACCGATCCGACTCCGCACCATATCCGACATCCGAAAAAATCCGCATTCGTAATCGCATCTGTGTAATATCCGCACCGCTCCACATCCGACAAAAAAAATATGGATGTGGATGTGGTAAAGGTATTATCCGATCCGATTCGATCCGCTTTCATCCCTAGCGTGCCCACTGAAAGCAATCTACCTTTCCCGTTGTCCCCAAAAGTGATGTACTCTTTGGTCGTCACCGGGGTGAGGCTGGAGAACCACCTTCGATCTCCGGTCATGTGTCAAGAGCAACCGGAGTCGATCAACCAAAAGTCCTCCATGCCTCCAACTACAAAATCAAAAGCGGGAACGAGAGTGAGCAAACGACTCAGCACTGGGGTTAGTACAAAATGAATCAAACCAGTGTCGTGCCATTTGC
This sequence comes from Cenchrus fungigraminus, assembly GCA_036936925.1. NCBI lineage: Eukaryota > Viridiplantae > Streptophyta > Magnoliopsida > Poales > Poaceae > Cenchrus > Cenchrus fungigraminus. Next base: position 31,136,914 of record CM072778.1, on the reverse strand, counting down.
TCAAAAGTGGGGTTAGCAAAATCCATCATATCTCTCCTAGGTGGAACACCCACACGTCCCCTTGGAGGACGACGCGTACCACGAAGTGGAGACCGTGGCCCGTAGCTCCTCTGGGAACTAAAGCTGCGATCGTTCCCCCCATACTCGTATTGGCCACGAGTGAAGGAACGTCCATCAAACTCACCACACCCGAACCCAACACGCCTACCACCATCTCTCTGTGGTGGAACACCTCGAGGCACAAACTCACGCCTCCCCTGACGAGGAATGGTATACACCACCCCTTCACCTCTCGGCACCATCTGAGGCTCAGGCACACCACGAGAAGGGCGGTACCTGTCCTTGTTTGCCATCTCCCTAGCAAACCTCTCCTCACGCTTCCTCCTGAAGCAAAACTCAGCTAGGTGGCCATCCCTCCCACAATGGTCACAATGGAATGGGATTGGCTTTGGCTTTGGCTTTGGGTTCTCTCTGGACTGAGACTTCTCCTCACTCGGTTTCTCTCCCTTCTTCCCAAAGAACACATTACCCATGTCACTCTTGAACTTGATGGGTTTCTGGAAGTCATTTGTTTGGGGAGGAAACACTGGTAGAGCTGGGGTTGTGTCTAGTAGGTTCCTAAGTGGGTTTGGCTTAGGAGCATAGGCATTTTTGTGGTGGGTTTTTGGTGGCTCTGGAATATCACCGATCTTCCCCTCATCCTCACCACTTCCCTCACCAACCTTTTCCGACCCAAGCACCTGCCCATCATAGCGCTTGTATGCCTCAATCATCATCTTGAGCTGAGGCTCATGACCAGACAACCAACCCATCATTTTCCTCAACTCATCGTTCTCATCCTGCAAACGATCAACATAGTGTGCAAGCTCCATATTCTTCACAACATGTAATTCACAAGTAGAGCAAGATGTAGGAATAGGGGCTTTCAAAGCAGCTTCTAGTGATCGAGCATAAGCATGCGATTCATCTAACTTAGCATGCAAAACAGGACAAGAAGTGCAAGCACCAAGCAAGGAGGACCTAGATTTCATCTCATCTAGCTCAACCGTAAGCACATCTAGTTTCTCAACCTTGGAGGCATACTTTTCCTTGAGCACAGTCAAATCACTAAGGAAAACAGAACAATCAGTGCATTCAGGTTCATTGGTCACAACAAGAGTAGACTTCAGAGAATCTATTTGTGCCCTAGCATCAACAAGCAAAGACTCTAGCTCAACCACCTTCTCCCTAGCCTCTCCAAGCAAAGACCTATACTCCCTCTTCTCCTTGTTGGTCTTTCTAAGCACAACATCACGGTTATCGAGTAATTCATTCAACCTAGCACTATCTGCTACCAAGGAGGTAGGATCATTGTTTACCTCATCCTCGGAGTCGGAGTCCGAGTCATCCTTGTTGCTCTTCTTGCTCCCGGAGCTGTGTGCCATACCGCAAAAGCCTTGGGCGGCGAAGCACAGGCCGTTGATGTTCTTGCTTGACCGCTTGCCCTTGTGTCGTTCTTCTTCTTCATCGCTTGAGCTCGATGAAGAGTAGCAGGAGCTCGAGTCGATGTCGCTCGCACCGGCAACCATCTCACGCTCCTTCTTCTTCTTGAGACCGCCACTCTTCCTCGGCCTCCGCTCGGACTTGTTCTTGCCCTTGTAGTCGTCCCTCGAGCGGTGCTTGTGGTCGGTCCTCGGACGGTGCTTGTGCTCGGGCTTGATCTCCATGGCCTCCGGGCACTCAGCGATAAAGTTCCTGTGCTTCCCACACCGGTAGCACATGCCCGAGCTCCTCCGAGCGTTCTTCCGGTTCGTGTACATGCGCTCAAATCGCCTGCTCAGCAACGCGAGATCTTCCTCACCAGCACATCGAGCTCCTCATCTGGCATCGACACAAGACAAGACAAAGAGAACTGCCTTGAAGACAGGTTAGCATTCGTCCTTGGTCCAGAAACAAGAGCCAGGCTATGAGGATCAGTCAGGTTCTCGATCCTTGCACGCACCCCACGGTCCACCTCGGACGACTTGAGCTTGGAAAACAGCTCATCCACCGTGAGGGTCTCATACTTCTCCGACTCCAGAATAGCCTCGACCTTCTCACTCCACACGGTACGATCCAGAGAGTGCAAGAGCTTCACGGCCCTATCATGATCATCGTACGGGAGCACGGCCACATTGGCTCTCATGTTGTTCACAATCACAGTGAACCGCTGGAACATGGTGTCTATGGACTCACTGGGGAGATGGGTGAAGTTCTCATACTCTCTCCAGTAGGTCGCAAACAAGCGAGCCTGCACCGGAGCGTTCCTAGCATGAGCATTCTTCAACTGCTCCCAAATTCTACAAGCCAAGTCCTCTGTCTGAACCCGATCGAATTCGGATTGACACAGATCATGAAACAAGTAGTCGACCGCCTTGTTGTTGGCGTCGTGCATATCCCTCGATCCTGGAGCAAGGAAGTTAATCAGATGAACATAAGTTGTGTTCACCGTAACATTCCAAAGGATCTGACCCCTGCCGCGGATGAAAGAAGCCATCCGCCTCTGCCACATATGGTAGTTCTTACCATCAAAGTGTGGAGGACCCAAACCCCATTCTTGGTACACCATCTTTGGACCTTAGACTGGTTCGAATCACGAAGATCCATAACCAGCTCTGACACCAATTGAAGGACCGATTAGGCGACCAGAGAGAGGGGGGTGAATGGGAGCCGAAAAAATTCTTCTCCGAAGAGTCGAGCTCGACTATGCCCCAAAATCACAACCAAGAGTTCCCACACGAACTTGCCAAGGTCACGTAGTCACAACGGACCTACCAACCCTAAGAACAAGTCCCAAACCAATCCAAAGCGGAAGCACAACACAAGAAGCAAAGGACTTAGGCAATCTGTGATGCTTAGGACGGACGGTCCGAACTAAGCCAGCGGACGGTCCGTCTAGACCTGGCGGACAATCCGACGGACCCGGACGGACGGTCCGTAAAAGCTAACAGAACCACCAGTAGCAACCCCCAAAAATACGGACGGTCAGACATGGCACCACGGACGGTCCGATGGCTGCGGACGGTCCGTGACCCCTGCGCGGACAGTCCGTCGCTCTCGCAGACAGTCCGTTACCTACGGACGGACAGTCCGACAAACCTGCTGCAACAAAACCCCGACACCCCAAAAGATCGACGCGCAAGCTCGCAAGAACTGGAGGCGCACAGCCGGTCTGTGAGCTCCCCACGGACGGTCCATCCCCTTCGAACAGAACAACCCGAGCTCAAAAACGCAAAGTCAACTCCACCTATCCATCCATGGATCTCCCAAACGGTTGAATAGATTGAGACAAGCTTTGGGGAGGATGTGAAGCGTCCCTAGGGGATGCTATGCCCAAAAACTTGAGGCCTCAAACCAACTAAAACACCGGGAATCGATCACGAACCGAGCTCTACCAAAAAGCTAGTGTTCCACCCGAAATCCTCAAATCCAAGGCCAAATCCGGAGTTTGAGGGGTCAAGATCAAGCACAAAGATGCACAAGGCATCTATCCATGACCCGTACAAAGAAATACAAACCCAAACACCTCGGAATCGAAGGAACAAGCCACGCACAAAAATCCAACGAAAAAAGCCCGAAAAAGACACTAAAATCACTCGAGCCACAAGAAGGAAATCGACGCAACCATGAATGCTTCCATACACTCGGAGGTCAGATTCTCTACAAAACGGTGAAGAAAATCTAAGCCTAAAGAGCAGGGAAATGAGAAGCAGTCCGGATGGATGAGTTGCCCTGAAGCCCTAGAGCTATATATATGAAGTCTCTCCGGGTTAGGCAAATGAACAAGCTACCCCTAGAACATAAATGAAGATACACACCCCTCAGGGGCAAGATGGTCAAGTAGCGATCTTCCTTCATCGGACGACCACGCCTTTGCCGCAGTCCGCATCCTCCCGACACAAGCCCTACGATCCCGCCACGTGTGTGCCGACATCGAAGCTTCTTGGTGCGCCCGGATCCCGTCTCCGCCCGCCGAGCCTTCGGTCTTGGTTTTGTGGCTCAACCAAGTAACCCGACGGTTTTGTGGTGAACCGCCGCAAACCCCGCGTGCAGACTCCGGTCGTGAGCCGCTACCCTGCACCGGCTCCGGTCGACGACTTCGTGTTGCTTTTCTTGCCACCATGCAGCCCACACTTATTCCCGTTCGGCCATCGGGTCCATCGAGCCGAGCCTACTTGTCTCTCCACTCCTCGGAGGCCCCGCAAGGCTAAGACCTTTCGCGCCCGCTCTTCACCTGCACCAACGCAAATCAAGCCACAACCTGCACCTGCAATACTCGGCCAAGAGTCAGTCCACACCATGTTGTCAATCACTCATCACACCAAGGAGCGACCATCCACCGGTCCTCGGACGCTCCAGTCCTCAGGAGACACAAACAATGGTCGTTGGTGAGGTGGAGTTGATGCCGTCGTCGAGGAGGCCGGATCTGGGGACGCCGAAGGGAGGTTGGAAGGGGGAAGTAGCGAGGCCAGGGCCGGCGACCGGCGAAGGGGCGTAGGGGTCGGCAGCCGACGGTGAGGAGAGTTCCCCGGAGCCCTGTGATGGAGGGCGCAGCGAGGTGGAGGGGGGAGGCCGGACCTGCGTCCGGAGGCCAGAGCAGATGACCCGCCACGACCGGAGGTGGGCCGGCGAAGGGCGGCGGCGGCGACCCCAAAGGAGGTGGCACCAGGCGCAAAAGGAGGTGGTGGATCCAGATCTAGGGTTGGGAAAAGGGGGGACAGGGGGAGAGGAAGGGGGGAGAAGGTGATGGGGGAGGTCGCCAGCGCCGGGTGCGAGCCGTCGAAAGATCGGCGCCGACGACAGCCAGGGCGGGGAAGGTGGCAGGGAGGCGCAATGACCTGATTCGCGACCTACGGTGGTGTTGAGGTGGGGAGAGAGGAGGGGAGGAAAGGAGAGAAGAAGATAGGAGAGGAAGGGGGAACAGGAGGGAGGGGAGGCCAACCCCGACCACGGGAGGAGATGCATGGGCGGCGGGGCGGTGCCATGCGCGCCGGCCGGCAGGCCACCCCGCGTCCGCACGCTAGGCCACCGCCCGCCGTAGATCCGACCCGAGGGGCACCGGATCCGACCGCGTCGGCGTCGACCGAGTGCCCTGCGTTCCTTACCGCCAGGAGGCTGCCATGGCCGCCGCGCCCCGGCCCCTGCCTGGATCCGGCGTCAGACGGCCAAAACGAGGCGCAAAAGCCCCCCTCCCCCCCGCCGCCATCCTAGGGGCCGGCCGAACCTCCGGCGGACCCCTCCGGCGATGACGAGGTAGGGAAGAGGGGAGGAGGAGGTGGCGGCGGCCGGAGTTGGGGGGCCGCCCGAGTCGCCCTAGCGGGAGGGGCGAGTCAGGCCAGGAAAAGCATCCACCTTCACTATAGTCCAGTTTTTTCGAGGTCGAACCTCCCAAACTCGGCGTCATGAGTCATGGCGCTGAGCTAATACACCTCAACATCAAAATTTATGCTGTCGAGTTATTGAAAAGTGATATATGTTCAGTTGGACATCACGGGTACACACCTCATCGTCATGAATCATGGTGCCGAGGTGTGTTAGCTCAGTGCCATGACGCATGGGGTCGAGTTCTAGAGTTAAAAAACGCTATTAGTTATCGCAAGGGTCTAAATATGAGATTTTTTCGAAGAAAGGATCAAAATGCAAAAAATGCGGTATTAGTGACAGCGTGTAGTACTGCAGTGCTTGCCTTCGCCGTCCAAAGATGGGGTGGAGGTGGAGTGGTGGACCCATAGAACAGGAGCTGAAGGTACCTGTTACGATCACAGTAGGTAGATAGCACTGTAATTGGGGATTTGGATAGATAGCAAGTAGTTTGGGAGGATAAGAACAGAAAGAACACGGCAGCGCCGCGGGGAAGACGGAGGGTTGAAAACGGACAGTTTATATCCCGTTCCGTTCCGACCGTATTTCTACATTATGATTTTGTTCCTTTTTACCGAATTATGAAAAGTTGTTAGATTCAATTAATTTCAATGGCATTCTTCATTATTTTGTAGTAGTTTACTTTCATAAATGTAGAAAAATCCCATTCCGTTTCGACCGTTTTTCTACATTTGTGATTTCGTGTTCGACCTTTTTCGACCATTTTCATCCTTAGACGGAGGCGTGTTGTTGACGGTGTATATGCGTATCCAATTTCGTTTGGACTTGCAAGCGGACAAGTCCTCTGTCGTAGCTAAGGGACCCTTCTTCCCTCAAGTGTGAACCCAAGGTATCGAATCCGTGGAACAAATGTGTGATGCAGGAACCAATCTATTAAAGCCGAGAACACTTAGATCTTCAAAGGGAGAATCTTATGCATCTAATCTAAAGAACATCATAAAAACGAATCTAATCTATGAAAACCAGAGGTAGCAAGAGATAGAGAGGGATAGGTGAAACCAATCTAGAGAGATTGGATCGAGCTCTTGTTGAAGTTCCAAAGGAAGAAGAAATAGCCAAGTTGAATCTCATAAAAAGCCTCTTTAAATCACGGCTTCCCGTCCAACTCCGAAGACGCCCACCTTTTGGAGCCACCGTTCTGTCACAACACACTCCTATTCGTGCAGGTTAGCCTAGGGCGAGTCCAATGGACAAGTTGAAATCTCTTGGAAGGTCAGGCATGCTCCTCCAGCCACCACGGCTACAAGAACACCCTCTATGATCTATCTCGAGAATAGATCTTAAAGTAAGAAAAGCCAATTGAAATCAAAGTCGTAGAAGAAGCACTTGATCGCTAGAAATCGGATTGCAACTTGATAATTCAACATAGTACATGATACATGAACAAGATCACCACCGGGATCCTACCTTGATCTTGCTCCTAGCTCCTGGAACTCCGACGTGGTCTTCCTTGCAAGGTTCCCACGTCGGCTAGGGAAACCCTAGACAACTAGCTCGACCCTCTCCTCTCCGGAATGGTGTCCCTCTCTTCTCTGCTCCTCGGCGGCGAATGACGAATGAATTGATGCGTGGCTCTTGGCCAGGGGTTATAAATAGTTCGAGAGGCGGCTAGGTCAAAGGGGGCGACGAATGGACCCAGAAATGGGCTGGGCCGGCTGGCCTGGGCCGGCCGGCCTGGGCCTATTCTGGCCCATCTCGTGGCCGCCTTCCTCCGTGATGCTTCCTGTGTCTTCTAGAAGTTTCTCCCTTCTGCATGTGGGCCCTTGACGTCAGTTTCTCCACGGTTTAGATGAAGCTCCTTGTCCCGCAAGATTCAGCATTTTCTGTTCAGGTCCTCGGAGTTTTCCGTCTTCACGAGTTGGTCCTGGGCTTCTTGGAGTCATGTTCATTTCATTGCTTGACTTGTACCGGGCTTCAAGGTCTTGTCACGAAGTGCTTGATGAACTTTACCTGGAAGTCTTGCTTTCAACGCTAAATTCCTGCATAAACATCAAACTCCAAAACCAACATGCACGAACGAACTTGTTATATCCAGGGGGTTAGTACCAATGGATAAGATATAAAATCCATTCCAACACCGAAGGTAAACTCATGGCTAGGTTGACGGAAATTCACCGTCAACCTCTCCCCCATGCTTAAACCTTGCTCGTCCTCGAGTAAGCCTTCGATGGATATCAGCGTTGCCCTTCATTGCTTAAACCCTGCACTTGATCATACACGAAAAAACATAATGCTCTCAAAAATTTAATTTGTTAGAGTTCCATAATGTACTAGCCTTCATCCCTATGGAGGGTAGATATTAATTAAGCTCTTCCCACAAGTATTAAACATGCTCCCAAAAATTCAAATGGATCTCAGAAATTTTGAAATAAAGAATGAGATGAAAAAGAGCTAAACCAAGTTCAAAAATTTAAACCACCTTGCATCTTGCTCATGAACTCTCATCTCATCTTATCTCTCAAGCCTATTTCTTCTACTCCTTTCCCTCTCAAAACATATATAAGTGGTAGGCTTTATGTGGAGCTCTTTTGGGAAAGTTTAGTCCTACCAAGATATTATAAATGAGATGTTGTCAAAACAAGACAAGCTTCTCATGGTCTTACCGAGACTCATCAAAAAGGTCATTAGAAAAAAAATGTTATATCAAGGAGGGGGAGAGAAAAATACACACACTTTGAGATAGGTGGACACGTGCAAATGGCAAAGAGTGATCCCGAGGCACAAAGAAAGTCCTCGTTATCGGATTGCACATGGTTGGAAAGATGAGTTTGGACCTTAAATCTTGAAGCTTTTGAAATTCCTAATGCACTTTAGAGAACTGGGGAGTTCACTTTATTTTTATACATACTCATATATATTTTTTTCCTTTTCTCATACATATATATTTTTTTCTTTATCTCTTTTTTTATTTATACTCATCATTTTTTTTATTTTATTTGCTCCCCTTGAACTCTAAATTGCATTGTACCTACCTCCTCCCCCATGCTTAGACGTTTGCTTGTCCTCGGGCAAAGAGGTGATAGAGATAAGGTAGATACTAGAAATATTTTTCCTTTGGAGAGATACTTGAAATCTTCAATCTTGGCACCATCTTGCGATCTTCCTTGAATTGACGATCCATACTCAATGATAGGTTGTGGTCAAGGAGGTAAACACAAAGGATGATATTTTTGGTTTTAAGGGTGGATATCCGGCGAGGTATGTGAAATCTCCGATGTGGGGATACACAATGCACGGATAAAAAGGCTAGTAAAAAGATAGATACGCAAAAACGGAATGACCAGCTTCTTAGTCTCGGGCCAGAGAAATCAAGCCCTGAAATAACTCACCCAAAAATAAACCTTGTATACTAAGTTTTTGCACTCAAATATATATATGGCTCTGGATAGGTAGAGCAACATGCAAGAGGTATTAATGACAAGGTTAGCATTACTTTTTAAGAACAAAAATAAATCATCTTTAATCCATCAAAACTTGAGAGCATATAAAACACTATGGGTCTTTATTTTTATCATAACCTCCGCAAAAGATTAAGCTAGCATTTAGATTAATTTCAGATTTGTATTTTAAGAGAGCATTAGCTTAATCATGCATAAAACAAGTACAAAGATAAGCAAAGCGGCAACTATCATCATATATCAATATGGCACAAACTTTTTATCTTTGCCAAAGGTAAAAACAAGGTGGTGATTTTATTCATGATGAAAATAAAAACTAACACACATGCTGAAAATTAAATTAAAAAACTGAAAAACACTACGCATACATAGGCGCATACAAGTTGAAAATTAAAGAAAAGGGAAAAGGAAAGATTAAACTAAAGCTCCTCCTCTCTAATCTTCCGCCGGTGGTTGATATTGATAATCTTGGTTGTTGTACCCTTGCTCATAATAGGATTGCACCGCTCCTCCTATGAATTGCTCCGGCGGTGCTAGGTGAAGACGTCCAAGCTCAAAGGTGATGTTTGCATTGCCTTCACCCATTTGGTTTGCATTAGTTTGGATGGCTGCGATATTTTGCATGTTTCTCACAGCGTATCCTCCAATGATGGCCACACTTTGTTGTGGTTGAGGAAGGTGTGCATATTGCTCCGCAAAGGCTATGTTGGGTACCGCAAAATTTGGTGGGGGCATGGCTGTACCACTCCCCCATGCTTGCATTGGTACACCACCGTAGTATCTCGGCGGCACCGGAATTCCTCCATAAGGTGGCGCATAATTTTGGGGCACACCTCCTTCTTGGGCCGCGGAAGAACCTTCTTCTATAATTCTTCCTCTTTTATTTTTCTTCGCCGGCACAAGAAGTCCTTCCTCTAACCAATCTTCTTTCCCTTCAAGAAATAGTCTTAGTCTTCCATCCGGAAGGGGCAAATTCACTTTGGCCAATTTGAAGCCTCCTCTCTAATCTCCACTTATATATTTGCCTTGCTTCAAATAATCAAATCCTAGGGAAGTCCCGACTAGGAGGTGCTCCGGGTTTCTTGGAATTCCCGGTCTCAAAGAGATAGCCAACATGGAGAGGTAACACCCCGAACCAATATCTCCCGAACCTGATGTTGCTTCACAACACCACCGGTTGATCATAAGATGAGTGGGGTCGATTGGCTGCCCGGCAATCAAGGCCGAGTAAAGCCAATTCATCTCCATGTCGGTTATCTTGGTCTCTTTCATTCTCCCCAAAATCCTCTTGCTCATCCATGAGTGAAACACTTGGATGATGGGGTTCCGTATACTATTTCTTTGCCGGTTAGCTTCTCCCGCGATCATTCTCCAAAAACCTTCCAATGTGCCTCCATGCACATCTACTTGTTCCGGGGCTCCCTTTTGAAAACCAAGCAACTCCCTAATATACTCATAGGGAACCACTTGTTAATCTCCCTCCAAACGGAATGAGAGACTCGGCACTCCTTCATCAAGAATAGGCGCCATGGTCATGAGAATTTCCAAGGCGAATTCCTTGTGAGTGTTTACCAACACTCCGTTGGAGAATTGCACCCAACCTAGGTGTCCCAACATGTAGTAAATATCTGTATAAAAAACCCAACACTTGGAGAGCTTAGTCGTCGAGATCGACGTTTGCCACAAGCCTCTTCTCAAGGCGAGTGAGCTTCTCCTCCTCCTCCTCCGTCTTGATAATAAACCCATACTTGGAATATCTCGGATTGTATGGAGGTGGAGCGGATGATCGTGTCGAGCGACGAGGTCGGACGGGCGGCTCCTCCGTACGTCCTTGTGGTTCGGTGAACCGCATAGACGAGCTTCGTGTGGCCCTCATGCCACCGAGGAGAAGAGTGTCGTTCCTCCTCGGCGGTGCCATGTCCTCCTCCATACTCCGAGGAGACTCGGAGACCGAGTGCCTCCTCGAAGAGGTTGTTGATGATGGCTTGGACGACGATGATCCCTTCTTCTTGGTGAAAAGACTTGTAGTTTTCTTCCACATGGTTGCTGCACTCTCCCTCACAAATATATACCCAGGGTTTTCAACCGGTAACAAGGCACACAAATATTATTTGGAGTATGGACTTTGAGTGGATTTAGGATGGATTTTGTTGGACGAAACAAAACTCGAAGTGGAAGGCTAAGTCTAAGGTGGTTCTGAACTATGAGCTTATGAACACGAACAAGGAACTGGATGAATGACTTACTTGCCGAAGGGGAGCACCAGGGGGCTTAAAAAGGGTGGAGGCCTGGGGTCCTCGCTACCCCTCTCGGCTTCAACTTTCTCCAGTGCACTCCATGCTCCTTTGTTGCTTTGTGACCGCGTGCTCCACGGGGTTGCACCGCCCAAATGTTCTCGTCCACTCCTTTGCTTGCATGATTGATCCCTCCACTTGATGACCCAGGTTGACCAAGGTTTGACTAGAGTCAACGTGTTTGACTCGGTTGATGAGGTCATTAGCACTAATGATGCTAATTAAAAACCTGGGGCGTCACAACCTACCCCCCTTAAAAAGAATCTCGTCCCGAGATTCGAAAATCCAAGAACAAGGTAGGGGAGGATGGTTTTCTAAGATTTCTGAATTACCTTGGGGAGCAACCGCGATGTGATTATAGGTCAAAGGGTATAACCATCATCGGTTCAAGGTTAGCCCATAAGAGTAGTCAAAGGTGACGAGTCAAGGAGAGCTTTTGCAGGGAGTTTACTTGCGGATGCAAGCGGGAAGTATGAAGAGATAAATCGGTATAGGAATTTCAGAACAATCTTGCTCACCTGTTAATTAGTTTGAGACCTTTGGTGGTATCACCTTGTTACATCAACAGTCCAGTGGTTTTAATAGTTGGGGTGTGATGGACATGTTTGTGAATGCATGATGCACATGCTCATGCGGTATGGTGCTCATGATGCATGTTAGCATGACTCGGTTACCCATGGAGTTGAGAAGGAGTATATGTGGGGCGAGTCGCATCCTCACAACCAAGATACCTAGCGCGCTCCTAGTGGTAATCATATGGCTGCAGCGCACATGATGCCCTAGGTTCCGTCGCGGCACCTCTGGTTATGGGACAATAACATCACCAATCATCAGAAGGATAGAGGAGGAATATTGAGATCTTCCATGCGTATGCACGTTAGTTCACCCAAGGTTCCCAAATGCATGTGCTATGCGATTGCATTTCTATGCTCATGAATTATGTCATTAAGGGTGCAACATGGGCGTGATGCCAATGCCTAACAAGGATTTTTGACACTTTTCTCCCTGTTTTACTTATTCAAATCTTCGTGAGCAAGATCAAGAGAAAATAGTTCAGATCGAAAGATCAAGAAAGATCAGACAAGGGGGCAACAGCTCAGAATGGCTTAGTGCATTCAAATACAGGAACACGACAGTGGAATTGATACATGTCGGTGGAAAAAATACCACGATTGCATAGATAGGAGACGGTCATGATCTAAGATCAAGACATTACCCAACTGACATGATAGAACAGAAAAAGTTCTTTTCTCATACTGGTAAAAACTGGGGTAGTCATGTGTACAAAAGTACAAGCGTATGTTAGAACTCGAAACGAGCATACATACATAATGACATTAGGTTCTGGCAGTTGTGAACAAAAATTCATAACTTAAAACCAGAGCCCCAAAAATTCCCAAATTTTTGTAGCAACTCCGCAAGATTAGGAGGCACCTTTTTGGTATTCAAAGGTTGATCTAGAAAGGTTAGGAAGGTGCTTCAACTAAGCAAGGTTTCTGAGTGGATTTCCAGGAAAAACAGCCCGCCCAGGAAAAACAGCATGACAGAGGTTCACTAATCTGAGCATAACTTGAGATATAAAAAAGCTGCGACCGTGAATTTTTGCGAGCAAAAACTAGATTAGATAAGAGGCAACTTTAGTATAGATCATCTGGTCAAAATGATTCTTGAACAAGGTGCAAAAATCAAGCAAACAGCCCTATCAAAATTCTGGACAGCAACACATCTATGCATGAGAGGCTATGCAAGAAGAAGCACACTAACAAAACTTCACCTTAGAGAGCACATAAAACATGTATGGGTTCAGTTTTAAGTTTCCACAATTTTTAGCATGATGCAAGGCGTCCTATTCGTCCTCACAAGGCGATCAAGCCAAAAATCGAAGTTAGTGCCGGTGGCAAGGCATATACACGTTTCTCCCTATAATAACTAGTCGAGAACTAGTCGATGCTCACTTAGCGACTTACGCAACGTGGTTAGTGTACCTGCAGAAGATCACAGAACACATCAAACCTTTCGTGCCAGCACTCACGAAAGCGTCCACATACATTACCGTCCACTATAGAAATGGCACCCATGCGTTTATCGCTGCATGGACAGCGTCCAACCTCGGACACCCTCCGTTTGAATGGAGTGTATCCTTACCTCGCATATTCATAATGCGGAACGCACACGTATGGCAAAACGTGGCGAGACAGACGCGACGTGGGTTCCCATTGGAATAGGTCCCATCCATCCCTCACAGGACTTTCCTGTGGCACCACCACGTATGGCAAAACGTGATGAACTAGTATGGTTGTGCGAGAAGTAAGTTCTGACAAGAATAAAATGTGCTGGGAGTTAGCAAAATAAACCATAGATTTGTAAGCCACCTGAAAGAACCCAAAAATTCCCTCTAGGGCCTCTCGGTCTAAATCCATCCTTAACGGACCAACGTATTTTGCAAACCCAAACAATCTTGGCAAATTTTATTCAAAAACCAGTGATTAAGGTTGTTAATTAAACTCTGGTGCATATAATCGCTCTGGTACCAGCTGTGACAACCCGCCCAGGAAAATACCGTACTATCGCCTAAACCAATCCACTTTGGTCATTAAGCAATAATAAAGTATCATCCCGTCGTTAGTTGCCGGGTCGAGCCCGGTAAAATAACTTACATAGCAATAAAGGATCGACAAATATGCATTAAAACTCACGCGAAGGCGAGTCCAGAGTACAACACATGATTAAAATCCAAATCTGCCCCGAAGGGTTTAATTATTACAAATCGAAGTACTTGACATGACAAACGAGGTTCAGAGTTCGAAAACAGCGGAAATTAACTAAGCGGTGCGATGAGCATCACAGGAGGCCTGCCATGATGCCTTCACTCGTCGTCTTCCACCCACTCCAGCTCCCAGCCAGGCGGGATCTCTCCAGGCCACACATCACTAAAAGCATTACCTGAAAGCAACACAAATAGCAAGGCTGAGTATACTAATACTCAGCAAGTCTTACCCGTCGGTGACGACTACATTACCAAACTCTAGACATGAGAGGCTTTTTGGCTAGTGGGGTTCTTTTGCTAAAAAGCAACAAAGAGTATGTCCTCACTTTCAAGATTTTAGCACAGGTTCTAGTAGATTACTCTTTTCTAAATGAGCAAGCTATTGCAAGCATAAGTTGTGCAAGTCAATTAATCAAACATGACTGTTCACAAAGTTCCATCGCTAGGGATATCATGGCCAGTTGGATAAGTAGTCTCAGATAACGGTGAGAGGCCGACAACCGATTGATTTAAACCTTGCAAGGTAGACCTAAACACACGGTAGGGTGTACTCACCAAGAGCCCACCAACCAGGCGGTTCCCAAAACTCTTCAGCTCAAGATCGAATCTTACAGTCTTTGGTACAGGCTATCTGGCATACCCCGCAAGGCACCCAGAATCACACATGCACCACCGGTAGCTAGCCGTGAGACACATCCCAAGATGAGTAATAGTAAGATCCCTCACCGCGTCATTAAGGTACTAGGCTTACCGGTCCCATTCCCGACAAGTGCTTAGTACTTTCAAACACTTAACCCACGAAAGCCATTGGACTGGAGCCCACATCCCATGCTCTTACCACATGAGCAATCCATTTATAAAGATCTTATGATTCCAACATAAGAACCTATTCTCGTGAGTGACAAGCATCACTCGACTTGTAACGGTCCTATAGCATAGCAGCTACCGACCTAGCATGCTAGTAAAAGACATAGGTACCTAGGGATCATGCATCTAGGGTTTCATTTCAACTCCTGAACGTAAATACACAAACATCCATAGGTAGTTGCATGAATTTACAAAAACACTTAGGTTAATGCACCGGGGCTTGCCTTCGTCAGCAATGTTAGCCTGGGGCTCCTCGATGTCCTCGATCACTTCCACGTACTGCAGCTCCGCGTCAGCTCCTCCTTCCTCGGCTTCCGGCACGAGCGAGTAGTTACCGTCAGGAAGTTCTACACGGAATGCATATGCAGGGTTATTGTGTGGAGTGAGAGATTAATTATCACATCCAACTCTTGTTGGCCATATTCACCTTGACAAACATTTAATTAGTCTTTCTTTCCATTAAGGTCATGACTTGTGGAGGTTTATTATTTTAATCTTTTTGATAGTGACTGTGTACACATTTAAGCAAATAAAGCCATTTAATTTCACAAAACAGCGAGGGTTGATCCTCAGCTCCTAACATGCTCCTCACACTTTAACAAGGTCATTAAGTGAGTCATTGGGATTTTTCCCATTTAAACTTAGTGTGAAGCCTATTTGGATTTCAAGTCTTTTAATTACAAAATAAATTATAAAAACAGGGGGAGGTGCATTGCATGCCCTAATTACCTAAACAAAGCCACTGGTCCAAGATACACATTTCAAAAGAGCCATAAAACCAATATACCAAAAATGACATTTCCTAGCTACCAAAAATATGAGAAATACATAAATAAATAAATAAAGCATCTCTGCAGCCAAACTCACTCCTACATCATCTCTGACCTAAAACGAGCCTAGGAGACTAACAAACACATCAAGAGCTACTCTAGATCTTGAGCTATGCATTTACTTTGAAAATTAGGCATAAAACAAGATTAAATATTTCTGACAGATATAAAATTGTGATTAATTCATCAGAGGTGCATTTAGGCATAAAAAGATCACATGCAGAAGTTGAGCACAAAAATCTAATTATTTTTTAGCTACAAAAATCGTTAAGGAAGATTCAGCTTAAATACAAAATAAATCATATTAAAAGATCTACAAAGTAACTTTCTACAAATTTTGGTCTGGTACCTAGAAATGACATTACTCACAACATATCCAAGATTCAACTTGAGATCACATGTATATTTTGAACTACAACAGATCTAGGTTTAACTGATTTCTATTTTTCATGCAAAATTTGTCTCTCAAAAGTAGGATCATGCTTTGCAAAAGTTGTAGGGTTATTCACAAGGAAACCAACAAAATTGAGTTTGCATTTTGCTGATTTCTCTACAATTTTCTACGGATTTTCTAAGAACCAGCCAAAAGCTTAACACTATTGAAGATTCTGTTTTGCAAGAAGGTCCCTGGAAGTTTTTGATTCCTTACAGATAGGACCCTAGTTCACAAAAAGGACCCTAAACATTTTGAGATTGCTGCAATGTGGCCCTTGGCCAGGCCGGCGGCGCGGTGGCCGGAATTCCGGCGGCGGGGTCGGCCGGGGAAGCGGTGGGGAAGGGCTGCGAGCTTACCTAGACTCGCCTGGGGGCCGGAGTTTGGGCTGCGGCGGTGCCGGTGAGTGGGCTCGGCGGCACCGTGTGGCGGCGGCCGCGGACGACGCGTGCTCCGGCGAAGAAGGACGCGGCTGGGGCAACAAATGGCTCGGGAGGTTGCGGTGGAAGTTCATGGTGGCGGTGGTGTGCTCAAATGGCTGGTGGTGGCTCGAGACCGGGAGCTCACCGTGGAGGCGGCCATGGCCACGGCGGCGCGTCTGCGGCACGCACGCGCGGGAGGAAGGAGGGGCGGAATTTTATAGAGCGAGGAGGAGGAAGGAGGGGGTCCTTCACTTTGCCCCGAAGGCACGACGCGAGGGGGGGTCCGGCCGGCTCGGCTGCCAAGGCGATGGCGTCATGGGGACGCGCGCGGTGCTGCAGAGTAGGGCCGGCGCACTCGCGGCGCGTGGCGCCGTGGTGCGGCTGCCGTCGAGGGGGGTCCAGGGACCGGGCGCGGCCGTCACTCGCTCGCCCGCCACGAGGCGCCCCTGGCAGCATCGACGTCCGGGCCCAGGCGACAACGCTGCGTGCGGCGCAGGTGCCGGTCGGCGCACAGGGCCGGCGTTCTAGAACGCCAGAGCACGACGCAGCATTGGTCCATTTGCTTTGCCCCACTTTGACTAAGAAAAACTCCAAATAATTGAACTAAAGTGCACTAAAGTGTAAATAGCAAAGTTGTAGATCAAAGATCCCTCTACAACTTTTACAAAGGCTGGCCTATGAGATTTTGCTTGGATTGATCAGAAATTTGGCTCAAACTTTCTGCTTTTCTCGGTTCAGTCACAGTGCAAAGGATGGCTTTGACCGTGTTTTTGAACATCTTCCACTCCAAATCTCCAATGCCGCCAATTATGAAAATTGTGTCCCTCAAAAAGGTGAACAACTTTTATATTAGCCGATTTTGAAGTGTTTAAGTGAAATGTGGAGAACACAGCAAAAGTTCCAGAGGAGGTTCAAAGACATTGGGGTTTGACTAGGGTTTGACCATGCCTTTGACCAAGGTTTGACCACAAGTGTGTGTTGACTTGATTAAGAAGATCATTAGGGATTGTTGGCTATGTTTTCGAGGTGATGACCCAGGTTGACCAAGGTTTGACTAGAGTCAACGTGTTTGACTCGGTTGATGAGGTCATTAGCACTAATGATGCTAATTAAAAACCTGGGGCGTCACAGTAGGTTCTGAATTTTTTTGGTTTTGGTTTCTCGAAAAGAAGCAAATAACTCATAGGATGGCTCATGTAAAGGGTTTATGATCCAAATAAAATATCCAAACAAGATTTATAACTCTAAACATTATCCAACCACTTTAAGTCTATGAATGTCTTGCGTAGCAAAATTTTAAAACTAACTTACTTGAAAGACTCGAAAAATCTTGATCGGGTTGTCCTCCCGGTAGCTTATTCTTTGACTTGATGAAACGGGTTGCCTCCCGCCTAGCGCTTCGTTTATAGTCCATGGCTAGACTTCTTCACTTGATTAGTTCGGATCAACGCTCTTTGCGGGCGTTGCAATCTTGGGTACCCACTTCCGCACCATCTTGGGCGCAGGCTTATTCTCCGGCTTAGTCATCTTTTTGGTCTTCACAGGCGGCTTTTGTTCCTTGATCTTGATGGATGCAACAACTTCTTTGATTTCCTTCGCTTCCTTCTTCTCCGGCTTTTCCTTCTTCCTTGGCTCTTCCTTACTAACGCGACGATGAGGCGGAATATATTTAAATTTGATCATATTGCATACTCGAAGCGTGGTCGAAACTTGAAGGAACTCCTCTCGCCGTTAATGTCGAACTTGATCTCCCCCTTGCCGACGTCGATGGTAGCTCCCACGGTCTTAAGGAAAGGCCTCCCAAGAATGAGTGGCGGCTTCTCCCTCTCTCCCATCTCGAGCACCACGAAGTCGACAGGGATGAAGTGGTGTCCGACCTTCACGGGCACATCTATGGCGATGCCCAAAGGGTAGCGAATGGAGTTGTCACCCAGCTCCAAGCACATGGCCGTAGGCTCTAGCTCCGGTAGGCGTAGCTTCTTGAACACATCTCTTGGCATGACGCTCACACTTGCCCCAAGGTCGCATAATGCCTTCTCAAACTTGAATGAACCAACGGAACACGGAATCATCAGGCATCCGAGGTCTCCTTGCTTTTCTAGTCCGTTCGCAATAGCGGCGCTACATTGCTCGGACATCTTGACATGATCCACCCCGAGTGTTGCTATCTCATACTTGTTTGCAAGAATATCTTTGAAGTAGCGAGAATATGTAGGAACTTGAAGGGCGTCCAATAGCGGCACGTTGATGCTCAACCTACGCACAACCTCCATAAACTTCTCAAAATGATTATTAAGTTTACCTCGGAAGTAGCGTGGCTTGAGTTGCGGTATCTTCGTGTCTTCACCCGGCATCTCAAACTCGGGCTCTTCGGTGATGATCTCGGTAACCTTCTCCTTAGCAAATTCCTCCGCCTCGGTAGATGGTTTAGGCTTTCTTGCTCCCGCGGAACGCTCCGGATGGTCTCCTTCCCCGAACGAGTTTGAATGGTCTCCTTCCCCGAACGAGTTTGAATGGCCTTCACTGTCTCGGGACCTTGAGGTTGTCCTGGAAGCTTCCCTTCGTTAGCGGATAGGCGCCCGGCAAGTTGTCCCACTTGTGTCTTGAGCATCTTCATCTTGTTGAGCACTTGATGGTTGGAGCTTCCGACCTCTGTCACCTTGCTATCGATGTTCTCCAACACCTTGCCTATGGCCTTAAACTTGGTGACGGTGTCCTTGTTGATCTTAGCTTGCTCGTCCATGAAGTCCTTCAATTGCATACGAAGAGGAACCGAATTCGGAATGGATGAGCTTGCATTAAATTGAGGTCTACCTTGCGCGTAGCGGAAGTTCGGCAAATCCCCCTTCCTCATGTAATCGAGCATCTTGGCTTCCTCCGGGCAATCCTTTTGGACATGGCCATATTCTCCGCACTCTTCACATGTGGATCTTGCTTCGGCAGCTTTTAAGTCTTGAGCTTCTTTCTTCTCTATCTCCATCTTCTCCAACCTCCTCATAAGCGAATCGATCTTGCCTTCGAGTAGATCTTCTTTCTCCACTTGCAAGACTCCTTTGACGTTCCCCGTGGGTTGAACCAGAAGTAAGCGTCCGGATGACGCCCATGTGTCATTGTCCGCGACCTTCTTGAATAGAGTGAAAGCTTGGGTCAGTGTAAGCTCGATGATGGATTCTCCCGCCGATGCATCGATGATCGTCCTTGACACCATGGTAAGTCCTTGGTAGAACTTTTGAACGAGATCTTCCTTCGGGAACTTGTGATGTGGCACCGCCCGAGTGTACTCATTGAAACGCTCGAATGCTTCCGATATAGTCTCCGTAGGATATTGAGCAAAGGTAGCAATCTTATTGCGCAAGCTTTGAGTCTTACCCGGTGAGTAGTATTCCTTCATGAAGGCTCTCATCAAGGTGTCCCAATTTTGCACCGTCTCCGCCGGTTGAGAGTAGAACCATTGCAAAGCCTTTCCGAGTAGCGAGAATGGAAAGAGCCTTGCCCTCATTTGATCTTGAGTCACCCCGTCCATGTTGAATGTTTGACAAAGTTGAATGAACGCTTGGAGGTGAAGGTTTGGATCCTCTTTACCGGTGAAGGGTGAATGTTGCACCATGCAGATTGTTGAGGTCTTGATCTCGAACGGCCTTCCGATCTCCGCGAGGTTCAAGATTGGTAGGTCGACGATATCTGGGGTGCATAGCTCCCTGATCTTGCGCTCCGGCTGCGGTTGATCTCCCATCGGTTGCGGTGGAAGTTGATTCTCCCTAGGGCTTGGAGGTGGTGATTCCTTTGGAGACTCCGACGATCCTTCGACCTCCGCTTTTGGATCTGCAAATTCCATCTTTTTAGCTTGTGCTTCACGTCTCCTTAGCCTGTAAAGTTTTTCTGGATCATCTAAAAAATTTTCGGATTTGTTGGAGAGGTAGCCGTCCATCTCCTGTTAGGGTTAGCAATAAACAAAATATATACAAAACGAAAATAAAAACAAATCTAAGAAAACTAGGGTTAGTCAAAAACTAGATTAGATTGATTTTGAGGATGATCAAAAGTTAGTAGATGCAAAAGAAAAAATCAAAAGAAAACTGAAAATATTCACAAAAAGCAATAAAAGATCGAATCTTGATCACTTGCTCCCCGGCAACGGCGCCAGAAAAAGGGGCTTGTTGACGGTGTATATGCGTATCCAATTTCGTTTAGACTTGCAAGCGGACAAGTCCTCTTCAATTAATTTTGTTCCCGTTTTTACCGAATTATGAAAAGTTGTTAGATTCAATTAATTTTAATGGCATTCTTCATTATTTTGTAGTAGTTTACTTTCATAAATGTAGAAAAATCCCATTCCGTTCCGACCGTTTTTCTACATTTGTGATTTCGTGTTCGACCTTTTTCGACCATTTTCATCCTTAGACGGAGGCGTGTTGTTGACGGTGTATATGCGTATCCAATTTCGTTTGGACTTGCAAGGGGACAAGTCCTCTGTCGTAGCCAAGGGACCCTTCTTCCCTCAAGTGTGAACCCAATGTATCAAATCCGTGGAACAAATGTGTGATGCAGGAACCAATCTATTAAAGTCGAGAACACTTATATCTTCAAAGGGAGAATCTTATGCATCTAATCTAAAGAACATCATAAAAACGAATCTAATCTATGAAAACCGGAGGTAGCAAGAGATAGAGAGGGATAGGTGAAATAAATCTAGAGAGATTGGATCGAGCTCTTGTTGAAGTTCCAAATGAAGAAGAAATAGCCAAGTTGAATCTCATAAAAAGCCTCTTTAAATCACGGCTTCCCGTCCAACTCCGAAGACGTCCACCTTTTGGAGCCACCGTTCTGTCACAACGCACTCCTATTCGTGCGGGTTAGCCTAGGACGAGTCCAATGGACAAGTTGAAATCTCTTGGAAGGTCAGGCATGCACCTCTAGCCACCACGGCTACAAGAACACCCTCTATGATCTATCTCGAGAATAGATCTTAAAGTAAGAAAAGCCAATTGAAATCAAAGTCGTAGAAGAAGCACTTGATCGCTAGAAATCGGATTGCAACTTGATAATTCAACATAGTACATGATACATGAACAAGATCACCACCGGGATCCTACCTTGATCTTGCTCCTAGCTCCTGGAACTCCGACGTGGTCTTCCTTGCAAGGTTCCCACGTCGGCTAGGGAAATCCTAGACAACTAGCTCGACCCTCTCCTCTCCGGAATGGTGCCCCTCTCTTCTCTGCTCCTCAGCGGCGAATGACGAATGAATTGATGCGTGACTCTTGGCCAGGGGGCTATAAACAGTCCGAGAGGCGGCTTGGTCAAAGGGGACGACGAATGGACCCAGAAATGGGCTGGGCTGGCCGACCTGGGCCCATTCTGGCCCATCTCGTGGCCGCCTTCCTTGGTGATGCTTCCCGTGTCTTCTAGAAGTTTCTCCCTTCTGCATGTGGGCCCTTGACGTCAGTTTCTCCGCGGTTTAGATGAAGCTTCTTGTCCCGCAAGATTCAGCATTTTCTGTTCAGGTCCTCGGAGTTTTCCGTCTTCACGAGTTGGTCCTTAGGCTTCTTGGAGTCATGTTCACTTCATTGCTTGACTTGTACCGGGCTTCAAGGTCTTGTCACGAAGTGCTTGATGAACTTTACCCGGAAGTCTTGCTTTCAACGCTAAATTCCTGCATAAACATCAAACTCCAAAACCAACATGCACGAACGAACTTGTTATATCCAGGGAGTTAGTACCAATGGATAAGATATAAAATCCATGCCAACACCGAAGGTAAACTCATGGCTAGGTTGACGGAAATTCACCGTCAACACGTGTTCGACTGGGTCACACTGTTCTACACATCGATTACAAGCGTTCGCTGGGGCATTTGACCCCTTTCGCCAGAGTTGGGCCCAAATGGGCTTACAAAACATCACCGGCCTCGCCGCCCCATCACTTGGCCCTCCTCGCGCGTCAGGCCTGGAGGATTCTACAGGAACCAGACTCATTGAGTGCACGTGTGCTTAAGTCAGTTTACTTCCCGGAAGGCTCGTTCTTGGACGCCACGACTGGCTCGTTGCCTTCACGCGTATGGCGAGCCATCGTGGACGGCAAGGAGGTACTCACACAGGGCATCATACGCCGAATTGGTTCAGGGGCTACTACTAGCATCTGGAACCAAAACTGGCTGCCGAGGAAGGGGGTCATGAAGCCGTTATGCTGCACCAGCAATCACCCGCCTGCTAGAGTTTCTGAACTCATCGACCATACAACTGGTACATGGAGGCGTGACCAGCTGGAGGAGCACTTTATTTCTTTTGTCAGAGAGGTCATTGAAAGTATACCTTTGTGTACTAGGGTCCAGGATGATTTCTGGGCCTGGAATTATGAAAAAACCGGTGTATTTTCAGTACGATCGGCATATCGTATGCTGGTACACAACAAGGAGAGTCGATCGGATTGGATCGAGCATTCAGCCGGGAAGTCAGACACTAGAGCTGAGGAAAAGGAGTGGTGTCAGCTATGGAATGTGCAGGTACCGTCAAAAATCCGGGTATTCTTGTGGAGACTCGCTAAACATTCCATGCCCACTGGAGAGGTACGTCATCACAGAAATATGGCCACCAATAGTGATTGTACACTCTGTGGGCAACCAGACTCCTGGAGGCATTCTCTGGTGGATTGTAATATGGCAAATGCTGTTTGGGCATTGGAAGAGGAGGAGATCACAGAGGTCGTATGTCAGACCCAACACAATGATGTGAGAGGTTGGCTAGCTGAAATCTTGCAGATACTACCACAGGAGCAGGTCACACGCGTGGTGGTGAGGTTATGGGTCATTTGGTACGCAAGAAGACAAGCGATCCATGAAAACAAGTTCCAGAGCCCGTTGTCTACGAACTGTTTTGTGGAGAGATTTATTTCTGAGCTGGGAACGATCAAGAAACCGGCGAGAGTTCTAAATAGGCAAGGTGTTAGACCAGCTACCAGACCCCGGTGGATTCCTCCGCCAAGTGGTATGTCAAAGGTGAATGTAGACGCAGCTCTGTCAAAGAATTCAGGATTTTGCTCGGCGGCAGCAATAGCTAGGGATGGGATGGACGCTTCCTTGGCACGTATGCTCTGGTCCTGGAGGGCAGTTTTGATGCAGAGACGGTGGAGGCCATGGCTTGCAGGGAGGGTCTTGCTCTAGCGGAGGACCTCCTGTTGCAGAGAGTAAGGTTGGCAACTGATTGCGAAGCGGTTGTCAAGAGTTTAGCTAGTGGAGGCATGGGAACTTATGGCCAGATCATCCAGGAAGTGAAGGCTCGGCGTAACGCTTTCACCAGCGTCGAGTTTGTGCATGAGCATCGTGACTCGAATAGTGATGCGCACATCGTAGCTAGAAGTTGCATTTCTAAATCCTTAGGTAGACATGTGTGATTTTTAACTCCGCCGACAAGAGTGTGTAACCTGGTCCCTCTTGTTGATTAATAAAGGCGTAGTTACCCCTTAAAAAAAGGGAAAAGCTAAACATCGCCTGGGTATTTTAAGGGGACGTATCACCCGATTTTTACACCATACGATCATGTCTTTGATTCTTCTCTTTGTGTTGGATCTTTTCCTGTCTGTCCATCTCTTTTTTTCTTCTTCTTTGCTGTTGGGTCCACTCTGTTCCTAGACTTTTCGACTCTGTCCTGATCAGCTAGGTCCACGTGCGTGTGGTGCCGGACCTCACCGCCGCGAAGGCCGACTGGCCGGAGCGAGGATGATTCAAGAGTGCAGCACAGAGCTACATGACGACGATCAATCAGCCTTCCTGTGCATGCATGATGGATGTTTCTTTGATTTCGTGCCAATTATTCTAACGCTTCTTTGGAATGAAAAAACAAATTAATTTGTAAAATCGCTGGCACAAAATTCCTCTAGAGTAGCATTCACGCTCCACCTGATAAGCTTGGACAGTCACACCACGAACTGTTTTTATCAATCCTTGAAAACTTCTTTATAATTTACAATACATTACTGACTAACTTACAGTGATAGTGCAACTGTAAATTTAATTTTGATGTTCTGTAATTTTAACTTTGTGTATGTTTTGAATGCTAGGTTTGAATATGAGGGTTTCCACTATCCCAAAATTATTTGTTGTTTGACTAACCATAGAAAAAATATGTTTTGCTGTTTAATTTTCCTTTAATGTGCCAACTTTGAAGTTTTGTTTTCCTATGCTGTTTATTATATCTTGAAAATCTGATGAAAATCTGATTATTATTTTGTGAAATTTGTGTTTTTAATCATTTAATATGAATTTTGACTATTTTTCTGTTGAATTTCTGTCTTGAATCCTTTATTATGTCTTTTATGATTATTATTTCTATCAAATTCATACATCAGATCAAAATCTGACGCTCTCCAAATTCGGGTGATGAGCACCCCTCCAACACCTGATTTTTTTTAGCAGCAAAAACAGGTGTTTCAACAAACCTGATTGCCTGGGTGATTGCACACCTTGCAACACCCAAGACACGGGTAGACACTCCCAAAAAAAAAGCCGGCGGGGGGCTCGGCGCTCCTTAGTCTCCTTTCCTCTTCATGGACTTGTGGTTCATGATAGTACTCTGTTCCCGCAGTCCCGCTTCGTGGCCTTTGGGGTAGTTGGTGTTCACAACCACGAGCAGGACACGTTTGTTCAGTTTCTATTTCTCCCCCCGCCGGCCTGACTCCAGGAGCGCCGACAGAGACCGACGAGTCCTGAAGAGTGCGAAGGCCATGGCTTCCTCTCCTTCCGGCGGAGGCGGAGGAGGAGCACGGCTATTGTTTCCGGTGGTGGTGGTGGCGGCGGCCGCCGCCGGGCTAGCTGGGGCGGCGCCGGCGTCCGCGTCCGCGTGCTACACGCGCCTGTTCAGCTTCGGGGACTCGCTGGCGGACACGGGCAACTACCGCTTCGTCTGCGGCGACGACGACTCCGACCCCGTGCTCCGGCTCCCCTACGGCGAGACCTTCTTCCACCGCGCCACCGGCCGCTTCTCCAACGGCCGCATCGTCCTCGACTTCATCGGTATGCGTACGCGCGCCACAGTGCTATGTACCCACGGACAAAATTCAGGAGCTAGCCGCTCACATTTTTGCGACTAAAAAAAAAACTGCAGCTGAGGCGCTGGGGATCCCGTTCGTGCGGCCGTACCTGAGCGGGCGGCGCGCCGAGGACTTCGCGAGCGGGGCCAACTTCGCGGTGGGCGGCGCAACGGCGCTCAGCCCGGAGTTCTTCCGGGAAAGGGGTTTCGACATGGACAACGGAAGGGTGCACCTCGACATGGAGATGGAGTGGTTCCGCGAGCTGAGGGGCCTCCTCTGCCCCGGCGACCTCGCCGGTGCGTATATTGCTAATTCACATCCACTTAGATTTGGCCTCTTCCTCTCGAGTTCTACTTCTGCATGAGATCATATCAAAGATGTACTAGTGCAGAATCGTCAGGGATGTTGTTAATTGTGATCCAAATGTCAATGATTAAAAGCGTGAGTTTGGAATATCTCAGTAAGACAGTAACTGTCAAGTTGTCACTATCATAGTGCCTAGTGGTGCAGGTTGCTCGGACGTGATGAACCAATCCCTCTTCATAGTTGGAGAAATCGGAGGAAATGACTACAACCTACCTCTCCTAGCAAGAATGCCCTTTGATCATGTTATCACCTATGCCCCGATCGTCATTGCCAAAATCACTTCGACCATCACCGTGAGTACCAATTTTGCTGCATATATCCGTTGTTGTCGCTGACATTGTATAACAGATAGCAATTGAAATGCATCGAGTTTATTAACAGGAGCTGATTGGGCTAGGAGCCAAGACTCTGGTAGTCCCAGGGAATCTCCCCATTGGGTGCATCCCGAACTATCTGTTGGCATTCCACAGCGATAAGGAAGAGGATTATGAGCCACAGACAGGTTGCATTGGATGGCTGAACAAGTTTGCACGGTACCACAACACGCTGCTCCTTGAGGAGCTGGAGAAGCTGCGCAAGCTCCATCCTGGCGTGACCATCATCTATGCTGACTACTATGGAGCCGCTATGGAGGTTTTCATTTCCCCTCAACAATATGGTGAGTTTAAGTATATATGTGCCTTTTTAATTTCTGCTACAGTTTGGCAGGAAATTGTTTTAAAGCAGTGCTACTGGTACAATGCTCTCGTGTTGTCTTTGCATATCAGTTGATCTAGTTTATTTTCATCTTGTTAAAACATGCCCACCTTATTAAAACATGGTACACTGGTAAGAAGTTTACTGATGGAAAGCTGTCTATCTACATGCTCCAACCTCTCATAGTAGAAAGGGATCAGGGATGTTTTGGCTTATCAGCCACCAGCCAGCAGTACTTTTCTCTTAGAACAAACCAGCCACCAGCAACCAGCCAGCAGTACTTTTCTCTTAGAACAAACCAGCCACCAGCCAGCAGTACTTTTCTCTCAGAACAAATCAGCACCAGCCACCAGCCAAACGAACATGCTGGTGACTTGAGCAAGAGCAGGGTAGCAATATCTCCAGAGAGCTAGCAAAGGAATGTGTATTATTAAGCAACGGGAAAATGGCATAGGCTCTCCAGCAAATTGGAGGCTGTTCATGTATGTTTCGAATGAAGCAATAGTAAATAGCATCACCAAATTATATATCTTATAAGCTTTCAGAATTCCTATTACCTGAACTTTCAGCATAGCTGGAAACTTTCAGAATTCTTAGCATTATACTGTTATGTATAGTATTAACATCTTATCACTTAGATAGACCATCGTCTCAAACCATAGAAACTAACATAAAAGCACATGGGACCTAAAAAGGAACTTCTTGCTTATGCCCTGTTTCGCCGTAGGTATCGAGTATCCCTTGGTGGCTTGCTGTGGTGGACGGGATCCCAACGGTTTATTGACCTCAAATCTAAAATGTGGACGTGGAGAATACAGTTTGTGCCATAACCCGGAGAAGTATGGATCATGGGACGGCATGCATCCTTCGGAGGCTGTGTACAAGACCATTGCAATGGGCCTGCTAAGAGGCTCAAACACGCAGCCTCCTTTTGCTACGAACGCCAATTCATGTGCACATCTTAGTGAGCTCGGCTTTTCTGAATACAAGCCCCTCGGAGACCTGCAGGATGTAATTGTATAACTACATATAGTTGTATTGGTACACCAATGACTTGGTTAAATATGCAATGATGTGATGGTGTTCTCACAATGAAAAGGATGGAATAAGCGTTGCAATTATTTATTTATTTATCGCAAGGAAATTCAAATATCAATATACGCAGTTACATAAAAAAATTCAGATTTACTCCATAATCCATATCAGTCAACTGACCGGTTGCTTATCCATCAGTCAGCTTTTGCGATCAAATGCAAGAGGGCTGTGATAGTAGGGGTGCAAATTGGTTATAATATGGTGCACCTCCGAATCTCTTTAATTAAATTATTTGTACTACTTCTTCAAAATTGAACTAAAGAGATACAAATAATTGAACTAAAGAGGTTCGGAGGTGCACCTAACGGTTACCCCTTTGCACTCTTATGTGATAGTCATCGGTGGGCCGCGGTTTCTCTCTGGTCGGGTGCCTGGTGCGCCGCGATTTTTCTCTCTGCTTATGTGGATCAGTGGATGCGGAGCAACTCCAACAGTTCTCGATCTCAAGTTGTCATTGTTATGTTTTTGGTAAAAACAAAAAAACCTTTTCCAACAATTCCCCATCTCATGCAGCCATTTATCCCAAGTTAGGAAAAACAGACTCCGTGCGCGCATATATGCGTAAAGAAGAGGTGGAAGGGTATAAAAATAATTTTGTTTTTTTTCTCAGGTTCCTGATTTAACTTTTCAAGATGTGGAAGGGTAGAAACATAATTTTGTTTCTCTCTCAGGGTTCCTGATGTAAATTAGATCTGGATTTGACAAGTGAATTATGCCAAACTGTTGGAGATGAGCTCTTTTTTTTACATGTCATATCTTTTTAGATTTTGGCAAAACACAAGATTTGCCAAGTAAAATTTGCTAAACTGTTGGAGATGACAGTTCTTCCTAGTTTTAGCGTTTAAGGGCCGGTTCACGTGGTGGGAGTAGGTTTACTTCCGATTTTTTACCGGTTCCACCCGGCATACGAAACTTTGAGGCAGAAGCACGAGGGGAAATATTTGCTCTCGTCGTTGTCGATGCCGGTCGTGCTATCACACCACCTCCCCTTGCAGCTCTCTGGCCTCACCATCATTCCCGCCTCGCCCGCGCCATTCCAATCTCGCTCGCCCTCATTGTTCGTGCCTTCCAAAGATCACCTTTGTATGTCAGCAAAATTTTTCACTCATGTTACTCAATATAAAGTATATATTTTATTCATCCACCTCCAACTACCATCTTCATTTAAAAATTTATTTAAATGACATATATTTGATTTGGAGACTAATTTGAAATGAAATTATTTTTTCAAGGACCAATTTGCAAAATCAACACAATTTGTATTTAGCTTGTTCTTATAATCTGACTAAAGAAACTCTATACAATTTCTATCTTTATTAAGGGTCACCTTGTAAAATACCAAAGATACTTTTGTGGCTGTCGTGATCCTCGTTCTCAATCCTCAGCTCTCCTATGGACTTGTATCAATCTCTCTCGCCTCTCCCTTTATAGATCAACATTGTTCAGTTTGTAGTAACATTGAAAATGATGTTCATCTTTTCTTCCTTTGTGAATTTCGAAAGCAAGTGTGGGCTCAATCAGGCACTTCTTGTCCATCTCACTTGATCACTCCTGATGAAGATGGAGTCCAACAGACTCTCCCTGCTTTACTGACACCTACACCCACAGAATCCTCACTTTGCACTACTCTCTTTGTTTTGTGGTACATTTGGAAAGCACACAATGATCAACGCTTCCAAAGGAAAACTTGGACTTCTTTTCAGGTACACAAAGCTGCAGCAGCTCACCAAAAAAAAAACACCTTTCTGCATGGCAAGATCATTGCCAATCAACAGTCTCACAGGAACCCCAACATACCACACTAAACCAACAAAACCGGGTGACAAGTTCTCTGGTACAATTCCCTTCCTCTTTGCAGGGCATTCGCTGCTACACCGATGCATCAATACAACCAGATGTGTCTCAAGTTATCCCAAGACCTGCTGGAATAGGAATTTTCATTGTCAACACTGAAATGCAACCCCCTTTCAGCATGTTTCTCAAAGTTGCTATGCAGGACTCTACTTCTGTTATTATGGCAGAGTCTGCAACACTAGCTCTGGCCACCTCCTTATGCAATACAATGGACTTTCATGATGTCCATTTCCTCTCAGATAATCAGATTTTGGTCAACTGCATAAATGGAGCTGATCCTTCCAATCCCTCGGATTGGAGGAGTAAACCTTTTACTCAATTGATTACTGCCTCTTTGACAGGGTCCTATAAGGTGCACAAGATCCCAAGAAATCAAAATCATATGGCTGATTCTCTTGCAAGACATGGACTTGCTAGTTTACTTTCTAATCAGCCCTCACTCCCAGGATTATGTACTAATCCTAGCCATAGTCATGGGTGCCCGCTTTTGAGTGCACTCCAAGTTGTAACCATTAACTCTGTAATGGTTCTAGCAGCTTCTTGCTGCTAATTATCAATGAAATGTTTGCTTGTTGTCAAAAAAAAATCTCTCTCGCCTCTCTCTTTCTCAATCGATGGCCAAACAACCAAGCAGGTCAACGGCAAGTGCACAGCTCATCTTGCGCACAACGCGCGATGGCCAACAAGTCGGAGCAGGTGGCGGCCGGCGGGCCAACGTGCACCCAAGGACAGGCTGCTCCACCATCTATGATTTTCCCCGCCATACAGCCGCCGCCGCCAGTGAAATTCGCCGTTGTCGGTAAGTCATCATTTGATTCCTCGCATCCCCAGCTTCTCTGTGCCATATGTATTCATTTTCCCCCTTACCTTTCTCTTTTCCTTGCCGCGCAGCAGGCGGTGGCGCGGAGGAGCGAGGTGCAGGACGACGCCTCCTCCAGCTCTACGGCGGGGGTGGCCATCGGGCCTCAAGTTCTCCGGCGGGGACGGTGCCCCCAAGGCCAGCGGATCGAGCGACCGAACCCCCAGGCTGGCGGAGGAGCCATCGAGTAGGGGCAGCGACGGCACTCGGCGCCCCTCCCTTCCCTAGCTGCACGGCAGCGGACGTGGCCTCCCTCCCTCCCTCCCTCTAGTGTGCCCACCTCCTCTCTCACTCCCGCTGGATCCCCTCTCCCTGACCTTCTCTTCTCTCCGGCCTGGAGCAATGTGCGGATGCCGGCGAGCTCCCTTTCCGCCGCAGATCCATCAGAGCTCACTGCACCGGCCGTCGTGCACCCCTCCCTACCTGTCCTTCTCAGCGGGGATTGCGGCGCGGGCGTGCGGAGCAGGGGTGACGACATGGGCAGGCCCAGTATCCGGTGGCCGGTGCGGACAGGTTGAGAGATTGAGAGGGTGCGAGCGCGGATGGTGAGGGAGAGCGAGAGACCCACACCAACAAGTGGGTCCCACCAGTCAGGACGGACAAAAAATAGGCAGAAGCAGTCCTTGCTTTAATATAATATATATATAATATAATATAATTATTATTATATTATATTATTATATTATATTATTACTATTAGTAGAGATAGAGAGGTAGAGATACACCACTTTTAAACAGGAACACTACACCTGTAAAGCGATCAAGGGAATTAAAAAAGAAACTGAACTGTCATGATAAATTTAGTGCCCAACACAAATACGACCAGCCCATTTCACTGAAATTCAGCATCTACAGCATTGAATACTTTGTTCATGTTCTAATTTCGTCGTATTCGTCTGGTTTATCAACCACCAGCCAATAGTAATTTTCTCTCACAACCAAACCAGCCACTAGCAACCAGCCAGTAGTATTTTTCTCTCACAACAAATCAGTACCAGCCACCAGCCAAACAAACATGTTGTTTATCTGTATATATATCAGAGTTCCAAGAGTTGGAGTCAACAACCAACTACATTGGCAGTTCTATATACTTCCTTAGTTTCATCTAACCTCCCACTCCTTTTTTAGCAATGCATAAGAATAGAAAAGTATAAAATTCGGTCCTTTACGATTCAGGAACAGAAATAATTTCATTGGTAAAATAGATCATAACTACCACGCAAGTACAAATCAGAATGAGAACACAATATAAAGTCAAACTGTTGTTTGGCTTAGTTTCCTTATATTTGTCCATATCATATTCATGACTCCATCTAGGAAGGGGTACAATTTTCAATTGTCCTACCTTCATTTTCTCTGTTCTTCTGCATTTTACATTGTTGTTACTTTGTGCAGAGGTGTACATCCATACCTTCGGCATTTGAAATCAGCATATTGTTAAGCTCGGCAAAAGTTAGCATATGGGTTTTCACCAATACAGTTAGGTAGACCGTTTTTCTTTTCTGTTAATTGGGCATCAAATCAATTGTAACGTTTCCTGATGCCTATTCTCAAATGGTACTTTTTGATGCACTCATTTATGTTTTAGAGAAGACAATCTCTGAATCTACTTGGACTACAACTACATTGTAACTGGTTAAGCTCAAATTCAATATGACACGACCAGAAGCTAATCCATTCAACCATGTATATTTGGTTTGATCAGTGCTTTACAAATTTTGTATGAATATCACCTGCACAAAGGTAGCACTTAGTATTGCGAAAGACTAGATTAACAATTTCTTTTGAATTCCCTCTGTTTCATGAAAGGATCACATCTCCAGTAACAAAATATAGTTGATTTAATGCATATTGTCGTCAATTTTATTATCACCTGATGTCCAATACCCATACATCTCATAATTTTTCGTTATGTAACTATGTATTGGATAGCCATCGTGGACATCGCCCTGTTCGTTTGGCTGGTGGCTGATTGCTGGTGCTGATTTGTTCTAAGAGAAAAGTATTGCTGGCTGGTGGTTGGTGGCTGGTTTGTTCTGGGAGAAAAATATTGCTAGCTGGTGGCTGATAAGTCAAACAAACACAGTGATAGTTCTTTCAATACCACTTGAGCAAAAGATACTACAAAAAGTTCTTTGTACCCTCTTTTACAAATCTCTATTTGAACCCTGGGTTGTGATATCTAATTTCATCACCTTAAAAAAAGTTTATGTTTCTATTTCAATCTTGGGCTGTGATATCTAATTTCATGCTTTTATCGGAACTCTCGGAAGCCTCAAAAAAACGGCGCTACTCAATCCATCCATTGATATGTTGATATTTCAAACCAAATTATTTAAGCAGCATCGATCAGACTAAAATACTGGCTCACTCCAATTTGGGCGCGGCAAGTCCGCGCCTGCTAACTCCCGAGTTGTTCGATCTGTCAAACTGGCGACGTGGACCGTTGGATTGTAAAATTCGCGGGCCTCTCACCCATTAAGCAGGAAATCGGGCGCTCGAGAATCCTTCTGAACCCGCTCGACCCCTCCGCCTTTCCATCGCCTCGCCTCGCGTATATGCCTGTTGTTTTTATCCATTGTCCACACCCACCTCAAATGGGAAGGGTATGAGTAGAAAAAATCATCCATTAAAGAAATGGGGAGGGCAAGAGGGCAAGACAAGGGGAGGGTACAAATAATTAATTGGTATGTATAGAACCTTATACAAATTTAATTATCCATTGGGTATGAGTGGAATTAGGGAGAGTAAAAGAAGTGAGTAATATTTATTTGGATTTGGATATGAATAAGTAGGGTGGAAACGGATCAAATATGCATGCAAACGGATTCGGATATCTCAGATATTTGTTTTACTGTTTCCTTCCAGTTTCCATCCCCTAGGATGGAAACGGGTCGAATATGCATGGAAACGAATTCAGATATCTCGGATAATCATTTTCATATTTTCTTACCGTTTCCATTCCTATGAATAAGAATGAATTTGTCCATCTCTGCCTCTTCGCCTGCGCGTCGCCCGCCACCCTCTCGCACGGTCTCCGGTGATCCGGTCCATTGGGTACCGCCGCCGGCATTGTCGCTGCTGCTGATCCTGTTGGCCCGCCGCCACCAAGCCTCCCACCATCGCAGTCGTGTTTGCTCAATCCATCGATCCCTTGAGGCTCCTTGTACTGGAGGTTCTCATAGGCCTCGCGCTCGCTAGATGAGTCGTTGCTGCCGCCTCTCCGCCTCCTCCAGTGCAGGTCATGACGGCGATTGCCTGGGCACACGACCTGCTATTGGCCTCTGCGTGGTGCCGGAAGGTGAGTATATGGATTTTCCTTCTCACAAGTCAGCTTGAGTACTTCGATTGATTGTCTTTAGCTATGTGTTTTCCTTGTGTCTCCGTAATTTGTTTCTTGCTAGATTAGCACTGGGACAATATGTCGTGGTGTGGCTTTAGGCCTTGTTCGAGGGCGATTGAATGGTGTTGTTTGGACCGACAATCGCACATTGTACAACAGGAGGGGTACCACTAATATTGTCGAGAACATGTCAGAGCCACTTCATATGATCGATATTCTGCATGTTATGAAATTAAAATTATTATTCTTGTAATAAGAATCCGGTTTATAGAGGGAAAGAATATTACTATGTTTGGAGTAGATTCTTGACGTCGATCACTGTTAGGCAAGTTAATGACGTCATGGGTGAAGTGTATCCCTGTAGGACGAGGCAACAGTGGGCGGTCGTCAACAATGTGTAGTCCCCGACCGCCTCTGCGGCCACGACCACGGCCACCTCGATGGCCGCCACCACGACAAAAAAAGTTACTTGCCATTGTTATACCCAAAATATGTACGGAAGTTTATTTAATAATTTCTAGCCAATCAACCATCCTCACTCCCACTGACTGCTTATTTGTACATATAATTAAAAATTATGCAAAAACTATGAAATTTAAAATTTAATATCAATTATACCTAATTATTAAATACTATTGAAAGACTAAACTAGGAAATATTATTTTTTTTCTTATGAATATATATATATATATATACGAAAATATAATGAGAACTAATTTTGTAATAAGGAAACTACTTTTCTACTGAAGATATCAACTTTCTAATGATGAAAACTAATTTTGTAATAAGTAAACTACTTTTCTACTAAATATATCAATTTTCTAGTGATGAAGACTAATTTTCTAATAAGGAAACTAATTTTTTCATGATGAAATCAATTGAGTAAACTAATTTTCAATATAAATAAATAAATCGAAAGAAAATCTATCATGACATACAACATCTCATGATAGATGTATGAGATGTATGAGATATATCTCATGATAGATGATAGTGGCTCCACTCGGTACAAATGCCATTATTTGTACCGGGGGCAAAAATACCCGGTACAAATAAAAAATCAGGCCAGGGACAAATGCCCGATTCTCTAGTAGTGGCGGACACCGAGCGCTTGAGCGGAGATGATCGCGTCGCCGAGCGACCTTACATGCTTTATCGTCGCCGCCAACCTGCCGTGGGTGGCCGTCGCCGTCGCCGTCGGGAGGGGTCGTCGCCGTAGGGGTCGTTGGGAGGGGGTCCTCCGAGTGCTTCACGCCTTCACCTGATCCGCCCCGCCGACCGGAGGTGTCGCGAAGCCGCACTGCTGCCACCCTCGCCACCTCCCCGCCGCCGCCGCCCCTTTGCC
This sequence comes from Cenchrus fungigraminus, assembly GCA_036936925.1. NCBI lineage: Eukaryota > Viridiplantae > Streptophyta > Magnoliopsida > Poales > Poaceae > Cenchrus > Cenchrus fungigraminus. The sequence goes on along the minus strand of CM072778.1, from coordinate 31,101,921 downwards.
CTCGCATCACGTCTTTCGCGGTGTCGCCTCAGGCCCTCCACCCTCGCGTCGTGGCGTCGGGAGGATTTTTTCCGCCCCAACAGAGCAGAGGGACGGTTCCCGAGCCGAATTGGGTAGACGAGCGGGTTTTGGGCCGGGAACAAATCTTAGGAGGGGGTTAACCGAACGCTGATTTTTTCGTGGGCCGGTATTCAAAGCAAGGCCGGGTTACCCCCGTGGGTTGGGCCGCATCCCCGGTCAGGAATGGGCTAACCGAATAAAGCCTTAGGCAGTTGACGATGAGTCCGAGCGTAATGCTCTTCAGTCAGCACAAGCAACTAACATGTACGATGAAATGCTACTGAAGATGAAAGACGCGGCAATTATCTCTTCAGCAGAGAGGATGATATTGCCTGCCTAATTTTCCAATCTTAAATTAATCTGTGTTTTTTTCAGTCCCAAATTAATCTGGTGGTTTTTACATACATCTCGAACGTCCAATCTCTTTTACTGCTGTTGTCTGCTTTCTGATCTAAATCAGTCGTATTTGGCAATTCAATCCAGAGGTAAAAAGCACTCCGTTTCAGAAGTAAGCTATCAATATGAGTGTTTCTTGAGTCTTCTGATTACGACCATACCTCAGCTCCTCTAACCCAGTAGATTAGAGGAGCTTTGGTGGACTTACCCTCACCCATTGTAATAAAACTTCGAGCGTCTAATGAGTTTTGCTCCAATGACCCTTTCTGTGAAAATTGCACAATTTTTAAAGCAATCAAGTAATTAATTTTAATTTGGTCTTGGGTCTGACCTGGGCCCAGCCCTACCTGTGCAGCTGTGCCCAATCCGAGCCCAGTCTGTGCCCACTTATATATAGCTGGTGCTTCGCATGGTTTTTCACCTTTTTGGGAGGGCTATAGCGGCGCCACCGACGACTTCGGTCCACAGCACTACAGTCTATAACAGTGACGACAGGGATTTGGTGGTGGCCGATGCGAACCGCAACGGCAATAGCGCCCTTGCAAATGTGGTAGGCGGCGGTGGAGTGTAGAGGCTGATGGCAAGATACTCCGCGCTACACCTCTGGGAAAGCTGATCCATGTATGTATGTTGCGAAAAGTCATCTTCTTGATTGTCAAGAGTTCGTCAACGTCCAGGTCTTCACTTCGCCGCCCACCGGTGTTCGGTGGTTTAGATGAGCCAAGACACCGAACTGATGCTGTACCTACTCCAATTGAAGCAGCTGCTGTTTCTGAAAATGATCTAATGCAACAAAATAAAGGGTTTACTTAAAAAAACAAAATAAAGGAAAGTTGAATTATTTCATACCCAATATAATGCAAACTGAAGTTCATCTTCAGGAACATAAAGGCAACGTTTGTAGCTCAAAGAACCAACGAAAGAAAAAGAAACTAGTATTTGCAAACCAACGTTTAAATAGTTAGGACATCTGACCAAGTTCTAGCCTTAGGCAACTTCAGGGGCGGAGATGGGCCTAAGGCCACTAAGGCCATGGCCTTAGGCGTGGGCCGAAAAATCTCTTATACCCCTTGCAGCCCAGCAGAAAATCGTGAGCCCTCCGGCCTGCTTCCTCCTACCGTCCGAGCGGCCTGCTTCCTTCCGTCGTGCTCGCCCCCAACGCCGCATCACGCATCCCCCTCCTGGCTCGCTCCCAGCGCCGCATCTCGCATCCCACCTCCTGGTTCGCCCCCAGCGCCGCACCCCCCTGGCCCCCTCCACCTCGCCGTCGCTCCCCTCAGGCCTCGGCAAACCGCAAACCCTAGCGGCGGCGCGGGCGGCCTGGCGAGGCGTGCGGGCGGGCGGGCGGCAGGCGCCGGCCATACTCCTCAAGTCCCCAACTTGCACCGCCGGCGGCCTAGCGAAGTGGTCGAGCAGTGGTGAGCGCAGCCGACGCCCACCCGCCAGCCAGGTCGATTGACTGGCCGGCGGCCGCGAGGGGCAGGCAGCAGCCATTATTCATAGCAGTACAACACAGGTGAGCAGAGCACTCATTTCATTTGACCTCTAGTCTCTCTATCTCTGTAGTATGTAGATCAACTAGAAATAAAATTGAAGAGATTGGTTGATTTGAAGATTTTGTGGGATAGACATTCAAAGACGAAAGTAGGCTGGGACTCTGCATCAACCCTGCACCCGGTTACCATTGTGACTGAAGCTGTTCAAGATGTTCCTTCAATTCAGCCGGTTACAATTGAGAGTCAGGTTCACATTGAGAGTGTTCCTTCTGTTGATATTGCAAGAGATGTGATAGAACCTGAACCAGAGCTAGCAATGAGTCTGACATAGCAAGCATAACAGCAGCAGCAGTGACAGAGCAGGAGGAATAACAACCTGAACCTTTCAATTGGTCTCCTATCAGTGATGGTGATAATGAAGAATCGGAGTATGAATCAAGTGAGGAAGCTATTTATGGTAATGATTTACTCTCTCATTATCGTTGAAGAAGGATTCCAATCAAAAGATATGATGTCGATGAAAGAAATTATGTGAGAAAACCTTGGCGCTTCATTGCTAGTTGGTTTGATGAATTTAAATAGCTTGAACAACTTGATTTCCCTTTGTTTAATCACTATCTTAGAGTTGAACAACCTGTGCCTTGATTTCTTCAATTATCAGTATTGACATAATGTGAATATATTTTTACTGTTTGACTGGACTTTTTTTTTAAAAAAATTAGAGATGGGAATACCCAACTCTAGAGTTCTGGCTCCGCCATTGTATGTTGCATATCCAATTGTGTTATCTCTATTGTGTTATCCCTATTATGTGGACTACACTGAGATTGAATGGTTTAAACGCTTATTAAGCGGCTTTAGGCGTCAAAATCCGCCAGCTCCGCCACTGGGCAACTTGTTGTTTAGCAAAGCGCAGAACCAACTTGAGCCTATGGTCACGGAACAAAGATCAGGTAGGAATAGAAGCGGTGGTGCAGATGCAGGGAGGTGGCGGCGTGGCGCTGGGCACACCTCTTTGACCCCCGCATGGATGTCGATGCGCCGCCGCAGCAGCAGCTTCGTTCGATAGTGCGCGCACAAAGCCGGCGACAATGCGATCCGAAAAGTGGCTTGGTGTCTCGTCTCGTCTCACACAGGCACGACGTAGGCTTTGAACTGGGAGTGGGCAGGGCCGGGCCGCTGAGACTGGGATGGAATTAACTAATTTAATTGTTTAATTGCTGCAAATTGGCTTGTACTCCTATGGTAGGACGGTCCAGTGGGACACTACCGCAATGTTGAGTTTCAGATTGGCCGGACGTTCGCTTCCGTCCGGTCGACGCATGCACTTACCTGAGTAATACCAGCAACACATGGGTGGCCCCGCTGGTCCCAATCTCTTTGCCGTGTCTCTCTCACTCTTGCCTCTATCCCCTTCTTTCTCCTTCTCTTTTACTCGAGATCCAGTCCGCGGACCTCTCGTCCATGCCTCCATGGGAACTAGCGCGGGAGCGGCCTCCCCGGCGACCCTCGGGAGCCCCGGCGACCTCCCCCCATGGGGACCGACGGCCCGCGGGACGGCCTCCCCGGCGACTGCCAGCGCGGAGGCGGCATCCCCGGCGACCGGCTGCTCGCCTGTCATGGAGCAGCAGCGCGAGGGGCGGCGGCACCGGCGAGCTCCGCCTCCGTGGGGCGCGGCGGAGAGCTCCTCCAGGCCAGATCCCGCCGGGCCTTTTTTTCCTTTTTTTTCTTTTTTATGGTTTTAGATGCAAAAGTTATTTACAAAACTTTTTATTTGTTTTTTCAAAACTTTTTATTTTTTGTTTTTATAGAAACTTTCCCAAAAGTTTTACTTTAAAAATTGTGCTCGAAATTTTGTTTTAGATTTTTTGATAAATTTTTGTTCCAACTTTTTTAACAAAATCTTTTCTTACATTTTTTTAAAAAAACATTATTTTCCAAAACTTTCTTTCAATTTTTTTCAAATGTTTTAGACAAAATTTTTCTTATAAATTTGTCTGATTTTGTTTGCTAAAGTTTGATCATAAACTTCTGCTAACAAAAATTATACAAAGTTTTTGCCCTGAGGTTTTTTTTAGAAAGTTTTTGCCCTGAGTTTCGGCGGAGACGTGAGTGGGAACAGGGGCACGTGCGGCAGGCTGATCGACCGCTAGATGGCCTCCGTGCGGGCGCCCGCAAACTTGCGATGCCCGGGACGCTACCCATCAGAGTTCAAATCCTAGTACTCGCACCTTTTCGTAGGATTTTCTTAGGATTTACAGGTTGTGTGTTAAGTGGTAAGCGACATCTACCGGGTGCTCAGTTCTTCGGAGGTGCTCACAGGGGTATTGCGTACGTGTGTTCATATGGTAAGCGGCATCTACCAGGTGCTGACAGAGGTATTACGTATGTGTGTTCATATAGGTGAGGGTGCGTACGTGTTATGAGCGTCAGCATTGTACTGTGTAATTTAAAAATGTTTAATTGCTTAAGAATCGTGGGAAGCAAAACTCCTAATTATACTACATAGGACCTGCTAATTATGCTATCTTACCTAACGAAATGCCCCCTACCAGTTCTAACCATATTATGGGGGTGTTTGAATCCATGAGCTATTTTTTAGCTCATCCCTTTTTAGTTTAAATAGCTCAAATAGCAACTAAACAGGTGTGTTATTTTAGGGCTATTTGCAACTAGCTCACCCAAAAAAATTATCCCCCAAATACATGCTAATCTATTTTTTCTAAGGGCAAGGGAGAGAGGGGTGAGAGAGGGGTAAGGTCAAATAGCTCAAATAGCCCTTGGATCCAAACAACTCAAAAGCTATTTCATTAGAGAGCTATTTTCTTAGGCTAAACTTTAACTTTCAAAATAGCTCTAAGCTATTTCTCCAAACACACCCTATATCTACTATAATTATACTGATGTGAATATGCGATCAAGCAGGGTGCTACAACAAGGGAGTGGCAAACCGCGCATTTGTTTAGTCCGCCGAGTGTCTGGAGGAGCTCCCTGGTGATAAGGTTACGTGGGCCCCGCCATGATAAGGTACGGAGTAGGCAACTAGGCATCCTGTACAAAAGCGGGTTCTCAGAAATTTCCCCAACAACCCATCACATCAATCTTCTTTCCACTAATTCGAAGTATTAAATGTAGATTAATGACAAAACCCATTCCACGACCGCTACACTAATTTTCGAGACGAATCTAACGAGCCTAATTATGTCATGATTAGATAACGTCGTGCTACAATAAACAATCTTTAATGGTGGATTAATTAGACTTAATGGATTCGTCTCGCAATTTCCGGTCCATTCGTGTAATTATTTTTGTAAAAAATCTACGTTCAATACACCTAATAGACCTTGAAAGGGGACCCAAAAGTTTCATTCCGCAAACTAAACAAACCCGGTTACACAGTTGATGGGTTTGGAACCACATGTTGCACAGTTTCATTGGTTTCGTCTGCCGACTGCCGCCCCCTTCGCCTTCCGTCTCTCTTGAGCTTTTGACGGTTTTTCTTTTTACAACTACAAATATATTAAAGATTAAGCAGTCATTACATCAAGATCCTCAGAGAAGACCAAATTACAACAAAATCCTTTGACTAGACTAGCATAGATACACGTACGACACACATATGTTTAGAAAAATAAAAATAGAATTTACATTTTACTTCGACAAAACAGAGTAGCACGGATATATCTGTTTACAACAATATATACTTATTGATATTTTGGTATATTTGGATATTTTTTAATCATAAACTTGAAGTGACTTTATCCATAATAACTTTTTTGTAGATAATGGAAAGAGTTCCGGTTTCATTCCTTTAACAAAAGAAAATCAGTATCCACACATCATTACACTTGGTAGATCAATACTACACGCACCACTCCATAATAGCTTGTGATAATCAAAACCAAAGCTAAAATGTTCATCTTCGTGCCCTCTTGTAAAGCACAATTTGATAAAACTGACAAGCATTTGTCTAGTATACTATAGTTGTTTCATAGCAACCAGATCACAAGAGAAAAGGCCGGCTGTACGAGAAATATTACCAAATCTGCAACAGAAGCCATTGCTTGATTGATCAGTTTATTTTCAAACAGTCATAACCAATGGCATTTTTTATAAGAAAATCAATGGCATTGGTTCGGCCTCTCTCTGAATAGAACGTCAACCCAAGACTAAACATGATTAACCACACCCGCAGCAGGCGCCACACGACAAATGAGATGAAAGCCAAGCTAATCAACCAATGAACCAACAGAGGAGAGCAGGCAGGAGGAGAGTTTCGATCAGGGTTACTCACCGGCCTTGAGCGCGGCGTCCGCCTGCGAGACGTTGTGCGCCATAGAGGCGAGCAGCGCAATGCCGTGCTCGGTAGCGACGACGATGTTGGCGGTGGGCGCGTTGACGACGAGGCATCCGGCCTCCGTGGCCGCCTGGAGGTCGACGTTGTCGATACCGACGCCCGCGCGGCCGACGACCCGCAGCCGGCCCCACCCTGCTACACACTGGGCGCGTCGAACTGCGCCACCTTGGAGAGGAGGTCCGCGGGGGACATGTTGTATGCGCACTCCCGTCCCGCAGCACCGCCATAGCGGCCGCAGCGCGCCGTCGGACCCAGCCCGCGAGATCCGTCACGCCGGGGACAGAGAGGGCAGCGGCGCCGCCATGGGAGCCGGCGACGATGCCACAGCACACCGGACGTGGATCCGCGTCACCGCGGACGTGCCCACCGCGAACGGGAGCGAGGCGGCGGCATACTTTCGGTGACCACGGCGTCAGATACCGAGAGGATGGCGTCACCGCCGCCAGCGACGACAAAGTGCTGCGCCATGGGGTCCCAACTGACGGACGTGAGGTCGTGCACCAATTTTGTCCCTGCGCCTTAAGATCATGTCCTCGTAACGGACATGAATATTGATGGCCTAATAATAATGGTAGGCAGTCCTGGACTTGGAGTCTTCTTAATCGTATATAACTCTTTTGTTCTTTTCGTGGACGTTGATGAATTCTTTTGTTGGGAGCGCTGCGTGGGTTATTTTTGCTTGTACGTGGGTACATGGGTGGGTAAGGTGTGGTTGTGTGAGAAAAACATTTTTTTTTGGCAGAAATGCTCTCCAAATTGCGATTCTATAGGTCTTCCACCCTATCCACTCCCGAATTACCTGACAGGTTGGTTCGGTATGAGGGGTACAATAGACCCAAATTGGGTGAGAAATTTTTTCAAAAGATATCGTTCTTTTTAGTATAGAGATAAGGACTACATCTGCATATGAAGCTTTTAGTGACGGCAAGACCGTCAGCGAAGTGCTGTAGAGGCGACGAAGGCGCATACACCCGAATGGAAGACCACACATGGCATCGGTTGTAAGAAGGACGACGGAGCTGAGGAAGAATGCACCAGACGACCAAAGAATAGAAGTGTTGCCGTCGCTGGAGGTAGATGAAGCTCGATGTTGATTCCCAGGTGGAGACGAAGACGTCGGGCCAATGCCCGATGAAGAGTAGCCTGGCTGAACTTGATCTGTGGATGGATGCAAGATGAAGACGGAGGCGGGAGCGAGCTGTGGGCTGCGGAATAGCACCTTGACGAACTCCAGCTGACCGGAGTTGGAGAAGACACAGGCGAGAGGGAACTCTCTGAATCCATGGCGAAGACGGACATAATCAGAGAGAGCAGAAATCTAGATCCAGAGTGGGGGAAAGCAGATCTAGGCACAAAGGGAGGGGATTTATTTTATTACTCACCTTGGTAGAGCAGCAGATGACGAGCACCACCATAGCAGCAGCAACGACGACACCAAGGGAACTACGGCCAAGAGACCGACGAGCACCCATATGGGGCACAAAAGGAACACTAAGAAAACCTACTACTAGAAAACAAGAAAGCAAGGCTGGCCTGCCCCCCCCTCCCCCCTCCCTCGTCGCCGGCGCGGACGCTGAAGGGGAAGAGGAAGGGGGTTGGGGTCTGGGAGGCGCGCGAGGGCTCTCAAGACTTCCTGGGGAGGGGTCAAAGGGCTCGCTGTGCTTTGAGCTTTCTGACATCATGTGCACGGCGCCTGGGCGAGCAAAATGCAGCGGTGTGGCTGACGAGACAAGATGGGGTGAATGCAACCGAGGTCCGAGGAGAACTGGAAGCTTTGGCTCCAGCTCCCCAGCTCCAAGTGGACCTAGAGGGTGACGTTGCCAGAACAGCATGCATGGACGATGACGGCTAGGTGTGGATCGATGGGCGAATGGGAGGAGGCGGCATGGGTGTCGGCGCGTCGCCGAGAGAGCGACCTGTGTGACTGCACCAGCTAGGTGTGGTGCAGGGAGCTGGAGCTATCCTAAGACTCCTAGCAGCATGTAGCAGCAGGACAAGTATGAGGAAAAGATTGGTGATGGCATCTCAGCTGCAGCGGGCGTCGATCTTCTAGTAGGATGACCAAAAAAGCATTGGTACAGGCAGGGGCGGATCCAGGAATTTCATGGAGGGGGGGCTGGTTTTCTCTTCTTCTTCCTCCTTCCTCCTCTCTTTCTCTTCTTCCTCCTCCTCATTTTCTTCTTCCTCCTCTTCCTCCATGACTGAAATTCCTTGGGGGGGGCTCGGGGGGGCTCCCATGGAGCGCGTGGGGGTAGGGGGGGCTCCAGCCCCCCCAGCCCCCACGCTGGATTCGCCCCTGGGTACAAGGAGCTGGAGCTATTCTAATGTTTTGCAAACTTGCGTTGGGCAGTTGAAAAGTTTTTCAGCCAACTTTGACCGTTAATTGAAGGTATTAAATAAGGAGGTGACTAAACGGAGAGGTCTCTCCATTTAGTTTTAAATAGAAAGCCCTCCCAGATTACTTCCTGCGACATAAAATTACTTCTCCCAACAGAAAGAAACACATAGAAGTAACTTTTAGTCATACATGGAGAGCCCTCCCAGGTCACTTCTTACGGCACAAAATTACTTCCCTCAACAGATAGAAGCACACAGGAGGAAGTAACTTTGTGTCGAAGTAAATAACTGTGTCGAAGTAAATAACTTTGTGTCACAGGAAGTAACTTTGTGTCGTAGAAGTAAATTTTGTGTCACAGGAAGTAATCTGGGAGGGCTCTCCATTTAAGCCTAAATGGAGAGGCATCTCCATTTAGATTTTGCGATTAAATAAATGCTGTTTAAAACTATCTTCACAACTATGTGTTAATTTGCGAGACGAACATAGTGAGGTCTTTGACCACATGATTAGAAGATGGTTACCGTGGCATTGTAGCATTATTGTAGCAAATCATGGATTAATTATGCTCATTAGATTCGTCACGCAAAGGTACTCATCAGGACATCACAGCCATACGTAACCCAGATGCTTTGGTTACACAGCCAAATGCATCGTAGGTTACACCAAACCCACCTCCGGTTACACATCAAGAATCAAGTGCACAACCGGTTACACAAGAACAAGCATTGGATACAGGAGCCCAAGTAAATGAATGACCGGTTACACGCAGCCGTGCAAAGAAACTTCAACAAGAGGTGCATGCTTTCCTCTCTGAGTTACGTTGTAATATTGATGAGAGTCATATACTACATAAGTCTTGTACTTTACTCCTACTCAGGTTTACACAAGAGGCCTCTCCGCTGGGTTACGTGGAGGACGCAGAAGGTTACATGGAAGACACCAAGATTGCTGCCCAAGCTGAGAAGGGTTACGCACAAAAGACTCAGGGTTACGCCGCAGAAGCATCAACTTCACGTCCAAGTCTGTACCATTTCGGGAAGAGACGGGGGTCAAGCCATACATGAATGGAAGCGTCTTGAAGTCAAGATTCCAACCCAACAAACTACACACCTTTTCGACTTCCGATCTAGGAGTAATGGCCATTTTACTGAAGACTGCGCAGAAGCTGGAAGGACGCGCGTGAACTGAAGACCACTTCGTGAATGCTTCGACCAGTTGGCCTTCCACCTCCCAACGTGGTTGCTGCAGTTCATACCTATCCCACACTCATCTAGGAGTATTGTTCCTACTATAAATACCCCCGATGTACCCCAAAGAACTCAGTTTTGATTATTGAGAATAGACAACCACATATGGTTTTCTTGCAGCCGAGCTGCTGAGTGCCTTGCACACCCTTGTTCTTCCTTGTTCTTCTTGGACTTGTGAAGAGATCCCTCTGGGTTCCGCTACTTCATGCTCTACGGATTCCAGCTTTGCTGCGCCGTATTATGTGGATTAGTTCCGGCTTGTGGTTCTGCGGTCGTTTGGAGATCGAGTCGAAGTCTTCGCGGTTTCGGCGACTTCTCCCCGACGCTTGGTCACATCCAACCTTTGTCAGGTATAAAGCATTTACCCGCTGCTTGCAGTAATTTATCTTGTTATGAAACCTACTGCTGTGAAGATCGGACCATCCCCAAGACCTTTCCTTGCAACGGTCCCTATCAGGTACACTCATCTGTGAAAAGGTTATGCAAATAAACTTTATTCAGTACTCCATGCATACAAGATTCTTTTTTCTAAAAAAGTTACCAAAGGGAATCTAAACATATTGCCAATCTAGCCTTCCTCCAACATCAAAATCAAGAGGAAGGGATCGGGAATTGCAACATTTCTTCTTCTTCCTCATCATAGTTCACGACTTTTTTTTTTGCTTTTTGGCCCTTTTGGGAAAGAATCTCACAAATGCGCCTCTTTTGGAAAGATTTCAAAAAATGGACCCCGACCTCGGCGCCGTGGATTGCGGCGTCGTGGATTGCGGCGCCGAGCTTACACATCTCGGCGCCGAGGGGGTAGGGTTCGCGGATGACGTGGTCGAACGTGGCATCCGACGTGGCCGGAGGCTCGGCGCCCTGATCCACGGCGACGAGGTCGGCGCCTTGATCAGTGGCGCCGAGCTACGTTTCATTATTTCGGCCCCCTTCCCCAGCCGAACCTTACTCGTTTTTCTTTCCCTCCTCTCGGTTCCTCCCCTCTTTCTACGTCACCACATTTGGATTCCTATGTTTTGACCATAGAAACTTCGATTTGATCCGTAGATTGTGAAAAGGAAGGTATTTACTCTTCCCTCCTCAATTTTAACGCATTGATTTGGTGTATATAAGTTGTATTAAGTCATTTATAGATACTTTGTTAGTTAGGGTTTGAAGCAATAGAAGTTTGATAGGAGTTGTATTATGGAATTTATTGGCAATGTGAATTGTTGAAATATGAGTTGTATTATGAAATTTATTGGCAATGTGAATTGTTAAAATATTTGAACTAACACACTAAAATTTGAAATATCGTCTTAAAATTTTAAAAAGCATGTTTATTTTTTGCAACACTCACTAAAATTAGTAAGAGTGAAAAAAATGTGTGGTTTTTGTTTGAAAAATGTAAACCTAAAGTCACTAAACCCTAATGTTAGTAAATCAGAAACGGGCGGCGGACGGGGGCGGAGCGGGGCAGGGCAGCTCGGGCGCGCCGGGGCATAGGGTGCAGGGGCGGCGGCCGGGGGGGCGTACGGAGGCGGGGACGGCGGCGCCGGCGTGGCGGCAGGGCAGATGGGAAGAACGGTTCGAATGGGGTCGCAGGGAATGGAGGAAGGGTATGGGCCCAGGTGGAAGGAAGCTCGGCGCCGCGGATTAGGGTGCCGAGCTCGGCCGTAGATCAGGGCGCCGCCCCTAGCGCCATGTCAGATGCCACGTTCGACCATGTCGTCCGCGAATCCTACCACCTCGGCGCCGAGATCCATGGCGCCGAGGCGTGTAAGCTCGGCGCCGCAGTCCGGCGCCGAGGTCGGAGTCCATTTTTTGAAATCTTTCCAAAAGAGATGCATTTGTGAGATTCTTTCCCCAACTAGTAGATCGACATTGCAGGGAAGGGAAAGAAAAGGGGAGAAGCTGTCTAGACTCCTAGGCTCTAACCCACGTGCTCTCGATGTGGTCAATGGGTTAGATGGTTTCCACAATTCCACCCTAACCAATCCGGACCCGTGTATGACTCTGCACCTGGTTTTATGCGGATGGGTCACGTGGTTTCACCGGTTTCAGACCGGACCTTGAAACCGGACCATGCTCTGTAGCTGAGAAGGCTGCCAGTGATAAGGTTACGTGGGCCCCGCCATGTGCTGGCCATCGGAGATATGAAAGATCCAACCCCTTTCTCGGCACCAGATTAATTGAGGCATCGGTGGCTCATCGGCTGCGCGACACGTCAACCCCAGCGCGGGCGTGTTGGTTTTGCAGAAAACTCCTCTAACTTTCTACATATCGTGAAACAGTCCAGAACATCCTGATCGTACAGTAACTGTGTCCATTTATTTTTCGAATAAGCCCTCAGAGTAATCTTTATTTCCACCCAAAGAAGGAAAAATCGATATACATCTATTCTTTGCAACCAACCCCCTAAGCCATTTTGCGAATGCACCCCCCCACCACCCCACCGGCCGACTAATACCCCCCGCCCGGGCGTCGCGGCCCGAACCCTAACACCTGCTCCACTCCCCCGTCGCCCCCCTCTCGCCTATTCTCCTCCTCACTGTCTGCCGCCGCCGTCCCGCCCGCTCGTCGCCAAGCAGAGGGCCCTCCTCCCACGCTGAGGCCCCCGAATCTCAGGCGGCCATGCCCTCGCTCCCTCCTCCCGGGCCGAGACCCCGGAGCTTTGGCGGCAGCGGTTCCTTCGCTCCCACTCTAGGCCGCGCCCCGCGCCCTGGGTCTAGGTCCTCCCACCACAAGCGGCCATGGCGAGACCCCCGGAGCTCGGGCCGCGGTGGCGCCTTCGCTCCCACTCCAAGCCGCGGCCTGCGCCCTTGGTCAACGGCATCAGCACCACCTGGCCCAACGACCTTGCGCTGCTCTGGTGCGAGTGCGGCTGGCGTGGAGGGTGCAGCACCTCCAGGTACCAACTCTTCTCTCTCTCCCCCATCTCCTCCGCTTCGCATTACCCTTTTCCCCTTCGTCCTCTAATTACCCCCTCCTTCCAGATCTGCGAATTGCTGGGGGCGCGGTGGCGAGGGGGCTTCCCTGCTCGAGCTCCAGTGCGGCGTGGACATGAGCTGTCGTGTGATTCTCCCCGTCAGAGGGCTTGCCTTCCTTGCCGTGGGACAGCACAAGATCCATGGCCTCATCAGCGAAGGCAAGGCCATCAACGCCAGCATCTTATGCCCTGCACAAGATCCATTCTTGTGTTCGGCAAGACGGACCACGCCATCAACGCCAGCATCTTCTGCCGCCCCATCGTTGCCAACTACTTTCCTGCAAATTGAGAAGAGCACGAACAAGGTATATCTGTTCACTATAGCGGGTCCCTTTGGATTTATTACATGATATTCAGTCCACTTGCTTCTGGCCTTCGTATGATATTCAGTCCACTTGCTTCTGGCATTCGTTTTAGTTAGTGCTTATGCCGTTGTAGTAAGAATGAGGGAGGAGCATAGTGCCTCAATTATTTTTTACGAAATTCAATGGATTGTGCTCTTAGTGCTGTGTCGTGGGGTTATACTGATTTGAATGAGGAGCTCGGTTAGGGTCTTACAAGCCAATTTGCAGCTGCTAACGAACTTGTCTTTTGTTTTTAATATTACTTGAAACAGATAATGTGGAAGTACAAATTTACATAAATGTTGAATGGTTCATAAATCTAAGATGTATTGTTCCTTATTTTTCACAGTACCTGATATTCAATTACAACGGAGAAATGGCTGCATTAGAGGCTTTCTACCTTCTATCATCCTCTTATGTGGCACTATTATTGAGGTGATGGAGAAATGAGAACGTTGTTGCAAAACCTACTCATTGCAATGAGAACTGTGAAATGATAGGCAGATTGTGCTAAACCTACGCATTGCTTAATATGCTAATTATACATGATTGTCTACTGATCTTAGCTGCTTAAAATGTTATAAACCTACACATTGCTCTTGATTTTCTTGCAGCACAAGGATGAACCATTGCTCTTACCTGTATGAATTGGAACCAATGTAATTGTAACTAACAGTACATGACAGATTTCTTCACAAAGCAATCAAGAAAGACGAGGACTTCTTCAGGGTGCCCATTCTTTCTGCCAAGCCCTACAAGGACAAAAAGGTTAAACCAATTGACCATTTCATTCTTTTTCGGTATTTCCCCATATAGTCAGTTTAGTATTATATGCTGTTGGTTTAGCTAACTGATTAGCATGGTAAATTCTTCCTAATAAAATTCAGAACTGCTTGTTTATCTCTGCAGTTTCTTTGGTGGATGGCAGGATAGAACTTAAGTTTAGAGTCACTTTAGACTTTACAAGTGAATTTTGATACTGAAATGATTTCAGATATGTAGGGAAAGGAAGAAAAAGTTGGCAATGATGAAAATGCATAACCAAACATTTTGATCGTGTACCAATTATTCATGTCAAGTCGGTTCCCCATGAAGAGAAAAAAATATGTAGCAGCTTACTGAAAATGTATAGCCAAATTGTTGTTCAGCAAGATAATTATGATTAAGAATGTTTTCTAATCTTGGAGTGTTTGCTCTCTGATTTTGTGAAATATAGCCTCTTATGAAAAGAGAAGAACTGTAGCCTTTGCCTTCCAGGATCTCCATTCCCACTTCCTGCAAATAAGATACACATGTTTGATTGTTGTAGCATCATGTCTGTAGAGGTTTCACTACCTTTATCCGATTTGATCTGCACTGGCTTGTTGTCATGTTAGAAAAATATGTTCAAGTTCTTTTTCTTAGTCTGATCATGGCAGCATTATTATGTACATATGGTTATTGCCTTTCAGTGCAAGCAAGGATGGTTAGGTCAACAAGAGGGTGCACATCTTTTGTCTACCAAACGAAGCCAGTTGCTTGCTGCTTGGCCCGATCAAAGCCTGTGTCAAAAAGTTAGATGTACTTCCATTCATGGTTGCAAACTGTGTACTATTCTCTTTGGATTCCTCAAGCTGCTTTAGTACTTGTATATGCTTATTTGGATTTGTATTCCAAACCACTTGTATATGCTTATTTGGATTTGTATTCCAAACCACTTGTATAGCTTATTTGGATTTGTATTCCAAACTAATGGTTGAATGTTTTGTAACTAAGGATCCTGATCGGTCATGTGAAATGGAGGTCGCATGTAAAGACATCTGCAGTGCATTTGTTTCACCTAATCCTGATCAGTCCTGTGAAATGAGTTAGTGTACTTTCAATTGGTGTTGTTTTGGTTCTATTAGTTTTGATATCGATGGAGTTCACTTTAGATAGGGCGCGCAACGCGCGCCGGATTGTTCTAGTGAAAGGAAAGGGGGGACGTCACGGGCGACTGAAACTCTCAAATACATCTACGGATCTACCCTCCGCTTGCAAGTTCCAAACTTGCACTAGACACTGAGCGCCGAGCGATACCACCCCCTCCGTCTCCTATCGACCTATCCTCTTCGATCCCCTCCTGCAGCCATGGCTGCCTCACCAAGAGCCCACCTGCTTCTCCTCCTCGTTCACGCTTGCCAATTCGGTCTCCTGTCTCTTCGTGCCACTGCGCTCTCTTTCAGCTACAACTTCTCCGCGCCGGGCGACCTCAACCACACCGACCTCAGGTACATCAACGACTCCTTCCGCTCTAGCGACAGGGTCGACCTTACGATCAGGTATAAGAGCAACAGCACAGGCCGCGTGTTCCACCCGCAGCCGGTGCGCCTGTGGGACAGCCGCACCGGCAAGAGGGCTAGCTTCAACACGAGCTTCACCTTCGCCATCAACGGCAACCCCGCCGAGCCCACCAGAGGCCGAGGAGACGGCATGGCGTTCTTCGTCGGGCCTTTCCCCCCCGACCCTGCCGCTGGACTCGCGCGGCGCGTTCCTGGGGCTCTTCGACGACCCGCGCTCCTCCAACTCCTCGCCGCGGACCGTGGCCGTGGAATTCGACACCTACAAGAACGCGCTCTGGGACCCCCCGGACATCGTCGGCGACCATATGGGCATCGACGTCAACAGCATTCGCTCCTCCACTTACACCATGGGCCTGGGGAAGGGGAACCTCTCCGGCACCATGTTGGCCAAGGTCATGTACAATGCAAGCTCCAAGCTCATGGTGGTTACGCTACAGCTCGCTAACGGGAGTAACCACACCATCCAAACGCCGGTCGACTTCAGGGACGCTGGATTACCACAGGACGCTGCCGTTGGGTTCTCCGCGGCCACTGGGGCTGCCATCCAGACGAACCAGCTCTTGTCTTGGTCCTTCAGCTCAACAGGTATACGCTGCTACATGTTTTTTCTTTCAATACATTAATTTTCGTCCAAGCTGGAAGGCTGGAAGCCAACTTAATTTAAATTCCACCGTATCATGCATCTAGTAACGTTGGTTATTGTTGTTCCCACAGATCTAACTAAAAGAATCCATCTATGGGTAATAGTATTGCTGTCTGCTGCAGCTGCTGCATTATTAGCCGGTTTAGTGGCTGCTTTGCTTTGTATTATCAAGCGTAGACAGCGTCCGATGGAGATACCGTTGCTAGGTAAAGATCATCAATCTTCTGTCTATTTGATTTCTCATATAAATCAAATGCCGCAGTCCACACCAATGTGCACCCAACTTACCAGTACATCTCGCTCTGTCTCTCCTTAATTTTGGAAAAAAAAAACCCAGTGGCGAGGAAATTCTCATACCGCGAACTGTCCACGGCGACCAAGAACTTCTGCGAGGACACGAAGCTCGGTGAAGGATCCTTTGGAGAAGTGTACAGAGGGGAGCTGCGGGATCCGCGCGTGCCGCCGGTGGCGGTGAAGAGGTTGACGACGCCGATGGATCCCAAGACCAGGCAGGGCTACGTCACCGAGATCGTGACCTTAGGCCAGTTGTGCCACCAGAACCTCGTGAAACTCGTCGGCTGGTGCGACGGCGGCAGCGACAAGCTGCTGCTCGTGTACGAGCTGGTAACCAACAAGAGCCTCGACGACCACCTCCACGGGTCGTCGGAGAGGCTGCTGACATGGCCTGAGAGGTACAAGATCGTGCTCGGCATCGGCTCCGCCGTACAGTATCTCCACACGGGCAACAAGAACACCATCCTGCACCGGGACATCAAGCCCAGCAACGTGATGCTGGACGACGACTTCGTTGCCAAGCTCGGCGACTTCGGGTTCGTGAGGCAGGTCAAGCCCGGGCAGGGTTCCCTCAGGGGCACCGTCATGGTCGGAAGCTGGGATTACATGGACCCCAAATGCATAACCACCGACTCGGCGACCACGGCATCCGACATGTACAGCTTCGGGGTGCTGCTGCTGGAGATCACCACCGGCAGGAGGCCACGGGTGCAGCAGGATGACAAAAGCCTCCCAAACTTCCTCGTCAACGCTGTTCGAGAGTCTTACCGCAAGGGTGCGGTCCTCGAGATGGCAGACGCGCGGCTGAACGGCGATTTCGACGAGAGGCAGATGGAGCGTGTTATGCTTGTTGGGCTCTTGTGTGTCAACCAGGATCGTGAGAACCGGCTGGGCATCATAGAAGCTGTCAATTTACTTTCGAATCTCACCCTTGAACCTGAAGGTATTAGTAACTTATAGAAAATGGTTGCTACATACACCTAGTAGGGAGTATGTATGTAGTTCAGTGTCTCCGCCCATCCTTTATTTTTTTTTAACGAGGCTGTCCATCCTTTAATTTATTTGATCATTATTTTCTCTTACTAGCAGATGTACCGTGCGATAAAATGAAAAGATAAAAAACCTTGTTTCTAAGAAACAAAACAATATAAAAATAACCGCATTCCTTATGATCTTTCAACAACACATGAATAAACTATTTTACAAAAAGAAAAGCAGTGTGAACTTGTCAAAACGTGAGAAAGGGGAAAATACATGAATGAAAGTATTAACAAACCTGAGACTGGGGCTCCAGCTGATCTTCCGACAACAGATGGAAAACCTATTATAAAAAAATTGTTGTAAACTTGCTGAATAATGAGATAGGAGAAAATACATGAACAGAAGTACTAAAAATAGTAAAACAACATATGGAGAAACTGCAAATATGCCAACCAAATATTGCATGCATTTCATTTCTATCTATACTACAAAGAATGAGTTCTTTTGGTGGTTAACCGCCCCTTTCGTCGTCCTTCCAAAAATACATCAAGAGGCTTCCAAAAATACATCACGCTGGTTACCAAAAAAATACATCAAGTGGCGCGACACTTATTTCTTTCCAAAACATACATCACGTTGGTTTCCAAAGAAAATACATCGTGGCACTTATTTCTTTCCTAAAAATACATCACGATGATTTACTCACCCTTGCGTACCCACTATTTCTTTCCATCACCGGGACTATGGCGGCTGCTTATTCTTTTCTTTGTTTCCAAAAAAATCATGACGCGGGCTTTTCAAAAAATACATCAAGCACTTTATGAGGCAAGTATCCGGTGGACATGTTCAAGTGGCTCCTCTTGCTGGTTGGTGGCGATGAGCCTGAGGCGTGGGGTAGGGGCGTCACGAGGAAGAACGAGGCGATCGCGATGATAGCATCGACACCAGCAATGTTGCTGGATGCCGTGGAGATCGACGTGTCATACCCCTTCATCACCTCGTCGTCGTTGCTACGCACCATGGAGATCGACATGTCCTACCCCTGTATCAGCGGGAGAGAATATGTGATTGATGCGAATATCAAGGGTATGTATAATTTTGTCATTGAATATATCCATATTCCTTTATTTTATATAAATATAATTTTTGTTTATGTGTTGTTAGACAGGTGCGTGTCGCATGGGCTTTACATTATTTTGTCTTTGAGATTTAACTCGAAGTTTAGACTTGATCTTTTCTATTTGATATTTGCTACGCGTTTTGGGTCTTATGGTTTTCCATACACCAATCTCAGGTTCCTTGAGTTTAACCATTTTTGGTTTAGATTTAGCATTTGTCTTCGATACTGGGTAAGATCAGTGTGGCACGGTGGGTGGGGGTGGGGATGGGGATGGGGTGGAGGTGGAGGGAGGGGGCGAATTCGGCAGCGATAGCTGCCAAAGACGCAGGGAAGAGGGTGGGGCGGGACGAACATGAGATTGATGCGAGTGTAAGACTGTTCTTTAAACATCGAGGGTAGGGATAATTTTGTTATTCAATATCCATATTTCATTATTTTATAAACATAAATTCTTATCTATGTGTTGTTAAACACATGTGTGCTGCACACATGTGCATTTTACTATGGGTGTAAGTAACTCGGTTATTACTAGACGGATGCTAACTACAGTTTATCTGGTAATATTGCATTTTTAATCGAGAGGAGTTCGGTATCTTTTTAGGGTGGATATCCAATTAGCTCCTCAAGTGGGAAAGTTAGGTTTTCTTAAGAATAAGCTGGACTTGGAGAGGGATGTCAATAGTAAGTCGGTCATGCGGTGATGGGCATACGAGCGGGGAGACTAGGTGATGGTGGTACTGCTGATCAAGGCGGAAGAGGTCATCGATTAAATAGCGTAGGGTTAGGGCAACCATATCGGAGAAGATTAGCGTGCTCATGAGAGGGGTGGAGTGGTGGCGGATTAGCCGCCGAAGACGCGGGGAAAAGTGGGTGGGGGCGAACACAACAAGGTTGTCTCATTCGTGGGTTGTGCCATCGTGAGATTGTTGCTGGGACTTTGTGTGCTCCTGACGATGGGATTGTTGTATGTGGTAATAAAACTATTGTTATAATATTATATTTCTTTGTTATTCGCCTTGTTCGATTTGTTCGTGCTGATTTGTTGTGAAGGAAAAATATCATTGGGTGATTGGTGCCAGGTGACTGGTGCTGATTTATTGTGGTGTTGATTTATTGTGAGAGAAAAATATTGTTGGTTGGTGACAGTTAAGTCATTTTATACCCATATACCTTCATTTAAAATGTATTTAAATATTTATTTATTGTGTGTTTTTAAAGAACTTTACAATATAAATAATTTTTGTAATTATTGTGATTTTTTAGACACGTGCGTGCCGCACTTGCATTTTACTAGTCAAGATTAAAAATACAAAAGGCTCAAAATGGTAGCAATTGCACAAAAATTACCTTGGTTCATGTCGGTTACACATTTCCTCTTAGGTGCACGATGAGATGATGTGTTTGAAATATTTTGGAACAAAATTTGTCTACTCATCATGACAATATACGATGGATAGATAAACAAAATTGATGGAACCACGTCAAATAACAATAACAAAATTGATGTAAGTAGTAGATTGAAATGAAGAACAAATTAACTTACATGGGTAATGCATCTGAGAAGTCATGCCTCCGAAACAATATTTTCGTCATCTGGGAATTGAGTTTTATAGGGAATACAGGGTAAAAAAGGAAAGCGTATTGATTAGCATGATTGAGGGCATTGAACTAAAAAAGAAATAATCAAGGACTCAAAACATCATTTACATATAAATGACGTCCATCTAATTGCATTTGAATGTTGTCGATCTTTCCTTGTTTTTCCTTTCCTTGCTAACTATTTATGAATGGCGTGACTACCATTGACAAAATGACACAGCAATTCCTTCCTTAGTTCATCTAATCACGCAGTGATTCTTTCCTTGATCTTTCCTTGTTTTTCCTTTCCTTGATGTGTCATCAATCACACCAATCAATTTTCCTTTAATTTGTACGTCAATATCTCGTTCCTTTTGAGTTCCTGAGTATTTTCTTTTGAGTAATGCCATGAATCATGCCAATCAATTTCTCTTTTCTTGAAAAAAGAATGAACAAAGGAAACAACAACCGTGATTGCCTCCGATGTTTGAAAAAAAGAATGAAGAAAGGAAAAATAGTCGTGATTGACGGGGGTGGGTCAGGTGGGTACGCGCAGGCGAGAGTAAGAATGGGGTGGGTGAGAAAATTAAAAATAGTGGTTTTCGGCAGAAGCATTTTAGAATTGTCAAAAATCTTCATCGTCGCGCCCTTTCGTCGTCCAAAACGGGTGGACCCGGGTTGACAGGTGTGGCTCTTGTGAGAGGTGAGCAGACTTAAACCTGGGTGAGAATTATTTTCAATTCTTTCCGCTTTTATAGTATAAACTAGACTGGATTTATTATGTGAGACAATATATTTATTTGGTTCACCCATCTGCGTAGGTGTAATAAACTAGTAAGATGGTCTGCACAAATAGCGCGGTAGCTACCTTTATTATACCAATCTCTGGATACTTTATTTCATATACATAAATAATTATGTATAGTCGTGTCATATGTTATAATTTATTGAGTATCTTTTTACAAGGATTAAAGATGAAATGCAATGCCTTATATACATTTACTGAAGCAACATAAAGATTTATTCATTGTTCACATGAATATACTTTTTTAGATTTTATATTTGAGATGTACAATTGTTTGTGTAATTTTTGGCTATGATTAAAAAATCCTAAAACTTTGAGGATCCAAATGATTAGAATATAACTTTGAATTTGATTTTTTAGTTGTTATTATATCTAAATCTCTTTTACTTTATTTGTTCTCCAATCACGGGTTGCTACAACACCGTACATGCATGATCTCAATTCATCTAATGGACATGTACTTTTTTCTCATTATATAAAGAAAAAAATAGTACAAAGAACATTTTAAAACATGAAGCTCACCATTATGAATGTGTGACGGCAAGAATCACCTAAATCGGAGGTACGAGCAAAAAATAATAATCATTTTCAGATCTAAGGACTAAATTGTAAATAAAAAATTGAAACCACCCATCAAAACAGTCTAATGGCCAAATTTGAACAATTTTGATAGTTGGATGGCCAAAAGTATCCGATTTCGGAGTTCGATCGCCAAAATCAAACTGAGGCAATAGTTGGATGGCAAAAAATGAACGTTTTCCTTCTTTTTTTTTTGACCCACTCAACAACTCAACTCCCTAGCAACCAAGCATGCTACACCGCAACCAATCCGCACTCGCACCAGACTTCCTCTTTTCATGTTTGACTTACTTTCTCCCTATTTGACCGGTGTGATGGTTGGTTATTTTGTCACCATGGCGACAACTAACCGCACCCCTGCTAAGAGGCTCGTACACGCAACCTCCTTTTGCTACAACCGCCAATTCATGTGCACATCTTAGAGCAACTCCAAGAGGCTATGTATAATCTTAGCTATATTTAGAATTTTACTGAAAGACATCTAGGCCCTTAGTGGGTTTTGGTGTATTGAATGATAACTAGATTAAAGGTCTAATGACTTTGTTAAGCATGTGGGCACATTGTAATATGTATAACAAAGTATGTTGTATGACATTGGTTATCTACACATTGAAAACAAGCTATGTGTGTACAAATCAGTTGAGGCATGGCTTTAACCTCATATTGTGAAATGGCTTGTTAAAGGATGAATGTCATGATATTTGATATGGATGATCCTATGGAGTATATATGGTATATGACAAGCAAACAAAGTGAAGATAGAGGCATGATGTTAATGGGATATCGGTTGGTCTCTAAATAAATTGTTTTAAACAAATGGGGATATTGGAATCAAAGAAGGCATGGTCTCAATTAGATTTCACTCTTGATGTTGAATCAAAGTGTAGCGAACATGGCTGCCTAGCCATTTGTTCGAGTATAATTTTGGTGATTCATGGCAACATGATCAATGTGACTAACCATTGTGGTTGATCATATCTTTGTAGGCATTATAGGTCCCATGGATGAAATCACAATCAAAGCTAACATGCCACTGGTTAAACATAGCAAAAATCCAGAGTTAGTATATATTCTGAGGCTCTAAATGGTGATAAGTAAAGTCTAAGTGATGGCAAGTTAAAAGAGATGCAAAACAGCCAAAAAGACATCGTCGGATCAACCGACGGTACCCTAGAGAGCCATAGGTGCAAGTGCCAGAGCAATTGCTACACTGCGGAAGGACTCAAGTCAGGTTGGACCATCGGATGAACCGATGGCCAAGTTTTTTGTTGCGCCGGATGAATTCTGCGAGTGGAAGTTCTGTGAAGGGAAGTGCTGGATGAACCGATGCTAGCATCAGAGTAATTTTTTGCCTAGCATCGGTGCAACCATAATTCACAAAGTTAGTTGCACCGGATGAACCGACAGTCAGGAAAGGAAGGTGTTGATGCAAGCGTCGGATCAATTTAGTTAGCAGAGTTGCAACAGCTAGATGACATGGAGGGGCACCGGATGAACCGACGGCCTAGAAATACTACCGGCAGTTCATCTGTTGGTATATATTTCTGTAGCAGTTAACCAACAGCTAGTTTGATGTGTTGGGTTATTTATACCCCCTCCACTCGCCCATTTGAGGTTGCTGGATAGGGTGGAAGTGCATAGGAGTCCGAGATACTTTGAAGATCATATCCAAGCCATACAATTGCTCAAGTGTTCATCCAAAGGCTTTAGACATGCTTTGTGTGTGTGTGTGTGTTTAGTGCTAGGCTTAGCTTAGAGCTGAGTGAGTGCAAGATGCGCCAACCTTGTGAGGTGATTCTCAAGTGGATCAAGCTGTACAAGGTGCACCGGAAGCCATGTGTCCTTAGTAGTTCTTCGGCAAGTCTTCGACCCTTCAGCTTGGTGTGAAGCGGTGAGGACTCTTTGTGCGGGGGACGTGGAGACCCCCTCCCTTGCTGGAGAAGCTCCTTAGTGGAGGCGTCATGAAGGTGACCAAGGGATCTTGGCGAATGCCTTCGTAGCGAGCCTTTGTGGCAAGTCAAGTGGTGCTCTTGGGAGAGACTTGGTGACCGGGAAGCAATACTCTTGTGTGGAGTCTTTCAACAACGTAGACTAGGGATGGCTTAGTGCCTACCGATACCACAGGATAAATCGTGTGTCGAGTTTGCTTCCCCTCATCCCTATTTACGTTTCCACATTTCATACTTGCAATCTTTGTGTGCCTTTAATTTCATGGAGTAGCATCTTGATAGGAATGGCTATATGTTGCAAAACTCTTTGGGATGGGAGTTCCACACTAGAACAACCATAGTTGCACATCTAGATAGTATGTTCTAGTTTATGTTTTGAGAAAATAGTGACAACCCTAGGCTTAGGGTTTTAAGTTTGCCTAATTCAGCCCTCCCCCTCTTAGGCTAATGAGCATCCGATTCCTTACACAAAGCTAGACTCAAATTGGCAACGAATGGATGAAGAAATCAAGCAAGGGATTAGCAACAAGGTACTAAGCTAAGGTTGGCCAAGTGCTTGGCTAGGGTGAAGTGGCTATAGCTTGGAGAGTTTCGAGGTATCAAGTCGGGTCGTACCGAGTATAGCAATGAGGATACATCAAATGGTGACTGGATCATGTGAGTGACTTGGTATCTAGATTTGGTTTTCATTCATATATGTTGATCTAAGTCACTAGCTCAAGGATGAAGTGCTCAAATCAATGATACATTGATGAATGAATCTCTTAAGTGGGTATATTGATTAAGTATGGCGAGTCCTGAAGATGAAGCTCAAATGGTTTAATATTGCATTTACATTTGATCTTGAGTATGGTGTGCCATACTATCAAGAGGGATGCATCATGTGACAGAACTGCCCAAATTAACTCCGTATTATTGCATAAACCACTCCATTTGGCCCTTATGCAATAACAAAGAGGTTAACTTGTCGCTTCCATTGGGTCAAGCCCAATAAATCACGAGTAACCCGGATCACAACATTTGTACATCAAAACTCACACGAAGTCGAGTCCAGAGATTACAACATCACACATTTATTACAACAAGTACCACAAAGGGTTCTTTATTACAAACTGAGTTCCATGCATGAAAGTAAATGGTTCAGAGTTCGAAACATAGCGGAAATAAAATAAAATACTAAACGACAAACATGGCATTATGGGAGGCCATCCATAATGTCGCTAAGCATTGTCCTCTTCCCACTCAAGCTCCCAGCCAGGTGGAATTTGACCAGGCCAAGGTGAACCATCACAAGCATCACCTAAAAACAACAAATATAGCAAGGTTTTTGGCTAGTGGGTTATTTTGCTAAAAAGCAACAAAGAGTAGGTCCTTACTTTCAAAATTTTAGCTCTAATTCTAGTTGATTAACCAACTAAATAAGCAACTACTGTAGGCATAAGTTGTGCAATACAATTTAATCAAGCATCCATATTACTTCTCAATTCCATCATTAAGGGACATAGAGTGGATGGTTAAGCAATCTCATATAACGGTGAGAGGCCGACGATCGATCGATTAATAACCTTGCAAGGTGGACCTAAACACACGGGAGAATGCACACCCCAAAAATGACAACTAAAACCAAAAGGGGTGGGGGTATGCACCAACCAGGCAGTTCCCAGCCATCTTCAGTTCGGGATCAAGTTCCACAGTCTCTGGTACAAGGATTGCCAGTCACGGACTCACATACTGCCCAGCCTCACACATGTACTACAGTACTGCGAATATGGGGAATCATTCCCGAGATTAGTGGACAATAGAGTTCCCTTGCCGAATCAAGAAGGTACTAGGCTTACCGGTCCCATTTCCGACAAATGTTTAGTATGTTTAAAAGCTTAACCACTGACATCTATTGATCAGAGCCAATCCCATGCTCTTACCACATGAGCAGATAAGTTTAGCAATCTTATAATTCCAACATAAGAAGCTATAGCTCGCGAGTGATGGACATCACTCGAATTTTATCGTGTCCTTAAAGCATGGCAACTAGCGACCTATCATGCTAGTATTTGAACATAGGAACCTAGGATCATGCATCTAGGGTTTCAATTCAACTCCTGGAACGTAAATGCACAATCATAACAAATAAAGTTGCATAAGTTAGAAATTGGGTTATGCTCCGGGGCTTGCCTTCACTAGCAAAGTCAGTTAGGAGCTCTTCTGAACTTTGGTTCAGGTCTTGCTGCACTTCCACAACGTTCACCTCTCCCTCAGCTAGGTCTCCTTCAGCTTTCGGCACCAACTCGTAGTTCCCGTCCGGAAGTTCTACACGATATGCATATGCATAAGTTTAGTTGATAGAAGGAAACAAATAGCATTTCTGAAAATTGAAGTAAAACTCAAGGTGTATGGTTGGTCATATTCACCTTGATAAGATTTAAACACTACTTTCTTCACAAAGGAAGAAGGGTCGAAAATGTGTTACTTAATTCTTATTTGATGGTGATTGTGTACACATTTAAGATCCTTAACATAACTTTTTTCACCAAAGTAAAAGGTGTTGTTCAGGGTATATTTTTTGGTGAAGCTTTGCTGTTTAAATTTAAGTGGCGTCAATAGGTGATCTTGGTTGTCTTTTTATTCCACTTATTGAGCTTGATTTACTTGAAAAATCAAATCTGGTTGAAATTCAAACATTCAAAACATGAAACTTTACACAGAGAAACATCATGGCATAAATGAGGTACTGACAAAAATTTCAGCTCCAACTAAGCTACAGATTTAGCATGAAAAATAGAACAAGTTACTACTGCTGAAAAGACAAATAAATCACATTGAAATATACTAGCATGCATTGGGGCGAAACCTTTTACTACAACAATAAAAAGGTAAATAAAGGCTACTCATAAATTATCATGGCCACAAACATCCTACAACATGCTTGATTAATATAACTCAGATTTTAGACATAAATTAGTTCGAGGTAGCTAAACATGTCAAAAGCTATTCATCTATTTATCGTAGCTGATACTAATCATGAGTGAGCTAAATTGAACAGCATTTGCTTAACAAATAAATCTAAACAATTCAAATACTCAGATCTAGACAGAAATCAAGATAAATTCATAACTAAATCTAGACTATGAATATTTGTGTCAATTTTCTATACAAGGTCAAACATTAGCATATTGACAACATATCCAAATCTCACATACAGATCTTCTCTAGATTTCAAGATATTTCAAATCTAGCCCATATAAAGATTTCAAATTTATTCAAAACATAGGCATGAGTTTACAAACTTCCTTTATAAAAAGTTGCTTCTGTTCATGAGGATCACAGAAAAATTTAGTTTGTATTTTTCTGATTTTTATTCAATCTATTACGGATTTATAGGTTTCAGGATTTCAACCCTAGATCCAAAGAATCTTTTTGCAGAAAGCCCCTGGAGTTTTACACTACAGACCCTGCAAAGAAGTCAATCTATGCAAAACAATCCCTGGCGGTGCAGGGGAGCTCGCTGGTGGCCGAAGATGGTCGGATGAGTCACTAGGGTTGGGTTTGGGCTTACCCTGGTTCGATTGGTGGTGGTGGTTGGGTTGGAAAGCACTCCGGCGATGGCCGACGGCGACGGGGTGACGGGCCCCAATGTCGGCGGTCACACGGCGCGCCCAGGCAATGCGGCTCCTTGGAATGCTTCAGGGGCTCAGTGGAAAGGATATGAAGGGGCTGGTGCTCGGTGGTTAGGCATTGAAGACAGAGCTCGATGGCGGCACAGCTATTGCGACGGCGGAGCGGAGAGAATGGCCATGCGGGGTGTTGCTCATTTCGTCTGTGATTGAGGAAGGGGAAAGGGTGTGTAGCACTACTGGAGGATGTCCTCCTCGCCCTCGCGGCCAGCCGGCCTGGACAGCTGTGTCGCAATAGCGGCACAGGGGCGTGGGGGCCGAGCGCGGACGGCGGCCTCAGTGGTGAGGCAACCTGGCCAGTTCGGAGGGGCGAGCGTCTACTTGGCCGAGGTGACTGTGTCATGTGCGTGCATGTGGACCGGCTGCTGTGACGGCGTACGGATGGGAGTCCATGGACCAGGCGCAAATGCCGGGGCGGTGGTGGCGGTGCGACGTCGAGCGCTGGAGCACGCTCTTGCGTTCTGGCTGGTCAGCCCGTTCGGTCAAGGCACATTTGACCGATTCAAACTCCAAATTTCTGAACTAATGTTTGAAATCTCCAAAAATAAAAGTTGTATTCCAAGTATCCAACTCCAACTTTTACAAGGGCCGACCTATGGAATACTCAATGGTTTAGTCAGAAAAATGAGTCGAACTTCCTGTTTTTCTCAGTGCGGTCAAAAAGACGTTAGCTGCTTTGACTCATTTTTTGAGGCATTTACACTTTGAATTTGAAATGCCAGTAATTAGATGAAATGTGTTCCCGGAAAAACTGAACAACTTTTATATTGGCTGAAAATGGAGTTGTTAAGAGAAAACTAAAGATATAGCTAAAGATCTAGAGAAAGGCACAGGTCTCTATGGGTTTGACCACTATAAAGGGGTTTGAAAAAGGTCAACTCGAGCTTAGCTTCACTAACACTTATGATCACTGGTCACAAACATCAGGGATGTTACAACCTACGCCCCCTTAAAAAGAATCTCGTCCCGAGATTCAGAATTAAAAGACAAAGGTAGGGAAAAGATACTTACAATTTCGAGATTGTAGAAAACCAGGATACTTGGTGTTGAGGTAGTGTTCAATTTCCCATGTAGCTTCTTCCTCAGTATGATGACTCCAATGTATCTTGTACATCTTCACATATTGCCTTCTAGTTTTTCTCTCCTTTTGATCAAGTATCTGGATAGGATGCTCAATTAAAGAGAGATCAGGCTCTATCCAAGCATTGGCTTCATTAATAACATTTGTCTTGGGCTCATGGACGCATTTCCTCAATTGAGACACATGAAACACACTATGGACAACAGCAAATCGATCCGGAAGGCGGATGTGATAAGCAACTGGTCCGCATCTTTCCGTAATCTCATGAGGACCAATGTAACGTGGAGCCAATTTTCCTTTTACTCCAAATCTCTGCATGCCTTTGGTTGGTGAAACTTTCAAATACACCTTTTCACCAACTTGGTAATGTCTAGGTTCCTTTCCTTCATCATGATAGCTCTTTTGCCTCATCTGTGCGGCTTTTAAGTTTTCCCATATCACTTCCACCTCTTCTTCAGCTTCTTTAACTAAGGCTGGGCCAAAGAATTTTCTTTCTCCTGTCTGAGACCAATTTAACGGGTGCGACATCGTCTTCCATATAGAGCTTGAAAAGGTGCCATCTTCAAGCTAGCCTGATAGCTATTATTATAAGAAAACTCTGATAAGGCTAAGCACTTGTCCCAACTTTTATCAAAGTGAATGATACAAGCTCACATCATATCTTCCACAATTGGATTGACCCTTTTCGTTTGTCCATCGGTTTGAGGATGGTAAATGGAAATATAGATTAACTTTGTTCCCAAGGTCTCATGTAATTGCTCCCAAAAACGAGCGACAAATTGAGGGCCTATGTCCGAAATGATGGTCTTTGGAATTCTGTGCAATCGCACGATGCGAGATAAATCTCCGCATAGTCCTTTGCTGAGTAGCTGTTATTAATAGCAATAAAGTGTGCAGTCTTGGTTAACCTATCCACAACAACCCAGATAGAATCGTGATTCTTGCATGTGAGTGGCAATCCCACAATAATATCCATGCTTATGTCATCCCATTTCCATGATGGTATGGGCAAAGGTTGAAGAGTACCCACTGTCTTCAAGTGGCTTGCTTCGATTCTTGAGCAAGTGTCACATTCGGAAACATATTTAGCTGTCTCCACTTTTATATTAGACCACCAAAATTTTTCTTTCAAATCTTGGTATATCTTACTACTTCCTGGATGAATCGAAAATTTGGAGAGATGCCCTTCATCCAAAATTTCCCTGCGGAGAGTAGCATCTTTCGGAACAACAAGACGTTGTCCAAACCAGATTGTACCATTTGGATCTTGGCGGAAACAAGTGTACTTGGGGTCATTCTCAGATAACTTTTGTTTAATGGCTTTGACACTCTCATCACTAGATTGAGCCGTTAAAATTTTCTCATGTAAGGTGGATTCAACGCAAATCACGTTTAATTCTCCTTGCGGAACAATTTCCAAAGCCAGTATGCTTATCTCTTCACATAGAGTGTCACTATAAGATTCCACGGACAAGCAGTTGCAATGAACTTTGCGGCTAACAGCGTCTGCAACCACATTAGCCTTGTCGGGGTGATAGTGCACCTCAAGGTCATAATCTTTAATGAGCTCAAACCATCTCCTTTGACGCATATTCAGATCAGTTTGAGTAAAAATATACTTGAGGCTTTTATGGTCAGTGTAGATATTGCAACAGGCTCTCATAAGATAGTGTCTCCAAATTTTTAGAGCATGGACGACTGGTGCTAACTCAAGATCATGAGTTGGGTAATTCTTCTGCTGGGGACAAAGTGCTCGAGAGGCATAACCCATGACCCTATTTTTTTGCATGAGAACACAACCCAGACCTGCGCCCGAGGCATCACAGTACACCTTGTATGGCTTGGAGTTATCGGGTTGAGCTAAAACTGGTGCTGATGTCAAATGCCGCTTTAGGGTGTGGAAAGCTTTTTCACATTTTTCATCCCACACAAATTTGATCCCTTTCTTCAACAACTCAGACATGGGTTTGGCAATTCTGGAGAAGTCTGGGACAAATCGACGGTAATACCCAGCTAACCTAGGAAAGCTTAGAATCTGATGAACGGACTTCGGGGGTTTCCTGTCCATTACTTCTTGTACTTTACTTGGATCCACTGATATACCTTCACCAGAAAGAGTGTGTCCCAAAAAATTGACCCTATCCAACCATAATTCACATTTGGTAGCATAGAGCTTATGATCTCTCAAACGTTGTAGAACAATACGATTAAAATGTTTCTCCTCATTCTTGGAATAGATTAAAATGTCATCGATGAAAACCACCACGAACTTATCCAATTCGGTCATAAAGACTGAATTCATGAGGTACATGAAGTAGGTAGGAGCATTAGTCAGCCCGAAGGACATAACGAGATATTCATATAGCTCATAACGTGTGGAAAAGGCAGTTTTAGGAATGTCACAAGGCCGAATCTTTATCTGATGATACCCTGATCTAAGATCAACACAAATTATCAAACAAAAAATTATGCATCAAATTTATATACATATATTTAAAAAGTGAAAATTTATGAGAGGTATAATTTTCTCAAAATGGAAAGTCAAATGGGGAGGTGGGTTGTTGGAGCAAGAGTGCTAGCAGGCATCCCACCACGTGGAAATAAAAATTAACAAGCTTGTGCTGAAAGAAAACCAGCGCAGATGCAGATGTAGCCACAGGAAAGCATCAACAAAAGAGAGGGTCCCTTCTTCTCAAAGCCTCCCGCTCTCACTTTTCTCTTCCCCAACCCACCGGTTCCCTCTCGTCCGCCTCCGGCGTCCTCGCCGGAGCGCGCGGGGAGCGGGGCCAGATTTAGTCGCTTGTAAATCGTAGTAGCAGTTTAGTAACTCTTATGCCTTTATGGCTTTTTCCCTCGGTGGTATGCGCCGCTAGGGAGCCGCCGCGTCTTCATCATCACCGGAGTTCTTTCCGGTCTCCTCGTTGTCGTCGTCGTCGCTTCTCAGGTAGGTCAAAATAAAATAAAATCCTCCCCGTCGCCATCTCCTACAGCTCCTCCTCCGCCTCTCTTCCGCCCCTGCTGCTGGACTTTCCCCCCACCGCCCCAGATCCTGCCGGTGTGGAGGCTGATCTGGGTTTGTCTCCTACGAATCAGGTTCCCCCTTGGATCTGGTCCCTGGGGTTGTTCCTAGCCGCCTCTCCCTCTCGGCTGTGCTCTCCACCTCCTTCGTCTCCGCCTCCCCTGTAATGCAGCCTCTGGTCCTGGAGCCCTCTTCACCAACATGGTGGCTCCACTCCTAATGCTTGTTCGACGACGCTACCTTCTCCTGGGATCCTGGTCGAAGCCGCCTCATCAACATCCGACGACGTCTCCAACCACATCTGTCGGTTGTCGGAATGCTTCTTCTTCGATGGCTTCACCGGCGCACCTCAAACCGTCGCATAGCGCGGTCTCCACCCGGGTGTACGCGTCCTCGACGCCCCTGCGACCCACCGTCGGCGGCTCCATCGTGCTCGTCGCCATCGACAGCGCCGCCTTGGTTCTCTCTAGAAACATGACCTTTGTGTAATTTGGTCTTCTTGCAAGGACCTAGTTGTAATCTGGCTACTACTTTATCTTAATATATATATATATATGTTTGTTGTAGAAAACAAAAGAGAATGATTACGTGGGCCCGCATGTATCTAAAAGAGATACAAATTTAG
This sequence comes from Cenchrus fungigraminus, assembly GCA_036936925.1. Lineage (NCBI taxonomy): Eukaryota > Viridiplantae > Streptophyta > Magnoliopsida > Poales > Poaceae > Cenchrus > Cenchrus fungigraminus. Next base: position 31,070,049 of record CM072778.1, on the reverse strand, counting down.
TTGTCTGCCTGAACGCTGCCACCGGTTGTAGCGTGCGTTTATTAGTATTGCCCAAGGGAGTACATGTTTATTATACAATAATAACATAAGTGACATTTGAGAGATAGCCACGGTCTCTAAACAAAGCTCCGGTCAGTACTCTTTTGTTACAAAATATCCTAAATTATAAACGTATACCTCTATGAAACTAAATTACAAGGCAAATCTATTTATATATTTATAACAAACTCAACGTATAAATGAACTTTCGAACCAAACATTTAAATGATTGGCTTTAAAACACCACTTTTTATTATGAATGACCAGCCACCGCATAGTATATATGAAAAGGACCTTGCCAAACCAAAATTAGGTTAGCATCACAATTCAGTGATAAAAAACTTTTCCAAAAGTTCGATCTTTTCGGTAATGACTGGAATTATTGTTCACCGAAATGTCACCTTTTTAATCTGGATTCCGGCAGAAATTTGACGAATTTCGATGATTTTTATGGGTATATAAAAGAAGTGAAAACAAAATTGAAAACCCTGTCCCACCTACTCGATAGTTGGAGAAGGATAAAAGGCCACCCAACGGAATTGATCGTGGCGTGGTGTGTGAGAAACTCCGATGGTGATCACCTGTCCTAAACTGATTTTAGTTGCTGCCGTGTCGCTGCCTAGAGCATCGACCAAGGCAGTTTGGTTCGGAGATTTCACCAACTATCCATCACATCAATCTCCATATACTAATTAAAAATATTAAATGTGGACTAATGACAAAATTTATTCCACAACTTTTATCGTAATTTTCGAGACGAATCTAGCAAGTCTAATTATGTCATGATTAAACAATGTTATGCTACAGTAACCAATCTCTAGCGACGAATTAATTAGGCTTAATGATTCGTCTCGCAATTTCCGGTCTATTCGTGTAATTATTTTTGTAACTAGTCTACGTTTAATACTTCCAATAGATCTTAAAAGAGGACTAAAAAATTTCACCAGTGCAACTAAACGGGGCTGGCCGGCTGGTTATCTGAGGTGCTAGTGGATTTTCAGAAATTGAATTGCAATTGCAAGGAAGTAGTGATCTGCCCTGTCCCATCCATGACGCGAACAGAAAGACGATGCTTTTGGAAAGGATCGTTCCGGGCCGTACGGCGACGCAAACCAAACACGGAGCGGCCGCAGCTCCAGCAGTGATGACTGTATCAGTGACAGCGCAGCGTGTGCTGTGTGACGTGCAAAGGTTGACGGCCAAAGGTAGTCAGGTTGTCGTGGTGTGGACCTTTGTTTTTTTGGCACGGTGGTTAGTTTGGCGATCCGAACGCCTCTTCAGTTTCTTCTTTCCGCGCTCGCCTCCAGCCGCAGGCCCGCAGCTCCAGCAGTCCGATCGAGACCGACTAGCGCAGAAGAGGCCATAGCCATGGCATCCTCACGGCTGCTGTTTCCGGTGGTGGTGGCGGCGGCGGCGGCGGCTATGCTAGTTGGGGCGGCGCCGGCGTCCACGTGCTACACGCGCCTGTTCAGCTTCGGGGACTCGCTGGCGGACACGGGCAATTACCGCTTCGTCTACGTCAACAGCTCCGACCCCGCGCTCCGGCTCCCCTACGGCGAGACCTTCTTCCACCGCGCCACCGGCCGCTTCACCAACGGCCGCGTCGTCCTCGATTTCATCGGTACGCCATCACAATCCAGGAGACATCATCCATGATTTCGAGGCAGGCTCACGGCTCACGACGACGGCAAAAACTTAACCCCCGCCTGCAGCGGACACGCTGGGGCTCCCGTTCGTGCGGCCGTACCTGAGCGGGCGGCGCGCCGAGGACTTCGCGCGCGGGGCCAACTTCGCGGTGGGCGGCGCCACCGCGCTCGCCCCGGCCTTCTTCCGGGACATGGGTTTCGACATCGGAGACGTGGTGCACCTCGACATGGAGATGAGGTGGTTCCGCGACATGCTTGGCCTCCTATGCCCCGGCGATCTGGCCGGTGAGTATTCTCCTACTGGGCTTAATTTGATGGGATGAGAAGTCAACGGTGAGATTATTACTTGTCTTGCCGTGGTAATGAACGCTAAACTGCTATGGATTGTAGAATTCGGAATATATTTGGTAGAAGTGCTGAATTGCTGATGTTGACTTACGCTTAAGAAAAGCTTAGTAACCTCAGCAAACAGAGCAGTGCCATCATTAAGTGCTACTAATTCAGAAGCTCGAGCCATAGTCACCAGTAAATTAAGTGGGACGATGGCCTCATTACCGTCACGGGAACAGTTTCGTCCCTGTTTCTTGTTCCTCCATCCGGTCGTTCCGGAAACTTGGTGACTAAGGCTGCAGTGATGTTCATTGCCCAGGCTGCTCGGACATGATGAACCGATCCCTCTTCATGGTTGGAGAAATCGGAGGCAATGACTACAACGTACCTCTTCTCATGGCAAGATTACCCTTCGATAATGTTACCACTTTTGCCCCAATCGTCATTGCCAAAATCTCCTCGACGATCACCGTGAGTATCAGTTTTGCTGTACGCATACATCCGTCATGTTGTCACTGACATCGAGTACTTTCGCAACGCAAATAATGCATCGAGTTTGCAGGAGCTGATTGGGCTAGGAGCCAAGACTCTGGTGGTTCCAGGGAATCTCCCAACTGGGTGCATCCCGAGCTATCTGCTGGCGTTTCAGAGCGATAACAAAGAGGATTATGAGGCAGAGACAGGTTGCATTGGACGGCTGAACGAGTTCGCACGGTACCACAACAAGCTTCTGATCGAGGAGCTGGAGAAGTTGCGCAACCTGAATCCTGGCGTCACCATCATCTATGCTGACTACTATGGAGCTGCCATGGAGGTTTTCGTCTCCCCTGATCGATATGGTGAGTTTGAGACTTCAAGTGTATGCATACATTTTTGTTTCTGACTTTCTGATACAAGTTTGGCAGAAAATGATTCTAAAGTACAGTGCAGTATTTTGTCTGTACATTCATGTTCCAAGTTTCAACCATTCATAGGTGACCTGAATGGAAGTTAAGGTCGTAATAGCTCTTACGAACAAAGAAATGTGAATCAAATTAAGCAGCACGGAAGTTGCATAGCCGATCTCCAGGGAAAGGTGTTTAATTAAGGTTCATAGTAGTGTCACCAAATTACATACCATGAGCTTTAAGAATTACTTTTACCTAGCATTTATCTACTTTTATTATCATATATTTGTATTGCAATTATTATATTGCTATGTATAGTATTAACATCATATATATCATTCAACTTGGATTAAGCTCCAGATTCAAAAAGTAGTTGTCTTTCAACAGATAGACTGTCTAGAACCTTAGCATATGTTACTAAAGGAATAAACTTCTTATCTACTTGTACACTGGTTAATATGACCATGACTCTGCTTCAGGAATCAAGTATCCCTTGGTGGCTTGCTGTGGTGGAGGGGATCCTTACGGTGTAACCCCGAATGTAAGATGTGGACGTGGAGAATACAAATTGTGTCGTAATCCAAGGAAGTATGGATCATGGGATGGCATGCATCCTTCAGAAGCTGTGTACAAGGGCGTTGCAATGGGCCTGCTACAAGGCTCATACACACAGCCTTCTTTAGCTACAACTGTCAATTCATGTACACATCTTAGTGAGCTCAGTTTTTCCATTGAATACAAGTCCACCTGAGACCTATAATCCTGTAATATTTAGTTATATTTGTTTAGGAAATAAGTGTGGTCAATAAACCATTCAATATGCAACGATGACATCCTCACAAAACAAATGATGTATTAATGCCACCTTTCGACAAGGGAAATCAAATTTGAATCTATCTAGATAGATCTTATGACATATTTGTATTGTTTTTTTTAAGATGTGCAAAACATGTTTTTCATTAAGAGAAGAGAGTTGAGGACTCGGGCGGGCAGCTTGGTGTCGGAGAGCGGCAGCCCCAGGTATGTTTGGGGGAAGGCACCGACGCCGCAGCCGAGGACAGATGCCAACGAGGCCGTGTGGGGCGGGATCGACATTGATGGGGACGAAGGTGCTCTTGGAGAAGTTGATCTCCAGCTCGGTGGTGCTCGCGAACGCACCGAGGATCAGCTTCAGGCGCCGCACCTGCACCTCCTCAGCCCGGAGAAGGATGAGGGTGTCATCCGCGTACTGGATGACGGTGCAGGGCATGTCGTCGACGAGGGGGTGCTGGAGGGCGACGTCGGCAGAAGCGTCTACAATCATGCGGTGGAGGAGGTCGGCGACGATGATGAAGAGGTACGGGCTGAGCGGATCGTAGGCCCGGGCACACCGTGCCCCTGGCGGATATCAATTGGAGCAACTTCTCTCCGATCAAAGTGCGGGTCTTCTTCTGGGGTCCTTCGCCACGGCAACACCCGCAGCAGGAGCTTCCTCCACCGCCATGGCACCCTGGCCACGGACCGCTGCCCCTTCTGCCCCGGCGAGGTGGAAGACATTGTCCACCTCTTCTTCGCCTGCCCCCGGGCTGCTGCCCTCTGGGACGCGTTGGGCACCGGACCTCTTCCACGCGTGCTGTCGGACGCACCCGCTGCAGCCCCCCCCCGGCGACCTTCAATCAACTGCGATGCTCCTCCTCCTCTGGGTACTTTGGAAGAGCCGCAATCGCATGATCTTCGACAGTGTCGCCGAGCCCCTGCCTGCCCTCATCACCGCGGTGGCCTCCCATGCTCGCCTCTGGGTCGTCTGTGCTCGTCGTCGTCTTGACACCTTTCCTCTGCTAGATTGGTGCTCGCCCCCCATTTTGTAACGCGGCATCCTGCTGCTCTCCCCCCTGCTATGTAACCCGACGCGTTGTGCCGGCGCCGCCTGAGCCTTCGTGCTCTTTAATTTGAAGTTCAGGTGGGCAATCTGCCCACCGTTGATGCCTCAAAAAAAATAGAAGAGAGTTGAAATACAAAGAAACGACTTTGGGAGAGAACCAAAGCGCAAAAGATAAGACCAACAAAACAAGTTACAGAAAGAAGAAAGAGAGCGCCACACCACCACCACACCAAACAGAAACTAGAGCTAGGGGAAGACGAAGCCTGCTGACAACATGGACGCCAAGAACACACACACATCACCGGACGCCTAACATCTAGAGGCCTTCGAAGGTCGAGCGAGGATGCCATGCAGGACGAAGCCACCAAGGAGGGAACGACAAGTACGCCGCCATCGTCTGTCTTTCCCCGAAGGAGTAGACAAGTTTTCACCTTGCAGACCAAATGGCATTAGGGCCACAGCAATAACGCCTCCAGTGAGGGAAGCTCAACAAGCGCAACTGTTGTTGGCCCGACAGAGGTCAGGCGAGACTTTCACCCAGCCCCAAAACCAACCCGCAGCCGTCCTAAAAGGCATGGAGTATTTGTATTGAAAAATCTGTTAGGTTTTCGAATCGTAGTTGGCTCTCGAGTCTGCAATCGGGCCTAATAACCCAAAGCCAGAGGTGAGCGGAGCATAGAACAGCTCGAACTGCCAATCTAATACGTCTTGTTTATCTAATACGTCTTGTTTATCTAATACGTCTTGTTTAGATCGGCAAGTTTTATTAGAGCAGTTCCAATGACAGAAAAATACAACAGTAAAAATCATTTCTAGAAACTACTATCTCACACAATGGTATAGTCTTCACGTAATAAATATCAAAGTTTTTTCTCTCAATCTCCTATTGGTGCGGCACGAAGCATGTAGAAATAGCTGGTTTCATCCCATGGTGATTTTGTCGTTTTTTGGTGCATTGATCCACATGAGGAGATGGTTTCTCTAGGAGAAAATGGTTTATTCAAATTTTGTTCTCTTTCTTCACTAATAAGGCTGTCAAATTCAATTTTTTGCTTAAATGACAGGTCAATTATAGGAATAGAACCCACTAGTAATGTCCCATTGGGACTACCCTTATTCACTTGTCACAATGGATGTTTTCATGTTAATTAAGAGTATTAAACATAGATGAATGACAACTCATTTCATAACCCCGAGTAAATTCGCTAGGCGAATCTATTGAGCCTTGAGAAACCAAGTTGAGATGTGCCTTGGTTTATATGTGATGAGTGATTGACCGGATGATTTGAGTCTTTGTGTGTTGTGTTGTGTGCTTTGTGTGTGTCATGTTTTTCGTATTGTTTAAGTGGTGTGTTGTTAATCCACTCGTGATGAGTGGTTGACAACATTGTGTGGACTGACTCTTGGCCTAGTATTGCAGGTGTTGGATGTGGTTTGGTTTGCGTTGTTGCAGATGAAGAACAATCACGAAAGGTCTTAGCCAGAGTGGTCTCCGGGTGATGGAGAGACAAGTAGTCTTGGTTTGAGGGACCCTATGGATGACGGGATCAAGTGCGGTCCGCATGGTGCAAGAAGATCAAGACGATGTCGTGTACATGGAGGAGGCGGTGTAGAGTGGTGTCTCTCATTGGGGCTTATTTTGGTTAGCCATAAAACCAAAGGCCGGTGCGGACGTGGCGGCCAAGTCAAGGAACGAGGCAAGATCGAGTAGATTGTTCGGGCGCCAGAAGTGAAAGACTTGACATGCTTGAAGCTTGGTGTGGGGAGGCTGTGCGTCTCATGCACGGGGTTTGTTGGTTTCGCCACAAAATCAACACCAAGCCGGTGCAATGGAGATGGCCGACTCAAGGAACAAGACAAGTTCGAGTAGACCGTCCGGGAGCCGGAGGAGAAATACTTGGTGTGCTCGATGCTTGGCGTAGTGAGGCCATGCCTTGTATGCGGGGTTTGATGGTGCTACCAGAAAACCATCAACCGGAGACCTGGCATGATGGAGATGATATCCGAGTGCGTCAGGAAGCTTCAAAGCGAAGGGCACGTAGCATGATCAATGAGCTTGCATTGGAGGTAAGGAAGGACCGATGGAGTGTCTGTTCGATGAGCTGAATGATGTATTGACAAAAATGCCCCTGCGTGGGCTTGTGCTGTAACTCCTAGTGTAGGGGCACTTCGGTATTTGTGTCCGGAGGGCTCTATATAGGAGGAGTGGCCAGTTGGGCAGTAATCTCTTGGCTAGTTGGGTGGGAGTGATCCTTCATTTTGGGGTGCTTTTGGTGAGAGGAAGAGAGGAGAGAGTTGGCTCTTTGTTTGAGCTTTTTGCCATCTAAGATTTGAGATTCTTGTGAGTGGCTTGTAACCAGATATGACAAAGTGATTCATAGTGAAATTTTTGTCTTAATCTTGTGCCAAATCTTTTGTTCCTAACATTTTTCTTTTTCACCATTTTTAGAGGCATTTTCGGTTGATTTTTTAGTTCGTCGGTTTGGAGGTGTTTCCGCGGGGATTTCTTTGAGGGGATCATTGTTGACGCGAAAATAGGATGTCACCTCCGCGCGCAGCACACGTGACTCCCCGTTCTGTAGCAAGGCGTGCCAGCCAGCCAATCTGACCTGTTGATTGACAATGGAAAATATTAATGATCGGCTAGAGAACCGACGGGTCTTCAGTGACACGTCTACCTGCCAATCGGCCGATACAGAGAAGCGGGATCGGCAGGCTTGAAAGCAGCCGAACTGCAAGTATGTATATAAAGAGAACGGCTGGATCAGCCGGTCGTGACGTCAGCACTTGAAAAGGTCCGGATCGGCTGTGATAGTGAAAGCCGACTAGATCTAGATCAAGCTGGATAAATTGATGATAAAAGCTAAAACTACCAGAGTTGGTACGAAAAGTTGCAGATCTAGCTAATATCGATAAGGGGTGAATAAAGAACTAGACGAAACCTCAGCGATGCGCCCGGAGGTTAAAGCCTAGGATTATTCGGTAAAACGGTACTCACAAACTTGCCGGAGATCGATCGATGCAGCCCGACGAACTTGAAGGACGACGTTGAAGAAAAGGAAAAACGCAATGGCGAAGTCGCCGAAAAGTAGATGCTGTAAAGTAGATGCTGTAAATTGTAAAGGGTTTGCCTGGAGGCGGTTTGTTTGATATTGGTGTGTACAAAATTTTCCGACCACGCAGGGTCGCTATTTATGTCCTAAGGACAACCCGACTCCTATCCGATCACGGTACTGTTTACTTGCATTTAAAGAAAACAAACGCTACTAAAAATAGAAAAAGACTCATACAAGAATCAAAACTTTCCTAAAACTGACTCTGACCCGTTGCCGATCGTAGACTAACCCGCCTCCGCCGTGCCTTGCCATTGGCGTATTTTCTTGGTTATCGCCTTCTTCTTTCCCATCGGCCGATTCCCCAGTTGACCATCGGCCGATCAGATTGACCCGCCTGTCCATCGATAGATAGGGTTGGACTGCCTTGACCATCGGCGAGCTCTGTTGATTTCCTCCTTTGCTTCAATCGGCCGATTGTACTGTTCTTCCATCAGCTATTTCTTCTTATTCCTTTTTGACCCGTTTCTTCCAAAAAACGGTGTCAACACATGCCCCCTAGTTTCGGAGTAAATATCTTTTGCTCCGAAATTTACTCGCATCCGATATCCTTCTTGATTCGAAGACGGCTAGATAATCTAAACAAATCTCCAAACAGGACCAATAAATACAACTGCCCCAGCTCTCTTTTCTCCTGAATTCTGTTGCCTTCAACAGCTCAAGCTCCCGAGCGACGAACCCTAAGTCTGAAGTTCTTGCTGATCTATGGCTTCTTCAAGCTCCGCTGGAGGTTCTCACCCTCCTCCTGTGCCTCCGAAGGTGTCCCTTTCTTCAGTTCCTCCGATATTTCCTCATCCCTTCACTTTCACTTGGTTCTAATGCCGCCATTTGGCTGAACTTTAGATCCTTTTTGTCCTTCTCAGGCACTTAGATCCAATCTCACTATCCCTATTGATGACAATCGTGGGATTGTCTTTCTTGGTCCAATGGGCGACACCGACCCTACCGAGATGATTAATTTTAAAACTGGCAGAATCCCTTTCAAGCATGCTTCCTTAGATCTAGCCGATTGGTATGGTTGTTTCAGGTCTTGGACAGGGTATACCAAGGGATGGAGAAATTGGTACCGCAGGATGTCTCAAAAGAATAGAGTTTTCTGGGAGGAACATAAAATCGGCCAATGCATTACCTTGTCTTTGTCTGATATGCCTCGGAATGAATCTCTCTTGATAGCTGCTTCTTATTTCTGGTCTGATGCTCTTAATGCTTTCTTATTTGGTCATGGGCCGATGACCCCAACTTTAGCTGATGTTCTTTTGCTGACCGGTCTAGATGTTTCTTCTCCGGACACTCTTTTTGGTTGCCGGAATGACAAACTTTCCCATCATCTAAAGACCAAAAATGTTGGTGGCTGGTCTGGTTACATTGTCGAGCATATGAACACAGGCATCGCAAATAACAGAGAACATGTTGCTTTTCTGAACATGTGGCTTGAGAAATTCATCTTTTGTGGCAAATCTTTCGGCCCCACTTCTAATTATCAGATTGTAGCTGAACGGTTGGCTACTGGTTCTTGTATCCCACTTGGTAAATATCTCCTGGGCATAGTCTACAATCTTCTTCATCAAGTGGCAGTCAGTTTGTCTACTAATTCCCCTATAGGTACTCCAGGAGGCCCCTGGTGGTTCATCAATATGTGGCTGGACCTCCATCTTCGAGACAAATTAGAGCAGAATATTTTCAATATGTCCTTTCCAGGAGATCAGCCAGATGGTGTCCCAATTGAAAAATGTCGATGCATGTCTTCTGGGGAGGCAGTCTCTGTTTTTCTAGGACATAAGAGGACTCCATCTCGCATAGCCGAACATTTCAGGAGCTTCTACCTTAGCTTCAAACCAGATTCATAACCTGGTTTGCATATGAAGATCTTGGCTCCTCCTTTGAGACTATGTTCAGCTTTGATGATATCACCAACGATGATGAGAGCAGAATTATCTTTAAGGAGATGATCAAACCAGGGCTCCTTCCATCCTATGTTTTTGGAAAAGATGAATCGGCTACATATGAATTTTATAACCCTTCAGTGAGCGCTCGCCAACTGGGATTTGGACAATTGCCGATTGGCCTTTATTTTTCCAACCTGATCAAACCACGGGAGGTTATTCCAAATGGTGTTCACTATCAACGGCTCCTAGATCTGATTCCTGACTCTTCCACAGTCGATCTTGACTCCTAGAAGCTTGCTAGTTTTGCTTCTCCTCTCTTCAACATCTGGTGGGTAGAATGGTGTGATAATCTCTTCTGTGTGTCTCCCAAACTTTATTGTGAGAAACTGGATCCTGCGTATAATGCACCGGCCGACGAGGTACTTTCTTGCCTGATTACTTTGCGTACCCATTTACTTTAGGATGTCTTGATTTGATATGCTCTTCTTTCAGCCTGATACTACTGAACCCCCTGCACAAAGCAAAAGTGGCAAGCCGATTACTTATTTTCCACCAAGGCTTCTGCCATACATCGGCTGCAAAGCTCCTCCAATTTCTTCAGTTATGCAGGGCCCAAAAATCACTTCTACTCCAAACAATCCGCTCCTGTCGACCCTCAAGAGGAAAGTTGTGACTAGCAAAGTTCCAAAACCACCTAATCGCAAAACTAAAAGGAAGATCGACACTGTGGTTATTGACATCCAGGGCATGGCTGGTGCTTTTGAGGTATTAATCATCCTTAAACCCCTTTTTTCTTTTCCAAACTTTATCTGATTAATTTGTTCTCTGTGTAGTCTTCGGGTCTGTTGGAACAACTGACACAAGCCAACACTCTGATTGCTGATCTTAGTCCTGAGCCGATTCAAGGAGGTTTGGCTGATGAAACTCTGGCTGCACCAACTGAGCAACCTGAACCAGATCACAGTGCAGACGCCCTAGACGCTTGAGGGGATCAGATCTAGGATCCTTTTGTACCACTCAAGGCTCAGATTGAAAACTTCCAATTGAGGTAAAGAAAAGTCCTTTACTTGTTACTGATCCACTTTGCCTATCCTTAATTTCTTATTTTTGTTCAATATGCTAATGAAACATTGGTTGAGACCCATCTTGATGAATCTCCGGGTAATCCTCGACAAGCAACAATCACCAATTGTCGAAGCTTCAGAACCAAAATCGACTGAAGAGCCGATCATTCAAGTGCAAGCAACTTCTTCTGCTGCAGAGGTATTCTTCGAATTGTCATGTCTTTTGTCCAGACTATTATACTGATCTCCTTCCCCTTTTTGCAGGCTTCAACTGCTCTATCCTTCATTGTCCAGAATACATCAGCCGACCTTCTTTCTGATGATGTGAAAGCCAAGCTTCTTGAAATGCTCCCTTTGCTTAACCAAGATATTAGCCAACTTATACAAGATGCTGAACCGATCAGGAGTATCTTCAAGCAGATTCAGAGCCAGTTACCCAGAGATCTTAAGTCAAAGGTGCTTCAAGTAGCTTACATCGAGAATCAGCAGCTTCGAGTTCAAGAAGCTCAAGATCGGCTGGATGAAAGGAAACGCCAGGAGCAACTTACTCAAGATAGGGAGAATCTAGACAATAGTATGGCTGACCTGGACAATAGGATTGAACTGCTAGCTTCTTCCCGTTCTGACATTGTTAACAGTATTGATCACTTGAAACAGCGTCGTGCTGAATTGATGAAGGAGCTTGGTCAGATTGATCAAGACTTGGCAGTTCAAGAGCAGAAGCTCGTGGATCTTCCGGGCACCATCACCACTATGCAAGAAAAGAAGGACTCCATCGCATAGCAAGCTCAAGCTCTTCGTGAACAAGAACAGCCGATTCCTAGTTCGGCCGATTGTAAGGAATCGGATGCTCGTGGCCTAAGAGGGGGAGGGGGTGAATTAGGCAACTCAAAAACCTTAACCTATGGCTTCACTACTTTTGCTCAAAGTAAAACTAGAACATACTATCTAGATGTGCAACTACGGTTGTTCTAGTGTGAAACTCCCATCCCAAAACAAGTTTTGCAATCTATAGCCAATCCTAGCAAGATACTACTCTAGGAAAGTAAAGGCAAGCAAGATTGCAAGAGAGCAATGCGGAAACGTAAAGAGGGATGAGAGGAAGCAAACTCTTGACACGCGATTTATCCCGTGGTATCGGTAGGCACTAAGCCACCCCTAGTCCACGTTGTTGAAGCACTCACACAAGAGTATTGCTTCTCGGTCACCAAGTCTCTCCCAAGAGCACCACTTGACTTGCCACAAAGGCTAGCCCCTTAGGCACTCGCCAAGCTCCCTTGGTCACCTTGATGCCGCCTCCACTAAGGAGCTTCTCCACCAAGGAAGGGGGTCTCCACGTCCCCCGCACAAAGTGTCCTCGCCGCTCCACACCAAGCCGGAGGGTCGAAGACGATTGCCGGTGAGCCACTTAGGCTCCAAGGCTTCCGGCGAACCTTGTACACCTTGATTCACTCAAGAATCACCTCACAAGGTTAGCACAACCTTGCACTCACTCAGCTCTAAGCTAAGCCTAGCACTAAGCACATACACAAAGCATATGCAAGTCTATGGATGAGCAATTTAGCACTTGGATGGATTGGATATGATCTTTTAGGTGTCTTGCACTCTCCTGCACTTCCACACAATCTAGCAAGCTCAAACAGGTGAGTGGAGGGGGTATAAATAGCCCAAGGCACTCAAGGAGCCGTTGGCTAACGGCTCACTGAAAAGTAGACCGTCGGATGAACCGACGCCTATTTTTCAGGAGCATCGGTTCATCCGGTGCCCCTCCCACGTCACTTAGCCGTTGAGGTTCTCTAACAGAACTGCTCTGACGCTATGCACCGACGCACCGTCGGTTCATCCGGTGCTGAAGACCTCGCCGCCAAAACCTTGCTGTTAGCTTCTTCGAGACCGTCGGATGAACCGCTCCTGACCCGTCGGTTCATCCGGTGCTACTGCATTGATCTTGGCGCGTCTCTGTCTTGTTCAAACTTGATCATCGGATAGACCGACGGTTCCCTCCAATGGACCATCGGTTCATCCGATACTACTGTCTTCCAATGCTGCGCTTCTGCCAATCATCCGACGCATGTAGAATATGGACCGTCGGTTCATCCGACGGTGCCAACTCAGTCTGCCTTCTGCGTAGTGTACCAACTACACCGACGCTTTCACCGATGGTACCGTCGGTTCATCCGACAGTGTCAATTTCCTTCCTTTTCTTGCATCTTTTACTTGTTTCTTTGCTTCTTTGATTGTGGTTGCATCCATGCGACCTAGATATGTCTACAAGGACATGCTAGACAATGTGGTTAGTCCTATTGCTTGTGTTAGCATGAATCACCAAAATCAACTCGAACAAATGGCAAATGGGGTCATGTTCGCTACACCGATGCCGATCGTCAAGAGATCGAGGAGGCCGATCAACTGCGCCTGGACCTCATCAATGCTATCCACCTTTTAGGCCTAGTTTAATCCTCTTGAGCACTATTGTAACTTCCAGACTGTAACTTGAGAGACATGGGTACCCCTGGGTCCGCACCGACCGGGGTCTCAGCCGTCCCCGACAGGCGGGCCCGACCTACCAGACGACCTGCCGACCTGACATGCGGGCCCAAGGACGTAAAGATACTTGGAGTACAAGACAAGACAGACCAGTCTGGATAAGCTTTCCCTGTTGTAACCAACTAGGATAGATGGAAACCGGCTTGTAACCCAAGGCACACCAGCCAATATAAGGCGGCCTGGGGCGCCCCTCAAGGGCACGTCGACAGCGCCCTCCTCGGGGGCAGATGACTCTCGCATAATTCCACCACCAAACTGGACGTAGGGTTTTACTCTTCGGAGGCCCGAACCAGTATAAATCGTCGTGTTCCTCGTGTCTCACCAGGATTTCCGTGATCGTCCTACGTGCAACCATCTACGCTCTTAGTTTCCTGATCCCTCCATTAACCTACAACCGCTTGGGTCACCCCCTTACGGATCTGTCCAGGTCTCAACCCCTGACAGTTGGCGCGCCAGGTAGGGGCAGATTGGGAGCTCTTCATGTAGCACGATGGCAGTTCGCTCCGGCGATAATCTTCGGTGACGCGAAGGATATCTTCGCAGCGACCTGCTCGCTACCACCCTCCGATCTAATCGTGAGGTCGGCGTCTTCATTCCGCGAACGACGTGCCAACTTTTTTCGCATCCACCCACCCGCCCACGATCTACGATGGCATTGTCATCGACATCATCAACTCGGCGATATTCAACTCACTGCTTGTCGGCCTCCAGGCACGGTACCCTACCCGCAGTCGGCGAGCATTGGCCCTGGCCTTGGCATTCAGATCGCGAGCGTCATCTGCGGGATTGATGTGCCATGGACGCACACACGACCAACAAAACGAGTCCTAGACATGCACGTCCATGCGTGCTTGCATCTGGTCAGCAAAATCAATCTACAGCATGCCTACGTGAGCAGCTGTTAACCAATGTTGCCTCTTCGGTATTGGCTTCCAAAAATGACTCCAAGTCTGCATGGGCTCCACGAGCTACTATGGATCAGCAGGGCATGACTCCAGGGTGCGTCGCCAGCTCCCTTGGTAGCTCGAGCCGCCGACCTCCTCGTCATCTCGACTTCTTCAACAACCTCAGCTCGCGCCGATGATCACGTTCTGACCTCGGCTACATGCACAAGCTAAGTGCCAATTTTAATTAAAAAATTTATGACTTCAATTTCTTTCGTAGACCTGCTCTACATGCTTTTGTCTGCTCTTCCAATCCCTCCCCCTCGACATGCTCGGGGGCTTGGCAATGCCAACACGTAGGTCGCCAGACTTGAGGGTTCAAATTTTTTATCTTGTGCTATGGTCCCCTCCCCCTCGACATGCTCGGGGGCTTGGCCTTGCCAATCTAAGGGTCGCCAGACCTGAGGGATCCTACCACTCCTCTATATGTTCTTTCCTTTAACTGTTTGACACTCGTTATGAGTATTCGACGTTGTGTGGTTGCAAAACCTGGGTCCTAGGCCCCACCCCGTGCGTCGGCTACATCTAAGGCTCCCTGCTGAGCATTGTAGAGGGGTGAAACACTTTGCAGCTTCAGAGCTTTCGAGTCCGCATAATGCGTGTCTGGCACGGTAAGTAGAATGCCCTTTTAAAAATAGAAACATAGCATAAGAATGTTCAGCTCCGGCTAACATTATTCAACTTCTGCATACTTAGCTCAGGCTATGTTTTTATTATATTCGACAGATTGATACACCGACCTGGTGTTTATTTTATTTTACAGGATCAGCTCTTTGCTCCGGCATCGCCTTAGTCAGGTCGCTAGACCTCTCTCCAGCTCCGGCGTCGCCTTTGGCGAACCTACCTTGGGTGGCTCCGTAGTCGTCAGATTGAGGTCAGCGGACCTCCCTATGGCTCTATCGTCGCCTGCATCAGGTTGGCGGATCTTCTGGTGTTTTCGTCGTCGCCTTTGTCAGGTTGGCGGATCTTCTGGTGTTTTTGTCATCACCTTCGTCAGGTCGCTAGACCTCTCTACAGCTCTGGCGTCATCTTTGGTGGACCTCTTGGTGTTTCCGTCGTCGCCGGTGTCAGGTCGCTAAACCTCCCTACGGCTCCGTCGTTGCCAGCTTTAGGTCGTTAGACCTCCTTGCAGCTTCGGTGTCGTCTTCGTTAGGTCGCTAGACCTTCCTCCGGCTCCATCGTCGCCTGCTTCAGGTCGGCAGACCTCCTAGTGTCTATGTTGTCGCCTTCGTCAGGTCGCTAGACCTTCCTCTGGCTCTGTTGTCGTCTTTGTCAGGTCGCCAGACCTTCCTCTGGGTCCGTCGTCGTCTTCGTCAGGTCGCTAGACCTCCCTGCGGCTTCGTCGTCGCTGGCTTTAGGTCGTTAGACCTCCCGGTGTTTTCGTCGTCATCTTCGTCAGGTCGCTAGACTTCTCTATAGCTCTGGCGTCATCTTCGGTGGACCTCTCAGTGTTTCTGTCGTAGCTTTCATCAGGTCGCTAGACCTCCCTCCGGCTCTGTCGTCGCGTTCGTCAGGTCGCTAGACCTTCCTCCGGCTCCGTCATCGCTCTCGTCAGGTTGCTAGACCTTCCTCCGGCTCCGTCATCATCTTCGTCGGGTCGCTAGACCTTCCTCCGGCTCCGTCGTCGTCTTCGTCAGGTCACTAGACCTTCCTCTGGCTCCGTTGTCGTCTTCGTCAGGTCGCTAGACCTTCCTCCAGCTCCGTCGTCGTCTTCGCAGGTCGCTAGACCTCCCTATGGCTCCGTCGTCGCCTTCGCCAGCTTGGAAGACCTCCGCAGGATTTTATGTTGGGAATGAAGGCCTCCCTGTGGGGTGCGCGTCTAATGGCCCTGCCAAGTATCTCCGGGTGCGGTCGCCGGGATTTCCGTGCTCGTCCTACGTGCAACCATCTACGCTCTTAGTTCTCTGATCCCTCCATTAATCTACAACCGCTTGGGTTGCCCCCTTGCGGATCTGTCCAGGTCTCAACCCCTGACATAACTAGCCTTTATTTGGCCAACTTCCAACGCTTCATATTTATTATTTTGATCGAACGTTTGAATCGGTCTTTATAAGATGCGAGGTCTCTTTGCCTTTCATTTTGCTTCTTTCATGATGGCTTCTTCTTCTTCTTCTTCTTTTGTGAATCAGGTCGGTTTTTTACACTCCCTCTACTTTTCTGATCCCCTTTTGATGTTTCTCCATATCCTCCCCAGTCTCCCAATCGCGAAGCCGTGGAAAGAATCTTGACGAACATCAACGCCTTTGGTGCGAATCGGCCAACACAGCCGTCCAGGCAAGAACGGGGTCTTCGTCTTGTGATTGCCAATGACGAGAAGAAGCTGGAAACTCTTGAGGCTAGGAGAACTGCTCTTCTTCAGGAATTAGACAATGTAGGTGAAGAAATAGCACGAGTTAGAGTGGAACTAGATAAGGCAAAGAGTCTCCTCGAGTCTTGATGTAATGTACTGTCAGCCGATGTAATCAGCTATCTTTTTATATATGAATGAAATCACTCCCCTCCCTTTTATTGGCATTGATGAATTCTGAATGCGCTATCCTTAGTAATGATTATCCTGATATGCTCGCAGACACTCCTCCACGACCCGATTTGCTCCTTTGCTTGCTATTAAATACAACCTGTTGCTCATGTGACACCAAAACTTTTCTGCCTATGAACAAATCGGTCTTTGTTAAGAATAGGAGGCATGCTCTTCTAAGAGCATTTTCAGGAAGGTGTATTCATCTCCATTCCTTGACAAATTTCTTGTTGAAGTGTTCTTGCATCCAGATGATGCATTGAAGCTTGTCGTTGTTGCTAGTAATGTTGAGAGAGAAGAGTCCCGAAAACTTCCTCTTCTGGGGTACAGAGTGGGGCCGCTCATTTTTATTCAATTCACCTTCAAAGCCCACTCCTGATTTTTGGGAAACGCATCACTGCATGACTACCAATCGTTCAGTCTGAAGCTTTCACAGGGAGATTGTTTCTCTTTTGACCAAAACAGACGCCTTTTATTTTTCCTTTTTCAATTCCCTCTTGTAGCTATCCCTTCCTGCTTCTTGGGGCTATAAATAGGCTTGAAGCTCGATGGAAGGAAACACACTTCTCAGCCATGGCACACAAATTAGATCTGATAGGTTGTAGGCTCCTGTTGTATGACTGTCTCCTCTTCCTTTCTCCTTTTTATAGCTAGAAGAATTCTTGTGAAGTAGTGTAGCAACACCTCTTTCTCTTCATCCCCTTTTGAAAAGCCAAAAGGCAAGAAGAAAGGGGGGAGACCTGGACAGATCCGGAAGGGGGGGGGACCCAAGCGGTTGTAGCTTAATGGAGGGGATCGAGAACTAAGAGCGTAGGTGGTAGTTCGCGTGTGGAACTCGGAACACTGCAAGAATGGCGATGAACACGAGGATTTAGACTGGTTCGGGCCTCCGGAGAGTGAAACCCTACGTCTTGTATGGGGGGGAATTATGCGTGGAAGGGAAGTCCACTCGAATGGAGCTCTAGGCCGCCTTATATGGTCAACGGACTAGGGCTTCCATTTGAGGTCGGTGGACCCTCATCGGGGTCGGTTACAAATCAGGAAGGACATCTGCCTTGATTACAGGGAGAATCCCGCGATCTGCGGACCTACTGGCGGTGCCGAGCCGTGATCTAGTAGCTCGTCTTGTGCTCCAAGCCCGGCGGGTCCTCCGGGATCTGGATAAGGTCTTATGGAGTCTTCCAAGGTCGCCGGGGTTGTGGATAAGGTCTCCGGGCCCACTTGCAGGTCGGCGGGGCTCTTGGCAGGTCGGTTCCACTTGACAGAGACCTCTGGGACCCTAGTCGGTGGGGACCCATGGGTACCCATGTCTCTCAAGCCCCCGATCGACGTGTAGGCGTAACGGCCGAGATGAAGTGACGCCGAGACATGGCGAAGTCGTGGCGTCGTCAAGGTCGTGAAGGGTGCACGGGGATCCAAAGAAGAAAGAAAACTCCCTTCAACGCGCACGAAGTCGAACATCGAGCTCCTAGAACGTAGGTCCAGAAGGTCTAAGTGAAGGCAAGGTGTTGTCCTTGAAGAACCGCCGACCTGACCTGAGTCAGGCAATCAGGAAGGAATCATCGTGACCTTGAGGAAGGTCTCTCTGCCAACCATAGGTAGGTTGAGCGGAGAAGTAGCTAGTGGAAGCGGGCTTCCAGTAGGTCGCTGCGACGTAGAAGAAGAGGGCGTCGTAAGACGCACCCATGGAGTAGCCCCTGAGCAGTAAGACGACCAGTATGGTCGGTGTGACAACCCGCCCAGGAAAATACCGTACTATCGCCTAAACCAATCCACTTTGGTCATTAAGCGATAATAAAGTATCATCCTGTCGTTAGTTGCCGGGTTAACACCCGGTAAATCACTTGGATATCAACAAAGGATCGAACATATGCATTAAAACTCACGCGAAGGCGAGTCCAGAGTACAAACACAAATTAAATCCAAATTACCCCTAAGGGTTTAACTATTACAAACCATTGTTCATGACATGATAAGTAAAGGTTTAGAGTTCGAAAACAACGGAAAAATTAAACTACGAAACGCTAGACATCACAGGAGGCCGTCCGTGATGCCATCACTCAACGTCATCCACCCATCCCTGCTCCCAGCCGGGTGGAATCTCACCAGGTCAAACAACACCTGCAACAACAGTTTTAAAGCAAGGCTGAGTATACTAATACTCAGCAAGACTTAACCGTCGGGTGATAACTACATCACCAAACTCTAGACATGAGAGGCTTTTTGGCCGGTGGAGTTCTTTTGCTGAAAGGCAACAAAGAGTATGTCCTTACTTTCAATATTTTAGCACAAGTTCTAGTTGATTACCATTTCTAAGTGTGCCAACTAATTCAATCAAGAATTGTACAAACAATTAATTCAAGCAGTAAACTTCATCGAATTCCATCATTAAGGGATATCATGGCCAGTTGATTAAGCAGTCTCAGATAACAGTGAGAGGCCGACAATCGATTGATTTAAACCTTGCAAGGTAAATCTAAACACACGGTAGGGTGCCCCCGCGAGGACAACCATCCAGGCGGTTCCCAAAAATCCTCGGCTTGGGATCAAAGCTTACCATCCTGGGTACAAGGTTAGCTGGTGTACCCCGCAAGACACCCAGCTTCACACATGCACCCCCCTTCCCCGGTAGCTAGCCGGTTAGGTGATTGCTCAAGATTTGTAAGGAAGAGTTCCCACACCGTCTCTTTAAGGTACTAGGCTTACCGGTCCCATTCCCGACAAGTGCTTAGTACGTTCAAAAGCTTAGCCCACGAAAGCCACTGGACCGGAGCCCAAATCCCATGCTCTTACCACATGAGCAATCCATTTATCAAGATCTTATGATTCCAACATAAGAACCTATTCTCGCGAGTGACGAACATCACTCAACTTGTACCGGTCCTATAGCATAGCAGCTATCGACCTAGCATACTAGTAAAGGAACATAGGTACCTAGGGATCCTGCATCTAGGGTTTCAATTCAACTCCTGAAACGTAAATGCACAATCATAGCAAAGATAATTGTATAATTTTACAAAGGTAGGGTTAATGATCCGGGGCTTGCCTTTGCTGGCAAGGTTGGCCTTGGGCCCTTCTGGACCTTGGTCCAGGTCTTGAGCTACGTCCACGTACTACAGCTCACCGTCAGCTCCTCCTTCTCCTTCTTCCGGCACGAGCGTATAACTACCGTCGGGAAGATCTACACGAGGATGCAATGCAAGATTTAATTGACGATTTTTAATTTAATTAACTACAAACAACAAACGACAACCATGGGGTGCATGGTTGACCACATTCACCTAGATAAGCACACATTCAGCATACTCTTCCAAAAAGGAACAATATGCGGTTCATTATTAATTACTCTATTTAATAGTGACTGTGTATATATTTCTGTAAATAAATTAATTTAAGCTTCACAACAGCAAGGGGGTGATACTTAGCTTCTTAGCAAGTTTAACATCACACACCTATGGTCATTAGAGGTGGGTTGGTGATTTTCCCATTTAATTTACTATTAAGCCTTAAATTGCTTCCATAGCTTTTATTCATAAAATTAATTAATAAAATTCAGTGGGGTGTCTTATGAAGCACTACAAACCTAACCAAAGCCACTGCACACACATGCACACTTAGGAGAGCTATGAAATTAAATATACCGAAAATAACAAAAGCTAGCTACTAAAGCAAGATAAATGCATACAAAAATAAATACACATCAAAATGATTCCAACTTTCACACACATGGTCTATGGTCCAAAACTAAGCTAGACATGCAATATATACACCTAGAGATGCTATATATCTAGGGTTATGCATTTACAAGGAAAAATCAGGCATATTCCAAAAATGAATATTTCTGGTAATTATAAAATTGTGATTAATTCAAAAGAGATGCATCTTGGCATAAAAAGATCACATGCAGAAGTTGGGCACAAAAATATAATTATTTTTATCTACAAAAATCATTTAGACAGATTCTGCATAAATACAAAACAATTCATATAAAAAGATTTATACAACATAGCTATGAGCAATTTTTGGTACAGAAGCTAGGAATGGCATAACACACAACATATCCAAAATTCAGCTACAGAGCACTTGTAGATTTTGAGATACAACAGATCTAGGTTTTTCAGTTTTATATTTTTCATGCAAAATCTACCAGGAAAAACTATGGTCATGCTTTACAAAAGTTGCAGTGTTTTTCACAAGGAATCCAACAAAATTGAGTTTGCATTTTTCTGATTTTTCTATGAGTTTCTACGGAGTTTCTAAGTTTCAGCCAAACTGCTTTCACTATTTAAGAAACTAATTACACAGAGACCCCTGGAAGTTTTGATTTCCTTACAGATAGGTCCTTTCTTTGCATTGAAGCCCCTGGGAAGAAAACCTTTCTTGCAATGTGGTCCATGGGTAGGCCGGCGGCGCGGGCGGCCGGATTCCGGCGAGCTCGCTGCCGCTCTTGGCCGGAGAAACGGCGGGGGACGACCACATGCCCACACGGACCCGATTGGTGGCCGGAGATTGGGCGGAAACGACTCCGGCGAGCGTGCACAGCGGCGCGCGGCGGCGGTGTCCGCTGCCTCTTCAAGTCCGGCGTGCTCGGCGGCAAAGCGCGGCGGATGGTACCTCGGGAGGATGCACTAGCGTGTGGGGAAGGGCTAGGGGTGGTTAGTCGGCTCGGGAAGTTCGCCGGCGACGGCCCGCTGCGATGGCCGGCGGTGGCGGGCACTGCGGCCTGCAAAATCCGGCAAGGAACGGCGTGTCCCGAGCAACGAGCCGGTGTGGGAGCTTGAGTGGATGCTAGGGAGGGTGTTGGGGTGCTTGGACGGCGCCGGCCACGAGCGGAGAGAGCAGCTCGACGTCGGTGGCGTTAATGGCGCCCGGCGGAGCTCGGGGCGGCGGCTGCGGGACGCGTGCGCGCGAGGTACGGGGCGACGACTTTTTATAGGCGTGGGCGAGCGGCTTTCCTTCGGGGTGAAGCGAGGGGGAGGGAGATAGGGGACCCGGCCGGCGCGGGGAGGCACGCGGGGGACCGACCGGCGGACGGCACGGCGACGTGCAAGGCGTGGCTGCGCGTGTCGCCCTGGACATCGGGGGAGGGGAGGGCCAGAGGGCAGAGGCGCGTCAAAGGCTCCCGCTCGCCCATGTGTCCGTCTCGGGGTCTCGGCGTCCGGGCCCTGGAGGCAGCGGCGCGGGAGATCGGGCGCCGGTCGGCTCGGTGCGCAGCGCTCTGGAGCGGCAAGCCGACGACGTCACCGATTTCAAAATGATTTAGCCCTGTTTGCCTGCCTCAAACCCCAGAAACATGAATAGAAGTTCAATTTCGGCCAAAAGCAAAGTTGTAGAGGAACTATAGGAGAGCAACTTTTGCAAAGGCCGACCCATGTTTTTCTCAACGGTTTAAGCATAAACTGCAGGCAAAGTTGCGGATTTTCATGGCGCCAATGAATAGTAAAAGCTGCAGTTGACCGAGTTTTTCTCCATTTTCCACTCCAAATCCGCAATGCCACCCACAAGCAAAGTTGTGTCCCTCGAAAAACTAGACGACTTTTATATTGGGAGATTTTAGAGTGTTTAGGTGAAATTTGGAGAACGCGACAAAAGTTCCGGAGGATGCTCAAGGGCAAAGGGGTTTGACCGGGGTTTTGACCAAGGTTTGACCACAAGTGGGTGTTGACTTGATCAAGAGGGTCATTAGGGATTGTTGGCGAGATTTTCGTGGTGATGACCCAGGTTGACCATGGTTTGACCAACGTCAACAGTGGTTGACTCAGCTGATTCGGTCATTAGCACTAATGATGCTAATTAAAAACCTGGGGCGTCACAGTCGGTTTGATGCTCGAGAAAGAAATAGAGAACCTACGGCCTTCCGTTCCCCGTTGGATGCTCTGTCGATCTGAATAAGACAAAACACCTGGAATCTTCGAGCGAAGCGACAGACGGTAATGGTTGTCGTGTCTGAAAGGATTGATGCAAGTGGCCTAGAGGGAGGGTGAATAGGCCTGCAAAACAGATTTAAACTTTTCTTTGAAGTTCACTGTCAGAACGCAGAACCTCCGCGAAATTTCGCTGAACCTCCAGGAAAATTCACTGGACAGACAGACTGCTGAACCTCTGGGAATTTTCGCGGAGCTTCAGGGAAAACGAACCTGCACTGAAAAGCTGCGGATAACAAGATGAAAACTAGATCTAAGACTAGGGAAAGGTTGGTTAGACAAGCAATTCAAGATAAGAGCACTAAGCAACCTTTAGAACACCCTAAACAAGTAGATCTAAGCAAACCCTAAAGAGGCAAGCTACTAACAACCAAGAACAAGCTATGCAAGATGTATATATGAAAGGAACAAGCACAAGACACCGATTTATCCTGTGGTTCAGCTCACCACAAAGGTTGGCTTACATCCACGTTGTTGAGGTTAGCCACAAAGGTTATGGAATCTCACTATATCCACTCCTCTCTCACACCTATCACCAAGGCAATAGGAGGAGGGTTTCCACTAAGCACAAAGGGGGTAATACAAACTTCTTGGAGCTTCCACATGAAGATTGGAGAGCTTCCAAGCAACCTCTAGCCGTCTAGGAGCCAAGCTCCAAGAGTAAAAGATCCACCAAGGAGCTAGGGTTTCACCAAGTGCACAAGAATGCTAGAGAGGAGTGATTTTGGCTCAATCTCACAAGGAATCATACTAGACTTGAATGCAAGGTTGGATTTTGGATTCAAGTAGGTGGGAGTCAATGCTAGGTGAGAGAAGAGCTTGGGGAGGTGTCTCAGCCGCAGGGAGGAAGGAGAGGACCGTTGGAGCTCGAGGGGGTATTTAACTGGTCGGCCTCAGATCTGTAACGGTTAGTTGCTGAAACGCGGAACCTCCGCGAACTGCAACTTTTACAGCAGAGCTACCCTGAAAGGCTGAAGAGGCAAGGCTTGTTTGTGGCTGTGTTCTTAGGTATTTGTGAAGGAAAAACATGCACTTGGTTCCACTCTTGCCACAATTAGAATCCCTCTTTTTAGTACGGCTTGTCCTATACTCAATTTCAAAATAGAAACTTAAATAAAACGTCATCTTGAACCATAGGAAGCCTTTCTTTAAATGAGGGGTCTCACTTCATCTTCTTTTGCACTTATGTGAATATACCATGCTGCATACATACTCAAGAGCTCATTAGTTCTTTAATTGTGTGGTCGACATCACCAAAACCCACTTAGGGCTTGATTTCACTTACAATCTCCCCCTTTTTGGTAAATGTTGACAACCCAATTAAAGCTTACATTTAATTGAAAAGATTGAGCTTTTAATGAAATGAATACAAGGCTCCTCCTTAATATATGCATTTCTCATTTTGAATAGAGAGGAAATGTCTCCTTAAGACATGTTTGCATATATTATGAGCAAGTACAAAAGATACATTGTATTCACATCATTGTGGGGTGCAAAACTACTGTGTAACAGGAAGAACGTGATGCAAATGATAGGTTATATCAATCAGAGAACACCTGAATCCAGATCGCGGAACCTCCGCGAATTTCCGCGGAACTTCAGCGGATTTTCGCTGAACCTTCGCGAGAAAACGCGGAACCTCCGCGTACTGGCAACTCAGTTGCTCCAACAATTCAACACAGGCAGAATAACATAGATATAAGCATAACCAGCTAGGAGCTAGATTAAGATAAACAACACAACCATATCTAGCCCTATTACATCACATCACATGTTTTAAAGTTTTGACATCCACAAATTTTGTCCACAAACCGACCATAGACTTGTCACAAGGACAAGTACACCAAGTACCACCAATATTACAGACCATAGAGTTCAAATGAGAGATAAACTTGATACTGAGATAAAATTTAAACTCTCACAACTCACAACAAAAGATAGTCAGCAGCAACGTAGAGATGCATCTCAATCTGGCTTTCTCCCCCTTTGTCAACATGTTAACAAAAAGGGAGGAGAAAGAGAGAGAGGAAATAGAGATCAGGGACCAGAGCTTCACAGATTACTCGCTGACACTCCAGGACTCATCCACTTCTTCAGAATCATCACTGTCACTAAGCAGAACAGCAGCAGAAGAAGATCTAGGAGGCTTGCTGGGAGCCGTGAGGGTCTTCCTGATAGTGATCTTTGGAGGCTTGCCCCGAGCTTTGGCCTTAGCTTTAGCCCGAGTCAACCTAGCACAGAGTAGCTCGTCATCTTCAGGAGTATCAACAGGAGCATCCTCTTGCTGCTCTTCCTCACTTGAGGTGGAATCTGGAAAGAACGGAAATGTGGGAGGTGGAACCAGATGTGACTCAGGAAGTTCAGCTTTGAGAAGCAGCTTGCTTACGTCCTTCCGCAGTTCATAAGTTTGAGTTGCATTATATTTGCAGAATCCAAACAAATCCCTCAGCATGCTTCTGATCTTCTTGCCCCCATTATCCCTCCTTGCTTCAGAGCTGCTGGGGCCTGCCTCAAAAGAGTGGGCAGCAGGTGTCACAGGCTCCTAAAGGACCTTCACTGCCTCTGCTGTTTTACTATGCTGCCACTGCTTCAACTGATAGGGTAAGTGATCACCATCCTTCTTAAATATCAGCCCTGTCACTCTCTCTATCACATACATAATGTATGGAGCATATGGAAGGTGATTTCTGCCATCATCCAAAGTCCTGCACAATTCAAACCAAATAAACTTGCTGACAGAGAAGGGCTTTGTGCCTGGGAGCATCCTGTAGAGCAGATTGATAGCATACTTCCTTAAGGAGGTAGAGTCACCCCCTTTAGGCATGATAGTCTCCCTGAGCAGATTGTTGATGGAGTAATAAGTTGGCTTCAGCCCTAAGGTAGAGCCATCATCCATCTCAGGCAACTCATAAGCCTCTGCAATCCGCTCTGGCTTCATGTAGCTCTCAGCATGGATCAGGTTAGCCTCTCTGTCCTCCTTTCCAAAACCCAACAGCCTAGAGAAAGTTGTGAAGTTCACAGTGTAGTGCACTCCCTCTGTCATCCAGTGAATCTCATCAGCATCTGCATCATAAAAGAAGGTTGCATGGAACTGTGAAATGATCTCTGTGTTCCAGTCATGGCTGAACCCCATCAAGTGCTTGATCTTATGTTTCTCAACTAGTTCCAGAAGCTGCTCAACATATTCAGTCTCCTTCTTCCTCTCAATGTGATCCCAGTCAACCCACTGCATAGACATGATCTTGGACTTGTTGAGGATGACAGATTTGTAGAAATTAAAGTGAAAGGGGCACCAGAACCTATAATCAATGGCAGCACACTTGGGAACAAGATAAGGATTTTCCTCTCTGGCTAGTTTAACTTGAGTCCCAAGCCCATCATAACTCTGATTGTCAATGTGCACAGTGGTGTCATATTTTGTGGATGGCCTTTTAACAGGGTTTCTGCCTCTGAAGTGCTCAAGGTAGTAGTCAATAAGCTGTCCTACTCTTGGGGGAGTACTGATAGAGATGGGGATTGATTTACCTTCAGTACCACCATTGTCCTCAATTTGAGGTCCTGCACCTGCACCTCTGCCAACCAACCCACCTAGGCCTCTGCCACTGGGTGACCCGGTGCCTCTGCCTCTCTTTGGAGTAGCTTTTCTGGCCTGCTGAGAGACTTCTTGATGCCAAGCGGTAAGCTTCTTCTCCAGCTTGATCTTCATAGGGCATAGGCCTCTTGTCCTTCCTGCGGTTTGGATCCTCGGCCATCTAGAGGTGAAAGAAGAGATAGATGATAAGAAACTAGTGTGAAATGGAGTGAGAGACACTTAGACATGGTCCAGTCGAACTTTGAATTGGATACACAGCCACTATCTCTACAGAGCGCGGAACCTCAGCGGAAAATCGCGGAGCCTCCGCGTTCTGCACTGACACTGAGCAGTGTGCTTAAATTCAACTTTCAACTGGAACTATAATCCAAATGCACTACCACATCTACACTAGGGGATATCAAGGGCTACATCTACACCAGATTTGAGTCTAGATAAAGAGTAGAAAAGTAGATCGAGAGGATTTAGGGTTCACCTCAGATCTGCAAGAGGACAACTTTCAACTGGAACTATAATCCAAATGCACTACCACATCTACACTAGGGGATATCAAGGGCTACATCTACACCAGATTTGAGTCTAGATAAAGAGTAGAAAAGTAGATCGAGAGGATTTAGGGTTCACCTCAGATCTGCAAGAGGAACCAGCAAGAAGGATTCCGGCGCCTTAGGTAGATGCTAAAGCTCCTCTCTAGTCCACCTGCGAGGTTCGACAGTGATGGAGAGAAGACTGAGGCAGCGGAGATGTTCACGGTCAAGATCCCTTCTTCTTCATTGCTGCGCGCTGGGAGACGAGGTGAGGAAGGAGATCCAGATGCGCACCACCAAGGCAGCGGACGGAGTTGACGGGCGGTGAGGCTGCCCGCAGAAGTGCGGCGGCGGTGAGGCGACCGGCGATGGAGACGAGCGGGAGAGAGAAAGTGGTGCCGCGGTGAAAAGGAAAGAGTGACTGCGGTTGACTTGGAGGAAGTTACCCTAGGGGGGGTAAAGAGATAAGATTCAGGGAACATTCCTTCCATTCCCCCTGTGACTCTGTTTGACTGCCAACCATTCGAAACGCTGAGCCTCCGCGAAAAACTCCTGAACCTCCGCGATCTGAAGATAGGGACTGAATTCTGACTGGTAAACAGATAAAGGCTTGGAGCCTCAGGGGAAATTCCCGGAGCCTCCGCGTTCTGAGAAACAGAACCAGAGAGCTACTGATCCAGTTGATCCTTGGTACTTCTTTGGCATTTCTCTTTGGTTGTGGACACCTTATCTCAAGGAGCTAGCCAGCAATCAATCAATCAAACTATAGCCCTTTTGAGACAAGTTGGGATATAAAATATATTTTGAAACACTTGTATTGAAAATTTTGTAAATGGTTTGAAATAGAAACAACAATCATAGATGTGCTATAAATCAAGCCACGCAATGAGAATCGAGAATATTTAGCTCATTCCTTAAACTACAAAACCTTGACTCATCGAGAGGTTTGGTGAAGATATCGGCTAGTTGTTTTTCGGTGCTCACATGACTTAGAGTGATATCTCCTTTGGTTTCGTGGTCTCTTAAGAAGTGATGATGGATGTCTATATGTTTTGTATGAGAGTGGCTTACAGGGTTGTTTGCAAGCTTTATGGCACTTTCATTGTCACACAAAAGTGGGATATGGGTAAAGTGACATCCGTAATCCTTTAAGGTTTGCTTCATCCAAAGTAGTTGAGCACAACAAGCGCCGACTGCAACAT
This sequence comes from Cenchrus fungigraminus, assembly GCA_036936925.1. Lineage (NCBI taxonomy): Eukaryota > Viridiplantae > Streptophyta > Magnoliopsida > Poales > Poaceae > Cenchrus > Cenchrus fungigraminus. The sequence continues at coordinate 31,041,969 of CM072778.1, read as the reverse complement.
ACTCGGCCTCAGCGGTGGAAAGGACTACTAAGTTTTGCTTTTTAGAACTCCAAGACACTAGAGACCTACCAAGGAATTGACAAGTCCCCGATGTACTCTTTCTATCTACCTTGCAACCGGCATAATCGGAATCCGAATAGCCAAGTAGATCGAAAGTGGAGCCCTTAGGATACCACAAGCCAAGGTTAGGGGTATGCACTAGATATCTCAAGATTCTCTTTACGACCATGAGATGGCACTCTTTCGGGTTAGCTTGAAATCTAGCACACATGCACACACTAAGCATAATATCCGACCTAGATGCACATAAGTAAAGAAGAGAGCCGATCATGGAGTGATATACCTTTTGGTCCACGGACTTCCCTTCTTCATTGAGGTCCAAGTGTCCATTGGTAGGCATTGGAGTCTTGATGGGCTTCGCCTTGTCCATGTCAAACTTCTTAAGCATATCCCTTGTGTACTTGGTTTGACATATGAACGTCCCTTCCTTTGCTTGTTTGATTTGAAATCCAAGAAAGAACTTGAGCTCACCCATCATGCACATCTCAAACCTTTTTGTCATCACCCTACTAAACTCTTCACAAAAAGTCTCATTAGTACTACCAAATATTATGTCATCGACATATATTTGGCACACAAAAATATGATCATCAACTTTTCTAGTAAAGAGAGTAGCGTCGGCTTTGCCTATCTCAAAGCCTTGCTTGAGCAAGAATTCCTTAAGGCATTCATACCATGCTCTTGGTGCTTGCTTGAGCCCATAGAGTGCCTTACGGAGTTTGTAGACATGATTAGGACGTTTGGGATCTTCAAAACCCGGTGGTTGCTCAACATAGACTTCTTCGGAGAGTGGTCCATTGAGAAATGCACTCTTGACATCCATTTGATATAGCTTGAAGTCATGATGGGAAGCGAAGGCAAGAAGGAATCGGATTGCTTCAAGTCTTCCTACCGGTGCATAAGTTTCTCCAAAGTCTAGCCCTTCGACTTGAGTGTACCCTTGAGCAACCAATCTTGCTTTGTTCCTAATCACAATGCCAAACTCATCTTGCTTGTTACGAAAGACCCATTTGGTGCCAATGATGTTCATCTTCGGTCTTTCCACCAACTCCCACACTTGATTTCTTTCAAAGTTGTTCAACTCCTCTTGCATGGCCGCCACCTAATCTGGATCCTCAAGAGCTTGTTCTACCTTAATGGGTTCAAGAGAGGAAACAAACGAGTAAAATGTGCAAAAATTCTTAAGACGAGATCGTGTTGTTACCCCCTCCTTATGCTCCCAAGAATGTTGTCAACGGGGTGGTCCCATTGTATAACTTGATGTACACGAGGATGTGATGGTCCGAGTGGTTGGTGTAAAGGTTGGTCTTCATCATTATTATCAGCTTGAGGCTCAGATGAATTTGCTTGAGGGTCCTCTTGCTGACTTGTTGACTGGTCTGCATTGTTCAGTGGTACTGTGTTCCCAGACTCCGGAACCTCCGGAGAAATTTCTTGAGGTTGGGCTTCTGCTGTATTGCCTGGAACCTCTGGGGATTTTCGCGGAACCTCTGGAGTCTGCATGTCTGCAGAACCAGGGATGTCTGGCCCTTTGCATGGTGTTGAAGCTTGGAGTTGTTCTTCATCTTCTTCTTGTGCTTCAACAGGTCTAACATCACCTATGGCCAATTGCTTGATTGCTTCACAAGATGGCTTTTCATTACCTACAACATTCAAGTCAACTTGCTCCACTTGAGAGCCATTAGATTCATCAAAGGTCAAATCTACCGTGACTTCAATCCTCCCGGTGGTTAGATTGAAGACTCGGTAAGCATGCTCATTAGGACCATAGCCAAGAAGAAAACCTTCGTCAACCTTTGGTGCAAACTTAGAGCTTCGGGGCCTCTTGTTTAGAATGAAACATTTGCACCCAACTACTCTAAAGTAGGACACCTTAGACTTTTTACCGGTGATGAGCTCATATGAAGTCTTCTTGTGAAACTTGTGAAGATAGAGGCGGTTGATAGCATGGCAAGCCATGTTGATAGCTTCGGCCCAAAAGATGTCTTGAGTCTTGTACTCGTCCAACATGGTTCTTGCCATCTCAATAAGAGTCCGGTTCTTCCTCTCAACCACCCCATTTTGTTGAGGGGTATAAGGAGCTGAAAATTCATGCTTGATACCCTCTTCATCAAGAAATTCTTCAACATTGGTGTTCCGGAATTCCGAGCCATTGTCACTTCTTACTTTCTTGATGGGTAGCTCGAACTCCCTTTGTGCTCTTCTTATGAAGGTCTTCACCTTCCCTTGTACTTCACTCTTGTCAAACACAAAGAACACCCACGTGAAGCGAGAATAATCATCAACAATAACCAAGCCATATTTATTACCACCAATACTTATGTAGGCCACCGGTCCAAATAGATCCATGTGAATGAGCTCCGATGGGCTTGATGTAGTGAGAATGCTATTTGGTGGGTGATGTGCTCCTACTTGCTTTCCGGCTTAGCATGCTTTGCATATCCTATCTTTCTCAAAATGTACATTTGTTAGTCCAGGGATGTGTTCATCTTTCAAAAGTTTGGCCAAGTTCCTCATGCCAACATGAGCTAGTCGGCGATGCCATAGCCAACCCATGCTAGATTTTGCCACTAAACAAGTCTTGGGAGAAACCTTACTTTTGTTGAGATCAACTAGGTAAAGCCTCCCCCTCAAGCGACCCGTAAGGACAATAGAGGAATCATCCCTTCTTATGATGGACACACCCTTATCCGAAAAGTGACAATCAAAACCAATCTCACTAAGTTGTGAAACTGATAATAGATTGTAACCCAACGGATCAACATGAAGAACATTGGTAATTGAATATTTTTTAGAGATAGGAATATCACCTACGCCGATGACTTCTCCTTTTGTATCCCCTCCATAGGCAATAGTTTCTCTTGGTCCTTCCAAATGGAGATAGGATGAGAACATACTCTTTTCTCCGGTCATATGATGTGTACATCCGCTATCAAGCACCCAACTTGATCCACCGGAGGAGTATGCCTACAAAACAATTTAGTTCCTTCTTTTAGGTCCCCAATTTGACTTGGGGCCTTCCACGTTAGCGACCAAAACCTTAGGAACCCACAAAGACCTTTTCACATATATGTTGGACTGATTTCCAACATACGTGGCAACAACTTTACCAAGGTTGTTGCGTCTCAACACATAGCTAGGTGGTATGTCGGTGGATGCATGAGCCTTGTTCTTGTGAGCAACCTTGTTCCTTTTTGGCATGATTGGATGATCCTTAACCTGCAGACAAGTGTTAGATGCCTTGACAACTTGTTTTGGTTGAGCCTTGATCTCTTTCTTAGTTCTGTTGTTACAGACCCCTGAACCTTCGGGAATTTTCCCAGAACCTCCGGGTTCTGCTGTTCTTGAGGCGCGAGGCTTCCAGACTCCAGAACCTCCACGTTTCTGTCGCGGAACCTCCGAATTCTGGGCAGAAGACATGTACTCATCTTCTTTAAGATCACCATTGCTCACAAACTTGATGCATTCTTGACCTTTGATAATATCCCTTTGGTTAGTCTTGCCACCTTTATAATGACCAAGTCCATCCAAGTTTTCGGGCATTTTTCCTTTCTTGAATTTTACCCTTTCATTCATGCATCCACTAGCTATGATTGAGTTGAGCCTAGCAATTTCCTTTTTCATAGCTTCCATGTTAGCAAGGTTAGTAGCATAAGATTCAAGATTGATATTGCAGCATCTATCACAGCCCTTGCTAGTAGAAGCACTAGAGTCACCCTTTACCTTCGAAGGATGTGAGGTGCTACTCCAAAGGAGACTATATTGCTCCTCAAGCTCTTCATTCCTCGACTTGAGAGAATTACATTGAGCTTGAGAGGCAGCAAGGTCTTCCTTGAGAGTAGCTATGATGCTCTCTGCTTGGCTAACTTCCAAACGTAAAGCCTCAAGCTCACTTCTTTCGGATGTAAGAATGTCTTGGGTTTTCTCTAGTTCCACTACTAACTTAGCCATAAAGTCTCTAGATTACTTATCCATCTCACTAACAAGTTGGTTTACTTCTTCATCACTAGATTCATCACTAGAGTCCATTTCCGACTCGTCACTAGGTGGAGGAGAGGGTTTTGAGTTCGTTTTTACCTTCTCACCCTTGGCCATGAGGCAATGAATGGATGAGCTCTCTTCATCATCGGTCAAGTTGTTGAACAATCTTGAGGTAGAGGGAAGCTTCTTGATAGCCATGGTTGCAACTTTCTTCCCTTCTCCTTCACTAGAGCTCTCATCTTCGGAATTCCATTCATAACCAATGTGTGCTTCTCCACCATAGTTTCTTCTCTTGTGATGTGGCTTTTGATCTTTCTTGTAGCTTCCCTTACCTTTGTCAATCTTGTTCTCTCTCTTCTCATTGGGACAATCCGCAATGAAGTGTTCGGTGCTTCCACAATTGTAGAAAGTTCTCTTTTTCTTGTTGGGGAACCTTCTCTTGGCAAACTTGTAATCTTGCTTTTTCAAGCCCTTCTTGTATGTCTTCATGAACAAGGCTATATCCCCAATCTCAACATGAGGGCTTTCATCTTCATCTTCACTTGAGTCACTTGTAGAGCTCTCTACTTCCACTTTCTTTGATTTTGACTTGGAAGGCTTGGATGAAGTAGAATGCTTGGATGAAGTAGTAGACTTGCTTGAATTGTTGGCATGGAGAGCAACATCTTTGACCTTCAAGTTGTTCAACTTAGCTTCTAGCTCACCAATCTTCTTTCTATGTTGGATTTCCTTGTCCATAAGCTCATGAGTAAGAATTCTCCCAAGAACATCATTTGGAGAGAACTCCTCAAATCTCTTCTCTCTAATCAAGGTGACTAAAGTAGGATTTCTTGGAGCAAAAGCCTCCAACATCACTTTCACGACATAGTGGTCATCCAACTCATCACCACCTATACCTCTTATTTTCCCAACTATGACCATCAATCTATCAAACATTTCTTGTGGCCCTTCTCCATCAAAGATAGTGAACCTATTAAGCTCGGCCATCAATATGTTGATCTTTGACTTCTTAACCTTGTCAACACCATCATGAGCAATGAGGAGGGTGTCCCAAATCTCTTTGGCAATCTCTAGTCCATTGACCCGATTGTACTCTTGAGCACTCAAGGCACTAAGGAGTATGCTTGTAGCTTGAGCATATCTCTTAATGTTGCGGCGATCACGTGGGGTGAGGTTTCCAAAGTCTTTGGGATCATCAAAACCTACACACACAATGTTCCACAACTCCAAACTCAACCCGGTTAGATAAGCTTTCATCATATGCTTCCATTTTGCAAAATTGGTCCCATCAAATTAGGGCAACTTGCCAACGGGTATAGTAACATCATCCTTAGACTTAGTCTCCAAAGAATCATAGTTAAAGGATACGCTTTTATAATCATTCTTGGACTTGGCCTTAGGTTTGGGCTTGAGTGCTCTCTTGGGAATTCTTGTGCTGTAGTACTCATCATTGTAACGACCCGCCTCCCCGAGGCCGGGCCCGCCTACGCCTGGCAGCTCTCTAGGACCCCAAGAATATCCCCACAGACCAACATATGTCTTTTCTGCGCACTTTGTCCTCACTCATGCGCACCCGGGAAGGACTTCCCGGTCGGTCACCCATCGCTCCAAGCCAAGCACGCTTAACTTTAGAGTTTTTTGTGATGGGCTTCCGGAAAAGAAATTGCAACTTATTAGTATGAGTATCCTTATCAATCCTATTAAGCCTTGGGCTGGGATGTCACATACACCCCCCTTAGAAGATCGACGTCCTCGTCGATCAACCCCAAGCCAGGAACGTCCTCTCTTGGCCACGTCCGTGGGTCCAGTGCCAGCGCATATGCCATGCTGTGCGACCACTCAGGGCCCACACCAGCCATGCACACCATGCTTGCGCAACTGCGACCACACGCGCCCGTGAAATCGCGAGAGTCTACTCTGATACCATTGGTAACGACCCGCCTCCCCGAGGTCGGGCCCGCCTACGCCTGGCAGCTCTCTAGGACCCCAAGAATATTCCCACAGACCAACACATGTCTTTTATGCGCACTTTGTCCTCACTCATGCGCACCCGGGAAGGACTTCCCGATCGGTCACCCATCGCTCTAAGCCAAGCACGCTTAACTTTGGAGTTTTTTGTGATGGGCTTCCAGAAAAGAAATTGCAACTTATTGGTATGAGTATCCTTATCAATCCTATTAAGCCTTGGGCTGGGATGTCACAATCATCCCCATCTCCATTCTCACTAGATGAAGATGATGATGAGGATGATGAAGATGGTGATGGAGATGGTGAAAGTGTTCTCTTTCTTCTCTTCTTTTCCTCCTTCTTCTTTTTCTTCTTCTTTTCTTGCTTGTTGTCCTCTTTCTTCTTTTCATCTTCTTTCTCTTTCTTCTTGTCCTCTTTCTTGCTTTTCTTGCCGTTGTCCTTAGAGCTTTCCTTGACTGTCTTTTTGAGTTTGTCGAACTTCTCTTGGGATGATGTGTTGCCTACCTCCGAAGCATCACCATCAACTTCACTTGGTATGTCTTCAAACTCCTCTTCCTCTTGCTTGTCATCACCACTTGCCATATCCTCACACGGTTAAGTGTTAGCGAGGATAACCCGCTCTGATACCAATTGAAAGGATTGATGCAAGTGGCCTAGAGGGGGGTGAATAGGCCTGCAAAACAGATTTAAACTTTTCTTCGAAGTTCACTGTCAGACCGCGGAACCTCCGCGAAATTTCGCTGAACCTCCGGGAAAATTCACTGGACAGACAGACTGCTGAACCTCTGGGAATTTTCGCGGAGCTTCAGGGAAAACAAACCTGCACTGAAAAGTTGTGGATAACAAGATGAAAACTAGATCTAAGACTAGGGAAAGGTTGGTTAGACAAGCAATTCAAGATAAGAACACTAAGCAACCTTTAGAACACCCTAAACAAGTAGATCTAAGCAAACCCTAAAGAGGCAAGCTACTAACAACCAAGAACAAGCTATGCAAGATGTATATATGAAAGGAACAAGCACAAGACACCGATTTATCCCGTGGTTCAGCTCACCACAAAGGTTGGCTTACATCCACGTTGTTGAGGTTAGCCACAAAGGCTATGGAATCTCACTAGATCCACTCCTCTCTCACACCCATCACCAAGGCAATAGGAGGAGGGTTTCCACTAAGCACAAAGGGGGTAATACAAACTTCTTGGAGCTTCCACACGAAGATTGGAGAGCTTCCAAGCAACCTCTAGCCGTCTAGGAGCCAAGCTCCAAGAGTAAAAGATCCACCAAGGAGCTAGGGTTTCACCAAGTGCACAAGAATGCTAGAGAGGAGTGATTTTGGCTCAATCTCACAAGAAATCACACTAGACTTGAATGCAAGGTTGGATTTTGGATTCAAGTAGGTGGGAGTCAATGCTAGGTGAGAGAAGATCTTGGGGAGGTGTCTCAGCCGCAGGGAGGAAGGAGAGGACCGTTGGAGCTCGAGGGGGTATTTAACTGGTCGGCCTCAGATCTGTAACGGTTAGTTGCTGAAACGCGGAACCTCCGCGAATTTTCGTGGAACCTCCGCGAACTGCAACTTTTACAGCAGAGCTACCCTGAAAGGCTGAAGAGGCAAGGCTTGTTTGTGGCTGTGTTCTTAGGTATTTGTGAAGGAAAAACATGCACTTGGTTCCACTCTTGCCACAATTAGAATCTCTCTTGATAGTACGGCTTGTCCTATACTCAATTTCAAAATAGAAACTTAAATAAAACGTCATCTTGAACCATGGGAAGCCTTTCTTTAAATGAGGGGTCTCACTTCATCTTCTTTTGCACTTATGTGAATATACCATGCTGCATACATACTCAAGAGCTCATTAGTTCTTTAATTGTGTGGTCAACATCACCAAAACCCACTTAGGGTTTGATTTCATTTACAGTGTCGCGTATCACAGATGCACTGTGTGGTCACGGGACTTGCCTCCAAGTAGAACTGTAGTCACTGCCCGCAAAGGACAAGGGCTGCCAGGACGTTGTCAGGTAGGGGATAGACGCGACGATGCATCCACGGGCAAACAGGGACCTTGCTCGTCACGTGGTAACAGTCATCCGATAAAGACGCCACGCCAGGCTGGGTTGCAGATAAGATCCAAGACCGTGCGCCACGGCTATAAATAGGTGACCACGCCATAGAGCTCACCACTTGAGCCAACCAAGAGAACCATGTCAAAGTTGCTTAGTAATTTTTAAGTGCCTTGGGCTTGTATTTGTCCACCAGAGCGTAGAGCGAGGCCACCAGCATCTGGAGGTAGAAGAATGCTTGCGAAGTTAGGAGAACTCCATCAGCCGCTTCACCCGCGCCCAGCAAGGAATCCAGGTGCAGCATGGGGCAGTACATGCCTTGACAGACCTTGTGAGCGGAGGCCTGAGGCCATGCTGGAGATTACCGTGCTGCACCGGGAAAGGCCCGAGGTGATGCTGGCTCAATTTGAAATCTTATGGGGAAACCCTAATGTAGATAAGGGTGCCACAGGAAACCTTCTGGGGCTGGAGTAGGGGTGGCTGTGTGGTAGCTGCGACCTCGGCGGCGGTGGAGGTCTCCAGGTAGGTCCTGAAGCTAGAAGAAAGCTTGCGACGTGCTTCATCAGTCTAGGTTGCGTCGCAGACATTATGTAAGGTAGAACAGGACCTTTAACATGTTTGTATCTTGTAATTGGCCATGAGCCAAAATTGGTTGTAGCTTACGAAGCTTTTATACACATGTTTGCGTGGCAAACAGTGCGTCTTGAGTATTGTGTTGAGGCGCTCGGGTGGCAATGGCATGGCCAGGGTCCCAGCGGAGCTGTAACAGCGCGCCGACCTTCAGAAGGCCATAGAAATCGACGAGAAACCCGTGCCGACCTGAGTCAACACGGCCATTGTGCAGTGACACAACGCAGGGCGTCAACCTGAGAGCTGTAGGTCTTGATTGACCTAGAAGGCAGCAAGGCCTCAGCGAGGAGCTATAGTCCAGACCAGGAGGTCGAAGCAGAAGACGAGCTGTCAAAACGTAGGATAGCCGACCTGGCATGATCAGGTGAAGTAGAGTAACTCACGAGACCTTTAGAAAGGCCGTAATGCCAACCGTAGGTAGGTCGAGCAGAGGTGTAGTGAATGCAGGCTTCCAGTAGGTCGATGTGACGTAGAAGAAGAGGGTGTCGCAAGACGCACTCGTGTAGTAGCCCCCGAGCAGTAAAGCAACCAGAATGGTCGGTTTGCTGCACCAGAAGAGAAAGAGAACCTACGGCCTTCTGAAGTGGACGACGAAGACGCTGGGAGGTCTGGCAACCTGAAGTGGACGACAACAGAGACGCCGGGAGGTGCGTAGACCTACAGAGCGCAACGAGGGAGCCGCAGGGAGGTCTGTAGACCTACAGCGGGCGACGACGGAGACGCCGGGAGGTCCGTAGACCTACAGAGGGCAACGAGGGAGCCGTCTAGAGGTCCGTAGACCTACAGCGGGCGACGACAGAGACGCCGGGAGGTCCGTAGACCTACAGACGGCGACGACGGAGCCGCCGGGAGGTCCGTAGACCTACAGCGGGCGACGAGGGAGCCGCCGGGAGGTCCGTAGACCTACGCGGGCGACGAGGGAGCCGCCGGGAGGTCCGTAGACCTATAGCGGGTGACGAGGGAGCCACCGGGAGGTCCGTAGACCTACAGCGGGTGACGAGGGAGCCGCCAGGAGGTCCGTAGACCTACAGCGGGTGATGTGACGCCCCAGGTTTTTAATTAGCATCATTAGTGCTAATGCCCGAATCAACCGAGTCAAACACTGTTGACATTGGTCAAACCTTGGTCAACCTGGGTCATCACCTCGAAAACCTCGTCAACAATCACTAATGACCCTCTTAATCAAGTCCACACACCCTTGTGGTCAAACCCTAGTCAACCCTTGGTCAAAACCCCGGTCAAACCCCTATGTCTTTGAACTTCCTCCAGAACTTTTGCCGCGTTCTCCAAATTTCACCTAAACACTTCAAAATCTCCCAATATAAAAGTTGTCCAGTTTTTCGAGGGACACAACTTTGCTTTTGGGTGGCATTTCAAATTTTGAGTGTAGAAGGGGGGAAAACTTGGTCAACTGCAGCTTTTACTATTCATCAGTGCTATGAAAAACAGCAACTTTGCCTGCAGTTCATGCTCAAACGGTTGATCCAAACATAGGTCGGCCTTTGAGAAAAATACTCTCCTATAGATGCTCTACAACTTTCGTATTCAAAGTTTTTGAAGTTCGGTTTGAATTTTTCGAGCATTCCACGGTCGAACAGGGCTAGACGCGTTGGTTTCGGGCGACGTCGCGCACGCCGGCGCGTCGGCGCTCCAGAGCGCCGCGCCCATGCGCCGCGTGGCGCCCCTGCCATCCTCGACGTCCGGGCCCCCACCGACCCGCGCGCCCCGAGGCCGCACGCGGACCGAGCCCCTGGGAGCCGCCCCCGCGGCGTGTCACGCCCCTGCGCCGCCCGCGCCGGACACCGGCCGCGCCGCACGCCGACGCCGCACGCCTCCCCGCGACGGCCGGACCCCCCTCGTCCCTCGTGATCATTTCAAAGCACCGTGCACGTCGCCTATAAAAGGCACGGCCGTTCCCCGCGCGTGTACGCCCCGTTCCACCTCCCTGAGCTCGCCGCCGCCCCGCCATTGGTGGCCGCAAGCCGAGCTCCGCCTCCCGGGCGCAAACCTCGCCACCTGACCACTCCAGTACCTCCACCATATCACCCTCGAGCTCTAGCAATCACGTGTTGGCTAGCCCCGCCGGTCTCCTCGCCGGAATTGCCACCGCAGCGGCCGCCGCCGCCTTGCGCCGCCGAGCGAGCTCGCCGAAGCCGCTTCCACCCCAACTCCGGCCACCAGGAGAACCACGGTGAGCCCCTAGCCCTCCTCCGCCCCATCCCCGGCCGAGAGCGCCGCCGGCCTCGCCGAAATCCGGCAAGCCGCGCCGCCGGCTGCCCCCGAGGACCAAATTGCAAGGCTTCAAATCTTTCCAGGGGTTTAAATGCGAACCAAGGGCATATGTGTAAGAACAGGAAAACTTCCAGGGACCCCTGTGTAGTTTGAATCTTAAATAGTGGTGGCAGTTTGCTGATTCTTGTAAAATCTGTAGAAAATCGTAGAAAAAACAGAAAGATGCAAACTCAATTTTGTTCGATTCCTGGTGAAAAACCCTACAACATTTGTAAAGCATGACCATCCTTTTTCTTAAAAGTTTTTGCATGAAAAATAGAATACTGATAAAACTAGATCTGTTGTTTCTCAAAATCTAAAGATTCTTTATAGCTGAATTTTGGATATGTTGTGTGTTATGTCATTCCTACCTTCTATACCAAAAATTGCACAAAGTTATGAAGCAGATCTTTTATTATGAATTGTTTTGTATTTATGCTGAATTGGTCTAAATGATTTGTGTAGCTAAAAAACATTTATATTTTTGTGTTCAACTTCTGCATGTGATCTTGCTATGCCTAAATGCATCTATGGTGAATTAATTACAATTTTATATCTGTCAGAAATATTTAATCTTGTTTTATACCTAATTTTCTTTGTAAATGCATAGCTCAAGATCTATAGTAGCTCTAGGTGTATATGTTGCATGCCTAGCTTAGATTTGAACCAGATACCATGTGTGAGAAAGTTGGGATCCATTTGATGCTTATTTATTTTTATATGTATTATCATGTTTTGGTAGCTAGCTTTTGTTATTTTTGGTATATTTAATTTCATAGCTCTCCTAAGTGTGCATGTGTGTGCAGTGGCCTTGTTTTGATTTGTAATGCTTCATAAAACACCCCACTGAATTTTATGAATTTATTTTATGAATAAAAGCTAAAGAAGCTATATTAAGCTTAATAGTAAAGTAAATTGGAAAATCACCAACTACACACCTAGTGATCTTATGTGTGTGATGTAAATCATGCTAAGAAGCTAAGTGACACACCCTTGCTGTTTTGTAATTTTAAATTAATTCATTTACATAAATGTGTACACAGTCACTATCAAAAAGAATGATTAATAAAGAACCCCATATTGTCCCTTTAATGGAAGAGTATGCTAAATGTGTGTTATCTAGGTGAATGTGGTCAACCATGCACCCCTGGTTGCCACATGTAGTTTGTAATTAATTAAATTAAAAACCGTCAATTAAATCTTGCATTGCATCCTCGTGTAGATCTCCCCGACGGTAGATATACGCTCGTGCCGGAAGGAGGAGGCGAAGGTGTTGTCGGTGAGCTGCAGTGCGTGGACGTAGCTCAAGACCTGGACCAAAGTCCAGAAGGACCCAAGGCCAACCTTGCCAGCGAAGGCAAGCCCCAGATCATTAACCCCTGTCTTTTAAAAATTATGCAATTATCTTTGCTATGTTTGTGCATTTACATTTCAGGAGTTGAATTGAAACCCTAGATGCATGATCCCTAGGTACCTATGCTCTTTTACTAGTATGCTAGGTCGATAGCTGCTATGCTATAGGACCGGTACAAGTCGAGTGATGTTCGTCACTCGCGAGAATAGGTTCTTATGTTGGAATCATAAGATCTTTATAAATGGATTGCTCATGTGGTAAGAGCATGGGATTGGGCTCCGGTCCAGTGGCGTTCATGGGCTAAGCTTTTGAACGTACTAAGCACTTGTCGAGAATGGGACCGGTAAGCCTAGTACCTTAATGAGACGGTGCGGGAACTTACTATTACTAATCTCGAGTAATCACCTGCCCGGCTAGCTACCGGGAGAGGGGGGTACATGTGTGAAGCTGGGTGCCTTGCGGGGTACGCCAGATAGCCGTGTACCTGGGACAGTAAGATTCGATCCCAAGCCGAGGACTTTTGGGAATCGCCTGGTGGTTGTCCATGTGAGGGCACCCTACCGTGTGTTTAGGTTTACCTTGCAAGGTTATAAATCAATCGATTGTCAGCCTCTCACCGTTATCTGAGACTGCTTAATCAACTGGCCATGATATCCCTTAATGATGGAACTTGGTGAAGTTTACTGCTTGAATTAATTGTATTGTACAATTCTTGATTGATTTAGTTGGCATACTTAGAAATGATAACCAACTAGAACTTGTGCTAAAATATTGAAAGTAAGGACATACTCTTTATTGCTTTTCGGCAAAAGAACTCCACCGGCCAAAAAGCCTCTCATGTCTAGAGTGTGGTGATGTAGTTATCACCCGACGGTTAAGTCTTGATTAGTATTAGTATACTCAGCCTTGCTTTTAAAATGTTGTTGCAGGTGTTGTTTGACCTGGTGAGATTCCACCCGGCTGGGAGCTGGAATGGGTGGATGACGACGAGGGATGGCATCACGGATGGCCTCCTGTGATGTTGATCGTGCGCTAGTTTATTTTATTCTGCTGTTTTCAAACTCTGAACCTTTACTCCTGTCATGAACAATGGTTTGTAATAATTAAACCCTTAGGGGTAATTTGGATTTAATTTGTGTTTGTACTCTGGACTCGCCTTCGTGTGAGTTTTAATGCATATGTTCGATCCTCTGTGTGAATTCCAAGTGATTTACCGGGTGTTAACCCGGCAACTAACGACAGGATGATACTTTACTGTCGCTTAATGGCCAAAGTGGATTGGTTTAGGCGATAGTACGGTATTTTCCAGGGCGGGTTGTCACAGCTGGCATCAGAGCAATTATATGCACCAGAGTTAATTAGCAACCTTAATCACTGGTTTTTGAATAAAATTGCCAAGATTGTTTGGATTTGCAAAATGCGTTGGTCCGTTAAGGATGGATTTAGACCGAGAGGCCCTAGATGGAAGTTTTGGGTTCTTTTAGGTGGCTTAAAAATCTATGGTTTATTTTGCTAACTTCCAGCATATTTTATTCTTGTCAGAACTTACTTTATGTACAACCATACTAGTTCATCACGTTCTGCCATACGTGGTGGTGCCATAGGAAAGTCCTGTGAGGGATGGATGGGACCTATTCCAATGGGAACCCACGTCGCGTCTGCGTCTCGTCACGTTTTGCCATACGTGGTGGTACCGCATGGAAGTCATGTGAGGGATGGATGGGACCTAATCCAAAGGGAACCCACCGTCGCGTCTGTGTCTCGCCACGTTTTGCCATACGTGGACGTTCCGCATTGTGAAGATGCGAGGCAAGGATACACTCCATTCAAACGGAGGGTGTCCGAGGTTGGACGCTGTCCATGCAGCGGCTTGACGCATGGATACCGTTTCTATAGTGAACGGTAATGTATGTGGACGCTTTCGTGAGTGCTGGCACGAAAGGTTCAATGTGTTCTGTGATCTTCTGCAGGTACACTAACCACGTTTCGTAAGTCGCTAAGTGAGCACCGACTAGTTCTCGACTAGTTATTATAGGGAGAACGTGTATATGCCTTGCCACCGGCACTAACTTCGATTTTTGGCTTGATTGCCTTGTGAGGACAAATAGAACGTCTTGCATCATGTTAAAAATTGTGGAAACTTAAAACTGAACCCTGTTTGTTTTATGTGCTCTCTAAGGTGAAATTTTGCTAGTGTGCTTTTCTTGCATAGCCTCTCATGCATAGATGTGTTGCTGTCCAAAAATCTGTTGTGGCTGTTTGCTTAGGTCTTTGCACCTTGTTCAAGAATCAACTTGCCTAGGTGATCTCTACCAAAGTTGCTCCATATCTAATCTAGTTTCTGCTCGCAAAAGTTCGCGGTCATAGATTTTGTATATCTCAAGTGATGCTCAGTTCCGCGAACCTCTGTCCTGCTGTTTTTCTGGGAAATCCCCTCAGAAATCTTGCTTAGTTAAGCACCTTCCTAGCCTTCCTAGATCAATCTTTGTTTACCAAAACTGTGCCTCATAACCTTGCTGAGTTGGTACAAAAATTTGGGAATTTTTGGGGCTCTGGGTTTTAAGTTATGAATTTTTGTCACAACGGCCAGAACTTTATGTCATTATGTATGTATACTCGTTTCGAGTTCTAACATACAATTGTACCTTGTACACATGACTACCCCAGTTTTGCCTAGCATGAGAAAAGAACTTTTTGATTCTACCGTGTCAGTTGGGTAATGTCTTGATCTTAGAGTTCAATCGTCAGTTGTGATCTTCTCCTATCAACATGTATCCCTTCCAAACCCCCTTGTGTTTATGCATGTTGGAGCACTAAACTACTCTTTGTATTGATATCCTTGTCATGATTACTTCGATCTTTCAATCATGAACTTATTCTTCTTGGTCTTGCTCACAACATTTTGAAAAAAAAATGTCACTTGTTGGGTATGCATTTGCATAGCACGTGCATTGGGAACCTTGGGTGAACTAACGTGCATACGCATGGAAGATTTCAATACTCCTACTCTATCCTTCTTATGATTGGTGATGTTGTTGCCCCATAACCAAAGGTGCCGCGACGGAACCTAGGGCATCATGTGCGTTGTAGCCATATGATTACCACTAGGAGCGTGCTAGGTATCTTGGTTGTGAGAATGCGACTCGCCACACATATACTCCTTCTCAACTCTGTGATTGGCATCTCCATCACTGACTCTTTCCGTGGGTAACCGAGCCCTGCTAACATGCATCATGAGCACCATACCGCATGAGCATGTGCATCATGCCTTCATAAGCATGTGCATCACACCCAATTTTAAAATCATTGCACCGTAATGTAACGAGTCGATACCACCCAAATTCACAAGTTAAAAAAAACATGTGAGCAAGATTGTTCTGAAATTCCCATACTACCTTGTCTTCCATACATTTCCTATCTTTTATTCGTAAGCCATTCCTTGCGAATGCCCGCTATGAATTCATCTTCCTAGACTGTTCTTATGAACCACTCAATCGAGTATGGGGAACTTTTTTGACCCATAAATCACATCTGTGCTTCGTCCAAAAGGGAATTACGGAAATCTTTTACTAGCCTTCCTTTTCTTCATGGAAATCCGTTTGGTAATCACTTTTCGACTTGGTCTCCTATTGTCCATTCTCAATGTTCTCGTAACATCAGATCGAATCGACCGGCTAAGTTGAGTAGTAGAAGTAAAGTTTTCTTGAGCAATCAAGGTTCTCTAAAAGTCAAGGCATGAGAATCCTCCATCGCTTATCCGTCCATGATCCGTGATCATACCCTCCGAATTCTAGGAGTCGAGAAACAAGCAAACGAAGCTACGACATCGGCAAGATCGACCAGCTCCTCGAAAATGAAACTCGCTCTCAAGCTGAGATGTTAGAAGAACGAATGGGAAAGAAGTTCCGCTTCGCCAATAAGAATACCCATGAGTCTTCACAACCCTCTTCATCTGGACACTGGGGAGTGACCCCGTCCCAGAGTAAGCCTTCGGAAAAATTCCAGTACCAGAAGGATCAGCAACAAGTTTCGAAGCCTAAGAAACTTCCGCCCCGCCTTTGCTACAATTGTAGACAACCCGGGCATTATGCAAAGGAGTGCCCGAACCCTAAGAAGGACAAGTCCCAGCAGCAGAATCAGAACCCCGGAGCAGCTAAAGGCAATCACGGCAAGAAGCCGACCTTTCAAGTGAAGCAAGGCCAGCTTAACTTCACGGGTAACATCCCTATCCGAGAACTCCTCCCCTACTTTGTCCTTGGATTTTCGAATCTCGGGACGAGATTCTTTTTAAGGGGGGTAGGCTGTGACGCCCCAGGTTTTTAATTAGCATCATTAGTGCTAATGCCCGAATCAACCGAGTCAAACACTGTTGACATTGGTCAAACCTTGGTCAACCTGGGTCATCACCTCGAAAACCTCGTCAACAATCACTAATGACCCTCTTAATCAAGTCCACACACCCTTGTGGTCAAACCCTAGTCAACCCTTGGTCAAAACCCCGGTCAAACCCCTATGTCTTTGAACTTCCTCCAGAACTTTTGCCGCGTTCTCCAAATTTCACCTAAACACTTCAAAATCTCCCAATATAAAAGTTGTCTAGTTTTTCGAGGGACACAACTTTGCTTTTGGGTGGCATTTCAAATTTTGAGTGTAGAAGGCGGGAAAACTTGGTCAACTACAGCTTTTACTATTCATCAACGCCATGAAAAACAGCAACTTTGCCTGCAGTTCATGCTCAAACGGTTGATCCAAACATAGGTCGGCCTTTGAGAAAAATACTCTCCTATAGATGCTCTACAACTTTCGTATTCAAAGTTTTTGAAGTTCGGTTTGAATTTTTCGAGCATTCGACGGTCGAACAGGGCTAGACGCGTTGGTTTCGGGCAACGTCGCGCACGCCGGCGCGTCGGCGCTCCAGAGCGCCGCGCCCATGCGCCGCGTGGCGCCCCTGCCATCCTCGACGTCCGGGCCCCCACCGACCCGCGCGCCCCGAGGCCGCACGCGGACCGAGCCCCTGGGAGCCGCCCCCGCGGCGTGTCACGCCCCTACGCCGCCCGCGCCGGACCCCGGCCGCCCCGCACGCCTACGCCGGACACCTCCCCGCGACAGCCGGACCCCCCCTCGTCCCTCGTGATCATTTCAAAGCACCGTGCACGTCGCGTATAAAAGGCACGGCCGTTCCCCGCGTGTGTGCGCCCCGTTCCACCTCCTTGAGCTCGCCGCCGCCCCGCCATTGGTGGCCGCAAGCCGAGCTCCGCCTCCCGGGCGCAAACCTTGCCACCTAACCACTCCAGTACCTCCACCACATCACCCTCCAGCTCTAGCAATCACGTGTTGGCTAGCCCCGCCGGTCTCCTCGCCGGAATTGCCACCGCAGCGGCCGCCGCCGCCTTGCGCCGCCGAGCGAGCTCGCCGGAGCCGCTTCCACCCCAACTCCGGCCACCAGGAGAACCACGGTGAGCCCCTAGCCCTCCTCCGCCCCATCCCCGGCCGAGAGCGCAACCGGCCTCGCCGGAATCCGGCAAGCCGCGCCGCCGGCTGCCCCCGAGGACCAAATTGCAAGGCTTCAAATCTTTCCAGGGGTTTAAATGCGAACCAAGGGCATATGTGTAAGAACAGGAAAACTTCCAGGGACCCCTGTGTAGTTTGAATCTTAAATAGTGGTGGCAGTTTGCTGATTCTTGTAAAATCTGTAGAAAATCGTAGAAATATCAGAAAAATGAAAACTCAATTTTTTTGGATTCCTCGTAAAAAACCGTACAACTTCTGTAAAGCATGACCATGCTTTTTCTTAACAGTTTTTGCATGAAAAATAGAAGACTGATAAACCTAGATCTATTGTATCTCAAAATATACAGATGATTTATAGCTGAATTTTGGATATGTTATGTGTTATGTTATGCCTAGATTCTGTACCAAAACGTGCACAAAGTTATGCTGTAGATAGTTTATTATGAATTGTTTTATGTTTATTCTGTATCTGTCTAAATGATTTTTGTAGCTAAAAATAATTAGATTTTTATTTTCAACTTCTGCATGTAATCTTGTTATGCATAAATGCATCTTTTGTTAATTAATCACAATTTTATATCGGTCAGAAATATTTAATATTGTTTTATACCTAATTTTTTTTGTAAATGCATAGCTCAAGATCTATAGTAGCTCTAGGTGTATATGTTGCATGCCTAGCTTAGATTTGAACCAGAGGCCATGTGTGAGAAAGTTGGGATCCATTTGATGCTTATTTATTTTTATATGGATTTATCATGTTTTGGTAGCTAGCTTTTGTTATTTTCGGTATATTTAATTTCATAGCTCTCCTAAGTGTGCATGTGTGTGCAGTGGCCTTGTTTTGATTTGTAATGCTTCATAAAACACCCCACCGGTAAGCCTAGTACCTTAATGAGATGGTGCGGGAACTTACTATTACTAATCTCGAGTAATCACCTGCCCGGCTAGCTACCGGGAGAGGGGGGTACATGTGTGAAGCTGGGTGCCTTGCGGGGTACGCCAGATAGCCGTGTACCCAGGACAGTAAGATTCGATCCCAAGCCGAGGACTTTTGGGAACCACCTGGTGGTTGTCCATGTGAGGGCACCCTACCGTGTGTTTAGGTTTACCTTGCAAGGTTATAAATCAATCGATTGTCGGCCTCTCACCATTATCTGAGACTGCTTAATCAACTGGCCATGATATCCCTTAATGATGGAACTTGGTGAAGTTTACTTCTTGAATTAATTGTATTGTACAATTCTTGATTGAATTAGTTGGCATACTTAGAAATGATAACCAACTGGAACTTGTGCTAAAATATTGAAAGTAAGGACATACTCTTTGTTGCTTTTCAGCAAAAGAACTCCACCGGCCAAAAAGCCTCTTATGTCTAGAGTGTGGTGATGTAGTTATCACCTGACGGTTAAGTCTTGCTGAGTATTAGTATACTCAGCCTTGCTTTTAAAATGTTGTTGCAGGTGTTGTTTGACCTGGTGAGATTCCACCCGGCTGGGAGCTGGAACGGGTGGATGACGACGAGGGATGGCATCACGGACGGCCTCCTGTGATGTTGATCGTGCGCTAGTTTATTTTATTCCGCTGTTTTCAAACTCTGAACCTTTACTCCTGTCATGAACAATGGTTTGTAATAATTAAACCCTTAGGGGTAATTTGGATTTAATTTGTGTTTGTACTCTGGACTCGCCTTCGTGTGAGTTTTAATGCATATGTTCGATCCTCTGTGTGAATTCCAAGTGATTTACCGGGCGTTAACCCGGCAACTAACGACAGGATGATACTTTACTGTCACTTAATGGCCAAAGTGGATTGGTTTAGGTGATAGTACGGTATTTTCCTGGGCGGGTTGTCACAGGTGACGAGGGAGCCGCCGGGAGGTCCGTAGACCTACAGCGGACGACGACGGAGACGCCGGGAGGTCCGTAGACCTAAAGAAGGCGGCGAGCCCCCATGTGTGGAAGCTAGATGAGTCGTGGAAGCGCCGAATCGCCTCCTGCCGCGAGCCAGAGAGGTCCGCTCGGCAACAGGAGACACGTCCAGAGGTCAGAAGTACTCCGGAAGCTGGACAAGGAGCTGGCCCTGTGAAACAAAGTAGATGCAAAGATGGTGTATTAATCTGCACAAATGTGACGAAAATTTGGCCTGGGCCTAAGACATGCTTGCAATGTGTTTTGTTTGAGAAAACATTCCCCTCATCGTGCCATGCGCAAATTATGCGAACTCAAATGCTATGAAGCTGCAAAACATGTCCCCTCCGCTAACCCAACTCAGTGGAGGAACGGCTTACCGACTGCACGGCTCAGCGTGGAGGCTTAGGTGCAGCCGGCGCGCGGAGGGGGGCCTTGGACCCAAGGTCTCACAACCACACAACTTAAGAATGCGCATAATAAGTAAAAGACATTTAAAGGGAGAACGCACAGAAGTTAATTAAGTCCCTCAGGTCTGACGACCCTTAGATTGGAAAGCCAAGCCCCCGAGTGTGTCGAGGTCGGCTACGCCAAGCCCCCGAGCGTGTCGAGGGGGAGGGGAAAAGAACAGGAAAAAGCATGTAGAGCAGGTCGACGAAAGTCGCGGAGACCGAGATGATCACCGTAAGAATATTTAATTAAAACTAGCACTTAGCTTGTGGAGTCGTGGCTGAGGTCGAAAGGTCGTCGTGGTTGGCGACTTGAGCAGGAGCCGTCGAAGGTCGGAAGAGCCAAAGCTGCATCGAGCGTGTCAAGATCGGAATGTCGAGGAGTTCGGCGATGCACCGTTGGAGGTGGGGTAGCCGGCAACGCGACCTGAAGTCGTGCCGACCTGTCAAAGTAGATGGTGTCAAGGTGGCCGAGGAGCTGGCTGCAGGAGTGGTGACGCGTGGTGTAGTAGTCGTCCCGCCGAGGCTGCCGTGAAGTTGCAACGTGTATGAACGAGCTCCGATCCTGGCGACCTGTTGTTGATGCTCGGAGTTGGCCACATTAATGACCAATGCGTGCATCACCTAAGGAGAAATATGAGAGATAGATTAGAATAGCACGTTGCCAAACAATACTCGAGATTGGATTGGAAAGGAAAGAAGAAAAAAAATAGAAGAAAATCTTCCCTGTTGACGTATCGTAGTATTCGTAGATGGATACTGTGGGGTGGATCCTTTCATGCATTGGTCGGGCTGAGCCACGCAGATGAACACGAACAGGATGCGTAGACGTGTTGGTGATGAGGTACGCAACAGTCGGCCACTCTGTCTTCCGTACGGATTGTCGCCGACGACACGCAACGCCTGGCGGCGCGCACTAGGTCGGAGGGACAGATGATTTGCTTGGAGTTTGACGACGAGCGCCATGCCGACCTTGCGAATAGATCACGGGTGTGGGTGGGAGGGCCGCCGGAAAAAAAATTTGCGTGCCGTGAGGGAGTCTTTTGTGTCGTCGCCGAAGATAATCGCCAGAGCGAACTGCCATCACGCTGCACGAAGAGCTCCTGATCACCCCTACCTGGCACGCCAACTGTCAGGGGGATTTCCGTGCTCGTCCTACGTGCAACCATCTACGCTCTTAGTTCTCTGATCCCTCCATTGACCTACAACCGCTTGGGTCGCCCCCTTGCGGATCTGTCCAGGTCTCAACCCCTGACATAACTAGCCTTTATTTGGCCAACTTCCAACGCTTCATATTTATTGTTTTGACCGAACGTTTGAATCGGTCTTTATAAGATGCGAGGTCTCTTTGCCTTTCATTTTGCTTCTTTCATGATGGCTTCTTCTTCTTCTTCTTCCTCTGTGAATCAGGTCAGTTTTTTACACTCCCTCTACTTTTCCGATCCCCTTTTGACATTTCTCCATATCCTCCCCAGTCTCCCAATCACGAAGCCGTGGAAAGAATCTTGACGAATATCAACACCTTTGGTGCGAATCGGCCAACACAGCCGTCCAGGCAAGAACGGGGTCTTCATCTTGGGATTGCCAATGATGAGAAGAAGCTGGAAACTCTTGAGGCCAGGAGAACTGCTCTTCTTCAGGAATTAGACCATGTAGGTGAAGAAATAGCTAGAGTTAGAGTGGAACTAGATAAGGCAAAGAGTCTCCTCGAGTCTTGATGTAATGTACTGTCAGCCGATGTAATCAGCTATCTTCTTATATATGAATGAAATCACTCCCTTCCCTTTTATTGGCATTGATGAATTCTGAATGCGCTATCCTTAGTAATGATTATCCTAATATGCTCGTAGACACTCCTCCACGACCCGATCTGCTCCTTTGCTTGCTATAAAATACAACCTGTTGCTCATGTGACACCAAAACTTTTCTGCCTATGAACAAATCGGTCTTTGTTAAGAATAGGAGGCATGCTCTTCTAAGAGCATTTTCAGGAAGGTGTATTCATCCCCATTCCTTGACAAATTTCTTGTTGAAGTGTTCTTGCATCCAGATGATGCATTGAAGTTTGTCGTTGTTGCTAGCAATGTTGAGAGAGAAGAGTCCCGAAAACTTCCTCTTCTGGGGTACAGAGTGGGGCCGCTCATTTTTATTCAATTCACCTTCAAAGCTCACTCCTAATTTTTTGGGAAACGCATCACTGCATGACTGCCAATCATTTAGTCTGAAGCTTTCACGGGGAGATTGTTTCTCTTTTGACCAAAACATACACCTTTTATTTAGCCTTTTTCAATTCCCTCTTGTAGCTATCCCTTCCTGCTTCCTGGGGCTATAAATAGGCTTGAAGCTCGATGGAGAGAAACACACTTCTCAGCCATGGCGCACAAATTAGATCTGATAGGTTGTAGGCTCCTGTTGTATGACTGTCTCCTCTTCCTTTCTCCTTTTTATAGCTAGAAGAATTCTTGGGAAGTAGTGTAGCAACACCTCTTTCTCTTCAACCCCTTTTGAAAAGCCAGAAGGCATTTGGGACGTGACAGGCCGGTGTTGAAATTTGTTGATCAGCATCTGGGACGTGACAGGCCGGCGTGGCTTTATGTCTTCTTCTTAAGCAGCAACCTTTTCCTTTAACAT
The DNA here is from genome assembly GCA_036936925.1 of Cenchrus fungigraminus. Lineage (NCBI taxonomy): Eukaryota > Viridiplantae > Streptophyta > Magnoliopsida > Poales > Poaceae > Cenchrus > Cenchrus fungigraminus. The sequence continues at coordinate 31,019,150 of CM072778.1, read as the reverse complement.
CTGCAGCGGTTGCTTGTACCTTGGGATCAACAGCTCCTTTATTTTGAGCTGGTTCCGACGTCAGCAACTTAACACGTGATGTGTCTTTGCTAGACACTTCAACTATATTAGTTGGGAAGGGGTGCTGATCAATCTTCATCGGCTTTTCAGCTTTGGTAGGTGTTTCAAATTTAAGCTTTCCCTGCTCAATAGCTGATTGAATCTGCTGTCTAAAGATCTTGCAATCATTGGTGTCATGAGACGTTGCATTATGCCATTTGCAATACTTCATCCTTTTGAGTTCTTCTGCAGATGGTAAGGTATGGAACTGGGAGAGTTTGATCTGCCCGTGCTGAAGCAACAGATCAAATATCTTATCGGCCTTAGTGATATGAAAGCCGAATCTTTCTGGTTCTTTTTACTGAAGGGACAGGATACAGTCTTTTTGCCTTTAACCCATTCTGCAAGTCCTATCATATTTTCTTCATCTTCCAAGCCAGAGCAATCTACATAAGAGACCTTCTTTTGGAAATTCCTCCTAGGCTCATAGGACTTTGCAGTCTCTTGACTCATCCGACTGATTAACTGGCTGAGACTCTCGAAGTCGTGTGATGCATATTTCTCCCTCAAGGTTGGCAAGAGCCCTTGGAATGCTAACTCAGCCAGCTGTTTGTCTCCTAGATTCAGGCTGTAACATTTGTTTCTGACTTCTCTGAACCTTTGAACAAATCCAGCAACAGTTTCATCGTTCCTTTGCTTGAGTCTGGTCAGATCAGTAATCTTCATCTCATGAATGCCAAAGAAGAAATAATTGTGGAACTACTGTTCCAAATCAGACCACTTGATAATGGAGTTGGCCGGAAGTGAAGTGAACCACGAAAATGCTGGCCCTGAGAGAGATGAAGAGAACAACCGTATCCTGAGTGCATCAATAGTCCCTGCTTCTCCACACTGTATGATGAATCGAGTGATATGCTCCATTGTGGATGTATCATCTTGCCCAGAGAATTTGGTGAAATATGGCACCTTGAATCTTGGAGGGAAAGGTATCTGATCATAGCCAGATGGATACGGTGTTCTATACATGTAGATTTGCTGCTTAGGCTTTATCCCAAATTGCTTCTGCAGCGTCTCTGAAAGATGGTCAATCGACTCTTCCTTCAGATGAGATTTTAACTCAGCAAATATTTGTTCTATCGCCTGTATGTCAGCCGATGGAGTTTCTAAAGGTTGTTCTTCAAGAGGCCTTGATTGTGGATTTGGCACTTCTGTCGAAACCCTCACTCCAGAAGAACCTTGCGTATTTGATTGACTCATTACAGGTGGAATCTGTCCGATCGGCTGTCTAGCTGATGGAGTTGGTTGACGCAGGTTCAACTGGCCCGAGCCGGCCAATTAATTCAGAAGCATCTGCATTGTCTGTACAGGATCCATCTGCTATGGTTGTGCTGCTGGTTGCCTTGTCACCCCTTGATTGATGGGCTGCTGTTGACGGCTGTTAAGTACCACTTTTATGCCATCAATTCTTACATAATATAAATGAAAAGTGATCATCAACACTAGAATAGGGCTTTATACTGACAATTTCCACAAGTGTTGGTGTTTCTATCTTTTGTTGCAGGACACATCAAAATACGCATGAAATGATATAGTTGAGAGCAAGTAAACCAATGGCATAGATATGGCATCATCATAAACAACCTCAAATGCCAAATTGGTCTGCACCATTTCGACAGGCTCGTCGAGATGATCGAAACGGATATATCATTTGCATACATCGGAGCCCGGATGAGAGAGATATATGCACAGGACATCATGTGGGTCCGGTGGGACCCACATCAGGCCACGTGGTGACGTGCTGGCACACAGGATGCCATGTGTCCATGACACCTCATCAATCCAAGAGAAGCACTTCCCGACGAATCAGACGCCGCCACGTGTTCAGCACAAGGATTGAACGGCCCACAACCCGAGCAACCCGCCTCCAACCGACCCATACATCGGGAACCGACCTTGGGACCCACCTAGCAGTCACCCAGACGAAAGGCGGCGCGAACGGAGCCAACCCGGGATCGGCCGACCCCACAGGTTGGCCGACCCCACTCTAAGGCGGTTCGCGCCCATCTTCCATGTGTCATCTCCTCGGTGGATCCTAAGCGCATTCCGGGGGTGCTTGGGGTGTTCTCGCGCGGTGACCCGGGCCTATATATAGAAGGGGAGGGGGTAAGAAATGAGAGACACACTTCACCACCCATCCAAGCCTCCTCTCCCAGAGAGAGTGCTAGAGTAGAGAGAGAGAGAGGCATGTGCCTCTCCATGTCATTGTTCTTCATTTAGACTAAAGTGAGTATCTTTGTATTTTCTATTTAGTCTAAAGTGTGTTCATACTTTTATGATATGTTCTTGTGTTCTTTATGCGTTCTTGATTTAGAGGCTTGTGTTCTTCGTGAACACACCCCTTTGATCCTGTTGCATAGGTTCATAAGCTTTCATACTCGTTTGTATGCGCGTTCGTCTTTTAGAATAAAGTGGATATTCATGCATGTTCAATTAGACTAAAGTGGCATTCGAGATTCCTTTCTAATAGTTTATTCTAGGTTGCATGAGTAGCCTTTTTCCCCTGCTAGTGCTAGATCCTGGGTTTATACGTTCGTCTGCTGCAAGTCGTCCGTATATGTTGGATGCCTAGTACGGGACCGAGTGCTCTCTCGTATGCCGTCAGCATAAGCTAGTAGTGCCTATAGTTGAGTGAGATCAGTTCTCCTCCTTGCGGGTTCGTCGCTCTATATTTAATATAGAGTGCCGTAGGTTGCTACGCACCGCGGGATAGCATAGTCAGGCTACGGTAGTAATCAGTAGCATAGACGTGGTGTCTAGGCTAAGGGTTATCCTTCGTTTGCCCTATATCCCACGGATTGGTAGAGGTAGATCGCAGGTGGTGACAGCCCTGTTGATCCTTTGAAATCCCCCACGTTCAGATATAGTGCAGGTTGAGGTTTGTCTTAGATCCGTAGGCCGGAGTCTCCTGACAGATCAGGGGTTAGCCGGTGCCCGAAGCAAGTTTTTGAGAGATCGAACTTTAACCTCATCTGTAGAGCTCTCCATAGGAATCCTCTCTCTATCCTTACCTCTTATCTGGGTGTGTCCTTGGACTGACTATACGAAGTTAGTACACACACGTTCCCATGGATTCGATACCCTTGGAATACTCTGAGGTGAAAGCTACAACGGTATCCGTGTGCTTGCGAATTTATTTCGTGTGTCGCTAAAATACCCAACAAGCTTTCTGGCGCCGTTGCCGGGGAACAGTTGCTGTATCTATCTTCGTACCCAGTGGTCCTCGTATCTTTTGTTTTTCTTTATTTCTACCTTTACCCCCGTTACCCATGGAGAGGCCATCCTTTTACGACCTCTCCGCCTCAACTTATGAGTTCAATGACCCATCAACTTCCACATCCGACCATGAACTTCATTTCCACATTATGGGCATGGTTCAGGATCGACCCTTCTTTGGAGCGATCAATGAAGACCCCTACTTTCATTTGGAAGAATTCGAGGAACTGTGTTCGCGTCTGGTTCTCCCAGGCATGACACAGGAATCCATAAGGTGGAAGTTGTTCCCCCTCTCTCTGTCAGAAAGGGCGGAGCAATGGTACACTGACACTGTAAAAAGTGTAAATGGTGATTGGGGCAAACTTCGAGATAACTTTTGCAACTCATTCTCTCTCGTGGAGAGGACGGTGCAATGGTATACTCATATGGCCTCTCTCCCAGGGGATATTCTCGAGTTCGAACAATTAGAGGAGGAGTCTATAGGAGCAGCGTGGGCTAGGTTCAGACGCCTTTGTGCATCTGGACTCGGCTCATTTCTACCCGATGATGTCTTGCTTTACGCATTTTGCATGAGTATAGACATGGACGCTGCCCAAGATCTTGACATCGCTGCCGGAGGTTCGTTTGCACACAAAACTCTAGTGGAAGGAAGAGCAATCCTAGACAGCTTCTTAGAAAACTCTTTCTTCCCTACCGACCATAACAAACCCCACCAGGAATCAGATTCGATCCACGAGAGTCTCTCAACATCCGAATCCGAGCCCACATCCCAAGATTCGTCTGTTGAGCCCTCTCCCGAACCAAGAATAATAGAGGAAGAAGAAATTCAGCCTCCAAAGTTCCTCTATCGATTCGAGGATGACCCTTTTGAAAATCTCAAAAACACCTTGAATTGCTTAGATGTCCAACTAGGGAAGGAGCCCTCTTCTGTCCAAATCCAACCAGCTAGAAATCTTTTGACAGAACCTTCCCCTAGGCCTATGATACCTCCTTTGCCTCCCGATCCTCCAAATGCAACATCTATCATGGAGGCCATGGAAAAGAAGTGGTCGACTGGAGTGGGCAACTTTTCCGAAGCACTTTGGATTAGCTCACCCTCTACGATCATTTCTTGTTCTATAAGGGGAATTATCGTAGAAGCCCATCGCAACCCCACTATGGAGGTTAATGTCATTCCATGGCACATAGCATACACTTTGTTGGGCAACGTTACGCTAAGACCATCCGACATACTCCTCAAGAGTTGTCCCTCCGGACATATTCTCGAATGTCGGGGGGTTGCTTGTGCTGTGCCGCTCCTAGTAGACAAGATCAAGGTTAATCTAGACTTCCGCATCTTTGATGTCCTCGATCTTGATCTCCTCCTAGGCTCCCCTATAGAAAAACTTCTCGATGCATCTCGAGGGAGCCTAGATGAAAAGCTTAGGGAAGCCGCTTCTGCCACTACTCCCTTGTTTTCAGAAAGTTCTATGGCGAAGTCTCTTCCTAAGCAAAACCCGCTCGAGGAAATGATGCATGTATCTCTGTTCGCATCATCCGAGCCCGTTCTCGGTGAGGTTGTAGAATTCTCTACTCCTCAAGAGTACGACTCGGAAGATCCTCTTCACCCTTGCGAAGGTGAACGATCATCATCACCCTCGATCGAGTTTGAGCCTCTTCCCGCTGGCCCATATCATGTTGTTCCCGGCCTTGATCGAGAACCAACATCGAGCTTCCACGATGAACCTCCTGAGATGGAGAATTCATGGGCCATGGAGATCGAGGCGCCGACTCTGGAGTCTAAAGGAAAGGATTCCATTGATGAGCACGGTAGCTTCATTCTTGATACACAACCATGCTTGCATCATGCCTCTCCAGAGTCGGCCATGCTTAGTGCACTGAGCACGCACGAGGGCTACAACCGCCTTATGGTCCCTCCTGTAAAAAGTTTAGAAGGATGGTTGTAGATGCATATGTTTACCATAAGCATTGCAGATTTCGTGTATGCACTGTGGCACTAACCTGCAGCTGAAGCTTCACTGATACATAAACAATTGGTGGTGAGACGGGAATGACATCACCAATGACAGCTACAGGAAGGAAGTTCCCAAGGTCGAGCTTATGATCGTAAACAAAGCACTACCAGGAGATAGCCTGGATAGCATAGTTTTGTTTTATTTCCCTTTTCAAATAAAGAGCAAGAGTATGTTTTTAGGATATGGTTGTCCTTCGGGTATTTTTGGTCGCTAACCTTTCAGGTGGAGATTGAAAAGAATGATAGACAAGTGATGCCTAAGAACATGCAAGTTACGTCAACTGCAACACCTTGGTAAGTTTTTGGTGAGGGAACATTTACAAAAGGAAGCTTGATCTCCACACACTTGAGTTTTGTTGCTTAGCGATGCAAACTTCAAGTGTGGGGGAGGTATGTGAGCATCTCGAGTAAAGTTCCTCTCATACCAAATCTTATCCTGGTTTGGAGATGATGTTAGCTCCTGCCTCTTGCCCAATTAGGTATGTCCTGCTTTTGACTTTAAACAAAGCCCTTCTGGGAGGTTGCCCGTTGTTCGCCACCCTATGCTCATTTTGTATCCCTCTGAAAATAGCTAGATCATGCTTTCATGCTTCCTTTATCTATGTTGGTAATGCTATGGTTTGAATGCATGTTTAGCTACGTGCAGTTATAGGTTGTTTTAAATTAAGCATGGTGCTTAGGTTAAAACTGTCTTCTTCAATCAAACAAGACATGGTGTCGGGTTTGATTGATGAACCTTATAGTAATGCCTGCATGGATATTGGTTGTATGTGCGGACTAACCCTTGCAGGAATTTCTGAATCCAAATGGGGTAAGTCGTTGAGCTTGATTCAAATGGGAAGGTAAGCCGAGGTAGGCCAGCCTTGTTTGAGCTAGGTCTCATGGTGAATTTATATTTGAATTTGAATAAAGGCTCACTGGTTCTCGAACCAGTAGAGTCCATCTTTTATTTTCCCCTTTTGTTTGAAGATAGCACCAGGTACAAGAACAAGTGTGGGGGTGATCTCCCAAGCTTATCACCGACATACACACTTGAGATCTCCCACACAGACGTTGCACAACATCGACTGCGCTTCCATGACAAGGGACAAGGTAAACTAAAGTGATCCGGCTGCCCCATGGGTTAGTTGAACCACTGCTGGTCCTCCTTGATCTCTATTTCTTCAGAAGCGATGGTATGTGCACCCTTTATCTCACCCTCTTTGACTCATGAGTTTGAATGAGTTTCAATTCTTATCTGCTAAGTCAACTCTTGGAATCGTGCTCTACCTGTTTTACATGTTTCCTATGGTTGGCTTGCATATGTTTTATTCCATGCTTATCATCTTGTTGCTTGTGAACAAATATCATTAGGGAACTCATGCTCATCTAAGTAGTTGGTGTTTGTGATATGATTTGATGATATGATCTTCTCTCTATGAGTGCTTGGGAATTTATTTCAATAAAAATATCGAAAACCCTTTGCAAAGCTCCTCTTTGATATGCCAAAGTCCTACCAAAGCCATATGATATTTTTAGTTGAAAACTTTATACTCATATGCTGCTTGTTATTGCATTGAGCTTTGTCAAAATTGTTGTGACCATTGTGAGAATTCTTTTCATGCTTTCATGATCAAGATTCACGTGCACCACCATATCCCTCTTGCTATGCCTCTACACTAGAAGTTAGCATTGTATCATCCATTCATTCCACAAAATTAAGCTTCATATGTGACCTTTCTCTCCAAAAGTATTTTTGAAAAAAAAAAGACATGGGCTATGAAAAAAAAGAAAAAAAAACAAACACCATGCTCAAAGCATGAGTGAAAAAATGCCTATGGCATAAAAAAAAGAGAAGGATAGCCCATGTCCAAAATAAAAAAGGAAAAGGAGAGAGATGTGATCATGCGAAAAAGAGTTCCAATAAATTTGATGGTAATAACTAGCACCCGTTCCGGGCCTAGTGTCCACCTTACCATCACCACAACATTCATCATATATATGGTAATATCCAGCACCCATTCCGGGCCTAGTATCCACCTTACCATATCCATCACATCCATACACGTGCACATCTTGATCCGATTGTATGAATTGTTTTTCTCTGTGGATCCGGTTTTTGACTTTGCAATAGATGTGATGCAAGTATGCTTTATCTTTTATCCTACCCTAAGCTCCACATATAGCCATCATTAAAAGTAGGATGAAAGAAAGGCAAATCTAATGCCTTGGTGAGGACATATACACATTGAGCGATCTAAGAGAATCAGATGAGGAGCTAAACAAAAGTTTGTTTTGAAAATTTATTGCAAAACCCCAAGTTACTTGACATGGTGAGCATAGGTAATTTGATTCATGACCGTTCCACTCCTCAACTACCCAAGATGGCATGATAGACAATTCACAAAGTTCACAAGTACAAGGTATGGTTTGGAATATCTCTTATGCTTGCTTCATACCTCTGGATATCATGTCTCACCTTGATTTGTTCTCCCTTCACTCGGGACAAGCAAAGGTCAAGTGTGGGGGTGTTGTTGACGGCTGTTAAGTACCACTTTTATGCCATCAATTCCTGCATAATATAAATGAAAAGTGATCATCAACACTAGAATAGGGCTTTATACTGACAATTTCCACAAGTGTTGGTGTTTCTATCTTTTGTTGCAGGACACATCAAAATACGCATGAAATGATATAGTTGAGATCAAGTAAACCAATGGCATAGATATGGCATCATCATAAACAACCTCAAATGCCAAATTGGTCTGCACCATTTTGACGGGCTCGTCGAGACGATCGAAACGGATATATCATTTGCATACATCGGAGCCCGGATGAGAGAGATATGCACAGGACATCATGTGGGTCCGGTGGGACCCACATCAGGCCACGTGGCGACGTGCTGGCACACAGGATGCCATGTGTCCATGACACCTCATCAATCCAAGAGAAGCACTTCCCGACGAATCAGACGCCGCCACGTGTTCAGCACAAGGATTGAAGGGCCCACAACCCGAGCAAACCGCCTCCAACCGACCCATACATCAGGAACCGACCTTGGGACCCACCTAGCAGTCACCCAGACGAAAGGCGACGCGAACGGAGCCAACTCGGGATCGGCCGTCGGCCGACCCCACTCTGAGGCGGTTCGCGTCCATCTTCCACGTGTCATCTCCTCGGTGGATCCTAAACGCATTCCGGGGGTGCTTGGGGTATTCTCACGCGGTGACCCGCACCTATAAATAGAAGGGGAGTTCCGCCTCCCTTACGGCGAGACCTTCTTCCACCGCCCCACCGGCCGCTTCTCCAATGGCCGCATCGTCCTCGACTTCATCGGTAACCTACCGGTGGCCTACCGTTACAAATCAATCAGTTTGCCAATTGATCTGCGTCTTCGGGGGGCGGAACTGAAACTGATTTGAGATCCGGGATTCGCGTGGTTGCAGCGGACACGCTGGGGCTCCCGTTCGTGCCGCCGTACCTGGGCGGGCGGAGCGCGAACGACTTCGCCTTCGGGGCCAACTTCGCCGTGGGCGGCGCCACGGCGCTCAGCCCGGCCTTCTTCCGGGACAGGGGCTTCGACGTCATGGGCAACCGAGTGCACCTCGACGTGGAGATGAAGTGGTTCCGCGAGCTGCTGGACCTCCTCTGCCCCGGCAACCTCGCCGGTATGTTTGTATTCCCATTCTACCTCCTCTGATTCCATCCTTACCGTTTACAGGTGGGGAAAGCAGTAGCGGGTATCGTAGTAGAAATGGAGTAGAATGCAATGCAATTTCGACAAGGTACGGTGCACGGGAGTTTTGGAGATAGAAGTTGAAAGATGTGAGTGATGAACACAAAAGGCAGAGAAACGGAGCTGCTGGCTGCTGGAAGGGGTTCAGTTTAAAATAAATGTTTGAAGTAAGGAACAGAAGATCCTACTATGTAATTCCATCTGTAGTTGCTGAGTTCATGAAAATTAGTAAAAACTCCAGAGAAAATGAGCAATTGAATGGCGATATAGATGAAATGATACCATGCAACTAGTCGGTCAGTCCACATCAGTCGTTGTCGACTTGCTGTAGCAATTTCAGCAAAAAACTAGAATATCGCTTCTTCATTTTTCATTTGTCGACTTTCCAGAAAGAATCAACTTTATGATCAGAAATAGAATAAATCTCTACAAGCAGTTTCATGTATTGAAACTAAAAATCATTTATTTTATGAGTACTCGACATCATAAATCGTGACTTGTTTGGAACAGTCACAAATCAACATTTACATCTCAGTGAGAAAGAAGAAACTCCATTTAGCCAAGTGCTTTTACTTCAGCTCCACAAGCTTTATGTGCCTAAGAAATTAAATGCTGCACTAGGAAACAGATTATTTGGATAAATCTGACTTGCAGTAACACCAAAACCTGGAATGCAGTAACTTCGTCACTTTTTTTTATGATGATGTAATATCTACAATTCAGTGGATCCGATTTGTTGCACAGGTTGCTCAAATATGATGAACCAATCTCTCTTCTTGGTTGGAGAAATCGGGGGCAATGACTACAACATTCCTCTTCTTTCTAGAGTGCCCCTCGAGAAGATCCGCACCTTTACTCCGAGTGTTATTGCCAAAATTTCTTCCACAATAACTGTGAGCATCAGTTTTGCTGTCGCTATTGTAGCTGCCCACATTATATATAGATAGTAATGTAGAATGACCTGAGTTTTCAGGAATTGATTCAGCTAGGAGCCAAGACTCTTGTGGTTCCTGGGAACCTCCCAATTGGGTGTGTCCCAAAATATCTGATGGTATTCAAGAGTGATAAGGAAGAAGATTATGAACCACATACAGGTTGTCTTAGGTGGATGAATAAGTTCTCACGGTACCACAACAAGCTTCTCATGAAGGAGATTAAGAAGCTTCGCAAGCTCCATCCTGGAGTAACTATCATCTATGCTGATTACTTTGGAGCTGCTATGGAGATTTTCCTTTCCCCTGAACAATATGGTGAGCTTGGATATTTTCCCTTTTCTTTCTACTAGGAAATTTAGTCTCTACTTTTCTTTTCACGAAAGATAATAAATTTAGTCTGTACTTATCTAAACATTGTTTGACAGACAAACTGTGGCATCAAACTTTCAGAATTTGAATAGATTTGGGTAAATTAAAGTTATATGGTTAGTTTGGTGGTTCAAATTTCAGAATATGCTTCAAATAAACTGAATTTTAGATTTTAATAGTACAACACTTTATCTGCATAATTGATCTAATATTAGTGCCTTTTTCCACATGTGCACACAAATTCTTGCGTGGTTATAAATTCTACCATAATTTAATTGTTTAGGATAGCACTTGTATAATTCTATAGTAGCAAATTCAGCCTCCATGCATTTTTTATTCACACGGAGTTTGTTTGGTAACAAAAGGTGATATCAGTTTACATCACTTATCATTGTTCTTCCCTACTTTTAACTGAATCTTCCTATTACTGGAGTAGTAAATTTCTTATTTGTACTATTAGCATCACATAATCAAATAGCTTCAGATTTATCGTGCTATTTGGTTTCATTCGGTAAACTGCCTAGAAGCTTAATGAGAACCTCCTGAAGACCAGCACATAGCATAGAAAAAAATTCCTCTTTCTTGGCTGGCTATAACCTAGTTAAAACATTGCTATGACTGTGGTTCAGGGATCAAATATCCACTGGTGGCTTGCTGTGGTGGAGGTGGATCCTACGGTGTGTCCCCATCTGCAGGGTGTGGATATGGAGAATATGCGGTGTGTAATAACCCAGAAAAGTATGGATCTTGGGATGGCTTCCATCCATCAGAAGCTGCATACAGGGCCATTGCAATGGGCCTTCTACGAGGTTCATACACACATCCGCCCATGGCTTCCACCACCAGTTCATGTCCGCAGCTTGTGGAACTCGGTTCTTCTGCTGAATACAAGCCCCTCTACGACATGTAATAATTGTGTAATTACATTGTATTTGTACTACTTGAAAAGGTCAAACTTCATTAGTTGAGTACAGTAATGGTTAGTCAGATTATATATTGTGAATTAGTGGAAACTCGCAATATGTTGTGACACAAATGAATGCTCAATACATACTTTTGAACGCTTTGTGTTTGGTAATGACTGATGTGATCAGATTGCTCTGGTGAGTTGTATTTCTATTATCAATTAAATGTTGTCATGTCTTCACTAGTGATTATTATGCTACCATTGCCCAGGAGGGAAAAAAAAAGATTATTATGCTACCATGTACTTTCTCGTCCACGATGGGGGTGTTCCAATTTTGTTCTATGTCAAACTTCTTTAACTTTACTGAATTACAATTAGATATGCCATTGCAATTTTACGAGTTTGGAGAAATATCATTACAATTGGAGGGAGTATATGCATTTCAGAGGGCCATTCAACCTTACGACTTTAATTTAGAATTGCTAATTATAGGCAAAAGATTATACTTTTAACAGTAAGATTATACATTTTCGTAAAAATAAATACATTTCCAAAAAAATTGGAGAAGTTTGGGGATTTATTTTAGGTACAAAGTAGATATATATTCGCTAAACATGGGTGAACATGATTAGTATGCTTTGTTCTTTAATGCTCAAAAGAAATGACATCCATCCCAATATAATCGTACCAGAGTGTGAGTCATCTTACAGTGTGCTGCAAAATTTCAGTCCAGAATCCTGCCGTTTCGCGAAGAAACTGCCTTTCTCTATCACTCACTGCCTACGCAAAGTTGCCACCTCGCGATCTACATAAGCGTCGGCGCTTGCACATCCTCCAAGTCAGGCAGGTGCCGTACCTGAGATCTTGTGTGCAAAAAAAATGCATTTTACGTGTACTCCAACAGTAGCAACGACCAGACCAGGTTCCCATTAATCTCAATAACTAATTTAATTGACCATTTTAAAAATAAACTGGTCATTGTATTGCTACCCATCATCATCTGTTGCCTTGCATTCATAGAAGGATTGTGCTGTGCTGGCCAGTTCAAATCAGCTGAGCACACATGAGAGACGGCCTCACTGTCTCGCGGGCCACAGGTCGGCCCACAAGACGGTTATCGCCTTGATCGGAGGTGGCCGCCACGTGTCCATCCGTTTGCTTCCACTCACGAGCAACGAATCGCGACGTTTATAAAAAAGCGGTAAAAGTCTGATTTTCAACCTTGAACTATCACACAAGTCTGATTTACAACCTTAAACTACAAAACCAGATATAAAAGGACATCCAACTATAGAAACCGGACAAGTTTGGCCCTTTGAGTGGTTTTGGAGGTGGTTTTCTATTTTGTGAAAATGCTAAAAATTTGATTTCATCTAAAAAATCATAACTAATTTATTTTAAATCAGAAAAATGTAGAACTTGTACCTAAAGTTTCATAAAAATGTCACCTATCTATTGGTGAACTATTTGGAGTCATCTTCATCTTATTTATTCATATTCCTAGTGTTTTTAAAAAAACAATAAAACTAGAAACTTGAACATACAACATCCAAAAAGCTCCTAATAGTGCACCAATGGATATGTGACATTTTTATAGAACTTTGGGTATAAGTTCTATATTTTTCTGATTTAAAATGAACTAGTTATGAATTTTTAGATGAAACCAATTTTTTTTAGCATTTTCACAAAATAGAAAACCACCTCCAAAACCACTCGAAGGGTCAAACTTGCCCTGTTTCGATAGTTGGATGGTCTTTTATGTCTGGTTTTGTAGTTTAAGATTGTAAACCAAACATGTGTACTAGTTCAAGGTTGAAAAATAGACTTTTCACTAAAAAAGCAGAGGGGTCAGCCTTCTTCCCTCTCCCAAATCAGACCTCTCCAAAATTCAATTCAGTTTCTTCTATTCTACGGTCGCCTCGAGCAGTTCGGCCGTGGATCCCCGGGGAAAGAGGTCATGGCTTCCTCTGCCCCGGGGACAGGAGGAAGACGGCCGATCTCACCTGCGGCAGCGGCGGCGGTTGTAATGGTACTAGTACTAGTTGGGGCGGAGCCGGCGGCGGCGTGCTACCAGCGCTTGTTCAGCTTCGGGGACTCGCTGGCGGACACGGGCAACTTCCGGTTCTACTACGGCAACAGCTCCGGTGAGCCCGCGTTGCGGCCACCCTACGGCGAGACGTTCTTCCGCCGCCCCACCGGGCGCTTCTCCAACGGCCGCCTCGTCATCGACTTCATCGGTACGCCAGCTATGCCAATCGATTCATCGTTCGATCAAATTAGCTTGCGTATTAGTAGCAGTAGTAGGACTAATTTGAAATTTGGGGTTCGGGGATTCCGCGTGTGATTGCAGCGGACACGATGGGGCTCCCGTTCGTGCCGCCGTACCTGAGCGGGCGGCGCGCGGAGGACTTCGCGTCCGGGGCCAACTTCGCCGTTGGGGGCGCGACGGCGCTAGGCCCTGACTTCTTCCGCGACAGGGGTTTCAACATCGGCGACGGACGGGTGCACCTCGGTATGGAGATGAAGTGGTTCCGCGACTTGCTCGACCTCCTCTGCCCCGGCGGCCGCTCCGGTATGGCTATTCCCTTTTACCCCTCCTTGCACCTTGCTTTTGACCTGACCTTTCAAATTCTGCTTCTACTGGGGTGATAAGAAATTCTAGCTGTAGACGGTGAAAGTAGCATCTAGCAAATTGGCAAAATACTTGTTAGTCTCAAATCTAGAAGGTGCGGTGCAGAGGTGTTTGGCCATGGAAGGAACTTGAAAGGTGCTCGTGCGATGCAAAGATATTGGATAGGAGGAAAGGGAAACATTTGGATTGTTGGAAATGGAAAGGGGTAGGTAAACACCATGGAAGGTCATTTTGCGGCTGCTTGATTTATGAAAAAACAAAAGCCATGCTTTCAAATCCGGAAAGAAGAAATAGACCAGTGAACGGGATTTAGGCAAAATAATTCATCACAGATGCTAGAAACAAACAGCAGTTGAGTTGGATGGTATCAATTCAATGCTAACTGGTCAGTCTTTATCAGTGATTGTCACTGGTGTGTGATATCATAACTGAAATTGCAGCCTAAAAGTAGTACTATCAGCAGAGACGTGAGCAAACATCCTGTTGCTTCACTTTGTATTGGTCCCAATTACTGTCCCCAAAGTTGACAACTGTGGTTAGAAATGGAATGTTTTGTGAAATAAACTTTTTTAGCCGCCTCTGGAACAATGTGCTGCAACAGAACCTGACATAAACTGCTTAATAGTTGTCTGTTTCAAATAAAATCAAGTTATAAGCTCCATCCAGCTAAATATGTCTATAGCCTGCTACCACAAGCAATTGATTCTCTGCTAAGGGGAGCAGCTACTTGGATAAATCTGACTTGTAATGCTGTAAAAACTCAATAGAACAGTAAATTGCTGAAAGCGTCAATGCTCAACTACTCCGGATGCTGTAATTCTGTCTCTTCGTTGGAACCTTCTTTGTAATGCGATTTTTACATGCTAATTCAGAACCCTTTTTTGCACAGATTGCTCGGACATGATGGGTCAATCCCTTTTCGTGGTTGGAGAAATTGGGGGCAATGATTACAACCTACCTCTTCTATCCAGATTACCAATCGACAAGATCCGCTCCTTCACGCCAACTGTTGTTGCCAAAATTTCTTCTACAATCACCGTGAGCATCTGTGTTACTGTAGCTTCTGTTGCTTCTGGCATCATATATACTAATGTAGATAGTTATGTAAATGAGTGGAGTTTGCAGGAATTAATTGGGCTAGGAGCCAAGACTCTGGTGGTTCCAGGGAACCTCCCAATTGGCTGTGTCCCAAGATACCTATCGATTTTTAGGAGCGATAACAAAGAAGATTATGAGCCAGAGAGCGGTTGCCACAGGTGGATGAATGAGTTCTCTATGTACCACAACAAGCTTCTCGTGGAGGAGCTGGAGAAACTGCGCAAGCTTCATCCTGATGTATCTATCATCTATGCTGACTATTACGGAGCTGCAATGGAAATTTTCCTTTTCCCTGAACGATTTGGTGAGTTAAGATATTTGCCTTGTACTACGCCTACTATTAAATTTAACTTGTTTATACTAGAAAACGATTTTTAGGCAATGAACTTAAGCACACTTCCTTGATGCATTTGCTATGTTCAAAAGAAACAAAGCCGTCCTTTTTTCTGATTTGAACTATTTGGAAGTTGATGGTAGGCTATTTGTCGTTTCTTGCTCCTGCTTCTCAAAGAAGAATCCAAATTGGAGCTGAATGTTAATATCTCCTGACTAGACAGAAGTGCAAAATCTAGCAATGTGGAAAATACAGTTTAACTGTCAAGAAGAAGCCTGTATAATTTGATTTCAAGTGAAATACTAGAATTACATATTATTAACTTTCAGAATTTTGCATTATTTATTATCCGGTACAGCAGTTAGTCAGAATGTCAAATAACTATTCGAGAAAAAGAATGTCAAATAACACAGGGTGGTATGTATCAATGAACATCACTTACCATTCATTCTCTTCTACTTTCACCCAAATCTGCATTGCTATCACAGAGAAAATACAGTAAGTGCAATAGAAATAACCATGACATAACTTAAATTGGGTTCCGGATTTGATTAGCTAGTTCCTCTCACTAAATAAACCATCTAAGGTAGATGCCTTCGCAACTCCAAGATATAAAGGATGTAATATCAATTAGAAAAACATGTAGTATCATTTTGAAAAATAATATTAGCTCTTGGTGATGCCCTGGTTAACGTTGCCATGAGTGTGGTTCAGGTATCGAGGAACCTTTAGTGGCTTGCTGTGGTGGAGAAGGAACCCGTGGTGTGTCTCCATCTGCAGCCTGTGGATATGGGGAATACAAGGTGTGTGATAACCCAGACAAGTATGGCTCGTGGGATGGCTTCCATCCATCAGAAGCTGCATACAAGGCCATTGCAATGGGCCTCCTGCGAGGGACATACACACAACCGTCAATTGCTTCTACTACCAACTCGTGTCCAAAGCTTACTGAGCTGGGCTCCTCTGTTGAATACAAGGTTCTCTATGATTTATAATTTTATAGCTACATTCAATTTTTATTGTTACAGAAATACATGTGGTTAAATACTTTTTTGGACACAGACAGTATGGTTAAAGATGTAATGATTTTGGCATTTTTACCTGATTACAGAGAAGCGGTACTGTACTGCACTTCACGGCTGTTTCCCAAGTAATTTGTTGGGTTTTGTTTTACCTTTTCTTTTTTTAGTCACAGGTTACCTTTGTCCTGCTGCTGCTGCTCCTCAAATTGTCTTCTTTTATCATTTTAGATGTGTATATATATAGTAGTGCTAGTGCTAAGCGTCCTCTCTTCTGCATAGTTCTAGAGCTACTAGCCGTTATAAAGGGAGTAATACAAATTGGCATCCTGATTGGATGAGTGGTGAACAATTGGCCACTCAGTTATTCACAGAACCCCATTATATTAACAGGATACAGATTACTTGACCATCTTGGCTGATTCAGCGGAGACCTGTTTGTTTGAGATTATAATCTGTTTCCTCCATCCCCGAAGTGTCACCTGGGAAGTATGTTTGTCTCGCAAACACGCTTCCCGAGCACTAATTTGGGGATAGAGAGAGTACCTAGATTATATAAGTTGGATTTTGGATCATGAGTACTATAGTAAAAATCACTTTTAGACCACTTGTGGACCAAAAATAATCTGAAATAAGCGCCTATCTTATTTCAGATATTTGTGGTTCCATTATCCATCTTATATAATTCATGAAGGAAACAAGCATGCCCTTAGTCCTTGAATATGAGGACTTATGAGTTTGTCCTAAGTTAATTCATTACAAGTTTGACCGGATTTATATAAAACACTAATAAATTAACAATATTAAATGAGTATCTGTAGACATATTATATAATATATTTTCAATTTACTTATTTGATGTGGAAAGTACATTTGAATATGGTTACAAACCTATAATCATTGAAAAGTACATTAGATTGCAAATCCAAAAATTAAGCTTACATCATAATGGTTCGCAAAAAGGTTGTTTTGCACCCCCGCCGATCTCCATCCAAAAAGTTCCCTCCCAACAACATGGCTTTCCTCTTATCTTATCGCCTTCACATGATCTTATCCCCAAAACAAATCATGAATAACATGATTTTGTCTCCATCTACTTTCAGTCGCTATTTTTTTACGATGATTTAACCACATCAAGGTACCTATGTATCTCACAATGTCTGCATCCGCTGTGTTAAAAAATTTTGAGTGCTTGTAATTAACCAGTGGGAAGTAACAATAAGATAGTACCAAGAAGTACCAGTTTGGTGAGTCCAACAACTAATTTTATTTATTTATTTTCTATTAAATTAGTTGGTGGGAAAATCTTAACACAAGGTACTATCCAGTACCTTTCGGTACTATCCAATTACTTTAACACATATACACTTCTAGTTTGTGGTGTAATCTAACGCTTGTTCTTATACCTTGCACCCATCGGACACTGATACTGTGATTCTATTGGCTATAGGAAAAAATTAGTAAAATATGGTTGTATTAAAGAAGCACTATAATAGAGAAAATGAAAAGCAGAGTCTGTTATTGCTTCTCCATCCATTATTGACACAAATATCCAAAGCGCAACCTCTAGCGGTTTGCTTGTTGAACGGGTGATCTTTCTTGTGTCCTCATGCTGCACTAGGGATTAGAACCACAGTCGATATGCTCATCTAAAAATGACCTGCATAAAAGAATGAAAATGTTATTTTTCTGAAAAATCAAGTCGTTACATGTACACCAAATAACCCAAGTAGCGGTTGCAACTCCAATAAAGATCAATTTTGATCTCTCTTTCGTATATATGCATGTTAACCAATTTCTAAGCATATGTGTTATTGATCTAGGCGGGGTTAATCCAGTAGGTACACGAACAAATATTCATATAGTCTTAGCAGTTGACAGTAAAAAAAGATACAATCATAGAAATAACACTATTGACTCAAAAACAATTCTTCTTAGCTAAATTATCCTTTGTTAAAATTATACCCTGCTGGAGATGCCAAAGAAAAATCTTTGTTTTTAGAGGAACTTTTAAATTCCAAATAAATTTATTGGTGAAGAGGTACCCTGATTCATCAAATACTAGTACATCCACGCACTGAACTGTAAAACGTTCATGTCGGTATAGGTCTCAGATAAAACAATCCCTCCCTTGTGGAAGTTGTTGTAAGACTACTTTGACTACTAGGTTGTGCCAAGAAGTTGTTTTTTTCCCGTTAGAGCTCTTCAAAAAGTAGTATTCAGTGGATTTTGGTTCATAACATTTACCATTGTATCATGTGGATAATTAAGCAACGTATCAGGTGCAAACCATGCAAACTTCTAATTTAGACCATGTGATGTTGATCCAATGGAGCGCATGTGATTAGATAATTTTACACTTAATCGCTCGCTCATAACCACAATTTTGTGAATCCCCCCCACCTCCCCATACGTCCCTTTGGATCAACATCATGTGGCCCAGATTAGAACTTTGTAAGGTTGCACGAAGAGGTTGGTTTGCAATAGGTATGGATAACTAACTATATTAAAAAGTCTAGGAAATTGTTCGCTAAGAGGTTTGGAGTGACCGCACCCAATAATCCTCTCAAAATCTATTTGTAAATCATCTTTTTTTTCATAAAAGGTTCCACACCCCAGAAAGTCTTTCCTGACTTTTAGTAGATCTTTAGGACGACAGAGAATATCCAACTTTGCAAGGTGGTATTTTATCCATGTTCTAACGAGCTTGTTCGGAATTTCAAAGAACGACATCATGAACATAGAGAGGCTGGTTAGAACTAAATTTAGTAAATCAAGCTCGTTCCCATAGGATAGGTGTTTGGCTTTTCAAGTGCTTAATTTGCACTTGAAACCTGCAAAGGGTAGACTAGAATTGAATGATTTATCAGAAATTTGTGTGCAATTGAATTCCAATTCGATCTGTTGTTGTGCAAGCTGACGTATTAGCACCCTGTGACAAATGACAACAAGCTCTTCCAGTTATAGTGCTCCTTAATTGATGGAGCTTCTGCACTGTCATCATGAGGTAAACAACATTTGTATCCTTTTAAAGTCTCGCTGTGGCTGTGTTTCCCTTGGTCACTCCTTCTATTCTCCGGTGCATGTTTTAGCATTTTCTACTCATGGCTCTTACAATCTTTAAACATTTAGTCTTTGATTTGTTTGCAAGCCACAGTGCGCCTTCATACAGTTCATAGAGCAAAAAAATATCTTCTGAACATGAATAAAATCAAATAGGATATATTACTTGATAGATTTTGAATCATCTATACCTATATAGGAGCACCCCACTACAAGTCACTATAGCAATTCTCTCAAACATCAGGTAGTCACGTCATCCTCCACTAGCTTAACCATAATGATCATAACTCGAGTGCTACAAAACTATTTTCCACTACCTCTCTTTCTTCCTTCAATTCCAACTATCAGAGAAGCATTACTCTTAGTGGCATTAACGTGAAGCTCTATTGGAGCACCAACACCAACAATTCCTCTGCTTGCATGACTCTTCAGCTGCATCTCTCTTCCTATATAAACGAGATACCTGAGAACTCCAGCATCTCATCTTTTTCACTCACAGCTCACTAACCTTAGTGATTGTAGCGAACATGGCCTCATATGCCATTTGTTCGAGTTTGATTTTGGTGATTCATGACAACATGACCAATGGGACTAACCATATTGTTGAGCATGTCTTTGTAGACATTTCTAGGTCCCAAGGATGCAAAAATACCACATGCCAAAATGAGAAGATAGTATATATTTTGAAGGTACCTTGGAAGAAGGCATCAGTGCAATGGCCGGATGAAGTGGTACACTACGGAGGAAGACTCAAGTCAGCATGGACCACCGGATGAACCGACGCCCCCAGTTTTACATGAGTCGGATGAACTCAAGAGGAGAAGCAACGATTAGCTCGCAGAAGACAGTAGCACCGGATGAACCAACGTGGAGGCAGCGGTTCATCCGGCGGCCCATGAAGTCAAGACAGTGAGCAGCATGTAGCAGGAGCTTAAGCACCGGATGAACCGACGGTGTAGCAGCGGTTCATCCGACGCTCGTGTGTTTGCTAACAGAAAGGTTTTGGCGCGGATTCCTTCAGCACCGGATGAACCAACGGCTAAGAGAGGAGACTGTCAGTGCAAGCGTCGGAGGATATGTGTCAGCAGAATGCAACGGCTAGATGACGTGGAGGGCACCGGATGAACCAACGCCTATGGAAAAGAGACCATCGGTTCATCCGGCGGTACAATTTTCTGTAGCCATTAGCCAACGGCTCTTTGGTGGCCTTGGGTTATTTATACCCCCTCCACTCACCCATTTGAGGTTGCTGGATTGTGTGGAAGTGCAGAGGAGTGTGAGACACATACAAGATCATATCCAACCCATACAAGTGCTAAATTGCTCATCCATAGACTTGCACATACTTTGTGTATGTGCTTAGTGCTAGGCTTAGCTTAGAGCTGAGTGAGTGCAAGGTGTGCCAACCTTGTGAGGTGATTCTTGAGTGGATCAAATTGTACAAGGTGCGTCGGAAGCCTTGTGGCCTAACTGGCTCATCGGCAATCGTCTTCGACCCTCCAGCTTGGTGTGGAGCGGTGAGGACACTTTGTGCGGGGGACGTGGAGACCCCCTTCCTTAGTGGAGAAGCTCCTTAGTGGAGGCGGCATCAAGGTGACCAAGGGAGCTTGGAAAGTGCCTTCGTGGTGAGCTTTTGTGGCAAGTCAAGTGGTGCTTTTGGGAGAGACTTGGTGACCGGGAAGCAATACTCTTGTGCGGAGTGCTTCAACAACGTGGACTAGGGGTGGCTTAGTGTCTACCGATACCACGGGATAAATCCTGTGTCAAAAGTTTGCTTCCTCTCATCCTTCTTTACGTTTCCGCATTACTCTCTTACAATCCTTGCTTGTCTCTACTTTCCTAGAGTAGTATCATGCTAGGATTGGCTATAGGTTGCAAAACTTGTTTTGGGATGAGGGTTTCACACTAGATCAACCATAGATTGCACATCTAGATAGAAATAATCTAGTTTACTTTATGCAAAATAGTGGAAGCCATAGGTTAAGTTTGTAAGTTGCTTAATTCACCCCTTCCCCCTCTTAGGCTATGAGCATCCAATTCCTTACAGTGATATTCTCATACATGTTGCCATGCTGCCGTCACCATTGTTGAGTCTTCTTTACCCTTTGATGCTAGCCATGACCATAACCAGTACAAGAATACTTGCACACAATGGAGCTCTGCTCTTGCTACGAGGAGGTACCTTTTGCTTATAATTCCCTTCCTATCCCTTTACAAATTGTTTTTATAATAAGGTGTTCTGTTATAATACGGTACAAATAATATCACTATTTTGCTTTAGTGACAAAGTAGATTAAAAAACTCTCTCAAATCTCGCAGCAACGTGCGGAAAATCATCTCGTATGTATTTATTTACTATGCATGCAGGCAAGTTTCTTTGGTACTACCTCCGTTCTTAAATATATGACACCATTAACTTTTTTCATTTGTGTGACCATTATTAGTCTTATACCTGATCATGGGTTGGGTCGTGTCGGGTTCGGGTCGGGTCGTGTCGGGTCGAAAATCATGGCCCGCGCCCGACCCGTCACACATGTGGGTCGGGTCGGGTTTGGTCGGGTTTCGGGTTTTTAGTTATAATTTTCGAGTTGAATCGGGTTGGGTCGGGTTTTTTTAGTTCGGGTGAAAATTTCGGCCCGCGCCTGACCCGTCGCACGATCGGGTCGGGTCGGGTCGGTTTTTTTCGGGTGGGTCGGGTCGGGTTTATCGGGTCGGGCAGCCCATGATCAGGTATAATTAGTCTTTTCTACAATTTTTTTTTGCAAATCGATAAACCAACAAGTTAAATCTAAATTACATTAGATAATAAATATAATGATATACATTTTACTTTAGTTAACTAATTTGTTCAATATATATTGGTAGTCAAAGTTGGAGTAAAAAGTCGACGGTGTCATATAGTATTTAAGAACGGACGGAATACTGAGCATCTCCAGCAGTTTGGCAAACTAACTTGACATCCATCTAATTTTGACGAAACAAGAAAAATTGGCCTCCGGTAGTTTGGCAAACTAACTTGGCAAAAATAGAAACATGGCAAAACTCACCTCCCCGCACGGAAATATATGTGCGCCAATCTGGGTTGGCATCGGCGTGGCCAAGCCAGGTGGGAGGGTGAAAATGAAATAAAGAATAGAGAAGGATTCCTGATACCCAAGTTTTCAAGAGGTGGAAGGGCATAAACATAATTTTGTTTCTCACTCAGAGTTCCTGATGTAAGTTAAATTTGGGTTTGGCAAGTGAATTATGCCAAACTGTTGGAGATGTGCTCATTTTTTATTTGGCATATCTTTTTAGAAGTTGGCAAAACAAAAGATTTGTCAAGTAAAATTTTGTAAACTCTTAGAGATGCTCTCAATATTATTTTTGGCTATCGTCCATGACATATATTTGTCTTGGCTACGTAAGGTAACATTTCAAACAACCATCCATAATCCCATACTTTTAATAGATCTTTCCAAAAATGTGAATTGCCAAGTCTAATTTGAACCTGTGTAAAAAATTTTGCACTTAGATACTTATTTCTAAGTAAGGTCTGCTAGGCACCTTCTTCATTAAAAATAATAATAATCCATTTATCGAGAAGGTATTTGTTTTAAATATGGAGATCTGTTACTCATATAGCCTTGATCTTTAGGATGACAGAGGATATCCCACTTTGCAAGGCGGTATTTTTGTTTATTATCCTTGTCCTTGCATTGTCAAAAAAATTGAACCTATAAAAATCCATTTTTTACTGATACCCTTCAGAATTTTTTTTTAAAAAGAACGACATCATGAACATAGAGAGGCTGGTTACAACTGAATTCAATAAAAGAAGCCCATTCCCATAGGATAGGTGTTTGGCTTTCCAAGTGCTTAATTTGCACTTAAAACTTGATTTATCTGAAAGGGTAGACTAGAATTGAATGATTTATCAGAATTTGTGTGCAAATGAATTCCAATTCGATCTGTTGTTAGCTGGCGTATTAGTGCCATGTGACAAATGACAACCAGCTCTTCCAGTTATAGTGCTGCTTCATTGATGGATCTTCTGCACTGTCATGAGGTAAACAACATGTGTATCCTTTCAGTCTCGCCGTGACTGTGTTTCCCTTGGTCACTCCTTTTATTCTCCGGTGCATGTTTTAGCATTTGCGACTCATGTCTTTACAATCTTTAAACATTCTAGTCTTCGATTTGTTTACAAGCCACAGTGCGCCTTCATACAGTTCATAGAGCAACAAAATATCTTCTGAACATGAATAGAATCAAATAGGATATATTACTTAATAGATCTTGAGTATGTATTATATTTATTTACTATGCATGTAGGCAAGTTTTTTTTTGGTACTCCACTACTCCTGCTGCATTGCCACTTCATATTTTCTTGTAATGCCGATGAGAAGTCTATGCACTGACTATTATTTACGAGGCAGATATGGAGAAAGTTTCGACCATGCCTGGTGTCCTCCTTCATATCGTAGGCCATTCTCAATGGCAATTTCATGAGTATTAAATAGATTGTCATGTCAGTAGTTTTGATGTGGCACTCTCTGATTCGGATCGATATCGGAGGGTTGAGACTGAGACTGGCTAAATTGAAACTCATTAATAAATTTACGGCACATAAGACATACGGAAGTCATCAAAATTTTCATGGCATTGGGGATATTTTCTCTAAGTATAAGAGTCCGTCATAATTTTACTTTTTTATATGGGTAACGAAAACCCAAGGTTTCTTAGATGCATAGAAACTTGATTTACTTTTTTTTTACCTTCTTATATAGAAAAAGTAAATTGTTTCTAGTCTCTGCAACCTTACGCAAGGAAGTTTTTACAACATTCTCAACACTAAAGCTGCAGCCAATATACTCCTCTGGAATAAGCTGCATAAAAGAATGATTTTTTTTTAAAAATCAAGTCATTACTTGTACACCAAATAGATCACATAATGGCTGCAACCCAAACAAAGATTAGCATGTTAACAAATTTCTAAACATATATGTTATCGATCTAGGTAGGGTTAATTCAGTAGCTTCATGAACAACTCTCCATACTTACGGTATTAGCATATTGTCAGTCAAAAAAGAGAGGTTTAATCGTTTTATTATAGTCGTAAAAACCACACTTTTGACTTCAAACCCAACTTCTCTTAGTTAAATTATCCGGTGTTAAAATTTATTGGAGATGCCCAAGGAAGATCTTTTTTAGAGGAATCCTTATATTCCAAATAAATTTATTGTGAAGGGGTACCTTGATTCACCAAATACTGTAAAATGTCCATGTTGACGTACCAGGTAAAACAATCCCTCCCTTGTGAAAGTTGTTGTAAAGCTACATTGGCAACTAGGTTGTGCCAAGAAGTTAATTTATCCCTCGAGGAGAAATATTCATTAGATTTTGGTTCATAATATTTACCACTATAATATAAGGATATTAGTATAAAAAGATAGAAAAATGCTGCTAATAGGTTTGGAACCCACCTAACTATCCTTCTAAAATCTAGTTTGTGAACCATCTTTTATCTTAAAAAAATACCATACCCAGAAAGTTTTTCCTGACTTATAATAGACCTTTCCAAAAATGTGAATGACAAGGTTTAATCCGAACCTGAGTAAAACATTTTGCACCCAAAAACAGAAGGCATCAAAGATCGGAGATCGCAGTCATCTTGGAAGAAATGCAGGAGATGTCAGTGAACTTGGAGTTTTTTTACTGGACTCATACTAGGAGATCAGCTAATATAGTAGCTCACCTCTGTGCTAAACATGTATCTATTGTTAATCCTGTTGCTGAGTGGCATGCTCAGCCGCCTAGCTTTCTTTTATCTTCACTTCTTAGTGATTGTAATCAGGGTGATTAATTAAATGAAAGCAGTTCCTCAAAAAAAACATTTTGCACCCAAGTACTTATTTTTACGTAAGGTTCTTCATTAAGAAATTTAAAAATCATTTACTGAGAAAGTATTCATTTTTAATGTAGAGATATATTATTCCTAGACCCCTTGATATTTCGGATGACAACGTATGTCCTACTTTGCAAGGCGGTATTTTTGTTTATTATGCTGCATTGCCAAAAAAATTGGACCCATCAAAATACATTTTAAGGACACCCTTCGGGAATTTCAAAGGAAGACATCATGAACATGAAAATGCTAACTGAATTCAGTAATAAAACAAGCATGCACCCATAGGATAGGTGTTTGGCTTTCCAAGTAGTTAATTTCCGCTTGAAACTTGATTTACCTACAAAGTGTAGACTAGAATTGAATGATTTATCAGAAATTTGTGTGCAAATGAATTCCAATTCGATCTGTTGTTGTGCAAGCTGACGTATTAGTGCCGTGTGACAAATGACAACCAGCTCTTCCAGTTATAGTGCTGCTTCACTGATGGATCTTCTGCACTGTCATGAGGTAAACAATATTTGTATCCTTTTAGTCTCGCCGTGACTGTGTTTCCCTTGGTCACTCCTTTTATTCTCCGGTGCATGTTTTAGCATTTGCGACTCATGGCTTTTACAATCTTTAAACATTATAGTCTTCTATTTGTTTACAAGCCACAGTGCGTCTTCATACAGTTCATAGAGCAACAAATGTCTTTTGAACATGAATAAAATCAAATACGATATATTACTTAATAGATCTTGAGTATGTATTTATTTACTATGCATGCAGGTAAGTTTCTTTGGTACTCCTACTTCATAAACAATATTAATTTGGCTATCGTAGAGTATTAAAAAAATGGCTATCGTCCAAGATACTCCCATAATATCATGACATATATTTGTCTTGGCTACGTAAGGTAATATTTGAAACAACCATCCATAAATCCATACTATGGACGGCCATTATATATGTATCAATGTCTTTCCGTATAAATATTTACTACTAGCAGGCAAAACATTCATTTTGGTAACATTGTAAGGAATACCGATCTTGGCGCCTATCACTCAAGATGGGCTCAAAATACCATGCTATCAGGCATATTTATGGCTAGAATTAAGGAAACAATTAGCTGCATGATTTATGAGTCTTCTTTCATCCTCTGGTACTATTGATAATTCTCCATACACTCGATCGCAAACTTGCACTATAAATTGTTCGAAAGAGCTCACACATATCCAGAACACAGCAAGACAATCACAGCCTACTGATCTTGGCGCCTAGTATCACTCAAGAAGTCAAGGTACGCTCAAAATACCATGCTATTAGGCATATTTATGGCTAGAATTAAGGAAACAATTAGCTGCGTGATTTATATTAGTCTTCTTTCATCCCTAGATACTATTGATAATTCTCCATACACCGATCGCAAACTTGCACTATAAATTGTTCGAAGGTGCTCACATCTCCAGAACACAGCACAAGACAGACAATCACAGCCTAGAAATTCATCCTCTCTATCTCCATCACCGTCTCCCTGACTGCTGGATTGCACGAGTGCGTGGTGTTTCAGATGGGGAGTGCCGCCATCCTCCTCGTCTCCGTCGTCCTCCTGCTCAACTCTCCGGTGGGTTTCTGCGGCTGCTTCAAGCGCATCTTCAGCTTCGGCGACTCCATCATCGACACCGGCAACTTTGCGCGCACGGTCGGTTCGACCCCGATAAAGGAGCTCCCGTATGGCATGACCTACTTCAACCGCCCTACCGGCCGCGTCTCCGACGGCCGTGTCATCCTCGATTTCTACGGTGAGTATGTACACGCGATGCGTGCACTCTGATCATGAGCCTACGCACCTAGCTACTCGTGTCCCTTGCATCAACCTCGCTGTTGTGTTCACCGTGTACATGCATATGCATGTATATGTTTGCGTCACGATCAGCGCAAGCGCTAGGCCTACCACTCGTTCCGCCGAGCATACCGGAGGAGGGAACTTCGCCGTTCCCGACCGGCGCCAACTTCGCCGTGTTTGCGGCGACGGCGCTGTCGCCGGACTACTACACGAGCAAGTACAACTTCAAAATGCCGTCGCCGTCATGCCTGGACCTGCAGCTCCAGTCCTTCAAGAAGGTGCTCGCGCGGATCGCTCCGGGAGATGCCGCGACGAAGAGCCTCCTTGCCGAGTCCCTGGTGGTGATGGGAGAGATCGGCGGCAACGACTACAACTTCTGGCTCTTGAACCCCAACAATCTCCGGGACACGCCGAGCCGGTACATGCCTGACGTCGTCGGCCGCATCGGCGCCGCCGTGCAGGAGGTGATCGGCCTCGGGGCCAGGACCGTGCTCGTCCCGGGGAACTTCCCCATCGGGTGCGTGCCGGGGTACCTGGGCGCGTACCAGAGCAGCAGCGCCGCCTCGGACTACGACCAGTACGGCTGCCTCGCGTGGTTCAACGACTTCTCCAGTAAGCACAACCAGCTGCTGCAGCAGGAGGTCGGCAGGCTCCGGTCGTTGAACCCCAGCGTCAAGATCATCTACGCCGAGTCGCCGACTACTTCGGCGCCGCCATGGAGTTCGTCAAGAACCACCAGAGATACGGTAAGAGCTAGCCATCGATCGTCTCGTCGTCTCGCCCCTTTGCGATCCTGAGCTGTTCAGTGACGTACGTGAATAATGTGCTTGAACATCTCCTCGATCTATGTATGGGACGTGATGATGACAGGTATCGACGATCCTCTGGTCGCGTGCTGCGGCGGCGACGGCCGGTACCACACGGGCAAGGGGTGCGACAAGAACGCGACGGTCTGGGGCAACCCGGCCAAGTTCGCCAGCTGGGATGGAGTCCACATGACGGAGAAGGCATACAGCATCATCGCCGATGGGGTCCTGAATGGGCCGTTCGCGGACACCCCGCTGCTCAAGGCCTGCTAAGATATATAAATAGACTTCTTCTTGTATAGCTTCTCATCAGGGAAAAGAAGGATGATACCGAAAAATTCTTTTAGGTCCTGATGATAGGATCTGGTAGAATCTTCTGGGGACAAATAAATTAAACTACGTAACTCATTTATTGTGTCGAAACGTTAATTCAAAGTGATGAGGAAATTTGTTCCAGCTCCCCGCCGTTATGCTTATGCATGATCATTTCATTATTTCAACCTGTGATAGCAAAAATGATTATGAAATAGGACTAATGCACCAAGAGGGATCAACGTGAAAGAGTTTGATTTTATTTGTTACAAATATGTTCATTGTAACATGGTCATAGCTTCCCCTCCTCCAGAAATAGGAAGGCAACAATGCACGCTGACAATTCAATTCCTATGGGAAAAGCTAAACTATACTCTGAGCATTTTGAAGATCGCTGACGCTCAAATTTTCCCTTCCTCTACTAGGACCAATCGTCTCCATCTCCGGTCATCTTTGGTAAGCTCCAGCGAGGTTAGGGGTTTGAGGGTTTTTGGCTCCGGATGTTAGGGGTTCAGAGTTTTGGCTCGGGGTGGGCAGGCAGTGATGGAGCTTCAGCAAATGATGTGTGTGTGGTGGGGGGGGGGGGGGGCAAGGCAGTGGCGGAGTTTGAGGCAGGGGGATCTTTTCATGGGCACACCGCTAGAAACCACTAAGCTCCGCAAGTAGTGGCAGGCCATCCCGACGGAGATGGTGGGTGTGGAGCAGTGTAAAGGAGGTTGGTTGGGCTAGGTAGGGGTCAACACGACAACAACAATGATGGGGTGGCGGCGGTAGGGGTAGGACAAGGGCGACCATCGAAGGTGGGCTAGGGTCTCAATAGAGCTCCAGCGAGACCCGAGCCCATCGTGAGCGGGGTGGGGTCATGCAGGGCAGATGTGCATAAGAGGAGCTCGGTAGAAGCCTGCTTGTCGTGCTTGAGGTTCAAGGTGGTGTTTGGCTAGAGGTTGAAGATGAACACCGACCACTGGATCTTCATTGAGTGGCTGCAAAATCCCAAGTGTATAGATGTAGCCCCATTCGTATTCCAAGTTATTTTCGTTGTATTCTTGTGCCAACTACTATGATCTAACTCATAAATTTAGCTTCGAAGGGTACATCAGAACACTTGGACAAATCATTGAGTGAAAGTTCAAGCACTAGATATAAAGCTTAAACTTTAATTAATGAGTTGAGAGTTGTAATTTTGTATGTGATGCTAAATATTTTATGCTGCAATAAGCACTCGAGAACATGGTGGACGTTGCCGAGGCAAAGGTATGGTGTAGTTCCATGGAAAATCATATGGCATTGGCACATTGATTCCTATAGAAAGCGCCAAAGGACTAAGGACCAACAAGCTAGACAACTAAGAGAGTTGCAAGAGTGCGTAGATAATGCAGAGGCAAGAATGGAGCAAATCATTGACCAGCGTGTGGCACTTGCTCTTAGCAAACAATCATCTCAGCAAGGGCCAACTGATGAAATGAGCCCATCTAATAAGAGGAAAAACAGTGTCGCTTCAACAGATGCAACACTAGCAACCACAAAAGCAGAAACCCCAGCTAAGGAACCAGCCTCATCGGAAGCCGCCCAACAACGCTACCCAGTGGATGACATCACCGTGAGGTCAGCGTGTGAGCTTCTCAGTCAACTAAGAAACAAGATGATTGTGGTGGCTTATGGTGTGGCTGGGAAATCGGCACCAGGGGAAACGTTCATGGGCCACGATCTTTCAGTTGGACTTTACTCCAAAGTTTTGTGGATCGAGTGGTCGATGGTTGGGCTGACCTCGAACTAGAGACACCGGGACCTGATGGGGAAGAGTTGCTTGGATATATCATGCACGGTTGGATTTTTTGGCCCAAGGCTCACTTAAAGATTACGCAACCGGCACCTCCTCCTCCTCTTGACTCACCTACATCACCACCTGCCATGCCTGAAGGCCAAGATCAGCTACCGCCTTCACAAACTGGAAGTGTGAAACACAACATGAGTCATGTAGCTGACAGGGACCCAAGCCAAAGTCCTACAGCTAACAGGGACCCAAGCGAGAGTCCACTGTCTGTTAAGGTCATTGGTTCCAAGCAACAAGCTCCTCCTCCTCCTCCTCCAAAGAAGAAGAAGCCCAGGTAGAAGAAGCCTCCACAGAAATTAGCTTATGAGATGACTGAGTCTAAAACAGATGCGGCAGTGAAGGGGGAGCTGGATAGACAAATATTCAAAGTGAAGAAGCCTCCAGTTGAGAAACCAATTGACTAGGTGAAATTTCATCGTTTCATTAAGCACATGGAGACGGAAAGAAGAAAAAACCTGAGCTACCTCCATTGTTGGACTACGACCGACAAGCAATCAAGATGCAAAAAGACAAGAAGCAGGTGAAGAAAGTTTTATCTAGTACTATTTCCCAACTAGGGACTCAATCAAAAAAATCTATCTGCCACCTCAAGGTGCTTTCAAAGTTTGAGAAGAAAATGCTCATATTCAATAAAGAAACAAGTCCGACTCCTAGTCAAATTCGAGGGGAGGAGGAAATCCAAGTGCATGAAGGGGCAGGTAGACCACCGTATGAGCATGGGAAACCGATTATGTGGCCACGATTGTTGGTGCATCTTCCAACGAGGATGTATGAACTGCACAAGTGGTACATGACAGCGTGAACAGCCGGATTGTTATTTCCCGAAGTTCGCATTGAGGACCATCATTATTTCCGTGGCCGAAGCTCTTTCAACGTGCCCCTAGATGAATTCTGGTTCCTAATCAATCAAGGTGTAGTTGACGTCTCATTCGTTAGTTGCTGGGCTCTGTAAGTCTTTATTCAAATATGAGCTAAAAATCAATTGCTCCAGTCATTCTACCATATTTGAACTTCTATTTTTGTATCCTACAACATGGAGATGCAAGTGTGCAGGAGGAGTGGAATCTTTGATGTCGGCTTCATGGATTCTCTTCAAATA
This sequence comes from Cenchrus fungigraminus, assembly GCA_036936925.1. Taxonomy (NCBI): domain Eukaryota; kingdom Viridiplantae; phylum Streptophyta; class Magnoliopsida; order Poales; family Poaceae; genus Cenchrus; species Cenchrus fungigraminus. The sequence continues at coordinate 30,987,987 of CM072778.1, read as the reverse complement.
AATCAGGTCAATGTCAAAGACTAGCAACAGGAAACATTAGAAAATATGTTATTGTTTCTGGACAAACACCATTCCAAGAGTGCCACACTTCTGCCATACAACTTCGGGTGAGCAACATGTATCTCATCTATTTATCTTTATCATATTACATTGCATGCATATTTCAAACTAATACTTATGGATGTGTGGACAGCTTCCACTGGGTTCTCAAAATAAGTTCTTCATCTTTGACATACCAAGATGTCATAGAAATGATAAAAGTTGCATGGACTCAACTTTGCCAAAAGCACCCGGGAAAACTCAAAGAGAACCTTTATTTCCACTATGATTTCCCAGTATGTGTCTCTTGTTCATAGATCCCATGTCAATTCTTATAATACAATAGAAAAATTAGTTTCATTTCATAACTTTGTTTTCGCATATGTGCAGTGCTTGACACAACCTTTCGGTACCAATCTATGCAGATACTATGTATGTGAGTTCATGCATTACTTTACAAGTCACGCGCGATGTGCCATCTACGTAGACAAGGTGCGAACACAAAACTATAACCACATGTAGTTCTTACTCTTCATATTCTTTGTTCATATATTCTTTAGGTTGATACAATTAAGTAAGGCCTCCTAGAGACAGAAAAAATCCAGTTAATTCATGAACAAATATACGAATTTCTTCTAGACAAGGTGATTATGCCAGGTGGAGAGCATTTTGCAGATTTATCATCTGTGGTTGTAACGGGTGAGTCAGCGGAAGGGACCAATCATGGAAACAAAGGACAGAGCCAAGAAAACTAATATTACACTTTGCTAACATTTGATCTAATGTATAATTTTTGTATTTCCGTATGCACAATATTATATAAGTTCTTCATTTGCCAGATTTGAGATAATACGTGCATGCATACATATATATGTATTTGTATAATATTAGAGATAATATGGTGCAAATGCATGTATATAGACGTATGCATGTATAATATTTTATATGCCACACGACTTTATATTACAGCGTATTAGGATTAGTATACATAAATCAAGCAAATACTAGTAGAAATAAATATATAAAGAAAATAAAAAAGGAAACAAAAAATCAATACCCCAGCCACGTCGTAGGGGGGAGGAACATTAGTACCGGGTGGAAACACCGCCCGGTACTAATGTGCACATTAGTACCAGTTGATCCACCTGGTACTAATGTGACCCCCAGTAGTACCAGATGGACAATACCGGTTACATACCCGGTACTAATCAGGGTTTGAACTTAGTAGTGGAAGTACCCATTTGTTGAGTCCAACAACTAATTTTATTTATTTATTTTCTATTAAATTAGTTGGTGGGAAAATCTTAACACGAGGTACTACCCAGTACCTTTCGGTACTATCCAATTACTTCAACACATATACACTTCTAGTTTGTGACATAATCTAATGCTTGTTCTTATACCTTGCACCCATCGGACACTGATACTGTGATTCTATTGGCTATAGGCAAAAATCTATAAAATATGGTTGTATTAAACAAGCACTATAATAAGGAAAATGAAAAGAAGAGTCTTGTTATTGCTTCTCCATCCATTATTAACACAAATATCCCAAGCGCAACCTCTAGTGGTTTGCTTGTTGGACGGGTGATCTTTCTTGTGTCCTCATGGCACTTGGGATTAGAACCACGGTCGATATGCTCATCTAAAAATGACCTGCATAAAAGAATGAATCTTTTTCTGAAAAATCAAGTTGTTACATGTACACCAAATAGCCCAAATAGTGGTTGCAACTACAATAAAGATCAATTTTGATCCTTCTTTCGTATATATGCATGTTAACCCTTTTTTCAAGCATATGTGTTATTGATCTAGGCGGGGTTAATCTAGTAGCTACACGAACAACTCTTCATATAGTCTTAGCATGTTGATGGTAAAAAAAGATACAATCATAGAAATAACACTATTGACTTGAAAAACAATTCTTAGCTAAATTATCCTTTTTAAAAATTACACCCTGCTGGAGATGCCAAAGAAAATTATTTATTTTTGGAGGAACTTTTAGATTCCAAATAAATTTATTGGTGAAGAGATACTCTAATTCATTGAATACTAATACATGCACGCACTGAACTGTAAAACATTCATGTTGGTGTAGGTCTCAAATAAAACAATCCCTCCATTGTGGAAGTTGTTGTGATACTACTTTCACTACTAGGTTGTGCCAAGATCCGTTAGAGCTCTTCGAAAAGTAGTATTCAGTGGATTTTGGCTCATAACATTTACCATTGTATCATGTGGATAACTAAGCAACATATCAAGTGCAAGTCATGCAAACTTCTAATTTGGACCACGTGATGTTGATCCCATGGAGCACATGTGATTAGATAATTTTACACTTCACCGCCCACTCCGAATCATACTTTTGCAAATCCCCCTCCCACCTCCCCATACGTCCCCTTAGATCAACATCATGTGGCCCAGATTAGAAGTTTGCAAGGTTACAAGAAGAGGTTGGTTTGCAATAGGTACGTTCTCGGACAACTAACTATATAAAAAAAGGCTAGGAAACTGTTCACTAAGAGGTTTGAAGCCCACCTAATAATCCTCCCAAAATCTATTTTGTGGATCATCTTTTTTATCATAAAAGATTCCACACCCCAGAAAGTATTTTCTGACTTTTAATAGATCTTTAGGATGACATAGGATATCCCACTTTGCAAGGTGGTATTTCATCCATGTTCTAACCAGCTTGTTCAGAATTTCAAAGAACGACATCATGAACATATAGAGGCCGGTTAGAACTGAATTTAGTAAAAAGCCTGTTCCCATAGGATAAGTGTTTGGCTTTTCAAGTGCTTAAAAGCACGACACAAAAAAACCCTGGCTGAGACGATCTGGCCGCCATCGCTACGAAGGGCGATACTCAACAACATCTGGCCGCGATCAAGGGTACTCGGCCCAACTTCGCATCGATGCAGGTAAAGGCCCATTATTCATTAATAAAGTGACAAATAAAAAAAACTGCATACTTACAACATGAAAGACCACGTAGCGCAGTGGTAGAGCTCCTACCTGTGTCTCACCAGGTCCTTGGTTCGATACTCCGCGGGAGCCTTTTATTTTTGCGAAACACAATTAGATGATGGGCCGACAGAAAAAAAAAAGATGATGGGCCGTGTGGCAGATACATCCCACGTCGTTAAGTGCACTACTAATTTGTGACCAATTTGATTCATCATTAGTTGTGCCAAATGATTCAAATAAATTATGACGATATCTAATCTAATCTGTGACCACTAGGTTTCATCATTACCATACACCATACCAAAACATAATCTATGATGATCTCCTTATACTGTTTTGTGATGTAAATTATATTTTCGTCATTATTCTTTCAGCCAAATCTTCGTCACTTGCAACTTATGACGAAGACGGACATTTCGTCATGGAATACATACCATTCTGTGACCAAAGTAAGCAGCGTCACGAGCAGATCGTCACTGATAATCACTTTTCTAGTAGTGAATTTGCACTTGAAACTTGATTTACCTGCAAAGGGTAGACTATAATTAAATTATTCATTAGAAATTTGTGTGCAAATGAATTCCAATTGATTTGTTGTTGTGCAAGCTGACGTATTAGCGCCATGTGACAAATGACAACAAGCTCTTCCAGTTATAGTGCTGCTTAATTGATGGAGCTTCTGCACTGTCATCATGAGGTAAACAACATTTGTATCCTTTCAAAGCCTCATCGTGACTGTGTTTCCCTTGGTCACTCGTTTGATTCTCTGGTGCATGTTTTAGCATTTGCTACTCGTGGCTTTTACAATCTTTAAACATTTTAATCTTCGATTTGTTTACAAGCCACACTGCGCCTTCATATAGTTCATAGAGTGAACAAAATATCTTCTGAACATGAATAAATTCAAATAGGATATATCACTTGATAGATCTTGCATCATCTATACCTATATAGGAGCACCCCACTACAAGCCACTATAGCAATTCTCTCAAACATCAGGTAGTCACGTCATCTTCCACTAGCTTAACCATAATGATCATAAATCATGTGCTACAAAACTATTTTCCACTGCCGCTTTCTTCCTTCAATTCCAACTATCAGAGAAGCATTACTCTTAGTGGTGTTAATGTGAAGCTCTACTGGAGCACCAACGCCAATAATTCCTCTGCTTGCATGACTCTTCAGCTACATCTCTCTTCCTGTATAAATGAGATACCTAAGAACTCCCGTATCCCATCTTTTTCACTCACCCCACACTAACCTTAGTGATATTCTCATACATGTTGACATGCCGTCGTCACCACTGTTGAGTCTTCTTTACCCTTTGGTGCTAGCCATGATCATAATCAGTACAAGACTACTTGCACGTAATGGAGCTCTGCTCTTGCTACGAGGTACCTTTTTCTTATAATTCTCTTCCTATCCCTTTGCAAATTGTTTTTCTAATAAGGTGTTCTGTTATAATATGGTACAAATAATATAATTATTTTGCTTTAGTGACAAAGTAGATCCAAAAGCTCTCTCAAATCCCGCAGCAATGCGCGGAGAATCATCTAGTATGTATTTATTTACTATGCATGCAGGCAAGTTTCTTTGGTACTACCTCCGTTCTTAAATATATGACAACGTTGACTTTTTCCGTTTGTTTGACCATTAGTCTTTTCTAAAATTTTTTTGCAAATAGATAAACCAACAAGTTAAATCTAAAGTACATTGGATAATAGATCACTACTACAAATTGATCATTTCTACCTGTCAAAAATGACATTTAGTACCGGGCAGCTGACCGGTATCGCTTGGCCGGTACTAAATGCCACATCATTTAGTGTCGGACATGTTTCCTGGTACAAAGGGCGCATTTAGTACCGGTGGGGTTACCCACTAGTACTAAATGCAGCGCCGGCCATCCCCCACACTTTCCATTTCTTCTATCTTTTATTCTTTTTATTTTCTTTTTCTTTTACCAAATCACAACCACAAATAATTAAAATCACGGAATCACAATCACAATCACAAATTTTTTTGACTCAAGAAACAAATCTTCAACTATTACATAACAGTAACAAATTTCAACTAACAACCACAATCTTCAACTCAAAAAACAAGTTTGAACATAAAATTCCACACACAAGTCACAAACCTCAACTTAGAAACAAGCCACCGACTTTGTCCCTGCCTGTGGCGGTCCCAACCTTCATATCTGCGGCCTCGCATTGCAACCAGAAACACGACGGCAGACACAAGGAGCAGAATCAATCTTTGTTCTTCCCATGACCATTGCTACCATAGAAAAATCTCAAACAAAATCACCTTAAAGATGGGAGGGGCAGTGCAGCAGCTCCACGGCTAGTCTAGCATGCATGCCCCCACGTCGGGAGGCCGCGCGCCCCCACGTCCAGATGGCTGCGCGCCGACGACTAGGTGTCCGCGCGCCACCGCTCCTGCCCCTGGACCAGGAGAGAAGAGAGAGATGTGAGATGAGGATGGAAATGAGATAATGATGGGAAGTGTTATGAGTTAATAGTTGTGTGGCCAATGAATGAGGGAGCATTTAATAAAGTATAGGGGAGAGATAGAAGAGCAATTAATGTTGTATTTACTCCTCCTTTTAGAGCAACTCCAACAGATCCTTTAAATCATTTTCCTTCGGTAAAAAATAAAGAAAATCGCGTTTACACCGTTCCAACAGCCTCGACAAACCGCAGACTCGCAATCTCGCTCGCCATTCGCCCCCGCCGGCTCGCGACCTTTGGCGAGGCCGTCCGCCTCGCGATACTTGTGATTCCTCGTGCCAAATCTCTTCCCGCGCGCCCGACGCAGCTGCATCGCGCCCTCTGCACAGGCCCGCCCTTCCTGCTCGCGTGTGGCGGTGGCGGAAGAGCGCGCGGCAGGTCGCCGCCCCTTCCAGCCCGCGTGTGGCGGTGGAGCAGCGGAGGACAGCCATCCTCCAAGCGTGCCACGGCGGACCGGTGGACCCCGCTAGAGACCAAGGAGGAGCACAAGGAGTGGGAGCCGGAGTCGAGGGAGATCCCGCCGTTGCTGTCGTCCATGGCGGCGGAGGAGCGCGCAGCCGCCCGACGCCCTCCCAGCCAGCAGGCGGTGGTGGAGCAGCGCCACAGGGAGGTAGATGAGGAGAACGCCGAGCCGCTACGGGCCGCACTGCGAAGGAGGATGCCGCCGACGCCCGCGCTGGTCCGCCGGGGAGGAAGACGTGCCACGGGGGAGGTGGGGAAAGATGCTTCGTGGCCGCCGGTGCGGAAAGAGCTCGCCGCGGGGGCGGAGCCGCGGAGGACGAGGAGCCGGCGTCGAGCTTGGGGCAGAGGAGGAAGCATGGGTGTGCCCGGTGTCGGCCTCAGGAGAGGGAGGAGCTCACGGTGGGGGGATACGAGGCGCCGGTGTTGGGCTCAGGGCGGAGGGGGAAGCTCCGGCGCCGGTGGCTGGCTCGGGTTGACGGAGGAGGAAGCAATGGTGGAGGGCACGGGGAGGAGATGAGGAGGATGAGGACGGCGGAGCTCAGAGGAGAGGGAGAGGGAGAAAATAAGGTGGAGTGGAGAATGACAAATGGGTCCCGGGTGTCAGTTTTGATGGAGGGATGAGAGATTTGAAGAGTCCGTTGGATTACCTTATTGTTTTGAAGCTCTTTATTTTTTTACATGTCTTCTAAAACTCCAAATTTAGATAAAAATATACAGAGACTGTTGGAGTTGCTCTTACCCCTCTATATATAGAGGAGTTACCCCCTTTGTACATGGAAATTCAATCAAGTGAAAGAAAGAAAGAGCTCCTTCCCTCCCCATTCCATTCCCTTGTGTTCTTGTGTGCTTATATTGTGTGTTTTTGTGTTCTTGAGTGCCCCAAAGAACTTGATTTCTAACAGGAAGGGAGAGATGGAAGGAGAAGGGTGAGATGACTTTAATTAGGAGCACAGGTGCAGTGAAGTCCCTCGGGACTGGTTCGTACTGGCTGAACTCTCACTCGGTATTAAATTGTCACGATTTAGTACCAGGCAAAGTTTTCACCGGATGCTAAAAAGACTTTGTACCGGGTGTAACATTTACTCGGTACTAATTTGCAACATTTAGTACCGGGTGAAATCTTCACCCGGTACTAAATGAGCTTATGGCAGTCTTCTAGGGACCTATTCATTGTGCCTGGTACTAATCCTAAATTTAGTACCAGCTCAATTTGTGACCGGTACTAATGTCTTAGGACGAATGCCCGATTCTGTAGTAGTGGATATAATGATATACATTTTACTTTAGTTAACCAATTTGTTCAATATATATTAGTGGTCAAAATTGGAGTAAAAAATCAATGATGTCATATTTAAGAACGGAAGTATACTTCATAATAAGAGCAACTCCATCAGTCTCTTTATCTTGTTTTGTATCGGTAGAAATTAAAAAATCACCGTCAGAATCATGTCCAACAGACTCGCAAAACAATCAGCTTGTAACCCCCCTCGCAAAAACAAGTTGGCCGCTCATTAAAGATGGAAGACCCCTCCCCCTTGATATCCCTCCCTCGCGCGTCACAATCCAAGGCCTCCCGCGCGTTTCATCTCTAGCAGTTTGGCATAATTCACTTGCCAAGTCCAGATCTAACTTACATCAAGAATCTGAGAGAGAAACAAAATTATATTTATCTCTTTCGCCTCTTGAAAACTTGTATCAGGAATCATCCTCTATTCTTTATTTCTTTTTTCACCCTCCCACAAGATTTGCTAAGTAAATTTTGGCAAATTGTTAGGATGCTCTAAGCAATATTAATTTTGGCTATCGTCCAAGAAGATACTCCCATAGTATATTTGTCTTGGCTACGTAAGGTAACATTTCAAACAACCATCCATAATTCCATACTATGGATGGCCATTATATATGTATCAATGTCTTTCCGTATAAATATTTACTACTAGCAGGCAAAACAATCCTTTTGGTATGATTGTAAGGAATACTGATCTTGGCGCCTAGTATCACTCAAGAAGTCAAGGTACGCTCAAAATACCATGCTATTTGGCATATTTATGGCTAGAATTAAGGAAACAATTAGCTGCATGATTTATTAGTCTTCTTTCATCCTTTGGTACTATTGATAATTCTCCATACACCGATCGCAATCTTGCACTATAAATTGTTCGAAGGTGCTCACATCTCCGGAACACAGCACAAGACAGACAATCACAGCCTAGAAATTCATCCTCTCTACCTCCATCACCGTCTCCCTGACTGCTGGATTGCACGAGTGCGTGGTGTTTCAGATGGGGAGTGCCGCCATCCTCCTCGTCTCCGTCGTCCTCCTGCTCAACTCTCCGGTGGGTTTCTGCGGCTGCTTCAAGCGCATCTTCAGCTTCGGCGACTCCATCATCGACACCGGCAACTTTGCGCGCACGGTCGGTTCGACCCCGATAAAGGAGCTCCCGTATGGCATGACCTACTTCAACCGCCCTACCGGCCGTGTCTCCGACGGTCGTGTCATCCTCGATTTCTACGGTGAGTATGTACACGCGATGCGTGATCATGAACCTACGCACCTAGCTACTCGTGTCCCTTGCATCAACCTCGCTGTTGTGTTCACTGTGTACGTGCATATGCATGTATATGTTTGCGTCACGATCAGCGCAAGCGCTCGGTCTGCCACTCGTTCCGCCGAGCATACCGGAGGAGGGAACTTCGTCGTTCCCGACCGGCGCCAACTTCGCCGTGTTTGCAGCGACGGCGCTGTCGCCGGACTACTACACGAGCAAGTACAACTTCAAAATGCCGTCGCCGTCATGCCTGGACCTGCAGCTCCAGTCCTTCAAGAAGGTGCTCGCGCGGATCGCTCCGGGAGATGCCGCGACGAAGAGCCTCCTTGCCGAGTCCATGGTGGTGATGGGCGAGATCGGCGGCAACGACCACAACTTCTGGCTCTTGAACCCCAACAATCTCCGGGACACGCCGAGCCGGTACATGCCTGACGTCGTCGGCCGCATCGGCGCCGCCGTGCAGGAGGTGATCGGCCTCGGCTCCAGGACCATGCTCGTCCCAGGGAACTTCCCCATCGGGTGCGTGCCGGGGTACCTGGGCGCGTACCAGAGCAGCAGCGCCGCCTCGGACTATGACCAGTACGGCTGCCTCGCGTGGTTCAACGACTTCTCCAGTAAGCACACAACCAGCTGCTGCTGCAGGAGGTCGGCCGGCTCCGGTCGTTGAACCCCGGCGTCAAGATCATCTACGCCGACTACTTCGGCGCCGCCATGGAGTTCGTCAAGAACCACCAGAGATACGGTAAGAGCTAGCCATCGATCGTCTCGTCGTCTCGCCCCTTTGCGATCCTGAGCTGCTCAGTGACGTACGTGAATAATGTGCTTTAACATCTCCTCGATCCAGTGGCGGAGGCAGCGGTGGGGCGGGAGGGGCTGGAGCCCCTCCTACCGCCGGCTCCCTCCATTGGAGCCCCACCAAGCTTCTCCTAAAAATGAAGGAAGAAGAAGAAGGAGAGGGAGGCTGGAGGAAGAAGATGTTGCGGCAGCCCCCCCGGGTGCTGTTCCTGGCTTCGCCACTGCCTCGATCTATGTATGGGACGTGATGACGACAGGTATCGACGATCCTCTGGTCGCGTGCTGCGGCGGCGACGGCCGGTACCACACGGGCAAGGGGTGCGACAAGAACGCGACGGTCTGGGGCAACCCGGCCAAGTTCGCCAGCTGGGATGGAGTCCACATGACGGAGAAGGCATACAGCATCATCGCCGATGGGGTCCTGAATGGGCCTTTTGCGGACACCCCGCTGCTCAAGGCCTGCTAAGATATATAAATAGACTTCTTCTTGTATAGCTTCTCATCAGGGAAAAGAAGGATGATACCGAAAAATTCTTTTAGGTCCTGATGAAAGGATCTGGTAGAATCTTTTGGGGACAAATAAATTAAACTACGTAACTCATTTATTGTGCCGAAACGTTAATTCAAAGTGATGATGAAATTTGTTCCAGCTCCCCGCCGTTATGCTTATGCATGATCATTTCATTATTTCAACCTGTGATAGCAAAAGTGATTATGAAATAGAACTAATGCACCAAGAGGGATCGACGTGAAAGAGTTTGGTTTTATTTGTTACAAATATGTTCATTGTAACATGGTCATAGCTTCCCCTCCTCCAGAAATAGGAAGGCAACAATGCACGCTGACAATTTAATTCCTATGGGAAAAGCTAAACTATACTCTGAGCATTTTGAAGATCACTGACGCTCAAATTTTCCCTTCCTCTACTAGGACCAATCGTCTCCATCTCCGGTGATCTTTAGTAAGCTCCAGTGAGGTTACAGGGTTTGAGGGTTTTTGGCTCGAGATGTTAGGGGTTCTATGTTCTAGAGTTTTGGATCTCAATGTTGAGTTGAAGAGCGACCGGTAGTAGCCAAACTTACGATCACCAACGTCCAGAGTCTATACGATACGCCTCTTCCTCCCACGTGCGCGGGCGCCACAACCAGTGGAGCTTCCCATTCTCTTTCTCCTTCTTCTCTTTCTCCCGCAGATCCAGATCTGGCTTCCGAAGGGAGAGGTAACGCGGAGGCTGGGGGACGAGCTCCCAGCCATGGTGCAGCGACGCAAGGGCGATGGCATCCTGCGCGCTCTTCCGTAAAGCGGCGGCATGAGGGGCGAGCTCTGTCACCATTTAGCGGCGGTGCGAGGGCGGTGGGCGTCGGCGAGCCCCCCCTGGGGTGCGGCGGCGAGGTCCTGCGTCAGGTAGCGGCAGCGCGGGGCTGGGGCAGCTGACCTATGGACAGCCGCGCGGAGCTCCCACGTCGGGGAGGCCGGCGCCGGTGGCGGTGGTCGGCAGGTCATTTTTTTTCCTTTTTCACTTTTTTAACGGTTCATTTAGATTTTTTTACAAATTTTTTGTTCATAAATGTTTCTCACAATTTTTTGTTTAGGAATTCTTTCCAAAATTGTTCTTCAAAAATTTTCCCCCCAAAACATTTCCTCTCTTTTTTTCACGAAAGTTTGTTCACAAACTTTTTCCATCCGAATATTTTTTTCTCACAAAACTTTATTCTTAAATTTTAGAAAAAATTTCCAGATTTTCCTTCAACAATTTTCCCCGAAATTCCTAAACATTTTTCTCATTTTTTCTTAAAAGTATGTTTGCAAACTTTTTCTATCCGGATAAATTTTTCTCACAAACATTTGCTCTTAAATTTTTCACACAAACTTTTGTTCTTAAATTTTTCTCACAAACTTTTGTTTAGAAACATTTTCCTTCAAAAATACCCCTCGAATGTTTTTCAAAACATTTTCCTCTATTTTTCCAGAAAGTATGTTCTCAAACTTTTTTATCCGAATAAATCTTTATGAAATCTTTCTTATATATTTTTTGTTGTGAACAGCGACGCATGGGAGGCGACGGCGGCGCACGTGGGAACCGGTGTGAACACTCCAGACAAGCTGTCGGAAATCACCCAAACGGAAGTGTCCGTGCGGGCGCCCGCAAACTTGTGATGCCCGTTTTGGATCAGGATTTGAGCCCATTGACCCTAGAGGGAAGGTTCGGGGTGGGCAGGCAATGGCGGAGCTTCAGCAAATGGTGTGTGTGTGGGTGGTTGGGTGGGTGGGTGGGGGGCAGTAATGCTCCTTTTTTTCTTCTAAAAGTCGATGAACAATAGTCAGTTTACGGTTCATGCAATGGGATCTTTTCATTGGCCGAGGGTGGGGTGGGGGGCATGGCCACCCCTAGACACCACTAAGCTCCGCAAGTGGTGGCAGACCATCCTGGTGGTAGGGGTAGGATGAGGGCGACCATCGCAGGTGGGCTGGGGTCTCAACAGAGCTCCGGCGAGACCTGAGCCCATCGCGAGCGGGGTGGGGGCACATGGGGCAGATGCGCAGAAGAGAACCTCGGTGGAAGCCCGCCCGTCGTGTTTGAGGTTGAAGATGATGTTTGGCTAGAGGTCGAAGACAGTGACGGATCTAGGATTCAAATGTAGGGGCTTGAACACTTTCTTCTACCTCTAAACACTAGAAAAAATTTCATTTATAGCAGAAAATTTCAAAAGAGATTGAAGGAGAGCTCCATTGTTGTGCAGGTAGTAGCCCCCTCGCTGCCTCCGTCCCTGGTTGAAGATGAACACCGGCCACTGGATCTTAATTGAGTGGCTGCAACATCCAAGTGTATAGATATAGCCCCATTCGTATTCCAAGTTATTTTCGTTGTATTCTTGTGCCAACTACTATGGCCTAACTCGTAAATTTAGCTTCGAAGCACAGCTCAAAAGACAATTTTAAATGGTACATCAGAACACTAGGACAAATCATTGAGCGAAAGTTCAAGCTCTGGGTATAAAGCTTAAAATTTAATTAATGAGTTGAGTTGTAATTTTGTATGTGAAGCCGAATATTTTATTCAAAACTATGTTGTTTTGAGTTGACAATTCTTGTTTTTTTTGGTACATTGAAGGTTGTATTTGAGAACTTATTTTTTGACTCAAAGTTGTTCTATTTCCATGCACAGTGCGTTTAACAGCTTGTAAGAAGTAAAAACTACTACCATTCAAATAGTGAAATAGACACCAATGTTTAATAAAATATGTGAAAGCTTTTAATAAGTTGTGGTATGACTGACGTCATATTCATTTGGCTTATCAGCCACAAGCCAGCATTACTTTTCTTTCAGAACAAACCAGCACCAGCCACCAGTCACAACTAAATGAACAAGTTGTGAAGCGCAAACATCTTTTTTTAAGGAATATAAAAATTCCATTAACATATAGACTAAGTGATATCACTGGTGACTAGATCCTCTACGCCTGCAGGCACTCCATCCCGTTGTAGGACAGAAGCATGAGGACACTTACAACCTTGGGCCGATATAGCGTGCCACATGATAACTGGATCTCAGACAGAAAGAGACTACACACACCACAAAATCTTCAGTGCCTCATTAGCAAAAATTACTCTTTCCATGCCACTCATCGATTCTAAAATTATTTTTCGCCTAATGCGTGCTTTGACTCCATAGTCCATAACATATGACGTTGGCCATGTTTGGATCATAGGCTAAACATTAACCCCCCCCCCCCCCCCCCCACTTTTAGCTCCAAATTAGTCCTTGGGTCTCCAAACAGAGGAGCTAAACTTGAGGGGCTAACGTTTAGCCCCCTCTTAAGATCCTTAGCCCCAACAAGAGGGCTAACCATTGAGGTTAAACATTAGGCAGGGCTAATGTTTAGCCCCTCAATCTAAACAGGCCCGTTATAGGTTCCAAATTTGGTTCTTCAAGTATGGACAGGGAATAAATGTTCCAGAAACGTCAGTCCAAAGAAGAGCCAGAATTCAAATCGGTCCTTCAGAAAGCACTGCATATCAGTTAGTTCATCATGCCATTCTTCAACGGGTCAACCATATAATGTGCTGCTACAAATATCTGTATATGTCACAGCACATTATATATGTTGATGTTTCTTGTTACGTTTGAGCACAAAACGCTATAAATAAATAAACGCCGTGAAAGCAGGTGTCGCCAGGAGATTACTCTCAGTGCGTGAAGTACACTAGCTAAGTATTCTTTGAATCTTTGTTGAGTGTTGAAAGATGGTGATTTTCGAGTGCCTGTCCTCCCTGCTCCTGCTCGTCCCTGCTGTCTTGCTGCTCAACCTGCCCCCAGGTATGTGCGGCTGCTACAAGCGCATCTTCAGCTTCGGCGACTCCATCATCGACACCGGCAACTTCGTCCACTTGTCCGGCAACGTCTCGTCCCCATACAAGGATCTCCCCTACGGCATGACCTTCTTCAAGAATGCGACCGGCCGCATCTGCGACGGTCGTGTCCTCGTTGATTTCTACGGTGAGTACGTACTCCGATCCAGCTGCATAGATCGATCTTTCTGCTCCTCAATCATTCCAGATATTGGTCCTCTCTTTCCACTTTGGTTCACGGTCGTCTCGACGCGTGCATTTCAGCGCAAGCGTTCCAGCTGTCGATGGTACCACCGAACCTGCCGGAGCAGGACTCCGGGAGCTTCCCCAACGGCGCCAACTTTGCTGTGGCGGGCGCCACGGCGATGCCCCCGGACTACTACCACAGGTGGAACCACAGCGTGCCGGTGCCCCATAGCCTGGGCGTGCAGATCGGCTGGTTCAAGGAAATGCTGCAACGCCTAGCTCCCGGGGACGACGACGACAACGACGGTGATACTAATACCATGTGCATACACAGGAAGTGCATTACTGTGCTTGCTCAGTCGATGATGTTCATCACATATATGATTCGTTGTTGTGTGGATCAGGTGCCAAGAGGCAGCTTCTGAACGAGTCCCTCATCGTGCTGGGCGAGATCGGCGGCAACGACTACAACTTCTGGTTCACCGACGGCAAGCAGCCCCACGAGCAAGCAGACCAGTTCATACCGGACATCGTCGCGCACATCGGCTCCTTCGTTCAGGAGCTCATCGGCCTGGGCGCCAACTCCATCCTGATCCCGAGCAACTTCCCCATCGGGTGCGTGCCGTTGTACCTGAGCGCGTTCCCCAGCAGCGAGCCCGCGGACTACGACGGCCACCGGTGCCTCCGGTGGTTCAACGACTTCTCCACGCGCCACAACGAGGCGCTGCGCGACGAGGTCGGCCGGCTCAAGGCGCGGAACCCCGCCGCGAATCTCATCTACGCCGACTACTACGGCGCCGCCATGGAGTTCGTCAGGAACCCCGGCAGGTTCGGGATCGGTGATCCCCTCGTCGCGTGCTGCGGCGGCGACGGGCCGTACCACACGGGAGCGGCGTGCAACAGGACGGCCAAGGTCTGGGGCGACCCCAGCGGCTTCGCCAGTTGGGATGGCCTGCACATGACGGAGAAGGCGTACGAGGTCATCGCGCGGGGAGTGCTCGACGGCCCGTTCGCCGACCCGCCATTGCTGAGTTGCTAGGAGTAATTCTTTTGGTGCAGCTACCTGAAAATTGACTCCACCTGTGAATTCGCTGAAACAATGTCGAGTAGTTTCTGTGAAGCAGGGAATCTAAGGTGGTCTCTATGATATTTGGACAAATTAAAATTTTGTATCACTAGCTGGTATGCTGGTGCGTTGCAACAGGAGAAACCATTACTCGTCTCGCCGTAGTTCGCCCTGATCACTTAGCTCTTGCAGCTCCTCGACTTCGTCTTGTTCCCATCCATCGCGACCACATCATCCTAACCTCACGTGCCATCATCTGCGTCTCCTGAACCTCACTATTGTTTGCTCAACCTCGCTTTCCTGACCAACACTGGCCAACGGCGTCTTACATAATGATGCTTACGTTATAGGCAAAGTTTGTACAGAAAGCACTTCACATGGTGGTGAAGGGACCGCATCAAATGATACAATTCCGCTTTTAAACAATATCTACTCATTAATGAGATTCAATGGTTTTCTTAATATTTTCCGAAAGAAATTTAAGTACCGTAGGAAGCTACAATATAATAAAGAGACTTCTTGATTTTTGAATTAAAAATAATTTGTTATTATTAAATTTAAATGTCATGTCCTAGCAGGTGCTGAGCTCCTAGCAACATGAGGTGAATCTCTAGAAGTGTCGTATTCTGCTTAGTGCTCATGCCCTCGTTTGGGTTTCGGTTAACTGGTGCGTGGTCTCAGCTGTGTGCAAAGCTCAGCAAATTTTAGAGAATTGTCGGATTCTCTTCCTATTATTTCTAATATATATTTTATTTATTAATCTTTCATTCCAATCAATGTGGTCATCATTTTTTTTATTTGGAAAAAATCCATTCCACCACCCACATCTATAGGCGTTGTTTGGTTTTCAACCCCCAACTGTAAAACCATGTATGGGACACTCACGAACTTTTTGAACCAGACATTTAACACCACCACCACCACCACCACCACCTCAGCGGATTCGTGAGCTGTTTTGAGTGGTTTTCGTTGACGTGGCGCAAGATCCCACATGTCAGTCAGCCACGTTAGCTCTCTCTCTAAACACCCCACCCACCCCCGCAGCCTCCTCCTCCCCATTCTCCACCCTGGTGGTCTTCTTCTCCCCTTTGCTGGCGGTGACATGACCCCGAGCTCGACGCGCGCCACGAACGACGATGCACGGGTGGGGCGAGGGGAGCCATCCCGGCAAGCGTTTTCCCGCATAGGTCGTCGGGGTCGGCGATGAGGGAGCGGTCCAGCACCGGGGGCGGCGGCAGCATGGCGTCCTCGGATCATCCGCCAGTGTGCTGCGCCCTCTACTACTCGCATCGGAGCTCCATAGCCGGCTCGGGCAGGCGGCGGTGCGGGTCTGGCCTCTGAGGGGCCCCCGGCAACGAGTGGCCCAGCGGGCGTGGAATCCGTGAGACCGCCACGGCTGGTGCGCCAGCGGGAGAGCAGGGGCGTCGGCGGCTTGCCCTCTGGCCCTCAATCCCTGTTGGGAGGAGAGGAGAGCAGGGAGTGGCACAATTTCGGTTGGGGAGGAAGAAGTCGTGCCGCCCTCCTCCGTCCGCCGGCGTGGGGAGTGAGGCGTCGTGACACCTGCTACGTCCACTTCCCGTCCTGCAAGCTCGTCTGTCGTAAGCCTCTGATCAATCACCGAATTCTTTCGAGCATCACATGTCCTGTGCAAAGATTTTTGATCGGTTTCTTGCAGCGTGCGAGCTGACCGGAACAGAGTGCTACAACCCGCTCTTCGCGGGCGGCGACGACAACAAATTCCTGTTCCACGGCCGGCGGGATGCGCACTTCTGCCTGGTCTCCGACTCCAACCTGCACATCCACGCGCACTTCATCGGCAAGCGCGGCGCCGCCCGGGACTTCACGTAGGTGCAGGCGCTGGGCATCCGCTTCGGTGGCCACCGCCTGTACCTCGGCGTTCAGGGGACGGCCACCTGGGACGCCGCCGTCGACCGCCTCGCCATTACCTTCGACGGCGCGCCCGTCCCGCTCGACGCCACCGCCGGCGCCAGCTGGAGCCCCGCCGCGGCACCCGCACTCTCCATCTTCCACACGGGCGTCGCCAACGACGTGGTGGTGCGCCTCGACGGCTGGTTCCGGATCGTCGCCGACTCGTTGCCCGTCACCAAGGAGGACTCGAGGGTCCACGGCTACGGCGTTCGCCCCGAGGACGGCAGCCTCGCGCACCTCAACGTGGCATTCAAGTTCCACGCCATCAGCGCTGACGTGCACGGCGTGCTCGGTCAGACATACCAGTCAGACTACGTCAGCGCGCCGGGGTGGACGCCGGCGCCAAGGTCACCGTCATGGGCGGCGCCGCCAGGTACGAGGTGTCGGACATCTTCGCTACAGACTGCGAGGTGGCGCGGTTCGCCGGCGACGACGCAGGGATCGCCGAGCCCATGGACATCATCGAGGAGCTCACCGACGCGCTCTACGGTAGCGGCAAGGGCAGCACCGGCCTGGTCTGTAAGAAGTGAGTGAAGCCGGCTGGCGGCGAGAACTTCCCAGTGACAGGAGGCGCCCGCCGTGGTTTAGTGCTTTTTAGGAGGCCCGCCGCCAGAGTGAGGAGCCAAGTGGGGAGTGAGGCGCGCCGCCGGGGAGCCGTGGAGCTGGGGAGCCAGGGCGGCGCCGCCGGAGTGTGGAAGCCAAGTGGCATAGGGCCCAGCACCACATGCGCCATGTCAGCGAAAACCACGCTCACGAATCCGTCGAGGGGGGTTAAATGTCCGGTTTGAAAAGTTCGTGGGTGTCCAATATCTGATTTTGCGGTTGGAGGTTGAAAACCAAACAACGACCATAGATGAGGGTCGTGGAATGGACTTTTTCCTTTTTATTCTGATTGAGGTGATGATGCCCGCCGACAGCCCCCACCCACCCACACAACACCCTGTCTGTCGGTCCAGCCCACATGCCTTGCCACGTCATGAGGCCCAGCCCAGTCCCTTTTATAACTTTGTTATCTGTGAATCACAACCCAGTTGAGGGTGTTGGGGGAACGAACAGAAAAAGACATTGCCCGCAGCGCCGCTACCATTGGCTATGTAGACAGCACCAAAGGGGGGCGGAGGATGTGGGTGACCCATTTTAAGGGGATGCTTGTTGTTCTCCACACCCCGTCTCGCCACGTTTGCGCTCACCACACTACAGTGATCTGGGTATGGCGGACGATTCGTCCGCCACAGGCTGTGGCAGTCAGCACAGATGCGTGGCGAGATGTGGCGGTTAGCCAAACAGACCCTAAAGCTTTTTGGATGTTGGTTACTCAAAGGATGTTCTGGTTCAGATTGTGTATCCGCTTGCTTCTTCTTCTGATGCGTTCAGTGTTCAATTTCTTTTACTTCCGATTATGACTCAAATAACTGGGGCGATGTATGAAAAATTCAGATAGAAACGACCCTTGCTTTAATATTATATATAAATTAATATTATTAAGGTAGAGATTGGGAAAACAAAGAAGCAATCCATGTTTTAATATTAAAGTAGAAACAATTTTTGCTTTAATACTCTCTTCGTTCTTAAATATATGGCACCGTTGATTTTTTACTTCAACTTTGACCAGCAGTATCTATTGAACAAGTTAGTTAATTAAAGTAAAATGCATATCATTATATATATATAATTCGATGTACTTTATTTTAGATTTAACATGTATGGTTATCGATTTGCAAAAATATTTGTACAAAAGGCAAATAGTCAAACAAACGAAAAAAGTCAATAGTGTCATATACTCATATATTTAAGAACGGATGTAGTATTAGATATAGATTGAAAAAACAAAGAAGCAATTCTTTCTTTAATACACAAGAATAAGGGAGCTGGAGGGAGCAGCGGGTTGATGACATGACCGGAGTGGATAAAGACAAGGCGAGTAATGTTTTCTCTCGTGCTATATAATTATTAAGGGCGCAAGTAATCTGCATGGGCATATTTGTTAGTAAAAAAACTTTGTCACTCTCTCTCCTTTTTCTTTTTTGGAAGCTCACTCTTAATTTCCTTCTAGCGAATAGGCCATTTTCTTTCTCTTTCTAAAAAGATAGATTTATTGGCTGCAAAGCGACCGATAATATCATGCTGGGCCAGAGCAGAACGAATCGAACACTATTTACGTTGGCCCAGCCCAAACGCCGAAATATTATTCCAAATATTAAATCCCCCGCGGCTCGTGCTCGGCGCAGGCTGCAGCCCGCGATGCCTGTACAGCTGCCGCCGCCCGGCGCGCAGCTGCCTGCCTTCGCGCGCACGCTGGCCGACCTCCTCGTCGCTCTCTCCACCGCCCGCGCGCTTCCCAAGGGGCAGCAGCTCCACGGCTACCTTCTCAAGGCCGGCCACCTCCCCGCCACCGCTTCTTCCCACACGCTGCTCGCGCACCACCTCCTCACCTTCTACGCGCGCTGCGCGCTCCCGGACCTCTCCCACCGCGCCTTCCTGGACCTCCCCTCGCCGCCCGCCCCGGC
Organism: Cenchrus fungigraminus; assembly: GCA_036936925.1. Lineage (NCBI taxonomy): Eukaryota > Viridiplantae > Streptophyta > Magnoliopsida > Poales > Poaceae > Cenchrus > Cenchrus fungigraminus. The sequence continues at coordinate 30,968,624 of CM072778.1, read as the reverse complement.
GGCGTGGTCATCCCTCATCTCCTCTTTCTCCAATAACGGCCTTCCTGTCGCTGCATTCGACGCGTTCCGCCGCATGCTCGCCGCGGGCGTCCCCGCCACCGACCGCTCCATCAACTCAGCCGCGAAGGCCACCGCCGCCGTCGGCACCTCGTCGCGCCCGCCGCTCGCGCCTCACGCGCTCCACGGTCTCGCCGCCAAGACGCCATTCGCGGGCGACGTGTTTGTTGGGTCGGCGGTTCTCGATATGTATGCCAAGTGCGGGCACCTTGCTGACGCCCACCGGATATTCGATGAAATGCCGGAGCGGAATGTTGTCTCTTGGTCCGCACTCATCTGTGGGTACGCTGACGCTGGGATGCATCCTGCGGCAATGGGAATCTTCCGCTTGGCACTTGAGGAGGATGTGCCAGTGAATGATGTCACAGTTTCGTGCATCATCCGTGTATGTGCTGCAGCGACACTCTTTGAGCTTGGAGCCCAGGTGCACGCCAGGTCTATAAAGACAGCGCTTGATGTGTCACCCTTTGTGGGTAGCTCACTTGTTTCACTTTACTCAAAGTGTGGGCTTGTGGAGTGTGCTTACCGGGTGTTTGGTGAAGCGCCTGAGAAGAATCTTGGCATTTGGAATGCAGTGCTAATTGCATCTGCTCAGCATGGGCATACATCGGCAGCATTTGAGAGATTCATGGAGATGCAGAAAGCTGGGTTCCGGCCCAACCACATTACCTTCCTGTGCTTGCTCACTGCTTGTAGCCATGCTGGTCTTGTTGATGAAGGAAAACAATATTTCGCCCTGATGAAAGAGTATGGCACTGAACCACAGTCTGAACATTATGCTTCAATGGTTGACCTACTTGGTCGTGTAGGGCGTATTAAGGAAGCACTTGATCTTATTGAGTCTATGCCCATGGAACCAACTGAGTCTGTTTGGGGTGCACTCCTCATGGCATGCCGAATGTTTAAGGATGCTGACACTGCAGAAATCGCTGCAAAGAGGCTGTTTGAAACAGGGTCTCGCAGCTCTGGTGCGCATATGCTCTTGTCAAGCACATATGCAGCTGCAGGAAGGCATGTTGATGCAGCACTTGTTAGGAAAGCAATGCGTGATGCAGGTGTACGGAAAGAAACTGGACTTAGCTGGCTGGAGGCTGCAGGGGATGTGCATACATTTGTGTCAAACTGTAGGAGACACCAAAGAAGTGAGGAAATTTACAGGGTGCTGGAGAAAGTTGGAGAGAAGATGGAGGCAGCTGGTTACGTGGCCGACACTAGTGTAGTGGTTAAGGATGTGGATGGAGATGAGAAGCGAGCAACAGTGAGGTATCACAGCGAAAGGCTAGCAATAGGGTTAGGCCTTTTGATTGTTCCAGAAGGTGTGCCAATCCGAGTTATGAAGAACTTGCGTGTGTGTGATGACTGCCACAATGCAATTAAGTATCTAACTAAATGTACAGGAAGGGTAGTGGTACTCAGGGATAATCGTCGTTTCCACCGATTCGAAGACGGGGTGTGCTCTTGTGGGGATTTCTGGTAAATGACCAATATGTTCCCTTCCATGTGTTCTTAAAAAGTTTGCTCTATATGGATTCATCTAGAAGGTAGACCTATGTTACCTCAGTAAATGGATCTAAGTTCAGTGGCTAATACAAAAATAAAGTGGGTGTTGATATGAGAGTTTCAGATAGTTGAAACTTGAATGTCCAATTTTCTATTTCATTGGAAACTGCAACAGAGTATTTTGGAAAAGCATGCATTGGGCATGGGATGTAATCTTGTACGGTTGTACCTGAGGGTCTACATGGTGCTGAGGCTTCTGCTCAATATCCTAGATCATGCATTTGGAAGTAGAAGGTGCAGTATTACCAAACAACTAAACAAGATTACTAGGTATGTAGCTGCCTGAAAAGTTATAACTTGTGGGCATCTTTCGGTACCAATTAATGGTGCATGTTTCTAATGTCACATTCTCATAGCTTCACACATTTGACAATTCACTTGTTAGTGTGTAATTATCCCATTCTGTTTAGTGACAGGGTCAAACATCCTTAAGCTGAACCAAAAATAGAGCCAACCACTTCAACAGTTAAGCAAAACTACAAAAATATTGATCCACTTGAATTGAAGGTCCTCACCAATTCACCATTAATGCAGAATTGAAGTGATCAGACATGGACATGGTCATGTAGCTCAGACAGGGTATTATGTGCTTATCATCTAGCTCAGTTTAATGATCTGAGTGGTGAAGAATGTGCTCCCAGTACTATAGTTTTTTCCCTCAAATATTCAGGAGAGTTGTGCATCGTCTCATTAGAGTAGAAGAAAGAAAATCATACAATGCCGAAGCCTTACAAACCTTTACAATGTTATGTCGATTCCTTGTGCATGGAATGTTGGCTTCTTTTTTATTTGAGTAAAATTTATTTATGTTCCCCAATTCTTTTCTATCACAAATAGTTGAGAATTACTTTATTTCAAAAAAAAGGGGAAGTAGTTGTGACTGCGTGATGGTTCCTTCATTATTATTTTTTTCGAAAACGCCGGAGAGCTGCGCTTCTTTGTATTAGAGAGAAAAAAAGGTCCCCATACAGCTGCCTCCTCTCATACGGGACCGAATATGAGAGTTGGTAAAAAATATCAAAACACACTAGCCTAAGAAAAATGACAACTGTGGTCAGCAATTCATCTCAATGATTATGCAAAAATTTGGTCTTGCTATTACTACAGTAGTATAGTTCCTTCGTTATTTTTAGCTGTATAGAATTGAGTTAATTGCTTTTAACACAATAAATTACTTCCTCTAATTAAAAATATAAGTTCATCTTAGTTTGTCCTAATTCAAACTTTTAGCTTTGATTGTCGGTGTCTAAAATTTTATATGCGTTGATAATAAAGGTTGGCATTACTATATTCATTATGAAAAAAATTGTGGATATTTTCTAATGAAAGTGTCATTGAAGACAGTGTTGATGTAAGATGGACTTGCATTTGTGATCGGAGGCAATATCTTTGTTAGGTTAAAATAGTTGATACATATTTCACTGAAATATACTTTCAAAGTGATAGGTAGAGTAATGTGTTGTATCTATGTCACTACCATGTTATTTTAATTTTCTGTGATTGTAAAATTAGGTTCTCCCGAAAGGGAACTGCTAAAACCAAAAACTTTGAAACCAGCTACACCTGCCTTAACCCAAAATGGACAAAATCTTTGCTCTTGGGTGGGATGGAGTGAATCTTAAGGTAATCATGCTTATCATGTGTCTGTACAGTATGTATGTTCAATAAAAGTGGCTAGGGAGTTGGTGGCTGTATCCTGAATAGAATTTCTCAGACATTGTTTGCGTCTTCTCTGGTGAAAGCATAGTTACTAGTGTACATATACCTCCAGTCACACATAAGTGATGTTTTTAAGTTGTCTAAAGTCAACCATGAAGTTTGATTACAAATTACCTTTCACGTGCTAAGTTTGGAAAAAATGATATGAGTGGATTTTGCATCTAAACATAACTTCATAAAAGTATACTTTTGCTATATGTTATAAATAAGTTGTAATAAAGCTAGTAGTCAAATTTGTTTGGAAACCCCAACGATTTTTAAAATATTTTTATTGTCACTTATTTGTGGCGAGGGAGTATTTAACAAGCATGATTGATAAAGGTTTTTAACTGTCAAGTGCTTTTGTTGTCTGCATGATTCGATGGATGTATAGTTTGGACAATGCCTAAAGATCACCCTGCCTCTTCGGCAGGATCTAATCTCTGCACATTAGTCGTGGTCCACAGCTGTCTGCTGGTCCTAGAAGGTGAATGGCTATCTTAAGAAGCACACAAAGATGTTGGCTGCCCATTGTTTGCCTTCCCTACTTTCTCTAGCTAGTGCCAGCTGGCATGAACAGAATGGTGGATTGCTCTTTAAGTCGTTATTTGATCCGTGCAAGCTTCTCTACGCTTTGAAATCCAGGATGGATATTGCCGTGAGAATGACGTGGGATCTTCTATTCTTCATGCATATTGAACTGCAAATCTGATGGACAAGCTAGCACCTGCCATTATACCTATATATATGCAGCTGGAACATGAAATTCTGAGCTCCGGTAGCTAGTAGAGAACCAAGAAAAATAGAAGTGCTCACGGCAAAGATGAGTCTGGTGAGAGGGATTGGAAACGTGGCCAGAAGATGGAGAGAACTTAATGGTGTGAATTATTGGAAGGGGCTACTTGATCCCCTTGACATCGACCTCCGGAGGAATATCATCAACTATGGTGAGCTCTCCCAGGCAGCCTATACTGGGCTAAACAGAGAGAGGAGATCAAGGTATGCTGGGTCTTGCCTCTTCAACCACAGGGATTTTCTCAGCAGAGTGGATGTATCGAACCCAGATTTGTATGAGGTCACAAAGTTCATATATGCAATGTGTACAGTCAGCCTGCCTGATGGATTCATGGTTAAATCTCTATCAAAGGCTGCATGGAGCAGGCAGTCAAATTGGATGGGGTTCGTTGCAGTAGCTACTGATGAGGATAAGGAAGTGCTTGGGAGGCGGGATGTGGTGGTGGCATGGCGTGGGACAATACGAATGGTAGAGTGGATGGACGATCTTGATATTTCCTTGGTGCCTGCTTCAGAAATAGTGCTTCCTGGCAGTGCAATTAACCCCTGTGTGCATGGAGGGTGGCTTTCTGTCTACACAACTGCTGATCCAGGATCACAATACAACCAAGAGAGTGCAAGACATCAGGTAACTCATTCAAGCTCTTGAATACTCAGAAACCAATAGAAATTGTCTCATGTTTCCAAGGAAAGCTGTGCCAACCTGTCACCTGTGAGCAAGTTAGCATAAAGTTGTAGAAGTACTATAGTGGATTATTATTTGTAATCATGTATATACTTGAAATGTAGGTGTTCTTTCATTAGAGTTTAAGTTAAGGAAAGAACAATGCGATGTCTGCAAAGAGTAATACTCAATTCAAATAGCTTGATTTGTGTGCAGTCAAGCACCACTTTACCTTTTTGAAGTAGTTAGCTGTTCTCTAGATGAGCAGTGGTGTTTCAGAAGCACTCTTCGGGTTTCTCAGAAATGAGCGCATGGACTATCTTTTTTGAGTTAGGTAACACACCCACTTTGACACTGTGGGGATTGGACCTGGGTGGTGTAGTTGCCTCTCTACCCCTTCACCAATGGGAACTCATCATGGTGGCAACAAATAAATCCCATTGCAGCAATGCACCTTTTTGTTTAGAGGTAGTTTGGTTCAATGCATATGACAATAAATCAGTAAAAGTTGCTTGACAAGAAGGTTAAAGGTTAGTTGGTCCATGTAAGAAAAACAAACTTCCAATTTCCACTTGGGGAACAGTCCAATGGCCTAGCCTTGGGGAGGTTTTTTAAGCTCCCAACTGGCATTGACTTCGGTTTCTTTTGCTTTAGTGAATGCCAACACTCCTAGCTGATTTCTGAAAAGAAACAAGAAAAATATTCCACTGGGTTTTTTCTAGTGGTGTTACATTGCACCTTAGCACTAGATAATCATCATTATAATTTCAGGTGGGAGATGATCCCACTCATGAACCATCTGAAGCTTAGTCTGCAAAAAAGATAATTATGGCACAATTATTGCACTGAGAACATGGAAAATTTTGAGATATTTTTTTACAAACTAGATCTTGAACGGTGATATCCCTGTCTGCATCATTTTCTCCTTGATCGTGCATATCTTGTGCTCCTTCATTATGCTCATCATTTGTTAAAAAATATAATAAATCTACGTCGATCAAACTAACAAAAAATTAGCAGGTGTTGAATGAGGTCAAAAGGATACAGGATTTGTACAAGAACGAGGAGACAAGTATCACCATAACAGGTCACAGCCTTGGGGCAGCACTTGCCACCATCAACGCCATTGACATCGTCTCTAATGGCTACAACAAGAGCTGCCCCGTGTCCGCATTTGTCTTTGGAAGCCCTAGAGTCGGTAACCCCGACTTTCAGAAAGCATTTGACAGCTCAGCTGATCTGAGATTGCTCCGAGTTCGAAACTCTCCTGATGTGGTCCCAAAATGGCCAAAGCTAGGATACAATGATGTTGGTACAGAGCTAATGATCGACACAGGGGAATCACCGTACCTGAAGGCCCCTGGAAACCCCTTAACATGGCATGACATGGAGTGCTACATGCATGGTGTTGCAGGGACGCAGGGGAGCAGTGGAGGGTTCAAGTTGTTGGTTGATCGAGACATTGCCTTGGTGAACAAACATGAAGATGCACTGAAGAATGAGTATTCAATTCCAACATCATGGTGGGTGGTGCAGAACAAAGGTATGGTGAAAGGCAAGGATGGCCGGTGGCATCTGGCCGACCATGAGGATGATGACAAATGACTGATGTAGCCTGGCAGCTCATCATTTACCGGTTTGTTACGGGGACAGCTGTGCTTGTTGTATGGTTTGAATGATGTAATTATCTCATTAGGACAAGAAGCTACAATTTACCAGCTCAAAAAGAAAACTACTGTGTGTCCATTGCTGTTTAACACTAAAGGGATGTACCTTATTATGTTTGAAATTGTATTTGACAAATTTCTGTATTCAAAATCTTTTTTTGCGGAAGTTCTGTATTCAAAATCATGAATCTTATTAACTTTATCGATTGTTATGAAGTCTAAATTTGTTGAGCAGTGAATCCTTGAGCAGAAATAAAATGTTGAATTGTTTTTCTGTGCTTCGATTTTCATTGCGAAGCATGTTCTAGCAACAAAAACAAAATAATAATAAAAAATCTTCTCATAGATAAGTTGACGTGCTTGGATAAGTGGTGCTAGACCCCTCCTAATCTCGTGGATGAGGCAAAAGTAAGGCTTACTATCTGGAAAGTTATTTATGGCCAAACCTATGCATAATGTATTTCTATTTCTATTTATAATATAATTAATGTAATGGCGTAATGTATTTTTATATATAATTAATGCATTGAATTTGCGGGAAAAGGTGAAAAAGAGTGACCATGCCAACTCTGCTCAAATTCATTAGCGACCAATAAAACCTTCTCGTTGTCCCAATGGGCTCCAGCCCCCGGATCTGCATCTGCCCATCTCTCCCTCTCCCTCCTTTTTCTAGATCAGTCGATCTCATGTTGGCATCTGCCATCAATTACTGACGGATCAGCATCACCGGCGATCAACACCTTCCTCTGCCCAGGCGCTGGCTCCGGCGAGGTGCCTTTGACAGGCTGCCACCCCCCACAGCTTCTTCCAAACCGGAGGTGATCACCTTTCCAGTGGATTGGACATTTCGATTAGGGCATTAGGCTTAACCACCCTCTGCTGCCGGCGTGCAATTTTTTTGTTTTGTTTATTGTTTCCACATGCATCCTTTTGCGATCAAAATATCCCCCAATAACCAGCTGATCCCATTTCCTTTCGTCTTCCCGTTGCGCCAGTTGTTGGTATAATAGATCCAATACTGTCATGTCCCATGTGCCATGAAAAGAATGCTCCACTTGTAATACTCATTCCTCCATGCATTTTCATGTTTGCAATAGCAGTGTACGAGGCAGGTTGGCCTAAGTGAGGCAGAGGACCACACCTTTCAGAGTTCAGATCACACTGCAGTGACAATGTCCCCAGGCGACATCGCCGGGCGGTGGAGGGAGCTGCACGGCAGCGACCACTGGGAGGGCCTGCTGGACCCGCTGGACGCCGGCCTCCGGCGCTGCCTCATCTCCTACGGCGAGATGATCACGGCCACGTACGAGGCGTTCATCGGCGAGAGGCGGTCCCCGAACGCCGGCATGTGCCGGTACCGCCGCGCCGACCTGCTCCGGAGCGTGGACGTGTCCCACCCGGGGTGGTACGCCGCCACGCGGTACGTCTACGCCACGGCCAGCGCCGAGGTGCGCGGCGAGGCGCTGCTCCGCCCGCTCTGCCGCCACGGACGCGCCAGGGAGTGCAACTGGACGGGGTACGTGGCCGCGGCCACGGACGAGGGCGCCGCCGCGCTCGGGCGCCGGGACATCGTCGTGGCGTGGCACGGCACGCAGCGCGCGCTCGAGTGGGTGGCCGATCTCAAGCTCGCGCTCACCTCCGCCGCGGGGATCCTCGGGCCCGAGGGCGCCGATGGCTCCGAACCGTCGGTGCACCGCGGGTACCTGTCGCTGTACACGTCGGCCGACGAGGGATCCAAGCTAAGCAAGAAGAGCGCCAGGATGCAGGTGCGTGCTCTGATTCTTCCTTTCTCTCTTGCAGTGTCCAGTCAGGCTCATTGCTCGGAGATCGTGTCGTGTGTAGTAAGAGTGTAAGACTACAACTAGTATTGCTACATCTTGTTTTATTGTGGTTCATATCCATAAATCCGTTGATCCCAACAATAGGCTCTTATATAAGGAGGGTTTATAATAAAAGTGTTATATGATTATATCCCATACTAGATCAAAACGTCTAATAAACCATGTTGCCTTAGTGCCTTCTGCAGGAAAAGAACTGAAACAAGTAGTGTCTTTCTGATGCTTGTGCAGCTGACCACAACTAAACCTTGCTGTTTTAATTCAAGAAGAAGAGAGGAGAAATCGCAACATACATATAGTTACTGCCTTAATATGGTTCTAATTTACAGTTGACCAAGTGGGCTAGCAAAACATATACTCCCTCGGTCCCAAAAAGCTTGTCGTTTTAGGATTCAAAATTTGTCCCAAAAAGCATGTCATTTTACTTAATTTGACATGTGGGCATGCAACAATCAACTAGCACCAAATATGACAAATAAATAGGGGCAATTGATGTCATTTTACCTCTTTAATAATCTGTCCTAAAATTTCTAAAATGACATTCCTTTCGGGACTGAGGGAGTATATGTGATGAAGTTGGTCATAAGTACAACCTCATCCCTAAAGCATAATGCCTTATGGTCTCAAGGACTAACAGCCCTTTGTATGCATTGGAAGTTATCTCAGAAGGAAAGGGGTTTTGCTTGCCTTAAGAAGCTTTGCATCCAGATGTGTGATCTAGCTTTCTGGTTTCTAGTGGTATCCTAGAAGATGTTCTTACCCAGTGGATTGGTGTTGGTAAAGGGCTCTAATGGTTGCGTAATGCGTCCTAGTTGAGTATGGAGTGTGATGCTTTGCCTTTAAGTAAAAAAAGTTCTTTGAGCAAAAGCTAAGTGAGGACAACATCATTCGAAGATTCATACTTCTGACTCCATAAGACCTGCAATCTTCATACGATGCCGTGATTTTGGTAGTGTCAGGGGGTGAGCAGGCACAGTGCTCCACAGTACACATGATTTTGTGATTTTAGTAGCCACAGGGGTGAATCTTGGCCGTCCTGGTCCCTTTACCAACAATATTACTGTAGCAATTCTCAACTGCTCAGTCCACTGACTCCAGCAGATGCTGGATCCAGTTCTGCATCTGCAAAATGCAGATCAAAGGAGCATTGTTGCGCCTCCAACAACGGCTGCATCTGGTTCTTCATCTTGCAGATCCTCCCCTCCGGTAGCTCATTCCTGGGATTTCTCTCACATCGCTGCAATCCAACCGCCGCTCTGCTCGACCGCTCGCTCTGTTCTCCCTCTCTCACTCCGCCCGCCTGCCTGCGCCGGACATCCTCACCGGCGGTGCCTCGGTAGCTTGGAGGAGCAGGGGTCGCCCTCCCTCTCCGTGGCGCCTCCCCTCCTCCACCGGTGCTCCCCTCCCCTCGTCGCGCCGGGCGCAGACGGGCCTCCTCGCGGGCGGGCGCGGAGGATCCGTTGGAGGTGGGGGACGGCGACAGGGAGGAGGAGGAGAGGCGGAGCAGGTCGGCAACGGGGAGGAGGAGGAGGAGGGGACGGCGGCACGGCGGATCCGGAGGTGGAAGAGGGAGCAGGGGCGGAGGGGAGCTGCGGATCCGGCGAGTCGGCCTTGGGATTCCGGCGCGGCGCGGCGGCGAGTCGGCCTCAGGATTCCGGCGCGGCGGGGCGCGGGAGACCTGCGGTCGCGGCGGCGGCGGCGGTGGCGGACAGGCTGTGGCGGCGACTGTGGCAGACGGGCAGCGGCGGTGGGCGAGCTGCCGCGAAGATGGAGGAGGAGGCGGAGCTCGCCGGCGCGGAGGAGCTCCACGAGCGGCCTCGAGCTTCTCCCTCTCCTCGCGGGAATCAACCGTCGCTCGGATGCACGCGGGGTTGCGGGGATGCTGCTGGAGACGTCGTCCTTTTGCAGCGCCGGTTCCTTCTCTTTCCCTTCTTCATACGGGATGCAGATGCAGAACGTTGCTGGAGACAGTCTAACTCCTAATCTCCTATGTTAGCAAAGCAGGGGATCCTTGTCCTCTGTGAACGCGTACTGTACATAACCCAAAAAATTTTAAGCGACAATACTTCATTAGTAGTACTCTGAGGTAATGCCACTATCAACTGTCAAGGCAGGCATTGAGACATGGCGTGTTAAGGCGGATAGTGTGGTTTATGACACACAGCGACCAGAGGAAGAGGACATTTGGTGGTTTTAGCTTGATGGATTATAGCAGAAAAGAGAGTGGCGACACTTGTGGTCAAGGATCGAAATTGAAGATGCGCTGCTATTCAGTCCTTTCCTTTTCAGAGTACTAGGTGCTATTGACGGTTAAGGGACAATTAGGCAATGCATGTCGATCTTACATGAGATTGTAGCCGGTGCCCAAAGGAAGGGACTAGATTAGCAGGTGTACTGTGATTAACAATTTTTAAACTGATGGACGATTGAGAAAGGTTGCATCAGTGTCAGGTAAAAGGAGATGGGCTGGAATGGATATGCATTGATATGTATAGTTGTCTGAATAATTGTGTGTTTTGCTTCCATTTTTTTTCCTGAATATACTCAGCAAGTTGCTGTACGACGGAGCAGGTATTGACAGAGATCGCAAGGCTGATGGACAAATACAAGGACGAGGAGACGAGCATCACCGCCGTCGCCCACAGCCTGGGCGCGACCCTGGCCACGCTCAACGCAGCCGACATCGTCGCATCCGCCTACAACAAACCCCCGGGCTTCGACGACGGCCACCGCACCCCGGTCACCGCCGTGGTGTTCGGCAGCCCGCGCACGGGTGACCGCGCCTTCCGAGACGTCTTCCACCGCCTCCCGGGCCTCCGGATGCTCCGCGTCCGGAACAAGCCCGACCGCATCCCGCACTACCCGCCGGTGGGCTACGCCGACGTGGGCGTCGAGCTGCTCATCGACACGCGCCGGTCGCCGTTCCTCAAGCCCCACGGCAGCGAATCGCAGTCGCACGACCTGGAGGTGCACCTGCACGGCGTCGCCGGTTGGCAGGGCGGCGGCGGGTTCGAGCTGGTAGTGGAGCGGGACGTCGCGCTGGTGAACAAGTTCGACGACTGCCTCGCCGACGAGTACCCCGTACCCGTGGGCTGGAAGGTGCACCACAACAAGAACATGGTGAAGGGGCCCGACGGGAGGTGGGTCTTGGAGGACCACGAGCCTGACTACGACGACGACGAGGAGGACATCAACTTGTAGTTGTAGGACAAGAGAAACAGCAGGGACCTGGACGCCGTCGTCCAGTTCCGCCACGCCCATGCCAGCCGATTGTGTTTTGTGCTGCGTGCTACACATCTTATCATGAAGTTTTCTACATAAGGGCCTCGAAAAAATAATTCTTTTCCATACAATTCTGGTAAATAAACATGGCAACGTTCTCACATGATTGATGAGACTGGATTAATACACATTGTGAAGCCATATAAACACAAGCTTGAATGCCAGACTTATTAGCTGAATTGTTGGAAAAGGGAAATTGTTTAATAAATTCTTTATTTTAGGTATCTTTACCTATGATTCTTGGCCAATATCGCGGCCTGGGAGCGTGTCCACGTCGCGCGCAACTCTCGGCCGTCGGATCGGGCGCGTCGACGGTTCCGATGCAGCAGCGGTAACGCGGGCGGGGGCCAGTAGCCCGAGCGCGAGCGAGTGCGGGTGCCGCGGGCGCTCCGCGGACCGTGGCGGCTCCTCGCCGCTCCCCGTAGAGGCGGCTCCGGCCTTGGGTGGTGTCGGCCCGCGACGCGGCGGTACTAGCGCCGCCAACCGCCATCCCCGCGTGGATAGCGGCTGAGAACCTCGACCCCAGCGCGGCGGCTTCGACCTCGGGTTGCCCCGGCTGCCGGCGCGGCCAACGGTGGCATAGCCCCTACCCTCGGGTGCGGCGAGCCCACATCGGAGCGGCCACACCTCCCGGCCCCTAATGGCGCTCCCAGCCAACTCGCCCCAAGCTGTGCCGCCCCCATCGCCCTGCTCGTCACCACCCGTCGGCCGCAACCCAACAGCCAAATTGGTTCCCCTCCTCACGCTGATACCACATGGTGTCTTGACCGCCCATACGCCACCGCCGAGGCCGTCATCCGCCGGATCGATGCCGACGTCCAGACCCTGCGCGGGTGCTCTGCTTTGCTGAGCCGCCCACGGCAAGGATGGCCCCACTTGCGGGTCTGGCCGAGCACCCTGTATCCCACAGGGCCTTCCATCATCGTCGCCGGCGACCACGCGACCCAAATCGGACGGAATCGGTGCGTTAGGTGCTCTGCTCTACGCTCATGGATGAGGAAAAGAGAATAAAAACTTTTCCAGGGTTCCCAATGTAAGATCTCTTAACTCTTGTTTACAGCACGCTCGTAATAATGAAAAGTGCATGGGCCTATATGCAAAGCTTTCGCCCTATTAGGTTTTCTGAAAGTTACAAAATCTATATAAAATCATCAAAATTTCATAGAATAAAAAGATATGTTTCGTTTCTCACGAAGGTTTCCAACAATGTGACATGTCCATACATTAACATCTCACGAAAGTTTCCAACCTATAATCTCCGCTCACATCTATGCATTGTCAAATTTCTTGATTGCAAATCAAATTCTCCACATTTCACAACTAAATTAAACTTAGCCTACTTATGCTCCTCCCTCCTTAATAAATATTTTTACACCTTCTTTCTCCACAATAAATGTAGTGAAAAAAATATAATACCTCTATTTCAATAAGCACATAATATATTACTTAAATAATAATTCCACGACAACTGAGCCTAAAAAATACATACTAGATGCAACAACAGGTTGCAAACCTTGACACCTAAGTGAAATTAACAAACACATTTTCCTTACCTTTAAAAAATATAAAAAATATGAATCTTCCTCCATACAATTACTATTACTCAATTCATAAAATAAAAACTGTAGTAACTGTAATACCACGACAGAACACGGGCAGTGCACGGCCTTTTCTAGTATTTTTACGAGGATTAGGAGGCAAGTGCCAAGTTGCATACGGGGACTCTTCCTCTTGGGAACCTAGATTTGCCTTCATCATTTATCTCATCTGTTGCTCTTGACGTTCATTGATTTGGTGTTGCTTACTTTAGTAAACCTCTCAACAATAGCAGCATGGGCATCTATTCATGGATATCGAGTTATTGACAACCAAAATCTATTATTGCCTTTATTTGACGAATATAGGATTATCCTAAATTAAAAAAATAACTTTGCCCAAGTTTATATAAATATATTAGCGTATACCATACCAAATAAATTCATCATTACGACATATTTTATTGTAAAATTAGTTAAATTTAAAGAAATTTAATTTAGAATAAAATTAAAAGGCAAAATAGCCACTTTAGTCCCTGAAGTTTGCACGAAGGATCAACTTCGTCCCTTAAGTTTCAATGTGGTCTATTTAGTCCCTTAAATTTCATTTTTGAATCAAACTCGTCCTTGTGTTGATGTTGTGCTCTATGTCAATTAATGTTAGTATTAGATTGTCCATTTACCCTTAGCTCATCTATGCCAAACATGTATGTGCTCATACTCTCTTAATTAATGCATACACATAACAATATTTTAAAAAAAACTAACACAACATATTGTTTCTAAAAAGTGTATGTACCCATACTATTTAAAAGTCATGCATATAAGCAAAATATATGTAGTCAAACAAGTGTTTACTCATATCTTTTGGTATATATACAACCCTATGTGTGTATGTTCCAAAATCAACATGTGCTAAGATACTCGTGGTACGTTATACATGCTCTATGTATGTACTCATACTCCCTAAGCAAGCATATGTATCCTCATATTCATTTTGAGATCATGCATTCTTGGAATTATTAAAGTGAAATTAAAGAAAGAAGAGAGACAAAGATAAAATGGACATTTTGTATTAGTTTCATACCAATATTTTTTTTAGAAAATGGAAATACATCCTTGGAGTCTGACGGGCTTCACCAGGCTACTCTGGCGACAATGAGGGAAGGGAAGGAGGAGGGGCGAGCTGCTGGCGGCAGCGGTTGTGGGCTTGTGGCGTCGCCCGAGTCGCCCGTTAGAGCGACGCGGGGCCTGGTCCTGAGTCGCCAAAAGGAATGCTTTGTAAATAATTGCCTAGCGGAGTGTAGATTTGGGATCTTCTAGAGCCACATATTAGTACAAGGACGAGAGTTTGACCAAAAAATGAAAGTTGAAGAACTAAATTGGCTGGTCTGAAAATTGAGGGACGGAGTTGACCCTCTGCAAAGTTCAGGGACCAAGATGACTATTTTTCCATAAAAAATGTCTTCTCACCTTGAAATTTTTTCTACTCTATACGTACAACATGTGATACATCATGTTAAAATTTGGTATATTTTTATAGTCATTTTCTATATTGAACTAATTAATTGCATTTCAAGCAATTTTTTGATAGAAGTCAAATTTGAACTACAAGTGATTCAAATAATAGAATAAAATGAGTGGAAAAATGACATGTTATTTAGTCCAATTTAAGTCCTTTTCCATGAAATCAAAAGAAAATATGAACATCTTGACCAGGAAACACGACCATGATCGTGTGTCCAAATGATTTAAAAATTCTAAAAAAATACAAATGAAGTTTGAAAATTATGAGATTTGTCAATATCTTATGGTATCATATGGAAAGGTTGTGGCAAAAATTTGAATGAGTTTTGAACATTTTGTCATGTACGATGCTTAGAAACTGAAACATCTTCAATGAGTTTTCATAGAGTTAAGAAGTATGTAGTTAGAATTCTAGGTGAGGTGACATTCAACAAATTGAGTTTTGACTTCAAAACTTTTTCTATAACAATAGACAACATAATTTATTTTGTGTTAATTTCAAAAAAAATTCAAACTTATTGGATAATTTTTATGAATTAACTATAATTATAAAAAACTTTGTCGTGCACCGGCGCACGGCAAACAAACACTTTGTCATGCGTCGACGCACGACAAAGTTTTCGTTTGCAGTACGCCCTTTTTAAAGCGCATGACAAACCCGGCCAGCCCATCCGGCCCAACAACAGCTCGGCCACCATCTCTCTTAAATATTACCGCAACCCCTTCCTAACCCTAGCTGCCCCTCTCATCTCTCTCCCCAGCGCCGCCACCACCATCTCTCTTGCCGCCACCGCCGCCGTTGATGCCTCCACCAGCCGCGTGGTGGCGGCTCCCCCAGGCATGGGAGGACGACGCCCAGTCGGCTGGCTCGCTCTCCTCTCATGGCGTGGAGGACGACGCCCACTCGGCCGGCTCCCTCTCATCTCCTGGCGCGGGAGGACGATGCCCGGCCGGTGCACCTCCCTCTCTCCATGGCGGCTGGCGTCCTCTCCAAGATTTACCTAGCCACTCTCCTCTCCCTCCCCTGCTCGCACGCCCATCCATGGTGAGCTTGGGCCGACGGCAGTGTGGGCTCAGCAAGCTAGTCCCCAGGGGTGGCCGCGGAGGAGCTCTGCCTCGCCCGCCGGATCCGAGCGGCGACCTTGACCTCGAGGCGAACTCCGGCCCCTCCCCTTCCCCAGCTCTCTCCACGCGGGGATGTGGTGGTGGTGGCAGATCCTCGCGGCGAGGCCGTGCTGGTGCGGTAGGTTCCCACGGTGAGGCGGCGCATCCGAGGCGCGACAGCCACCTCCCCTTCTTCCATGTGGCGGCGGTGCGCGTCTCCCTCTTCTCAGGTGTGGCCGACGACCCCCCGCCTCCCTTTCTCCCTCCCTCCCTCCCTTCCTCCCTCTCTCTTTCTCTCTCTCTCTCTAACGTCTCTCTCCCTCTGTGACAGGTGGTGGCGGCAGTGCTGGTGGCGGTCGGCTTCCTCCCGCGGCGCGATGCCCCTCCTCCCCTGCGCAGGGGATGTGGTGGTGGTGGCGGGAGCAGCAGCGGCGGAGGCCAGATGGCCTCCCGATTTCTTTTATTTTTTTCTGAAATATTTGTTGTACGCCAAAACTGGCCTGCCACGATTTTTTTTATTTTTTTCCTGAAATGTTTGCCGTGCGTCGGATTTGGTGCACTACAAAGGGTTCGTCGTGCGTCTGATATACGGCGCACGCCAAAGACTTGTTTGCCGTGCAAAATGTTGCCGAGCGGCCTTTGTCGTGCGTCATGGCGGAAAACGCACAGCAAAGAGTTTACCGTGCGTTTTTTGGAAATATTCTGTTTTCAGTAGTGACAGCAATTAACTGTAAGACACGACTGGACACGGTAGGATTAAATGAAACAATAGAGCCCCAATGGCCCAATGCAAGTTTAAAGCGGTTTCATAGTCTTGAACGTATATACACAGTTTCATCTTGATGAAACTCCTTTCCTCTCTCTCTTCATAACTAAATTGACATGTCATGTTCTAAAACAACTTGCTGAGGACCGGAGCATCCGAGGACCGGTGGATGGTCGCTCCTGGCTGTGATGAGTGATTGACAACGTGGTGTGGACTGACTCTTGGCCGAGTATTGCAGGTGCAGGTTACGGCTTGATTTGCGTTGGTGCAGGTGAAGAGCAGGCGCGAAAGGTCTTAGCCTTGCGGGGCCTTCGAGGAGTGGAGAGACAAGTAGACTTGGCTCGATGGACCCCGTGGCCGAACGGGATCAAGTGCGGGCCGGATGGTGGCAAGAAAAGCAAGACGAAGTCGAGGACATGAGCTGCTGCAGGGTAGCGGCTCACGACCGGAGTCTGCACGCGGGGTTTGCGGTGGTTCACCACAAAACCGTCGGGTTACTTGGTTGCTCCACAAAACCAAGACTGGAGGCTCGGCGGGCGGAGACGAGATCTGGGCGCGCCGAGAAGCTTCGATGCCGGGGGTCACGCGGCGGGATCACAGGGCTTGCGTCGTGAGGACGTGGACTGCGGCGAAGGCGTGGCCGCTTGATGAAAAGGATCGCTACTTAACCATCTTGCCCCTGAGGGGTGTGTATCTTCTTTTATGTTCTAGGGGTAGCTTGGTCGTTTGCCCTTCCCGAAGAGACTTCATATATATAGCTCTAGGGTTTCAGGGCAACTCATCCATCTGGACTGCTTCTCATTCCTTTGCTCTCTAGGCTAGATTTTCTTCATGATTTTGTAGAGAATCTGACCTCTGATTGTATGGAAGCATTCATGGTTGCATCGATTTCCTTCTCTTGGCTCGAGTGATTTTCGTGTCTTTTTCGAGTCTTTTCGTGGGTTTTTCGTGCGCAGCTTGTTCCTTCGATTCTGAGGTGTTTGTGTTCGGTTTTGTTTATGGAGATCATGGACAGATGTCTTGTGCATCTTTGTGCTTGATCTTGACTCCTCAAACGTCGAATTTGGCCTTCGATTCAAGGATTTCGGTTGGAACCCTAGCTTTTTGTGTGAGCTCGGTAGAATCTCGATTCCTCTCGATTCAGTGGGTTTGAGGCTACAAATTCATAGGTATAGCATCTCCTAGAGGCGCTTCACCTTCCCCTACGATTTGGTAGCTTTCCCTTGGTTGATTCGAGAGATCGGGTGAAGGGAAGGAGGTGTTGACTTTGAGAAGCTCGGGCTCGAGCTGCTCTGTCCGCACCTGGTGGACAGTCCGCCTGGTAGGTGCGACAGTCCGCGAGGACTAGGGTTCATCCAGTTCGTCGCTTGTTCGTGTGAGTTCTTGGTTCGTTCCGTTGAGCCGTGTGTTTTCGGTTGCACGAGGTTTGGCGGACAGTCTGCGGGTGTTGTGCGGATGGTCCGTGCGTGGCGGACGGTCCGCGGGTAGGCTACGGACAGTCCGTTTTTCGCAGTGTGCTACTGGAGGTTTGGATACTCATTTCGGACGATCTGCCCTGTGCTTGCGGACGGTCCGCCTGGGTCCTGCGGACAGTCCGCCCCCTCCTTGCGGACGGTCCGCCCAGGCCACTGCAGATCACCTATGTCCTTTGCTTCTTGTGTTGTGCTTCCGCTTTGGATTGGTTTGGGACTTGTTCCTAGGGTTGGTAGATCCGTTGTGACTAAGTGACCTTGGCAAGTTCGTGTGGGAACTCTTGCTTGTGATTTTGGGGCATAGTCGAGTTCAGCTCTTCGGAGAAGAATTTTTATCGGCTCCCATTCACTCCCCCCCTCTCTGGTCGCCTAATCGGTCCTTCAATTGGTATCAGAGCTGGTTACGGGTCTTGATTGACTCTAACCAGTCTAAGATCCAAAGATAGCGTACCAAGAAAGGGGTTCGGGTCCTCCGCACTTCGATGGGAAGAATTACTAGATGTGGCAGAGACGGATGGCTGCTGTTGACGGTTAAAACACGTGTCGGGTTTCGATCCGCAAGCGTACGGATCACGTGTCACCCTTCTTCACTCGGGGGTGACCCAAGATATGGAACCGTGGATCGAAAGCAAACTACCAAGGGTTCTCCATCTATCTACCGGTCTAACCTAACATGAAGTGTTGATTGCATAGAGATCATACAAGCATGAAAGGATGTATGGATCACATCCACCTAGCCAGAAAGGTAAACAACCAAAGGTAATCCTAGCCTATCGTCTTCTTGTTGCCGCTCCGGCCAAGGTGACAAACCAATCTAAACTCCTACCATGATAAAGAGTCATCTCTAAGAACTTTCCCATGGACGCCCTTGCAAGGTGCGTGTTGACACCTAAGGTTCCCCAAAGCTTTACCTCAAACGCCCTACCAAGCGCTCTTACTCGTAGCTCCTCCTCCTGGTAGGCCACGCAACAGTTCCCATGGTACTCGCCATCGATCCTACTCAACATTACACGTTTGCTCAGCGCTTTATCCTCCCTCGTACTGTCACTACGCGAAGATATTCATCACCGAATGACACTAGGTGCATTCACCGGTCCGTGCACCACTTCGATGTATCCACAAGAGATAGACTAACCACCATGATTACTCTATTCCTACTAAGGGCATATGCTAGCCACACATATGAATAAACACGCATCGAAGTAGATCAAAGTAAGAAAAAGATATGATTTATATCACCATCGAATGTAGAGTGTACAATTGCCTTGATGAATGCAAGACATAGCTCTGGAACTCCACCATGGCTTCACCACGTAGGGCCAACCATGGCGGCTAGGGCATGGCCTAGGCCATCTCCTAGGCAACTCGAGGACTTGCGGCGGCCGCCGGCTTCTTTCGGTGTGTCTCCTTCGATTTGGCGGCTCTCTGATGAATGGATGTGGCGGCCCTTCGGGGTAGGAGCTATTTATCGACCGAGGAGCGTCTAGGTCAAAGGGGAACGCGTACCGAGCCCGGAATAGGGTGGGCCGGCCGGCCTGGGCCGACCGGACCAGGCCCGTTTCGGCCCGGTTCGGCCCTGTCTCGCTCCCCGACGCTTCTCTTCCAATTGTTGACTTGCACCCTTCTGCATGTGGGCCCTTGACGCCGTCTTCTCCGCGGTTTAGATAAGAGTACTTGACGCGCAAGTTCCTACATCCTCTGTTCAGGTCCCTGGAGTTTTACGGCTTCATGCTTCGGTCCTTGGGTTATTTGGAGTCATGTTCACTCTGTGTCTTGACTTGTGTCGGGCTTCGTGATCTTCTCATAAAGTGCTCGATGAACTTTACCCGGAAGTCATCATTTAGGCGCTTAAATCCTGCGTAAACAACATACTCCAAAAACCACATGCAAGTGTGAACTTGTTACATCATTAGTATGCCTAGTGGCCAGTTAGTTATAATTCAAAGCTCAAACCAAAGTGTAACAAGTGCTCTTGGTTGACGGAAATTGACTATCAACATACCCCCATGTTTAAACCTTGCTCGTCCTCGAGTAAGCCTTTAATGGATGTCAGTATTGCCTTTCAATGTTCATACCCTGCACTTGATCATACATGAGAAAACATAATGCTCTCCAAGTTTATATTTGTTAAAGTTCCATAATGTAACTAGCTTTCATCTCTATGGAGGGTAGATATCATTTAAGCTCTTTCCATAAGTAATTAATCATGCCCTCAAATTTTAAACAAATCTCAGAAATTTTGAAAATAAAGAGCGGGATGAAAAAAATTGCTTTACCAAGATCAGTAATAAACCTCCTTGCATCTTGCTCATGAACTCTCATCTCATCTTGTCTCTCAAGCCTACTAGGACTACTTCTTTCCTCTCTCAAATATTTGGTAGAAGGCTTTATATGGAGCTATGGGGAAGTTTAGTCCTACCAAGATATTATAGTTGAGATATTATCAAAACAAGACAAGCTTCTCATGGACTTACCGAGACTCGTCAAAAAGGTCATTAGAAAAATAATGTTCCAAGGAGGGGGAAGAGAAAATTACACATACTTTGAGATAGGTGGACATGTGCAAATGACAAAGAGTGATCCCAAGGCACAAACGAAGTCCTCGTTATCGGATTGCACATGGTTGGAAAGATGAGTATGGGTCTTGATCTTGAAATCCTTTTGAAATCTCCAAACGTAGCTAGAGAACCGGGGAGCTTTATTTATTTTTTAATTTTTTTCTTCCTTTTCTCATCATACTTTTTCTTCTTTATTTTTTCATCACTTTTCTCTTTTTTTTCTTCCTCTTTTTTTTTAAATTGCTCCCCTTTGAACTCTAGACTACACTAGTACTTCCTTGGCAACCCCCCAAGCTTAGACGTTGCTCGTCCCCGAGCAAAGTGGTGATGATTGTGCCAAGGTAAGTGCTGAAATTCTTATATTTTCTTGAAGAGAGATACTTAAAACCTTATAGGGATCCTTTCATGGCGGTCTCCCAAAATCTTGCTTCACTTGACGGCACCTTCCTTGTAATCTTCTTCGAAATATTCATCCATACTCAAGGTTTTGGGTTGTGGTCAAAGAGGTATACACAAAAAGATATTTTGGGTTTGTGGGTGGATATCCGGCGAAGTTTACGAAATTCCCAATGTGGAAACTCAGAATGCACGGATAGAAAAGGCTAACATAAAGATAGGTATGCAAAAACGGAATGACCAGCTTCTTAGTCTCGGGCCAGAGAAATCAAGCCTTGAATCAATGCACCCAAAAATAAATCTTGTAAACTAAATTTTTTGCACTCAATGAATATAAGGCTTTGGATAGGTTGAGCAAAATGCAAGTGGTATCAAAGACAAGGTTAGCATATCTTTTAAGAACAAAAATAAATGATCTTTGATTTAGTCAAAAATGAGAGCAACGAAAAATACTATGGGTCTCAAGTTATCATAACCTCCACAAAAGATTAGGTTAGCATTAATTTAATTTTCAGATCATATTAAAGAGAGCACTAGCTTAATCATATACAAACCAAGTACAAGAATGAGCAAAGAGGCAACAATCATCATATATCCATAAGCAAGAGCTTACAAGATATCATCATGGTGATCTCAAGTTAATGGTGATCATGATTTATTGAAAATAAAACTAACAAACCTAGGTTGTCCTCCTAGTAGTCATGTTATTGATCGAGAGATAAATACAAAGGTTATTTATGGTTGAAAGCATATATGTACAAGCATTTAAGGGAGATGAACAAAGATGAAGTTGAGGGTGAGTTACCTTTTCGATGCTCGAAGTGAAGTGCAGCGTGGCTTCCCCCATGCTTAAGCATTGTGCTTAGCATGGAAAAAGAATGATGAGCATCTTGTGGTGAAGGTGATCTTTGTACTTATGTGGCCTCTTCCTTTTCGCCCTTCAAATCCTCCCCCATGCTTAGCATGTTGCTAAGTGTGGAAGTACTTGAATCGCTCGTAGTTCCCTATTGACATGTGTTTGAGAATCATCTTCACTTCCTTGCCTTTGTTATCTCATTTGTCCTTCAACTTCTTCTTATTATCATCAAGCCATGGTTCCAATCCTTCATCATATCATCATCACCTACTTCCTTGTCGTTCTTGTTGCTGCCTCATCTTCCACAGATTTTCTTCTATTTCTAGAACAGAAAATGTACTAAACCACCACTCCAAATTGAAGTTCGCGAAATTATCTTTCCAACGAGCCATCATTCACATGAAATGGGTTCCGAACAAGAGAGTTGTGCCTATTTTACTATGGCGATGCAATCTGTCCAAGGCTGATTTCATACCGCGCATCGCTCAATGTTTCTACCATATCTTCTTGTACGGGTCTTCAAATTCGTCAATCTTAGATGCGTTGGAATCGTAACTTGATGGAGCTTCTAATTTTCAACTTTTCTTCCATTTTACATTTCTGAACATGTGCTCAAACCTTGATGGAAACAGTGACTTCCCTCTCAAGCCTTGTAGATGACTAACGATCTTGATTGTAATTGGTCAAGGACTCATGGGAATACTTCGCCATGCCTGCAAAAAAAATCAAATACACATTCTACCCCCGGGGTGATGGTCGGGAGTAGAAACAATTGCCAACAAACCAAAGACATCCCTAAGATCTTAACTTGTGACATAGCTTACCTAGTAAAAAGAAAAGTAAGAACCTAATGAGTGTACGTGTGTGTAGGTGAAAATGCAAATGAAAGGAAGGGATATAAACAATGACAATGTTTGCACCAAGTTCTAAACACCATGTTTACAACTAGATTGCTTTATTTCTATATAACCATAAAGATTTAACCAAGGTCAAAACACCATGTTCATTTCAAGGTTAATAATTCTTCATGCCGCAAGAAAATTAAAGCGCATTACAAAATTTATAAACCAACCTAATGCAATACAAATCAATAAGGCTTATAAAACTCAAATGATGATAGTCCGCAATCAAGTCCAAACACCATGTTTACACAAGATTACAAAAGAAAATGCCTCGCGAAGCATTATCATGGAAATAAAGCATTCATCAAAAAGTTTTGCGAAGAAGCCAAGCTAACCTATGCATGATAGAACAAAGGGGTTGATGCAAATGCAAAGGGGTTAGTAAAAAGGAAGGTTAGCAATGTTTAAAAAGGCTTTTGATGTAATAATGACAAGCAAGTCACTTTATGAGAGGCAGAGTCTTGGCAACAAAAATTTTATCAAAAGACCTAAAACATGCTAACAAGGTTTTAAGGTAAGGCTAATGGGTATCCTATATTTTTGACTTAAGATAAGAATTTTGAAAAGACAAGTCGGGTGAAGAAAATCTATCTAAGGTGGTTTTTTAAAAATAAGAAACGAAAACAAGGGTTAGATTTTTGGATGAAAAACAAACCTATGGTTTTAGGATTACTAAAGGTATGAGGGGTTTTCCCTAAGGGTTTAGGATGAGGCTAGTCAAAACTTTAATTAGAAAAGGGATAGAGATAGACTTGGTAAAATTGACACAAGTCAATCCTTCCTTTGTTGGCTTGGGTTCTAGGTGTGGTTTGATAGGATGGTTTAGGCAAAGTTGTTTTTCACAAAAAAGGGTTATAAAAATGAGATGCAACATGCAACACAATGCAAGGGTGGAGAACAAAGTGGAATGAAGTGCAACATGATATGAATGAATAAAAAGACATGACATGATATGGTGGTGATCTAAACCGAAATAAAATTTAGTATAAGTTAACTAGCCACAAGTTTAGAATCAAAGGGGGTTGCCATACTTCATATTTCTCTCTAAAAAGACACAAAGAAAAAGACTCTAAATACTAGTAAGCACACAAAAATAAGCGGGTCTACATGTTTTCCAAAATCAAGTAGCAAAGTGCTCCCTCAATATCTATTAAGGCATACAACATGTGGTTGTGACATTTATTAGAGCAATGGTACAATGTTACTTGATGGTTCGTTAAAAAGCACAATGTAGACTATCATAGTTTATATAGATATATATAAAAAGGATCGGGTTGCCTCCCGCAAAGCGCTTCATTTTAAGTCATGGAGCTTGACTTTCTCACATACCTTTCCATTGTCGTGAAGCCATGGTTCTTTGTGCGAGAATCCAAAGCATCCATGCAGCTTGATGTTGCCCTTTGAAAATCCGTCGTGGTTTGCTTCCAACATCATCATGTGTTGAGTGGCGCCCCTTGTGTCCTCATTCATCCATGCTCCGGAGGGTTTTGTTTCTGTCCTTAGCTCCTGAATTTGATCATGTATGCGTTGTGGAACCGTTGCCCCATCTTCTATTTATTGTCATCATGTCCATCTCCTCTATCTTGTTGTCATCGTCTTAGTGCTGCCTCTTCTCTGTGGATTTACCCTTGCGTCCAGAACAGAACATATACCAAAATATAGTTCTATTGAAAAATTTATAAAATTACCTTTCCAACGAGTGGTCGAATGTGTCAATCGGAGTTCAAACGAGGGAATTATGCCCGTTTAGTTTCAGCACTGCGTGCTGTCCAGAATTTCAGGACGTATGACGCTCGATGATTTGACCTTATCCTCTTGTAGGAACCTCTGATTCTTTTGCCGCTTGATTCGTTGGAATGTAGACTTCATGGGGCTTCTGAAAATCTAAATATATCCTATTGTTTTCTGCTGAGGTTGTGCAAAACATCTCGATGACATCATTATCCTTTCGTCCATCGATCCGGAGATGTACGTGTGGTCTTTATCTTGAAGACTTTTAGGGCACCATGTCGCGCATCCCTTAGCTTCAAAAATCATTACCATCACTACATGAGCATGATGGCAATGGGATCCTTATCTGTCATGCTTGACATGGTCATTTCCAAAACATATAGCTCGAACAAACAAACCTCCAAAAGACATTAGTCTAAAAACTTAATTGACACATAGGCATACCTTGTTCACCTTCGTTTGCTTTGGGTGGGGGCTCGATAGCAGATGTTGGGCCACTAACCAAAGTTAGCACCTACCACTAAAGAGAAAATCTTCACGTAGCCATCGACTTGGTTGAGTGAGGTTGGACTTGTCGAAGTCCGAAGGTTGAAAAACTCTCGATCGCTTTATGTTTAGGGTTTTTCCTGCATTCAAGGACACAAATAAGAAACACAGGATATATGCAATAATAACATTAGGGTTAGTTAAAAAGAAGATAGATCGCCCTAGGGTTCGAGTTCCAATCCCCGGCAACAACGCCAGAAAAAGGGGCTTGTTGACGGTTAAAACACGTGTCGTGTTTCGATCCGCAAGCGTACGGATCGCGTGTCGCCCTTCTTCACTCGGGGGTGACCCAAGATATCGAACCATGGATCGGAAGCAAACTACCTAGGGTTCTCCATCTATCTACCGGTCTAACCTAACATGAAGTGTTGATTGTATAGAGATCATACAAGCATGAAAGGATGTATGGATCACATCCACCTAGCCATAAAGGTAAACAACCAAAGGTAACCCTAGCCTATCGTCTTCTTGTTGCCGCTCCGGCCAAGGTGACAAACCAATCTAAACTCCTACCATGATAAAGAGTCATCTCTAAGAACTTTCCCATGGACGCCCTTGCAAGGTGCGTGTTGACGCCTAAGGTTCCCCAAAGCTTTACCTCAAACGCCCTACCAAGCGCTCTTACTCGTAGCTCCTCCTCTTGGTAGGCCGCGCAATAGTTCCCATGGTACTCGCCATCGAGCCTACTCAACATTACACATTTGCTCGGCGCTTTCTCCTCCCTCGTACTGTCACTATGCGAAGATATTCATCACCGAACGACACTAGGTGCATTCACCGGTCCGTGCACCACTTCGATGTATCCGCAAGAGATAGACTAACCACCATGATTACTCTATTCCTACTAAGGGCATATGCTAGCTACACATATGAATAAACACGCATCGAAGTAGATCAAAGTAAGGAAAAGATATGATTTATATCACCATCGAATGTAGAGTGTACAATTGCCTTGATGAATGCAAGACATGGCTCCGGAACTCCACCATGGCTTCACCACGCAGGGCCAACCATGGTGGCTAGGGCATAGCCTAGGCCATCTCCTAGGCAACTTGAGGACTTGCGGCGGCTGCCGGCTTCCTTCGGTGTGTCTCCTTCGATTTGGCGGCTCTCTGATGAATGGATGTGGCGGCCCTTCGGGGTTGGAGCTATTTATCGACCGAGAAGCGTTTAGGTCAAAGGGGAACGCGAACCGAGCCCGGAACAGGGTGGGCCGGCCAGCCTGGGCCGACCGGCCCAGGCCCGTTTCGGCCCGGTTCGGCCCTGTCTCGCTCCCCGACGCTTCTCTTCCAATTGTTGACTTGCACCCTTCTGCATGTGGGCCCTTGACGTTGTCTTCTCCACGGTTTAGATAAGAGTACTTGACGCGCAAGGTTCCTGCATCTTCTGTTTAGGTCCCTGGAGTTTTACGGCTTCATGCTTCGGTCCTTGGGTCATTTGGAGTCATATTCACTTCATGTCTTGACTTGTGTCGGGCTTCGTGATCTTCTCATAAAGTGCTCGATGAACTTTACTCAGAAGTCATCATTTAGGCGCTTAAATCCTACGTAAACAACATGCTCCAAAAACCACATGCAAGTGTGAACTTGTTACATCATTAGTATGCCTAGTGGCGGGTTAGTTATAATTCAGAGCTCAAACCAAAGTGTAACAAGTGCTCTTGGTTGACGGAAATGGACCGTCAACAGCTGCTTTCCTTCGCAGCAAGGGTCAGATGCTTTGGGACGTTACGGTGAACACAGCTTATGTTCATCCGATTAACTTCCTAGCTCCGGGTTCGAGAGATATGCACGACACCAACAACAAGGTGATCGACTACTTGTTCCGAGCTCTCTGTCAATCCGAATTCGATCGGGTTTGTGCAGAGGACTTAGCTTGCCAGATTTGGAACAAGTTGAAGGTAGCTCATGCTGGAAACAGTGCGATTCAGGCTCGGTTGTTTGCGACCTACCGGAGAGAGTACGAGAACTTCACTCATCTCCCCGGAGAGTCCATAGACACGATGTTCCAGCGGTTCACGGTGATTGTGAACAACATGAGGGCCAATGTGACTGTGCTCCCGTACGATGATCATGACAGAGCTGTGAATCTCTTGCACTCGTTGGATTGTACCATTTGGGGCGGAAAGGTCGAGGTGGACGAGCTGTTTTCTAAGCTCAAGTTGGCTGATGTGGACGGTGACAGCCAAGATGGAGAACCTGACTAACCCCCATAGTCTGGCTCTCATGTCTGGGTCGAGGGCTAATGCTTACATGCCTTCTAGGTAGTTTTCCTTATCTACTCTTGTGTCCATGCCAGATGAGGAATTCGACGTGCTAGCCGAGGAGGATCTTGCTTTGCTGAGCCAGAGGTTCGAGCGCTTGTACACGAACCGCAAGAACGCTCGGAGGAGCTCAGGCATGTGCTATCGGTGTGGGAAGCACGGGCACTTTATTGCTGAGTGCCCGGAGGCCATGGAAATCAAGACCGAGCACAAGCACCATCCGAGGACCGACCACAAGCACCGCTCGAGGAACGACTACAAGGACAAGAACAAGTCCGAGCGGAGGCCAAGGAGGAGTGGCGGCCACAAGAAGAAGACGGAGCGCGCGATGGTCGCCGGAGCGAGCGACATCGACTCGAGTTCCTGCTACTCTTCATCGAGCTCAAGCGGTGAAGAAGAAGAAGAGGACCGGCACAAGGGAAAGCGGTCGAGTAAGAACATCAACGGCCTGTGCTTCGCCGCCCAAGGCTTTTGCGGCATGGCACATAGCTCCGACAGCAAGAAGAGCAAGAAGGATGACTCGGACTCCGACTCCGAGGATGAGGTAAACCATAATCCTGCCTTCTTGATAGCGGAGAATGCTAGGTTGAATGACTTGCTTGACAACCATGATGATGTGCTTAGAAAGACCAACAAGGAGAAGAGGGAGTTTAGGTCTTTGCTAGGAGAGGCTAAGGACAAGGTGATTGAGCTAGAATCTTTGCTTGTTGATGCTAGGGCTCAAATAGATTCCTTGAAGTCTGCTCCTGTTGTGACCGATGAACCCGAATGTAATGATTGCTCTGTTTTCCTTGGTGATTTGACTGTGCTCAAGGAAAAGTATGCCTCCAAAGTTGAGGAACTAGATGTGCTTAGGGTTGAGCTAGATGAGATGAAATCTAGGCCCTCCTTGCTTGGTGCTTGTACTTCTTGTCCTGTTTTGCATGCGAAGTTGGATGAATCACATGCTTATGCTAGATCTCTAGAGGCTGAGTTGAAAGCTCCTATTTCTACTTCATGCTCTACTTGTGAATTACATGCTGTAAAGAATTTGGAGCTTGCACACTATGTTGATCGCTTGCAGGATGAGAATGATGAGTTGAGGAAAATGATGGGTTGGTTGTCGGGTCATGAGCCTCAGCTCAAGATGATGATTGAGGCATACAAGCGCTATGATGGGCAGGCGCTTGGGTCGGATAAGGTTGGAGAGGGTAGTGGTGAGAAGGAGGAGAAGATAGGTGATATCCCAGCTCCACCAAAAACCTTCCACAAGAATGCTTTTGCTCCTAAGCCAAACCCACTTAGGAACCGACTAGACACAACCCCAGCTCTACCAGTGTTTCCTCTCCAAACAAATGACTTCCAGAAACCCATCAAGTTCAAGAGTGACATGGGTAATGTGTTCTTTGGGAAGAAGGGAGAGAAACCTAGTGAGGAGAAGCCACAGCCCAAAGAGAGCCCAAAGCCAAAGCCAAAACCAATCCCCTTCCATTGTGACCATTGTGGGAGGGATGGGCATCTAGCTGAGTTTTGCTTCAGGAGGAAGCGTGAGGAGAGGTTTGCTAGGGAGATGGCAAACAAGGACAGGTACCGCCCTTTTCGTGGTGTGCCTGAGCCTCGTGTGATGCCTAGGGGTGAGGGTGTTGTGCGTACCATCCCTAGCCATGAGAGGCGTGAGTTTGCTCCACGGGGTGTGCCTCCTCAGAGAGATAGTGGTAGGCGTGGTGGGTTTGGGCGTGGTAAGTTTGCTAGACGTTCCTTCACTCGTGGCCAATACGAGTATGGGGGAACGATCGCAGCTTTAGGTCTCAGAAGAGCTACGGGCCACGGTCTCCACCTCATGGTACGCATAGTCCTCCAAGGAGATGTGTAGGTGTTCCACCTAGAGGTGATAGAGTGGATTTTGCTAACCCCACTTTTGAGCAAATGACTCAGCACTGGTTCACTTCTTTCTGTGCTAACCCCAGTGTTGAGCGGTTTGCTCACTCTCATTCCCGTTTTTGATTTTGCAGGTGGAAGGCTTGAAGGGCTTTTGGTTGATCGACTCCGGTTGCTCTCGCCACATGACCGGAGATCGACGGTGGTTCTCAAGCCTCACCCCGGTGGTGTCCAAGGAGTACATCACTTTTGGGGACAATGGGAAAGGTAGAGTGCTTTCAGTGGGCACGGTGAAGGTAAGTGATAGTGTGACCCTTAGGCGTGTTGCTCTTGTCAAGTCGCTCGGGTTTAATTCGCTCTCGGTTTCCCAGCTTCTTGGTGAGGGTTTTGAGGTCCGTTTCAAGGCAGGTGCTTCTTGTGTTTTGGATTCTCGAGGTGATCTTGTATGCACGGTCATCCCCGAGGGTCAGATTTTCAGAGCCGATTTTTCTCAGAGTGTTGGCTCTTCTCGATGCCTTGTTGCGGGTGTGTCGGCTGATTTGGTGAAGTGGCATAGGAGGTTGGGTCACTTGAGTTTTGACTTGTTGTCACGCTTGAGTGGGCTCGACTTGGTCCGAGGATTGCCCAAGTTAAAGTACCAGAAGGATCTGGTGTGTGCGCCTTGTAGGCATGGCAAGATGGTCGCCGCCTCCCATCCGCCTCTGACAAAGGTTATGACAGAGAGGCCATGCGAGCTGTTCCATATGGACTTGGTTGGTCCAGCTCGTGTGTGCTCGGCGGGTGGGAAATGGTATGTCCTGGTGATAGTGGACGACTATTCTCGCTATGCTTGGGTTTTCTTTTTGGCTGACAAGGGAGAGACGTTTGGTTTTGTCCGTGATCTGATCCTGAGGTTGAAGAATGAGAGGCATGGAGATGCTGTTCGAGCTATTCGTAGCGACAATGGCACAGAATTTAAAAACTCTCGATTCGAAACCTTTTGTCGTGATCTAGGTCTCGAACATCAGTTTTCCTCGCCCTATGTCGCTTGTCAGAATGGTGTGGTAGAGAGGAAAACCGTTCCCTTTGTGAGATGGCTCGGACGATGCTTGATGAGCATAGGACTCTGAGAAGATATTGGGCTGAGGCGGTGAATACCGCGTGCCATGTGGGGAACCGAATTTTTCTTCGGACGTTTCTGAAGAAGACGTGCTATGAGCTCATGCATGGGCGAGCACCTAGAGTGAGCCATTTTCGGGCTTTTGGCTGTAGATGCTTTATTCTCAAGAAGGGTAGGTTAGACAAGTTTGAGTCCAGATCCTCTGATGGGATTTTCCTTGGTTATGCTAATCATTCTAGAGCATATCGTGTGCTCAACCTTGACACTAACCAAGTCATGGAAACTTGCGAGGTAACCTTCAACGAGACACAGCCATGGAGTTCCTCTGTTTTTGAGTGTGCAGGTGATGATGAAATTGGCAAGAATATCTTTGAGGACGAGGAGGATGATGCTGGAGAGGATGATGGTGATGATGGTGAAGCTCCAGCCGCACATGTACCCTCTACTTCCACTACTACGACTACTGTTCAGGATGGTCCATCCCCTACACCGACTACGATCCAGCAAGATCAAGTGGAAGCTGCTGCTGAGGGGGTGGTCGTTTCCAGACGAGAGGCACCAAGGCGTGTGCAAGTTGATCATCCTACCTCAAGAATCATCGGCGACATCAATAAACGTACTACACGGTCGAGGTTCAGAAATGTCTCTCACTTTGCTCATTCAGGTTTTGTTGCCACCTTTGAGCCCAAAGACATTGGACACGCACTCTCTGATCCTAATTGGGTGAACGCAATGCATGAGGAGTTAGAGAACTTTGAGAGAAACCAGGTGTGGGAGTTAGTAGAGCCACCACCAAATTGCAAATCTATTGGGACAAAATGGGTGTGGAAGAACAAAGAATGAGAGAATGGTGAGGTGGTGAGAAACAAGTCGAGGTTGGTTGCTCAGGGTTATAGCCAGAAAGAGGGGATAGACTACGAGGAGACATTTGCTCCTGTAGCCCGTTTGGAGGCGATTAGGATCCTTCTAGCCTTTTCTGTGGCTAAAGGGTTCAAATTGTACCAAATGGATGTGAAGAGTGCCTTCTTGAATGGGTTTTTAGAGGAAGAAGTGTATGTGAGGCAACCACCGGGCTTTGAGAGTGCTGAGTTTCCCCACCGAGTGTATAAGCTGAGGAAGGCCTTGTATGGGCTGAAACAAGCTCCCCGGGCATGGTATGGTAGGTTGAGGGGGTTCTTGTTCAGCAAGGGGTTTGAGATGGGCAAAGTAGATAAGACTCTTTTTCTCCTCAGGCAGGGTGATGATATCCTAATTGTTCAGGTGTATGTGGATGATATTGTCTTTGGTGGCTCATCTCACTCTTTGGTTGCAAAGTTTGCAGAGGATATGAGCAAAGAATTCGAGATGTCAATGATGGGGGAATTGCAGTTCTTTCTCGGGCTTCAGATCAAGCAGGCTAAGGAGGGGACATTTGTGCATCAAGCCAAGTACACGAAGGACATCCTCAAGAAGTTCAAGATGGATGACTCGAAGCCCCTGTCGACACCGATGAGTACGACTACAGCGCTGGATGCGGACGAGGACGGAGAGCCCGTGGACCAGAAGGAGTACCGGAGCATGATCGGCTCCCTCTTGTACTTGACGGCGACGAGGCCGGACATACAGTTTGTTGTATGCCTGTGCGCTCATTTTCGGGCGTCACCGAGGACTTCACATCGGCAGGCCGTCAAGCGGATTTTCAGGTATCTTCGATACACTCCTGAGCTTGGTCTTTGGTATTCGGCATTCTCTTCTCTTTCGCTTCTTGGTTTTTCGGATGCCGACTTTGCGGGGTGCCGAGTCGATAGGAAGTCGACTTCGGGGACTTGCCAGTTTTTGGGTTCCTCTTTGGTTTCTTGGTCTTCTCGCAAACAGTCAAGTGTAGCTCAGTCTACCACAGAAGTCGAGTATGTAGCTGCCGCTAGTTGTTGCTCCCAGCTGCTTTGGATCACTTATACGCTGAGTGACTTTGGTGAGGAGTGTACCCATGTTCCTCTCATGTGTGATAGCACTAGTGCCATTAGTGTTGCCAAAAATCCAGTGCCACACTCCAGAACCAAACATATAGAGGTGAGGTACCACTTTCTGAGAGACAATGTGGAGAAGGGAAACATAGACTTGATTCATGTGCCAACCCAGAAACAGCTTGTGGATATCCTAACAAAGCTTTTGGACCAAGCTACATTTGCTCGTTTGCGGGGTGAGCTTGGTGTGGTTTTTCCTTTTCGAGCTTGGGTTGGGGAGTCCGATGTACATATGCATGTTGCATTTTCATTCATGTATCATATCATGTTTTGCATCTTTGTATCATAGACTGCATTTGTGACATATGCTTTAGAGATGTGCTTCTCTCATATACATTGATCACTGTGATATGTTGGATGTGAGATTATGATTATGCTTGTGAGCTCTTGTGATGTATAGCTATGCTCTTGGTAGCTTTGGGATGTATATGCATGTGAATGGCTTATTTTTGTGAAAATGCTATATATGATCCTCTCTTGTGAGTAGAATGCCTTTCATGCTCATTTTGTGCTCAAATGGCTATATCTTGCTTAATTTGTGCTTGGATGTCATGCTCTTTTCACTTGGGGTCAAAGACCTTGTTATCATCATGAATGTTTAGCCTACATTTTACCTTGTGGAGGGGCATAAGCTTCTTTTTGCCGCAAAGGTACTTCATGTACCATGCTTAATTTTAAATCATGAAATTGGTATGTTGAAATGTCTATACTTGATGAAGTTGCCCTTAATTGGTATCATGTCTTGTGTGCCTTAAATTCCTTATCTTGGGTGCTAAACCGTTGCATGATGTCTACCAATGAGAAGTCTCATATCTAGAAGTAGACACATGGCTCGGTGGCTTTGACATGACATGAGATAGCTTGTAGGTGTTTATGATGATCTTGTGATGAGAACCTGTGACCTTGCATGAAGTTTGTGAGTTATATGTTGTTTGTGCTCTTTTTGGTCATGTTGAGGTTCTATGCTCATGAGAGGGAAATTTTGTTGAAAATTGCTTATATTTGATCTTGGCTATGTCACATGCTTATATGTTCCTTTCTATCTTGTTGGCGATGCTTGTACTGAATATGTGGCTATCTTGCTTGTCTATGTCTCATTTTTAGCATTGTGTAGTGCTCTTTGTCTATTTGAGAATCACATGCTTGCATTTGTAAACTTGATTCATGCATTACCAACAAGGGGAGAGTTTGTACCCAATTTAGGGTAAAGGGGGAGAAGTGTGCATCCAATTCATATCAAGGGGGAGAGATGCATTCTGTACCACAAGGGGGAGAGAAAATGGGGAGATACTCAGTTCAGGGGGAGAACTTGAGTTTTGCATGCATTTGTTCAGGGGGAGCTTGGGAAGCTCTTTGTCGCCTGATTTGTGCTTTGCTCTTTTGCTGATGATGTCGAGCCCTTTTGCCTCACCTTGAGGAGTCGGCAATTTTGAAGCATTTTGTCTCGGTTGTGTTGAGTCATTGCCCTTGCCTTAGGGGACCGAGACTTTGTTCTCCCAAGTGATCTCGTTTTGGCTTTTGTTTGGCTTTTGATCACTTGTTTGAGATTTTTGTTCGTTTCTTTTCTTTTTCTTTCTTTCTCTGAATTGGTTACGAGGTGTGTTGTCAATGCACTCATCAAGGGGGAGATTGAGGACCGGAGCGTCCGAGGACCGGTGGATGGCCGCTCCTGGCTGTGATGAGTGATTGACAACGTGGTGTGGACTGACTCTTGGTCGAGTATTGCAGGTGCAGGTTGCGGCTTGATTTGCGTTGGTGCAGGTGAAGAGCAGGCGCGAAAGGTCTTAGCCTTGCGGGGCCTCCGAGGAGTGGAGAGACAAGTAGGCTTGGCTCGATGGACCCGGTGGCCGAACGGGATCAAGTGCGGGCCGCATGGTGGCAGGAAAAGCAAGACGAAATCGAGGACATGAGCCGGTGCAGGGTAGCGGCTCACGACCGGAGTCTGCACGTGGGGTTTGCGGTGATTCACCACAAAACCGTCGGGTTACTTGGTTGCTCCACAAAACCAAGACCGGAGGCTCGGCGGGTGCAGACGGGATCCGGGCGTGCCGAGAAGCTTCGATGCCGGGGGACACACGGCGGGATCGCAGGGCTTGCGTCGGGAGGACGCGGACTGCGGCAAAGGCATGGCCGCCCGATGAAAAGGATCGCTACTTGACCATCTTGTCCCTGAGGGGTGTGTATCTTCTTTTATGTTCTAGGGGTAGCTTGGTCGTTTGCCTTTCCCGGATAGACTTCATATATATAGCTCTAGGATTTCAGGGCAACTCATCCATCTGGACTGCTTCTCATTCCTTTGCTCTCTAGGTTAGATTTTCTTCATGATTTTGTAGAGAATCTGACCTCTGGTTGTATGGAAGCATTCATGGTTGCGTCGATTTCCTTCTCTTGGCTCGAGTGATTTTCGTGTCTTTTTCGAGTCTTTTCGTGGGTTTTTCATGCGTAGCTTGTTCTTTCGATTCTGAGGCGTTTGTGTTCGATTTTGTTTGTGGAGATCATGGATAGATGTCTTGTGCATCTTTGTGCTTGATCTTGACTCCTCAAACGCCGGATTTGGCATTCGATTCAAGGATTTCGGTTGGAACCCTAACTTTTTGTGTGAGCTCGGTAGAATCTCGATTCCTCTCGATTCAGTGGGTTTGAGACTACAAATTCGTAGGTATAGTATCTCCTAGAGGCGCTTCACCTTCCCCTACGATTTGGTAGCTTTCCCTTGGTTGATTCGAGAGATCAGGTGAAGGGAAGGAGGTGTTGACTTTGAGAAGCTCGGGCTCGAGCTGCTCTGTCCGCACCTGGCGGACAGTCCGCCTGGTAGGCGCAGATAGTCCGCGAGGACTAGGGTTCGTCCAGTTCGTCGCTTGTTCGTGCGAGTTCTTGGTTCGATCCGTTGAGCCGTGTGTTTTCGGTTGCACGAGGTTTGGCGGACAGTCCGCGGGTGTAGTGCGGACGGTCCGTGCGTGGCGGACGGTCCGCGGGTAGGCTACGGACAGTCCGTTTTTCGCAGTGTGCTACTGGAGGTTCGGGTACTCATTTCGGACAGTCCACCCTGTGCTTGCGGACGGTCCGCCTGGGTCCCGCGGACAGTCCGCCCCCTCCTTGCGGACGGTCCGCCCAGGCCACTGCAGATCGCCTAAGTCCTTTACTTCTTGTGTTGTGCTTCCGCTTTGGATTGGTTTGGGACTTATTCCTAGGGTTGGTAGGTCCGTTGTGACTACGTGACATTGGCAAGTTCGTGTGGGAACCCTTGCTTGTGATTTTGGGGCATAGTCGAGTTCGGCTCTTCGTAGAAGAATTTTTATCGGCTCCCATTCACTCCCCCTCTCTGGTCGCCTAATCGATCCTTCACTTGCCGGTCATCACATATGCTGATGGGTCACTGTATTAAATGGACGTGAAACCTCTATAAAACTTGCATAGCGTGCCACCAGCCTACTTTCTATCGACATTGAACCCATCCACCATTGCTAATCTTCAAAACTGAAGCTGATGGCATGCCCTTGGCACCTTGCTAGCCCATTGACCGATCAATTGAGCATTTATTAGCCTAGTTAAGCTTAGCTTCCATTGTCCCTTTAGAAGAATTTAATGATGGCGGCATTGTTGCATCATACAGGTATGAACTTAATTTTGTAAAAGATATAGCAAATGACAGAAAAAAATACTAAGTTTGTTCAATTTCCAGTGTTTGTCTACGCGGCTATTTAACCCGTTTACACGGTCGGTGTGTAAACACTACACAGTACCTAGCCGTGTCTATTAAATATACTAGGTGATATCCTGCGTGTTGCTGCGGGAATTTTTTAAACAAAACTTTAAGGTGAAATGTGAAAGTAGAAACACCAAAGTGGTTGTATGACAACATTCGTTTGTAAATAACATTATATATGAAAGTATGTTATTTTGTTGAGAGTGAATCATTTTTAAATGATTGATCTGACATGTATTTCAACTGCGGGAATTTAATTTGTGGTGTGCTACTCACGAATATATGCTATTAGCCACAGAAAATAAGTTGTAGACATAAATAGATGGTTTGTTAGATGATAACATGGCAAATAGTGGATGGTGACATGACGTATAGTGGGGTATGATGATGAATACTTGCATGTTGAGAGAAATAGGGTAGTACTTGTAGTGGGTACCGATTATATAGTTGTTTATGATGATGATCCGTTGAGCGGTGTGATCCACTGTTTAGCGTTTAGTAACATTGGCTCGATTGATGAGGGACAGATTTACATTGAAAGTAAAATAATTTTCATAATGCAACAGCTCGCTCAAGGGGGTCTAAGATGTTCACTCGGCCGTGTGTTTGGGGGCACTTTCCAAACCTTAAATCACATATGAACCTTGAGAAATATCATAAATTCATAACCGCCTATGGACAGCTCTCCCCATTTCCCACAAAAAGCTGAAGCCCCTCCTGTGCAGAGAATCTATCACATTTCACTGAAAGCGACTCCGCTCATGCCGTTTTGCTCAGGGGAATAACAAACTGACAACTGAAAAGGCTGCCAATTTCATCAGCATCCACACACACACATTCGGAGGGCATGTGCTTCGTAGCCGTGCCACATACCCGACATACCCACATCTGTGTGTTAACCTCCTCGCGCGGATAGGAACAAGATAGAAAGACCGGTCGAAGGGCTAGAGTCCACGACCTACCAGTCTCAAGGACATCAAATATGTTTCACGCATCCATGCCCTTCTGGCCAGTTTCTCATGTTGTTCTTGCGGGGGCCCAGCGGCTCCCATGTACGCACAAAGCATGGGGTCTTTTCAATTCATGCGAGGCGACATATGCCTGGAAGTTCTTAGCGCTACATTGCTAGTACGTTCTACAGCGTTAATTTGCTCAAGAACATGGTGCATGGTTAACCAAAAAGGAGGTGAAAACGAGGTGACCGGTACTGCTGTTCAATGCACTTGAAGAAGGGAATGTTCAGAATAAGGAAGATGTGGTGCGGCATTGCCACAGCAAGTACGTTCAGGGCTTCACAGGAATGATGTGTTTTTTTTTTAAGACGTGCATAGCACGTTTTTCATTAAGAAGAAATAAGTTTGGAACAAGTTACAGCAGCCGAGTCTGGGCTCAAGGCCCGAGCAAAGACAAAATAGCAAAAAACGACAAGCTAAGGCGCCACAACCCGGCGACGAAGGCCCAACAGGGCGGCTATCGATACGAAGCCCGCTCTAGCCCAGAGACGTGCGTCCTCCAAAATGGCCCCGGCGAGGGCCACCGGCTGCAAGGCCGCCCGCTCGTGGACGCGACGGTTCCTCTCTTTCCAAAGCGACCAGGCAACCAACCAGACCAGGGTATCGAAACCTTTACGGGAGGGCTTGGCGACCGTCTTCCGCGCCCGCAACCACCAGACCGCCACCGGCTCCTCCCGCGAGGGAGCCAAATCCGCCATGACGAAGAACCGAAGCACGCGGAACCAAGTTTCTCGACTGTGGACACAGCCAAGGAGAAGGTGATCCAAAGTCTCGACCTCCTGTGCACAGAGAGCGCAGACGTTTCTGTCACTCAACCCATGACGTCGAAGTCTATCGGACGTCCAACATCGACCATGCAAGATAAGCCAACCGAAGAAGCGCACCCTGCCAGGCGCCTGAGTCTTCCAGAGGTGCGAGGCTCCGAGGAGAGACGACCTACCGAAGAAAAGCGCTCGGTAGGCCGATGCCGAGGAGAATTCGCCTGAGGCTGTCCACTTCCAGATGAAGCGATCCGGAGTCTCGGTGAGAGCAAAGTCTAGTAGCAGATCCCAAACCCTGATGTACTGGACGATCACCTGAACCGTCGTGGCTCCGGTGATGTCCCGCACCCAGGCCTGGTCCAAGATAGCATCCCTAACAGTGCGAGAATGACGAACCCTCTGAGGCACCACCCCCAAAGGTTGGGGGCGATCGAACGAATAGAGGTGCCCTGAATCCAATTATCCGACCAGAACAGGGCCTTCCCCCCACCCCCTACCGCGACCGAGACGGAAGCCTCGAAAAAACTTTCCGCATGTGCCTCGTTTCCAAACTTGAAACCGGACCAAGTTCTCTGCGGATCTGTTCTAGCAAACCAGAGCTAGCGCATTCGGAGCGCCATGCCCATCAGCTGAAGGTTGGGAATGTCGAGGCCTCCCAACTCCTTGGGACAACACGTGTTAACCCAAGCTACCGCACACTTTCCGCCAGAAGCGACCTCCGTCCCGCTCCAGAGGAAACCTCTAATCAGGGTAGTGATGGTCTTCACCGCCCAGGGCGCGACCTTGAGTGCCAGAGAGATATGCACCGGGATGGCGCAAAAGGTAGATTGCATAAGGACTAGCCTACCGCTTCTGTTGAGCAACCTCCCTTTCCAAGCTGGGATCCGGTTAGCGACCTTATCGACCAGCGGCTACATTGCCGCCCTCGGCAGTCTCCCCGGCGAAAGGGGTACCCCTAGGTATGTGCATGGGAAAGAAGCGACCGCACAACCCAGTAACTCCGAGATCAGATCCGTATGCCTAGCGTCACAACAGATGGGGAACGCCTGGCTCTTGACAAAGTTTGCTACCAGGCCCGTGGCCCTGAAGAAGAGGTCCAAAATGGCCTTAATAAGAAGGAGGTCCGTCTCGACCGGCGATACAAAAACGACCACATCGTCTGCATAGAGCGAAATACGATGCTTAATCGCCGACGTCCCCAGGGGCAAGAATAATCCACGGGCCTCGGCAGTTGTGACGAGCGCGCTGAAGCACTCCATGACCAACACGAAGAGCATAGGGGACAGCGGATCCCCCTGCCTTAGTCCCCGACCATGGCAAATCCTGCGACCGGGTGAGCCATTGAGGAGGACCTTCGTACTGGCGGTGGAGAGAATCGTGGAGATTCAATTAGCCCAGGTCCTCGGACAACCAATCGCTGACAGAAGGTCCAAGAGAAAGATCCACCCGACCGAGTCAAAAGCCTTCGCTAGATCAATCTTCAACATGACTCGTGGGTTTCTCTTGGCAGCTAAAACCTTTGCCGTCCCGAGGACACACCGGAAATTATCCTAAATCTGGCGACCTTTGATAAAAGCACTCTGGTTTGGGGATACCAGAAGAGGCAGCACCGAAGCAAAGCGGTTAGCAAGCGCTTTGGAAAAAAATTTCCCAAAATTGTGGATGAGGCTAATAGAGTGGTAGTCGCCCAGAGACAACGGATCAGGCGACTTGGGCAAGAGAATGAAGAGGGCGTCATTGAGGTGGTGGAAGCTGCGGCAATCCATAGAGGAGAGAGCATCAAAGGTACGGATGATATCCCTTTTGATGATCGACCGGGCAGAGGAATGATGTGTTCTTTGTATAGTTGTTTCACAGGAATGCTGTGTTTTTGTACGAACGGCACACACGCACGGTGTTGTTTCTGTTACCCTGTGGACCAGTGTCCTTGCAAAATCAGACGGCTATCCATGCCTCAATTTATGAAGAAAATACCTCAAACTTAGTGAAAGGCGGCCGGGCTTCTCAGTATCACACACCGGCTCCCTGCTTCTACTCCTTCAGAGTTCAGACACTTGGCACTCACAAGCTGTCGCCTTGCCTCGCATGACCATAAGGCTGCCGGGGCACCGTTCGCTGGCGATGGCGGCGCGGTGGTCTCTCTGGGTCCTGGTGGCCGTCCTCGGGAGCGGCGGCGGCGGCTCGCCGGCGCTGGGCTGCTACACGCGCATCTTCAGCTTCGGCGACTCGCTGACGGACACGGGCAACTACGTCCACCTGACGGCGAGGAGCCACAGCCCCTACGGCGCGCCGCCGTACGGGAGGACGTTCTTCGGCCGCCCCTCCGGCCGCGCCAGCGACGGGCGCCTCGTCATCGACTTCATCGGTGAGCACGCACTGCACCCTCTGCCCGCGCTTTGTTGGTCTGAGCATTTGTCCTAGCTAGCTGCCGGCGTGAGGCGCCTCCTCTCTGTTGGGCATGTCTGCAGTCAGTGTGTTTCCATTCGCGCCTACTCTGAGCCAGTGTGCAGCGACGTTCGTTTCTCTGCATCCAACACCCATTCCCCGTTCAAAAGACGCGTCAGTGTCGACCCTGAATTGCCATCCTGTAGTACGTTGTTCTTTCCTTTGCTCCTGTCGGGGTACAAAAGTTGAAGGATTGAAGCTGCGCGCTTTGAATTGGAATTACCGGCATCTATGGTCCCTCAAGCAACTGTTTTGCGTTTAAGAGAGTCGATTTATGCACAATGATTCACAGGGGTTAGTCTCCTTGTCGCCTAAAGAGTCAACAGCAAGTAGCCAGGCACCAATTCTTCCTCCACAGGATTTGGCCAGTGTCGAGATCTGCTAGCCCATAGTACGTGCTCTGCCCCTATTTACCCATCGCAAACTTGCATTGACCCCCTGCTTTTCTCTACACTGCGCATTCCCAAACTTGCAGCAGCACTAGTTTCCCCTGCCTTTACTGCTCCTTTCTAATAGTTCGCGCCGCGCGCATTTCGAAGCGCATAGTAGTCACCGAAAGCGAATACGGTTAGTACTTAGTACCGTGCAAACCAAGCCATGATCGCCAACTTTGTGCGTCCTACTCTCTATTCTACTAGTACCAATGCGCACTGTAGCTAACTAACCGGAAGCTAATGCTATGTTTGCCTGTTGTCGCCGCGGTGGTGCAGCGGAGGAGTTCGGGCTGCCGAACGTGACGGCGATCCAGACGGGCTCGGCGCCGGCGGACTTCCAGTACGGCGCCAACTTCGCCATCATCTCGGCCACCGCCAACAACGGCACCTTCTTCGCGGGCAACGGCATGAACATCAACCCCTTCTCGCTGGACACGCAGATGCTCTGGTTCCGGACCCACCTCCGCCAGCTCGTGCAGGCGTCGGCGGCGCGGAACGGCGGCGGCCGCCGCGCCGTCAGCACCAGCGCGCTGCTGGGCGGCGCGCTGGTGGCTCTGGGCGAGATCGGCGGGAACGACTACAACCTGGCCTTCTCAGGGGGCGTGCCGCGGGACAAGGTGCGCGGCTTCGTCCCCGCCGTGGTGGACAAGCTGGCGGCGGCCGTCGAGGAGCTCATCTCCATGGGCGCGCGCGCGTTCGTGGTGCCCGGGAACCTGCCCTTCGGCTGCACGCCGCTCTACCTGCAGCGGTTCGGCGGCGCCACCGCCGGGCAGTGGGACCTGGACGCCAAGACGGGGTGCCTCGCCTGGTTCAACAGCTTCGCCGAGTACCACAACCGGGTGCTCACGGCGCGGCTGGACAAGCTCCGGCGCCGCCACCCGGACGTCACCATCGTCTACGCCGACTGGTACGGCGCCATGATGAATATCTTCCAGGACCCCGGGAAGCTAGGTACGTGCCGTGCGCCCTGCATAAATTGCTACACTACGTATTACGTGTGCGCCGGTGTGCCGTGCCGAGCGACGCCGCACGGCGCGGTCTGCCGTTTTGGCCGTGTTGTCTGCGACGGCGACGGCGCACCAATCCGAGAGACAGTCAGCAGACACCTCTTGTCGGGTTTGGCTTGGGTAGACCCCATGTTCCATTGGAAGCACTGTCAGGCAAGGCAAGCACAGGGTGTAGGCAGTTATGGCTAAATGGTTATGGCCACCACCAGCAGCAGCGTCGTCCAGCTAGCTGCAGGAGCCAACAAATTAGAGGAGCCGGGGAGCGTCTAGGTGCCGCCATGGCCGGGGTTCACGTGCAACTAGTAGCCCGGTCGCGGCGACCAGCTGGCAACTCCGTAACGGCTGACTAATTCATAGTTTTGGGCCTGGCACAGATATTAACTGGGCCATAATCCATGTATTAGCAGCCCAGAGCGAGGGAGGACAACCCACTAACTCTAGTCTTTAAGGCCCACGTTACTGGCCACACGCTCACACGCCACCTTGACTGATGCTGTGAGTCTGTGACTGCTGATGTCGTTGTATGCCTGCAGGGTTCACAAACGCCCTGGGGAGTTGCTGCGGGAACCAGACGGTGGCGTGCGGCAAGCCCGGATGCCGCGTCTGCGACGACCCGTCCACCTACGGGTCCTGGGACGGCACGCACCCGACGGAGGCGGTGTACAAGGTGATCGCCGACGGGGTGCTCCACGGGCCGTACGCATCGCCGGTCGCTCTCGCCGACACCTGCTGAAAATCAGATCTGCCTCTGCTTGGATGGCCTGCTGTAGTAGAATGGTGACACATCAGGATTACGTGTGTAGTTGCAGGGACGTTACGAACAACTTCATCTCAAGGGTATAGTGTGAGGTTCACAGACAGATTTCACTAGACAAAGAACACGAGTGGTATAGTGAGAATTGCGTTTGTAGTACAGAGATTGATGTGATCCCCCAGAACTGCCAATGCATAATCGTTCACTCCGAAAGCATTGTTTTTTCCCTGCCAATGCTGGCGTGCCGGGGTGTTCCGATCACGGTGTTTTCGTGAGCAATTGCGCGCTCCTGAATTCAGGTGCCTGTGGCGTGGCGTATCCCTGGGATTCCCTTCTAACCTGCTCTGTTTCGGTGTTTCCTCCCTGTCAAACCAAATCACATGATCCCGCACACAGCGCCGGACAACTTCCTCTGCCCCCTTGCGCGCACTCGTGTGTATAACTGCATCCATCGCGTTCATGAGGAACCTGATCGGCCGCCCGACCGCGTGCGCCAGCCATGCAAGGCCTCGCCCTCCCCACGATGGAGTCGGAGCTGCGGGCGCTGGCGTGGGCGGCGCTGCTCACCCCGGCGTGCGCGGCGTACGCACGGTTCGCGGCCCGCCGCCTTCGGCCGGGCCTGCCGCGCCTGGCCGCGCTCTCCCCGACGTTCCCGGTGTTCGTGTACCTGCCGTGCATGTTCAGCTCCCTCCACCTCCGCCTCTTCTCCACCTTCTTCCACACCTGGCTCGCCACCAACAAGCTCGTGCTGCTCGCACTGGACCTCGGCCCGCTCCACCCCGGCCTCCCGCTCCTGCCGTTCGTTCTCTGCGCCGGTCTCCCCATCAAGGTCCGTATCGGGCAGAGCCAGCGGCCGGATGACGAGTGGCCGTCGTCGTCGTCGTCGCCGCCGCCGCCCGTTGCCGAGTTCCTCAGGCCCTGCGCCCGCAGCGCCCTGCTCCTCGGCTGCCTCGCCGCGGCCTACCCCTACGCGGGGTGGCTCCCGCTCTACGCGCTCCACTACCTCTACTGCGTCCAGATCTTCCTCACGCTCGACCTCGTCCTCTCCTCCACAGCACTCGCCGCCGCGGCGCTGCTCGGGGGCGCGGCCATGGAGCGCCAGTTCAGCGCGCCGCTCGCCACCGCGTCGCTCAACGACTTCTGGGGCCGGCAGTGGAACCTGATGGCCGTGGACCTCCTCCGCGCGTCGGCGTACGAGCCCGTGCGCGCGCGGTGGGGCCGGGACGCCGGCGTTCTCGCCGCGTTCCTCATGTCCGGCCTGCTCCACGAGCTCCTGTACTGGTACATGACGCTGCAGCGGCCCACGGGCGAGATGCTACTCTTCTTCATGTCCCACGCCGCGTTCCAGATCGCCGAGAGGTGGGCCAGGGCGGCCGGGCTGTGGCGACCGCCCAAGTCGGCGGCGTACCTCCTCGTCACCGTGTTCATCGTGGTCACCATTTCGGAGATGTTCTTCGGGCCGTTCGTGAGAGCCGGCACGGACGTGCGCATGACGGAGGAAACCAAAGCGATGGTGTCGATGGTTTGGAGAGCGGCGAAGCATCTGAATATCTGATCCGCCCGTCTGTGGTGGTTTCAGACTAGGGGTAGCAATGGGCCGGATCAAAGCGGCAATCCAAACTTTCATCTCTTCACCCCTGATATATCAACAATTAAACATACAAATTTAGTACTAATTTGATACTTAGATAAGGTAGGATCAAAATCTTAAGGGTGGACATCCATGGGTAAAAATTTACACTTGCGTCCGATCCGTCTCAATATGGGTCAGGTTGGGTCCGAATCATGGGTGAAAATTTACACCACACACCTATTGGACGCCAAACTCGTGGGCACCACACCCATGGGTCCGACTACCACGGGCATTGTGTTGGCGAAGAAGGAATAACATTAAGGAGGGGGGGGGGGGGGCAAGAGCACCCTATGATGACGTTGCAAACTCTATGTGAGATTATGGGGTGGTAAAGGGCCTTCCAATTAGGCACGGTGACAATTTAACAAATTATCACGCCTACGGAAAATAATGCGGATGTGGGTGGGCTGTCTGCGCATATCCCTAAACCTTCTACTACCTCCGTTCCAGAATATAAGCATTTGTTGACTTTTACTGATCACGTTTGACCATTCATCTTATTCAAAAAATTTATGAAAATATTATTTATTTTGTTATGACATGTTTTATCATCATATATATTTTAAGTATATCATAATTATTTTTATATTTTCACAAATTTTTTGAATAAGACGAATGGTCAAACGTGCGTCACGGAAATCGAAAAATACTTATATTTTGGAACGGAGGGAGTACATGCATGTAAATATACAAACAAAAGTGCTGATGCCACATTCCCATGCAAAGGTGTTTGAAAATTAAAAAATCTATAAATAATAATCTGATTATCAAAATTAAATTTCAATTTCATTGAATTTCTAAGAATAAAAACTTCGAAATAAGATTTGCTAAACCTTTTTATTTTAAGCTTATATATTTTGTGCAACACATAATCATAGAACAAAATTTACAAAGTAGCAGAACA
This sequence comes from Cenchrus fungigraminus, assembly GCA_036936925.1. Taxonomy (NCBI): domain Eukaryota; kingdom Viridiplantae; phylum Streptophyta; class Magnoliopsida; order Poales; family Poaceae; genus Cenchrus; species Cenchrus fungigraminus. The sequence goes on along the minus strand of CM072778.1, from coordinate 30,923,791 downwards.
TAAAATTTGTAACTACCGAACAAATTATAGGAACTGCCGGAAAAAACATATATACGTGTCCAACAAATTCAACAAACTACGAGAACAAAACATTTGTACGTACCGAACAAATTATATGAATTGTTGGAACAAATATGTATATGTGTCAAATAAATTCTACAAACTACCAAAACAAAACATTTTTACGTACCGAACAAATTATATGAATTGCCGGAATAAATATGTATACATGTCGAACAAATTCTACAAACTACCAGGACAAAATATTTGTACGTACGAAACAAATTCTATGAATTATCGGAACAAATATGTATATGTGTCGAACAAATTCTACAAACTACCAGGACAAAACATATGTATGTACCGAACAAATTATATAAACTGTCGGAACAAATATGTATACATGTCAAACACATTCTACAAAGTACCAGAACAAAATATCTGTTCGTACCAAACAAATTATATTAACTGTGATAAATATGCTTACATGTCGAACAAATTCTACAAACTATAAGAAAAAAATGTTTGTATGTGCGAACAAATTGTGTGAATGAATGAAATAAATATGTATACTTGTACAACAAAATAGTTACATACCGAACAAATTATATATACACTTGCAGAACAAAATAGTCACATGAATGGAACAAATTAAAAAATATAGAAAACTAACATATAAAAAACTATTATAGGAAAAGAATGTGAGGATAATAAAGAAGAAATAACAAAATAATAAGAAAAAACAAGGAAGTTAAACACAAAGAACTTAAATGAAAACCAGCATAAGAAAGAAAAAAATGCAAAGAAATGCGAACATAATATAAAATAAAATAACAGAAATGAAAAAGAAAAAAGAACGGTAAAAATGGGTAAAAGAAAAAAAATACCATAGTGCTAAAAAATACGGTAGAAAAAAATAGTAGGAAAAGGAATAGAGAAAAAATAAAGGAACAAAAAATGAAAAAGAAAACTCACTGAAAAAGAGAACGAAAAGAAAAGAAAAGATATATATATAAGAGAAAAAATATATATAATAGAAAAAATATAAATAAAAGGATAGAAGGATAAATAATAAAGAAAGAGAAAGCAACCTACTGTGCCGCTGTGGTGTTGTAAGCCTGCTGAGCTGAAGCCTGACGACGTCGGCCTGTTGGGCTGAAATCAGAGAAGAGGCGGCTTGCTGTCGTTACCTCCAGACGAGTGGCGTGACAGGTGGTTATTCTGTCCCTGATGACATATAGCCGTCGGGCTTCCAATTTAGTCAGGATCGAGCTAAATAAGAGCCGAGTTATATTAGTATACAATTTTATGTTAAAAAGGAGTAGGGCTTTTGTAGATTGTGAAGAATGTATTAGGGTCATGACCCATTACCATCCGGCTTGGATTCAGGCTATAGGTTGTTCAGGCTATAGGTTGTCATGCTATATGTGGAATCGCAATTTTTAACACCACAACCATGGTTAGAATCTCGGAAAAAAATGTTGCCACAGTCTTAATTTTGTTACTAACCAAACAACTGCATGAATTTCGTGGTGGCGTCATAGTTGTTTGGTGTCGGGCAATGCTCAGCTACCGATGTGCCCCATGTATTTGGACGATGAGAGCGGGCTAGGTGGGGGTCCTGTCTCTTCGGCAGATCTTTGGCAGACAGATTTGTACGAAAGATTTGTCGTGAAAGAAAAATTATGTGCGCAGAAGAAACCGACGGATTTGTTGTGAGAGGAAAAAATACTGCAGAGCAAAGCACAATAATACAAGTTGAACGCTCTCATCATATTAAGTAAGTGGATTATTTTATTGTGGATGTGATGGAATCCGGTGATAAAAAATAATATCTACTATGAATACATTGCATATCAATAAGATATAAATGAATGGGGTATGAAGAGTGAGATTTGGCTGGTTTGATAGTGTGCAGAAATATGGATACATGATCTTTAGACAAATAGAGATACAAAGATAATATTTGACTCGTCCCACAAAGTGTGTAGAGATATAGAGATATAAACTTATTAATGGTGTAACAAGTCAGCCAGATAGAGATATGGTGATGAGTGTTCGCTTGTCTGCTGGAGATGCTCTGAGTGAGCATTGATTTTGTTTAAATGTAAAATTCTATCATCATTCCATCTGATGATGTCATAATTCAAACATTGGCACTGAATATCTTTATGACAAGATTTTGTATAGTACTGGTTCAATTTTACTATTATTTAAAATCTATTCAGGGTTTCAATCTCACAAGTAGGGAACCCCTGGCCGCATGGCAGCACGCAGTCTTCTGTTCGTTTAGCTGGTGGGTGGTTTATTGCTGCTGGTTTGTTTTGAGAGAAATTACTGTCGGTTGGTAGCTGATTTTTTCGAAAGAAAATACTGCTAGGCGCTAGCTGGTGGCAGATAAATGAGATGAACAAAACAAGGCTCGCACTTTGAGATTTACTACTATCCTCTTTATGCTCAATATTTCTGATATGTCATTCAAACATCGGCACTAAATATCTTTATGACAAGATTTTGTGTAGGTTGGCAGCACAGTGGCTCGCACTTTGAGATTTACTACTATCCCTCTTTATGCTCAACATTTATTGGCGTAATCCAGTGCTTTGGTACTGCACAATCCACAGCGTGCACGCGGTAAAGAGATGCTAGATAATCAGTCACTTGGGTTCCAGTTCCTCATCAGAATTAATTTCTTGATTTTGTATTGGAAAATCTATCTGGAGTATTCCTTCCTTGATTCCCACCTCTGCCCTCCAGAAGTTAATGCTTTCCTTCCTCCATCTGTTGCTTTCCATCCACCGGCTTGCAGCCCGCTGCATGCAGTCCACCCTGCAGGCTGTAGCATTCACATGCCCACACTCCACAGCTCCATAAAATCGGTGACACCCAGTTCAATCAGTTGCAAGCAGAAGTGTCCAAGATGCACCGCTTCCTCCTCCTCGTCGGCGCACTCGTAGCCACCACCGCGCTTTCCGCCGACACTGCCATTGCTCAGCAGGGCCAGAGGTCATGGGCTGAGCTCAGCGGCCAGGACAACTGGGACGGGCTCCTGGACCCGCTCGACGCCGACCTCCGCCGCGCCGTCATCCGTTACGGCGAGCTGGCGCAGGCGACGTCGGACGCGTTCATCTCCGACCCGGCGTCGCCCCACGCGGGCGCGTCGCGGTACGCGCCGGGGGCGTTCCTCTGGAGAGCGCAGGCGGGGGCCGAAGTCCCGGACCTGTACCGCGTCACGAGGTTCCTGTACGCGACCTCGGGCGCGCGCATCCCCGACGGCGTGATCATGCGGCCGGCGCCGCCGGGGGCGTGGAGCCTGGAGTCCAACTGGATGGGGTACGTCGCCGTGGCCACGGACGCCGGCGCGGCGAGGCTGGGGAGGCGGGACGTCGTGGTGGCGTGGCGCGGGACGAAGCGCGCCGTGGAGTGGGCCAACGACGTGGACATCACGCTGGTGGCGGCGGAGGGCATCGTCGGGCCGGGGCCCGGGTGGTCGCAGCCGGCCGTGCACCGGGGCTTCCTGTCTGTGTACACCACCAGTAATTCCACCTCGCGGTTCAACAAACAAAGCGCCAGGGAGCAGGTAATCTAGCTTTGACCCCCTCACGTCCTTTTGTGGCACAGTGTTACCATGTATTTGTCCTTCCATTCCATTTCCATGGCAGTAGCGTAGGCAATGACAAGACATCTGAATTTTCTGACCATTAATTTTGCAATGCTTTCGTGAGGTTACAAACTACGCTACGCTGTGATCGCGAATTTGGGCCGTCAGCAGGCAATGTGATCGCGAATTCTGTAGTGATCTTTTTCAAACGTATAATAGGACACTGGTTAGACCATGCGCACCGGGGACGAGATCCGTCTCCTGGAGGAGACGGATGCCGTTTTCCCGCCTGCAGCGGGCGTCCTGGAGGAGGACGCCAAAAAGGCGTCGGCCTCCATCTCCTTCATATCTAGGGGGATGGAGGAGGCTCCGCGAGGGCCCACCACGCGTCCCGATGCGGTCTCCCCAACGACCTCGCGCCGTCTCGCCTCGCCTCGCCGGACCACGTCGCCGTCGGGAGAGGGAGCTCCGCCGCCAGGGAACTCCTCTGCCGCGCGAGCTTCTCCGCCCCAGTAGGCCGCCGGAGTTCCCTCCGCTTCCAGCCCCACCTCGCGCCATCCGCCGCCGCTGGCGAATCCGCCATGGCCGGCGCAACAGGGGAAGAAGGGGCTGCCGAGGGAGGGTGACCGCCGCACCTCGCGCCCTCCGCCGCCTCCGTCGTCGTCCCTAGAGCCGGCGAGAGAGGAGGCCGCCCCGCCTCGGATTCGCCGCCATCAGAGGAAGGAGGCCCGCCGCCGCCGCGCGTCGATTCGTGGCTTCGGAGCGCGACCAACGACCATCGGAGGGGAGGGAGGCGCCGCCGGAGCGGAGGCGGAGCTCAAGAGGCCGTGCGCCGCTTCTGTTCCACTCCTGTGCTCCACGCCCGAATCGACGGCCGCCGCCATGGACAACAACCATGGAGAGCCGGCGACCGGCGCACGAGCTGGAGACCGCCCACCGGAGGAGGAAGATGCCGGCGCGCGCGTAGGGGAAGAGCTGGAGATTTGCCGCTCGTCGTATCCACGCACGGAGATGGGGAGCAGGGCCCCTGCTCCTCCCGCCGCCGTGGAGGAAGCCGTCCCTTCTCCGCGCGGGGGGATGGGGGGGTGTTGACCCGGAGAGACTCGGATCCAACGCGGTGGTGAGGAGAAGCAGGGGAGGAACCCGCCTCGAGCCGCCATGGCCGCCTCTCCGGGGCGCCTCGAGCAGGGGAGGAGGCGGCAACGGCGAATGGAGAAGTGAAGGAGAGGGAGGAGCTCGATCCGCCGCACCTCGCGCCCTCCGCCGCCTCCGTCGTGGGGGGCTCCGCCACCGCGGCCCGCGCGTGAGCTCGGCCGGCGGGAGAGGGAGGGGCGGCGGGGGCGGTGTGCATCCACGGGAGAGATTGGAGGAGAGAGAGGGAGAGTGGAGAAGACGGGGTGGGTGGGTGGGGGAGATGAGGCTGACGAGTGGGACCTACGTAGGGGTAGTTGGTATGAAGGAAGAATATGAAGGAAGATAGGTGCGGAAGAAAGTAGTATAAAGGAGAGAATCTTGATGGTGGGGAAAGAATATTCTGTTTTGAATGAGAATATGAAGTTAGATGAGTGTGGATGGTCTTAGATCACAATCGTTGCTTCTGGGTCTGCTGTACCATGCTCGAATAAGCTATTGTGTGTGTGCCACTGTGGCGCAATCCGTTCACACATTTGCATGAGGATCCGTCAAACGTTGGAACTTTTTCTTCGTCTTCACAAAAATAATTGAGCAGATTGTGACGGTACAGGCAGTTAGCTGGTACTCGTATGTTTCTGGGGACACCGACATGGCACATTTAAAAAAGAGGGCCCGGAAACTGCAGTGCACACTGTACGCACGCTAGAACAGCGACACGCTTCCGTGTTTCACACACTGTAGGGATTGGCCCATGATTTGGCGGCTTACTCTGCATTGTCGGTAGCTATGCTGATAGGGGATTTTGTATTTTTGTATACGAGTAGGTTATATAGGAGGAGTGGTCTCTATAGTCTGTTGAATTTGGAACATCTCATGTCCAGAGGAATTTTCGAAAGAAGCACACGGTCGCTGCGCTAATTGAACTCATGATATGGGCGAATGAAACGACAAATTGGCCTTGATTGGAGGACGTCACCTAGCCTGCCCCCGGGTTGGGCCGGACAGCCCGATCACTTACCTCTGTTCACTTCCTGACGGCCCAAATTTCAGAGCTTTTTCATTTTCGTGCTATCTTTTTCATCTATTCTTAGCGGCAAATTTACTGCACCGATGCTCAAAGAAAATGACCGAACGGCCTTCTCATGCTAATTATACATACTCCGTAAATCGATCTGCGCAGATGCTGGCTGAGATTAAGAGGCTCCTGGATGCGTACAAGGGCGAGAACTGCAGCATCACGATAACCGGGCACAGCCTGGGCGGCGCGCTCTCCACGCTCACCGCCATCGACATCGTCTCCAACGGCGTCAACGTCGTCCGGAGAGCCTCCACCAACGTCACGGTGCCCGTGGCGGCCATCGTCTTCGGCAGCCCCCGCGTGGGCGACGAGCAGCTGAAGAAGGCGTTCGACGCGACGCCTGGCGCCAGGCTGCTCCGCGTCCGGAACGCGCCGGACATCGTGCCCACCATCCTGCCGGGGGGCTTCTACAAGGACGTGGGCGTGGAGCTGCTGGTGGACACGCGCAAGTCGCCGCACCTCAAGCAGCCCGGGCCGGGCCCCGCCGCGTGGCACAACCTCGAGTGCTACCTGCACGGCGTCGCGGGCACGCAGGGCGCCCGCGACGGCGCCGGGTTCCGCCTGGTGGTGGACCGCGACCTGGCGCTGGTGAACAAGGACGTGGACGCGCTCGACGACGAGTACCCCGTGCCGGCGGGGTGGTGGGTGGAGGGGAACAAGGGCATGGTGAAGGACGGGAGCGGGAGGTGGGTCTTGCAGGATCACGAGGAGGGTAACCTCGCTATGTGATGATTTTTTTTTGGGTGACTTGTGGCCTTGTCGTGGGTAGATAATTTGCGTGATCAATTTAGATGGATATGAGATGAGATAATTTGCAAGAAGGGTAATTGCTGAGCTTGATTCAAAATTGAAATAATTTCTACCGAAATCACCTCGTTCAAGTTCAAACAACACATGATTTTTTTGTGGCAAAAGGCCGATTAGCATTACAATCGCTATGAAAATGCTACCGAGCCCATGGATGAGATCAGATGACCCCGTAAGATATTGGGCTGAAAATGAGCTGGACCAACAGTGGCTTGGAACCAGGTTGCACATGCATACCGCTTTGTTGTATTTTTGATCCAATGCTTCAACATTTTTCTGCGTCACACATGATCGGCAGCACCTGCAGCTATATGATGCAGCTTGCCACATGATCCTCTGCACATCTGCAAACAGTGAGCGGTGGACACGTCAGAATCAGTTGCACCAACTCGTCCTCAACCGGTCCCAAGCCACTCCACGATGAACCAGCAAAAGCTCAGCTCCTCTTTCCACTGCGGGTCTCGGCGTCAAGCCAGTTCCGCGCTGCGGATTCTCCAGAAAGGATGGATGATGGTGCCGCTAGCTCGGCAGCACAAGACGTAACGAACGAAAGAGATCCTTCGCTTCGAGGATACGCCCTGGCCGTTTTCGGCAGCTAAAGCGGGTGACCGGACATTTACGCACCAAAAAGTTTGTTACTAGCATAGCAAGAGCCAAGTATACAGGCTCAGCTTGTGCCCGAGAGCTGAAAAGGACACGAAAGTTGGTTCCAGCATAGCCTAGAGCGCTGGACTTTGGCATCACACTGCGAAAAAGTGCATGGCGTGTCAAATTTTGCTGGTGCGATTCGGGCGTGGGGCCGTATGGATTTGTTGGCAGCGTCCTGAGAGAGAGATCATCTTGGCCGGGCCCGGGCCCGCCCAGTGACGGTCGTGCCCGATAATGCCAAATTGGGGGCCATGCCTATTGCCAATGCACGGGCGGCTCACGGCGTTTATTACCTTGACCATTTTTTCATTATGATCGCACGAACATGTTCACCACACGCCCCCGAGAGCTAGCTTTTTTTTTTCCTTTTCTTTTCTTAGGCACAGCTGGCTCTTTTCTTTCTGCTCATCCGACAACGCACAAACGGGCTTGAGTAGGGATGACAGCGGGTCAGGTAGGTGCGGGTAAGATGTTTACCTGCCTGATAGCATATCCACGCTTTCGACTTTTGCTCGCCCGACAACCTTCCCGCAAGTAAAAATCGCAGTTGGTATCCACGTCTGACAGATATCCACAGATATCGGGGCAAACTCGTCACCTGTTACTTGCTTCTGCTTCTGTTGCACGGCCAATGCAAGGCGGAGGGGCAGAGGGCTGATGCGCCCTCCCGTGCATAGCAGTCGCGGAGAAAACATGCCTGGCGCTGAGAACCCAGGCATCTGGAGGTCGCGGGCGCGGCGGAGGATCCTGTTGATGATCATTTGTTCCGAGCTTGCGCCAGACGAAGGCCTTGAGGATGCGGCGACGCTCGACGGCCTTGGTGCGCTGCGGTTCGATGTTGGCGTAGGAGAGGCGGGTGGGCGGCGGCGACGAGAACGACGCTGGTGAGGAAGAGCCCGACGGTGACAGCGTGTTGCGAGCCGGTGGCTGTCGGGGTTCTCTACCGCCGGACATTAAATTTGTATCGATCGTGTGTCGGGCTCGGATGGTTAGCGCAGGAGACAACGGGATTTATACTGGTTCGGGCCTCCGAGGAGTAACACCCTACGTCCAGTTTCGAGCTGTCGTGTTCCCGAGCTAGGGTTGTTTGTAGTAGGGGTTACAAATTGGTCGGGAGAGGGCGTCGAGCCCATGTCCCTTAGTTTTGGGTGTTCAGTTCGTCAGCCCCCGTGATGGTTGCCCTCCTCTCCCTTTTATAGACGCAAGGGGGAAGGGCAAAAGGGGGAATAAAAGAAATGTTACAGTGTAGGCCGCTGGAATGTCTCCTCGAGCGTCGCTGTCCGTCAGGGCGCATTTGTGACAACCCGCCCAGGAAAATACCGTACTATCGCCTAAACCAATCCACTTTGGTCATTAAGCAATAATAAAGTATCATCCTGTCGTTAGTTGCCGGGTTAACGCCCGGTAAATCACTTGAATATCACAAAGAGGATCGAACATATGCATTAAAACTCACACGAATGCGAGTCCAGAGTACATTACACAATTTAAATCCAAATTACCCCTAAGGGTTAATTATTACAAACCAATGTTCACGACATGAGAAGCAAAGGTTCAGAGTTCGAAAACAGCAGAATAAACAAACTAGGGCAACGATAAACATCACAGGAGGCCGTCCGTGATGCTATCACTCGTCGTCCTCCACCCATTCCAGCTCCCAGCCGGGTGGAATCTCACCAGGCCAAACAACATCTGCAACAACATTTTTAAAGCAAGGCTGAGTATACTAATACTCAGCAAGACTTAACCGTCGGGTGATAACTACATCACCAAACTCTAGGCATGAGAGGCTTTTTGGCCGGTGGAGTTCTTTTGCTGAAAGAGTATGTCCTTACTTTCAATATTTTAGCACAAATTCTAGTTGATTACCATTTCTAAGTGTGCCAACTAATTCAATCAAGAATTGTACAATACAATTAATTCAAGCAGTAATATTCACAAAGTTCCATCAATAAGGGATATCATGGCCAGTTGATTAAGCAGTCTCAGATAACGGTGAGAGGCCGACAATCGATTGGTTTATAACCTTGCAAGGTAGACCTAAACACACGGTAGGGTGCCCTCACACTGGACAACCACCAGGCGGTTTCCAAAAGTCCTCGGCTTGGGATCGAAGCTTACAGTCCCGGGTACAAGGCTATCTGGCATGCCCCACACAGTACACCCAGCTTCACACATGTACCCACCTCTCTGTTGCAAATCGTGTAGGTGACTACTCAAGATTAGTAAGGGTAAGTTCCCGCACCGCCTCATTAAGGTACTAGGTTTACTGGTCCCATTCCCGATAAGTGCTTAGTACGTTCAAAAGCTTAGCCCACGAAAGTCACTGGGCCAGAGCCCACATCCCATTCTCTTACCACATGAACAATCTATTTATAAAGATCTTATGATTCCAACATAAGAACCTATTCTCGCGAGTGACGAACATCACTCGACTTCTACCAGGCCTATAGCATAGCAGCTATCGACCTAGCATACTAGTAAAAGAACATAGGTACCTAGGGATCATGCATCTAGGGTTTCAATTCAACTCCTGAAACGTAAATGCACAATCATAGCAAAGATAATTGCATATTTTTAAAAAGGAGGGTTAATGATCCGGGGCTTGCCTTCGCTGGCAAGGTTGGCCTTGGGCCCTTCTGGACTTTGGTCTAGGTCTTGAGCTACGTCCACGTACTGCAGCTCACCGACAGCACCTTCGTCTCCTCCTTCCGGCACGTGCGTATATCTACCGTCGGGAAGATCTACACGAGGATGCAAATGCAAGGTTTAATTGACAATTTTGATTTAATTCACCACAAAACAACGAATGACAACCACGGGGTGCATGGTTGACCACATTCACCTAGATAAGAATACATTCAACATATTCTTCCAATAAAGGAACAATATGTGGTTCTTTATTAATTATTCTTTTTTTGATAGTGACTGTGTACACATTTATGTAAATAATTTAATTTAATTTCACAAACAGCAAGGGGTTGGTGACACTTAGCTTCTTAGCAAGATTAACATCACATACCTAGGGTCATTAGATGTGTAGTTGGTGATTTTCCAATTTAATTTAATATTAAGCCTTAAATGGCTTCCTTAGCTTTTATTCATAAAATAAATTAGTAAAATTCAGTGGGGTGTTTTATGAAGCACTACAAACCGAAACAAAGCCACTGCATACACATGCACACTTAGGAGAGCTATGAAATTAATTATATCATAAAAGACAAAATCTAGCTACCAAAACAAGAGAAATGCATAGAAAAATAAATACACAACAAATGGGTTCTAACTTCCTCTCATTGGTTTTCTGACTCAAATCTGAGCTAGGAATGCAACATATACACCTAGAGCTACTAAAGATCTTGAGCTATGCATTTACAAATAAAATTAGGTATAAAACAAGATTAAATATTTCTTACTGATATAAATGGTGTTTAATTCACCAGAGATGCATTTAGGCATAACAAGATCACATGCAAAAGTTGAGCTCAAAAATCTAAATATTTTTAGCTAAAAAAATCATTTAGACAGATTAAGCATAAATACAAAATAAATCATAATAAAAGATCTTCACAGTAACTTTGTGCAATTTGTGGTACAGAAGCTAGGCATAACATTACACACAACATATCGAAAATTCAGCTCAAGAGCTCTTGTAGATTGTGAACTACAACAGATCTAGGTTTAACAGTTTTCTATTTTTCATGCAAAAACTATCAGCCAAAAGTAGGGTCGTGCTTTACAAAAGTTGTAGGTTTATTCACTAGGAATCCAAAAAAATTTGGTTTGTATTTTTTTGATTTTTCTATGATTTTCTACGAATTTTACAAAAATCAGTAAAAACACACTAAGGATTAAAGAATCTATTTGCAAGGACGCCCCTGGGTCTTTTGTTTCCATTACAGATAAGTCCTTACTTTGCACATAAGCCCCTGGGAAGAAAGTTCCCCTTGCAATTGGGTCCTCCAGGTGCGGCCGCCGGTGGGGACGCCGGAATCCGGCGAACCCTCGCCGGGGTTCGGCCGGGGAAGTGATTGCGGAGAACCACAAGCACGCAAGGGTTCGAGTGGTGGCCGGAAACGGGGCGGAGACGGCGCCGGCGAGCCTGCGCGGTGGAGCCAGGCGGCGGCGGCCGCGGCGGCTTGAAGTCCGGCGAAAGTAGGGGCGGAGCTGGGCAATGCGTGGCGGTGCGAGCTCCAGCAGGACCTAGGGGAGGGGCAGGGGTGGTTGCACGGCCGAGGGAGTGAGCGGGAAAGGGAGGTCGGCGCCGGCGCCGGCAATGGCGGGCGGCGCCGCACGGGCGCACGCGAGGAGGCACGCCGAGGCTTTTATAGCCGAGCGAGCAGGCAAGGGGGCGCAGCGACTTCGACTCGAAGCAAACGAAGGTAGGCAGGGGGGACCGGACCGCCGTGGGGGAGCGTACGCGTGACCGGCGGGCGGCGCGGGTGGGGCACGGCGCGGCGCGCAGCGTGGGCGGCGCGTGGTGAACGCGCGAGCCCCAAGGCCTTGGCTCGGGTTGCGTGCGGCCAGGGGAGGCGGAAGACCTCGGGACGCGCGGCCGTCGTGGGGGACCCGGACGCCAAGGCGGCGGGGCGCCACGCGGCGGGCGCACGTGTGCGGGCGCGACGCGCTGGAGCGCGGGAGCGCGGCGTCGCCGCGCGGCGTCGCCTGACTCGTTTCGCTTAACCGCGTTTGACCAGTGTTTGCTCGAAAATTTCAATGGAAACCTTCAAAACTTTCAATACAAAAGTTGTAGAGCAAACATAGGTGAACATTTTTCGTAAAGGCCGACCTATGTTTTGATCAACCGTTTGAGCATGAACTGCAGGCAAAGTTGCTGTTTTTCATGGCGCTGATGAATAGTGTTAGCTGCCGTTGAGTGAGTTTTTCACCAATTTCCACTCCAAATCTCAAATGCCGCCAATTATGAAAAGTGTGTCCCTTGAAAAGACGAACAACTTTTATATTGGCCGATTTTGAAGTATTTAAAGGAAATTTGGAGAACGCGGCAAAAGTTCCGGGAGGGCTCAAAGACAACAGGGTTTTGACCAACGTTTGACTAGGGTTTGACCAAGGTTTGACCACAAGGGCGTGTTGAATTGATTAAGAGGGTCATTAGTGATTGTTTACTAGGTTTTAGAGGTGATGACCCAGGTTTGACCAAGATTTGACTAGAGTTAACAGGTTTGACTCAGTTGATTCGGTCATTAGCACTCATGCTGCTAATTAAAAACCTGGGGCGTCATAGCCTACCCCCCTTAAAAAGAATCTCGTCCCGAGATTCGAAAGTCAAAGACGAAAGTAGGGAGGGTGGTCTTTTGAGACTTCCGGAATTACTTTGGGGAGTAACCGGGATGTGATTATAGGTCAAAGAGTATAACCACCATCGGTTCAAGGTCAGCCCATAAGAGTAGTCAAAGGTGACAAGTCATGGAGAGCTTTTGCAGAGAGTTTACTTGCGGATGCAAGCGGGGAAAGTATGAAGATATGAGTTGGTATGAGAAATTCAGAACAATCTTGCTCACCTGTTAATTAGTTCGAGACCTTTGGTGATATCACCTTGTTACATCAACAGTGCAATGATTTTGAAAGTTGGGGTATGATGCACATGTTTGTGAATGCATGATGCACACGCTCATGCGGTATGGTGCTCATGATGCATGTTAGCATGACTCGGTCACCCATGGAATGAGTGACAATCCTAGAGTTGAGAAGGAGTATATGTGTGGCGAGTTGCATTCTCACAACCATGATACCTAGCGCGCTCCTAGTGGTAATCATATGGCTGTAGCGCACATGATGCCCTAGGTTCCGTCGCGGCACCTTTGGTTATGGGACACAACATCACCCACCATAAGAAGGATAGAGTAGGAATATTGAAATCTTCCATGTGTATGCACGTTAGTTCACCCAAGGTTCCCAAATGCACGTGCTATACAAATGCATTCCCAAAAGTGATATATATTTTTTTTTCAAAATGTTGTGAGCAAGACCAAGAAGAATAAGTTCATGATTGAAAGATCGAAGTAATCATGACAAGGATATCAATACAAGAATAGCTTAGTGCTCCAACATGTATAAACTCAATGGAGTTTGGAAGGGATACATGTCGATGGAGATAACATTCTGACAGGAGAAGATTACAACTGAAGATTGAACTCTAAGATCAAGACATTACCCAACTGACAAGGTAGAACAAAAAAAGTTCTTTTCTCATGCTGGGCAAAACTGGGGTAGTCATGTGTACAAAGGTACAATTGTATGTTAGAACTCGTAACGAGTATACATACATAATGACATAAAGTTCTGGCAGTTGTGAACAAAAATTCATAACTTAAAAATCAGAGCTCCAAAAATTCCCAAATTTCTGTAGCAACTCAGCAAGGTTTTGAGGCACAATATTGGTATACAAAGGTTGATCTAGAAAGGTTAGGAAAGTGCTTCAACTAAGTAAGATTTCAGATTGATTCCTGGAAAAACAGCAGGACAGCGGTTCACTAAACTGATCATAACTTGAGATATACAAAAGCTATGACCGTGAACTTTTGCGAGCAGAAACTACATCAGATATGGAGCAACTTTGGTAGAGATCATCTGGCCAAACTGATTATTGAACAGGGTGCAAAAATCAAGTAAACAGCCCTATCAGATTTTTGGACAGCAACACACCTGCACACGTGAGGCTATGCAAGACAAAGCACACTAGCAAAATTTCACCTTAGAGAGTACATAAAACATACAGGGGGTTCAGTTTTAAGTTTCCTCAATTTTTAGCATGATGCAAGACGTCCTATTCGTCCTCACAAGGCAATCAAGCCACAAATCAAAGTTAGTGCCGGTGGCAAGGCATATACGCGTTTCTCCCTATAATAACTAGTCGAGAACTAGTCGACGCTCACTTAGCGACTTACGAAACAGGGTTAGCGTACCTGCAGAAGATCACAGAACACAACGAACCTTTCGTGCCAGCACTCACGAAAGCGTCCACATACATTACCGTTTACTATAGAAACGGCATCCATGCATCAAGTCGCTGCATGGACAGCGTCCAACCTCAGACACTCTCTGTTTGAATGGAGTGTATCCTTGCCTCGCATAATCACAATGCGGAACGTCCACGTATGGCAAAACGTGGCGAGACACAGATGCGACGGTGGGTTCCCTTTGGATTAGGTCCCATCCATCCCTCACACGACTCTCATGTGGTACCACCACGTATGGCAAAACGTGATGAGACACAGACGCGACGTGGGTTCCCATTAGAATAGGACCCATCCATCCCTCACAGGACTTTCCTGTGGCACCACCACGTATGGCAAAACGTGATGAACTAGTATGGTTGTACAGAAAGTAAGTTCTGACAGGAATAAATGTGCTGGGAGTTAGCAAAATAAACCATAGATTTGTAAACCACCTGAAAGAACCCAAAAATTCCCTCTATGGCCTCTCGGTCTATTTCCATCCTTAACGGTCCAACGTATTTTGCAAATCCAAACAATCTTGGCCATTTTTATTCAAAAACCAGTGATTAAGATTGTTAATTAAACTCCGGTGCATATAATCGCTCTGATACCAGCTGTGACAACCCGCCCAGGAAAATACCGTACTATCGCCTAAACCAATCCACTTTGGTCATTAAGCAATAATAAAGTATCATCCTGTCGTTAGTTGCCGGGTTAACGCCCGGTAAATCACTTGAATATCACAAAGAGGATCGAACATATGCATTAAAACTCACACGAAGGCGAGTCCAGAGTACATTACACAATTTAAATCCAAATTACCCCTAAGGGTTAATTATTACAAACCAATGTTCACGACATGAGAAGCAAAGGTTCAGAGTTCGAAAACAGCGGAATAAACAAACTAGGGCAACGATAAACATCACAGGAGGCCGTCCGTGACGCTATCACTCGTCGTCCTCCACCCATTCTAGCTCCCAGCCGGGTGGAATCTCACCAGGCCAAACAACACCAGCAACAACATTTTTAAAGCAAGGCTGAGTATACTAATACTCAGCAAGACTTAACCGTCGGGTGATAACTATATCACCAAACTCTAGGCATGAGAGGCTTTTTGGCCGGTGGAGTTCTTTTGTTGAAAGAGTATGTCCTTACTTTCAATATTTTAGCACAAATTCTAGTTGATTATCATTTCTAAGTATGCCAACTAATTCAATCAAGAATTGTACAATACAATTAATTCAAGCAGTAATATTCACAAAGTTCCATCAATAAGGGATATCATGGCCAGTTGATTAAGCAGTCTCAGATAACGGTGAGAGGCCGACAATCGATTGGTTTATAACCTTGCAAGGTAGACCTAAACACACGGTAGGGTGCCCTCACACTGGACAACCACAAGGCGGTTCCCAAAAGTCCTCAGCTTGGGATCGAAGCTTACAGTCCCGGGTACAAGGCTATCTGGCATGCCCCACACAGTACACCCAGCTTCACACATGTACCCACCTCTCTGTTGCAAATCGGGCAGGTGACTACTCAAGATTAGTAAGGGTAAGTTCCCGCACCGCCTCATTAAGGTACTAGGCTTACCGGTCCCATTCCCGACAAGTGCTTAGTACGTTCAAAAGCTTAGCCCACGAAAGCCACTGGGCCGGAGCCCACATCCCATGCTCTTACCACATGAGCAATCCATTTTTAAAGATCTTATGATTCCAACATAAGAACCTATTCTCGCGAGTGACGAACATCACTCGACTTCTAACGGGTCCTATAGCATAGCAGCTATCGACCTAGCATACTAGTAAAAGAACATAGGTACCTAGGGATCATGCATCTAGGGTTTCAATTCAACTTCTGAAACGTAAATGCACAATCATAGCAAAGATAATTGCATAATTTTAAAAAGGAGGGTTAATGATCCGGGGCTTGCCTTCGCTGGCAAGGTTGGCCTTGGGCCCTTCTGGACTTTGGTCCAGGTCTTGAGCTACGTCCACGTACTGCAGCTCACCGACAGCACCTTCGTCTCCTCCTTCCGGCACAAGCGTATATCTACCGTCGGGAAGATCTACACGAGGATGCAAATGCAAGGTTTAATTGACGGTTTTGATTTAATTCACCACAAAACAATGAATGACAACCACGGGGTGCATGGTTGACCACATTCACCTAGATAAGAATACATTCAACATATTCTTCCAATAAAGGAACAATATGTAGTTCTTTATTAATTATTCTTTTTTTGATAGTGATTGTGTACACATTTATGTAAATAATTTAATTTAATTTCACAAACAGCAAGGGGTTGGTGGCGCTTAGCTTCTTAGCAAGATTAACATCACATACCTAGGGTCATTAGAAGTGTAGTTGGTGATTTTCCAATTTAATTTAATATTAAGCCTTAAATGGCTTCCTTAGCTTTTATTCATAAAATAAATTAATAAAATTCAGTGGGGTGTTTTATGAAGCACTACAAACCTAAACAAAGCCACTGTATACACATGCACACTTAGGAGAGCTATGAAATTAATTATATCATAAAAGACAAAATCTAGCTACCAAAACAAGAGAAATGTATAGAAAAATAAATACACAACAAATGGGTTCCAACTTCCTCTCATTGGTTCTCTTACTCAAATCTGAGCTAGGCATACAACATATACACCTAGAGCTACTAAAGATCTTGAGCTATGCATTTACAAAGAAAATTAGGCATAAAACAAGATTAAATATTTGTGACAGATATAAATTGTGCTTAATTCACCAGAGATTCATTTAGGTATAGCAAGATCACATGCAGAAGTTGAGCTCAAAAATCTAATTATTTTTAGCTACAAAAATCATTTAGATAGATTCAGCATAAATACAAAATAAATCATAATAAAAGATATACATAGTAACTTTATGCATTTTTTGGTACAGAAGCTAGGAATGACATTACACACAACATATCCAAAATTCAGCTCATGATCACTTGTAAATTTTGAACTACAACAGATCTAGGTTTAATAGTTTTCTATTTTTCATGCAAAAACTATCAGCCAAAAGTAGGGTCATGCTTTACAAAAGTTGTAGGCTTATTCACAAGGAATCCAACAAAATTGTGTTTGTATTTTTCTCATTTATCTATGAGTTTCTACGAATTTTACAAGAATCAATAAAAGCACACTAAGGATTAAAGAATCTATTTGCAAGGACGCCCCTGGGTCTTTTGTTTCCATTACAGATAAATCCTTACTTTGCACATAAGCCCCTGGGAAGAAAGTTCCCCTTGCAATTGGGTCCTCCAGGTGCGGCCGCCGGTGGGGACGCCGGAATCCGGCGAACCCTCGCCGGGGTTCGGCCGGGGAAGTGACTACGGAGAACCACAAGCTCGCAAGGGTTTGAGTGGTGGCAGGAAACGGGGCGGAGACGGCACCGGCGAGCTTGCGCGGCGGAGCCAGGCGGCGGCGGTCGCGGCGGCTTGAAGTCCGGTGAAAGTAGGGGCGGAGCTGGGCAATGCGTGGCGGTGCGAGCTCCAGCAGGACCTAGGGGAGGGGCAGGGGTGGTTGCACGGCTGAGCGAGTGAGCGGGAAAGGAAGGTCGGCACCGGCGGTAGCAATGGCGGGCGGCGGCGCACAGGCGCGCGCGAGGAGGCACGCCGAGGCTTTTATAGCCGAGCGAGCAGGCAAGGGGGCGCAGCGACTTCGCCTCGAAGCAAACAAAGGTAGGCAGGGGGGACCGGACCGCCGTGGGGGCGCGCACGCGCGTGACCGGCGGGCGGCACGGGTGGGGCACGGCGCGGCGCGCAGCGTGGGCGGCGCGTGGCGAACGCGCGAGCCCCAAGGCCCTTGGCTCGGGTTGCGTGCGGCCAGGGGAGGCGGAAGACCTCGGGACGCGCGGCCGTCGTGGGGGACCTGGACGCCGAGGCAGCGGGGCGCCACGCGGCGGGCGCACGTGCGCGGGCGTGACGCGCTGGAGCGCGGGAGCGCGGCGTCGCGGCGCGGTGTTGCCTGACTCGTTTCGCTTAACCGCGTTTGACCAGCGTTTGCTCGAAAATTTCAATGGAAACGTTCAAAACTTTGAATACAAAAGTTGTAGAGCAAACACAGGTGAACATTTTTCGTAAAGGCCGACCTATGTTTTGATCAACCGTTTGAGCATGAACTGCAGACAAAGTTGCTATTTTTCATGGCACTGATGAATAGTGTTAGCTGCCGTTGACTGAGTTTTTCACCAATTTCCACTCCAAATCTCAAATGCCGCCAATTATGAAAAGTGTGTCCCTTGAAAAGACGAACAACTTTTATATTGGCTAATTTTGAAGTATTTAAAGGAAATTTGGAGAACGCGGCAAAAGTTCCGGGAGGGCTCAAAGACAACAGGGGTTTTGACCAACGTTTGACTAGGGTTTGACCAAGGTTTGACCACAAGGGCGTGTTGACTTGATTAAGAGGGTCATTAGTGATTGTTGACTAGGTTTTCGAGGTGATGACCCAGGTTTGACCAAGATTTGACTAGAGTCAACAGGTTTGACTCAGTTGATTCGGTCATTAGCACTCATGCTGCTAATTAAAAACCTGTGGTGTCACAGCATTGAAGAGGAGCCGCGCCATGTTGTCGTAGAGGCTGCCGCGTGGCCGGGCAGGGCTGTTCACTTTGGGACACCTGGTGCTTCCTCCGAGTAGTTTGGTGCTGACTCAACCCGTCTGAGCATGGGATGAGCTCGCCACGTTAAGGCCTAATTGTAGGCCTGTGCTCGTCGTAGGGGGCACTCGAGTGCCTCGGGCGGAGCTGGCGTGCTGCAAGGCCAGATGTGATGGCGAGTTGATGGCCGCGCGGCCGGGCAGAGCTGCATTAAGACCCCTGTCAAAGCCGGACGCCCGCGCATGCCACCAGCTGGTGCGCTTGCATGGCATGGGGAACTGGCGCCCCACGCGTCGTAGCGGGAGAGTTCACGTGCCAGGGTCGCGCCACGTGGTATGGTTTGCGTCTTGGTCGGAGACGGAGAGTGCTCGTGCGAACGAGCTACTTGTCGTGCGAGGCGGAGACTGGTCGTGCGAGGCGGAGACTTGTCGTGCGAGGCGGAGACTGGTCGGAGGGGCTTCCTCTAGTAGGGAACTTGTCGGAGAAGCTCCCAACTAGTCGGGAACAAGACGTCTTGCCAGTGATGGTCTTGACAGGGGTCCTTAGTCCTCCTCGTCTTGAATCTTGGCCTTCACGTTGTCAATGGTGTCAGAAGACTCCACCTCAAGAGTGATTATCTCGCCGTCAAAGGGGTCCTAATCCGGGCCCTCGTCAGTAGCCCCCGAGCCTGAGAGGGAGTCAAGGACTCGCACACAGGCTCAGTCGAAAGGCTTTGCGTCGATCTTTGTCCTTGATTTTCCCGGTGGGTTCGCGCGAGCGCATCCGCCGGATGTAGCCCCCGAGCCCACAAGTGAGTTGTAGACTCGCTTGTGGGGTCTTAAGCTTTTGCAGTGTTGTCGCGGTCTTGAGTTGTTCTGTTGAGGTAGTCGTGGATATCGTGGGCATCGTGGGCGACGTGGGTGACGTGGACGACATGGGTGGCGCGGGCATCACGGCCGATGCGGCGGACGAGACGGTTTGAAAGGACAGAGCGGGGACGGTTCAGGCTCCTGGGCCCAGCAAGGATCGAGGCGTCGCGCGGGCGGGCGCCTGTCACGCCGGGGCATGCGTGCGCGGGCGAGCGTTTCCTCGACGTGGTGGGCCCGGCATTTAAGGCTGGTAGCCGCGCCCCTTCCCTTTTTAACCGCGCGCCAGCCAAGGGTTTGGGACTTTTACTCCCTTGCCTTTTCCTCTGCCCTCGCCGCCTGCTTCTTTCGCTCCTCGCGCCCGCAGCGCCGCCACTGCTTTCGCCGGAGTCGCACGCGAACGCTCGCTATCGCCATGTCGAACTGGTCGCGCTCCAACGTGTCCCGCTCGATGCTGTGCCGCCTTGTCACCGCCGGGCAGCTTCCTCCGCTCGCCGACACCGTAGAGTGGAAGGTGCCCGAAGAGGAGTCCGTGCCGCGCCCGCCCAAGGGGTACGTCGTCTCGTTCGTGGCCTTCCACGAGCGCGGCTTCTCCGTTCCCGCTGGGCGGTTCATCCGGGCGGTCCTCTATGAGTACGGGCTCTAGTTGTAGCACCTTCAACCCGAACAGCGTCCAGCAGATGGCGGCGTTCGAGGTGATGTGCGAGGGGTACTTGGGAATCAGTGCCCACTGGCACCTTTTCAAGTACTTCTTCATGTTCGTGTGCTTGAAGGATAGCCTCAAAGCGGCGACCATCGGCTGCGCCAACCTCCGGATGAAGCAAGGCTGGGGCGACAAGTACATTCCCTCCTCACTGACCAGCTCGAACAGCGGCTGGCACAAGGGGTGGTTCTATCTCAGGAACGACCCCGAGTTTGCGCTACCGGCGTTCACCGGGAACTCCATTGGGCAGGCGCCGAGGAGCTGGACTGATGGTCCTCCGAAGGCGGAGCAGGAAAGGATGTTCAAGGATCACTGGGCAGTGCTGGCCCGCCTCCATGACGCCGGGGTCGGCCTGGCGACCGTCATCGGCCAGTACCACGCCCGGGGGGTCGTTCCGCTCCGGAGGCGGCCGATGCGCCTCTGCGAGATGACAGCCAGTAGGGCCCCTTGGGCAAGGACCGTGACCGCGCCCGAGCTCCCGTCACTGGACGAGATCTAGCGCGCGTGTCGCTGGCCATCGGGAGGTCGACCTTCGTGTGGCCCCCGCCGCAACTTCTTCTGATGCTCCCCAACGAGGAGACGGAAAAACTCGTAAGTGACTTCTTCTTCCGATAAGCTTTCCGACAAGCTTGGTGTCTTCAATCGATCTTGATCTTCTCGGAGATTCTCGATGACCACTAACTCTTTCGCCCCTTGTTCTTCCAGTTGAAGTGCTCTCACCTCGTGCCCGCGAAGGCGCCTCTCCCGGAGGAGGCAATCGTCAAATGCAACCAGGCGGCCGTGGAAAGACGGAGGGCCGCGCGCAAGGAGCAGCATAAGGAGAAAGAGATCACCAAGCGCGATCGGAACGACAACCGCATCAAGCGTCGCAAGGCGGGGGAGCGCAACGTCTCCTCCGACGAAGATCCGTCGTCGCCGCCGGCATGGAGTGGAGACGAGCCTAGCGTCGCGATCGACTGGAGCGACATGTCCGGGTCGCCCTCGCCTTCGCCACACCAGGTGGTGGAGGTGAGCTCATCGCGGCGGCCTGTGCCGGCTGCTTGTGAGAAGGGTGCAGGCTCGATCTCGCAGTCGGGGGCCCGCCCCGCCCAAGAAGATCAAAGAGTGACCCGCTCTCAAGCGGCGCCTGGTGGCCCGCGCGCCTCCGAGGGGCGGAGGGATCCTCCACGCCGGGATGACCCACCCAAGCGGCCGGCGGAGGATGAGCCTTCCCCCTGCCATCTCTACGACGGCTCTGACCGTCCGGATGCGGACTCCTTCAAGAGGCGTTCGTCGAAGGTGAGGTCGACCCCGCCAGCATCCGCACTGAGCGCGCCGCAGGGAGCGGACACGAGCGCCCCTCCGCGGCGCCTCCAATCTTTAATCATCTGGGGCGGCGGGGCCCCGGTCTTGCAAGTTCCCCTCTCCGCCGGCGGGAGTCAGGGGTCGGCCCCTGGCGCGGCGGAGGTCGGGAGGACAGCCCCCGAGCCAGCAAGGGAGCGGAGCGCCGCTCTCGAGTCGGCAGGGAGAAGTAGGCCAGCCCCCGTGCCAGCAGATCGCCGGGAGTCGGCTTCCGAGTCGACTAGGGCTAAGAGATCAGCCCCCGAGCAGGGCTCGTCGGACAGGCCGGCGAAACGGGTTCGCGTCCGATCTAGCATGTAAGCTCCTGCCCGCCATCCTTCGTCATTCTTGCATTCTTCATCTCGTTCGTCTCTTGATCTTGATTCGTGTTTGCTTCAGCCGCGCCGACACTGGTGTGCTCAGTCTCGCGCCCCTGAAATGCGCAGCGCTGGGCGCGCACGGTCCGCAGTCTGAGTCCCGCTCGCTGCCCCCATACGCCGAGCCGTTGGCGGGGCAGGCCCAGAGCGGGCTGGTTGTGGCCACCGAGGTGGTTGAGCCAGTGGTGCCACCGCCTTCGTCGGGCACCGACAACTTGGGCGGGGAGCAAACGGCTACAGAGGCGGTCGCTACCCAGGCGGCGACAGAGCCACTGGTCGAAGCCACCTCAGGGGGTGGTGATGCCGTGGCGGCGTCCACCGAGCAGATCGTGCCCCCGCCACCACCGGCCAGGGGACATGAAATCGAGGCGGCGGCGGCGGCGGAAGCTCTAGTGCCCGCGGTGGCGCAGGCGGATAGGGACGTGGCGGAGGTGTCGACGGCTGACGCCATGTCCGCTGGCATCCTCGAAATCATTGACCTCGATGCTCCCGACCTGCCAAGCAATGATATGGACATTTACAAGGCTGTGCTGGAGCGGATGCTGGCTGAGCCGGCGGAGTCAGGGGTCGAGGCCTCTGAGTCCGCTGCACCCGTGGCTGTGGCCTTGGCTGAAACGGCGGAGCCCGCCAACGAAGAGCCCACGCCGGGTGCAACTGCGGTCGGGCAGCTGACGCTGAGTCAGGCTGGAGTTGTCGGAGGTCCCGAGCCCTCGGCCACGTCGGAGGCAGCCAAGGAGGTCCTCGGGGAGCCTGCAACCGGTGCAGAGTTGACCTTGGCCACGTCCTCGCCCCGACCACGGGGGTGGACTCGACCGCAGCTGATGCACCGGAGTCGTCGTCTCTCCGGCCCACCGCCCCTGTCGAAGAGGCGGCACCCGCGGCGAGCCTGTCCCTCCCAGCTCTGCAAGAACGCGATGTTCTCGGGAGTGCAGTGGGGTCACCTCCCCGGAGATCCAAAAGGTCGGGGAGGGCTCTGACGTGGCCCTGCTGCTGGAGCTTGAGGAAGGTGCCCGCGGATCTCTGACCTTGCCCGCTTCTCGTGGGCGGTTGCTTTCGAGGCGGACACGTCCGTTGACGAGGATGAAGAGTCCGCGGCCCGTCGCAGCCTCGAGCGCGGGTTCTTGTGGGTGCGCCGCGCGTTCGACGAACTCATCCTTCCCGCGACAACGGTGAGTCTTCTCGATGCCGTAATCCACTCATGTCTCTTTCTGTTCTTCCAAAATTTGTGATTGATGTACTCTTGCCCGGAACAGACGCTCGCGGAGTCCGACAGGAGGAGAGCGCGCACCGTCGATGAGCTCCGGGCGGAGAAGGCCCAGCTGAAGATGCAGCTGGTATTTGCCCGCGTAGCCGCCGCCACGGCGGTGGTGAGCGAGGCGTCATCGAGGGCCGTGCTTGAGACGGCTAGGCAGTCCGCAGAAGACCGCGCCATGGCCGCGCAAGCTGCTGCTGCTACCGCCACGACGGAGCGGGAATCTCTTGAGACGAGGCTGGCTCAGGCGGAGACGAAGATCGAAGAGTTGCGGGCCGCCGTGGCGACCGCCAATGACGCCGCCGAGAAGGCCACCACCGCTACCGCCGCTGCCGAGGTCGCTGCCCAGAACGCCGCTCAGACCGCTGCCCAGGAGAAAACAGCGCTTGAGGCGAAGGTGGCGGAGCTGGAGCAGGATTTGGTCACCGCCGGATCAGACCTCAGGACGATCAACCGACCGTTCTCCGAGGTGACCAACAGGCTCCAGGTGGTCTCGGACGAGGCGACCCGGCTTCGGGAGGACAACTCCAAGTTGTCGTAGGACGTCGACGGTGAGGCTTGATGCTTCCAGCTGCAACTTCCTCTCCTTTTGCTCATTCTGGTCGGTGCTGATTTGTCTTCTTCGCGGTTTCAAGGCTGCGCGCATACCGCGCCGGGATCACTGTGAAGCTCACGGAGAAGACGCAGGAGCTGAACGCCGCCCTACTCAAAATCCTCGAGAAGGACAACTCGATCAAGCGGCTGTCGGAGCAACTTGAGAGTAAGCCCTCCGCTTCGATTCCGTTCTCGCCTTTCTTTTGAACCGGCCGTGACATGTTTGTTGACTTCGACTTGTTGACTTCCTCAGAATCCAGAGCCGAGCTCGATGTTGTGCTTTGCCAAGGCTTAAACACAAACAATGAAAGGAACGAAAGGGCTCAAGAAAACAAACTCAATCGAATGCCGAAGGAAGACAAAAAGTTATCTCTCTACAGTGTAATTCTCAAAAGCCCATCCCCTTTACAAGTGCCGGTCGGCCTCCTTTTATAGGGAGACGAGCGGACTTTTTACATACCGAAATTGACCTTGTATGGAAAGAATCTAACAAGGATGTACTAGGCTAATTTTGGCAGTCGTCCATAAAGTCTTCACGTAATCAGCGGTTTCCTGAAATCCCGCCGCATATCACGGTGCTTTTCCCGGCACCGGCACATGCGCTTGTCGGGTGAAGACTTTCGACTTTGGAGGCCACCTTTCGCCCAGCAGATACCGCCACCTGAAACACACCACAAGCGAAACACTGTGGAACTTACCATTAGTTGCGACGAAGCCCCGAGCGAAAGACTAGCTAAGGTCTTTCATTCATCCCAAATTTGTCTCGAGGGCTTCGTCCTGTGAAAATCAGTGGTGTTAATATTACAGGTTAGAAATCCGTACTTCTTATACTGCTACGGCTTTCGGGCGACGAAAGGTGCCCAGAGGAAACTCGCGGGTTGACGAAAGAAACGGACCGAAATGGTGTCAGGGGTTTCGTCCTGGGTAGAATCGAAAGCCTCGACCCCCATCATTTGGGAAATTAAAACCTTCATCCTTTGCTTGGGCTTTCGGACGGCGAAGAGTGATGGGCGAAAGGTAACATAAACAAGCGAAAAAGGTGTTGATTGGCTTTAGGGGTTTCGCTGTTCTGACTTTCGAATTGCCCCCGTCGAATCATGGCAATTTCATGGTGTTAACCTCATTAGACTCGATTCCGAATCCCCCAACACTCGAGCAGTCCCAAATGGCTCGGGAGCAGGCAGCGGTCGAGTTGGAGCAGGCCAGGAACTCCCGGCGTGAGTCGGAGGAGTCTCGCAAGGTGAACATCCAAGACCTCGCCGAGCTCGCGAGGGCCATTGGCGAAGTCATGACGGGGCTCGGTGTTCCCTTCGGGCCGATGCTTCCCGACAGGTTACTCGAAGAGGTCGGGCGCCTCCCCGAGGTGATCAGGGAGCAGGAGTTGTCGACGGCTCGGAGGGCGGTGCACCGGGTGCTCGCCATGTTCGAGTTGCAGTACCAGGGGTTGGACCGCACGACGCTCAGCGGCGGCTGGGCCCCTAGCATCTCCGACGCTCAGTGCGACGAGCTCGAGGAAGACTGCGCCGCCTTCGCCCGCGACATGGCCGACGCCGCCTTGAAGGACCTGGACCTGCTACCAAGAGACGCACCAGAAGACCCAGATAGCTCTAGGCCTTCACCTTAGATGTATCATTCTTAGGTGCATGTAATTCAAGAACAGTTCGTATGTGTAACACCATGAAACAACATCGCGTTATCGAGAACTTGTTCAAAAAGTGTTACAGCTCGAAACGCTCCCGAGCACCCAGGGTCGACCTTTATAACGTGTAGTAGACCTTAGGAGCTCGAGATGACCAAGCTCTACTCTGGAGCCGTGGGGGCGTAGGAGTCGAGAAGCTCGGCCCTCTCGAACCGCTAAGGGGTGCCACACGTTCGCAGCCCCTGAGCACTTGGGGGAGTTCGAGAAGTAACTCGCAAGGTTTGCCGTCAAAATCTTTTTAGACCGGAGTCTGGGCGGTTGCTCGGATGCTTTTGAAAAGAGGTCGGATGAAGGCCTGAGGACTTGAGCTGTGCTCGCAAGTCTTCGCACCGTAGCCGCGGAGGCGTAGGCGCTAGGAACTTTGAACGAGCAGCAACGTCGTGCCCCACGCAGGCCATCATCTTTACTTCTCATCAGGTCGAGCCTTCCGCCAAAAAACCTTTCGCCTGTGCGATCAGTTACGACATAGATGTCAGATTTTTTTGAAAAAATTGTGAAAAACGGAAGGAGGGCATCGTGCCCTGGGTAGCCCCCGAGCGGGGAGCGTTCCGGCACGGGTGCAGGGACGCTCGCCGCTCAGCCTTCAGAGAAATTGCAACCGAGAAGTTTTTTGAACATATAGACATGTGAACAAAGCATGCGGCATTTATTCACTGATATATAAGATTTAAACAGTTACTCAAGGGTAAAATGGCCGCAGGTGTTCGATGTTCCATGCGTTGGAGACGACCCATCCGTCCTTGTATCGGATCTTGAATGTTCCGGGTCGGAGGACCTGGTGGACGATGAAAGGCCCCTCCCAAGGGGGCGAGAGCTTGTGTCGATCCTTACTGCCTTGAACTCGTCGGAGGACTAGGTCCCCGACTTGGAACTCGCGGGCGTGTACGTTGCGCTCATGGTATCGTCGTAGAGCTTATTGATACTTGGTGTAGTGTACGAGTGCGATGTCATGTGCCTCGTCGAGCTGGTCGATCGCGTCCTCGAGGGCGACTTGGTTGCCTTCCTCAGTATAGGCTCACACACGTGGACTGCCGTAGTCGATGTCCGTGGGTAGGACTGCTTCCGACCCGTGTACCATGAAGAAAGGAGTGAAGCCAGTTGCCCGATAAGGCGTGGTGCGCAGACTCCATAGAACAGACGGTAGCTCAGCTACCCATCTTGCTCGGAACTTCTCGAGGCGCTTGAAGATGCGAGGTTTTAACCCTTGTAGGATCATGCCGTTCGCCCTCTCGACTTGTCCGTTCGTTTTGGGGTGCGCCATGGCAGACCAGTCCACGCGAATGTTGTTGTCGTCGCAGAAGTTGAGGAATTTCTTCCCCGTGAACTGGGTGCCGTTGTCGGTGATGATCGTGTTGGGTATGCCGAAGCGGTAGATGATGTCGGTGAAGAATGCTACGGCCTCCTCGGAGCGGACGTTCACGATGGGTCGCGCCTCGATCCACTTGGAGAACTTGTCAACCGCTACAAGGAGATGCGTGAAGCCCCCGGGCGCTTGTCAGAGTGGCCCCACCATGTCGAGGTGCCACACAGCAAAGGGCCATGTGATGGGGATGGTTTGAAGCGCTTGCGCCGGGAGGTGAGTCTGTCGAGCGTAGAACTGGCACCCTCGCAGCGGCGCATGATATCCTTGGAGTCCGCCACAGCTGTGGGTCAGTAGAACCCTTATCGGAAAGCTTTCCCAACAAGAGTCCTCGGACCAGCGTGATGCCTGCACGTGCCGGCGTGGATCTCGCGAAGCAGTTCCTTGCCTTGATCACCGAGGATGCACCGCATGAGTATGCCTGTTGTGCCTCGTTTGTAGAGCTCGCCCTCGATGAGGACAAAAGCTTTAGCTCCTCGTGCGATGCGGCGTGCCTCCGTCTGATCGGAGGGAAGCTTCCCTTCGACAAGCCACTCGAGAATAGGAAAATGCCAATCCGGGTCCTCGAGGTTCAGCTTGGGCGGCTGGTCGATCTCCATAACTTCTGGTCCTTCAGCTTCTGGTGGCTTCTCCCCTTCTGCACGTACAGAGGGCGCGTGTTAGTCGCTCGTGAAGACCCCGTGTGGCACCGGCTTGCGACTCGATGCAGTCTTGGCGAGGACGTCGGCGGCTTTGTTGTAGTCGCGTAGCACATGATGAAGCTCGAGCCCATGGAACTTGTCTTCCTGCTCACGAATGGCCTGGCAGTACGCCGCCATCTTCGGGTCAACACAGTTTTTCTCCTTCATGACTTGATCCATGACGAGCTCTGAATCTCCTCTGATCTCGAGACGACGGATCCCGAGCTCGACCGCTATTCGGAGGCCGTTGATGAACGCTTCATACTCGGCGACGTTGTTGGAGGCCGGGAAATGTAGTCGAACCATGTACTCCATGTGCACGCCCAGAGGCGAGATGAAGACAAGGCCTACACCCGCCCCTTCCTTCATGACCGAGCCGTCGAAGTACATAGTCCACATCTCGTGCTCGATGGGTGCCGGCGGAGTTTGGATCTCCGTCCACTCAGCAATGAAGTCTGCCAGCACTTGGGACTTGATGGCACTGCGGGGTGCATACGAGATGCTCTGCCCCATCAACTCGAGTGCCCATTTGGCTATCCTCCCTTCGGCCTCGGGGTTCTGAATAACCTCTCCGAGCGGGTACTTGGACACTACCGTGATGGGATGTGCGTCAAAGTAGTGGCGGAGTTTGCGCTTGGTCATCAAGACAGCATATACGAGTTTTTCATTTGCGAGTAGCGGGTCTTCGAGTCGGAAAGTACCTCACTCATGAAATAGACCGGTCGCTGGACCTTGAGTGACCTTCCGGGCTCTTCTCGCTCGACCACCAGCGCAGCACTGACCACCTGGGTCGTCGCGGCGATGTACAGGAGCATCGGTTCCTCAGGCGCCGGAGCCGTGAGGATCGGTGGACTCTTCAGCATGTTCTTGAGGGAGTCGAGCGCTTCCTGAGCCTCGGGAGTCCACGCGAAGTGGTCGGACTTTTTCATCAAGCGGTACAACGGCAGGCTGCGCTCTCCGAGTCGTGCTATGAAACGGCTAAGAGCTGCGAGACAGCCCGTGACACGCTGTACGCCCTTCAAGTTTTGGATCGGCCCCATGTCCGTGATGGCCGAGATCTTCTCGGGGTTAGCTTCAATGCCGCGTTTCGACACGACAAAGCCGAGGAGCATGCCCCTCGGAACCCCAAAAACGCACTTCTCGGGGTTAAGCTTCACCCCGTGCTCTCTCAGCTTTGCGAACACCTCCGTGAGGTTTGGGACTAGATCGCCGGTCTTCTTCGACTTGACCACGATGTCGTCGACGTACGCCTCAATGATGCATCCTATGAGTTCCCCGAAGACGCGTCGCATGCATCTTTGGAACGTGGCGCCCGCATTTTTGAGCCCGAAAGGCATCATCTTGTAGCAGTAAGCGCCGAATGGAGTAATGAACGAGGTTGCAAGTTGGTCCGCTATGCACATCGCTATCTGGTGGTACCCGGAGTACGCATCGAGGAAACAGAGGGTCTCGCACCCAGCTGTTGAATCGACTACCTAATCTATGCGAGGCAAAGGAAACGGATCCTTGGGACATGTCTTGTTAAGGCCCGTGTAGTCAACACACATCCTCCATTTCTTATTCTTCTTCTTTACAAGTACAGGGTTAGCAAGCCACTCGGGGTGGAATACTTCTCGGATAAACCCTGAACTAAGGAGCTTCTTGATCTCTTCGCCAATCGCCTTGCACTTCTTGTCGTTGAAGTGGCGTAGGTGTTGTTTCACCGGTTTCGATCCCGACTTGATGTTCAACTTGTGCTCGGCAACCTCTCTCGGGACCCCCTTCATGTCGGAGGGTTTCCATGCAAACACATTGAGGTTTGCTTTGAGGAAGTCGATGAGCGCACTTTCCTATTTAGGATCGAGCGACGTCCCGATACGGAGCGTGCGGCCATCGTCGGTGACAGCCGCATCCTTGACGTCCTTGGCGGGCTCGAAAGAGCATGCCGCTCGCTTGGACGACTCGGGGATTGTCGGTGTTTTAGACCGGCAACCTACCAAGGGGAGTACCCGAGGTAGATGAATGTGGCCTCGCCGAGATCGATAACTCGAAGGAGAGACACGTGGCACACAATTTAGACAGGTTCGGGCCGCGAGGTGCGTAATACCCTACGTCCTGTATGCTGCGTAGCTCTGGATTGATTGGGTGTGTTTACAAGATGATGCGGATGAAGAGATAGGGGTCCCTGCCTCGCCTTATATAGCCCGGGAGGCAGGGTTACAAGTCGGTTTGAGGGGAGAGTACTAGTCGGGTACGGCTAGGAGTCCTTTACATGGATCCGGACATGTGTAGCTTCCTATCCGAGTACTATCCCTCTGCAGTCCTTGCGCTTCACGCCAGCAGGTGCCGTGTTGCCCAAGTTGAGTAGTCCCAGGGGCCCACCGAGTAGTCGGTCCTGGTACCCACCGGAGTAGTGGGCCCAGGGATGTCCATACGACAAGCCCCCGAGTACTTTGTAGTCGAGCAGGATGTCTTTGAGTAGTCTTGATGGCCTTGGCGAGTAGTCCTTGAGCGTCCCCGAGTTCCACAAGCCGAAAGTCCTCAAGAATGCTTGAATCATCCCGAGGCTGGAAGGTACTCCAGCTGATCTTTGAGTAGTCTTGAAGTCTTCTCGAGTAGTCCCCAAGCGTCCCCGAGTGCTTCTCTCGAAGGTCTTCATTAATACTCGTGATGTCTTGATGAAGGAACCATATGGAAAATGCGATTCGGAGAATCGCATTCCATATGGAATGTAGCCCCCGAGCCTTAGGTCGAATCGCAGATTAAAGCTGAGGGTCAATCTGAAGTTCTGCCAATCTTATCCCGAAAAATCCGGAGAAAAAACCGAAGGACACGTGGCACGGAGCCCCCGAGCCTTGAGTCGAGTACTTCCTCTCGAATTAAAGGGTCATCTTGACTGTAGAATGTGTCCTGAGTGGGTCTTGTATCTGGTTGTTACCCACGGAGGTCATCTGAAGTAGTCGAGCCCCCGAGATGGAGAGCATCGAGTACTGGAAGTTGAAGAGTCACGCTGCTGCCGCTAGGTCATCCGTCTGGCGCCGTATCTGAGAACCGAGCCGCCAGGGCCGGTTATAAATAACCGGTGAGTCCCTTAGGGTTTCCACTCCTAGCAGTTGCATTCCTCAGATTAGATCTGAATCGCCGCCTCCTCTGCTCCTCTGCTGCTGCCGCCGCCGCGCATAGACGTAGATCCAGTTGCTCGCGCCGCCGCAGTGCACCCGCCGCTGTAGCCCCCGAGCGAATGCGAGTGAAGACACCCGTCTCTTGGAGAATGAAGGGGTCTCCGATGAAGGGCAAGAAGACCGGTGCGTCGAAGAAAAGAAGCCGCGATGAAGAGACCGGTGATGCCGGCCAGTCGTCGACGTCGCCACCTCTGTCCCCTCGCCCCAATCCGGCGAAGGAGTGGAAGAAGGCGAAACTGAAGACCGAGAACCTCCTCGCCTTGGTCAACAGTGGGTTCCTTCGTGAGAAGGAGGTGGATCTATGGCGCACCGCCACCGGCGATCCATACCCGATGGAGAAGAACCCGGACGAAATCCCTATGTTCGCCCGGTTCGTAGAGCGCGGATTGGCGCTCCTCGCCAGTGATTTCTTCAAGGGTCTGCTCAGGTACTACGGCATCGAGTACCTCAATCTCAACCCCAATGGTATCTTCCACGTCTCTATCTTTGTACACTTCTGTGAAGCCTTTGTGGGGATCAAGCCCCACTGGATCTTGTTTCGGAAGTTCTTCCGGTTGAAGCTGCAGCCGAGCACCAACGATACACGAGTAGTCGGAGGTGCCGGTATCCAGGTGCGTGAAGACGCCGCCGACCAGTACCTGCTGTACAAATTGATAGACTCCAACCAGGGCTGGAAGGCTAAGTGGTTCTACATCAGCAACCACCATCCTGAGCTGCTGAAGCCGAGCGGGTGCCAACCGAAGCACAAGCTGTGGTGGAACACAGAGCCCACCATGCAAGAGGGTATTCAACTACCCGAGTTGTTGAAGAAGATCAAGGCCTTGCGAGAAGCCGGGCTGAGGGCCGAACACGTGGCCTTCAGCTTCATGAAGAGGAGGGTGCAGCCACTGATGGCACGAGACACCCTCGGGTACCAGTACACCGGCGACAAGGATACGTCCCGGTTGCCTGGCTTCGAACACGAGGACCACGTCATCGTGGAAAGGCTGGGCAAGATCTTCAAGGATATGCCCCCGTACACACCGTGCTCGGTGCCAGAGTATTCTGCGGCACGCCGCCTAATCAGGTCAGTAGTCGTGACATAAGCCCCCGAGTACTGATTTGCTTGAAGTAGTCGTACTCATATGTGCTACATATTGTAGGATGATGTGGCGAAATACGTCTCAGTCCCGACTTCTCCTCTGCAACTTGTGGAGCAACCGGAGGAGAAGGGCAAGAAGAAGGAACGCCGCATGGTCGGTGAAGGAGAAGATGCCGTTGTCATCGAGTCCGGCTCTGATGACGATGAAGATGAAGAAACACTGCAGCAAAGGTTCCAGCTTCGCTCCAGGTTCAGCCGAGCTGGGATGCCAGACGTCCCAATCATCGAGAAGCCATCCAGCCTTGAGGCTAGTTTGCCGGCGCCGCCCAGGAGGCCGCGCAACGTGGCGCGGAAACGCGCCGTCAAGAAGCTGAAGATCTCCGAGACGACCAGCCAAGAGGTAAACACCGCGACTAGAGTAGTCGAGCACAGCTGATGGGTAGTCGTGTGCTGATGAATTGTCTTGTAATGTTGCAGGATATCCCTTCCCCGGACCATGTAGACCAGGGCGACGAGGGGGTCCTAGACACCGTGGGGGTGGCAGCTGAGAGGAGTATCAGCCCGCCTCCGTCAACCGAAGAAGTCATGCCGACAGTGGCATGGCAGGAGACCGGCACTGCGGAGCCGCAGCCGTCAGTTGAAGAAGGACGAAACCCTCCGTCGGCCGCAACTGTAGAGCAATCGGAGGAGGTGCCTGTTGACGTCAGAGCTGCTGCCGAGGCTGGCATAGTTGATATTGCCAGTATACTAGGTGCTTCGACCGTGACCGTGGTGCGGTCAACACTGTAAGTTCTTATGAACTTTCAAGTAGTCGTATAAACGGCAGACTTGTCTTGCTGACTTGAGGACTTCGTGATGCAAGAAATCCACGGACCTGTCGTGGGACGGTAAGGAGACCAGCACTCCAGCCGGCGGAGAGGGCCGCTCGACAGAGGAGCACGAACCCACACCGCCGCCACAGACCGAAGTCGCGGTGGAGTTGTCGTTGGAGGAAGCCACCTTAGTTGAAGGTATGTGTCCTGTCACCACTGATAGCCATCATGCATAGTAGTCATAGCCACTGAGATTAACTGTGTGTACTCATTGTACTAGGAGCACAAGCTGAGGGAGCCTCGATTCCTGAAGCCGTGGCCATGGAGACGGCTACTGTGGAGTCAGAGCCCACAGGACCGATGGCCGAGACGGCGGAAGAAACAGCCCCCGAGTTGGGTGCGGAGGTGCAGGACGATCCGCTCCACGGGACAAGCACGGACGCAGTCGTCCGCTCGCCCATCATAGAGGAAGCTTCCCCGATCCGTTCGGCGGCTATGGCAGAGGAGGCATCTTCGAGCCGCGGGGGTCTTGAGCTGCTGGAAGACAATCTTGTCGATCCGGCCGTTGTCGCTCTGAACAAGGAGTCATGGCGGCGTACCCAGCAGTGGGTCAAGGTATGTTGCGAGTACCTCGAGTAGTCTGGTACGACGAAATACAAAGTACCCGTTTGACTGTTCTGTCTTCACAGGATATTATTGAAAGATCCCGTGAGAAGTCCGAGCTGCTGAAGGGGTACGGCGACACAGTCCTTCGTGCCGAAGCCTTGCAGAAGGAGCTCGACAAGTCAAAGAAACATTCTGCGCTGCTCCAATCCAAGCTTGACGGTGCCTTCGCCCAGTATCATAACGAAGTGCAAGAGATGCAGGCGAAGAGGGACGACTTGATTCAGAAAAACAAGTCGCTGTGCCAGAAGAATAAAGGTATGCTTCCCACCAAAGCCTTTGAGTACTTATTAGGGTACCTTGGTGTAATCTGGTGATGTGATGAGTTGTCTGCAGAGCTTGAGGAAAGGGTCGACCAGCTGAAGGCGTCGGAGACGGACTTGAAGAACATCGTGTACTGTGAGACCGACAAAAGAGAGGTACTTGAGTATGAGTACGCTCAGTTGCATCATGAGTGTATCAAGCACATGGAGCTTCGTGAAGCCTCAGACCGTGACCTTGTCAATTGCTATAAATCTCTGCAGAAGCTCAATGAAGATTACGAGAAGCTGCGGGGCCAACTGAAGGAACTTGAGGGAGCCGCGCTGCCCATTGCAAGGCTGTTGGTGCCACACCCGGGCAGGCCGAAGATTGCTCCACAGGTGGACCGGTTGAAGGAAGCCCCCGGGCGTCTGGCGACGTATGTCAAGCACTTGGCGAAGTCGATCCCGAACCAAGTCTTGGCATACATGAAGTCATATTTCCCCAAGGCTCCAGTGGAGGTAGTCACCGGTGGACTAACGGCGAACTGTACTGACGATCAGTACAAGGCCCTCCTGGAGGAGATGGCGCCCATTGCTGAACAAGTGGCGGAAAAGCTCAACCTTCAGTAGGAGTACCTGTAGGAGTAGCTTAAAGT
This sequence comes from Cenchrus fungigraminus, assembly GCA_036936925.1. Classification (NCBI taxonomy): domain Eukaryota; kingdom Viridiplantae; phylum Streptophyta; class Magnoliopsida; order Poales; family Poaceae; genus Cenchrus; species Cenchrus fungigraminus. The sequence goes on along the minus strand of CM072778.1, from coordinate 30,889,496 downwards.
AGTTGATGTAAAACAAACAGAGTTGTTAGTAACTTGTTTGGATTATCAATGAAAGTTGACCACGATATATCTTTGAAATAAGTACTCATAGCCGCCACTTGCAACGAAGTGTGCGGAGTACCAAACCGTGGTGGAGCTTGCGAGTAGTAGTACTCAGTAGGAGATGCCTGTTTGGAAGGCACAGTAAATAAGTTGAATCAAACTTTATTACTGATTAATAAGTACACCTGAATGGTCAGAGCCGTTTACAAGTGTAGTCGCCAGGACCCGGAGGCCGCCTACGGCTAAGTGGCGCTAGGACCCTTAGGCCGCTTACAGCTAGAGATCCGTTAGTAGTCGTATAGACTGGATCTAGAGTACATGGTCTTGCAGACTGCCACTAGAGTCCTCAGTGCTCTAAGCAGCCCAAGATCCGTTAGTAGCCGTTGACGCTGGATCTTGGAGAAGAGTAGTCCGGAGACTAGTGCCAGGACCGGAAGGCCGCTTACAGCGAGGAGTCCGTGAGTAGTCGTGTAGACCTGGACCCGTAGAGTAGTCGAGCGACTACGCGTAGAAGCGACACAGCTGGTCAACGTTCCACGAGTTGTTGATGTCATCGCCTTCAAGTGTTTGGAGGCGGTAGGAGCCTGGTCCGGTCACCTTAGAGATTGAAAAGGGACCTTCCCATGGTGAGCTGAGCTTGTGTAGTCCGTCCGTGTTCTGGATACGATGGAGGACTAGATCGTCGACGTTGAAGGAGCGTTCCTTGACGTTGCGATCATGGTAGCGTCGGATACCCTCGAGGTACCTTGCTGATTGGACGAGGGCGACGCAGTGGGCTTCTTCGAGACCGTCGATGTCAACCCGTCTGCTGTCTTCTGAGATGCCTTCGTCGTATTGTTCTACTGCTGGGGATTCCCACATCACGTCGGCAGGTAGAATAGCTTCGGAGCCGTAGACCAGGAAGTAGGGCGACTGCCCCGTCGGCTTGGTAGGCTGAGTACGAAGCCCCCAGAGTGTGTTGGGTAGTTCCTTGATCCACTTGCCTCCTTTTGTGCTAGCTGCGTCGTGCAATCGCTTTTTGAGAGCGTCGAGTACCATCCCGTTGGCGCGCTCAACTTGACCGATGGCGCGGGGGTGGGCGACTGAGACGTACCGGACGTCGATCCCGCTGTTCTCGCAGTATTCCCAGAACTGATGGTTGTTGAAGTTGGAACCCAAGTCTGTGATGATGCGATGGGGCAGCCCGTAGCGATGCACGAGTTCATCCAAGAAGTTGAGTACTCTGTCGGCCTTTGGGCAGGTGACCGGCTTGACTTCGATCCACTTGGTGAACTTGTCGATGGCCACCAAGACTCTGTTGAATCCTCCTGGCGCAGTTGGCAGAGGCCTAATCATGTCGAGCCCCCAGCAGGCAAAGGGCCAGGTTGGTGGTATGGTGACTAGCTTGTAGGTGGGGACGTGTTGTTGCTTGGCGAAGAATTGACATCCTTGGCACTTTCTGACGAGTTCTTCAGCGTCAGCCAGAGCTATTGGCCAGTAAAAAGCTCATCGGAAAGCCTTGCTCACCAGCATTCGAGAAGACGCGTGGTTGCCGCAGACGCCTTTGTGGATCTCCTCCAAGATGTCTTTGCCTTCTTCTCGAGGTATGCACTTCATGAGTACTCCAAAAGTGGTACCTCGCCTGTAGAGCTTGTCTCCGACTAGGACGTAGGCCTTGGCTCGGCGGACGAGTTGTTCGACCAAGTTCTTGTCGGATGAGACCTTCTGCTCGCGGATGTAGTCGATGAAGGGTTGTCTCCAGTCCACGTCAATCATCATGACCTCCTGGCCAGACTGTAGTGGCGCAGGGTCAGTGGCCGTTGGCGCCGACTCCAGAATGGATGGCGCGTGAAGCTCGTGGACGAAGACTCCAGCAGGAACTTGCGCGCGAGTAGAACCAAGCTTTGACAGGACGTCCGTGGCAACATTGTTGTCGCGGACGACGTGGTGGAACTCGAGACCGTAGAACTTGTTCTCGAGCTTGCGGACCTCCAGACAGTAGGCGTCCATGTTCTCCTTATTGCGATCCCAAGACTTGTTGACTTGGTTGATGACCACTGCGGAGTCACCGTAGACTAGTAGCCGCTTGATGCCCAAAGAGATTGCGAGGCGGAGCCCGTGAAGTAGGGCTTCGTACTCGTCTTTGTTGTTTGAGACCTTCCAGAAGATCTGCAGGACATACTTGAGTTGTTCGCCATTTGGAGAGATCAGCAGTACCCCTGCACCTGCCCCTTCGAGCTTCAGTGAGCCATCGAAGTACATCACCTAGTATTCTGGGCGCTCGGTTGGAGTTGGTAGCTGATTCTCCTGCCACTCTGCCATGAAGTCGACTAGTGCCTGGGACTTGATAGCAGTACGTGGCTTGAAGTCAATGTTGAGGGCGCCGAGTTCGACCGCCCACTTGGAGATTCTTCCAGTAGCATCCTGGTTGTGGAGTATGTCACCGAGCGGGTAGTCGGTGATAACAACAATCGAGTACTCCTGGAAGTAGTGTCGTAGTTTCCGCGAGGTGATGAGTACTACGTAGAGTAGCTTCTGGACCGGCTGGTACCGTGTCTTGGACTCTGACAGAACCTCGCTGACAAAGTAGACTGGTCGCTGGACTGGGTAGGCGTGGCCTTCTTCCTGCCGCTCGACGACGATGGCAGTACTGACCACATGAGTAGTCGCAGTGAGGTAGAGCAGTAGCTGCTCTTTTTTGCGAGGAGCCGTGAGGACCGATGGCTTAGACAGGAAGTCTTTGAGCTGCGCTAGAGCTTGACCAGCCTCCGCGGTCCACGCGAACTTCTCTTGATGCTTGAGTAGTTTGAAGAAGGGTAGTCCCCGTTCTCCAAGCTTCGAGATAAATCTGTTCAGGGCCGCCATGCACCCGGTCAGCTTCTGAACATCCTTGATGCAGGTTGGAGCCTTCATGCTGGTGATGGCGGAGATCTTCTCGGGGTTGGCTTCGATGCCACGATGGCTAATGATGAAGCCGAGTAGTTTCCCAGATGGTACGCCGAAGACGCACTTGTTGGGATTGAGCTTCCATTGGTACTCTCGCAGGTTTGCGAAAGTCTCTTCAAGATCGGCGATGAGTGTATCAGAGTTTCTGGTCCTGACGACCACGTCATCCACGTAGGCTTCGACGTTCTTATTGAGCTGCCTCTTGAAGCAGGCCTGGATAGCTCGTTGGTAGGTGGCGCCGGCGTTCTTCAACCCGAACGACATTGTCGTGTAGCAATAGGCGCCGAACGGGGTGATGAACGCGGTCTTCTCCTGGTCTTCTTCCTTGATAGCGATCTGGTGATACCCGGAGTAGCAGTCGAGGAAGCAGAGCAGGTCGCAGCCCGCCGTGGTGTCGATGACTTGATCAATCCGCGGCAACCCGAAGGGGTCTTTGGGGCAGTGCTTGTTGAGGTCGGTGTAGTCGACGCACATCCTCCACTCGTTGGTATTCTTCTTGCGGACAAGGACGGGGTTGGTGAGCCACTCAGGATGGAAAACTTCACAGATGAATCCCGCCGCGAGTAGTTTGGGGGTAGGTGTTGTCGTTTGGGGGTAGTTTTAGGGTCGACGTTAAGTGAGTGCTCGATCAGCCTCCTGGGCACCCCTGGCATGTCCGCTGGCTTCCATGCGAAGATGTCTCGGTTAGCCCGGAGGAAGCTGACGAGCGCGTCTTCCTATTTTGGGTCGAGACCCGCCCCGATCATGGTAGTCTTGCTGCTGTCGCCCATCCCAAGGTCGATGGCCTTCACTTGGACTTCCTCTGATGGCTGAGGCTTGTTTGTGGTGTCGGTCTTTTCGGGAATCTCGAGTTCGGTTGGGGCGAGCTTCTTGGACGCAGCAAAGATCTCCATCATTGCATTGGGTACTTGGTTGGTCGCTGCGAGTTCCACAGCTTCGGTGTCACAGTCGAACGAGATCTTCAAGTCCCCTTGCAATGTGAGTACTCCGGCAGGACTTGGCATCTTGAGTACCAAGTAGGTGTAGTGTGGTACTGCCATGAACTTGGCAATAGCTGGTCTGCCGAGGATGGCATGGTAGGAGGTTTCGAAGTCCGCAACCTCGAACTTGATGTACTCGGTGCGGTAGTTCTCCCTTGTCTCCCCGAAGGTAACTGGCAGGACCACTGAGCCCAGTGGAATAGCCGCGTTACCGGGGACAATGCTGTAGAAGGGTGACGCGCTCTTGGTGAGCATGTCGGTGATGTCGAGCTTCATCTTCTTCAAGGTCTTGGTGAAGAGGACGTTGAGTCCACTCCCGCCGTCGATGAGGACCTTGTTGAGTCTGGAGCCCGCGACTACAGGTTTCAGGACGAGTGGGAAACATCCTGGCTCGGAGAAGCTTGTCCATTGATCCGCGCGGGAGACGGTGATGGGTACCTCCGACCACCTTAGAGGTGTCGGCACCGCTGGTTCAATGTTCAAGACTTCCCGTCGAGTGGCCTTCTGAGACCGTCTGGTGGGTAGTCCGCCGAAGAGGACATTGACCGTCTTGTCAGGTTCCTGGAAGTCGCCGTTGCCCTCATCGACTTTCTTCTTGCCCTTCTTGTCGTGAGGAGCCGTGGGTCGGGAGTATCCTTGAGTGCTCGCTGGAGCTGATAGCACTGTTCGGTGGTGTGATTACCATCCAGATGCCACGGGCACTTCTCTTTGAGCAAGTCTCTGAAGCCACCAGAGGTCTTTTTCGAGTTGTCCTTTGCAGGGCGCTGTATAGCCGCGACTGTGTTGTCTGGCTTGCGCTTGCGGTTGGAGCTCGAGTAGTTGTTGTTGTCGCGACCCCCTTGATCTTTGTTGTTGTTGTTGTTGCCGCCCGTGTTGCTCTTGTTCTTGCCGCGAATGGAGTCGTACTTGGCGTTTGCCTTGTCCTCTTCGTCGGCCCATGATGTGATCATGTCCTTGAGCTTGGTGATGGAACTCGGGCGGCGGCGACCGAAGTCTTCGAAGGTGCGACGGTGATAGAGTCCGTCTTGGAAGAGGTCGATGACTTCTTTGTCGGTGACGTCGACTACGGTCGCGCGCTTGTCGAAGAAGCGCCGCATGTACTGGCGAAGCGTCTCGCCTTGTTCCTGTTTGACCATCGCCAGGTCCATGCGAGTACCCGAGCGCCCCATGGCGCCCGCAAAGTTGCTGGTGAACTGAGCCTTCAGCTGGTCCCACTGGTCGATCGAGTTCTTTTCAAGGGATTCGAGCCATGTGAGTGGAGCCTGGTCTAGGCAGAAGGGGAAGAAGAGGCACTTCACGTCGTTGTTGCCACCAGCATTTTTGATGGCCAAGGCGTAGCACCTGAGCCACTGGACTGGATCTTGCTTCGCGTCATACTTGGAGATCTCGAGAGGTTTGAATTTCTCGGGAAGAAGCAGGTTGCGAAGTCTTGCGGAGTATGCGGGGAAGCCGTCGCTGTCCCTTGCTTCAGTAGCCTTCTTGCGACGGATCTCGTCGATCTTGTGGCAGGCGTCGTAGCCGCCACGTGCGTTGCCGGTGGCGTGGCTAGTCGCGTGGCCTCGGCCGCCGCGATCGCCGCCGCCACCAGCTCTTTTGCCGGCGTCATGGGATGAGCTCCCACCGTTGCTGCCACCGCCGCCACCGCCGCTGCGACTACCTCCGGTGCCACCCTGGCTGATGCCGCCCTGTGAGGGTCCTCCACCCGAAGCCCTAGAGCGGTTGGGATTTGGCTGGTGTTCACCACGGACACGATTGCATTTGCCGTCTGCCGGGCTGCGGCTAGTGGCTTCGTTGTTTCTGGCGTCGTGAGTTCTGACGGGGGGTACTTGAGTAACCATGTTGTCGACCCGCATGAAGTAGGCGTCTTCAGCGAGTTTGGCAATGACTTCGCCCGTGCAGATCCCCTGGGCCTGCCATGCTATCGTAGTGATAGACATGAGGCACTGCTCAGGAGTAGAGTGTACCCGGTTGGCAACTTGTTCCAGGGCCTCGTTGAGGTTCCGGATAGGGAGAGTTTCTCGGAGACGTCTGCGTCGATCGTTTCGCTTCTTGTTGCGGTCACGCCAAGCGTTCTTGTCTTCGGTGGTCTCGTTCGGAGGTGCGTTGGCAGATAACTCATCCTCCGAGATGTCGTCAAGGTACCGGTCGGGTCGAGTTTCCGAAGTCCCAACATCTGTGGCCGTCATGAAGACTTCACGGTCGGGAGTACAGAGACTTGAGTCAGTAGTCGCCACCTTGGTGGGGGTGTGCTTGTCGTTTAGAGCCAGCGGGGTCCCCTCATGGAAGGGGAGTGAATCGAGGTAGGCGACGCAGCGTGAGTTGTCGTCCGTCAGGTCTGCAGGCTTGCGGTCGGGCCAGTAGACGAATCTGTCGGCGGGAGTGGATGTAATGACCAGGCCAGAGGCAGGACCTGACAGCGGTTCCTCAGTCATGTTGAGCTCAGACTCGGACTCGATTGGGTCCGATCCGAAGTCGAACTCGTAGGAAGAGTCCGAGTAGTAGCCGGCTTCGGTGTTGGAGTCCGAGGAGTACTCGGAGGCGATGTCCTTGCCGGGCCGGCGTGCAGCGAGAGCTTCCGCATGGGCCCTGCTAGCATTGCAGAGACCGTATGGGAAGTGCTCGTGGAGAGGGGTCGCTTCACACGATGGCTCAGTAGCCGGCTCGCACGAGGCGATCCAGGGCGACGTCGAGTTCGAGTTGGAGGCGGATCCGAGCTCGAAATCGGCGACTTGGTTGTAGAGCGAAATTTCGCCGAATTTTTCGACGAGTGGGCCCGTGGCGACTTCGGGAAGCATCACGAGCCCGGTCTCTGGGTCCGAGGTCATGGTGAGGTAGCGCTGGAACGATCCAGCGCCGTCAGCGGTGCAGACCCAGGAGCCGAAGACGAAGGTGTCGCCGTGGTTGAAGGCGACGGTTGGCTTAATGACGATTGAAGCCCTCGAGTTCGCCATGTGATCTTCGACGAGATCCCCAACCTGGCGCGCCAGCTGTCGGTGTTTTAGACCGGCAACCTACCAAGGGGAGTACCCGAGGTAGATGAATGTGGCCTCGCCGAGATCGGTAACTCGAAGGAGAGACACGTGGCACACAATTTAGACAGGTTCGGGCCGCGAGGTGCGTAATACCCTACGTCCTGTATGCTGCGTAGCTCTGGATTGATTGGGTGTGTTTACAAGATGATGCGGATGAAGAGATAGGGGTCCCTGCCTCGCCTTATATAGCCCGGGAGGCAGGGTTACAAGTCGGTTTGAGGGGAGAGTACTAGTCGGGTACGGCTAGGAGTCCTTTACATGGATCCGGACATGTGTAGCTTCCTATCCGAGTACTATCCCTCTGCAGTCCTTGCGCTTCACGCCAGCAGGTGCTGTGTTGCCCAAGTTGAGTAGTCCCAGGGGCCCACCGAGTAGTCGGTCCTGGTACCCACCGGAGTAGTGGGCCCAGGGATGTCCATACGACAGGGATTTCTTGGTCCTCGGAGGGAGGCTCGGCGCGGAGCCTCTCGGACCGGATCAGTGCCTCCGCAAATTGGAAGCACTCAGCGTCGCACTCGAATGCGCGCTGGTATGTGGTCCCTACTGTGATGATCCCCTTCGGATCGGGAATCTTCAGCTTCATGTACGTATAATTGGGCACGACCATGAACTTCGCGTAAGCTGGCCTCCCGAGGATGGCGTGGTACGTCCCCGAGAACCCCACCACTTTGAAGGTGAGGATTTCTATGCGCAAATTTTGCAGGTCCCCGAACGTGACGGGTAGATTGATCTGCCCGATTGGGAGAGCCTCCATTCCAGGGACGACCCCGTGGAACGGTGCGGTCGACGGCCGCAGCTTGGATCGCGGGATGCCCATGTCGTCGAGCGTTGACGCATAGAGCACGTTGATCCCGCTCCCCCCGTCCATAAGGACCTTGTGGACTCGCTTGGACCTGAATAGGGGAGCTACCACTAGTGGGTAGGCTCCCGGCTGTGGTACGCGGTCGGGGTGATCCTTGCGGTCGAAGGTTATCGGAACCTCCGACCACTTTAGGTCGGATGGTGCCGGGGACTCGGCGTTGAAGACTTCACGTCGAATCAGCTTCTCTCGACGCCTCGAAGGTCGTGCCGGGGACCCGCCAAAGATCATATGGACTGCGCCGTCCTCGCCTGGGTACCAAGCCTCAGCATCGTCGTCGTCGTTGTCGGGAGGCGGCACAGCCTTCTTCGGCGGTTCTGCCGCCCTTGGCTTGAGGGTGTCGTTGACGTAGTTCTTGATCAAACGGCAGTCTTTGAGCGCGTGCTTCACCGGGACCTCGTGGTGGGGGCACAGCGCATCCAGGAGCCTCTCGAAATGGTCCTTCGGTGAACCAGCCTTGGCCGGGCTGCTCTTAGGCTGCGTCGCCTTGCGCTCTACCGCTGCGACGAGGTTGTCGTCGCGCCGTCGCTTGTCGCTCTTCTTCTTCTCCTTGAAACGCGAGGACGTCCCCTCGCCATGGCCCACGACCTGCTTCCCCTTGCCCTGAGGGGTGTTGAGTGTCGCCGCGACCGCCTCCTCACCGTCCGCATGGTTGCTCGCGGTGTCGAGCAGCTCCCGATTGGTACGGGGCATGCGGCGCCCTAATCGATGGATCAGGGAAGTGCAGGTCGTGCCGTTTTGGAACGCCGAGGTGGTGGCGTTGTCCGTTACGCCGGGAAGCTCGGTGCAACGCTTGGAGAAGCGCCGGATGTACTCGCGCAGGCTCTCCCCCGGCTTCTGCTTGCAGTTTCGCAGCTCCCACTGCTTGCCGGGGCGGGTGTACGTGCCCTGGAAGTTGCCGACGAAGACCCGGCGTAGGTCGGTCCAGTCGTTGATCTCGCCACGGGGCAAGTGCTCGAGCCATGTCCGTGTAGAGTCGCCGAGGTAGAGCGGCAGGTTCTTGATGACGAAGAGGTCGTCTGTCGCTCCCCCCGCGTGGCACGCGAGCCGGTAATCCTCCAACCACACGCTGGGGTTGGTGTCCCCATCGTACCTGGGGACGTTGGTCGGAGCTCGGAAACGCGAGGGGAACCTCGCGTCCCATACGCCTTGTCCGGAAGCTCGCGGGCCCCTCTGGTTCGGCGACCAGCTGCGGTCGCGGTCGTCGTCGCTGTCGTAGCGTCGTCCGCGTCCCCGGTCGTCGTGTCGGCGTGGACGGTGCTCGTCGCGACAGTTGCGGTGGTCGCCGTCGCGGTGGTTGTCGACGCTCGCAGCCCGTCGGCGAGCTTCGATGGTGTCCCGGGCGTCGCGGTTGGGCCCGAGACGGCTCTTGACCGCTGATGCTGCGGCTCCGGCCCCATCTCCGCGATCCTAATGCCGGGAGGGGGGCGGGTTCGGGCGATGCGCGGAAAGCGCTGCCCCTCGGTCACGTTCCGACCGCTGGCGCGAGGCGGAACTCTCCGCCTGCTATGCCGTCACTGCTTCGAGTAGCACCTTGAGCTGTTGGCGCACTCATCTCTCCTCGGAGGTCGCTGCCTCCGGACAGCCGCGCAGCAGCATGGTTGCTGCGGCTAGGTTCTGCGACGCCCGCCTAAAGAGCGGCGGGGCTTCACCATCGGCGTTGGCGTCGACGTTCGCGCCCTCGTTGGCGCGGCGGTCGTTGTCGCGAGCGCGTTCTCGAGCCGGCAGCGTCGGTGCGCGTGCTCTGGATTGCTCAACGGCAGGACGACGTTCCTGCCGCTCGCCGTTTCCCTCACGGCGTTGCTCTTGCACCGGGACCTACCGTGGGGCCGGTGGCAGGTTATGGGGCCCGCCGTCTTCCCCGAGCTCCTGGTGGAGGTTGGCCAGCTCCTCGTCAAGCTGGCGCCTGGCCTCGGCGAGCTCGTCGAGGTGCGCCCTGGGTTGGGCGTCGGTGGCGTGGTGCTGGCTCCGGGTCGGTGGAGCTGCTTGAGGCTGATGCCATGCAGACGAAGCAGTCGCGCGTGGGGTCGCGCGCCCACGTCGACGGTGCCCTCTGAGCTGTCGCGGAGCCCGGAGAGGCGCGGGTCGCTCGTAAGTCGCTCATGTAGGCCGTCACCGGGTTGTCCGGGAGGCCCGGCTGTCTACGGGGGTACATGACGTCGTACCACTCCATGAACTCCCCCCAGGCGAGTGGCTCGGCTCCGCTGGCCTGGAAGGCGAGGTCGGTGAGGTAGTAGGCGGCGAGCCTAAAACGCTCCTGTGTCGGGTTAGGCCCCAACATGACCATGATCGTTTCGTCCGCCGCGTGCCCCGCCGCCCCCGTCAGGACGTTGGGACGGGCCGGTCGGGCGAAGGTTCGCCCAGCGACGGACTCCGCCGGCCCGGCGTAGACGAAGCCGAGGGAGCCGAAGCGTATGGTGGCCCCAGGGGTGAGCGAAACCCTGCGGCCCTCCATCCGAGTCATTGGTGAAGTTCGGCGAGACACACGATGTGCCCCTACCTGGCGCGCCAACTGTCGGGGTTCTCTACCGCCGGACAGTAAATTTGTATCGATCGTGTGTCGGGCTCGGATGATTAGCGCAGGAGACAACGGGATTTATACTGGTTCGGGCCTCCGAGGAGTAACACCCTACGTCCAGTTTCGAGTTGCCGTGTTCCCGAGCTAGGGTTGTTTGTAGTAGGGGTTACAAATTGGTCGGGAGAGGGTGTCGAGCCCAAGTCCCTTAGTTTTGGGTGTTCGGTTCGTCAGCCCCCGTGACGGTTGCCCTCCTCTCCCTTTAATAGACGCAAGGGGGAAGGGCAAAAAGGGGAATAAAAGAAATGTTACAGTGTTGGCCGCTGGAACGTCTCCTCGAGCGTCGCTGTCCGTCAGGGCGCATTGAAGAGGAGCCGCGCCATGTTGTCGTAGAGACCGCCGCGTGGCCGGGCGGGGCTGTTCACTTTGGGACGCCTGGCGCTTCCTCCGAGTAGTTTGGTGCTAACTCAACCCGTCTGAGCATGGGATGAGCTCGCCACGTTAAGGCCTAATTGTAGGCCTGTGCTCGTCGTAGGGGGCACTCGAGTGCCTCGGGCGGAGCTGGCGTGCTGCAGGGCCGGATGTGACGGCGAGTTGATGGCCGCGCGGCCGGGCAGAGCTGCATTAAGACCCCTGTCAGAGCCGGACGCCCGCGCGTGCCGCCAGCTGGTGCGCTTGCATGGCATGGGGAACTGGCGCCCCACGCGTCGTAGCGGGAAAGTTCGCGTGCCGGGGTCGCGCCACGTGGTATGGTTTGCGTCTTGGTCGGAACGGAGAGTGCTCGTGTGAACGAGCTGCTTGTCGTGTGAGGCGGAGACTTGTCGTGCGAGGCGGAGACTGGTCGGAGGGGCTTCCTCTAGTAGGGAACTTGTCGGAGAAGCTCCCAACTAGTCGGGAACAAGACGTCTTGCCAGTGATGGTCTTGACAGGGGTCCTTAGTCCTCCTCGTCTTGAATCTTGGCCTTCACGTTGTCAATGGTGTCAGAAGACTCCACCTCAAGAGTGATTATCTAGACGTCAAAGGGGGCCCTAATCCGGGCCCTCGTCAGTGGCCATGTACTGTGGCCAAATGAACCTCTTCCTCTGTATGCCTGGTGGAGTGTGTGGGGCGGCAGCCGCGGAGGAGCCGGACGGCGGCGGAGCGGACCCTGCCCGGGATGGCGGCGGCGGCAGAGAACTGGGGAAAGAGGAGAAGTGGCAGCGCGCGAGAGAATGAGAGAGGTGGGAGGGAGGCATTGAGATAAGGGTCAGCGGCTGTCGCGCCTAATCTCTAGGGTTTTTTTTGGTGGGCTTGGGTCAATATTTTGAGGGACCTTGTATTTCAACCGAGTAACAACATATTGGCGGGTGAAGTTTGCTGCCCGCTGGCTGCACACGGGCAAAATTTACTATGCTTATCAACGCTCGTGGGTGAAGGTATCCTGCAATCCTGCTCCTCCGACACGCGGACGGGCTTGAGGCGCCGAGCGGGTCTCCTGGCCGCAAAGAGAGCGGCTTGGCCCCGTCGAGCTCTGCGACAAACTGCCAATCCGAGCAAGCAGGCGCCCCGCGCCGCGGGGGGTTGCCGTTTGGTTACCAGTTCAATGCCGCATCGGCTCATTGCATGCTGGACTCGAGAGCATCTCGCCGCCCGTACGTACGTCCATCGCTGCTCTCGCCTGGCTGGCTGGCTGGCTCCCAGACTTGTCAGAGCCACGCAACGCACGCAAAGCTGGTCCCCTTGCTTCCCATGGACAACCAAAGCCTTCTGTTACGCACGCTGCCAATCTGCCATATGGCCACGCATGGGCGGAAGCGTGGTCGCCGGTTGGATTCGGATCGGTCCAAAAGATTCACATTCACCCCGGTCGGATAGTTACAACGATCGCGGGGCTGCGTCGGCGTGCGTCGTCAGTACCGTGGGGCTGCCTCGCTCGCGCGCGAGCCACGCATGCGTGTCCGCGGATGGGCGCCTGGGCGCCCACCACGTTGACGGATCTGAGATGCACCCCCGCATTCATTGGGCGCTGCGGTCGTCGTCTCGCGTCCTCTCCACCTCCGATCCGCTCCAGCTCCACCGTGCTCCGTCGATCCGAGCAATGAATTCCACTCATCCACTGCGCGTCCTCTCGCGTACCGGCTCGTGAACTGGGCACTGGTGGCTGAAGGCTTAAGCTACCATACCACGTACCATCTCCCCTGTTCCTCGCTCGCGCACTGCCAGCCATTGTCGAGTGCCGACACAGGACAAGGAGGACCTGCCGATCGCGTCCGCCGCCTCGATCCTCCGGGCTAGCTTACGCTAACTGCCGCGCCGCGCATGCACACGACGAATTCACGGCGGCACGGCCAGATCTCTCGCTCGCAGTGGCGACGAGGACGACGTAGGCTGGCGGGTGGGTGCGAGTGCGAGCGTGTAACTAGCTAGCTCGCTTCCAAATGCAGCCTCGCGAGGACACGTACGGCTCTTGTCTCCGCCGGCGCCAAGGCACGGAGTACACGGATAGGCGTATAGCAGCTAGTACTAGCTCTCTAGCGCCCTGGTACGTGGTCGCGTCCCCGAGCAGTGTGTGCTTGCAAAAAGTCAAGCGTACCCACCACGATCGACTCGCTGTCGGGCCGGCCGGGTCGCCAGCGCCACCCTGCAATGGCGATGAGGAGCCGATGAGCGGTTCAGCATTATGACGATCGAGCCACTGACAGTACGGTGTGCATTGAACTCCGGGGCTCTCGTGTGCATGCATGGACCATCCGATCCGTTGCCGGCGTACGTCCCGTTCCGTGCGCGTCGCCGCGCCGGGCCCGGTTCAACTCGAAACCCATTTTGATTTCGGGTAGAGAGAATATATAATCATATCTCCATATGGTCTCCACCGTGATTTCGACGGACAGTCGACTGCACTCCAAACGGTTTTATTGCCGCCCTTCAAGACCAAACAACGACTTGGAGTCTAAAGACTGTCGGATTATTATTAGGTGATGATGGTGGATGCTGCTCAATTATCATAAACGAGTTTGGAGTATATTATGCACAAGCGTTTAATTGTAGTTTTTTTTGTTTTTTTGTTGAAAAAGGATGATCCTGCTTTTATAGAAAGCAAATAAATTGTTCGGCACAGACTCGAAGACTTGGCTGGGATTACCAGCTTAACAAATCAGCACTACAAACTGCCAGACAACAACAAGCACTAACACTAAGAGGCACAGACCAAAAGTTAAACGCGACACCAACAGCAGAGCAAAACAAAGGGAGCCACTAGATGAAGACTTCCTCCTGGGCTTCGCTCGTCATCTGGTTCTCCAGGTCTTCCACCCAACTGCGCAGCTGGGCTGCCCACCCCGCATGACATTCCTGATCACCCTGTTTTAGTCCCAATCGCCACCTCTGTGTACAAGAAAAGATTTTGTAAAAAATGTCAGCCGGCCTCTGAAGAACCACCCCCTCCATCACCATTTTGTTACGAGTAGTCCATAGGGACCAAAGCACCATCGCAAGAGAAAACAGTTTTGTATTATACTTTTTACACCCCAAAGGCATCCAGTTGTCAAGGAAATCACTAAGGCCTCTAGGTTGTCTATCAAAACCAAAAGCCTCCTTGATCCCGCCCCATAGCAACCTTGCCACTGGACAAGCGAAAAAGATATGATCAATCGTTTCCGGTACACTGCAGACATCACATCTAGTATCACCCTTCCAGCTCATGCCCCCAAAACCACCCCTGCTTGTACCCTCCCCTGGAACACCAGCCACATGAAGATTTTTAGTTTCATATAGGCAGCTTGCTTTTCCACATTTTCATCATGCGTACGTTAGACACCCCCCTATGTAAAAGATATATGTACATCGACTTGGTAGTATACCTCCCGGACTTTTCCAAGACCCACCTCACAGAGTCATTGGAATCATTTATATGGCTGTTTTGCAGCAGCACCAACAAGGAGTCCCATTGACGAGCCTCATTTTGGGATAAAGGCTGGGCAAAGTCCATCACCCACTCCCCGTTGTCCCAGCATTCACTTACCAAGTAGTTCTTCTCTCCACTATACTCATAGAGCTTTGGGAAAAGCAGTTTTAAGGGAACTTCTCCCACCCACACATCCTCCCAAAATCTGACACTCTTCCCGTTGTTCACTAAGAAACTCGCCCCCCACTGGTATTTATGTTTCACTTTGCTTATCCCCTGCCAAAACTGAGATCCCCCTTGGTTTTGCAATTTGCAATTGAGCCACCCTGTAAATATTTGGCGTTTAATTGTAGTTTTGGACCGCTGAGTGTTCACAGTTTAAACTAGCTAGCTAGGTTGTTTCTTTTTGAACCGCACAGTACAGCATTGCAAAAAAAATCTTTTGGAAATGGGAGTACGGGAGGTCGGGAGCGTTTTCTGTCACGTTTATCACCAGCGGCCATTTACTACCGCGGTGCGAGCGTTGCAGGCAGGCGAGCAGCAGTCACTCAGACCCTGGTCCATGGCACCTGGTGCAGAACAACCCATGGTCCCACGTGCAGAGAACATAGCTGCTCCATGGTCCATTGGGCTTTTAACGGGTTCGACCCTGATAGGCGGGCCCAAAAGCTCTACAGGGTCGTCGTGTCAGTGGTACAGGTGGTCCGGTTACACACCAAAGGCTGGCTCCTCCAGTGCTACCATTTTGTACCCCCCGAGCCCCCAAGGGCAAGGGGAAGCGCCAAGAGGAAGCGACGAGACGGTATCCAACAACCAACGTGACAGTGTCAAATTTTTGAGTTAACCTGGCGCTACGTCGTCGTGCACGTACATTACCGAGGCGCAGGGACCATGCACGATGCAATCATTGCATGGCGCACGATGGAATAACTACCACCAGCTATCTGCTGTGAGTTCGGTTTCCTATTCTGGTATTGTTTTATTCAATTTTCCAAAAGTTCAGAGAAATTCAATACTATGGTTGGAGGCTTAAAATTTGAAGCCCGAATTTGTGATGTGGAACCAAATCGGGGCAAGGACAGGTGGCTGTTACACTAGTTGCAACAGCAGCTTACGAAATCATTGTTGATAAGAGTGGGAGAGGCTATTGTAATTTTGTCCTTTACTGAGTTGGATAGCACTAGAGAAACACATGCAGCATGTAGGAGCTAGTATTTGTAAGTAAATTTTCAAGGAAGGTTTGAAATTGGATAGGAGTGTTGGAGACATCTTTCTATCATTCATATATGGACTCAAACTCAGTTGCTCCAAAAACATAGGCACTCATAAAAAAATGTCAACCCGCAAAGGAAGAGGATCCCAAAGACATACTCAAACCTCTGAGCCTTTCAAAGGGTAGTAGAGTAAAAGATCATCTTATGAGTTAGGACCACAAATAATATGAAATAATCTACCTAACAGTAGCTTATTTGAGATTATTTGCGATCACATCATGATCATAAAGTGTTCTTTTACCATAATACTCATGACCCAGCATAATCTAAAATTATATAATCTAGATGGATTATAATTTGAGAATATAATGGGTCCTACATGCCACTCGTCCACACATAAGTGAACCTGACAATTAGACTGACTAGGTCAACGATCTTGTAGAGGGCAAGATCATCTTTTGTACAAAGGCTATGTTCGTAGTTACATGTGTTCCTTACCTCATGGAAACCTCTACGATAGAAATTAAATTCTGCTATGCATAATACAATGCAATTCGTCCTTTGACCAATTCTTTCTTTTTAAATTAAGCAGGAGCACTGCTATGCCATTTAAGGAGGAATCAAGCAAGGTTTACAAAGGTTCAATATTACATAAAAGAGATTACACAACTCATGGCACTAACATAAAAGGACTTAACATAAGTAAGCTAGAGCCTCCAACTCAGGAGTCCCACAAGCAGAGCGTGTCGCATCGCCACATCTTATTTTATAAAACCCAGGACTTGTGCAGTGGACAAAGACTTGTGATCAAAGATTCTCCGATTTCTTTCCTTCCAAAGTTGCCAAATTGTGTACATGATGATAGCCGCCAAAGAGTGACGCCTCTGTCCAGCTACATGCAAGAGATTTTTGTTCCACCAATCACCAATAGGAACCTCCTTATCTGGGATTAAGATCAGCGTCCCAGACCACTGCTTGACCTGTTTAATTAATTTTCATTGTATAGTTTTATTGTAAAGTTACCAAAATTGAGAACTAACATGTGAGCTAACTGAGTTTTATGTGGATGAACACCTCTCACATTTAATAAAACTCCCCTCCTCTCTCATCTTAATATAATGATCTTACCACATCAACAAAAAAAACTGATGTTGCATAGCATTTAATACCTATGAATCATTGAGACTGACCTTATAAGTTTGAGATTATTTTCCTACTTGGCCCTAGAGAAGTTACAAATTCCTTTCTTGGCCCTAAAATTGTATTTGTTCCTTATTTGACACGGAGTTGAACTTTGGTTCCTTATTCGACACCGTCGTTCATTGCGTCAGTTAAGTCGGATGAACAGTACAGTAGTGAATGCGTTTATTTAACAAAATGGCATCCAAATCAACTCTAAGATAGAGATGAACTCATTTTACACAAAAAAATCATATATATAATTTAACATATTAAAATTAAAATTCACCAAAATACGCTACTTTTAAAAATCATGTGAATTTTTAGAGCCTATAAAATTTTTCAAAAAATTACGTAATAATATCCAATAATCTTATCACACGATGATGTAATTTATGAAATTATTATACATAGCATGAATTTTTATACATACTGCAGTAATTTAGTTCATTTCTACCTTTTGTATCACTACAAAAAATTGCATTTGCATGAATTTTAGAGGTGATTTAGATGTCATTTTGTTAAGTAAATGCACAGGGGTACTGTTCATGGGTTACTTTTCATTCGGCTTAGCTGACAGAATGAATGGTAGTGTGGAATAAGGAACCAAAGTTCAAGTCAAGGTCAAATGAAGAACGAAAAATATTTCAAAATAAAAAATGGACAAATAGTATATGTATAGTTTGATGGTTTGACTCCCATACACGAGACTCGCAATGGTGGAACATTTGATAATGAGGTTTTATTTTAGGGTGTGTTTGGTGTGCGGCTCCCGCGGCCGCTCCGCCGGCAACCGAAGTCAGAGCCGCACCAAAGACCCTCCGGGGCGAAGTGCTTCGGCGGTCTCGAATGGGAGAGGAGGAGCTTTTTTCCCTGTAAAACGACAGAGTAGACGAAGTCAAAAATAGCCGCTCCGCCTGCTCCGCTCCGACTTGCCCAGGAGCGCGCCCAAACAGGACCTTAGTATCACTCATGTGAATATACCTGCCCTTTTTTAATAAACACAAGAGAGGGGAAGTGCACTGTGAATTGTACAAACTCAACCAAGGTTTTGTTTCTCCTACACACAGCCTACATCTAGTTTGTTTAGAGGATCAGGAGCATTTGCCTAAACGAACATCGAGTACACGATTCTAGATGAATTACGAGCAGCTAGGAATTGGCCGTTGCTATCTCTACATGTGCAGTGGTAGCCCAAATAGAGCTGTCGAACCTCAACGTGGATACGAGCACCATTATAACTTACCAATGTCTAGTAGCTCTCAAATTCGCTAGCATTTGACACCACATTTTCTTCTTTTCGCGATTGTAATATACATTGCAGTGCAGTCGTCCTTTTCCTTTGGGCCCTGGGTGTGGTCGTCCACCCTTTATTAGGAGACAGACAGCAGTGTTAGAGCAACTTCAGCAGATGGAGTAAATTTGATCCCTTATATAAAGTTATTAGGGGTGGAGTAAAAATATTTTCATCCCCAAAACACAATTTGCTCCAGCAGTTTCCCTATTCTCCTTCCCAACTCGTGGGTCCCACAATGCCACATCATCTTCTTCTCCCTTCCCCCAAATCTTCCATCTTTCGGTCCACTCCGCCCAGCTCGTCCGCCAGGTGGCGCTCCTCGCGGGCTGCTCGTCCGCGCGCCGCGCTCTCTCTCTCGCCGCAACACCGCGTCCGCCTCTTCCTCTCCTCCTCCGCGTCCGCCTCCGCCTCGTCCGCAACACCATCCCCCGCCGCGTGCACGCGCTCCTGGATCCCTGCCTCGTCTCGCTGCTCTCCTCGCTCGCCATGCTCTTCTCGGAAGAAGACCTCGGCGCGGCACAACCGGGGGCGGGGGTCTGAATTCTGTATAAAATACAGAGCCTGGTAATCGATTTCAGCTTTGACTTTGCTCTTCGGCGCAACAGAAACGAATTCAGCGGGAAAAAGCTACTAGGTGAAAGTAGTCAACCTCGCACTCTGTCGAATACAGGAATTCGAGAACCTTCAGTGGATGAACTACAAAGATGTGTAGCGAATTTCGAAAGGCTACAGATCTTGAACACATGAAAGTCAATTGCTTCGTACTGCAAAGATGTCGAGGATTTGGAAGATGGAAGGTCCTATAGAACCGAGTATATGGCTGCATTATCCACGGCCGTCACTATGGGTGGTCAGTACTCAGTAGCATAGCACATCCTCCTTTTCGCCCAGCCTCCCACCAAGCTTCTTGGCCTGCGGCTTGCGGATTGGAGAGGCCGGAGCCGTGCCGCTGCTGGTGCCCCTGCTCTACTCCGAGGACGCCGGGCTCCAGCTGAACGCCGTCACGGCGCTGCTGAACATGTCCATCCTTGAGGCCAACAAGAAGCGCATCATGCACGCCGAGGGCGCGGTGGATGCCATCGCCCACATCATGAGCTCCGGCGCGACGTGGCGCACCAAGGAGAACGCGGCGGCCGCCGTGCTCAGCCTGGCGTCCATCCACACCTACCGGCGCCGCCTCGGGCGGAACCTGTCCATCGTGAAGAAGCTTGTGCACCTGGTGCGCACCGGGCCTGCGAGCACCAAGAAAGACGCATTGGCGGCGCTACTGTCGCTGGCCGGCGAGCGGGAGAACGTCGGGAAGCTGGTGGACGCCGTGGAGTCCCACCGCATCACCACCCTCTCCGCGGCCTCCAGCTCCGCCGCGGCCGACGCTTCCATGGACGCCGCCTGCCGCCTCAGCCTCGCCATGTGCGCGCCCACCGTGCCGAGCCACCGCCGCGGGTGTCACCGGCTCCCGGCCACCACGCCGCGCCGTGCCACGCTGCAGGAGGCGGAATTGGTGGCCGGCGCGGGGTCCGGGGCAGCGGCGGCAGGCGGGACCTGCAGCTCGGACGAGCAGTCGTAGGCCGCGTCCAGGTACAGGTCGTCGTAGGCCGTATTTCTCATGCTGGCTGGCGGAACAGAGCAGAAGCAGAGGAGCAGAGCAGAGGAGAAGCGGTCGGTGACAGAGACGCTAAGCTAAGAATTAAACGTATGGGAGATGAGATGGTCAGGAAAGCACAAAAAATGGAAGGGAGAAGGACCTAGCGCGGCGAGCTGGAGGGCGGAGGTCTGGCCGATGACCATGGTGTCGATGAGGCTCATGAGCGGGCCGCAGATCCAGAGCCCCAGGGCGGGGCCCGCGAACACGACGATGTCCCGCACCTACTCCTGTATCCCCGCCGCTCCCTCGCCGCCGCCGCCGTCGTCGCCGACCCGCGCGACGGCCGAGCCGGCACAGCTGCAGCGACCGGCGCGGGAGGAGCCCAGACTCTCCTCCGGCCGGGCCACCTGGAGCAGGCGGAGGCGGGCCGCTGGAGGAGGAGTTGGAGCAGGGAGGCGGAGGTGGCGGAGGGAAGTGGGCGCGGCAGCGGGGGCCGGGGGCGGGGACGATGAGGTGGGCGGCCGAGAGGAGGCGCGTGTACGCCGACATGGCGGCTGCTGCTGCCGCCGCCGACATGGGGCGGGGCGAGCGGGGGGCGGTGTGGAGGCAGGAGGGGGGGATCGAGTGGGTCCCACTGATAGGGGGTGGAGGAGAGGTTCCCTCTATAGAGGGGATGGAGAGGGGGTTTTAGTCCATGGAGAAAAAAGGGAGGGCTATAGAGAATCTGCTGGAGAAAATTTCATCCCCTATATGACTATTTTTTTGCTATTAGGGAGGAGATAGGGAAGCTGCTGAAGTTAATCTTACCAACTTGTTCATACCCAAATTTTCTCCGCTTTCAGATCAGATCCTTTGAGCGGCACGCCGGAGAGCTGCAACGAGATCACACACACATGCGTAGACGTTTGACGTGTAGCGGAACGCAGCCAGCTTTCTCTGTGTCACTCCTCGCGTCCCTACTCACTTTGCTCCTGCTGGTCCCCTCACCGTCGGGGTCCCCGGCAGATTAGATAGCAGATGCACACCATCATCCGCCGCTGAGTATTTTGCCTCTCGCAGTCGCTCGCACCCCCGCCACCCCCGTTCCAACCAAAAAGGCCCATCCGTTCCTCGGACGCCGCGCCCCGCGCCTCCCGCTTAAACCCCGCAGCGAGCGATAACCAGCAGTGTGCATCAGCATTCAGCACCGCCACCGCCGCCGCTCAGCAACGCGCCGCACTAAACCGGTGCTAACAGCACGCGCGTCTCGTGTTGCATTGCACGGTTGAGCAGTTGCCGCTCCCGTTCTCGTTCTCGTTCGCGCGGCCGGGCCGCCATGGTGGCCGGGCGCGTCAAGGCGGCCATGGGCTTCCACCGCAGCCCCAAGTCGCCGGCGCCGGAGGCGGCGTCGTCGTCCCCTTCGCGGACGCCTACCCGGGCGCCCTCGTCGGGCTCCGCGTCGCCCAACGGCTCGGCGCCCTCCAAGGCGTCGTCGCTCGCGCGGTCCTTCGGCGCATACTTCCCGCGCTCGTCCGCGCAGGTGCGACCCGCCGCCGCCGCCGCCCGTGCGCCGCCGCAGGTCGCCGAGCTGCTCCGCGCCATCGAGCACCTCCAGGAGCGGGAGGCGCGCCTCCGCGTGGAGCTGCTCGAGCAGAAGATACTCAGGGAGACCGTCGCCATCGTGCCGTTCCTGGAGGCCGAGCTCGCGGCCAAGAAGAACGAGCTCGAGAGGTGCAGGGAGACCGCGGACCGGCTGGAGGCCGAGAACGCGCGGCTGTGCGCCGAGCTCGACGCCGCCGCGCTCGAGGTCACGAGCAGGAAGCGGAGGATAGTCGAGATGGAGAAGGAGATGGCGGAGCTGAGGAGGCAGCAAGAAGCGGCGGCGGCGGCCGATGACTGCTCCTCGTCCGCTTCGGCGTCCAACGAGCACCTCGAGACCTCCAGTGCCGCGCCACGTCACGCGAGCTCAGCTCAACCTGGAGCTGCTGAGCGGCCGTACATTCCGCCGCCGCCCCCGGCGCCGCCAGCGCCTTTCAAGTCCAAGTCCTGCTTCTCGGCGTCGTCGACCCCTTCGCCCGCAAGTTCGTCGCCATCCTCGCCGTCTTCCTCCACCTCGACCTCACCATCGTACTCCCGCTCGTCCTCGGACACGGAGGCCGGACCAAGAACCCGCGTGCCAGACCTCTCGAAGCTGCCACCGATACCGCCGCCTCCACCGCCGTGCCCTCCTCCTCCACCGCCACCGCCGCGCAGCACGAGCAAGCGCTCCTCGGCGCCCTCCGGTCCACCCGCCGCCCCGCCGCCGCCTCCGCCTCCCCCTCCAGCGAGGAGGCCGTTCGGCGCCGCGTTCCCGCCTGCCGGGACGACGTCGGGGCAATGCGTGAGGCGCGTGCCGGAGGTGGTGGAGTTCTACCACTCGATGATGCGGCGGGAATCCAAGAGGGACGGCTGCGCCGCGAGCGATGCCGCGAACGGCGGCGGCGCGGCGGCGACGCGCGACATGATCGGCGAGATCGAGAACCGGTCGGCTCACCTCCTCGCGGTGCGTACAGCTGAAGCATCATCTCTTTTCGTTTTCCTTTCGTAAGCCGCGACAACTACCGGTACGCAGCTGCATTAAGACTACGCATTAGGTAGGCTCGTCCTCCCCAGCGGCTAACCACTGTTCGAGCGACTCGACGAATTCGTCGTAGTATAGCGCGGAAGGTTGGTAACACAGTCATGGAACAGTGGAGGCGTCGTTCTCCGTCGTTATTGCAAATTTGCAAGATTACAAGCGGTTTGGTTGGGCAGATACGGTTAGTTATTGCTGAGACGGTGAACGCCGGTGCACGCATGCTCTGCCAAATCTTGATCCATGCAGAGACCACCCATTTTTCTTCTCATTCTTCTTGCTCGATTTATCCTCGACGTCCATGTCAAAATTCCAAAAGCGAGGGCCCTAGATTTTTGTTGTTATGCCTCTGCCCTCCATTGGCGTAGCCTGCTGTGCTGCTGGCCGATGGCGATCTGAAGAGGCGACGGCGAGCTCTGTGAATGAATGGTAAGTGTGGTGGTAGTAGAGGCAGTTAAACTTGCAGAAACAGCCAGCGTTACGGGATCTGAGGTGGACGTGTCATACTGCCAGGTGCCAGGTGGGGAGGTGGGGCTAACCGAAGCGTACGGAAGGCTTGGTCAGCTTCAGTAGATGCGTTAGCTACGGCCTCAAGTTAATCCGAGCATTACTGTGAATTGAACTTCGTTAGCCGACGGAGTGAAT
This sequence comes from Cenchrus fungigraminus, assembly GCA_036936925.1. NCBI lineage: Eukaryota > Viridiplantae > Streptophyta > Magnoliopsida > Poales > Poaceae > Cenchrus > Cenchrus fungigraminus. The sequence continues at coordinate 30,866,746 of CM072778.1, read as the reverse complement.
CGTACTCAAGTGGTAGCATTAGTGTCTCGCTCTGTTTGACTTCGATCTCAAGGAAGATGGAAGTACTTGTGAAATGATCCGGTAGTGCTGGTGGTGGTGAAACTGACTGTAATCGACTTTGCTGGGCAGATCAAGTCGGACGTGGAGCGGCAGGGCGATTTCATCAGGTTCCTGATCAAGGAGGTGGAGGGCGCGGCGTTCGTGGACATCGAGGACGTCGTCAGCTTCGTCAAGTGGCTCGACGACGAGCTCTCGCGCCTGGTGCGTCGTTCTGTTCTCTGCTCGGCTCTCAAACTGATCACCCATCCACAACATCTGCTCGTCAATTGCTAATCGCACGTGTCCTGCGTGCAGGTGGACGAGCGCGCGGTGCTGAAGCACTTCGAGTGGCCGGAGCACAAGGCGGACGCGCTCCGGGAGGCGGCGTTCGGCTACTGCGACCTCAAGAAGCTGGAGGGGGAGGCCGCCTCCTTCCGCGACGACGGCCGGCAGCCCTGCGCCGCGGCGCTCAAGAAGATGCAGGCGCTCTTCGAGAAGTAAGCGATCGATCATCCTCGCGACCGCAGCGCCACGACGCGTTGCTTCTTTCCGTTTTCTAATAAAAATTGCGTGCGCGCGCCGATTGGGTGATGTTCAGGTTGGAGCACGGCGTGTACAACCTCGCCCGCGTCCGGGACGCCGCCACAAGCCGGTACGCCCGGTTCCAGATCCCGTGGGAGTGGATGAAGCAGGACGCCGGCATCGTCAGCCAGGTAACTTCCATTTCCATCCCCATTTCCATTTACGCGCCGCGGGTCCGGCCACGCACTGCAGACTGTAGAGCGAGCGTACTACGGGCAGAGAGTGAGTTCTACGTCTCGACGAGGACAAAACAGACTACGCGGTAGAGAACTTTTCTGGTGCCGTCCCGTCCGCACATGTTTGTCGGGGAGTAATGTCGTCACGTACGAGCAGCTAGCAAAGACCCCGCGCGTGATCCACGATCCGCCCGGCACGCCCCCTCTGCTACCAGTTCACGTGCAGATCAACCGGAGGCGCGGCGCGCAACTAGAGGGAATTCGAGGTGGAGGGGCGTCGCCGTTCATTCCCCTCCCTCCCGTACGACCCCGGCGGGGCCGGAGGCGCCAGAAGGAGGAATGCGTGGTCTCTTTCAGCCTCCGTTGGGGCGACGCGGCGTGGGGCGTGCACCGGTGTGCACGTGAGCCGCCGCGGCGGCATCTCGTGAGCCCATCTCTTGCCCGCCGCGGGACGCCTTGTCGCTGGCGCAACAGCTAGCGAACAAGCAACGCGCCACGCCGCGGGATCCGTCGGCCGTGTCCGTTCCGCGCGGCCTCACGGCATCGGTTGGTTTTGGATGGTTGGTTCAGCTGGGACGGGGACACGGCCACACCCACACGGGTGAGGGAATCGGGTCCTCGTCAACGTGGCCCCGCCGCGCGATCTGTTCGCGGGCGGCCAAGACACGCGTGCCAGCGGCGCTACAGCGCTAGCGGCTAGAGAGTCGGCGGTGCGAGGCCAAGGCGTGCGTGATCCCCGGCTGTCTCCAGTGTGCTGCGTGCTGCCGTTGCCGTGTCCAGCAGGGCGCTATGGACCGTGATGGGTGGTGGCGCGCCCCGCCCCTGCTGTGTCAACTGCGTGCTCGTTTGCTCGGTGGTGCTGCGTGCTCCGTTCGTCATCCTTCGATTCATGAACGAAAATGCTATAAAAAATACTCCATAGTCCCCATGCATGGATCTGCATCCGGAGTGATGTTTGCAGTTGCAGGTCCACCACTGTACTGTATCGGTTGGTTGCGCCGTACTTACGCCGGGTGGTTGTGCTTCGGTTTCCACTCTGGAGCATTTCCCAAACCCAAATGAATTGCGGGTGAACGTACTGTTCGTTCTATCTCGCTGCAAGTTCAGTATGCTGTCGCTGCATTCGACTGAAAAATAGGTTCCAAATTGAGTACTGATGAGGGCAGTGATGCGCAGATCAAACTCCAGTCGGTGAAGTTGGCGATGAAGTACCTGAAACGGGTTTCCTCTGAGCTCGAGGTGATCAAGGGAGGCCCTGAAGAGGAGGAACTGATGCTCCAAGGAGTGCGGTTCGCCTTCAGAGTACACCAGGTATATGCTTTGGTTGCTAGTAGTAGCAAGCACATCACTTCATCATGCCGGGAAAGAATTTACACTTCCATTGTAGGGCATCATTACGGCCGCACTAAAACTCTCCGCACTGCTTGGTTCTTGCTTCGTGCAGTTTGCTGGCGGGTTCGACGTGGACACCATGCGAGCCTTCCAGGAGCTCAAGGAGAAGGCGTCCATGTGCCGGATACAACGGCAGAACCATCATCTGCGGCAGCACAGGCTCGTTGCTAGGACCTGAACATCAGAGTCGGAGCATAGCGTCGTCATATGGTCGAAGCGTCCTACACCCATCATCTCGTCGTCAGTCGTCACCACAATGGCATACTATGATTTGTTGATTATTTTCTCCCCCTTCTTTTTGAGAGGATTAGTCCGTTGCCAACTCTGCTGTAAAATGCTTGGGTATTGCAACTAATGAACTGCCTCTGTAACTAATCTTTTCGTTCCTCCAATGCTGTTTCTGTAAAAAAAAAAACAAAAAAGAAAAAGAAAAGTGCAGTGAATAGTAGGTCCGTAAAGTCTGAAGCTATTTGTGTGCCGAGGAAATGGTGGTAGCAAGATCATATGCACATTCAGGAAATGAGTTTCAGTGACTTTCTGAATATTGCCATCTCGACCATACTGAATATAGCTTGTCACATTCAGCGGATTACTTGTTCCAATTTAGGGAATTTAGTTCACCCAATCAGAAATCTCACGTTGAGCTGAATCCTCATATGGTTGATGTGTCAAGTGTCATACACCAATCATCTCGTCGTCACCAGAGTGTCCGTAGTATGATTTGTTAATTGCTTTTTTCCCTCTCACCTTTTTACGAGGATTAGTCGGTTGCCAATTCTGCTGTAACATGATCCGCGCCTCCGCTGCTGTAGTAATGAACAGCCTTGTTCTTTTCGGTTCTCTGATGACTGTTTTTGTCAAAAGTGTAGTGATTATAGCTCTATAAACTCTGAAGCTATTTGTGTGCCACGGCCCACTATCGATGGTGCTAGCTAGAGCATATGCACATTCAGGAAAGGATCTTTCAGTTCTTTTCTGAATATTTCCTTCGAATTGCAACGAACTCCATGCACAACCAAAGTTCATTTAACATAGAACGTCACATTTGATGGATTGCCTGCTCGTAAGTCGCAACAACTTGCTGCCATCTCAGGCAGTTTCGGCCATCAGGCATCTCACGTTGTCTTCATGTTTCCAATTTGTCGGCTGTTCTGTTCATGATGATATCATCGAAGAGAAATACATTACTTTGGTATCGAACAACTGAATCGCCAATCTAAATACTCCCCGTCCGTATGAGGCTGAAACAACAACACCAAAAATGGGAAATGTCCAGATACAGCTTTGCTGCTTGCGCCAATTATTGAATCAGCCCGTATATATGCCTTTTCTGTTCCCCCCGAGGAGGTCCTATGCGAGGAGCGACGCGTAGAGTATCTGGTTCCATGTGTCGGGCACGCCGGCGAGGCACCAGTGGCTGCAGTCGTTGCCCGGGTGGCCGCCGCTGTAGGCCGACGGGTGGCCGTCCCGCCTGAGCTGCGACAGCAGCGTCACGTCGAGCAGGTACACCGGCTTGGACATGCCGCCCAGCGCCGCCCTCACCGCGGCCTGCGCCGGGACGGGACCCGCCGGGTACGCCGACCCCGCGATCGGCTGCGTCTGCTGCGCGCAGCTCCTCGAGCCCTCGCCCCACTCGGCTCCGCTGCAATTCAAGCAAACGCGTCGGTGTCAGCACTCAGCAGGCAGGCGTCGGAGAAGCACGACGAAAAAAATGCTGCCGCCGCTGAAAGATTTTCAGTTGGGCTTTGTTTGTTGAAGGATGTTGAGCAGGGCTTACTTGTAGTGGGTCGGAGAGATGCCCTGGAAATAGACCTTTGTTTTGGAGGTGTCGACGTTGGAGTCGACCCACCTGGCCCATGTGGACATCCCCTTGGAGAAGGCCGTGAGGCGGTCCATGTCCTTCATCACCTGCCCTCCGTCGTCCACGTAGTCCCACCTGGCGGATCACCATCAACACGATGAACAAAAAAAAAAAAAAAACTCAGGCTGCATGAAAATAATGTGTAAGAAGGCGAGGATGTGTTCTCTCGATGTACACATACGGCTGGTCCCTGCCGGTGTGCGTCCACCAGTGCCACGTGTTGAAGACGACGACGTCGGCGCCGAGCCACGCGCCACCGCCGGTGATGGAGTCGAGCTTGAGCACTCGGCCGACGGACTCCTCGACGATGTCCACCAGGTAGGTGCTCCGGTAGTAGGCCACCGACAGCCCGTAGTCCTGTAAGCACGCCGAGCAGACGTCCCCGCGTTAGTTAGCGTGCGGCCCCGGCGATCGCCGATCGGCGACCAGAAGTTTTGGCCGATCCGCCGCGCGCGCCTGCCTCATCCGGGCGGCGGGCGCCACCAGAACAGATCGAGCAACGCATTAAAAAAACGCCGATCTCCGACCGTGCATGCACGTTACGCGCGTATGTACGTACGTACAAGGCCTATGGCACCGATGGCGGAACCACCGTGTCGATCAACATGCACAAGGCTACAAACGTGTCGGCGCCTACAGCGGACGCGTCCTAGGTCTTGTTTAGTTTGCTAAAATTTCTAACGTTTTCTCCGCTCTCTCTCCATCACATCACATTAAATACGCCAAAAGACATATGTTCGGAGTATTAAATATAGGTAAAAAAATAACTAATTACACAATTTTGATGTACTTCGCGACACGAATCTTTTGAGCCTAGTTAGGCCATGGTAAGATAATATTTACCACAAACAAACGAAACATGCTACAGTATACTACAGGAGTTCTAAACGTTGAAAAGACAAATTTTTCACCGAACTTAGGAGCAGTCTAGTAGTCGGCGGCGAGAAATAAATATCTCTGCTTGTCCGTGTCTCTGCGGCTACTACTTGCGCGTCGCACTGGCGCAACGCATATGTGAGGTCACGGTCTCACGGACACGGAGGATGCCCGAATGGGGCCAAACTGCCGGCACAGAACTGTGAGCCTCCCGTACGAGTTATGACCGTACTTAGCTTTTGCTTCAACTTTTTTTTTTCTACGGCACGTGAGCTGCTGTATGTACCATTGTATACAGTATACTTTTGCATTCTGGGCCCGTGAAACGGCAAGCATCCTGCTCACAGAGTCATAGGCATAGCACGCAGCATATCGATACCCGCGAGAAGTGGACTAATCCTGTTATATGCCTCCGTTCTGCATGTCTACTAGTAGTTGCGACCAGCCATGCATGCATGTGGTAGGAAAATAAGTGAGGGGAGATTATTGGGGATTATTGTTGAGGGCGACTGGCATCCCACTCGACAGGAAGGAGTGGTTGGGCTGTCCAGGCCATCTGAAAATGCTAAAATTGACGTCCTATGCAAGGATCACAACCGACGCATTATTTTCTGGGGTTGTGTTAGTTCAGTGCAACATATGCTAGATCTACCTACGTGGCTCGGATAGGGCAATGTACTAGCACTAATTAAATCTTACTATTACTAATTGGAGGCTCCTTTTGAAGCCTCCATGTGATGTCACCTAGAATCCTAGGTGGACAGCCTAAAAAAATAGAGAAACCCTTAAAATTCTCACAAAAATCAGAAACATCCAGCCATCAATTCAAGATCTCTAATCATAATAGCCACTAGATCTGCTTTCTAATAAATTATCCACCTCTGCCATTATGAAAATAGACCAAAGTAACCCCCTAAACATGTATCTAAATTACCCACATATGCCATTATAAAAAATAATGTAAATTAACCCTTAATTTTCATGTAAATTACCCACTTATGCTACTATAAAAACAATATCAAATAACCCCCTAAATTTGCATATAAATTATCCACTTATGCGCTTATTAAATTTAAAGTAACCGCTAAATCTGAATCTAAATCATATAGTTATAATAAGATCTTAAAGTGCATCAATATAAAATTTTAAATTACTTTTTCTATAATTATTAATATATTATTTATGTTTTCTCAAAAATATATTATTTATGTTATTTTTATATAAAAAATACTTCCCATACTGTGTGTCGTCATATACTCATATTACCATTACTAATTAGAGGCTCCTTTTGAGGCCTCCGCATGATGCCACCTAGGATCATAGGTGGACAGCCTAAAAAAAAGATAAACCCTTAAAATTCTCACAAAAATCAGAAACATCCAGCCATCAATTCAAGATCTCTAATCATAATAGCCACTAGATCTACTTTTTAATAAATTACCCACCTCTGCCATTATGAAAATAGACCAAAGTAACCCCCTAAACATGTATATAAATTACCCACATATGCCATTATAAAAAATAATGTAAATTAACCCTTAATTTTCATGTAAATTACCCACTTATGCTACTATAAAAACAATATCAAATAACCCCCTAAATTTGCATATAAATTATCCACTTATGTGCTTATTATATTTAAAGTAACCGCTAAATCTGAATCTAAATCATATAGTTATAATAAGATCTTAAAGTGCATCATTATAAAATTTTAAATTACTTTTTCTATAATTATTAATATATTATTTATGTTTTCTCAAAATATATTATTTATGTTATTTTTATATAAAAAATACTTCCCATACTGTGTGTCGTCGTATACTCATATATTCTTGAATGAGAGACAGATAATAATACCAAATTTTATGTTGTTCATAGCTTAAGTGTTCAATTAGATACAAATCAAACACATATGGAGGTGCTATGCTAAGAGAAAAAAACTATTACTAACTAAAACTATTACAATTATTAGAATATGTAATAGATGTCGTATGAGATAAATAATTATAATTATTAGCTATTTCTAACTAGCCCGTGCGGGGGCACGGGTTAATAGACTAGTTTGGTTAATGAGGCACACTGAAGCAGCGAGCATTGTATTTTTTGAAACGAATCAGGCAAAAGAGCTGCCGTTATTACCCTGAAAATCGTTTGTTTTTTACAGCTGCACCGCTGTGCACTTTGTTGGGTAGTATTAAAGATGGGTTGGTTGTTCACTTCGGTACCACCACGGGTTGGCTGTACAGAAGCTAGAAACTGCAGACTCCCCCCGAAAGTCACCGTTGCGCATCCCATCCTTGGGTCACGTACGACGATTCAGGCAAGTCCGTCCATAAATCCCGCTGCGTCCGTAACTCCGTACTTCACTTGCCACATTGCGCTAATGCTCACCAATCAACCCCGGCTTCTTAACCAACAACCATCTCACCAATCACCTGCGCTAATGCTCCGCTTTGATGGATGCAATGCAATGATCCGACTAAAGTAGAGTAGAGCAGGTGCCTCGCAGGGTACCAATCTGGTCGGCCTGATAAGAAATTCCCATGTGCCGATTCTCTGCAGCTACACGATCCACAGATATAAAAATGGGTTGCATCTGGAGGACACTGGACCGAGGATGTGAGAGGATCAAATCCAACAATTTTGACCCTTGCCACCGGATCACGAGGTAAAGGACTTCCAATCAGGCAATCAGGAAAACGTCAAGCGGAAAGCGGGGCGAGCGAATGATGCTGTCCCCGGCGGCCATGGCCCATGGCGTCTTGTGCCGTCACGGACCCCCCACGAGCGAGCGCCCCATGATCGCCCAATCCCACCTCCTCCTCTGCCGCCGCCAACCCGCGCGCACATGACTACATGAGCCATCAGGCGCGATGTGCGAGCAGCTCTGCCGCCGCTGGTGGCGGTGCCATTGGCGGGACGCTAGTGCGCTACACTACCCGCCTCCATCCGCGCCAGACAAGAGCGCCGTTCCACCGGTAGTGCCCGAAAGACTGCGGCCGGAGCTCCCAAAAGGCCAGCACAGGCACAGACATATAGTAGCCCACAAGCACAAAAATGCGTTTCCGAAAGCTTGTGCCTTTGCCTGTTTTGCACTAGCCATTAAAGAACTTGCTAAACACCAGAGCTAACAAAACCTTGGAGCCCATGCATCCCTTTTCGCCGAAAAGTTACTAGAACGTTGAGCTACCCCGGCCAGTCTCACTACTAAAACGGGGGACGGCAGGGGAGGTGCGTGGTAAGTTGGTGTACGCACCTGGAACGTGATGGTTGATACGGGATTGCCCCGGCTGTAGGCGACCTTGGAGGCCGGCGCGGCGGCGTGCAGCATGCACGCCAGCGACTCCCACTGGTTCAGGCTGAGGGAGTCCCCCACGAACAGTATCTTCTTCCCCTTCCATCGGCTCAGGAAGTCCTGCCCATTGAACCTGCACGAATGCCACCGGCGACAGTGGCGCGCCATTGGTTCGAGCACAGCATTATTCCTTGCTCCGGATGGAGCTCTCTGATAGTAAGTAGGCAGAGAGGCGCGTACCTCGGGAGCTCGCAGGACGCCGGGCGCCACCGGTACTTGAGGTACGTCTTGTCGGGGCGGCCGTACTTCTGGCAGTCGAACTCCGGCTCCACGAAGGGGCACCCCGCCGTGTCGTACATCGGCAGCGTGTCGTCGTACACCCAGCTGCCCTGGAACAGGTTGCACGACGCCATGCCGGTGCCGGGGCTGCCTGCGCCGCCGCCGCCGGCGCGCGAGCGGCCTCCTCCTCCTCCGCCGTGCCGCGTGCTGTTGTGCTGCCTCGCGGGCCTGTGGTGACGGAGGCCGAGAGTCCCGGTGCTCGCCGCGGCGGCGCACGCGCTAAGCAGGGAGCACGCCAACGCCGCCGCCGCGAGGAGGGGCAGCTGGCGCCGCTCGGGCGCCATTGCGCGGCGCTGTGGAGTGAAGGACTGAGGAGTGACGAGCTGGCTGGAGCTGGACCGTCTGGGGGACGGGTCGGACGGGCACGGGCAGATGAGCTTTATAATAAGGAGAGTGCGACGGGTTTTACGCTCCTTTATCCTGGGCTGTCAGCTTTTCTGTGGGCTGGCACGGCCGTGGCCGGCCGGGTATATCTCCGGTTAGATTCTCGCCGGACGGGCCGCTGGCCGCGGGGGCCTTCGCCGTGGAGGAGCAATCTTTTGCTGCTGCAGGCTGAGGTGGGACAGAGGCCGTCATATGCCAATGCGTGATGATGAGATGGCGACTCTGTTTCCGCAGCAGGGGGGATAACGGTCGCCGGCCGGGGCAAGTCCACGGCCGCGGCGGCGTCACACTGTCACGGCCAGGCGCGTACACCGTCGGCAGTCGGCACGGTCATGAACAAATTCACCGACGTACGTACTGGCCCATGTACGACATGTATCTACCTAAATATTTGTTTTTTTAGTGTATATAGCCCACACGTGTGAAATAGGGAAGAAAATTGGGTATGTCTTGGGCGCGTGCGAGAAACACACCGTGTGAACCCTGATGCTCGCGCTCGGCTCTCTCGAATCCCGACAGACTCGGCTCTGAGCGAGCGGAATCGCAGCAAACGGACGGGCTCACGCGGCGTGTTCCTCGGATCGGAAACGAGCAACGATGCGCGGGGCGCACCCAATTTTCTTCCTATGAGCCGCTCCTCTCATCCCTGGTCTTTTAGCCGGTGGCAAAGGGGCGGGTCCATCCTCTAGTAGATCTGCTACTATTTAGTTAGTTTTTTCAGTAACTTTTCTTTGCTTCACAATAATCATATTAAGTCTTGGATTAACTTTTCGATGTTTTCGATCTGGCTATTTTGTTTCGGATCTCCTCTAAGAGATGTGTCATTCTCTTTGGAGACATCACGCTCTTAATCAAGGGATCAAGGTACATTCACCTAATCGTTTTTAAGGAGGGATTGGATCTGTTTTCCCCTATGGTGGAATATATTTCCGCCTGTTGGTGTTACTATTGCAACGGTGACTCTGTTTTTCCGGTCGCCGTTGATGATGGCTAACGGCGGCGTCGGACCTTATGTTTGGTTCAACCTTCAGAAGATATGGCCAATGTTCTTTCGGCGCCTTTTACTCCCTGCAATGGTTGAGCATCAACACCTCTTTTGCGGCCTTCACATATGTGGAGTCTTCTGCTGGTGCCTTGGTGGCGACTGTGGTTCTCGAGTTCGGATCTGGTGTTGTTTCACGATGATGGAGTTTCTTGAAGCAGTGGACGGTGCCCTTTACAAGGAAGATGAAGGATAGAGACCTAGTGACATGCTTCAATGTAATTTTATCTTATGTTGAGGTCTTAATTGTAAAAGGGTTATGTTTTAATGAAATTTGACCCCTTACTCTTAAAAAACATGCCCTTTGTTGCCTACCTTGACTGTCTTTTTTATTTTTTGAGCCACTACCTTGACTGTCTTTGCCTGTTTGTTCTGCAACCGCAATACTTTGATTGAACCTGAACACTAGGGAACTACTCGCTTAGACTATCCGCAGCAAGCGCGCCCATCTACACCTTCATATACCCCGGCTGAGTGGAGGAGAGAGAAGGGGAATAGCTCTCAAAACATTGCGCCTCGCAGCAAGCACGCCCAACCCTTCACGCATCGGGCCTTGGCAGTTGGTTCCCGCGGCAGTCGGAGCCGAGCAGCTCGCCACCGCCACCTTCGGCCAAGCCTCTGCCCCGCGTCGGCAAGGAAGCCGTCGCCGCTACTCCACCCGTCGCCGCTGAGCCACTGCTCCTCCTCGCCTCAAGCCGCTGCTCCGCGTCGGCAAGGAAGCGGGCGCCGCGTCGGCGAGGCCGCGGAGGCGGAGGAGACGAAGGTCACCACCATGGGAGACGGAGGTCCTCCGGGCTTCACACCCACGACGAGCGTGGACGGCGGCAAATCGGGGCGGGGTACCCGCCCGACGTGAGGGGACCTGCTCCGCCTCCGCGCCGTGGAGGAAGGGGGCCCCTGCTCCGCCTCCACGTCGCCCCCTGCTCCGCCTCCGCGTTGTTGCGCGGGCCAGGGCGGTGGCCCGGCGGCGGCGGAGGAGCCCGCGGATGGAGGCGCCTGCTCTTTTTGCGCCGCGTAGCGTCGTCGCGCGCCAGCTCCTGCAGCCCCACGCCGCCCTAGGGAGGAATGACCGAGGAGTGAGGGAGTAGGGGAGAGGAGGGGTGGCGCAGGCGGGGTCGGCAGTTGGAGCAGCGAGATGAGGGAGAGGAGAGAGATACCCTAGATTGAGAGAGGTGAGGCCAGTCTGCTCATTTTGGGGGAAGGGATGGGGGAGTTGCTGGAGGTGCTACAATGCTCGTGGCTTACTCATTTTGGGTATGGGGGAAGGGACGGGGGAGTCGTTGGAGATAGTCTTAGGCTTAGCTGGTGAAAGCTTTTGTATAGGTCAGGCTCATTTACATGTTGGACCGCGTGTTGTGAGAGAAGATGTCACTTGATATAACCGGTGAATAGGGAAATGTTGGGTGAATTTGCCCAATTAAATAAGCCCTTAGTTGCAACTTTTCAGTTTTCTCTACACACAACAAGACATGCTTAGCTTCCATGAGGAGGGTGGCGAGTCGAAGAATAGGCAAATACCGCATTTCACAATTCACATAGGGGGTGTTTGGCAGACTGCATACATTGTAGCCTGGCTACGATAAACCCATGGCTAGCCCAAGTCTGGCTAGGTCTGTCATTTCGGTCCATGTTTGGCAGAGTGTATAATGAGTTTTGGCCTGTATAAGCATGTGATTGGTAGGCTGCATATGTTGAATAGACTCACCCATTGCACAACTTAGGTAAGTTTACCCTCTCCTCCCAGAGTTCCTTCTCTCCCCCTTTGTCATCTCCGCCCGTGGAGCTCCCCTGCGCCGCCACCTCTTCCCTGCACCATGAAATCGAGATCCAGGACCATCAAATCGAGGTTGAAGATCATCAAATCGAACTCCAGCAATGTCGAATCGAGATCCGATGTGGCCAAATCGACGTCCAGGCGTGTGACCCTCCGCCTACAGGCGGGCGGGCGACGGTGGGCCTCCCGACCTCCAGGAATGCAGCTTGGACTCCATTTTGCACAACCCAAGCCTGCATAACACCCCTATGCAACTTGCCAAAGAGCAGTGGGCTGCATTCCAGAAGCCTGGATAGGCTTTATACAGGCTGCCAAACACCCCCATATCGCATCGATATGTACTATTCTTTCTATGCACACGGCCAAATGCGACACATTGCTAGTAAATTACCACTATTCACCTGTCTCATCACAACAAATTTACCCAACTAAACAAGCCCTAAACACATTAATTTGCTTTGAATTTGACTCATCAGGTCATTGGCCCCCTGTTCCAATTTGAGTATGAACTGAGCTTTAGTTCTTCATTTACACCAACAGGGAGGATGGTCAGAATATAAGGAACGATAACTATGTGAGTACATGGCACACTGCAGTACTGCACGGTCAGATACTCATGAGGCGAAGCAGTCATTGTCAAAGGATGCTGCCCTTGCACATGGCCATGTTAATCCGTTGAAACAGAGAGACTAACTAACGCCCTGATGGCCTGATTGGCAGCATTTCGTTGTCGTCGTCGAACCATCCAGCAATGTGGATAGAATGCAAAGATCACCTGCGCTACTCCCTCGGCGCGTCCAGGCTCCTGCTCTCCAGTGCCACGTCCCGGTCCACCTCCAGCCTGAATTGAACCCGCGCACCGGACCCCCTGCGCTCCCGCCACGCCGTGCTGGTACCACCACTCCCGGTCTCCGGGATGTGCCACGCCCCTTGCATCACCGGCGACTTTGAGGTACGGGTACGAGCACGGGGGATATGCGCGTGTCCACCGGCGGCAGCGGCAGCTGCACCAACGCGCCATGGTTAATAGGCCTGGAACGAAGGAATTGAAAATACAGGAATGACAGGAAACACAGGATTGAGATGTAGTGTTTGTAGCAAAACAGAGGAATGAAAAACAAAAGAATGAGATGAAGGTAGCTGTTTGGAACGTAGGATTTGAAATATAGGAATTATACTAGAAAGACTGGCGCGACGTTGCCGCGCCATGAACTGTAGCAAGTGATTGGTAGAATGGTTGGAGGTATTTTTACACGATTGTAGGCTGTGAATTAATTTATTAAAACTTTAAGGTATTTCTTATTAAAATGCAGGGATCGTGGATTGATTTTGACAAGCTTGGGGGACTATTTCACAAATGTCGGACTGTGGAAAGATTTACAGAAAGTTTAGGGTCTTTTTTTTTAAATCTGTGGACCATGTGTCAACTTCTATAAAGCTTAGGTTTGTGGAAGATGCATGGATCGCAGGTTGATTATCATAAAATTACGTGAGAGGTGACTTGATTGAGGGAGATGTCGTTAAAATGCTTGAGAGGTGGCTTAAATAAATGGTAATTATGTAAAGTTTGAGGGGGCTTCACTAAATTGTCGGAGCAGTGGTTGGGCAATAATTTATTTTTGATAAAGTTGGGAGGTGTTGTAATATTGGCACCCTCCTAGCATTCCTTCAAAACTCGAGGGGGTTTTCATAAAACGGCGTGAGAGGTGGCTGAAATAAAATTATATTTCAGCAAAGTTTGAGGGGGTTTCCATAAAATTATACGTATGTGAGTTGGACTACATATCAATGTCCATAAAGTTTGAGGGGGATTTTATAAAATTGGCAGTTCTCTTGGCATTCCTTCAAAGCTCGAGGTGGTTTCCATAAAATTACCTAAGAGGTGCCTTGGGCAAGCTATTTCTGTAAAGTTCGAGGGGTTTCCCTAAATTATCCTGAGCGTGGGTTGGACTACATATTAATTTCTGTAAAGTGCGAGATTTTTTTTAAAAAATTTGTCGGGCCTTCTGGATGGATCTGAAGCATCGACGCATGATCCGACGTCCGAGATTTTGCTGCAGATGTGGCGCAATGGGTGGGGGGCAAAAATCCCCTGCGGTTTAGGTTTATTAAAGAAAGAATTCTCACTCAATATAATTGTGGGCCCCACAAACCAAAATGTGTGGGTCCCACACGGATATCTCATGAATCCACGTGGGTCCCGCACGTGGGTCCCACCTAAACATATTGTGGGTCCCACCAGAACAGTATCTGCGGTCTGTGGATGATTCAGACCATCAATGCGCGATCCGACGGCTCACCTTTTCTTGATGATGTGGCGCAATGGGGAGACAATAGTCTCCCCCATTTTAGGTCTTGTATATACTAGAAAGACTGGCGCGGCGTTGCCGCGCCCTGAACTGTAGCCTGGTAGAATGGTTGAGGATATTTTTGCAGAATTGCAGACTGTGAATTAATTTATTAAATCTTTAGGGTATTTTTTTAGTTAAAATGCATGGACTGTGGATTGATTTTGACAAGCATGGGGGACTTTTTGCAATTGTCGGACTGTGGGAAGATTTACATAAAGTTTAGGGTATTTTTTTAAAAAATTTGTGGACCGTGTGTCAATTTCTATAAAGCTCAGGTTTGTGGAAGATGCATGGATCGCGAGTTAATTATCATAAAATTACCTGAGAGGTGGCTCGATCGACGGAGATGTCGTCAAATTGCTTGAGAAGTGGCTTAAATAAATGTAGTTATGTAAAGTTTGAGAGGGTTTCATTAAATTATCAGAGTAGTGGTTGGGCAATAATTTATTTTTGATAAAATTGGGATGTTGTAATATTGGCACCTCCTAGCATTTCTTCAAAGTTCGAGGGGGTTTTCATAAAACGACGTGATAGGTGGCTGAAATAAAATTATATTTCAGCAAAGTTTGAGGGGGTTTTCATAAAACTATGTGTGTGAGTTGGACTACATATCAATATCCATAAAGTTTGAGGGTGATTTTATAAAATTGGCAGTCCTCTTGACATTCCTTCAAAGCTCGAGGTGGTTTTCATAAAAAAAACCTGAGAGGTGCCTTTGGAAAGCTATTTCTGTAAAGTTTGAGGGGGTTTCCCTAAATTATCTTGAGTGTGGGTTGGACTACATATTAATTTCGATAAAGTGTGAGTTTTTTTTGTAAAACTGCTGAGCCTCGAGCCTCCTGGATGGATATGAACCATCCAGGACTACGCGCGAACCGACGGCCGAGATTTTGCTGTAGATGTGGCGCAATAGGGGGCAAAAATCCCCCGTGGTTTAGGTTTATTAATGAAAGAAATCTCACTTAATAGAATTGTGGGCCCCACAAACCAAAATGTGTGGGTCCCACCTGATGTGGGTCCCACGCGAATATCTCATGAGTCCACGTGGGTCACGCACGTGGGTCCCACTTAAACATATTGTGAGTCCCGTATGAACAGTATTTGTGGTCTGTGGATGATTCGAGCCATCCACGCGCGATTCGACGGCTCTCGTTTTTTGATGATGTGGCTCAATGTGGGGCAAAAATTGCCCCCTTTTAGGTCTTGTAAAGATAAAGACTAGGAAAGTGCCCGTGCGTTGCTATGGGCATTTAAATATCTATAATTCAATGTACAATACATTTAATAAATGTATATAGTACGAAAATAATGTTAATAAATCGTATCACTGTATATCATGCAAACACAACATATATTTTCTTAGTTTAAACATCCTATGGGAAGAAACTAAAGGCCAGTACATAGAAGTGACATAACAAAAAAATAGATGATGCACAGGTGGGAAGGACACAGTAGGAATTGAAGAAACAGAATACTGGAAGTTGTGGGTGAATCGGGAGGGGAGCTTGTGACGCCCCAGGTTTTTAATTAGCATTATTAGGGCTAATGACCTAGTCAACTAAGTCAAAAACGTCGACTTTGGTCAAACCTTGGTCAACCTAGGTCATCACCTCGAAAACCTAGCCAACAATCACTAGTGATCATCTTAATCAAGTCAACACACACCCTTGGTCAAAGATCTAGTCAAACCCTAGTCAACACCCTTGAAACCCTTGAACCTCTCTAGAATTTTTGCCGCGTTCTCCGAATTTCACCTAAACACTTCAAATTCTCCCAATATAAAAGTTGTCTAGTTTTTTGAGGGACACAACTTTGCTTTTGGGTGGCATTTCAAATTTTGAGTGGAAAATGGTGAAAAACTTGGTCAACTGCAGCTGAGTACTATTCACTGACGCCGTGAAACTTTCAAAGTTTGCCCGCAGTTTATGCAAAATCCGTTGCTCAAAACCCCTATGAGCCTTTCTAGAAGTTGTAGAGGGTAGCTTGTTCTACAACTTTGCTATAAACACTTTAGTGCACTTTAGTTCAAATATTGGGAGAAAAACTTGGTCAAAACAGCCTAAAGCAAATAGAGAGTAGACCAAAACGTGAACACGTGCGCGACGTCGTGCGCGTGGGCGCCACGCGTTGCCGCCGCGACGCCGTCGTGCGCCGCCGTACCGGGGCCTGTCCGGGGGCACTGTGCGCGCCCGGTGCTAGCGTTAGCCGAGCGCGCGCCCCGAGCCTGCGCCTCGGCCGGGGTAGCCGCGCAGGCCACAGGGCGCGCAAGCGCACCCGCGACGCCGGAGCCCCCCTGTCGCGCACGCCCGCCGAGGCCAGCGTCGCCGTACCATGGCATATTCGCCGTGGGATCCTTCACCGCGACGCCTCCTCCCGCACGCTGCTCACTGGCCTATAAAAGGCCCCGCCGTGCCTCCTCGCGTGAGCACGCCCGCCGCCGCCCGCCATTGAAGGCCGCAGGTCGAAGCTCTAGCTTCCGGGCTCTTTTTCCGTCGCCCGAGCCCTCCACCATCTCCTTACTCCCCCACCAGAGCCTCCCGCGCAGCTCATTGCCCCGGCCGAGCCGGCGCCGCGCCGGACCACCATCCACAGCGGCCGCTGTCCCTGCGCGCCACCGCACCGTCTCGCCGCCGGTGATTCTGCCCCAACTCCGGCCACCAGCGACCCCGTGGTGAGCTCCTGGTCCTATCCCACTACTCCCCGGCCAATCCCGCCGCCGGCAAGCCGGAATCCGGCGAGACCTCCGCCGTTCCCCACCTAAGGACCCAATTGCTTTGATTCCAATCTATCCAGGGTGCAAATCGTGAACTGAGGGCATATGTGTAAATACAAATTTGAAGCCAGGGGTCTAACTGCAAGAAAGATTCTTAAAGGTTTAATTCAAATTGCTGAAAATTCAAAACTTCATTAAAAATCATAGAAAAATCAGAAAAATTCCAAACTGATTTTGTTGGTTTCCTGGTGCCTAGATCTACAACTTTTACAAAGCGTTACCATACTTTTGACTAATAGTTTTTGCATGAAAAATTGAAATAAGTTTAACCTAGATCTGTTGTAGTTCAAAATATACATGTGATCTTGAGCTGCTTTTTGGATATGTTGTGAGTCATGCCATGTCTAGGCTCTGCACAAAAAATTGCACAAAGTTACTTAGTAAATCTTTTAATATTATTTATTTTGTGTTTATGATGAATCTGCTTAAATGATTTTTATAGCTTAAAATAAATACATTTTTGTGCCCAACTTCTGGATATGATCTTGATATGCCTAGATACACCTCTGGTGAATTAATAATGATTTTATAACTACCAAAAATATATATTATTGTTTTATGCTTGGTTTTAAATATAAATGCATAGTTAAAGATCTAGAGTAGCCCTTGCTACATTTGTTGGTTGCATAGCTTAGTTTTGGACCAGAGGTCATGTGTGAGAAGTTTTGGATCCTTTTGTTGCTTAATTGTTTTTATATACATTTCTCATGTTTTGGTAGCTAAAATTTGTCATTTTTGGTAGAATTAATTTATAGCTTATTTAAAGGTGAAATTTTGTGAAGTGGCTTTGTGTAGGTCTATAGAGATTAGGAAACACCACTCATTGTGTTCTATTAATTAATTTATGGATAGAAATGTTGGAAGCCAAATTAAGCTCCATAATGGGTTTAAATTGGAAAATGACCACATCCTCACTTAGAGACCCTATGTTTGTGATGTGGAACATGCTAAGGAGGTTAAGATCACACCCTTGCTGGTTTTGTGAATTTAAATTAATTTATTTATATAAATATGTACACAGTCACCATGAAAAAGAATAATTAATAAAGCACCACATATTGTTCCTTTAATAGAAAGAATATGCCAAATATGTGTTTGTCAAGGTGAATATGGCCAACCATACACTTCATGGTTGTCATATGTTGTTTTGTAATTAATTAAATTAAAACCGCCAATTAAATCTTGCATATGCATCCTCTTGTAGATCTTCCCGACGGTAGCTATACGCTTGTGCCGGAAGGAGGAGATGAAGGAGCTGACGGGGACGTGCACTACGTCGCTGTAGAGCAAGACCTGGACCAAAGTCCAAAAGGGCCAAAGGCCAACCTTGCCAACGATGGCAAGCCCCGGATCTTTAACCCTTCTTTTTAAAATTATGCAATTACCTTTGCTATGTTGTGCATTTACGTTTCAGGAGTTGAATGAAACCCTAGATGCATGATCCCTAGGTACCAATGCTCTTTTACTAGTATGCTAGGTCGATAGTTGCTATGCTATAGGACCTGGTAAAAGTTGAGTGATGTTCGTTACTCGCGAGAATAGGTTCTTATGTTGGAATCATAAGATCTTTATAAATGGATTGCTCATGTGATAAGAGCATGGGATTTGGGCTCCGGTCTAGTGGCTTTCATGGGCTAAGCTTTTGAACGTACTAAGCACTTGTCGGGAATGGGATCGGTAAGCCTAGTACCCGATTGAGGCGGCAAGGGATTTGCTGTTACTAATCTTGAGTAGTCACCTGCCCGACTTGCAACCGGGAGGTGGGTACATGTGTGGGGCTGGATGTACTGTGTGGGGGCATACCAGATAGCCTCTTACCCGGGACTGTAATCCTTATCCCGAACCGAAGATCGACGGGAACCGCCTGGTCGGTGCCAACTTTGTGAGGGCACCGCTCCGTGTGTTTATGTTTACCTTGCACGGGATTTAATCAATCGATTGTCGGCCTCTCACCGTTATCTGAGACTGCTTAATCAACTGGCCATGATATCCCTTAATGATGGAACTATGTGAATATTACTGCGTGGATTAATTGTATTGTACAATTCTTGATTGCAATAGTTGGCTCACTTAGAAATGGTAATTAACTAGAATTTGAGCTAAAATATTGAAAGTAAGGACATACTCTTGTTGCTTTTCAGCAAAAGAACCCACCTGCCAAAAAGCCTCTCATGTCTAGAGTTTGGTGATGTAGTTATCACCCGACGGTTAAGTCTTGCTGAGTATTAGTATACTCAGCCTTGCTGTAAAAATGTTGTTGCAGGTGATGTTGTGTGGCCTGGAGAGATTCCACCCGGCTGGGAGCTGGAATGGGTGGATGACGACGAGTGATGGCATCACGGATGGCCTCCTGTGATGTCTATCATATCGCTAGTTTATTTTTCCACTGTTTTCGAGCTCCAAACCTTTACTTATCATGACATGAACCATGGTTTGTAATAATTAAACCCTTCGGGGCAAATTTTGATTTAATTTGTGTAAAGTACTCTGGACTCGCCTTCTGTGAGTTTTAATGCATATGTTCGATCCTCTATGTGATATCCAAGTTATTTACCGAGCTTGACCCGGCTGTCAGGGGGTGAGACCTGGACAGATCAGCAAGGGGGCGACCCAAGCGGTTGTAGGTTAATGGAGGGGATCGAGAACTAAGAGCGTAGGTGGTAGTTCGCGTGTGGAACTCGGAACACAGCGAGAATGGCGATGGACACAAGGGTTTAGACTGGTTCAGGCCTCCGGAGAGTGAAACCCTACGTCCAGTATGGGGTGGAATTATGCATGGATGGGAAGTCCCCTCGAATGGAGCTCTAGGCCGCCTTTATGGTCAACGGGCTAGGGCTTCCATTCGAGGTCGGTGGACCCTCATCGGGGTCGGTTACAAATTTGGGAAGGTCATCTTCCGTGATTACAGGGTGAATCCCGCGATCTGCGGACCTACTGGCGGCGCCGAGCCGCGACCTAACAGCGTGTCTTGCGCCTCAAGCCCGGCAGATCCTAAGGGATTTGGATAAGGTCTTCTGGAGTCTTCCAAGGTTGCCGGGGTTGCGGATAAGGTCTCTGGGCCCACTTGCAGGTTGGCGGGGCTTCTGGTAGGTCGGGTCCACCTGGTAGGGACCTCTGGGACCCTGGTCGGTGGGGACCCATGGGTACCCATGTCTCTCAAGCCCCCGATCGACGTGTAGGCGTAGCGGCCAAGATGAAGTCACGTCGAGGCGAAGCAGAGGCATGAAGTCGTCAAGGTCGCGTAGGGTGCACGGTGATCCAAAGAAAAAAATCTCCTTCAGCGCGCACGAAGTCGAACATCGAGCTCCTGGAACGTAGGTCCAGAAGGTCGAAGTGAAGGCAAGGCGTTGTCTTTTGAAGAACCGCCTACCTGACCGGAGTCAGATAATCAGGAAGAGATCATCGTGACCTCGAAGAAGGTCTCCATGCCGACCGAAGGGAGGTCGAGCGATGAAGTGGTGGAAGCGGGCTTCCGGTAGGTCGTCGCGACGTAGAAAGAAGAGGGCGTCGTAAGACGCACTCGTGGAGTAGCCCCCGAGTAGTAAATCAGCCAGCATGATTGTGTTGATGCTTGAAGAATAAACAAATAGAGAACCTACGACCTTCTGCCATCCTTGGGATGCTCTGTCCACTGAGCTACAGGCGCCATATGGGACAAACCGACAGGAATCTTGAAAGGGAGTGTCAGGCGCCAGCGTCCTTGTCGCGTGGCGCACCATAGGTGCACTGTACGGTCACGGGACCTGCTTCTGAGCAGGGGTGCAGTCGCTGCCCGCAAGAGACAAGGGCTGTAAAGTTGGCGCCAGGCTGGTCACAGGCGCGCCAGTGCTCCCCACAGATGAACAGGGACCTCGTGCTCCACATGGTAACAGTGTCGTACGGACATCCCTGGGCCCACTACTCAGGTGGGTACTGGGACCGACTACTCCGTGGGCCCCTCGGACTACTCGACTTGGGCTGCACGGCACCTGTTGGCGTGGAGCGCAAGGCCTACAGAGGATTTGTACTCGGTTAGGAAGCTAGACATGTTAGGATCCATGTAGAGTACTCCTAGCTGTACACGACTAGTACTCCTCTGGCAAACCGACTTGTAACCCTGCCTCCCGGACTATACAAGGTGAGGCAGGGACCCCTATCTCTTCATCCGCATCATCTTGTAAACACACCCAATCAATCTAGAGCTACGCAGCATACATGACGTAGGGTATTACACATCTCGCGGCCCGAACCTGTCTAAATTGTGTGCCACGTGTCTCTCCTTCGAGTTCCCGATCTCGGCGAGGCCACAAATGTCTACCTCGGGTACTCCCCTTGGTAGGTTGCCAGGTTAAAACACCGACAGCTGGCGCGCCAGGTATCGGTTCTCGCCGAAGATCACATGGCGAACTCGACGGCTTCAATCGTCATCAAGCCAACCACCGCTTTCAACCGCGGCGACACCTTCGTCTTCGGCTCTTGGGTCTGCACCACTGACGGCGCTGGATCGTTCCAGCGCTACCTCACCATGACCCCGGACCCGGAGACCGGGCTTGTGACGCTTCCCGAAGTTGCCACGGGCCCACTCGTCGAAAAATTCGGTGAATTTTCGCTCTGCAACCAAGTCGCTGACTTCGAGATTGGATCCGACTCCAACTCGAACTCGACGTCGCCATGGATCGAATCATGCGAGCCGGCTCCTCAGCCATCATGTGAAACAGTCCTCCTCCATGAGCACTTCCCATACGGCCTCTGCAACTCCAGCAGGGCCCACACGGAAGCTCTCGCCGCACGCCGGGCCGACAAGGAGATCGTCTCCGAGTACTCCTCAGACTCCAACATCGTACCCGGCTACAACTCAGACTCTTCCTACGAGTTCGACTTCGATTCGGACCCAATCGAGTCCGAGTCCGAGCTCAACACGACTGAGGAACCGCTGTCAGGCCCTGCCGCTGGCTTGGTCATTACATCTACTCCCACCGGCAGATTCGTCTACTGGCCTGACCGCAAGCCCGCAGACCTGACTGATGACAACTCGTGCTGCGTCGCCTACCTCGAGACACTCCCCTTCCAGGAGGGGACATCATTGGCTCCAAACGAAGACAAGCACACCCCCACCGAGGTGGCGACTACCGACTCCAGCCTCTGCACCCCCGACCGTGAAGTCTTCATGGCAGCCGGGGACACTGGAACCTCGGAAGAACGGCCTGATCGGTACCTCGACGACATCTCAGAGGATGAGTTGACAGCCAACGCACCTCCAAACGAGACTACCGAAGACAAGAACGCTCGGCGTGACCGCAACAGGAGGCGGAACGATCGACGCCGACGTCTCCGGGAAGCTCTCCCCATCCGGAACCTCAATGAGGCCCTGGATCAAGTCGCCAACCGGGTGCACACCACCCCTGAGCAATACCTCATGTCTATCACCATGATAGCACGGCAGGCCCAGGGACACCGCGCAGGTGAAGTCATCGCCAAGCTTGCTGAGGACGCCTACTTCATGCGGGTCAACAACAGAGTCACTCCCGCCGGAAACCACAAAGCAACTAGTCGCAGCCGCACCCCAGCAGATGGCGGATGCAACCGCGTCCGTGGTGAACACCAACCAACACCCAACCGCTCTAGAGCCTCTGCAGGAGGACCCTCGCACGGTGGCCACAGCGGTGGGGGTGGCAGTGGCGGCGGCAGCAGTGGCGGCAGCTCCTCCCACGGCGGCGGCAGAAGAGCTGGTGGTGGCGGCGACCACGGAGGCCGAGGCCACGCGAACAGCCACGCCACCGGCTACACCAATGGCGACTATGATGCCCGCCACAGGATCGACGAGATCCGTCGCGCCAAGAAGGCTACCGAAGTCAGCGACAGTGACGGCTTCCCCGCCTACTCTGCACGACTTCGTGATCTGCTTCTCCCCGAGAAATTCAAGCCTCTCGGAATCACCAAGTACGACGCGAAGCAAGACCCAGTTCAGTGGCTCAGGTGTTATGCCCTGTCCATCGAAAATGCTGGTGGAAACAATGACACGAAGTGCCTCTACTTCCCCTTATGTCTGGACCAGGCTTCACTCACTTGGCTCAAGTCACTCGACAAGAACTCGATCGACCAGTGGGACCAGCCGAAGGCCCAGTTCACCAGCAACTTCGCAGGCGCCATGGGGCGCTCGGGTACTCGCATGGATCTGGCGATGGTCAAGCAGGAGCAAGGCGAGACGCTCCGCCAGTACATGCACCGCTTTTTCGACAAGCGTGCGACCGTAGTCGACGTCACCGACAAAGAAGTCATCGACCTCTTCCAAGACGGGGTTTACCACCGTCGCACCTTCGAAGACTTCGGTCGCCACCACCCGAGTTCCATCACCAAGCTCAAAGACATGATCACCTCATGGGCCGACGAAGAGGACAAGGCAAACGCCAAGTACGACTCCATTCACGGCAAGAGTAAGAACAACACGGGCGGCAACAACAACAACAAGGATAAGGGGGGTCACAACAACAACAACTACTCGGGTCCTAACCGCAAGCGCAAGCTAGACAACACAGTTGCGACTATACAGCGCCCTGCGAAGGACAACTCCAAAAAGACCTCCGGCGGCTTCAGAGACTTGCTCAAAGAGAAGTGCCCGTGGCATCTGGATGGTAATCACACCACCGATCAGTGCTACCAACTCCGGCGAGCACTCAAGGATATTCCCGAGCCACAGCCTCCTCACGACAAGAAGGGCAAGAAAAAAGTCGACGAAGGCAACGGCGACTTCCAAGAACCTGACAAGACGGTGAATGTCCTATTCGGCGGACCACCCACCAAGCGGTCCCAAAAGCTCACTCTACGGGAAGTCTTGAACATTGAACCAGCGGTACCGACACCTCTAAGGTGGTCGGAGGTACCCATCACCTTCTCCCGCGCGGATCAATGGACAAGCTTCTCTGAGCCAGGACGTTTCCCCCTAGTCCTGAAACCAGTAGTCACGGGCTCCAAACTCAACAAGGTACTCATCGATGGCGGGAGCAGACTCAACGTTCTCTTCACCAAGACCTTGAAGAAGATGAAGCTCGACATCACCGACATGCTCACCAAGAGCGCATCGCCCTTCTACGGCATCGTCCCAGGCAACGCGGCTATTCCACTTGGCTCAGTGGTCCTGCCAGTTACCTTCGGGGAGACAAGGGAGAACTACCGCACCGAGTACATCAAGTTCGAGGTTGCGGACTTCGAAACCTCCTACCATGCCATCCTCGGCAGACCAGCCATCACCAAGTTCATGGCGGTCCCTCACTACACCTACTTGGTACTCAAAATGCCAAGTCCTGCTGGTACTCGCGCTGCAAGGAGACTTGAAGATTTCTTACGACTGCGACACCGAAGCCGTGGAACTCGCAGCAACTAATCAAATACCCAATGCAATGATGGAGATCTTCGCTGCCTCCAACAAGCTTGCCCCAACTGAACTCGAGATACTCGAGAAGACCGACACTGCCGACAAGCCTCAACCAACAGAGGAAGTGCAGGTGAAGGCCATCGACCTCGGGACGGGCGACATCGGCAAGACTACCATGATTGGCGCGGGGCTCGACCCAAAATAGGAAGACGCGCTCATCAGCTTCCTCCGGGCTAACTGAGACATCTTCGCGTGGAAGCCAGCGGACATGCCAGGGGTGCCCAGGAGGCTGATCGAGCATTCACTCAACGTCGACCCTAAAGCTACGCCCAAGCGACAACATCTCCGCCATTTTGCTGACGACCGACGGGACGCCATCAAGAAGGAACTTGCCAAACTACTCGCGGCCGGCTTGATCCGTGAAGTCTTCCATCCTAAGTGGCTCGCCAACCCCGTCCTCGTCCGCAAGAAGAACACGAACGAGTGGAGGATGTGCGTCGACTACACCGACCTCAACAAGCACTGCCCCAATGACCCCTTCGGGTTGTCGCGGATTGATCAAGTCACCGACTCCACGGCGGGCTGCGACCTGCTCTGCTTCGTCAACTGCTACTCCGGCTACCACCAGATCGCTATCAAGGAAGAAGACCAGGAGAAGACCGCGTTCATCACCCCGTTCAGCGCCTACTGCTACACGACAATGTCGTTCGGGCTGAAGAACACCAGCGCTACATACCAGCGAGCTATCCAAGCCTGCTTCAAGAAGCAGCTCAACAAGAACGTCGAAGCCTATGTGGATGACGTGGTCGTCAAGGCCAGAAACTCTGTTGACGGTGAATTTTCGTCAACCTAGCCATGAGTTTACCTTTAATGTTGGCATTGATTTATTATTCTAACCACTGGAACTAACCCCCCGTATATAACAAGTTCACTCTTGCATGTCGATGTTGGAGTTTATTATTTACGTAGGAAATCTACGCTAAAGAGGAGACTTTCGGGGTAAGTTCATCAAGCACTTTGGAAGAAGATCATGAAGCCCGACAAGAGTCAAGACACGCGATGAACATGACTCCAAATGACCCGAGGACCGAAGCGTCAATGTGCAAATCTTCAGGGACTCAACCAGAAAATAGCGAAGCTTGGATGGCAAGCATTCAAGCCTTAACCGCGAAGGAAACGACGTCAAAGGCCCACATGCAAGTGCACACAAATAGGGAATCACGCGAGAAGCAACCGGGAGGAAGCCGGGGCCGAACTAGGCCGAAATGGGCCCAGGCCGGTCGGCCCAGGTCGGTGCCCCCTTTGACCTAGCCGCCATTCGGACTATTTATAGCCCCTCGCCAAGAGCCACGCAGAAATTCATTCGTCATCCGCCGCCGAGGAGCAGAGAAGAGAAGGACACTATTCCGGAGAGGAGAGGGTCGGGATGGTTGACTAGGGTTCCCCTAGCCGGCGTGGAAACCTTGCATGGAAGACCACGTCGGAGTTCCAGGAGCTAGGATCAAGATCAACATAGGATCCCGGTGGTGATCTTGTCCATGTATTACTTCTACGTTGAATTAGTAGATTGAATCCGATTTTTAGCATCAAGTGATTTCGTTGTGATTTTGTCTTCGTTTGGGTGTTTTCCTCCCCGATCTATCCCGCGTGTAGATTGCATAGGATGTTCTTGTAGCCATGGTGGCTAGAGGTGCATACCCGATCTACCAAACATTTTCATCTTGTTCTCCTTGAACCTGCCGAGTAGTACCAACCCATAAGATTATCCCCCGTAGTGACAGTACAGTAAAGGAGAAAAACAGGAGTCCTCGGAGTCGGAACGAGAGCCATGCTTTCAATGAGATTCGTTTTGCTACATTCTTTTTTACTTTGGAACTTCAACAAAAGACCCGATCCAATCTCTAGATTGGTTCTCCCCTCTCTTTCTCTTGCTACCTCCGGTGTGCGGTAGACTAGATGAGTTATGATGATGATCTAGTAGATTAGATGCAAAAAACAACCTCTTGAGATCAAAGCTTTTCCGCTTATTAGATTGGATCTTGCGTTACACATTGTTCCACGGATTCGATACCTTAGGTTCACACCTAAGGGAAGAAGGGTCCCTTGGCTACGACGGAGGACTTATCCGCTTGCAAGTCCAAACGAACTTTGATACGACAATCAACCGTCAACAAGCCCCTTTTTCTGGTGCTGTTGCCAGGGAACAAGTAATCAAGATTCAATCTAGTTTGCGTTTGTGAATATTTTCAGTTTTTCTCTTGATTTTTCTTTTGCATCTCTTAATTTTGATCATCCTCAAAACAAAAAAAAATCAATCTAGGGTTTTGCTAAACCCTAGTTTTCTTTTAGTTTTTGTATATGTTTTGTTTATTGCTAACCCTAACCGGAGATGGACGGCTACATCTCCAACAAAAAAACATATATTTTTTGGATGGTCTAGAAAAACTTTGCAGGTAAAGGTGACTTGCAACACAAGATCTAAAAGGGAGGCCGAAGATCGTCGGAATCTCCAAGAGAAACTCCACCTCCAAGCTCGAAGGGAGATCAACCTCACGCGCCACTTATCCTAGGGAGATCGTTCCTCAAGATCGTCAGAGCAATCGACGTCAGCAAGAGGGAGGTCATGTTCGACATCGATGGCGTGAGGAATGCATTCAAGTCAACTACGATTCGAGGTATGTATCATGATCAATGTTAATTATGTTCTACCTGATCATCACATCGGAAGGGAGGAGCCAAAGGAGAACGAAGCCAAGGAAGAAAAGATGTTGCATCCGTCAAGACCATGAATCAACGCCCGCCTATGAAGACCAAAAAGAAGACTAAGCCGAAGAATAAACCTACACCGAAGCCAAGGATGGTGTAGAAGTGGGGTCCCCAAGATTGCAACGCCCGCAAAGAGCGTTGATCCAGAGCGAAGAGAAGAAGTCTAGCTATAGACTATAAACGAAGCGCTTGGCGGGAGGCAACCCGTTCATGAAGTCAAGAATAAGCTACCGGGAGGACAACCCGAAGAATTTTTCATGTTTTCAAGGTAAGTTGGTCTTAGACTTTGCTACGCAATACATACCATAAACTCTTGTGTGGTTGAATAATTTTTAGAGACATTATAATTGCTCGGTCATTTTACTTGAATTTTATATTGATTATAAACCAATGACTTGAGCCATCCGAAGTTTTGTTTGCATCTTTTTGAGAAGCCAAGACCAAAAATTCAGAATCTACCCCAACCTTTCATCCTCTCCATGATGTTTAGGTTGGCTTGTTTCACATGTTAAAAACACACGGGTAGAGCCTTGCTATGTTCTTTAATGTTTTTAATCTTTGATGCATGGTAGGACTCGCGTGAACCTAAGCAACTTTATTTTTGGTTTCATTCAACTTGACATCCACCGGTTTCTCTAGATTTAGATTTTTTCTAAAGCCCCATTGACTTTACTTTTTTCAAAATCTCTCTCTCATGTTTGGCCAAAATTAAAACCTAAACCTATGCCCCCACGGTCAAGTTGGAGGAGCTTGCTATCAATTAATGAAAGCAATCGATCCCGGTGCAACCAAAAGAAATTGTATAATTGTTTTTGATGCCTAAAAGCTCCTCTAATGATATATTTGGACTCATCACTAGCGCTGAGTTAATTTTTAAAGTTTCAAAATTAGAGGAGTGATTAGCATCTAAACATGATTAAGGGAGGTTTTTGAGCTTGATTAATATATAGAGCCCCATGATGCATCGCAGGAAGCCTCCATCTTTTGGCATCTCGGGCACATATAAAGGACAAGCATGGGGGAAGCAAGGGCTTTATTTTGCCAGAAATTAGTGGAAGCACAAGAGGAAAAAAAGGGGTGACACAAAGCAAAACAATGGAGGTGGAAGATTAATCCCGCAAGCAAAGTAGTGGTTGTGAACGGTTCGGGCAATGGAATCTCGTGGATCACGCGGACACAAGGCAAGAAGGGAGCAAGAAGCATCTCAGAGAAAGATCAAAGCGAAAGGAGCAGGAGGCCCCCTAGGCCGATCGGCCTAGGCCGGCCGGCCTGGCATCCTCTCATGGCCCCCGGTGCTCCCCTGTTGACGGTGAATTTCCGTCAACCTAGCCATGAGTTTACCTTCGGTGTTGGTATTGATTTGATATCCTAACTAACGATCCTAACCCTCATGATATGTCATGTTCGCACTCGCATGTGGTATTTAGAGTTTATTGTTTACGCAGGGTTTTAACGCTAAAAGGGAGACTTCCCGGGAAAGTTCATCAAGCACTTTATGAGAAGATCATGAAGCCCGGCGCAAGTCAAGACACGAAGTGAACATGACTCCAAGTGGCCCAAGGACCGAAGCGTGATGCCGTGAAACTCCGAGGACCTGGACAGAAAATGTTGAAGCTTGCGCGATAAGGAGCCCTATCCAAACCGCGGAGAAACTGACGCCAAGGGCCCACATGCAGGAAGTGAAAAATTCCAGAAGACACGAGAAGCAACCGGGAGGAAGTCGGGGCTGAACTGGGCTGAAACGGGCCCAGGCCGGTTGGCCTATGCTGGCCGGCCCAGCCCATTTCGGGCCCGGTTCGGCACCTCCTTTGACCTAGACGCCATTCGGACTATTTATAGCCCCCTCGCCAAGAGGCACGCATCAATTCATTCGTCATCCGCCGCTGAGGAGCAGAGAAGCTTGAGGGACACCATCTCGGAGAGGAGGGTCGTGCTAGTTGTCTAGGGTTTCCCTAGCCGACGTGGGAACCTTGCATGGAAGACCACGTCGGAGCTCCGGAGCAAGGATCAAGATCGAGGTAGGATCGCAGTGGTGATCTTGTTCATGTAATCATTCATGGTGAAGTTTTATAGTGAATCCGATTTTTAGCGATCAAGTGCCTTCTCGATAATTTTGTTCTCCCTTGGTTTTGCTTCTTCCTCAATCTATACTTAAGATAGATTGCATAGGGTGCTCTTGTAGCCGCGGTGGCTAGAGGTGCATACCGGACCGACCAAGTGTTTTCAACTTGTTCTTCTCGAACTCGCCCTAGGCTAACCCGCACGAATAGGAGTGCGTTGTGACAGAACGGTGGCTCCAAAAGGCAGGCGTCTTCGGAATCAGATCGGAGGCCACGGTTTAAAGATGCTTTTTATGAGATTCGCTTTTCTATCTTCATCTATCTTGTTTGGAGCTACAACATAAGCATGATCTAGACTCTCTAGATCGGTTATCTCTATGCTTTCTCTTGCTACCTCTTGAGTTTAGTAGATTATATTAGATTAGATGTGTTTTCTTGATGATCTCTTAGATTAGATGCAAATTGATTCTTCAAAAGGAGTTTTGCCTTACTAGATTGAATCCTTGCGTTGCACATTATTCCACGGATTCGATACCTTAGGTTCTCACACTTAAGGGAAGAAGGGTCCCTTGACTACGACGGGGGATTTGTCCGCTTGTAAATCCAAACGAACTTTGATACGACAATCAACCGTCAACAAGCCCCTTTTTCGGGCGCCGTTGCCGGGGAACAAGCAATCAAGATCCAATCTAGTATCGCTTTCTTGTGAATATTTTTCAGTTTTTCTTTTGATTTTTCTTTTGCATCTCTTAATTTTGATCATTCTCGAAAAAAAAAAAAAATCAATCTAATCTAGTTTTTGACTAACCCTAATTTTTCTTTTTAGATTTTTGTTTTTTTGCTAACCCTAACCGGAGATGGTTGGCTACCTCTCCAAGAAACCCAAACTTTCTTTTGTGGATAATCCAGGAAAACTTTATAGGCAAAGGAGACGTGGAACACAAGCTAAGGGTTGGAAACCCTAGATCCAAAAGCCGAAGTCGAAGGACCGTCGGAATCTCTAAGGGAATCACCACCTCCAAGTCCAAAGGAAGATCAACCTCAACCGCCACCCATGGGAGAACAACCGCAACCGGAGCGCAAGATCGAGCTATGCTCCCTGAAAATTGTTGATCTACCTATCATAAACCTTCAAGACGCCGGAAGGCCGTTCAAGATCAAGGTCTCAACTATCTGCATGGTGCAACACTCGCCTTTCACCGGTAAAGAGGATCCGAACCTTCACCTCCAAGCATTTGTTCAACTATGTCAAACTTTTGATGAGGATGAGGTGACTCAAGAGCAAATGAGGGCAAGGCTTTTCCGTTCTCACTACTTAGAAAAGCTTTGCGTTGGTTCCACACTCTACCGGCGGAGTTGAAACAAGATTGTGAAGCGTTGATGAGGAACTTCATGAAGGAATTTTATTCGCCGACCAAGACTCAAAGTTTGCGCAACAAGATTGATACATTTGCTCAATACCCAATGGAGATGATCGCGAAAGCTTTGGAGCATTTCAATGAATACATGCGAGCCGAATTCCTCGAGTGGCATATCGGTTTACTTAAGAGGAGGATGGAGAAGATGGAGATAGAGAGAGAAGCTCAAGACCTAAAGGCTGCCGAGGCAAGATCCACATGCGAGGAGTGTGAGGAGTATGGCCATGTCCAAGGTAAACCCCGATTTAATGCAAGTTCGTCCATTCAAGATTTGGTTCCTCTTTGTACACAATTGAAGGACTTCATGGACGAGCAAGCTAATATCAACAAGGACGCAGTCACTATGTTCGAGGCTATGGAGAAGATATTGGAGAATTTAGATGGTATGGTGACGGAGGTCGGGAGCTCTATCCGTGAAGTGTTCATCATGATGAAGATGCTAGAGACACAAGTGGGACAACTTGTCGGGCACCCGATGGGTAACAAAGGAGAATTTTCGAGACAACCCCAAGGTCCCGAGACGGCGAAGGCTACTCAAACTCATTCGGGAGAGATGGAGGATCACACTAAGGAGACCACGAAGATCACAACCGAAGGACCGGAGTTTGAGATGCCGAGCCACTACATGAAGATGCCTCCACGCTACTTCCGAGACATGCTTGCCGACAAGCACGAGACATTATGCGACCTTGGAGCAAGTGTGAGAGTCATGCCAAGAGACGTGTTCGAGAAGCTATGCCTACTGGAGCTCAAGCCTATGACCATGTGTCTAGAGTTGGGAGACAACTCTATTTGCTATCCCGTGGGAATCGCCGAAGATACACTCATAAAAGTTGGAGAGATCAAGTTCGACATCTACGGCGAGAGAAGTGCATGCAAGTCTCAACCACGTTTCGAGGTATACAACACGTTCAATGTTAAATATGTTCCACCTCATCGTCGCTTTATCAAGGAAGAGCCCAAGAAGAAGGATGAGCCAGAGAAGAAGGAGACAAAGATCAAGGAAGTTGTTGCATCCGTCAAGACCAAAGAAGAAAGCCAGCCTGTGAAGACCAAAAAAATGACTAAGCTGAAGAATAAGCCCGCGCCCAAGATGGTGCGGAAGTGGGTACCCAAGATTGCAACGCCCACAAAGAGCGTTGATCTGAAGTGAAGAAGAGAAGAAGTCTAGCTATGGACTATAAACAAAGCGCTAGGTGGGAGGCAACCCGTTCGTCAAGTCAAGAATAAGCTACCGGGAGGACAACCCGATCAAGAATAAAAGCTACCGGGAGGGCAACTCGGAAAAATTTCCGAATTCCAAGTAAGTTGGTCATAGATTTTGCTACACAAGACATTTTATTAACTCTATGTGGTTGAACAAGTTTTTAGAGAACCTTTTATTTACTCGGTCATTATATTTGAATTTATCTATCTTAAACCAATGACATGAGCCATCCCATGTTTTATTTGCCTCTTTTGGAGAAACTAGAACCAAAAATTCAGATCCTATTTGAGCCTTCCACCCTCTCCATGATGGTAGGGTCAATTTTGTTTTGCATGTTAAAAACACACGAGTAGAACCTCGCTATGTTCCTTAATGTTTGTAAATCTTTTGACGCATGCTAGGACTCGCGTGAACCTAAGGAATTCAATTTTTGGTTTGATTTCACTTAACATCTACCGGTTTCTCTAGAGCTAGAGTTTTTCCAAGACCCATTGTTTTTATTTATTAAAAAATCTCTCCCTCATGTTTGGCCAAATTTAGAACCTAAACCCATACCCCACGGTCAAGCCGAAGGAGCTTGCTATCAATTAATGAAAGCAAACAATCCCGGTGCAACCAAAATAAAGGTAGTCAGAAAGTTTTCGACTTACAAATTGTTTTTGATGTTTAAAAACTCCTCTAATAATATATTTGGACTCATTGCTAGCTCTGAGTTAATTTTTAATTTATGAAAATTGGAGGAATGATTAACATCTAAATATGATCAAGGGAAGGATTTGAGGTTTGTTTAACACCTTGTGCTCGATGATGCATCATGGGAAGGCTTTATCATCAAAACATCTTGGGCACATGTAAAGGACAAGCATGGGGGAGGGCAACATGACTTTGTTTTGCAGGAAATAATTGAAAACACATGATCCATGGAGGACAAGAAGTGACACAAGGTTAAGGAGGGAGGCATTGATCTCATCATTCAAAACAAAGGAGTGGTCGAGGGAGTTTGGCCGATGGATTCTTGTGGAGCATGAGGACACAAGGACATAATGCAACAAGGAGCAAGTGGGAGAAGAGCCGAGGCAAACGGGGTAGCAGGGACCCCAGGCCGGCCGGCCTGGTCCGGTCGGTCTGGCCCCTTTATTTGGCCCCCGGTGTCCATCTTCCTCTGAAACCCCCGGGAGAGTTGTTTGTGGATTTGTGCAACAAGGCACGATGAAAAAGGCCATGAACATCATCCCTGGAAGAAGAATATCATCATCGTCGAAGGTGCCATCTAGCTCTTCATGGAGGTACTCTATTTCCGAGTCCCCGCGAAGCATGGAGGAGGACGTGGCACCATCGAGGAGCGACACGCTGCACTTTGGAGGTATGAGGAGTACATGAAGGTTGTCCATGTGGGACAAACCGCAAGGGTACACGGAGGAGCCACCCGTTCGACCTCGACACTTAATCGTTCATCCGCTCCGCCACCATATACTCCGAGGCACTCCAAGCAAGTTTTAATCATAAAGACGAAGGATCAACCATTGAAGGAAGAGTGAAGGAAGGAAGAAGAAATAATGCTTCCAATTCAGTTTGATTTTTCCTTCTCCTTTTCTTTATTTTTCATTTATGTGCAAATTTGTGAGTGTGTAGCATCTTCATTTTTTATTTATTTTCAGCATGTGTGTGATAGTAGTAGTTTTTGTTTTCCATCACCATGAATAAATTTCACCATCATTTTATGATATTTAATATGGATGGAAAATTGTGCCAAGTTGATATATGATGATTGTTGCCTATAAATATCTTTGTACTTGTTTTATGCATGATTAAGCTAATGCTCTCTTAATATACAAATCTGAAATTAATTTTAATGCTAGCTTAATCCTTTGAGGAGGTTATGATAAAGATAAGACCCATAGTTTTCTTTTCATGCTCTCAATTTTGGATGGGTTAAAGATGATTTATTTTTGTTCTTAAAAGTAATGCTAACCTTGTCATTAATACCTCTTGCATATTGCTCTACCTATCTAAAGCCATATATATATTTGTGTGCAAAAACATAGTATACAAGATTTATTTTTGGGTGAGTTAATTCAGGGCTTGATTTCTCTGGCCCGAGACTAAGAAGCTGGTCATTCCGTTTTTGCGTATCTATCTTTTTGCTAGCCTTTCTATCCGTGCATTGTGTATCTCCACATCAGACATTTCACAAACCTCGCTGGATATCCACCCTTAAAACCAAAAATATCATCTTTGTGTTTACCTCCTTGACCACAACCTATCATTTGAGTATGGATGAATAATTCGAGGAAGATCACAAGAATGATGGTGCCAAGGATTGAAGTATAATTTTGGGAGACCTCCAAGATGACATGAAAGTTGCGTGAAGGATCTCTAGAAGGTTTCAAGTGTTTCTTTCCAAGAAAACATAGAACTTTTAGTACCTACCTTGGCATAAAAAAATTTCCACCTCTTTGCCCGAGGACGTGCAATCGTCTAAGCATGGGGGGGGGGAGTTGCCAAGGAGGTAGGTACAATGTAATCTAGAGTTCAAGGGGAGTATTAAAAAAATGAAAGAAAAAAAGAGAAAAAAAGGGGTATGAAAAAAAGAAAAAGGATGAAAGAAAGAAAGAAAAAAGGAGAGAAGAAAAAAATGTGTAAAAAGGAAGAGCAAAAAATATATATATATATAATAAAGCTCCCCGGCTCTCTAGATGCATTAGAAGCTTCATGAGGATTCAAGATCAAGACCCATACTCATCTTTCCAACCATGTGTAATCCGATAACGAGGACTTTGTTTGTGCCTCGGGATCACTCTTTGCCATTTGCACATGTCCACTTATCTCAAAAAGTGTGTGTTCATCTCTCTCCCCTCCTTGTAACATTATTTTTCCAATGACCTTTTTGACGAGTCTCGGTAAGACCATGAGAAGCTTGTCTTGTTTTGATAATATCTCGATTATAATATCTTGGTAGGACTAAACTTTTCCCAAAGCTCCAAATAAAGCCTACCACTTATATATATTTTTGAGAGGGGAAAGGAGTAGAACAAATAGGCTTGAGAGACAAGATGAAATGAGAGTTCATGAGCAAGATGCAAGATGGTTTAAATTTTTGAACTTGGTTTAGCTATTTTCTTCATCTCATTCTTTATTTCAAAATTTCTAAGATCCATTTGAAATTTGGGAGCATGATTAATTACTTGTGGGAAGAGCTTAATTGATATCCACCCTCCGTAGGGATGAAGGCTAGTACACTATGGAACTTTAACAAATTAAATTTTTGAGAGCATTATGTTTTCTCGTGTATGATCAAGTGCAGGGTTTAAATAATGAAAGGCAACACTGATATCCATCGAAGGCTTACTCGAGGACGAGCAAGGTTTAAGCATGGGGGAGATGTTGACGGTGAATTTCCGTCAACCTAGCCATGAGTTTACCTTCGGTGTTGGTATTGATTTGATATCCTAACTAACGATCTTAACCCTCATGATATGTCATGTTCGCACTCGCATGTGGTATTTGGAGTTTATTGTTTACGTAGGATTTTAACGCTAAAAGGGAGACTTCCCGGGAAAGTTCATCAAGCACTTTATGAGAAGATCATGAAGCCCGGCACAAGTCAAGACACGAAGTGAACATGACTCCAAGTGGCCCAAGGGCCGAAGTGTGAAGCCGTGAAACTCCGAGGACCTAGACAGAAAATGCTGAAGCTTGCGCGACAAGGAGCCCTATCCAAACCGCGGAAAAACTGACGCCAAGGGCCCACATCGAAAAGACACGAGAAGCAACCGGGAGGAAGCCGGGGCCGAACTGGGCCGAAACGGGCCCAGGCCGGTCGGCCCAGGCCGGCCGGCCCAGCCCATTTCGGGCCCGGTTCGGCACCCCCTTTGACCTAGACGCCATTCGGACTATTTATAGCCCCCTCGCCAAGAGCCAGGCATCAATTCATTCGTCATCCGCCGCCGAGGAGCAGAGAAGCTTGAGGGACACCATCTCGGAGAGGAGGGTCGTGCTAGTTGTCTAGGGTTTCCCTAGCCGACGTGGGAACCTTGCATGGAAGACCACGTCAGAGCTCTGGAGCAAGGATCAAGATCGAGGTAGGATCCCGGTGGTGATCTTGTTCATGTAATCATTCATGGTGAAGTTTTATAGTGAATCCGATTTCTAGCGATCAAGTGCCT
The DNA here is from genome assembly GCA_036936925.1 of Cenchrus fungigraminus. Lineage (NCBI taxonomy): Eukaryota > Viridiplantae > Streptophyta > Magnoliopsida > Poales > Poaceae > Cenchrus > Cenchrus fungigraminus. Next base: position 30,830,894 of record CM072778.1, on the reverse strand, counting down.
TCTCGATGATTTTGTTCTCCCTTGGTTTTGCTTCTTCCTCAATCTATACTTAAGATAGATTGCATAGGGTGCTCTTGTAGCCGTGGTGGCTAGAGGTGCATACCGGACCGACCAAGTGTTTTCAACTTGTTCTTCTCGAACTCGCCCTAGGCTAACCCGCACGAATAGGAGTGCGTTGTGACAGAACGGTGGCTCCAAAAGGCGGGCGTCTTCGGAATCGGATCGGAGGCCACAGTTTAAAGATGCTTTTTATGAGATTCGCTTTTCTATCTTCATCTATCTTGTTTGGAGCTACAACATAAGCATGATCTAGACTCTCTAGATCGGTTATCTCTATGCTTTCTCTTGCTACCTCTTGAGTTTAGTAGATTAGATTAGATTAGATGTGTTTTCTTGATGATCTCTTAGATTAGATGCAACTTGATTCTTCAAAAGGAGTTTTGCCTTACTAGATTGAATCCTTGCGTTGCACATTGTTCCACGGATTCGATACCTTGGGTTCTCACACTTAAGGGAAGAAGGGTCCCTTGACTACGACGGGGGATTTGTCCGCTAGCAAATCCAAACGAACTTTGATACGACAATCAACCGTCAACATCCCCTTCGCCTGGTAAGTAATTTATGCATTTGTTAATTTGTGTTCTTGAGTTCATAGCCCATAAGTTTCAGAAACAACCTAGAAAAATTTGAGTTCCATGGTGTTGTAGGATCTTGTCATGTAATCGCTGAATCTTTGTAGGTTTAGCTAAAGTAGCCTCACGTTCACACCTTAATAAATTAGTTTAGCTTCACCTTGATAGGCGGTTGCATGATCAAATATCCATAAACCCTATGGTCTAATATCCATCCAAACTTGTGCACCTCACTCACCACCCTCCAACAATAATAATAAAGAAAATTCACCATAATTTCCATCACTCCATATACTTCTCTTGTGTGTTTTTCCCACTGGTAAGAAACCCCTGGTGCACTCGTTGTGAGTTAGTGCAACAACAATATGGAAGAGAGCTACCAATATCTTCCCCAAGAAGACACGATCATCGAAGGCACCATCATCGAGCTCTTCGAGGAGGCACTCCGTCTCCGAGTCTCCCCGAAGCATGGAGGAAGATGTGGCACCACCGAGGAGCAACACGCTGCCCCTCGGTGGCTTGAGGAGTACACGAAGCTTGTTCGTGCGGCACACCGAACCGCGAGGACACACAAAGGAGCCACTCGTTCCACCACGACGCTCAACTCATTCATCCTCTCCACCACCATACACTCTGAGGCGTCCCAATGGATTCATCATAAAGACGGAGGAGGAGGAGGAGGATAGGCTTGTTTGTCTTGAGAAGAGGCTCGAGCCAAATGTTGATTTCGATGATGCCCTCCAAGTGTTGGATTCTACTCGGATATCAAATCTTGAGCAACCTTGGATGGGTGCGATTCTTATGGAGTTGGTGTGAATACTCACAAGGAGGTTGGAAGTTCTTATGACATTAGCACCGGTCATTAATGAAGGAGTGTCGTGCCTCTCATTCCACCTTGAAGATGAAGAGCAACTAGTTCCTTATGGATATATTGGAGAACTACTCGATTACAAGAAGGAAGCCCGGAGCAAGTTGATATCCAAGAAAAATGTTAGAAGGATTTTTGGGGAATGATTTCAAGAGAAGATTACAAGGAACCCAAAATTTCTCCTTGTCGGGATTTCTTTGGGATCAAGTACATGAAGCAAGGAAAGTGGAGAGGAGAGGAGAAGGTACAAGTTGACAAAGGTTAATATTCCTCTTCCCAACGAGAGGTTGAGATTATTTGAAGACAAATTTGGTTAGAAGAAGGATTTCTTATACCGGCAAAAAAAGATCGAAAGGGATCATCCTCCGTAGCCCAACACGAAGGAGGGGCTGCGCATGAAGCTAATAAACAACCATATGAAGGAAGTATGTCAAATGCAAGCATGGGGGAGTGGGGCAGCCACGCCACCACATCCTCCACCATACATGTTCCTCACGAAGTTTTCATGGCGCTCCATCCAACAAATGCAAGAAGAAGGGACCGCAAACATTGCCTATCAAATTGGTCACCTTCACCGTTGGAGCAATTTAGAGGAGGACCGTCACAATCATAATACAAGCAAGGATACAACACGCCGGACCATCAATATCAACCACCGGAAAATAAAGAAAGAAGGAGGAAGAAAAGAAAATAATAATGCTTTCAAATTCGGTTTGATTTTCTTTTTCCTTTTCTTTATTTTCAGCTTTCGTGCAAGTTTATATATGTGTAGCATTTTCTATTTTTATTTATTTTCAGCATGTGTGATAATAGTAGAGTTAGTTTAAGATCACCATGAATAAAGTTTCCCACCTTGATCAACCTTTGGTAAAAATATTAAGTTGATGCCATGATAATATATGATGAAAAGTTGCCACTTTGCTCAACTTTTGTACTTGTTTTATGCATGATTAAGCTAATGCTCTCTTTAATATGAATCTGAAATTAATTAAATACTAGCTTAATCTTTTGTGGAGGTTATGATAAAAATAAGACCCATAGTGTTATTTTCATGCTCTCAATTTTGGATGAGTTAAAGATGATTTGTTCTTAAAAATATATATGCTAACCTTGTCATTAATGCTACTTGCATTTTGCTCTACCTATCCAAAGCCATATATATATATATTGAGTGCATAAACCTTAGTATGCAAGAATTATTTTTGGGTGAGTTATTTCAGGCCATGATTTCTCTGGCCCGAGACTAAGAAGCTGGTCATTCCGTTTTTGCGTATCTATCTTTTTGCTAGCCTTTCTATCCGTGCATTGTGTATCCCCACATCGGAGATTTCACAAACCTCGCCGGATATCCACCCTTAAAACCAAAAATATCATCTTTTGTGTTTACCTCCTTGACCACAACCTATCATTGAGTATGGATCGTCAATTCAAGGAAGATCGCAAGATGGTGCCAAGGTTGAAGATTTCAAGTATCTCTCCAAAGGAAAAATATTTCTAGTACCTACCTTATCTCTATCACCTCTTTGCCCGAGGACGAGCAAACGTCTAAGCATGAGGGAGGAGGTAGGTACAATGCAATTTAGAGTTTATGGGGAGCAAATAAAAAAATTGATGAAAGAAGAAAAAAAATGAGTATAAAGAAAAAAATAAAAAAAGTGATAAAGAAAAATATGTATGAGAAAAGAAAAAAATATGAGTTTATAAAAATAAAATAAAGTGAACTCCCCGGTTCTCTAAAGTGCATTAGGAATCTCAAAAGTTTCAAGATTTAAGATCCAAACTCATCTTTCCAACATGTGCAATCCGATAACGAGGACTTCCTTTGTGCCTCGGGATCACTCTTTGCCAGTTGCACATGTCCACCTATCTCCAAGTGTGTGTATTTTTCTCTCCCCCTCCTTGATATAACATTATTTTCCAATGACCTTTTTGAAGAGTCTCGGTAAGACCATGAGAAGCTTGTCTTGTTTTGACAACATCTCATTTATAATATCTTGGTAGGACTAAACTTTCCCAAACAGCTCCACATAAAGCCTTCCACTATATATATTGAGAGGGGAAAGGAGTAGAATGAATAGGTTTTGAGAGACAAGATGAGATGAGAGTACATGAGCAAGATGCAAGGAAGTTTATTTTTGAACTTGTTTTAGCTCTTTTTCTTCATCTCGCTCTTAATTTCAAAATTTCTAAGATTCATTTGAAATTTGGGAGCATGAGGTAATTACTTGTGGGAAGTGCTTAAATTAATATCTACCCTCCATAAGGATGAAGGCTAGTACATTATGGAACTTTAATTATTAAATCCTTGAGAGCACTATGTTTTCTCGTGTATGATCAAGTGCATGGTATAAGCAATAAAAGGCAACACTGATATTCATTAAAGGCTTACTCGAGGACGAGCAAGGTTTAAGCATGGGGGAGATGTTGACGGTGAATTTCCGTCAACCTAGCCATGAGTTTACCTTTAATGTTGGCATTGATTTATTACTCTAACCACTGGAACTAACCCCCCGTATATAACAAGTTCACTCTTGCATGTCGATTTTGGAGTTTATTGTTTACGCAGGAAATCTACGCTAAAGAGGAGACTTTCGTGATAAGTTCATCAAGCACTTTGGAAGAAGATCATGAAGCCCGACAAGAGTCAAGAAACGCGATAAACATGACTCCAAATGACCTGAGGACCGAAGCGTCAACGTGCAAATCTTCAGGGACTCAACTAGAAAACAGCGAAGCTTGGATGGCAAGCATTCAAGCCTTAACCGCGAAGGAAACAACGTCAAAGGCCCACATGCAAGTGCACACAAATAGGGAATCACGCGAGAAGCAACCGGGAGGAAGCCGGGGCCGAACTGGGCCGAAATGGGCCCAGGCCGGTCGGCCCAGGCGGGTCGGCCCAGGCCGGCCGGCCCAGCCCATTCCAGGCCCGGTTCGGCACCCCCTTTGACCTAGCCGCCATTCGGACTATTTATAGCCCCCTCGCCAAGAGTCACGCAGAAATTCATTCGTCATCCTCCGCCGAGGAGCAGAGAAGAGAAGGACACCATTTCGGAGAGGAGAGGGTCGAGATGGTTGACTAGGGTTCCCCTAGCCGGTGTGGGAACCTTGCATGGAAGACCACGTCGGAGTTCCAGGAGCTAGGATCAAGATCAAGGTAGGATCCCAGTGGTGATCTTGTCCATGTATTACTTCTATGTTGAATTAGTAGATTGAATCCAATTATTAGCATCAAGTGCTTTCGTTGTGATTTTGTCTTCGTTTGAGTGTTTTCCTCCCCGATCTATCCCACGGGTAGATTGCATAGGATGTTCTTGTAGCCATGGTGGCTAGAGGTGCATACCCGATCTACCAAACGTTTTCATCTTGTTCTCCTTGAACCCGTCGAGTAGTACCAACCCGTAAGATTATCCCCCGTAGTGACAGTACGGTAAAGGAGAAAAACGGGAGTCCTCGGAGTCAGAACGAGAGCCATGCTTTCAATGAGATTCGTTTTGCTACATTCTTCTTTACTTTGGAACTTCAACAAAAGACCCGATCCAATCTCTAGATTGGTTCTCCCCTCTCTTTCTCTTGCTACCTCCGGTGTGCGGTAGACTAGATGAGTTATGATGATGATCTAGTAGATTAGATGCAAAAAATAACCTCTTGAGATCAAAGCTTTTCCGCTTATTAGATTGGATCTTGCGTTACACATTGTTCCACGGATTCGATACCTTGGGTTCACACTTAAGGGAAAAAGGGTCCCTTGGCTACGACGGAGGACTTGTCCGCTTGCAAGTCCAAACGAACTTTGATACGACAATCAACTGTCAACAAATTCCGACACGCTCATCGCCGACCTTGAAGAGACTTTCGCGTCCCTGCGCGAGTACCAATGGAAGCTCAATCCCAACAAGTGCGTCTTCGGCGTACCATCTGGGAAACTACTCGGCTTCATCATCAGCCATCGCGGCATCGAAGCCAACCCCGAGAAGATCTCCGCCATCACCAACATGAAAGCTCCAACCTGTATCAAGGATGTCCAGAAGCTGACCGGGTGCATGGCGGCCTTGAACAGATTCATCTCGAAGCTTGGAGAACGAGGACTACCCTTCTTCAAGCTACTCAAGCACCAAGAGAAGTTCGTGTGGACTGTGGAGGCTGATCAAGCTCTGGCGCAGCTTAAAGACTTCCCGTCGAAGCCACCGGTCCTCACGGCCCCTCGCAAAAAGGAGCAACTGCTGCTCTACCTCGCTGCGACTACTCATGTGGTCAGTACTGCCATCATTGTCGAGCGGCATGAAGAAGGCCACGCCTACCCAGTCCAGCGACCAGTCTACTTCGTCAGCGAGGTTCTGTCAGAGTCCAAGGCATGGTACCAGCCGGTCCAGAAGCTACTCTACGTAGTACTCATCACCTCGCGGAAGCTACGACACTACTTCCAGGAGTACTCGATCGTCGTCATCACCGACTACCCGCTCAGTGACATACTTCGCAACCAAGATGCTACTGGAAGAATATCCAAGTGGGCGGTCGAACTTGGCGCCCTCAACATCGACTTCAAGCCACGTACCGCTATCAAGTCTCAAGCACTAGTCGACTTCATGGTAGAGTGGCGGGAGAATCAGCTACCAACCCCGACAGAGCGATCAGAGCATTGGGTGATGTACTTCGACGGCTCACTCAAGCTCGAAGGCGCAGGGGCGGGAGTACTCTTGATTTCTCCAAAGGGTGAACAACTCAAGTACGTCCTGCAGATCTTCTGAAAGGTCTCAAACAACGAAGCCGAGTACGAAGCCCTACTACACGGGCTCCGCCTCGCAATCTCATTGGGCATCAAGTGGCTACTAGTCTACGGCGACTCCGCAGTGGTCATCAACCAAGTCAACAAGTCTTGGGATCGCAACAAGGAGAACATGGACGCCAACTGTCTGGAAGTCCGCAAGCTCGAGAACAAGTTCTATGGTCTCGAGTTCCACCACGTCGTCCGCGACAACAACGTTGCAGCGGACGTCCTGTCGAAGCTTGGTTCTACTTGCGCACAAGTACCCGTCGGAGTCTTCGTCCACGAGCTTCACGCGCCATCCATCCCGGAGCCGGCGCCAACGACCACTGACCCTGTGCCACCACAGCCCAGTCAGGAGGTCATGATGATCGATGTGGACTGGAGACAACCCTTCATCGACTACATCCGCGAGCAGAAGGTTCCCTCCGACAAGAACAAGGCCGAACAACTCGTACGCCGAGCCAAGACCTACGTACTAGTCGGAGACAAGCTCTACAGGCGAGGTGCCATTTCTGGAGTACTCATGAAGTGCATACCTCGGGATGAAGGCAAGGACATCATGGAGGAGATCCACAAGGGCGTCTGCGGCAACCACGCGTCTTCCCGCACGCTGGTGAGCAAGGCTTTCCGACGAGCTTTCTACTGGCCCACAGCTCTGGCTGACGCTGAAGAACTCGTCAGAAAGTGCCAAGGATGTCAATTCTTCGCCAAGCAGCAACACATCCCGGCCTACAAGCTAGTCACCATACCACCGACCTGGCCCTTCGCCTGCTGGGGGCTCGACATGATTGGGCCTCTGCCAACTGTGCCAGGAGGATTCAACAGAGTCTTGGTGGCCATCGACAAGTTCACCAAGTGGATCGAGGTCAAGCCGGTTACCTGCCCAAAGGCCGACGGAGTACTCGACTTCTTGGATGAACTCGTGCATCGCTACGGGCTACCCCATCGCATCATCACAGACTTGGGTTCCAACTTCAACAACCATCAGTTCTGGGAATACTGCGAGAACAGCGGGATCGACGTCCGGTACGTCTCAGTCGCCCACCCGCGCGCCAATGGCCAAGTTGAGCGCGCCAACAGGATGGTACTCGACGCCCTCAAGAAGCGATTGCACGACGCAGCTAACACCAAAGGAGGCAAGTGGATCAAGGAACTACCCAATGCACTCTGGGGGCTTCGTACTCAACCTACCAAGCCAACAGGGCAGTCACCCTACTTCCTGGTCTACGGCTCCGAAGCTATTCTACCCGCCGACGTGATGTGGGAATCTCCGGCGGTAGAACAATACGACGAAGGCATCTCAGAAGACAGCAGACGGGTCGACATCGATAGCCTCGAAGAAGCCCGCTGCGCTGCCCTCGTCCAGTCAGTAAGGTACCTAGAGGGTATCCAACGCTACCATGATCACAACATCAAGGAACGCTCCTTCAACGTCGGCGATCTAGTCCTCCGTCGCATCCAGAACACGGACGGACTACACAAGCTCAGCTCGCCATGGGAAGGCCCCTTCTCAGTCTCCAAGGTGACCGGACCAGGCTCATATCGCCTCCAAACACTTGAAGGCGACAACATCAGCAACTCGTGGAACGTCGACCAGCTGTGTCGTTTCTACGCGTAGTCACTCGACTACTCATCTACGGGTCCAAGTCTATACAGCTACTCACAGACTCTTCGCTGTAAGCGGCCTCTCGGTCCTAGCACTAGTCTCCGGACTACTCCTCTCCAAGATCCAGCGTCAACGGCTACTAACGGATTTTGGGCTGCTCAGAGCAGAAGGACTCTGGCGGCGGTCTACAGACCATGTACTCCAGATCCAGCCTATACGGCTACTAACGGATCTCCAGCTGTAAGTGGCTCAAGGGCCCTAGCAAACACTTAGCCGTAGGCGGCCTACGGGTCCTGGCGACTACTCATCTGTAAACGGCCCTGGCCATCCAGATGTACTTTTTCATCAGTAATAAAGTTCGATTCTACTCAACTCATTTACTATGCCTTCTACCTAGGCAAACTCTACCGAGTACTACTACTCACGACTTCTCCCACGGCTTGGTACTCTGCACACTTCGCTGCAAGTGGCGGTCATGAGTACTTATCACATATACAAGACGTGGACAACTTTCATTGATAATTCAAACAAGTTCCTGACTACTTAGTTTGTTTTACATCAACTACTCTAAGCTACCTCTACAGGTACATCTATTGGAGATTAAGCTTCTCCGCCACCTGTTCAGCAATGGGCGCCATCTCCTCGAGGAGAGCCTTGTACTGCTCATCGCTGCAGTTTGTTCTTCTGGCACAATGACTTGTTCTTCCGGATCAAGTCGTCCCTCTTCGTCTGCATCTCCTGTACCTCGTTATGGTACTGGGCGAAGGCGCCATCGAGCTTGGATTGGAGCAACGCAGAGTGCTTCTTCGACTTCTCTAGCTCCTTCTCTAGAGCCTCGGCGCGGAGGACAGTGTCACCATATCCCTTCAGAAGATCGGTCTTCTGACGGGATCTTTCCACTAATCCCTGCGCAAAACATAGAAGCCGGTCAGTACTCAACACACAGAAAGGCAAGTGGACTCAGGGTACTTGCAGCGTACCTTGATCTAGTTCTCCGTCCGGCGCCATGACTCCATGCTCAGCGACACGAAAGCCGGGTCAATGAGATCATCGTCCAGCAACTCAAGACCCCCGCGGCTTGACAATCCTGTCTCTGGCATGGCCACCGAGTGGAGCGGTGTAGCATCTTCTTTCATCGCCTCACGGATAATGACTTGAGTACTTGCCTCAGGTTGCGGCTCAATCCGCGCCTCTGCGCTCGCCTCGGGGGCTACCGTAGTACCCGACCCTGGGGCTGTTGCTGTCGCCGCTTCAACAGCCGGTTTTATGGCTCCTGTCGCCACAGTAGCCGTCTCCATGGCTACCGCCTCAGGGATCATGGCTCCCTCGGCTTGTGCTCCTGTCAGAATCAGTACAAGAAGTCAAGTCAACGACTACGACTACTCTACATGATGACTACTCGTGGTGGCAGGAAGCATACCTTCAACCTGGGTCGCCTCTTCAAGTATTGGCTCCACCGCGGCATCAACTTGTGGTGGCGGCGTGGGTTCGCGCGCTTCCACCGAGCGGTCTTCTCCATCGGCTGGAGTGCTGGTTTCCCCACCATCCCACGACAAGTCCGTGGATTTCCTGCACCATGAAGTATCGAGTCACACAACACACGTTTGACGACTACATGGCTACTCGAGAGTTCAGAGAACTTACAGAGTTAACCGCACCACGGTCACGGTTGGAGCGCCTAGTATACTGGCAATATCGACAATGCCAGCCTGGCAATATCCTCTGGCTGTTCTACTGTCGCAGCCGGAGGAGGGCCCTGTCCTTCTTCCACCGACGCTCGCGACTCCACAGCGCCGGTCTCCTGTTGTGCCTCTACTGGCACGGCTTCTTCAGTAGCTGGAGGCGGGCTGATGCTCCTCTCACCCGCCACCCCCACAGTCTCCCAGACATCTTCATCACCGTGATCAATGGGGTCCGACGGGGGGATGTCCTGCAACAACACGAGTTATACAGTCAGCCACAGACTACTCACTGGCGGTACTCGACTACTCAGGTCACGGTACTCACCTCTTGGCTGGTGGCTTCAGAGATTTTTCAACTTTTTCACGGCATGTTTCCGCGCCACATTGCGCGGCTTCCTGGGCGGCGGCGGCAGGCTAGCCTCTAGGCTAGATGGCTTCTCAATGACGGGAATATTAGGCATCCCAGCCCGGCTGAACCTTGACCGGAGCTGGAACCGCTACTGCAGCGTCTCTTCATCCTCGTCATCAGAGCTGTCTTCGATGACGACGGCATCGTCACCTTCACCGACTTCGCAGCGCTCCTTCGCTTTGGTTTCTCCCTTCCCCTACGCTTGTCCCTCAAGTCGCGGAGGGGAGGGTGGGACAGAGACGTACTTCACCACATCGTCCTACAACGAACAGCAAGCATGAGTGTGACTACTTCAAGCAACTCAGTACTTGGGGGCTTCTGTCACGACTACTGACCTGGTTTGGTGGCCGCGCCGCGGAGTACTCTGGTACCGGGCACGGCGTGTACGGGGGCATATCCTTGAAAATCTTGCCCAGCCTCTCAATAATGACGTCGTCCTCGACTTCGAAGCCAGGCATCTGTCGGTGTTTTAGACCAGCAACCTACCAAGGGGAGTACCCGAGGTAGATGAATGTGGCCTCACCGAGATCGGTAACTCGAAGGAGAGACACGTGGCACACAATTTAGACAGGTTCGGGCCGCGAGGTGCGTAATACCCTACGTCCTGTATGCCGCGTAGCTCTGGATTGATTGGGTGTGTTTACAAGATGATGCGGATGAAGAGATAGGGGTCCCTGCCTCGCCTTATATAGTTCGAGAGGTAGGGTTACAAGTCGGTTTGAGGGGAGAGTACTAGTCGGGTACGGCTAGGAGTCCTTTACATGGATCCGGACATGTGTAGCTTCCTATCCGAGTACTATCCCTCTGTAATCCTTGCGCCCCACTCCAGCAGGTGCCGTGCTGCCCAAGTTGAGTAGTCCCAGGGGCCCACCGAGTAGTCGGTCCTGGTACCCACCGGAGTAGTGGGCCCAGGGATGTCCATACGACAAGCCCCCGAGTACTTTGTAGTCGAGCAGGATGTCTTCGAGTAGTCTTGATGTCCTTGGCGAGTAGTCCTTGAGCGTCCTCGAGTTCCACAAGCCAAAAGTCCTCAAGAGTGCTTGAACCATCCTGAGGCTGGAAGGTACTCCAGCTGATCTTTGAGTAGTCTTGAAGTCTTCTCGAGTAGTCCCTAAGCGTCCCCGAGTGCTTCTCTCGAAGGTCTTCAATAATACTCGCGATGTCTTGATGAAGAAACCATATGGAAAATGCGATTCGGAGAATCGCATTCCATATGGAATGTAGCCCCCGAGCCTTAGGTCGAATCGTAGATTCAAGCTGAGGGTCAATCTGAAGTTCTGCCAATCTTATCCCGAAAAATCCGGAGAAAAAACCGAAGGACACGTGGCACGGAGCCCCCGAGCCTTGAGTCGAGTACTTCCTCTTGAATTAAAGGGTCATCTTGACTGTAGAATGTGTCCTGAGTGGGTCTTGAATCTGGTTGTATCCCACTGAGGTCATCTGAAGTAGTCGAGCCCCTGAGATGGAGAGCATCGAGTACTGGAAGTTGAAGAGTCACGCTGCTGCTGCTAGGTCACCCGTCTGGCGTCGTATCCGCTCGCTGAGAACCGAGCCACCAGGGCCGGTTATAAATAACCGGTGAGTCCCTTAGGGTTTTTTACTCCTAGCAGTTGCATTCCTCAGATTAGATCTGAATCGCCGCCTCCTCTGCTCCTCTGCTGCCGCCGCCGCCGTGCAAAGACTTAGATCCATTTGCTCGTGCTGCCGTAGTTCACCCGCCGCTGTAGCCCCGAGCGGATGCGAGTGAAGACACCTGTTACTTGGAGAATGAAGGGATCTCCAGCGAAGGGCAAGAAGACCGGTGCGTCGAAGAAAAGGAGCCGCGATGAAGAAACCGAGGATGTCGGCCAGTCGTCGACGTTGCCACCCTCGTCCCCTCGCCCCAATCCGGCAAAGGAGTGGAAGAAGGCGAAACTGAAGACCGAGGACCTCCTCGCCTTGGTCAACAGTGGGTTCCTTCGTGAGAAGGAGGTGGATCTATGGCGCACCGCCACCGGCGATCCGTACCCGATGGAGAAAAACCCGGACGAAATCCCAATGTTTGCCCGGTTCGTAGAGCGCGGATTGGTGCTCCCCACCAGTGATTTCTTCAAGGGTCTGCTCAGGTACTACGGCATGGAGTACCTTAACCTTAACCCCAACGGAATCTTCCATGTTTCTATCTTTGTACACTTCTGCGAGGCCTTTGTGGGGATCAAGCCCCACTGGATCTTGTTTCGGAAGTTCTTCTGGTTGAAGCCGCAACCGAGCACCAACGATACACGAGTAGTCGGGGGTGCCAGTATCCAGATGCGTGAAGATGCCGCCGACCAGTACCTGCCGTACAAGTTGATAGACTCCAACCAGGACTGGAAGGCCAAATGGTTCTACATCAGCAACCACCATCCTGAGCTGCCGAAGCCGAGCGGGTGTCAACCGAAGCACAAGCCGTGGTGGAAAACAGAGCCCACCATGCAAGAGGGTATTCAGCTACCCGAGTTGCTGAAGAAGATCAAGGCCTTGCGTGAAGCTGGTCTGAGGGCCGAACACGTGGCCTTCAGCTTCATGAAGAGGAGAGTGTAGCCACTGATGGCACGAGACACCCTCGGGTACCAGTACACCGGCGACAAGGATACGTCCCGGTTGCCTGGCTTCGAACTCGAGGACGACATCATCGTCGAGAGGCTGGGTAAGATCTTCAAGGACATGCCGCCGTACACTCCTTGTCCGGTTCCCGAGTACTCCGCAGCTCGACCGCCAAGCCAGGTCAGTAGTCATGACAGAAGCCCCCGAGTACTGATTAGCTTGATGTAGTCGTACTCACATGTGCTGTATATTGTAGGATGATGTGGCAAAATACATCTCTGTCCCATCCTCCCCTCCGCGTCTCGAAGGACAGGCGCAGGGGAAGGCGGAGCCCAAGGGGAAAGAGCACCGCGTAGTGGGTGAAGGTAGTGACGCCATTGTCATCGAGTACGGCTCTGACGACGATGAAGATGAGGAAACACTGTAGCAAAGATTCCAGCTGCGCTCCAGGTACAAGCGAGCTGGGATGCCAGACGTCCCAGTCATCATCGAGAAGCCGTCGAGTCTCGAGGCTAACCTGTCGGTGCCACCGAGGAGGCCTCGCAACGTGGCGCAGAAACGCGCCGTCAAGAAGCTGAAGATCTCCGAGACGACCAACCAAGAGGTAAACGCCGCGACTAGAGTAGTCGAGCACAGCTGATAGGTAGTCATGTGCTGAAGATTTGTCTTGTAATGTTGCAGGATATCCCCTCCCCGGACCCCGTAGACCAGAGCGACGAGGGGGTCCTGGATACCGTGGGAGCGGTAGCTGATAGGAGTATCAGCCTGCCTCCGTCAACCGAAGAAGTCGTGCCAGCAGCAGCACGGCAGGAGACCGGCGCTGCGGAGCCGCAGCCATCGGTTGAAGAAGGACGAAGCCCTCCGCCGGCTGCGGCTGTGGAGCAACTAGAGGAGGCATCTGTTGAGTCCGGAGCTGCCGCCGAGGCTGGCATAGTTGATATTGCCAGTATACTAGGTGCTCCGACCGTGACCGTGGTGCGGTCAACACTGTAAGTTCTTATGAACTTTCAAATAGTCGTGTAGTCGGTAGACTTGCATTGCTGACTTGGCTACATCATGATGCAGGAAATCCACGGACCTGTCGTGGGACGGTGAGGAGACCAGCACTCCAGCCGACGGAGAGGGCCGCTCGGCGGAGGAGCGCGAACCCACGCCGCCGCCACAGACTGAAGTCGCGGTGGAGTCGTCGTTGGAGGAAGCCACCTTGGTTGAAGGTATGTGTCCTGTCACCACTGATAGTCATTATGCATAGTAGTCGTAGCCGCTGAGATTGACTGCGTGTACTCATTGTACTAGGAGCACAAGCTGAGGGAGCCTCAATTCCTGAAGCCGTGGCCATGGTGATGGCTACTGTGGAGTCGGAGCCCACAGGACCGATGGCCGGGACGGCGGAAGAGACAGCCCCCGAGTTGGAGACTGCAATGGCCCCCGAGTCGGGTGCGGAAGTGCAGGACAATCCGCTCCACGGGACGAGCACGGACGTAGTCGTCCGCTCGCCCATCATAGAGGAAGCCGCGCCGATCCGTTCGGCGGCTATGGCAGAGGAGGCATCTTCGAGCCGCGAGGGTCTTGAGCTGCTGGAAGACAATCTTGTCGATCTGGCCGTTGTTGCTCTGAACATGGAGTCATGGCGGTGTACCCAGCAGAGGGTCAAGGTACGTTGCGAGTACCTCAAGTAGTCTTGTACGACGAAATACAAGTACCCGTTTGACTGTTCTGTCTACGCAGGATGTTATTGAAAGATCCCATGAGAAGTCTGAGCTGCTGAAGGGGTACGGCGACACAGTCCTTCGTGTCGAAGCCTTGGAGAAGGAGCTCGATAAGTCGAAGAAACATTCCGCCCTGCTCCAATCCAAGCTCGACGGTGCCTTCGCCCAATATCATAACGAAATGCAAGAGATGCAGGCGAAGAGGGACGACTTGATTCGGAAAAACAAGTCGCTGCGCCAGAAGAATAAAGGTATGCTTCCCGCTGAAGCCTTTGAGTACTTGTTAGGGTACCTTGGTGTAATCTGACAGTGTGATGAGTTGTCTGCAGAGCTTGAGGAGAGGGTCGACCAGCTGAAGGTGTCGGAGACGGACTTGAAGAACAACGTGTATCATGAGACCGACAAAAGAGAGGTACTTGAGTATGAGTACGCTCAGTTTCGCCATGAGTGTATCAAGTACATGGAGCTTCGTGAAGCCTTAGACTGTGACCTTGTCAATTGCTATAAATCTCTGCAGAAGCTCAATGAAGATTGCGAGAAGCTGCGGAGCCAGCTGAAGGAACTTGAGGAAGCCGCGCTACCCATTGCAAGGCTGTTGGTGCCGCGCCCGGGCGGGCCCAAGATTGCTCCACTGGTGGACCGGTTGAAGGAAGCCCCCGGGCGTCTGGCGACGTATGTCAAGCACTTGGCGAAGTCGATTCCGAACAAAGTCTTGGCATATATGAAGTCATATTTCCCCAAGGCTCCAGTGAACGTAGTCATCGGTGGACTTGCGGCGAACTGTACTGACGATCAGTACAAGGCCCTCCTGGAGGAGATGGCGCCCATTGCTGAACAAGTGGCGGAAAAGCTCAACCTTCAGTAGGAGTACCTGTAGGAGTAGCTTAAAGTAGTTGATGTAAAACAAACAGAGTTGTTAGTAACTTGTTTGGATTATCAATGGAAGTTGTCCACGATATATCTGTGAAATAAGTACTCGTAGCCGCCACTTGCAACGAAGTGTGCGGAGTACCAAACCGTGGTGGAGCTTGTGAGTAGTAGTACTCAGTAGGAGATGCCTGATTGGAAGGCACAGTAAAGAAGTTGAATGAAAATCAAACTTTATTGCTGATGAATAAGTACACCTGGATGGTCAGAGCTGTTTACAAGTGTAGTCGCCAGGACCCGGAGGCCGCCTACGGCTAAGTGGCGCTAGGACCCTTAGGCCGCTTACAGCTAGAGATCCGTTAGTAGTCGTATAGACTGGATCTAGAGTACATGGTCTTGCAGACCGCCGCTAGAGTCCTCAGTGCTCTAAGTAGCCCAAGATCCGTTAGTAGCCGTTGACGCTGGATCTTGGAGAAAAGTAGTCCGGAGACTAGTGCCAGGACCGAAAGGCCGCTGTAAGCGAGGAGTCCGTGAGTAGTCGTGTAGACCTAGACCCGTAGAGTAGTCGAGCGACTACGCGTAGAAGCGACACAGGTCGACGTTCCACGAGTTGTTGATGTTGTCGCCTTCAAGTGTTTGGAGGCGGTAGGAGCCTGGTTCGGTCACCTTAGAGATTGAAAAGGGACCTTCTCATGGTGAGCTGAGGTTGTGTAGTCCGTCCGTGTTCTGGATAGGACGGAGGACTAGATCGCCGATGTTGAAGGAGCGTTCCTTGACGTTGCGATCGTGGTAGCGTCGGATACCCTCGAGGTACCGTGCTGATTGGACGAGGGCGGCGCAGCGGGCTTCTTCGAGACCGTCGATGTCAACCTGTCTGCTGTCTTCTGAGATGCCTTCGTCATATTGTTCTACTGCCGGGGATTCCCACATCACGTCGGCAGGTAGAATAGCTTCGGAGCCGTAGACCAGGAAGTAGGGCGACTGCCCTGTCGGCTTGGTAGGCTGAGTACGAAGCCCCCAGAGTGCGTTGGGTAGTTCCTTGATCCACTTGCCTCCTTTGGTGTTAGCTGCGTCGTGCAAACGCTTCTTGAGGGCGTCGAGTACCATCCCGTTAGCGCGCTCAACTTGGCCGTTGGCGCGGGGGTGGGCGACTGAGACGTACCGGACGTCGATCCCGCTGTTCTCGCAGTACTCCCAGAACTGATGGTTGTTGAAGTTGGAACCCAAGTCTGTGATGATGCGATGGGGCAGCCCGTAGCGATGCACGAGTTCATCCAAGAAGTCGAGTACTCTGTCGGCCTTTGGGCAGGTGACCGGCTTGACTTCGATCCACTTGGTGAACTTGTCGATGGCCACCAAGACTCTGTTGAATCCTCCTGGCGCAGTTGGCAGAGGCCCAATCATGTCGAGCCCCCAGCAGGCAAAGGGCCAGGTTGGTGGTATGGTGACTAGCTTGTAGACCGGGACGTGTTACTGCTTGGCGAAGAATTGACATCCTTGGCACTTTCTGACGAGTTCTTCAGCGTTGGCCAGAGCTGTGGGCCAGTAGAAAGCTCGTCGGAAAGCCTTGCTCACCAGCGTTCGAGAAGACGCATGGTTGCCGCAGACGCCTTTGTGGATCTCCTCCAAGATATCCTTGCCTTCTTCTCGAGGTATGCACTTCATGAGTACTCCAGAAGTGGCACCTCGCCTGTAGAGCTTGTCTCCGACTAGCACGTAGGCCTTTGTTCAGCGGACGAGTTGTTCGGCCAAGTTCTTATCGGATGAGATCTTCTGCTCACGGATGTAGTCGATGAAGGGTCGTCTCCAGTCCACGTCAACCATCAAGACCTCCTGACCGGACTGTGGTGGTACAGGGTCAGTGGTCGTTGGTGCCGGCTCCGAGATAGATGGCGTGTGAAGCTCGTGGACGAAGACTCTAGCAGGTACTTGCACGTGAGTAGAACCAAGCTTCGACAGGACGTCCGCGGCAACATTATTGTCGCGGATGATGTGGTGAAACTCGAGACCGTAGAACTTGTTCTCGAGCTTGCGGACTTCCAGATAGTAGGCGTCCATGTTCTCCTTGTTGCGATCCCAAGACTTGTTGACTTGGTTGATGACCACTGCGGAGTCGCCGTAGACTAGTAGCCGCTTGATGCCCAAAGAGATTGTGAGGCGGAGCCCGTGAAGTAGGGCTTCGTACTCGGCTTCGTTGTTTGAGACCTTCCAGAAGATCTGCAGGACGTACTTGAGTTGTTCACCCTTTGGAGAGATCAGTAGTACTCCTGCACCTGCGCCTTCGAGCTTGAGTGATCCGTCAAAGTACATCACCCAGTGTTCTGGCCGCTCAGTTGGAGTTGGTAACTGATTCTCCCGCCACTCTGCCATGAAGTCGACTAGTGCCTGGGACTTGATAGCAATACGTGGCTTGAAGTCGATGTTGAGGGCGCCGAGTTCGACCGCCCACTTGGAGATTCTTCCAGTAGCATCCTGGTTGCGGAGTATGTCACCGAGCGGGTAGTCGGTGATAACAACAATCGAGTACTCCTGGAAGTAGTGTCGTAGCTTCCGCGAGGTGATGAGCACTACGTAGAGTAGCTTCTAGACCGGCTGGTACCGTGCCTTAGACTCTGAGAGAACCTCGCTGACGAAGTAGACTGGTCGCTGGACTGGGTAGGCGTGGCCTTCTTCCTGCCGCTCGACGACGATGGCAGTACTGACCACATGAGTAGTCGCAGCGAGGTGGAGCAGTAGCTACTCCTTTTTGCGAGGAGCCGTGAGGACCGGTGGCTTAGACAGGAAGTCTTTGAGCTGCGCCAGAGCTTGATCAGCCTCCGCGGTCCACGCGAACTTCTCTTGGTGCTTGAGTAGTTTGAAGAAGGGTAGTCCCCGTTCTCCAAGCTTCGAGATAAATCTGTTCAGGGCCGCCATGCACCCGGTCAGCTTCTGGACATCCTTGATGCAGGTTGGAGCTTTCGTGTTGGTGATGGCGGAGATCTTCTCGGGGTTGGCTTCGATGCCACGATGGCTGATGATGAAGCTGAGTAGTTTCCCAGATGGTACGCCGAAGACGCACTTGTTGGGATTGAGCTTCCATTGGTACTCTCACAGGGATGCAAAAGTCTCTTCAAGATCGGTGATGAGCGTATCAGAGTTTCTAGTCTTGACGACCACGTCATCCACGTAAGCTTCGACGTTCTTGTTGAGCTCCTTCTTGAAGCAGGCCTGGATAGCTCGTTGGTAGGTGGCGCCGGCGTTCTTCAACCCGAACGACATTGTCGTGTAGCAGTAGGCGCCGAACGAGGTGATGAACGCGGTCTTCTCCTGGTCTTCTTCCTTGATAGCGATCTGGTGGTACCCGGAGTAGCAGTCGAGGAAGCAGAGCAGGTCACAGCCCGCCGTGGAGTCGATGACTTGATCAATCCACTGCAACCCGAAGGGGTCTTTGGGGCAGTGCTTGTTGAGGTCGGTGTAGTCGACGCACATCCTCCACTCGTTGGTATTCTTCTTGCGGACGAGGACGGGGTTGGTGAGCCACTCAGGATGGAAGACTTCACGGATGAAGCCCGCCGCGAGTAGTTTGGCGAGTTCTTTCTTGATGGCACCCGTCAGTCGTCGGTGAAACGGCGAAGGTGTTGTCGTTTGGGGGTAGCTTTAGGATCGACATTGAGTGAGTGCTCGATCAGCCTCCTGGGCACCCCTGGCATATCCGTTGGCTTCCATGCGAAGATGTCTCGGTTAGCCCGGAGGAAGCTGACAAGCGCGTCTTCCTATTTCGGGTCAAGACCCGCCCCGATCATGGTAGTCTTGCTGCTGTCGCCCGTCCCAAGGTCGATGGCCTTCACTTGGACTTCCTCTGATGGCTGAGGCTTGTTTGCGATGTCGGTCTTCTCGGGAATTTCGAGTTCGGTTGGGGCGAGCTTTTTGGACGCAGCAAAGATCTCCATCATTGCATTGGGTACTTGGTTGGTCGCTACGAGTTCCACAGCTTCGGTGTCGCAGTCGAACGAAATCTTCAAGTCCCCTTGCAATGTGAGTACTCCGGCAGGACTTGGCATCTTGAGTACCAAGTAGGTGTAGTGTGGTACCGCCATGAACTTGGTGATAGCTGGTCTGCCGAGGATGGCATGGTAGGAGGTTTCGAAGTCCGCAACCTCGAACTTGACGTACTCGGTGCGGTAGTTCTCCCTTGTCTCCCCGAAGGTAACTGGCAGGACCACTGAGCCCAGTGGAATAGCCGCGTTACCGGGGATAATGCCGTAGAAGGGTGACGCGCTCTTTGTGAGCATGTCGGTGATGTCGAGCTTCATCTTCTTCAAGGTCTTGGTGAAGAGGATGTTGAGTCCGCTCCTGCTGTCGATGAGGACCTTTTGAGTCTGGAGCCTGCGACTACAGGTTTCAGGATGAGTGGAAAACGTCCTGGCTCGGAGAAGCTTGTCCATTGGTCCGCGTGGGAGAAGGTAATGGGTACCTCCGACCGCTGGTTCAATGTTCAAGACTTCCCGTCGAGTGGCCTTCTGAGACCGTCTGGTGGGTAGTCCGCCGAAGAGGACATTCACCGTCTTGTCAGGTTCCTGGAAGTCGTCGTTGCCCTCGTCGACTTTCTTCTTGCCCTTTTTGTCGTGAGGAGGCCGTGGGTCGGGAGTATCCTTGAGTGCTCGCCGGAGCTGGTAGCACTGCTCGGTGGTGTGATTACCATTCAGATGCCATGGGCACTTCTCTTTGAGCAAGTCTCTGAAGCCGCCTGAGGTCTTTTTCGAGTTGTCCTTTGCAGGGCGCTGTATAGCCGCGACTGTGTTGTCTGGCTTGCGCTTGCGGTTGGAGCTCGAGTAGTTGTTATTGTGGTGACCCCCTTGATCTTTGTTGTTGTTGTTGTTGCCGCCCGTGTTGCTCTTGTTTTTGCCGCGAATGGAGTCGTACTTGGCGTTCGCCTTGTCCTCTTCGTCGGGCCATGATGTTATCATGTCCTTGAGCTTGGTGATGGAACTCGGGCGGCGGCGACCGAAGTCTTCGAAGGTGCGACGGTGATAGAGTCCGTCTTGGAAGAGGTCGATCACTTCTTTGTCGGTGACGTCGACTACGGTCGCGCGCTTGTCGAAGAAGCACCGCATGTACTGGCGAAGCATCTCGCCTTGTTCCTGCCTGACCATCGCCAGGTCCATGCGAGTACCCGAGCGCCCCATGGCGCCCATGAAGTTGCTGGTGAACTGAGCCTTGAGCTGGTCCCACTGGTCGATCGAGTTCTTTTCAAGTGACTCGAGCCATGTGAGTGGGGCTTGGTCCAGGCAGAAGGAGAAGAAGAGGCACTTCACGTCATTGTTGCCACCAGCATTTTTGATGGCCAAGGCGTAGCACCTGAGCTACTGGACTGGATCTTGCTTCGCGTCATACTTGGAGATCCCGAGAGGTTTGAATTTCTCGGGAAGAAGCAGGTTGCAAAGTCTTGCGGAGTATGCGGGGAAGCCGTCGCTGTCGCTTGCTTCAGTAGCCTTCTTGCGACGGATCTCGTCGATCTTGTGGCGGGCGTCGTAGCCACCACGTGCGTTGCCGGTGGCATGGCTAGTCACGTGGCCTGGGCCGCCGCGATCGCCGCCGCCACCAGCTCTTTTGCCGGTGTCATGGGATGAGCTCCCGCCGCTGCTGCCACCGCCGCCGCCACCCTGGCTGATACCACCCTGTGAGGATCCTCCACCCGAGGCCCTAGAGCGGTTGGGATTTGGCTGGTGTTCACCACGGACACGGTTGCGTCCGCCGTCTGCCGGGCTGCGGCTAGTGGCTTCGTTGTTTCTGGCGTCGTGAGTTCTGACGGGGGGTACTTGAGCAACCCTGTCGTCGACCCGCATGAAGTAGGCGTCTTCAGCGAGTTTGGTGATGACTTCGCCCGCGTGGATCCCCTGGGCCTGCCGTGCTATCGTGGTGATAGACATGAGGCACTGCTCAGGAGTAGTGTGTACCCGGTTGGCGACTTGCTCCAGGGCCTCACTGAGGTTTCGGATGGGGAGAGTTTCCCAGAGACGTCTACGTTGATCATTCCGCTTCCTGTTGCGGTCACGCCGAGCGTTCTTGTCTTCGGTGGTCTCGTTTAGAGGTGCGTTGGCAGACAACTCATCCTCCGAGATGTCGTCAAGGTACCGGTCGGGTCGGTTTTCCGAAGTCCCAACATCTGTGGCCGTCATGAAGACTTCACGGTCGGGAGTGCAGAGACTGGAGTTAGTAGTCGCCACCTCGGTGGGGGTGTGCTCGTCGCTTAGAGCCAGCGGGGTCCCCTCCTGGAAGGGGAGTGAATCGAGGTAGGCGACGCAGCGTGAGTTGTCATCCGTCAGGTCTGCAGGCTTGCGGTCGGGCCAGTAGAAGAATCTGCCGGCGGGAGTGGATGTAATGACCAGGCCAGAGGCAGGACCTGACAGCGGTTCCTCAGTCATGTTGAGCTCAGACTCGGACTCGATTGGGTCTGATCTGAAGTCGAACTCGTAGGAAGATTCCGAGTAGTAGCCGGCTCCGGTGTTGGAGTCCGAGGAGTACTCGGAGGCGATCTCCTTGCCGGCCCGGCGTGCAGTGAGAGCTTCCGCATGGGCCCTGCTAGCATTGCAGCGACCGTATGGGAAGTGCTCGTGGAGAGGGGTCGCTTCACACGATGGCTCAGGAGCCGGCTCGCATGAGGCGATCCAGGGTGACGTCGAGTTCGAGTTGGAGGCGGATCCGAGCTCGAAGTCGGCGACTTGGTTGTAGAGCGAAATTTCACCGAATTTTTCGACGAGTGGGCCCGTAGCGTCTTCGGGAAGCATCACGAGCCCGGTCTTTGGGTCCGGGGTCATGGTGAGGTTGCGTTGGAACGATCCAGCGCCGTCAGCGATGCAGACCCAGGAGCCGAAGACGAAGGTGTCACCGCGGTTGAAGGCGACGGTTGGCTTGATGATGATTGAAGCCGTCGAGTTCGCCATGTGATCTTCGGCGAGATCCCCTACCTGGCGCGCCAGCTGTCGGTGTTTTAGACCGGCAACCTACCAAGGGGAGTACCTGAGGTAGATGAATGTGGCCTCGCCGAGATCGGTAACTCAAAGGAGAGACACGGGGCACACAATTTAGACAGGTTCGGGCCGCGAGGTGCGTAATACCCTATGTCCTGTATGCCGCGTAACTCTGAATTGATTGGGTGTGTTTACAAGATGATGCGGATGAAGAGATAGGGGTCCCTGCCTCGCCTTATATAGTCCGAGAGGCAGGGTTACAAGTCGGTTTGAGGGGAGAGTACTAGTCGGGTACGGCTAGGAGTCCTTTACATGGATTCGGACATGCGTAGCTTCCTATCCAAGTACTATCCCTTTGTAATCCTTACGCCCCACGCCAGCAGGTGCCATGCTGCCCAAGTTGAGTAGTCCCAGGGGCCCACCGAGTAGTCGGTCCTGGTACCCACCGGAGTAGTGGGCCCAGGGATGTCCATACGACAGCATCCGAGAGGAGTCTTCGTTGCCCGTGTACTGGTACCCGAGGGTGTCTCGCGCCATCAAGGGCTGCACCCTCCTCTTCATGAAACTGAAGGCCGCATGCTCGGCCCTCAGTCCGGCCTCCTGCAAGGCCTTGATCTTCTTCAACAACTCCGGTAGCTGAATACCCTCCTGCATGGTGGACTTCGTGTTCCACCACAGCGCGTGCTTCGGTTGACGGCCGCTCGACTTCGGCAGCTCGGGGTGGTGGTTGCTGATGTAGAACCACCTCGCCTTCTAGTCCTGGTTGGAATCGATAAGCTTGTACGGCAGGTACTGGCCGGCGGCGTCTTCGCGCATCTGAATCCCGGCGCCTCCGACTACTCGCGGGTCATCAGTGCTCGGTTGCGGCTTCACTCGGAAGAATTTCCGGAACAAGATCCAGTGGGGCTTGATCCCCACAAAGGCTTCGCAGAAGTGCACGAAGATGGAGGTGTGGAAGACCCCATTAGGGTTGAGGTTGAGGTACTCAATGCCATAGTACCTGAGCATTCCCATGAAGAAATCGCTGGCCGGCAGCGCAAGTCCACGCTCCACGAACCGCGCGAACATCGAAATCTCATCTGGGTTCTTCTCCATCAGATACGGGTCACCGGTGGCGGTGCACCAAAGATCCATCTCCTTCTCACGGAGGAATCCACTGTTGACCAGGGCAAGGAGGTCCTCGGTCTTCAACTTCGCCTGCTTCCATTCCTTCGCCGGATTGGGGCGAGGGGAGGAGGGCGGCGATGATGACGATTGGCCGGCATCTCCGGCCTCATCACGGCTCCTCTTCTTCGACGCGCCGGTCTTCGAGCTCTTTGCTGGGGACGCCTTCATCCTCCAAGTCACAGGAGTTTTCACTCGCATTCGCTCGGGGGCTACGGAGCTGGGCGGACTGTGGCGGCAGGCGCAAGTAGATCCAATCTACGCTCGCGGCGGCGGCAGCAGCAGAGGAGCAAAAGGGGAGGCAAACACTCAGATCTAATCTGTGATTGCAACCGCTGGGAGTGAAAAACCCTAAGGGGTTCACTGGTTATTTATAACCTATCGGGCGGCTTAGTTCTGAACGGACGGATACAGCGCCAGACGGGTGACTCAGCGGCGGCAGCCTGACTCTTCATATTCCAGTACTCGACGCTCTCAGTCTCGGGGGCTCGACTACGTCAGATGGACTAAGTGGACTACATCAGATCCAGATCCCACTCAGGACACATTCTACAGTCAAGATGACCCTTCAATTCAAGAGAAAGTACTCGACTCAAGGCTCGGGGGCTGCGTGCCACATGTCCTTCTGTTTTTTCTCTGGATTTTTCAGGATAAGATTGGCAGAACTTCAGATTGACCCTCAGCTTGAATCTGCGATTCGACCTAAGGCTCGGGGGCTACATTCCATATGGAATGCGATTCTCCGAATCGCATTTTCCATATGGTTTCTTCATCAAGACAACACGAGTACTATTGAAGACCTTCAAGAGAAGCACTCGGGGATGCTTGGGAACTACTCGAGAAGACTTCAAGACTACTCAAAGATCAGCTGGAGTACCTTCCAGCCTCGGGATGATTCAAGCATTCTTGAGGACTTTCGGCTTGTGGAACTCGGGGACGCTCAAGGACTACTCGCCAAGGCTGTCAAGACTACTCGAAGACATCCTGCTCGACTACAAAGTACTCGGGGGCTTGTCGTACGGACATCCCTAGGCCCACTACTCAGGTGGGTACTGGGACTGGCTACTTTGTGGGCCCCTGGGACTACTCGACTTGGGCTGCACGGCACTGGTTGGCGTGGAGCGCAAGGCCTACAGAGGATTAGTACTCGGTTAGGAAGCTAGACATGTCCAGATCCATGTAGAGTACTCCTAGCCGTACACGACTAGTACTCCTCTGGCAAACTAACTTGTAACCCTGCCTTCCGGACTATATAAGGCGAGGCAGGGACCCCTATCTCTTCATCCGCATCATCTTGTAAACACACCCAATCAATCCAGAGCTACGCAGCATACAGGACGTAGGGTATTACGCACCTCGCGGCCCGAACCTGTCTAAATTGTGTGTCACGTGTGTCTCCTTCGAGTTCCCAATCTCAGCGAGGCCACAAACGTCTACCTCGGGTACTCCCCTTGGTAGGTTGCCGGGTTAAAACACCGACAAACAGTTACTGGATAAGGACACCACGACAGCTGAGGTGTAGACAACATCTAAGGCCGAGCTCAGCCGCTATAAATAGGTGACCACCGAGCTTGCTACTTGAACCAGGCAGGAGCATCATGGCGAAACAGCTTAGTAATTTCGCAGCACACTGGGCTTATGTACGTCCACCAGAGCGTAGCGCTAGGTTACCGTTGTCTGGAGCTAGAAGAATGCTTGCGAAGTTGGGAGAACTCCATCCACTACTTCACCCGCGCCCAGCGAGGAATCCAGGTGCAACATGGGGTAGTACATGCCTTGACAGGCCTTGTGAGCAAAGGCCTGAGGCCATGCTGGAGATCAGCGTGCTGCACCGGGGAAGGCCCGAGGTGAAGCTGGTCCAATTTGGAATCTTGTGGGAGCACCCTAGCAAAAGATGGGGCACCACAGGAAACCTTCTGGGGCTAAAGTAGAGGTGGCTGTGTGGCAGCCGCGACCTCGGCGGCGGTGGTGGTCTCCAAGTAGGTCCTGAAGCTAGGAGAAAGCTTGCGACGCGCTTCATCAGTCTAGGTTGCGCCGTAGGCACCATGTAAGGTAGATCAGGACCTTTAATATGTTTGCATCTTGTAATTGGCCATGGGCCATAGCCGTTTGTAGCTTACGAAGCTTGTACACACATGCTTGCATGGCAAACGATGTATTTTGATCATTGTGTAGAGGCGCCCGGGCAGTAATGGCATGGCCAAGGTCCCGGCGGGGCTGTGGAAGCACGCCGACCTTCAGGGGTCATGGAAATCGACAAAAGAACCCGTGTCGACCTGGGTCAACACTACTGTTGTGCAGTGACACAACGCAGGGTGTCAATCCTGAAATATGTAGGTCTTTATCGACCTAGAAGGCAGCGGGGCCTCGCAAGGAGCTGTGATTAAGACCGATAGGTCGCCAACAGGCAGTAGAGCCTTTAAGCGCGGAGCCGTTGGTGGAGTTAGCCGCTGTGGGTCGAAGTGACCCAGAAGGCATCTAGGCAGCTGGGCCTAGGAGACGTGGTGTGAACCCGCTGTTGGGAGGCCGAGGCGACCTAGGAGGTTGTCGGTGCCTTGACGACCTCGGGGAGGTGGTAGAACTGGTCAACAGGTCGTTCGCGGGTCGTGACGACCTTGAGTGTGGTATCAAAAATATTATGTTTGGGGGCTTGAATGTGGGGCATAACAGGTCCACGTCCGCCGGGGCACTGACCAAGGGCTGGCGGACACAGATTTCCGTACGGAACTAGCTGTTGAGCGGTAGATCCGCGGGAGGCGCAGATCCGTTGGGACGCCGTGACTTCCGCTGGAGAGACGTTGGGCGCAGTGGCCCGTTGCGCCGCTGGGGCCCAACTATATAAGGCCGGACTGCGGGCTGGGGACCTCCACTTGCTCTCATTTCCGCTCCGCGCTAGGGTTGTACCACCGCTCCATTGCTCAGATAGAACAGCAGCGCCGCCGTGCTTAGGTCCGCCGCGCTTGCCCTCGTATGCGAACCAAGACTCTCGTGGTGTTTAGATCCAAATCCATCGGAGTGGAGGAGGAGAAGATGGAGCCCGCGCACGTCCCGACGCCGGAAATCGTCTGGGAGCCGTCCGTGGTGACGGAAGAGCAGATCCAGGCCTTGGCAACCCGCGGGTTGCTGAGGCCCAAGGCAGAGGTCGGCTGGAGGCCGGCGGCGGGCGAGGAGTTCCCCACCGAGGGGACCGGCGAGGCCGTCGTCTTCCTCACGCACATCGAGCGCGGGTTCGGGGTCCCGGCAGGCGACTTCTTCCGCGGGCTCCTCTACTTCTGCAGGATCGAGGTGGTGCATCTTGTCCCCAATGCCATCACCATAATTTCATCCTTCATCCATCTCTGCGAGGCCTACCTCGGGATAGCGCCGCACTTCCACCTGTGGCGTCACTTCTTCGAGCTGAAGAAGACGGGCAAATCCGATGTTGTGGGGAGCGCTGGGTTCATGCTGTGCCGGTACATGAAGCCGGAGTACATCGACCTAGTGCTCCCTGACAACACCACCGGTTGGAAGCAGGGGTGGTTCTACCTCGACAACCCGGCGCCGATGCTCCCTGCCAGGTTGGGGCGCGCTCCCATCCCATTCCCGGAGTGGACCAACCAGCTGACGTCGCGAGAGACTGAGGAGCTGCGGCCGCTGCTGGAAGACCTGGAAAGGTTGAAGGCGGAGGGGCTGACCGGCGACGCGGTGGCGATCAGCTTCAGCCGCTGGCTGCTGCAGCCAATCCAAGACCGGGTACACCCAACTTATGAGTACTGGGGGCAATCCGACCCCACCCGGGTCGTCAGGCGCAAGGTCTCCAAGGAGGAGATGGCGGCGCGGGTGAAGAACATCTTCGCTGGGCGCATCCGCAACCGGGAGTGCCCCAAGGCGCTCAGTGTGTACCGGCCTTCCGAAGCAGTAAGTCTTCAACCTTGTTTCTTTGCCATTTGATAGCTTGTGCAGTTTTGACGTAGGTCTTTTCTTCTTTCTTTTTGTTTTCAGTTTTGTGAAGGCATCTACTGGTGCCCGGCGCTGTTGCGCAACAAGGAGGACCAAAGCTTCAAGGTCCGTGCTGCGGGGGACGTGCAAGTTCCTCCGCAGCAGTGCATCGAGGAGTACATCTCCGACTCATCGGTGGGAAGTGACGATGAAGGTCCCACCACGAGAAGGGCGCCGCCAAAGGTCGCCACGTCGACACCGCGGCGCACGCGGCAGATGGCGGGCAAGATGTCCGCGTCCCGGGCCGCGGCAACAATCGCCGCCACCCAAACGGCGGAGGCAAAGAAGAAGAAGAGGAAGAGGGCTGGCCCCGCTGCGTCGGCAGATACGACGGCGGTCAGCTCCGACGTTGAGACCATCAACGTCGAGGATGAGGAGGATGACACGAGGTCACCTAGCGCAGTGACGGTGCCATCTACGGAGACGCCTCGCAAGTCTGCCGCAGTAGAGGAGCGGGTGACGGAGACGCCCCACAAGGCTGTCACGGCGGAGGAGCACTCGAGGTCCGGCGCGGATGTTCTGGGCGATGCGGGGTCGCAGAAGAGGGCGAGGAGGGCTCCGCCTAAGCCCATCAAGCTTGGACTTAGGTCGGCGAGCAAGTAAGTCACGACCGTGCTCTGGTTTCGCTTGTTGCGTCTGATTCGCCGTTAGTCTTGCTGACGAAGGTCGACTTCGACGACGTCTGACAGCGCCAAGAATGCGTCAGGTCAAGAGGTGTTTGGGTGCAGAGGGTGGGAGGCGCCGGTGGAGCAGTCACCGGCAGCCTCAACTGCAGAGGTTTCGAGCCAAGCCCTTGGAGTTGGGGCGACGGCGGCGTCAGAGGTGGAGAAGGGCAGCGCCAACACTACTCCGCCCGTTGGAGGTCACCAAGATGACCAATGTGTGTCCGACCCGCCGCCAACGCTGGGCTAGCAGGCTGCGGAGGTGGGCGGCGCCAGCGTCGAGGGGGACGACGACAGGTGCCTGTACGCTAGGACCCCATGGGAGAACGACGTCATCGCCGATCGCCACGACGTCGACGACTTCAAGGAAGCGTCACGGACGCTTTCGGTAAGGGCTCTGACCTGCCTCTCTGATTTCTGTTGTTTAGTCGGACTACTTTCGAGGTCTTGACACGAAGCATGTCTTCTTGTGTTGCAGTCGCTTGCAGAGCGGGTGCAAGCTCGGGCGGCCTTGGTGAGGGAGGCCGCCAATGCCCATGCGGAGGCTGCTGCAGCTCGAGAAGCTTCACTGCAAGCCAAGGTCGAGGCTGCACAGGAAGTCAAGCATGTGAAAGAGGTGCTGGCTCGACAGGCGGAGAAGGAAGTGGCCTCCTTGAAGAAGAAACTGGAGGCGGCCGAGCAGAAGGTGAAGGACGCTGCGAACGACCTCCAGGCCGTGGCGGACGGTGAGATTGTTTGGTCGCTGGGTGTTGTTTTTGTGCTTCTTTTGGGCCTATGCCTGATTTCGACCTTCAATGTGTCCAGGCACCAGGGAGACAGAGGATGCCCTCAAGAAGGAGCTGGCGGAGACCAAGGACCAGGTGACGGTCCTCAAGGAAAGGACTGCGGAAGTCCAGCGAGGTGAGTGACCTTATCTCCCATAGGTCTTTGTCGTTGTTGCACGGAGGGTCTAAGCGGTCCACCTCTTGTTTGCGCAGGTCTGGAGAAGCAGCTCGCCGACCTCAAGGAGGCCGCCCAGTACCTGATGGACATCTATGTTCCTCAGGATGAGGGGGTAGAGCCAAAGGAGCTGCTGGATCGCCTGGACGAGGCTGACGGCCGGATGAAGGCCTTGCTGCTGGACATCCAGGCCGCCGCAGAGGAGGTCGTCAAGAAGTTTGACCTCTGAAAGTTAAGATTCAAACTGTATCAAACTGTAGATATAGGTTTAGGCCTGGGGCCTAGTGATGTAAAGAGTACTTTTGCCATAATAAAGACGTGCATGTTTAATTAAAACGCACATCCCACTTTAACAGCGAAAATGCCCATTATGTAAGCTCGAAAGTAACGAAATTGCGAAGTGCACCCTCCGCTAACCCAACTCAGTGGAGGAACGGCTTACCGACTGTACGGCTCAAGCGTGGAGACTTAGGTACAGCCGGCGCACGAAGGGGGGTCTTGGACCCTAGGTCTCACAATCAAGTATCTTAGGGACAAGCATAAAGAGAGTAAAAGTTGCGCAGAGGGGGGAACACGTAAAAAATGTAAAGCGTAAAGAACCCCTTCAGGTCGCTAGACCCTTAGGTTGGCGAAGCCAAGCCCCCGAGCGTTTCGAGGGGGAAGGGTAAACAGAACGAAAAGTAAAGGGGAGACCCAGGTGTAGGTCGGTAGGATGGCTGCCGAGAGGAATCTCATTCTTTATTAACTGGAAATTACAAGGAGGGAGAGTACATAGCTTTTATTTCGGTACAGATCTTCTAAGGATAGAAGCGACGCAGGTGCTCGATGTTCCAGACTTTCGGGACACCCTGACCGTCGGCCCACTGGAGGCGGTAGGTCGCTGGCCTAATGACTTCCATCACGATGAAGGGGCCTTCCCAAGGTGCGGAGAGCTTGTGCATGCCCTTGGTGTCTTGGATGCGCCGCAGGACTAGGTCGCCCATGTTGAAGGAACATTCGCACACGTTGCGGTCATGGTAGCGACGTAGTTGCTGCTCGTGGCGAGTGTGCCGCATCAGCGCGGCCACGCAGTGCTCCTCAATGCTGTCGAGGTCGACCTTGCGTGTCTCTTCTGCTGCGCCTTCTTTGTAGTGCTGGATGCGGGGGGCGCCAAAGGCAAGGTCGGTTGGGAGGATAGCCTCCGACCCATAGACCAGGAAGAATGGTGAGTATCCTGTACCTGAACTGACCTGGGTCCGGAGACCCCAGATCACGTGTGGGAGCTCCGCTAGCCACCTGGTGGCGTATTGGGAGGCGTCGTCGAAGATTCGGTCCTTGATGCCCTGAAGGACCATGCCATTGGCACGCTCGACCTGGCCGTTGCAGCGTGGGTGTGCCACTGATGTGTAGTAGACGTCGATGAGGTTATCTTGGTAGAAATCCCAAAAATCGGACCCTATGAAGGCTGAACCCAGGTCGATGACGATCGTATTAGGGACCCCGAAATGGTGAGTGATATCCTCGATGAACTTCGTCACCTCCTTTGACGTGACGCTGGCGACAGCTCGAACCTCTATCCATTTGGTGAACTTGTCCACCGCCACAAGGATATGCTTGTAGCCGCCAGGGGCGGTTCTGAAGGGTCCTACTGAGTCCAAGCCCCATATAGCGAAAGGCCAAGATGGGGGAATTGTCCTCAAGGCCTGAGCGGGGACATGTTGCTGCTTGGCGAAGAACTGGCATCCTTTGCATCGCCGGATCAGGTCCTGTGCGTCGGCCATGGTGGTAGGCCAGTAGAACCCGGACCTAAATGCCTTTCCCACCAGGTTAGCAGAGGCTGCATGGTTGCCGCACTCACCGCTGTGAATCTCTTGCAAGAGCCTAAGGCCTTCAGACCTTAGGATGCACTTCATCAGCACGCCGTTGGAGGCGGACCTCCGGTAAAGCTCTATGCCGATAACGACATAACTGGCGCTGCACCTTACGATCTTCTCCCGCTCAACCTTGTCCTCAGGGACTCGGTGTTCTAGGATATAGGTGATGAAGTCGAGGCGCCAGTCATCTTCGGCCTCTGTCATGAGCACGTCGCGGCTACCTTGCGGGGGTTCGTCGCCGGGCGATGCCTCTGGGTCGCTGAGAAGCTTGATCGATGGCTTGCGTAGGTCTTGGACGAACACGCCAGCTGGGACTAGCGCGTGCTTGGAGCCCAGTTTGGAGAGAACGTCTGCCACCATGTTGTTGTCACGGCAGACGTGGTGGAACTCTAGGCCTTTGAAGTGGGCCTCGAGCTTCCGAACCTCAGCGCAGTAGGCGTCCATCGTGTCCTTCTTGATGTCGCACGTCTTGTTGACCTGGTCGATGACGACCTTGGAGTCACCGTAGGCAATGAGCCGCTTAATCCCCAGGGACACGGCGATGCGCAGCCCGTGAATTAGGGCCTCGTACTCGGCGCTGTTGTTGGAAGCCTTGTAGTGGATCTGCAGGACATATTTCAGGTGGTCGCCTTGGGGGGAGATGAAGAGTACACCTGCGCCCGCTCCTTCGAGGTTCAGGGAACCATCAAAGTACATCTTCCAGTGCTCCGGCTTCTCCGCCGGTGAAGGTTGCTGGGTCTCTGTCCATTCAGAGACGAAGTCCGCAAGAATCTTCGACTTGATGACCTGTCGTGGACAGAACTCAAGTTCGAACTCGCCTAGCTCGACCGACCACTTGACGATATGCCCTGTGGTGTCACGGCTGCATAGGATCTCTCCCAAGGGGAAGCTTGAGATGACCTTGATCTTGTGCGCCTGGAAGTAGTGCCGGAGCTTGGGCGAGGTGACGAGGAGGGCGTACAACATCTTCTGGGGTTACGAGTATCTGATCTTGCTGTCGGAGAGGACCTCGCTGACGTAGTAGGCAGGTCGCTCCAGCGTTCTTGAGGTCGAACGTCATGGCTGTGTAGCAGTAGATGTCGTGCGATGTTATGAACGCTGTTTTGTCTTGGTCAGAGACCTTCAGGGCTATCTGGTGATACCCTGAGTAGCAGTCGAGGAAGCATAGCAGGACGCTTCCTGCCGTGGAGTCGACGACCTGGTCGATGCGCGGAAGAGGGAAGGGGTCTTGAGGGCAGTACCTGTTGAGATCGGTGTAGTCGATACACATTCTCCATTGATCGGTTTTCTTGGGTACAAGCACCGAGTTGGCGAGCCAAACCGAATTTTTACATTCACGGATGAATCCGGTAGCTAGGAGCTTTATTATTTCTACCCTAATGACCTCCTTGCGATCCTTCACAAAGCGGCGCAGCTTCTGCTTGACAGGCTTGGCCGTCTTGCTTACATCCAAGGAGTGCTCAGCCAGCTCCCTGGGAACACCCAGCATATCCGATGGGGTCCATGAGAATATGTCCACGTTATCCCAGAGGAAACTGGTGAGTGCGAGTTCCTATTTCTCCCCGAGGTTGTCACCGATGACCACCGTCTTCTCTGGGTCGGCTAGGCCGAGGCAGACCTTCTTTGTTGATGGCGTGGCGTCTAGGGTGGTGTCGGTGCGCTTCTGCTCCGGGATGGTGAGGTCGCTCAGGGCAACCTTTGCAGCCTCAGCGACCATGACGGCCGAGGCGTCGGCGCAGGCGTTCGTTGCGGCGATGTCGAGGGCCTCGTTATCGCACTTGAATGAGATTATAAGGTCACCGTAGACGGAGAGGACTCCATTTGGAGCCGGCATCTTCAACACCAAGTAGGTGTAATGCGGGATGGCCATAAACTCGGCCAGCATGGGGCGACCTAGGATGGCGTGGTAGGAGGACTTGAAGTCGCAACCTCGAAGCTGAGGTACTCCGTGCGGAAGTTATCCTCCGTGCCAAAGGTCACAGGGAGGGAGACCCGACCCAGGGGGTAGGCCGCCTTGCCTGGGACGATGCCGAAGAAAGGTTTGTCGCACGCTGTCAGCCTCTTGAAGTCAAAGTCCATCTTCTTCAAGGTCTCGAGGAAGATGATGTTGAGCCCGCTCCCTCCATCGATCAGTGTCTGGGAGAGCAGGGCTCCCTCCACTGTAGGCTCGACGATGAGAGGGTAGGACCCGGGGTCTGGGATGTGGACCCAGTGATCAGCTCTAGAGAACGTGATCGGCTGCTCCGACCAACGCAGAGGCTGCGATGGCTTGGTGTGGATGAGGTGGATCTCGCGCTTGTCCTTGCGGTAGCGCCTTCTGCTCACGTTGGCCTTGAGGCCTCCAACGATCATGTTGATCGACCTCTTAACCTGCTGAAAGGGGCCATTGGCGTTGCTCGTCACTGGTGGTGGAGGAGGCAGGTCGCGCTCGTCGCAGCGATCCTCCGGCTGCGGCTCGTCGCGACGTCGCTCATCGCGGCGGTTGTCGTCACCACGGCCACGTCGATCATCGCGGCGGTTGTTGTTGTAGCGACGTGAAGACGATCGATCACCGTCGCCTCTAGGTCGCTTCGGGTCTTCGGAGGTACGGAACGCCCTCTTGAACTGCGAGCACTCGCGGATGGTGTGGGTGGCCCCCTCGTGGAATGTGCAGGGACTGTCAAGCGCTGCGTTGAACTCATCGACGTTGAACGTCGAAGGTCGACGTCCCTCCACCGCAAGCACCTCTGAAGGTCGCTTGCGCAACTTGGAGCTGGAGTCACCAGCGGTGCCGGAAGTGCCTGCGTCGCGCTTGGCATCGGAGTCAAACTGGTTGACCAGCGCCTCGTCGGTGTCGATGAGTTTGTTGACGACGTCCATGAGGGCCGCGACGGTAGTGGCCCCGGACTTGTGGATCTTCTCAAAGATCTTGCGATCTTTGACACCCTTCTTGTAGCTTTCGACGACCTGGTCGTCCCTGACGCCAACGCAGGTGTTGTAGTTCTCGAAGAACCGGTTGGTGTAGTCGCGGAGCCGCTCATTGGTCTTCATGGTGACCCTCCCGAGGTTGAAGGCATTCCCAGGGCGATTGTAGGTCGCCTGGAAGTTGGATGTGAAGGCCTGGGACAGGTCGGCCCAAGACGTGATGCTGCCAGCCGGGAGGTTGTTGAGCCAGAGTGACGGTGCGTCACCCATCACCAGCGGGAAGTACGCCGCCATGTGATCGAAGTTGCCGTCGGCCGCTTTGACAGCAACGTAGTAGGTCGACAGCCAGATGTTGGGGTCGGAGCGGCCGTCATACTTCTGGATGTTGGGCTTGAAGTTGTCCGGGTAGGCCACCGACCTGAGTCGAGGAGCCAGTGTAGGGAAGGTGGTGATGGCCATGTCGTCACCACCATCTCCAACTTGAGCACCGCCTCGGCTCTATGCAGGGGCGACGATCTGGGACCGGGGTTGGCGATCTTGATTCTAAGCGCCCTCCTCCGGATGGCCGTAGTCTGCTTCGTATTGGGCGCGATGCCTGTTCTCGACGTCGTGGCGGTCGCGCTCCTCGCGTTCCATGATGTGGTGGACGGCGCCAGGGGGACCGTACTCACGGTCGTACTCCGCGCGACGTCGCAGCTCTCGCTCTTCACGCTCGCGATGGCGCTGGTCGATGTAACCGCGGGCGTCGCGGTTTTGCCTGTTCCGGTCGAGGTTGGCATGGAGGTCGCCGTCCTTCGCGCCGTTCGCCCGAGGCTGGTCGGGGTTGTTTTGATCGACCTCCTCCTGGATGGGGGGAGGTTGCTGCGCGCAGGCTGATCAGATCGGCTGCGCGAGTGACGGCTTGACGTTGATGCGGTGGTCTTGGCTGCTGCGCTCTTCTCTTCCACCAGGGCCGTGGCGACCCGGAGGTAAGCCATGGCTACTTCAACCTCGGGTGTGGGGTTGGCTTGCTGAAGGCGCGCCATAGCAGCACCCAGGTTGGCCTGGGAAATATTGAACGTCGGCAGCCCCGCTTCCTCGAACTCGAGGCGAAGGTCTCGAGTGCAAGGAGGTACTGCGCGGCGCTGCTCTTCTGCGCATCGCTGGGCGTGGTTGGCGTTGCCTTGGATCCGACGTGCCTCCTCGGAATCCGTCGCACCGTGACGTGGTGGTTCGTTCTCAGAAACCACCAAGACCCGGCGAGAGATGGGATCTGAGTCGTTGGGGGAGACGTGGACCCGGACCTTCTGGAACTCGCCGCCATCCAGAGACGTGGGAGTTCGCGTGCCACGGGGAAGCCGCTCTCGGTCAATCTTCTTCCTCGGTGTTGAGGTCTCCACATGGCCGCCGCCGCCCAGATTAGATCTTGAGGTCTTGGTCGCCTGGCGAGCGTAGACGTCGTTGGGTGGTCGCAGGCTGAAGGGGAAGGTCTCACGGCGCGACGCCATCTGCGTTGAGCACTGGGCTCTTTCGCAGATCTGGACGGTGTCCTCCATCATGTTGATGACGTGCTCCATTCCCTGAACAATGTCATAGGGTTTGGGCGGGTGGGTCTCCGACGCTAGATCAGAAACGGGGATGGCAACGGGTGCCGTCGCGAACTCCACAGTGGTCGCAGGAAAGGTCGCGGCTGCCGGAACAGTCGAGGTCGCCGTGAAGGAACCAAAGCAGATCTCCACGGGGTTGGCGAGGATGTCCTCCATGCTCGCCGGGAAAACGACACCAGATCGGGCCACCATGCTGCACAGCGAGTTCCCGATCACCCCTACCTGGCGCGCCAACTGTCAGGGGGTGAGACCTGGACACATCTGCAAGGGGGCGACCCAAGCAGTTGTA
Organism: Cenchrus fungigraminus; assembly: GCA_036936925.1. Taxonomy (NCBI): domain Eukaryota; kingdom Viridiplantae; phylum Streptophyta; class Magnoliopsida; order Poales; family Poaceae; genus Cenchrus; species Cenchrus fungigraminus. Next base: position 30,795,466 of record CM072778.1, on the reverse strand, counting down.
GGTTAATGGAGGGGATCGAGAACTAAGAGCATAGGTGGTAGTTCGCGTGTGGAACTCGGAACACGGCGAGAATGGTGATGGATACAAGGGTTTAGACTGGTTCAGGCCTCCGGAGAGTGAAACCCTACGTCCAGTATGGGGTGGAATTATGCGTGGAAGGGAAGTCCCCTCGAATGGAGCTCTAGGCCGCCTTATATGGTCAACAGGCTAGGGCTTCCATTCGAGGTCGGTGGACCCTCATCGGGGTCGGTTACAAATTTGAGAAGGTCATCTTCCGTCATTACAGGGTGAATCCCGCGATCTGCGGACCTACTGGCAGCGCCGAGCCGCGACCTAGCAGTGTGTCTTGCGCCTCAAGCTCGGCGGATCCTCCGGGATTAGGATAAGGTCTTCTGGAGTCTTCCAAGGTCGCCGGGGTTGTGGATAAGGTCTCTGGGCCCACTTGCTGGTCGGCGGGGCTTCTGGTAGGTCGGGTCCACCTGGTAGGAACCTCTGGGACCCTGGTCGGTGGGGACCCATGGGTACCCATGTCTCTCACCGGCAACTTACGATGAGACGATACTTTATTGTCGCCTAATGACCAAAGTGGATTGGTTTAGGCGATAGTACGGTATTTTCTCAGGCGGGTTGTCACAGAGCTCCGTATACCTTGATATTCCACTGGAATTGGTAGTGAAACTTAGGGTCGATCCTATGACAACACAGTAACCATCTGTTCCAAATTATTACCAAAATTACCTGATAATCTGCTTGACGGGAAAGGTTAGCAGTCCACTTTTCCAGGATTCCCAAGAAAAAATTGACAGAACGACATCAGCTCTTCTATCTTCTTAAGGGGGGAAATTAGTAAAAGGTAGAAAGCAGATTGGTCTAAAATGACATAAAACTATTATGTACAATGATATAGAGACATGCTGGTATATGGGTTGGGATGAAGCTACTTGTTCTGTAACTGCTATCCAGGATAATGAGGTTATGTTATGCAACCTATGTATGCTCAAAGAACTCGATCATGGAACTTTTCCACCCTTTGCCCCAAGGATTAAAAAAATGTCTGTAGTCAAAAGATAAATACATTGTGCTAGTCCCTGTCCCTTCCCAACATCATATCTCTCTTCGACATGAAGGAAAGAACAATCACTGGCATGGTACCTTTCATATTTGAACCACCCAACTAAAGTATAAATAGAAAATATTATGAAACAAACATTAGTAACCAGAGAAAATTGATACAATGATCAGTAAATCACCAAAGTAAGCCCATTTCCTCCATGTCCTGTCGCAATCAAAACATTTGGCAGATTAGGAATAAAGTCAATAATTGGCTTTCCATCAGGCACTGAAATAGATAAGCCGTTTGTCTCTATTAGTAGCCGATGAAGGGCATACAGCTAAAATAATAATTGCAATGAAGAATTCAGACAACAGTTTTCTAATTCTTATTAACAAAGCTTACTGTATGGGTGATGCCCGATTCTGATTTGCGTATTATGATCAATATCTAGAGGAACATTCTTGATTGCAGGAAAGAACTCTCCTGCACTTCACATTATACACTTAACAACACATTTATCATCCTCCTGTGAGAAACCTATGAACTCCCGGCTTCTTCCTGTTCCTGTAACATACAATTGCAATATGTACAACCATTTTATGTATGTCCCATAAAATGGAATTCTTATTTCTGGAACACAAAAGAGAACTAACAAAATAGAAGTGATTTGCTCCTAAGAAGGAACTGGAAGTTGGAGCAAAGGAAGAATGTGCTCCGTACATTACCCAGGGCCGCGTTGCAGGCGCTGTCGTCGCGTTGCTCCGACCACGCCCCGCTCTTGCTCCTTTTAGATGATGGGTTCCACCTGAAGCGTCGCTTCCGCTTCCAGGCTTTCTGGCCACAATTCGAGGGTTATCTACAGACGGTCGAGTCCGTGTGGAATGGTCCTCGGCCAGATGTGGACGCCTTGTGCATGGTCGACCACTTGCTGCGGGGGACAGCTAAAGCCCTGCAACAGTGGAGTGCTAAAGCGGTTGGGAACATCAAATCCCAAATCGCGGTCGCTAAGAAAGTTATATTCCGGTTGGAGGCTGCCCAGGATACCCGGTCGCTCTCGGTCGCGGAGGCCGCCTTGAGGCGGTTTCTGAAGATCTGTTATTTGGGTCTCACCTCGTTGGAGCGCACTATGGCCCGACAACGCTCCAGTATGCGTTGGCTCCACGAGGGGGACGCTAACACCAAATTTTTCCAGCTGCATGCGAACCAGCGTAGACAGAGGAATCATATTGGTATGCTTCAAGTCGATGGGGCCACCCTGGTAGCGGAAGAGGAGAAGGCCGAGGCCGCTTTTGATTACTTCTCTGGCATCTTGGGCACGGCTCATGATAGAGAGGGTCGACTGGATTTCGAGGCCTTGGGGATCCATCGCAGGGACTTATCCTCTCTCGGTCGCCCATTCACAGAGGAGGAGATTTGGGCGGTCGTTAAGGAGCTACCCCTGGATAAGGCTCCTGGGCCCGATGGGTTCACGGGTCGCTTTTATCGCTCTGCCTGGTCGATTATCAAAAGGGATGTCATCCGTGCTTCTGATGCTCTCTCCTCTATGGATTGCCGCAGTTTCCACCACCTCAATGACGCCCTCCTCATTCTCTTGCCCAAGTCGCCCGATCCGTTGTCTCTGGGCGACTACCACCCTATTAGCCTCATCCACAATGTTGGGAAAAATTTTTCCAAAGCGCTAGCTAACCGCTTTGCTCCGGTGCTTCCTCTCCTGGTGTCTCCAAACCAGAGTGCTTTTATCAAAGGTCGCCAGATTTAGGAAAATTTCCGGTGTGTCCTCGGGATAGCAAAGGCTTTGGCTGCCAAGAGAAATCCACGAGTCATGTTGAAGATTGATCTAGCAAAGGCTTTTGACTCGGTCAGGTGGGTCTTTCTCTTGGACCTTCTGTCGGCTATTGGCTGTCCGAGGAACTAGACTAATTGGATCTCCACGATTCTCTCCACCGCCAGTACAAAGGTCCTCCTTAATGGCTCGCCCGGTCGCAGGATTTGCCATGGTCAGGGGCTAAGGCAGGGGGATCCACTGTCTCCTATGCTTTTTGTGTTGGTCATGGAGTGCTTCAACGCGCTCATCACAACGGCCGAGGCCCGGGGGTTATCCTTGCCGCTGGGGACATCAGCGATTAAGCATCGTATTTCGCTCTATGCGGACGATGTGGTCGTGTTCGTATTGCCGGTTGAGACGGACCTCCTCCTTATTAGGTCCATCTTAGACCTGTTCTTCAGGGCCACGGGCCTGGTAGCGAACTTTGTCAAGAGCCAGGCGTTCCCCATCCGTTGTGACACTAGGCATACGGATCTGATCTCAGAGTTACTGGGTTGTGCGGTTGCTTCTTTCCCATGCACATACCTTGGGATACCCCTATCGCCGGGGAGACTGCCGAGGGCGGCAATGCAGCCGCTGGTCGATAAGGTCGCTAACCGGATTCCAGCTTGGAAAGGGAGGTTGCTCAACAGAAGTGATAGGCTAGTGCTCGTGCAATCTACCCTTTGCGCCAACCCGGTGCATATCTCCATGGCACTCAAGGTCGCGCCCTGGGCGGTGAAGACCATCACTACCCTGATTCGAGGTTTCCTCTGGAGCGGGACGGAGGTCGCTTCTGGCGGGAAAGTGTGCAGTAGCCTGGGTTAACACGTGTTGTCCCAAGGAGTTGGGAGGCCTCGGCATTCCCAACCTTCAGCTGATGGGCATGGCACTCCTGATGCGCTGGCTCTGGTTTGCTAGAACAGACCCGCAGAGAACTTGGTCCGGCTTGAAGTTTGGTCATGAGGCACAGGCGGAAAGTTTCTTCGAGGCTTCCATGTCGGTCGCGATCAGGGATGGGAGGAAGGCCTTGTTCTGGTCGGATAATTGGATTAAGGGCACCTCTATTCGTTCCATCGCCCCCAACCTCTAGGGGGCGGTGCCTCAGAGGGTTCGTCGTTCTCGCACTGTTAGGGATGCGATCTTGGACCAGGCATGGGTGCGGGACATCACCGGAGCCTCGACGGTTCAGATGATCGTCCAGTACATCAGGGTCTGGGACCTGCTGCTAGACTTTGCCCTTACCGAGACCCCGGATCGCTTCATCTGGAAGTGGACAGCCTCAGGCGAGTTCTCCTCGGCATCGGCCTACCGGGCGCTTTTCTTTGGTAGGTCGCCTCTCCTCGGAGCATCGCACCTGCGCCTGGCAGGGTGCGCTTCTTCGGTTGGCTTGTCTTGCATGGTCGCTGTTGGACGTCCGATAGGCTTCGACGTCATGGGTTGAGTGATAGAGACGTCTGCGCTCTCTGTGCACAGGAGGTCGAGACTTTGGATCACCTTCTCCTTGGCTGTGTTCACAGTCGAGAAACTTGGTTCCACGTGCTTCGGTTCTTCGGCATGGCGGATTTGGCTCCCGTGAGGGAGGAGCCGGTCGCGGTCTGGTGGTTGCGGGCGCGGAAGGCGGTCGTCAAGCCCTCCCGTAAAGGTTTCGATACCCTGATCTGGTTGGTCGCATGGTCGCTTTGGAAAGAGAGGAACCGTCGCGTCCACGAGCGGGCGGTCTTGCAGCCGGTGGCCCTTCGCCGGGGCCATCTTGGAGGACGCGCGTCTCTGGGCTAGAGCGGGCTTCGTGTCGATAGCCGCCCTGTTGGGCTTTCGTCGCCGGGTTGTGGCGCCTTAGCTTGTCGTTTTTTCGTTTTCGTTTTTTTTTTGTCTTTGCTCAGGCCTTAGGCTCTGACTCGTCTGCTGTAACTTGTTCCAAACTTCTTTCTTCTTAATGAAAAACGTGCTATGCACGTCTTAAAAAAAATACTCATTACATTACCTAGAACAAAATTGCCTTTTGTATCTAAAGTTGCCGTCATTGATATAGATAAAGCATCGTGCTCATCTTCACTGGATTCTGAAGCTATATTGTGCAACTTGACTTAGCAACCTGATGATCAACATATCCCACCTCCATAGGGCATGCTTTTAAGCAAGTAGACTACATGAAAAATTAGAGCATTAATTGAAGATGGAACAAAATGAAATCTGTGCATTTTATTAATTCAGTTCTATCTGCCGCCATGGATGCGCACATGCATGAATGCAAGCTAGCAGATAGAATGGCACAGGCTCGTGCTTGCAGGTGCAAACAAAGAAAATTCAAGAGGTCATGTGCAACCAAAACATGTAATCTTCCAATCCCTTACCCAGTTTCCACCATATGTGTGGTACCAATTTTTCTTGATGAGTAACTCAATTAATGCTGAAATTTAGAAGCATGCCACAAATATTACAAAGATTATAGACAGTGGTTGCTGAGTAATTGTTTACTCGGGAACTGTTAATGGAAAAATTATATGCATCTTAATATTTCAACAACCCATATTATACCTTTGTTCGAAGAATTAACATAGTTTAACGCACGGGCATTATGTCTCTCATTTGCAGGTAGAACTGATGTGAAAAAAAAGTGCCATCGACAGCCTGTAAAGTCCAACTAAATAACTGTCAGCTGTAGAAATTCGATCCATCATGTATATATAAATGTAGAATTCAGAAGCAGAACCTCCGGTAGATGGTGACACACCTCCGGGGTGAGAGTGCAGGACTGCAGGGCTGCCGACGGACGGTGCAACCTCTAGGCACAAGTTTGGGGGTCCGGTGGACGGCGGACGGCGGCGCAGGGATCGATTCAGGGCGCGGGTGCCTTGGTCCAGCGTACGACGGAACCTCCGGGCGCAACTGCGGGCGGCAGGTGGAGGGGACGACGGATTGGGCGGACGGTGGAATCGACCACCGACCACGAACCACGACGTCTCTATCGTCTCCACGGTGGCTTCCTTGAGGAGGAGATGGCGGCCGCGAAATCCTGGGCGACGTAGGCGTGGATCCGAAGGCGCGAAGTCGCCGTCTCGGAGGAGGCGGTGGCTACTTTCGTGTGGAGGAGGGCAGCGAAGGGAGAAGAGGGTCGCAGGAGGAGACGGCGGTGGTGGTAGAGGGGGGTCGGCGTCGGCCGCGGCGTCCGTGGGGAATTAGGTTTGGCGTGGGTCCTCGGCAGACCCGCAAGCGACGTAGCACGGACGGACGACGGTTTGCGTGGGCCCTCGGCAGACCCACGCGAGGGGAGAGGGCGCCGAGACTCGACAAACCCGCGCGGGCGGAGGAGTGAGGAGGACGGGATTTTTTTCTCCTTTCTAAACTTTCTAGAGTAGATAGAGATTATGAAAAAAAAACGAAAATTAAAGTGACGGTTTCTATTTTTCTATAATTACAGGGTCTCTTTCCATTATTTTTTGTTTCCTTCTTATCTGGTCTCCACCGTCCAAAATTCTCTCCATTATTTTTTGTTTTCTTTATTTTTTCCTTCCTTCTTATCTGGTCTCCTCCGTCCAGGCGTCCACCCGGTTTCCCTCATCTCTATCTCCTCTCGTTCTCCCCGTAGGCCCGTACTCCTCCCGCAGCACACGCTCGGAGGTCCCTTCAACCGCCGCCGGCCCCGGCCCCCGCCTCCTGGCATGGCCTCCTCCTGCCCCCGCCGTCCGCCGGCCTTCTCCATCGTCGGGGAGGGCGGCAGAAGCAGCTACGGTTGGGCGGGCACTTCGGTTTGGCCTTCTGCCCTTCTCCGCATGTCGTGCCGGCCTTCTCCGTCAGGGCTCGAGCTCCACTCCAACGACGAGGAAGTGTTGGGTTTGTGATCTGTAAAGTTTAAACAGTAAGCTTATTAATTACAAACAGTGAATGAATAGTAAAATAAAGATAAAGAAGCACAAGAAAATAATGGAATGGGGTGGAAACACCCCGAACCATCCTGATCGGGGACTGGAACCGACCCAAGTATGTCGGTCCCCCCGGTGAGCAATGGATATAAAAGGAACGAGTCAATACCCGTGAAAGCTACCGATCGAGCTAACACTGTCATCACCGGGAAAACGACCGATCCACACATACACAAGCACAAACAAAAGTAGCAGAACAAGATGGGTGGCTCTAATGACCAAGGTATGAAATTTATGAAGTTCTGGTGGTTCTATTTTTGAGCTAAGATCCTAGAACATACAACAATGGCATCAGAGCCGTTTAGCATCAAAATAGAACCCCTAAAGTATTCTGAGTATACAATTCATGCTAAATTAAATGTTCTTGTTCAAATTGTTCATCATGTTCATGCTTTTATGTTACTGTTAAGTCAAATTTTGCCCAAAATTATGTAATTTCGATGCTCATGTAAGCATAAAAGGTCAACAGTTTCGGATTAAGTGCTGAGAAGAAGGGGAAAAGTACAAATTAAAGTAATCCCTAAAGAAATTCCCAAATCCGAAACCCTAGCTACAGTGAAATCCCCAAATCAAGAACCCCAACCCTAAGCACCAAGAGAAGAGGCGGAGGAAGCCTACCTTAGGACCGCGGTGGCCATCGTTGGCGCCGCCATGGCCGCCACCTCCCTGTGCTGCGAGCGCACGCTCCGGGACTTGGCCCCGTGCGGCCTCAACACCTCCGTCGCCACGGCCTTCGAGCCGGCCTCCTCCAGGAGCTGGCCGACGCCGGAAGTCCGGCCACCGGCCGGATCTGGCTTCCCGCCGTCGCCGCGGATCCGATGGACCGCGCGCGCACGGCCGGCCGGGGCCTTAGGGCACCGACGAGCAATGCTCGATGGGGCTGCGCGCCGGCCACGGCCGCACGCACCTCCGGCGAGCAAAGCTCGGCGGTGTCGCCACCTCCTCCGGCACGCGCCGCGTCGCCGGCGTCGTCGCCCTCTCGCTCGCCTACCGCCGCCGGGTGAGGAGAGAGAAGGGGAGGGAGAGAATAAGGCTAGGGTTCCGGGGGGAGCTGGCCGGCCCCGTTTTGATCCGGCTGGGGCGCGACCTGGCCGTCGGATCGCAGATCCACGGCTCAGGGCGGTCAGCCGCGATCGCGGGCCAGGCAGGCCGGGCCGCTACATGGGCCGCGAAAGGCCGCCTTAACGGGCCAGGCAGGCTTCGGCCTGTTTCGAGAATTGGCGACCCAAATAACTTTTAATGCTTTTCATTTAGAATTTTTTGACATATGAGCTGCATAGTAATGAACTTAATGAGCTATTGGGCTAAAATGATGTTAAAACTTAGACTATAATTATTGTTTTACCATTTAGTATTATATTATGGTTATTATTTCATGTTTAATATTTAGAGATAATTTTGTCATTCCTTAGCAAATAATAATAAAATAATTAGAAGACTTGTTGTGCCATATTTTTCTCATGATCATTTAACTGTATTTACATTATGATTATTTCTTGAAAGTTATTATTATTTTATGTGTTATAAGTTATTTCTGCTGCAAATAAACTCTCTGATTAAGTGAAACAAATAATTGTCATTCTGGCCAAAGTTGATTGACAGTTATTTAATCACAAATTTTATTAATTCAATTCAAATCTAGCCAAAGCTGTTTTGATTGAATTGATAAAAGAAGTTTATGAAATTCAATAAAGTGTGATTGGTATTTATTTTTCTGGCCAAAGCTGATTTGGATTTATTCAATAAAAGAAGATGCTTATAATGTTGATTTTCTCTAATACAGCATCTTATGCCTCTCAAATTGCTGGAGTAATGGGCAATATTGAGCAACTTAATGGAAGCAATTATGCTTCATGGAAGGAAAAGCTGGAAATCACTCTAGCATTGTTGGATATTGATTATGCCCTACATAATGATGCTCCGGTTGAACCTAAACCGGAAGATGAAAATTATGAAGCTCTCAAAAAGGAATATGATGAAGCTAAGGCAAAATGGGATATTTCAAATCGAAAATGCCTTATGATCATTAAAAGCTCCATCATTGATACAATAAGGGGAGCAATTCCTGACACTCAGACAGCTAGTGGCTACCTCACTAAAGTGGAGGAGCAGTTTAAGGGTTCCTCTAAAGTTTATGCTACCACTCTTATCAAAAGATTGGTTGGTGAAAAATATGATGCCACGGGAAGTCTGAGGGAGCATATTATGAAGAAATGTCACATGGCTACCAAACTTAAGACAATGGAAATGGAGATATCTGAGGGTTTCCTTGTCCATTTTATTATGTCATCATTGCCCCAGGAGTTCTCTCCATTTGTGATCAATTATAACTCTATGAAAATAAAGTGGAGTATTGATGAGCTAATCGCCATGTGCGTTCAAGAAGAAGAAAGGCTTAAGGCAGATAGGGTTGATCATGCAAATCAAGTCAAACACTCCGAAAAGAAAAGGTATAAGAAATTTAAGAAGGAGTATTTGAAGCCTAAGCCTGCTCAGTTTAAAGAAAAAGGACAATGTTCAAATCAATCCCAACAAAATAAGTGTGGAGGAAATCCCAATTCAGAAGAAAAGGGCAAAGAAAAGGATGGGTGCTACTTTTGTGGAAAAAGTGGACACCGTCAGAAGGATTGTATTGGGTTCATGAGATGGCTCAGTAAGAAAGGTACTGATGATGTTACTTTTGTTGATGAATCCCTTTATATTGATTATGCCACCAACTCTTGGTGGATTGACTCAGGTGCACAATTCATGTTGCAAACTCTTTGCAGGGATTCGCTACGAGGAGGATCCTAAGAAAAGGGGAAAGAAGAAATTAGAGTTGCTAATGGAGTTGAAACTGAAGTTAAAGCCATTGGAGACTTTGCACTTACACTTCATACTGGCTTTGAACTTTGGTTGCATGATGTTCTTTTTGTACCTTCGATGAAACGGAATTTAGTTTCTGTTTCATGTTTAGATGATGGTGGTTATCGTTGTACTTTTGGAAACAACAGATGTATAATTATGTTTGATAATAAAGAGGTTGGTCTCGCCATTAGACGGGAACAACTTTATAAAATCTCTATGTGCGATGCCACCTACAATGTTAACTCCTCCTCAAATGCAAACATCGGTACCAAGCGTAAACATAATAATAATGAGACTTCTTCGAAATTGTGGCACTATCGTTTGGGCCACATTTCGAGGGGGAGAATTGAGTGTCTCATTAAGGAAAATATTCTCAATCCATTGGATTTCTCAGATGCAGATGCTGATCATTGCATTGATTGTATCAAGGGAAAATATACGAAGAAAATTAAGAAAGGTGCAAATCGAAGTACGGGAGTATTGGAAATAATCCACACAGATATTTGTGGTCCTTTTAATGTGAAATCAGTGGATGGTTTTGATTCATTCATCACATTCACCGATGACTACTCCTGTTATGGATATATTTATCCTATCAAAGAAAGATCTGAGGCATTAGATAAGTTTAAAATCTTCAAAGCTGAAGTTGAAAATCAACATGATCGAAAGATCAAAATTGTGAGGTCTGATCGTGGTGATGAATACTATGGCAGACATACTTCTTATGGCCAAATTCCTGGACCTTTTGCAAGATTTTTGGAAGAAAATGGTATAAAGGCCCAATATTCGGCACCGGGCGAACCACAGCAAAATGGTGTGGCTAAAAGGCGTAATTGTACTCTAATGGACATGGTACGAAGTATGTTAAGTCACTCCACTTTGCCTGTGAATTTATGGATGGAAGCTCTAAAGACAGCTGCACACATTCTTAATAGAGTACCCAGCAAATCAGTTCCTAAGACACCTTTTGAATTATGGACTAGGAAGAAACCAACTCTAAACTATTTACATGTGTGGGGCTGCCATGCTGAAGCTCGAGTTTTCAATCCAAATATGGGAAAATTAGACCCCAAGACAATCAGTTGTCATTTCATTGGTTATCCTGATAAGTCAAAGGCATATCGTTTCTATTGTCCGAATCAGTTCACTAAGTTTATAGAAACAAGACACGCTGTGTTCTTGGAAGATGAAATGATGAGGGGGAGCATGACAACTAGGGAAATTGATTTAGAGGAGAAACGGAACTATGTTCCGATGCCTATGATTGAAGATCCCTTTTTCCCTGCACATGAAAATAATGCACCTCCAATTGAGAGAGTCGCTGATACAACACCTGCTGAATTTCCTGCAATTGCTACGAGTAATGCATCTACCAATGAAAAATCAAATGAGGATGTTCAGCAGCCTACAATTGTGACAAATGATCAAAATAATGAACAATCTCTAAGAAGGTCACAACGAGAAAGGAGATCAGCTATTCCTAATGATTATGTCACTTATTTGAGTGAAGTTATGAATTATACGGGCGAAGATATGAGTGAGATATTAGTGGATGATCCCACATCATTCAAAGAGGCCATGAAAAGTGAACATTCACATGAATGGCTTAATGCTATGAAGAATGAGATGGAATCTATGAGTAATAATAAAGTATGGGAATTAGTAGAAATTTCCAAAGGAGCCAAAATAGTAGGCTGCAAGTGGGTCTACAAGACTAAATGTGACTCCCAAGGAAATATTGAGAGATATAAAGCAAGGCTTGTAGCAAAAGGCTTCACACAAAGGGAAGGTATTGATTATAAAGAAACCTTCTCACCTGTGTCCTCTAAAGATTCACTCAGAATCATTATGGCACTTGTGGCTCATTATGATTTGGAATTACATCAGATGGATGTTAAAACAGCATTCCTAAATGGTGACTTATATGAGGATGTTTACATGGCTCAACCCGAAGGTTTTGTTGTGAAAGGAAAAGAACATTTGGGATGTCATTTGAAGAAATCTATTTATGGATTAAAACAAGCGTCAAGACAATGGTATCTGAAGTTTGACCGAATTATTAGACAATTTGGTTTTAAAGAGAATAAGAAGGATAACTGCATCTATGCTAAGTTCAAGAGGAGCAAATTTATCTTCTTGGTCTTGTATGTTGATGACATACTTTTAGCCAGTAATGATAAGAATATGCTACTGGAAACCAAGAGATTTCTCACCTCGAAGTTCGAAATGAAAGATCTCGGTGAAGCCTCTTATGTTCTGGGAATAGAAATTTACCGAGACAGATCCAAAGGAATTTTGGGGCTATCCCAGAAAGGATATATTGAAAAGATACTAAAGAAGTATAATATGCATAAGTGTTCAGCCTCGCCTGCTCCTATAGTCAAGGGTGATAAGTTTGGGGAATATCAATGTCCCAAGAATGAATATGAAGCTGCGCAGATGAAGTCAATTCCATATGCTTCTGCTGTTGGAAGCATAATGTATGCACAAGTGTGCACTCGCCCTGATTTAGCATTCGTAACCGGGATGCTTGGCAGATATCAATCGAATCCAGGACCAGATCACTGGAAATTAGCAAAGAAGACCTTGCGATATTTGCAAGGCACTAAAAATCTCATGATCACATATAGGAAATCAGCTAACCTTGAAGTTTTGGGTTATTCAGATGCTGACTATGCGGGATGTGTTGATACTAAGAAATCCACGTCAGGTTATATCTTCACACTCGCAGGAGGAGCCATATCGTGGAAAAGCTCCAAACAAAGTCTTATTGCATCATCAACGATGGAAGCTGAGTATGTGGCATGTCATGAAGCAACTGGGCAGGCAATATGGCTAAAGAACTTTATCCCGGGATTGAGAGTGGTCGACAGCATTTCTAAACCACTCACAATATATTGCGACAATCAACCCGCAATAATTTATGCAAATAACAACATGTCAATGAGAGGTGCCAAGTACATTGAACTTAAGTACGATGTTGTGAAAGATAGGATCCAGGATCAGACAATAAGTGTTAAGTATATAAGCACTAAGTTGATGTTAGCGGATCCACTCACAAAAGGACTACCACCCATTGTATTTAAAGATCATGCTACCGGTATGGGTTTGGTAGAGAAGCCTTTGATCCTGGATTAGTTGGGACCAATGTGACATCGTCTCCCCATAATCCTAATGTGGACTTTCTCCAAAATTATTCAGAAACCATAGTCACTTGGTTAAGTAGTGCTTAATTGACTATTGTAACCTAGTGTCTTGGTGTACTGTTTATCAAAGAGTGAGTCTGTGAGTTTTGTATAAGTCTAATGTAATAAGTTATGGAGCTCCTAAGTTAAAGAAGTTTGTTTAGAGATGAAATAGTATGTTATAGTCACTGGGTTCAGTGGTACTTGTATTGGCCATTGTAATCCTTGCCTTGATGTACTATTTTGTTTATAAATAAACTTATAAGTTTAAGCCTTACGATCAAGGGGGAGAATGTTGGGTTTGTGATCTGTAAAGCTTAAACAGTAAGCTTATTAATTACAAACAGTGAATGAACAGTAAAATAAAGATAAAGAAGCACAAGAAGATAATGGAACGGGGTGGAAACACCCCGAACCGTCCTGATCGGGGACGGGAACCGACCCAAGTATGTCGGTCCCCCCGGTGAGCAGTGGATATAAAAGGAACGAGTCAATACCCGTGAAAGCTACCGATCGAGCTAACACTGTCATCACCGGGAAAACGACCGATACACACATACACAAGCACAAACAAAAGTAGCAGAACAAGATGGGTGGCTCTAATGACCAAGGTATGAAATTCATGAAGTTCTGGTGGTTCTATTTTTGAGCTAAGATCCTAGAACATACAACAGGAAGAACTCCAGGGCAGCTGTTGTAGGCTTCAGCGGCAGGAAGAGAAAACAAGAGTTAGGAGTGGAGTTTCTCATTCCTGTGGAATCAAATGGTCGCTACAGTATTCCAAAGGAACGAGGTTCCTCCGTTCCAGACGCTGTCTCGGGAAAAAATTCCACAGGAATGGATTCCTCCAAAAATCCTTTGAAATTCCTGCGATGCAGACAGGGCCTAAGCGGGCACAACGTCGGGCGCGTTGTGGAAGCGGAGCAACAGCAGCCCGCAGGTCAGCGAGAACGGCGATGGGCGCCTCGGAGGCTCGGACGTCGGTCCCGGTGCCGGTGCGTCGCCGAAGACGGCCGTCGTGAACAGTGAACTCGTCATGGAGCAGCTGGCGAGGTCGTTCCCGCGCAGGTTCGGTTGGAAAATGTCGAGTTGTCGACACCTCGACGGCGCGGCCTCTGTCCGACGATGGTCTCCGTTCCCGACTTCCGGAACTTGAGCAAAAACAAAAAAGGGAAGCACACGAACTGAAACTAGAGGCCGACAGCCTGTTCGGCTTATCCAATGAACAGTGCTCGGCTGGTTTATCTCTCCCCTCATAATACTATTCATTCTACCAGTCGAGTACTATTCATTCTACTATCCGAACAGGTTCCGAGTCGGTGGGTGTAGGTGACGTCATGACGTGTTGAAAGCGAACAAATCAAGCGACGGTGGCGGATCCGGCGAGGAAAGCGCGCTCCCAGTCCCACCCGGATCGAGTCCCACTCGGATCCCCGCCTGCTCTCGGCGGTACAAAACGCAGCGCCGCCAGGCAACAAACCAAATCCACCAGCCATCGATCGAATTGAGTCGAAAGCGAGAGTCGTGCCGCCTCTCCGACTCTCGAGGTCCATGGAGGGTTTAGCTAGCTGCTAGTTGGGCCACTACCTACAACTTCGACCTGCTCGACCTCGCGGACGGCGAGTTCGGGGAGGCCGCGGTGTCCGTCGTCGTCGGCAAGAAGAAGACCGAGGTCGCCGCCGCCAAGGTCGCCGGCGACGCAGACCCCGCCGTGCCCAAAATTTATAGGGTCATGGAGTATAGGGTCAAGGCAAAGCCATCCTCTGATGCTGGTACCAAACCTGAGCACAAGGTATCCTCTGACGCTGGAACTGAAGGTGGTACCAACAATGTGGTGCCTCCTTCTCAATCAGAGAAGTCTGCCAGGTACGTTCTAATACTCCGTTGTAAAAATTCTTCATATGTTTCTGCGTCTTCCAAGTTTTTGTTCTGAAACTTACCAATGTTATCATGCTTTATTGCCACTTTGCCAGGGGTGCTGCCCAAGATGGTGCTAACAATGCACAAGGTGCCCCCACTCGAACAAGGACTTTTCAAAAGGTTTTGATCAACGGCTCTGAGAAGAGGAAGAAGAAAAACGCTAAGAAAAACAGTGGAAATGAGCCAGAGAAGGTGAGCAAGCAAGATTCTAAGGTAGATGGTTTGAAGAAACAGGCTGGGCAGCAAGCACTGCCAGTGTATCCCAGGGAAGAAGAGAAGAAGGTAATGGCTTGATGAATAGCCATGCAATTTCTGTCAGTTCTTGCTTGCTACTGTTTGCTGACCTTCATAATCTGTACAGACCCTTGCTGAGTATGAGAAGATGCGTGCGGAGAAAAAGAGGACCTCAGAAGCCTCAAAAACTGAGGTGAGAAAGGTCACTGCTGAAGAATTTGAGGGCATGCAGATTTTGGAGAAAAAGAAGCTAGATGATGAGGAAGCTGTCATCAAGGTAGAGAAGTCCAAGGTTAATAAGGAGGCTAGCAAGAAGGAAGAAGTTCAGGGAAAGGAGGCTGCTACAAAGGATGGCAAACCTTAGAAGGTACATGACTACATGGTCACATGGATTTCCTTAAATACACTGTACATTTTCAGCTTGATGTGTTCCAGTGTATCTAATCTTAACAACTACTTTTAGGTTACTGTCTCCCTCCAAAACCTTGAGTTCAGGCAACCAAAGCGTGTCACTTACAATGCTCAAGATGGCTCTTTTACTCGTCGCTTCGATGGCCCTTTCCAGGGCGGCAACCGCGAAAACAGCACCAGCATGGTCTCTGGGCGGGGCATCGAGAATGGCAAGGCTGCCCGGAATGAAGCTGGTGGCAACAATGGTGGTGGTGCGCCAAGGGGTACCTACAATGGCCGAGGCAACGACGCTTCGAGGGGTGACTTCTCTGGCAGCCGCGACGGGTACAGAGGCAACGGTGGTTACGGCTACGGCAGGGGTAACGGCGGTTATGGCTATGGCAGGGGCAACGGCGGGCACCAAGGCAACGGTGATTACAACCGGCAGCAGCAGGGTGGCAACGTTGGCAGATTCTATCAGGAGCGTGCTGGCAATGGCGGTCACTACCCGCAGCAGCAGGGTGGGCATTACCAGAGGCGCCCAAGCAATGACACGTACTACCAGCAGCGAGGCAACTCTGGGTTCCGCCGCAGTCCGTCTCCTGCCCCTGAGCCAGCCCTGCTGGGCGTCGAGGACCTGTCCAAGTTCCCTGCGCTGTCTGCACCCGCCTCGGCTCGAGTTGCTGCACCGGTCTCTGCACCCGCCTCTGCCCTGGCCCCAGCTCAATCCGCTGCGCACGCGTCTGCCCCGGCTGAGGCCTAGCTCTTCTGATTAGTGGTTTTCCTTCTTAAAATTTTGGATGAGGTGGGAGAGATTAAGATGAGGAAAGCCTCATGGAATTTTGTAACGGATGCTATTTTATTCATCTGCTTCAGTAAATTTTTTTGCGATTCAACATCACCTTATAAAGCAGCTATGTGTGTTTAGAATCATTTTCTGCTTTCTGGTACTTGCTCTCTTGCAAGCTAAGAGGTTTGATTGTTGATTGGGTATAAGGTTTTCTGAATAATTTTTTCCAGAAACTTATTGGCATTTTCGTGTGCTTCTCCTACACTCCCACGACCACGAGAGTTAAGTTTGAGAGATATTCCCTGTAAAATTTGTAGAAGGTTGTTGTATACTGACAATTGCCACCTTCTTTATGAACAACACTGCCAAAGGTTACAGGCATGGCGTCTATCTTGTTCACTAGTTGTTCTGATTCTTAGCTGACAGGGTATACTGCTGAATTCCTATCTTCAACTGCATCTTTGCAAGGAACTGCCTGCACCAGCAAAGGAGAAAGCAACATAGGTTGAACAGATGGTTGAAGCAATCTCAATGTAAGAAATTTATTATGCAATCTCTGGTACGTGAAGCAGAGACCAGCTGCTTAAATGCTTTAGATTATAAAAGTAAGCCTAAATTAGAACATCACGGGCTGTTTTGGATTGTGTTGTATCAATTCCCAGTATGTGGTAATTTATGTCCTTGGTGCCTAATTATTTATTACTTAATGCTCCTTTTGAACTTTTCATATTCCGAATTATTTTGACAAAGATTCGTATTAGGATGTTCAAGGAGCACATGACGTGATGTGCACAAACACTTTATTTTCGTTTTATCTCTCTATACACCACATTACAGATTAAGCATTTGTGACTATTTTTTTTCTAAATGTCATACTATATGTTCTCAGATTTTATTAGAAACATACCACTCAAATAACCTTCTAATATTATATCCAGCACATGATCATTGCACACAACATTTAATTCAATTTTTTTTGCACACAACAAATTTAGTTATCTATGCTTGATATGGAAGTATTCAAGTATACATCTTTAATTTCTAGAAAAACAAGTTATCCATGTGTGTGTAGTGAGAGACGCAATTAGTCTTCATTCTCCATATTATTATCACCTAATTCTTGTTGAAATTAGAACTACTGCTTTGTTTAAATAAATTCTATCTAAATAAATTCTCTTTTAAGTTTGCATGTTTTTTAGCTTTTTTTAGATGAAGGAAAACATAGTTCCGGTCATGTTTTTAGCTAATGTTCCTTGCTGTTTCTCATTTTTCTTTCACCCTCTTTCATAATGCAGGCAAGCAATTATAACTGTATAAGTTGGCATGGGACACAATTTTTCAGAAGCACATACCGGGTTTTTTTTACCGCATCCTGAACCTTTATTTGAGTATATGTGTAAATTTCCAAGTGCAGAACTGTAAACTGTTATGTGAAAACATGATTGGTGTATCTGTTTCACTTACCGTAAAGTATTTTCCGTGTGTCAGGTTAAAGGGGCATGCTGGCTCCATTCACACTAGGATGGAAGAACACTGATTTGCATCCGCTGGTTTGGTTCCACACTCTGTCATCGTGCAAATTCTGCTTCCATTTCTGTTATAGTCTAGCACATTGAAAGATGATATTGGCAAGTTGAATTCTCGTCACATTGGTAAGTATTAGGTTTGATGCTCTGTTTGCTATTGTGCACTTAGAACAACTAGCAGGGGATTCTTCTTTTTCAAAAAATCAGGCCCAAGGGGTGATCATACAATTTTTATCCACATTTATACTGTGCAGCCAAGGGCATATGATTACAATACTAGCATCAAAGCTTTCTTCAAATCGCCAACACACAGTAAAAATACATACGGCTTCAATGAAAAGTTGTAAGGAGCGTGTTTGGTTTGGCCGGCTAAACTTTAGTCGGTCTAAATTAACAAGTTTGACCAGTAATTAGATGTGTTAAATAAAGTCAGTTTACAAAAATACCTCAACAACTCTGAGGCTAATTTGCGAGACGAATCTAATGAGTTTTTGACCACATGAAAACCATGCCAGGTCCCATCACCATTGCAGGACGGGATATTTAGTCCCGGCAGAAATTGACTTCCCACTGAATTGTTAAAACATGTCGGGACGACTAGATAAATAATTTTATAACACTTCTGTATGCGACAAACAGGGCTGCACATAGCACGGTGCAAGTGAAGTTACCGCGCCAGGCCACCAAAATTAAGGGATCACCATCCAACTAACAACATGTTTGACTTATCTCGGCTCGAATTATCTCGACTTATTTCCTCTCACATAGCATTATTTACTCTACCAGTCGAATACTATTCTTCGTATCAACCGAACATGCTCTTAGTCAGAATCACAGAGACATAACTTAGTCACTTACTACTTCGTATCTAGTTACCTGGACGGAAAAGAGAATTGATGCCTCGTCCCTTGCCATGAACTTCATCATCTTCCTTTAGTTTAGCTTTTGTGCTCTAATCTTGTAATAGGAGATCAGTTATGTTGACATGTGTCTTATAGAGTTTTAAAAAAATACGATTCCAGTATTTAAGAAAATGCAAGAAGCAAAGAAGGCTTACATAGTTCGCTCGGCGCTCTTACCATAAGAACGCTATCGATACTTGATAGATTTATTGTTATATAATGCACAATGCATGAAGTTACTCCCTCCATACTCATAAAACATGTCGTTTATGACAGTGACACGGTCTCCAATACATAACTTTGACTTCTTATTTTTATAAAAGTATTTGTTAAAAACTAACATAACTATACTTTTATGAAAGTATTTTGCAAGACAAATCTATTCATGTAGTTTTCACATTTTCAAACTCAACAACTTAAAAGTTATTCATGATTTATATTCCCAATGTTTAACTGAAATCTTGTCCAAAACGACATGTTTTATGAATATGGAGTAAGTGTATAATAAAAATCCGATTATCTGCGTTTTATTAAAATAAATATAGGGCATCAAATTTTTTTCGGCCTCAAAAGCATTGGTACGGGCCTGACGATACATGGTAATTTATAGGAAGAAATTTCTATTATAATTATCAATGGAATATTTGACAGGAACAAATGGATTTTACTCCCCAAATGGATTTTTTTAGAAAGGCTAAAACAAAACAACCATCATGCTGACTTGTTATTTTTGTCGGTAGCCGTAGCAATATGCGACTTTCCACTGTCGCCACCTTTCAGCCCTACTCCACTTCCAAACCCACACATAAAAGCCCACAGACGCATCTCCAAGAATCCCCTCTTTCCAGCCACCCTTCACGCAGTCACGCTTCACCCTAGACCCTCCCCCTCCCTCCCAAAATGGCGGCGGCCACCTCCTCCACCACCTACCTCGCCATCGCCCGCAAAACCCTAAACCCCGCCGCCTCGGGAGCCCCAGGCGCCGCCGCCGCCTCCGTCTCCTTCCCCACCGCGCAGGCCCCATGCCCCCTCGCCGCCTCCGCGGGGCGCCGTCGCGCCGTGGCCGCGAAGGTTTCGTCGCCGTCCGTCCTCGGCACCGCTATGCCGTCGCTCGATTTCGAGACCTCCGTCTTCAAAAAGGAGAAGGTGTCCCTTGCGGGCCATGAGGAGGTGTGATTTGTGCCTCGTGCTGTTCTCTTCGGTGGTCCTTCTCTGATTGGTTCGTGCGAACCCACAACTGGTGCTGATTTTGGAGGCTTTATGTTGCAGTATATTGTGAGAGGTGGGAGGGATCTGTTCCCTCTGCTGCCGGAGGCGTTCAAGGGGATCAAACAGATTGGTGTGATCGGCTGGGGCTCGCAGGTTAGAATTCTGCAATATCTGTTCTCTGACGGAATGAACCTCGATGCCACCTTCGTTTAGTTCTGTTGTCTGTATTGGGATATTCTGCTTGAATATAGATATAATCCGTTATAAGTACCCAAGTGATTGTTTATCTTTGGAGACAACATCTCTGCTGCCCGATGGCAGATTTAGATTAGGTCTGTTAATATTTTTGGCCGAGCCCTCCTTGGTCAGCAGATGACAAATGGTAGGGCCAATTTGCTTGATGGTGTTTTTGACTTTGGACAAAAAACATCATATACTAGTAGACTAGTATTACTTTGCTTCCAATTACTAATGTCAGGCTGACACATCACCACAGCACACATGGTCTGACTTGGCCCTGCTTTTGGCTCGAGTGTTGCAGGGATACTGTTATAGTGCTAATGCTACTCAATATTAGATATAGTTTGGTTTATGATGAAAAAGTATTGACATTGCTATGTTTGTTGGAGTGGGATGCAGCGAATGCCTCTGTTAGAGACTGGGCATCAATAGAATTATCCACTATGCGTAGATCATGCAGAGTCTCTATTTGCTTGATACTTCCTGTTTATAACTAGTTGTCCCCATCAAGAATTTTCCCACTGACCTTTGTACATGCATCAATAAAACAATGTGCAGGCAATAACATAGCTGATGCGTATTTTGCAGGGTCCAGCACAAGCTCAGAACTTGAGAGACTCACTTGTTGAGGCAAAGTCAGACATTGTTGTTAAGGTTAGGCCTTTTGCATTCTGCCAGTACAGCATATCTTAGTCCTGATAGATAAGGTTAAATGTTCCCATGGAATCATTGCTTGAATGGTCCATCGAATGTTCCTTAATTTCTGCTTGACCCAATTGTCAATAAGGTTGCTAAATATCTGCTGTTTCTGTTCCCTTGGGATTATGGGTTTGTCAAAAGTACTTAGTATTAAGCAGTACTTAACTAACCTATCTGATTCTGTTTTGATTTCAGATTGGTCTCCGGAAAGGTTCCAAATCTTTCGAAGAAGCTCGTGCAGCTGGATTCACTGAAGAGAGTGGGACACTGGGTGATATATGGGAGACTGTATCAGGCAGTGATCTTGTGTTGCTTCTGATATCAGATTCTGCTCAGGTTTGCTTCTGGTGATTCATGTGCTTATATACTGCGTACTGTCTATGGTCATTTGCTGGCGTAGTGTTGTACCTTGTATTAATTTAAACTACAACAACAGCAACTGCAACAGCAACAGCAACATAGCCTTTTGTCCCAAGCAAGTTGGTGTAGGCTGTTGTTATTTAAACTATTATTATTTGATTTAGATTAATTTGAAATGAGCCCAGCTTTAGTTATTCATACTCTCATCTGTTTGAGATTGTTAGTGTGTTTGAAAGAGTTGTGCAGTAGCATAAATTCCTATACGACAAGCCATACTCAACGTTACATTCTCCAGCTAATTTTATGGTTCGGTCATTTTTGTCTTGACAATGCCTTTTCGTTTATTTCAAAAGTGATTATTTTTGTTAGTTTTTGCATATATTTTATACTTGTTTCTTTTTGTTTTTGTTCCGGCAAATTGTGCATCCTTTTTCGTTTGCGTATACAGTTTTTCTTTGAAATTTGATTCATGGTGTTTTCAATGCTCTGTTACAGGCTGATAACTATGGGGAAATTTTCTCACACATGAAGCCCAACAGTATTCTTGGTTTGTCACACGGATTTCTCCTTGGACATTTGCAATCCCTAGGCTTTGATTTCCCTAAAAACATCAGTGTGATTGCTGTCTGCCCCAAGGGAATGGGCCCATCAGTTAGAAGGCTTTATGTTCAGGGCAAAGAGATAAATGGTGCTGGTATCAATGCTAGCTTTGCTGTTCACCAGGTATGCTATGACATTGCCTAAACAGTTTACAATTTAACCTTTTACTTTCATCAAGGAACACGTTCTATTCGTTCATCAACTATATATATTTTCTAATTTCTCTTTGACATCCTTGTGTACTTTGCACTTAGGATGTTGATGGAAGGGCTACAAATGTAGCTTTGGGGTGGTCGGTTGCTCTAGGTTCTCCTTTCACATTTGCTACTACTCTAGAGCAGGAGTACCGGAGCGATATCTTTGGAGAGCGAGGTGATCTACTTTCCTGTTTGCCTTAACACAGTTTTGTAGAGTGCGTGACTAATTTTTTTATTATGCAGGTATTTTGCTTGGTGCTGTTCATGGCATGGTGGAGGCTCTTTTCAGGCGATACACAGAACAAGGAATGGATGAGGATTCAGCATATAAGAACACTGTGGAGAGTATCACTGGAATCATCTCTAAAACTATTTCGAAGAAGGTACATGGAGCTTTTCTTGTCTTTCTAATGTCTCTTTTCATCTTTAATGCTTTACTCATTGCATATCTTACCATGTTATCAGGGGATGCTTGAAGTGTACAACTCCTTGACTGAAGAAGGAAAGAAGCAGTTCCTTGAGGCTTATAGTGCAGCATATTACCCATGCATGGACATTTTGTACGAGTGCTATGAAGATGTTTCTTCTGGAAGTGAGATTAGAAGCGTAGTGTTGGCTGGGAGGAGATTTTATGTATGCTTTACTACCCACTTAAAAATGCTAAATCATATTTCTTGGAGTTTTCAGAAAAATATTTCTTTCATGGATATCCAATGGAACAATAAATCTGACTCATCTTATTTTCTGCCTATTCATAGGAAAAGGAAGGCCTTCCTGCTTTCCCCATGGGTAAAATTGATCAAACACGTATGTGGAAGGTGGGTGAAAGGGTGCGTTCAACCAGGCCACAAGGTGATCTTGGACCGTTGCACCCCTTCACTGCTGGAGTGTATGTTGCATTAATGATGGCTCAGGTTGGATCCTGTACCCAAAAATGGAAACTATTTATTTGTTGGTGAAATGTTACAATTTCTTATGTTTTATGCACTTGCAGATTGAGGTGCTTAGAAAGAAAGGCCACAGTTACTCCGAGATCATCAATGAGAGCCTGATTGAATCTGTGGACTCATTGAACCCGTTCATGCATGCTCGTGGGGTGGCCTTCATGGTTGATAACTGCTCCACAACTGCTCGCCTGGGATCAAGGAAGTGGGCACCGCGATTTGATTACATCCTGACTCAACAAGCTTTTGTTACTATTGATAAGAAGGCACCAATCAACCAAGACCTCGTTAGCAACTTCATGTCTGATCCTGTCCACGGTGCCATTGAAGTATGTGCTCAGCTGAGGCCCACCGTTGACATCTCAGTGACCGCTGATGCGGACTTTGTGCGCCCAGAGCTCCGACAGTCTTCCTAAAGCTCATATCCATCTGCAGTGCATGAACAGTGGTTAGGTTTTGAGAAGTAATATGGGTGCTGGCGTTTGAACTCTTAGGCCATGTATCGCTGCTGTTTGAGAACCAGAACAATAAACTCTTGAGTGTAGGACTGTTGTTTGATGGCACTGAACTTATATTTGGCAAGAATAAAAATAAGTGGTTTGATCTGAATGTATGTTTTGCTATGCCAATTTCAATGTTGATGCTGTGGTAGAGCTGATGTCTGAAAGCTCGTTGTGATCTGCCTGCTTCTGAATATCATCATGAACCCAGCCCAGGCAATTCCTGGCAACCATTTCTGACTTTGGTTTCTAAGTTGAGCTGTGTGCTATTTGAGTTTCTATAACAACATCGTTGATAATTTTGTGACTTTCTTTCATCGCTTCCAGTTGTAACGGAAGAAGGGAAGCCTGAAATAATTTGTCAACGATCACCCCAAGCGTTTCTTGGGAGCGACAAGGACAAAACATTGTACTGGTGAACATTGCCGGCCTTCCGGACTAGGCTAAGCGAATCCTGCCTGCGCCACACTACCGACATGTAGCGTCGCTCGGTCACCCCGTCGTCGAACATCCTCATGCTAAACTCCTAAAAACCCAACGATCAATTCGAGGCCTGTCACCACCCATTTCTTTGGCGTTTCCTGGTTCACCCACCTATATAAAGTCCCGGCAAACCCGCGCAAAATCACACCGCGCCAACGCCAAGCGATCCGACCCATATCAGCAGCAGGTGATCCGAGCCGAGCCGCCGATCAACTAAGTAGCCATGGCGGAGAGGGAGGGCGGCGTGGTGAAGAAGGGTCACGAGGAGGGCCTGAAGCTGGCGGTGTCGCTGCTGGAGGAGTTCGGGCTCCCGCTGGGCCTGCTGCCGCTGGCGGACGTGATCGAGGTCGGGTTCGTGCGCGCGACGGGGTACATGTGGATCAACCAGCGCAAGAAGGTGGAGCACCAGTTCAAGCTGGTGAGCAAGCAGGTGAGCTACGACGTGGAGATCACCGGGTACGTGCAGGCCAAGCGGATCAAGAAGCTCAAGGGCGTCAAGGCCAAGGAGCTCATGCTGTGGCCGCCCGTCAACGAGATCACCGTCGACAACCCGCCCACGGGCAAGATCCACTTCAAGAGCCTCGCCGGCGTCACCAAGACCTTCCCCGTCGAGGCCTTCGCCGCGGGGCAGTAATTAAGCCGTGACTAGCTACGTGCGTGCCCAGCTGCAGCTCCCCGGACGGCCGGAGATATATATAGAGCGCCATAAAGAAAAGACGGATTTGTACTGTTTCGTGAATTTCCTGCGAGGATGGATTTGGATTTGCTATAGTATACGAACTTGTTTGATAATTACAAGATCCTGTCATCGTGAACACTGACTGCGGGTCTGCATTTGATGTTTTTTTTAGAACAATCTGATGTTTTCTCGGCTTCTCGCAGCCGCTCGCTGGTTGTTGGTTGCTTTTGCTTCTTCAGGCCCGTTAAGATAAGTTGGGCATATGTGGGCTTTTTATTTGCAACGACGGAGATATACTAGCCCGCCGGCCCAGCAGATGAGCGTCATCATTAACCGAGGCGCGCGGAGTGATTAGACTCTGCGGCGCGGCGCCAGTAAAGTGCCGGCCAAAAGCGTCGGTGCGCAGCAAAACCGCACATGGAGCGGACGCGAGCAAGACCCTGCTAGCTCCATCCGGTCTGTCCACTTGGAAGGGTAAATTTCTCAATAAGGCCGGCAGACTGAAGCTTCTTAACATTGTGCTATCATCTTTGCCAACCTACTTTCTTACCGTCTTTGCTTTGAAAAAATGAGCAATCAAGAGATTGGATAAGATTAGGCGGGGATTTCTGTGGAAAGGATCTGAGGACGCCAAGGGAGGTCACTGCCTAGTAAGGTGGGCGAAGGTGAAGAAGCCGAAACGCCTTGGGGGGCTTGGTGTCTTGGATCTGGAACTTTTTGGCAGGGCTCTTCGCTTGAGATGGTTGTGGTACCAATGGACAGAGCCAGAGAGACCTTGGGTTGGTACTGAGGTGCCTTGCAACGAAGTCGATAAGCAACTTTTTAGAGCTAGCACGCAGGTAACTGTGGGTAATGGCCAGCGTGCCAAATTTTGGGATTCCTCCTGGATCGATGGACAGGCACCCCGGGACTTAGCTCCACATTTGTATAAGCTGGCTTGGAGGAAGAACCAAAGCGTAAAGGAGGATTTGCAGGATTACAATTGGACAAGGGGCCTCTGGAGAATGTCGACGGCATCGGAAATGGCGGAGTTCGTATCCCTGTGGTCTCTGGTCAGTGATGTGCAACTTAATGATGAGGAGGACACTATTAGATGGAGGTGGACCGCGCACGGGCTTTACACGGCGCGCTCCGCCTATGCAGTCCAGCATGGTGGCTCCTTCTGTTCCTTTGATAGCTTGGCAATCTGGAAGGCGACAACCGAGGGCAAGCACCGGTTCTTTGCCTGGCTTTTGGTGCAAAACAAAATCCTAACAGCTGATAACCTGCTAGCACGCAACTGGCCATGCAATCCAGCCTGCTCCCTGTGTGAACAAGAGCCTGAATCAGCTGATCACATTTGCTTGCAGTGTGTTTTTTCACAGGAGGTTTGGGTGCATGTCTCGGCATGGACAGAAGGAGTGATTAGTGTGCCGCAGCGGTCTGCAACTTTGGAGTCATGGTGGAACAACGGATTCAGAGGGCTTTCGAAGGAAGAAAAGAAGCAGCAGGCAGCTGTCATGATTTACACAACGTGGAACATCTGGAAGGAGAGGAATAGAAGAATCTTTGAAGGAAAATCAACCACTCCGGTTAGGGTTCTGCAGCTCATCAAGGAGGAGATGACGCTTAGGTCCAGTGCTTGTGAGTTTGATGTGCAGTATCATACTTTATTATGTTAAGCACTGACACGAGTCCAGAGTTTTTTTCTCAGCTTTGTAACATCAACCCTTGTAACAAATTGTCCTCTCTTCTCTCTTATATGATATAGCAGCGCTCCTGCTTCCTTTTAAAAAAAAAATTACGGAGCTAGCCCCCGCAATCGATCGTCTCCTGCCACCAGCAACACTGGCGTCTATCGCCACCATGACTGCTCACAGCACACGACACTCTTGCTTCCGAAGTCATGGACCCATCCATTCCAAGCTATGTGCGTACGGGTGGCTCGCATGATCCCATCAAGTTACCCGTGGGCGCGCGTACGCGCCGAGCATGTAGTTGCCGTAGGTTCTTGAGTGCAATTCGGTCTCGACTGGAGCTGGTGTGTGTTGTGTTCCCCAGCTATACAGAGTTACGTAGTACTAAGGAAACATGCGACGCAGGCTTGTGAAACATGGCCTGTACAGTGGACTATCGCCTCTGCGTGCCCACTGCCCACATTACTCTTGCTGTCAACCCATCCTGGCATCCTGCACTCTTCTACGCTTGGCTTCTCCCTCCGTTTTCGGTCGTGCACTGCACGGTCTGCACCCCGGAACCAAAATGGTCCATCCGACTTTGGCAGCCAGTGGGCCCCGTCCATCGCCGCCCATCGCGGGCAATGACGACCCTACATGTATTGTAGCGAGGACCCCACGGCTGTCGGCGTAAGTAATGTTTGAAATCGAGAGATTCGGAGCTGCCACACTCTGAAAGGAGTACGGGGTAGCACGAAGCCGCAGATCCGCTTGATTGATTTTGCAGGTGGCACGTCAGCCGCCGAGAGTGGACAGACGACGATCGGAGCCGATCCCGCGCGCCGCGAGAACCGAGAGATGCTCCGAATGCACCGCCCGCCAGGCCTGGCCGGACAGCAGCACTGGCCCGGCCTGTGCCGCTGTGCGTCGTGCGGGCGTCACCCATCACTGGCACACGCCCGCCCGCGCACGGCACGCCAACCAACCCGCCGCCCCGCACATCCTCGCTCTCGCTCGGTCAGGAGTCGCACGGCTCACGCGCACAGCGTGGGGGCGCGCCGTGGTCGCCGCTCGAGTCTCGCCAGCCATCCTCTCTGGCTCTCTCCCGTCGTGCGGTGCGGTGCGGTGCGGTACAGGCGCCATCAGTGCTGCGATCCACCACCGTCCCAGATGCGGACGCCGTACACTATCACCACCGCGACGACGCCATGGAGGAAGGGTTTACGCCGCGCGGCGCTTTTTACTCCCTGGTCTCGTACGCGCCCCAGATCAGGAACTGCGACGCTGGCTTCAACCCGATCCGGCACCCGGACGTGATGTTTCAATTGGGGATTCGACAGCTTTGCGTGCACTGGTCTGCTGGTCCGGCCTTTTCTTTCTTGATTGTTCCTTTTCAGGCGCCGACCGACCAAGAGGAGAGCGAAAAAAGAAAAATCACGCCGACCGACAACACAGGGAAGGCAAACGGAGATGTTGCGATCTCGGCTTCCGATCCTTTGCTTTGTCAAAATTTTCCCTTTTTTTTGAACAAAAACAGAGCAAAACAAAACGAATCTGTGCACGGTTTACCGGGCGGCGATTGTGATGAGACGACCGTCATCTTGCTTGCTAGTACCACGCGCGCTAGGCGAGGAGCATCTGGAAGAGCATGTCGTTCCAGATGTCGATTGGCCCCGGCAGGCACCAGTGGATGCAGTCGTTGTAGAGCTGCACCTTCTCGTTGGGCCAGTGCCCGTACCGGCTGGGGTGTCCGTCGGGCCGCATCAGCATGGCCGCCGTCGCGTCCATGAGCATCAGCCGCCGCCCCTTCTCCCGCGCCGCCTTCTCCGCCGCGCGGAACTCCTCCATCTGCGCGGTGTAGAAGTGCAGGTCCCGGCCCTCCATGGCCGTCTCGTTCGCCCGCATCGGGTGCGTGCGCCGGCAGTCGCCGCCCTGGTCCCACGTCCCGTTCTCGAAGTGCGACATCGGGGAGAGCATCCGCACGATGACGCGGCCACGGAGGTGCTCCAGGTCGTTGATGGCGCGCAGCGCCACGCGCCACGCGCGGCGCTGGGAGTAGTAGAGCGTCAGGTCCGGGACGCCGTACTGGCGGCTGCAGAAGCTGCACCCGATCAGGCGCCGCTTCTCGTAGAAGAGGGACGGGCGGGAGAACCAGTTGGCCGCCGACACCAGCACGTAGTCGAAGCGGGAGATCTGGGACACCCAGCTCTCGTCGGGCTCGTCGAGGTAGAGGCTCCAGTGACCCAAGTGCGCCGGCCCGTCGTTGTCCGGCGCCCGCGACCGCACCAGGAACGGCGACCAGAACATGCTGATGGTGAAGTTGTACGCCCGGTAGTGGTAAACCTTGTTCTGGGTCGTCGGGTTCGCCGACACGTCCTTGGGATACGACACCTGCAGGATACATTTTTTTAACGAATTCAGTCGCTGCTGCTGCGATTTCCATCTAATTAATCTGATGATTATCCATCCAATCACATCAAGAAAGGAAGCTAGTGTGAGGAAATTGAAATCGCTAAGGAAAACCAGCACACCTGGGAGAGGAGGCAGAGCAGCGACTGCATGTGGTTCCTGGCGAGCGAGTCCCCGACGAAGGCGAGCGACTTGCCGCGCGCGAACTGGAGGAACTGGAGCGGGTCGAAGCGCGGGAGCTCGCAGCCGGAGGGCCTCCACCGCCACTTGAGGAAGCCGAGGTCGGGGCGGCCGTACTTGAGGCAGTTCTGGTGCTCCTGGATCATGTGGCACGTCTTGTGGTTGTAGTAGGGCGCCTCCGCGTCCGGCACCCACTCCCCGCGGAAGATGTCGCAGTACTTCATGACGCTCACCACGGGGGTGGAGGAGGCGAGCTTGGCGGCGCGCGGCGCCACGCCGACGCCCACCAGCCCGAAGTACTGCGCGTTGGTGAGCACGATGAGGATGGCCAGCGCCGAGAAGTAGACCGGCACCGGCCCGAACAGGAACCGCACCAGCCAGTGGAGCTTCATCGCGCGCCCCCCAATCTGCTATCCGCCGCCGGACTCCTCCAATTCAAATCGATCCCCCTCCACTCCAATATATCTGGCTGTTAGCAGCAATCTCTAGCTCATCCGCTAGCAATTCCGCGGGGAGCACGACGAGCATCCGGCACGCCGGCGAGCAAGAGGATGAGGAGGAGGAGGACGGCCGGCCTCCGGCGCCGCTCCCTTCGGCTATCTGAACGCGGTGCTATCCATCCACGCCGAGGCTGATGCCGAGGCCGAGGCGCCCCCCTTTTGGTCCTCTTGAATACGGCGGTGGGCACGCGAAAGCGAGTAGGTGCGCGGCCGGTTTCAATAATACTGCCAGGTGGGGCTGGCTCGCAAGCGAACATGTCTGTCCCCGTCAAATATTTATCGCCTGCCTAAAGCACCCCCGCGTGACCTCTGTTGAGTGGGTCCGCCGCCCGCCACTTGCCGAGCTGTAAGCCTGTAATGTAAATCGAGCTGTCTCTTGACGAGGCGAGAGTGATCGGGTCGTCGTGCCCCTGCACAAACACGGCACCAGGGCCTGCAGATCTCAAACAGATAATCCCACCGTATTCTACTCCGTATCAATTAATTTGTAGTACGCGTTTTTTTATAAGCGTTTTGGTTGGATTGCAGAGGAATCGACGAATGGGAACCCAACGCTTTTTTTTTTTGAGGTTGATAAACAAACAAAGGAGAACAAACAGCGGTCGCTCGCTGATGCGCACGCCCATCGATGAAAAACAGCGGTTAGTTTTTGGTGTTACGGGAGTGGGCGCCACGCGCGCGGTTTCAGGGGCATGTAGTGGCATACTAGCATGTTTGTCCGGGTGGAGTTTGAGGCAGATCGCGAGCGAGCGAGGGAGATGCTTCTGGTCGGCCGCGGCCCGGGGCTCTGGTCACAATTCAAAACACAAAGAGTGGTTGGTAATCGGCGCCGTGACACGCGATTAGCTCCGAGTCGCCATCACGGAGACGCGCGTCGCTGTCCGTCCGTCTGACTGGCCCCGTTCCGATCCGAACAGGCCGCGGCCGGCTGTAGCGGTAGCGGACGTTAACATCGAGGCTGGCACCGTCCGTGTCACCACATGGCAGGCAGGGAGCAAAGCCGCAAGCGATCTCGGCTCGGCGAGAGCAGCTGCTTGGAACGGGTAGCAGAAGCAGATGTGCAGCATGCGCAACGGCAAAATCCGTGTGAGATGGGATGGGGATCAACCACTCCGCACCGGAAAGAAAGTGACGCGGGACGAGGCTAGGTAAAATACACAAAGAAAAAAACGCACAGCACAGCCGTCAGCGATAAAGGGGGGAATGGCTCTTTCTCCCCGCGCCGTGTCCGTGCTCACGTCTCACACGACGCCTCGCGCAAGATTGATTGTTTGGCGTGAAACCGTGCAAGGAGACAAGGCTACGTGGCGTGGGTAGCCGGAACAGCTGCCGCCCACGGGACGGGACGGGACCACGGGTCAGAGCGTCCGTCGTCCGGCTCCGGCCGGGCGCGTGAAACCCACCCGTGCCGTGAAAGAGCAGGGGTGGTGGATTCGTAGATTTGGTAACGTAAACAGGGCTGCCGCTGGCCGGGTCAGCGACGACTCGTTTCTCGCATGCAAAATGCACGCTCCCGTAGGGACGGCGAGGCCAGGAGCTGCCGCTGCCGGGCGGCACATGGCAGCAGCTCGCGTGCGCCCATGATGAGGATGAACACGCACCGCTCGCAGTGTGTTTATGCCTGATAATTTTTTTTTCACACCGAGGGGCAGGGCTCCACGGCGATGGCGACGGCGGCGGTGATGGTAACGCGACAAGGCGGCAGGGGGGGCAGGTAGGCTGGTGTTCGTCGACAGGGCGGCACATGGCAGAAAAGCTAGCGGGATCGATCGAGTCGCGGGCAAGGGAAGATCCGGTGAACCCGATCGCTCCCTTCACCATTCCGGCCGGCCCAATATTCTGGTAGCGGCAAAGCAGAAAAAAGTGATGACGAGCGAGGCGGAAAGATCAAGGAACCAATTACCATTTCAGCCGCTAGGGCAGGGAGTGAGTGACCGAGAGGCACGTTTGATGATCTCCGGCCGCCCACTGCACTGGGCTTCTGGCTGCTGCGGAGTTGTTTCTTGGAGTACATGGCACGGCCTGGCGAGTCCTCAATTCTATGCGTAGTAGATCGATAGACAAACACCATCACTGGGTCTCGTGGGGATGTTTGTACATGGCACGTGGGTGCTGGGATCCGGCAGGTGCGACATGCGTGCATGGTTGCAAAGCTTAAAAAAAAATGCACGTTAGCAGGGGGGCTAGAATAATCAAATCGATCTTGCGCGGATCGAGTTTTCACCGCGAGACATTTGAAGGGAAGCTAAAATTAAGGTGGGAACGAAACGCACGCGTGTGACGGATAGTGCTAATAGCTACTAGCACGCTTCTTCCCCAAAGTAGTGGAAAGGCATTGGTCACTGGTGCAGCAGTACTAACACCACTAGTGAAAACTTTAGCACTTGAGCTCAATAGGGCCACATCCATAACAAGAAAAGGCGAAACAAAGTGGGGGAAAAAAGATGATGCTCCGGGCCATGTATGGATATTTGAATTTCAATGGTTGGGGGCGGTTTGCAAAGCAAGAGGGGAAACTCCAACCCGCCTCTCCTACCTCGTAGATGAGAGTTCGGAGGGGGGGGGGGGGACTGTTTCCAACCGGCCTCTTATCCGATCCCCGACGGATGGGGCACTCTTATTCTGCCCCTCTCGACCCTTACCTATAGGAGTCCCTCTTCCGCCCTCTCATTCGGCGACGCGCCAACGGCTGGCCCTCCCGCGCGTCCACGGAGCTTTCCCCGCGTCAGGAGCTCGAGGGGGCCGGCGGCGGCATCCCGCCCCGCAACTGCGCTGGTGCAGATCGGCGCCGATCCTGGCGGCCGGTGCAGATCCCGGCGGCCGGCCACCCATGGAGGCCGACGCAGATCCTGGTGGCGAAGACCTCCACTGTGCCTCGGCTGGTCCGGATCTGCGCCCGTGGTGGCCGGCGGCAGCATCTTGCCCCACGTTAGGAGCCCGAGGAGGCCGGCGGCGACCGTCCTGGGGCTCGAGGCGTTGCACCCCGCGGACGCGCCCGTGGTTGTCGGCGGCGCTTCGCCCCACGGCCCGCGGCCGCGCTCGAGCATGGAGGCTGGGCCCGTGGGGCTGGCGGCGGCGGGAAACAAAAGGAGGAGGGGAGAGGAGGAAGTAAGGTTGGGCGGAGGAGAAGTGGGGAACAGAGGGAGGGGGAGGAAACGGGGGAGGGTGGTGGTTAAAAAAAGCGTTGACGAATGAGCCCTACGTGTAAGAAGTGAATAAACAAAGGAGATAAGAGGGTATACGAGAGTTGAGTTGGAGTTGAAAGAAAAGAGAGCCTCAAATGTAAATTGAGAGGCTCAATTTTAAGAGACCTGTTGGAGTTGCCGAGCTAGCTGCCCCGACCGGCAGCAGTGTAAATTTCCGAGCTGGTACTGTCATGGCTTGGTCACCACATGGGGGCCGCGGACGGGGTAACTGTTCCTACACGTGGACGGAGGCTCACAAGATCTGCCCACTCCTAAAGCACGGGTACAAGGTAAAACTAACCAAGTGATTAAAGTTTTAGCTTTGATGCTGTCGTCCGTACTCGTCAAAGGTGAGCTAGTAAGGCTTTATGCCTTCACCCTAGCTTAAGGATTGACGGCCACCGACTTGTGCGGCCGTGCTCCCTGTGTTCCGAGAGCAGACACGGCCCGGCATCATGATCGCTCCGGGCCAATGCAACTTCCGATCCAAGGAACGCGAAGCATCGATTAACCATGATTATAGTATCTCTTTACTGTTTTTGGTAAATATAGAAAAGTATATCCAGGCAACCCGGCCTGAGAAGTGCGTCCAAAAGAGATCGTACGTGGTGTCGCGTAGTAGCACAGTGCACAGTGTGGCGCACCGACACCCTTTGGCTGGGCGCCTGGGCCGGGTAGATTCGGACCGGAGGATGACCCTGGCCGCCTGGCGCACTGCGGCGGCTTGGGTCGTAATTGGGCTTTGTTTAGTTGGCTAAAATTTTTACTAACTTTTTCTTCACTCTCTCTCCATCACATCACATTAAATACGCCAAAAGACATATATTCAGAGTATTAAATATAGGTAAAAAAATAACTAATTACACAGTTTGGATGTCTTTTGCGACACGAATCTTTTGAGCCTAGTTAGGCCATGGTAGGATAATATTTACCACAAACAAACGAAACGTGCTACAGTGTGCTACAGGAGTTCCAGCTGTTGAAAAGGCAAAATTTTCAACCATCTAAACAAGGCCTCGGCTCGCAGTACCTGCGGTAAGAGTCAGGAAGTAGTTACCGAAAATGCAGCAAACAAAGGCCTGGAATGGCACGAGACGAAACCGTTATTGTTCCTGTCGCATCGCATCGGGAGGTGGTGGACTGGTGGTGAAGACGAGCGGTGAAACAAAGTGTGGGACAGGGAACAAACGACTGTGCTCCGGCCGGACTCCGGCAATTCGCCCCGCGCCCGGCCGTGAACAAAACGTGGCCTTGCCGAGGCGGCCGGCTCGCCGGCATCCTCCGCTGCCGCTGCCGGCCGCCGGCGTGGTGGAGCGCACGAAGTGCGGTGGTCGTTGGCGGGTCAAAAGGCCAACTGGGATATACTACGTGCGTATTTTCAGCTGGCCTGAGACGACGACGACGCGCTGCTGCATGTATGCCTCCGTTGGTCAAGGTGGCACACGGACACCCGGCTGCTTTTGCGGATTTTTAATTAATTCGCCGCAGCAGCTAGCCCCGCAGCCGATGGATAATGCAGGTTTCGCGTTTGCGATTATTGGGCCGATCCGAGCGCAATCTAATCATTTGTCCAACGTGCAGTGGTTTGTATGATGATACTGCTCGTAGAGGTGGAGCGTGGGTGCGGCGAGACTTGCGAGATGATCATCCAACTAGCTCGTAGACCTGCCCGGTTCGTACGTACCTATATATCTTGATTGAGAAGTCGTGGTGTGCGACTTGAGCTCCATGACCACGAGAGCGACACGATCTCTGGCGGTGTCAGCCAGCTGTTGGTTTTTATCTGGAATCCCTGCACGCCCTCAGTTTTGGACCATGCGGCTGCAGAGCTATCTCCTGGTTGAAATCGGAAGGGAGGGACAACAAAGAACTTGCTAATACGTGACCGTGACGCTTGGAACAGCCATTGGCGTCTTCCGTTCCCGTAGATTTGAATGAACGGAACAAAACTTTGCAAAGAGACTAGTTAAAAAAAAAACTAGAAAGAGACTCAACAACCAACGTCATAAGCGTGAATTCGGCCCACACAACTTGCTGTGATTATACGGCCCACATAATCATTTGGGCTGTGACTAGCTTCGCTATGCCCCCCACATAATCATCTTTTTTTTTAGAATCAGCCCCACATAATAATCATCTGGGGGGACTAACTAAAAAGCATCCCTGTACAACTAACTGTACAAAGTTTAGCCGGAACTGGGAGGTTTGAAGACGTTTGAAAGATGCTATTCGAGATAATGGTGTAGCTTAAACTGAAATGGGCTCACCACAGTGTCGACCAAATAAATACATGGGTTTTGGCGTTCTTACCCCTGTTTCGGGTGCTATTAGTGATTTTGCCCTCGTTTTTTGAGTTGTGCAAATTTGCCCTCAGTTTTTCAAACCGAAGAAGCATGTTGCCCTCGTTCTGTGAAAAAGACTTGACGGTGTTAACTTGCTATACAAAAGACAAGATTGCCCTTGCGATTTTACCCTTAAAATTCAAGTACTTGTGTGATTTTGCCCCTATTTTCAGCCAAAAAATGGGCAGCACTTTGACATAACTTGATTTTTTTTGGCACTTTTCAAATCTGAAATAAAAGCACTTTTTAAATCTGAAACAAAATTTGACAAAATTTTGACATCAACATGGTACTTTGTGCAACAATATTCAACCACATAAATATACCACCAGATCATATATTAGGAAAGCAACAACATGCACATGAGTCCAACAAAAGAGCCATAGCACATCCTAGCATGTCCAGATGTCCAACAAAAGTATCATACAACATCCTAGCATGTCTAGATGTCATCACATCTTATGTAGACCACATATTAGCGTACATAGTCAACAAAAGCAACAACTAGTACAACCAGGCACAATATTCATGGATCTATGCCTAACAATGAAGCCAAGCTCCCTGAGCTTCCTCTTGCTCCTCCCCTTCCCCTTCCTCTTCTCCCTCCTGCTCCACTTGCTCTTCCTCCTCCCCTTCCTCTTCCCCTTCCCCTTCCACTTGCTGTTCCACTTGCACTTGCACTTCATGTTACAAGAATAAATTGTGTTAGTTGACAAGTTCATGCTCAAGAAATAAATAGGCAATACAAGTTCATGACTCACCCTGAAGTTTGTGCTACACTTGGGTCCTGGCTCCCCTCTCCTGGTTCATTTTGTGAAGATGTGATCATTCTTTTTTGACTAGCAGTAGGACCTCCTTGGCAAGTCTTGGCTGTGTGACCTAGCTCATGGCATTCAGAACATTTTCTTTGCTTACTACTGCCAGCCTCATCAAATGCCTTGTATCTAGACTTTCTTGGCCTTCCTGGTTTTCTTCTCAGCTTGGGCTTCTTAATTTTGTATCCTAAGTCAACACGTGGCCAGCTATCCTTAGATGTCATTGGACTGAAAGTAGATGCATAAGCCTTTCTAAACCTGTCAACTGAGAAGTATTCATGGACAAAGTCATCCATTTGTACATCCCTACTTAGCTTTGCAATGAAAGCTAAAGCATGGGTACAGGGCTTTCCAGTCACTTGGCAAGCCCTACAAGTACATGTCTTCTGCTGCAAGTTGACTGCATGCCTGAATCTGTTCACTGTTACCTCAGCTGTTCCAGCCCCACATATTAGCACCTCATGGTCTTTGATAGTCTTGGACTTAGCATTAAGAGCCTTGATAATTGAAGGGATGATTACACCAGTCATTTTACTACCTATCTTGGCTCTCAAAACAAATTTCTCAATGATCATCTGTCTTATCTTATCATGCATATCTACAATTTGGTAATCCTTGCATTTGGACACCCAACTATTGAAGCATTCAGAGAGGTTGTTGTTGATATAATCCACCTTGCAATCTTCATGGAATTTGCTTCTACTCCACACATATGGATGGTTTTGATCCAACCAGGCAAGTGCTTTAGGATCCTTTTCCTCTATCTTTCCCATGAAATAGTTGAATTTGTCAGTTGTAAAGCTCTTTGCAGCACACCACATATTCTTCCCATAAAGCTCACCAGTGAACCCAGCTTTCTTCATGTTCTTCCACAAGTGCCTCATGCACTCTCTATGTTGCACTCCAGGGTAGACATCCTCTACAGCACTCTCTATCCCTTTGCCTGCATCTGTACTAATGACCAAACCTGTGGGATGACCAATAGCCTTTTTCAACATGGTGATGAACCAAGTCCAACTTTCCGTGCTCTCTGACTCAATCACTCCATATGCCACTGGAAAAAGTCAGTTATGACCATCCACTGCCACTGCTGCTGCCAGCTGACCTCTTGATCTTCCTGTCAGGTGAGTGGCATCAATAGCAATGTAGGGCCTGCAACCTTGCAAAAAACCATCAATGCAAGGTTTAAGAGCCACAAAGAACCTCATGAAGCATACATCACCATTGTGCAGTTCAGTTTCGAGCTCAACCACACTACCAGGTACTGATCTCAGCAACTCTGCTTGATATGTGGGTAGCAAAGCATAGCTGTCATCCCACTTCCCATAAATCATGTCAAATGCTTTATGCTTGCCTCTAACAACTCTGTAATATGGCACTTCCACTGAGTACTTCTTCTTTAGCCTATCCTGCAACGCTGTTGGTCCCATTTCAGGCTCTTCCCGCAATAGGTCCACCACTCTATCTGCTACCCATCTATTTGAGGCCATTGTGTCACCACAGTTGTTGACTGAACCACAAGTATGTTTTGGTCCACTCGTCTTAACCTGCAACAAAAGACAACCAGAAAAATAACCATTTCAGCATAAAAACAGCCCCAAAAGTCCAATTTTCAGCAAAAAACAGCCCCAAAAGTATCATATACCTTGCAACCAAGATACTTCTTGCCTGTACTAGCATAAAACTTCCATGGGCAGCCGTCCTCCTCAGCTCTCTTGCAAATTGCTCTATATCTTGTTGGATCCTTTTTCACTGTTTGAATAGCATGATCATTCAAGATAGCATGATGGACTACTGCTGATTTGCATTGATCAACATCTAGGAACACCACATTGACATCAATACATGGGTCATCAACATCATATGAAAATGGGGGAGGATCAAATTCATCATCATCATCAACTATTTCAGCATCAGGGTCAAACTCAGGATCAGAGCAGTCATCAGAGTCTGAAGATGCAGCCAAATCAGAGTCATAGCTACTATCACTAGGTGCCACAAGTGAATCTGTGTCAGAGTGTATGCCCTCCTCATCAACACCTACACTCTCATATTTGGTTCTCTTCTTTTTAGATGTGGATTTGGCTCTCACATTTGTGGCTGTCTCACTTGTGGCTCTCACATTTGTGGCTGTCTCACATGTGGCTCTCACATTTGTGGGTACTCTATTTCTTGTAGAAGGGTGACATCTACGTTTTGTTGGTGAAAATTGTATTGGACCCTCGAAATCATGGATTTGGGCACTGATTTGGACTACCCCATTCTCTAGATTTAATTGAAACCATTCAAACAACTGCTCATCCGATTTTATCTCAATAGACTCAAGGGAGTCCAACTCACGCGTCAATGATATGTACTGCTTTGAACCCCACATGCAATGTTCAGCAATGAAATCAACTAATTGCAGCAGTCCATAGTTTTGTATGTCAACAATTTGTGTTTGCAATGCTCTACCCTGCAGCCATGTCTTTGGCCCCCCATCAGGCAAGCTGAAAAAGGATCTGACTTTAACAAGAAGTTGCACAGATCTGTGATTTGGCCTACAAATCACAGTACCAAAGTAAGCTAAATCGCCCTAATGACAACAAAGTTAGCTAATTTGTCCTACTGAGTTAGCCTATTTTTATCCTAAATTCATGGCAAATAAGAGCAAGCACGAATTATACCTGTTCTCTTCCATGGCCCTGCTGGTCCGCTGCTCCTTCCGTCACCTCCTGACGCGCGGTCCCTCCTTCTGGCCCCACCCGACCGCCACGCGCGCAAGGCCCCTGCGCGAGCTGGCCGCCAGGCGCGAGCCCCTGCCCCCTCGCGCGCCTGCCCACGCGCGAGCCGCCTGCCACGCGCGAGCCGCCGGCCCCGCGCGCGCCCACGCGCCAGCCGCGGCCGCCCCGCGCGCCCGGCCCCGCACGCGCCCGCCCCGCGCGCCAGCCGCGGGCGCCACGCCCTGCACGCGCGCGCCTGCACCCGCCCTGCGCCCGCCCCTGGACCAGCTCTACACGCTTAGGGTTTCAAGAGGAAGAAGAATGGGGAGGAATGGATAGGGTCGCAGGAACAGAAAGGAGAAAGGAAGAGTTGAGGGTAACTTAGTCTTTTCCCAGTGCTCTTTTATTTATTTTTATTTTTTTACTGCCTCTCTAACTAACAGAGTTAGGACTAGGGGCAAACGGCAGCTTCGTTTTGAAAAACTGAGGGCAAATTCGCACAAGTCAAAAAACGAGGGCAAAATCACCAATAGCCATCCAAACGGGGGCAAGAACGCCAAAATCCCAATACATATATATATCATTAAGCAGCGCACATAACAGTACATATGTTGCACTGCATGTACGGGTAATGGGGGAAAACCAAAGATAAGCAACTTAATCACCGGAGCAGGCCGAGTCACAAAACTTTGAGCAAAACATTGAGCAAATGGTATACAGGATACTGTTAACTGCAGGACAACAATTTGAAACAACAGCATCAGCCAGGAAGAAATTAACCTGGAAGCAGGACACTTGAAACAACAGTAGATGTAACTAAGCTCCATAAGATGCATAATCATGTATAAATAAGCACAAGTAGCCATGAATTTACTTCATCTTCATGCATTGTGCTGCATAACATGTAATCACAGTAAGAGACAAAAAGCATTTCAGTAAGAATGAAGAAACAACAGTGGAGCAGCACAACTTTAATTTGATACGGGAAGCAAGTTGCAGAGGATTCAGATGTATCATAATTAATAAAACGACCTATACAAATACATAGCAATGTAAACCAAATACTTCAAATGATACTTACCCAATTAAAAACTAGAACCAATATGGGTGCAATAACAGTTCTTCAATCAATCTATAGCCATAATCAAACAGTTTCATCATCATGCTAAGCAGTAAGAAGGAATCCAACCATCCACAGCAAAGCGGCACCCCTCTTTTTTAATCCCAGAGAAATGAAAACTCAAAGAAATAAGAGGCAACATGAATACAGTTGCCAAGGCTCCTTAAGTCACAATGCTACACAAAAGAGACTAAGAGAGGGCACACGTCAAAAACTTATAAAGTATGTCCTCACCGCTGCATCCATACTCAATTACACCCTCCACTGTGCGCATCAATTCCGCAACAATTTGGAGTGAGCTACTAGGAAACAATGTTTTTATATTTAAGCAGGACCTCTCCTATTCAGTAGTAGAATGCAACAAAGTCACATGACCTAAGGATTTCAGAAGGAAGCTGAAGACAGCAAGGGGCAGAATATTGGCAAAACCCCACAACCAGACCAGCATATGGAACTCTTGGCTGTGCCACACAAAACGAGCCGAGGATTAAATTGGTATGAAATACAGAGCTCTTCAAGCTTAGAGATGGTAAAACTAGGACCTAAGAGAATAAGATACAGTCCTAAGTCCTAACTTAACACCGGTGGCTCCTCAGATTCAATATCTTGAGAAATGAAGGCCTAATTGTCTACTTGTGTGCGGAGGTGTGGGGGAGCTGCAGAGGTGTTCGTCTCCTTTGCCGACTTCGTGTATAGAGTTGCGGTCGTGTTGATGTCCCAATCCAACCGGGCGAGTACAGCGAGTTTAGATAGGTGGTTTGTTTTTCGTTTCTTTTTGTTTCCCTGCCTATGGTCTGCCTGGACTGTAGTCTTGTATTTCTTCTGCTATATCAATGAAACACGCACTATCTTGTGCGGTTCGTTCAAAAAAAATTGTCACTGCATTTTCTAACAGTTGTGATAGAAACATTGCACATGATGGCAAAGATGTCATCCTTAAGGTACTCTGATTTCTCCAGGTACTCTTTATCTTTTCTCTTGTTTTCTTTTTTCAAACCATCAAATGATTTTAGTGCTAATGAACCTCTCTTTCAAGTATGAATAATTATTTATTAAGCTTTCGTAATGAAACAATTTCGTAATCCTGCTAAGCAGTAAGAAGGAATCGAAGTATCCAACCATCCACAGCAAAGCGGCACCGCACCCTTCTTTTTTAATCCCAGATAAATGAAAACCCAAATTACGTCTAGTACGAGGCAACATGAATGCAGTTGCCACTTGCCAAGGCTCCTTACAAAATATATGTCCTCACCGTTGCATCCCAACTCAGTTGAGACATATAACACCATCCACAGGGCGCATCGATTCCGCAACAATTTGGAGTGAGCTACTAGGAAACAATGTTTTTATATTTAAGCAGGAGCTCTGCTATTCAGAATGCAAAAGTCACATGATCTAAGGATTTCGAAAGGAAGCCGAAGACAGCAAGGGGCAGAATATTGACAAAATACCACAACCAGACCAGCGTACGGAACTCTTGGCTGTGCCACACCAAACAAGCCGAGGATTAAATTGATATGAAGGACAGCTCTTCGAACTTAGTTTTGCAATATGGTAAAAACTAGGACCCAACAGAATAAGAAGATAAAGTCCTAACTCCTAACTTAACACCGGTGGCTCATCAGATTAAAGATCTGGAGAAATGAAGGCCCAATTGTCACTGCATTTTCTCACAGTTGTGATAGAAACATTGCACAGGATGGCAAAGCGGTCGTCCTTGATGTGCTCCGATTCCTCCAATTCTTTTCTACAAATGAAATCATGGAAGCCCCAGTAATGTCCATGTAAAAACTTGTGCGTCCCCGCGTCACGCAGTAACACTGGCTTACCGAGCTGATCGAGTAGGCTGAACTGGGATTGTGCTACAACAGGTTCACCCGCAGTATAACTCACAAGCTTGAGGTAGACAGCCAAGTGGTGCTTGAACTTGGAGTTGCGTCCATTAGGATAACACAAGAGACGCCAGGTGTGGTCACCAACATTGAAGTCGCATGATTCAGTGCCCTGACCATGGTGGATCGCCTCTTTCAAGTGTGAGTAGCCATCGATCCTGAGGACGTGGGAACCACTTACTGGCCTGGAGACAATAGCAGATGCAGAACGCAACACTTGTCCAACCGACGACTGCAACAGGGGGGCTGCCATGGATGAAGTACGACTTCTTGGCTAGTGAAATGTGTTCTTGTCAGATTATCCCTGCACGAGGTAACATGTTTCTGAAAATTTATTATCGCACAAACAAAATTTCTAGCAAGCATCGATACTATATACTTATCTCAGGAAATAAGAACCCAGACCAATTTTTGCAAGTTTAATTTTTGAAATGAGAGGCCAGAATACAGACTCATCTGTTGAGATGATGGACAGATCTTTTGTAGCTTTACAGCTCAAGGGTTACAAATAGCCTCACTTAGATTGCACAAGACCAAATTAGAAGAATACTTACATATACTTGCCAATTATATATTATGAAAATCCGAATTCCACTTCTGACATACCACCTCAAACAATCACCCATATAAATGTGAGGGACCTAACCATTTCTCAAGTTTGTTTTTCTAAGACGTGCAAAGCATGTTTCTCAAGCGACGCAAAAGATTCCTCTGGACGGGCACAGACCATATCGCAGGAGGTAAATGCAAGGTAGCGTGGCCTATTGCGTGCCGGCCGACGAGGCTAGGGGGGTTGGGGATACTACACCTCGAGAAGTTTGCTCGGGCTCTACGACTTCGTTGGCTTTGGCAGGAATAGTCAGAACCGAACAAGCCTTGGGTCGGCATGATAGTCCCATGTACGGCCAAGGACCGTGTCGTGTTTGCCGAAGCTACCACTATCACTTTGGGAGATGGGAAAAAGGCGAGTTTCTAGAGCTCCACCTGGTTGAATGGGGCCTCACCGAAGCAAATTGCACCTGCCATCTACAATATTTCAGCCAGGAGGAAAAGAACTGTCCAGAATGGTTTGCTTGATGCGGTGTGGATCCGCGACATCGACATTGTGCGCATCAACTCTGCGGTGCAGCTTGCGGAGTTCACCCACCTCTGGGAGCGGCTCCGGGATGTGCAACTTAACCCGGACCAATTGGATTCGATTCGATGGAAGTACACCAAACACGGCGAATACACTACGACATCAGCCTACGAGGCACAATTCCTCGGATTACCCACTCACCCATGCAACACCTCATTTGGCGCGTCTGGGCACCACCGAAATGCAAGTTCTTGGCCTGGCTTGCTTTCCAGAATCGGCTATGGACGGCTGACCGTCTAATTGAGCGTGGGTGGCCTAACCAGATGGTCTGCATGCTATGTCATGCCCACGATGAGACCTTGCTCCACCTCTTCACCAAATGTCGTTACAGCTTAACTTTGTGGGATAACATTCTCTCCTGGGCCGCACCGCATGTACCCCCAGAGGCGATTGGACGTCCTTCACGTCTATCGACGAGTGGTGGAAGACAGTAGGCTTGATGCCTGGTTTTCCGACCAAGGGTTGGCTTTCTTTGCTAATCATGGTTTGTTGGGAGCTTTGGAAGGAGCGCAATGCGCGGGTTTTTCGACGTAAGTTTCTTCAACCTGACCAACTTGTCCGCAAGATCAAAGAGGAGTGTAGAAGCTGGGCCTTAGCGGGGGCCAAACACTTGGGAGGAATCACAAATCTTGGAGAGTAATATGTATAAAGCCTTTTTCCCCTCTTTTTCAATTTTCGGCCTAGGTCTGTAACACTCCTTCTCTTTTAATCAATAAAAATCCCGCAAGC
This sequence comes from Cenchrus fungigraminus, assembly GCA_036936925.1. Classification (NCBI taxonomy): domain Eukaryota; kingdom Viridiplantae; phylum Streptophyta; class Magnoliopsida; order Poales; family Poaceae; genus Cenchrus; species Cenchrus fungigraminus. The sequence goes on along the minus strand of CM072778.1, from coordinate 30,752,313 downwards.
TTTGAGGGTTTTACGCTAAAAAAAATTAACGGGCTAACGTGAGAAAACCGTCACGCGTCTAAGTCCTGGCCTCCTCCAAGTTAAGATCAGCAGCGCCGGGGCGACCGGTATGAGCGCTCAATTCTCAAGTTGTCAGCCGTGTACCCCTCTGGTTTGGAAGTTCCCGATACCAATCACACTCAATCAACCAGAGATTCCAATAAAATCAGGAAATCAACAAACACGATCAGAAATTTAGGATGATCATGAGTAGCACACACAGGGCACAGCCGCACAGCACGCGCTAAATTAACCATGGCGACGGAAAAAAAAAAGACAAGGACAACGGCGGCAGCACGGCTGCAGGGGCTTCTGCTTCCCTTGGCGCGGACGGCGGCGGCTTAGAGGTACCTGGATGGAGGGACGGAGATGGCGTTGTTGTTGGGGACTGGACAACTGGATTAGCCTTAGGCGAGGACACCGCGGCTGTCGAGCCGCCGATGGCAGGACGCCGGCTCCCGGGAGCCCGGAACCCTACGCGAGAAGGCCGATGGACAAAGGGTTGTTTGGATGCAGATAGACCACTTAATAACTATCTAAACGGGTGCATTTATAATCCTCACCCTAGTTTAACAATGATTTAGTACCATATAATAGCAGTTTAGATCATGTAATCATCTTGCTAATTACTGCTTAGTCACTTTTATGTTAATTCAATTTCTATAATAATTGAGTGTTAATCAGTTTTATTATTTTTTTAAAAAAATTATAGAGTACCCAATTTAGAGAATTTAAAAAGAACTTTTTTTTCAAATTTTATATTTTCGACTTAGCATATTGCATTAATTCATCAAATGATTATGTAACATAAACTATTTCATAAAATCATTGTTAAACTATATATAAGGCGGGATGATAAATGCACCAAATTAATTAGTTAAGGGATTGATTTGCACCAAATGAAACATGAGGAATAAATACTACACTATTGCACTACTTTAGGGATGAAAAATACATTTTTCCTAATTAATATGTCTCAATTATTCGATGCGTTCAGGGGTGCAAGCAAGCCGGGAATCCTATATAACTTCCGAAAGATTTTTTTCTTATGCAACTATAACCCACCGGAAGCCCAACATCACCAAAACCTAACTCCTTAAGGACCCGTGTGCGTCCGAGGACCGGTGGATGGTCACTCCTTAGTGATGAGTGATTGACAACGTGGTGTTGACTGACTCTTGACCTAGTATTGCAGGTGCAGGCTGCGGCTTGATTTGCGTTGGTGCAGGTGAAGAACAAGCGCGAAAGGTCTATGCTTGTGTGGCCTCCAAGGTGTGGAGAGACAAGTTGGCTTGGTTCGAGGGACCCGGTGGCCGATGGGATCAAGTGCGGGCCGCATGGTGGCAAGAAGAGCAAGACGAAGTCTGGAATATGGAGCCGACGCACGGTAGCGGCTAACAACCGAAGTCTGCACGCGGGGTTTCCAGTGTTTTAGCACAAATCCACTGGGTTCCTTGGTTGAGCCACAAATCCAAGACCGAGCCGGGACGACCGTGGCGGCCAAGTCATGAGTGGGATTGGCGTGGAGGTCGCACCTAGTACGCGGGGTTTGTAGTGGTTTAATTAGCCACAAAACCACTGGCTTACTTGGTTGAGCCACAAAATCGAGACTGCGTGGGGCGGTCTCATCGCCTGGCCTGGTCGCAGCATCGAGAAGCTTCGAAGCGTAGGAAACGCAGCATGATCGCAAGGCTTGCATGGAGGCTAAGCGGGCTTGCGGTCGATGCGCATCCGTCCGATGGTGATCCGACGAAACTTCCCAAAGTGCCCTTCGTGGGTGTGTATCTTACTATTAGTAGGGGTATTTTAGTCTTTCGACAACCACCATATAAACTTGTGAAGAGGTGGCTGGCAGCCAACTCTTGGAACCCTAGTTCATTTACTCCTTTGTTTTTCCCCTTTCTCTTCCTTTCCATAGGCTAGCTAGAGACCTCTATTGCAAACCTTCAAGTGGGCAGGATGATGAGATGTTGCCAGCCTCTTTGTAAAGAATTTTTCCTCTTCATGTATGGAAGGTTTGGAGTTCATCCTTATGCCCCCTTGTGATTTGCTTGTGGATCCCGTTTTTCTTTTTCGGTGATTTTCGGAGCCCTTTTTGGTGGATTTTTGTGGGAAGGTTTTGAGGATGTTTGTTTGCGGGATTTGTTGTGGGTGTCACAATGAGGACCTTGTGCCTCTTTTCTTGGGGACCTTTCCCCTCCAAACCCGTGGAAAGCTCTCTAAGTGGTTTTTTTGCAGCTCGAGTTCTTGAGGTTGATGTTGGTGTTTCTTAACGTCACTACTAACGACGCCTAGTTAGAGCGAGCGTCAAGAATAGTCAGAGGTAATTCTAACAATCATGAACGAATCCGCAAGTGCACAAATATACCATTGTAGCATTTCACCAGGGAAGAGAGTATTCCAAGGGTCTCGAATCCATGGAAGAGAGATATCAAGATTTATGCTATTGCATTGAATATAAACCATGGGATTGAGAAAGAGACAACAACTCAAATACATGGGTAAGATAAATGATAAGATAGGGTAGTGCGACAGACACACATTGATTCATCTCCTACTAAAGAACACTACGACATAGGCGGGACTGTACGGAGCTAGCTCTAGGTTTTAATGTACTAAACATACAAGAGTTAGATGATAAAGAAAGAAGCACAAAGCATTGCATGATCAAAGGTTCACCAACCAGGTACAAACGGGGAGATAGCACCATGACGCTAAGCATGCAAGCAGAAATCTATCCTTTATCCTCCTACAGCAATACTCCAACGCGGAGGGTTACAAAGGGTCCAACGACTGTCAGTATCACGACCTACCTCAATCGTTATGGGGGGCAAGCTCATAACTAATGCAGCTACACAACCCAAGCACCATGCCTGCGTTGCTACTGAACTGCACCCGGCCCGGGCTATTGTGACCCAGGGTGAAGCCACCAGATAACTGGCCGACTTAAACCGAGTACCGTAGCATAAACACAAACCTCACACAACACAGCAATGAAATCTAACTAGATCAATCAGGGCTAGTCATGCAAACATATACGAACTCTCTTATGTCTAATCAACAAGATCAAATGATCGTGTTCATGAAGAACACGAGCCTCTAACTTATGAACAAACACAAAAGGTATGAGTAAATCATCCTTCAACTAGATCAAAAGGTAGTGTTCATGATGAACACGAGCCTCTAAATGATGAACGAATAAAGAACTCAAGAACATATCAATCACATGAACTACCATAACTTTATGTGAAATAGCTGAATAACTGAAGTAGATTAAAGCCATACAAAGAAATAAAGATACAAGAGAACTCATACCTAGATCCCAAAGTAGACTTGGAACCTGAATAAGAGCTACTCTAGCCTACCCCCTTGCCTTGGAAACTAAAAGTGAGAGAGGAGAGTCAAGTGTGTGTGAAATGGGATCCCCTCCCCTTCTATTTATAGTCAAGGGCCATGACGTCCTCGGGCACCAAGGGCTTGTTTGCTTGGAGACCTGGGAAAGTTGCCTGGCCCAGGCAGCAACCTCAGGCGCACGATTTCGTCAGCCTGGGGTGGAGATCGCTGCCTGGAGCCGCAGCTGCCTGCCAGGGCTGCATCCAAACAAACCCCAAATGTCACCAAAACATCCCAGAATGTAGCAAGGGACCAAGAAGCAAGCACCACGTGCAAGGCCACGGTGAACGTGCACTGGGTCGATTCGGCCGATCCTAGGATCGGCCGGTACCCCCGTGCCACGTGTCATCGTGTGCTTTCTCCCAGTGCCTAGTATGTGGGCCCCACATGATCCATCCTCCATACATGGCAAGTTTCTTGGCGGTTTGAGACCCTTGTGGGCCAATGGATCCATGTGATGTCCACGTGTCGCTCTCTGATTCGTCGACAAGTGCTTCACTTGGATCAGTGACATGTTTGCCACCTAAGATCCATGTGGCAGCCATCTCCTCAGCTGAGGTGGCATGGATCACTTCATAGAAGGTGAGTTTCCATCTCTTTTCATGATTATTTCACCTATATTTAAATAATCTCTAAGAACAAGTGGAACTACATTATTCTTAGTAAAATGCATGTAATAAATGCATATGCCTCCATTTATGTGAGAATATTGATGACTAAAAGTGGTACTTAACAGCAATCAACAGTTGCCCCATGAGATTTGCGATTCCCCATGATTCAGAGTGTTTTGGTGGATATCCTTTGAGGGAAAGGTCGTCCACGAGGTGACCCAGCCAAACCCAAAGTTTCGCTGCAACCTGTTGGGTGAATCGGGAGATTGGGTGATGGGAAGTTGAGAGTTGACTCGCGGTTCTTGTTTTTCCCGTTCTATCTAGGGAGGCGGTCTAATCGTGTGGGGAAGGTGGTCTAACCACCCCGAGTTCGTCCAGAGAAAGTTTGGATTTTGCCAAGATCTTTCGGTAGCATGTTTGCCTTGACTAGAGGATCCTGTGGTTGAAATCTTGAAGCATTTTGAGTTCGTTTGCTAGGTTTTCGGTGGAGTTGGTGTGTGCCAGGCAGACGCGGTCTAACTGCCCCCCTGATGCGGTCTGACCACCCCTGCTGGGTAGAGAGTGTCCGTGTAGTTTCCGCTACGGTTTGAGTGTAGTAGTTTTGGTTGGAGGTGTGGTTTGTTCCTTGGATCATAAGGACTCCAGTGGCTACGTGGTCTTGGCAATCTTGAGGAGTTTGAAGCGGAAGTGATTTTGGGATTCTAGCCGTGTTCGTCTCGCTAGAGAAGCTGTCTCTTTCGAGAAGAATTTTTATCGGCTCTCGTTCACTCCCCCTCCTCTCTGGTTGCCCAATCCGGTCCTTCAAGTGGTATTAGAGCTGGTTACGGGTCTTTGTGACTCTAACCAGTCTAAGATCCAAATATGGCGTACCAAGATAGGGGATCGGGTCCTCTGCACTTCGATGGGAAGAACTACCAGATGTGGCAGACCCGGATGGCTGCGTTTCTTCACGGCAAAGGATAGTTGCTTTGGGATGTGACGATTGATACATCCTATGTTTGTCTCGACACTTTCCTTGCCCCAGGTTTGAGGGATATTATGACAACCCTGCCCGAGAAAATACTATACTATCGCTTAAGCCATCCCATGTGGCCATTAAGCAATAATAAAGTATCATCCCATCGTAAGTTGCCAGGTCAAGCCCGGTGAAATCACTTACATAGCAACAAAGGATCGAACATATGCATTAAAACTCACATGAAGGCGAGTCCAGAGTACATACACAATTTAAATCCAAAACTACCCATAAGGGTTTAATTATAACAAACCATGGTTGATGACATGATAATGAAAAGGTTAAGAGTTTGAAAATGCCAGGTCAAGCCCGGTGAAATCACTTACATAGCAACAAAGGATCGAACATATGCATTAAAACTCACATGAAGGCGAGTCCAGAGTACATACACAATTTAAATCCAAAACTGCCCATAAGGGTTTAATTATTACAAACCATGGTTGATGACATGATAATGAAAAGGTTAAGAGTTTGAAAACAGCGAAAATTAACTAAGCGATATGATAAGCATCATAGGAGGCCATCCATGATATAATCACTCGTCATCATCCACCCATTCCAGCTCCCAGCCGGATCTCTCCAAGACAAACAACAACACCTGAAATCAACAATTATAGCAAGACTGAGTATACTAATACTCAGCAAGACTTACCCATCTAAAAAATTACCTCTAGACATGCAAGGCTTTTGGCTAGTGGGTTTGTTTTGCCAAAAAACAACTAAAATCATTGATCCTTACTTTCAATATTTTAGCTCAAGTTCTAGTGAATTAACCATTACTAAGTAAGCAACTATTGCAAGCATAAGTTGTGCAATACAATTAATCAAAGCATCAATATTCACATAGTTCCATCAATAAGGGATCAAATGGCCAGTTGATTAAGCAGTCTCAAATAATGGTGAGAGGCCGATGATCGATCGATTAATAACCTTGCAAGGTGGACCTAAACACACGAAAGAACGCACACCCCAAGAATGTCAAATAAAAGCGAAATGGGGTATGCACTGACCAGGCGGTTCTCGTCATTCCTCGAATTAGGATCGGATGCTACAGTCTTAGGTACAAGGCTTACTAGTATGCCAAGTTACGACACGTCCAGCCTCACACATGTACCCCAGGTGGCGAGCCCGGAGGCGCACCTTAAGATTAGTAGCGCAAAGTTCCCGTACCGGCTCCTTCAGGTACTAGGCTTACCGATCCCATTCCCGACAAGTGCTTAGTACGTTCAAACAATTAGCCCACGAAAGCCACTGGACCGGAGCCCAAATCCCAAGCTCTTACCACATGAGCATATCCATTTATCAAGTCTTACGATTCCAACATAAGAACCTATTCTCGCGAGTGACGAACATCACTCGACTTGTATCAGGTCCTTATAGCATAGCAACTACCAACCTAGCATACTAGTAAGAGAGCATAGGTACCTAGGGATCATGCATCTAGGGTTTCATTTCAACTCCTGAAACGTAAATGCACAAACATAGCAAAGATAGTTGCATAAATTTAAATAAAACATGGGTTAATGATCCGGGGCTTGCCTCAGTCGGCAAAGCTAGCCTTGGGCTCTTCTGGACTTTGGTCCAGGTCTTGATCTACTGTCACATAGTGCACTTCACCGTCAGCTTCCTCGTCTTCACCTTCCAGCACGAGCGTGTATCTACCGTCGGGAAGTTCTATATGAAGGATGCTTATGCAAGAATTCATTGGTGATTTTAATTTAATTAATTACAAAACAACACATGAAAAACATGGAGCGTATGGTTGGGCACATTCACCAAGATAAGAAAATATTAAGCACATTTTTCTTATAAAACAAGTGCTGGTGTTGGAAAAATTAAACACTTAATTTGACGATGACTGTGTACACATTTATATAAATAAAATAAATTAAATTCACAAAAACATCTAGGGGTGACCCTAATCTCCTTAGCATGCTCCACAACACATACATAGGGTTAGCTAAGTGTGGTAGCGGTGGTTTTCCATGTAAACCAATTATTAAGCTTAACTAGGTGATACCCCGTGCGTTGCGGCGGGAATTTTTCAAACAAAATTTTAAGGTGCAATGTGATTGCATGACAACATTCTTTTATAAACAACATTATACATGGAAGCAAGATAATTTTGTTGAAATAGAATCATTCTAAATTTTTGATCCTACAGTTTTCTCTACTATGAAAATTTCTCTATACTATGATAATTTTGTTGAGAGAGAACCATTCTAAACTACCACAGAAAATTGTTTGAAGACATAAATATATGATCTAGTGGATGGTGACATGACGTATTGTGGATGATGACGTGGAATGCTTGCATGTTGAGAGAAAGCTATCAATGACTTGTAGTGGGTTCCATATATATAGTTGCATATGATTAATCTCAAATATTCTTATGTATAATTTTATTCATAAAATAATAGTGGGTGGTATTACTAAAGCTCTCTAGCCCTATTCAAAGCCACTGAACAAAAGTTCACACTTAATGTAGCTATAATTAATTATAACAAAAATGACAAATCCTAACTTCCAAAACATGATAAATTCATATAAAAATATTTTAACATCCTCTGGACCCAAACTTTCTCACACCTATTCTCTGACCCAAAACTAGGCTACACACCCAACGAATAACTCATGAGCTTGTCTAGATTTTAAACTATAAAATTACATTTAAAACTAAGCATAAATCATGAATAACTATTTATAACAGTCCTAAAATCATGATAAATTCACCAAAGGTCAATCTAGGCATATTAAGACCATAACCAGGAGTTGAGCACAAAAATCTATTTATATTAAGCTAAAAAATAATTTAGACAAATCTAGCATAAATACAAAATAAATCATAATAAAAGATCTACTTAGTAACTTTGCGCAAATTTTGGACCAGAGCCTAACCATGACTCCAGGACTAACATATCCAAAATTCGGATCAGGATCACATCTAGATTTTGAGCTACAACAAAAGAAGGTCAAATTGAGTTTGAATTTTCGTGCAAAAACTAGCTGTCAAATATATAGTCATGCTTTGAAAAAGTTGTAGACATGGTCATAAGGAAACCAACAAAATTTTTTTTACATTTTTAGGATTCTCTACGATTTTCGATGATTTTTCAAATATTCAGCCAAAACCCTGAAAACTATAAGAATCTATTTTGCACCGAAGTCCCCGGAAGTTTTCTTGTTCCTACAGACAGGCCCCTGGTTCACACAAACCACCTTGGAAACAAAAAGGGCTCAAGCAATTGTGTGCTTGGACCATGGGCGGTGGCGGTTTGGCCGGATTTCGACGAGGATCCTGCCGGAGATGGCCAGGAAAGTGGCAGGGAAGGGTGAGAGGGTTACCAGGGCTCGGGTTGTGGCCGAAAATGGGGTCTGGGTGGTGCCGGTGAGTGCGGGCGGCGGAGCCATGCGGCGGCGGCCGCTGCGGCTGGAACTCTGGCGAAGGGGAGGCACGGTTGGGGCAACACGCGGCACGGGAAGTTGAAGGTGAGTCATCGGGTGGCGTTGAGGAGCTCTGGTCGGCAAGAGATGGCCCGGAAGGTGGATCTCTGCGCGGCGGCTCTAATGGCAGTCGACGGGTGGCAACGGCGAGCAGCGGCTGTGTGCGCGTGCGGGACGAGGTTGGCCCCTTTTGTAGGCAGTGGGAGTCGCCTTCCCTTCGTGACCAAGGCAAAGTCGGGGGACAGGCGATCCGGTGGTGGCGCTCGCACTAGGGGGGACCGACGCGGCACGGCGCAGACAAGGGGGGACGCCGGCACGGGCCGCGTGGCACCTGCGGATGGGAGGGTGTCACGGAGCCGGGGCCAGGCGGGACCGTCCGCTTGCTCGCCTGCAACGTGGCGGCCCTCGCAGCCTCGACGTCCAGGCCCCAGCGATAGCGCCGTGAGAGGCACGGGCGACGGACGGTGCACGGCCGGCGCTCTAGAGCGCCAGAATGCCGTGACGAGCGTGGTCAACCCGAGTTTGACCGGCTCAAACTCAAAAATTTTAAACAAAAGTTCAAAATCACCAAAAATAGAAATTATAGATGGGAGTATAGTCTACAACTTTTGTAAAGGGAGATAGGTGTTTGGCTGAATGGTTTGCCTGCGAACGCGTGGCAAAGTTCAAGATTTTCTCGACCCAACAGAACTGTGCAGCAGGGCTTTGACTAAGGTTTTTGGGCATCTTCCACTTAAAGTTTCAAATGCCACCAATTGAATGAAATGTGCCCCCGAAGATAACGAACAACTTTTGTATTGGCCAATTTTGAAGTGCTTAAGCGAAGATAGGAGAACATGGCAAAAGTTCTAGGGAAGGTCAAGATGACTAGGGGTTTTGACCTTGTGGACTAGGGGTTTTGACCACTAATGATGGTTGACTAGGTTAGGGGGGTAATTAGCGCTAAATAACACTAATTAATAACCTAGGGCGTTACAGATATGTACACCGCCAACAACAAGGAGGTCGCTTACTTTTTTCGTGCTCTCTGTGCATCTGAATTCGATCGGGTGTTTGGAGAGGACTTGGCTTGCAAGATACGAGAAAAGCTCAAAGTTGCTCATGCTGGGAACCGTCGGGTGTAGGCTCACTTGTTTGTGACTTACCGGAGAGAGTACGAGAACTTCACTCATCTCCCCGGTTAGTCCATTGACACGATGTTCCAGCGATTCACCGTCACTGTGAACAACATGAAGGCCAATGTGACCATGCTCCCGTACGATGATCATGATAGGGTTGTGAAGCTCTTACACTCGCTAGAACGTACCGTGTGGAGTGCAAAGGTCGAGGCTATTATGGAGTCTGGTGGATACGAGACTTTGACTGTAGATGAGTTGTTCTCTAAGCTCAAGTCATCTGAGGTGGATCGTGGCTTGAGAGACAAGGATGAGAGCCCGACTGATTCACATTGTCTCTCTCTGTTCTCCGGATCCGATTCAAGGACTAACGCTAACCCATCCTCCAAGATGTACTCTTTGTCTTCTCTTGTGACCTTGCCAGACGAGGAGTTTGACGTGCTGGGCGAGGATGAGCTGGCGCTACTGACGAGAAGGTTCGAGAGGATGCACGAGAACTAGATGAACTCAAGGAGGAGCTCGAGGATGTGCTACAAGTGCGGCAAGACCGGACACTTTTTCGCCGAGTGTCCGAATATGAACAACGACAACAAGAACATGTCCAAGGACAAGAGAAGAAGGTCGAAGAAGAAGGATCATGGACATGAGAGGAAGGCACGGACTCGAGTGAAGATCAAGGAATCAAGCGACATCAAATCTGATTCCAAGGACACATCATCAAGCTCGTGTGATGAAGAAGTAGAGGGTGACAAGCGAAAGGAGAAAAAGAAGAAGATCTTCAGCAAGTACTTCAACGGTCTTTGCTGTGTAGCAAGCAAGTCTCCAAGAAGCTACAGTGTGATGGGTCGAAGCTCCAGTAGAGAGGACAGCTTCTGCGGCATGGCTCACAGCCCTGGGAGCAAGAGAAGCCAGAAGGATGACTCGGACTCAGATTCCGAGGATGAAGTACGTGATGAGCTCTCTTCCTTGCGTCAGGAGAATGAGGAATTGGTTGCTTTGCTTGACAACTGTGATAGCATGCTTAGGGAGGCTAAGAAGCTTAGGGAGGAGCTTAGGGCTTTGCTAGAGAAATCTAGGGAAAAGGTAGCTGATCTTGAGTCCAAGAACCTTGATGCTAAGTTAGAGATCGATTCTCTTAAGGCTGCTCTTACTGTGTCTAATGAGATTGATTGTGGTAATTGCACTGTTTTCTTAGCTGATTTGACTGTGCGGGAGAAGCATGCCTCAATGCTTGAGGAACTAGATATGGTTAGAGCCGAGCTTGACGAGTTGAAGTATAGACCTGCTTTGTTAGGAGCTTGCACTTCTTGCCCTGTTTTGCATGGAAAACTAGATGAATCTCATGCTCGCATTGTTTCTCTTGAGGCTGCTTTGAAATCTCTTTTTGCCACTGCTTGTTCTACTTGTGAGGTTCATGCTGTGAAAAATCTGGAGCTTGTGCACTATGTTGATCGGTTGCAGGATGAGAATGATGAGTTGCGTAAGTTGATGGGTTGGTTGTCGGGTCATGAGCCACAGCTCGAGACGATAATTGTTGAGTTTAAGCACATTGATGGTCAGGCGCTTGGGGCTGAGAAAGTTGGAGAGTGCAGTGGTGAGAGAGAGAGGAGAAAATTGGGGATATTCTAGTTCCACCACAAACCACACCCAAGAACCAATTTGCACCCAAGCTAAACCAGCCATTAAACAAACTTGACACAACCCTAGATCCACCAGTGTTTCCTGCCAAGACAATCAACTTGCGAAAACCGGTGAGCTTTGTGAGCAATTTAGGAAATGTGTTTGGTGGGAAGTCGAGAGACAAAGAGGGAGATAAACCGAGTGAGAAGCCTTCTGAGGAACGAGAGCCAAAACCTAAGCCAAAACCAGTCCGCTTCCATTGTGAGTATTGTGGGAGGGATGGTCACAAGGATGAGTTTTGCTACAAGAGAAAGAGAGATGCGAGGATGGCTAAGGAGTGGGCGAACAAGGATAGGTACCACCCTTCTCATGGTGTGCCTGAGCCTCATATGCCACTACCTAGGGGAAAGGCTGTTGTATGTACGGTTCCAGCGTAGGGAGGTAGGAGTGCTTCGGTTCGAAGCATGTTTGCTGGCCAGGAGGCACCGTTAGACCGGTCAGGGTGACCGGTCAGACTTGTGGACCTCGGAGTGCGTGTCGGTTTGGTTTTCATGCCCGTGATGCTCGTCGGTTCAGTTCCTTTGGTCGTGGTGCAGGTGGTAGGAGTGTTGAGTCTGGTGGGGGTATGTTTGCTGGATGTTCTCCACTTCGTGATCAATACAAGTTTGGGAGAGGTTGCAGCTTTCAGTCTCGGAGGGGCTACATACCACACTCTTCTTATCGTGGTGCTCGTACTCCTCCCACGAAACGGGAGTGGATTCCCCGTGCTGGTCATAGTTTTGATAGGCGTGATAGGATGGATTTTGCTAACCCCACTTTTGAGCACATGGCTCGGCACTGGTTTGACTCTTTTTGTGCTAACCCCAATGTTGAGTGATTTGCTCGCTCTCGTTCTCTGTTTTGATTTGCAGGCGGGAGGCTTGGAGAACATTTGGTTGATCGACTCCGGTTGTTTACAACACATGACCGGAGATCGGGGGTGGTTCTCTGGCCACACCCCGGTGGTGTAAAAGGAGTGCATCACTTTCGAGAATGATGGACGAGGACGGGTGACTTCTGAAGGAGTGGTCAAGGTAAGTAGAATTGTGACTTTGAAGTGTGTGGCTCTGCTCAAGCCACTCAATTTCTTTTTGACGAGGGCCTGGATTAGGGCCCCTTAAGCGGCAAGATAATCATTCTGGAGATGGAGTCTTCTGACACCATTGAAAGCGTCAAGGCTAAGATCCAGGACAGGGAGGGATGTAGATCTTCGTCAAGACCTTCACTAACAAGACACCTCATCCCCGACCAGTCTCCGCCTCGCACGAGGAGTTTCTGTCTCGCACGAGGAGTCTCTGCCTCGCACGAGGAGTCTCCGCCTTACACGACAAGCTCCCGCTTCGCACGAGGACTTTCTGCCTTGCCTCCGACAACTTGCTCGCACGAGGAGTTTCCGCCTCTGACCACTCGTTCGCACGAGTAGTTTCCGTCTCCGACTAAGACGGGGCCCACACATGGAGATCGGAGCGCGGGATCTGGGGTCCCACACGAACGTGGCGCTGCCCCGATGCTCGAACTCCCCTGCAACGACATGTAAGGCTTCGGTTCTCCACGCCATGCAAGCCCCCCAGTTGGCGGCACACGCGGGCGGCCGTCTCTGACAGGCACCATAATGCCGCACTGTACGTCCACGCGGTCTCCAACGCGCCGTCCCGTCCAAACTCTGCAGCATGCCAACCCCGTCAGAACAAGCACTCAATTACCCTCTACGGGCGGCGCGTATCTAAATTTAGGCCGTAACATGGCGGGCCTAATACACACTCAAGGGGGTTGAGTCATCCACGAAAGAGCTCGGAGGAGGTGCCAGGTACTTGGAATGTACAGTGCCGCCCGAACACGCGGCCATCGCAAGCTCCACCATAGCTCAGCACCCTTCAATGCTTCCTGACGGACATCAACGTGGGAAAAGACCTCCCAACTCCATAGCACTGTAGCACACATTTGTATTCCTCTTTTACTCCTCACCCTTGCGTCTATAAAAGGGAGAGGAGGGCAACCGTCATAGGGGCTGACGAGTTGATCATTACAACACCCACAGGGACTTGGGCTCGACACCCTCTCCTGACCAGTTTGTAACCCCTACTATAGACTTCCTAGCATAAGAACACAATCGCTCAAGACTGGACGTAGGGTATTACTCCTCGGAGGCCCGAACCAGTATAAACCTTCGTGTCTCCTGTGCTAACCATCCGGGTCCGACACACGATTCGATACAAATTTACTGCTGGTGGTAGAGAACCCCGACACTTTTGCTCTTTGCCCTATCTCATGTGTTTAGGGGGAGCTTTGTATGCTATTTTACCCTAGTGCATGTGTTTAAGGGGAGCTTGTGAGTTGTGTGCTCTTTTGGCTCTTTTGGGGTGAGCTTTGTGTGTGCTTGTTTTCCTGAGTTGGTGTTGGGAGCTCCTTTGTAATATATGTATCATATTTGGGTTGTGCATTTTGCATTGCATGTGTATCATGATGTATAGGCATCTTTGTATCTTAGTTATGCATGCATTAGTATCATATACATTGTTGACCATAATATGCTATGGATGAGCTTGTGAGCATGTTTGATACGGATTGGTGATGAGTAGCTAATCTCTTGATGGTTTAGTTTTATATCTATGTGAGAAAGCTATTCTTTTGAAAAATGCTAGTTTTAGGCTCTCTTGTAAGTAGAAGCGTTTTTCATGCTCTTGATATGCTTTAGTGGCTTTGTCATGCTTATTTTTTGGTTGGATGGCATGTTCTTTTCACCTGGGGTCAAAGACCCATTTGTCATGATAAATGTTTAGCCCATATGTTTACCTTGTGGAGGAGCATAAGCTTCTTTTGCCGCAGAGGTATTTCATGTACCATGTTTAAATCTGAAAATGAAATGCCTATGCTTGAAAATTCTGCTTTTCATATGACTAATGTCATTTGTGATTTATCTAATTTAATTTGGGTGCTAAATAGTTGCATGATGTCTACTGTTGGGTATTTTAGCGACACACGAAATAAATCCGCAAGTGCACGGATGTCATTTTAGCTTTCACCTCAGAGTATTCCAAGGGTATCGAATCCAAGGGAACGTGTGTGCACTAGCTTGGTATAGTCGGTCCAAGGACACACTCAGATAAGATGCAAGGATAGAGAGGATTCCAAAAGATAGTACTATAGGTGAGATTAAAGGTCGATCTCTAGATAGAACTTGGCTTAGGGTACCGATAGCCCTGACTTAACAGGCGACTCCGGTACGCGGATCTATGTGGAACGGAGCTCTGACTATATCCAACTGCGGAGGATCAACGAGGGCCAGAAGGGCTGTCACCACCTCCTGGACTGCCTCTACCCAATCCTTGGGATAAGCCGAACGGATGATAACCGGTAGCATGTCACAACGTCCACACTGTGGTTACTACCGTAGCCAACGGATTACAGCACCCTGTACTAATAGAACTACGACCACGGAAGAGAACTGATCTCACTCACTATAGGTACTAGTAGCTTATACTAAAGGCATACGAGAGAGCACTCAGTCCCGTACTATGCTTCCAACATATCCGAGCGACTTGCCGCAGACGAATGCATAAACCCAGGATCTACGCACTAGTAGAGGAAAAAGGCTACTCATGCATCCTAGTATAAACTATTAGAAAGGAATCACGAACACACTTTATTCTAATCAGAGCATGCAAACATATCCATTTTATTCTAATTGGCTAGTCATACAAACGGGATACAAACTTGTGCACCTGATCAACTAGATCGAGGGGGCGTGTTCGTGAAGAACACGCACCTCTAAATGATGAACAGGCGAAGAACACAAGAACATATCACTCAAGTATGAATAACACTTTAGTCTAAATAGAAAATGCGGAAATACTTACTTTACTCTAATTGAAGAACAATCATCCATAGAGATACAACTCTCTCTCTCTCTCTCTCTCTCTCTCTCTCTCTCTCCCTACTCTCTAATCTAGCAAGGAGAGGCCTCTCCTTTGAAGGGAAGCTCTCATCCTTGGGTGAGATGGTGTGTCTCTAAATGAGCCCCCTCCCCCTCTATTTATAGGCCTAAGAGAGGTTTGGGTTTGCCTTGGGAGAGTGGCTTTCCTCCTTGCTTCTTGTGGGCCCAAGCATGATCCGGGGGTTTAAGGTGGTAACTGAGTGGATAACGCCCCAAACCGCCTCTAGGAACCACCAGGAGTTGACATGTGGAAGCTGGGCTCGAACGGCGCCAGCAGGTCGGCCGACCCCCTAGGTCGGCCGACCACCTGTCACCGCCAAATAGCCCCAGTTTTCTCTAGGTCGCTCCTTGGTGGGCCCTTGGTCCTGTCCTAGGTGTACGCGCAAAACTAAGGCGGTTTGCCTCCTCTGGTGGGCCCTTTGATTTGTGTGCTCTCTCCTGATTGGCTGAAGTTGTGCTTCTTTGCTTGGTGGGTCCATGGATCCATGTGAAGCCTATGTGGCAGCCTCTCATTGGTTGGTGCTGGGTTGCTTGGATCCATAGGGTGTGCTTTCTCTCATTTAATGAGCTAAAACACCTGCATTCAAATATTCATCTACACTCGTGGAATTTGTCAGATATAATCCCTATCCCAGTGTGGATGTTTAAATTTCATGTATTTTATGCAGGAGTTGACGGCCTAAAAGTGGTACTTAACAGCTGTCAACATCTACCATGAGATGTCTCATATTTAGAGGTAGTCACATGGCTCAGTGGCTTTGACATGACATGAGATAGCTTGTGGGTGTTTATGATGACCTTTTGATGAGAATATGTGTCCTAGCATGAAGTTTGTGTGATTTAGTTCACTTTGGCATGTTTTGATCATGTTTAGGATTTTGCTCATGAGAGAGAAATTTTTCGCAAAATTGCTCGATTTGACCTTACCTTTGTTGTATGGCTATGAAACTTTACCATCATGAAGGTGATGCTCTTACGAAGCTATGGACTATCTAACTTGCTCATTTGCTCACTTGTAGCATCTTGTGGTGAATTTTGTCTATTTGAGAAGCTCCAAGTTGAATTCTTTCGAATTATACCTTGATTCATGCATTGTCAACAAGGGGGAGAAATTTGTGCATGGAAAATGTATCTGGGCATGTTTAGAGGGTTTTCAAATTGGTTTAGCATTTTTCGAAGCAAGTTTTGGCAGGGCGGGGGGCGGCCACATTGGCAGTTTTGGTGATTTTCGGAACCCTTTTTGGTGGATTTTCGTGGGAAGGTTTCGAGGGTGTTTCTTTACGGATTTGTTGTGGGAGTCACACATGAGGACCTTGTGCCTCTTTTCTTGGTGACCTTGCCCCTCGAAACCCGTGGAAAGCTCTTTGATTCGGTGTTTTTTGGTGAAGCCTGAGTTCTTGAGGTTGACCCACGAGATTTGCGATTCCCCATGATTGACAGCGTTTCGGTGAATATCCTTTGAGGGAGAGGTCGTCCACGAGGTGACCCAGCCATCCCCAAAGTTTCGCTACAATCTGTTGGGTGAATCGAGAGATTGGGTGATGGGAAGATGACTGTTGACCCACGATTCTTGTTTTTCTGTTCTGTCTGGGGAGGGCGGTCTAATCACCCCGTGTTAGTCCGGAGAAAGTTTGGATTTTTGCCAAGATCCTCTGGGAGCATGTTTGCCTTGACCAGAGGATCATGTGGTTGAAATCTTGGAGCATTTCGAGTTCGTTTGTTAGATTTTCGGTGGAGTTGGTGTGTGCCAGGAAGACGCGGTCTAACCACCCCTACTGGGCAGAGAGTGTTCATGTAGTTTCCACTGCGGTTTGAGTGTAGTAGTTTTGGTTGGAGGTCTGGTTTGTTCCTACTATCAGTAGCACTCCAATGGCTACGTGGTCTTGACAAACTTGAGGAGTTTGAGGTGGAAGTGATTTTGGGATTCTGCCTGTGTTCGTCTCGCTAGAGAAGCTATATCTTTCAAGAAGAATTTTTATCGGCTCCCATTCGCTTCCCCCCCCCTCTAGTCACCTAATCCGGTCCTTCACTCCTCCAGCTCCCTTCCTGCATGCCGCCGCCACCCCTTGCTCACACCACCACGCCGTCGCCGGGTCTCTGCCGTGACATGCTGGTCTTATTCACACCGCACGAATGCCGCCGCAGGCCCTCCTGCCCCGTGTCGCCCGTCGCGGTAGGCCGGCGTGTCCCCGCCGCGGTCACCCGTCGCAGCGTGCCGCCACCACCACCGGAGAAGAAGAAGCTCCAAAATATTGTGTAAAAAAATGTTGACAACATTTTCAAAAATGTTGTAGCAATTTGAAAAATGTTGACAAAAAATAACTAAAAATGTTGACAACATTTCTGAAAAAACATTTTCAAAAAATATTACAACATTTTTATTTAATAGTCATAAGGTGAGATGGCTAGAAACTACTAACTAGCAATCTTAGGTGGACTTTGGTGGGCTGGAAGTTCCAACCCTTATCCACCTTCCGGTAACCATATAGGAGCCCCCAAGCAAGTCCTGAAGAAGAAAACTCTCGCTGTCCACTGGCCCAACACGAGCACACTATTTTCTGGTACAGCAGGCCGAGAAAAAATGGTGGACGGTGATCGCCGAGTCGCCTCCGGAAATCCTATGTAGGTTTCGATAGCTAGTTAATTATTTGAGGTGAATTGATTTGTAGTCTAATGGTAGGACGGTTTAGTTGGACATTACCAATGAGGATTTAAATCAAGGTGCTCACACCTTTTTTTAGGATTTACTAGTGTTGTGCGTTTAGTGGTAAGTGACGTTCCCGTTGACAACGAGGCGCCAACAGCAACTTCGGGAATCTCCAGATCCGCCAGGTGCTCAGTCCTTCGGAGGTGCTCATAAGGGTAGGGTTTGCGTATTTGTCTTCATAGGGGTGAATATGCGTGCGTGTTGTGAGCATCTACGTTGTACTGTGTAATTCTTAAAAAAAGTTAATTGTATGATTTCCAATGTTTGAGATACGTGCAAACAATCTCACACCTTTGGATGCACTCATCCCCAACCCTAGATGGCAGTCACCTCTCAGCCGAAAGCTGTCACCGTCCATGTGCACTGCCCCCGTCCCCTGCGCACATCCCTCGAGTGATGCTGCCGTCCCTGCAGACCGCGCGCCATCGTCATCCCCTGCGCGTCGTCCCCCGCGCGCCGCCGTCGTCCACTGCGTGCCGAACCCACCGTCCCCACTGGCCTCGCGAGCTCCGCCGCCGGCCTCCGTTTCCTAACATCCTGACGAAGAAGATGAAAAAATTGTTGATTTTTTTCAAATGTTGAATGTTATTTGTTTTGATGTTTAATCTTATTTGTCCAAATGTTGAAATAGATGGTCCAAAATGCTTAATATTGTAACAAATATTGAATGTTGAATAGAGTGTTTCTAAATATTGAAAGAAAATTTTGAAATGGTGAAAGCAAATTCTGAAATGTTGAATTTAGTTGGGCATATTAGTTGGACTTGATGAATTTAAAGTCATATTGCTTATACAACACATAGATGCTATATAGGAGACCCGGTCGCCGCCTTAGAGCAACTCCAACAGTTTGCTATTTTAGCTTGGCAACCACCTAATTTTGGCAAAACATGAAAAAATAGCCTCCAACAGTTTGGCAAAACAACTTAGCATCAATAGCAACTTGGCACCCCTCCCCTCGGCGCGCCCATATATGCGTGCGCGTATCCGCGGCACATCCGTTCCGCAGTGAAGAGGTGGAAGGACATAAAAAATAGTTTTGTTTTTATCTCGGGATTTCGTGATGTAAGTTTTCAAGAGGTGGACGGGCGTAACATAATTTTGTTTCTCTCTCAGGGTTCCTGATGTAAGATCTGAATTTGACAAGCGAATTATGTCAAACTGTTGGAGATGAACTTTTTTTTACTTGCACATCTTTTTGAGCAACTCCAACAGTTCCCCATCCCAAGTTGTTATTGTTTCTTTTTTGCAAAAAACAGAAAAAAACCTTCTCCAACAGTTCCCTATCTTATTTATCCCAAGTTGGGAAAAACCGACTCCGCGCGCGTATATATGCACGCAGCGATCCGCGGCGCATCCTTCCGGATTAGAAGAGGTGGAAGGGTATAAAAATAATTTTGTTTTTTCTCAGGATTCCTGATTTAAGTTTTCAAGAGGTGGAATGGTATAAACATAATTTTGTTTCTCTCTCAGGGTTCCTGATGTAAGTTAGATCTGGATTTGGCAAGTGAATTATGCCAAACTGTTGGAGTCGAGCATCTCCAAGAGTTTGCCAAATTTTACTTGGCAAATATTGTGTTTTGCCAACTTCTAAAAAGATATGTCAAGTAAAAAAAGAGTTCGTCTTCCAGCAATTTGGCATAATTCACTTGCCAAACCCCGATCTAACTTACATCAGGAATCCTAAGAGAAACAAAATTATGTTTATGCCCTTCCACCTCTTGAAAACTTACATCTGGAATCCTTCTCTATTCTTTATATCTTTTTTCACCCTCCCACCTGCAGGGAAACGCCGATGGCAACCACGATCCGCGCGCGCATATATGCGCGCGGGGAGGTGAGTTTTGCCAAGTTTCTATTCTTGCCAAGTTGGTTTGCCAAATTGTTGGAGACCATTTTTTCTTGTTTTGCCAAAATTAAATGGATGCCAAGTTGGTTTGCCAAACTGTTGGAGTTGCTCTAGACATATCTTTTTAGAAGTTGGCAAAACACAAGATTTGCCAAGTAAAATTTGGCAAACTCTTGGAGATGAAGTTGGTAAAACACAAGATTTGTCAAGTAAAACTTGGCAAACTCTTGGAGATGCTCAGGAGTGTAGTAACTATGACCAACACCCTTGAAAAAGAATACTAAAAAAATTAGGGGGTCAACATGTTCTCATCCCAGCATATCATGCACAGAGAAGAGGACACTGTATGTATATATCAAGGCAAAACTAAATTAAACCAAACCAAATTATTGGCCGCAAGCAAAATCGCCTAATTTGCATCGTGTGTTAAGTTGTTAACTAGAATCTGACAGCATGTGGAGCAGCATGTCGTTCCAGGCGTCGATGGGCCCTGGCAGGCACCAGTGGATGCAGTCGTTGTACAGCGTCCGCTTCTCGTCCGGCCAGTGCCCGTACCGGCTGGGGTGCCCGTCGGGCCGCATCAGCATCGCCGCCGTGGGGTCCATGAGCGCCACGTCCAGGCCCCTGGCCTCCGCGGCCTCCCTGAACTCCTCCAGCTGCGACGTGTAGAACTCCAGCTCCACGCCCCCCATGGGCGCCGTCTCGTTGGCGCTGTACGGCCGCGTGCGCCGGCAGTCCCCGCCGGCGTTGTACGGCCCGCCCTCGAAGTGCGACATGGGCGACAGCGTCCGCAGGATCACCTTGCCCCGGAACCGGCCGACGGCGAGCGCCCGGAGCGCCGTCCGGAACGCCATCCGGTGGGAGTACTGGTTGGTGAGGCTGCTGGTGAAGTTGAGCGGGACGTACATGCCGCCGACGAGCTGCCCGCGCTCGTAGAAGTAGGTCTCGCGCGTGAACCAGTTGGCACCCGAGAGGAGCACGTAGTCGAAGCGGGAGGAGGCGGACAGCCACCCGTCGTCGGGCTCGTCCAGGTACAGCCTGAACACGCCGGGGCGGTCGCCGCCGACCTCCTCCGACCGCACCAGGAACGGCGACCAGAAGAGGTAGATGGTGAAGTTGTAGCCCTCGTAGTGCAGGATCTTGTTCGGGTCCGTCTTGTCCGTCACCGATACGTCCTTGGGCGACGCCACCTGCAAACAAAATCCATGAATGTGCCAGCTCCCAACCTTGTCCATGCTCAAGAATCAACAAACGAAAGCTATAATTAGCTGCTAATTGCTGACCTTGGACAGGAGGCAGAGGAGGGACTGCATGTGGTTCCTGGCCAGCGAGTCGCCGACGAACGCGATCGTCTTGTTCCCGACGACGGCGAGGAACCTGTGCGGATCGAAGCGCGGGAGGTCGCAGCCGTGCGGCTTCCACCGCCACCTGAGGAAGTCGAGGTCCGGACGGCCGTAGAACATGCAATTCTGGTGCTCCTGGATGAAGGCGCACGTCTCGTTGGTGTAGTGCGGCGCTTCCGGGTCCGGCACCCACTCGCCCCGGAAGATGTCGCACTTGGGCGGCGGTGCCGGCGCCGCGAGGTGGCTCATCAGCTTCTGGTCGTCGCCGATGTAGCTCAGCTGCAGGTACGGGACGTTGGTGAAGCAGGAGAGGATGACGACGGCCGAGAGGAAGATGGCGGCCGTGGGGCCGAAGAGGAGCTTGAAGCACAGAACCATGGCTAGCTAGCTGCTCGATCGGTGCTCACTCACCAGACCGCAGACCGCAGTGCACTGGAGAGTGTGAGCGAGCGTCGGGATCGGAGTGGCATTTGGCCTTTGCTTAATACTGAATCAGCAGAGAGCCCAATCTTTCTACTAGAGTTATGGAGGTGAAAACAGGGAACTTTCTTCAGATCGATTGGTCACATGCCTGTAAACAATTGTATATTTTGCTACTGCTCAACATCATGGCTCGTTTTCTTTTCAACTGTAGTAGTAAACCCCTCATCCTCTTTACGGAGTATTTCCTAATGCAACCAATACCAACCAATACGTTCTGGTGTCAGTGCTATTAATGTGCAAATAGCCCTATTCTATTACCCTTGATCTCTGGATTACCACTGTGTAGTACGAATGTTCAACGATGTCGTTACTCTCAATTTTACGATAGAGTATTCCGAATCGGGCATTAAATCAGATTTAATCATGGTTTCAGGATTCAGAACTTTCGGAAAAGAGAATGAAATCCTAAAACACCTTGCACTGCACGTCGATGATCGGCGCCAATCGTCGCCATCGGATCTAAGCGTTCTTCGCACGAAACACTTGCAAGGTTGCACGAAAATTTACAAATTTACAAGGAGATCAACGTTTGATTTGAGGCCAATTATATTTTAACTTTTAAGCTCGTTTAATTCAATCTTACCGAGGAGTTGAATTTGGCATCGGGGGAGGCCGCGGCGTTTGCGGCGGTGAGAGACGAGTCGTCGATGGAGACTCACGTTGAGAAAACGCTAGTTTTATCCCCTCGAGGAATCTGACTGATCAAGTTGGGTGATGCAATTTTTCTTTGTTCAATATACAGTAGCATTCCCTGCGCAAGCTGTTAAAAGTTCAGAGTTTCGTCAGGGACCGGACCGGACGTGCCTTTTCAATCCAGAACGGCAGTGCCGCAGTGCGGCATTCCCTTCGGTTCCAATGGGACCTTAACGATGTCAAACACACACGGCTTTTTACCGAATTCGATGTTAATCACCCGCCCATGTGGGTTTCGAAAGTCCCTATATTTTTGCTTTCCACGCACGCGTCCAACAGTAAAAGTCTAGCTTCCTCTGAAATGATCTGGAAGCAACGCTAATATAATGCATCCGCTTATCTTTTTAGAATTACACAGTACAGCGCAGACGCTCACAACACCCACGCACACTCACCCAATACACGTACGCAAACCCTACCTCTATGAGCACCTCTGAAGGACTGAGCACCGGTAGATCTGGAGATTCTTCGAGTCACCACTGTCGCATCGTCGTCAACGGGAACGTCACTTACCACTTAACGCATAACACCAGAAAATCCCGGAATAAATCCAGAAAAAGGTGCGAGCAACAGGATTTGAATCCTGGTGGGTAGCGTCCCATTGGACCGTCCTACCATTAGACTACAAGCCCATTCGCAATGCATCCGCTTATCCTTGTCAAACGCCTTACGACTCTATGTGCATCTTGATTATTACAACGACTTTTAATTGATTATTTTTTTAAATCTTATATGAGATGCTCTAAAAAATAATCTTAGAATTTTTATAAGAATTTAATGATTGTAGAATCCTTTCATAACCTTCATATCAATTCTCAAGATACATGCTAGAAAGAAATATTTGTGAATTGTGATGCTCGTCCTTTTTTTATAAAAAATATGATCGATCGATTTTGCAGAATCTAATTATATGAAATTGATAATAATAGCCATTATATGTCTATGTTTCCTTAAAAATTACCAGACTTTGCCATCTTGAAAAATAATGTAAAGGCATCCCTTAATCTTCATATAAATTACCTACCTAAGAAAAAATGAAATGGTTTCTTCAATTATCATCTAAATTACCAATCTGTGATATTATTAAAAGTAACTTAATAAATCCCCGACATATGTCATTATGGCAAATAATCTAAAGTAATCAATAAATTTGCATCTAAACAACCCACGTCCACCATTTGAACACCTAAATTTGCAACAATGTCACCTGCCTCGATCTGTCATCATGGTATAAACACAATTCTGACTAAGTCATGGTATAAACACATTATGGGCATCAACATTCAGACTACATATGTACACATACATAAAGAAAATGATGTATACATATGTTTACTTTTCATGTGAATTGCGAAATCATAGCTTCAACTGAGGTCTCAATCAATTAACACACAACAAAGGATGTGCCATACAAGTGGGAAAACTTTGAGTGTGATGAAAAATCATATTTAGCAATTTGTAGGTGCTAGACGACGTGCCCGTTGATGATAAAATGTGTGTGTGTGTTAACTTTGCCAACCTCAAGATCTGTCCGATCAATCTCTCGTAAGTATCATAACCGAACAAAGATAAGAAAGTATCATAAACTCCTATGCATTAATTGGAGAGAGAGAGATGGTTGTTTACTCGTTTGGCCAAAGTTTATCCGTATAGTTGCGGTTGCGGAGACAAGCAAATAACACTTCCAGGAATGTTGAATGTGTGTTGCGTGTGATACGTACCATAGCTCGAGGACAATAGCATGGCATGTTATGGTCAGAATCTACTGTCAGATATGAAATGGGTCGCTATTTGTAAAGCCAGAGCATCTCCAAAAGTCTTTTCTAAATTTTACTCTCTAAATCATCATTTAGAGAGTCATTTACATAAAAATCGTTTTCTATATCTTTTCACTTTTCAACAGCTTTTCTATTTCTTATGCGCACTCTAGAGAGCCATTCTCGTCTTTTATATTTGACTAGCGAAAAATCCGAAATAGAATATGCTTATATTTGGATGACCATTTAGATAAGTTGTTGGAAGACATTTTTTCACCAAAATCTGTATTTCTACCATTTAGAAAGAATATAGAGAGTCTCTTGGAGATGCTCTGTGAACTTTTCTTTGTCACTCCTATGGTCCTATCCTCTAGGTGCGCGTAGATACTGTTCTTAATTTCTTCAAAAAAGAAAATTATAATAGGGTCTGAAGTTGATGGTATAACCTTTTTTTTAACCTTGTAGTAAGTTGTAAGCTGATCAGTCCTTTTGTTTGAGAAAATTTTAAACCAAACCATCTTGTTTATAAAAGGGATGTGAACCAAACAGGGGAGTTTGTTGATAGAGTATGTTTTTAAAAGGGATGTGAACCAAACAGGGCATGCCATTATCCCAGCAGGGGAGTCCCGGTATAAATGGAGGCCATGTATGAAACTCTAAAATAGGAGACATAGTAGGCAAGTAAAATAGTTAGAATCTTCAACATCCTATTTGGAGGTATTCAAAATGTCAACAGTAATATCCATTTGCATATTTGTGTTGTCAATAAGATCTTATTACTAAACCTCAAAATTATGTTTTGTTGTCTATTTTACTATTTATAGGATCATTGTAAATAATACTACCAACTATAGAACCATGACCAAGTGTTTTATATGATAGCACTTGTGATTCTTCTACATAAACATATGCATCGGTTGTAGCTTTTGTTTACAGATTATAAGTTAAATACTCAAATCTTCATCCCGGTTAGAAACAGAGAGTTTAATAGGCTTAGAGCCACAAACATGGACAGAGAATGCACTTGGGCTGTTTAGGAGATCAGCAATTGATGAGCTAGATTGCTGTAGCACTGGAAACTGAAAGCCCAAGGCCATTTTCCTTGGGCTTTCAGTAAGTTTCCATCTGAGACCAGCCAAATTTGGGTTGAAATGGGTCCCGGATGGAGGAGAAGTGGAGAACCAGCCACTCGGATTCAAACCCATATTTGATCTCCTTCATGTTATTTTTGCTTGGGCCACTGCCAACATGTTGGTTCTCCCTCGATCCTTAGAAAAATGAGAAGCAGACTCTGCTTCCGCCGACTCAACGTCGCGGCGGTGATAACTGAGACGGGTGAGCTTATGCGTCGGAAATCGAGTATCACTGTACACTGCCGAAGCAGCTCGAAGGGCATGGAATTCTGCATGCATCCATCGGCTAATCGATCACAGCCTTCCCATGCATCGCTGCCTCCCTAAGTAACTTCAGCCATGGAAAGCAGCCATGAATGATGCAGCTAGCAAGCTCCCAAGTGAAGTCAAATGCCTGCAAAGCACTCCACCCTCCACTGCTCCTCCTCCAAAAGCCGTGCTGAATTCTGAACCGCGTCCCGTCTCCCCCTTAGCTTGCCGCCATTTTGCCCCGCATCCCGTGCATGCGTCGTCGTCCATGAACGCCTAGCCAGAGGTAAGCTCGCGCGAGGCGGCGTGGTCGATGGCCCTGCTCGCCTCACCGCCGAGGCCCCGGAAGCAGCGGTGCCCGCCCCACCAGATGCTGTCCCTCTCGCCGTCCCTCATCTCCCTCATCCTGCTCGTTCCCTTCCTCTCCCTCCTTCTCCACCGCTCATTCTTCCCCGGATCCTCCTGCTCCCCGGGCCTGGCGGGTCCCGCCTCGCGCCGGGGCAGCGCGGCCGGCTTCTCGGGGGACCTGCGCGACATCGAGTTCTCGTGGAACCACCTGCCGTTCTCGGCGTCGAGGCCGCCGCCCGCCAAGCTCAAGATCGCCGTGTTCTCCCGGAAGTGGCCCGTGGCGTCCGCGCCCGGCGGCATGGAGCGGCACGCGCACACGCTGCACACGGCGCTCGCGGCGCGCGGCCACCGCGTGCACGTGTTCACCTCCCCGCCGCCGCACACCGAGGCGGCGCCCTCGCCGTCCCCCGACGGGCCCCAGCTCCACTTCCTGGACGGCGAGCCCGGGCAGTGGCGCTGCGGCGAGGCGTGGAAGCTGTACGAGTCGGAGGGCGAGAACGACCCCTTCGACGTGATCCACTCGGAGAGCGTGGCCGTGTTCCACCGGTGGGCGCGGGGCGTGGACAACCTGGTGGTCTCGTGGCACGGCATCTCGCTGGAGGCCCTGCACTCGGGCATCTTCCAGGACCTGGCTCGCGGCGAGGACGAGCCCATGTCGCCGGCGCTGAACCAGAGCCTTGGCCAGTCCGTTTTCCGCGTGCTCTCCGAGGTGCGCTTCTTCCGGAGCTACGCGCACCAGGTGGCCATCAGCGACTCGACGGGGGAGATGCTGCGGGACGTGTACCAGATCCCGTCGCGGCGCGTGCACGTCATCCTCAACGGCGTGGACGAGGCGGTGTTCGAGCCGGACCCGGCGCTGGGGCGCGCGTTCCGGGAGGAGGCCGGCGTGCCCAGGGGCGCCGACCTGGTGCTGGGCGTGTCGGGGCGGCTGGTCAAGGACAAGGGCCACCCGCTGCTGTACGAGGCCTTCTCCAAGCTGGTGCTGCGCCACCCCAACGTGTACCTGCTCATCGCCGGCAAGGGGCCCTGGGAGAACCGGTACATGGACTTGGGCCGGAACGCCAAGGTGCTGGGCGCCGTGCCGCCCGGGAAGCTCAAGGCGTTCTACAACGCGCTTGACGTGTTCGTGGACCCGACGCTGCGGCCGCAGGGGTTGGACCTGACGCTCATGGAGGCGATGCAGTGCGGGAAGCCGGTGGTGGCGACGCGGTTCCCGAGCATCAAGGGGAGCATCGTGGTGGAGGAGGAGTTCGGGTACATGTTCGCGCCCAACGTGGAGTCGCTGCTGGAGAGCCTGGAGGCCGTGGTGGCGGAGGGCGCCCGCCGGGCCGCGCGGAGGGGCCGCGCGTGCCGGGAGTACGCCAGGTCCATGTTCGCGGCCACCAAGATGGCGCTCGCGTACGAGAGGCTCTTCCTCTGCGTCAAGAACGAGACCTTCTGCGCGTACCCCGCCGGGTTCGATTAATTTAGTAGCCCGTGCTAAGTACACACTGTGCATGCTTTTTTATTACTTGTCTAATAATCCTACGAATGTTGTAAGGTGCTCTCCTGTCTCCTCTCGTTTTTTCATTGTACTCCCAGCTATAGATGTTTGGAAGTGATTTTTTGTATGAATATATAGATGAACAAATCTACATTCTTTGTGGTGTGATGGCTGCACACATTCTGGTCGAATCCAATAATATGAACAAATATTTTGATCGAATCTTAATTTGAAATCAAAAGGTTGTTAGTAGGTGTACATCTCTTTCAATCGCCATGTTCCGCCCTGTTCGTCTGGCTTATCAGCCACCCGCCAACAGTACTTTTCTCTCAGAACAAACCAGCCACCAGCAATCAGTCGGTAGTACTTTACTCTCAGAATAAATAAACACCGGGCACCAGCACCAGCCACCAGCTAAACGAACAGGTTGTATTTGTTCGTCTTCTGGTTATGGACCCATAAGTGTACGCAAAGTAGTTTGGAAACCTCAAGGATCAGGGGCGGATCTAGCGTGGGTTGTGCTGTCCATTGGAACCCCTCCTGAAGCCCCCCTCAAAAAAAATTTCTCGCGACGAAGAGAAGAGGAAGAAAATAAAAAGGAAGAAGAAGAAAATCAGCCTCTCTCTTTTCAATTTCTCGATCCGCCACTGTCAAGATGTAGGTTGAACTGTACGCCGTTGGGAACTAGCGGGCTTTTTCGAGTAGACGAAAGCGTATGTGGCAAGTGTAAAGCGCAACTGCATGCATGCATTGACCTGCCGCATGTTAGAACGGCTGACTTCCAGGGACGTCTCAGCTGGATTGGCTTGTTATTCTCCCTTGTACGCCTTCACGGCGTCCACTATTTCAGAAGTACACTTTTAATATCTGGACGACTTTGACCGAGTCGTAGGCTTGGAGCTTGCAGGTACGGATTGTCAATGCTGTGTGCTTTGTATATGCTATAACTAGGTGGGAACTTTTTGGTCCACTTATCCATATCAAAATGCTTATTACTTTATACGTCCACAGAAGAAAGATTGCGAAGTAAAAAAAAATCAAAACGTACAATTTCTGCATGTTTGGATCCATGTGTCAAGGTAATACATGTTTAGTTTGTCACATTTGACTTCAATTCACGATTCATCCATCACATTTTCGTCACATCAAGTCACATCTTCTTTCACAGCACGCGTCTCAACATATATTTTTTTCACAACTTTTCACTCTAATACACTATTTCAGCAATATACATTCATGCAAATGGACTCTTTCTTTTGCAATGAAGCACCACCACACCAGACAAATTTAGCAGACGCGGTAAGCCATGTGGCCCATGTGGTCTGCGAATTCGCGTAAAAACATGTTATACTCCTTTCCATCTCACAAACACTTACTAATCTAAAAAAAAATTACAACAACCTGTAAATTACAGGAGAAAGTACATGATATAGTAGCACCAAATACAAAAGTGATCGCTCATTGGGTTGCCGATATTGAGTATAGACAGATGCTATCAACTACTCTCTTCTTTGCACGAGTGGTGGTGATCAGCGAATGGCTTGCTCGCCTGTCTGCCCACATATCCAGCGCCCTGCGCCGCCGCCGCCGCCGCCGCCTGGTTCGATCTTCTCTCGGACGACCCGTCCTCCGACCAGTCGCTGGCCACCGCGTCCCTCCCGGTGAGCCTCTGCACGACCGACTTGAAGCTTGACCGGTCCGCCTCGACGTGCACCGTCTCGATGATCTTCACCGCCGGCGGCCTCGCCTCGCCGCCTGCTCTCGCCGCCATGGGCGAGGAAACCCGACAACACGTACGTGTTCCTTCTCAACGTCGAAGGGAGAGCAACAGCAATGGAATGCCCGTGCAATCTCCCCGTGCGGCGATCTGCCTCCTCTTATAGCCGGTCAGGAGGACTGGAGGAGTTCGGTCGCCGATGAGAAAAAGATCAGCCGGCATCGCCTAAAAAACTAGATGAGGTCAGATGAGACGTGCAGCCACGGAACCCCTCCGTGAACTGGAGCTGCCTGACGGCGGCACGAGCGGCGACCGTACGGTGGCAGATACGTGACAGCTGACCGGGACGATGGAGGGAGGGGGGACGCTCTCAGCTCAGGGCAGCTGCACGCCTGCACCGCGCGCCGCGGCTGCTGTTGTGCCACATATTCCTCGTGTCAAAGTCAGCAATACCGGGCCGCCCGCCCGTGTCCTGTCCGCCAGTCAGAATAGTGCTCTTGATGTTGCCTACTTGGCCTTTGACATGCCTCGACCAGTTTGCGGGCGATCGCCCAAAACGTGGGTAACATGAGCGTATTTGCTCTCGCAGACCGGGTCGACATGTAGCTATCGATACGCATTGATTCTCAAGTTAGATGACCCAACAAGACATGTGTTGCATAGCTCAGCACTTACGTTAAGTCGGCCAAGGAATATGATGCCCCAGGACGAATCAGTCGTGCAGCAAGGATTAACTCATCAAGCATAAGTTGAAACTGTGGTCTTCTCGGCTGGTAACAAACATAAGCTATGCTCACACAATGGTGGTAAAGTTCTCGTGAGACGCAGACAGCAGATGTACAAGGCTACTCACATACTGCCTGACGTCTACTGGAATCAGAATACATAGACAACAGATACCTATACCAATATGGGGGGAAAATAAAGTGAAACGAACGCACCCGCATACAAAAAATTGGCACACTGCTAAAAGCCTCAAAAATATTTTATACAACAGATTCATAGGCTGGAGGTGGAGGTGGAGGTGGCGGCGTTGCCTCTGTTGTGGCTGGCTTATCCGTCACCTCGGGTGTCTCTGTTGAGGGGGAAGAGGTTGCAGCTTCAACTGGTGTAGCATCAGGCGCACCAGTGCTATTGGTATCCACTGCTGGAGCTGGAGCAGAAGTAGCAGGATCAGTGTTACTTGCTGCTTCTATAACTGGTGCTGCTGTGGCTTCCTCGTTGCCTGGAGCTGCTGTAGCTTCCTCGTTGCCAGGTGCTGCTTTAGCTTCATCACTGCTGGGAGCTGAAGCAGCTTCTGCAGCCGGGGGAGCTGCATCAGCAGCTGGAGCTTCCGACGGTTTTGCCTCGTCAGTGCCCTGTGATGGAGCAGGAGCACTTTGATTCATGGGAACTCCTTGCGCCCCAGGAGTGCCTTGAGCCACGGGAGCACCAGGAACCACTGGGGTGCCTTGAGGTGTGGCGGCACTCTGAACCATCGGACCACCTATAGGTCCATTTGAGGCCTGTGCTGCAATAGGTAGGCCAGGTTTTGTGGCAGACTTTTTAATCACAATCGGAGGTGCAGATAGGGGAGGCATCCCAGGAGGAAGTATTTCAATGGGAGGCTTTTTCTCAGTTTCCCCCAAGCTGGTGAGCTTTGGATCCTCAAGAGAAGCCAAGAACGCTGCAGCAGCATCGGTTTTCACTGTTGGTGTGTGATCCAGCTCCTTCTGTAGCATCTTGTTCCATGCTATAACCAAGCTCCTTAATGATGGACGACCATGGGCCTGGAGAATCGATTATAATAGTAAGCATTTAACAATCATACTAACTGTAACACCCTGTTGTTACACTGTGGATTAATTTAAGCAAAATAAATAAACAATGAGCTTCTGAAATAACAGTAATGGAAGGACAAGAGACTGCTTTATTACGCATAGGGTTTAATGGTCCATATCTCAATAGGAATGGGTAATGCATGAAAAAATTCAATTCAATAGAGAACTTACTTGAGAATGTAAAACTGCTTCAGCCAACATTCCTGTGTCCTGCCATGCTTTCTCCATTAGGGCATTATCTCCCAGGACTGCAGCAGCAAATGCTGCTTCACGTCCGTGGCCAGCTGCGATCAAATTGGTTACCAAACCCTGGCAAGTAAGCTGGTGTTAGTGGTTATTCCTATGAATTTGTGACAACTCACAGATAGCAATGCATTGCATTTCCAACAGGTAAGGTCACGCGTGTCCCTCAAGCAATGTTCATGCACATACATGGAGTGTGTGCATGGCAGTGTCTTCCAGCATTGTGATCCCGAAAGGAAAGGCACAATGCAACACCAAAACAAAAAGGGCAAAATCAGGTCTCAGTACGCACTTGCGCATGAACTATTTGTTTCATGTTATATTGTACCATAAAGCTATACTAGTCTACTAGAAATGTTCTCAACTGTATAATGACATTTTAGCCACCAAACCTTGTTGCCACTACGTTCTTAATCACCAATAATCATCATGGATAAGAATAAGTTTCCAATGTAAATAATTTGCCATAAATTGTGGTCAAACTAACATACCGACAATCTAGTAAGCTCCCCATGGTTTGCAAGACGGAGTGCCAAGCCTCTCAGCATCTGTCCATGCAGAGCTCCCTTTACAGAAGCTGCAGCAGCTAATCTCTTTAGAACTTCACGAGCAATGTCAGATTGTCCAGTGGCATCTGCTGCATCAATAAGGTCGAAAAACTCCTTGACAAATTTCACTATTCCCTGAACGGCGTCTGCAAGACTTTCTTGCTTAGCTTGCTTAGCTACTGCCAAATTAAGAATCTGTGCAACATCAGTGACATCAGCGGCAGCTGTTTCTTGTCCCACATCTCGGCTATTGCTCATGGTCAATAAACAAGCAAGTGCTCTTTTGAGGTCATTGCTCTGCATCGCAAGGTCAAACTCCAGCCTGAGGGATATCAACACAAATTCAATTAAAGAAAGTCTCACATGCCCAGCAATAGTTCTTAAATCTTAACATCCTTACTCTGAGAGTACAGTTAACTCGAGGCATGTCCTAGCGTGTTACAATGCCATCTAAAACGCAAGGCTCAAATCAACAAAAACAAAGGTCTTACCTCTTAGATATTCCAGGCAAATGAAGAGCTTCAGTGGCATAGCCCATACCCAACATAAACTGAGCCAGGTCATCATGATGCTCTCGACCGAGTCTAGTTGCCCTGCATGATTTGATATATTATTATTATTATTACTATTATTAGATCCTAAAGAAAGCATGAGGCAATGCTCTACACACATACCATTTCACAGCACTAACAGGATCCCCATATGCTGCAAGGCAACGGCATCTTATACCAGGATGGCTGAGTGATAAGGCATGTGCACACATATACCTTTTAAGAAACATGGAACAATTCAGAGTCACATCCAGGTAAGCATGTGAAAAGGAGTAACGAGCAATATTTGTAATTTATTTGAACAACTCCACAGCATCTTATTGCGCACGAAATGCTTCATGTTCAGGAGGGCATATATTACCTGTCAACAAGCCAGAGAACTCCATCTCTGACACCAACCACAACAAGAGGTCCAATAGGTCTCTTCTGCTCGGGTGGGAAGCGAGTTACCGCAACAGACACCCCTCCTCCAGCAACAGCAACTTCAGCATATCTTCTGTCATCCAGTTCTTTCTGATATACTGAATCATCTCCATCTAACTTGGATTGTTTTGGCACTATAAATGGTGGTATTGATGGAGAATGCTGAAAGGAGGCTAAACGAACAACCTGGAATAACAGTAAAGGATGTAAGAATACATTATGCACATCATTCACCAGTATATCAATGGATTGGCGATTTTCCTAAAAAAATAACATTGACACTGCAGCTAATTAATGGAGAATGCATTGCCGCATTAGCTAAATGCATTTTGAAGAGATAGATTACTACTCAAATTAACATTGTCTGGTCCTGATTTTTCAAGATGGCTTTGGTTCTCAGAAGATTTGACAATAACTTGTGGCCGTGGAGATAAGGCCCTTCTCCTCTAATGTAGGATTTGAAAAATAAGTACAGCCAGCTACGTATATCTGAAGTGCTGCCCCTTACTCATTTAGTCTATGTTACATTTTACAAGGTTTGATGTCTTCGTTCATTGATCACTAAGGTAAAGGGCTGTTGCTTCAGAAACGAAGCTAATGAGGTCATCTTTTTTGTTTTTTTACAAGTGTGACAAATCCAAAACACCAAAAAGAAAAGAACTGTGTATGTGTGTATAAAGAACTTGAACATACAGGAATGTACACATCGATTACATCAGTTCAGAATTTCTTATTATTTGGACTAACTTCGGATGACACTCATGAAAATAGATGTCGGTATATCAACAAAGAAGAAAATGAGCACTAAAGCATGCAGTATACTGAATGTTGTACCTGCAACATTGGTGGTCTTAATGATATTTTTTCACTTGCAGTAACCTGGGGAGCTTCAACTGTGATAAGAGCCAAATCTCCATGCTCTGCAACTGCCCGACTCTGAGCTTCTCTTGCTTTCATTTCTTCTTTTCTCTTTTTTGTTTCAATGTCAATAGCTGCAACTCCAGCGTCAACAAAGACACACCTGGGAAACATTGTTTACAATATCAAGGGACAACACATGGTGCATGAGACATAACCAATCGAAAAATACTGTTTTCTTAACACAAGTCTACCTAGACTACACATTCCACTAAATATGCAATTCAAATCATGGAAATAACAAAATCTCTTCAAGATGAATCCTTTATGGAAGTAATATGAACAAATCAACTGACATAGCAGCCAATAGGCTACAGCGACTCTAATTATAGAAGGAACCATAAATTCATAAGCATCATATGTCATCATCCATTTCTATTTACAGGCTTGCATCACAAAGGCATAGCAATGACATATCTGCTTTAAAGAGGCCTTGTATACCATGGCAGCGCAAAAAAGGAACATTATGATTGAAGTTATTATATGCAGAAGGTCACTATCTTACTCGATTGTTGTTGGTGTCGCCACAAATAACTGTCTTCGATGCCAAACAGCACCAGTTGCAAAGGGAATCGAAACATCTCCAAGGTATCTGAATTGGGGCCGCAAGGACGAAATTACAATATACTGTTGATAAGCGAATGCACAATACTCAACAGTTTGGTCCCACACTGTCCACTCAGGTTGTGCAAGTAAGCCACTTACAGGCTGATAGGTCTCCCAGCTGCACCAAGCAATGCAACTTTAGTCTAACAAAGATATTAGCTGCAAAGATCATTGTCTAAGAAAGCAAGTGTTACACAATAAACTAATTTTACAGGTACATCAGAACAATGTATCAGCCAGAATAAATTATATGGATAGCAAGCGAACCAGGAAGCACCAAGCTCTAGGGGGGAAAGAACAAAAGAACAACATGCAAATTTATACCTGTATAGCTGGAAATTCTGCGGAGGACCTTCTTTAGAGGAAAATGGATCGTCAGAAGCAAAAGATGATCCACTTCCACCAAAACCTGATAAGGGCATCGATTGAACAGTTGATATAGCTGTTGCTGTCAGAGGACTGATTCTACGAGATGTACGGTATGTGACACCAAGCAAAGCACCACCATGCAAACCAATAACCTGAAATATCACAATTATTAAACTAGACAGAAATGTCTTTGCTGCTGAATTTCTGGCAATGGGCCAATGGCCATAAAGTTAATGGTTTCTATTTCACTAGTCCATCAAAGTTATTTACAAGTGGAAGCAAGAAACTCAAATTAGCAAACACTTTGTGTTGCTATTGTTGTTGCTGATACGCAATGCAACTACAGCATGATATGAAAGCACAGCAGGTTTCCAAATGACACCAACATGACGATACAGGGTAAGCATAAAGATGAAATAAGATTCGATACAAAGAATTGTCAGCATGTTATCTCTCACTGCCCACCAATCAGAACCTTTTTGCAATCAAGCAAGCACAAAAAAAATGAAGCAATGATATTAATCACAAACTGTAACTTTGACAATATCGCTCATTAACATTAAACTAATTCCTTTGGAGGACAATGGCATTAAACTGCTGAACTTCTAAACCACGTAAATTAGGAGAAAACTTATTATGTCACAAAAGTAGGTAACCAGAGCTCAGCTTGGGCTAAAATATTAAAACTTCAAATGAAAAGGGGGCAAGGAGGAAGGGAGATCACTAACCGGTTCACTACGACCATCAATGGATCTCTGCAAAACATGTGCTGTTCCATCATCTAATAAGATACGCACTTGTACTGTGGCAGCAGAAGCAGCACTAGCTGCAGCTGCTGCTGCTTGAGCTGCTGCTGCTGCTGCTTCTTTTGCCTTTTTAGAAGAACCACCCTTAACAACAAGTGGCATTCTTGGAGCCAATGCGCTCTCTACCAAAGCGTATCTGTCACGACAGGTGTCCCAGGCAAAAAGCTTCCCTGTGCCTGAGTCAACAACTGACCAATCACTTGCTTTGTATACAGAAAAAGAGGGAATGTCTGGCCATACAATTGCTACATACCTGCAAGGAAAGTATAATGTTTATCATTAGAAAACTCAATTTAATCTGGAATGCAACTAACGATGTTACAGGTACGCAAGCAATAGGATTTTGAAGAACCGAAGCAGGCCATTGTTGGAAATTATTGAGTTGCATGCACCAACTAGTTCAACCCAAAAGCTTAAGCCGATAGGGAAAGGTGGGCAATTCACTTATACTCCAACACTCCCCCTCACGTGCAGGCTCCCCCATGCCGCATACGTGGATATTGGAGTGGGCTGTAATTATTTTAGGGCCTGTTTGGCATGGCTCCAACTTCACTTGGAGCTGCTCCACTCCATAACTCTAACTGGAGCCAGCTCTGAGTGGAGTTGGAGCTGTTAAAATGATGTGTTTGGCTAGATAGGTGTCTCCAGCTCAAACAAGGAAGTTTTTGGACGGATTGCCATTTTTACCCCCAATCCATGGTCCCACATGTCATCCTCTCCTACCGTATCTCCTCAATGACGAGGACGCCAAATCGATGAAGGCCCGTGCGCCTGTTCTTCATGGTCGCGTGCGGACTGCGCGGCCCAGTCGGGGCTACGCCGGCCGCGCTGCTCCTGACACCCGACGAGCTCGCCCTCCCAACCGGCCGCGCCGCTCCTCGCCTCCAACGAGCTCGCCGGCCTTGCCTGTGGAGCAGGGGTTGGTGTTAGGGTTGGAGGATTGAGGAGCAGGGGAAGGAGGTGGGGCGGGGAGAGGGAGCCGAGGGGCGGCGCCGCCCGGCGAGGTGGGCTCGGCAGGAGGGACCGCGGCCTCCGGTGGACTGGGACCGGCGGCGGACTGGGACTCGCGAGACCGCGGGCGGCGGCGATGTCGCGCTACGGGCGGGTGCGGGATGAAGGGGTGGGGAGTCGGAGGAAATAGAAAATAACGTTTCACGGCACTTTCACCTATGTAATCAGTGGCATTGCGGGTAATTTTGTTAGAACTCCATGTCTAGGTCCGTTTTAGAGGTTTGTGGAGCAGCAGAAGAGGTGCTCCAAAACTCCATCCTCATTTGCACTACAGCTCTAGAGTTTTGGAGCTCCATGGAGTTTTGGAGTTGGGGTGTTTGGCTAGAAAATTAGTTGGAGCTGCTGGGGTTCAGCTCCAGAGCCATGCCAAACAGGCCCTTAATTAATGCGCCCGCCAGGACTCGAACTTGAGACCTCTGGCTCTGATACCATATTGAGTTGCATGCACCAACCAGTTCAACCCAAAAGCTTAAGCTGATAGGGAAAGGTGGGCAATTCACTTATACTCCAACAGAAATAAATCTTGTGTGTGTCCAGATTCAACTAGTGTCTAGGTTCATTGCTATTAGTGCTAGCTAGATTTCGGCTTTTAGTTAAAACAGAATAATATGCAGATCATGTGGGCATTGACTGCATTACTTAGAAGGATATCATGGGAAGGTTGCAGTCCTGTACCAGCTATATATGTGTGAGAAAACGATGAAGGCAGTGTGGCCAGCATCACCAAAAAAATTTACTTGTGCTTGTGTGTGAGTCCACCAGAGGAAAACTAGTGTGTGCCTGTGATAGACACCTAGAAAGTGAGGGAGTGATTCCGAACAGTCACAAACCAGACTAATGGTGATGGTTCCAGCTTAGCTGGTTCGTTTGTCGAAGTGCTGGATATTTTTTTCTCATGATTTGATCCAAAATGTTATGGACTGATTATTGGACTAGAATTGACAGAATATATGGGCTACTCGCTCTGAGATGCACTTCTTGATCTATTTTCTACTTATCTAACCCTAGGACTCATGGCTGCCTTTTATAGACACAAGACGCCTACTAAGAAACCAACTAACAGATCTTATCCAAACAACTAATCTGCTAACAAACCTAAACAAAATATAACTCTTATCTTAAGGTACTGTTCACACGCTACAGTAGTGGGCCCGGGCCTAGAGCCGGTCCCACAACCATAACATAAACCATAACAAGTTTCAATAAAATAAAATATCCAAATAAATCAGGGATCTTGTTTTAGGGCCTAAACCATTTGCTTTTTAGAAAACTTGTTCCAGATAAATTCAGGATGAAGTCGGTTGGAACCAAACGACTCACCAAGTTTCCAACAATAATGGTAAATGCAAAGCAGATTAAAAATAAGCAGCATTTACTTGTAACCTGACAGGGGCCAAATAACACAGCTCATAACAGCCAGTGGATACCTTTGAACTACTAGAAAATACACGAGGTTGAGGACTAGTGCAACAATAATCAGATGGATTCTAATTCGATTAGGCCAATATGTTGTTGGAATAGGTAAACCAAATACAGTTTTATCCTAAGTCAAGCTTTTCTACCTTTGACTATCAGTATCTGAAATTTATATAAATTAACAAAGCAAGACTGGAATTACTAGATTGATTATGAACAGTACTTTAAAAATATAACTCTTTCCATCTAGTCAAAGTGTCATGTTGGAGATCATGGTGATGTCTTAATTGCCTTACATTTATGATTGGGGGAAGTAGATGACAAGATGACATGCATATCACTTACTTTCCAGAACTGCTAACTGAAAGGACCGAATAGGAATCATGGGGAGCAGGAGTGCTGATATGCTTCTTGGTCTGCTTTACTATCAACTGATCTATTGATTCATTCCTTGATCTTCCTGTATCAGATGCAACACCAGCATTCCCAAGGGATGGATTTGCTGTGTTTGACAATTGAAAATTCAGTAACTTAAGTTCCCTTTCAACTATGTAAACAGCAGAATGTTCCTTGTTTCCTGTCGGCGTTGGTAAAGGAGCAATAGCTGGAAGTGCTCTTGGATCAAACTCGCTTAATATTATACCAATATTTGTTCCAGTAGCAACAAGATGGGGTTGCAAGGGGTGTGCCACCATGCAATAAACCTAGAACACAAAATACAGTCTATAGTTAGCAACACACTTAGATCAAGCAAAGATTATATCA
Source organism: Cenchrus fungigraminus (assembly GCA_036936925.1). Classification (NCBI taxonomy): domain Eukaryota; kingdom Viridiplantae; phylum Streptophyta; class Magnoliopsida; order Poales; family Poaceae; genus Cenchrus; species Cenchrus fungigraminus. The sequence continues at coordinate 30,713,866 of CM072778.1, read as the reverse complement.
AGTGTTATACCACTCCAGTCTCTAGGTCCCAATTGACTTCCACACTTCAATGTTATACCAGCACCACACATCCTCTTGAATGAGAGGGCTGACCTAAAAAAACATGGGTACAGGTGGTTCCTCACTGTTGAGTATATTAGGCAACTCCAGATATGGTTAGTTTAGGATTGATGTAATCCTGGGATAACCTTCGTTATCTCTAGGAGAGGCTAATTGCCATCCAAGCTATGTACTCCATATATACCACCCTAAGGGCTTCATGTTGCTACCGCTATGACTGTGGGGGGATGTTAGACTATATTAGGCAACTCCGGATATGGTTAATTTAGGATTGATGTAAATGTAATCCCAGGATAACCTTCCTTATCTCTAGGAGAGGCTACTCACCCTCCAAGCCATGTTTTGCATATATACCGCCCTAGGGGCTCATTGCAATACGTCGACCACATTATACGCATCTCATAATCTTACACTCACTATATGCTGAAAGGTTACCTTGCTGGTATGCATTATTTCTAGAGGTTTACCCGCAACCAATCAAACCATATGAGACCAAACCATCATTATCAGCTTGAACTGTGGCTAATCATCCTTAGAAGATTAAATTAACTCTATGAAATTTTAGACGTAGTTTACTTAATAAGAAAACCTTTGAAGTACCTGCCACTTCCATTTTCTCTTTTTTTTAGATAATGATATTTGAGGTGTGTTCACGTCCCACACTCAGTATAAGTGGTGAGATTTTCCTTGCAAGGGTACAGCAATCAATTTCTTGAAGTAAAGCAAAAAAAGAGGAGGGGGATCAAACTATGCATGGCCTAACCAACCAACAACATTACAGTTAAGAAGGCAGAGATAAGCAAATAGAAATATTGTATATTTCAGGATGTGTTAAATGTGAGATCAGACAATAGCTCAACTACATCTAATTAGAGCCGCTTAAATGGAAAATTAGCATGCTCCACTAAAGGAATAAGACCAGAAGAATACCCTCAGTTTCTTATGCTGTGCAAGGACCTGTGGAGGAACCAATGATGACAATTCACAGAGTGGTCTTGTTAAAGCAGAATAAGTTGGGTGTTCTATGGCCCTGTAACAATACAGAGTGCACAACAGTGTAGATAAACCGTGATTAGGATCATTACAGAAAATCTGCAACTAATACTTCTTTAAACAGGCAGAAATACGTACCAAATATGAGAGTCCTTCACACAAGTTAGAATATCAAGGTTTGGTGCACGAGGATGACACCACGATGCAACACTATGACACGCAAGTTTAGGTACTGGTTTAATGCGCCTTATTTCCTGCACAGCAAATGTGATATTATAAGCTCTACCTGAATTCCTGAAATATGAAACAATACAATCGCCTGCAAATATATACTGTGAGTACCTTGAAAGTAACAGTATCCCATATGGCCAAAGTTTTATCAGCCCCTATTGTAATAAGCTGCGGAGCACTCCCCATCACCCTTGAAAGTTCAACTGCAACTACACCTCCATCATGGGCCTTGACAAATACACATAAAAAAAGAGTATTAACCAACCCACATTGTAGGTAAAGTTTTTTACGAGTTATATACAAATGTTTTGTGCCATTCCATTTTTCGTTGATCCAAAAACAACTCAGTGTAGCAAAATTGGTACCTTCATACTAATCTTAGGCACAAGCTCACGCGAGTCATGGATATGATCAGCGCTCCATAATATCAGAAGGCCGTCGCTTCCTCCAGAAACTAAATGAACCTGAAGAGAATGCAGTTATTGTTAATGGAAAGATATAACAGTGTTATCTAAACAGAAATAACATACTTTGCAAATAATATACTTGTAACCATAATATTCAGAACTAACAGCAATGAAATGTCAAAAATCAAAACATGCAAATAGAAGTTTGCTGTATATGAAAGCAACAGAAATAACATACTTGTAACCACTGCAATAAAGCAACCAGAGTCAAAGACAATACATAGTTATGCAAAAATTTACCTCACCAGCTGCAGACATGTATGTCATTAAGCAAGCTATAGCTCCTTTATGTCCACCTGTATACCTTCTCACAAGCTGCAAGGATCAAAAGGCTTAGTTTAAACTCCAGTAAGCCAGTAAGGAAGAAATGGGGACAGGGTATAGCATGTTTAACCTTCCATGTCAACATTGAAAGAACTCTGATTACACCATCAGATGACCCGAAGGCAACGAGTGGGGCATCACTTGAAGATGATCTGGAGAGGAATTCCATACTGCAAAATTGAAAGTACAAGGCTTCAAATTGCATGATACACAACAGATAGATGTTGACTACATACAGCATAAGCCATTTGCATCATACTCCCTCCGTCCCAAATTACTATTCATTTTAGCTTTTCTAGATTCGATACATAACTTTTGCTATGTATCTAGACATACATATATCTAGATCCATAGCAAAAACTATGTATCTAGAAAAAGCCAAAATGAATAGTAATTTGGGACGGAGGGAGTACAAACAAAGAATAAGAGGAAAACAGGAGCACAGAACATGTGCTACTTTTGATCTATTGTTGGTGGTAATTGATTTATCACAAGGTCTCAGGAGGTCAAAATGTAGCATAGAGTGGAACAGCGGCATCATAAAGTTGCATTGACATAAGGAGCAGGCATAAGATTAAAATGGTCTAGACTCTAGACTACAGAAGTGCTATGCAAAATGCCATTAAAGGTCAAGGGCAACTGAGCCATTTGTTCATGAACGTTAGAATTCGTCCAAATTCAGGTCCAGGTTACAATTGATAAAGAAATGTTTCTCTTTTAACAGTACCAAATGCAGTCATTCAAATGTTTGTTAGCAATACCCAGTGCAATCAGTATCTATAATATCATAACGTTAGTAATAGAAAAATGATTGTTTATCTCACATGCCTAATGATCCAGGATATTGAAAGGAGTACACTGATGCAGTGGTGCTGAACAATCAGAGTATCTTATTAGGTGACCCTATGATATGGAAAATAAATGGTGTGAAGGAGCCAAATTGCTGGAAGTGGCTTATAGGCCTAAAGCGATGTGTGATGTAGGTTAAACCCTCAACATCAGAATCATATAATAGGTTTGCTTATTTTGCTCCTTGCATCAACAACCCAAAACTGCATATTAGAGAAAACCAACCCAATATTCATAATTCAGTTAGGCTCACCTAAATGCCATGAACAAATGAACAAACATGTGTAGAGATAAGCATATCTTATTAGAGAGAAAAAAATCGCACCATAGAAGTGATCTGTTGTCAAGCTCTTGTTTAGGAACATCACGGCCCCGCATGGTCACCAAATCCAAAAATATAACTTTGTTCTCACAGCAAATGACAACAAAGTGTCTTCCTCGTGTCGACGGTGCAGGCGCACTGAATGTGTTAGATTGTTGATTGACTGCCGTTGGGGCCTCAGCAGCAGCAGAACAATTACGCCAATGTTGCCAAAAGCGAACATCATCATCATAAAAGGAAACCTGCTTTACACTTGGGGACGAACAGTAGGTCCATAGGGAGTCAGGTACAGGTATTATGCATGTGATCATCGTGATCATATTATCAGACATTATCAAACAGAAAACTCAAATCGATACCTTCCCCCTCGAATGGCCTCTGTGGGCTTCCCTTTTGAATCTGCGCAGAACATTGCAAAAGGATGCGGTAAGCAAAAAAGAACAAGTTACTTCCATTTGTCCGGCTTCAAAAAGGGTAATGAACAAAATGAAAATAACTAAATGACATGCATGAGAAAAGTGGAAGGGATGGCAAACATGTGAAAGCAGAACTGAAAAAACCAACAGTATAACTATAATCAACAAGGATCTCAAGGTCAAGGAATTGGCATGTTGCAGATAAGTTTTGCAAACGACATTTGAAAACATAAGTTTGGTGGTTATATCAGAATGGTACTTAATACAAATTCTTGCTGCATTTGAACATAAGTGCAAGCCCCAGTACAAGTCCGATGAAATCATACGCTACCAATAACGCTATACAGTAATCTCAAGGTGTTGTTCCAACTAGCGATGATCACATAAGAAGAAGGTTATTGACCTACAGTTTATCCATCACTATGGGATCATGTTACTGTATGAAATTAATCAAAGTTATCTTGTTCTATGTTCTACAAGGGCAGAGAAATGACATGTCTGACAGAGCTAACTCGTGGTAACTAGTAGTTACACAAACACCCATTTTAACAAATTAAGCCATTGCAATTCAGCAGGTGAATAGCATTACCAACTAAGCATAGAGACCAATTGGCATGCCCAAACCACCAATTACAATCGAAACGAGAATTCATGCGACACATACCATCTCCCTCAGCGAGCTTCTCAAGCTTCGCACCAACCAAGCGCCGCTCGTCAACACCACCCGCCTTCAGCTCATAGATCACCTAAGGGATTCCAAAGCACCGTGAGATCAAATGAGCGACAAACAAAGCTTCGAAGCGGGCTCTGTACAGCGAGATCAAAATTGGCGGAGCGCTAGAGAGTCCCTAGAAGAAAGCTGAACCTGGCGGTGCTCCCAGTCCCAGACGGAGACGCGGTCGTTGGCGTCGGCGGTAACGAGCCAGGGGTGTGTGGGGTGGAGTTGGATCTTCACGACCTTGTCGCTCGTCGGCCGGAACGCCCGGAGGCGGAGCATCTCGCCGCGGCCGCCGCGTGTAGCGGCGGGGTTGTAACGGGCGACAGGCGGGCGGGGGCGGGAGCAGAGCAGAGATCTGGAGTCTGGAGATCTGGGGAGGGAGCAAGGAGGAGGCAGTGATGTGTGGGGAGCAGGGAGCTCGCGGGTGGTGGCAAGTCGGGAGATCTGAGTTGGGACCTGCAACTGCAAACGGTGAGGGGAGAAAGAAGGAAAGAGAAGAGGAGCGACAGAGATGATGAGCTGGGCGAATGGGCTGAAAGTAGGCCTTATTACTACGGCCATATTACAAGTTGAAATAGATGGCCAAAATGTTGCCGCTACCTCGCGCGGCCCAGCCGCTATTTTTTGGGCAGGAAATGTGTTTCCCGCCCTTCTATGTTAGGCCCAAAAAAAGCAAATGAAAACCGGATCACAACGAATGTTGTACTAGATCACGTGTTTGGTCTGTAAAGAAGAACTGAAATCCTTTTTCTCACTGTACTTTTAAATTTTAATCTGTGCCGTTATTTCTTGGACCACGTTTTCGGCTTGAGGTTAACTCTAATACTCACCATTGAGCCAGATCGGCTGTTGAAGAACAAGAAAGAAAAAAAAAGGTGAAGCCACGCTTTTTTTTTTGCGGGTAGGTGAAGCCACGCATTGTAGATACTAACAGATATATTACATGAGTTACCTGAATAAGGCGAACCAGGACACGGTAATCCGTTACATGAACACCTGTGTAAGTGTGTAACGTGCTACTGAAAGGGAGGCAACCACCTTTACTTAGCTATCACAGGGGGGCACCGCCGGACACCTGAACTTTCGAGAAAGCAGAGGTGATAGAAACGTAAACGTATGGCGGAGGCGGGGACATGCATGCATGCACTGGTACTAGCCTGCTCGTAGGATGTTGTCGCCAAATGCCGCGAAACAGAGAGCGTGCCTGGGCTCTCTGCTTTTTACTAATTTCCGCAACAAACCTGTACGCATATATACTGTGGCATGCAGTTCGCTCGTTGTGTGTGCGAGAAAGATGCATTGCACTGACAGAAATCATGCATCGTACGTCATCGATCTGTACAAAGATATCGACGGGGATCATCATCGAGCATTAACGATGCGATGGCGAGCGGTGGCCTAAAGTTTCACGTGATCGTGCATCTGTGTTTTGGGGGCAACGATCATATCAGTGTCGTCTGATCAGTCCACGCGTTTCGGCGCGGCGCGCTCCATCATCGTCTCGAGCGGTCGAGCCGGTCCTCTCCCTCGAGACAACCGAACGACGACGACGCGACGTCCCATGTTCGTTCTTAATTTCATAAATAATATGTGCGGTGGTAGATAAGGCGCACCTTTCATGCTGATAGCCTGATATTGTACGTGTGGGACATGATGTAACCAACAACCGTCAACCGGTGCACGACGGGACGTTGTCGTCGTCGTTTGTAGATAAATCGCGGTGACTCCCAATGCAAACATGTGAATGATGGCGTTCGTCTTTAACTTGGTCGTCGTCGGCGGCGGCAGAAGCATTGCCTATAGCCAGCAGCTAGCTAGACGCCTCCTCGCCTCTCGCTGGCAGCGCTACACCGGCGGCTGCAACATGAGAGTGTTGTCCTTTATTCAAAGACCATATCATGTCACATGTAACATGTTTGCCTAGAACGGCACGTACAATACTTGATTCTTCGGATACTGATCACCTAATTTCAGCTGATCTCGGCCGACGCCGGTGCCATCCAAGTCAGGCATCGTCGTCAGGGCAACGTGGAGTGTCTCCTCTAGTTAAAGCACCGCACGCGCGCGCGCGTACACAATAATGCAACAAACCACGTACGCATACATGCACCCAATGCATCCCGGCCGGCCGGATTTTGCCGGCAGTACGTACATATACGACGACGAAAGGCCGACAAGCTACTAGTCGCTAGGCATGTAGCGCGACGATGATATCGCCGGAAGACCCGGAGACGGGCAGTACGTTGTTACTTGTTAGGCAGAGGGGATATAGCTAGATCGAGACCACAGCCCCACACCAGTCACCTCTGGTGTAGTTGGAGACGTCGCTAAATATCTCGGCCGCGCCCTTCGCCGATCCACGAGGGTCCCCTAGCTGCTCGACCACTTGCATGGCGTTCGATGCGGTACCCGGCGGTGGACCGGCCGGCCGACGATGGGTTATTAGTTCCCGGCGTTGCCGGCCGCCTGAGCGGCCTTCGCATCCGCCGTGTCGGGGCAGCGCGCGCGCGGTGGACGACTCCCGGCCGGCCCCGGGCTCCGGGAGCTCCGGCAAGGCAGCGTCACATGCCCCAACCCGATGTCCCGATCCGTTCTTCGGTGAGTGGCTCGAGATCGCTCCCACGCAGTCTCCACCGCGCGCCTAGCTAACTAACGTGCTCATCAACGCGCACCGTCAACGAACACAGCTGATCGAGGCCGAGGGCGCTATACCTGAGCATTTTGAGCCCGGTCCGGCCCGGCCCGCGCCAGGTCCGCCCACGAACCTTACTGGACGGGCGTGGGCAGAGATCTTGAAGCCCGCGAAAATTTTTTTTGGCCCGAGCCCGGTCCGAAATGCTGTTTTTAGTTGTTTTACACTATAAAATGCGTGGGCGGCCCACCCAAACCCGAGCCCGGCCCGGAAATTAAGGCCCGACGCGTTCAGTGGGATGGTCATGATCAGAATTTTTTGGACCCGAAATAACAGAAATTTTTTTCAACCCGACCCGAAAAATGCTCAGATGTAGAGGGCGCCCCCAGCAACGTCGCGGCACATATCGGGCCACCATAAGCCAGGCAGGGGGTGGCCCAGCGCGGGACGGGATAAGGCGACGTACCCTACCCACGCGCCCACGCGAGGTGGCCCGGGCGCGGACACATGCACGCGGGAGGAGGCCACCACCGCGGGTTGGACGGTGCGCGCTCCTGTGTCCCCGTTAAGCAGCAGCAGGCAGGCGGATGCGGATCCAGCGGGCGTTGGCGCGCCGGTCGGGGGCGGAAATGGAAAAGCTAACCGCCTGCCCGACGGCACACTTTCGCTGGGCGGCCGGGCCGTTTGCAGCTGCAGCCTGCAGGGCAGGGGGGTCCCGCGTCAGGTGGTGGCCGTCTGCGCGGGGCCGCCGCGGGTTGGCCGGCCGGCCGGCCGTGCGGGCCCCGCGTTATCCTGCTCCTCCGTCGCCGGTTACGTGCTCTAGCTCACTAGCAGCTCTGCCGTTGCATATGCCACGGATGTCCGGCGACGTCACGACGGCGACCGCGGGAAGCTTCATCGCGAACCTGGCGAAAGAGACGCGCGCGTGTGTACTATGCGCATAACAACTAACTGTGCATGTACATCAACTTCAGAAGAAGATCGAGGTCTCACGGGAAACTTGTAGTATCGTCAAGTTGCGTAGCAGTTTTATTTCGTTTCAGCGGGAAACTTGTAGTACATGCCTCAACTGCAGTTTTCGTTTCACGCCGTCTCTCGATCTTGATCACACTAGCTAGTTGTTCTGCACCCGGGCGGTGCTGCCGGCGGTGGGGGAAAAGGGAAGAAGGCATGCAGTCATGCAGAGGCTGGCTGCAGGTAGGTTAGAGCAGAGGACGGTGGATCTACTGTGAAAAGCAGAGATATGGTATGATCTGGAGCCATAATGTGTGTGGGGGTGACACAGGCCGGCCAGCCACAGCCAGCCAGCCGGCCACTCGCACTCTGCACGGCACCAGCGCGCGGCGCCACAAGCCCACTCACAGTCACACCACCACTATTTCGATTTTCGAGTGCAGGGTCACGTACGTACGTACGTTGCTGCAGCGCAGGGGACCAGGGGTCCAGAGGAAAACCTTAAACACTGTCATTGGCTTTTCCCTGACGTGCGAGGATCCGACTGGGGCCAGGCACCGAATTCTCCGTACGTGCTCTCTGACAACGCGTGCACCGACCATCCTCCATCCGCGCGCCCATGCACGGTGGTCCGTCAATGCAATACGCTGGAAATCACTCCGGTTAACCTGATGTGGAAAGCATATAGATAACGATACGGACTCCAAATTAGTAAGGGAGCCCATCGAGTGCCTGCGTCGTCTAGCCAGCTCCGTCCGATCTGCTTTGGCCACTTGGCCTCGACGCACCGGTCAGTCGATCGACCACCGCAAACGCAGAACGCCGTGCAAGCTCACAAAAGGATCAGATAGTAGCGCGCGCCGAACAGCGTACGCTACGGCGGGCCTACTTCAAGAGGCTGCCCATTGCCGGTCCAATCGAACACCGACGTGCATCGGTGATCAGTTTGGTGTGATTTGTGACAGTTAGGCTTCGTCCGGAATCATATATCACGACCATAGTGATAATAATAAGGATAGTTTTTGAAAGGAGAAAACCAACAAGGATCATGTGTCGTATCTGCTGGTAGCTAGTAATTAACATCAGGAGTGCCCGGAGCACGTCCTAGAAAACGAGAGCGTATAAAGCAAGTAACCTCGAGAGCTAACGGATCGGAGGGCCAGTAGATTCGGGTAAGATAATTAATCAAATAAATCTAAATATCTTCGTAAACGCACTAACTGACAATCTGACATAACGAATGTGCATGACTAGGATCCGTTTGGTAACTACACCAATAAGTATAAATTCTGTCCCATCGGATGTTAGAAGTCTATGAAAACCAAACACCCAATAGGTGTGTATCTACGCCGATGGAGACTTGGGTTTGTCTTTATCGCCGCCGTATCTGGACAGATGGATCGAGCTCCCTCTGATCGGATGTTTTGGCCGGTCATTTCTCTCCTCCCCACAAATCGCCGCACGCCGGCCATTTCTCCCGATTGGCCGGCAAGTTGGATACATGGAGGGGAGAGGACAGTGGCCGCACGCGCGTCGCACTTGCATCGGGCAGTAGACTATACGTGCCGCGCTACCATACAAGACTACAGGCGCATACCCGCGTACAGCATGCTGACTGCTGACGACGGAAGAACGGCGACAGCTTCTTGCAGCTCGGAGTACCTCGATCTACATGTTCAGGTCAAAGTCATGCAAAATGAAAACGACCACGGTGTAAGCGGAAATGGAAATCCCACCTCGTCCGCAGCAAGAGTTGCACGCTTTCGGTGAACACAACCAATGCAATAAATTGAGTTTTTTTGTCACGAAAATTCAGGTTTGGTGTTGTATTTTTACAATTACGTACTTACAAATTTTGTAGAAATAAGTTTGTACTTTGTAAATAACGTATGGAATAATATTTTAAAAAATAAAGTTACCAAAAAAAGTGTTAAAGGTACCACGGCGGTATCCAATGTCATGATCTGATGGACCAAACGATGGCGCGCGCACGACCAGCAACACTCCTCTAGAACTATGCATACGTGGACTGAAAAGTTTGGCATCGACTAGGTTTGAAACTTTGAAATGCTCGCCGCCTCATGTGACCCACCAAGTACTCCTAATGTCGGTACAAACTGTCCCAAATTTAACGAAGGGAATTAAAGAAAAGTCGATGCACGTGCTTCACCAGGCTAGAGTCTACAAAATGGGCAGCAGGACAGTAGGCCTCCAAGCATCATGCTCCTATTCGAGGATGAAGAGCACGTCTTCCCTGCTGTACTATATATAATCTGACTAATATCAGTTAACTGAATTTTCCGTTCCAGAGCGCATTGTTGTTCTATTAATCATGATTTTTTTATTTACTAACTAGGTGATACTCCGCGCGTTGTTGTAGGAATTTCTATAAAATGTGAAAATGCAATTTGAAAGTAGAAACACTAAAATGATTGCATTACAACATTTTTTTCAAACAACAATTTAGATGAAAACACGTTCATTTTATTGAGAGAGAATTACTTAGAAATTTGTAGCATGGTACTCGCAAAGACTAACACAATGCATGCATGCTTACTATTAGCGCAGAAAATTGGTAGAAGACATAAATTCATGATTCAAGTGGATGGTGATGTGGACAGCTTGTATGTTGAGAGAAGATCTAGCGATCGTGACGTGAACCTCATACATGTTGAGAGAAGCCTATACATGATGTGTAGTAGGTCTCACCTATATAGTTGTTATAGATTAGTGCACCGTATGTAGTTTTAGAAGGTGTTGAGACTTTTTGTACATTTTCATTCACCGATCAAAAGGTGGTTCCAATTGTTTAATTAATCACTAGTATCTTCTAGAAGGAAAAGAACTTCGAGGAAATGAAAAAAAAAGTAACCTTATTCGGATCTATAAATTAAAACCCCCGGACCTCAGCAAGCTGACGAGAGGATTTTTTTTTTAATCGGACACATAATCTGCCACAACGAGAAATCGTATCTGAGTCAACTGGTGTGATCATATATCAGCTCTTCTAACCAACTAAGCTAGAGGACCTTTGGTAAGTTTGAAGAAGTGAAGTTGATGTTGTTTGGTTTGGAGGGAAATTAAACTCACATGTGTTTGGTACTTTGGTACGAAGTCGGGGTTTGCTCGTGTTCACGTCTCACTCTCGCTCGGTCTAGCGGTAGGCCTGAATGAAGACGGTGCAGAACTTTGCCATGGTGACTTTCCACCAACTAGGCAGTGATTCACTGACACGCAAGACAGTCTGCGGTCTGCCCATATCAAGAACAGCAACCCCGTACCATGTTCCATAATTCTTTTTTTTTTGTTTATATGTTCTGTCGGTTGCGGGTGCAGGAGAATGATTTTTTTTTGGAATAATGGTGCAAGAGAAAGATATGATCCGTTCACTGCTGATCATTTTTCTCTCCCTCAAACAGAGTACTACAAATGATCATGTGTGCTCTAGATCGATCGTAACTGTGGTTTCCAAAATATAAGTCGTTGTTCTGTATATACTAGAAACTGCAGGCGCGGCGTTGCCGCGCAATTTCTTGAGCTAACCAGTGGTGATCCTATGTGGGACGTGCATAAGATTATCTTTTATATCCTGTACTTGTATGTTGTATCCTCTTATTTGAACGCTAATAACCATATATAATTAAGTGTTTAAATGTGAATCAGGTTGATTATGTTCCCTTGGACAAACCTTTGCTAAATTATAGTACTCATAAAAGTACTATGGTCCCATCTAAAGCATGGAGGCGCCTAGGCAGTTGTCTTGTGTACATACAAATAATCCAAAGTCATCTCTTGTATGCCCATACTTATACTTCAGACATGGAGCATTTAGCAGATCGTTATTTATCAGTCAGTATAAGCATCAAACTTCCATTGGTTAGGATTAGAATTTTCAGGTACTTAAATAGAACTAAATAGAAAGGCAATGCAAACCTCTTGCTGCAGTGCATAAGATCCTAATTAGATTGATGGGATCATAAATAGTGGTGTTCAGTGAATTGAGAAATTATTGCGATGACGATATTTGATAAATTGGCGAGATTGTTCAGGGGAGAATATAATCAGCTGAGAACAGAGGAGTAAGAGCAACTGGCCGGGCTGCAGGGAAAACGTTGAAGCATTCCTACGACTCAGAAAGCAGCGCAGCAGGAGTGCCGGCTACAAGAGCGGAAACGGGAGATCCTCTGAGTCGTCGCCACCTGACGGAGTGGACATCCGCGCGCCGCTGGCGGACGCCGACGCCGGACCTCTGGTCGCTGTGGCCAGCGCCGGCCTAAGCACGGCCGCGAGACAGCGCGCTGGGCCGCCATCGCAGACCCCGGCGCCTAAGCACGGTGGGATGCTACCGCCGTGGCCGTTGGCGCGCCGCTTCTTGCGGGGGATGCGGGCCACCGCGTGCTGCCTCCGGCTGGCGAGCCGGGGCTCCCAGCGCGGCGCGTGAGGCCGGCGAGGTTGGGCTTCCCGCGCGCTACCTGAGCCTGGGGTGGCCGCCGCTCGGCTCCTTCGGTGACGTGCAGGTGCTATTCGTGTTCCGGCGCCTCCCGTCGTCCATCGTTGCCCGCCACATCGATGCGCGTGCGACCGACGAAGAGGTGTACGGCGCGCGGCGGCGGAGGGCTGCACGGCGTTAGGAAGAGAGGAAGGAGCGGTGGGCGCAGAGGAGGCCGGCGGCCGTCGTCGCAGGGAAGAGAGGGAGGGGCCCGCGCGAGAGGGAGGAGCAGACGAGACTGACCGGGTGGGGGAGAGGAGGATTGCCTAGGGCAGCCCTGAGGATCCGGCTGGGTGGCGGCGGCGCAGCTAGGAGAGGCGGAGCGGGGCGGTAGCGGTGAGCAGAGAGCGGCGGGCTGGGCTGGAGCGGGCGAGTGGCGCAGCTAGGGGAGTCGGAGGGGGCCAGGGTGACAGGCGGGTTCGCGAGGGTTCGCGACTTAACGGGCGAGACCCGCCCCAACCCTGATCAAACGGTCGATATCGCGAGTTCGCCAGATCAAACGGCTGATGGGTTAATAGGCGACGTGGCGCTATCGGGTGCCGGAGCTTGGACCCAGGATTCGTTATGTAGAGATACCTAAAGGGCAGCTTTAGTGTTTATTCAACTGGGAGGTGCAAAAGAACGACACATGTAGTCTTGTATGGTAGCTCAATACCAAGTATCCCAAGAAATAATTTTTTTAGGGAAACTACGGCAGGTAAGGAGCAGGTCTGAACTTTTTCATTTATATGTGATGTTTTACATACATTATTTGTGAAGAAATACTTTTGAATCCCAGTAACCGCATTTTCAACTTTCGAGAGAATTACTTTTTGCACCTGCACCTCTGTTACTTTTCTCTCTCTCTTCTAGCACCATCTTACCATACCAGACGCTGGAGCTGCCCTGAACGATGTTTATGGTTTTCTCAAGAAGAAGTTTTGAGAACTATTTATTTAGGATACACTTAAAAAACTGGTAATTTTTCAAAATTATGAAATGAACACAGAACTATTTTTAAGATAAATATATTTTAATAGACATTTACTATTTTTTGAAAACTCGTCCTATATGATTTCTTTCCCAACTGAATATTTAAATGTTAAAAACAGCCGAGTTGCGAGAAGCTTGACATAATAAAAGCTAAGACCCTATGATCGGTGAGTCAGAGATAATGACAGGACCTTTGTGCTGCCCATCCGTGACGTTGAAACGGGCTCCCGAGGGTTGACAAGTCCCCGGCCTGGCCCTTCTGGTCAAGCGTGCGTCAGATCATTTCCACAACATCAAAGAACGTGTGCCATGTCCATTGGAACCGCCTAAGGCGGCGACGGTGTATAAACCCACCTACTGATGAATCCCATCACGAGCTCCTCTCGCTGTCAAAAGAAATAATAATACTAGTACATCATTAGCCCAGCTGAGGTAGCTCCCGATTAGCAAATACACGCCATATCCAAACTGCTCTGTCGACTCTAGATCGTATGGCCAGCTGGACCAACCCAAATCTCCCGCGCGTGCCGGAAAGCCACACGGCTAGCTTATCCGATCCCCGGACGTGGTCACAAACTTGCAATTAAATTTGTTAATACTAACCCATAAACAACCAGCATTTCGTGTGCGTTCTCTCTAGTTTATTTATTTCCCGGCTGTTCTTCTGCGACGAGCTCTGAACACGCCTCCCGGATTCGGTCGGCCAACCAACGACCCGGGGCGGGGGGTTGTGGCGGACTCTCGCTTTCTCCAACGACGACCCAACGGCCGATCGACTGACTCATCGCCAACGCGGCGCCCGCGGGCGTGCCGCCCTCCCGGGCGCGACGTGCCACGACCGCCACCGACGCCGCGAGCGAGGAGGTCTCACGAGATCCCCCCGGCACGGGCACGAACAGAGTGACAGACTCCCCGACCTGCGGCAAGCCAAACCCCGCCGAGCAACCGCCGGTGGTTGGCGCGCGCGCACGTACGCACACACCGACGCACTGCACGCACGGCGCGCGGGGAGGGCTCGCCGAGGCCGATAGTCGCCGGGCGCTGGCGCTGGCGCGCTGCGGGTCGTTCCGTTGTCCCGTTGGTGGAGACTTCGGGGAGGCAATGCATGGGGGATCGGCATGCTGGCGAGGATCGGAGTCGGACGCGGACGGTTACGTGGTGTGACCCGGCCGACACGTCGGAATGCGCTGGAGGAGACCGCGAGCGGCGGGCGGATTCTGACAGAGACTACGATTCGGTTGCGCCCTATCCAAACCGGCCGTGCCGGGAGCCGGGTTGGTGGTAGTACGTGCGTGGGTGGGTTTTGACGGACACACACATGGTCGCGACCGAGCTAGTCACGTCCAGATCGGTGATTTGACTGCGGGGACCGGGTGGAGCGTCCGCCAAGCTAGCCGCGCGCCCGGGCCAGAGGCCAGAGCCCAGCAGAGTCCCGCAGGGGCTACCAACAGGTACTAGATTGAGCCTGGTTTAGATGGCAAATTGCTAGTTTTTCGACTCTTTCTCCATCACATCACATTAAATACACCAAAAGACATATGTTCGGAGCAGTAAATGTAGGTAAAAAAATAACTAATCACACAGTTCTGTTGTACGTCACGAGACGAATTTTTTGAGCCTAGTTAATCCATGATTAGACAATGTTTACCAAATACAAACGAACAGCCTGTTCGTTTGGCTGGTGACTGATGGCTGGTGCTGATTTGTTCTGAGAGAAAAGTACTGCTGGCTGATTGCTGGTGGCTGGTTTGTTCTGAGAGAAAAATACTACTGGCTGGTGGCTGATAAGCCAAGCGAACAGAGCGGAAAGTGCTACAGGAGTTGAAACCGTGTTTTTTGCTAATTTTTAGCCATCTAAACAAGTCCGCTTTGCCTGCGTGTGCATGTAGCCTGTAGCCATGCTGCGCGGCCGGCCGGCGGCCGTGACTAGCCCGACCGGTCGTGCTCCGGATCAGGTGGCGCGTTACGGCCCGGCGACATGCGGGCGCGCCTGGTTGGACCGGCCGGCTTCCGGACCGGACGCGAGCGCGACGGCGACTGGCGTGTTTTGGACGGGGAGTTGAGAGTTCTCCATGGGCTGTCCATTGGCGCGCCGGCCGCACACGTAGTGGTGTGGTGTGGTCTGTCGGTTTCGTCCATCGTTCCGCCGCGTTACTAGAAGTGAATCACTCTTTGCGCCTCGTATGATGCCTCTTTTGGTCCAGCGCGCTAGCCGCTAGGATGTTCTCTCTGATTCGAGGTGTGCAATACCTTGACTAGCTGCCTCCATACATATGAGAAGAGAAAAAACAGAACGGCACGCCGACCACCTAACAGTGTGATTAGTCACTCCTCACACACACACACGCAGTAGTTCACTATTTTCTCACATATACTTACAAAACTAAAGCTGCACCAAACATACTACTTCCTCCGTATCGAAATATTTGTCGTCATTAATTTTTTTCTACAACTTTGACCATTTATTTTATTCAAAAAAGTATGCAAGTAACATCTATTTACTTGCTACATGCTTTACTATTATAAGTATTTTAAGTTTGACTTACCCTTTTACATATTTACAACAATTTTTAAGATAAGACGAATGATCGAAGTTGAAAAAAATCAACAACGACAAAATTTCGATACGGAGGGAGTAAATAAAGTTCGACTGCAATTTCTAATTTCTAAGGCACGTACGGCAATATAAATTATAAATTGATGTCGCTAGTCAAATCTTGCAGTCAATCAAACTACTATATAAAAAAGAGCAGATCACTAGTTTACTGGGAGGGACAAAACTCTGCTGATCCCGTGCCGCATCTGCATGTGGCCATGTGCTCATGTAGCGGCAGCATGTGCACAGTGCGCCTCCATCGTGTAGTTTATGCTAGGGTTTAGTAGTAGGTTTAGCGTTGGTTGGTCAATTAGCAGTAGCCTCCGCCGAGCCCCGAGCCCAGTAACTACCAACGGCCGGGCGGGCCACGTGCTCCCGGGCCTCCCGGCTGTCGGCATGAATATAGGGCGTGTTTGATATGGGCTCCGAACGGCCGGCCAGGCCCAGTTGGGCCATTTTACCGTGTTTGATATCGGCCCCCCGGGTGGGAGCCTGCCCCCGGCCGGCCATTTCGCCCTCTCTCTCCTGGCTCTGGCGAAACGTGCTAGGGTTTCGTTCTTTGGCGGCCAGGCCGAGCCGGAGCTCGCGCGGGAGAAATTTGGCCGGCGACGGAGCTCGCGCGGGCTCGCGCGGGAACGGTGAAACTTCCGCGCGCGCTTCTCCCTCGGCGAAATCCATGGCCTACTTATACCCCTCCTCCTCCCCTCTCTCGGTCTTCTTCTCCTCTCCACACTCCACTCCCGTGGAGTCACCGTCGACGAGGTAAGCTCCGCTGCCGGCGCGGTTGTGGTGTTCCCCGGGCTTCCTCTCCGTCTCCCTGGTGTGGATCTGCGTCCAGGCGGCGCGGGTCTCTCGCGGGCTCCGGCGAGTCGGTCTTCTTCCTCCTCTTCTTCTCCGGCGAGGTGGTGTGCTTGTGGATCTGTCGGGTCGTGTGCTTCCCCGTCCAGATCTGCTACCTCCTCTTCACCTCCATCTGCTTCGAGCATCTTGTGCACCCCCTCCGGCTAACCCGAGGTGAAATCAATTTTTTCCCCTTTCCCTCGGTACACAGTTCGATGTTTGGCTCTGATTTATGAGTTATTTGTTTGCGTTTGCTATGGTGACGATAAATCTTGGTCGTATTAGTTGATGCTTCGTTGTTCTTGTGCATTGTACCATGTCGATTTGTTACATCTTGTTACTGTTTTTGGCTGTGGTGATAATTTGTTCGGTCTTTGGATAAGAATGGTCGATGATGAGTAGCTAATGAGCACAGGGAGGCATTTTTTTAAATGCAGCCGTGCCTTGTTGATTTGTGAATGTTTGCACTTACATTTTAGAGGCCAGCCAGGGTCTACTATCTTTGCTTATACAATCTGAATGCATGTAGATGGATGCAAATGCACAGCATGCACTGATGGCTAGGCAAGCAGCTGGAATGGTTGTTGTGATGGTATGCTTTGTGGTTAATAGGCTTAGAGGTTTGAGAGGAGAAGAGCCTATTCCTTATGGTCCTAGGACTCATGCTGAGAGGCATAGACAGAGCACACTCCAAATGATGTACAACTATAGTGATATGGAATGCGTTGCCATGTTACGCATGAAAAGGGTCCCCTTTTTCACTTTGTGCAACTTGCTTAGGAGTAGAAAACTTGTTCCTGAGACAGTAGGATGTCCTGTGGAGGAGCAGGTGGCAATGTTTATTCATGTGGTTGGACACAACCAGAGGTTTAGGGTAGTTCACCAATCCTTTAGGAGATCCATTGAAACTGTGAGCAGAATCTTCCACCAAGTGTTATTTGCCATTGGTGAATTAAGGGCTGAGATGATCAAACCTCCAAGCACTGTCACACACCCTAAGATCATGGGCAGCCACAGATGGTTCCCTTTTCTCAAGGTATACTGATATCTAGTTCCACACACATGTTCATGTCTATGTGTTTGCACCCAATTGTTAATAATTTGCCTTGTGCACTTATATGTAGAATTGCATTGGTGCCATTGATGGCACACATGTGTTGGCAAGGGTGCCTAGACACATGCAGCAAGCTTTCAGGGGTAGGAAGAAGGACCCAACACAGAATGTGATGGCTGCTGTGAACTTTGACCTAAAGTTCACATATGTTCTAGCTGGCTGGGAAGGGTCAGCCCATGATGCACTGATTTTGGCTGATGCCATTGAGAGAAATGATGGGTTCAAAGTCCCAGCAGGTAACTGCTTACACATTACACTAACACATTCCACTCACACATTACACACACTAACACTAATTGTGCACAAATTGTAGGTCACTTCTACCTTGTAGATGCTGGATATGCATGCAGACAGGGGTTCTTGCCTCCTTATAGGGGGGTGAGGTATCACTTGAGTGAGTTCTCCAGCACAAACCAGCCCACCAATGCAAAAGAGCTATTCAACCTTAGGCACTCTTCACTTAGGGTGACAGTGGAGAGGGCCTTTGGTGCACTTAAGGGGAGGTTCAGAATTATAGACAACAAATCTTTCCACAAATACAAGACCCAAGTCAAACTTGTGCTTGCCTGCTGCATTTTGCATAACTGGATCATTGGGTTTGGATGTGATAGCATTGTGCCAGTAGATGAAGGATTTGAGTATGATGAGGATGATGCTGATCATGGTGAACTGCCTCTAGAGGAACCTGCTATGGTGAATGTTAGGAATGACATTTGCAATGCTATGTGGGCTGCTAGGGGTTCATCTAGGACTTGATTTGTTGTTCACTACTTTGCATTTCATGGATGTGTAAAATAATTTAGTAGGCCCTGGATATGGAACTAATGTAGTGCAACATTTGTGTACTTAATAATGCTATGTCTGAGACCAATTAATTTGTTTGTAAAACTGATTGTTGCTGTTAATTTGTATGTGTTCTTAAATTTGTTGTTCACTACTCTATGTTGCCAATGAATAGGATGTCTGCAATTAACCTTGATGCCCAAGGTGGGTTTGTGGCTGCAAACATGGTGCAAGCTGATGACCATGTAGCAGCTGTAGGAGCTGGTTTGGGTGCACCTCCTGTTGTTCACCAGGTAGATGATGATGATGCTGCCCCTGCCCCTGCCCCTGCTGGAGGGCAGCAAGGCCCTATGAGGTGGACTAGCAACACCTCTGGGTTTGTCCTAAGGCACATGTTGATCCAGACCTCTATCTTGCTGTCATGGAGATGCCTGACTTCTCCACTGAGGCCTTGATTGTTGCCTACACCCACCTCCTCGAGAACAAGCCAGTTGCAACTGGGTTTGTCAACATGTCACACCCCCACAGGGACATATGGCTGAGGACCTACCTTGCCAAGAACTACTATCTGTAGTTCAGTCCTCTTATCTCTTTTGTAGACACTGTGCATGGTAGATGTCTGACCAGCACCTGTCCTTTTGTATTTAGTTAGTGGGAAGGTGACTAACTAAAAAAACTACATTTTGGCTCACTGAATGTGGGCAAAACTCCATTTGAGCTCACTGATTGTGAGCAAAACTCTATGCTGTTGTACTAAATTGCAGCCTTTGTTGGCTTGCTTCTTCACTGAGATGAATGAATGTGGGATGGTTGTGATGATTTTGCTGGTAATGGCCTATGATGTTTCTTACTGTGCTAGTGATTAAGTGGCTGCATGTGTTTATGACTTTTTCCCTTGCTTTTTCTCATGGCTGTGATGAAATTGTTGGACACATGCTCTCCCTTGCAACACTAGAACTATTCTGTGATGGCAGTGAATGAGCATGTGCAGTTTTTCCTTGCTTTTTCTCATGGCTGTGCCATTATGTTTGTGGCCCATATCAAACTCATTGCAGCCACCTGTGATTTCTTTCTTTTCATACAATGCAGCCACCTATGATTCACATGGCTAGTCATTTTGCTGAGGCCTATATTTTTCTTATCCTATGATGTTAACTTGTGATAATAATGGCTGAGGATTTCTTGTTCATGGCTGAGGATTTCTTGTTCTTGGTGCTGTCATCAGCTTCCTTGTAGCACCAAAGAGCATCCATCACAGATACTACACATTTAACATGGAAAGCTCTTGGGTGCTCCAAGGAAGCCCATGGCAGTGTCCATATCATGATTAATTACAAGAGGTTTAAGTTATAAATATCCTATGATGTTGACCTGAGGATATGTTGTCCAATCCTATGATGTCAACTACTACACTTGTGCATAAGAAAACTATGACTGAGGATTATTTACATCTCCTTGCAGACCAATGGCAAAATGGTATGTTGTTTTTGAGGGCCTCAAACCAGGGATCTACACATCCTGGCATGAGTGCAGTGAATATGTTCTTAAGGTACATAATGCAAGGTACCAAAGCTACAAAACTCATGATGAGGCTGTGCATGAGTTCAATGAAGCCCTCAGGATGGGTACTGTGAGGCAGGTAAAAGGTATAACAAAGCCGGCTAAGAATGTGATGCCACCAATTCATGCATATGAGGGTAAGAATGTGATCATTGTCATTCTTGTGGTGCTGCTATTTGTTCTTGGCAGTAGATTGCCTAACTGTTGCTCCTGTAAATGAAATTTGGGATGAATGGCCGATGATGATGTTTTTTCTCTTATTTCTACCTAAGTATGTTATGAAGGAGAACATTAAATTTGAGTCTGAGGCCAATTTCATGACTATTATCTATGTTGGTTAGTTTTGTTATGAGATGATCCCCTACTTGTTTCTTCTCCTCTTCCTCTCATATGGAATTCTGTTGCTCTGGCCGGTCTGGACTTGGCCCGAATCAAACAATGTCCCGGTTTGGTAGTTGGCCTTGGGCCAAGCTACCGGCTGCAATCAAACACAAAAATGACTTCAGCCAGACTCAGTTGGGCCACACAAATCAAACAAGCTGCCTGGCCGTCGCTGGCCGGGCTATGGCTGGCCAGGGACTGGCTGCCCGGCCAGGCCTTGCAGGGCCACGATATCAAACACGCCCATAGGCAACGTGGTGGGCGCGGCACGCACCCACCTACCTACCGCGCGCCAGCGCCTACTGGCTACCGCCGGGTCGGGTAGGTCGATGATCCACCGCATGAATACGTGGCGCGCCGTACGGTCCACCACCTGGAAAGCGACGCCCTCATGCTTGCAGGATCTCCGGGGGGCCCCGCGGACCCCGAAATCCACAGATTTGGCTCTGTCTCCCTGTGCTGCCGCTCGCTCTATTCGGGTTTCGGTGGATCATGCGCAAGGGCAAGCAGGCCATGTTCCCGCACCGTCGTGCTACGCTACGCTGCAGTAGCGCCTCTTCCACAGGTAGGCCCGGGGGCACCGAACGTTTCGCTTTGTATCCAAAAGCTAAACTACTGAATCTCATAAACTTTCTTCCCTTACTCGTGAAAGATTTAGGCTGCGTTCAGGGCATGTAAATAGCAATAAACATGCAACTAACTTCTGCATGCTGTATAAACATGGAAGGAGAGAGTATCTATAAAACATCAAAATCTGTCTCTTACAAAGGGATATACTTGCTAACAGTATTTACATGGCACCTTGCTTTGTTGCTATTTAAGCCTGTTTAGCCTTTATTATTTAAGCCTGGACAACTACAGCACAATGGAGTACATGAATGTACACACAAACACCCCCCCCCCCCCCACACACACATGTTACTCTGTGGTCAAGGACCTACAAGATTAAATTTTAGGAATAAATCCCGGTGCAACACCCGAATCGTCCCCGTTGAGGATCAAACCTGGGTGGGTGCGCTTTGCACTGGGAGACTCCATCACTGGTCCACCGCGCTACAAGTGTGTCTGGATAAGCTTCCTAGTTGAGGAAGACATACACCAACCATATTTCAAATCCTAACGATAGTTAAAAACAAATGCTGGTTGGTTTGGACCCTGGAAGAAAATCTGATTCTTCATAGATTTTCTTAACACTAGAATGTGACTAAATGAGGGTGCCAAATAGACAAATTTCAAAAAGGCTACTCGAAATATATTAAAAAAAAGCATAACAACATACATCTCGAAACATCTCTCTTTTTTGACCGGCGGGTTTGTTGTGGCCAAAGACAAAAAACAGGTCAATATTGAATAAATATTTTAACCGAGCCAAGCATAATCAAAGAGATATAGCGCTGCAAGTAATGACTCGGTAGACCGGTCGTTGTCAAAAATTACTCATAGTTGTTTGTTTGTTAGGACGCAGCATTGCAAGTCTTGGTATTGTTGTCAAATTCTACATTGTCGTTTGTTTGTTGGGAGGCAAAATTCTCAACTCTACTTTCCACGACAACGAAAGGTCTATATAGACCAATTTGCTGACCACCACTACCTCTACCTCCATGCACGGTGCAATATATGTGGGGAGTGGGGACAAACTACACTAGTCACCGGACGGAGCACGAGAGATATCACGTAATCTAGCGCGGGGAAGAAGAACTGACTCCACCATGTGCCAGCGCATGTGGCGCGCACATTACAATTTGCATCCTGCGCAGCGCCATTCAGGGCTAGATCTTTGCGGCCATTGATTCCTGCCTCCCCGTTGGTCCAGCCGGCGGCCGGTCCCTGTTTGCGGAAGTCCAAATGGCTGGACTCTTTTCCGATCCTTAACCGAGGCATGTGCACATCATGACCGCATCTTCTGTATGTGCTCATTTTCCCTTATCCTGTCCAGGACCATGGGCATGCACTCACTCTCCTCATGCGTACTACATGCATGCATGTTGTTGGTTTGGATCTTTTGTTGCGTTTGCATGCAGAATTCTCTACACTCAAAATCCTCGCTCTTTCGTTTTCGATCGGCAGGAAGCACTAGTAGCTGGACAATATTCGTTTTCGCGTGCTAATACCGTCCACTCGAGTTTGTTAATTGTTCAACGTTTCAACTCTTAGTCCGATCTTAGTTTTTTCAACTTCCACGCATCTCCTGTCACCGGACGGTCAAACATATATAACGATGCGATCGAGCTTATCTTATCTATATATACACACACCACGCAAATCTTCTTGCTCGGAGTCAAGACCCGCGGTCCCGTGCGAAATGCAACACACCCACGCGCGGACGCGCCACCAAATAACTGACTAAAGTCAATCACACCTCAGCCTTCACGCAGGGATGCATGTCAAGGGCTGATTGGTAAAACCTTTTCCAAGAGCTCTGCAAAGCTTTTAGGTGGCCATTTGGTTAGGCTAATTTCTTTTCATCAGTGTGTCGGTTAGCTAGTTAGGTGCACTGCCGTTCACTAGATCTGAACGTACTGGACGCCATCGCTGACTGATAAGTGATAAATCCATGGGATCCGAGGTTTCCTTTTTCTGTTTTAATTTCTTTCCTCGGAGGTGGCAAAAACCAAAAAGGAATCCAAGTAACACTAACACATGATCCGTTACTAGGTTATTAGCATCGTCGTACTACGTATACTTATTGCGACGATGAACGTCCACACATTGCATGTGTGTAGCTAGATCCGTAAGACACGCGCTTCACATGCATGCATGCATGCATGATATATAGTTGGACGCAATGGCCTTGCTTGCACTCGATCGATCTACGGGAAATTATCAGACGTGTCAACTCGCTACAATAGTACAGACGTACAGTACTCTAAACCTGGCTAATAGACCAGCCAAAACGTACCAATAAACCTCATTAATCCTCAAGGACAAGAGTGTGCTAATTAAAACGACGACGTAGCACGTCGCGCTGGCCGCGGACCACACGCGCACGCCCCCCGTCCGGCGTTGGCGGCGCGGCAGCTAGCGTGCGGCAGCGTCCGTCCCCGTTCTTCCACCGGCACGCATGGTCCGCCGGCGGCGGCGGCGGCGAGCTAGCTAGCTAGCTTAGGGACTGTTAGTTGGATTTGTACGTGGCGACGGCTGCGCGTGCGGCCGGCACATACGTACAAAGGCTAGCTGCTCCTGTACGTTCCCGAGCTCGCGTAGGATATTCCGGCGTCCCGATCGCGACAGCGCCGCGTCTCTCGCCTCGCGTCGCCTGCGCTGTCGTCCGTCCGAGACACTGCACATCACAACACGTCGGTTTGAACGCGCGAGCTGCTCGGTGCGGCAAGACTTCCAGCGGACGGAAACGAATATATCCCCAGCGGCATATGGCAAAAGCGGATAAGCGACGACGGAGGACGCGCTAGCCCGGACAGCGACGTGGACGTTCGTGGGAGAGAGAGCTAGACCAGCACACACCAGAATGTCAGATGTCACTAAGTGTGATGAGGGCGTCGTTGGAAGCAACGACAAATTTGTTCGGGCTAGAAGTGCGTCGACCAACGGATTGGATTAATTGTTGCTGATGATCCAGTTTATTATATACTGTATCACATCATATATACAAGTATATACAACCACTGTCGCCCACTGGCATATCGGATTGTCCGATAGATCGATGCACGCGCATGCCTTTTTCTCTCTCTTACATCATCCGTCCATTAACCCGCGGAGAACACGCCTTTCCTCTTTCTCTGTGTCTTTATTTTTTGAAGCGTTTAGACCGCCTTTATTTTCCTTTTGGATTCGCTGAAGACCCAACAGTAGTAAACGGTGGTTCACACAGCAAAATGCACCCACACGGAGGCACGGAGCACCTACTCCATCCCATCAGATCGAGAGACGAGAGCCATATTATAGTTATAGTTAGTAGCTGCACCGCGAGTCAATCGCTAGGTCGACGACCAAGACTCGGTGGAAAAGCCGGTCGTTGTGTACTAGTCCACTCATCCATTCCAAATTACTTATCACTGTTAATTTTTAATTTATTACAATATTGAACATTGGTCTCATTCAAAAAATTAACAGAAGTATCAAAAAGCGTCAAGTTATATTTTAAAATATCTTTGATGATCACAAAGAAAACAAACATTTTATATATAATTTTTTAAATAAGACGAATGGTTAAATATTATGATCAGAAGTCGACAGTGACAAGTAATCTAGGGCGGAGTGAGTAATTATTCCCTACTAAGTTCTGTCGGTATGTAATATACATGTGAACCAGGCCACCACTACGGGTTAGGGCCTGTTCTTTTGGTCACATTTGAACAGTGAATAGCACTATTCACCTGTCACATCCATCACATCTTCCCTCACAAGAAACACTATTCTAACACTATTTATTTGCAACTTCACTATTCTTTTTCACCCAAAAGAACGGACCCTTAGTCATACCTCTGCTGTAAGGCTTCAACAATTCTCAGATATTCTTTTCTTTCGCTGGAAGGATCGCCGAGAGCGCTATATGTATCAACCCCAACAATCAGCCTCACCGCGCGCTTTGTATGCGCTTGCGTCACGTCCTTTTTTGCTGTTTTCCTTTTGCCCATGTGGGTGCAAATTCGAATCGTTTGAATTCAAAGGAGAAGTTCTCGTTCGATCGTCCATGCAAAGTCGCACGCGTATATATATATAACCTATAAAGAAGCTTTTCGACCGGCCGGCCCGGCCGCGATGACCGATGCTTCCATTGTCATGTAAACTATATATAAGTATATGCGTACAGCCATTATTGAAGAATTTTCGCTAGATTATTATTAGTGGGCTAGTATACACTAAAACGATTGGTTAATTAGTGGCTAATAATAACAATAACCTGCTAGACGTGTGACTGTGACCAGCAGCGAATCGAACGTGCACGCGCGAATCATATCTCTCTAGCTAGCTTGCAGACTTGCAGCCCGATCGGGGACGATGGCGTGGATCCGTGTTGGCGCGGACTCGGCGTCAGAAGGAAAATGTGCTCGCCAATAATTTCTGCAGACAAGTTGGTACGAGTCCGGCGGATACGGGAATTGAATTGAATGTAGTAGGGTACTTCCTCCGTTCCTATATATAATATATAAGCATTCTTAGTATTCAAACTTATCGAACAACAAAGGAAGGAAATAACATCTATGCCCCTCATTTTACACTACTCACCAACTCTCCACCCACCTATCAACCCCATTTAATTTTGTCTCATCCCTAAAAATGCTTACATTTTGACAAAAATTTTGAACCTTGGGAATGCTTATATACAGGAGAGGAAGTACGGTGGTGGTGACTCGGAGCCTGGTCACACAGGGAGTTGGTCCAGCGTCCGCAGCATTGGGTTCGCCCGTCCCTCGCTCCCCGGTTCTGGTCGATCTGGTCCCTCCCATTCCATATTTTCCATCAACACGGCGAGTGTGTAGGTCTTGAATAACAAAGGTTACCAAGATAGAATTGGACTTGAGGCTGGAAGGATAATGCGATTCCATTAACTTTAATTTGTTCTTGATTACTAATAAAAGATGGTTTTTATGGTTATATTTTTTGATAGGCAAAATGGACAATTAATGATGATCAGAGCATTAGGGTATGTACAGCCCACAAACAACGGGTCGTTTGTAGAACCTCGATTTTAGCATACAAACAGATGTACATACGACTCAAACAACCCACACAGAGAGAGGTCGTCCGTAAGCTGTTTAATGCTTTGCATAGAGCTTAAGATCAACTACAAATGCATTTGTGTATACCATTGTGTGACTATTTGGTTGAATAATATCAAGCATAAATAATATAAACATGATTATAATAATTTTTAGGAATCATAAAATAATCATATCATATATAGTTACAACACTATGTGCATTAGAAACCATTAATATAATGATTTTTTTATTATATTAATGTTTTCATAACTATATTGTTATTTTAGATTCATTGATCGATTAGATCTTCCTTGAGTTATCTATGTGTTGATCGAGCTTTGATAGCCGAATATCTACAAAGTGCCTCAACAAAGCTTGAATTAGAGTTGTCATTGGTACAATATATTTTTCTCTTTCTTACAATATATTGTTCTTCCTTATTTTCTTTATTTCTCTCTCATTTTGTTCTTTTTTCTTCAATTCTTCTTTACCTCGCCCACTCCTGCTTCGCCGCCGGCCACGCCCCACCATTGACGTCTGGAAGCTAGCTCTTGAGCGGAAGGCGGGCCTCGACACGGCGCCGAGATCTTGAGCGGGGGAGGAACGGGTCGGCCGCGGGAACTCCGATTCCTGGCGGTGTATGTGGCGGAGGTTGAAGCGAGGTGGCGGGATCTTGCGCTGGGAAGGTGGAGGAGGTGCAGGTGTGAGGAATCGGTAGGAGATGGCTGGGGCGTGCGGGATTTGGTTGGCAGAGGAGCACTGCTCAGAGCCAGCCCTAGCCCCTAGGCGGCGTCCTCCTCCCCGACGAACTCCTCCCCGGCGGCCTCCTTCTCCAACTCGCTGGCCTCCTCCTTCGCGAGCTGCCCCTCGCTGCCCCTCGCTGCTCCACCTCACAGCCGGCGGCGCTCGGACCCGGTGAGCTCAGCGATGCCTCCCTCTCCTTTTCTTCCTCGGAGAATAGGTGGGTGGGCCTGTAGTTGGCGCGAAATCTTCTATGCTGGCCCCGCACGGGATCCGGACGCGGCGTCGACTCGGGAGGCCGTCGTTGGGTGCGCGCGCAGGGGGAGGGGAGGGGTCTGCAAAATGCATGACACATAGACAGGCTGTGCAAGCACGTGACTCCGTCAGCTCACAAAAAGAAAAATAAAAGAATAAATCAAAACGGCATGCTTAAGCTATCTGATACTCCCACCGTTTCAAATTGTAGATCGTTTCGGTACTTCTAAATTCAGTCTTTGCTATGTATCTAGACGACTAGACATAATGTATATGTAGATGAATAACAAAATCTCTATGAACGTAGAAATACTAACATGACATACAATTTGGAATAGAGAGAGTAGTAAATTGTTCAACAAAACCAATAATCGAATACAATGCCAAACGTGCAGGGAAAAAACGGAATAATAATAAGCGAAAGCACAGACTGAAATGCATCCATGCATTTTGTTTTAAAAAATTCTTAAATAAATATGGCCATCCTTTATCTGTGCTGTGCTGTTTTGTTTGGTTAATTCACGACGTGAACACCACTACTATATATCATTGCATTTGCATTCCATCTTTTTTCAACTCTCTAAAACAAAAGAAAATATCAGTAAAGGAGGCACCTTCTTTAATGTGTACAGCATTCATGCAGGCATAAACCTGCAAAGATCTCACCCAAATCCAGTGATAGTTAGGCTAATCGATGCTGTCAACTTGCAAGCTGGGCCGGTTAGCCTTTGGCGCCAAGTTTTAAAGTTCACTTTCCGATCCCTTAGCTTAAACCATAACCACCGGTACAACTTTACTTAGAATCCAAGAATCCACTCTCAAGTAATTATCAGTTAGATGCGGATCTGCAAAAGGGAGAGATAAAACGCAGAAAATTTACGGATGTTTCTTTAATTTAATTTGCCTTTTATGTGTTCTGCTGCTAGCTAGTAATACACGGAGCCTGGTAGCTAGCTGATCATTACCTAACTGTATCAAAAGGCACAAAGCTAGCAATCATTGGTGCTTACTCTAATCTTCTAGCTAAAATATATTAAGATTAGAATCTCACGAATTAAAATATACAGACGGATATTTCTGTGTTTCGTTTGGGAATTTGAGGCGATTGCAACCCCATTTTATCCATATTGGCATTACTTATTACACTCGTGCTCCCAATTAATTCTTTCATTGTTATTTTTCTCTCAACGCTAGAAAAATCCATAAGATTTGTCGATTAATTCCATTGCTGCACTCTTAGTCAAACGTAGCGGTACGGTGGGATATCTCTCATCATGAAACCCACTGTAACTTGTCATTTCATTGCTCAGCTAATTAGTAATTACACACTTGGTTTGTACTAACATGACATGTGAAAACCTTGACTCTGACTCTGATTTGTTATTTTGAACGACGGGGCTTCATTGTTAACGTCCTTTCCTGATGACCCATAATGTGAAGCCGGAAAAGATGTGCGCACAGAAAAATAGCGCTGAAGCAAAATCTGGAGCTGTAAGAGCGCTGTCAGAAAGGGATAGGAGTGCATAAAGATTTGGGCATTGAATTAGAAGAGAAAAGGTCATCAAGTGAAACCCCACAGGCTGTGACTTGTTTTTGACAGCAATGACCACGACTTATAGTCGGCATATGTTTCGGGTTAGGCAGCAGGACCTGAAAATAACGGTTAATGATCGACGACGCTCGGAAAGGTCTCCTTTTTCTCCCACTAGAATCAGGTTCTCTCTTTTTTGCGTGTGTGGAAAAGCTGGAGTAGGGGCTTAGAAAAGATGCAAGTTGAATAGTGGTGAAATTTAGTCCAGCAACAAAATATTACTTTTATATATGTGATACTTTTATTGTAAGAATGTGATTCCCTAGCGCTTATTAGAGCAAATTTTCGACGAGTAATAAGCAAGTGCACCATGGATGACATATTCAACAAAAATGTGATTCACATTATTGGACCAACTAAACAAATATATTCACATTAGACTAACTAGATATATATATGTTCTGCATACCACTTTGATGATATGCACAATATCTTGTGTGTTTCACAAATATTATGAAGCTGGCAGAGTACAAGGCTTGTGCCAGCCCCAACATTTCTTTGTGATTACTGTATGGTTATGTATTTTGTGAGATTAATTACCTGACACCAACAAAAAAGTTACTAATTTATCAATGAAAAAACCTACAAGGTTGTTTTACAAAAATATGGTATTATATGGGACAATACATCATAAACCCACTAACTAGGAATAATATTTTTCTTATGATAAAAATTTGGTCAAAGATCATAGTTTTGACCGTACCGGTTCTCTGGTGAGAAAATAGTGACCGGAATGCAAGCACTACTATACAATTCACCCTTTAAGAAAAAAAAAATCTACAGTACATAGCTAGCAAGGTATTCCATAGTTGTCTTTTTAATTTGGACATCTCCTGCGGACTGCGGTGTCTTAAGCATTTGCACTCCTCAACCAATGCCAACATGCATTTTCTTCTACACCTGAAAACCACTACTCTTGTCCTACCCCAATCGTCGCCCCTTAACCCTTATCTGGACGATCTCCTAAAAAAATCTTATAACAAATATAATAATTAATGTATTTCTCATAGTCATAATTAAGTATCGGAACACGCATATAGAACGGCACGTATATTAACCAAAAAAAAATTACAGGAGCCCTGGGTATTTCTTGGACCCTTCCAGTTACGTAATCCGCCCTGCTGAGCCGTCACTTTCACCCTTGGGCCTTGGCGGTTGGCTCCTGCAACAGAAATCCAAGGCGCAGCAGAGCAGACCACAAGCGGACACGCACCCTAACACCCCGCCGCGCCGGCCACCTGGGCTCGCTCCGTCAAAATCGTTTCATTTCTTCATTGTTTATTTACATGTGCGAGCCCTGGGGCCCTGGGGTTTTGAGCTCTCCCTGCACACCGCACCCTTCCGCTCCGCTCCGCCCCCGTCGAGGTTCTATTTAACCCCTCGTCTTCCCCCCATCCCACAAGCCTAAAAACTTCCGACTCCGCTGAGCGCCTGAGACTGAGCCCGCCTCCATCTCCCTCCCGCCCCTTGGCACCAACACTAGCCTAGTAGTAGTGTCTAGATCGCTCTCTTCCCTCCCCGCTGTGCGCAGGAGCAGAGCCAAATTAAAGAACCGTCAGCTAGCTAGCTCTTTGGGGGCGGCGAACGGCCATGAAGTACGTGCTGGTGACCGGAGGGGTGGTGAGCGGCCTCGGCAAGGGCGTGACGGCCAGCAGCATCGGCGTCGTCCTCAAGTCCTGCGGCCTCCGCGTCACCACCATCAAGATCGGTACGGCACGGCAGCCATTCCGTCTCCCCCGGGCCGCTCGGCTCGCTTCCTGTTCCTGACGATTCATTTCTCTTTTTTCTGGGAGGGGGGCCAGCCGGCCTCTCTGGCTTCGGCGTTTCCGCGCCAAAACCACCGCCTTCCAGCGGAGAATCCGAAAAAAAGGGCGGATTTTTCGGTGGAAAGGCTGGAATTTGAACCGGGTCCGCGTGATCTCCCTCGTTTCGCCGCCGTTTGCTTCTGTCTGAGGCCCCCCAGAGAGCCCCAGGCCCCGAACGCCCCTTTTTGTCGTTTCGGCTGTGTGTGGTGTGGTGGAACGAGTGCTGTTTCGGGCAAAGGAAGCAGCATTTCCGGACACCGGCCGGGGAGCTGTCTGGGTCTCTGGGAGGTGCGACGGCCGCGTGGCAGCCTCTAGTGTGAATGCGTGGCCGTCTTTTATAATTAAGCTGAAAAATGAAATGGGTTCTCAAATTCGGTATCAAACGCAGAACTGCCTCCAACGAACGCATTTTTGAAGCTTGTTGCTTCTCTCGATCTGTTAGTATTTGCTTTCCTCTATTGCTCCGACTGAGGATTCCTGCTATCAAGTTGGTTGGAAGCTCTGCCTCATTGCTGGTGTTCTAGCCTTGTAGGCCTGGTTCTGCACTTCTGCACATGTATGCTAATAGTGCTGCATGCACTGCTGCTAGTGTTGGTAATTAGCTGTTTTACACACTGTTTTCGGTTGTTGGTTACTGGTTATTTTCTCGAAGAAGCGGATATATATGTGAACTTGGTGTCACAATCTTAGTTCCTTCAAAGAGACGGAATCCTCAGTAGTTCAGGCCAAGTTTAATTTGTCACCTCGTGCATTAAAATTCTTTTGACAAAATTTTCGTACCATTTCCCGAAGGAAGGTATGCACTTTGAAACAACTGATGGGAGTGATAGTACGGATTTTACAAACGTTTGGGAATTTGTGCGTGCCTTTTTCTTCCACCGAAGGTACCGTGCTCGTGTACTACCTTTGTTGGGTTAAGTCGATGGACAGAACGACTCATTCTAACTTTTTTCTGTTTGCGCATTCCTTAGTTCTCTTCTGTACAAGAATTTAGTTGTAAGGTTTCTGTCTATACTGGAAGTTGGTGAAGGGTTTAAAGACGCCATTTCGTTTTGTTAGGTGAACATTATTTGCTGCTCATAATTTCTTATAGTGTTTTTTTTCACTTGTGACTCCCCATCTGCAGACCCCTACCTCAACACTGATGCTGGAACCATGTCTCCATTTGAGCATGGCGAGGTCTTTGTTTTGGATGATGGTGGAGAGGTAACTAACCACAAGATTCTCCAGCATATCCTTTTCTGTGCCTCTCTTAACCGAAAAATACTGTTGAATGATCATTGATCGCCTCAGCAGCTCTCCGTAATGAACATCTTTTTCATGGATTATCTTCTTGCACGGTTTCATATTTCTGAAAAAAAGAGAAAAGAGTCATGTGGATGTAATCTTTTCCAGCTGACCGTTCTTTCTTCCTTCTAATTTTCCTGAAGGTGGACCTGGACCTTGGAAACTATGAACGTTTTCTGGATATCAAACTGACCCGTGACAACAATATAACCACAGGAAAAATCTATCAGGTAATTGGACAGATGAGCCCTAATCCATGTGCAATTGTGTTGAAGATTGTGCTATCAAGTCAAAAGTTGGCTTTTATACTTCCCAATCTTTTTAAAAGAAAATGAGAGGGAGAAAGTAACTTTGACATTAACAAACCCGCAGCGTTCAATGGATATCTGCAAGTCATTGAGCATCTTATTGACTGAATGCACATGGAACCCACAAATCTTTATTGAGTCACTTTACGTTTCATCGTAAGATCCACTGCGGTACAATTATGCATGTGCAGAATCATCCGGGCCTCTGGCCTGCCACCGTTGTCGGAAGCAGCTGAATAAGATTCAGCCTGCCACATGGTGGATTAATTGTGGAGTTGATGCCCCGTTGTCTGTTTCTATCAACTGGTTGATAAAGAATCTTTCTTCTATTGACCACCTCAATTTTGTATAGGATGCAAAAGTAAACTAGGTAACTAGGCCTGAAACTACATTGAAACAAACACCACTAGCATAGCAGATAGCAGTTAACCGCCGTTCTGTTGCTGTTGCCAGTTAGTAGGACCAAAAACATCATGCCTTTTTTCTACATTATCATGTGTTCTCCTGTCGATTGCACATAGTCCAACTCTTCTTGGACTTGACACCAACTGTACCTGCTGGTTTCATCATCTGTAGTTTAACATAGTTTTCTTTGTAATACATCGGATCAGGCTGTCATTAACAAAGAAAGAAGAGGCGACTACCTTGGAAAAACCGTCCAGGTGTGTGATCAGTATGTGGTGGAGTTTTCACGTGAGGAAAATATCATTGCTGACAGAGGTTACTAAACCTGTATTCATTTTTCGTTATCAGGTTGTGCCACATATAACAGATGAAATACAAGATTGGATTGAACGCGTTGCAATGAATCCAGTCGATGGAAAAGAAGGACCTCCTGATGTTTGTGTCATTGAACTTGGCGGCACTATAGGTGAACATAATAATCTATTATTGCTTAAGTAGCAGCAACACTTAGTTCAAATACCTAGCATAGTTTATCTTTGCTTAATTGTTCCCATAGTCGTGTAAGTATGCCGGTGCAGGGGACAAAATCTTTTCGCCGCATAACGACAGTGGCATTCTTGATGCAGGGGATATTGAGTCAATGCCTTTCATTGAAGCATTAGGTCAATTCTCATATCGTGTGGGTAAGACAACAACAAGTCCATCCCTGAGCATGACCATTTTCCTTTGGGTGTGGTCATTTGTAGAGTTTCCTTTTCACCTCATTTGATATGCTTGTTCCTGTTGTGTACTGCAGGGCCTGGAAACTTCTGTTTGGTTCATGTCAGTCTTGTTCCTGTTCTGAATGTAGTTGGTGAACAGGTAAGTTTTACTACTATATGAAAGGTGTGAGATGCTTGCATTTTTTATAGCGTTGATGTCAGATTGTAGTATTGTACTATGTAGCAAAATAATTTATGTTCCAAAAGATGAAGTTTACTTTAGCTTACAATTTATATTTTTTAAAAAACTCATGTTTTGTTAATGTGCTAACAATGAGTAGTACTACCATCATTAGAACCTAAAAGCTATCCCTCCATCCAAAAATATAGCTACATTTAGTTTTTTCAAAAGTCAAAACCTTTTAACTCTAACCAATAATCTTGCAATTGATGTTTCTTTTCCTCATTCTTGTAGAAAACTAAACCTACACAACATAGTGTTCGAGGGCTTCGAGGACTTGGGTTGGCACCGGATATTTTGGCATGTCGCACTACTGAGGTAGTGAGCATTCTTCTATTTATAGTCCTTCAAAGCTGTCTGTTGTTCATTTCAATTTGACACTGAAAATTGCAAGACTGATGGTCACTTGCATTTTGGCAGCCATTGGAAGAACATGTTAAAGTCAAGCTCTCACAATTTTGCCATGTTCCGGTAATGATAATACTTGCCATTTGAAGTCTCCTTTTGAGTTTTACCCTTTGCTCTTGTTCTGACAATGCAACTTATGTTGCAGATCTCAAATATTGTGAACCTCCATGACGTGACAAACATTTGGCACATCCCTTTGTTGCTAAGGGTAGGACACTTTTTTGGCAGAATACATACCATAAATTTGGAATCCTTACCTTATTTAACTATCTACAATGGAACTTTTTTATAGGACCAGAAGGCCCATGAAGCTATTCTGAAAGTTTTAGAACTTCAATAGTACGTATTTTTTTGAATGACCGCTGCAATTTTTTTCATCTCATAGTTTGAAGGAGCAATGCTAATGTGTTCTCTGTTTTTTTATTCCGATAACATATGCAGTGTTGGAAAGGTACCTAGGGAACCTAAGTTGGCGGAGTGGACTGAAAGGGCCACTAAATTTGACAAATTGAAGACTCCGGTAGGATTCATTAGTCATTATTCTTCCTACTGTTCCCAGATGTGAGGGGTAAAGTGTTACCCCTTATGGTTTTGAGCGAATGGTTATTAAAATTTAGAGCTGTTGTACAATCAAATTTTCAGGTAAATATCGCCATGGTTGGAAAATATACTGGCCTATCAGATTCCTACCTGTCTGTTCTAAAGGTAACCTTTTTTTACTAAGTTCAGATGCACACTTGTAGTTGCAATGATGATAATAATATTCTTACACATGAAGTTGCAGCCGATCACTTGGTAGCTACAGTTCCATGTTTGATTACGAATCAATGAAAAAAACTAGACCATAAAACTTATCTTTGTGAAAATAAAGGCAGTGTCCCTCCTTACAGCAACATTCTAAGCTGTGTCTCAATATACAACATATATTAGTATCTCAGATGAATATGAGCAGACCTGACTTGAAGAGTTTCGGGTTTCTTACATGACGTTTTTTTTTAAAATTTTTTGTCTATAACTGTATCTATGCTTCATTGTTCATTGGAGCTCTACCAGTCAAAACTCTTTTCTCGCTGGCAAAGCAAAGCTTCAATCCTGACGATATCACTCTTTGTGCTGACTAATTTACTGAACCTGACCTTGTTTCAGGCTCTTCTGCATGCATCAGTTGCTATGGAAAGAAAGCTTGTGGTCGACTGGGTTCCTTCATGTGATCTGGAAGATTCTTCAGCTAGAGAGGTCAGTTTATTATGGGAACCAAATCATTTTATTCCTTACCGTGCTTTTGCTGATGTTTCCGAGATGCTTGTTTTGTGTAGACCCCTGAAGCCTACAAAAAAGCATGGAAACTGCTGAAGGTAAGCATACTTCACATAAAATGGTGGCATGATGCATTTCTTGCAAGTACTTATGCGGAGTTTCCACCACAGGGTGCAGATGGTATACTCGTTCCTGGAGGCTTTGGAGACCGGGGAGTTCAGGGCAAAATTGTTGCTGCAAAATATGCACGCGAAAACAATGTCCCTTACCTCGGCATTTGCTTGGGAATGCAAATTGCAGTGATTGAGTTTGCCCGTTCGGTCATGAAATTACGTGGTGCAAATAGCACAGAATTTGACCCAGCTGCAACATCGCCCTGCGTCGTTTTCATGCCAGAGGTAGGTTGTCGCTAACTTACCATACTTGATAATTATTATCCATTATTATTGCCACTCATTTTGATCTGTATACTTGGGACAACACTTCAACAGGGCTCAAAAACTCACATGGGTGCGACAATGAGACTTGGATCGAGGAGAACATATTTCCAAGTCACTGGCAGTAAATCCGCAAAGCTGTAAGAAAACACAAGCCCTCATATTCTTCAGGTCTGATGTATCATTGACATTGTACACTTGATGAGGTGTAATTTAACTGTTGTACATGTGTCTTAGGTATGGCAATATTCCCACTGTAGACGAAAGGCATCGCCACAGATACGAGGTTAGCCTTATCGAATTGTCTGGTAGCCATATTAAATTATGCATGCCACTGCTCTTTTGTGTAACGACGAAAGTTGTATTTTTTTCAGGTGAACCCTGATATGGTCCCAGACTTTGAGAGGGCCGGGCTTCAATTCGTGGGCAAGGATGAAAGTGGAAGACGGATGGAGGTGGACTTGGAATTTTTTTCTTGGATATTGAAGATATATAAGTAGTTGGTAATAACTTATTACAAAACTTTTTCCATCACCTAATGAATGGTGCTCTGTTGGATGCAGATCATTGAGCTGCCCTCTCACAAGTTCTTCATCGGCGCACAATTCCATCCTGAATTTAAGTCGAGACCAGGAAAACCATCTCCACTTTTCTTAGGTAATGCAATCCTACCTTGCAAAAACCATCGCTACTCTCGACAAAACAAAACGGCCACATGATCAGTTTTGTTCTGATATCCACTGTACTAATAACACTGCTACCGCTTTCTGACTTCTGAGTATGGCCAAGTGCTTCATCTGAATCAACAAAATGCATGCATCTCTGCTGACAGGGCTGATAGCAGCGGCATCTGGGCAACTAGAACCTTTGCTTCAACGCACGGCAAAGTCACCGATGAACGGTAAAGTCCCGAAACGGAAACTGTACCCAACTGTACCTTTGAAGACTCCATTGAACAGCTTGGTAAATGGGTACTAGTACTACCCAAATGGCACTGGCATCCACACCTAGAAGCACAATACTCAGAGAGGGCTTGATTGATATTTGCTCCTACGGTTTTTGCTTGTACTCTTTTTCATCTTCTTTCTTTGGTTTGCATCTGTCTCTGATCAACTGAGAAGGCTAAGATTCAGCAAGCCCAGACCGGCCCCAGCTCCAGCGACACATGGTTCCGACATTTTAACGAGGAACGTCCTCCGGTCCGTTGAAGCAGGACTAGCTATAGGGTGGTGAGTTCTAGTGTGTGTGTTTGTGATGTTTCCGTTTTTTTTTTTGGCCTAGAATTAAGGCAGGAAGTGTCTTCGTAGCTTTACTAGAGTCCGGAATCTTTCCCTCCTATTTGTACAATGTACATTATGGAAGAACTTATCTGAGGACTGAATATACAAATGCTTGGCCAGGGTTGCGTGGTCGCGAAATATTAACCACGGCATTCATATGAACAGTTTGAGTATCTTCTTATTAAAAAAAATGCAAGCAACACTGTTGTTGTTAAAGTTGGTTCTTGTGCTGCTCATGTTGACTCGCTCAAGGATCCTGTGCTATCTTGAATTATCATTTTTTTCTTGGCTTCAAAATTTTGGAGCTCAGGGCAATGCTTTGTTTCCTGGCATCTCCACAATCCTGCCTCCTTGCTTGTATGCCTCAGCCTCGGCGACCTTGGTGCGCCTGGTTGGGAAATTATCCTTCATCTTTTCCTAAAGAACTAGCTAAAAAATTGCAATTTTCCTGCTATGACTGAATTTTACACCATCAAACAGCAAACCATTTTTGCAAAATAATGAAAATGAACTTTATGTAAGCATTTCATTTTGCCAACTATGTAGTCCAATTGTTATACAGAAGGTGAGCATTCTTCTGTCAATTGTGTACAAGTGGCTCATACATACAGGATACAACATACAACCGCCATCTACCATGAAGTGATTACCCCCTTTGTTCAGAACAAAATTCCACAGTAATTTGTCATACAATACCATAATATAGTGTCGCGGAATAAAAAATCCTTGAGAACGTAATAACTGATAAAACTGTACACACAAACCGGCAAACTTTCAGAATTTTGCGTTGCTGTCTTCGGGAAAACCAAGCCAAGTAGCTTAAGCTAGTCTCCAAAATTGCTTCTCCATCCAGAAAATACACCTATTCATTGTGATGAGTTAGCTGCTATAGAAGCTCTCTGAGCACTGAAGCACAGTGGGCTCAAACGTTAAGAAAATAGCTGTAAATCAGAATTTACCAAAAAAAAACCAGATGGCTAAGTAAACTCAGTAATCATACAAAAGAAAGACCGCGAATTTAGAGGCCAGTTGTACTTGTTAGTTTGCCAACATACACATTAACTAAGCCCAAAAATAGTACGGAAAAAGAATCAACACTTCTCAAAAACTAAACTATCATGCGATCATGTAGCTTCTCTTCAATTACTTGCTGAATTGCAAAGTTTCTATGCTGTATGACTGACCATATTCTGCTAAGAGTATCATCTTCTAATCAAAGTCATGCAAACATGTTGCAAGCAGTTAATACTGAATAATCCTCCGTCATTCATTCGGTAAAGTAAAGGACTCACCGGTGAGCAATTGACTACAGCCAATGCCGCAGACGCATGAAGCAAACTACTCAAACCATTTCCCAGGATATATGGGATATCTGCAAGGAAATGGAGTGGCCATCGAGGCTGGTAGGGGGATAACCTAACAGAACGTGCGGCTGATAACAGATCACCCACATAAACAAAAGATCCCTCACAAGGACTTTGTCCAAGGTCATTATTTGCAGGATGTGATGACGATGAAAAATTTCCTCCTCTTCGTAAACATCCCACAGAGTATGGTTTGGCATAGGAGACCTCAATCCATGAAAAGCCTGGGGTCAGAACAGGTACCAAGCAGTACTCATCCTGTCAGCATTGATCAAACAGACTTACATGAAGCTGCAGTATGTAGATCATATAAGCAGTCAAGCAGATAACTTCTATTACAAGGCTTGGCTTCCTAAAGATAGTCCCTAAGACTCTTTTTCATTGATGTCCAGGATTGTTAGGCATGATTTGCTTTCCAATGCATATTTTTGTTGTTGTCGGACAATACTGTCCCTGCACTTTAAATGTGCATGCACACATACATCTAGCAACCGTGAGCTAATCCAGTATTCCAAAACATTAAAGGGAAGTGTTTAAGTGAATAATTAGGGGCATTGTAGTCCATTCAATTGGAGTATTGATACAAATGCTTCAGGAAAACACTCCGCATAAATGGACGGAGGTAGTACCAATCAAAACAAATCAGGACTCTTACCTCAAAACATGCATGACTAATTCCATCATGTTCAGCTCTCTGCCACCCATTTCCACATTTTCTAAGCTTTACTACATCTTTTGCAATTAAGCAATATCTTCCCTCAACTTCTTTCTGGTCACTACCTCTGCCGGTCTTCTCGGTTAAAATGGACGAGCCATTAGAGATAGCTTTTTCAAAGGCTATCAGTTCATCTGGGCAAGACAGCTTGTCTCTTATATGCCAGAGATTTTTGCTTGCATCCATCCATGACTTGGGAACACAATAACCCTTACCAGAACTAGTGGCAACATATCTCTGAGAGCCTTCAAGGAACTCAGGACCACTGGATTTTACTGTAGTATCTTGGTTCAGAATCTTGATCCAGTCATCAGTTCTTGTTATTTTCAGACCATCCACAGATAAGATAACATCATGAGCAGACAAGTGTTCTGACAGAGGAGATGTTTGTGGGATTCCCATGACCTGTTCTGACAGTCTTTTAGATTCTAAAAGATTGCCAAGATAAGAAAAATGTAAACGCAAAGAAGAAGACTTACCATAAGGCCATCACCACTCACATAAAGAGGATATAACACCATCGGAAGTGATAATGTCATCAACACACATACTGCACAGAGCTATTAAACATGAAGTCATTACAGAAACTTGCAAAACATCAACATGAATTGAGTAACAAGCTCAGCTAGGATGACCAGATACACAAGTATACCATTTAAATTCCATCCTTGAACTACATCTAAAACTGCAAGTGTTGTTATAGAGTCTACAGGTTCCCAATAGTATCCTGACATTCTGTATTCACACTTCTCTAAGGTCACTTTCTAAACAGCAACCATTTCTATTTGGTTGGTATACCTTGAGGCTTTTATTTTGGCTACAGAACTATATAGTCAAGCAAAGGAATTGAAAAAAAAGAAGGAAAAACCATCTCCTACATATTGTTATCAGTTTCTGAGGTCCCAGGCAAACAAAATATTCCCTCCAGTATGCTGTAGAATGTAGGCAAGATACTCTCTGATGTATTCCCTTGAATATCAACTGCTTACCAATTGCTACCTTACGAGAAGATAGGGATGCATTTGTATGGTGTAGAAGCTTGGTTAATTTTCCCTTCCATTTTTTCAATATTTCTCAGCTCACATTGTTTAAACTAAATATTCAGTGAGATAGTGACAAATTACATCTTATGTACTCATTTCTTGTTTTTTTGCCTCCATCATTGTAAGGAAACAAATAGTTATGCAAGTTTGTTTTGATTAAAGCACTACAGTTCTGTGTAAATTAGCAAGAAGTACCACAGATATTAAAAGTAGATGGTAATAAATTATGAAAAAAATAGACATAACCAAAAAAGATAGTTTAATCATATGTTTTGGAAATAATTAATGCATAATAGCAATGGATTACCGCAACATTATGCCAAATTCCTGCACAATAAATCCGGAGCATCGAAAAGAGAGGCAGATTCAACAGTAGGTCATAGTTCAGAGCAACAAATGCCCCAGGAAAAAGTACAGCAACAAATACGGCAACATACTCAATCTCTACTCCCTCACTGTTACACATTTAGAAAAGAATGTGTCAGAACATAACATGAAAATTATTCATGAGCAGGCAAAGTAAAACATAATACAGATATTTTGAGTTTCAAGTGAACACAACAAAAATAACAAGGAAAAAAAGAAATGAGAAGGTAAGGCATAAAGACCTTGCTGCTGCAATGGCGTGTCCGAATTCATGAAAAGCAATAGACAAGATTGTTGACATTATGATGATTGTGGTATCCATAATAGATATGATGTGCCCTGAAATCTGCAATAAGCAGAAATGCATGGTGGGTTGTTGATGTGAGAAGCTGAAACAAAGGAAGTGCCAAATTCTACTTACCAGTAGGTTCTTTAACCAGGCACTAAGACATCCACTCCTGAAATAAAACACACCAATTGCCTCCCACAATAGCATCTAGGAAATTAAACAGAGCACACCACATAAGACTTGCATACTTAAAGGAATATTATAATCAAAGAGAAAAATTTGTCCACATTACAATGAAAGATATGTGGACTACCTGCTAAACCCACAACACATTTATAAAGAAGTGTTGGAAACAGATAAGAGCGAAAACCCATGAAACATAAAAATTTTAGATAACCAAAGATTAATAATATTAAATGCAGTTACTGTAAGAGTATCAAGTGGTAGACTTAATTAGATTAACAAATACTTAATATTATAATAATGTCTAGTAGAGATCTAATCAAACCCATGAGAAAGCCAAACTGAAAAGTTTGAAAACAAATCCTTTGGAAACATTGAACCACCGAAAGTAAACCTGTATGCTCCAGTCGTTAGGAGCTTAATCATTAGAAGCACTGATGTCAATTCTATATATTATAGTAAAATTAAAAATTGCCACCACATATTTAGGAAACTGATGTAAAATATCAGCAATGCCCTCTGTCTGAACAAGCAGCATGTCCATCCATCATGAACCAAGACAACTAATGGAGGCATATATAGACTCACGTACACATTGTATTATGTCAATGATCGCATCATATTGTGCATTGTAAGGTATAACTGCATGGGATGTTCTAACTGTTTGAGAAGCAACAGTCAGTGACATCGCGGGGTCCATGATACAAATGAACATTTTCAACTTTTGTATATAATGCAGAGAACATTGGGAACAACTGACATAAACTTACCAAGGATATACCGACTAAAGCAATGACAGAGAAATAAACGCCTATGGAAAACCATCCCCTCAAGAATCTGTCAAAAATGAAGGAAACTCAGTATAACTTTGAAAGTAACGAATGACTTTGAGAGTGGCAAAGAAACTGCACTTCAGTCTCTTGTATTGACACCACTGCTTGACAAGTAACTGAAACAACAAAATTTTGAATACCAATGTGTGCACACTAAACCTAGAAAGATCTACGGGTCTAACTGGGGGGCTGCATACAGGGGTATATTCTTAAAGTTTCAGAGAAGCAAACAAAATAAGCATCCCAGATGACAGAAAAAGGCTGAATTTCATGGTTAGTTGGTTACACAAATAAGTCTGGCGATCAATTGGTTATCAAACTGCTATAATGCCAATAACATGTTTAATTTCAGTCACCTATATGGACAGCATTGCTTCAGAAGCAACTAAAATATAAGAAATTGAGAATACTCTAGCAAGAGAGGCTTAAGATACGTAAGAACTGAACAATTCTAAGTGTACTACTGAAATTCAGGAAAAAGAAGTGAAACGAAAGCAGTGCATGTGCATGGGCGTAGTCTGAAAAAAGTGGTACACAGGTTATTTAGTACTTCAATTCACAAT
This sequence comes from Cenchrus fungigraminus, assembly GCA_036936925.1. Lineage (NCBI taxonomy): Eukaryota > Viridiplantae > Streptophyta > Magnoliopsida > Poales > Poaceae > Cenchrus > Cenchrus fungigraminus. Next base: position 30,671,430 of record CM072778.1, on the reverse strand, counting down.
ATTTTGCACGAGATGCTACGGGTTTCCGACAACAAAATACAGCAGCTAAATTTTCTACTCATACCAAAAATAAAGTTTCTAAACAAAACCTTCAGAAACCATACCTAGCATATTTCGACCCCAAACTGAACATGGTGTCATTGAAGGCATATATCTTGCAGTCACAATACCTGAATTTTGAGCATCAACAAAGCAAGATGAAGAGTCTGCCCCACTACAGTTACTAAAGAACAAAACTAAAGTACCAGAGAGAAATCAACGAAGGATGCAATTTAGATCGAGCTTCACGAGTAGAGAGAGCGCTAGAGAAGAGACCGTGCAATTCACTAACCAGCAGGAGAGGGAGCGCTCGGTGCGGCGCGCGGAGGCGCTCGTGGGCAGCGAGCCCGCCACACGCCCCCGCCGCCTGCCGCGGCCTGCGCCGCCAATCATTCGAGCAGCGGGGCGGGGCGGAGAGAGGGCGTCGCCGCCGGCTTGGGGCTTGGGCTCGGACACTGCAATATAGAGAAATTTCAAAACATGACACGATTCGACACCCAATTCGCAAGTCTTTTAAAAACTGACACCGAGCTCATGAATTTCTTCAATTTGAGGGACTCTGACCTGTTTCTCTCCTCAGCCCCAGTGAAAAGACCGTGATACCCTTCGTCTTCCTCCGTTTCTTCTTCCTTCACCCACGACAGGAGCGGCAGGCTCCCTCGCTGGGGCAGCGGGGAGCTCCCCAGAGCGGCGGCGCTCGGCTCCAGCAGCCAGCACCCTCGCCGGGACCGGCGCACGGCAGCGCCTGCACGTGCTCCCCTCCACTCGTACGCCGCCTCCAACAGCGCGGGGCCAGTCGGAGCTCCGCCAGTGGCCGCCGCCGGTCGAGCGAACTGAGCTCCGTCGCGGGTGCGCCTCCTGCCAAGCCAGCCGGAGCTCTGCCCCGAGCTGTGTCGCCCGCCGAGCTCCGCCGCGAGATGCGCCTCTGGCCGGTCCAAATCCCCTCCCAGCGACGGGCGGTATCCCCCTGGCAGCCGCAGCTCACGGCCGGCGGAGGCGAGCTCCCCCTGGGCAGCCGCGGCTGGCAGTGGTGATGTCCCCGGCGGCCACTGGCCACCAGCTGCCGCCTCCGTCGAGGCCGCCCTAGGCTCTGCAGCGCGGGCGCGTCGGAGACGAAGATGCGGTTGTTGCAGAGGACGGGAGCGCCGGGATCGAGGACGGGAGCGGCGCCGCCGGGAGCGCCGCGACGAGGTGCTGCTTGGGGAGGGAGAACGAGACGACGCGGCGGGGCTGGCTGGCGTCGAGGGAGGAGGAGCAGGCGACCGCCGCCTTGAACGCTAGGTGCGCCTGGCCGGAGTGCCTCGGCGTCGGCGGTGGCCGGAGAAAGACAGCCTGTTCGTTTGGCTGGTGGCTGATGGCTGGTGCTGGTTTGTTCTGAGAGAAAAGTACTGCTGGTTGCTGGTGGCTGGTTTGTTCTGAGAGAAAAGTACTGGTGGCTGATAAGTAAAGATGGGTATGGTTCAACCACGGAGCGAATCATAATCGAACCATTTATCCATATAGCTTGTAAAGGTGCACCTGGTGTATCCATTTTAATTACTAGCGACCCGATGGTGCCCCAGGGTTATTATGGATCGACCACTTCTCTTCTTCAAGATGCTTCCCTGGCCGAGTTGACTGACCCGGCGCCGCGCTTCTTCTGCTGCAGCTTCTGCCGCTCGCTGCAGGCCGCTGTCTTGCCTAGCTAGAAACAACGAAGACGACCATCGACCACCAAATGTAAAGCAGCAACAACCATCGACTCGATCGGAGCTAAACAAGCTGCATCTGAACCTCTGAAAGTCCATCGCGTCGTCTCCGTCGAGATCCGCCAGACGCGTCCGCCGCCGCCAAAGATGACAACTGGTGGCCGGAATCCAACCGCGGAAGCCATAGAAATGCCGGAGCAAAGCGGAGCTGTGGACCAGCAACAAGTACACCGGAGTCCCGCGCTCTCCAGGAAGGAGAAGTACATGTAGTCGAGCCCTCGTCGTTGTCCCCGCCGCCGTAGAGCGCATGGAGCTGCAGCAGCGCGCGCTTCAGCACCACGCTCCTCTCCTCCCCGGTGGCGTCGTGCGGGCCGCCGCCGTCGCGACAGTGGCTGTCGCCCCAGCGGAGCACCGTTCCGCCTCTGTCGGCGACGCCGCAGGACTCCTGCCAAAATATGTTGTACGTCCACACGCCGCCGCCCCTCTCGACGAGGTTTTGCAGGCGCGAGCTCGAGCGCCGCTGATGCCCGGGCCCGTCCAGGTGCGGCGGTGCGGCGGCGTGGTGGCTAGGTGGTGCGTCGCGTGCCGCCCCAGCACCGCCGTGGCCAGTTGGAGCGGGCGCTAGAGTGGAGCAGAGTCGCAGCACCAAAGCGGAGAGGGTTGGCGAGTCGCAGCGCCGCCGCCGCTGGAAGGATAGGGTCGAACCGCTCGACCCTGCGGTTCTGATCCCCTGCACCATCTCTATTTCGTGAATGGATTAAGGGGCCCACTAGGTTTCTTTTTGCGGGTCGGTTCGACGATCCACCGGTTCGAACCGCTCCACGCCCATGTCTACTGATAAGCCAAGCGAACAGGGCGAGAGGCGGAAGATGACTCTGACGTCCGGGTCCCACACGCTTAGGGGCATTTTCGTGAGTTTAGTTGGGGCTGAAGCAAGAAATGGTAAGGAAGAGAAGAGAGTCGCTTGGATTGAAACAATTCATGAGCTTAGTGTGAATTTTTGAAAGACTTACGAATTGGGTGTTGAATTGTGTGAGGTCGTCGTACTGGGTGTCATGTTTTGAAATTGGGAAAATTGGATATGAACCATCAAAAGAACTCAACTATAGGTATATAGCATCAAAAGAACTTTAGTTGGATATTTACCATTCGAAGTTTACACGTTATAGATTTCTAGCATTCTATTCCCTTCCGTTTGTGACCTTCCGTCTCCGTCCGTCTATTGCCTCTTTCTCCTCCCTGCAAAGGACATGGCGTCGAGCACTCGAGCTCTCTCCGGCATTTCGCCATGGTCTGCAACAGCGATGAGCAGAGCAGCGTGATGTTGGGCCGCGAGATGGCCAGATGGGGCTGCTGGACTCGCCCTCTCGGAACCCGGGCAAGTGCGTCAGCTTTCTTGGAGAGGCTGTAGAAGTCGATGACGAGCCGCACGGTGGCGAACAGGAGGAGGATGTCGTCGGCCCGCATTTTGGCGAGCAAGCGCTCCACCAGTTCGACGTGGCCGGCGCGGGCGAGGATGGCGGTCGTGCGCGGATCCATCGAGGCGGCATGCCACCCAGCAGAAGAACTCCCACAGTCCCACGCCGTCTCGACCTTCTCGAACGCGCACATGAGTCAGGAGCTTGCGCGCTAGCCGCGGCATCCAGACGAGCATGGCGGCCTCCACCTCCGCCAGGTGGGCGATGACGAATGGACGACAGTGTAGGTGCGGGCGTTCGCCGTTTGTCGCGTAGTCGTGTGGAGCTCGAGACGACGTTGCGCGCTTCCGCTGAGTGGCGTGGGCCCCGCTTCTTGCCGGACTTGGAGCTCGTGCTCTTGCCGGGCGTGTCAAGTGCGTCGAGTAGACCTGAGCATTCCACGGGTCGGGCCGGATTCGGGCCGGGCCGAAAAAATACCCGGGTTTTTCGGGCTGAGAAAATCCTGCCCATGACCGTCCCATGGGACGTGTCGGGCCTCAGTTTTCGGGCCGGGCTCGGGCCGGGCCCGGGCTTGGGCGGGCCGCCCGCGCATTTTATAGTGTAAAGTAACTAAAAACAGCATTTCGGGCCAGGCTCGGGCCAAAAAAAATTTTCGCAGGCTTCAAGATCTCTGCCCACGCCTGTCCAGTAAAGTCCGTGGGCGGGCCTGGCGCGGGCCGGGCCCGGGCCGGACCAGCGGGCTGGGTCGGGCCGGGCCAAAAATGCTCAGGTATAGCGTCGAGGCATCCCTTGATGACGTCGTCGATGTAGGTGAAGTCGCGGTGCGTGTCGGCACCATCGGCGACGCAGAAGAGCGTGGTGGGCTTGCCGGCCTGCGTGTGAAGGAGCCCCCGTCCCGCCGCGGCATGGCGCTGCACCGCACCTCACGCCCCCACGACGCGCCGCCGTAGGAGGCGCCCGGATGCTGGCAACAGTGTGACGACCACGACCGTGTCGAGGACGACACGGACGACGAGCCGGAGGAGTCGAAGGCCAAGGACGAGCGAGCAGTGCACGACGAAGAGGACGACGAGCGCGAGCGTGGCGCGAAAGAGGTGAGAGAACGCCAACACGAGCTGCTTGGCGCCCACGCGCGGCGGAGCAGCACCGTGACCCCCGCTGCGTGCCGCTCTAGCCTGACGCCATTGGCTGCCGCGTCCACCACGTCGGCAGGCATCCTGCTGCTACGGCATGTCTCAAGGAAGAGGAAGGAGATGCATTTGCGTACCTGGAGGGAAGAAACACACGGAGTGACGGCTCGGGCGGAAGGCTAGCGACGGAAGTCAACAGAATGCTAGAAACCTATAACGTGTAAACTTTGAATGGTAAATATCCAACTAAAATTCTTTTGATGCTATATACCTATAGATGAGTTCTTTTAATTGTTCATATCCAATTTTCCTTTTGAAATTTCTCCTGCAATATAACGCAATTCTCACTCGCAATTTAGAGTAGGGTTTAAATGCCTGTATTTCGTAACGGTCGGATCCATATTGGAGGATCGAGATGATCGTCAACGAAATCTTGCAAATACACCCTTTAGCTCTTCCACCTTTACATCTCCCCTCCTCCACTCTTGGTCCATTTCGCCTGTTCCTTCCAAATCGCGTCCCGTTGCCAAGGAAGGGGTCAAGGGGTGCAGATCTCACGGGCTCGCGCCACACCGCGGCTTCTAGAATCTTCTGGCCCATTCGATTCGCTAGGGGATCCCGCAGGATCGAGCAGGGCGGGGGCCGCAAGTGGTTGGAAGGAGGAAGAGGGGAGGAGGAAGATGATACTGCTCCAGTCCCCGTCAAGGTTCCTGCTCCAGATCCTGCAGGACCGCGTCCTCAGGTGAGTCACCCGCCGCCGCACTTCTTTCGGGTTAGAGAGAACAGAAACGCGTGCTGCTGGTGGTGGCATGGTCGTTTCCAGCAATTTCATTTCGTTTCATCGTTTCATGTGGTGTTGGTGTGGCGCAGCGGCGAAAAGGGCATGGACATCGACTGCCACACGGTGGAGTTCGACGACGTGCGGTATCATATCCAGGTGAGTTCTGTCTTGCGTCGCGTCTTAATTTGCTCCAAAAACATTGTCCCCGGGGCCAATTATTGGCAACTATTGACTGAGAACATTCTGCCACTTGTGGTTGCCATCTATTTAGCATTTTCCTTTATTGACCTCTTAGCTCTTTCATTTCATATGCTGATGTTACAAGGGACACATCCTAACAGTGTAAGCAGCCACTAAACTCTTAGTGGGGAAACCATGACAGTAAATGTTTCTTCTGGGTAACCCAATGTAACAAATATGGATTTACTGATTTCAAGTGTTACAATTTGAGCTGAATGTGTTTTCAAATTGATAGGTTGATATTGTTCTGTTTTAAGTAGGTTTTCATTTAGGGGAAGGTGTATTTTACCCAATAGACATTAAAATATAGTTTGTAATATATATTTTTTATTTTCAGTGTTGGAAATGGATGTGGACATGACCCTGCCATGTATGAACTAGCCGTTAGGATCAGTTATCAGCTGCCTCATCCTCAATATCATGCCCTGATGTAATTGTTTTTTCCTTTTCAGTTTTCTATGAGGAATCCAAAGGTAATGGTGCTATCGGTTGCTTTGCCACTCCCACCTCCTGAAGCGATTCTGTATGATGGGCTTCCACTTGGTGCCATTGAGGCTGTAAAGGCTGCTTATGGGTCGGTTGTGCAAATTCTTGATCCCCCAAAGGATGGATTTGATCTTACGATGAAGATAAACTTGACAAAGCTTCCGCCAGATGAAGGTTCTAGAGTTCCCTTTCCAAGGTCATAATTGTCTTGTTGTGCTGCATGATCAAATTGGTTGATGCTCCCGTGTATCTATAAATGCCACTTGTGGTAAAATTTCAATTTAGCGTAACACATATCCAAGGTTATAGCTGCCTTATCGAACTACATGATAAAATTTGCTGATGATTCTGTGGGTCACTCTATGCCATTCATGGGCAGAATTTCATTGTAGTGTTAACAGGTAATTGGAAATTGAATAGATGTTTTAGATATCGTGCGCATGTATGATGCAGTTGGTTGCCTGAGACTTACATTAGTTGTGCTTTGAATAGATTAAATAATTGCTGCCCCTATGAAAGAAATTGGTGTCAGAAAAACTCCTGAAATTTGCAGTCCTTCATTTATCTGGAATTTTATCAATACATTATCATTTAACCTAAACTTGTTCACATCTTTACATTTGCTGTCTAATTCTATTCCAATTATCTTGATTTTCTTTGTTCAATTGTTATTCTTGATTTATTCCTTTAGTTTGGTAGGTTTTGAACTGAGATATTCTTGTATGTACTGGGAATGTAAGTGTTTTTGTACTGTTGAAGTGCTGCGTTGTTTTTCCAGACCATTAATAGGTTTTTGTTGATGATGTCCACTTTGTTACATTTGTCCACTTTGTTACATTTGTCGATTTAAGGAATTCTCATATTTCTCCTTTTCTTAAATCGCATCAAATGATTAAAATAAATTGACATTTAGGCCGTTGCATGTTTTCTTCGACATAATTCATTTATGATTAGCCTGCCAAGTACCAACACCAAAGACATCTCCTAACATGTGATCCTTTTTTGTATTTAAGTCATGTTCTCAGTATTTATAGCTTCTGATCATCTATTTTGCTTTACTATATTCCAGAACAAAGAAATACTATCTTGACACAAATTGCATCTGTTAGAGAGGTTGTGCTGGGTGCACCACTGAAGGTTCTGCTGAAACATTTAGCCTCGAAGACAGTAGCTCCTAATGTTGACAAGCTTGTTGCTCTTGTTCACCGTCCTAATGAATCCTTTTTCCTCGCTCCCCAGGTATAACTTTAGGGACAGGCGGACAGCCATATCATATAAATATGCATAGCATGCAACTAGCACCTAGGTGCTATATTAGTTATATTAGCCCTGAGTATTCTACTTACATGAATGTATTACTTATGTATTTGATGTTATGGTCAATCTGTTCAGTGCTGCCTTTATTTTATTATTTGCACCAAATGGAATTAACTGTTGAGCGTTGGCTTTCCAGGCAGATAAAGTTACTATCGTGTACCCAATGAGATTTCAGGACTCCATTGATATTGTTTTAGCAACTTCCTTCCTGCAGGTATTTTTTTATGCTTCCTTCTGTCCCTTTCATCAGTTTCATGATCTATTATTCCTCATGATGCTTTATCTGTATCATATCAGCTACATTTAATAGTAAAGATTAACATTAAACTTTTCAGTACTGCTACAATTCATGCTGCACTGTATATATGCAGCAACCCTTCAGTTATTGAGTTTTTCAAGATCAAATAAAACTTGCTTTTTGGCGGGCACTTGTTATCCTGCTGAAAGCCCTGGCATAGCTATCCTGCCAAAAAGTCTCTCAGTCTGATGTGAGCATTTTGTTACTCATTCTCTTCTTGCTGCTTAAATGTAGGAATTTGTGGAGGCAAGACGAACTGCCGCACTTAATAATGTTCCTTCTTGTATGTGGTCTCCAGCACCTCCCCTTGAGTTAAAAGGGGTACCTGCTGACGCACTGAATGCGAATGCTGGCTTTGTTACTTTTGGTAATATACGCTTTTACTAGTATGCCCTGTTCCTCCATGAAGCTATTTTGCCTCACAAACTTTTCATTTTTGCAGTTGTATACCCTCGTCATGTTGAGGGTAAAAAGCTAGACAGAACAGTTTGGAATTTGTTAACATTTCATGCTTATGTAAGCTATCATGTAAAGGTAAGATCATTTTCTGCATCATTTGTTTATATAGAGTTACTGCCAGCAGGCTCCCTGGAACATATGCGAATTTACTAGACTTGTGAGTTTGCGCACATCATATGAATGGCTGTATTGAACTGACAGATCCCAGAACTGATTGCTTTGCACTGAGTGACTCTATTGTGGCCTATTCTAACTAACAAGTGCCATTTTTGTTTTTGTATGCCTCATATTTACCCAAGGTACAATAATTTTTCAAGAAAGTCTGGCGGTTCGGATAAACCTTCTGAATAAATTTAGAGGAAGTAAATTTTGTGAAGTATTGAGTCACAGTCTACACCTCAGCTTCTGAGTCAGAACAATAGAGCTGCTAATACCTGTAGTGTCCAAAGGACTCTTCTTTTCTGATCCTCAGTTTATCACTAGCAGGGTTGAGTGGCCATTCCAACCTTCTTTTGGCTTGGTCTGCAATTGAGTCTATCTTAGGACCAATTGAGAATAATTTACTTAGCAGTACCTAGCAGTCTCAATGGCTGAACACCACTGTATTTAACCATTTGATATTTATGTTGTTTCTGTAATCTGCCATTAGCCCAACTTAATTGTTTCTGTGTACGTCTAGAATCAAGGAGAAGTGCTCTAGTCATTACCTGCCAAGCAGTCTAAAATCGCTGTTCTTATAACCCCACAATGCGTTAATACTGAGATGCTGAGAAGCATATATTTTTAGGTGTCAAACTGATAGTACACAACAAAAACAATACCTGTTTATGTCTTCTTTTTTCCTTTTATTTTATTGCGGTAGCAGCTATTTGTTTAAAGTAACTATCATCTCATTCTCGTATTATTTCTTGATATTGCGTTTACACTAAACTATTATTTGAAATAATTCAAGTTCTGAGTTGCTATTTCCTTCAGTGCTCTGAAGGATTCATGCATACTAGGATGAGGCGCAGGGTTGAGTCGCTGATCCAGGTAGATTCAATCATTCAAACATTCTGTTATTGAACCAAGCCATTCTAAATATGCTGTAAATGCTTTATCCAATCTCTCCAGTAAACCTGCGCAGTTCATTTATAATTCTTGTTACCCTCTTTAGCAACAGATGCTGATTAAATTTTTAATTAATTAGTGTTGAGTTGGTTATTACTGAAACAAGAAGAAAAAACTATCCCTGTATTGCGAGCAATGTTTCTATGGAACTACTTAGTAGTTTCTTTCAGATCTCTGAATACATCCATTAGAAACATGGGATGGTTACTACATAAACATGAAAACCATAGAAACAATGTTCAAGAAAAAAAGCTAGTTCGAATCTAGTACCTACGTTCTTCAATAATTGTCCATAGCACACTGTGCGCACTAACAAGGAAAGCAATAGTTATTTCACATTCACTGAACAAGATGTTATTTCACATTCACTGAACAAGATGATACAAACAAACACTATTCTTCTTTTAAAGTAATTAATTAATTAGGGGCAGTGAGTGAAAGCATGCCAATGGACAAACATTGTGAAACGTTTAGACAAATGCAGCAGAATGGAGGGACTGGTTGGCAATAACTTAATAGAAAAAGCCTAAATGAAATACTGTTTGCTACAGAACCATGCAATTCGTTCAGGCCAACAACATTTACCTGACCAGCTTGACCCTGCAGGCTTTGGATCGAGCGAAGTCTGATGCAGAGAAACTGAAGAAGTTGGTACATGGTGCATCTTTCAATAGACTGGTTTGTGCTTTGTGCAAGTAGCTAACTCACGAGCATATGACATCCTTTCTACCAAATTGATTCATACTATCCTTGTAGAGCCTGAAGAATGAAGGGAATTGAAGTCTGCACTCAGAAATGTTTGCCGAATGAGGTTGGACCTTACTAGATGTTGGCTGTGCTACTTGGTGATGTCCGTTCGATTCTGTGGAGCACAAGATCGAAAGGGGTGGAACAAAACCGGCATTATACTGTTGTGTCTTGTATTTGGGTGAACATCTGCATTCAGTGATCACAGCAGAAATTGATGAGAAACACTAGGTGCAACATGCCCCTGTAAATCATTGAGTAGATGTTTTTAATGAAGTTACGAAATTTTGCTAGTGAGCCTTACATTATACTACCTTGTTTATCAAATTGTAAGTCATTTTTTATTTTTAGATATGTAGTTTTTACTATATGTCTAATATATACTCCATCCATTCTTTAATATATGACGGCATGCAAATTAGTTCATTTTTTAACTAACTAGCTTGTCCTAAAAGTCATATATTTAAGAACAGAGGTAGTAATATATCTAGATGCATAGCAAAAGCTAAAACAATCTATAATTTGGAATGGACCAAGTAGCTCATATAATGTGATATGAAATGGACTGCAGATTCCTATATGCAAACATTTGTCTCGGATTGATTATTTTACATACCGGAAAGTAAAAGGAGAGATGGAAATGGAACGGCCAAGATTTATGGTCCTGTGGTTGCTCTGCCACATGTAAGGCGAGCATACTGTTACTACATTCACTTTGCGAAACTGCCAAATTAACGTGCCGTTCTGATTTGGTATAATGGGCGTCGCGTGCTATGCACTGACTGCATCTATTAGCCGCTAAACCAACATCTTCGCCCATGGGATAACAGTTGTTGGTGTGGAAATCTTAGTTTGCCGCTCTCCCTTTTCTTGATAAGTGTCATTCACTGCATAAATTGGAAATCTTTAGCAGCACCTTGGGGATGGATCACTTTGTTCATGCCTTGAAACCAGTCAAATCCGGTCACCGGTCAATACATTACTAGAGAAACGAGCATTTGTTCCACACATTTTCACATTAGTACCGGGTATATTGCCACATTAGTACCAAGTGGGGAGGAAGGACCCCGACGCGTCACCCGTGACACACATTAGTACTGGGCTGGCTCAAGCACCGGTACTAATGTGACACATTAGTACCGGGTGAGGCCAACACATTAGTACCGAGGCTGGATTCCACCCGGTACTAATGTAGACCACGTTAATACCGGGTGGAAAGCAGCCCCGGTACTAATGTGCTGCTCCCACCTGCGCGCGTCTCCTCCCGTCCGTGACTCAACACTTAGAAATATCGACTGATGCGTCTCACCTTATCCCACCGGTCTCTCTCACCTTATCCTCTTCCTTTTCCCACCAAACTCCCTCTCCTCTCCTCTCACAGGGGCGCGCAGCGAGCTGGCGGCCTGCGTGGCGTCTAGGCGGGGGCGAGGCCCGGCGGGCCTCGCACGGCCTTGCGGCCTCCTGGCACGGCGGCGTGGCGACCTTGGGCCGGCGACGCGGCGGCCGAGCTGGGGCCACAGCCTAAGGCCACCGGTGGCGCGGCCTGGAGGCCGGCGGCGCGCGGTGGCCACGGCGGGTGGTGGTGGGAGCAAGGGTCCCGGCGCGCGGAGGCCCCTGTCGGCGGCCATGACCGGAGGTGAGGCCCGGCCCTGCCGGCGGCGCGCGGTGGCCACGACGGTGGGAGCAAGGGCCCCGACGGTCGGTGGCGGGTAGAGATGGCAACGGGTAGAAACCCATCGGGTAGTGCCATTCCATACCCGCACCTGCTAACTCTAACTCTACCCGCTAAAAAACCCATACCCACATGCGGGTTCAAGTTCTTACCCATACCCGTACCCGCGCGGGTTTTTTTACCCGTCGGGTAACCCATACCTGATAGCATACCCATTGTAAGCTAATATATTTGAGAGCATAACACGTGATAAAGTGCATACATCAACGAATTTAATTGATAAAAAAGATAAATGATAATTGTTAACTAATTAATAGTCTAATAAAGCATAAAATTCTTTGTTAGTTATTAATATTAAGTTATCATTCACTAACAATGTACAATTTTACACGTTTATCACATATTGTAGACGGGTTTATTTTACCCGCGGGTATGCGGGTATGGGTAGTATGCACCCACACCCGCACCCGCTTACCCGATGGGTACATGATGTTGCCCATTTATGTACCCGCGGGTAGAAATATAATTCCATACCCGTCTCCTTATCGGGTAAAACCCGTCGGGTACTCAGGTTTCGGGTACCTATTGCCATCTCTAGTGGCGGGAGCAAGGGCCTCAACAGGATCTAGGGCTGGCGCATCACAAAGGGTGAGAAATTTGATCGAATTTGGCTTGTGGCGGTGGTGGTGTTGTTGCTTGAGTGATGATAGTGTGCGATATATGATGATTCGATCGCTATTTGAGGTGTTAATTTACCTACTAAAATGTCGTCAGTTTCCACCCAGGATCCCAACTTCACAACTCCATTTCTGTCCAAATTGTGGAGTAAATGTTCTTCTAGATGTGGTATTTCTTTAGTGATTTTTCAGCGGAGCCTTGGCTTATCGTATCCGTCTGAATTTCATATTTTCGGATGTGAAAAGAAGTATAGATATCCTCATATATCAAACGTTCACTAATTAGTACTGCGTCTTCGAAATTGTAACCCTCCCGGGGCATATAAGCTACTAAAATGTTTTTTCCTAAAGCATTAACTGATGATGTTGTGAGCTCTTGTTCATGTGTTTCTTGCGAATTTGTGATTGTAAATCGTATTGTGAGCTCGATGTTGTGATTCATGTGAAGTGGTGACAATTTGAAAGAAATGAGATGAGATGAATCTTGTGAATCTTGTAGTGATTTGTGTTGTGGATGAGATGAGATGAGATGAGATGGCGGTCGATTTTGGTACACCGAGAGCATTTGTTATACTTTGGTTTGAGCTTTGATTTGGAACTAACCTGCCACTAGGCATACTAATGATGTAACAAGTTCGTCTGTGCATGTGCCTTTTGAAGTATAATGTTTATGCAGGAAATCATGCGCTTAATAGATAAATTTGTATCAAGTTCGGAGGGTGCTATGCATGAGAATCAAGGAGCTCCGTTCGTGCGTGAACTTACTTCCAAAAGTGACAAGGACCAAGATGTTATGATGAAATATTCCCGAGGACCTAGACGGAAGACCGGAAGTTCATGTGTCAAGACCCCTTATCTTGATCGTGGGGATAATGATGTCTAAAGCCCACGTGCATAGGTGTAGAAAGTCAAAATGTCGCGAAAAGGCACGTGGAGGAAGATGGACCCGAACCAGGCCGGTCGGCCCATGCCAGCCGACCTACCCCCTTTTCATGCTGGTTTGGCGCCCCCTTTGACCTAGCATCCCCTCGGGCTATTTAAAGTCTCCACGCAAAAATTCGCCGACATCCATCCACCACAACTCGGCGAAACCTAGAAGCGAGCACCGGAGGGAGACGATAGTGCCTGCGAGTCCTCGAAGTTGTCTAGGAGATGGCCTAGGCTAACCCTAGCCGCCATGGCCCCCTGCGTGGTTAGGAATGGCAGTTTTACCCGCGGATGCAAATATCTGCAGATACCCGACCCGATGGGTAAGGGTATGGGCAAGAAACTTCACCCGCGGGCGCGGATACGGGTAGAAAACTTCACCAAACGGGTAGAAAACTTCACCTGCGGGTAATACCCGTTACCCGTTTAAACATAGAAGCCCATCAAAATATTAGCTAAGGGAAGTCCAATACATGTCTTTCGGCCCAGGGCCCAACAAAAAAACCTAGTTCTACTGCTGCTCGGCGCCCCTTGCCCCCTACCCTCTTCCTTATCCATCTCTTAGCTGCCGCCGCCCCCATCTCTCGGTCTCTCCTCTCTCCTGTACCTCAGGCATGACGGCGCACGGGCCCAGCGTTGCCGGCGTGCAGGGTCACAACCGTCGGCCAACCGGCCCTCGCCCCTCCACTCCACGTCAGTTATCTCGGTCGTCACCCCTCCACCTTGGCCAGTGGCGCGGAGGCCGGAGGCCTAGGGTGCGGCAGGAGAAAAAGGGGTGCCCGTGCAGCATTGCCGGTGCGCAGGGCCACTGGTCCCCCGGCCATGGCAAGGAGGGGGCGGCGGCACCGGTCTCGGCGGGGAGGAGGCGGCGGCCACGACAAGGAGCCAGGCCGTGTCCGTAGGGGAGCAAGCCGCAGGTGCTGGCCTCGCTGTGTGCGCCCGCCGGCGTGCGGGTGGGGGTTAGCCGGGTAGCGGATATCTGTCGAGCATGGATACATGTAAGGTTTTGTACCCGCGGGTAGATTCACGGGCAGGTAAAGGACGGCAGCGCGGGTACGCTCGCGGGCGGGTAAATGTCTTACCCGCACTTAACCGACCCGTTGTCATCCCTATGCATGGTTGTGCCATGGCGGAGTTCCGGAGCTCGTTATGGTCATCAATGGTATGTATTCGGTGGTGATGATCCAAACGTGTCAATAATTGTGTGAGGAATGTTCATCATGTTTTTCGATCTATTAGCGATTCCATGTTTCCGTCTATGCTTTCTACCTTTCATGAATATGTTTGTTCCTTAGTCTAATTCTTGATTAGACTATATAGCATACTCTATGTAATCATGGTGATTAGTTCTAGTATGTCGAACCTCCATGGTTTGTAGACATGTTCACTCGTGGGTGTGCCCTTAAACTCCCTGCACCGATAGAGCTCATCGTGACAGGATGATGTCCTGTGTAGGGCGGGTGTTTTCGGGAGGTTGGCCGGAGGTAGGAGTTTAAGGATGCTATTAGATGAGATGCATGATTTGTTGCTCTTCTGCTGGAACTACAACTAGAAGGCAATGGACTTAGTTATCCCCTTGGTTGCGCTTTACCTTGGCTATGTTTGTGGATGTGATCAACCTTGCGCTATAACTTATATATCTCTAAGGTTACCTTTATATGTAATAAACGCTTCATGTTAGGATAGGTCGATGAGATTAGATAGAAAACCCTAGGTAGTTTGTTGTCGATCCACGAATTGAGAACCTTGGATACTCTAAGGGAAAAGCTACAGTGACCTGTGCGCATGCGGTGAACCTTGGTGCGTTGTTGAACCGTCAACAAGGTGAGATGAGATGAGATGATGAGATAAGAAAATAAAAGAAAGGAAAGGAAAGGAAAGGAAAAAGGAGAGGAAACAGCGTACGAGCACCATACACATTAGTACCGGGGCTCCTAACCACCCGGTACAAATGTGGCGCATTATTGAACCGTCAACAAGGTGAGATGAGATGAGATGAGATGATGAGATAAGAAAATAAAAGAAAGGAAAGGAAAGGAAAGGAAAAAGGAGAGGAAACCGCGTACGAGCGCCATACACATTAGTACCGGGGCTCCTAACCACCTGGTACTAATGTGCACATTAGTACGGGTGAGTTACCCAGTACTAATGTACCTCCATCTTAGTACCAGATGAATAATACCGGTTCTGAAACCAGTACTAATGGGGATTTTCAACCAGTACAAATGATGGTTCCCTAGTAGTGAAGCTTTCTGTTGGATATTTTGTATCTCGGTACAACAACCGAGAGAACAAACCATTTCACATACATATTTCCACTGATGTATGTGCATTAGGACTTTTGATGTGATCGGCAAACACAACTAAATGTAACCTTTTAGGACTCGGCCCCGATTCAACAATGTTGTATATATGACTTGCAGGGTTGCCTCATGCATAAATCTAATCTCATCATTAACTTAAATATCAACTAATTAGAATGTTGGAGGGATTCAAAGCACAAGATCCATCTACTATGTGTGTTGGAGTATAAGTGAATTGCCTATCCCCCCTATCAACTTAGCTTTTGAGCTGAACTGGTTGGTGCATGCAACTCAATATGGTATCATGGCAGATGCTTCGAGTTCGAATCCCGATGGACATAGTTAAATAAAATAATTGCAGCTCACTCCAATATCCACGTGTGCGGCCTGTGGAGTTTGCACGTGAGGGGGGGGGTGTTGGAATATAAGTGAATTGCCCACCTTTTCCTATCATGTTAAGCTTTTGGGTTGAACTGGTTGGTGCATGCAACTCAATAATGTGCAGCTCTTCTGCACCAATCAAGAACCCATGTTTGTTCTTGAGAGGTGAATCATGATCTACATTGAGAGCCATGTGTGGTTCGAGGACCGGTGGATGGTCGCTTCCTGGTGTGATGAGTGATTGACAACGTGGTGTGGACCGATTCTTGGCTAAGTATTGCAGGTGCAAGTTGTGGCTTGACTGATGTTGGTGCAGGTGAAGAACAAGCACGAAAGGTCGTTGCCGGTGAGGCCTCCAGGTGTGGAGAAGACAAGTAGGCTTGGTTCGAGGGACCCAGTGGCCAGCGGGGTCAAGTGCGGGCCGCATGGTGGTGAGAACGGCAAGATGAAGTCATGGACGGTTTCTTGGTTGAGCCTCAAAACCAAGGTCAAGCCGAGACTACGTGGGAGCCGAGTCATGAGTGGTGATTGGCGGAGGCTACACCGAGTTCGTGGGGTTTCTGGTGGTTCACCAGAAAACCACTGGTTCCTTGGTTGATCCACAAAGCCAAGACCGAAGACCGAAGATGGAGGTGCAGCAGCATCGGACCGGTCTGACCGGTGGGTCTGACCGGTCTGACCGGTGAGGAGCACCGGTCTGACCGGTGTGCGACGACGCAGTCCGGAGACTTCGAAGCGGAGGACACGCGTCGGGATCGCAAGGCTTGCGTCGAGGCTAAGCAAGTTTGCGGTCGCCGGGCATCCGTCCGATGGTGCGAAGACAAAGTTTCCCAAAGTGCCCCTCGGGGGTGTGTATCCTAGTATTAGGCCTTAGGGGTATTTTAGTCTTTCGGCTAGCCTCCATATAACCCAAGTGGTGAGAGGATGGCAGCCATCTCTTGGAACCCTAGCTCATTTATTTTCCTATTTTCCCTTCCTATTTTCCTTAGGATTTCCATAGGACTAGCTTGAGAGCTTCATGGTGAGATCTTGTGAGAGGGAAGGATGATCGGGTGGCAAGCTAGACCTTGTATGAACCTCTTTGGTATGTATAGATGATTCGGCGTGGTTCCTCAAGGCTTGGACGTGTCTTTCCCGTTTCTCCTTTTTGGTGATTTTCGGAGCCCTTTTCTTGGTGATTTTCTTAGAGCGATTTTGAGGCCTTTCTCTTTGGGATTTGGTGGGGGATGTATGCTTGAACCCTTCGTGGTTCTTTTCCCTTTGATTCCCCTCCCAAATCCGTGAGCAAAGAGGCTCGATTTTGGGGTTTTCTTGGCTCTAGGGTTAGAGGCGTTCTTGGTGGGATTTCTTCGATTCCTCTCATTTTAGAAAGTTTTGGTGGACCAAATCTTGTCTATGGAGTGCCCATGAGATGTTCCTACTATCCCCAAAGTCTTGTGCAAAACCGTGGAGCGATTCGGGAGATCGGGAGTTGGATTTGGGGGTGTTCACCTGCGGGCGCTGTTCATCCCGAGAGCTCAGGTCACACCAGCCTGACCGGTGCCTCTCATCGGTGTGACTGGTGCAGACTCTCTGTTGCGTTTTGCTCGGGTGAACGTCTTGGTGAGTTCCCTGTTGTCTCGTGTTGCTACTGTTTCGAGTTTAGTTCAGTTTGGAGCTCGGTAGGTCTGTTTGGTGGATTTGGGATTTCCTGGCTTGGACCGGTCTGACCGGCGAGCTACACCGGCCTGACCGGTGTAGGGGCCTTCTGTGGAAGTTCTCAAATTTCGCCAGCAGGGACCGATCTGACCGGTGCTGCTCACCGGCCTGACCGGTGTAGTCCAGTGGTGCTCGAGTTGCTTGTTCCGCTGCGTTCTCGAGTAGGTATAGGTGGTTGTTGGTTCATAGGACCAGTAGCACTTCAGTGGCTGCGTGGTCTTGGCCAACTTGGGTAGTTGAGTCGGAGACGTGTTTTGGAAGCTGTGTTCGTCTTGTTAGAGTTCTCATCTCCTTCGAGAAGAATTTTTATCGGCTCCCATTCACTCCCTCCTCTCTGGTTCGCCTAATCGGTCCTTCATACATCAATTTCAACAAGGTTGGCGACCAGAAAAGTTGTTGTTCATCATCAACATTAAGATTCATCTACCAGAAACAACACTACAAGAAAAACGCCGACTAGTGACGCAAAAAGGCTGTTTCTCGTCATAAACCGCGATTAATGATGCCGGTTGTTACGAAAACGCTCTGTCATTAATCGAGCGTCACAAACCGTGATTAATGACGAGACCTTATTTCGCGACGTCATGAGTTTAATGACGCGTATAAATTCGTAACACTAAGGCGTCATAAGCTACCTGCCACGTCGGACCGAGATCCATCGTGGCTCCGACGTGGCAGGGGGTTATGACGATTTCGGTTCGTCACAAATTGAGGCCCGGTCCATGTAAGAGCCTTTGTGCGCCTAATATTGTTGGGCCAATTTTAGCCCGTTTCAGGTTTTCGTGTTATTCTTTTTGGCCATTCCCGAAATATTTGTTGCACAGTATATTGAGCTATTTTATTTTGGGCCCTAGCAATCTAATGAACTAGGCCCATATTGCATTATGCTTGGACATTTGATTTTGGGCAATTATCCACAGGGCCTTTCCTAGGCCTCGACCTATATTGCTTTTTTTTAGATCAGCCCATATTGCATTTCGCAGGGCACTGTATACTGTTCTGGCTGCTGCTGATCGCCAGCACATAATCAGACAACAAAACAAAACATTTCCTACTTCCATATAATTCACACCACATTCAGGGAATAGTTCAACCAGTACAATTGTGCAATATACATCAAGTTAGCATCGAATCGAATCAACATACAACAAGTCATCAGAAACACAAGTTCACCAGAACCACACTTCAGTTGAGAGGAGGATAAACCTGGCTGAAATTTATCAAGCCTTGGATCAGATTATGCATGTCAGTTCTGCTCTTCTTCAAAGCTTCAAGCGCTTCTGTTTGAGACTTCAATGTTGTCTCCTGTTCTTGAGACTTCAATCTCAGTTCGCTCATCTCGGCCTCCTGTTCAACAATCTTCTGCCGCAGTTGTGCCCCCCTTGCTTCTCATTGTTAAGTCCAGATCGTATTTCCTGAACCTGAAGTGCAGTAGTAACCCTAGTCTTTTTCATGGAGGGCGGGCGAATGCCAGCAACCTCCCAAAAAGTCCTAGATTGGACAACTTCCGCCACTGCTTCAGTAGCAGTCTTTCTTGGTTGGTCGCCTTGAGGTTCAGCGACAATTTGTTCCATGCGAGCCTAAAAAAGGAAATAAAATGAAAGGTTTAAAATAAAATAGTCACACATGTTTCTAGTATTGTTGCAAAGAAAAATGCAAAAGCAGACAAGTACTTATAATGGCTACCTGTACTGGAGCGGTGAAGCCATTCTTGCTGCAGTGGAAGGACTTGAAATAATCAAGTGGACTTAGCCCTTCTCCTTTGGCAGTATACTTCTACCTCTAAATATGTTTCGAAAACAGGCATAATTATCAAAGTGCTAGCATTGTAAAATGGTTCATGAAATGAACTACAGAGCAAAAACATGACTTGTTCATCTGCTTACCACAAGATTAGCTTGTACAATGTAGCTTCGAGATCCCGTGCGCTGATGGTACTTGACCTTTCCTCGATTACCGGTGTTTGTACTACACCTCGCCTTTACAATAATAAGAACTTGTGTAAGAAATAAGATTAAAAACAATATATAAGTACATGAAAATGTGGTATTGGCAAGTTGAAGTTCTATCATACCTTGTGCTCAGGGGAAGACCACATGTTAACCAGTGCCTTCCATTGGGCGTCGGTCAAATTAGGCACAGGAGATTTAGTTGGGACTGCATTTGCTGGAACATCATTGAAGTACTTTTGCTTCAGGCGATACCTCGCCTGTCTCTGTATCAACTTCAGCATGTCAGTGCATGCCACCCTTAAAGGCTCACTGGTGGTGTCAATGTCGAATTGCCCCTAACACAAGACAATTATCAGAAAAAGGGATGACAAGAATGGATGCAAAGAACTATGGTAGTAGATGAGTGGACATATGCACACCGCTAGTTTGCCCTTGTAGTTCTTGAGATGGTCTTCAGTCTTTTCACCATCTTGCTGGTTCTTCTTTGGCTTGTAGTCCTTCCAGCTAGGAAGGATGGTATGTGCCCACGCACTATGATCCCACCTTCTGATGCAAACTTTGCAGCTTGCATTGGTGCCTCTGGGCGTTTGAGCCCTTCTTGAATGTGTATAGGGATCTTGCCATTTAAGCCTCGGCTAATTCGGTCCAGATCTCTGCCCAATATTCTTGAATCCCGCGGCCCCCGTTGTGCTCTGGAAGGGCGTGCATCACCTAACAAGTTTGTTACAGCCATACAAGTTAATAATTATTCGGTTGGTAATTAGGACATTTGAATATGAGATCAAATGACTTGCCTTCTGCAGTCGTCATGTCGATGATGTTCTCATCGTGGGTTGTTGTTGCTTGGCCTTCAGTGGGCAATTCTTGTGTATCAAGAGTTGTCCCACTCCCATCAGCTAAAGCTAATTCCCTTGCCTTGGTCCTAGTCAGTCTAGGAGGCATTCTGGTAGGGTCATCCGGTGCCCGAATTCTCTTGGTCCCTCTTCCTCCACTGATAGGTATGCTATGAGTGACCTGATTACACAAAATTCAACAAAGAAAGAGAAGATCAGAAGCAATCCTGCATAACTGGTACATGAAATGAGTTCATGATAAGACTACCTCTTGTTGACATGTCTCTGGGTCAAATTCATGTTCATCAGAAGGGTTGTACTCCGGATCCGAATCTTGTATTGTTGTATCGTTGGTACCCTTTCTGCTTGGTCGGTCAGCTGCTAAAAGTGCTTTCATTTTCTCGATGCCAAGACTAGAGAAGAAATTGTGATTCTTCAAAACATTCATGTCCCTCTGCTGCTCGTAATCACTGCGCTCGTCTACTTCTGTTAGGAAAGCAAAGAAACTTCTGTAAGGTTGGCCTACCATTGTAAATAAAACTAGATCTAAACACTTCTATAAGAACCAGTAGGATGTTCCTAGCCGAAACAAGATCCTGAAAAAGATGTTCCTAGTCAAAACAAGATCCTGAGAAGAAGTAGTGTAGACATGGGATCTGTCAGATCTAAAAACTTCTATAAGAACCAGTAGGATGTTCCTAGCCGAACAAGATCCTAAAAGGATGTTCCTAGTCAAAACAAGATCCTAAAAAGAACTAGTGTAGACATGAGATCTACCTGATAAAAAAACTAGTGCACACATGGGATCTGCCACATGGGAAAACACGCAAGTACGAATCCACCGGGGAAGCTGAACCAAGGAGGAAAATATTGTACCTTGTTCTGGATATTTCCTTCGTACGACCTTCCCTCCTGGTGCCATTGTGTCATCGCCACTGCTACTACAGAGGCAGATGGGAAAGGGGCTGAAGCTATGAGCGGTAGATTTGAGACGATGGAGGAGAGGAGGTGAAGATTTGGGCTGCCGGCGAGGAGGGAAGGTGAAATGGGGGCGGAAAGATTTGAGATGGTGAGGAGAGGAGTAGAAGGGACGGGGGCGGAGGTAATTTATCCATTTCAGTGGAGGGCCTTGTCAGATTACCAATATACCCTTTCATTATGGTGGTGACTGAAACGGGATGCATTGGGAAGGGGGAAGCAAAAAGGACATTTAACATCTGCTTTGCCCGGACGTCCGAAATTCCGAATATTTGAATCACGCACCGGTTTGTTCTGAGGGCTGGTCAGTGCTATATACTGGCGGCAAAGGATATTCCTCTATCAAGATACTACTACATAGGATATTCCTTGACCAGGAACTACTCATTTCGTTTATGTACTGCTCCCCTTATATTGATCAACACATCCCTTCCTTCGTCGATTCGATTCGCCTAGTACTACATGATCATGAGCACGTCACGTTGCATACTCCTCGATCATGCCCACATTGGAGATCAACACATCCCTTCCTTCGTCGATTCGATTCTTAGTACTACAAGATTATGAGCACGTCACGTTGCATACTACTCGATCATGCTCACATTGGAGATCAACACAACCCTTCCTTCGTCGATTCAATTCTTAGTACTACAAGATTATGAGCACGTCACGTTGCATACTCCTCGATCATAACCACATTGGAGATCAACACATCCCTTCCTTCGTCTATTCGATTCGCTTAGTACTACAAGATTATGAGCACGTCACGTTGCATACTCCTCGATCATGCCCACATTGAAGATCAACACATCCCTTCCTCTCATCAAACATCGGTATCGTGACATGATTCAAGGATTACATCGAAAATTACAAACAAAATCATGCGTAGGGAGTGTTGGGTTCGTTTTATGCATAGCACAACTCATGCATTGCGTGATGTCGAGGCCGTAGAACTCTCCGTTTTGGTTGTAGGAATCCCGCATTGATCCAAGCCATTAATCCAATCGGAGGATTCAATCGTATGGAAGTCGCAGTCTTCAACGTCACGACACAAGTACGATGTTCTATTCTGGAAACGAAATGCTGGTACCTGTATCTCATTCTGCAACCCGGTACAAGAGTATTGGGAGTCTTCTGACTCCGGTACAATTTCATCTTGGTCAGCAATTGTGAAGACCTGAGCACAAAGCCCAGGCAAAACGATTATTTATGGCTGGTTCGCACACGTGAAGAAAAATGTATTGTTCAACTCGAATACAACAATCAAATGGAATCAATGACAATAAAAGGAATGTTTAACATTCTACCTCTTTTTCGTCGGTGTTCGAAGGAGCCGATGTAACAGGATTGTGAAGAGGGTCATCAGGAGCTGGAGCAGGAGCAGGAGAGCCTTCTTCGGTAGCAGGAGCAGGAGCTGGAGCAGGAGAGCCTTCTGAGGTAGCAGGAGCAGGAGCAGGAGCAGGAGAGCCTTCTGAGGTAGCAGGAGCAGGAGTAGGAGCAGGAGAGCCTTCCGGCGTAGCAGGAGCTGGAGCAGGATCAGCTGCACGAGAGCCTTCCGAGGTAGCTGGAGCAGGATCTTCCGGACCATTTGCTGTTGCTGCCAAAGGATCTTCCTTATTCGTTTCCTTTGCTGCAATATCAGATAGAACCTTGAGTATTGTTGCATCTGCTTCCTTTTCTTCTTTGGAATCCTTTTCTGTCATCCATTGTGAACCAATTGTTGAATTGTGAGGCAGCTCATAGACTTTAGATGATTTATCCAAGTTAGTAGGAGGCATGAGTTGCAAGGGAGTCTGACCAATAGGTGTGAGTAGAGCGGGCGGTGGCGGTAAGCCGTTAACTTGGTGAAGGTGACTGAGTGAAGCATTCACAAAATTCTCCATAGTGCGCTGGTGCTGTGTTACCATTTGTGCTATCTGCTCTGAGTGTGCGCGGTTTAACTCCTCCTGCTATGCCATCCTCATCTCCATTATTGACTGGAACTTTCTCTGGTCACGCTGATTTTCAAGGATCAGTTTCAGAAAGAAGAAAGAATCCATTGGCTCACTGGTTGTTGCTGGAGTGACTGGAACTGTTTCTGTTTTTTCAGTGGGTAGCGATGCACCATCATGTACTCGGAGATGTCTCACTGGAGACGCCTCATTGCCTTCGCTGTCTGAGGAACAAATGTCATCAGGAGATGGCTCAATTGTAGCCCTTAGGCTACGACGTCTGTCTCCTGGTCTCGCAGGCCTGTATTCCTTGAAATGTGTCTCGGACATCATGTACTCGGGATGCCAATCTTTGGGTCCGGTTCGCACCCTTTCCCCGTCCTCATCTACTTTGGTAACACTATTCAGCATGAAGGAGATCCAGTGAGCATACGACATATTTCGGGCCACGGTCAACCCATCAAAGATAACATCTTCAATCTCGGCTAAAATGAAGTCCACGATGTCGAAGGGCCGGCCAGTCATGACGTGAAGGAGAAGCCACTGCTGAAGACTAGTGATCGACTCTGCATTGCCAATCCGTGGTAACAATGTCTTCTGTAGTGCCCAGTGAACCACATTTGCCTCAGGTGTAAGCATGTCAGGCGTGCGATATGCTCGCCTACCTGTGAACGACTCAACAAAAAGTCCGACCATCTCCTCGTCGGACGGGAACGACCCACCGAGCAAACTACGTCGAGGTGGTTCACGATCCCCGTAGACAATATTATGTAGCGATGTCTTATGGTCGTACTTTCCTATTTCAATATCCCTCAATCCAAGTTTGTTAGCAATATGGTGTCGGAAAAGAGTAACCTCGCGTCCCTGAAACATTGCATAAAAAACTCTCACCCAATCCTCAACATACTTATGATGCATTGAGACCAAATCAGCTAATCTGGGATGATCATCGAAGTATGCCTTAACATCCCCTCCCGCGGCCAACGTCATATGATCCCAATTTATAACCCTGTGCTGGTACAGTTTCATGGGCAGGTATTTGTAGTTGTAATATAAAGTTTGCTGAAGGACATTCCTAAATCATGGTTTGACCCATTTGTCCTTGGTTTTGTCCCACCACTGATTCTCAGGTACCCATCTAAGACCTTTAATCATTTGGTAGGTGTGGTTGCGCAGGTCCATCATCTTAAGCGGCTCTTCCGGTGGAGGGTGAAGTTGTACATGTTTCTCCTTCCTGGGATCTGGTGCAGGAAACTCTGAAGGGCGGGGCGGGCGACGGCACGCGGTTGACCCACCCCGTGTGTGGCAGGAAAGCGTCGCGGTTGACCCACCCTGTGTGCGGCAGGAAGGCGCCGAGCTTGACCCACCCCGTGTGCGGCAGGAAGGCGCCGAGATTGACCCACCCCGTGTGCGGCAGGAAGGCACCGAGGTTGACCCACCCCGTGTGCGGTGTGTAGGGGCAGAGGAAGAATCCCGTGCCTGAAAGTGCATCTAGGCCCCTAATTATTTTGGGGATAATGACAATCACAATTTGGGTATTTGATGTTTTCAATGAGATGTGTGCAGGGATAAAAGAAAAGAAATGTGAACAATAATGGATGACCCCTCACTTTTCTATTTTTGGTGTTGGAGCTCAAATGGTGGTTTAATTTAATTTTCAGTTCGAATTTGAGTTTAGGAAACACCGTACTATAAAGAGGGACGTGGTTGATTGATCTAGGTTTGTCATAAGTGCTTTTGAGGAGATCTAACAACCTATGAGAGACACATCGCACTCACGAACACATTTTCTTAGCTGTCCTGTGTGGGGCGGGTGACCCTGACCCTGTGTTAGGGTGACCCACCCTCTGGAGTCAGGGTGACCCGTTTTGCTACTGAGTAGGGGTGGGTGACCCGCCCCCCTATGGACGGGTGACCCTAACAGGTCGCAGCAAGCTCATAACGGCTAGTTCGGGGCAAGTGGTATTTATACCCCTTCTCCCTCCTTTCTAGGGTTCCGCCTTCTCCTCCATTGAAACACCTCCCAAGCTTGCTTCCCTCTCTCCCAACTCCCTTCCAAGCACTCCTAGCAAAGATTACTCCTAGGGTTTGGGTGTGAGAGACCTTTGAGGTGTGAGATTAAGCCCCTTTGTGAGAGCTCTTCACTCGTTCATCTCAAGAGGCACTTGTGGCGGCTTTGGTTCATCGATCCGCGTTTGTTACTCTTGAAGCTTGCTTCTAGACGGTTAGGCGTCGCCCGTTGAGTGCCCTCTCCGTGTGGAGCACCCGGGAACGTTTGTATTACCCCTCCTTTGTGGAGTTCTCTTAGTGAGCACCAATCTTCCTTTGTGGGGATTGGGTGAGGCAAGTGGCTCTTCGTGATAGCCCACCCTTAGTGGGTACCTCAACGGAGACGTAGCTTCCTTTGTGGGAGTGAACTTCGGATTAAATCGCTTGTCTCTCGCTTTGTTTGAGTTCATCCCTCTCTCTAACCCTAGAAGCTTGTTTTGGATCGATCTCTATATTTGTGTTGTTGCTTGGTATATCATCTTGTGCAGGTTGTTCCTATCCTCCATAGTGAACTTTTGATTCAAAGGATTTCGGTAAATTCGCTTAACTTTTAAGCAAATCATTTTCGTTTTCCTGCCTCAGGGTGACCCTGCCTACTAGTTAGGGTGACCCGCCCCGCGGGTGACCCGAACATAGAGTTAGGGTGACCCGACATTTGATCCGCTGCTAAGTTTGTGCAGGAATTGTTAAAAGTGATCCTATTCACCCCTCCTCTAGGCATCACAAGATCCTTTCAATTGGTATCAGAGCCTAATCCCTTGATTTAGGCTTGACCGCTAAGGGATCAAGATGTCGGGGAGTGGAGGCAACCAAACCGCCGAAGAGATCGCCGCCAAGGAAGCTCAAGAAAGAGAGCTCAAGGCAGCCCAAGTCGGTGACATCACCAGGAAGGCTCCAAGTCGTACACCATCCAACATTGAGAGCTCCGATGACTCTTCATCCGATTCCGACTCGGACTCCGACTCAAGCGATGAAGATGTCAAAGATGATGATGATGCGGCAAGGAAGGCGGTAAAGAAGAGAAGAAAGGCTAAGAAGAAGAAGAAGGCTAAGAAGATGGCCAAGAAGCTCCTCAAGAAGATGATCAAGAAGGAGCAAGCCAAGTACACTCACTCCGGCTACTACGAAGTGCCCCACAACTACGCACAATTTCTAGGCAATCATCCTAACGAAAAATTCTATTTCGTGCATTTGGGAAAGCCTCCCCATTTCGATGGGAAAGACTATCCCAAATGGGCTTATGATATGCAAATGCACCTTTACGGGCTTCACCCTTCTCTTTGGAAGATTGTGTGTGTAGGTGTAACAATTCCCGCCGAAGAAGAAGCCCTAACACTTGAGCATGAGCAAGACCTCCACCACAATGTACAAGCAACAAGAGTCATCACGGGATCCTTGTGTGCTCAAGAATTCAACAAAGTTCGGAACATCCAAATTGCCAAGGTGATTTGGGACACACTCAAGGAAGCACATGAGGGGACCGAGCATGTGAGACAAGGGAAGATTGATTTGATCAACGGAGAGCTTGAGCTATTCATCATGAAGGATGGAGAAACCGTGAGAGAAATGTATGGTAGACTCATGCTCCTTGTCTCGGACATTAGAGCACTAGGAAGTGATGATTGGGAAGACTCCAAGGTCACAAAGAAGTTGCTAAGAGCTTTCACCCCGAAGAACACAAACCTAGCAACCATGATAAGAAGAGATCCAAACTACTACAAGATGACCCCCAATCAACTTCTTGGTGAGATCTTGCATCAAGAGCTAGTTGACCAAGATGTGGAGAAGTCGTTAAGCTTGAAGGTGAACAAGAGCTTAGCCCTCAATGCTAGCTCTAGTGAAGCGGTGGAAGTGAAGCCAAAGACTTCCAAGACCAAGAATGAAGATACAAGTGAAGAAGGATGCACGGATGAAGAAACCGCATTTGCCATAAGGAAGTACAAGAAATTCTTGAAGTCAAGGGCATCTAAGAAAGGCGGTGATGAAAGGAAAAAGAAGTCACAACGCAAATGCTATGAGTGTGGAGAGTATGGACACTTCATTGCCGAGTGTCCCAAGAACAAGAACAAGAATGAGGAAGAGAAGAAATACAAGGAGAAGAGCAAAGAGTACAAGAACAAGTACCAAGGGTGTGCTCACGTGGGTCAACAATGGGACTCAAGTGATGAAGACGAAGAACCAAAGAAGCAAGGCATGGCAACCATTGTGTAACATCCCTGATGTTTGTTAAAGTTAACTACCTTCATTAGTTGGGTTAATCAAGATTAATTAGCCCTAAGCATGTTTAACATGATTGTGATCAAACTTTACACATACCCCTTGGTCAAAATCCCCAATCATAGTCAAACCCCTAAGTGCTCCTTAAAGCTGAAATGATTTTCTTGCGCGTTCTCCAAATTTCTTTATAAAAGTTCAAAATCGGCCAATATAAAAGTTGTTCCTTGTTTCCGGGAACACATTTTTTATAATTTGCGGACATTCAAATTTTTACTGTAAAGCCGCGTAAACTCGAGATGAAGTTCCTGTGCACAGTAATTACGGGGCCGAGTTTTTGCTGAAGTTCAACGCGTTTTTGCCACAAATCTGTTGATCAAAACATATGTCGCCCTTTGCGAAAGTTGTAGGTCTATAGCTCCTCTACAGCTCTTAGTTTTCGAGATTTTCGAGTATGTTGACACTTTTTGAAGATATGCAGTTTCGAAAGTGGCTACTGCAAATTTTAAATCGAAGCCAACATAGACACACCTGCGTCCCGGCGCTCCAGAGCGCCGCGCCGTCGCGCCGGCCACGTGCCGTTCCCGTGTTACACCGGTGTACGGACACCGTGAACTCGTCGCCGTGGATCGTGCCTCGACACTGGGCCCTCCGCCCACCCTTTTGCCCGTGCGCCGCGCCCAGGGGGGCTTGCGCGACAGGCCACGGGCCCAAGCCGGCCACGCGCCATCGCGCGGCCGCACAGCGCCGCGTGCTCAAGCATGCAAGGCGCCAGCTGGCCCACACGCCCGCGTTCAAGTCCCGCCTCGGGTTCGTCGTGCACCCGAGCTCTCGCACCTAATGGCCGTCGCGCTACGTCGCCGTTTCCCTGTTTGCCCTTCCGCACGCGCCGCCGTTCTCCATGGCCGCCACCGCCGCCTAGTTTCTCCTCCGCTCGAAACCACCACCCTCCACCCGTCCTAACACCTCCCCTATCGCCTCTGGCAACCTCCTCCGCTGCCCTACGCTGCACATTGCAGTCGCCGCCGCCGGACAGCAAGCTGCGGCGGGCGCTCCGCCCCTGCGCCACCGCCGGCTGCCACCGGTGCCGTTCCGGCCGACCCCGACCACACCGCCACCTCCTTTCGCCCTAGCAAGGTGAGCACGCGACCCCAGGCCGCTCCTCCGCCCGTTTCCGGCCGGGAATCACCGCCGGCGAGGCCCCTCGGCCGCCAAGGACCCAATTGCGTGGATTGAAGTCCTTCTAGAGTGTTTTCTGTAAACCGAGGGCCTGTACGTAATTTCGAGGAAATATTCCAGGGACCCGGCTGTAAATGGATCTTTAGGGTTTTCTCTGCAACTTCAAAAATCCACTAAAAATTGTAGAAAAATCAGAATCATACAAATCCAATTTTTTTGGGTTGCTGGTGAAGAAACCTACCTTTTCTAGAAAGCATGTATAGGGTTTTTCTGTGTAGTTTTTGAATTAAAAATTCAAACTCAGTTTGAGGTGTTTTTAGAGTAGTTTAAAATATACACATTCTATGGAGTTGAATTTTGGATATGTTGCTTTTTATGGCATGTTTAGATCTGTGACCAAATTTGGAATGAGTTTGATGTGTAGAACTTTAATTATGATTTATGCAAGCTTTATACTAGATTAAGCTTGATGCTTTTTATAGCCCTTTTAATAAACTTTTCTTTGAGCACAAGTGCACCCTAGGACTTTGTCTTGATGAGTAGTACCTCTGATAGGTTGGATATGATTTTAGGATGTGTTTTGATATGTGTTTTGGTATTAATCTTGTGTAGGAGTTTAAATTCAAATTTTCAAAAATAATTTGAATCTGCACCTATGCTTTGGCCAGAGGCTTAGATTTGACATGTATGACTTGTAGGAGAAAGTTGAGACCAAAAAGTTTAGTAAATCTTTTTATATGAATTAATGGTGATTTACTAGGCTAAAATTTGTCTTTTTCGTATAAATTAATTTATAAATGTTCTTAATCTAAATTTTGGTGTGTGAGCTTAGGCTCATTTGAGGTGTTTTTGATTTAATATGGATTTATAGTTGTAAGGCTTGTTTTAATTAATTAAGTAAACCCCGCATTTGCTTTTCTTTGGATTCTTTGGGGTCTACCTTCCTCCATGTATCTTGGGTTTACCTTGCAAGGATATAAATCGATCGATCGTCGGTCACTCGCCGTTATCTGAGTCGGCTTGACCACTGGCTACCCCATGTTTATTTATGGAATATTTCGGATTAATATTGTTGGATGATTAATCTTGTTTGTACAACCATGCTTGCTTAGCTAGGTGCTTACCTAGAATGGTTAACATACTGGAACTTGAGCTAAAATTTGAAAGTAAGGATCAACTCTTAGTTGCTTTTGGCAAAACAAACCCACCAGCCAAAAAGCCTTGCATGTCTAGCCGTGTCTTTTATTTTGACGGGTCAGTCTTGCTGAGTATTAGTATACTCAACCTTGCTTTTTTTGTTGTTTTCAGGTAATCTTATCTGGCCTGGTGTAATTCCAGATGGATGGGAGATTGAATGGGAGAACGAGGTTGAGGAGTGATATGCATGGATGGCCTCCTGTGTGTATCATGCGTTTAGTTTAATTTCCGCTGTCTAAACTCTGAACCATGTTTACTTTTATGTACTCAAAACCTGGTTTGTAATTTTAAGTACTCGTGAACTTTTATGTAATGTAATGTTGTACTCTGGTCCCGCCTTCGTGTGGGCTTAGCGCATAATTCGATCCTGTGTAAGTGATTTACCGGGCATGCCCCGGCAGAGGCGACAGAATAGTTCTTTATTATTGCTTAATGGCCACGTGGACAGGCTTAGGTGATAATACGGAATTATTTTGGGCGGTTCTTGTTACTCTTTTAAGCAAGCTTTGAATATGTATCTAATGAAAGTTCAAAATTTTCAGATGGCTGATAATACTCACAATGTTTCTGAGGGCTCTCATGGTCCGAGTGGTGGTGGTCTTCCTCCACCTCCACCGATGAACCCTACAGAAGCGTTCATGGTTGCCCAAACGGAAGTGTTGAGGCAAATCATCGACACACAGAATCTGATTGCACAGAGGCTTCAACAACCTTTCAATCATCAAGGGCCAAATCAAGATGGGCCTAATGCAGTCATGTCATATGACAAGTTCAGGGCAATGAGGCCACCATTGTTCACCAAGGTAGAGGAGCCCCTAGAGGCCGATGCCTTCATCAGGGCCCTGGAGGCCATGTTTTCCATCTTTACACTGCCTTGCTCAGAAGAAAATAAGGTAGGCTTCGCCGCTCAGCAACTGAGGGGTGAAGCATTAATCTGGTGGGAGCATTTCAAATCCATGCAGCCACAGGGTCACCAGATTACTTGGGCCGAATTCAAGAAAGCTTTCAAAGAGCATTATATTCCTAAGGGGCTTGTTGATAGAAAAATGAGGGAATTGATGCACCTCAAGCAAGGGTCTGATTCTGTATATCAGTATGCTCAAAAATTCAACAGTCTCTGTCAGTATGGGGACTATCATGTTGATACTGATAAGAAAAAGATGGAGCGATTCCGTGAAGGACTTGATGGAGAGCTCTATGAAAGGTTGAACTTAATCAAAATTGATAGCTATCCTGAGCTGGTGAGTTTGGCTATCTCTCAGGAGGACGCCATGAAAAGAGCTCAACAGGATAGGAAGAGGAAGTTCAATCAAACTTCAGGCAGTGGCCAAGGCAAGAAATTTAAGTTTGTGAAGAAGAATGTGCAGGGTGCCACCCAGCCATCTTCATCTGGACGCTGGGTGATGAAGCAATCTCAGTCTAAGCCGTCTGGCAACTTTGGCTATCACAGCACCCAGCAGACTGCTCCTAGGCCTAGTGCACCACCACCTGCCCGCAACAATGAGGATCGTCGTTGCTACAACTGCAGACAGCTGGGGCACTATGCTAACAAGTGCACACGCCCTCGACAGCAACATCAGCAAAGTCAGGGGCAAGGCTCTAAGGCTGGAAATCAGGGAAAGAAACAAACTGTGCAAGTGAAGCAAGGCCGTTTAAACTTCACCACAGTGGTTGATCTGCCAGAGGGAGCACCAGTCTTGACGGGTACATTTTCTATCCGTGGTCGTCCAGTTACTATATTATTTGATTCTGGTGCTACTCATAGCTTTATTAATGTGAAAACCATGAATAATTGGGATTTGAAGTGGTGTCATACTAATCAGGCCTATATGATTGCCACACCGGGTGGAAAGGTTGCTTCAAATCAAGTAGCCTTAAGGGTACCGATTGAAATAGGTAGCAAGACTTTTCCAACAAATCTTGTCACATTAAGTCTGGATGGGGTAGATGTTATCCTAGGCATGAATTGGATGACTCAGCACAAAGTTGTCCTGGATATTTCAGAGAGAATGTTAGAAATCAACTCACCTTTTGTCGGGAATTCAATTCTTTACCTTCCTCCAACAGGCCATAAAGGCTCATGTGTTTATGCGGCCATAACTACTCAACTTGAGGACATTCCAGTGGTATGCGAGTACATGGATGTCTTTCCTGATGATTTGCCTGGCTTGCCACCAGACAGAGAGGTTGAGTTTGTCATTGAGCTACAGCCTGGCACCGCTCCTATTTCTAAGCGATCTTATAGAATGCCACCCAAAGAACTTGCAGAATTAAAGAAACAACTTCAAGAGTTGCTTGATAAGGGCTATATCCGCCCTAGCTCTTCTCCTTGGGGCTGTCCCGCCCTCTTTGTTAAAAAGAAAGATGGTAGCCTGAGGTTGTGTGTGAACTACCGACCTCTCAATGCGGTGACTATCAAAAATAAATATCCATTGCCTCGCATTGACGTGCTATTTGATCAATTGGCTGGAGCTAAAGTCTTCTCTAAGATCGATCTTCGGTCTGGGTATCATCAAATTAAAATCCGACCTTGTGATATTCCCAAGACAGCTTTCTCTACTCGTTATGGACTTTATGAATTCTTGGTCATGTCCTTCGGTCTCACAAATGCCCCAGCCTACTTCATGTATCTTATGAATTTCGTATTTATGACGGAGTTGGATAAATTTGTGGTGGTATTCATTGATGACATACTTATTTATTCCAAGAATGAGGAAGAACATGCGGAGCATCTTCGCATTGTCTTACAACGCTTAAGAGAACACAAACTTTATGCTAAGCTCTCCAAGTGTGAATTTTGGCTAGATAGTGTTAAATTTTTGGGGCACACTATTTCTAGCGAGGGTATATCTGTCGATCCAAGCAAAGTGCAAGAAGTAATGGATTGGCAACCCCCTAAATCCGCTCATCAAATCCGCAGCTTCCTAGGCTTGGCTGGATATTATCGCCGTTTCATTCCGGATTTCTCTAGGATTGCTAAGCCTATGACTGAGCTGCTAAAGAAAGGCGTGAAATTTGTGTGGAGTGAGGCTTGTGATAAGGCTTTTCGAAAATTAAGAGAACTTTTAACTTCAGCCCCAATGCTAGCGCAGCCGGACAATTCAAAGCCATATGAAGTTTATTGTGATGCTTCAGGCACGGGTCTTGGCTGTGTTCTTATGCAAGAAAATCGGGTTATTGCCTATTGCCTCACGAACGCTTCACCCTCATGAAAAGAATTACCCCACACATGACTTAGAACTAGCAGCGGTTGTTCATGCTTTGAAAATGTGGAGGCATTACCTTATGGGAACCCGCTGCAATATCTTCACTGACCACAAAAGCCTCAAATACATTTTCACTCAATCTGATTTAAATATGAGGCAAAGAAGATGGTTAGAGTTGATAAAAGATTATGATCTTGAGGTTCATTATCATCCGGGAAAGGCAAATGTAGTTGCAGATGCTCTTAGCCGCAAGGCTCACTGCAATAGCCTATCAATGGAACCTTATAGTGACACTCTATGTGAGGATTTGAGAAGGCTAAACTTGGAAATTGTTGAACAAGGAAGCCTAAATGCCATTTCCGCGGAGTCTGACCTGTTTGATAGAATTGTTAAGGCTCAACTTCAAGATGAGGGTATTCTTTTGATCAAACAAAAATTGTTAGAAAAAGATCCTAAGTATGATTACTTCCGGAAGGATGAGAAAGACATAGTCTGGTTTGGACAACGCCTTGTTGTTCCAGATAATTGGGAGTTGGAAAAGGAAATCTTTGATGAGGGTCATCTCTCAAAATTCTCTATCCATCCTGGGAGTAGTAAAATGTATCAAGATTTAAAGGAGAATTTTTGGTGGTCCAATATGAAGGTGGACATAGCCAAATACGTGTCGGAATGCGATACTTGTCAAAGAATTAAAGCAAGTCATTTGAAACCTTCCGGTACTCTTCAACCCCTACCTATACCTTCATGGAAGTGGGATGACATAAGTATGGACTTTGTGTCCGGATTTCCACTCACATCTAGAAATCATGATTCCGTCTGGGTTATTGTGGATAGGTTGACAAAGACTGCTCATTTTATCCCCGTTTACACTAATTATGATGCCAAAGATTATGCAAGTCTTTATATTGAGCACATTGTTCGCTTGCATGGTGTTCCTAAGACCATCATTTCGGATAGGGGATCTCTTTTTGTGTCACATTTCTGGGACCAATTACATAAGTCACTTGGCACCAGGATCATACGAGGTTCAGCTTATCGTCCTCAGACAGATGGTCAAACCGAAAGAGTGAACCAAATTCTAGAGGACATGTTGCGAGCCTGTGTTATACACTTTGATAAAAGTTGGGACAAGTGTCTATCGTTGGCGGAATTTTCTTACAATAATAGTTATCAAGCCAGCTTGAAAATGGCACCTTTTGAGGCTCTTTATGGACGGAGATGTCGGACTCCCTTGAACTGGTCACAGACCAGGGAGAGGAAATTTTTTGGTCCAGCCCTAGTTAAGGATGCCGAAGAAAAAGTGAGAGTAATCAAGGAAAATTTGAGAATTGCTCAAGAAAGACAAAAGAGTCATTATGACAAGGGAAAGGCACCTAGGGAATACAAAGTTGGTGACTTTGTGTATTTAAAAGTTTCGCCAACCAAGGGTGTCCAGAGGTTCAGTGTGAAAGGAAAGCTAGCTCCTCGCTACATTGGTCCCTATGAGATTCTTCAAGTATGTGGGCCAGTGGCGTATCGTATTCGACTCCCTGATCGGTTCTCTGCTGTACACAATGTGTTTCATGTCTCCCAATTGAGAAGATGTGCTAATAAACCGGACAGGGAAATCATTGAAGAGGCTAATGCTTGGATTGAACCGGATCTCTCTGTTGTGGAACATCCTTTGAGGATTCTTGATGTGAAAGAAAGAAAAACTCGAAGGCAATCCGTAAAGATGTATAAATCCAATGGAGTCATCATACCGTAGAAGAAGCTACATGGGAAACTGAACATTATCTCAATGAGAATTATCCGGGTTTTCTTGAATCGAGACACCGTAAGTTCTTTTCCCTGCTTGCATCTTTTAATTCTTAATCTCGGGACGAGATTTCTTTTAAGGGGGGTAGGCTGTAACATCCCTGATATTTGTTAAAGTTAACTACCTTCATTAGTTGGGTTAATCAAGATTAATTAGCCCTAAGCATGTTTAACATGATTGTGATCAAACTTTACACATACCCCTTGGTCAAAATCCCCAATCATAGTCAAACCCCTAAGTGCTCCTTAAAGCTGAAATGATTTTCTTGCGCGTTCTCCAAATTTCTTTACAAAAGTTCAAAATCGGCCAATATAAAAGTTGTTCCTTGTTTCCGGGAACACATTTTTCATAATTGGCGGACATTCAAATTTTGAGTGTAAAGCCGCGTAAACTCGAGATGAAGTTCCTGTGCACAGTAATTACGGGGCCGAGTTTTTGCTGAAGTTCAACGCGTTTTTGCCACAAATCCGTTGATCAAAACATATGTCGCCCTTTGCGAAAGTTGTAGGTCTATAGCTCCTCTACAGCTCTTAGTTTTGGAGATTTTCGAGTATGTTGACACTTTTTGAAGATATGCAGTTTCGAAAGTGGCTACTGCAAATTTTAAATCGAAGCCAACATAGACACACCTGCGTCCCAGCGCTCCAGAACGCCGCGCCGTCGCGCCGGCCACGTGCCGTTCCCGCGTTACACCGGTGTACGGACACCGTGAACTCGTCGCCGTGGACCGTGCCTCGACACTGGGCCCTCCGCCCACCCTTTTGCCCGTGCGCCGCGCCTAGGGGGGCTTGCGCGACAGGCCGCGGGCCCAAGCCGGCCACGCGCCGTCGCGCGGCCGCGCAGCGCCGCGTGCTCAAGCATGCAAGGCGCCAGCTGGCCCACACGCCCGCGTTCAAGTCCCGCCTCGGGTTCGTCGTGCACCCGAGCTCTCGCACCTAAAGGCCGTCACGCTACGTCGTCGTTTCCCTGTTTGCCCTTTCGCACGTGTCGCCGTTCTCCATGGCCGCCACCGCCGCCTAGTTTCTCCTCCGCTCGAAACCACCACCCTCCACCCGTCCTAACACCTCCCCTATCGCCTCTGGCAACCTCCTCCGCTGCCCTACGCCGCACATTGCCATCGCCGCCGCCGGACAGCAAGCCGCAGCGGGCGCTCCGCCCCTGCGCCGCCGCCGGCTGCCACCGGTGCCGTTCCGGCCGACCCCGACCACACCGCCACCTCCTTTCGCCCTAGCAAGGTGAGCACGCGACCCCAGGCCGCTCCTCCGCCCGTCTACGGCCGGCAATCGCCGCCGGCGAGGCCCCTCGGCCGCCAAGGACCCAATTGCGTGGATTGAAGTCCTTCTAGGGTGTTTTCTGTAAACCGAGGGCCTGTACGTAATTTTGAGGAAATTTTCCAGGGACCCGGCTGTAAATGGATCTTTAGGGTTTTCTCCGCAACTTCAAAAATCCACTAAACATTGTAGAAAAATCGGAAAAATGCAAATCCAATTTTGTTGGGTTCCTGGTGAAGAAACCTACCTTTTCTAGAAAGCATGTATAGGGTTTTTCTGTGTAGTTTTTGAATTAAAAATTCAAACTCAGTTTGAGGTATTTTTAGTGTAGTTTAAAATATACACATTCTATGTTGTTGAATTTTGGATATGTTTCTCTTTATGGCATGTTTAGATCTGTGACCAAATTTGGAATGAGTTTGATGTGTAGAACTTTAATTATGATTTATGCAAGCTTTATACTAGATTAAGCTTGATGCTTTTTATAGCCCTTTTAATAAACTTTTCTTTAAGCACAAGTGCACCCTAGGGCTTTGTCTTGATGAGTGGTACCTCTGATAGGTTGGATATGATTTTAGGATGTGTTTTGATATGTGTTTTGGTATTAATCTTGTGTAGGAGTTTAAATTCAAATTTTCAAAAATAATTTGAATCTGCACCTATGCTTTGGCCAGAGGCTTAGATTTGACATGTATGACTTGTAGGAGAAATTTGAGACCAAAAAGTTTAGTAAATCTTTTTATATGAATTAATGGTGATTTACTAGGCTAAAATTTGTCTTTTTCGTATAAATTAATTTGTAAATGTTCTTAATCTAAATTTTGGTGTGTGAGCTTAGAATAAGTATTTGTTGCTGTGTACAAAAGCTTAGGCTCATTTGAGGTGTTTTTGATTTAATATGGATTTATGGTTGTAAGGCTTGTTTTAATTAATTAAGTAAAGAAATGGCAATTAAGGTGTTAAATTGTGAAAACATGTCATGTTTCTGTTTTTGAATTTTAATCACACTCCCTTGCTGTTTTGTGAAGTTAAATACTTTAGTTTGCTTAAATATGTACACAGTCACCATCAAAGTTAACCTTTAATTAACCTCTCACACCCTCAACTAATGCATATGCATGTGTACGTGTAGATTTGCCGGACGGTACTTACACGTTGACCCAGGAGGGAGACGGGGCTGTAGAGGGTGAAGTGAACGAGTTGGGTGTTCATCAATACCTGGACCAAAGTCCAGAAGAGCCCAAGGCTGTTGCTAACTTAGAAGAAGATAAGCACCGGAGTTACATATAACCTTTTTGACTAAAACTCATACTCTTTTACTTTTCAGCATTTAATGTTACTTTGTGCATTTAAGTTTCAGGAGTTGCTTTGAAACCTAGATGCATGATCCTTAGGACTCCTATGCTCTTTTACTAGTATGTTAGGAACGCTAGTGCCATGCTCTAAGGATACGGTAGAAGTCGAGTAATGACTCATTGCTCGCGAGATATAGGATGCTTATGTTGGAATCATAAGTTGGTTAAATTGACTCGCTCATGTGGTAAGAGCAATGGGTTCGGTCTCGACCGAGTAGCATGGTGCTTGTCTAAGCTATTGAACGTACCAAGTGCTTGTCGGGAATGGGACCGGTAAGCCTAGTACCTAATGAACCAGTGCGGGAATTTTATCGCTACTAATCTTGAGATACGTCTCCCGGTTTGATTCCGGTAGTGAAAGTGTGAGTATGGGCGTGCCGTGTGAGGGCATTCCAGTAACCTTGTACTTAGGACTGTGGCATCTTTCCTAATCTGGGGAGTGACGGGAACCACCTGGTCGGGGTAGACCCCGCATTTGCTTTTCTTTGGATTCTTTGGGGTCTACCTTCCTCCGTGTATCTTGGGTTTACCTTGCAAGGATATAAATCGATCGATCGTCGGTCACTCGCCGTTATCTGAGTCGGCTTGACCACTGGCTACCCCATGTTTATTTATGGAACATTTCGGATTAATATTGTTGGATGATTAATCTTGTTTGTACAACCATGCTTGCTTAGCTAGGTGCTTACCTAGAATGGTTAACATACTAGAACTTGAGCTAAAATTTGAAAGTAAGGATCAACTCTTAGTTGCTTTTGGCAAAACAAACCCACCAGCCAAAAAGCCTTGCATGTCTAGCCGTGTCTTTTATTTTGACGGGTCAGTCTTGCTGAGTATTAGTATACTCAACCTTGCTTTTTTGTTGTTTT
Source organism: Cenchrus fungigraminus (assembly GCA_036936925.1). Lineage (NCBI taxonomy): Eukaryota > Viridiplantae > Streptophyta > Magnoliopsida > Poales > Poaceae > Cenchrus > Cenchrus fungigraminus. Next base: position 30,633,227 of record CM072778.1, on the reverse strand, counting down.
CAAGTAATCTTATCTGGCCTGGTGTAATTCCAGATGGATGGGAGATTGAATGGGAGAACGAGGTTGAGGAGTGATATGCATGGATGGCCTCCTGTGTGTATCATGCGTTTAGTTTAATTTCCGCTGTCTAAACTCTGAACCATGTTTACTTTTATGTACTCAAAACCTGGTTTGTAATTTTAAGTACTCGTGAATTTTTATGTAATGTAATGTTGTACTCTGGTCCCGCCTTCGTGTGGGCTTAGCGCATAATTCGATCATGTGTAAGTGATTTACCGGGCATGCCCCGGCAGAGGCGACAGAATAGTTCTTTATTATTGCTTAATGGCCACGTGGACAGGCTTAGGCGATAATACGGAATTATTTTGGGCGGTTCTGTCACACATTTCCATGGCACAAGGATCATCTTCACCGCGTCTCTTCAACAACTTCTCTGACAATGAGGATCACTCTCACTTTTGCCTCATGGCAAGGGGGAGCAAGGTACAAGAAACAACCACCTCATCCTCTCTCACCTCTTCTTCATCCACACCTAGTGACATAGATGATCTAGATAATGAAGAAGAAATTGAAGCCAACATGATAAAACAATTTAGTAAAAAGGGCTATAAGGAAATAAAAAGGCTTTTGGAGAAATTAGAGAAAAAGAAAGTGTCACTCCATGAGCAAGAAGACTTGCTTATCCTTGAGAAGGAAAGAAACCTTGCTCTAGAGAGACGCCTTGCCGAAGAAGCGGCTAAGGTGGAGAAGTTGACCACGGACTTATCTTTGGCCAATGACTCTAACAAGAGGATGTCAAAGGATTACACCTTGGCAAATGAATCTTTAGCTTCCCTAAAGGCCACTCATAGTGAGCTTCAAACAAGCTTCTCACGCTTGTTGGATAAACATAAAAATCTTAAAGCAAACTATACTACTCTTTGGGAAAGCTCCAAAGCCAACCCTAAGGCAACACTTGACTCTAGTGCCTCCACTAGCAAATGTTGTTCTATTTGCTCTAATGTTGATATAAATGCTCTCAAGACTAACCATGCAAGGCTTGAAGAGACAATCAAGAGCAAAGACAAAGAAATAGCCCGGTTGAACATGTTGATCAATCAAGGCAAGATCGGTGCCAAGTCCATCACCAAGGTAGTTGACAAGCAAGGACTTGGGCACTACAAAGACAACAAGGTCAACGGTAGGGTGGTGGTAAAAGGGCATGAGATCCCCTTGTGGAACAAGAGTGGCTACCTCAACATGATCATGGACATTACCCATGGTGTCACCACCTCTACCACAACAAAGGACAAGCCAAAGGTTGCGAACACCACAAAAGGAAATGGTGGGGTTAATTCCCCATCAAAGGCATCGAAGAATGTGGTGGAACACAAGCCCTCTCCCAACTACACTTGTGACTATGTTGTGACCTTGGACCACAATGGTAAAATGGTGGTCAAGTATGTTGGATCTTACACAAAGAAGGCTATGAGGAAGAGTGTGTGGGTTCCAAAAGTTTATGCTTCTAACCTCCATGGGCCCAAATCCTTTTGGGTACCTAAACCAAAAGCTTAAACTTGTTTTGCAGGCCTACTCCTCCGGTGGAAGCGCTTTGTTGATTGATAGTGGTGCCACTAATCATATGACCAGAGATGAAGGCTTATTTGCATCCCTTGATCATTATGACACCCCTACGGAAACTATCATCTATGGAGACAATGGTCAAGGAGATGTTGTTGGTCTAGGTAAAATTGCTATCTCAACAACCAATTCAATTGAAGATGTTTATCATGTTCAAGGGTTAGGATACAACTTGTTGTCGGTTTCACAACTTTGTGAGAAAGGCTACAATTGTCTCTTTACTCATGAGGGTGTGACCGTCTCTAGAAGGGAGGATTCCTCTATTGTCTTTGCGGGTCATCTACGGGGAAAGCTTTACTATGTGGATTTCACAAAAGTGAAGGTGGACCCTAAGGCTTGCTTAGTGGTAAAATCCGACTTGGGTTGGCTATGGCATCGCCGACTAGCCCATGTTGGCATGAGGAACTTGGCCAAACTTCAAAAGGACGAGCACATCCTAGGACTAACAAATGTTGTTTTTGAGAAAGATAGGTTGTGTAGTGCTTGTCAAGCCGGGAAGCAAGTTGGAGCACATCATCCCGCCAAGAACATCTTATCTTCATCAAGACCGTTGAAGCTACTACACATGGACTTGTTTGGACCACTTGCCTACATAAGCATTAGTCGTAACAAATATGGTCTAGTAATTGTTGATGACTTTTCCCGTTTCACTTGGGTATTCTTTTTGCAAGATAAAAGTGAAGCAAAGGGAGTGGTCAAGAAGTTCATTAGAAGAGTTCAAAATGAGTTCGAGCTCAAGGTCAAGAACATAAGAAGTGACAACGGGTCGGAGTTTAGGAACACTCAAGTTGAAGAGTTCCTCGATGAAGAAGGCATCAAGCATGAACTATCCACTCCATACACTCCTCAACAAAATGGCATTGTAGAGAGGAAGAACCGTACATTGATTGAAGCGGCAAGAACAATGCTTGATGAGTACAAGACTCCGGACTCATTTTGGGTAGAAGCCATCAACACCGCATGCCATGCCGCCAACTGCCTCTACCTCCACAAGTACTTGAACAAGACTCCATACGAGATCATCACCGGTAAGAAGCCTAGTGTGCGCTACTTTAGGGTCTTTGGGTGTAAGTGTTTCATACTTAACAAGAAACCCAAAGCCTCAAAATTTGCACCCAAGGTTGATGAAGGTTTTCTAATTGGTTATGGAACTAATGAACATGCCTATCGTGTTTTCAACAAAACCACCGGTTGTGTTGAGACCATGGTAGACGTGAAATTTGATGAATCCAACGGGTCTCAAAGAGAGCAAGTTAGTGAAAACCTTGTAGATGATGAAGAACCCCCAAGTGTATCAATCTTTAGAATGGGGACCGGTGAAGTGATGCCTCGTGAGGTTCAAGTTCAAGCTCCGGTTGACACAAGCAATCAAGATCTATCATCATCAACAAGAGTAGAACCACCAATTTCTCAAGTTCATCAAGAAGAAAGTCAAGTTCATGGTGACGATCATGGACGGGGCTTTGATCAAGGGGGAGAACAAGGTGGTGAAGCTCAAGAAGAAGCTCCACAAGTTGAAGATGATGATGATGGACCCATTCAACATCAATCTCAAGCACCACACCCAAGAGTACATCAAATGGTTCAACGGGATCATCCCGTCGACAACATACTTGGGAGTATCCAAAGAGGGGTAACAACTCGCTCAAAATTGTCAAATTTTTGTGCATTTTACTCGTTTGTTTCCTCTTTGGAACCTCTTAGTGTGGAACAAGCTCTTGAGGACCCGGATTGGATTATTGCCATGGAGGAAGAGTTGAACAACTTCAAGAGAAATGAAGTTTGGGAGTTGGTGCCAAGACCCAAGCAAAATGTGATTGGCACCAAATGGGTTTTTAGGAACAAGCAAGATGAATTTGGTGTCGTCACAAAGAACAAGGCAAGGCTCGTTGGCAAAGGCTACACTCAAGTTAAAGGCTTGGACTTTGGAGAGACTTATGCTCCGGTAGCAAGGCTTGAGTCAATTCGTATCCTTTTGGCCTATGCTACTCATCATGATTTCAAGCTTCATCAAATGGATGTGAAGAGTGCATTCTTGAATGGACCTCTCCAAGAAGAAGTTTATGTTGAGCAACCATCGGGTTTTGAATATCCAAAATTCCCCAACCACGTGTACAAGCTCCATAAGGCGCTCTACGGGCTTAAGCAAGCTCCTAGAGCATGGTATGAATGTCTTAAGGATTTTCTTCTCAAGAACGGTTTTGAGATAGGCAAAGCCGATTCTACCCTCTTCATTCAAAGAAATGGAAAAGATATCTTTATTTGTCAAATTTATGTTGATGATATCATCTTTGGGTCTACTAATGATAAATTTTGTGAAGAGTTTAGTAGGATCATGACCAAGAGGTTCGAGATGTCTATGATGGGTGAATTGAAGTTCTTCCTTGGTTTTCAAATCAAGCAATTGAAGGAAGGGACTTTCTTGTGTCAAACCAAGTATGTGAAGGATATGCTCAAGAGGTTTGACATGGCTGATTCCAAGCCCATCAAGACTCCTATAGCACTAAATGGACATCTTGATCTCAATGAAGAAGGGAAGTCGGTCGACCAAAAGGTATTTCGCTCCATGATTGGCTCCCTCCTTTATCTTTGTGCATCTAGGCCCGATACAATGCTTAGTGTGTGCATGTGTGCAAGATTTCAAGCCAATCCTAAGGAGTGTCATCTAATGGCTGTTAAGAGAATCTTTAGATATTTGGTACACACTCCTAACCTAGGCTTATGGTATCCCAAGGGCTCCACTTTTGATTTACTTGGCTACTCCGATTCGGACTATGCCGGTTGCAAAGTAGATCGAAAGAGCACTACCGGGACTTGCCAATTTCTTGGTAGGTCTTTGGTGTCGTGGAGCTCAAAGAAGCAAAATTCGGTTGCTCTATCCACGACCGAAGCTGAGTATGTGGCAGCCGGTGCCTGTTGTGCACAACTTTTGTGGATGAAGCAAACGTTGAGTGATTACGGTTGTGAGTTTAGTAAGATTCCACTCTTGTGTGACAATGAGAGTGCCATCAAGCTAGCAAACAATCCGGTCCAACACTCTAGAACAAAGCACATAGATATTCGACATCATTTCTTAAGGGATCATGAGGCTAAGGGAGATATTGCTCTACGTCATGTGAGCACCGAGAGGCAACTTGCCGATATCTTCACTAAGCCTCTAGATGAGCAAAGGTTTTGTGCTTTGAGAAGTGAGCTAAATATCTTAGATTCTCGTAACTTGGCTTGACTCATTGCACATCCTTGATTGTTGCCTAGATAGGTTGAAAACGTTTTATTTTTTATTTTTTTGTGTGAGTTTTTCAAAAATTTGGATTTTGAGATCTTATAGATCAAATCTTAATTCAAGTGGCTATGGTTTTGTATGATTGTTTGTTGCTAGCCACTTGTCGTCAAGAGTTTATTATTTGTCCATAGGCATCTCCATCAAAATCTCTATCAAAATCTCAAATCTCAATCTCAAATTGTGAAGGAGAAATTTTCTGGGCAACCCCGGGTCACCCACACCTAAAGGAAGGGTCACCCGGTTCGGCTCTGGTAATCCGCGGGGTCACCCGCCTCCTCTTCGTGAGGTCACCCGTTTTGGCACTGCAAGCCGGCGGGTCACCTCGTGTCCCAAGCCGGGTCACCCACGGTCCCTAGTTGCTTTTTTTTCTTTCACGCGCTGATCCCCCCTTTCTTTTGTTCTCACGCGATGCCGAAACAAAAGAAAAAAAAAGGAAATTGCCGGCCTCCCTATCCTGCATTGCACGCACAGGAGTCCGGCTCGCCTCGTGACTCGTGAGTCGCGTTCCCCTCCGCACGCGCCCCCTCGCCCCTCGCCCTTCTCTCTTGCGCCGCGGGAACCAGCCTGGTCACCTCGCGGATCCTCGGGTCGCGCGCCTCCAGGAGCACCGCGAGCCAGCCCTGGGCCAGCGTCACCGCAGCTCCTCTGGGGCACCGTAAGATCCTGCATGGACAGCGCCGCCGCCCCCTATTCCGGCGCATGCTAGTGGGGCTTGCACAATTCTCTTTGATTCATCCGGATCTCCTTCCCTCAGAACTTTCGGAAAATCTTTGCACGGGAAAATTGAAGGTATTTCAATTTCAAATCCTTTTTCCTGATCTCTCAATGCAGTTCGTTCTAGGAGATTTCCCTTGGTCAAAAGCTTCATCTAGTATCCTAGAACTCATACCTATAATCCTGTTTCGATTCATGAACTCAATCTCTCGGTATGCTCGATTAGGGTTCATCCCGCCTCCGCCGGGTGACCCGCCCTCTCTGGCAGGGAGCCCCGCCCTCTCTGGCAGGGAGCCCCGCCTGGGGTCTGGATGCTCCTTTTTCGTTTGATTCGAGCACTCCATCTAAAGTTATTCTTGTACATCTTGCTCAGATGGGTAGAAAAAAAGCTGAAGGCAAGGGAAAGGCAGTTCGGGACAACCAATCCTCCTCAAGTGAAGAACAAGATCGTGCCTCCGATGATGACTATCGTATTAATGTTCACTCCAAGAGGACCAGGCCTCAAGATCCCCCTGCTCGTGCTCAAAGTTGTGGTCGAGGTGAAAGTGGCAACCCAATGCTAAAGAAAAGAACCACTAGTGGCCCTAAAATTGGTGCAAGAACAAAGAAAGCAAGCACCGGGGATGAAGGAGACCGCTATGATGATGATATTGACCTCTCTATCTATGAGAAGACGTTGGTTCCCGTTCATCCTCTGGCACGCACTAGAAAAGATCCCAAGTTGGTTGACTACTCGAAGCACGCAAATGACATCAAGCCCTTCCGATTCCGAGATCCGTGGGCACTTCCAAGAAATTTCTTTTGTGATGATCGTTTTTGGCGTGCTCACCAAGCTGATTGGTATGAATCCGTGATCCTCCCTAAGAAATGCATTACCACAGAAATGAGGTGGATAGATTGGCAACACTTGCATGATTTGACACTTCCTCTTGGAAATATCGCTCAAGCTGTTTACACTCGTTGCCGTGAGTTTGGCTTATCCTATCTTATGCGGTTATCATGTGATTGGAATGAAGAGGTTGTTGCTCAATTCTATGCCACCCTATATGTTGATGACAATGCAAGCACCATGCACTTTTCTCTCGGGGGCAAGAAATTCTCTATCACCTTGAGTGAGTTTGCTATGCTATTCCGTCTTCGTGGTGCTAAGGATAACAACATGTTCAGCAATCTTGTTTGCCTACATAATGATGGTGAACTAGCTGTTAGCAAGATGAGGTTCATGCATGACCGGGCTTATGGAGCTATCATTTATGGACATCCTAGTGGACTCACGCCATACTATAAGTTGTTCTATCTTCTCTTTCGGAACACTCTTTGTCCTAGGGGTGGGAACTCGGATAAAATCTCCAAGTATGCAAGGAATTTGTTGTTTCAAATGGCACCATCTCAACCGCAATTCAATGCATGTCACTTTCTATGGAGTGAAATTATTGAGTGTTCTCACAAGGGCTCCACATGTCACTATGCTCCTTATATCTTCCATCTTGTCAAGCATGTGACAAAACTCAACCTCCAGGCTAACATTGAGCATAAACCGTACAATACTCCAAAAGGGAAGCTCAATGAGTCTTTTCACCTTGGTAAGCATCGCACAGGTCTTGAACCCAGAGGAAACCTTCTGGGTGACTATCCCGTGGAAGGACTAAGTGCTGCTGGTCTCTCTTCTTCACAAGCTCACTCTCAAGCTTCATCTCAGAGTTACTCTTATGGACCTTTACCGGTTGAAGGCCCCTCTCACTCACATGGCATTCCAAAGGATAAGAAAGGCAAATTGGACTATCTTGCTAGAGGCATGTTTGCTTGTTTTAACATGGGAAGGCAAAATGCTAGGGAGCGAGAAAGGGATAGCAAATGGCATGCTGAGCAGTACCATAGGATTGAGAAGCGCCAGAAAGAGCTTTGTGCCAACGCAAACATTCCTTACTCTCCTCTTCGTGAGCCTATGGTCTTTGACCCTCCTCCAATTGCTAATCCATGGGAAGATTTTGGCTCTTTGGTTCCGGTGCATGAGGATGAAGGAGAAGAAGACGACTATGGTGGTAGTGAGCACGATGGTGATGAGGAGGAGGACGACGACAACACCGAGTAGCTCCTTTTTTGGTGCTTGTTGCCAAAGGGGGAGTGAATTTGAAGGATGGAAGCCCCTCACTATGAATTTGAAGGATGGAAGCCCCTCACTATCTATCTATTCTTGTATTAGCTTATGGACATGTAATGAACTATGTTTGGTGTGATGCATGATGTGTGCCATGTGAGACCTTTCAATTTGTAAGACCTATTTGTGGTACTCCATTATGTTAGTGTGATGTACGAACCTTAATTATTATGTGTGATGCATGTGTTGGTTGATGACTTGTTATTTCTCACTTTATTGTTGTGATATATCTTGTCATATGCATCACGGTATATTGCTTATCACACTTATGCACCATGTGTTGTGTGCAATATTTTAGGGGGAGCTTATTCTAAATATGTGCAATTGGCATTTGAGGCCATTCAAGTTGAAAAAGCACATATTTAGGGGGAGCTCCTATCTAAATAATTGGACACAATTCTTGTATTTTATTTCTCTCTTGTGAGCTCAAATTATGGTTGTCATCAATCACCAAAAAGGGGGAGATAGAAAGTGCATCTAGGCCCCTAATTATTTTGGTGATAATGACAATCACAATTTGGGTATTTGATGTTTTCAATGAGATGTGTGCAGGGATAAAAGAAAAGAAATGTGAACAACAATGGATTACCCCTCACTTTTCTATTTTTCGTGTTGGAGCTCAAATGGTGGTTTAATTTAATTTTTGGTTCGAATTTGAGTTTAGGAAACACCGTACTATAAAGAGGGACGTGGTTGATTGATCTAGGTTTGTCATAAGTGCTTTTGAGGAGATCTAACAACCTATGAGAGACACATCGCACTCACGAACACATTTTCTTAGCTGTCCTGTGTGGGGCGGGTGACCGTACCCTGACCCTGTGTTAGGGTGACCCGCCCTCTGGAGTCAGGGTGACCCGTTTTGCTACTAAGTAGGGGCGGGTGACCCACCCCCCTATGGGCGGGTGACCCTAACAGGTCGCAGCAAGCCCATAACGGCTAGTTTGGGGCAAGTGGTATTTATACCCCTTCTCCCTCCTTTCTAGGGTTCCTCCTTCTCCTCCATTGAAACACCTCCCAAGCTTGCTTCCCTCTCTCCCAACTCCCTTCCAAGCACTCCTAGCAAAGATTACTCCTAGGGTTTGGGTGTGAGAGACCTTTGAGGTGTGAGATTAAGCCCCTTTGTGAGAGCTCTTCACTCGTTCATCTCAAGAAGCAGTTGTGGCGGCTTTGGTTCATCGATCCGTGTTTGTTACTCTTCAAGCTTGCTTCTAGACGGTTAGGCGTCGCCCGTTGAGTGCCCTCTCCATGTGGAGCACCCGGAAACGTTTGTATTACCCCTCCTTTGTGGAGTTCTCTTAGTGAGCACCAATCTTCCTTTGTGGGGATTGGGTGAGGCAAGTGGCTCTTCATGATAGCCCACCCTTAGTGGGTACCTCAACGGAGACGTAGCTTCCTTTGTGGGAGTGAACTTCGGATTAAATCACTTGTCTCTCGCTTTGTTTGAGTTCATCCCTCTCTCTAACCCTAGAAGCTTGTTTTGGATCGATCTCTATATTTGTGTTGTTGCTTGGTATATCATCTTGTGCAGGTTGTTCCTATCCTCCATAGTGAACTTTTGATTCAAAGGATTTCGGTAAATTCGCTTAACTTTTAAGCAAATCATTTTCGTTTTCCTACCTCAGGGTGACCCGCCCCGCGGGTGACCCGAACATAGAGTTAGGGTGACCCGACATTTGATCCGCTGCTAAGTTTGTGCAGGAATTATTAAAAGTGATCCTATTTACCCCCCCTCTAGGCATCACAAGATCCTTTCAGTGCCGCAGGCCTGCACCTTAGTCTCGTCTGAGGACCAGAAGTGCCTGCAGAAGTCAGCTGCAACTTTCATTGTCGCTTCGCAGGAGGAGGATCAAGCGCCTTTCCATCTCTCTTGCCACCATCTCGGCCCATCTGCAATGAATTTCTCGAATTAGTGCCATTCCAAGAATTCGGCGGTGGATTGCGGTATCTGCTGGAGCCCGGAGGCGGATGCATACCTCTGATTTCGGCGACAGATTGAGGTATCCGCTGGAGGCTGCTGCAGGCGGCGACGGTGGCGGAACCCTACCAAGGGGTTGCACCGCAAGTGAGAAGGCAGTAAATGGGGGGATGGCGGGTCAGCATGAATGACACGCTGTTGGATAAAGCCATAAAGGTGTCTGTAGTGCGCTGTTGGCACCCTGTGACCAGGAAATGGGAAGCGCCTTTCGTACCTGTAGTTTACAAGGAAGTTCCTCTGTTCCGATGTATACCAGACCGGACCATCCTCCGGACGTATGTCGATGAGTATGAAAGTCATAACAGATGGTCATGTCGTACATAATACAAAGAACCGAACAATCCATTCGCATACTTAGTCGATCATGCCCACATTGGAGATCAACACATCTCTTCCTTCGTCGATTCGATTCGCCTAGTACTACATGATCATGAGCACGTCACGTTGCATACTACTCAATCATGCCCACATTGGAGATCAACACATCCCTTCCTGATTCGTTCGCCTAGTACTACATGATCATGAGTACGTCACGTTGCATACTACTCGATCATGGCCACATTAGGGATCAACACATCCCTTCCTTCGTCGATTCGTTCGCCTAGTACTACATGATCATGAGCACGTCACGTTGCATACTCCTCGATCATGCCCACATTGGAGATCAACACATCCCTTCCTTTGTCGATTCGTTCGCCTAGTACTACATGATCATGAGCACATCACGTTGCATAATACTCGATCATGGCCACATTGGAGATCAACACATCCCTTCCTTCGTCGATTCGTTCGCCTAGTACTACATGATCATGAGCACGTCACGTTGCATACTACTCGATCATGGCCACACTGGAGATCAATACATCCCTTCCTTTGTCGATTCGATTCGCCTAGTACTACATGATCATGAGCACGTCACGTTGCATACTACTCGATCATGCCCACATTGGAGATCAACACATCCCTTCCTTCGTCGATTCGTTCGCCTAGTACTACATGATCATGAGCACGTCACATTGCATACTACTCGATCATGGCCACATTGGAGATCAACACAGCCCTTTCTTTGTCGATTCGTTCACCTAGTACTACATGATCATGAGCACGTCACGTTGCATACTCCTCGATCATGCCCACATTGGAGATCAACACATCCCTTCCTTCGTCGATTCGATTCGCCTAGTACTACATGATCATGAGCACGTCATGTTGCATACTACTCGATCATGCCCACATTGGAGATCAATACATCACTTCCTTCGTCGATTCGTTCGCCTAGTACTACATGATCATGAGCACGTCACGTTGCATACTCCTCGATCATGCCCACATTGGAGATCAACACATCCCTTCCTTCGTCGATTCGATTCTCCTAGTACTACATGATCATGAGCACGTCACGTTGCATACTACTCGATCATGCCCACATTAGAGAGCATAAGAAATGGATATTTTCTAACCTACCATTCACGTTGCCCAACAGGACGTTCCGTTGTTTTATAATACAACGTACCGGATAATCGGCACCCCCATGCGCGATCGTATATTTTGTAAAGTCGCAACAGGAAGTTCTGATGCTAAATAATACAGTGAACCAAATAGTAGGCATCTACGGCAGGTTTAATATTCAGGAAAGTGCACTTCAACTACATATAAATCATAAGGTCCACATGATTTCAATTCGGATTGACTTAAACATTTACTGATTTGATATCCTAGTCGTCGTCACTTTCATCGGCAGCATTTTCATCTTCATCGACGTATTGCCATAGAGTGTCATCGTCCTCATCTTCAGAATTGAATCCATCCACATCAGACAGCTCCTGCTGGCGAATTGCGTCAACTTCAGCGGCTGCAACCACAGTCTCCTTGCCAGTAATAGGCACCGGAACCTCCGAACCATCACCGAGACCATCATCAAGTATAACATCATGCAAGGTTTGGTCAATTTCATCATCTTGATATGCAAGTACCATGCCAGTGGGAGCTATGTCCTCCTCATTTTCATTATAGCTCCACAAATGCCTGTGCTCAAATTTTTGCACCACTCTCCATGGGTGTTGTAGTAGGGTCTCTGGCAAGTAAAAGACCTTCGTTGCTTGTTCAGCAAGAATGTAGGGATCATCTTGGTACTAGTAATCTCCAGTATTGATGCTTGTGAAGTAACTATCATTTCTAATCTTCGGTTCCTTCTTGGTCCCTTCCAGATCATACCAGTCAACCTAGAATAAAACAACAGTTCGATCTCTGTCAAGCCCCGAGTTGTACCGCAACTCAATAATGTCTCTTAGTGAACCATAAAACTCAATTTCTGCAATGTCTTTATGTGATCCTGTAGTCATGATTCCACTGTTCTGTGTCTTCCTATTTGCCTCTCGGGCCTTGGTGTGGTACCAGACATCGCCTACAATACATGCTGTATAAGTTTTTGCTCGCCAGTCTGGTTCAGCTGATAATGCATATAGGTTGTCGTCGCTCACTGGATTGTTTGTAATCTGTACAGAAGAGCCATAGTTTTTTTTAATATAGTCTTATGTAAGGTCCTCACAAGGTAATATAAGCTAGCTACCAAACAAAAAAAAAGAATACTAACATGCGATCTAAACCAATGCCGAAATTCTGTAGCAATTCGACGATCAATATCCTCGTCCGACACACCTTTCGCTTTTAAATCATTCTTGAACACTCTGCAAAGCAGTACCATCTCAAAGTTAGAACGAAATAATTGTAGTTCTATCATTGCAATGGTGATTTACTTACTCGATATATGGCTTCACCTCTTCGCAATTGTTTAGCACATACCAAACCACCTTGTCGTACTTTGACCCAAGCCAACAAGTGGTCCCTGCTCCAAGTACTTGAACATTGTGATCGAAACAGGATGTTCCATCTACAGACAAATCAGCATTCTCTCTGTTCCTTCCAACCTAATTGAATCGTGTGGCCACATCATCAGCCGCGAAGTACCTAGAGCAAAATGTCAAGGCCTCATTAGCAACATATGCTTCTGCAATGGATCCTTCAAGCCTAGCTTGGTTTCTTACTGAACGCTTCAATGTGCATAGCCTTCTTTCGACGGGATACATCCATCCATATTGTACTGGACCTCTCAGGATTGCTTCCTCAGGCAAATGGACAGCCAAGTAGACCATAACATCAAAGAAGGCAGGAGGGAAAATTTTCTCAAGCTTGCACAGAATTATTGGGATATCTGTTTTCAGTTTTTGCAAGACATCCAACTTCAGAGTTTAGCAACATAGTTGCCGAAAGAAGTTTCCTAATTCTGCAATAGCTGTGTATATCTCTTTGTCCACTAAACCGCGAAGACAAGCCGGCAAAACCCTTTGGAGTAGGATATGACAATCATGAGTTTTCAGTCTTTGTAGTTTGCATCCATCTGCAGCAATACACCAAGCTAAGTTTGAAGCATATCCATCTGGGAACTTCACCGAACTTACAAAATCACAAAACAGCTTTTGTTTCATTTTTGAAAGTACATACGGAGCTTCTGGCATTTTGCATGACTCACCATCCTCAGTTGCCTCCATGTGTAGATTTGATCTTACGCCCATCTCTTCCAAATCAACCCTAGCATTGATGGTGTCCTTTGTCTTCCCAGCAATTTTAAGCAACGTTCCAATAAGGTTTCCGCATATGTTTTTCTCAATGTGCATCACATCAAGGTTATGTGCCAACTTCAGAGATGACCAGTACGGCAAGTCCCACAAACAAACCCTTCGGCTCCAGCACTGTCCGGATTCCCGCTTCCTTTTCTTTCCTTGAGGTAGAGGATGCTTTCCTGGTCAAACGTCTTTAACCTTCTCCAGTTGCTGCTTCAGCTCCTCATGGGTAAACTGCTCTGGTTTTCTCAGTTTTCAACAGTACCATCAAAATCTGCTCTCTTTCTTCTCCATGGATGGTCAGTTGGAAGTAAAAGACGACACCCAATGTAACATATCTTGTTCTTCAATCTCCTTGAGCAAGGATCCTTGTCGCAACGCACACAGGCAAAATAGCCTTTCGTGACTCGCCCAGACAACGTGCTCAATGTTGGATAATCATGTATGCACCAAAGAACCGCAGCACGCAGTTTAAATCCTTTACCCTCAACAACATCGATTGCCCAGACACCCTTCCAAAGTTGCTGCAGCTCTTCGACGAGAGGTTCCATGAAGATATCAAAATCCTTTGATGGAGAACTCGGCCCAGGGATCAATAAGGTCATCATGAAGTTTGATTCTTCCATGCATACCCATGGTGGCATGTTATACGGCACAACAAATACTGGCCACATACTATATGAGTTGTTCATGTTGCCAAATGGATTGAAACCATCGGTTGCAAGACCAAGTCTAAGGTTCCTAGCATCTTTTGCAAATTTTTCCATCTTTTATTGAATTCTTTCCATGCCTCACTATCAGCTAGATGGCTAAGCGCATTGTTCACCGGTTTTCGCTTCGACTCGTGCCATCGTGCATCCTTTGCTGTTTTTGATGAAACAAACATCCTCTTCAGCCTGGAAATCAGCGAAAAATGCCTCAATACATTTTGAGGAACGCGCTTGTTGGTGTCTGCATCCTTCCATCTTGAATCTGCTTCACAACATACTGGGCACACATCAAGTTTGACATACTTCTCCTTGCGAAACAATATACAATTATTTTTGCAAACAAGGATTTTTTCATAGCCGAGTCCCATGGAACGTATGTACTTCATTGCCGCATCGAAAGAGTCTGGAAGACACGCTTCTGGGAATCCTTTTTGTAACAAATTCATCGTTGCATTGAATGCGACGTTGCTCATCCGACCGAAAGACTTTATATGAAGTAACTTCACAACAAATGTAAATTGTGCATATGAAGATGTCGGTGACACCTTACGGTTTAGATGTTCCTTTACAAATTCATACATTTTCTCACTGAGCACCTGACCCTTGCCCAAGTCAGCAATCAATTCAGACATCCCATCGTCTCCAGGGCCTTCATCCTCCTCCATACCCGATATGTATTGGTTTTCCTGGACCGTTTCCTGATCACCACCATCCCGTGGAGCTGCATTATCCACATCCCCCTCTGCATCCGGTAGAATTGCGTTATCCTGTACATTTGCATCATCGTCAACCATATCCTCCAAAGCTTCTCCATGATGGATCCACCTAGTGTAAGTGGTTGCCATCCCACTCACAAGTAAGTGAACTCCAATTCGCTCTATAGTCCCTGTAGAGTTATTAAGGCATCGACGACACGGGCATAGTATTTCTTCGTCCTCAGCGTATCTTGTCCGAAGAAATGACAAGAAATCCTGGACCCCTTTCTCATGATCGGTGGTAAAACCAGTACAACCGGTTATCCAGCGTCTATCCATCTGGAAAGTTTTTGGCGAATCCAACTCAAAATTACTGACCACAGAACGAATCGAAAAGGAGAACATTCTGTGAAATGAAATTTTCTGGATTGAACACAAAATTACTTACCAGATTGACACGCCGTTGCAGCAAGTATCACCCAGGTTGCGCCCGTAGGAGTGAGCAGCCGTTGGAAGTCACAAATCACCGCCGGAATGATCCGTTTTGGTAGCCTACTCACCTCTCTGTTATTCGTTTTCCCGTTTCGGGACAGCAGGCTGCGGGAAAACTATTTTTTGCTACAGCGCGGGCTTTTCTCCTGCCAACTTATCAGAACAACCGCTCCGTGCTGTGGTTGGGGTGGAAAGTGTTTCTCATTAAATTGACACAACCAAGAGGTGGTGCAGTGGTAGATAGTGTTGTCTCGTTCCTATAGGTCTCTAGTTCGAACCCTTGCTATGGCAAATTGTTTTTGCAACATTTCGTGACCGACAGTAGGAAACAAGCAGTTTCTCGATCGTTACTCAGGAAGGTCCTTCCAGCAAAACATCAACAGAACGGACCAGCAAAACATCAGCAAAATTAATTCAGAATGGTGAGTATGCTAGACTCAATTTGAAATAGATTAAACCAAATCGGCATAATAAGATGGAATCTCATAGCACTCATCACCACAAAGTTCACACCACCAAGTAGAAAACATCATAAGATGATGAGGTAGAAACATGTTTTTTAAGATTGCTGGAACTTCTCCAGCTCATTTCTGGCCTCCTGCAGCTTCACACTTCATGTTACATTTTTTCAACTGGGATATCTTCTCCCGGTTCTCTTGGTTAGCCTCTTCCATCAATTTGCAAGCCACTTTCAACACGTCAGTATGTTCGTTCTGTAACTCATTAAATTTTTTCAGCGCAGCATTCTCCTGTTGTAACAATAGCAGAGCCACGTCATCCAGCTGCTGTAAGAATTGCTTATATAGGTCCTTGTATAGTGCAGCCTCTTGCTCTTGGTCTTGCAGGTCTCTCTTCACTTTCTAGAGCTCAGCGACAGTGGCTTGAAGCTCCTGCAGAAGCTAGTAGAATACAAGAACCTATAAATCCATCAAACGATGCAAATTGGAAACTAACTGAATCTAACACCTATGAGTTGTGCAAAGGATAAGAACCATGACAGAATCCAGATGCCCCTTCACAGTCTATAACTTAGAGATAGTCTCTTCAATCTATCAATCTATAAAACGATGCAAATTGAAAATATAAGGATCTATCAATCCTATCAATTGTGCACCTTCAGAAAAATCTATAAAACGAGTGGCATGAAGAACATCCGGAAGCTACTAAAATACAAGAACCTATCGTAAGATGATGTAAATTGAAAACTAACTGAATCTAACACCTATGAATTGTCTATAGCCTATCAGCTTCTAACACCAATCGAAGTGCAAATCTAAGAGTGCGATGAAATCTGAATCTAACATATATGATCATCAATCCTCCAGATCCCTAAATCTCGATATCCCCAAACCAAGGAAGATAGCGGAACATATAGCGGCTCAAACCAGAGGAGAGGACTGACCTCGTCGTGCTGTTTCATCCTCTCGTTGCTTGGATATGGCGGCGCAACCATCTTCTCGTCGCCGCTAGGATCCGCCATTCCTGCCAAAAGTCTCACCTTGGAATTGCTAATCTGCGTAGCAAAAGTCGAGAGTCTTTGCAAATGCAGTGAAGCGTTTCGCCTTCGAATTACTGATTTATATTAAAGACTCACATGAAATTTACAGGTGGGACCTGGTCAATGTAAAAAATTTCCCTTCGAGTGGGACCCTGGAACCATTTATGATGACTTGGAACACTCTATTTTCGAAAAAAATGCTTACATGTGGGACCAAAGTTGGTTTATGACGCTGCTGACATGGCGAAAATGCTTACATGTGGGACCCTGGAAAATTTTATGACGACTTGGAACACTCTACTTTCGAAAAAATGCTTACATGTGGGACCCAATTAAATTTTATGACGACTTGGAACGCTCTATTTTTAAAATAATGCTTACATGTGGGACCAAAGTTGGTTTATGACGCTATTGCGGAGCTTATGGCGTCACAAAACAAGCATGGAACAGTGAACGCTCGGCTACAGTAGCAACCGTTATGACGAAAATTTTTTTGTCACTAAATTTGCTCGGAAGTGAAATATTATGACGAGATCAGCCAGGAACGTCATAAATCAATGACGCTAAAATGTGGTTGCGTCACTAGTCAAAGATTTTCTTGTAGTGCAACAAGCTTTCGATCTATTGAAGATTAAAGTTTAGTTAATCTACATCAACACCTCTACAGATGGCATCCACATACTCTGATTAGTCTACTATTAAGTTTCCATATAAAATAAAAAATTTAACTTTGCTACATTTCTCATTTGAGAAGCCTTGCACACACACATGCACTTGAACACAAAATTTTGGAAAATAGTGCTATTATTAGGTTCACTGCTATGCTGACTTGATTCATTTTATCTAAAAGTCTCAGTCCCACTAGTACCTGACTACTTTGCAGAAGTTCTACATGATTGTATCTGAGTATGGTACACCATGCAAACAATGATATTAGGTTAGGAGGCGGTCGATCGATTGTAGAATACCGTGCAAACAATGATCTTAATTTAGAGGGTAGGGTAGCTTTCAAAATATCAATCATATTTCCATTGCCATTCTACACCTACTGTAAGCTTTCAATCATCAAGAAAAGCATTTGATACATGACCTGAATTCTTCACAACAAGCTAATTGAATCAGTGTTATCTGAAATCTGAGTCCCTGATCATATTAGTTCAGTGTTATATGAATTATGAGCCTTTGATCATATTAGTTCTTGACATCTGGTATCAGTATTACCCCTTCAATTCTTCCTGTTATGTTGTATATTCAACACAATGGACTAGATAATATTCAATAACTTCAGTTGAACTTTAACTTTTATGCATTTTCAAGTTTCAGTAATATTGTTTTCAAAGTAACCATTAAATACCTAATATAGGGGATTTGTTGGAAATGCTCTAAGTTGAAGAGATTAGACGAAGTAGCTTTTACAATTACAGAGCCAACTGAAGCAAGTAGTAGCTATCAAAATCTTGATGCATTCCTCACATTTTGCTTTACTCATAGTGTTTCATTCAACTAAGCAACATGCTGATGGCGCTCTGATTTCAGGAACAATGTCATACCTATAGGAGAATTATCACTTGCAGCCCTTAGTGCATTTGGTTGTCTTATTGATTCTAGTATACCACTTTTTATAGTGAAAACATGACATGTTTATGATAATCATTGTGAATTTGTTAGTCCTTGTCGTGTTTTAGGTTGTCTATATACTCCCTTCTCTTCTTTTGCACCCCTATTATTACCTTATGTAGTAGTACAACTAGTGACGGACCCAGAAATTTTGTAGAGTCTGGGCGAACTTCTTTACTGATAACAAGCTCAAACAAACAAACCAACCATCAATATAAGTAATACTAACAGCTATATTTTCTTACTTATGAAGTGACGAGTTTTGCATAAATGAGTAAAAAAATCAAGAGCAAAATCAAAATTTCAAGCCTGCTACATGCTATACCACCTGCAAATCTATCACATATGCAATATCTACCGAAAGTTGTGCTAGAACATGGATTCAACAATGTGCAAAGATACGATCTTGTGCTTGCCAACTGCCTCCCTGTTGTGTGCCTTGTGCTCCAAATACTCTTGACACACACCCCAGTTAATTTCCCTTGGCCTTACGCTTGTAGAGCCCGGGCAAGTGCTCAGGCTTGCCGGGCCTTGGGTCCGCCAGTGAGTACAACAAAGAGTGCAGAAGCCACATACACTTTACATGATTAGTTTGACTTGTTTGCAAGTGTAATGGGTTTATTTGGTTAGCTGTTGTTTTCTATTTCTCAACTTTATGGAGAGGATGGACCGATCATTAGGAAAGACTGCAGTGGTTGTAGTCAACGCATTTGGATTTGTTTCCATGGGACATACAGGTCAAGGTGGTAGTGGCAGGATACATGTGAATTAGGATAATTAATACACCTTTCACATTATGTGTTATGTTGCATTTCAACGATGATGTGATATTATAGTTTTCAATATTTATCTAAAAATGTAGAATTTCAATAAAAGTCTCATTATTTGACTTTGAACTAATGAAAGTATGATTGTAGGCATGCCTTGGTGTGATGTTAGTATGTCTAGGCACATATATTAGTGCAATCATAGTTTCAGTTTATGAAACAATGAAGAGAGAATCCAGTGCGGTCAAGATTTTCTCAATTGTTGTTTTCATCGTGCATATATCTCCCAGAGCATACCAATGATCTTCCCTTCTCAGAATGAACAAAGATTTGAGCACATTAACACCAAAAAATCGACTGTGTATTCAAGAGTGGGTAGCTTTGGACACTTCTGGTTTTGGAATTCTTATTGTAGTATGACAAAAGTGGGTAGCTTTGGACTTTGTTTTAGGTTTCTTACTGCCGTATCAACCTATGAGCATGATTTCTTTCAAGTAAAGTAAAAAATTATCATGTGTATGATTGTTTTATCCTTTCCAACCAATTCTAATTTCTCTGCAACTTAAGTTGAGACCTAGTGTTGGATCTTGGTAAGTGTTTTTTTTTGCTTAACCACTTAATCTAGATCTGAGACTCACTAAACATGCTCTTTGTTATATATGCATTTCCTTGAGATTCTTTTTTTGGACTTTATGCAAATCTAGTTGTATGTTATATTACAATTAGATAACAATTTTTTTGTTACACAGACTTATGTCCAACTTGGACAATGTCACTAGACAACATAAAATTGCTATTATTTTGAGATTATTGGTTACACTTTGTTAGTTCAATGTTGATAAATCAAGAGTTGGGTGATGCCATTGTACACACAACAACATCTTTGATCTCTCTTAGGTTTACGAATGACTTAATATGTGGAATTCACACTTCAGTAGCAATGTATTATAGACCGTTTTGTTACCATTAACTATTATATATTGTAAAATTTTATAAATATATTAGTTAACTATGATATTTATACATGCTCTGTGATTTCAATATCATCATTTTGCTACCCAATTATGATAATTTGGAGCGTGAGAGGTGTTGTATAAGATATTGTTGACTATTACACCAAATGTGATTCGACAAGCGCACACACACAATTGAGTGGTGCTTACATAGCTGGTGCTTTCACATGTCCTAGTGGCATTTCTCATCCAAACCCATACAGATACAAAGATTCTTGTAAAAAGCGAAAGTAAAAATTTTCATACTCAATCAACTAATAAATTTTGTGTAACTATGCTGCAGGCAACACCGGAACATAAAATCTTATCAATATAATCTCTGGCATCACCATAACACTAACACCACTGCCACCAACACCATCAAAAGATAAAACTAACTTAGAATGAGATTAATAATAACAGTGGTGGACACGAGATTTTACAATTATATGTATGTAGTATTCGTATTTTGTTTGTATGTGTATACTATTCCTAACCAAACTAATAAGTTATAAAATGAAATTGAGTTTTAGGAATTATTGGTGAAGAAACTAACAATTCTAAATATACAGTAGAAATATGTGGTCATCATAATCTTTGCAATGCAAGTAGACGGTTCTAACCTAACATGTGGCGCAACACATCTCAACAATCTAATGGCCTCTCTTAGACTCTAGCTAGTGAAAAAGAAATTCGTTTCTTAGTATCTTTTGTAGACATTTACTAGTACACTCATATAAAATGTTTAAAATATATACACTATTATTTTTATGTACTAATAAGAATATCTTTTATATATAAAATCTATATCTAGAAGCCTCTTAAAATAATAACTTAACATGATTTTTATATTATCTTGTAAGAATTATATATTTATATTTTACTCAAATAACATTCTATAATTTTTTATATTTAATGGATTCAATAATTCCAATTGATTCATAATGAATTTTGATATGAGGCCGGTGTCGTTAGAAAGTGTGTCTATGCAAATAGCACACATAACACAAGGGATTTATATTGGTTTGAGCCTCCAGAGAGTAAATCTCTACGTCCAGTTCTTGGTGGTTTGTATTGCTTGGTGAAAAGATGAAAGTCGTGGGAAGCGTGGTCCTCGGGGAATTTTCTCATTTCAGAATGGATCGGAAGGAGTAAAAGTAGGCTCAAAGCAGACGGTCCACTACATGCCATATCAGTTATTGCATATTATTACAGCGAAATTGAAGGCCTCACACCCATGTAATGAACAGCGAAAACGTACGAGCTACCGCAGACAAACACACGTACTACAGCATACAAGCGCGCGAGCCAATGGCCCCCCGCTCACGCGCCGGAGCCGCCGGTGCCCGTGGCCCCGGCGTCGGCGTCGGCGTTGCGGGCCTCGTCCTTCTTGGCGCCGAAGGTGCCGTGGTCCACCCCACGCCCCGCGGCGTCGTCGACCTTGTCCTGCACCTTCTCAATCTGGATGGCGCCCTGGTCCTCCCGCGACCGCAGGTCCGTGCGCGTCCGGTTCTCCCCGCCGCCCACCGACTCGTACGTCGTCGGCGTCGTCCGGCCGACCGGGTGCGCGCCCTGCGCTCCTGACATCCTGATCCTCCTACACCTGTGGGTGTTGCTCTAGCTAGCGTGTGCTTGCTAAGCTCACTCGCGCCTGCCCGGCTCGACTTCGGCTTCTCCCTGTCAATTGCGAGGTTGTTCTCGGCTGGTGCTGCCCATCTCATTGCAAGCAGCAACATAAATAGCCGAGCAGCGGCGCGAGAGGTGCGTGACGCGCCGGCGCGCCGCGCACGGGTGCCGTCGCCGCGTGGCCTGGGACGTGGCGCGGCGGGAGCGGCGTTCTGGGGACACATGGGCGGGAGCGGTCTTCGTCGCGGAACTGGGAGCGGACTCGTGTCCGCTGCGGGGACAAAATAGCTCCAATTAGCACCTTGAGAGGATATTTGTTTTAGTAGGTTATTGCAAATAGATCTGAAATATGTTAATCCTGACATACTGATTTGCCGGGGCACGCCATTTTGGTACAGCATTTTGTTTATGCGCCACTGGTTTCTTCAGTATATCTCCATGAATTCAGTGCTATCTTTCTGAATTTAGCCAGCAAGCGTGGAGCCTCAATCCAATGGAATGTCCTCCAGCGTTTACATCATTATACGTGCGAATCCTTCTTGACGCTGTGGTTTCTTTTATTTGTTTGTATCTTCCGTCCTCAGACCACCCGCACCGGGGGACGGGATCCATCCCTCCATCCGTTTCGCGTGACATTTTCCCGGAATCCAGCCAGAAGCGGGAAACGGGATCGACGACACGAAAATCCCGTCGCCCCCACCTCCTTCAGATTTGGCGCGATTGAGGGACTCCTGGAGCCTGTGACGGGCCCACCACCTGCCGCGGCCGCCAACTACCTCGCGCGCAGAGTAGAGGAAGGGGGAGGAGAATGGATGGCCGCGCCGCCGCGAGGAAGCCTGTCGGAGCAGCACGGAGTGGCGGGCGAAGCAGCAGGAGCTCCTCGTCGTCGCGGAGCTCGCCGTCGTCCGGCCCTGCCTCCGTTTCTCGTCGTCGTCGCGGAGCCCGTCCTCCGCTTCGCGCCATCCCGCCGCCAAAGAGGAGGGTGGACCGGCCTCCGCGCCCGCCGGCGGGCAGCTCGACGGCCGAGCGAGCAGGCAGGGAGCTCCATGGCCATGGCCCGACGGCGGAGAAGCAGGGGAGCGGCACCGAGCAGGGGAGGCTCGCGCGTGGCGCGCGGCGTGCGAGGCGACGAAGTGGAGCGCCACGCCCGGCACACGGCGCGCGGCAGGGGACGACGTGCGGCGAGTGGATGTCCTCCAGCTCCGGGCTCCCCTCTGCCTCCTCCAAGATCCGGCCATGGCCGCGCGGCGGAGGATGGGGCGTGGATCCGGCCGCCACGCGGGCCCTCGGGCCGTCGGATCCACCGCGCTGGCCTCCCAGGCCGCCCTGCGCCTCCTCCGCCCATCTCGTCTAGCCGTCGGCGCAGAGACGGAGATCGAGCTGGCCGGCGGAGGTATCGATGAGAGGGAGGAGGGAGACCGGGAGATGAAGGGCGCGGCGACGGCTGGCTCCGCCGCGTCGGCGTCGTGGACGCGCTCGCCGAGGATAAAGGGCGCGGCGACGGTTCATGGAGCGCCGCTGGCCAGAGGCGAGCTGGTCGCCGCGCGTGGGGAGAGGGCGCGGCGGCCTCGGCGCGGCACGGCGACGGAGGACCTCGGGAGCGAGGCCAAGGGGGACGGGGAGCAGGCGCAGGGAATGGAGGGAGGGAGCTCCGCCGCCGCCGGCTTGGGGGCCTCCCCTGCTCCCGCGGCTCGAGCTTATGGATCGAGGACGGTGCTGTGGGGGAGACGGAGCAACAGAGGAGGAGAGAAGAAAAGAAGAATGGAGAGGGTAGTTGAAGATAGTTGAATAAAATATGATGAAGAATGAGATATGAAGGATGATGAGTGTGGGAGAAGTGTAGATGAAGGAGAGTTCTTTTATAGTGCGCAGTAGTACCTTATACTACCGTTTGAAAAGGACCCGTGACCATTGAAAACATCTCTTACAAACACTGTCACATGATCCCTATTGCTGCATGGATGACCCTTTTCCCTTTATTTGAACAAGAGAGGGGCCTCGTACAGAATGATTCTAGTATCACCTCATCGAACACTCTTCCAGTATCAATTCAACAAATCAAAGTAAATGAACATCGAACTCTTTGAAACACCACTAACTGCTAAAATGAAATGGCATAATCTGTTCGATAGCGTGGCCTAGTAAGCTCACAGTTTAAGACGACAAACTCATTTCCGACCTGATAGCGGCAGACTAAAATCATCGGTAGTTTCGGTACCATGGGAAGTGGTGGCATCGATAACACACACAATTCGGCACTTTAGAGCTTATCACTCAAGCCACATGGATCTGATTTTATTATTTTCCAGATTGAAGGGTGAAGGGTTGTTAATGCCACCTAAATGCAATCGGAAAAAACTGATTATCCACAAGACAAGCATGCAAGACAAATTAAACCTCCACAAATACAATGGAGCTTATTCTAGGCAACCTAATCATAGCACTGGCCAATCGTTCTGTCCTTTATTTTGAGAGCGTGCATAACACTGCAATTTTAATTAGCTTACATCGAAATGGCGCAGCGGCGCATTCACTCCATCAGAAGCATGAATAACAATGGCTATGTAACCGAAATGACTTAGGAGTGGTTGGTGATGAAGCATTGAAGTTGCCAAAATTTCATGTACGCTCAATTGGCAGCCAGTCTTGATTGGAGTTCGGCAGCAACAGCATCAATGAACTCTTCAGTGTTCAAGTAATGGCTTCTCGTGACGCTGCAAATAAGAAAGTCAGACATCAATGAGGACAGTAAGAAAAGTTAGCAATCATGCAAGTAAACATGAGTTAGACGAAGCAATAACCCAAGTATAACATACTTGGCAGATCCATGAACAAGAAGTGCGAGATCTTTTGTCATCTTCCCAGACTCCACAGTTCCGATGCAGGCAGCCTCGAGTTTGAGCGCAAAGTCGAGTAGCCTAGCATTGTCATCGAGCTTTGCCCTGTGATGCAGAAACAGAGTACCTAGTGAATCAGCTAAGCCCTACAAACTTCAGTCCAGGTAGAAGAATGATAATTCACATCCAAGCCGCTACACTTGTCATCGAGTTTTTGACTTTTGGTGAAACAATAAAATAATGATATTCTTAGACACGACTATCATGTAGCTGAACAAATACAAAAGCTCCTATATTACAGAGGGCGATGTATAGCCTACTCAAGCAATGCTCGGACTTAAGCAAGATGAGGTTATACCTGTGTGCAAGTCCTCTTGTCCAAGCAAAGATTGAAGCAATGCTGTTCGTACTGGTTTCACCTCCTTTCTGGTGAACACGGAAATGGCGGGTAACAGTGCCATGAGCAGCCTCAGCTTCGATGGTTTTTCCATCAGGGCACACCTACACACAGAATGGATCAGGACCAGAATGCATTTCTCTGAAGATAAATAAATATGTTCAGCTGACACTAAACCAACTAAAACTAAGAATTATGACATCTATAGTCAACATGGATAACGAAGTCAGTACATACCAACACCGATGTCATCAAACCCAGCGAGCCAAAACCTGCACATTGATAAATAGATGAGAAATCAGAATACAGTTTAGCCGTGTTGATCACCACATATGGGCAAAATACAACATTAAGCATATTTTATCAGAAATTAGTATATTATGACCTTGAGCCAAGAAATCACTCTGCACATCTCCATCATAGTTCTTGCAAGCCCACACATAGCCTCCTTCACTCTTAAGCGCGTACGCAACCATGTCATCAATCAGACGATGCTCGTACCTGCCAGAATTCAGTATCATGACATTTTGCAAGAAAACTTTTTGGGAGATTTGGACAAACAAGAAGATGGAAATTTACCATATTCCAGCAGCCTCGAATTTGGATTTCCAAGCTGCTTCGTACACCTCCTGGAAAATGTCCTTAAACCTGCAAAGTCAAAGAACATCATAAATAAGACATATTTGTCTAGAAGACCAAAAGAAGCTATGAATAACAGGATCATACAACTATATAATACCTGCCATCGTATTTCTTCAGGATTGTGTTTTTGGTGCTAAGGTAGAGTGGCCATTTCTTCTCATAAGCAGTTGTCATAGAAGCCTCGGCAAAAGCTCGAATTGACTGTCAATAGCAATGAAACAAATCTTCAGAAAAATACTCACAATGGAGACATTATTTGTAAGTAAAGACATCAAGCTAGCAATGAAATGCAGTACCTCGTCAGTGTTGTACATAGACAAAGCAACTCCTCCAGCACCAGTGAAGTTGAACACCTCCAGATCAATCTGCTCTTCCTTTCCCTCTACCAATTGAATACAAAACAAAGAAAAGTAAATGATCAATCTTTTGCTCGCAGAAGTTCTCTGAATGACAAACAATACAATAATATACATGATATTGTGAAGCTGTGGAATAAAGGCAGCCGTACCAAAAACTAGCTTGAGCTTCCCAGGCCCCTTTAGAACTGCATCAGTAGCCCGGTACTGATCACCGAAGGCATGCCTTCCAATGCAAATGGGCTTAGTCCATCCTGATTTCACCAACACTTCAGTTTAGAAGGAAAACAATGCATCAAAATGTAGAGTAGTTTCTTATTTTCATTAAATACCTGGAACAAGCCTTGGAACATTTTTGCATATAATTGGCTCTCTGAAGACAGTGCCTAGAAACAAAAGAGGAAAGAAAATCATGAACAGCCCGATTATGTGCACTGCACAAATTACAGAAGCACCTTACCATTTATAATGTTCCTAATTGTGCCATTTGGGCTCTTCCACATGTGCTTCAGGTTGAACTCCTTAACCCGAGTTTCATCTGTCAGTGTTGAAATAGTCAGAGATCTATGAACTTGCATCACATTTTCAAGTTTCAACAATACGAAATTATGAAGAGGGCATGTTTCATCTGCATAAGAATCAAATGTACCTGGAGTAATGGTAGCACACTTAATAGCCACATTGTACCTGCAGAACCAATGTTTGATGTAAGCAATCTAGAAAAGTTACAAGTACATGGAGCAGTCACTCAGCAAGTACCTTCGGCAAAAGAGCTGGTGGATCTCATTGTTAATCAAAATTGTACAAAATCCTAAGAATCTAATACAATATTCAGCTTGCTGATAATAGAAGTTGGTTACAACAAATTGCAATTAAAACAATTCGGGAACAGTATGACTTCAAATCAAGCATATCGTTTGGATAGAACTTAAAGTAGGAGTATTCAAAGAAACTCTTACTTGAGAGTAGCCTCTGCAGCCTCCACTGTGACCTTGTCATCAGTTGCTTCACGGTGTAGAATACCCAGGTCATAGTACTTGATGTCCAGGTCCAAAAATGGGAAGATAAGCTGGAAGAATCAAATTTATCAGCATTTAGACTAACCAAAACAGTACAGAATAAGTAATGCAGATTAATCAGACAACGGGAAACATTAGGTGTTGATCACCTTATCCTTGATAGACTGCCAGAATACCCTGGTCATCTCATCGCCTGTAGTAAGAAAATGACACAAGGTATCAGCGACACAGTAGATGAGTACAGTAAATAATTAGTTTTGCACCTGTCAGATGGAGAGAGAAAACACCAATATACGAATTTATGGAAATAAGTTTAAAGGTGGAAGAGCAGCTATTCTTCTTTTCTTATTTGAAAATGGGAGAGTGGTTAGCGTATGGGCCAGGGTCAGGGCCAGGGCCACAAGTAGATCGTCCAATGATGATTGAACGCAAAGTATGACTACTGCACCCAAAAAATACAAAAATTGCAGCTTAAAAATACATATAGCAAAGTGAGATCTAGTATCTAGGCGCCTAGGCATACACCAAAATTCGACCACCACCAGGAAAGCACAAGCTAGTCTCTAAAACGTCCACTTCTTCACTATTTTCAGCCTCCTCTTTGCAGGCTTCGTCCAAATTTTCTGCACCTTTCTCCGTACATAGATCATCATCCGTGCACCCGTGCAGCATCTAAATCTCGCCGCATGCCTAAATACAGCCTCTCAAGCGGCAGCAGGGAGTCGCATCCGCGTTTCCACGGAATCACGCCGTAGCAACTCGACTACAGAGCACAGAGAAGGCTTACTCGCTAAAACCTCCGTACGCGATCTCAACCGCCAAACCCATAAGCGAACAGATCAGAATTAACGCAAGGATAGCACCGCGCCGACAGTTCAATCCCACACAGATCTCGCCGCACCCTCGAAACCCAGGCGGAAAGTTTAAAATTCAGCAGCGCGACGCGAAGGTGCGCTTGGATTGTGATCGGCAAGAGAGGGGATCTAACCGTCCATCTCGACGATGGGGTTGGAGACCTTGATCTTTTCGAACGCCATGGCCGCTGGGGCGGCGTCGCAGCTTGCCTCGGAGATCGGGAGGGGCCGGGCGGCGGCGGCGGCGGCGCTTGTGGGAGGAGGAAGAGAGATGGCAGGTAGAGGCAGGGGAAGAGAAAAGTGAGCGAGTTTGCGAGCGGATTTAAAGATCCAGAGGGTCGATCCGGGCCCACATGGCAGAAGTGGATACGTTTCTTAATTTATCCGTGGGCGCTCGCTTTGGGATCTGACGGTGGGGGCCAAGCCTGTGGGAATCGAGGGCGTACGTGTGGGCCGTCGATTATGGAGTTGGGAGAATTTGGTGGCCGGACGCCGGAGGTGTTTGTTGGCTGTTGGGTGGTGGCCGCAGCAAGTAGTTGTGGAATCATGGATTTCGTTTGATTTTTAGCAGCCTTTGGGTTTGGTGGGGTGTCACCCGAGATTTTTGACTAATAATTGGGGATAAGTGCTAAAGGTTCAGTCTGAATCTACAATCCGTGTCTCATAGTACTAGTAGACTCTCATAGGACTCTACAAATTGCCACGTACTTAACAACAAGTGTGTGTTTCTAAAACTCATGTAGTTTTTCAGGAGCATCGCGCCAACACTTGTACGTATGTGTAATTTGATTTGAAGGATGTGAGATGGATATGTACTATATAGCCTATAGCCAAAGTTTAAAGACTGTACAAACCTAAAGATAAATTTAAACTTATAGTATCATTTAATGATTCATGGTGTGAGATTAACATACTATTCCACTACGAGTTCATAAGTCGCACTAATCTCGTCTTTTTATTGTCTGATGTCATAGAAGTTCCTGAAATCCTTGCAGAACATGAAAAGAATGTGTTACAAAGTTGAGAAGCTCAAACAAACATCAAACTTTTTGGGCAGTTTATGGAAAGATGGAAGATCGGAAAAGCTGAGTTTATATGAAAAACGGAAAAAGCTCAGTTAATTTTTTCTAGCTTCTGAGTTGAAAAGCTAAACACATCTTCTAGTAAAAGCTAAAAAGCTAGTGTTTGGCTTTTGAAAAGCAAAAAACTAGCTGCAGCTTTCAGAAAAAGCTCAAAAACTGCAGTTCAAACAAACATGCACTAATTAAACAAGGAGAAAACATTCTAGAAATAAATCTATTAAAACGTCACTATGAATATGTAAGTAGCCTATAATAATGTCTAACTTGGATGTTATTTAGTCTCAACTTATAGGTTGTTCGGAGTAATACTTCTTCCGTTAAAATACTATTTATTTAAATGCATGGAGTATGGTGACTCGACAATAACACATACACAAGAGGACAAGTTATTATTGGGTCTTTTTATATAGTGTTTGGAAGTCTGTTTAATTTTATGATCACTAATGATGGTTTAACTACTTCTTCCTTGATATTGCTTATGTTTTCTATCAGCACTCTCCACACCTACTTCCTACGTCAAAAAAAGAATGTAATTCTTGCTTCTTAGTATGTAGTCAAATAGATTTAATATGAAAATTATTAAATGCTTAATATATTAGTATTTATTTTGCACTATAAATATCAGTGCTATTTTGTATAACTTTGATTGATTTTTAAATTGATTCATTTCTGGGAAAGCGGGAGTTCCATTTTTCCCCGGGGAGGGGGTTGTGTGTGTTAAGACGGGTAAGTCCCGACTAAATATCTTTTTAGAATTACACAGTACAACACATATGCTCATAACATGCAGGCATTACTCATCCTTATTATACCTGAGCATTTTTAGCTCGGCCCGCCCACGGACCTTACTGAGCGGGCGTGGGCACAGATCTTGCAGCCCGCGAAAAAAAATCTTGGCCCAAGTCCGGTCCGAAATGCTGTTTTTAGCTATTTTACACTATAAAATGCGCGGGCGACCCGCCCAAGCCCGGGCCCGGCCCGAAAACTGAGGCCCGACGTGCCCAGTGGGATGGTCGTGTCAGGATTTTCTTGGCCTGAAATAACCGGGCTTTTTTTCGGCCCGGCCCGCTAAATGCTCAGGTCTAATCCTTATGAACATATATGTACGCAAAACCTACTCCTATGAACACCTTCGAATGACTGAGTACCATGCAGATTTGGCGATTTGCGAAGTCACTATTGACGTCTCGTTGTCGACGAGAGCACATCTTACCACTTAACGCACAACGCTGATAAATCCTGGGAAAATCTCAGGAAAATGTGCGAGCATTAGAATTTGAACCCTGATGGATAACATCTCACTTGACTGTCTTACCATTAGATTACAAACCAATTCGCACTCCAAGAAAGTGTTAAGTAATCAGCGTGATGCTTCAGAGACACCCGCGACCAAAAGCCTACTGTATTGTTATCATCAGTGTGTCACACAGCATCTCCACCAACCTGAACCCACTTCAAATAATCAGCTTTGTTCTAATCACCATCCAAATGATTCCCAATGCACTGACAACCGGGGCCTAAAGAAATGCATGTCCTCCGTGTCAGCAACTCGGAGCATGTGTCGACCACGGAATGTGGATCCAGGTTTTCTTTTTTTGAAGTATAAGTGGATCCAGGTTTTCATTCATCTATACTCCTAGTACTTTATTATCAAAGCTAAGGTTGCATAAAAAGCGAGGCAATTTTCTATCTCACCTACGCTTTTCCACTTGCCCTCCCGGTCGGCTGTCGGCATCACCAGTAGGCGGAAGCAGTCCAGCACTAGCTGAAACACTTGAGCAAGATGACATCCTTCCGTTGTGAATTCTGTGCATACGATACGAGCTTGACCGTTGAGATGTCCACAGGCCACCATGTCCTCTGGCCTGTGCTGTAGCCTGTAACCCCATGAGAAGCGACCTCAAGCAGACTTTTATTTGTTTTTGTCGAGCAATATGGAGCTTTTATTAGTTGATAGTAGTTGTTGAGTGTATTTAGCTTTCGGATCTGTTGTCTGTCATTCTTTCAGACCTTAATCCGTGCCAATCTTTCCGAGGCTTCAGATTGCGCAAAATATCTCGCGTCCCTCTCATGGCAGCGGCTCCAGCAGTTGGCGAACCGGCAGTTCGAAGAGCCGGCCAAAAGAGGCAGCAACACTCGGATGGCACGAAGCAGGGACACCGTATCATTATCCGTCCCCAAGCGCGTCCAGGTCCTCATTGCTGTCGTGATCTTCCTCGTCGCCGTCGTTGCACGTTGCAGCGATGCCGCAGGTAGCTCCGTAGCTGAAGCCTTTTCCCGTTTCGGGGTTTCAGATAAGAGATGAGCTTGCTTGGAGGCTCTGATCGGAGCTTTCGGTTGCGTTCTTGGTAGGATGGCGTTTTGGACCAGCATAGCAATACTGGAGCTGTCACACTATTTTTGACGGGTGGCTGTGCTGATCACTGATCAGCACGTTTGGCTGGGAACTCGCCATCGCGGAGTCCTTAGCAGAGTGAAATTCTCTGATGGTCTGGGGCGACACCGTCACACCGACCTGATCTCCTACTTCGTTCTACTGTCTCTTAGCCCAATATAAGCATCAATCATCTGTGCCCGAGAAGGCAAAAATACTGCATCGACCTCTGTAAAAATCCAGAAGAGACACGGAATACTCCTCGAGCTTTTGATAACCGCCGTCTCCAACAGCACTGACTGTCAAGAACTGTGATCGGCAAGTGCAGTTGCTAGGTAAGACTGACTGAGCATGTATTTATACTGTCCCTGTCAAAGAGATCCGAAGTCACAATGCACCGCAAAGCAAGACCAACTGTTTCACGCAAGACAGAAGATTCAACTCATAGGACTTGGCCTTTTTATATATGGAATATGGTGTTGCACAGCGCAATCACTCTTTTCTCAGATTAGGGAGGATAAGAGGGCATGCTTGTTGGTATTCCATGGAAAATAGCATGTATGACTACTGTCGTGATAAAGAGTGTATGGTTAGCGATTGTTATGAAGATGGAGAATGGGTAATGGACTTCAAGAGACCTCTAAGCTTAGCAGAGGCTGATCAATGGGACTCGCTAGTGGATAAGCTGAGGGTGGTCCAGTTAAATAGTTGTAGGGACAAAGTAACTTGGAGGTTGGAGAAATCAGGAAAATTTACTACCAGATCGATGTGTAGATCGATGGATTGCTCATCGAGGGGTGGTTAACAGAAGGATGCAGAAGTTGTGGGGGGTAGATGACCAATGAAACTCAAGACTTTTATGTGGCTGGTATGCCAAGACAGATTCAGGATGGAGTAACTCTAAAGAAAATGAAATGGAAAGGGGATTCAAGATGTGTGGTGTGCGGGAAGCCGGAAGATGCAGATCATATTTTTTTTCTCATGTGTTTTGGCTAGGTTCACATGGATGTGTCTGAGGGAGGCCCTGGAGTGGGAAAGAACTCCCAACAGCCTACAAGACTACTTCGATAACTGGATGCCACTTGAGGGGTGTGACTATGGGATAAAACCTTTTGCTTTAGCTATTGTCTTGTGGTCGCTCTGGATTACTCGTAACAAAATGGCAATAGAGGGGGTGTTTTTGGAAAAAT
Source organism: Cenchrus fungigraminus (assembly GCA_036936925.1). NCBI lineage: Eukaryota > Viridiplantae > Streptophyta > Magnoliopsida > Poales > Poaceae > Cenchrus > Cenchrus fungigraminus. The sequence continues at coordinate 30,600,709 of CM072778.1, read as the reverse complement.
CCATCTGACACCTTCTTATTCATGCTTGTAGAGGTGGCGGCCAAGATTGGCGCATACTGGGGGGAATGGACAGATGAACTGATGGCGCAGATGCGAGGATGGACACATAAGTTTCTGGAGCAGAGGAATGATCAACCTCCGGAAGTCCATTTCTTTTTTGAGTTAGTAGTTTGTAAGGGGCCAAGGTGTTTTACTCTTTTGCCCAAAAACAGTAGTATGCCCGTGGGGTAGTCCTTCTGGTCTTGGACACTATTTCTGGAAATGTTAGCTCGATGGAGCCTGTGCGCTTATTGTACGCTGGCAACCCCAACTGTTCTATAGTCGAGTCTGTACAACACCTTATTTGCTTTCTATAAAAGCAGGGTAAACCTTTTTTTTTAAAAAAGCATGTCCTCGTCCCTCGAAATATTGATCGAGGAGGCCGCTTCTTTGAACTTTGAGCTTCAGGAGGTGATTGGTTGCCCCAATGGGGTGGTGCAAAGAGCCATCCGGGATGATACAGTGCAGGTGGTGCTTGATTGGTTTCCTTCCTCTCATGATTTACTTGGATCCACTCATTTCATCTTGGACGACTCAATCTTCTCATCTCCACTTTCCCTCACAAACTAAGACGGGACGATGTAAGGTGGGATGATAGGCTCCACTTGCAGCCACACAAATCACCACGTCATGCGCCCAAACAAACAACGACTTAACTCATCCCGGATGACACCAATGTGCAACCAATCATAAGCACATGTATCCTCTCATCTCTGCTCCCTCTGTTCTGTACCACCCCTTCATCCTTCATCTCCTACCCTGGAGCAACCAATCACACCCTCAATCCATCTTTGCCCAGGACGAAGCACATCTGCCGATTTGTAACACCTGATCAAAATTTACTCTGCATAACTAGCCTCGAGCTCAAATACGCGAATGGGCTGACGTTCGAAAGTTCACTGCCGTGGTGCTAGATGCTTGACCCTTGGTTTTGTCAGTGTAACGCGTAGTGGCGTTATCTCAGAGTGCTAGACAGCAAAGGAAAGCCCACCTCGCCGGGGGTCGCGCGGCGACCGTGCGATCCGGCCGCTGGTGCGCGTACTGTGTGTGTGGTGCCGCCATTTACAATCCTAGCTACAGATCGAAAAAAAAAATCCAGCCTGACAAAAACGTTCCGGAGACTGAGAGAACATCAAAGGAAACCCATTTAGTTCACCAAAATTTCACCAACCACCCGTCATATCAAACTTCGAACACTAATTTGGAGTATTAAATGTGGATTAATGACAAAACCCATTTCACAACCCCTACCTTAATTTTCGAGACGAATCTAACGAGCCTAATTATGTCATGATTAGACAATGTTATGCTACAGTAAACAATCTCTAATGACGAATTAATTAGACTTAATGGATTCGTCTCGAAATTTCCCGTCCATTCATGTAATTAGTTTTATAATTAGTCTATGTTTACTACCTCTAATAGACCCCGAAAGAGGTCCTAAAAATTTTGGGGAACTAAACATACCCTAAATGGCAGGAAAGTTGATCTCACACCCAGGGTTTGCAATCCGATGAACTGAAGATGAGATGAATCCAGGTCCAGCGTGACCAACACGCGATTGCCAGAGGGAGAGCAGGAGAGAGAGTAGTCGAACAGACTCCGCAACTGCAAACAATGGTGGCAGGTGCCACCAGATCTCAGCTAAAACAAAGGGGATCATAGGAACAAACAGCGTTAGCTTGACACCGCACCCTAAGCAGAGGAGCACGCTCGGGAACAAAGCCCTGTTCCTGGCACTGTCATGAGTCATCACGCATCGGATCGCTGCTTACTGGATAGCTTTCGCAAGTACTCCCTCCGTCCCAGGATACAAGGCTGCAGCCTGAAATCCGCTCAACGCGCACAGAATGTTTTCCCCCGCAACGAGCTAGCGCGTGCCGGCCGGACGATACAAGCCTGTGCGTCAGGGCCAGTTTCCGCGGGCGGCACGCTCTTGGGACTTGGCCTGGTTGCCGTGGCCGGAGGGGCGCCACCGGCGGCACGAGGGCGGCGCCGCCGCCGCCTTCCGTGCAACAGCGAACGTGCCAGGCTAGTAGAGCTGTCTGCTTAATTGGGGGTTTGGTTACCAGGCAGCAGGAGGCCCTTTCTCCATCCAAACTGCACCCTAAAAATGGCTGGCGAGTGGCGTCGTCTCGATTCCTTGGCCATGGGAACCCATCTCTATCTACCCTGTTCCTGGCTGAAGGAACACGACGACCAAAACGAAGTGCGTTATTAAAGATGAAAAAACCGCCATCGACAAAAAGAATTTCGCGCTTCTAGAAGGATCGTGACAAAGAGGGGGGTCTGGCACTTTGGAGCGGCGGACTCGACCGCGGCGAGCCGGCGCTCGCTCCCGGACCGGCTGTTGAACCATGCCATTACCCGACTATTAAGATCTGTGTGCCGGCAGAGCCTCGCCGGATCGCCTTGGACATCGCCGGCCGGGGAAGATAACGAATCAACCAGTCAGTGGCCACAAAATCGATACGGCGGCCGCACGAGCACACAGCCGGCAAGCCCGCCTTCCGTCCGCTTACATTGTAGCTAGACAAATTGTCGCCTCCACCTCGCTAATCAACGAGTCCTCCTCGCACGAGCACGCGCTGGAATCTAAGCTAGCGCACCAACAAATCACCGTCAGAACCCAGCGCGGAATACTGGAACCCGAGCCCGAGCCCGTACGTGCCGCCGCCTGCCTGGTCGGTTTGGTCGGGCCGCTCCACCATCGAAGTCCGTCCCTGGGCTGTGGCGCGCTGTCCATCCTTCAACTCCGGCGAAGTCGTCAGCCACGCTCACGCAGCAGGGGCAGCGGAACACTCCGGCGAGCGGTGGCCGCCGGCGTAAGCACAGGAATCAGACACGAGACGAGACGACGCGAATGTGCGGCGGCGAGGGAATCGCCGTCGTCTCCCCCGCATCCGGCAGAGGGCTAAAGAAGTAAAGATGCAGCACACCTTTTTTTTTTCCGCCCGTGGATTCGAGCACGACCACCATTAACAAACAAGACGACTGAAAGGGAAAAAAAAAAGAAAAAGAAAAACAGAGCAGGACTCCATTAATCCTTCAGACCATCTTCGTCTTGCTCCGACTCGCAGACTGGATGTGGATCTACTGCACCTTCCAGCCGCCGCGCGCCTGCGGCCGTGCACGATTTTCGCTTCACCCGAGTAGGTCGATCGACACGAAAACGCCCAAGAAATCCAAGCTCGGAGGGAAGAACAACGAAATCGCATCAAAATCAGACCAAAGCGGCACGGGAACGAAACAGCGAGAAGGAAATGGGATCGATCGAGTCGAGACGAACGAAATTTCTTCGTCGACATCTGCTTGCTCCCGTCGAGGTGGCCAGATCATCATCCTCGCACGCATCGAGCCTGTAGTAGTATAATCATCGTCCGAGCTCGACCCTCCATCAACAGCGCCTAGCTAGCCTGCTGCCTACGCTACTCGTGACATCATCATCCCCACGACCGGAGGTAGGTGGTGGGGGTGTGCTGCCGCTCCGCCGTGCCGCTCGCTGCACGAAACTTGTTCATGGCCAAAATCTCTCTCCCCCCTCCAGACCATGCCTAAAACCACCAAAAATTTCCTCATCAAATCTTGACCAAAAATCGAACTCCCAAGCACAGATCACCTCCAGTCTCTCGAAATCCAGATCAAAACCAAACGCGCAGCTCAAATCATACCGCCCAAAAAATCGAAACCCAAGCTGCCAAGGCAGATCACCATCCGGCCACGATGCGACCGCAATGCCACGCCCAGGCTCGTGCCACCCATCACTCCTGCTCCATCTCCATGGACGCACACCGCCGCGGCCACCATCAGCGACCACGAAATCGAGATCGGCAAGCCCGCTCCCACGACGAAGACGACGACTCCCATCCAACGACCCCTATCCGATCCGATGCCCCCAATCCGCACGAGGAAACTTCGAAAAAAAAAAGAAAAAAGAGACGCATCTCCCTCACCACACCGCCGAGCCGCGCTTCCTTCTCTATTCCACCTGGTGCTTGGGAAACCCATTAGAACACACAAAGAACAAGAGCGCAGGGAAGAAGAGAGAGAAAATCCCCAAAATCCCAGGCCAATTTCTCTTCGTCAACATCTGGCCATATCTCCATCCGAGCTCGTCTCCGCCGCCTCCGCGAGGGATCGGGAGGGGGAGGAGCTCCCCAATTTACCGAATTTCCGCCGCGGGCGGGTAGGGTTAGGGTTTGGCGACGTGTTCCGCCCGCCCTCCCGATTCGCAGGGGTGATCTAGCGGCCTGTCCGGCGGTTCGGGATGATCTTCAAGCGGAACCAGCGGTCGGAGATCCTCGCGCTGCGGCGCTGCAATGCCGCGGGCGGGGGAGGGGAGGACGAGGGGGGAGGCGACCCCCGGCCGAGGAAGAAGCGGAGGGGCGATGAGTTCTTCCCCGTCGAGCTGCTCGGCCACGTCCCGGCCTCCGGCATCCCGTACGCCGCCCACGGGTTCCGGTGGAGCGAGGAGCCCAAGGCACCGGCAGAGGCCGCGCAGCCGCCGGCCGCGGTGAGGCCGCCGGTGGTGCGCACGTCGCGGGGCCGCACCCAGGTGCTGCCCTCCAGGTTTAATGACTCTGTGCTTATTGACCCCTGGAAGAAGGAGAAACCGGCGAAGGCGCCGGCGCCTGTCAAGACAGAGCAGTTGGTGTGCAAAAATGGGGTGCTGCATGATAGAGTTGCAGTCTCCGACAGGAGCTTTGCATTGTCTGAGCTCGATGACGACGATGAGGAGGTGGAGGCCATGTTGGAACGTTGTCGAGCACGCCGGAGTTTGGGTGGCTCCAGGAAGTACTTAGCCTCCCAGAGCACGCTGACATCGGTACACGATGAACCATACAACAATTATCGCAGGAAGGAAGTAATGCTTAGGCATTACTACGAAGAAGATGATGAAGAAGATGAAGATGATGAGGAAGATGAGGAGGATGAGGATGATGAGTATGAATATGAGGAAGAGGAGAAGGATGCATTACTTTGTACTGAAGATTTTGTGTATGGGGACATTGTGTGGGCAAAGCTTGGCAAGCGGCAACCAATGTGGCCAGGAGTGGTGGTTGACCCAATTCAGGAGGCTGCTGCTGAGGCATTGCCGCCACAGCCTCGTGGTGTCTCTGTGCTTTGTGTGATGCTATTTGGCTGGTGCACAGAGTTCAGTGGTGAGAAGGTATGATTTTGTAGTAACCACTGTATTCAAACTGTCTGACTTATCCTAGCTCTTCTCTTCGGGAATGTTTATTATTTAATGATGCATTTGATGATATGGTGGATTGCAGAAGTATGTGTGGGTGAAGCAGGGGTTGATATTTCCATTTGTTGACTACATGGACCGGTGAGTAGTAATTCAGAATCTCTTACTATAGCATTTAAATGTAATGACTACTGCTGTTAAAATGCTGCATTGCTGCTACAATACCTCTTTTGGCAACTTTACTGTGATTAGAATTATGCCAGCTTGCGTGTTAAGAACTAGCTGCATTACCATTTCAGATTTCAAGGGCAGACAGAACTAAGCAGTTGCAAACCTGCTGATTTCCAGAGGGCAGTAGAAGAGGCATTTTTGGCTGATCAGGGATTATCTGAAGTCCCGATGGATTGTAGCACCAAGGGCCAACCTGTGGTGTGTCACACTTTCCCTGATGATTTACGTGAAGTGACTGGTTCAAATGAGTTGGAGTGCCAGCCACAGATTAGGGTAAGTTAAGGAATTTGTTTTTAGTTGATGCACAACAGGATATGTGTATGTTTAGGCTATTTTAATAAAATCGATGTCTTGTGCCTAATGTTCTCTGTTTTACTCTAATGCGTCTGGTATTTCATGGGAAACTTTACGATGCCACATTACCTTGCCACATTGAAAGTTCAGGTGAGGTCAAAGGGCCATAGAAGAATTGATGTACGATAATGATAAAATCTTGAAACAAATAAACTCTAGCTGATTGCTTACTTAAGCAGCTTGTTCTAGGTTTGTCATCTGCTAGCTAATGTTAGTAGTATCAGGTCACTTAAGCATAGATGGTACTGTTACACACTAAGATCTTGTTGAAACTACTGCATTTTATATCATCTATTGCCCCACTGGACTAATTCTACATGTTCTATCATTCACACAGCGGTACAGAAGAGCACTGCAGTGCGAGAGTTGTGGAAATTGCTTTCCGAACAAGGATGCAAACAAGATGGTGTATGTGATGGAGCAACTTGCTTGCAGACCTTGTTCCAGGGTATGTTTCGGAATACCAACTTTATTGCTTTATGGTTATTATGTTGGCAGAACATGGTCATGTATATGTAGGCCTTGCTTAAGTCCTAACGCTAGTTGCACCTGCAGATCTTAAGATCAAAACAGTACTGTGGAATTTGTTTGAAAAGTTTGCAACATAAATATGGTGTAAGATGGGTAAGAAAGACTAGAAGTTTTGAGTATTAAGTGTATCTCATCATTTGAAGTTGCAAATTTTAACGTTGATAAGTGGTAACCAGGTTTGCTGTCATGGTTGTGAAAGTTGGGTTCATGCAGAATGTGATGAAAACTGCAGCAACCTCAAGGTCTGTCTCTATTTTCGCACAATAACAGAAAATACATCTGCAGTAGTTTTAGTAACTGCCATATGTAACATGCTAACGATTAAATGCTATAGGATCAACGAGACACCAGTTACTGCTGCGCTTACTGTAGAGTTAAACGGAATTCATCTCTCCCTGGGAAGACTGCCAAATTATCTGATGTCAAGTAAGATAAAACCATCCGTTTATGTGTTTCTCTATTTAAAGTGTGTTTCGTTGTCAATACTCAATAACATGTAATTGTATTATATTTTTTAAGCAGAAAAGATAATTCTGCACAGAAAGGAAGCAAACCTGACAAAGTTGCACTTGTCTGTTTTGACATGGAAGGAACATACTTACCAGATCTCGAATTGTAAGCACTATTCTGTGCTAATTTTACGTGAAAATCTCTCCCCACCCCCACCACACACTGGAGCTCATGGTAGATGGCCTTATGTTTTTGGCAGAATTTCTTGCCATTGTGGCCCTTGCAAGGGACAAAAATTTTTGTTCAATGAATGGGAGCGGCATGCGGGCTGCAGAAGTAAAAATTGGAGGTCCAGTATTAAGCTTAAGGGCTCATTGACGCCATTTGGAAAATGGGTATGTATAATGGCCTCAGCATATTTTTCAACTTTTGCCACTAAATCTGCTATCTTTGTGTTTTGTGCCTTCTGTTTTTGTGTATTCATGTTGCCAAACATTTTGATTTACAGATAGATCGACATCAGCCAGGAGTGTGTCCCACAAATCCTTCAAAGCGCTCATCTCAGAAAATGAAGAAACAGAAGTTAATTGATTTGCTAAATGGTACAAGAGCTTTGAATTTGAATCTTAGTAGTTTTGAAGATACTTCTCCAAATGGATTTGAATTCGTGGAACTTGAGATTTTTTCCCATGCAGACCCATATGATCCTGTAAATGTAAAATGGACAACCGAAAGATGTGCGGTCTGTAGATGGGTTGAAGACTGGGATTACAACAAAATTGTGATCTGTAATAGGTAATTGAACTTGTATTACCTGTAAATTTTTTTCTCCAGTGTAAACTTGTTTTGCAATATGATGCAAATCCCAAATTGCAACTAACAACACTCATGTTCAGATGTCAGATAGCTGTTCATCAAGAATGTTATGGTGTGAGGGGTAAGCAAGACTTTACCTCATGGGTTTGTCGAGCTTGTGAGAAACCTGAACAAAAGCGGGAGTGCTGTCTTTGCCCTGTAAGAGGTAATCCTTGTGGATTTGATAACTATTGTGTAATTCTTTCCTTCAGTAACTGGGTACATTTGAGAGTAATAGTACTGAATGAAAAACACTAGTACTGCTTCATACGTTCGACCCAGGTCTGTTAGGCTAATAATTGCATTGACACACTAATGCAAGTAGCTAAAATTGAAGCACAATCGAGTAGAATGAGTTTACCAAAGTCTGGATTCTTTCTTTTTATCAAGTATTTTGCTTACCATTAACCAGGTTCCTGGTGAACTTGTACTTATTGCAGGTGGTGCTTTGAAGCCAACAAATGTTGATAATTTGTGGGTTCACGTGACATGTGCATGGTTTCAGCCACAGGTTGCTTTTGCTAGCGATGAGCTCATGGAACCTGCTATTGGGATATTGAACATTCAACCTTTGCTATTTATGAAGGTTGTTTATCTTTCATTCTATCGTTTAAATTGCTTTAAGTGGATTAATCAACTAGTGCAACATTATTTCATGTGCTGAACTATGACAATCTATGTGTGCTTCATTCTCCAGATGTGTGTGATTTGTAGACAAATACATGGGTCATGTACTCAATGCTACAGGTGCTCAACTTACTACCATGCCATTTGTGCATCAAGGGCAGGCTATCAAATGGAGGTATATCGACAGAGTGCTGGCAAATGATACATTTATGCTGATTGAAATGTACCAATTATTATTTTTGGTCCCGCATTTGTACACAGAGGTCTAACTCATAATATTAATGTTCATGTATGCAGCTGCAATGCTTGGAAAAAAATGGCAAACAGACGACAAAGAAGATTTCTTACTGTGCTCAGCATAGGTAAGGCATCTTTTGACTGGAGGAAATGCAAAAAAAAAAAAAGGGGGGGGGGGGGGGGGCAGCTAACTAACACTTTACTAACATATGAGATCTTTGTTCAGCTTCAGTTATTTGTGTGCCTTAAGGAGAATAAGTTTTTTTTTTGTTTCTATTGCAGGAACCCTAACCCTGATAATGTTTTAATAATTCAAACTTCTGCTGGAACTTTCTCATCAAAGAAGCTTGTTCAGAGTAATGGCAAAGTAGCTGCATCAAGACTGATTAGGAAAGATGTCCCCATGGAATCACCATCTGAAGTTGAAATTTCAGATAACTTGTCATCTGCAAGATGTCGGGTTTATGTTAGGAAAGACCTAAAGGTACCATTATATTCTTTTGAGTTATGTCTATTTTCTTGGAGAACTTATTTTGAAGATGAATGTAGGGAATGTAAACCCTACAGAAGCTATATAATTGGCATCTAACATGGTGACATAAACAGTCCTTTACGATGAAAGTTCTATATAATGTTTTAATCTTACAGAATGTGCTACTTAAGTATTAATGGTTCAGTAGAAGATAGCAATAGTGGAAAAAGATATTAACTACTAAACATGCAGGGAGGCTACTGTGTAATAAGTTTAATTGGTCGTGGACGTATGTTTTTTTTTACTTAGCTTTGAAATTGGTCATACTATGCAAAAGGTTGTGTAATTGGTTCCATATTTATACCTGCATCCACCAAGATGTATTGGATTGCAGTCAGTTATCTATTTTTTCCCAATAAGGCTGTTCTAGAACTGCTGACTAAGTCTATGCTAATAATATGGTTGCTACGTATTTTGCATGGAAACTTTGGAGGTGAAGAAGTATAACTATTCAACAAAAAGTCAAAGTCGTAGTGATTGAAATCTTCTATCTTTCATAATGCTGCTTTCAGTGTAGGGAACCAACATGCAAAAGAAAGCATGCATGGTCATGCTATCCTAATGTTGCTCGTTGCCCTTCCAAATTAATTTTGTTCAGCTGAAGAGGGGATATGTAAAAATAACTGTAGTAATTCAACCAATCCTCCCTTGTCCAATCATATGCTGGTGATCCAGGTTGCTGACTTGCCAAAGGCCTGCCAACCTCAACTTCAAATCCATAACAATGTACATTGATGTTCAGCCATTGGTATGCCACCTTTTTTTGAAAGCATAACTGTGCTTTATTAACATGCAGCGATCTAGAGAGGGAGCAATTGCACATCGTGTGAGGGGACCTTGCCAACACCGCTGGGATGAAATTGATAATCTGAATCCTCCAAGGGTAATTTTCTGATTACTGCACGACTTATTCTCTTATTAGATTTTTTTCCTCCCTTGTATTAAAGTTCAGTTGTACTTCTTGCAGGCAGAGAGGGACCCAGAATCCTTTTCTACTTTTAAGGAGCGTCTACGTTATTTACAGGTTAGTGTGTCTTGGTGTTTTTAAGTTTTCTTCGTGCCTTCTATGCTAGTATGATATAATGATCTCTTTCTCTTCATTATTTCAGAAAACGGAGCATAGTAGAGTATGCTTTGGTAGATCAGGAATTCATAGATGGGGACTTTTTTCTCGTAGGGATATTCAAGAAGGAGAAATGGTACTTTACCTCCCTCACCATGTGTAGCATATGCCATGTTTTTTTTTGTCAGAATTGTGGCTATTAGGAACCTATTTTCTTCACCATGATGGCAGTGCTCACTTTCTACTTTTATGTGTTATTTTGGCTACCATTTCTTATGTTTTGCAATAATAATTGGTCTACTGACCCTTGGTAAATTGTTAGTTTCTTTTCTGCCCCATTCGACCATTCCTCTCACTGAGCTTGAATTACTAGTTTATTTCTCGTAAGTGCACTGCCCTAGCATTCAATAAATTTGCTCATGCAAGCACTTTCTGTTATATCTTTTCAGGTCCTTGAGTATCGCGGTGAGCAGGTCAGACGAAGTGTTGCTGATTTACGGGAAGAAAAATATCGGGTGCAAGGCAAAGATTGCTATGTGAGTTATTGGTTGTCTTACATGATTACATCAGTTCATCAAATACATGTGGTGTAAAGAACTTGAGTAGATTTTTTCACCCCAGGGAATAGCATTATTTTAAATACAATGGATATGCTATTATGGCTGTGGTGAGCTTAATATGCCAATTTTCTGGTTATGGAAGCTAAGTGTGGTGTTTTGATTCTAGAGTAGTGTTAGAGGAGGATTAAACAGTTTCATCTCTGATAACCCTTTTTTCCTATTTATTTATTTTTATTTTGGATAGTCATAGAAGACACATCTCATTTTTAATCATGTATCATACTAGCGTGTATTCAAATTTGATATTTAGTGATGTCTCTATTGACCATGTTTTGATAATTTGTCTAGCTAAATGCTAATTGCATTACATTGCTCTCTTTCTTTTGTGCGCTCAGCTTTTCAAAATCAGTGAGGAAGTGGTTGTTGATGCCACAGACAAGGGAAATGTGGCACGCCTGATCAATCATTCTGTAAGGATCGTGTGCCCTAATTTCAAACGTGTAACTCTGAAATAGATGTTCATTTGATGTTTCTACTTTTCTATGCAGTGCACACCAAACTGCTACGCAAGGATTATGAGTGTTGGGCATGATGAAAGCCGTATTGTTCTAATAGCCAAGAAAAATGTTAGGGCCGGTGATGAGCTAACGTATGTTGGTTGACAGGAGCCTCGTTTCCATTTTTGAACATCTCTACAAGATCATAATCTTGACTAACCATATTATTTGTTCGGTGTGATTTGTAGGTATGACTATCTGTTTGATCCTGATGAGGCTGATGAACGCAAAGTGCCTTGCCGCTGCCAGACTGCTAACTGCCGGAAATTCATGAATTAGATAGTGTAGATATCAATGAGCTGCTCACATAGTTTTTTTTTTAATTTATGCCTTTTCTCCCATGATTCATTTTTGGTATATGGTGATCTCCCCCTTTTTTTTTTCTTTTTACAATCTTTGTTAGAATAAGTTTAGCTAGAGCTCAAAAGCCTGAGCTTCCATTCCTGTAAATACCCCAGATGTATTCACTACGCCCAGTTCATTTATTGTAATACAAATTTTGCTCCATGTTAAGCTTGAAATTGCACATTAGCGGACTGTTCATCTCCGCATTCACTGTAAACCGTTCATTTCTGCATTCATTGTTGCAGTCATACGGTTGGGGCCTTGCTACACTCATGCTTGTTTTCAAAGTCCATACAATTGTTCCCACATCCTATTAAAACGATGTGTCAGCAACCTCTGTATTATTATGTTGCATTTTAGCACATAATTAATGACTTCGGAACTCCGAAGTCGAAGTAATCCGAGAGCACGCTGCGGTGCTGCCAAGTCCCACAGGAGGCGAATTGATGGGTTACGGGCGCACAGGAGCTCGGTCGTGCCCGCTGCTGCGCTGCGCTATAGCTCCTCCCGTCTTCCGCGGTTCCGCCAAACCCGATCCCTCCGCGATTGCGATCAAATTTAGCCACATCTTGAAGGTAAAAGGTTGGCACGAAACTGTAAAAACTAAATTATCAATCTAAGTCAGCGCCTCAAATTTCTCGCTGTCCCCATCTCTATTCCTCGTAATTGTGAACACACCTCTAAGTTTTTCTTTCGCCATTCATGTCAGCAAAAACACTTGAGACGGCATTGATCTGCTTTATGGGGCAAGTTGCCAAGTTTGCTTGTGATGGTGAATTAACACGTCCGGGTCTGAAACTCTGAATGGCTGTGCCTTTGGATCAAGCAGCGCAGCATGTTGTCGGGCCTCATGTCATGTCGTCCAATAATCCACGCGTGTCGGGTGAATTGGCAGAAAAGTTTAGCAAGTCCCCACCCCTCAATCCATATGCATATTTGAAAGCCTCAGCGGGCGCACGGGCGTTGTGCTACTGCTACCTCCGGCAGCTGAAGGGGTGGGGGGCAGGAGCGTCACAACGGCAGAGCGCGGCGGCCGCACGTTGTGACCGGCGTGCTTCCTGATTTGGTGGCGGGGTCGTCGGTCGGGGCGGATCTCGTGCCGCATTCCCAGGTGACGCAGCTAGCAGCCGATCACGCTCACGCAGCCCTTCGGCCCCACAGCAGGATCGCCCGGGCCCGCCTTGCTTGGGCAAGGGCGCAAGGCGCGTCGAGCCCTGCGACCCGAGCACAGTTGCCTCGTGACCAGCAGGCGCTAGTTCGAGCCCGCGTGATCGATCGGCGCCTCGGCGGACGGATTGCGCAGCGTTGCTCCTCTTCCGTTCTGGTTCTGTGTTTGTGGTGCCGTGTAATGTGTTGCCGCGTTGGGTAACTGAAACAGTGAAATTCTGCCTGAGACCGTTATACACATGACCTTCCTCGGCGGCATAGCACAGGTTTGAAAACAGGTAGGCAAGCGAAGCTATGCAGACCGATGCACACGCTGCACTGACTTGATGGCCTACGGACTCCTGAAGAGAAGAATGTTCAAGATTGCAAGAGTCCAAGAGAACCGGAAGAAACGCACGCAAGAGCGTCCTCATCACACGCAAGAGCGTGTCCTGAAGGAGCTCCACCGGCGGCACATTTGCCTCTCTGCAATTCTGCCTTGTACTATCGAGGGATCTCTTTGGGAACGGAAATAAGAATATTCTCTACGGTAGGAACGAAATACAACGAATATTGTGAGCCTCAACCTCAACAGCCAGCTACCGCCCAACCAACGCTAGGCGCGCTTAGGGTTAGAGAAACCAACACTTCCCTCACGTTTGTTTAATCCGGCTACAACCCATATTGGCAGATTAAAAAACACTACCGCTTTCAAATTCTAATAACATCCCATATTGGCAAATTTGGAATCACGGCTCACCCATTTCAAATTCCAAAACCATCACGATTTACTACAGCACAATATTTCTTTTATTGCTCAACGATCAGAAGGCTAGCACCAATCTCATAACAGCATTCAACAAGGAACCTACTGTTTTTATGGCACATATTTTTTTTTCTGGGCCTCAAATCAAACAGTATCAATCGTTATTATTCTCTAACCTTATTAACTGCCACAGTATTCCGAAAGTTGAAGTTTATCCATTTTTTTAGTAATATGAGAGAATTGTGGGACGACTAAAAATTCATATTTCCTATCAAATATAGCTACTTTCAGTTAAATCTTCGTGATATCAACATCATTGAAAATGCTTCTGCAAGAACATGAAAATATCTTAGCAAATTTAACTTAAGCCACAATGTTCCCAGTATGCAAAGACATAAGATAGGCCAACAAAAGGACCACAAGGCAAGCCATGGCCAATGCCAGAATGCAGAAACAAATCAATCCAAAATTTAAACCCATATATTTAGCTCAATTTCCATAGGGGCTGCCGTTCATCTTCTAATAAGGGGATAATGAGGCACCTAAATTTGCTGCAGATGGACAGAACACTAGTGCACCTTTTTGGGGGACACTTGTTTTCCTAAACATACCATCCCAGAAAAATGCATCATGCAATGTGTGGCCGAGCTACAGGGATTGCTTAGCAAAAGCTGGATGGAGATTCATGCCAATGGGGGCACTAATACAAGCAAGCAGATAACAAGAAACGCTGCTGGATGGGCACAGGCTGCTTGGGGCATGCCTCGCACCAGGCCCTGTATCCCACAGGCGCGTGCAAGTTCCCATAAGCTAGGCACCTAGCTCAATGAGAATGTTACACTAGAAAGAGAACAGAGAACGCCCAGATGTAAAGAAAATAACGCAGCTCAAAAAGGTAGGCTGAGGGCACAAGTCCCTCAGACAAAAAAGGAATTAAAATGGAATAAAAAGGAGTTCAATGTGTACTTTCTGGGGAATTAGGTATCCGACTTAAATTTACCCTACTTTCCACCAACAAAGCTTCAGAATCCTGATCATTGCTTGCAGCGACATCAAGCTTTGTGGCCCGGATAGAGGTTGCCTCACCAGGATTGTCATCAATAACTTTACCACTCTGATCCTCCATACCTGTCTCAGCATCTGCATGCATGAAGGGTCTCTCTTGACTGCCAGGGGGACTAGCAGCAACAGGAGCAACCTCCTCCTTGCCTAGGCTAGGATCTGTCATAGCAGGGGGCATAATCTCCAATGGTTGTGCAACATCTTCCAGGCCATCAGCAGAAACATCTTCCAGTAAGTCACCAGCATGTTCTAGGGTTGCTTGAGGTTCACCATCCTCCAGGCCATCAGCTGGTACTTCGTTTTCTGAAGGTATCACATCCTCCATATCCTTGTCAGGCAATGTGATTGTTGGTGGTGCCACGACCTCCATCTCTTCATCAGGTTGTGTGATTGCTGGAGGTGCCTCCACACCACCAGATTCTATAGCTGCTGCAGTTGCCACCCCTATCCTATCACCAAGTTCCTGTTTTGACAGTGACCCTATCTCCATGACATCATCAGTGTGATGTTGCAGAGCCGGGTTGCTCACCACTGATTCCTTTGAAGTACATTCAAGCATTTCCGTGTCATAACTACCTTCTGGTGTATTCATCTTCTCTTCCATTTTTACAGATGCAGAGGTAGAAACTAAACCCTTTCCAGTCTGGTTCTTGTGAAGGGCCAGAGCTCTCTGTTATTGTGCAAAAAGAAAAAAAATTAACATTCCCATATCTATAAGTTGATAGCTAAATTCATAAGAGCTGGTAAGCAGATTTAACATTCAAACAGGAAGTTCTAGAGAAACTTCGGAGAGCAAAAAAAAAAGCAAGAACTTGCCTGAAAGATAGCACTGTTACTCTTGAGGTAAAGTGAACTGAAAGGATTTGGGCTTCCATAGTTTTCAGTTATCTTTCCAATATTTTCATCATCCCGCTGCATAAGACATAACAACCATAAGAATGGCAAAACTGGATGAGGAAACAGACACTAATTTCAACAAATGTGAATACCTGACTATGTTCATTCCTAACCACAAGAGGAGCTTTTGTTACACCCAAGTCTCCCAGCAAGGATATGCACCTTTCGTACAACTCAGACTCAACTAGATCATGTGACACACTAATTCTGGATAGATAGCTTTTACAGAAGACTGCGCCATTCTTTGACAGCATAGAAGTCATAAGTTGTGCTCCTCGAGGAGCTTCCAAACTTTTCAAAGCACTTTTAGAATCATCCTTTGCTTCAAAGTTTTCAGACGTCAAGTGTTCAATTTCCTTTTGCTCGACCAGAGGTTGAAGATTGTGCTGTCCACTAGAAGAATCAGAAATAGCAGTTGCTGCAGAGTCAGGCTCCTTAGCAACTGGATGTTCAGCATCAGGCACTTCATTTAGTCCCTTAGATGCATCACCAGTCAGCTCCCATCCTCTGTTGCCAGTATGAGGTCTGTTCTGATCCCACTCTTGCCTACCATACAGATATGGTTCGCTGGGAAACACCCCACTGCCTCCATTCCAAACTTGCATGTGAGGTGGGCATGATTCCTCTAAAGGATTAGGCCACCCAAAAGGCCGCATGTGAGTTGAAAACCTGTCGACACCATCATGCATTGGATATGAAACTCCAGGTTGGTTCAACTTCATTTGAGGCCTAATGTTAAACATAGGTGGCCCAGCAAATTGATGAACAGGAGGGTGAAATCCAGGAGCACCATGCTGGATGGGAACAAAACCATTTGAAACTGGAGAAGGCCAGTTTGGCGGATTGTTCCAGGCATGTCCATGCCCACGTACAGAATTCATATCGTTCCTCTTTTGATGACCATGGAACCTTCGATCTCCACTTTGAGGCCTACGGTCGTCATCATGCGAACCCAAGGAGTCATCATTTCTGTGTCTGGAAGGTGGCAGAGGATGATTTGGTGAATTTCCTGAAAAATGACCTCTACTCATTGATGAACCAGAAGGTGTCGGCTCTCGGAACGGAACTTTAGCTCTATCTTGATGATGTGATCGTTCTTGGGACAGGTCACCATCTCGATCTCTGTATTTTGTAAGGCTATTTCTTTCTCCTTTACTATCAAGGCTACGCCCACCACTAAGCCTACCTGAAAACCTTTGGTCGCTTGAAGATGGAGATTTTTCAGATAATTGTTTTGGTGAAGTATGCTTGTCTTTCCTAGGTGTGCGATCAAACTGTGATGACGTGGAAATTTCCAATGGTACATCACGAGGCTGGTGATCATCCTTCTGTTTGAGCCTTTCAGAAGGCCAATTTTCTGTGTCCCTGTCACGAAGTCTGGAAGCAGGTGTCCTTTCTCTCCCGGACGATGTTCTCGGTCGACTATTTCTCTCATCATAAGGCATTTCTCTCTTTCCATGATCCATCGCCTTAGATCCATGCCTGGACATCAATCAATTAATCATTGCAGGTGTTAGAAGAAACAAAGCACTCAGGAGAGCTTATAACTTAACAATGTCATCAAAATTTGCTAACTGGATGAAAGATATTGCAATATTTGCCAATCTTAACCCAATATCTAATTCAGATATCATGAATTAGAATGTCAAGAATTTATAAACACATTCCTCGGTCAACTACTTCTTATCAACATAAACAAGGCAGCTGTAAGGTAGGTATGATAAACATCCATAAGCTACACCCACTGATATATTTTTTCTATGCAGTCTAGAAACAAAATCAATCTAACAAGGAGCCAAACTATTTTAGAGGGACACAAGAACTTTCCAACCAACTAGTCTACTACAAACCACACTAACATGATACAAACTGTTGAGGGCTACTAGAAACAAAACCATCCACAAGGAGCCACCCTATACTTGATAAATAAACTGTAACCCTAAACCTCAAGAAGGAACTTTCAAACCTACAGATTATTCCAGACCATGATGGATACTCTTCACACAATTTTACACCAAAATTGTTACTTTAGTCAACAAATACCTAATAAATGCCAATTCATGAAAGATGTTTTCATGGGGCTCCTCGGACACTTAATTCATTACCCGAAGTTATTCACCTCAAAAACTGCCAGCTAATAAAAAATCAAGTCAAAATGATAATCACTACTACCAAGCTTTTTCTGTGACAAAGATGCCCAGCTAGCTCATAATAGAAATGATGCAACAAAAGCACACAAACCATGCACCTAATATACGTGCTTAGCAATCATGAAACAAATATTCTCATGGTTAACACTGAACAACACATATAATACTGTGGCACTATGAAAAGATAAAGAATGCACCTAATACATGTGCTTAGCAAGCATGAAACTAATATTCTCATGGTTAACACTGAACAACACATATAATATTGTGGCACTATGAAAAGATAAAATACAATGTTGCGCCTTTATAGGAAATAAATGCAGTATTTTAAGATGTATAATATGAAAAAAAAAGTTACCGGCTTTGATCTTTGTCATGATAAGAACTTGGGCTAGGTGAACTTCTTGAATGGATTTTACTTGGACTAGAACTACGATCAGGTCTTGCTCTCTCAATCAGTGAATCCAAACGCCCACTGCCCGATGATTTTTCCAAATTCACACGTTGATCACGTGTGCTTGGAGGCTTTGATTCATATTGGTCATCATTTTCCTCATGAGGTCGTTTTTTCCCTCTTTCCTTAGACCTATTGCTATAATCATCATAATGATCACCATCTTGAACTGTTTCCTTTCTGTAATGGCTCTCTGAGCTTCTGTGCCCATCTTTAGCACTCTTATAATCAGCCCTGTCACTTTCATGACCACGGGTCACGCGCTCATCAAGAAACTTGTCATCTTGTTGTCTTTTATCCCTTCCATAATCATCCTTATACTTTTCCTTATATTTGTCATCATCAAACCTTTGTTCCTTGGAACTCCTAGATTTACCATGTTCATGTCTGGACAGAGTCTTTCTGTCATCACCATCTCTATTATCAGCAGGCCACTTATCTGTATCTTCAGAATCATCTTTCCTTCGGCTGTGCTTGTCAGGTTGCATCTCAGGATGATTGTACTTGTCTTTTGCAGAAATTTCTGCTTCCAAAAGAACTAGTTTAGAAACAACACACGACAAAAGAAAAAAAAACGAACACTATATAAAGGAAACTCAGAGAACAGCAGTCAGGAAAAACATGTAAATAAGTAAAATCTCAGCACCTGATAAAAAGGTCTTGTAGTATCCAGTGAGTACACTGATACACTAACATAATTTAAGACAGTTATATAACAAGATATCAAACTGTAAGCTCATAATGAGCAAAAACAGAGTTCATCACAGCGATGTTAACAATACTGTCAGTTCTCTGAGAGATAAAATATCAGTTCTCCAACGCCAAAAAAAAAAAATCCAGTGAAGA
This sequence comes from Cenchrus fungigraminus, assembly GCA_036936925.1. Taxonomy (NCBI): domain Eukaryota; kingdom Viridiplantae; phylum Streptophyta; class Magnoliopsida; order Poales; family Poaceae; genus Cenchrus; species Cenchrus fungigraminus. The sequence continues at coordinate 30,581,813 of CM072778.1, read as the reverse complement.
GTCTATATAATTCCATAATTGATCAATCGCAAAACAATCTGCACAACTACAGGTGAGATGGCATCGATGTACCAAAGGCAAAAGGATACAACATTGTTCCAGTATGGAAGAAAAGAATACAAATTTAGGATAACTGTTAACTGGTAACTCCACAGGTGGCATTCACTTTCACCAAGGTTAGTAAAGTAGTAAAATAACTATAAAAATAATGATAGCACCAAGAAAAGCATGACTAGATACAATCTGCATAAGGAAATGTTAAGCAAAGCTAGTATATCGCTATGACAACACCAAATAAGCAGGAACACTGAACATAATGGCACACATACAGTAGGATTGTTATCGGCATTGTAGATAACATTAAGAAAAAGGATTACGGTACCATTGATCTCTGTCTCTCGCCTGTAGGAGTAGGCCTCCTCTTCTGCCCTACTTGTCTTGGAGCCAGTCTTCCTACTACCCCCATCCTCATACCTCTCATGCTTGGAATCATAGTCTTTCCTGTCTCTCTCCCGCTCCTTCTGCCTCTCCCGTTCCCTCTCCCTGTCCCGTTCTCGATCCCTATCTTTCTCACGCTCCCTCTCCCTCTCTCTCTCCTTCTCCTTCTCACGCTCTCTGTCCCTACTCTTTTCCCTGTCCCGCTCCTTCTGCCGCTCCCATTCTTTCTCCCTTTCCCTATCCCTATCTCTATCCCTATCTCTGTCATCCTTGTAGTGCCCGGTACTCTCCCTCCTCCCCAAATCCTTCTCCGACCGCCGCTTCCCAGAGTCACTCTTCGACACAACCTCCTCAGCCCTGTCATCCACAACCACTGCCCGTCTGCTTGACCTCTTGGACTCGTCCCCTGATCCCCTGGACTTGTCCAGCAGTTTTTCCGTATCACCATGCCCAAAAGTCTCGCTCTTGGACCTCTTGTCGACCAGGTGATCATCGCACACGCCGCTGTTCCACCGGTCGCTGACCACATCCACCACGGCCTCCTCAACCCTCTCCTTCCTCTTCTTCCCGTGCTCCGCGTACCCGTTCCCCGATCTCACGGCCTCCTTGCCCGAGGACGAGCGGCGCTTCTCGGGCTCGGGATCTCGAGAAACCCTAGCCGCGGCGGCGGCTTCCTCCCGCGCGCCGGCGGCCGGAGCCGACTCCTCGCCCTCGGACTCCGACCGGTCCGCGGAGCCTCCCCGCCTGTGGGACCGGTGCGATCTGTGGCGCGAGCTCCGCGGCATGGCGAGCCAACCCTAGCGCGAGCACCACCACCGAGTCAGATGCGGGCGCTTGCGACGCGGGGCCCTGGAGCCCTAGGGGGCGCGCGGGATCCAGGGGGATCTAGGCGGCCGTGGCGGTGGAGGGAGAGGGAGCGGCAGGGCCCTGGAGCACGGCGGCTAGGGTTTTTGTGGGATGGGAGAACGGAGGGAAGGAGGGAGGGGTAGAGGCGGCGGCGGGGGATGGCAGACGACGAGTTCGTGGGTGGAGGAAATTGGGAGGAGAAAAGTTTGATTGTTTTTCCGGCTTTGGATTTGGGGGACGGGGTTTGTTTGAGATTTGGCCCGGGCTGGTGGTTGCTGCGCGGTGCGGTGCGCAGCGCGCAGCCGAAGGGGCGGCGCCGCGGCAACAGGAATGCAAGGATTGGACACGAGAGACGGGAGTCGAGGCGCGTCGCGCGGGGGTCCTTGGGCTGTGCTTTGCACGGTTTCGGGTGTTTTTTTGTTGGACGCACGCTAAAACTTGCGCTTGCATCTGCACTTTCGGTGTGTCGTATTTGTATCGTCTTTGTTCTTTTTGCAATTTTGGCGGACAAAAGATGCAAAATTTTAGCATCTCACCTTTTTAACCCACGATTTGATCTGTAATCGCACTTTCGACGTGTTATATCTGCATGATCTTTTATCTTAAATCTTAGTGGGCAAAAGGTCTTAAAACTTCAGCGTGCTTACACCACGGTTTGTCTTGTGTTTTGATTTGGCTTGTGTTCTCACTTTCGACGCGTCGTATTTGCATCGAGAAAAAAGTAGATCTCTCGATTTACTATTTATCACGCTCCATGATTCAAATTAGAGATATTACCGTTGTTGTGCTCTATTACTTAGGTTGTTTGGGGATTTAACTTTCACATCTTCGAAAATAGGGTTCGGCTTTCACTATTGGTACGCACGTATCAATTATAATTCCGATTATAAAAAAAAGTCAAGTATGTAATGGAAGATGAGAATGAGTGATTAAATGCTTATGTTACATTTTGAGCCTCATGAGAATATGAAGTTAATTTCGATTCATTGGTCCATGCTGGTCTAATGCTTATTATTAGGATCGAATCATTATTTGCAGCATGTTCAAATGATAGAGTTATTGTGTCGCATTTAGGACTTGAGATAAAGTTGTGCTTAAATAACCTTATGGTGAAGAACCCTCCCGTTTAACATTGAGTGCCAAGTGAAATGTAGAATGTTACTTTTTTCATCCAAATATGAAGTGCTTGTTTTATTTCTGAGACATATTATGTTCACATACATTGTTGGACTCATCTTTTTATATATACATAGTGCACACCTTATCTCTATGAACACCTTAGATGATTGGTGAGATCTTTGACATTGAAGATGCCACAAACGCCGATGTTGATGGACATCTCGCATATTATTCAAATGAATCTGAAAATACGAGCACCCATGTTGATGAGTTCATAATTCAAGATTTTTTTGCCATAGCTTGATACCATTTATATATACAAAGGGGTTCAAAAGTATTGTTCTATCCCTACAATATAGCGATACTTATTTTTATGTGCTTTCTTACTAATCCAATAGTGCATTTGGATGATTTATACAGTACCTAAGCTAATTTTTGTTTCTGACTAGTGAAGAGCTTCCTTACGAGTTTACTAGCCCTTGTGTCATCATTTTTGGAACCTGAATATATTTATCAAAATATATTTATATTATATGAACTAAATGTGTCTAAGAAACTCGTATCAACATGGAGTAAAAGAATGCTTGCATTTTAGTTATCATAATACATTATTATTTATTTTCATGAGCTATGATGTTCGTAAAATATACACCGAATGGAAAATTTCATGATATTGAATATAGGATTTGGTTTAAAAATAAGCTTAACTAAGAAGTACAATTTACACGGAAACACTTCTTTTGATACCCAATAAATTACTTAAATATACATAGTCACACCAAGACAAAAAAAAAGACATAGCATGCAAAATGCTTGAAAACACTATTGATGTACTAAGCATCGAATGACATGTGAATTAATGGAACAGATAACATATTTGCAATGACTATATTTGACATATGAAAAAATATGAATTAAGCAGAACATGATAATTTACAGTATCTTAAAACATCAATTTGCTCTTCGCAAAAAAGAAAACATGAAACATTCACGTGCGCATATTAGAGAACTCAAGGTAGTGAACCATACAGTCTGAGCAAATGAATTAAATAGATTTTCTACCCTCGAAATTCTAAACAAATAGCTTCACATTTTTTAACAAATATACTTGATTCATTAAGTACAAAAGAGTAGCAAAGCATATATTAGTTATTATCAGGAATAGATCCCACATACCCGTAAGGAAAGAAGGAGTTAGACTCCTACTAAGATTCCCCTATAATCCAACCAAAATCCTACATTGTAATCGATCAATAATTTATCCCAGGGATAAATATAAAGGAGGGTGTGATCCTTGTATTTGGCATATCTTTAGAACCAACACCAAACAACATCCAAACACGAGGTGCAATATACAATACCCCAAACACGACGTAAAACATTTATATAAGTATTCTATCTATTTATATTAAATCTTAATACATATACCATTTTAATTTAATTTATAAACTATAGTTCCAACTTCCAACATAGATCTCAGAGTTGAAGGTATACCAAATAAATAAACCCCAGAACAATAGCATTATTAAATGTCTCCTTCATCAATGTTGAAGATACATATACTTATCTATGTTTAAATAGTGGGCCATAGCATTAAATTAGAGACATCATCTTTAAAAGCTTTAGGCTGCTATTTTAAGTTATAGTGGAAGCTAACCCATTCAAAGAATTTATATGAAAAGGAAAAGAGAGATTAGTGATTTTGCTCTTGTTATGAAGTCTAATGGTGATTTTGCCCCTCCTTTTCGCAAATGAACCCTCCGTCTGCCCCATTTGTAACTTTGTTAGGTGATGACCAGTTGAAAAAAAATAAAAGAAATAGGAAAAAGTTAAATACCATGGGAATAGACATAACTACCCTCCTCACCTTATCCATCCAGGCGACCAGGTGCACGACTCCCTCCCTCACTCACTCGTTTCTGCTCCATCCAGGCGCACAGTTGTCACCACGCGAAACCCTAGGTTGGGCTGGCGCCGGGGACTGGGGCCATCCAGGCGGGCGGGCGGACCTGCGCAGGCCCGACGATAGCGGACATGGCCTGCGCTAGCCTGGGCGCGAGGGGGTGCGGCCTCCAGCAGCCCCAACGTAGGGGGCGCAGATTCTAGCCCCGACGAACACCATGGAAGGGGCTAGGTAATAATTCCTGATCTTGAATGTCTCTGTGTGCCATAGATTTTAATTAAAATGGATCCGTAGGGCGAAGTAGATGTGATTTGTAGGTAATAATTCCTGATCTTGCTAGACGTTTTGCAGCGTAGATGATTTACATCTTTTGATGTCAAATATGCAAAGGGGGTCTTTTTTTTCTTTGAACTGTTTTTGTTGTTTGTTCCACAAACAATTTTGGATACATGTATTATTTTTAATTTGTTTATACATTGGCACTTACCATTTTGAAAACCACTGTTTGTTACGACTTCCGTCTTGCGACAGTTGAAACTGAGTTCCGTAGTGCCAAGTTTTAACATTAGTTTCTACACAACCTCTCTCTATGGATGCCTGTTTCAGACCAAGACATGCCTCAAATATTTTTTCCCTTTGTATTTATTTTTACCTAGCACACTTAGATATTAAAGAGTTTCCGACAATACCATGCACTCCATTCCAATCCAGAGAGAAGAAGAAAACTCAGAAGCCATTAAATCAACGTTTTGTCAAAAAGGACATCGAAGAAGAATCAAATTAAATGAAAGTATGAAACCTCAAAGGGTTGGCAATACTCCTTCTTATGGCTTTAGTTTTAAGTGTAACGAGAGAGCTAAAAGAAGAGAGGTAACTCATTATTTGTTAACTTGACTGGTTTGAGTTTCAGAATGTATTGGTATTATTCATTTTGCTTATGCAGAAGTGAAGGTGCAAGTGCATGTGCAAGTGCAACTGGAAGGGGAAGGGGAAGGGGAAGAGGAGGAAACTTAGGGAGCTTGGCTACATTGTTAGGCATAGATGCCTGATTGTGATGTTCTCTACTTGATATGTACTACCTCTCTACCGGTTGCTGCTTTTGTTGGTCATGTATCTGTTAGCACATGCTCTGGACGGACGTCAGAACATGTTGGGATATGTTATGGTGTGAAGTGGAGCTTTTGTGCCCAATGTGTGATCTGGTGCTTCATGTTGAATATTTTGTTGCTGAGTATATGTGATATGGTGTGATCTTTTAGCATGTGAATATATGTCAAAATGCATTTTTGTGCATGATGCAATATATGTCAAATTTTGTTCAGTTTGTAAAGTATGAAAACTGTGTCATATTTTGTTCAGTTTTGTAAAGTATGAAAAAATACGACAAAGTGTTTTCCATTTTTATGCTAAACAGGGGTAAAATCACAAAGAACTCAACGTAGTAAGGGCAAATTCACAAGGGTAGTATTGTCTTTTCATAGCAAATTTAACACCGTTAAGTGCTCTTCACAGAATAGGGGTAGAGGCTCTCTTCAATTTGAAATAGCAAGGGCAAAATCGCAAAGTTAAAAAAATGAGGGCAAAATCACCATTGACGTCCAAAATGAGGGCAAGAACGCAAATCTCCCAAAGGGAAAAACAACTTATCACAATTGAGTCAAAATCATGTTCTAGCAACACACTCTGACATGCATGCATCACACCAACTGCAGCCCCTCTATTTCATGCGACCCTATCTTTCGTGCAACCCTACATCGAGCCGCCGAGGTCGCCATACTCCATTGTTAGAGCCGTTGTTCATATTAGTATGTCGAATATTCATCACCCCGACCCTATCATCAACATAAGGTCAAACCATGAATTAAAGGTGAAGAAGCATATGTGCCTCTTCTATGGTTCCAAATGTGAATAGATCACCCTCAAGGTTGAGCTAGCTCCCTCGAGCTCCAATCTATCAACTGACAATAAGCTATGCTTCCCTCCCTTCCTCCTGCTTGCTTTACCAATAAGGTCTTGTTGAGTTGTATATGATTCATTCCGGGTCAGGAACGATTTCCAGACATGGATCAAGAAAATAAAATTATTCTAAGCCAAAATTTTCTTATTCATCTAGATACACATTATGCCTAGATACATAGCAAATATTAGAAATTTAAAAAATGCTAAAACGACATACAATCTGAAATGAAAGAATTATAAGGCCAATCTCGATGAGAAACTTCGTGAGAGTTTCATAGCATTAAATTCAATATCATATCAACAAAAATGTTGATTTGACTATGTAATTAATAGATGGAGTTTCATTATACGAGAGAGCAGTTTCACCATATAGTAAAACAATGCACTGATCATAGTGTGGAAGAGTGGCGTGAAATTCCACCTTCTCTTATGAACTAGGTAATACCCCGCGCGTTACTGTAGGAATTTTTAAACAAAATTTTAAGGTGAAATGTGAAAGTAGAAACACCAAAGCGATTACACGGCGATATTCATATGTAAACAATATTATATATGAAAGCATGTTAATTTTGTTGAGAGAGAGCAATTTTTAAATGATTGATCCTACATGTGCGAGAATTTTATGGCGTGCTACTCGCAAATACAACATGCTATTAGTCACAGAAAATCAAGACATAAATGTATAATTTGGTGGATGTTGACATGGCTTGGTGAATGTTGACATGGCTTATAGTGGATAGTAACATGACGTGTAGTGGGTTATGACGTGACGCGTTGAGAGGCAAGAGAAATCGTTAGTGAGTACCAATTATATAGTTGTATATGATGATATGATCTGCTAGCAAGGATTGTAATAATCCAACATGATATGATCAATGCGGCTCCTGTTCCTAAAAAGAAGTAAAAAGATGTTATGTCCTTCTACCACCCGCCAAAATGTTGGTTTTGCTTTCTCGCAGTAATAACAAGCCAAAGATAAAACCGTACACGCATAATAATCATTCAGTCATGGTGGAAATACTCGATTGCTACGCTCAACTGCACAGTGCGGTAGTGGCTGCCTGGCTGGTACCCGGTGGACCCTTCGACTTCATCGCTGCACCGCACTCTGCCCAGACGGCGGAAACGGACAGCTCCGGCGCACGTCCGAGCTGGTACACCGGGCCTCCGAAAAATCGTGCCCCCGCACGGCCGCGCGGTCGCTGGCGCGGCGCGGGGGTGAGGCGGACGCGCGTTCTCTCGAAGCCTCTCTTTCTCTCCAGGTGACTGCAGAGGCGAAAGGAGAAACAGTTCTCTCGCCGGCGAGATCGCCGTTCTTCCTCGCCTCCGATGGCCTTGCTGGCCTCGGATGTGAGGAGAACGGAGGGATCTTCGCCCGGCGTTGTAGATTAGGTCCCTCCGTTGGTAGGGTTTGGTGTCCCGGCGGCGGGTGCGAGGTGGAGGCGCCGCCGCCTCTGTGGAATAAGGTCCTCCAGCCCTTTCTCCGCCTCGTCGTCACTCACTCCGGTGCCGGCGAAGGGCTTGTGGGGTCGGTGGTTGTCGGATCTGGAGACCTAGTTGGAGCTCCAGATCTTGATGACCCCTGTACAGGAGTTGTTCGCTGCTCGGCGTTGATGGCAGTTCCGCTTGGCGGCCGTCTGTCTTGGCGTCCGGTGAGGCGACGGCCGGCAACTCGTCAGCCCAGTGGTAGGGAGGTGAGTCTGCTGGCTTCTTTTGTTGCGGATGGAGTGACAGCTTTGGGTTCTACGGCGGCTGGCTGGGGAGTGGATCGGATTCATTCATGCGGCGGCGTTAACATGACGCATCCATCTTTTGGAAGCCGGCGGATCTTGATCCAGAGCAGCCGAAGTTTGGGGTGTGTCCCCGGCCGAAGATTCATCAGCGATGGCTTTATCTCATCCATGTGGGTGAGTGACTCATGCGGCTTCTCTCAAAGCCTGATGGCGTTGGAGCTTCGGTTGGCTCAGGAATGGTGGACTCAGGCGGCCGACGGTGGTCGTCGGCGTCGAAGTGTGGAGGATCCGACCTGCATAGGTTCCAGGGACCTCATTGTAATTCTTCTGTGTTTTAGGGGCCTTTGTGCAGATAGGTCGACACAGCTGTCCTCTGTATCCTCCGTGTTTCTGCCTGTATGTGTACGGATCTTGTATGGTTAATACAGGTATGTTTGCTCAAAAAAAAAGTCCAAGCCCCCGCGCCTCTCTCCCTCTCCCTCCGCTACGCCGCGACGGTCTCCTCCCACTCCCGCTCGCACTCGCAGACCAACGGCGACGGTGCAGGTGCTAACCGGTGCCCCGTGCTCGCCCCACATGCCTATCGCGGCGGCCGCTGCTGTCGCCGCCTGCCCCTCGCCGGTCGGCCTCGCCCGCCCCTTGTGCGGCGCCTACCCGCACCAGCGGCGCCGGCGGGGGTTCCGGTTGGAGGCCAGCTCATCGGCGTCCGCACCCGCGCCGGCCGCGGCGGATGAGGGGGCTGGAGCGGGGCCGTGCCCCGTGGTCAGGTTCGACATGGACAACTTCGCCATAGCGGACCGCGTCAGCGTCGGGCTCCACGGACGGGTGGGTGCTGGCCGGGATCCTCTGATTCTCCCTCCAGCTTGCTAAATTTCTCGTGCTTCTCCTCCGTTTTTGGTAATTCTTAGAGATTTTTATTTCTCCGTGATGCAGTCGGACGAGATGATCTTCGAGGCCACGGTGCGCGATCCGAGCAGGTTAGTGTCGTGGGACACTCTATGATAGTACGAATTCGTTTATTCGTGTCGATTGTTTCTAATTTTGGTGTTCAGCGAGCTGTATGGGTCAACAGTGGTGCTGCGGCAGCTGAAGAGCTCGCAGGCTAAGCGCAGGGGCCGGCGCGCGCTTGAGGTGGCTCTTTTCCCTTATCTTGAGCTATTGTTTTAATGCGGTGGAGTACGTGCGGAACGGCCTGGTTCAGCTCGAGTTGGTTGTGTGGTTTCAGGTATTGAAGAAGCTGGCTCGCCGCCAGGTGATGTACCACTCGTACGCACTGCAGGTCCACGGTTACATTGCTCCGGGCAATGCAGTGGAGCAGGAAGATGTCCCGTTAGTATTGGTGCATGGGGTTAGTGCTTTTCTCTTACTTGCTCAAGCTGATCTGTCTGGTCTTAAATGCAGTACTGTCACTTTCAGGTTTCAATTTTCGTCCTCATTGCAGTTTGCAGTCATTTTCATGTCAGCTCATGGGTTTTTGGGTGTATTTAGGTGTACTTAAAACATTAATTTGCATATGTTCCCAACAGAATATTGGAACTCTTCATAGTTATTTTTGTGTATAATACCTTAAGTGTTCAATAAGGGCTAGATTTTGCTTCCTTCTGGATTGATCGATGCACTGGTAGACAGTGGCGGAGCCAGGAAAAAAAATTAGCTGGGGCGACTCCTAACGACGGACAATAAAACACACACCAACTCGCACATCCATACACTGCAATTACACAAATTTTATGCGAAGTTTAAAGATGTAGCTTTAAATTTGAAGAATAAAGAACAAATTAACAAGTACTAACAACCTGCGAGTCATCACACCATCTAGGAGTGCTACCGGAGCTTAGAAATATCGTTGGAGAAGAAGGAACCTACTCGAGCTGGCGCAAATCTAGCTGGGGCGGCTGCCCCAGCTTGCCCCAATGTGGCTACGCCACTGCTGGTAGAGACACTGGTTTTTGTTAATTCACCATTTCAGGGTTTATTTATTTCTATGCAGTATCATGGGAGTTATTCCCTGCGCCACTGGTTGCAACTCTCGGATTGGCTCCCAACTTTAGAAGCAACACTAGCATTGGATGAAGAACAAGTTAGAAGGGTAGGAGATGATTCTGTTGGAGGACCGGCTCTAACTCGACAACTACGCTTGATTAGGATTTTGATGAGAGACCTTTTGATTGGTGTAAGCTGCAAACACTAAATTTCTCGAAATGCACTCATTACCTATTGATCTGGACTGAAGACACATTTTATTTGACATAGGTAAATTATCTACATAGCCATGGGCTGGCACACACTGAGCTTAGATTGGAGAATGTTCACGTGAGCCCAATAGACAAGCATGTTAAGGTGAGCAGTCTTTCTATTTGTGTATGTTTACGTAAATGGTTGTTTTCTGTCTTAGTAATCATGCTTCATAGTTTACAGTGGACTTCAAATTACATTTTTGTGCAATGTATTCGAACAACTGAAAATTAGGTTACTTATTCCACATGATTTTGCATTAACATGTGTTCAGCATATGTGTCCTGAATGTTTAAAACTTCAAATGACATAGTACTTCTTGGCTGAGATATTTAACAGTTTACTTGTATATTTAATTATTGACCTTGCAATTTTTATGTGTGGTTTGTACGTTTTGTTATCCTAATCACTGTTTTCAGCTGAATAATCAGTTGTCAACATCAACCTGTTTAACCACTGTTATCCTATAATATGACCTGTTAAAGTGCCAAATCAACAGTTGTCTCTACCTTTGAGGTGCCAATAACAAACCAATTTACGTTTGACACCTTTTTAGTTGAGGAATTGGACACCATATCACAAACTCTCAAATGTTAACCATTGTTAATCATGACAGTTATAATTTGGTACACCAATGAGCCACTGAATGATTGTCATGTGGGCTACACGTTTCTCTTTGCTCTTTCTGCAGCTTTAACTCTTGATAAATGCACAACTACTTTTGAAGAAAATTGAAGGACATTGTCTCTCTTCTGGTTATACACTTGCTGCTCAAACAATTGGAGCTATTTGGAAAATTCAACTTATACTTAGAAAAAACTGCTGTACCAGATATTGATTGAACTAAGCTATCAGTGCTGTTGAAATGTCAATCTTTGTACATTAACAATCTTACATTCTGATCACTGTAATATTTTTCAGTGCTTTACAAATACTGTGATTCTTTTTTTAAAAAATCTTAGTTGATAACCCATTCTTTTTTTTTGACAAAAAACGTTTTCAGATTTGTACTGTTGCAAAGAATCCAAATATCACCAACTTGATTTCATTTTTGAAAAGTTCATAAATTTGTGTAAAGTATTCCATAAGTAAAATAGCCAGTTCTCTTCTTTTGTAATTGAATATGACATTTGAACTGCTATGGTCCTTACCGATCATAGGTCGTAGCTAATCCTATCCAAGGAAACTAATCCCTAATCATTGTTTGGTGCCAACTTGCCATGAGCCCATTTGGCCCAGTTATGCCCTTGGTCCATACCATGAAAATATTGATGCACATGAATACACTCATAGAACTTGCTTATACACATTCATAACATTAATCTATGAAATATATAAACTGAACCAAACCATGGAGTTAATGTTCAAGGCTCTAATCCATTCCCAACAAGCCTCACAATCTAAGTTATCTTGTGTAATCTATTCCTATGTTTTGTAAAAGAAAATCATTTAAAACTAAATTAGCTCCTTGATGATGTATTTATTTAGGTTGGTATTCTTGGAAATGCTGCGGATTTTCATGATAATGATCCTAGCAGTAGTACAGTAGCAAGTAACGATGAAAGGAGGAAAATGATGATAGCATTTGACATGAGGTAAGATTTATATGAAACAAAGAAGCTCTTGTACACCTGTACACATCTGTCTTACTACTTCTAAAACAGTACATAGCATGAAGTATAAACCCTTATGTGCTTTATTTTGAGTCTTTTCTTTTTGTCTCTAGATGTGTTGGCTTCATCATGTCAAAGATGGTTTTGAGAGAACTAATGGATTCTTCAACTTTCTCCAAATTCAAATCTTTCCTGACAAAGGTTTGTTGTTTTATGTGCTTCCCTCGAGTTACATCCTATTTGCGAGTTTACTGTTCAAGCCTTTACCTCACTAAGATCTGTGGTAGCCATAGTATGCTTATACTGTGGCACAGTATACCACCACGAGGTTCATTGCTATTTTATGAGCTTTGCACGAAGTAAGCATTATGTAAGTGCCATATTGACTTAATGAATGACCTGCATTATGAAGAAATGTTCAGAGGTCTCAGTCACACTATTGCGGGATATTACATGTTCTTCTGACCTGCATTATTAGATTTTGTTTTTTTTTCCATTGAAACTACCTGGTTTCAATATATAAGACCACATTTTGATGCAGGCGAGTCTATTTTTTTTTATAAATACTAGTACTGGAATTGACTATTTATTTCCTTTCTTGTTTTCCTCTATTTCAGGGAAACGACCCATTCTGTTTGCGTGAGTTCCTTCTACCAATTCTCTGCCAAAATTCTCCATCTGGAAATATAGGTTTGCAGGCAAGTCTTTATTTCTTGTAATTTATTGGGATATCATTTCTTCAAGCAATCTGATAGTGTCTTTACTGTTCCTTAGATGCTAGATAGGCAATGGGGTGCTGGTTGGAATCTTTTGGCCTTATTGCTGGCAACGAAACCTGACAAAAGGATAAGGTAAGCTTATCAACATTGCTAGTGAATCCACAATCTAGATGCTGCAAATTCATAGCTAGGATGCTTTCCAGCATTATAGAGTTGTAAATACTTTGTTGCGCCATATCTGCAGTTGTGTTGATGCATTGCGGCACCCCTTCCTCTGTGGGCCAAAATGGCGTATAAATCCATCAACTAGTATCATTCGATGGGGCTTGGGATCGACTGCTGTTCGCATGGCTGAAGATTATATCTACGGACATCATCAGGTACTAATTTTCAGCACATGGGTGGATCATGTATTAAACTGCATCTCATTCTGGTCTTGCTAAAAGGCTTGATCTCGCACCTAACTGAAAACTGACATATGAAGGAAACATGTTATAAATGCCAATATTATATCATTGGACAATTCTTGTTTGAAAAAAAACTTATAGACTCCCTTTCACATATCTACAGCGCAGGCGATTAGCGTATTTCATTGAATTGATGGAGGTCCTAAACCACAATTTAAGAACTGAGGTAACTTCCTACTTCTTTAAGCCCTGATAATGATGAACTATGTTTCATGAATATATTCATGATATAGTTATGTCGGTACTCAGTAGCAACTTTCCGCTTTGGAGATTAGCCATTTTAGTTTCTTGTGTACATAAGTGGAGAAATATTTATTTTCTTTTTTTGCTATTTCCTTTTATGTTATTTTCTGTAAGATGGATAATTCTAACTAAAATTTGGTTTCAGTTTCTTTTATTCCTCTTTTTTTTCTTACATATGTTATTATCTGCTTGATAATATTATTTTATTTTGTTATGCTTTTTATCCATTTAGAATTGGCTTCAGTTCCTACCTGGTCGGTGGCGTCTCCTGTATAGCACTGGAAGACATATTGGCCTCACGCTTCGTCAGCCTTCCCCTAGAATCTTCATCAGTGATGTGTTCCTCACAGTTAGTTCAGAGTCCATCGATCCGATCTTCTCTCTGACCTCAGATATTGGTTTCAGAATTATGCCAGAATCTGATTGGCCCCATGACAAATCTGGCACTGAAGGAGTTTTGTCTGTCACCACATCAGCAAGGATAGCTGCTGGGAGGATTTATATTCATGAACAGGACAATAAAGAGACTAGGGTCACATCTTCAAGGTCTTCTAGGACATATCTTCGTGGTAAATGGAGAAAAGTTGCAAAGATGAAGGAGCTGCCAGCCAGTCTCCCCAGTGTAAACATTGCTACGGATGAAGTAGAATTATCAATGAGGTGCAACTCGATTTTGGATGGCGATTCTGCACAAAAGGTGCTGCAAGAGATCCATATTCAGACCCCACCGGAAACGTTCGATTTGTCGAAGATTGTCTGTGGGACATACATTGACGCGAGGTTGATGGTTCTCCGTTGTGTTGATGGGTCGGCTCTGCTTTTCACTAGATCGAATCCGACGACTGGTTCCTAAGGCAATTCATTATGTACATGCTTATTCTTTCTCTGTACATTCTGTATTTCTAGCTGTACATTAATTGGCAACAAGTGTAGATAATAAGATGGTGTAGGCCATAGTTAGACTGCTATATATTCCTGTGAATGATCATTTTTTTTGGTCACGCGCTCAGCCCAGGTCTGAAGCTTTGAGTGTTAGGTATTGAATTTGACATTTTCTCCAGTGCTTGAATACGGGTTTTGTTATATGTTTTTTTATTTCAGTATATCTTTTCTTGTAGCCTTTGCTAATTAATTTTTAGAAACCCTTGACCCTAACCTGTGATTGTTGCGGCGGTGGGAAAGTGCAGGAAGATTTTCTTACAAACTCAAGGGTCCATTTTCAGCATGAAGTATAGCAACATGATACGCACGCATTTGTTGATCTGAAGTTCGGAACTTTAATTTTGATTGAAGCATGTTATAGACGTTATTTTTTTTTGAGAGGTGTTATAGACGTTATTGAGAGTATGTCCGTCCGCATGTTGCGTGAGTTGGGCTGCACAATGGCCGATTATTGAGGCCCAGTTAGACGTTCAAGGCCTTCTTCAAAGGAAAAAGTCCATTCCACAACCCTCATCTATAGGCGCTGTCTGGATTTCAACCCCCAACCACAAAACCAGGTATTGGACACCCACGAACTTTAAAAACCGTCTGATTTACACCCCTTGATGGTTTCTGGGGTGGTTTTCGCATACGTGGCATAATAGGACCCACATGTCGAAATCCACGTCACCATTTTTTTTCCAATCTCTCTTCCTCTCGAGCTCGAGCCACCCCCTGCTGTCCGCGTACTGGCCGGCGACGGGCCCCTGCTCTCCGTGCGGTGGTCGGCGTCTGCTCGCGCCACCTGTGGGCTGCCGCCGCGGACCTGCTCCGCCACCGGCCGCTCCACCCAAGGTCAGAGCAGGGACAACGAGATCCCGCCCCCCGTGTGGAGGTCGGGCTGCCGGCGCTCTCGATTCGCACCTCCGTCCCCATCCATCACCGGCGGCGGCGTCCAGCACTAGCGGCGGCGTCCCCATCCTCCCCGTCCAGCGGCGTCCCCATCCTCCCCGTCCCCATCGGTCCGCGGACACCTCCCCGACCGCGTACACCCTCCTCGCGCGGCCGTCGCCGAACCGGTGCGGGGAGCGCCGCCGCTCGCCGTGCTCCTGCGTGGCCTTGCCCGGAAGGCCACTGATGACCACGGCCACTGCCCTCGGTGCCGTGGCAGGCGGCATCGAGCTCCTTGCGGCGGCGGCCACCAGTGTCGATGCCCCGCCGGTGTTCGGGAGGAGTGGAGCTCCGGCGTCCAGAGAGGAGGTCGGGCACAGAGGAGGGGTGCGGTGGCCGCGGCGGGGACGACGGGTGTAGCGCAGTGAAGAAGGAGGAGGAAGTGAATAAGAAGAAGGAGGAGGAGGTCGGTATTGGAGACAGCGACGCGGAATTGGAGGTCGCCGGAGCTCGGCTGTCCCCGGTCTCCGCCGCCGCTGCCAATTCCTCCTCCGCCGCCTCATTCATCCCCGAGGCAGACTGCGCGCTCCTCCGCACTTGCGCCGGTAAGTACGCGGCCGCCCGCGACGCACTCGTACCCAGAGGTGGCAGCGGAGGTCCCGACGAGGTCGCGCTTCAAGGCCAGGGTAGTGCCTCGTAGAAGCACCGCAGCTATGGCTTTTGCTCGATTCGGGGGCGCTGGCAGGCGACGAGGGTGCTTCGACGTCAAGCGCGGACTGTGGGGGGGGGGAGGCGGCTGGCAGGCGCAGCGGCGCGGGCCGCGGGAAGGAGGAGCCAGGTCTGCCGGGGCGGCGCCGCGCGGCTCGACGACGCAGCGGGCATCGACCTCGTCCTCGTGCCGTCGGGGAGGGAGAGCAGAGGCGAGGAGGAAGATAAGGAGGAGGGTATGACACGTGGGCCCCACTGACAACAAGGATAGTTGACGTGGCGCCACGTAGGCTAAAACAGCCCTGGAAACCGCCGAGGGGGGGAAAACGGACGGTTTCGATAGTTCGTGAGTGACCAATACCTGGTTTTGTGGTTGGGGGTTGAAAGCCAAACTACGCATATAGATGAGGGTTACAGAATGGACTTTTCCTTCTTCAAACAATCAAGCCTTAAAGGCCCACAGTAGCCCAGTTCCTTTCCGACGCTCGTTTTCTCTACTCTTCTCCATTGTTTTGTTGCGTTTTCAACTTTCAAGTCTCAACTTGTTACTTGTCACTCAAATCTGAAGTAGATATGTTGTCCTTCACATACCCGTATGCACCGGAAGGACATCAATAGCTTTACCAAACCGTTCTGAGGTGCGACGCGCCCATTTGCGAATCTCCCACTTAGGTATGCCTCCATTCAATGAAAGAAAGTTCTTTATTGTCACCATCGGCTGTATGGTGACACGCTCAACCGATGTTCCTTTCTTCAGAATGCCGCACAAGAGTAGAATCTGCGCCCGATAACAGCGGAATCCACTCATGTAGACCGTCTTGAGATGATGGAGGCCACCCATACACGAGGAGACTTCCTCCCCTGTTGCCTCGCCATGCCAGCATCCGCCCATTTGTGTACAATACATGAGCTGTTTTAGAAGCCACCAAGTAGAGTCGGGTCAGAATGTTATTTTATTGCACGTCCACTCTTCCCCAAAGAGCACAAGATAAATCAGCAAAGAATAGAGTACTCACATGCAATTGTAGCGTCTCCAATTGGGGTGCAACACCCAAATAGCGAGCAAATTGAAGAATTCCGTCGTGGTCATTTGGTTCTTCAGTGAAGATTCTTATTTCACAAGTCAGATGCCTCAAAAACATAAACGTATACGTAGGTCCTATCATCTGAAATATGCATGTACAAAACAAACAAGAAAACATTAAAGTCTGGATAATATTATGATGAAAGCAAAGGTGATAAAATACCAGGTACCTGTGAGGTCCAGACAGGTGGGTGTTCTTTCATATCAGAATACAAGTGTAGCACCTTGACTGCTGAAATACTGGGAATTGCAGTGAAAGCATGGACCAGTGCATTGTTGTCTTTTACAAATGAGCAGGACTTTGATGATAGTACTACCTTCTCTAACTTTAAGCAGCCATGAAGCACTATATAAGCCATGCCCCCATCGTACTCAAAATGAGTAAGACCAATAACATGGAAATCAATCTTATAGACACGCGTATGGGAAATTCGTAAATATCTAAGTTTATCAAGTTGGTATGGCACACACAATCGGACCACACCAGTGCATGCAATGAGATCTAATTCTTCAAGAGAAAAACAGCGTTTTAGCAAGCCTGGAAGATGTCCAGATATTTCAACATCGTGCAAAAGAAGCCTCTTGAGCTTTGTCAAGCCGCGTATACCGAAGTGTGGCTTTATAGAAACATCCTTGAGAAACAAGGATTGGATGAAAGGCACACCTTGAGCACCTAAAGCCTCAAGAGGAAAGTTATAAACTTTAATGCCTGGTCGTCGACTCTCCAATTTCGGCCACAGGTTAATTTCTATAATCTTGGACTTTGATGCAGTGGCAAAACGAATCCACTTATCAAGATGATTTACGGCATTCTTCTTAAGACTGAACCTAATGCAGAACTTATTGAGCACTACTCCACTGTGCTGTTGAATAATAGAATTCACAGTCTTAAGGAACTTTGCTCTTTCTATTTTGATAATATCCTCCTCTGTGGTCCAGTCATTTCTGCCAGCGAAGCATAAATTAGGGTAGCATGTCCAGATCTTTCTCCAGTTTCTTGCCACAAGGCTTGTCCTAGCAGCCTCCTTCAGGGACAGCAGTGACATAACAAGAGGTTGAATCTCCTGTGGCAAATGACATGGGTTGAGTTTTGATCAAAACTACCTGATAGGCATGCTAATCACAAAGTACTCAAGAGTTCACACGCAATGATCAAAGTGCCTACATTGGATTAGGAAAAATGAGCACATATAATCGGACACTAAAAGGGCATGCAAAGAACAGAAACGCAGCAGTAAGACTTTTTCTTCCACCAAACTCAGATAGGCTGGAACACTGGAGTCCAGAAGATCTTAACTTCAACAAATTCCAGAAAGCGTGATGCATGTGGTGAAGAAAAGCTACACCATAGTTTGCTTCGAAATTAAATTATTTGCAAACACTAGAATCAGCGAGGTTGAAAATTGGCCATATAGATGCACGGGATAACCATACGCAATATGAGGCGTACAAGATACGACTGTTTGGTGTTGGCACATACAACAAGATCAGGAGGAAACTCAAAAGACAAGGATAGTTAAATGCAATGGGATGTAACAAGTGGTTGGACAAGTAGCAAGAGGGAAAAAGCATAATGCAATAAGAAGTGGGTGAAGAATAGGAATTGGGAAGACTTATATTTCTAGTTTGAAAAGGCACTAAGGGAGAAATTCAGGGGACTGACAGCGGACAACTGATTTTCAATGGCCCTTTTGTACTGCAGGACATCTTCTAGGTGTGACAAGTCAAGGATTCATGCTTCATGCATGTCTTGTTCAATTTGGGCTAAAATTGGAAAGCAAAAGCTGCATGGTATTTATCTGAAAAATGGTGGAAGGAAAAATCCAGCATCTTGCTTGGAACTGGAAGGTAACTGAGACTGCAAGATCAATGGTACATTACAAAATTAAAACTAACCATGGATCCAAAATTGTTCTAGGTTGCAACTGATATGATTCCTGAATTGTGTCTAAATAGCAGAATGGAGTTCACAAAGGCACAGGATGCAGATCCTACGTAGCAGAATGGAGTTCATAAAAAGGAGCAAGATGCAGATGGGAGGATTTAAGAGCTATTTTCTCTCTTTTTTTGGTTGAAATGCACAAGTGGCTGGACATGATTAATTTTTTTTAAGAAGAAACGATCTCACCAAAGATGGCACACAAAAATTGAAAAGTTCACTGCAGAAGCATGAAGATGACACTAACAAAATAAGCTAGTCATCACTACTAGCAGAATTTGAATTTATATGTTTATCTATTATTATTTTTGTTGCCATGACATGCCTTCTCAAGCATCACGCCAGTCAGAAACTCCTCAGGACTTTGCAGAGACTAAAGATTAAATCCATTGATGGATTCACGGAGGCTGCAGAAGCCACAAAGTTCAGCCCTGCAACACCTAGCAGATCCTAGTAGGGAAGGTGATCAGAAGTTGTGCAAAATTACTGGGCACATTTGTGGACCTGCTGCTTTTTTTTTTCTGGTGTCGATATGACTATGTAGCCTACAAGTGTGGTCTGCAGCTGCAGTCATAGAAGTTTTGTTCTTGCTGGTAGGTTATAAGAAACGGGAGGACAGGGGAAAATTGAATAATAAATAACAAATCAATCAAAGATAACTGGTAGAAAATTTAAAAAAAAGCACACTTGCTTAATCGATGCACAGGTTCATAAAAGGAGTAATATACTTACAAATGGTTCGAAGTAGAAAAGAGAGAATTTTACCCCCAACTCAGCTGAAAGTATTATTAAAGATAAATACCTTAATTAGTTGTGTTAATCAAGTTTAATTGGCTCCTAAACAAGTTTGACATGATTTTGCACACATTTGCACAAAAGACCTTGGTCAAAGTCATAATTCTTGGTCAAACCCCTATAGATCCAAAAGGGTTGATTTGGTTTTCTTGCGCGTTCTCCAAATTTCACTATAGAAGTTCAAAATCTGCCAATATAAAAGTTCTTCATTGTCTCCGGGAACACAATTCTCATAATTGGCGGACATTCCAATTTTGAGTGCAAATTGGCCAAAAATTGAGTTGAAGTCCCTGTGAACAGGGGCCGAGAAAATCAGCGACTTTGTCATGATTTTCCCGTCAATCTGTTTATCAAATCATATGTCGCCCTTTGTAAAAAATGTAGTACTATCCTTGATCTACAACTTTCGTTTTTGGCGATTTTCAACTTCTATTCAAAAATATCGAGTTTCAACTCTTTAAACAGGCGCAAACAGAGTCAAAATGGCGCTCTGCGCCGGAGCTCGCGTTCTCGCACTCCGTGGGCGTCGTGCCACGCCACGGCCACGTGTTGCCCCCGCGATTCTCCGGTGTACGACTCCTCGGCGACTCCGTACTGTGAACTCGTGCACCCGGTGTTTGGGCCAAGGCATCGACCAGAGGAGGGGGGTGCCGCCCGCCCGTGACAGGCGCATGCGCCACGCGCCAAGCGTCGCCGCGACCCCCTGGCCGTCGTGCATGCAAGCTGCCCAGCTGGCCACGCCCGCTAGCCTTGCCGCGAAGGCTCCGCCAGTCCGCCCTACCTTAATCCACACTCGAGCAAATGAATGGGGCAGTCGTCCTCGCATGCACGCAACAGAGCCGCCGGCCGCCATTGTTGGCCACCACGACGAGCTCCCTATCCCGGGCCACCTCTTACCCGCCTGAGCCTTCCTCCACCTCGCCACGGCACCACTGAAGGCTCCCGAGACGCTGGTTGCCAAGTCTCGGCATCCTCCCCGCTGGAGGAGGAGCAGAGGCGGCGGTAGATCCACGGCACCGTCAAGAACCACCACCGGCGCCCTCTCCAACCCGTCCAACCCTCAAAATGGAACCCTAGGTGAGCCTAAACAACTTCCCCGCACTTTCCCCGGCTAAATTCGCCGTCGGCTAGCCGGAATTTGGTCCTCACCGCCGGCCATGGTGCCTGGGGACTTGGTTGTGATTGAGATTCTCATCTGGGGACCTAGTTGTAAATTTAGAGGACCTATCTGCGAATCCAGGGGCTTGGTCGTAATAAGATTCTTTAGGGTTTCGGCTGCAACTTCAAAAAATTATTAAAAATCGTAGAAAAATTAGAAAATACAAATCCAATTTTGTTGGGTTCCTGGTGAAGAACTCTACCTTTTCTAGAAAGGTTATATAGGGTTTTTCTCCGTAGTTTTTGAATTAAAAATTCGAACTCAGTTTGATGTGTTTTTAGTGTAGTTTAAAATATACACATGCTATGGAGTTGAATTTTGGATATGTTGCTCTTTATGGCATGTTTAGATTTTTGACCAAAGTTGGCATAAGTTTGATGTGTAGATGTTTAATTATGATTTATGTAAGCCCTAGGCTAGTTTAAACTTGATGCTTTTTATAGCCCTTTTATTAAACTTTTCTTTAAAAACAAGTGCAGCCTAGGGCTTTGTCTTGATGAATAGTACCTCTGGTAGAATGGATATGATTTTAGGATGTGCTTTGTTATGTGTTTTGGATTTAATCTTGTGTAGGAGTTTAAATTCAAAATTTCAAAAATAATTTGAATCTGCACTTATGCCTTGGTCAGAGGATTAAATTTGGTATAAATGACTTGCAGTAGAAAGTTGAGACCAAAAAGTATAATAAATCTTTTTGTAAGATTTATTTGTGTTATGCTAGGCTGAAAATTGTCTTTTACATATAAATTAATATATAGGTGATCTTAACCTAGATTTTGGTTTGTGAGCTTAAAATAGGCATATGTTGCTGTGTGCAAAAGCTTAGGCTCATTTGAGGTGTTTTTGATTTAATTTGGATTTATGGTTGTAAGGCTTGTTTCAATTAATTAAATAACGAAAGGGCAATTAAGGTGTTAAATTGTGAAAGCATGTCATGTTTCTGTTTTTGAGTTTTTCAACACACCTCCTTGCTGTTTGGTGAAGTTAAGTAATTTAATTTGCTCAAATATGTACATAGTCACCATCAAAGTTAACCTTTAATTAACTTCTCCCACCCTCACCATAATCTAATGCATATGCATGTGTACGTGTAGATTTACCGGACGGGACTTACACACTCACTCAGGAGGAGGAGGGAGCAGCTAGTGGAGAGGTGAACCAGCTTGGTGTGCAGCAAGACCTGGACCAAAGTCCAGAAGAGCCCAAGGCTAGTGTTGAGTCAGAGGAAGGCAAGCACGGGAGTGCATATAACCTTTTTGGAATAAATCTCATATCTTTTACCTTTTCAGTATTTATGTTTTGTTTTGTGCATTTAAGTTTCAGGAGTTGTTTTTGAAACCTAGATGCATGATCCTTAGGTTCCTATGCTCTTATACTAGTATGATAGGCTCGATAGATGCCATGCTTTAAGAACACGGTAGAAGTCGAGTGATGTCTCATTGCTCGCGAGATATAGGGGTCTTATGTTGGAATCATAAGATATGTTTAAATGGACTCGCTCATGTGGTAAGAGCAATGGGATCGGTCTCGACCGAGTAGTATGTGCTGGTTAAGCTGTTGAACGTACCAAGCACTTGTCGGGAATGAGACCGGTAAGCCTAGTACCTAAGGAACCAGTGCGGGGATTTTATCGCTACTACTCTTGAGATGCTTCTCCCGATTTGATCCCGGTAGTGCAAGTGTGATCCTGGACGTGCCATGTGAGGGTGTTCCAGTAACCTTGTACTTAGGACTGTAGCGCCTGCCCCTAATCTGGGGAATGACGGGAACCGCCTGGTCGGGGTAGACCCTGCATTCGCTTTTATTTGATTTCTTGGGGTCTACCTTCTTCCGTGTGTTTGGGTTTGCCTTGTAAGGATTTAATCGATCGATCGTCGGTCTCTCGCCGTTACATGAGACTGCTTAACCACTGGCTACCCCACATATTTATGGAACGGTTGGATTAATATTGTTGCCTGTTTAATATTGTTTGCACAACATGCTTGTTTAGTACAGGTGCTCACCTAGAATGGTTAACATAGTAGAATATGAGCTAAAATTTGGAAATTAAGGATCAACTCTTAGTCGCTTTTGGCAAAACAAACCCACCAGCCAAAAAGCCTTACATGTCTAGTTGTATTTTCTTTTTGTCGGGTAAGTCTTGATGAGTATTAGTATACTCAGCTTTGCTTAATTTGTGGTTTTCAGGTAACCCCATCTGGTCTGGTTCTATTCCAGATGGTTGGGAGCTTGAGTGGGAGAATGACGATGAGGGGTGATACTCTATGGATGGCCTCCCATGTGTATCCCGCGTTTAGTTTTATTTCCGCCGTTTAAACTCAGAATCACCTTTATTTTTGTGTATGAAAAATCTTGTTTGTAATAATGTAATTTTGCAAACTTTTATGTAATGTTGAACTTGTACTATGGTCCCGCCTTCGTGTGGGCTTTGCGCATATCAGCGATCCTGTTGTAGGTGATTTACCGGGCATGGCCCGGCAGTGGCGACAAAATACTTCTTTATTATTGCTTAATGGCCACCTGGACCGGCTTAGGCGATAATACAGAATTATTTTGGACGGTTCTGTCACAGCTGGTACCAAAGCGATGATATGCACTAGAGTATTAATAATACCTTAATAACTTGTTTTGGAATAAAATTTGCCAAGAATAAGAATTTTGCTAAGTGCGTAGGACGTTAAGGTTTAAACTAGTCCGAGAGGCCCTAGAGGGATTTTTGGGTTCTTTCAGGTGGCTAGTACTCTATGGTTTATCTAAACTGACTTCCAGCACATTTTATTCCTGTCAAAATTTACTTTCTTGCACAACCATACTAGTTCATCACGTTTTGCCATACGTGGTGGTACCACAGGAAAGTCCTGTTAGGGACTAGTGGGACCTATTCCAATGGGTGCTACGTCGCGTCTGCGTCTCGTCACGTTTTGCCATACGTGATGGTACCACGGGAAAGTCCGTGAGGGATGAGTGAGGCCTATTCCAATGGGCACTGATGTCGCGTCAGAGTCTTAAATAGGACGCTGTCCATGCAGCGGCTTTACACATGGATGCCGTTTCTATAGTGAACGGTAATGTATGTGGACGCTTTCGTGAGTGCTGGCACGAAAAGTTCTGAATGTTCTGTGATTTTCTACAGGTACACTAACCACGGTTGTTAGGTATGATAATTAAGAAACAAATAGTTTTCGACTAGCTATTATAGGGAGAGACGTATTTATGTCTTGCCACCGGCACTAACTTCGATTTTAAGCTTAATGCTTGGTGAGGACTTATAGGACGCTTTTGCATCATGTTAAAAGCTACCAAAACTGAAAATGATCCTAACACATCTTTTATTTGATCTATAAGTTGAATTTATAGTTCTTAAGGACCATTCATGCTAGTTTGGTAAATTATGTGATGTGATCAAAAGTATGTCTAGTTGCTGTCCTAATTTTTCTAAGGATGATCTAGAAAGTTTTTGGCTAGGTTATCTTTAGGAAAATTGCTCATCAGCTAGTTAAGATTCTTCCATGAATTTTTCATGATTTTAGGATGAATAAAACTGAAGCTATGCTCATATCACTAAACCTAGGTCATGCTGGAATTTCTGTCATAATGATGTTAAGACTGAAAACTTGAATTTTTACACCTTGTTCCAAATAGATTTTGCCTAGACAATCTATACCAAAAATGATCCATTTATAGCCTACTTTGCGCTGTCAAAATCTCATGGTCGTAGGGTTCTTAATTTTTGAGATATGATCTTTTTAGTGAAGCTTTGTCCTGCTGAAAATTTCTGGGCAACAGCACTCTAAAAATTGATCAGTTAGATCCTTTTCCAATCTGAATTGGTTCGACCTTTGAATACCAACAATGCTCCTTAGGTATCTATCGACCTCCTGTGGAAATCTCAAGGTCACTAGATTTTTAGGTTGGGAGTTATGCCCAAAACATTATGTCTCTGTCCTGCTGAATTTCAGAACTAGGGATCTCTGAAATTCAAATTTTTAGGTCATCTGTCTTTGGGGTCTAGAGCAAACCTTGAATACCAAAAGTATAGATCATCATGTTGCCTATTTTCTGGCAAAAAATTAGAATTTTTGGGCTACTGGTCTAAAAGTTATGAATTTTTATTCATAACTGCCAGTTTTTGCCTTGTTCGCATATTAAACTCGTTTTGGGGATTGACATGCTTTTGGAATATGTTAGACTACCCTAAGAGTAGGTATCATGTGTGGATAGAGCCTACATGGAAATACCTAATGCAATGGTGATCTCCAAATTCTTAACTTTGAATGAAATCCTTTGATATACCTTATGGTAGCAATCCGCCATCGCCATCGAACTTGTGCTATACAGGTGGCTATTACCTCCCATTTCGTGTGGTGACCAATGCATGAGGCTAGCTCAGCTTGAATATGCTCTCGCTTAGCAAGTGCGTGATTAGCACCATGAGTGCATGGCCCAAGGACTGGGTACTAAATGAAATCACTTGATAGCTAGGATTTTCCTCCAGCAAAATCGTGATAAGATTTTCGTTTAGTTTCCTTGAATATTTGGGGCTAAATCAAAAATACTAATGTGGGTTGAAACTTTGTATTCGACATGCTCATCAAAATTCAGCCTCCTCGCGTTTCTACTCTAAGAGTTGTGAACATATTTGTGAACCTTGGCTTGCTGCCCAACCGCCAAGGCAGAGTAGAGGTATTCTGATTCATGAGCATGATTTCTTAACTGACGTGTTCACTGCCGTATCATGTGGATATGCTCTCTGAAGCACTCAACTATTCCTGGATGTTGGCATCATGGGTTCGATCACTATTGATCTCCCAACCTTGAAAATGTTTCTTTTTGACCTTGCTCATCGATTTTGAGTAGGCAATAAAATGGGTACGAAGTGTCGACACCTTCTTACCTACATAAGGAACATATCATATCTTTTGTCAAGTCAACTAAAACTCCGTGCCCTTTTTGGTCATTTTCCCACACTTTCTCTAGATAGGAGACAACACTTCAACTCCTTATAGCCATGAAACGTGGTCCCACAACTTTCTGGCGTTGGTATCCCTACTTTTCTTGCTCTAAAATTCCTTGCCTCAAACTTGGATTTTTTTCCTATGCTTGCTCACAAACAAATAAATAAAATCATGTTTATAAGTGTGAAAAATCATGTGGCATGCAAATTGGAGCATCTTATCACAATGCATATGCGTACCTTAATAACACATTTTCATTACGCATTATATAACATGTGCATTTGGGAAATCTTGGGTGACTAACTTGCATAGGTAAAAAAAATCCTTCTATTCTACCTTCCTTCTTGTTGATGATGATGTTTTCCCTAACCAAAGGTGCCGCGACGGAACCTAGGGTATCATGTGGTCTGCAACCATGTGATTATCACAAGGAGCGCGCTGGGTATCTTGGGTTATGGAAAGCGACTCGCCGAAATTTTGTTCCCTACTCATTGATTGCTCCCCCTATCTTGACTAATTCCATGGGTGCAATAAAGTATACTGACTATGCACCATGAGCACCATATCTCATGAGCATATGCATCACGCATTCATAAACATGAGCATCATCATGTGCACCATCCCATGGTTGCACCAATCATTTATATGCATTGACATTGCAATCCTACCTCATCGGTGCATCATTTCTAAAATATAAAACCATTGCACCTTTAATAACAGGAAGGATATCACCCTAAATCACTAACTCAATAAGCTATGAGCAAGTTTGCTGCGAAATTTTTGGACTCCATGTGCCATTTTCCTATCTTCCATTTTTGCTACTTATGGAAAACTTGTTGCTAATTGCTCTCTACAATTTTGGTATCCTTAAATATCCTTTTAAATTAACTTTGGTCTCCTTGAGTTACCACCACACTTCTGGTTACTCTTAGAAGGAAATTATGGAAATCTTAGAGAATCACCCTTTGTAGGACGTGTTTATTGACTCTCCTTGCTATGAAGGAGATAGATCTCTATGCAACCTTCGGCTCGATATCTCTAAATTTCTGACCTATTGTTATGATTGTTTACTAATTGTTGTAATCTTAAGAAAACTACTCTTGCAGAACGTGTTTATTGACATCCTTTAGTTAAGGAAATCCTTATGAAAACCCCGGATCGAGTTCTCTGACCTCTCGATCTATTACTACAATTCCTTATTGATTGTTTCTATACTTGGATTTTTGTTCTCATAGGGAAACTGATCGGATCCTCATGAAATTTCAGGGTAATGAAATCCATTAGAGGAGGTCCGGTCAATCCTCGACCCAAAGAAATGTCCCCATCCCTTCCACCACCACAGGATGTGGTGGATGTCTTTGCCAATGCCCTGGAAATATTGGAGAGACAAAATTTGGTGATGAGGCAGCTAGTGCATGGTATCGTTCATGATCAATGTCAAGGGCTATCGCAAACTAGCTTAACCGACAGTCTTTCCCAGGCACTATCGAAATCTATTATGGAGCAAGTCTGTCTATTGAATCTATTAATGAATCATGAAGCTCAAAATCAACAGAGTCAAGATGCCAACAAGCAATTCCTAGAATCACTCCTACCATCATCACAACTTCCCATGAACCTCAGGGAGGAGGAGCAAAGAAGTAGGAGCAACAAGCGGGCATTGCCCAAGATTGATTTAAGTGGATGGGAAATTACCTGCACCGAACTCCCCTCCCGTGAGAAAAAGCCAAGCAACACTGCTAGTGTTGTGGATCAGCCCCTCAAAGCCCAGTGGGTCCCAAGGTCCAATGCACCCACACCCCGTCTCTGCTACAATTGTAGACAACCTGGGCATTTTGTCAGGAAGTGCCTGAAAACTGAGCAGAACAGGCCAAATCGGCACGGTCGAGGCTCAGGAACCAAGCAGGGCAATCAAGGCAAACGACCAATACCCCAAGTGAAACAAGGCAAACATAACTTCACGGGTATACATTTCTATTTGAGAACACCCTCCACTAAGCTGGTCTTTTAAATTCCTAATCTCGAGACGAGATTTCTTTTAAGGGGGTAGGCTGTAACACCCCAGGTGTTTATTAAAGATAAATACCTTAATTAGTTGTGTTAATCAAGTTTAATTGGCTCCTAAACATGTTTGACATGATTTTGCACACATTTGCAGAAAAGACCTTGGTCAAAGTCATAATTCTTGGTCAAACCCCTATAGATCCAAAAGGGCTGATTTGGTTTTCTTTCGCGTTCTCCAAATTTCACTATAGAAGTTCAAAATCTGCCAATATAAAAGTTCTTTGTTGTCTCCGGGAACACAATTCTCATAATTGGCGGACATTCTAATTTTGAGTGCAAATTGGCCAAAAATTGAGTTGAAGTCCCTGTGAACAGGGGCCGAGAAAATCAGCGACTTTGTCATGATTTTCCCGTCAATCTGTTTATCAAACCATATGTCGCCCTTTGTAAAAATTGTAGTACTATCCTTGATCTACAACTTACGTTTTTGGTGATTTTCAACTTCTATTCAAAAATATCGAGTTTCAACTCTTTAAACAGGCGCAAACAGAGTCAAAATGGCGCTCTGCGCCGGAGCTCGCGCTCTCGCACTCCGTGGGCGTCGTGCCACGCCACGGCCACGTGTTGCCCCCGCGATTCTCCGGTGTACGACTCCTCGGCGACTCCGTACTGTGAACTCGTGCACCCGGTGTTTGGGCCAAGGCATCGACCAGAGGAGGGGGGTGCCGCCCGACCGTGACAGGCGCATGCGCCACGCGCCAAGTGTCGCCGCGACCCCGTGGCCGCTGCGCATGCAAGCTGCCCAGCTGGCCGCGCCCGCTAGCCTTGCCACGAAGGCTCTGCTAGTCCGCCCTCCCTTAATCCACACTCGAGCAAATGAATGGGCAGTCGTCCTCGCATGCACGCAACAGAGCCGCCGACCGCCATTGTTGGCCACCACGACGAGCTCCCTATCCCGGGCCACCTCTTACCCGCCTGAGCCTTCCTCCACCTCGCCACGGCACCACTGAAGGCTCCCGAGACGCTGGTTGCCAAGTCTCGGCATCCTCCCTGTCGGAGGAGGAGCAGAGGCGGCGGTAGATCCACGGCACCGCCAAGAACCACCACCGGCGCCCTCTCCAACCCGTCCAACCCTCAAAACGGAACCCTAGGTGAGCCTAATAAACAACTTCCCCGCACTTTCCCCGGCCAAATTCGCCGCCGGCTAGCCGGAATTTGGTCCTCACCGCCGGCCATGGCGCCTGGGGACTTGGTTGTGATTGAGATTCTCGTTTGGGGACCTAGTTGTAAATTCTGAGGACCTATTTGCGAATCCAGGGGCTTGGTCGTAATAAGATTCTTTATGGTTTCGGCTGCAACTTCGAAAAATCATTAAAAATCGTACAGAAATCATAAAAATACAAATCCAATTTTGTTGGGTTCCTGGTGAAGAACTCTACCTTTTCTAGAAAGGTTATATAGGGTTTTACTCTGTAGTTTTTGAATTAAAAATTCAAACTCTGTTTGATGTGTTTTTAGTGTAGTTTAAAATATACACATGCTATGGAGTTGAATTTTGGATATGTTGCTCTTTATGGCATTTTTAGATTTTTGACCAAAGTTGGTATGAGTTTGATGTGTATATGGTTAATTATGATTTATGTAATCTCTAGGCTAGTTTAAACTTGATGCTTTTTACCGCACTTTTATTAAACTTTTCTTTAAGCACAAGTGCACCCTAGGGCTTTGTATTTGTGAATAGTACCTCTGGTAGAATGGATATGATTTTAGGATGTGCTTTGTTATGTGTTTTGGATTTAATCTTGTGTAGGAGTTTAAATTCAAAATTTCAAAAATAATTTGAATCTGCACTTATGCCTTGGTCAGAGGCTTAAATTTGGTATAAATGACTTGTAGTAGAAAGTTGAGACCAAAAAGTTTAATAAATCTTTTTGTAAGATTTATTTGTGTTATGCTAGGCTGAAAATTGTCTTTTACATATAAATTAATATATAGGTGATCTTAACCTAGATTTTGGTTTGTGAGCTTAAAATAGGTATATGTTGCTGTGTGCAAAAGCTTAGGCTCATTTGAGGTGTTTTTGATTTAATATGGATTTATGGTTGTAAGGCTTGTTTTAATTAATTAAATAAAGAAAGGGCAATTAAGGTGTTAAATTGTGAAAGCATGTCATGTTTCTGTTTTTGAATTTTTCAACACACCTCCTTGCTGTTTGGTGAAGTTAAGTAATTTAATTTGCTCAAATATGTACACAGTCACCATCAAAGTTAAACTTTAATTAACTTCTCCCACCCTCACCATAATCTAATGCATATGCATGTGTACGTGTAGATTTACTGGACGGGACTTACACACTCACTCAGGAGGAGGAGGGAGCAGCTAGTGGAGAGGTGAACTAGCTTGGTGTGCAGCAAGACCTGAACCAAAGTTCAGAAGAGCCCAAGGCTAGTGTTGAGTCAGAGGAAGGCAAGCACCGGAGTGCATATAACCTTTTTGGAATAAATCTCATATCTTTTACATTTTCAGTATTTATGTTTTGTTTTGTGCATTTAAGTTTCAGGAGTTGTTTTTGAAACCTAGATGCATGATCCTTAGGTTCCTATGCTCTTATACTAGTATGATAGGCTCGATAGATGCCATGCTTTAAGAACACGGTAGAAGTCGAGTCATGTCTCATTGCTCGCGAGATATAGGGGTCTTATGTTGGAATCATAAGATATGTTTAAATGGACTCGCTCATGTGGTAAGAGCAATGGGATCGGTCTCGACCGAGTAGTATGTGCTGGTTAAGCTTTTGAACGTACTAAGCACTTGTCGGGAATGAGACCGGTAAGCCTAGTACCTAAGGAACCAGTGCGGGGACTTTATCGCTACTACTCTTGAGATGCTTCTCCCGGTTTGATCCCGGTAGTGCAAGTGTGATCCTGGACGTGCCGTGTGAGGGCGTTCCAGTAACCTTGTACTTAGGACTGTAGCGCCTGTCCCTAATCTGGGGAATGACGGGAACCGTCTGGTCGGGGTAGACCCTGCATTCGCTTTTATTTGATTTCTTGGGATCTACCTTCTTCCGTGTGTTTGGGTTTGCCTTGCAAGGATTAATCGATCGATCGTCGGTCTCTCGTCGTTACATGAGACTGCTTAACCACTGGCTACCCCACATATTTATGGAACGGTTGGATTAATATTGTTGTCTGTTTAATATTGTTTGCACGACATGCTTGTTTAGTACAGGTGCTCACCTAGAATGGTTAACATACTAGAATATGAGCTAACATTTGGAAATTAAGGATCAACTCTTAGTCGCTTTTGGCAAAACAAACCCACCAGCTAAAAAGCCTTGCATGTCTAGTTGTATTTTCTTTTTGTCGGGTAAGTCTTGCTGAGTATTAGTATACTCAGCCTTACTTAATTTGTGGTTTTCAGGTAACCCCATCTGGCCTGGTTCTATTCCAGATGGTTGGGAGTTTGAGTGGGAGAATGACAATGAGGAGTGATACTCTATGGATGGCTTCCCATGTGTATCCCGCGTTTAGTTTTATTTCCGCTGTTTAAACTCAGAATCACCTTTACTTTTGTGTATGAAAAATCTTGTTTGTAATAATGTAATTTTGCAAACTTTTAAGTAATGTTGAACTTGTACTCTGGTCCCGCCTTCGTGTGGTCTTTGCGCATATCAGCGATCCTGTTGTAGGTGATTTACCGGGGATGGCCCGGCAGAGGCGACAAAATACTTCTTTATTATTGCTTAATGGCCACGTGGACCGGCTTAGGCGATAATACGGAATTAATTTGGGCGGTTCTGTCACAACACCCTCCGGCCTTCGCGGGTGAGGTCTCGCTCACTGCCTTGCTCGGCCGTGCCGCGCCACGCTGCATCGCGGCCTCGCGGGGGGTGGAAGACGATGCTGTTGGGCTGCCGAGGGGATACGTCGCCGCCCGCCCGCGTCCCGATGAGGTGGAGGACGACGTCGAGACGCGCCGACCGGCCCGCACCATGGGGAGATGGAGGAGGAAGCCGAGCCGCGACGACCGCCCTCGGTGCGGTGAGGTGGAGGAGGCGCTGCGGTGAGGTGGAGGCGCAACGGGAGGATGCTCCGACGCCTGCGTCGCCGCGCGCGCGCGCGGGGAGGTGGAGGAGGGGGGATACCGAGCCGCGCCAGGCTGCCGCGGCTCGCGGAGGACGCGCCGGCCGGCCGCGGTGCGTGGGGACTGGAGAGGTCCCGCTAACGTGAGCCATGGAGGGCGCTACAGAGTTTGCCTGCATCCGACCCTTTGTGCTCGCCCCGCCGGCGGTCCGCGGTGCGTGCGGAGCTCGCCCTGACGGCGTCGGCCAGGGAGGGCGTCGCCGAGCTCGCCTGCCTCCTTCCCTTTGTGCGCTTGCCTCCGTCGGCCATGGGCACTGGCCGTGCTGCGTACGGAGCTCGCCCCGTCGGTGCCAACCATGGGGGCGCCGTGGAGCTCGCCGCGCCGACTCCAGCCATGGATGCCGGGGTCGCCCACCTCCACACGCCTCGAGGGCAGTCGTCGTACCCGTGGTGAGGCAACCCAAAGACCGGCTCCGGTCGCGCCCGGCAGCGGCGGTGGCGGCGCCCAGCCTTGCCATGGCCAAGGGCCAGACCACCAGAGCGTGGTGGAGGGGATCGAAGGACCATGGCCCAGTGCGTGTGGTGGAGGGGATGGATAAGGTGGGTGGGTGAGGTGGGTAAGGATGACATGTGGACTCCACTCATTATAGAGAGATCAATTTCAAGAGTCTGTTGGATCACTCCATAGAATTATGAAGTCTTCTATTTTTACAATGGGAAACTTCAAATTTAACTAACAAAAATAAAGAGACTGTTGGAGTTGCTCTTAGAGCATCTCCAAGAGCTTCTTCAAATCATACTAGCTAAATGAGATTTAACTAGTCATTTAGCTAACTATTTAGCTTTTCAAATAGTAGAAAAACCAACAGACTAGCAAAATCTTCCTCTATATCTAACTCTCCCCTCTCTCCTACTTTAATATTCGCTCTCTCTGCTCCCACTCATATCGTCCTCTTCTTTTACTCTTCTCATGCGCACCGGCAACTGCAGAGCGGCGACCAGCGGGGTTGCACCCGAGCGGCGACCACGAGCTCCGCGCATGATTGCGGCGAGCCGGCGGGTGAGGTGTCCGTAAGCAAGATCGCAACTGCAGCAGGGCTCGAGCTGCAAGTCGGGCAGCTGTAGGGCATGTGTCTGACGACGACGGCTACGGCGGAACTTGCAGGCGCCAGCGGCGGCGAGAAGACGAATGGACGGCAACGATGAGCACTGCACGAACGGCAGTGACGAGCTAGCCTTCTGTTCCGTCAGCTCCCAATCTACTGAACTGTTTGACTATTTCCCAAGATGAAATCTCCGTCTAACATTCCAATCAATTTGTGATGGACTAATTCGCTTGAATATGTGAGCTCCAGGAGCACGCATGGCACGGCGGTGATGACAAC
The DNA here is from genome assembly GCA_036936925.1 of Cenchrus fungigraminus. Lineage (NCBI taxonomy): Eukaryota > Viridiplantae > Streptophyta > Magnoliopsida > Poales > Poaceae > Cenchrus > Cenchrus fungigraminus. The sequence goes on along the minus strand of CM072778.1, from coordinate 30,548,612 downwards.
GAGTAGCGTGGCGGTGGCGGAGGCTCCGCATCAGCAGCGAGGATGCACGCCAGGCGGCGGGGCCGAGGGCAGGCTGCCACACGAGGGAGAGTGGAGACACCTCTCGAGTCTTGTCTACCTGCGGCGGGACTCGACGGCGCCGGTGCAGCCGGTGTGGCGGCGCGACCTGCTGAGTGCTGACGAGCGCAGGAAAGAGGAGGGGGAGGTCGCAGGATTTGTCGGAGGGCGCGAGATTTGCGGCAGGAATGGAATAGCGAGGGAGACAGGCTCGGTATAGATGACGAGCGAGGGGGCTGCGATACCGAGCCGGATTGCGAGGGGAGTAATTCACAGAGACTTTACAAATTTATCTAATTTTACATATACAACTTTTTTTAAAGAGTCTCTTGGAGATGCTTAAAAGCTAGCAGCGTAGCACCGGAGGTCTCTAACTCTAGTAAATCTCGACTACGTACTACTTCTCAAATCTGAAGTAAAATATCTACACGCAGAAGGATTATGTCGTGCAGTTCCGTAATTCTCTCCACTTCAAACCGATCGACGGTTCGTCCAACAACGGCGCAGCATACACTCGGCGAACAGATGGACGAAGCCGAGTACCAACAGCTGCCGGCGGCGAAGGGGGAATCCGGTCACGCCCCTACTAGAAAGAAGGACGGCGACAACCCTGTTATGGTGCTCCTGTGGCTCCTCCTGATCTGCAGCGCAAGTGCGCTCGTGTACGGGCTGTGGGCGGGGTTCGACAGCACCCTGACCCCGCCGCCTCGGCTGTTCATCCGGCTCGTCGAGGTCAAGGGGCTGGGGCTCGACGTCGACGACCTGTGCGCGCCGCCAGTGTTCGAGCTGGCCGTGGACGTCGACAGGATCCCCCGAGGAGGCCATCCACCAAGGCCCCATCGACGTCGGGGGCAGGGGTGCGATGTTGGGGTGTCGTACCACAGCGTGATCCTAGCGTTGGGCGGCGTACCGCTGTTCACCATCGACGTCAGGCGGCTGGGGCGGAGCGCGGAGGCCGTGGCGACCGTGGTGGGCAAGGCGGAGGGATCCATGGTGCGGCGGGAGATGCGGAACATGATACTGCCGAGCTGCAGGCTTTCAGTTGTGAAGTATTGATAGAAAGATCTGAAGTCTAGGTACTGACTCTTCTTGCTGCCGGAGCTATGTGTCATGCCGCAGAAGCCGTCACGAGCGAAGCAGCTCAACCCGCTCAAGTTCTTAGACCCCTTCTTGCTCTTGCGTCGATCACCTTCATCCTCACTGCTGCTAGAGCTCGAGGTGGAGTAGGCAAAGCTGGAGTCGACGTCGCTCGCACCAACCATCGCTCAGGTCTTCTTGCCGTGGCCATCCTTCCTACTCGATCTCCGCTCGTCCTTGTTCTTGTGTGTGTGATCGCGCCTGGAGCAGTGCTTGCTCTCCGTCCTCGACCGATGCTTGTAGTTGTTCCTGGCCTCCATCTCCTCCGGACAATCGGCGACGAAGTGTCCCTGCTTGCCGCACTGAAAGCATGTCCGTGAGTTCCTCCTTGAGTTCACCCGATTCTCGTGCATCCTCTCGAAACTCCTGGTCAACAGCGCCAGCTCGTTCTCTCCAAGCACGTCGAACTCCTCATTTGGCATAGACATCAAGGAAGACAGAGAGTACATCCTGGTGGATGGGTTAGCGTTAGTCCTAGCACCTGAGCCTCCGACGAGAGTGAGACTATGAGAGTCAGTCGAGCTCTCAATCTTGGCTGTCACCCCATGGTCCACCTCAGCCGACTTGAGCTTAGAGAACAACTCGTCGACCGTAAGGGTCTCATATGTGCCCGACTCCAAGATGGCCTCAACCTTTACGCCCCACACGGTATGATCCAGCGAGTGCAGAAACTTCACAACTCTGTCATGATCATCGTACGAGAGCACGGTCACATTGACCCTCATATTGTTCACAATCACCGTGAACCGCCGGAACATGGTGTCTATGGACTCACCGGGGAGATGAGTGAAGTTCTCGTACTCTCTCCGGTAAGTCGCAAACAACCTTGCCTTGACCTGATTGTTCCCAGCGTGAGCCACCTTAAGCTTGTCCCAAATCTTGCAAGCCAAATCCTCTGCCTGAACTCGATCGAATTTGGATTGACAAATGGCACGAAACAAGTAGCCGACCGCCTTGTTGTTGGCATCATGCATATCCCTCGATCCTAGAGCAAGGAAGTTAATCGGATGAACATAAGCTGTGTTCTCCGTAACATCCCAAATGATCTGACCCTTGCCGCGAAGGAAAGCGCACATCTGCCTCTGCCACATCTGGTAATTCTTTCCATCGAAGTGCGGAGGACCCGATCCCCTTTCCTGGTACGCCATCTTTGGATCTAAGACTTGTTGGAGTCAACAAAGACACGTAACCGGCTCTGATACCACTTGAAGGACCGGAAAGGCGAACCAGAGGGGGGGGGGAGAGTGAATGGGAGCCGATAAAAATTCTATTCAAGAACTCGGCCTATGAACCCAAGATCACTCGGATACCTTCGTGCACTTATCTTGACAAATCCAAGTAGCCACTAAAGTGCTACTGGACCTAGGAGCAAGACCCACCAAGCAGCTCTTGAAAACAAGCAACTGAAAACAGCTCGAGCACAACTGCTGGAGCCAAAACCGATCAGACCGGTTTGTGAAACCGGTCAGACCGGATCTCTGGGACTTAGCCTCTCATAGGCAGGGGAAACTGGTCAGACCGGTTTGGCAAACCGGTCAGGCCGATTTTGTCCAGGAACTCCCCAAAAGACCAACGAGGCCAAAACTGAGCGAAACAAACTCAGAACCCAACCAAACTTGAACAGGGAAAGCCACCAACAGAGAAAGACTTGCCTGCCCAAGATTCTTCTTGAAAGCCCACAGTGAGCCAAACCGGTCAGACCGGTTTTTTCCTGGGTAGTCGGGAAGAACACAGCCCGCGGAAAAACTCAACCTTCACCTCAATCGATCTCCCGATTCACTCCACGGATTCAAGTGAGACTTTGGGGATAGCAGAGGTACCTCATGGGCTACCTTTGGCCAAAATCTCAACCCCCATAACTCACCAAATTAAGAGGAATCGAAAGTCAACCTCCAAAACCACCTCTCCAAGAACTCCACCGAAAACCACCAAATCAAAGGCCTTTCCACGGATTTGGAGCGACAAGATCACCAAGAAAAGAGGCACCACGTCCTCATGTGTGATTCCTACACCAAAATCCGTAAAGAAACTCCTCTGATACCTTCCCACGAAAATCACAAGAAAAGGCTCCGAAAATAGCCAAAAAGGAATAACGGGAGAGGCATCAAGAGCACTTGAGGAATCACGCCGAACCTTCTATACATACCATGAAAGATTCATACAAGGTCTAGCTTGCCTCCCGATCATCCATCCTTCTCTCAAGATCTCACCATGAAGCTCTCAAGCTAGTCCTAGAGAAAAAACCTAAGGGAAAATAGGAAAAACTAGGAAGCAAATGAACTAGGGTTCCAAGAGATGGATGCCATCCCCTCTCCACTTGGTTTATATGGAGGCAACCGAAAGACGAAACTACCCCCATTACATAATAGAAGATACACGCCCCCGAAGGGCACTTTGGGAATTTGTCGTCGTCGCACCATTGGACGGATGCGAGCCTTGCGTAGCACCAACGCAACTCTTGTGATCATGCCGCGTGTCCTCCGCCTCAAAGCTTCCCGGCGCCCTGCGACCCCCCAAACCGGTCATACTGGTTTCGTCCTGTCAGCCACGCCGAGTCTTCGATCTTGGGTTTGTGGCTTAGCCAAGTAACCCAGTGGTTTTGTGGTGAACCACTGGAAACCCCAAAGACTTGGTGTGACCTCCCGCCAATCTCCACTCATGACTTGGCCCCCCACGTCGTCCTGGCTCGATCTTGGCTTTGAGGCTCAACCAAGGAACCGTCCACGACTTTGTCTTGCTGTTCTTGCCACCATGCGGCCCGCACTTGATCCCGCTGGCCACCGGGTCCCTCGAACCAAGCCTACTTGTCTGCTCCACACCTGGAGGCCCACTAGCATAGACCTTTCGCGCTTGTTCTTCACCGGCACCAACACCAATCAAGCCGCAACCTGCACCTGCAATATTTAGCCAAGAGTCAGTCCACACAACGTTGTCAATCACTCATCACATCAGGAAGCGACCATCCACCGGTCCTCAAACCACACAGGTCCGTAAAAAGACATAGCTTTTACCTTTTTGTTGTTTGCTCTAGCAACTCGCCTTTTGTCCTTCTCAATTGCTTCCAAGGCTTCTAATCGCTTGCCGGTCACTTCATCAATATTATCCATCATCAAAGCATAATATGTATGAAAATCAAGATCATTTTGCTTTGCAAGTCTATATGCGCCTAGATTCACCTCGACGGGTAAAACGACCTCTTGACTGTACACAAGCACAAAAGGAGTAACCTTAGTAGCACCATGTCTAGAAATACGATGAGACCATAAAGCTTCAGATAATACTTCATGCCATCTTTTAGGATTGTCTTCTATCTTTTTCTTAATGAGCTTAATCAAAGTTTTTTTTGCTAGACTCGGATTGACCATTAGCTTGAGCATAATATGGAGATGAATTGAGCAACTTAATACCATAGGAATTAACAAAATCACGCACCTCTTTATCCATGAATGAAGTACCTTGATCCGTAGTCAAAGTCTGTGGAATACCAAACCTATGTATGATATGCTCCGTAATAAACCCAATTACCTCCTTGTGTGTCATATTCTTGAGAGGGATTGCCTGAATCCACTGAGTAAAATAACTGGTAGCCACAATCACAAAGCAATGTCCTTTGGACGACGGAGGATGAATCTTGCCAATGAAATCCAATCCCCAACATCTGAAAGGCCAAGACTTGATAATCAGATGCATCACTGCAGCAGGTACTAGCTGAACATCCTCGTGCTTTTGACACTCTTCACATCCTTTGTAGTACTAAAACAATCGACTATCATAGTAGGCCAATAAAAGCAAGCTCTCCTAAGGAGCCACTTCATCTTGGGTGTACCTGATCATAGTCCGGGTCGGGCCGGGTTCGGGTCGGGTCAAACGAAACCTGAGGCCATTTCCTTCTGACCCGCGCCCGACCCGACCCGACCTAAGCATCGGGCTGGAAACCATGACCCGCGCCTGACCCGATGCTTGACCCGACGGCCCGCGGGTCAACCCGACAGCCCGACGCTAGGATTCCCGTGGCCACCTCCGTCTTCCTGGAGCCACCGGTGCAGCCCCCTCCCTTTGCTGTGCACCACCGCGGGCGGCCTTTGCGCTGACGCACACCATAGCTGCTCAATCCCTCACGTCCTCTGCTCTATTCCGTAACCATCGCTTCTTGCACAGCTGTTGCCACGCCGTCATCCATTGTTGTCTTCTCCATCGCCCGACGCGAGAGAAAGGCAGGGGCCAGTGCATGGCGGCTAGCACGGGAGAGAGGGAGGAGCGGCTGCCGACGCGAGGAAGAGAGGGAAGGGACCGAGGAAGTCGGTGGGGAGAGATCGAGCGGCACGACCAGGAGGCCGCGGGGATGGACAGTGGTGGCGGCGGCTTCTGGGAGTTGACGACGATTACCAAGGGCCAAGGGGATAGGATAAGAATAGATGTGGAGAATTGTTGGGCTAATGGGCCATACACGTGCAAAGGTCATTTTGCTAGGTTGGTTTTGCTGGACTGGTTGGATGCAAGGTCAATTTTGCTGGGCTGCGCAGACGGAGGGGGACTAGTGGGCTGCTAAAGTTTGCATAGTTTGTCGGGTCGTCGGGCCGGCCCGCGGGTTAAAATTATGATCTGCGCCCGACCCGAAATTCTTCCCGGGTCAAAAAAGCTGGCCCGCACCCGACCCATACACTGCTCAGGTCGGGTCGGATCAGGTTTTTTCGGGCGAGATGGGTCGGGTTCGTCGGGTCGGGTGGCCCATGATCAGGTATAATCTTGGGAGCCGATTGATGAGTACCACAAACTCCTTCATGAACCTCCGCCATAGCCAATCTTGCTTGATCAGAACCCAAATATTTTAGAAGTAAATCATCCTCGGTCCGACGATATAACTCATCTCCATCTAAAACAAACTTAAGCGCCCATCGTCGAACTTTTCTATCACCCGTACCTTTGGGATCCTGTAAATATGTAATCAAAGGCTTCCTCCAATCATCCACTTCATCCTCAATAGTTCTAGAAGAAACGATGGCTGAAGTGGGATTGCCCCTCGAGGGGCAGTCTGATCAGCCCGAGGGGGCGGTCTGATCGGTCGTAGGGAGCGGTTGAACTGGCTCCTCCAGAACATAACCCTCGGCTTCGCTAAGCATCGGTTTCACTTCTGAAAATTTCTTTTGTGGACATCATAACCCGATGCTTGCTGAGCCAAAGCATTAGCCTTAGGATTCTTTTCTCGTGGTACATGATAAATCACAAAGTCATCCATAGAAGATATGGTATCTAAACATATCTAAACATTTATCAAGATAAGCATTTAAAGAACCATTTAGACATTGGCATACCTTGGATACTTGTTGTACCACCAGTAAAGAATCACCATAAACTTCTACATGTTTTACTCCCATGTTATGTAAAATTTGCAAACCAAACAAGAGAGCTTCATATTCGGTTTGATTATTAGTACATTTACGATCCAATCGGTTAAGGGCTTCAAAAATAGCTCCATTAGGTGAAATAATAATGGTTCCAACACCACAACCACTTCTACTAACCGATCCATCAAAATGCAACTTCCATGGGGTAAAAGTCATATAACCGACATCTAAATCAAGTTGCTTGTCAATTCTATGTTCCACAATAACGTCAGCCAGAATTTGACCTCTCATTGTTTTTATAGGTTCACAATGCAAATCATATTCTACAAGTGCATAAGCTCATTTGCCGACTCTACCACTTAGAATAGGTTTTTGCAACATGTATTTAATTATGTTGGTTTGGCATGCTACATAACAAGTACTTGATAACAAATAATGCCGCAACTTGGTACAAGCACGATACAAAGATAAACATAACTTTTCAATAAAAGTGTACCTCGTTTCGGCATCCAATAGTCTTCTACTTTCATAAGCAACAATATACTCCTTGCCATCGGTCTCTTGAGTCAAAACAACCCCAATAACACTTTCCTTAGCCGCAATATAAAGCCGGAACGGAACACCACTCTTAGGTGCTTGAAGAACAGGCTTCGAAGTCAAGTAGTTTTTAATCTCATGAAAAGCTTCTTGTTGTTTTGCCCCCCCCTAAGTGAACTCAGCTCCACTTTTCAGTCGAAGTAAAGGAGTAAAACATTAACCTTCCCGGACAAGTTAGAAATAAATCACCTTAAATAATTTACCTTGCCCAAAAATATCTGCAACTCTTTTTTACAAGTAGGAGCTTGAACCTTTTTAATCGACTCAATCTTTTTAGGAACAATCTCCACACCTTTCTCATGCACAATGAACCCCAAAAACTTTTCAGCTGACACTCCAAAAGCACATTTGAGTGGATTCATCTTTTAAGCCATACCGGGACATTTTTCAAATGTGAGCCTCAAATCAGCCAAGTGGGAATCTAATCTAGCCGATTTAACAACAATATCATCGATATAGACTTCTACGATTATACCACACAAGTCATGAAAAATCAAATTCATAGCCCTCTGATAAGTAGCACCAACATTTTTCAAACCAAAAGTCATGACTATCCACTCAAATAAGCCTACAAATCCTGGACATATGAAAGCCGTTTTGGAGATATCTTCTTCGGCCATAAAGATTTGATTGTAACCAGCATTACCATCAAGAAAACTAAGAATCCTATGTCTAGATGCATCATTAACAAGAAAGTCGGCTATAGGCATAGGATCCCTAAAGTCAATGCAAACACGAAATTTCTTCGTTCCTTTTTTCTCAACAGGCACAATATTAGAATCCAATTAGCATATCGACAAGGCCTAATAAACTTGGCATCAAACAACCGGTTGATTTCTTCTGTCACTCAGTCATAGATATCAGGATTAAAATTCCTACGAGGCTGTTTATAAGGCTTAAAACCAGGTTTAATAGGTAATCGATGTTCAACTAAATCATGACTTAAACCAGACATCTCATTATAAGTCCAAGTAAAATAATCAACATACTCTTTCAATAACTTTATTAACTCGGACTTAAAAACAAAATCAAAATTCTTGTTTACAAATGTCGGCCAAGTTACAGTGCCATCACCAATGTCTACTTCCTCAAGAGGATCAGCCGACGTAAACCCTTGTCCTAACTTGCTCAAATCATCGAAATCCTCGATAGCTTCACACGTATCATTCTTATGCGCCCGATAGTGATCAATCCTCTGCTGCAACCACTCTTTAGTTGAACTCATTGAGTCATATGAAGTGATTTAGCCGATTATCAAACGTCTTTATGACAGCATGGATGAAGCCATCTTTGGAATAACTTACAAACTCATAATTAGATAAATCTAAGCCAGATAGACATTTTACACCATCATGTACACCTATGGAATGACTATTAGCTAGAGCTACACAAGTAGAATTATCACCATGCACTACTTCTACCTCATCGTCTACCCATTGTATTGAAAATTGATGCAAGGTAGAAGGAACACATTTATTTGCATGAATCCAATCATGACCAAGGATAAGACTGAAGTTACCTTGTGTCTCAACGACGAAGAAGGCCGTATCTAGTGTCTTGCTTCCAATGGTGAGCTCCATGGAAACCACGCCCTTAGCTCCTATCGACTCGCCTCCTCCAACTCCGCTGACGGTCATGTTGGTCTTGATCAACTCCTCATCTGAACCTCTAAGCTTCTTGAATAGAGAATACGACATCAAGTTGACGATCGCACCTCCATCCACCAACATCCGAGAGATAGGCTTCCCATTGATGTGTCCCTTCATGTACAAAGCCTTCATATGATTATCAGTGTCTTTGGGCTTCTGAAATATAGCATCCTTTGGCCCAAAGTCTAGATGAGCAAAATCCTTCTCCGTAGGCAGTGAACCATCAACGAATAAATGAACCACATTAATATCAATGTTCATATGTTCCGGAGAAGAACTGTAATCCACAAGTTGCTCGTCGTCTTCTGGAGCAGGTACCGACGACAACTTATCATCACAAGCCATAGGGACTGTAGAAGCGAAACTGGGCGGCGTCTCTGATGAACCCGGTCTGACCGCCTGGTCAGCCAGTTTGAATGCCTTAGGCAGTTTAACCGCCTCCTCTGGCGGTTTGACCGCCTTTTCCCAAGGTGCCTTCTTGGCTCTCCACTCCTTCCCTTGCGACACCATGGGCTTGTAGCTGTTGAAGATTTAGTCCCTCTGCTTCTCCAGCTCTGTCTCTCTCTTCTCCCGCAACCTCAAACGTTGAAGCTTCCTCCTTTGAGTATGAGTCAAACCGGGAGGACACCACCTTGGCAAGAAGTATTCCGGACGTGATTTGCTTCCGTTGGCCTCATGATCATTAGCAGCAACAAATCCCTTTTGAGTAGCTGTCACAACCTGATTGTTCAATACAACCGGTCCTTTGCCACTTTTCTCAACGGGAACGTCCATTGTCCCAATCTGGATAATATCGAACCTTGTAGTCCTTTCTGGATCGATGTCCATCTTCTGAACCTCCTCATCTCTAATCTTGGGCTTGTACACTTTTTTTGGAGGAGATTGAACTTTTCTGGGCAAGGCGGTCTGACTGCGTGTAGGGGGCGGTCTAACTGGGTGGACCTGCTGACCCTGTCCAGACTGACGTGGCGCCCAACATTCTTGTGTAGGTCATGAAATCCTGTCCAGAGCTGGTCTTCTTGGTTCTCCCCATCCAGGATGGAAGGATTGCTGATATGGCACCCACATCACTCCATTGTCGTCGTAGATCAGACGAGGTGAATTTGAACTTGAAGGAGCCCAAGCTGGAGTAAAGTGTCGCCCTTGTTGAGATGATTCACCCCTAAACCTGACAACTGCTCTCGGAGGTGATGGTGGCCTCTCTTGATGTGTGGGTCACTTCATCCTTATTTTTAACGGCATATCGCTCGTAACGGCCTTTTGTTTAGAGTATTTGTCAAATAGCATATCAAATGTGACCTTTGGCTCTGGGACACTCCCTTGATTCTTTGCCACGTTAAGCTTCCAATTCCCAATCTCCGACCGCTTCGGAACAAGCACCTTTGGACGGCCATGGGCAGTGAGAGACATGGGTACCCATGGGTCCCCACCGACCAGGGTCCCAGAGGTCCCTGTCAAGTGGACCCGACTTGTCAGAAGCACCGCCGACCTGCAAGTGGGCCCGGAGACCTTATCCGCGACCCCGGCGACCTTGGAAGACTCCAGAAGACCTTATCCAGATCCCGGAGGACCCGCTGGGCTTGCGGCGTAAGGCTCTCCCCCAGGTCGCGGCTCGGCGCCGCCAGTAGGTCCGCAGATCGCGAGATTCACCCTGTAATCACGGAAGATGACCTTCCTAACTTGTAACTGACCCCGTTGAGGGTCCACCGACCTCGAATGGAAGCCCTAGCCCGTTGACCATATAAGGCGGCCTAGAGCTCCATTCGAGGGGTCTCCTTTTGGCCACGCATAATTCCACCGCATACTGGACGTAGGGTTTTACTCTCCGGAGGTCTGAACCAGTCTAAATCCCTGTGTCCCTAGCCATTCTCGCTGTGTTCCGAGTTCCTCCTGCGAACTACCACCTACGCTCTTAGTTCTCGATCCCCTCCAATTAACCTACAACCGCTTGGGTCGCCCCCTTTGCGGATCTGTCCAGGTCTCACCCCCTGACAGTTGGCGCGCCAGGTAGGGGTGATCAGGAACTCGCTGTGCAGCATGGTGGCCCGATCTGGTGTTGTTTTCCCGGCGAGCATGGCGGGCATCCTCGCCAACCCCGTGGAGATATGCTTCGGCTCCTTCACGGCGACCTCGACTGCACTGGCGGCGGCGACCTCCCCGGCGGCTGCTGTGAAGATCTCGGCGACACCCATCGCCATCCCTGTTTCCGATCGGGAGTCGAAGACCCACCCACCCAAACCCTATGACATTGTTCAGGGAATGGAGCGCGTCATCGACATGATGGAGGAGACCCTTCAGATCTGCGAGAGAGCCCAGCGCTCAACGCAGACCGCGTCGCGCCGCAAGACCTTTCCCTTCGGTCTGCGACCACCCATCGACGCCTACATCCGTCAGGCGGCCAAGTCCTCCAGATCCAATCTGGGCAGCGGGAGCCATCTGGCGACCTCAAGACCGAGCTTCGCGCCTGTCGCGATTCGCTCGACGTACCGTGCACCTATCACAAGGGCGCGCGACACACCCTCCGCGGCTGCCGGCTGCGGAAGAAGATCGACCAGGAGCGTGCCACTCCTCGTACCACGTGGACTCCCACGTCACCAGATGGCGGCAAGTTCCAGAAGGTCCGGATCCACGTCTCCCCCAACGACCAGGGCTCCATCCTGCGGCGGGTCTTGGTGGTGTCGGAGAACGAACCGCCACGTCTCGGTGCGACAGATTCCGAGGAGGCACGTCGGATCCAAGGCAACGCCAACCGCGCCCAGCGACGGGCAGAAGAGCAGCGCCACGCGGTACCCCCTGTGCCCGAGACCTCCGTCTTGAGTTCGAGGAAGCGGGGCTACCGACGTTCAACAGCCCTCAGGCCAACCTGGGTGCTGCTATGGCACGTCTTCAACAAGCCAACCCCTCACCCGAGGCCGAAGCGGCCATGGCCTACCTCCGGGTCGCTACAGCCCTGGTAGAGGAGAAGAGCGCGACATCCAAGTCCGCGGCGTCCTCATCGAGCTGACACTCGCGCAGTCGATCTAATCGGCCTGCGCACAGCAAACTCCCTACCATTCAGGAGGAGGTCGACCAGCACAACCCCGACCAGCCTCGGGCGAACGGTGCAAGGGACGGTGACCTCCGCGCCAACCTCGACAAGAACAGACGTGCACGCGATGCCCGCGGCTACATCGACCAGCGCCACCGTGAGCGCGGGGAGCGGGAACTGCGGCATCGCGTGGAGTACGACCGCGAGTACGGCCCTCCCGGTGCTGTCCATCGCATCATGGAGCGCGAGGAGCGCGACCGCCACAACGTCGAGAACAGGCGACGTGCCCAGTACGAGGCGGACTACGGCCACCCAGAGGGCCCTGTCCCAAACCCGGATCGCCAGCCCAGATCCCAGGTCGTCGCCCCTGCACGGAGCCGAGGTGGCGTCCAAGTCGGGGACAGCGACGACGACATGGCCATCACCGCTTTCCCCGCGTTGGCCCCTCGCCTCAGATCGGTCACCTACCCCGACAACTTCAAGCCAAACATCCAGAAGTACAACGGCCGCTCGGACCCCAACATCTGGCTGTCGACCTACTACGTCACCGTCAAGGCAGCGGGTGGTAACTTCGATCACATGGCGGCTTACTTCCCACTGGTGATGGGTGATGCACCGTCGCTATGGCTCAACAACCTCCCGGCAGGCAGCATCACGTCGTGGGCCGACCTGTCCCAGGCCTTTACGTCCAACTTCCAGGCGACCTACAATCACCCTGGAAACACCTTCAACCTCGGGAGGATGACCATGAAGACCAACGAGCGGCTTCGCGACTACACCAACCGGTTCTTCGAGAACCGCAACACCTGCGTCGGCGTTCGGGACGACCAAGTCATCGACAGTTACAAGAAGGGCATCAGAGATCGCAAGATCTTTGAGAAGATCCATGAGTCAGGAGCCACCATAGTCGCGACCCTTATGGAGGTCGTGAACAAGCTCATTGACACCGACGAGGCGCTGGTCAACCATTTCGACTCTGATGCCAAGCGTGACGCAGGGACCTCTGGCGCCGCGGCCGACCCAAGCTCCAAGCTGCGCAAGCGGCCCCCAGAGGTGCTCGCGACGGAGGGACGTTGCCCCTCGATGTTCAACATCGAGGAGTTCAATGCAGTGCTTGACAGCCCCTGCACGTTCCACAAGGGGGCCACACACACACCGTCCGCGAGTGCTCGCAATTCAAGAGAGCGTTCCGCACCCTAGAAGACCCGAAGCGACCTAGAGGTGATGGAGAACGGTCGTCCTCACGTCGCTACAACAACAACCGCCACGACGATTGACGTGGCCGTGGTGATGACGGTCGCCGTGACGACCGGCGACGTGACGAGCAGCAGCCGGAGGACCGCCGTGATGAGCGCGACCTACCTCCTCCCCCAGCGATAGGCAACCCTAACGGCCCCTTCCAGCAGGCCAAGAGGTCGATCAACATGATCGTTGGCGGCCTGAAGTCGAGCACGAGCAAGAGGCAATACTGCAAGGATAAGCGAGAGATCCAGCTCATCCACACCAAGCCGTCGCAGCCCCTGTGTTGGTCAGAGCAGCCAATCACGTTCTCCAGGGCTGACCACTGGGTCCATATCCCAGATCCTGGGTCTTACCCTCTCGTCGTTGAACCAATAGTTGAGGGCGCCCTGCTCCCCCAGACTCTCATCGACGGAGGAAGCGCCTCAACGTCATCTTTGTTGAGACCTTGAAGAAAATGGACTTCGACTTCAAGAGGCTGACAGCATGCGACGAGCCCTTCTTCGGCATCGTCCCCGGCAAGGCGGCCTACCCCATGGGTCGGGTCTCCCTCCCGGCTACCTTTGGCTCTGAGGAGAACTTCCGCATGGAGTACCTCAGCTTCGAGGTCGCCGACTTCAAGTCTTCGTACCACGCCATCCTAGGTCGTCCCATGCTGTCCAGGTTTATGGCCATCCCGCATTACACCTACTTGGTGTTGAAGATGTCGGCTCCCAACGGGGTGCTCACTGTCTACGGCGACCTCATCGTCTCGTTCAAGTAAGACAACGAGGCCCTGGACATCGCCACGACGAACGCCTGCATCGACGCCTCGGCAGTCATGGTCACCGAAGCTGCCAGGGTCGCCCCGACCGACCTCACCATCCCGGAGCAGAAGCGCTCTGACACCACCCTCGACGCCACGCCAGCGACAAAGAAGGTCTGCCTCGGCCTTGCCGTCCCAGAGAAGATGATGGTCATCGGCGACAACCTCGGGGAGAAATAGGAACTCGCGCTCACCAGTTTCCTCCGAGACAACGCCGACATATTCGCATGGACCCCATCGGATATGCCGGGTGTTCCAAGGGAGCTGGCTGAGCACTCCTTGGATGTAAGCAAGACGGCCAAGCCTGTCAAGCAGAAGCTGCGCCGCTTTGCGAAGGATCGCAAGGAGGTCATTAGGGTAGAGATAATAAAGCTCCTAGTTGCCGGATTCATCCGTGAGTGTAAAAATCCGGTTTGGCTCGCCAACCCGGTGCTTGTACCCAGGAAAACAGGTCAATGGAGAATGTGTATCGACTACACTGATCTCAACAGGCACTACCCTAAAGACCCCTTCCCTCTACCACGCATCGACCAGATCGTTGACTCCACAGCCGGAAGCGTCCTGCTATACTTCCTAGACTGCTACTCAGGGTATCACCAGATAGCCCTGAAGGTCTCTGACCAAGACAAAACGGTGTTCATAACACCGCACAACATCTACTGCTACACGGCCATGACGTTTGGCCTCAAGAGCGCTGGAGCGACCTACCAGAAGGCCATCCAGAAGTGCTTGGAGTCCCAGATCGGCGACAACGTCGAAGCATACGTCGACGACGTAGTCGTCAAGACTACGGTGGAGGACAATCTCATCGCCGACCTCGCCCAGACCTTCGCCAACCTCCGACGCTACCGCTGGAATCTCAACCCGGAGAAGTGCGTCTTTGGTGTTCCATCTGGCAAGCTCCTGGGCTTCATGGTCAGCCACCGGGGCATCGAGGCGAACCCCACTAAGGTCGACGCCATCCGTAGGATGAAGAGACCTACCGAGAAGAAAGACGTCATGAAGCTCATCGACATGATGGCTGCTTTAGGTCGCTTCATCAGCAAGCTTGGGGAGAAAGGTCTGCCCTTCTTCAAGCTGCTGAAAAAGTCCGACAAGTTCGAGTGGACAGATGAGGCAGACCAGGCGCTCGAAGAGGTGAAGACCTTCCTCACGAGGCCTCCGGTCATGGTGCCCCCGGCGCCCAAAGAGACCTTGCTGCTTTACATCTCCGCGTCCACACAGGTCGTCAGCGCGGTCCTGGTGGCGGAATGACCTGAAGAAGGTCAACCTTACCCCGTCCAGCGACCTGTCTACTACGTCAGTGAGGTCCTTTCTGACAGCAAAATCAGGTATTCGCAACCTCAGAAGATGCTGTACGCCCTCCTCGTCACCTCGCGTAAGCTCCGGCACTACTTCCAGTCGCACAAAATCAAGGTCGTGTCCAGCTTTCCCTTGGGAGAAATTCTACGCAGCCGCGACACCACAGGACGCATCGTCAAGTGGTCGGTCGAGCTAGGCGAGTTCGAGCTTGAGTTCTGTCCACGACAGGCCATCAAGTCCCAGATCCTCGCAGACTTTGTCCCCGAAGACAAGGTCGAACGGGAAAAGATCGTCAGGCGCAGCGCTAACTACGTCGTCATCGGCACGGAACTATATCGGAGGTCCGCCTCCAATGGTGTACTGATGAAGTGCATCCTTAGATCTGAAGGTCTCCAGCTCCTGCAAGAAATTCACGGTGGAGATTGTGGTAATCACGCAGCCTTTGCCAACCTCGTGGGAAAGGCCTTCAGGTCGGGCTTCTATTGGCCCACCACCCTGGCCGACGCCCAAGACCTAGTCCGGCGATGCAAAGGGTGCCAGTTCTTCGCCAAGCAGCAGCACGTGCCAGCTCAAGCCCTGAGGACGATCCCTCTGTCCTGGCCCTTCGCCATATGGGGCCTGGACTCAGTGGGACCTTTCAGAACGGCTCCCGGTAGCTACAGGCACATCCTGGTTGCGGTGGACAAGTTCACCAAATGGATAGAGGTTCGAGTCATCACTACCGTTACGTCGAAGGAGGCGACAAAGTTCATCGAAGACATCACCCACCGCTTCGGGGTCCCCAACAGGATCGTCACCGACCTAGGTACGGCCTTCACAGGATCTGACTTCTGGGACTTCTGCCAAGACAGCCTCATCAACGTCTACTACTCCTCGGTGGCGCACCCACACTGCAACGGCCAGGTCGAGCGCGCGAACGGCATGGTGCTTCAAGGCATCAAGGATCGTATCTTCGACGACGCCTCTCAATACGCCACCAGGTGGCTAGCGGAGCTGCCGCACGTGATCTGGGGTCTCCAGACCCAGGTCAGCTCGACCACGGGTTATTCGCCATTCTTCCTGGTGTACGGGTCGGAGGCTGTCCTCTCGACCGACCTTGCTTTCGGTGCCCCTCGCATCCAGCACTACGAGGAAGGGACAACCGAGGAGCATCGTGTGGCTGCGCTGATGCGGCACACTCGCCACGAGCAGCAACTACGTCGTTACCACGACCGCAATGTGCGTGAACGATCCTTCAACGTGGGCGACCTAGTCTTGAGGCGCATCCAAGATACCAAGGGAATGCACAAGCTCTCCGCACCTTGGGAAGGCCCCTTCATCATTATGGAGGTCGTCGGACCAACGACCAATCGCCTCCAGTGGGCCGACGGTCAAGGCATCCCGAACGTCTGGAACATCGAGCACTTACGTCGCTTCTATCCTTAGAAGATGTGTACCAAACAAAAAGCTATGTACCCTACCCTTTTGTAATTTCCATTTAATAAAGAAAGAGATCCCTTTCGGCAGCTCCTCTGTCGACCTGCATTTAGGTCTCCCTTTCGCTTGCTGTTGTTTTTTACCCTTCCCCCTCGAAACGCTCGGGGGCTTGGTCTATGTTAGGCCCCGAAGCGCTCGGGGGCTTGGCTTCGCCAACCTAAGGATCTTGCGACCTGAAGGGGTTTCACATGTCTTATGTTTACACGCGTTCCTCACATGTTTAGCTCCTACTTTCTTTATGAATGTTCCTAAGTCGCTAGGTTGCGAGACCTAGGGTCCACGACCCCCTCCGCATGCCGGCTGTGCCTAAGCCTCCACGCTGAGCCGCACAGTCGGTAAGCCGTTCCTCCACTGAGTTGGGTTAGCGAAGGGCGCACTTTGCAATCTGGTTGTTTTCGAGCTTACATAACGATTGTCTTGCTAATCAAGTGCAGCACACTTTCTATTTAATTTGCAAACCTTTTATTATGGCAAAAGTATGTTTACATTGCCAGGCCCTCAGCCTAACTTACGTCTGCAAAATAATACAACCTGGCCTTTGGTTTTCAGAAGTCAAACTTGTTGACAACCTCCTCCGCAGC
Organism: Cenchrus fungigraminus; assembly: GCA_036936925.1. Classification (NCBI taxonomy): domain Eukaryota; kingdom Viridiplantae; phylum Streptophyta; class Magnoliopsida; order Poales; family Poaceae; genus Cenchrus; species Cenchrus fungigraminus. The sequence goes on along the minus strand of CM072778.1, from coordinate 30,531,396 downwards.
AGCCAGGACGTCCTCGCGCCTCACCAAGACGGACAGGTCGACGTCCTCCGTGACCTTTTGCAGGTCGAACGACGGCTCGTGGTACTTCACCGTCGACAACGCCGCAGCCGCCGCAAGTTTGGCGGTGTCTAGCAGCAGGACCCTGATCCGGTGCTCGGCCTCATCCAGCCGGTCGACCAGCCCCTTGGGCTCCGATCCTTCCTCTTGTGGGACGTAGAGGTCCATCACGTATTGGGCGGCCTCCTTGAGGTCGCCTAGCTCCTTCTCCAGACCTGCATTACCGGTTGGCAAGTTCAGTCACCTCTTCCGACTAACTGCGGCAAGCCAAAACCGCCCTGTTGCAGTGGAAGAATCACTTACCCTTCCGGACCTCCGCGGTCCTCTCCTTAAGGATCCTCACTTGATCCTTGGTCTCCGCCAGCTCCTTCTTCAGGGCGTCCTCCGTCTCCTTGGCGCCTGAACCAATTCAAGGTCGAAACATCAGGAAAAAGACATAAGGGGCACATGGAGTCAATCTTTGGTGACCTAGAAAACTTACCCTCTACCACAGCCTGGAGGTCGTCAGCCGCGTCCTTCGCCTTCCGCTCGGCGACCTCCAACTTCTTCTTCAAGGAGGCCACCTCCTTCTCCGCCTGGCGGGACATGGCCTCCTTCACATGCTTGATTTCCTCCGTGGCTTCGATCTTGACCTGCTGAGAAGCCTCTTGAGCCGCGGCAGCTTCCGCGTGGGCGTTGGCCGCCTCCCTCACTTGGCAAGCGACTACAACAAAGGAAAACAGGCTTTGGTTCAAGACCTCACAAAACAATCAACATTAACGACAGGAGTTGAAGCGTAAAGGTGCAAATCCCTACCGTGAGTGCTCGCCCGATCGTGCGGGACGCCTCCTTGAAGTCATCAACGTCGCGACGATCGGCGGTGACGTCATCCTCCCATGGGGTCCCGACGTACAGGCACCGATCATCATCATCTTTGACCTGGGCACCACCCACCTCTGCAGCCTGTGGCCCTAGCGACGGCTGTGGGTCGGTCATGCAGAGGTCGTCTTGTTCCCCTCCGGTGGGCGGAACAGTACTAGTCCCGGCCTTCTCCGCCACGGACGCCGCTATCGCTCCAGCCCCGATGGCTGAGCTCGTCACATCCGCCGTCGAGACCGCCGACGACTGCTCCACCGGCGCCTCTTTCCCCTTGCTTCCGAACGCCTCTTGTCCTGAGGCGTTCTTGGTGCTCTCCGACGGGGTTGGGGTGCTCTGCGTACAAACAACGGCCTCAACCAGTCAGAAGCAGCAGGAAAATAGATGTGCAAAACACGAACGGGTATAGGTATCGTGACTTACTTGGTTGCCGACCTTAGCTCGGGCTTGCATGGCTTAGGAGGGGCCTTCCTCGCCCTCTTCTGCGACCCAGCGTCGCCCAATGATTCAGCGCCCGACCTGGGGCGCTCCTCCGTCGTGGAAATCCCGCGGGGCGTCTCCATCGCCCGCTCTTCCGCCGACGCAGCCTTGCGGGGCGTCTCTGCGGGCGGAACCGCTGCCGCGCTTGGCGACTTGGCGTCATCCTCCTCGTCGTCGACGTTGATGGTCTCAACGTCGGAGCTGACCATCGCCGTGTCCACTGACACAGCGGGGCCGGTCCTCTTCTGCTTCTTCTTCTTGGCCTCTGCCGTCTGGGTCGCGGCGATCGTGGCCGCAGCCCGAGAGGCGGACATCTTGCCCGTCGTCTGCCGCGTGCGTCGCGGCGCAGACGTAGCGACCTTGGGCGGCGGCCTCCTTGTGGCAGGAGCGTCATCATCGCTCCCCACTGATGAGTCAGAGATGTACTCCTCGATGTGCTGCTGCGGAGTCGCCTGCGCGTCCGCTGCAGCACGGACCTTGTAGCTGCACTCCTCCTCGTTGCGCAGTGGTGCAGGGCACCAGTAGATGCCCTCGCGATGCTGAAAACAAGAAAAGAGAAACGACATATAAGAAGACCTGGAGACAATGGTTCGAGCTCTAAGCAAGAAGGAAACCAAGGTCGAAAACTCACCGCATCGGAAGGTCGATACACTCCGAGCGCCTTGGGGCACTCCCAATTGCGGATGTGCCCGCCGAAGATGTTCTTCACCCGCGCCGCCATCTCCCTTTTGGAGACCTTGCGCTTGGTGACCCGGGTGGGGTCGGACTGGCCCCAGTACTCAAAGGCCGGGTGGACCCGGTCCTGGATGGGCTGAATCAACTGACGGCGGAAGCTTATAGCCACCGCGCCACCGGTCAGCCCCTCCGCCTTCAACCTCTCCAGGTTGTCCAGCAGAGGGCGCAGCTCTTCCGTCTCTCGCGATGTGAGCTGATTGGTCCACTCCGGGAAGGGGACGGGAGCTCGCCCCGTCCTGTTAGGAAGCGCCGGCGCAGGGTTATCGAGGTAGAACCACCCTTGTTTGCAGCCGGTGGTGTTGTCGGGGAGCACGAGGTCGATGTACTCCGGCTTCATGTACCGGCGCAGCATGAAGCCGACACTCCCCACGACCCCGGACTTCCCCGTCTTCTTGAGCTCGAAGAAGTGGCGCCACAAGTGGAAATGTGGCGCTATACCGAGGTAGGCCTCGCAGAGGTGGATGAACGAGGAAATGATGGTGATGGAGTTCGGAATGAGGTGTTCCAGCTCGATCCGGTAGAAGAAGAGGAGGCCGTGGAAGAAGTCACCCGCCGGGACCCCGAATCCGCGCTCGATGTGCGCGAGAAGACGACGGTCTCGCCGGTCCCTTCCGTCGGGAACTCCTCGCCCGCCGCCGGCCTCCAGTCGACCTGCGTCTTGGGCCTCAGCAACCCGCGGTCTGCCAAGGCCTGGATCTGCTCCTCCGTCACCACGGACGGCTCCCAGACGGTCTGCGGCGGCGGAATCAGCGCCGGCTCCATCTTCTCTTCCTTGAAGCCGATGGACTTGGATCTAAACACTACAAGGGTCTTGGTTCGCATGCGAGGTTGTGGTGCGCGGCGGACCTAAGCACAGCGGCGTGGCTGATCCTTTCTGAGCAACAGAGTGGCGGCGAAACCCTATCGCGAGGTGGAAATGGAAGCAAGTAGAGATCCCTGGCCCATGGTCCGGTCTTATATAGTTGGGCCCCAGCGGCGCAATGGGCGGCCGCGCCCAACGTCTCTTTGGCGAAAATTACGGTGACCCAATGGCTCGATGCCTCCGGCTGGGTCTACCGCTCAACGGCTCTTCCGGCCCAACGGTAAAATGGCAGTAACGGCTAGTTCCGTGTGGGAATCTGCGTCCGCTGGCCTCCGATCAGCGGTTCGGCCGACGTGGACTCGTTATGCCCACATTCAAGCCCCCTAACGTAAATATCTCTATTATGACATTCAAGGTCGTCAAGACCGGCGGACGACCTATGGGCCAGCTCTACCGCTCATTCAAGGTCGCCAAGGCACAGGCAGCCTCCTAGGTCGCCTCGGCCTCTCCACGGCGGGTTCACACCACGTCTCCTAGGCCCAGCTGCCTACATGCCTCCTAGGTCGCCTCGACCTACAGCGGTGACATCCTATCAACGGCCCCGTGCTTAAAGGCTCTACTGCCCGTTGACGACCTCTCGGTCCCAATCACAGCTCCTCGATGAGGCCCCGCTGCCTTCTAGGTCGACAAAGACCTACAGAATTCAGGACTGACACCCTGCATTGTGCCACTGCACAGCGACCGTGTTGACCTAGGTCGACACGGGTTCTCTTGTCAATTAATATGACCTTCTGAAGGTCGGCGTGCTGCTACAGCCCCGCCGGGACCTTGGCCATGCCTTTGCTGCCTGGGCGCCTCTTCACATCAGTCAAGACACATCAGTTGCCACGCAAACATGTGTATAAAAGCTTCGTAAGCTACAAAAGACCTTGGCCCAAGGCCAATTACAAGATGCAAACATATTAAAGGTCCTGATCTACCTTACATGGTGCCTATGGCGCAACCTAGACTGATGAAGCGCGTCGCAAGCTTTCTTCTAGCTTCAGGACCTCTTTGGAGCCCTCCACCACCGCTGGGGCCGCAGCGGCCACACATCCACCTCTACTCTAGCCCCAGAAGGTTTCCTGTGGAGTCCCATCTTTTGCTGGGGTGCTCTCACAAGATTCCAAATTGGACCAGCGTCACCTCAGGCCTTTCCCGACGTAGCATAGTGGTTTCCAACACCACATTAGGCCCTTGCTCACAAGGTCCGTCAAGGCATGTACTGCCCCATGCTGCACCTGGATTCCTCGCTGGGCGCGGGCGCAGAGATTGGTGGAGTTCTCCCAACTTCACAAGCATTCTTCTAGCTCCAAGAGATGATACTCTAGCATTACGCTCGGGTGGACGCACACAAGACCAGGGCGCTGCATAATTATCAAGCGGTTTTGCCATGGTACTCCTACTTGGTCCAAGAAGTAAGTCATGAGGCCCCCTATTTATAGCAGTGGAGTCCGGTCTTGGCTGTCACCTGTACTTCAGCTGGCGTGGCGTCCTTATCCACAACACTGTTGCCACGTGGAGCGCGAGGTCTTTGTCTGCTACCGGGAGCGCTGACACGTCTGTCGCGGGCCCGATGACAACTTTTCAGCTTTTGTCTCAAAGTGGCAGCGGCCGCACCTCTGCTTGGGGCAGGTCCTGTGCTCGTACAGTACCCCCGTGGGTCGCTACACGACGAGATTCCTGGCGTCTGGTACTGCCCTGCAAAGATTCTGGATAATTTGTCTTATTCAGTGGGAAGAGCATCTTAAAAGCGCAAGCAGAAGGCCGTAGGTTCTCGGTTTATTCTTCGAGCATCAACCTGATCTTGCATGTCGCCTTACTACTCGGGGGCTACTCCACGAGTGCGTCTTGTGACGCCCTCTTTGCCTACGACGCGTCGACCTACCAGAAGCGAGCTTCCACCATCCCTCTGCTCGACCTCCCTTCGGTCGGCATAGGGACCTTCCTCGAAAGCATGACGATGTTCCCTGACTCCGGTCAGGTCAGCGGTTCTTCAAACGCTACAGCACCTTGTCTTCACGTCAAACCCCTGGATATGTGTTCCAGGAGCTTGATGTTCGACTTCGTGTGCGCTCAGAGGATTTTCTTTTTTGGATCCCCGTGCACCCTGCGCGACCTCAGCGGTGCCATGCCTTCGCTTCGCTTCGACATGACTTCGTCTCGGCCGCTACGCCTACACGTCGATCGGGGGCTTGAGAGACATGGGTACCCATGGGTCCCCACCGACCAGGGTCCCAGAGGTCCCTGTCAAGTGGACCCGACTTGTCAGAAGCACCGCCGACCTGCAAGTGGGCCCGGAGACCTTATCCGCGACCTCGGCGACCTTGGAAGACTCCAGAAGACCTTATCCAGATCCCGGAGGACCCGCTGGGCTTGCGGCGTAAGGCTCTCCTCCAGGTCGCGGCTCGGCGCCGCCAGTAGGTCCGCAGATCGCGGGATTCACCCTGTAATCACGGAAGATGACCTTCCTAACTTGTAACTAACCCCGATGAGGGTCCACCGACCTCGAATGGAAGCCCTAGCCCGTTGACCATATAAGGCGGCCTAGAGCTCCATTCGAGGGGTCTCCTTTTGGCCACGCATAATTCCACCGCATACTGGACGTAGGGTTTTACTCTCCGGAGGCCTGAACCAGTCTAAATCCTGTGTCCCTAGCCATTCTCTTCGTGTTCTGAGTTCCTCCTGCGAACTACCACCTACGCTCTTAGTTCTCGATCCCCTCCAATTAACCTACAACCACTTGGGTCGCCCCCTTTGCGGATCTGTCCAGGTCTCACCCCCTGAACCGTCGGTCTAACTGCCCTGGTCTGAGCAGGCTCGGTTGGTTGTTGACCAGACGGCATGGATGATCCTTGCTCCCCATGTCCAGAAGCTTTGACAGTAATCTTGAATGTCTCTCTGCCATCAGGGGTCTTTTCATATGCTACTTCTCTTCTCAACTCTTTTCCTCTCAAATCGGGCTTAGCTTCCCCAACCACCACGTTCTTGCCCTTGGTTGCTTCGACTTGATGTGTCCGAACCATAATCTTGGGCTGCTACAATTCCATGGTATTGACAGGAAAAGGTTGCTTATCCACTTGCATCTCATGAAGAATCAAACGACCTTCATTTATGGTCGATTGAATCTGACAACGAAACACATTGCAATCGTTAGTGGCATGAGAATAAGAATTATGAAACTTACAATATGCATGTCGTTTAATTTCATCAAGTAGAGGCATAGTATGAGAAATTTTAATATTTCCAAGCCTAAGTAATTCATTAAAAATACGATCACACTTAGAAACATCAAAAGTAAATTTTAGTTCTTCTTGTCGACCTTTAGTAGCCGGCTTAAGTGATGCACAAGAACTAGCTTTAGCTTTGAAGGCCACACAAATTCAGCAACATATACCTCATTCTCGTTGTCCGAGGTATCGGAATCATACTCAATCATATGAACATTAGACCGACGAGGCTTAAAATGTTCTCTTTCTTTATTCAATTTAATTCTTGTGCCATACCTCTAACAAGCACATTTGCAAGAGAGTGAAATTTTATACCTTCTAATCTATCCCTAAGAGTAAATCTTAATCCTTTAGCAGCTAGATCAGCAAGGTCAGAATCGGTAAGAGACAAAATTAAACAACAGTTTTTAACTTCTTTAAAGCGTTTAAGGTAATCAGAAACCGATTCCTCTTTACCTTGCCTAACCGATGTTACATCTGTCAATTTTAATTGATAGCTCCCACTAAAGTAGTGATCATGAAACTTTTGCTCTAATTGATCTGAAGAATCAATAGAGTTAGGAGCTAGTGAAGAGAACCAAGCAAAAGCGGTACAAGTCAAAGACAACGAAAACAAGCAAACTTTTTAAGAATTAAAGGTACCCGCTTCACCTAGTTGAGCAGTATATTGGCTAATGTGTTCCCAAGTTGTGCGGTTGTCATCATCACTAAATTGACAAAATCAAGCATACCCAACCAGGGGAAAGCCACATAATCAAAATCGACTCTATATGGTTTTTGATACAGTCTAGTAGTACCCATATCAACGCTGAGTTTATTCCTCATCATATTAGCTACTTATTCTTTAAATGGAGCAAATTCGTTTCTAGCAGCTAACTGAGACTGCATTGGAACTGATGTATTAAAACTACTCACAGGGGGTTGATTAGGATTTTGAATGTGGTGCAAGTCGGTAAACACATCATTAGGCACACACACACACACCATAAGATGAAGCAACATTAGGAATATGCGGTGATGTGTGAGCTATTGTGCTATACGTAGGAGGAACAGTACCATAAGCATTATTCATGTTCTGGAGGGATCTTCTGGCTCAAATCAAATCACAAGTCTGTTCATCTGCAAATAAACATGAACATGAGAACTAACCAGTAATGGGAATTCTGATGTTAAAATTTTGATTACCCCTTGAATACAATCATTCCGAGATGAGTTACACTACAAGATTTTTGGTCAAATGCAACACCGAAAAAGTGTTGCAAAAGACCCAAAAATGGTAGCAATAGTACTTTTGCTACCATTTTTTTGGTTAAATGTCGTTGCACTTGTGACTGTAGCAATAGGAGAATGCAACGGGTTACGTTTTAGTTGCGACACACAACCCCTCTATTGCAACACTTTTGACACTTTTGCAACACTTGGTGAATGTTGTAACAATAACAATTGCAACCACTATGGGAGTGGCAATAGTATCAATTGCAACGAACTAGGCGTTGCTAGGGATACGTATTGCGACACGCTGGTCGTGTAGCAACACAATGCAATCGCAACGCAACATAGGTGTTGCAATCGTGGTTATTACTACGCGGAGAAAGCATTGCAATAGAGGTTCTCTATTGCCACGTCACCTAAATGGTTGCAAAAGGTGGCTTACGTTATTGCAACGTCTCCGTAGGTTGGTTGCTATAGAGAGGTCCTCTATCGCCACGGTTGTGAATGGTTGCTATAGGCGACATAGGCTATTGCCACATTATTTAGGTTGGTTGCTACATATAGGTTATCTATTGCCACGTTACTGACTGGTTGCCTTAGGTAGGTTCCTCTATTGCCACCGTCATCTTTTTTTAGTTGCAAGAGATGATTTATCTATCGCCACGATTATCGTACCTATTGCCACAACTAGATGTGGTTGTTATATTTGCGGTTGTTGCAACGCAATTTGATTTGATTTTCATCATATATTGTAGCACCAGATTAATATATATTACTAATTCCTGTACAAATACATCATGAATGAGCCATCAACATCTATTAAAACGAAATATAATTTGTTCATACAAAATCTTTAATGAAACACACCAAGTGTCTAACTAAATGAGAACACAAGTAGCTAGATAGCTTAATACATAATAATGTGTCCACCACAGACAATTGTTTGAACTCATTCAACTTAAAAGACTAATGTCTACTGTAGCAGTGAAGGTTCCCTTGGTATGTATCTTGGTCATCGTCCCACCATTTGCATGCTCCTTGTCAAACTCAAGGTTCCTCCTGAAGAAATCATTGACATGCATTAGTTAAACTAAAATTCTAGAACTAAAAATCATTGACATGCATTTGTTAAACTAAAACTCTAGGTACTAGTAAACTTAACAAGTATTTTGCAACTAGATGATGGTCAAGATAATTGAAGCATGAGATTGTACATTTGGTTTCACAATGAAACTTATGGTCTGTATATTCATGATAAGTGCACTACTGGACAATGAGACTAGTGGTGGCAAAGGTAATTGAACACTGAAGTCAAACACGAACACATCCATTTATATTTCTAATGAACCATGAACTTTAAAGCTAAAAGGAAATATAAACATACATGCAACTGCCTCCCAAGACATTTTATGAGCACAAACACATCCATTTATATTTCTAATCAGCTAGAGGAAATTAAGGTTGGACCCGATTTATGTACTTCTCCAAAAGGACTGCTTGTTCCTTTTTAATGCAAAGAGAGATAAAAGGTTTCACATAGTACCTGCTTATTCTTTTTTGACAATGCAGATCTTTTCCTAGCCGCAGTTTCCTTCAATTGCTTTGTTGTAGTATAAACAGCACCGGGATTCGCTCCTTTGTTTTGGGTAGCCGAATTACTTCTAGTCGTGCGCCCTCTAGTGAGACGTTCTTCTGCTGCGGAAGAAGGGGCTTGTTTTGGCTGGATGGTTTCTTGGGTAACCTGAAAAAAATGGTAGGTGGTAAAAATTACACCCCTTGACAAGAATATGACATGCATGTTACAATTATAAATTCTTCAATTATCATCAAATTACCTGCTGACTATGGATGTGTCCACGCTCTGTAGTTGTTTCATTTTGTGTCCCCTCAATTGTTGCAGCAGCAGCAACATTTTCAGTTGGCTCCACAATTGTGCTAGGCTGCATTTCAAAATGGGTTCAATATCATGATTTTCAGTTCAATAAAATAAGAAAACATAGATGTTCTTAATATTACCATTTGTACTGAAGCTTGTTGTTGGGCTGCTTGCAACATTAACGTAGCTTTCCTAAGTGCTTCTCTATCGGCCTCCCTTTCCTTGTTCATCTGTTCAAGCTGACGACTATATTCTTGCCTCTCGGCTTCCCTTTCAGCTTCTTGAGCTTCTAGTCTATCTTGCAGCCGTCCAAATGATTCAATGAGGGCCTCCTCTTGTTGGAGTTTGCGTTGGTAGTCCTCCGACAGTAGCTCCTTTCTAGTTGGGTACCTTGCAAGGTAACCATTAGCATGCATCTTGTTTGATTTGATTTTTCTCATTTCCTTGTAGGTCGATTGGAAAATCTGGTTCTGCTCCAAGTCTGAGACGACATTTGCGTCAGGCCCTGACTCAATCTCCATAATCTTCCTGGTTGCATTGTCCTAACAAGGTAAAAACATTTAGTTAACAAAAACGGTAATTGTAAGTGATGACAGTTGCATCACTTATTAGGGGTTGTAAAAACTGTTTAATACTCACATAGATTTCCCTAGATTCCTCACTTGTCCATTGTCCATTTTGTTGGTGGGTCATCATAAAAAGCTCCATATCATTTGGCTCTTCACCAGTTAGTTGGTCCCTCTAATTAGGCAAGAATGTAAACAAATTAGTCATATTTCATAATCTAGGGAAATGTAGAAGCCTTTATAAACTGTACAGTTCAGGAACATATGCACCACCAGGAATTAAGAAACAAAGGATAAAAAGAAATATTTATTGCTATTGAATAACCAAAGGAATCCAAGTTTGTTTTTTTGTCACACTTTAGTTTAAGACTAGTTTCAGCTTTCTGTATACAAGCATGCATAATATATGTTATGTAGTGGGCAGTGGGCTAAATATCTCTATCTAGTACAAAGACTATATAGGTTATAACAATATCATGTCATTGTCATTCGAGGGCCACAAGCACAAACCATAAAAAAATGCCTGAAGGAAAACCTTGTGACAGAATTTTTTACCTTCTCATAGCTCACTTGTGAAAAACCCTTTGATCCTGTAACATGGTTTATCTTTCGATTCTGCCGATTCTGAGAATTCTTATTGCTAATCCTCTGCACACAACCAGCAATGATTTGACTCTTATAAATTCAGCAGTGCGTAAAAAATAAACCTTGATGTCAGAACTGGAATTCGCAAGATTTTTGAAAAATGGGAACAAACCTGGAATTCTTCGGTGCCAAAATACGACACTAGATAGTGCCACTCAACAATGTCCAATTCTTCTGGCCTATGTCTCATTCTATCTTCATAGGTGGTGAACGCCTTGTAGGTAGCACTAAGTGTAGATCGCCATCCTTTGTAACAGTCATTAGCCACCGTCCATATCTTGATTCTGTTTGCCTCATTATCCTCAAGGTCCCACTTAGCCTGCTCAAAGTAAAGCCTAAATAAATTACTTCTTAAACAATAATTTGGTATTGCAATTTTGACATCCACATGGATAACAGAAGCTTACCAGCACATCTTCTGCTATTGCAATTTTGACATCCACATGGATATCTCTCCATGTTCTTACTCCGATGAGAGGTGCTCTTTTCCTTGTGAACAGTGTTATTTCATCAATAAATATTCGTTTGTTTGAACCTACAGGTCCTCCAAGCCTAGAGAACTGGATGCTAAGCTTCTGAGATCCCTCCCTGGTTCTCTTGTTTGTTGCTGTCCATCCTTTCAGGTTACCTCTTGGCTTCCTCTTTTTGGAGTCTTGTCCATGAAAAACAAATATATACAAAGAAAAATACTTACAAAACTGCTGACATAGTTTCCAATTAACTGAACCTCACAATAAACTTAAAATATTCATTACTTACTAGTTCCCTCTCCCTCTGGAATGAAACGCCGAGCATGAGATGGCCTGTTTACTTGTGGGCTAGGGTTGCTATCTTGACTTGAAAGTACTACATCTGTATGATGATTACTGTCCACATATGCCACTGCAGAAAATATTGGTCACTTGTGTAAGATATAATTAGTTTGTGAAGGAATAATAATAGTAGAAACTTAGGGACAGATGTTATATTACTAATATCATCCAGTTGTCCTTGCACCCTTAACCATTCTTTGTAAGTTTTGGTGGTGTCATCCCTCTGGATATCTTTGAAATCTGGGTCAACCAAGCTAAAATTAGTACAAAGGCTTGTCCAATAGAACTTAACACAACAATTTTAAACATATAGGAGTCCAACATAACACTTACCCGTGAATCGGTTTTCCCCAATGCTGGCCCCCATCTCGGTGTATCCGTCCTCCCCAAATCCATCTCGCCCCCTTCGCCTTCTCACCCACCCCACCCCATCTCAGCTTCTCCGTCCTTCCCCGGCGGCGATGTTTGGCGGCGGCTCTAGCGGCGGCGACGCCGGCGAAGGTGGGAGCAAGCGCAGCAAGCAGGCACAGAGCCAATTCCGGAACAAGAAGGGGCGGTTTGCGCGCCCCCCGGCCGAGGAGGACATCAACCTTGACGAGGAGGAGGACATCAAGCCCTCGGCCGACGATCTCATGGTGTCAAGGGCGGCCACGCTGCGTGTGACTACCGGCGGTGGGGCATCCGCGGCCAAGAAAACTCCGGCGCAGGTGGCCGCCAACAAGCAGAAGGGGAAAGGGATAGCGTCAGCCACCGCCGCGGCCAAGAAGAAGACGGCGATCCCCCGCAGCAAGCGGGCCAGAGGTTCTTCATCGACTCATGCCAGGAAGAAGGTGACCATTCATGCTTTTCAAGATTCTTAGGGTTTTGGTTAGGGTTTGCAGTTAGGTTTGATCAATAGTGGCCAAACAATTTTGTGGCAGATTTACACCATGAAACTCATGCAGGCTAGATGGAACTTCTTGTACTGCAAATAGGATGAGCAATGCCTATGAATCCTTTGTCCATGATCTTTCATTCAGCTACACAATGCAATCTTCTTGTTCCTTTCGCAATTTTTTAGATGACTGAATAGCAGAATAGCAGAATGTTGTTTATCACAGAATGATGTTTCAAATAGTTTATCACAGAATGTTAATACAATAATTTTAATTCCTAGAGTTCAACCAATTTTCCTAGAATACAGAACTTGTACCAATGAGACAATTAACAGATTTGAACACCTAGAATTTACAAAATCAAATTATTTTTAGAGTGCAAAATACCTTGCTAACTAATCTTTTATGTTCCATCCTAACAGAAAGTGTATGAAACATCAAGTGACGAGGATACTACTTCTTCTGAGTCTAATGGACCTCTAACTGGTGTACTTGAACTTCTTCGGTTCCACATAGAGACTGCACAGAATGATATCAAAGACTACATGGAGGGAATGAACTTCAAATTCGTCAAGTTTGTTGATGCGAGGATGAAGAAGCTGCGTGGAGATATTAGGAAGGAACTGGACGTGGAGTCCAGTTCTGGGAACTGATATATAGAAATCTTAGGGTGCTTTGTGTTATGTAAAATATGTGTGCGGCTGTCACACCTGATTTTCCGAAGAAAACCAAATGCATCTCATATGTGCGCCAGGATCATGTTTACACACATATGATAGACGTCATGAGTGAAATATCATTAAACAGCAATAAAAACGTACAAGAGTTAAACCATTACATTATCTCTTTATTACACTCAGACGTTAGACTATAAGGTCTTTACAACGAACAACGATAACTATGAAGACGCGACTCCATCTTCATCTTCCACAGGCACATGACTGGGGGCACGCAAGCCTCAGAACTCTTCGTAGTCGCTGAAGTACTCTTCTCCAGTGTTCTCCTCTGAACAACGGGTAAGCAAGGGTGAGCACACTTATGGTTGGAGCTCAGCAAGTGGGGGAAAATGCAAGGCTATCAAGGATAGGCTAAGGTTTACAGCGGTTAGCATTTTAATGTTTGTCAAATTTTATTAGCAAGCACCTATTTACTAGGTGTAAGTTTATACCAACCCACTTAAGCATTTAGGAAAGCATCTCATCTCAGAACCATAAGAACCATGATTTAATTCCATCTTTATGTTTGATTATCATGTGAGGGTCCAGGCCGCTCTTGACCGTGAGCACGGCTGATCGATCAGTTTTACACTCTACAGAGGTTGTACACTTTCACCACAGCTCGCGTAAAAGTTCCGAAGAACTTTGAACCCAACCACGCATGTGCTGATCAGGCACAATACCACACTTCCGAGGTGTGATTGCATAGGGACGCTACAAAGCCTTTACAAAGATATGCAGAAGACCAACAACCCACGACAGTTACAGCTCAGGGCGGACCATAACCCTCCCTAGTGGACAGCACCTTAGCAAAGGCTACGGCCAAGAGGACCGGGCTATACCCCTGCAACCCTGAGCCCCCTGTGTTCCTTTCGGATAAGGTCACCAGTACAATCACACACCTAATTAATTGGCTAAGCCAGAGCCATATGGACTGTGGTTGCACTGTTTTCCTGGGTGGTTCTCCATGTTCCGATTAAACCATATGATCTTGTTATTAACCACACACATATATATATATATCACCAAAGTTATCATGATCAACATTCATCATATTGTAAAAGATTCATTTGAACCAACCCAAAGTATAGCAACTAAGCATTTCTACCCAAAACATTTATTTAAAAGGGTTGTTCAAGGTATGGGGATAAAATCTAGTCATGTCCTTAAAAAGGTGATTTCCCATCAAATTTATGCAATACAACATTTAAAAGTAAACTTAGTTATCATGCAAGTTGTGTGGGACAAAAATAGAATATGCAGGGGGAGAAGTCCACTTGCCTTCCTTGCTTAAACACTGAGGTTCTTCTTCTTCAAAAACTTGCTCTTGATCCACTTCAACTGGCTGCTCACTTGAAACTGACACGATGTCTACGAGCACACAAGAATACATTCAATAAATAAAACAACACACCAAGCATGAAAAGCTTAAAAAGAGAACAAGGTTTAGCTCTAGGGACACGAACGCAAAAACACTCGGATCTATCGGGAGATTTGGATGATCACAAACAAGAGCTAGCTATGTGCTTGGTATATTTTAATTGAATAAAGATGTGCATAGGTTATTTCAGAGAAATACCCTATTTATAATTAAGCAAGTTATATTTGTATTTAAAAGACGATGTAAACTTAGTCCAACTTTGTTTATAAATATTCAAGTATGATTTATGCAAATTAAACATTTACTTTAAAAGAAGCATGTAAAAGCATCTAGGCGTCTATCTTTATATTTCGAGTTCAACTAATCAAATTATAACTTAAAAACACATTTATATTCATATTAATCAAATTAACATTTAATTAAGAAAACTCGGGATATAGCCTATGTTGCTTTTATTAGGAAGCAAATTGCATAAACATTAATCAAATTAAGTTTGATTATGAAAACCAAGGTATATATCTAATTAGCTTTTAATTGAAAGAATTATTTAACTAGTATTATTCATATTAACTTTCTTATGAAAACACGTGTTAAACTCTAATTAGATTTTAATTAGAAAAGCATGTGTATTAAGAATTTAATCATATTTAACATTTAAATAAATTATAAAACAAAGAACATGTTCAACATTGGTCCTAACACGTAGTTTGAGTTGATATGAACCTAACGCAACTTGAAACGGTGGAAACGGAGCTAAAACGCAAAAGATACAGCCAAAACAAGGTTCTAAAACTGACGGGCTTGAAAAGATGGTCGCGTGGACACCAAGAACACTTAAAACGGATAAAAGACGGAAAAGATATGGCTGAAATAAGGTTCAGGGGCTTTTCTGTGAAGAAACAGGGCTTCCAGGGGCTTAACTGCAAGAAACCAGGGACTAAAACATGATTATACATATAAACAGAGGGGTTTATATGCAAAAAGGAGTGAAAATGACCTCTGGTGAAGGAATCTAAAGACTTCAGGGGCTAGATCATAAAAACAGGGACTTATGTGTAAGAATTCTAATAGGTGGAAGGGCATCATTGTGATATTAGAAACTACAGGGAGTTTTCTGCAAAAGAGCGACTGACAGGGGCGGCTTGGCTGACACGGCGCCACGTGGCGAACTCTGATTGGCCGGAGCAGCTGACGCGGCCGTGGACCGGCGGTGGACTTGGTCCACGGGTGCACGGTGGACCGGGCTAAGGGGTTACACGCCGATCTAATTAGGACCGTCCGCTGGCGATCGGATGGCCAGGGTGGCCCGCATGCGGGAGCGCGGCGGCGAGCGCGCCGGCGCGGCCCTAGATCGAGCTGTGGGGCCTTAAAACATGCATGCACAGGTTCAAAACGTAGCCGGGGTGCTCGCGAACACATCAAGGCCAAAAAGACGGCAGCTCCGGCGACCGTGACGACCTACACCGAAAGGGGGCGGCGCGGGCCTCGCCGGCGTGCGGGCGCCAGAGCTATGCTACGTGCACGAAACAAGGGATGACGGGGAGGTATTGCTCACCACACGGAGACGGAGAGGAAGTGCTTGCTGGCGAAGAAGTGGCGGTGGTGGCGGAGATCAACTCGGGCGGCGCTCCGGGGAAGAACAGGGGCGCGGCTCGGTCGGCGGGGAAGAAGGGTGTCCGGGGCGCCGGGTCCTCAAGTGAGCAGCGCGTACGACGAGCGAGGACGAGGAGGACCCGAGGAGGTGCACACCGGCGACGAGGGGGCTCCAAACGCCGGTGACTGGAGGTTGAAGATGACGGCGGCGGTGCTCAGGTGAAGGAGATGGCGGCCCTGTGACACGAGTTAGAGCTCGAGTGAGCTTTGCACGCGAAGGAGAAGAAGGGAGAGAGCGCTAGGGGTACTCCACCGACGACGAGGTGCTTTGGCGGCCGGCAATGGCGCGGCGGCGGAAACCTTCAGGCGGCGGCGCTTGTGCGAGGGCGGAGGGGTACAGGGCATGCACAGGTGCGGAAAGGAGGTGCGCAAGGCTCGAGCATGCCTTTATAGGCTAGGGTGGAGGAGAGGGAGCATCAACCGGGCCAATTGGCCATCAATGGCAGGGGAGGCGCCGGCGGTTTACTGCCTTCAAGAGGGGAAGGGCGCTTGATGGCGGAGGAGTAACCGAAGGAGGAGTAAAGGAGGGGAGGGGCGGCCGGTGTTCCACTGCGCAATAAAGAGGAGGATTGAAGGCGGGAGGGCGAAGGAGGAGGGGAAACTGGCCGGCGGCGGCGCAAGACGCGGAGCAGAGGAGGCGCTGGAGGTGGGAGAAGACCCTGACCAGCGGGCCCGGGTTGCGGTGAAAGAGAGAGGGGGAAGCGGGCTGCCGGGCGGAACCGGGCCGAAAGAGGAGGTGGGCCGGCGGAGGCGAGCTGGGCTGCTCGGGTGAGAAGGAAGGGGAGGGGTGAAGGGTTTGGGGTTTTCTTTTCTTTTTTTTAAACTTTTTTTCAAAACCTTTTCAAACTTTAAACACTTTTCAAAATCTAAACACTACAAACCTTTTTCAAAATTTTCAAATCATTTTAAAAACTTTCAAACTAGTTTTAAAAACCTTTAAAACTTCACACAAGCATCATAAGCCATGCACTTCAAAATATGATGCACAAGCACTTATTGCTTCTAAAATTATTCAAGATGATGTTTAAATATTTTAGAGCCAAATTTAATTGATAATTTATTATTTCCTTAGAAAACAAAACTAAAACTCCATGGTGCTTATATTTATTTGGTGATGGAAATTTAGGGTGTTACAGCGGCCAAATGACTTATGCCTGGTGTGTGGAACTTGCTGTTAAGTAGTAGTTGCTGTCATAAAGTGGATTTTAAAAATATAAAATAATACTTCATACCTCGATTTCAAACCATCTTACTAAGTGCTCCTTGTGTCATTTGTTAATGTTAATTGGACTATCCCTTCTTAGTTGTGCCTTATGCTCCCTGCATTAGAGTGCACAAAATTATTAGTTGACGTCACAAAAAAATCAGATAATAGATAAATGTAGTGGTAAAAATTGTGACTTACTCTACCCATTTGCTGGCTTCATCGCAATTAGTAATTATGTAGTGCCTCATCTTTTGAAGTTCAACTGTCTCCAACTTCTTAAGCTTATTTCCTCTCCTCTTGTAATCAATTTCACTAAATATGCTTAGACCACTTGGAGGCTCATTCACAACTGCACCTTCATGACGATCAGCTCGACTCAGCTTGGTTTCGACGTCAAAGAATCGAGAGCAAAATGTAAGACACTCCTCAGCTATGTATGCCTCGGCTATTGAACCTTCTGGCTGAGCCTTGTTCCTAACATATCCTTTAACAGTACGTAGATACCTCTCTATTGGATACATCCATCTGTAACACACGGGCCCTCCTAGTTTAGCCTCTTCAGCCAGATGGACCGGCAAATGAATCATTATGTCAAAAAATGCAGGGGGAAAAACCATCTCAAGTTGGCAAAGAGTCTCTTTAATTGAACTGGCTAGTTTGTCAAGATCTGCTGGCACCAACTCATTTGAACAAAGTGCACTGAAGAACCTACTGAGCTCAATCAATGGCCTGGCAACATCTTCTGGCAAGATCCTTCTAATGACTAAAGGCAATAGTTTTTGTAGAATAATATGGTAGTCATGAGTTTTGAGTCCAGACACCTTACATGTTTGATCGTCAACACATCTCTTCAAATTGGAGCAGAACCCATCAGGCATCTTCACTCCTTGAAGAAATTGGCATAAAATCCTCTTGTCATCCTTGTCTAGAGAGTACAATGCTGCTGGCAAGGTGTACTTGTCATCTTCAATCACAGGATGCTGATCTTGCCTGATCCCAAGATGTTCCATGTCAAGGCGGGCATTCTCGCTGTCCTTACACTTCCCTTCAATTTCAAGCAAAGTCCCTAATATGCTCTCGCATATGTTTTTCTCAATATGCATCACATCCAAATTATGCCTTATGAGTAAAGAAGACCAGTAGGGGAGCTCAAAAAAAACTCTTCTTCCTCCAATTGTGCCATCTTGTGTCTTCATCACGCTTCCTCTTTTTTGATATGTCCTTTCCAAATGCCATTTGCTGAAAAGTTGCATATTGGGCTAATACATTTTGACCAGACAGTGGAACTGGAGCCTCCCTGGTTTCCTCCTCATTGTTGAAGCTCATCTTGTTCATGCGCCATGGATGGTCTAAGGGCAAAAACCGACGATGTCCCATGTAGCAGAACTTCTTCCCATGTTTCAACCACAAATAATCAGTATCCTTGTGACAGTAAGGACATGCAAATTTTCCTTTTGTGCTCCAACCAGAAAGCATCGCATATGCAGGGAAGTCATTGATTGTCCAAAGCAGCATAGCACGTAGTGTAAAGTTTTCCTTTTCCTTTACATCCCTACAATCAACACCATTATTCCACAACTCCTTCAACTCATCAATGAGAGGCCTCAAGAAAACATCAATATTCATTCCAGGAGATTTCTTGCCAGGTATCAACATCGACATGATCCAATAAGATTGTTTCTCATACAACCAAGGAGGCAAATTGTAAGGTATTAGGATAACTGGCCAACAACTATAAGTAACATTTTTTATACCAAATGGGTTGAAGCCATCAGAAGCAAGACCCAGTCGAACATTACGTACTTCTTTAAAACGTGGAAACTCATTGTCCACATGCTTCCATGCCTTGGAGTCAGTAGGATGACGTAGTTTGCCATCATCTATTCTTCCTTCCGCATGCCAGCGCATTTCTGATGATGTCCTCTCTGACATGTACAATCTGCGCAGCCGAGGTGTGAGAGGGAAGTACCGAAGGATTTTGACTGGGACACGACGACGGCTCTTATCCTGACCATCGTCCAAATGGCCAGCAACACGGTCATCTGTTTTCCACCTAGATGCTTTACATTTGGGGCATATATCCAGCTTCTCATATTCCTTCCAAAATAACACACAATGATTCTCACATGCATCTATCTTGACATAATCCAAGCCTAGATCGCGAACCACCCTTTGCACTTTCTCCATTGTGTTTGGGACACAATGACCTTTAGGGAGAAACTTTGAGATCAGAAACAGTACCCCCTCCAATGCTTTGTTACTTATCCCATACATGCACTTAACCTGGAAAAGTTCCACAATAAAAGATATCTTGGTACCATCTTCGCAACCTGGATATAACTCCTTTTTTGCCTCCTGTAGTAACTTGAAGAAGACCTTGGCTTGCTCGTTCGGCTCGTCTTCATCACCGATCTCTCCTCGTATTTCACCTCTGATTAGGGATTTAATCAAATTACTGGCCTCATCATCTTCACTCAGTGCGCCGCCTTCTTCATTCCCTACCCCAGAATCATGTGGTGCACCTTCATCATCGTTCTGTACTTGTACATCTGCTGCTGCTGGGTCGTCATTGTGTATCTGTACATCACTAGGTCCTGCATCTTCATTGTGAAATACCACATTAGCTGAACCTGCTTCCTCTTCCATGATAACACTTTCAGCAAACCCTTGTCTAAGGACATGAATCTGAACCACAGCCCGTGTTCTGTGTGACACGCATAGACATTTACGGCACGGACATGGTGCAGTTCCACCTCTCGAAGTGTCACTATATGTCCTGTCCAAAAACTGCATGAATTTGTTCTGCCACTCGGTTGAAGAACGAGGCAAGCACATCCAACTCCTATCATCTCCTGACATCTGCATGATGAAGATGAACGATCACCAATTTAGCCAGCGTATTTACGTAGGTAATTGAACTATATATATATATATATATATGTGTGTGTGTGTGTGTGTGTGTGTGTGTGTGTGTGTGTGTGTGTGTGGGCAGCCCATGGTGATCTTGTATACCTTTCGCAGCGAGGACGGCTTGTCTGATCAATCAATCGACGTGGACAATGGAGGGGCGTGCTAGGGTTTAGCTATACTCTACCTAAATTAATTAGCACAATTAGCAAGCTAGGGATTTACAAAATAGACTACAGAGGCTGGGAGCTTTTGATTCTCAAACCTTCAAACGGATTCTGTGATCCACGGGATGCACTGTTATGGAGGTCCAAAGGGCAGTGTCGCGGAGGTTGGAGGCGTCGAGATGCCGAGCAGCGGCGGCGCTCGCCCTCACCCCGTGCGCAGCGCGGCCTGGGGAATCGTGACTCCCAACCCCCCGTGCGCCGCCCCTTGATCAGATCGCGAGAGACCTGTTTTGTCTCGCTGCATGTATGGCTCGTGATGGCCCACTACAAATCAGCCTCGCCTCCTAACTCTATTGGTCGGTATATGAAACAAACGATTATCAGATCATAACAACTATCACAATGGTCTAGTGGTTGTAGTCGCCCTCTTGACGTGTGAGGTCGCAGGTTCGAGTCCTCGTTGCCCTTTTTTTTGCCCGCTCTGGATTAAATACGTGGTATAAGTAAGTTGATAGTACTAAGGAAATAAAATAACATAATAAAGCACAAAACAAGTGCTGCCGTGGTGGTAATGTTCTCAATTGTTAGCCCATCCATCTAGGTTCGAATCCCCACTCCTACACATTTTTTTCCAATTTTGTGTCATGGCTCCAAATCAGCCTCGGCTCCTAGTTCTTGTTGCAATAAGCATGTGACAGTTGCAACTCAACAAAAACGTTGCAATTGAGGACCACTTTTGCTTCGCCCTACAGTGTTCTCGTTGCAATAAGCATATAACTGTTGCAACACCAAAAAAGCGTTGTAATTGAAAACCACTTTTGCTTCGCCTCCTAGTGTCCTCGTTGCAATAAGTTGTAGCAGTTGCAACCCCGAAATAGCATTGCAATTGGGAACCACATTTGCTTCGGCTATAAAGTTCTCGTTGCAATAAGCATTGTAGCTATCGCAACCTAACAAATCCGTAGCAATAGTCACAACCAATTGCAACAAACGCAAATGTGGTTGCAATACTAACACACAATTGCAACCAAAATCAATTATAATGCAACCATTTTTCACCATTGCAATATCGTCCACCAAATGCAACAGAACTTCGCAACATCTTGAAAACCGTTGTATTAAAGGCATGTATCGCTACCATTTCTTAGAATGGTTGTAATACAACGATCTCTAGCAACCAAATTTTTGACGTTGCAATTCTTCATTGTTGCATTTGACACAAAACCTTGTAGTGTTAGAATGTTGATGTGCTATACTATCACACAACAAGTCAACGAGTTGGAATGTTGATAACTTGATATGCCAGACAAGAAGGTAATGACGCACCTGGATTGGTACGGAACACTCTCCGACTCCATATTGCTTAAGATGGCTGTAGGTTCACTCATATCCATACCCCTCATGATGTGTGTAGGTTTACTCATCGCAACTTGAATTGCCAAGGACACAGATAATACAGCCAATATACTCAACAGTAACCATGGCCGTTGCAGAAACTCCATGTAGTTTCCTAATTCCAGAAAGACAAGGTGAGGTTAAAACTCAACTAATCAAATTAGCTCATCTTCCTAACAGCACATGACCCTGAATAATTACTTACTCATGACTAAAACCCTTGCTAGACGTGCACTCACATACACTCAGGTGGGACAGCCACCCCAAGCTGCCTGATAGCTACCTCCTCTGCAAAACCATGAAGGGTGAAAGTGAGAGACATGCAGAGATCAGTTCCTCGTTCTTGCACATCAATTTAAATCTCAATATCAAGAGCGAACAGTGATAGAACATCGCTGACTAGTAAAAACCACACAAAGAACAGGATAAAAATATGCTCTTATACCATCATCGCTGAAGATTAAAGCAAAAATTGCTCCGAAGAAATAGAGAAACAATGTGCAAACCCTTCACATCATCATGAAAGAAACTCTCACTTCTGAAACACAACAAAATGGAAAACAAAGTGAATATATTAATAGGAAGACTCGTCATGGATGCATAGATTGGTTACATCATTAACAAAAGTCCACATGAGGAAATTGCCACTTCTGGAACACAAAAAAAGGGGGAAATGAAGTAGTACAAAAAAAGGTGAAGACTAGAGTGTCTGAGGACCGGTGGATGATCGCTCCCTGGTGTGATGAGTGATTGACAACGTGGGTTGGACTGACTCTTGGCCGAGTATTGCAGGTGCAAGTTGCGGCTTGATTTGCGTTGGTGCAGGTGAAGAGCAGGCGCGAAAGGTCTTAGCCTTGCGAAGCCTTCGACGAGTGGAGAGACAAGTAGGCTTGGCTCGATGGACCCGGTGGCCGAACGGGATCAAGTGCAGGCCGCATGGTGGCAAGAAAAGCAAGACGAAGTCGTGGACATGAGCCAGTGCAGGGTAGCGGCTCACAACCGGAGTCTGCATGCGGGGTTTGCGACGGTTCACCACAAAACCATCGGGTCACTTGGTTGAGCCACAAAACCAAGACCGGAGGCTTGGCGCATGGAGATGGGATCTGGGCGCGCCGAGAAGCTTCGATGTCGGGGGACACGTGGTGAGATAGCGTGGCTTGCGTCGGGAGGACGCGGACTGCGGCGAAGGCGTGGCCACCCGAGAGAAATTCCAAGTCTTGACCAAAGTGCCCTTGAGGGGTGTGTATCTTCATTTGAGTTCTGGGTACCTAGGTCATGTGCCCCACCCGGAGATACTTCATATATATAGCTCTAGGGTTGGATGGCAACTCATCCATCTGGATTGCTTCCTAGTTTCCCTGCTCTTTAGGCTAGATTTTCTTCATGATTTTGTAGAGAATCTGACCTCTGGTTGTATGCAAGCATTCATGGTTGCGTCGATTTCCTTCTCTTGGCTCAAGTGATTTTCGTGTCTTTTTCAAGCTATTTTGTGGGATATTCGTGCGTGGCTTGATTCACGGATTTTGGGGCGTTTCTGTTCGGATTTCTTTGAGGGGATCATGGATAGACGTCTTGTGCATCTTTATGCTTGATCTTGACCCCTTAAACACCGGATTTGGCCTCCGATTCACAGATATTGGTTGGAACCCTAGGCTAGTGCTTGAGCTCGGTGACTTGTCGATTCCCGGCGATTCAGTTGGTTCGAGGCTTCAAGTTTTTAGACATAGCATCTCCTAGAGACGCTTTTCCTTTCCCCAAAATCTTGTCTCAATCTGTGCAGCCGTTTGGGAGATCCATGGAGGATTAGGGCAAGTTTGCCTTGCGTTTTCTAGTTCGCCCCATTCTGTTCGTGACTAGCGGACCGTCCGTCAGGTGGTTACGGGCCGTCCGCAGTGCATCGAGTTCGACGAGTTCGTCTCGTGTTCTTGGTGGTCCGTGGTTCGATTCGTTGAGGGCCGAGATCCTTTTTGGTTTGTGTTTGTCTGACCGTCCGTCCTGGGTCACGGACCGTCCGTGGGGTCGGATCAGACCGTCCATAGTGGTTGTGAACCTTCTAGAGGTTCTATTCATTTTTACGTACCGTCCGTCCTCAGGGGTCGGACCGTCCGCCAGCCTTGATGGACAGTCCACGGCTGGTGGTCGGACCGTCCGTCCCAGGTAGGCAGGTTTGCATAAGTCCTTTGCTTCTTGAGTTGTGCTTCCGCTTTGCAACTTGTTTGGACTTGTTCCTAGGGTTGGTAGGTCCATTGTGACTACGTGACCTTGGCAAGTACGTGTGGGAATCCTTGGTTGTGATTTTGGGACTTAGCCGACGTTTCTTCAGAGAAATTTTTATCTGCTCCCATTCACTCCCCCCTCTGTGGTCGCCTAATCGGTCCTTCATCAATTGGTACTAGAGTCGGTTACGGATCTTCTTGATTTTAACTAGTCTAAGATCCAAAGATGGTGTACCAGGAAAAGGGTTCGGGTCCTCCGCACTTTGATGGGAAGGATTACCAGATATGGCAGAGACGTATGTCTGCTTTTCTTTGCGGCAAGGGTCAGATCATTTGGGATGTGACGGAGAACACCTCCTATGTTCATCCCATAAACTTCCTTGCCCTAGGTTCTAGAGATAAGCACGACGCCAACAAAAAGGCAGTCGATTACCTTTTTCACGCTCTTTGCAACAAAAATCAATTGGTACCTTGTTCATCCCATCGGCTTGAAAAATTTGGGAGAAGCTCAATGTAGCTAATGGTGGGAACAATCAGATGAAGGCTCGCTTGTTCACGACTTACCGGATGGAGTATGATAATTTCACTCATCTGTCCGGTGAGTCCATTGACTCCATGTTTCATCGCTTCACCGTGTTTGTGAACAACATGAGGGCTAATGTGACTGTGTTTCCGTACGATGACCATGACGGAGCGGTGAAGCTCTTGCATTCATTTGACCGTACCATATGGAGCGCAAAGGTCGAGACCATTCTTGAGTCCGACAACTATGAGACGCTCACCGTGGATGAGTTTTTCTCCAAGCTTAAGTCCTTTGAGGTTGATCGTGGTGTGAGAGGCAAGATCGAGAACCCGACTGACCCTCGTAGTCTGGCTCTCATTTCTGGACCGATAACTAATGCTAACCTGTCTTCTAGGCATTTCTCTTTGTCTGCTCTTGTCTCTATGCCAGATGAGGAGTTTGATGTGCTGGGCGAGGAGGATCTCGCGTTGCTGAGCAGGAGGTTCGAGCGCATGTACGTGAACCGGAAGAACGCTCGGAGGAGCTCAGGCATGTGCTATAGGTACGGGAAGCACGGTCACTTCATCGCTGAGTGCCCGGAGGCCATGGAGAACAAGGTCGAGCACAAGCACCATCCGAGGACCGAGCACAAGCACCACTCGAGGAACAACTACAAGAACAAGAACAAGTTTGAGCGGAGGCCGAGGAAGAGTGGCGACCACAAGAAGAAGACGGAGCGTGCGATGGTCGCCGGAGCGAGTGATATCGACTCGAGTTCCTGCTACACTTCATTGAGTTCAAGCGGTGAAGAAGAAGAGGTGGACCGACACAAGGGCAAGCGGTCAAGCAAGAACATCAACGTCTTGTGCTTCGTCGCTTAAGGCTTTTGCGGCATGGCCTACATCTTTGGAAGCAAGAAGTGACAGAAGGATGACTCGGACTCTGACTCCGAGGATGAGGTGGGAGGCTTGGAACTTTTGGTTGATCGACTCCGGTTGCTTTCGACACATGACCAGAGATCATAGGTGGTTCTCCAGCCTCACCCAGGTGGTGTCCAAGTAGTACATCACTTTTGGGGACAATGGGCGAGGTAGAGTGCTTTCTGTGGGCACGGTGAAGGTATGTGAGAATGTGACTCTCAGGCGTGTTGCTCTTGTCAAGTCTCTCGGGTTCAATCTTCTTTCGGTTTCTCAGCTTCTTGATGAGGGTTTTGAGGTCCATTTCAAGACGGGTGCTTCTCGTGTGTTGGACTCTCGATGCGATCTTGTGTGCACGATCGTCCCTGAGGGTCAGATTTTCAGAGCATATTTTTCTCAGTCTATTGGCTCTTCTCATTGCTTGGTTGTGAGTGTTTCAGTGGAGCTTTGGAAATGGCATAGGAGGTTGGGTCACTTGAGTTTTGACTTGTTGTCATGCTTAAGTGGGCTTGACTTGGTCTGAGGATTGCGTAGGTTGAAATTCCAAAAGGATTTGGTTTGTGCTCCGTGTAGGCATGGCAAAATGGTAGCTACCTCCCATCCACCCCTGACCGCTATCATGACAGAGCATCCATGCAAGCTGTTCCATATGGACTTGGTTGGTCCAGCTCGTGTGTGCTCGGCGGGAGGGAAGTGGTACGTCCTTGTGATAGTGGAAGACTACTCACGCTATGCTTAGGTCTTCTTTTTGGCTGACAAGGGAGAGATGTTTGGTTTTGTCTGGGATCTGATCTTGAGGTCGAAAAATGAGAGGCATGGAGATGTTGTTCGAGCTATTCGTAGCGACAATGGCACAAAATTTAAAAACTCTCGATTTGAAACCTTTAGTCGTGATCTAGGTCCCGAACATCACTTTTCCTCACCCTATGTCGCTTGTCAGAATGGTGTGGTAGAGAGGAAAAACCATTCGCTTTGTGAGATGGCTCGAACAATGCTCGATGAGCACAGGACTTCGAGAAGATATTGGGCTGATGCGGTGAACATCGCGTGCCATGTGGGGAATCGAATTTTTCTTCGTGCTTTCTTGAAAAAAGACGTGCTATGAGCTCATGCATGGGCGAGCACCTAGAGTGAGCCATTTTCAGGCTTTTGGTTGCCGGTGCTTCATTCTCAAGAAGGGTAAGCTTGACAAGTTTGAGGCAAGGTCCTCTGATGGCATTTTCCTTGGTTATGCAAATCATTCTAGAGCATATCGTGTGCTCAACCTTGAAACTAACCAAATCATGGAGACTTGCGAGGTAACCTTCGACGAGACACAACCATGTAGCTCTTCTGTTTTTGAGTGTGCATGTGACGATGAAGTTGGCAAGAAGATCTTTGAGGATGAAGAGGATGATGTTGGAGAGGATGATTGTGATGAAGGTGAAGCTCCAGCC
Source organism: Cenchrus fungigraminus (assembly GCA_036936925.1). Taxonomy (NCBI): domain Eukaryota; kingdom Viridiplantae; phylum Streptophyta; class Magnoliopsida; order Poales; family Poaceae; genus Cenchrus; species Cenchrus fungigraminus. The sequence goes on along the minus strand of CM072778.1, from coordinate 30,504,715 downwards.
ACACATGTACCCTCTACTTCCACTACAGCGACTACGGTTCAGGATGGCACATCCCCTACACCGACTACGATCCAGCAAGATAAAGTGGAAGCTGCTGTTAAGGGGGAGGTTGTCTCCAGGCGAGAGGCACCCAGGCGAGTGCAAGTTGATATGAACGTACTCCATGGTCGAGGTCCCAGAAAATCTCTCACTTTGCTCATTCAGCTTTTGTTGCTTCTTTCGAGCCCAAGGACATTGGACACGCACTCTCTGATCATAATTTGGTGAACGCAATACATGAGGAGTTAGAGAACTTTCAGAGAAACCAAGTTTGGGAGTTAGTAGATCCTCCACCATATTGCAAACCTATAGAGACAAAATGGGTGTGGAAGAACAAAGAGGGAGAGAATGGAGAAGTGGTGAGAAACAAAGTGAGGTTGGTTGCTCAGGGTTATAGCCAAAAAGAAGGGATAGACTATGAGGAGACATTTGCTCCTCTAGCCCATTTGGAGGTGATTAGGATCCTTCTAGCCTTTTCTGTGGCTAAAGGGTTCAAATTGTACCAAATGGATGTGAAGAGTGCCTTCTTGAATGGGTTTTTGGAGGAAGAGGTATATGTGAGGTAACTCCCAGGTTTTGAGAGTATTGAGTTCCCACACCGAGTGTACAAGCTTAGGAAGGCTCTTTATGGGCTAAAACAAGGTATGGCAGGTTGAGGGGGTTCTTGTTTAGCAAGGGGTTTGAGATGGGCAAAGTAGATAAAACTCTATTTCTCCTCAGGCAGGGCGATGATATCCTGATTGTTCAAGTGTATGTGGATGATATTATCTTTGGCGGCTCATCTCACTCTTTGGTTGCGAGGTTTGTAGAGGACGTGAGCAGAGAATTTGAAATGTCAATGATGGGAGATTTGCAGTCCTTTCTTGGGCTTCAGATCAAGCGGGCCAAGGAGGGAACATTTGTGCACCAAACAAGTACACGAAGAACATAATCAAGAAATTCAAGATGGATGACTCCAAGCCCCTGTCGACACCGATGAGTATGACTATAGCGCAGGACGCGAACGAGGACGGAGAGCCCGTGGACCAGAAGGAGTACCGGAGCATGATCGGCTCCCTCCTGTACGGCTGCACCTGACGGCGATGAGTCCAGACATACAATTTAGTGTGTGTCTGTTGTTGACATTGCTAACGTCATCGACTAGAAACAGATATAAGATCCATCTCTATCGACGGCGCTAGAAATGCAAAGGTATATCTTAACATGATGCTAAGTGTATATCAGATGTTGCTTTCAGATAAACTAAAAGATAAATCCAATACAGGTCATAGCACAACTCGATCTAGGTTGTCATCCCTGATAGAAGTGCCACTAAAACACATGGATTGGTACTCTTACATATGCCTTGGATCTCTAGATAAGAATATATATATATATACACACACATATATATATGTGTATGTATGGGTATCCGCAAGCATACAGATATGAATATACCATTGTAGCATTTTAACCAGGAGTAAGACTATGTATCGTATTTATATTCTACCTCAGGGAAAGAAGTCTTTTATCTATAATAACAAATACATGCATATCTCTCAGTTGTGTAATGTACAGTGGCCAAAATATATCAATTACTATAAACATGTGTAAGTCACATAAAGATAATAATAATGATAGCATTGATCAAATCATAACATAGTGAGCCACCAGAAAGTGTCAATATAGAGAGAGAAGCGTATTCACAGTCTAGTTAGCGAGGATACTCCTCGGTAACCCTAAACTATATGTCAATGCAAACTATGATTAGTGCAATACATTTAACAATCATGGAAGAAAAATTATTATACTAATGCATGGGGAGACTAATCAGGAGGATCAAGGCCAAAACTTGAAACAACCCAAATAGTATAATTATAAGGCTCCACTAGTCCTACACATGGGGGGGTGGATTGCAAAGGACTCAATAGTGCTGTCACCACCATGATCTACCATGCGACCCGGCATGTAGGGTGCAATCGCATGTAAATACAGTATAAGCACCACGCTTACACTATCGTTACCACTCACCCAAGTTAACAGATGATCTAGGTGATGGCTATACGACTCCATACACGAATATAATCATTGATAAGAACATATGTCTCTACAGCAAATGTGAAGAACTTATGAAGAACTTACAAAAGCGAAGCTAGATCAGTATCTCGACCAGCTTCTAGACGATCAGGAGCCAAGTAGACGTCTTGCCTCCTCCTAGATATAGACTAGTTTGCTACTCTCGCTATATGGTGTTTCTAGGGCGTAGTATCTCTGACTTGATGACTTGATCTGGTGTATGAACAGATGAGAGCCAGATTCTCCTCTGCCAGGGGGTCAGAGGGTTGCTTATATAGTCCCGAGGGGATGCCATGAGCCGTACGATCAAACCGACCTAACATACGGTTTAGATTGATCCTCAGGTGGTGGAAGAACATTCCAGAAGTAGGGCTGACGTGGCACCCGGGGGAGGCCGACCGGCCCCACCATGGGGCCGACCGGTCTTTGGTGGGCCCCCCTCGGGGCCCACTTCGGTCAGGTGGGTCTTTGCCTCTTCCAGATGCTTCTTTCTTGGGTGTCAAGTCGTATTGAGTTCCGGAGCCTTCTGGAGCCTTCTAGACTTCATTCTTTTCCTGTTTTTTTGATTAGTCCCTGCATGACATAGAATTCTCCAAAACTCCAGAAAAACTATTAGTGACACCCTATTCTAAGTTGGTATTAACAATTATGTCCTTTTCTCATGTTTAGTTGACTTATAAATATATAAGATAAAATGTGTCAACATCTGTGCGCTCGTTTTCAGGCGTCGCCGAGAACGTCGTATCGACAGGCCGTCAAACAGATTTTTAGGTATCTTTGATACACTCTTGAGCTTGGGCTTTGGTACTCAGCGTCCTCTTCTCTTGCACTTCATGGTTTTTCGAATGCCGACTTTGCTGGATGTCGTGTCGATAGGAAATCGACTTCAGGTTCTTGTCAGTTCTTGGGTTCGTCGTTGGTTTCTTGGTCTTCTCGCAAATAGTCAAGTGTAGCTCAGTCTACCATCGAGGCCGGGTATGTAGCTGCAGCTAGTTGCTATTCCCAATTGCTTTGGATCACCTATACCTTGAGTGACTTTGGTGAGGAGTGCACCCACGTTCCTCTCATGTGTGATAGCACCAGTGCCATAAGCGTTGCCAAAAATCCAGTGCTCCATTCCTGAACCAAACACATAGAGGTGTGATACCACTTTTCTTAGAGATAATGTGAGAAGGGGAACATAGATTTGATACATGTGCCAACCCAGAAACAGTTTGCCGACATCCTTACAAAACCTTTGGACCAAGCTACCTTTTTCTCATTTGCAAGGGGAACTTGGTGTGGTGTATCCTTTTTGAGCTTGGGTTGGGCATCTCATGTACATATGCATTTTGCATATTTCATTTGTGTAACATATCATTCCCAGCATCTTTGTATCATAGACTGCATTTGTATCATATGCTTTCGAGGATGTGTTTCTCTCATATACATTGATCACTGTGATATGTTGGATTTGAGCTTATGATCATGCTTGTGAGCTCTTATGATATATAGCTATGCTTTTGGTAGATTTGGATATGTACAGATGTGAAATGGCTATATATTTGTGAAAATGCTAATTTGATCATCTCTTGTGAGTTAAATCCCTTACATGTTCATTCTCAAAAAAAGAATCCCTTACATGTTCATTTTGTGCTCAAATGACTATATCTTGCTTAGTTCATGTTTGGGAATCATGCTCTTTTTATTTGGGGTCAAAGACCCGGTTGTCATCATGAATGTTTAGCCTACATGTTATTTTGTGGAGGAACATAAGTTCCTTTTTGACGCAAATGCACCTCATGTACCATGCTTAGTGTTCCAAATTAAATTAGTATCTTGAAATGTCTATGCTTGAAAAATATGCTTCCATGTCATATGTGCTTTAAACTCCTTATCTTGGGTGCTAAACCGTTGCATGATGTCTACCAATGAGAAGTCTCATATCTAGAAGTAGACACATGGCTCAGTGGCTTTGACGTGACATGAGGTAGCTTGTAGGTGTTTGTGATGAACTTGTGATAAGATCTTGTGACCTTGCATGAAGTCTGTGAGTTATATGTTATTTGTGCTCATTTTGATCATGATGAGGTCCTATGCTCATGAGAGGGATTTTTTGTTGAAAAATGCTTAAATTTGCTTATAGCCATGTCACATGTATGTATGTCTTTGCTCTCATGTTGGCGATGCTTGTACGGATGTTTGGGCCTTCTTGTATGCTCTAGGTTTCATTTCTAGCATTTTATGGTGATCAATGTCTATTTGAGAAACTCATGCTCATTCATAGCCTTGATTCAAGCATTACCGACAAGGGGGGGAAATGCACCCAATTCATTCAAAGGGGAGAAAATGGGGAGAAATGCATGTAGGAGGAGAGTTACTTTTTGCACGCATTTGTTCAGGGGGAGCTTGCATTCTTGCTTTGGGAGCTCTTATTGTCGCCTGAGTTGTGCTTTGTGTTTTGCTCCTTTGCCGATGGTGTCGAGCCCTTTTGCCTCACCTTGAGGAGTCGACATTTTGAGTATTTTGCCTCGGTTGTGTTGAGCCGTTGCCCTTGCCTTAGGGGACTGAGACTTTCTCTTTCAAGTGATCTTGTTTCGGCTTTTGTTTGACATTTGATCACTTGTTTGAGATTTTTGTTCGTTTCTTTTCTTTTTCTTTATTCTATGAATTGGTGACAATGTGTGTTGTCCATTCACTCATCAAGGGGGAGATTGAGGACCGGAGCGTCCGAGGACCGGTGGATGGTCACTCCCTGGTGTGATGAGTGATTGACAACATGGTGTGGACTGACTCTTGGCCGAGTATTGCAGGTGCAGGTTGCGGCTTGATTTGCATTGGTACAGGTGAGGAGCGGTCACGAAAGGTCTTAGCCTTGCGGGGCCTCCGAAGAGTGGAGAGACAAGTAGGCTTGTCTCGATGGACCCGGTGGCCGAACGGGATCAAGTGTGGGCCGCATAGTGGCAAGAAAAGCAAGACGAAGTCGTGGACATGAGCCGGTGCAGGGTAGTGGCTCACAACTGGAGTCTGCACGCGGGGTTTGTGGCGGTTCACAACAAAACCGTCGGGTTACTTGGTTGAGCCACAAAACCAAGACCGGAGGCTTGGAGGGCAGAGATGGGATCTGGGCACGCCGAGAAGCTTCGATGTCGGGGGACACGCGGCGGGATCACGGGGCTTGCGGCGGGAGGACGCGGACTGCGGCGAAGGCGTGGCCGCCCGACGACAAATACCAAGTCTTGACCAAAGTGCCCCTGAGGGGTGTGTATCTTCATTTGAGTTCTAGGGGTAGCTAAGTCATTTGCCCCTCCCAGAGAGACTTCATATATACAACTCTAGGGTTGGATGGCAACTCATCCATCTAGACTGCTTCCTAATTTCCCTGCTCTTTAGGCTAGATTTTATTCATAATTTTGTAGAGAATCTGACCTCTGGTTGTATGGAAGAATTCATGGTTGTATCGATTTTCTTCTCTTGGCTCGAGTGATTTTCATATCTTTTTCAAGCTATTTTGTTGGATTTTCGAGCGTGGCTTGATTCACGGATTTGGGGGCATTTCTGTTCGGATTTCTTTGAAGGGATCATGGACAGACGTCTTGTGCATCTCTGTGCTTGATCTTGACCCCTCAAACACCGGATTTGTCCTCCGATTCAAGGATTTCGGTTGGAACCCTAGGCTAGTGCTTGAGCTCGGTGAGTTGTCGATTCCCGGCGATTTAGTTGGTTTGAGGCTTCAAGTTTTTGGCATAGCATCTCCTAGAGACGCTTTTCCTTTTTCCAAAATCTTGTCTCAATCCGTGCAGCCGTTTGGGAGATCCATAGAGGATTGGGGATAGTTTGCCTTGTATTTTCGAGTTCACCCCGTTCTGTTCATGACCCGCGGACCATCCGTCAGGTGGTCACAGACCGTCCACGGTGGATCGAGTTCGTCTCGTGTTCTTGGTGGTCTGTGGTTCGATTCATTGAGGGTCGAGATCCTTTTTGGTTTGTGTTTGTCGGACCGTCCGTCCTGGGGTCACGGACCATCCGTGGGGTCGGATCAGACCATCTGTAGTGGTTGTGAACCTTCTGGAGGTTCTGTTCGTTTTTACGGACCGTCCGTCCTCAGGGGTCAGACCGTCCGCCAGCCTTGACGGACAGTCCGTGGCTGGTGGTCGGACCGTCCGTCCCAGGTAGGCAGGTTTGCCTAAGTCCTTTGCTTCTTGAGTTGTGCTTCCGCTTTGCAACTTGTTTGGATTTGTTCCTAGGGTTGGTAGGTCCATTGTGACTATGTGACCTTGGCAAGTACGTGTGGGAAACCTTGGTTGTGATTTTGGGAGCCGATGTTTCTTCGGAGAAATTTTTATCAGCTCACATTCACCCCCCTCTCTGGTCGCCTAATCGGTCCATGAAAAGGGCAAGATAATAGTGACAAGATGATACGTGACTATTCTTGGCAGCGAGAAATACACAAAGAAAAGGAGGTCTCAACTGCTTGGTATTGAGCAGCATGTTGGAAAATATGAGACTAACATAAATCACCACGGTAATAGCACACCTCCGTGTGATCATTTGCTTGGCCTCACCTCCAGGAAAACCACCACCAACTTCGAAACCAACAAACTTCGAAACCAACAGTACCAGCAAACAATAGTGAAGTCGACGAACAAGCTAAACGCACGGAAGCAGCTGCAACCAGGGGCGTAGCCAAAGGGGGGCCAGGACCTATTAATCTCCTAATCACACTTGTTAAGCAATAATGGCCGGCCACCTTCATGAGTTATATGACTAGTTTATGTTGCATTCAGTAGCTCCAAATGAGAATTAGAGTACTATAGGCCTGTTTAGTTCGCAGAATGAAACTTTTGGGACCCTTTCAAGGTTTATTAGGTGTATTGAACGTAGATTATTTACAAAAATAATTACACGAATGGACCGAAAATTGCGAGACGAATCCATTAAGTCTAATTAATCCGTCATTAGAGATTGGTTACTGTAGTACGACGTTGTCTAATCATGACATAATTAGGCTCGTTAGATTCGCCTCGAAAATTAAGGTAGGGGTCGTGGAATGAGTTTTGTCATTAATCTACATTTAATACTCCGAATTAGTAGAAAGAAGTTTGATGTGACGGGTAGTTGGTGAATATTTGGAGAACTAAATTAGACTACCTAAGACCAAGCAGATGCACAATATCCTTTAATTGACGTTTGACACTTGTGTTTTCTTTACTCTTATCTTATTACGCTGCTAGCCGTCACTCTCGTGTTTATAAAGAAAAAAAATTGTTGTTGCCCGTGCGATCCGCCTCCGGACTCTAGGCCACTTTGTATTACTTTGTGTTGAGTGTTGACAACATAAGTACCTTTGCATGCCTAATAAAAATGCTAAAACAAGAACAATTTGAGACGGTGGGAGTAGACAACTAGTTTAATTTCTTGTATACATATGCCATATAATCGTTATTAGTATTGTTCATTTGCTCCCCTATCTCTGGATCCTGGCTACGCCTCTGGCTGCAAGAAAAGAGCACATGATCGAAACATGTGGCGCAAAACCCCCACGGAAGAACCTCAGGATTCGAGAAAACGAAAGGAAAACAAAGACCGATTTTAAGCAGCACTCAGTGATCCAACCAACCAGGAATGAGGAAATCGAACATCACCATCCAGCAACACATCGCCACCAACAATCAACGGTTGGTTTAGAACCAGGTGAGATCGATGAGCACAAGCGAGCAGAGGTCGCCATGGTTTTCTTAGCGCACACATATCTCATCTCCTTCAACAAACATGAATTCAAAAACAAACAACAACAATTAAGCACGAGCGGGTGCAACCGTAAGAACCCAGGATATGACACCCCCCGCCAATACAGGTATACGACGTCTGAGATTCACGAAAACGAGGACACAAAAAGCAGGCATCACCATAGTGCACGTCTCGGTGGTCATTGGCGCACCTCCCAGAAAATCACAACTTCGAAACGAACAGCATTGGCAAAGAATAGACGAATACGGCAAAGAAGAGGATTGCCGAAGAATAGAGGCGAACTGAGATCACGCCTCTAAATTCAAAACAAAGCGACAAAATCAAGTGGAAGAACACGGAACACGATTGAAGCGTGTGGTGTAAAAATTCATAAAAGAAGCCTGAAAAAGGGGAAAACATACTACTTCAAACCGTGTATTGCATTTTCTTCCTTCAAAGGAGCACTCAGTAAACAAGCAACAACAAGAAAGTCGAACAAAATACGTGGAGAAAATACCATAACTCTCATCGCCAACAACAACCAAACGAGGGCTCGAAAAAAAACATGGAACAAATTCGTAGGAGAATGTGAGACCTAAGAGCAGAGGCAAGCAGAGGTCACCATAGATTTTTATTGGCGCACGCACGCGTCCGCTCCTTCGAAGTCGAAGCACCGCGAAATTCATCAGAAACAAAATAGTACCAACCCACACACGCGCGGATGCAACCATGAGAACGCATGTCACAATCCAATAATGGGAAACCAAAACCCCACCACTACAGCGTCGAGATTCATGAAAATCATATCCAAAACTAAAGCAAAACCAATAACGACGAGACGAGCAGCATAAGCAACACCCATCAGCACACCACCACGAAGAACAAGGATGCTTCGATTCGATCAGAGCAATGGGCGACGTGGAATGGGGTTTTAGGAACAAGAGAAGGGCGGAGCAGGGGCGGAGAAATCCCAGGAACCGCGAGGGGAGGGATGGGCGGGAGGGACGCCGATCTCACCTTCACCGTTTCTCTGCTGCTGCTCAGTGGCGGACGCAGGATTTCAAAATTGAGTGTAAATTTATAATAGAACCATTGTCGTAGGCCTGTACCGAAGTTTGTAGGCCATGTACGAAATATAAAATTGGACTCTATATTTATGATTTACTTATTAAGTGTAAGCCTCATTGGTGTTTGTTTAATCATACTAATTCTCATCGTTATCTACTTAAGAGCACCATTTTGAGTTTGAACAATTTAAATTTGTTTACTTCTTTCACTTTTTGTTAATGAAATTATATTTCCTAACACTATAGGACATAAGAATATAATTAAGCATGCCTTCTTATTTCACCAATTAAAATTCATGAAATTAAATCAGAAAAATATCAATGACTTTGAAGGTAACTAATAAATGCTAAAAAATGCTAGTGGTCAAATCATGGTTTGATGAAACGGAGTGTGAGTATGTGGGCATGGAAGGAAAGAGCCCTGTATTTATAACACTAGGAAGCCGCAAATATCCATGGTTCCATACTCTTCCATGGTTCTACACTCTTTTAAAAAAACTTAGAAATATTCCTAGGATTAAAATCCTAACTCTCTGATCAGCATCCCACAAAGACAAATGCGTAGATATTTCACCCATGAGCCATTTAGGATTTTGCAATAAATCGTCAAGACATCAAGGATTTGACAAAATGCAAACAAATCAAGGAGACACTCAGCCTTAGCCATGTAGTAACCACAAACTGTTGTCCTGCACTAGTGTGTTGTTGTCTTCTAGGATCATTTGTGTTGCGACGTGACATCAGGCGAGACATGGGCATATTCGTGATGAACAACTTGAAGGCCAGCGCTGGGAGCTCCTAAATTTTGGGGGCCTGGTAGGGACGCCCCACTTGCACTGGTTCATATACGACCCTGAATTGCCACATGCCACCAAGAAAAAAGTTCATGAAACAAGATGGTAGAGTATGAATACTTCCTTAATCCATACACCTACACATCTCAACTCTTAAGTAGCTACATGAAAAATTGCAATTGGTTTGATGAGGAGGCTTTTGAAAATTAGAGTTTATGTGATCATCAACAATATGTAAAAAATCCTCTCAATAAATGTAGCGACAAGTCATTCAAGTATTTTATCTCCCATGCTATCCCTTAGCTTCTTACAAAAAAATTAATTGCAAACAATATCATTAAACTCTTGAGAGGACAAAACACTGGATACAACAAGGGGTTGCGCACTACAAGTGAAGTCGATGAACAGGCTAAACGCACGGAAGCAGCTGCAAGAAAAGAGAACATGATCGAAACATGTGGCGCAAAACCCCCACGGAAGAACCTCAAGATTCGAGAAAATGAAAGGAAAACAAAGACTGATTTTAAGCAGCACTCAGTGAACCAGCCAACCAGGAATGAGGAAATTGAACATCACCATCCAGCAACACATCACCACCAACAATCAACGGTTGGTTTAGAACCAGGTTAGATCGATGAGCACAAGCGAGCAGAGGTCGCCATGGTTTTCTTGGTGCACGCATGTCTCATCTCCTTCAAGAAACACAAATTCAAAAACAAACAACGGCAACTAAGCACGAGTGGATGCAACCGTAGGAACCCAGGATATGATCCAAGAAGGGGCAACAGCAAAACCCCCCACCAATACAGGTATACGGCGTATGAGATTCACGAAAATGAGGACACAAAAAGCAGGCATCACCATAGTGCACGTCTCGGTGGTCATTGGCACACCTCCCAGAAAATCACAACTTCGAAACGAACAACATCGGCAAAGAATAGACGAATATGGCAAAGAAGAGGATTGTCGAAGAACAGAGGCGAACTGAGATCACGCCTCTAAATTCAAAACAAAATGACGGAAGCAAGTGCAAGAACACGGAACACGATTGAGGCGTGTGGTGTAAAACTTCATAAAAGAAGCCTGAAAGGGAAATATACTGTTTCAAACCGTGTATTGCATTTTTTTCCTTCAAAGGAGCACTCAGTAAACAAGCAACAACGAGAAAATTGAACGAAATACGTGGAGAAAATACCATAACCCTCATCACCAACAACAACCAAACAAGGGCTCGAAAAAACACGGAAGAGGCAAGCAGAGGTCGACATGGATTTTTTTTGGCCCACGCACGCGTCCGCTCCTTTGAAATCAAAGCACCTGAAATTCATCCGAAAAAATAGTACCAACCCACGCACACACGGATGCAACCAAGTGAATGCATGACACAATCCAATGACGGGAAACCAAAACTCCACCAGTACGACGTCGAGATTTACGAAAATCATAGCCAAAACTAAAGCAGAACCAACAACGATGAGACAAGCAGCACAAGCAACACCCACCAGCACACCACCTCGAAGAACAAGGATGCTTCGATTCGATTAGAGCAACGGGCGACACGGAATGGGGTTTTGGGGAACAAGAGGAGGGCGGAGCAGGGGCGGAGAAACCCCAGGAACCGAGAGGGGAGGGATGGGTGGGAGGGATGCCGATCTCACCTTCACCTTTTCTCTGCTGCTACTCAGTAAAATATGGGAGCCTATTCATGATGAACAACTTGAAGGCCAGCATTGGGAGCTCCTAAAATATGGGGGCCTGGTAGGGATGCCCCACTTGCATCGGTTCATAGACGACCCTAAATTGCCACATGCCACCAAGATAAAAGTTCATGAAACAAGATGGTAGAGTATGAATACTTCCTTAATCCATACTCCTACACATCTCAACTCTTAAGTAGATACATGAAAAATTGCAATTGTTTTGATGAGGAGGCTTTTGAAAATTAGAGTTTATGTGTTCATCAGGAATATGTAAAAAAAATCCTCTCAATAAATGTAGTGACAAGTCATTCAAGTATTTTATCTCCCATGCTATCCCTTAGCTTCTTACAAAAAAAATTATTTGCAAACAATATCACTAAACTCTTGAGAGGACAAAACTCTTGAGATGGGTGTCAGGTTCTCGCGCTAGAAAGGTCAATGACGCTACTATGGGTATGTATCCTATATAGTAGGGGTCATTTAGTTTATTCTCTATCCGGCATGCCAACGTGTCGGCATACCTTTTTTTCAAAGGATTCCGCCACCGCTCTGTCGCCCTCATACGAGTGTCAAAATAAATTAGCGTGGGCAACATTCTGTCGGCATGCCAAATATTGGCTCCCATCTAAACAAACTCACCAAGTCTGGTCAATAACCAATTATTTGGTCAAGTAAGCATCAGTTGTGAACCAAACGATCCATATGCATACTTACATTCCTCAAGCCAACAACAAGTAATCATCTAATAAAGCTTAACACAGAGGGTAAGATCCTACTAAGGAGGAGCTTAAAACACTTTGGAGCAAGCTATTTCTTTTGTTTTGAGCTGAAATATACTTAATGTGACCTAAATATGAGAGTATACATATGTATATGCAAACTATATGTAGTTTTTTTTTCAAAATTATTGGGTGTACATGTGTACACCTATGTCCATTAGCTGGATCCGCCCATGCTGCTGCTGCCTTGCGAGCAAAAGCAGTCGTGCTATGTGCATGCAGCAAATGCACCCCGGAGAGGCTTGTTGCTCTCGAGTTCCTCGCCTGGGCGCGTGTCCACCGTCTGATCGTTCACCACGCCTTGGCGCACCTGATCCAACGTTCCTGAACGCACCTGTCCTTGGCTCGTGCTTAGTCCCCACGCTGGCCAGAAGGACACAGTTGGAGGCGACCACATGTACTATGAGCTGATGCAACCGGATTGGGCATCACCACGGAGCCCGTGTGGCGGTAACGAAAGGGTGGCGACATCCGAGAGGAGGTTCCTTGGCCGCCGCGGTCTCCCGGACGAGTGGGGACCTTCTCCGGCCTCCGCCATGGTCTGATCCAGCGCCACCGGCCACCACCGTAAGCGCAGGGCCGCCACCGGCGGCACTGCAGCAGCAGATTGTGGAATCGGGAGAGAAATTGGTCGGCTCATTAGAAGAGGTTTTTACCAAGGAACCATTATAAAAAGTTCATCTTCCCTACGTACCACTGGAACTTGAGAAAGTTCCTATGTATCATTCTCCAAAATTTTCTTTACCTGCGACCCACTTCTGTCAACTTCATTAACACCGTCACTCTACCCGGTATGCGGGACCCACATGCCATCCTCTTCTCCCATCTCCTTCATTCCTAGTCCCACACGCCAGCCTCTCCTCCCACTTCTTCCTCCCCGCCGCTCCCCTGCCCCCTCCCCTTCCCCCCAGCGGCTGGCGACGAGGTAGGGCAACGACGGCCCGCCTCCACTGCCCGAGGCCGCCACCGTCTGTGCCCCTCCCCTTCCACCTTCTCCCCTTCGCCGGCGGGAGAGCCATGCGTAGGCCCAGGCGAGCAGGAGGCCGAGGAGGAGCGGGTAATAGAAGGGGTGGTGCATGGCCGCCATGGCGAGATCCCTCGCGACCGACACGGATGGGAGGAAGGAGTAGAGCCACTCAGCGAAGGAATCGAGGTCCGGGCCGAGGAACGCATTGGCGGCGTAGACGACGCAGTGGTGCGGGCCGAAGCGGCAGTGGTCCCCCGGCCCGCGCGAGCCTCGACAGCGCCGCCCCCGAGCCTCGGCATCCCACCCGCGGCCCACCTCGGGTGCCCTGGCTCTGGCTGCTGCCTGCTGAGATGATCAGGCTTGCTCGGTGGATCGGTCGCCGCCTGCCGACGGAGGCGTGGTGGCGCGCGGTGGAGTTTGGCCGGGTGCCAGGAGCCGACAGAGTAGACAGACGATGACGTGTCTGGGTAACCGGGTGGCGATCTGTCTCTCGAAGCGCTGACGACGCGGGAGAAGGAGAAAGGGGAGGGGGCGCCGACGGTGGCGGCCTCGGGCAGTGGAGAGGGCCGCCGCTGCCCCCACCTCGTCACAGCCCGCGGGGAGAAAGGGGAGGAGGTAGGAGAGCAGCAGGAGGAAGAAGTAGGAAGAGAGGCTGATGTGTGGGACCAGGTAGGGAGGAGATGGAAGAAGAGGATGACATGTGGGTCCCGCGGACTGGATGGGGTGACGGTGTTAGATGAACTTGACGGAAGTGGGTCACAGGTAAAGAAAATTTTGGAGAATGACACACAGGAACTTTCTCAAGTTTGTGGTACGTAGGGAAGATCAACTTTTTATAATGGTTCCTAGGCAAAAACTTCTAGAAAGAAAGTCTAGAACTCAGAAGCCAACGGGCTGAAGCCTTTTCTTTATAGGATTTAAGCCCATTAGTCACACTTCTGTAGTCTATTAAAAACGATTTCTTTATATTTTTTATTCCAATTTGCAAATTTATACGACCGTTTTGAAATTTATCCAAAATATACATCAACCGCCGTGGCGTACGGCGGTTAGCCGCTGCCGCCGTACGCCACGGCATTTACATTCCAACCGCCGTGGCCTACGGCGGTTGGTGGCCGTCCACGGCGGTTAGGGAACCTCCACGGCAGTTGGACCTAACCACCGTCGGCCACGGCGGCTAGGCCCAACCGCCGTGAGCCACGGCGGCTGGGCCTAACCGCCGTGGCTCACGGCGGTTAGGTTCATTTTATTTTCTTCAGAAAACTTCAAAAATTATAATAAATCCAGTAGGAAAGTTAAAAAGGGAAATTAAGGAATGTTGGTTCAATTATTACAACACAATCATAATAGGATCCAGTTCAAATATTACAGCACTGCAGGAAAGACTACAACATCATACAAAATGACAAACTTCAGCTAATCTTGCGATGTGACGACGAAGGTTTATCTTTTTTGGTAGTTTTTTTAGCTGGTGGATTAGCAACACACGGGTCTCCTGGTGGAGCATAAAGACCACCCGGAGCATAAAGACCACCATAAGGAGGTTCCTCTCCTCTTGCAATGGCATCTGCGGTTCTTCTTTGCAAATAATGATGCATGTCTGGTGGAGCATAAAGAGCATCTCAAGGAGGTTCCTCTCCTCTTGCAATGGCATCTGTAGTTTTTCCTTGCATATGTCGAAGCATGCCTCTTTCGAACGTGGTCATTTTCTTCGGATCAGGTGCTGCATTTGTGTTTTTCCCCTTGTGGTGTGAGGAATCACGATCACCACCACAATTACCATCCTGACCCCCTCTGGCGGCATCAGTAGACATCTCTAGTTACTGTTACACAAAATCTAAACTAATTTAACTAATTACATTATTCTAAACTAATTTAACTAATTACATAACATAAATAAAGAGGGAGGAGCAGCCCGTGGGGAGAGGGAGGCGGCGGCAGAGTCGGGCAGGACGGCTGGTGTCGTCGCCCTTTATATAAGTGCGGCATCTGCCGTCTACCACGGCGGTTGGACCTACCGCCGTGGTCCACGGCGGTTGCTTTTTAACTTCAATAACACTCTATCTCGAACCTACCGCCGCGGTTACTTTTCGGCGGGTTGTTTTTTTAACTTAACGATTTATTTTTTTTTATTTAACTTTATGACAAAGAAAATTAGGTGGTAATAACGAAAAGCAAAGTGACATAATAAAAAATAATCATGATCACATATAACAGTGCTGCTGTACAAACAATATACGACCTAATCTAGCATCGCCTGGTCTTCTTGTGCAGCCTGCCAGCTCGGACTGCGGCGTGCGTCTGCTCGCGAGGGTACGTCAACAGGTCACGTGGGTGGATCTACCAACGCCTAGCATCAGCAGTGGGCTGCGGTGTCGCCATCGCTGCCGCCGACCCTGCAACCTCGTGGGACGACCCTGGCAACCCTCCTGGAGACGGCTGCGCCCCACCACTCACGCCTGGCAGCTGCGACCCTCCTGGCTGCGTCCCACCGCTCGCTCCTGGCAGCTGCGATCCTCCTGGCTGCGTCCCTGCTCCCTCCTGTGTCCACGTGGGTGGCGCGCCTCCTAGCTGCGACCCTCCGAGCTCGTCCTGCGGCTGCAAACCGTGCAAGAAGTCAAAGTCCAAGTCCAAGTCATCGAACCCGGACCCTCCCGCCTGGTCCTCTAGGGTGGAGTCAGGAGTGCCGCCGCTGCCGACGTAAGCTGGAACAAATAGTATTATTAAATCATGTATCATAATTAATAGAATCTAGTATTTGTATATGGTTCGAGATAGAGTTGTGGTCTTTACCTGATGGAAGAACAACGCCAGTGGACGAGGAAGGAACCGGTGGTAATAGTGGTGCTGCTCGTGCTGCTGCTGCTACTGCAAGTCCTCCTGGTGCTGGTCCTCGTGCAGGTGCAGGACCTCTGGGAGACGGGCCCCCTAGAGGAGACATCCTAAAGGGAGGATGCACCAGAGGGCGCGACGCGTAGAAAGTGGCCGGGTAGGGTGGTCGTGACAAGGACGACGGTGCCGTGTAGGAACGACCAGTCGAGGCGGAGCTGGAGGACGATTGGGGGTACCGTGGAAACAGGGGTAGAGCCGGGCTGCCGCGGTAGTTGACCGTGGCAAGGAACCTCGTGGTGATGGCTAGGAACGACCAGTCGAGGCGGAGTTGAAGGACGATTGGGGGTACCGTGGAAACAGGGGTAGAGCCGGGCTGCCACGGTAGTTGACCGTGGCAAGGAACCTCGTGGTGATGGCCTCCATCCTATCCCACGTCTGCTCGATCTCCTGGTGAGACATGAGGTTCAGCCTCGCCTTCGACTCCCCTATAATACGTGAAATGTCCGCAATCATGTCGAACAGCAAAACAAATTATTAGTAAATGTTAGAATGTTAAGTACCATAAGAAAAATTAGTTGCATTTTCAAACTCACCGCCGCATCGTAGTGCTGATCCCGTCGCACCGGGTACGGGACAGTAGGAACGATCGCCCTCGCCACGTCCGGAACCGGCACTGGTGGCTGTGGTGGGACGTACATCACACGCGACCGAGTCCT
Source organism: Cenchrus fungigraminus (assembly GCA_036936925.1). Lineage (NCBI taxonomy): Eukaryota > Viridiplantae > Streptophyta > Magnoliopsida > Poales > Poaceae > Cenchrus > Cenchrus fungigraminus. The sequence continues at coordinate 30,488,057 of CM072778.1, read as the reverse complement.
CGGGGTGTACCACTGGATGTATGCCTCCCACGTCGTGTCGTCCTGGGGCCAGTCCTCAGTGACGACGTTCTTCAATGCGGTAGCCCAACCGTCCACGTACAGCTACACCCTCTGAACCCAAGAAACACGCCCCGCAACTCCCCTCCGAGACCACCTACGATGAATTAAACATATTTGTCAGTGGCTAAAATCTTCAAACGCTGAATTAAATTTAAAAATTGACGTGAACTCACCTATGGTAGGCGCTAGGAACAGTGTGCACCACAGGCACAGGCCACTCCTGGTAACGGCCGAACTGCCTCAGCACCCTGTGGACGACGTACTCCTCCACGTACATGTCGAACAGCAACGGCGTCCTCGTCATCCAGTAGTGCTGGTCTCGAAAGCACAAAGACGAGAGGCCCTATGGTGCGTAGGTCGCGACAGCCTCCTCTGAGTACGGCGTCCACCTGACGTCCGCGTGCGTCAGAGCGTCGAACTGATCGACGAAGTCCTTGTACGCCCTCTTCATCTGGTCGTGAGCGTACGAGGTCTGCATACAAACGAAATGTGAACCCTAAATGTGGATTGAACAAAATAGACAAAATGGAGAGACAAATTGAAAGTGAAAGGTAAGAAATTACCGTCCGGAGGCACCACAACGAGCCCATGGTGAAACGGTCGAGGGGGTCGTGGCCCTCTAGCAGGGGCTCGTACGCGTAGAGGGGGACGACTGGCCGACCAATCGTAAACCGCTCGTGGCACCAGAGCTGAAGAAGGAGAGGACAGCCGAGAATGATCGCCTCCGCCGAACGACCCTTCAACACCCCCGAGCACAGACCCCTGTACGTGCCCGCAAGAATAGAATTGCCCCAACTGATCTGGGGCACATCATCCAAGGGCGCGTCGACGATCCTCCTGGCGTGGGGGATCAAGTACCTCGCCACCGCATCACCCTGCGAACTGCAGAACAACACGAACCCAAACAGCCACAACAGGTACGCCTCGAAGAACCTAGCGACTGTATCGGGCTCGGTGTCATCTGCTAGGTAATCAGCCTGCACAAACAAAATCAAATGTTAGTTACATTGTCTCCATATCTTTAAAAAACGTAGAAAAATATGAGGTAAAGGTACATACGCTAAACTACTGCAACCAGGTCAAGGTGGGTCCGCGAGAGTTCGCAAACTCCTGGTACGGGGCGGGGGCGCGATCGTTCCGAGGAACGTTCGCGAGCCGAGCGAGGAACTCAGTACGCCACTCGTCGGAGATGTCCACAGCCCCCAGCGGCTCGCCCGCACAAGGAAGGCCCATCAACAGGGACGTATCCTGAAGAGTCAGCGTCATCTCACCGACAGTGAAGTGGAACGTGTGGGTCTCCGGCCTCCAGTAGTCCAGAAGCGCGCTGAGGAGGGAGAAGTCGTACTGGAATCGTGTCATGCGATCCTTCCGAGGAATCGCGTCCCGCTGTCTGTCCCCCTCGGCTAACCGCGCTACAGGCAGGAGTTCTATAGTGCGTAGCCTGAAACAAATAAGGTAAATTTATTAGTTACAACAAGAGGATAAATGAAGGGACAAAGAATAACATAGCATCAGTTCACGTACTTGAGAACCCAAAGGTCGTGGATCGGCAACAACGTGCGCGTAGTGCGAGAACGCACATGTCCAACATCCTCTCCGAGGACGGCGGACAGGAACGAGCGGTGCCTGTGGTCGACCTCCCTATCCAACAACTCTGACGTCACGTACGCGTCAACCTCAGCACGAGTAGCCTGAGCCTGAGCCTGGGACTCAGCCTGAGCTTGAGCCTCGGCCTCAGCCTGAGCCTGAGCCTGAGCCTAAGCCTAATCCATACCTACGGTTGCATACAAAAATTAAACATACAATTAAAAATACCAGATTAAGTAATTTCTACATTTTCTAGAACAGGTAAAATATTTATCTACATTGTATACATTTTTGTAAACGAGGTAAAGTAATTTTCTAGAATTTCAAAAGAAACTAAAGTATTTTGGTACAATTTGTAGAACAGACAAAATAATTTTCAACATTTCCAACATTTTCTAAGCAAGGTAAAGTAATTTTCTAGATTTTCTGGGCAAAATAAAGTAATTTTTGACAATTTTCTAAACAGGTAAACTATTTTTCTACATTTTCTACATTTTGTAAACGAGATCAAGTATTTTTGTAGAATTTCTAAAGAAGCTAAAGTAATTTCTACAATTTCTAAAATAGATAAACTAATTTTCTACATTTTCTAAACAAGATAAATTAATTTTCTATATTTTCTAAACAAACTAAAGTAATTTTAACTATTTCCTGAACAGACAAACTAATTTTCTATATTTTCTACACAAACTAAAGTAATTCCGACAATTTCCTGAACAAATAAACTAATTTTCTATGTTCTCTTCATTTTGTAATTGAGATAAAGTAATTTTCTAAAATTTCTAAACATGCTAAAGTAATTTCTACAATATCTAGAACAGATAACTAATTTTTTATATTTTCTAAAGAAGCTAAAGTAATTTCTATAATTTCTACAAATGCTAAAGTAATTTCTACAATTTCTAGAACAGATAAACTAATTTTCTATATTTTCTAAACAAACTAAACTAATTTCGACAATTTCCTAAATAGATAAACTAATTTTCTAAATTTCTATATTAAAAAATTAATTTTCTAAATCTAAACTAATTAAATTAATTAATTTCTAAATTTTCTAATCTAAAAACTAATTTTCTACACTAATTACACTGTCCTAAACTAATTACACTAATTAAACTAATTAAATAAAAAAGAAGACTAACCTGAGAGGGGGCAGCGGTAGGAAAGGAGGGGGCGACGGCAGGCGTGGGGGACGGCGGTCGCCATCGCCCTTTATATAGGGGCGGCTGCCGCCGTCCGCCACGGAGATAATGCCCTACCGCCGTGGCCCACGACGGTAGGAAGTGCTACCGCCGTGGCGCACACCGGTAAGGTGCCGCGGGGCCCACACCCTGGCCCCGACCGTTGGTGATGGCCTTACCGCTGTGGGCCACGACGGTTGGGCGTGCTGCCGCCGTGGCCTATGGCGGTAGGCTCTTTCCGCCTTGGCCCACAGCGGTGGAGGTATATTTTTGATAAATTTCAAAACGGTTGTATAAATTTGCAAATTGGAATAAAAAATATAAAAAATTCAAAAAAACACTCCTGTAGAGGAGAGAGCGACAACATAAAATTCATGATTGAAGCCCATCCCACACATCATTTACAGCCCAAATCTTAGACGTGACGCCATCAACTTCCTTCCCATCGTCTCTCTCAGCTCTCAGGCGTAGGGGTGGTAAAGGGTCATAGCCCTAATGCATCATTCACAATTCGACTACACCCTTTTATTTTTTATTTCAAAATTGAATAGAATTATAACCTGATTCTTATAGAGTCTAATCTTAAATTTTTAAGTAAAAAAATTTCTTCGTACAAAATGAAGGGCCGTTACCACCCTGCTCAGGCGCCAAGCCGCCCCTTCCTCTTCGGCCTCCGCGCCGCGTCTCCCGCTCTCCACCGCAAGCCCCTCGGCGCCCACGTATCCTCCGCCACCTCCGGCGAGGGCCTCCTGCGTCAGTTTGGCGTCCTCAATCTCGTGCTGCTCGGGGGGGCGCGTCCATCGGCGTCGGCAGCCCGGCATCTTCGTCGTCACCGGCACTGGTCACCGGCGCTGTCGCCCGCTACACCGGCCAGGTCAACAGCCCGTAAGGCTCCTCTTTCGGTCTTCCCACATGGCCCGTTTAGTTCGCGAAGTGAAACTTTTGGGTCCCCTTTCAAGGTCTATTAGGTGTATTAAACGTAGATTATTTACAAAAATAATTACACAAATGGACAAGAAATTGCGAGACGAATCCATTAAGTCTAACTAATCCATCATTAGAGATTGGTTACTGTAGCACGATATTGTCTAATCATGACATAATTAAGCTCGTTAGATTCGTCTCGAAAATTAGGGTAGGGGTCGTGAAATGAGTTTTGTTATTAATCTACATTTAATACTCTAAATTAGTAAAAAGAAGATTGATGTGACGGGTTGTTGGTGAAACTTTTGGGAACTAAACTGGAATCGAAAATGGACCGTTGGACACTACTGTCGTTACTCGGTGGGCAGAGATTTGTTGTTTCCTAGAGTTGGAGTGTGTGCAACAAGTTTTTTTTTTCAGCGTGTAGTCGAATGTTCAATAAGCCAATAACGGGCCCGTTTAGTTCACATGTGAAACTTTTAGGTCCCCTTTTAAGGTCTATTAGAATGATTGAACGTAGATTATTTACAAAAATAACTACACGAATAGACCGGAAATTACAAGACGAATCCATTAAGTCTAATTAATTCGTCATTATAGATTGGTTACTGTAGCATGACGTTGTCTAATCATGACATAATTAGGCTCGTTAGATTCGTCTCGAAAATTAAGGTAGGGGACGTGAAATGGGTTTTGTCATTAATCTACATTTAATACTCCGAATTAGTAGAAAGAAGATTGATGTGACAGGTAGTTGGTGAATATTTGGGGAACTAATCATGACATTAGGCTCGTTAGATTCGTCTCGAAAGAATATTTGTTGGAATCACTCTTGCGATTAGTTAACCATTGGAGAATAAGAAATCTGGCACTGAAGGAGTTTTGTCTGTCACCACATCAGCAAGGCTAACCACTGGGAGGATTTATACTAGTGAACAAGGCGATAAAGAGAGCAGGGTCACATCTCCCAAATCTTCTAGGAGATATCTGCGTGGTAAAATAGAAAAGTTTCAAAGACGAAGGAAAAGCCAACCAGTCTCCCCAGTGTATACATTGCCACCGATGAAAATGACTGAGCTGCAACTCCATTTTGAACGTCAAATTGACCCCACCGGACTGTTTGATTTGTCAAAGATTAATTTCACTGGAATTTCCAAATGTTTGCGGGTTTCTGCTTTTCATTAGATCAAATTCAGCGACAGATTCCTGAAGAGAATCCTTTTGCCATGTAATGTGTATTCTTTCCCTGTACATTCTGTATTTCTAGCTGTCCATTCATTTGTAACAAGTATAGATAATAAGATGGTGTAGTTATATAAGCTCTGAATGATCGTTTTTGGTCTCTAAAATCTAAATGCGAACCACAAAACCTTAGCTGAGCTGATAGCCAAATAAATGGCGCTCATTTTGATGCAGTGACTATCATGACTGTTTCACTATGTTTTCTTTTACAGGATCGTGTTGAACACATTCAGCTGCAACCATTTTCTTCGCTACTCCATTTACACTATTGATTTTTGAGTTCCATATTTTTGAGTACTTTGTCAACGATTCGGGGATGTAGCGATTCTCTTGGAAGCGCGTTTGTCGCTCCTCGAACGTTGGCGTGAGTTGGGCTGCTCATTAGCTTTACCGATTATTAAGGCCTGGTTAGACGTTAAAGGCCTTCAACCAATCAAGCTTTTAAAAATGACCCGCATGCGACTCTAGTTTTTTTTTTATGAATTACACGGTATATCAGAGACACTCACAACGCACGCACACTCATCTCTATCGTGCAAACCTACCCTTAGGAGCATCTTCGAAGACTGGGTCGACAAATCCTCAAGATTGACGTATCGCAACATTTCATGCGTACGACATTTCATCTCTCTTCTTCGCGCGGTAGCGCAACACAATGCATGGATTTCTCCTACAGCACAGCAGAGAAGGAGATTCGAGGGCCGAGGTACGTGCTGGTGGACGTAGAAGCCCAGTACTACCAGCCACAGGCGGCGAACAAGATCGGAGGGCGAGCACAAAGATCGGCGGCATGACGGTTTCATCCTTCTTTATCATCTGCGCCTCGGCTGTCGTCGCGCTCCAGCTTTGGGCGGCGTTTTCCTTCGATGCCTCGGAGCCTCGCCTGTTCGTCCGGCTCCTCGGGGCCGAGGGGCTCGGCCTGGGCGACCCGTGGGAATCCCCGGCCTTCGAGCTGGCCGTGGACGTCGACATCAGTTCGGGACCCCTGTTCCTGCGGCCCATCCACGTCGAGGGAGGGGACGAGGACGCGCTGCTGCGGGTGTCGTATCGTGGCGCGATCCTGGCCTGGGGCAGTGTGCCTCCGTTCCCGTTCACTATCCACGGCGAGCGGATGGGGCCGTACCCGTGCGCGGCGAGAGTGGCGACCGTGGTGGCTAAGGCGGAGGGATAGATCCGTGGTGCGGCAGGAGATGCGGAACCTTATACGGGCTGAGCAGCAGGTTTTCGGCAGGGCAGAATTCGACGTTGATGGGGAGATACCTGGTTTGGGGGGCCATCTCTACTGCAAAGCCTACTTGTTCAAAGATAGTAAGTGCACAGATAGGCCACCTCCATGCTGGGTTCAGAAAATGGCGAACTAGTAGGACTCTTGGCGAAAATAAAATTAGCCTAATGTTTGGTCTCAGTGTTCTGTCTTTAAAGAGCCTGTTTGGGACGGCTCCGCTTCAGGTTTTACAGCTCCGCTCCAATTTTGTCCAACCAAACACCTCCGGCTCTTAAAACTCTACACCTCAAAAAAGGTGGAGTTCAAGGCCAACTTCACGTTTTTCCTAGAGCACCTCAAGAGGTACTCCCAAAATCCAAGTTTTGAACCTCCTCACGGAGTTGTGGGAAAATTACCCACCAATGCCACTAGTTATGTAAAAAATGGTTCGTTTTTTCTTTTCATCGACCTCCGTCGCGCTCCTTCCTCCCTCGTCCCTCCCTCCCGTCATTCCACGCCGCCACCGGCCCCGCTCCCTCCTGTCGCACCGCCACCGGCCCCGCTCGACCACGCCGCCACCGGTCGCGCTCGACCCCGCCGCCTTGGATTCACCGCGACCGCCCCGCCATCACCGCTGGAGACGTCACGGCGGAGCTCCCCGACCAACACCTCGTCTGCACCGCGACGGTGCCCCTCGACAGGGGTGCGGCGTCCCCGTTCGAGTACATCATGGGCACATGAATCTCGCTACCGGAGAGGAGGAGCACATGGATCTCGGCACTGTGGGAAGTGGTCGAGCGGCGCCGAGGAAATCGATCTCATTGTGAGCTCGGCGTAGCGGGAGTAGAGATGGCAACGGGTAGAAACCCGTCGGGTAGTACCATTCCATACCCGCACCCGCTAACTCTAATTCTACCCGTAAAAAACCCATACCCGCATGCAGGTACAAGTTCCTACCCATACGCGCACCCGGGCGGGTTTTTTTATCCGTCGGGTAACCCGTACCCGATAGCATACCCTTTGTAATCTAATATAATTGGAAATGTAACACATAGAAAAGCACATATATCAACAAATTTGAATAAATAAAAAGATAAATTATAATTCTTAACCAATTAATAGTCTAATAAAGCATAAAATTATTAGTTAGTTATCAATATTAAGCTATCATTCACTAACAATGTGTAAATTTACAAGTTTATCACATATTGTAGACGGGTATATTTTAGCCGCGGGTATGGGTAGTATGGACCCGTACCCGCACCCGCTTACCCGATGGGTACATGATATTGCCCATTTGTGTACCCACGGGTAGAGATATGTTTCCATACTTGGCTTTTTATCGGGTAAAACCCGTCAGGTACTCGAGTTTCGGGTACCCATTGCCATCCCTAAGCGGGAGGAAGGAGCTCGACGTCCCCTCCGCCAGACCTCGCGCCCGTCGGTGCTCCTGGCCATCACGTTGTGCGCTGCCCTTCCTGGTCGCGTCGGCTGCCAGTGCCGTGTGGGCGGCCGCCCATCGGAGTGCACGGTCGAAGGGGCACGCGTGGCGGCGTGGGTGCAGCCTACCAGGCCGTCGATGGCGGTGAAGGTGCAGCGTCAGCGCGGCCTCCGAGCTGCGGCATTTGCGGTCCCGCGGGCGACGGAGGGAGGCGCCGGCGGGGCCGTCATTCAGGGGACGAAGAGGAGAAAAGAATGAGAGACTGACATGTGGGCCCATCATTCAGGGGTATATTAGACTTTTCTCGGAGAAACCTTGTGTTCCTGGAGCTAGAGCTAGACTGCATGCCAAACAAAACCATTGCTCCAAAAACTCCACAGTAGAGCTACTCTTTGGTGGAGCAGAGCTGAAAAAACCAGAGCACACTGAGACTAAACATTAGGCAAAGGACTCTTGGCAAAAATAAAATTACGGCTTAACAGGTATTTTTTGGATTGAGGACTAAACACCAATCCTTTGCCTAGTGTTTAGTCTCAGTGTTTTGCCCTTTAAAGTTTAGTCTCATGGACTTGTTTGGATTGAGGGGCTAAACATGTATTTAATTGGTACATTTGTTATAAATGAGCCTCTTGAGGGAAGAGGAAACACATGTGGATTTTGCATGGAGTCCACATAAGTTTAGCCCCATCCACCCCCCTTTGGGGTGGTTCCCTATTAGAAGTCGTTTTGGACAAGGTTTGAGTCAAACATTGGGAATATAAATCATGAATAACTTTTAAGTCGTTGAGTTTGAAAATGTGAAAATCATATAAATAGATTTGTCTTGAAAATTACTTTCATAAGAATATACATATATAAATTTCCAATAAAGATTTTTATAGAAAAGAGAAGTCAAAGTTGTGCTTTGGTGACCGTGTCGCTGTCCTAAACGACTTCTAATATGGAACCGGAGGGAGTACAAATTTAACCTCTCTGTTTAATTTGGAAACCCAAGAGCTAATTTGGGACTAAAAGAGGGGATAATGTTTAACCTCCTGATCCAAACAGTGTCAATGTGAACTACTACAATAGTCACTCTATGTAGAGTATATAAATTATTAAAAAAATACTGATTGGTCTATGAGTTTTTAGTGATGCCGGTTGTTTGCATTTCAGTTTTATACTTTTATTGTAGTTTTTATTCGTATAATGTATCACATTCTAGAGGTTAGTTAACCTCATGCGTCACTTGGAACCTAATCCAGGCAGGACGCTAGGCACCGGAGTTCATGCTCCAGGCCTCCAGCCGGCTCACCCTCCACTCTAGGGAGGATGCGCTATGGGAATCGACCGGAGCTGGTTAGCTCGCACTCTATAGAGCATAATCGAACTCTAGCTAATTAGCTCCCACTCTATTCAGCCTTCTAGATTGTGTCTGTTGAAATTCTAACTTTTTGTAATTTTGGACTTTAAAAATATGAAGGAATTTAATCTGAAAATAAACTGAACTTAGTGGTAAATTTCGCGATTTTTTTTTCCAAAATCCGGAACTATAATGTGGAAAAAAAAAAGAGGGTGGGGGCAGGAAAGGGAGATGAGAGAGACACGGTCGTCTTGATATGGTGACTATGCTTATAGCAACATCTTTCTTTCTTTCTTTTATAAAAAATGCACGAGCACCTTAATATTTTAATTCTAATATTCAACAATAACCAATCTAACATTTACGCATATAATTGAAATCAAGATAAGCTTCTTGAAAGTAGTTTGATCCCCTAGTTTTAATAGGAAGAGAGAAACTGCATACAAGGCGTATCTTTCATAGACCACACTATAAGCCAAAGAATGCTCCGTTTTTTAAAATAAATTTCCACAACTATGACCATGAGTTGGAGAGATATATACACAAGTTAGAGCATCTCCAAGAGACTCTCTAAATGGTAGAAATGGAGATTTTGGTGAAAAAATGCCTTCCAACAGCTTATCTAAGGGTCTGTGGGTGGGCTGTATCGAAGTTTGAGGGGTTTTTTTTTGGAAAATTATGGGCTGTAATTTTTTTCCAAAAGTTCATAGACAGTGGAGTTTTTGGGTGGATTGTTACGAAAATCGAGGTCCTTTTGGGGAAATTATGGACTACAAACATATTTTTCCAAAAAATTAGGGGTTCATATGTAAAATCGTGGACTGCAAACATATTTTCCTGAAAGTTTAGGGGTTGATATGTAAAAATCCGTGGACCGCGGTCATGATTTTTGCTAAGTGGAAGTTTTTTTTTCAAAACGACCGTTGCTCGGCCATTATGGACTGTCCATGCGACCGATCCGACGGTCGGGAGAGGCCAGCGATTATGTTTGGGTGTCTAGTTAATTTATGGGAAATTTAAGGCTTTTTTTGTAAAAGTCTGGGTCTACAGGTGGGTTGCATCGAAGTTTAAGATCTTTTTTAAAAAATTATGGGTTGTAATTTTTTTTCAAATATTTACGGGCTTATACGTAAAAATTCGTAGATAGTGGGATTTTCGGGTGGATTATTACAAAGTTCGAGCTCTTTTTTGGAAAAGTATGGATTGCAAACATATTTTCCCGAAAATTTAGAGGTTCATATGTAAAAATTCATGAAACTCGGGCATGATTTTTACTAAATGGAAGGGCTTTTCTGCAAAATGACTGTGGCTTGGACAATATGAGCCGTCGGCGCGCCCGATCCGACGGCCGGGAATTACTGACGACGTGCTAGCTTCGTTGGCCTCCTTATTAGCCAAGAATACTAATAAAAGATTTCAAAATTCCTCGGCAGAAACAAACCAACAAGCGGCTGGTTGATTGAGGTCGCGAGCATCAAATCCTGCCCGGCGCTCGACAGCCACCTGATGCTCATTGCAGACATTGCTCAGCGGAGGAACGAGACAGACCCAAACTAGCTAGATATGCCCTTGTTGACGGAGACGAACCCGGCGCGGCACGCGGCCTCCACGCTCCGGTCTAATAGACTCGCTGAAGCAGCAGCCGCGCACGTACGACATCGCGTCCGGCAGCTGGGGCGAGACGGCGGCATCACCGGCGATTGATTGCTCGGATTGTAGACGTGGTCTCCTTATTACGGTCCGTCTGGCATGCATGCATCTTGGTTAGTTCTTTAACCAACATCATATATTAAAGGATGGAGGGAGTACGTTTTTTATTCTACTATATATACGTGGCGGATCCGGCTTGGACGCCGCAGCGACATGTCACATGTATGACTCGACTCGGTCAATGTAAAAGTCACAACTTTCAGCACAGGCCCACGTACAGGCGTACAAAACCAAAAACTTAGGCAGAGATATAGCCGGACTTCCCACGACGACATCATACATTTGACCGACCCTTTTAGGTGTCTTTGCGTTTTCCTCTCTTCACCATAACCATAACCGATCGATCGACTTGTTTCCTGCCAACCCGCACCGCCGCATACGATGAACAACAAGCACCAGCCGCCTCCGGCCGCGAGAGCTTTCCATGATAGTCCACCCAAACTCACAATCACGCAGCTTTTCTACTGCATCCTTGCGGCGATAGCCATTTATGGTACCGCCCTGCTCCTCTTCATGCCGGCTGTCCGCTACTACGACCCAGAGCCCCGGCTGTTCATGCGGCTGGTCGAGGCCCGGGGTCTGGATCCGTGCGTGCCGGAGCCAGAGGTGCGTTCTCCCCCGATCTTCAAGCTGGCCGTGGAGGCACAGATCACGCGGGGGACCTGCACTGGAGGCGGGGACACGATGCTGCGGGTCTCGTACCGCGGCATCATCCTGGCCTGGGCCAGCGTGCCACGGTTCTGCATCGACGGCGGGAGCCCGCAGGGGCCGAAGAGCCCCAGCGTGGCGATCTTGGTGGCCACGGCGGAGGGTTTCGTTCTGAGGGAGGAGTTGCGGAACATGATACGCGCCGAAACCCACGCTCTCGGGCGGGCCGAGTTCGACGTGGAAGGGAGCCTTCCTGGATTTGGTCACCTCCGCTGCAAAACGTACTGGTTCCACGGCGAGCCGACGGAGCCGCTGCCTCCGTGCCGCTTTCAGAAAAAGCCACGGGAGGACGCGTGGTGAAAATTCCCGACGTGTTTTATTTTCCTGGTATTTAGGGTTCTATAATATACTTTGTAATTTTTCATGAACTGTCTTACAGAATTTATTTGATAAGATAGAGACATTAAGTTTGACTCTATATCATTCTTTCATTACAATCTTGTTCGGTTAATTCCTTAAGAAGACGAGGAATCCATTGAGTCCTGCAGTTCGTGGCTGCACATTGCATCGCTCGCCGCCGCCGCTGCGCTCCCGGGCTTAGCAGCAAGTCCAATTAGAATTGGATTATTCATTTTCTTTTGTCCAATAGTATCGAGCACGGATTTCAAACTTTTATAATCTAATGAATGTCCACATCCAACTAGGACAAGTCCAACTGAGTCCCAAGTGCTTAAATCCAATTGGACAATCTCAAATTCAATCCCAGGTCAAATGCTAAGTTACAGATTAATGGTAGGCTCGGGCATGAGCAGGACATGGACAACTACTCGCAGTCTCATGGATGAAGTTATGAACACACCATTAAAATGTCGCAGGTTATTCTACTCAAACACCGTAAATGCCGCAGGTTATTCTACTCAACACGCTGTAATATTAGCAACACTCAGACTTGGTATATCACAATGTCACAAATATATCACAGTAAAAAAGAACAGCTCGTTCACAAGAGTTTCTAGCATGTTCTTCTTCACTCTTCAGAATTGGAATTCTTCGACGAACAAAAGAAGATAAACACATGTTCTCCTCCACACCATATATCTGACATATCCTGTAAATCAACCCAGAGCTGGACAGCTAGTATAAGCCTGTGTAGTAAAAAAAAGGTCTCATGTTTAGTTAAACCATGTTGATGCAGGTCCCACTGCAATAATAAAACAAGAACTGCAAAATTATACGCGCACAAGAGATTGCTTGCACAGTTTGCATATAACAAGCAAGAACTGAATGAGAGTGCAACCAGTCAGTCTGGATCACTATCTCAATATTGCCTTTGTTTTATAGCACTTCTATCAAATTGACCATAAATCATAAGAGGCAACCATGGACGACTGACTAATAATAATGTGAAGTATCAGTGAATTGGACAAACATGATGAGTCACACTGACTAGGACTCTTAGCAGACTCATTAATCACTGCAGCATCGTAGCTGACAACTTCACATGAATCGCTAAATGCTCCATTTTTTTTCATTTATCTCCTAATAAAGGCTCACATTTTGATCATTTTAATTGAAGCACAAAAGCAGAACTAATCTACTTCCACTTTCATCACAGAGAACACAATCACATAAAGATAAACATCAAACCAATCAGCCAATAGAGATACCCTTTTCATTGCACTAGTGGTGAAAGGTTTGAAGCATAGACCAACTGTGGTTTTCTGGTAGTGAATGTTTTGCTTACCTCCAGCGACAACACAGTTGAAAATATGCGAATTACATATTATGTTCAGTACTAAAGCTAAAGCAAACAAGAGTTTTTGACATGTGAACTCTTTAGCATGTAAAGGTTGAACTAAACAGATACCATTTGAAGTAAGCATAAATTAAATAATTTTCCTCTCCAGATAAATTACTGGTAAATAGTAATCTAAGAGCTGTTTAATGAACAACTGAAACTGGCAACATCAGAATGAGAACTGAAAGCAATCAATTTCACAAGTCCAACAAACTTTCACATGGAAGAGGTAAACTGATAATTTCACCTCTACTCTCACAGCTAAATTGATAATTATAGTAATCAATTAAAACTTTGGGATGCCATTAATAATCAAAAGGAGCATCAAAGCCCCACCAAAGTCCCATGAAACCCAGAATATCAGCTTGCAAACCCAGTAGAAATTTATAATACTTACCTTCTAGTCTTGTTCTAGTTTGGCTTCATGGCCCATGCAGAGTGAGCGCACAATGAAACTACAGATAAACCACCAGCAACAATGCTCGAGATCTTCACAAAAAAAAGTGAGTTAGATGCATCAATTTTTCAAAATATCTGAAGCTCAAGGATTAAAATAAAACATACCCCATACTCGTCAAATTCATATGTGAGTATACAATAGAGCAGCCAATATAATGAAAACCACCTATTGATCTGAAAATCTGAGACATATTACCAAAAACTACCCACCAAAGTGTGAACTTAATGATAGATAACAAATCAAGAGAAGAATTTTATTACCAGCGTTCCTAAGGGTATGAGTTGAGCTGAATTCTGAAACACAGCTGCAACGACACCAAATATAATTTTTGCTGGGCTATTTTTGTGCACCCATTTGAATATTGGGAATTGCAGAAGTGCAATTGTGAGAACAATGTGCACAACCAACCCAATGAGACATACCTAGTTCATTTCACACATCAGTACTAGCTTTAATATATCTGATTATGCTTCTGATAAAAAAGAAAAAGAAAAAAGCATACCACTCCTTTATTTTGCCATTCAGACAACATCACGACCACGAGCATAAAACCAATAAAGCCCCAGCTAAAGCCGTTGATCACAATCGCGTCTATTCCGATTATTTCATCTTGATCCTTGAAACTCACTTGCAAAACACTGTAGGCTAGCCAGCCATAACTAGCCAAAGCTGTGCTTCTGAGTTCGAACTCTGAGTACAGCTTCAGGGCATTTTCTACACTCCCTGAGCTCCAACAACTAAGGCTGAGAACATTAATATCAATTAGCCACACAAGATAACAAAGGTGTTCTGCGTTGGCAAAAACTTTTTTAAAACGAGCTTACGATCCTAAAGGCCTCCTATTATCTTTCAAGCTTTTATGAGCCTCAACATTAGTGACATCACATCTTTAACGGTTCCTAAGTATTTTAGACTCAATGTTCAGGAAGTGCCAGTAATTTTATCTCAGATCTCCTAGATGCCAACTTATCATTTCTGTGCTCCCAAAGCTCAAGTTAAAAAAAAATCAAACATATTGGTAGGTTCAGGAATGGATGCCAATGGAACGTAACAGCCTATAGGGTGGTTACTTACAATGGTAAGTCAAAAGTACACAAATATGTAAGTAAAGAAATGTTACTTACAATGGTAACATCAGGACAGATAGACTCAGGATCCCACCTAAGAGGTAAGAATAAGAAAATTACCAAACTGAATAAACTAGTTCAGTTTGCATTTAACTACCTAAACATGCCGAAGAATGTTATTGCTTACCCGTCAATCTCATGATTTTCACAACTGTATCTCGGGTACGCAGTGAATCAACTTTTTCCTGTACAAATGAAAGGAAAACATAGAGCATTAATTTGATTTGAACAAAAACTTATAATCAGCGTACCCTTCCACATAAGTGACACATCAACCCGCTCCCTCTTCCCCTATTCCCTCCCCAGTCCCCACTATCCATCTTTCCTGCCTCCTGGGCACCAGCCACCAACTGCAACAGGGTTACAGGGAGATGAGGATGTTCACCTCGTTTGTCGGTTAAGAAAGAAATGTAGTCCCGCGTGAGCCCGCGCGCGGGGCATCCGCCCCGCACGACGATGAGGCACGCGGGTAACACAAGGAGAGGAGGAGAGCAGGGGCAACGGGCAAGGGAGCGAGGACGGCGACATTCGCCGGAGGCGCCGAGGCGGCGACCAACTGGGGATGTGTGCGCCGCCAGGGCCTGGAACAAGGCATCCTCTGCAGTTGAGACTGGCGTGTGGACCTGACCCCACACGTCAGTGACTCAATTGCAGAGACACCGACTGCACAGGATCTCGTTCGGCTCGATTAGCATTCTTCGCGATTGGGCCTTCTTCCAGCAGAGTTTTTTATATTTAATTTTTTTCGATTTTACGAAAATAAATAGTCGGATTCAACATTGACAGAAATAGTCACGAACCGCCGTTTGAAACGGCGGTTGGATCCCTGCCGCTGTTTCAAACGGCGGTAGGAACCTACCGCCGCCACAAACGGCGGTTAGTACCTGCCGCCGTTTCAAGTGGCGGTAGGTTTGCAACAGTAACGGCAGGGTCGGTATGGGTAGCGGTAAGCTAGCTGGCAGCTACCGCCAGTTGAAACGGCGGTTTCGTTAATCCTACCGCCGTTTCAACTGGCGGTAGGCTTTGTTTAGGGTTTTTATTTTATTTTTTGGTTTTTTGGTTTTTGTTTTTTCTCAAACAAAGTAAATAACATGTAACTGAATACGAAAATACATAAAATAATTAGAATAAACAAAGTACTGTACACGACAAGTGTCCAAATACAAATCTAAATACGACCGCGTTTCGTCGGTCGTGGCGGACCTTGGTGCTCCTTCCTCCTCGCCGCTGCCGCCGCCCTCTGTGCAGCCCTCGTGTGGTGGGTCGGGTACGTGAGGGGGTCGCGTGGATGGCGATCGCGTCCTCCGACCGCCGGCTCGGAGGGCGGTGTCGCTAAGGGAGCACCTGAGCCCGACGGGACAGCCCCCCTCCGGTCGCTGCCTGTGGAGTCGCCGAGCCCGACGGGATGGCCCCCCCTCCGGTCGGTGCCTGTGGAGTCGCCGAGCCCGACGAGGCCGCCCCCCGTCCGGTCGCCCGCGCCTCCGCCTGCACCGACGTTGCCGCGTCCAACGCCTCGCCTGCACGCCGTGCCGAGTCGTGGAAGTCCTCCATCATCGCGCGCTGCTGCTCCTCCGTCTGCTGCGTCGGCTGCGTCGGCTGGGTCACGGGCGGGGCTCCTGTCAGCTGTGTACCACCGATCTCGTCGGCGCTGCCGCCGAACAAGTCGGCCAACGGAAACTCCAGCGGTGGTGTATCGCCACTGTAGTAGTCATCCGAAGCAGGTGTCTGAAACAGTGGCTGCTGCTGAACAGGTGGCTCAAACACTGGCTGCTGCTGCTGAACAGGTGGCTCAAACACTGGCTGCTGCAGAACCGGTGAAGTTGCTGTCCACGACGAAGGCCCCGGTCCCGTAGGTATCGGTGGTCTCTCTATAAAAATATTTGATCGTCATGGACCAAAATATGCCGTGGCCTCTCTAGATAATATAACTAGCAACAAAAAACATGTACCTGTGGCATAGAAAGCACTCGGCTGCGGCAGGTACGGAGCGGACGCAGTGGGCGCGATCGGTGGACGTGTCGAGGACGAGGGAGCCTGGTACGAAGCTGAGGTGGAGGCACAGCTGCTGGAGGAGGAGGGGTGGCGGGGAAGGAGGTAACCCTCGTCCCCGCGGAAGTTCACCGCCTGCATGATCCGCTAGCTCAGGCCCACCATCTTCTGCAGCTCTGTCCGTATCCGGTCCAACGACAACTGGTCCATCGTCGAGCCCACGTGCTGGGCCAGGTGGTACATCTCCCGAGCTGTGTCGTACTGTCAAGATCGGACGGATTGTTAGTTCAACGAAACTTTAGCGAATGTGACTTAATTTGAACTAATGCAAAAGAACTTACTAAGATGCTGTGGGACTGATCCCGTCGGTAGGGGTACGTCGACGCTGGCACGAGGTCGAGACGAGAGTTCGGGGTAACGTAGGTCACGCGCGTCCGGGTCCTCGCCGTGTACCACTGCAGTTACGCTCTCCAAGCGTCGTCGTCGTGTAAGCGCGGCTCGACGACGACGTTCTGCGCGGCGGTCGCCCACGCGTCCAGGTACTGCTGCAGCTTCCCCAAAAAAGGGGCAGAAGTCCTGGACTCCTTCCTCGTCCACCTACAACAAGAAACAACAAATTGGTCAGCAAAGTAACTTTCTTCACTCGTCTAAAGAAACTATTTAAGTTTGCAATGAACTTACAGGTGCACGGAAGGGTCGACGGTTTGTGCGACGGGCACAGGCGAAGACTGGTAGAGGCCAAACTGCCTCAGCACGCGCTCGACGTGGTACTCCTCGACGTACATGTCGTGGACGAGCGACGTCTTCGTCAGCCAGAAGTCACGGTCCCGAAAGCACAGGGACGAGAGACCCTGCGGCGCACGCGCGGCGACCAAGGCGTCGGTGTACGGCTGCCAGATAACCTCGCGGTCGGTGAGGGTGTCGATCTGGCCGACGAAGTCGAGGTACGACCTCCTGGTCTGCTCCGTCCAAGAGAGCTGCAAACAAGAGAATGAGTTAGCTCGACGAATTGCATTACTTTCAGATAGCTAACGAACGAAGTTAGCTCGAAGTACGAACCTGGCGCTGGCACCACATCGACCCCATGGTCGGCCTGTCTGCTGGGTCGTGCCCCTCCTCCAGCGCGCGGTACGGCGATCGGTCGACCGATGGCCGACCGACGGGAAGCCGCTCGTAGCTCCACAGGTGCAGCAGAAGCGGGCATCCGAGGAGGATCGACTGGGTGCCCGTCTTGGTGCACCCGGTGCACAGGCCCCTGTAAGTCACGACCAAAACCGCAGCACCCCAGTTGATCTGGGGCATCTCCTCCACGGTGGCGTCGGCGATCCTCCGCGCGTGGGGGATCAGGAACCTCGACACCGCGTCCCCCTGGGACCCACAGAACATCACGTAGCCGAAGAGCCACAACAGGTACGCCTCCAAGTGCCTGTTGCTCGTCTGCTCGTCGGCGTCGTCCCTCGTGAACGAGGCCTGAAAAAATTCAAAATTCAGTCAGAGGCTGCAAACCGATACTATGAAAAAACGATAGGTAGAGGAACGTACGCTGAACTTGCGCAACCAAGCGCACGTGGGGTCGTGGGAGTTGGTGAAGTCAGGCACCTCTGGTGCGCCGGGACGGCGCACCACTCCGGCGAACCTCGCGAGGAGGACGTCGCGCCACGGCTCGGGGGTCAGCAACCCCCATGGGCTCCCCTGAGCACGGTAGCCCGAAGAGGAGGGCCACGTCCTCCAAAGTCACCGCCATCTCCCCCAGGGGAAGTGGAAGCTGTGCGTCTCGGGGCGCCACCGGTCCAGGAGCGCGCAGACCAGGTGGTAGTCGAAGCCAAAGCGCGACCTGCGCTCCGTCGGTCGCAAAACGGTCCGCATGAGGTCCCCCTCAACCAAGCGCGCTAGGGGAAGAAGCCCTGTTGCGCGTAGTCTGCACCACAAAACGAAAATAAGTATTAATTATAAATTTAAATGAGGAAATACAAAGATATGAAGGTGTCGTATTACATACTTCGGACACCAGCCGGGGTGAAGCGGCATGTAGTGCCTGGGGTCTCTAGAACGCACGGTCCCTAGCTCTGCCCCGCAGATCGCGGAGTGGTATGACCGGTGCGCCCTATCTGTCCGCTCGTCGAAGAGCTCGGGCAGCACGTACGGCAGGGACTCCCGAGGAGGACGAACAGCACCAACAGGGGGCTGCGGACCCGCCGCCTGCTATTGAGCCATAGCTGCAAAAAAATGAAATATAAAGTCACACATAATTTCTAAGAATTTCCAAAGCATTTTATACAATTTCTATAGTATTTCTAGGAATTTCCAAAGCATTTGTACAATTTCTATAGTATTTCTAGGAATTTCCAAAGCATTTCTACAATTTCCAAAGCATTTCTAGGAATTTCCAAAGCATTTCTACAATTTCTATAGTATTTCTAGGAATTTTCTTCGGTTTCTACAATTTTTATAGTATTTCTAGGAATTTCCAAAGCATTTCTAGGAATTTCCAAAGCATTTCTACAATTTTCAAAGCATTTCTACAATTTCTATAGTATTTCTAGGAATTTTCTTCAATTTCTACAATTTCTAAAGTATTTCTAGGAATTTCCAAAGCATTTGTACATTTTCTATAGTATTTCTAGGAATTTCCAAAGCATTTCTCTAGGAATTTCCAAAGCATTTCTACAATTTCCAAAGCATTTCTATAATTTAGAAACTATCTAAAGTATTTCTAAGAATTTCTAAAGTATTTCTATAATTTCTAAACTATTTCTAGATTTTTTCTAAACTATTTCTAGGATTTCTAAACTATCTCTATATTTTCTAAACTATTTCTAGATTTTTCTAAACTATTTCTACCATATTGACTAAATATACAAGGAAAGTATTGGAAACATACCTGATGGACACCGAAGAAGACCACGAGGAAGACAAGAGGAGAGGGGGAGGCGCAGCCGGCGGCGGCAGGGCGTCGGCCCTTATATAGGTGCGGCCCAGCCGCCCGTTGGAACGGCGGTAGCACCTACCGCCAGTTGATACGGCGATAGGTGGCCAATGGTCGGTCAACCGCCGTTTCAAATGGCGGTTGGCCTCCTGCCGCCGTCGGCCCTGGCGGTAGGTACCTGGCCACCGGCCACGTGGCGGATGGCCCAACCGCCGTTTCAAACAGCGGCTGGCTTGGACTTACCGCCGTTTGAGGCGGCGGTAGGTGCCTACCGCCTTTTCAAACGGCGGCAGGATACCAACTGCCATTTCAAACGGCGGTTCGTGGCTATTTCTGCCAATGTTGAATCCGACTATCTATTTTCGTAAAATCGAAGAAAATTAAATATAAAAAAATTCGGTGGAGGCTGCTCTGGGTGCTCTCGGCCCAGTCTTCTTCTCTGCTTGCACTTGTCGCAGGGGCATGCAGGTCCATGATGCTGTCATCTCGTCGGGCACGCTCAGTTTCCGGCTCTGTTAATAGAGATGAAAACTGTCAGCGGAGCCCTGATGTAGAACTAAGACTGAGAACATCATCATTAAGATCCCACGAAATTAACGTACATCTATGGGTACGATGCTGCCATCTTCGGCAACAGGCACGATGTCCGGGTCCGTCACCGAGGCAACGACCACGGACAAAAGCAGAAAAACCATGCTAACTGTAGGTCCATGCCGTTCCAACAGATCCATAATCCACCTGCGAAGCGGGGAGACAAAAACAAATCCATGAGATTCAGATTAAACGACGACAAGATGTGCCAAAAATTAAAAGAGAGCCAATGTAGGAGATCACAGTGCTAATGATTGGCTGGATGAGCGTGCGAGGTTAGAGATGGAATGGTTGCAACTATAGAATCGGTGCTCGTTGTCATCAAACCCAGAAAACCATCTATTCGACTGCAAAAAGCATAACCTCCATGCAACTTTGTCAGATTGTGGGTAGCCACCGACTAGTACAGGATTAAAAAATACGACCAAAACACCAAATCACAGAAACCGTGCAGTCCCCTTCTCCAAGAAGATGACAAAACGAAAAAAAAGCAGATGGAAGCCTGCAACTCTTCGATCTGGCACAAGCACAACAGGGGGAAAAAACGAACGGGAGAAACACAGCAGCATCATTCCGTTCGCACTTCGCAGCAAGGCACGGGCCGTAGAACGAAACGAACGAGAAATTTTATTTTGCAAGATTTTCAGCAGCAGCAGCATAAAAGTAGCCACACAACTCTCCATCTTGCGCAAGAGGGCAGGATTACGGAAGAAGAAACCCCAGTGTTGGCACCAGAAAAAAATATGCGCACGCCGTCAATCAACAAGAAGGAATCAAAAGAAGCCAGAAAACGCAGGTCGAGATCCAAAAGTAGGAAAGGATCTAGCCGGGCTAGGGTCATTGGGGAAGAGGCAGAAGGAGAAGGGAAGGGGTGGGAATCATGTCGCACCTCTCTTCCTTCGTTTTCCAGAGCAGTGGGTGTGCTCGGGAGAGGCACCAAGGCAACACCGAGTTGTTCACCTGGGGGCTGGTCCCTTTTATCGCTCCACGAGTGCATATGGTTTGTTAGATCGATCCAGCTGTCATATCCGACGGGCTGAAATTGAGATGGCCGGAGACCTTTGCCTGACGCGTGAGTTCGAACATGACACCTCCAAGTACGTATTGTCGATGTGAAAACGTAGAATCAGACTTGTGCTTTATTTAATTGCATTGGCACCCATTAAGCAACCGTAAGACTATCTCCAACAAGGCCAGGCAAAGGCATAAATGGGTCGCAGTAGTGGTTTTGGGTCCTGAAAACAGCTTCCAACGGGTGACCTAAACACCCTATGCATTTTGCGAGCCAGCCCCAGCGAGATGCAAAAAAGCATCGCTCTCTCTCCTCTATCCAGGTCTCCTCTGTCCGTCTCTCTCAGCCAAAATATCTGGGTAACTATTGTTTTGGGTTCCCTGTTGGAAACGAATACTTTTAGGTCTGCAACCTTTTGCTGTGCAATACCCAAACCATCAAATGGGTCTTCTATTTGGGTAGGTATTGTTGGAGATAGTCTAACAATAACAAATGTAGTACTTTTTTCGAAGAGTGACTCCAGCACCAAAGACTCCACGGGCAGAGAGAGAGAGAGAGTACAAGTCGTGAAACATGCAAATTGACAAATGAATTTATCAAACTTGTGCATATACGCCATGGGGCTGCATGTACACTCTTGGGCGTATTTTTCATTGACCTAATTAAAAATCTTTTCTTGAGAATTCTATATTTTTTACTTCATCTCCTCAAAACTATAATTCTTATTACCTAATAAGTTATGGACTTATGGTCAGCGAACCTGTCATTGCAGCAAAATATTCTTGGTTGCATACATGACAGTACATACACACTACTGGAAACCGAAATTTCCATGTGTGCTCTAAAATCGACATGTAAATATGAAATACCGATAGGGAAAAGCAAAAACAATTTTCCTGTCGGTCAACCGACCGGGAATAACCGACATGGATAAAGCGACAGAGAAATAAATAAATGCACGCCGGTTTTCATATTTCCGCGTCATTTTCTCACCCACAGGGAAAATGCTTTCTTCAAATTTAAAGTAATTAACCTGTCAAAAAGGTACCGACAGGGATAAGCATGTACCCCGACAGGGATAAACTTTTACTCGTACGGATACATTTTTTACTGTCACTTTATTCACCGACAGGGAAATATGTATCGATTACAAAAAAAATGTAGCTACAATTAAAACCATGACATTGTACTGGCATTCATTTCGAATACGCACATTGTTGCACACGCAAAAACAATACCACTTTAAGATCATTTGAAGTCCTTGCATCGCTATCACAACTCACTATCAGTTACATTCAAAGACAATTGAAACTTCTATTTCCAAATTACCACATGATAATTATAATAACATCTAAATTTGATCAGAAAATTCTATAAATTCACGTGGTAACAATTTTTAGGCCCATAAGTCTACAATAAAAATTTTAAATTATTTCAATAAAGTGACACCATACATTATTCAAAAAATGAGTACATCTCTCAAAGAGGTTCTCATAACTCAAGTCAAACTTGATATTTTACTACCTCATAACATTTTCAAACCCATATGCACCTCAAATTTGGTCACAAACTTGTGTTGTTCATAAGATTCTAAAATATTAATTTACACTAGTATTTGTTATATAAAAAATATTTTATATTCTCCATTTATGTGGAAGAAAGCAAGCCATAAGAAATAGCGATTAACATAAAAACATGTGCTATTAAATAAAATACCATGATTTTAGAAAATATTAGGAAAAAGAATCGTCAAATTTCAAGTTTTTATGAAGGAGAAATACCAATTACAAATTAGTTACGGATTAAAAGAGAAATATGAATTGCTGATGTGTTCTTCCTCCCAATCTAGATGAAATTTCCCGTGCGCCATGTCAATTTTCCTGCGTGTTTTGTCTAACCCACATGGAAATTACGAACTTCCATGTGTGTTATGGTAATTTCCCTATGTGTTTTCTTTAACCCAAAGGGAAATAAGGTATTTCCCTGTCGGTTTTGTTATTTCTCTGTGTGTTCTTCCCGAACCGACACAGAAAAGCAAATTTTCCTGTGTGCACATGAAAAACCCTCATGAAAATTTAGTAGTGATACGTTTCCCAGGCCCATTTGTATATACTTTTAATTTGTTGGACTAAATGGACATAAATTGACTCTTGGATCATAACGCTTAACAACTCCATCCGTTCCAAAGTTATAAGTCGTTTTGACTTTATCAGATTCATAGACTATGTTATGCAGTTAGCTTTACCTTATGTCTACATACATAATTACATGTATGCATCTAAAGATGCTGAAACGACCCATAAGAGGGAGTACAAGTTTTATGTCTTCCAAGCCTATAAAATTATATACCATCCGTCCCTCGCTACGTACTCCAACAGTTAGAGATAAGAGATTAGTATGCTTCTTTGGGCAGGACTTAGGACAAGACTTACTAAGAATTACTCTGTTGATAATATGTCGTTTATCTGATACATGTGATACAAAATTATAAGAAAATCGTAATTATTATTTTTCAATGTGAATTAATATATCGATTTTATACGAAACAAATCCTGCAAAGGCTAGTTTTTTTTTCTTCTGACTAATAACGAACATCTAGAGCTGAACTGAGGAAGTTGTTGCACTTGTTGGCTAACACGGAGAAAAATAAGAAGCGGACGTGAGGACCTCTCCGAGCTGTCGCTCTCAGTTGCACTTCTCTTATCATTAAGCCCGTGCGACATCTACCATCGCCTTCGCTGATGTATAATGGTCGGAACGCCCGTCCATGCATGCATGCGGATATATTCGCGTGCCCGTTTAATTTGTCGGACCTCGACGTGATGCTTGGGTCTTCCGCCAAGCTTGGTGCGATTGATGCGTACGAGTATGCCCTTGGAGCGAGTACATCAACGGAAAATGAACTTTCCGTTAGTGTGAACAAAATAAAAGGGGAAATGTTATACGAGGGTGTTTGAATCTCATGACTATTTTTTTAGCTCTCCTATTTTTAACCCGAATAGCCTGAAAGAGCTAAACTACATGTGGGTTATTTCAGAGTTATATTTACAACTAACTCACTCTAAAAAACATCCTCTCAAGAGGTGATAATTGAAGTTATTTGGAGTGAAGTCCAAATAGCTTTTTGATTAGTTCTTTAAACACCCCATAAATGCGCAAATAAAAACTTTCCACGAAACAGCAAGTTGTCCAAAAAGACGTCGATCGATGGGCGAGCTCTCTCTGCACGGGACTACGGGAGTATCACTACTAGAGAATCGCACATATATCCCAGGCTTGATTTTTCATTTGTACGGGGTATTTTGCCCCCCGGTACAAATGAAGACATAACCGGTACAAATGTCCTCTCACAGAGGCTCAGCGGGGCCTGACACAACCCAACCGGTACAAATGCTTCATATTTGTACCGGTTGGTGGCTCCGACCGGTACAAATGTGAGGCCATCACATTTGTACCGGGCGAGGACACCACCCAGTACAAATGTATGCACATTTGTACCGGCCCGTGTCTTGGCCTGGTACAAATGTGCAACGGCTATATTTCCTTCTTCTCCCCCCCCCTGCCCGAGCCTCCTCCTCACTCTTCTTCTTCCTCTCCAACTCGAGCTCCCCCCATGGCACCCTAGGGAGCTTTTGCCCGATTTGCGACGATTTCTCCACGATTTCACTCATTGAAGTGGTGTAGAGGTTAGTTACTTCATCCCCTTGATATACGGTTGCCGTTTTATGTTTCATGCTTTTTACTTAAAGTATTCATGAAATGTTTTAATGAGCTAAGAATGATGATTTTTTTATTTAAATCCATATTTGTCTATGTTCTAATAGAAAGAAGGTGTCATGATAGAGGTATGAGACGTTGTATATGTAGATAGATTTTTTTCAATTTATTTATATTTTCATCATTAGAAAATTAGTTTACTCAATAGAAAATTGATTTTCCTCATTACAAAATTAGTTCCTTATTGGAAAATTAGTTTACTCAATAGAAAATTTATTTTCCTCATTAGAAAATTAGTTTCCTTATTAAAAAATTAGTTTGCATCATTAGAAAATTGATATAATTTTGACGAATTATATAATGTGCATTTTACATAAGCACTTGTTGCAAGATAATGATATATTTTGTCTGGTTTCCTTTTGTAGATGGATCGACAATGGATGTACTCGGACAAGAGGGTCTCGTCGGATTACATTAAGGGACTGAGTGGATTTCTACAAGTGGCTGAATCCAATAAGCCCTCGTCTGGTTTCATTATGTGTCCGTGCAAAAAATGCAAAAATGAAAAGGATTACTCATCAATAAAGAGTCTTCACGATCACCTATTCAAATAGGGATTCATGCCAAACTATTTTGTATGGACAAAGCATGGCGAAAGAGGGGTTATAATGAAAGATGACGAAGAAGAAGATGACACTATTCCTGACTGGTCTCAAGGTGGTGCCTTTGCAGATGAACCAATGGGAGAGGATTATGAAGAAATGGGAGAGAATCAAGGACCAGATGATGCTCTCGGTGAGGTGTTGCGAGAGGCAAAGGAAAATTGCGGGGAAAAGGTGAAGGAGTCAAAGAAATTTGAACGTATGTTAGAAGATCACAAGAAACCGTTGTACCCAGATTGCAAAGAGGGGCACAAGAAGTTGGGTAGCACATTGGAAATGCTGCAATGGAAGGCTAGTAACAAGATTTCTGACACGGCTTTTGATGAGTTATTGTTGATCGTGAAGGACATGCTTCCCGAGGGGAACGAATTGCCGGCGTCAACGTACGAATCTAAAAGGGTTGTTTGTCCTCTAGGCTTGGAGGTAGAAAAGATACATGCATGCCCTAATGACTGTATCTTGTACCGAGGTAAAGAATACGAGAAATTAGAGGCATGTCCCGTGTGCGAAGCACAACGTTATAAGATCTCACGAGATGATCCTTATGATGTTGAGGGGGTGAAGAAGAAGAAGAAGAAGAAGAAGAAGAAGAAGAAGAAGAAGAAGAAGAAGAAGAAGAAGATTCCTGCGAAGGTGGTGTGGTATTTTCCAGTGATACCACGGCTGAAGCGTCTATTCAGGTGCAAGGCCAATGCAAAGATGATACGTTGGCACAAAGAGCGTGTACCAGATGACAAGATTAGGCACCCCGCTGATGGGTCGCAGTGGAGAACCATTGATAGATAATTTCCTGAGTTCGCAAAGGAAGCGAGGAACATTCGGTTTGGTTTAAGTACGAATGGATTCAATCCATTCGGTGAATTTAGTAGTGGTCATAGCACTTGGCCTGTTACGTTATGTATGTTCAACCTTCCTCCCTGGATGTGCATGAAGCGGAAGTTCATCATGATGTCAATTATCATCCAAGACCCAAAGCAGCCAGGCAATGACATCTATGTGTACCTAAGACCGTTGATTGATGAGCTTAAAACGTTATGGGCGAAAGAAGGTGTACCTGTGTGGGATGAGGAGGAGAAAAAGACGTTTGATCTACGAACATTGGTGTTCGTAACCATCAACGATTGGCCGGCACTTGGTAACTGTGACAGAACCGCCCAAAATAATTCCATATTATCGCCTAAGCTGGTCCACGTGGCCATTAAGCAATAATAAAGAAGTATTTTGTCGCCTCTGCCGGGTCATGCCCGGTAAATCACCTACAACAGGATCGCTGATATGCGCAAAGCCCACACGAAGGCAGGACCAGAGTACAAGTTCAACATTACACAAACGTCTACAAGTTCACATTATAACAAACCATGTTTTCATACATAAAAGTAAAGGTGATTCAGGGTTCAAACAGCGGAAATAAAACTAGCGGAAGATACACATGGGAGGCCATCCATAGAGTATCACTCATCGTCATTCTCCCACTCAAGTTCCCAACCATCTGGAATAGGCCCAGGCCAGATGGGGTTACCTGAAAACAACAACAAAAGCAAGACTGAGTATACAAATACTCAGCAAGACTTACCCGACAAAAAAAAGGACTAGACATGCAAGGCTTTTTGGCTGTTGGGTTTGTTTTGCCAAAAGCGACAAAGAGTTAAACCTTAATTCCAAATTTTATCTCCAATTCTAGTATATTATCCATTCTAGGTAAGCACCTAAACTAATCAAGCAGTTGTGCAAACAATATTATTATTCAAGCATCAAAATTAATCCATCTGTTCCATAATACAAGATGGGGTAGTCAGTGGTTAAGCAGTCTCATGTAACGGCGAGAGACCGACGATCGATCGATTAAATCCTTGCAAGGCAAACCCAAACACACGGAAGAAGGTAGACCCCAAGAAATCAAATAAAAGCAAATGCGGAGTCTACCCCGACCAGGCGGTTCCCGTCATTCCCCAAATTAGGAAAAGATGCTACAGTCCTAAGTACAAGGTTACTGGAACGCCCTCACACGGCACGTCCAGGATCACACTTGCACTACCGGGATCAAACCGAGAGAAGCATCTCAAGAGTAGTAGCGATAAAATTCCCGCACTGGTTCATTAGGTACTAGGCTTACCAGTCCCATTCCCGACAAGTGCTTGGTACGTTCAAAAGCTTAACCAGCACATACTACTCGGTCGAGACCGATCCCATTGCTCTTACCACATGAGCGAGTCCATTTAAACATATCTTATTATTCCAACATAAGAACCCTATATCTCGCGAGCAATGAGACATCACTCGACTTCTACCGTGTTCTTAAAGCATGGCATCTATCGAGCCTATCATACTAGTAAAAGAGCATAGGAACCTAATGATCATGCATCTAAGGTTTCAAATCAACTCCTGAAACTTAAATGCACAAAACATAACATAAATACTGAAAAGTAAAAGAGATGAGTTTATCCAAAAAGGTTATATGCACTTCGGTGCTTACCTTCTTCTATGTTAGCAACAGCCTTGGGCTCTTCTGGACTTTGGTCCAGGTCTTGATGAACACCCAACTCGTTCACTTCACCATCTACCATCCCGTCTCCCTCCTGGGTGAGCGTGTATGTACCGTCTGGCAAATCTACACGTATACATGCATATGCATTAGCTTATGGTGAGGGTGGTTAAATAAAGGTTAACTATGGTGGTGAATGTGTACATATCTAAGCAAATTAAATTATTTAACTTCACAAAACAGCAAGGGGTGTGTCCTAATGATATTGAACAGATCCACACCACCATATTTCAAGGATAAAACAAAAGCATGACGGTTTGTTATTTACTTGAAATTTATCTAGCCTTTCATCAAAAATTCATATAAAATTAAATACACATCTATTGGTCCTAAACTTTGGTATACAGCAACATATACCTAAACTAAGCTCTCATGCCAAAATTCAGCTCAAGATAACCCATAAATTAATTTGCATGAAAAAGACAAATTACAGCCTAGTTTAACTTAATTAAATCTTATAAAAAGATTGACTAATATTTTTTATCTCAACTTTCTCCTGCAAGCCATACATGTCAAATCTAAGCCTCTGGCCAAGGCATAGGAGCAGATTCAAATTATTTTTGAAATTTTGAATTTAAACTCCTACACAAGATTAAATCCAAAACATAAACCAAAGCACATCCTAAAATCATATACATTCTACCAGAGGTACTATTCATCAAGACAAAGCCCTAGGGTGCACTTGTGCTTAAAGAAAAGTTTATTAAAAGGGCTATAAAAAGCATCAAGCTTAATCTAGCATAAAGCTTACATAAATCATAATTAAATATCTACACATCAAACTCATGCCAACTTTGGTCATAAATCAAAACATGCCATAAAGAGCAACATATCCAAAATTCAACTCCAAAGCATGTGTATATTTTAAACTACACTAAAAACACCTCAAACTGAGTTTGAATTTTTAATTCAAAATCTACACAGAAAAACCCTATACAACCTTTCTTTTTTTTTTGCGAGTCCTATACAACCTTTCTAGAAAAGTTAGATTTGTTCACTAGGAAACCAACAAAATTGGATTTGCATTTTTATGAGTTTTCTACGATTTTTAATGATTTTTCTACGATTTTTAATGAATTTTCTAAGTTGCAGCCGAAACCCTACTAATCCCTTTTACAGCAGGGTCCCTGGTTCTTACATGTAGATCCTTAAAACGAAAACACAGATTACAATCAGGTCCCCGGCGCGGCCAGCGTTGAAGGTGGCCGGATTCCGACGAGGGGAAGGCCGGGCTTGGCCGGGAAAGGGTGGGGGAAGGGTCCTCGCTCACCTAGGGTTTGATTTGAGGTGGTCCGGAGGTTGGAGGATGCTCTGGCGATGGAGAACGGTGGTGCGGTGGATCTGAGGCCGTCTCAGCCTCTGCTCCGGCGTGCGAGCTCGCAATGGAGGCGAGCTGGTGGCCGGGGAGGGTGAAGTGGAGCTGTGGGGCGACTCTGGTATGCTCGAGGCTCGGTGGTGAGGTGTGGAGAGCGGAGCTCGGCGGTGGCACTCTGCTATGGCGAGCGACGGAGCGGACAGGGGCATCACCGGCTCTGCTCGGCTCGGTTCGATTCGCTGTGAAAGAGAAGAGGAAAACGAAGAGGTGGCGACCAGGAGGATGTCCAGCATGTGCGCGGGACCAGCTGGCTTGCAGCTGCGGCACAGGGCGTGGGGAAACCGGTGCGTGTCGCGCCGCATGGCGCAGGGCCGTCGGCCAGCTTTCCCTGGGCGCGGCGCACTGGCCTACGGGCCTTCGGACTCCTCACAGCGCACGCGGGTCCACCATGGAGGCGCCGAGGCGTCCGTACGCCGGAGGGCGCGGATGGCGACGCGTGGCAACACGGGCTCGACGCGGGAGCGCGACGACGTCGGCGACTAGTGTCTGTTTTATTCCATTTAGCCGAGTTCAAAAATGCGAAACTTAAATTTCTTGAATATAACTTAAAAATCTCCAAAAATAGAAGTTGTAGAGGAGTTATAGCACTACAACTTTTCCAAAGGGCGACCTATGTTTTGATGTTTAGTTTGATGAGAAAAACTTGATGAACTGGCAGGTTTTCTCGGCCCTGAGTTACTGTTCACAGCGACTTCAACTCGATTTTTGGCCAATTTGCACTCAAAATTTGAATGTCCGCCAATTATAAAAGTTGTGTTCCCGGAAACAACGAAGAACATTTATATTGGAAGAATTTGAAGTTATATAGTGAAATTTGGAGAATGCGCAAGAAAATCATTTCAGCTTTACGGAGCACTTAGGGTTTGACCATGATTTGGGATTTTGACCAAGAGTTTATGTGCAAAAGTGATCATAGTCATGTTAAACATGCTTAGGGACTAATTAATCTTGATTAACCAAACCAATTAAGGTACTTATCTTAAACAAACATCAGGGATGTTACAGTCTACCCCCCTTAAAAGAAATCTCATCCCGAGATTAGGAATTAAAAGACCAGCTTAGTGGAGAGTGTTCTCAAAAAGAAATGTATACCCGTGAAGTTAAGTTTGCCTTGTTTCACTTGAGGTATAGGCCCTTTGCCTTGATTGCCCTGCTTGGCTCCTGAGCCTCGACCGTGCCAATTTGGCCTGTTCTGCTCAGTTTTCGGGCACTTCCTGACAAAATGCCCAGGCTGTCTACAATTGTAGCAGAGACGGGGTGTGGGTGCATTGGACCTTGGGACCCGCTGGGCTTTGATGGGCCGATCCACAACACTATCAGTGTTGCTTGGCTTTTTCTCACGGGAGGGGAGTTCGGTGCAGGTTATTTCCCACCCACTTAAATCAATCTTGGGCAATACCCGCTTGTTGCTCCTACTTCTTTTCTCCTCCTCCCTGAGGTTCATGGGAAGTTGCAATGATGGTAGGAGTGATTCTAGGAATTGCTGGTGGGATCTTGACTCTGTTGATTTTGAGCTTCATGATTCATCAATAGATTCAATAGACAGACTTGCTCCACAATAGATTTCGATAGTGCCTGGGCAAGACTGTCGGTTAAGCTAGTTTGCGATAGCCCTTGACATTGATCATGAACGATACCATGCACTAGCTGCCTCATCACCAAATTTTGTCTCTCCAATATTTCCATGGTATTGGCAAAGATATCCACCACATCCTGTGGTGGTGGAAGGGATGGGGACATTTCTTTGGGTCGAGGATTGACCGGACCTCCTCTAGTGGATTTCATTGCCCTGAAATTTCATGAGGATCCGATCAGTTTCCCTAAGAGAACAAAAATCCAAGTATAGAAACAATTAATAAGGAATCGTAGCAATAGATCGGGAGGTCAGAGAACTCGATCCGGGGATTTCATAAGGATTTCCCTAACTAAAGGATCGTCAATAAACACATTCTGCAGGGTGGTTCTCTTAAGATTGCAACAATTAGTAAACAATCATAACAATAGGTCAGAAATTTAGAGATATCGAGCCGAAGGTTGCATAGAGATCTCCTTCATAGCAAGGAGAGTCAATAAACACGTATTGCAAAGGGTGATTCTCTAAGATTTCCATAATTTCCTTCTGAGAGTAACCAGAAGTGTGGTGGTAACTCAAGGAGTCGAAAGTTAATTTAAAAGGATATTTAAGGATACCAAAATTGTAGAGAGCAATTAGCAACAAGTTTCCCATGAGTAGCAAAAATGGAAGATAGGAAAATGGCACATGGAGGCCAAAAATTTCAAAACAAACTTGCTCATAGCTTATTGAGTTAGTAATTTGGGGTGATATCCTTCCTGTTATTAAAGGTGCAATGATTTTATATTTTAGAAATGATGCACCGACGAGGTAGGATTGCAATATCAATGCATATAAATGATTGGTGCAACCATGGGATGGTGCACATGATGATGCTCAATGATGAGTGCATGGGTATGATGTACATGTATATGAGCATATGATGTTTATGTATATGAACTTATGGTGCATATGTCATGATGCATAGTGAGAGATGCACAGGATATGTGCTTGATGTAGTGCACGCATGATAATGCATATGTTGATAATGCAATGTCAGCATGACTTGCTTCACCCATGAAGTTAGTCAAGACAAGGAGGACAAACATAGAGTTTGAGAAACAAAACTGCAGTGAGTTGCTTTCCCATAACCCAAGATACCTAGCGCGCTCCTAGTGGTAATCACATGGCTGCAACACATATGATACCCTAGGTTCCATCGCGGCACCTTTGGTTATGAAATAACATTATCCCAACCAAAAGAAAAGTGAAGTAGAAAGAATCGAAATCTTCAGTGTAAATGTAAGTTAGTTCACCTCAGATCCCAAATGCACAGGTTTAACATGTGTAATGAAAATGGGTTGTTAAGGTACACATATGCATTGTGATAAGATGCTCCAATTTTGCATGCCAAAGGATTTTTGACACTTATAAACATGATTTTATTTATTTGTTTGTGAGCAAGCAAAGGAAAAATTCCAGGTTTGAGGCAAGGAATTTTAGAGCAAGAAAAGTAGGGATACCAACGCCAGAAAGTTGTGGGACCAACATTTCATGGCTATAAGGAGTTGAAGTGTTGTCTCCTATCTAGAGAAAGTGTGGGGAAAATGACCAAAGAAAAAGAGCACAACGGAGTTTTAGTTGACTTGACAAAAGATATGATATGTTCCTTATGTAGGTAAGAAGGTGTCGATACTTTGTATTCATTTTATTGCCTACTCAAAATCAATGAGCAAGGTCAAAAGAAACATTTTCAAGGTTGGGAGATCAATAGTGATCGAACCCATGATGCCAACATCCAGGAATAGTTGAGTGCTTCAGAGAGCATACCCACATGATACGGAAGTGAACACGTCGGTTAAGAACTCATGCTCATGAATCCGAAAATCTCTACTCTACCTTGGCGGTTGGGCAGCAAGCCAAGGTTCACAAACATGTTCACAACTCTTAGAGTAGAAACACGAGGAGGCTGAATTTTGATGAGCATGTCGAATACAAAGTTTCAACCCATGTTAGTATTCTTGAATTAGCCCCAAAAGTTTCAACCCACCTTCTTGTCCATCTTGTTGAAGAGATTTTGATTCTCGGGCCCGTGTATTTACACAACATGTTCCCTTTTGAGCGGTTGATGTCTGGTTTTAAGAAGTATGTCCGTAATCGTGCCCGTCCTGAAGGAAGCATTGCAAAGGGATATGCTACAGAGGAGGTTATTGAGTTTTGTGTCGACTTTATTGATGAGCTTGCTCCGATTGGACTCCCTGTATCACGCCACGAGGGGAGACTCAGGGGAAAGGGCACACTAGGGAAGAAATCTCAGATGGATATGGATGAAACATTATATCATAAAGCACATGCCACTGTCCTACAACAATCATCCCTAGTGGCTCCATACAGGGAGGAGCACAAGTCTATTGTACGGGCCTCAAACAAAGGGACGACAGAGGCCTGGATTACCCGTCATCACGTTGATAACTTCGGAACTTGGTTGCGGAAAAAGATGATCGGTAATAAAACTATTGAAGAGCAACTACAATGGTTGGTTAGAGGTCCATCTATCATAGTGCTTACATTCCAAGGCTACGAGATAAATGGTTACACATTCTACACTAAAGCCCAAGATGAAAAGAGCACAAACCAAAACAGCGGTGTCCGTATAGATGCAATAATAGACAACAATGGAGAACTAGAAACATATTATGGTGTCATTCAAGAGATATGGGAACTTGACTATGGACCTCTAAAAATCCCCCTTTTTAAGTGTCAGTGGGTAAAAAATACTGCAGGAGGTGTCGTGACAGACAAATATGGGATGACAATACTGGATCTCAACAAGATTGGATACAAAGACGAACCATTCGTGCTAGCCAATGATGTGACTCAAGTTTTCTACGTGAAAGACATGTCAAGTATACCGCAAATAAAGAAGAGTGATGATAAGAAGATTACTGATAATGAGCCAAAGCTTCACATAGTTCTACCGGGAAAAAGAAAAATAGTTGGAGTTGAGGACAAGACTGACATTTCAGAAGATTATGATCAGTTCGATGATATTCCTCCATTTTCAGTGAACGTTGACCCAAGCATCCCGTTAGCTAAAGAGGACACTCCATACTTACGTCGCGATCACAACCAAGGGACATTTGTGAAGAGGAAGATTGTTAACGTTCCCTTAGATGATGCAGATGTATAATAAGTTTCATCCCTTTGTGATCATGTAACCAAGACACTATTTTCAGTAGTCAATCATTTTATCTGGCCCCAATCCTCCCATTAAATAGTAACCATATCAATTTTTGTAGCTTCATTAAATATATATAATAAATAAACTACTCAATTAAAATGAAACAAAACAAAATGCACATATTCAACAAGGTTAACAAGTGTCTAGCCACCGTATACTATTCAGTACTCAATTTTTGTAACTATATATCTTAATAAAAAATAGTAACCATATCAATTTTTGTAACTTCAATAAATATAAAATAATAATTTTACATACAAATATACACGAGCAAGACCAAATCATGATTACCATATTAATAACACTAGATGTTCTACTTAAGAAGGATTTTGTATGAACCGAAAAAATTTATTTGCAATTGTTGCAGTGAAGGAAAAAATAATGTCCATTAGAAGATATTACTTGTTGATGATAATAAAGTTGTCATTTTGATTGTGAAATGTATTTTTTGCATAGTATATATGTAAAGTAAGAATACTAAGATTTTTCTGCTATTTTTTGCGTTGTATAAAATTTATAATAAATAAACTAGAAATTTAGGATATTTACAAAGTAAATTAAAAGGAAAAATAATGAAAATCACATTTGTACCGGGCCTCCTCTTGCCCCGCGACAAATGTGCTTTTCGTTATGGCGCGAAACGAAAAGCACATTTGTACCGGGGCAAGAGGAGGCCCGGTACAAATGAGGTCATTTGTACCGGGGCCAGCTATGCCCCAGTACAAATATGGTGGGGTATTTATGCCTCGGCCCCGGCCCTTCTCCCCTTCTTCCTCCTCAGCTTCTTCCTTACGCACGTCGCCGCCGCCTCGCTCCGATCGATCCGCATCCGGCGCCGCCCTCTCCCGTTGCCGCCTCCACTCCGCCGCGCTGCGCCCCGCCCAGCTTTGGGGCACCGCGCCGAGCCGCGCGCCCTCCCCACCTTCGCTTCCTCTCTCATCAGCGGGCACCGCACACACCGCACCGTCGCGCCGCCCTTCCCGCCCGGCCGCGTCGTCATCAGATCCGCCGCGTCGCGCCCCTCCCTGCCGCGCCGCCCTCCCCGCCCGGCCGCGCCGTCCCCGCCCTCGACGCCGTCCCGCCGCGCGCCGACACCGTCCAGATGTGGATACCAAAAACTGAGATTTGGACAGCGTATCAATTTTTTGAGCCCCAAGATGACTTCAAATGAAAAAAGTTTGAATTACAAAGTTGTAGATCTCGTCGAAAGCTACAAGTTTCGTATAAAGTTTATCTCCATCCGAATTCATACAAAAAAGTTACGATTTTTTGAAAACAAACTGACCCTAACCGTCATGGGTCACGGCGGTTGGGTACTGTACCGCCATGGGTCACGGCGGTAGTAGGTTAGTTTTGCTAAATTTTGAAACGATCGTATATTTTTGCAAAATGAATAAAAAATAAATTCCGATGAGACCCATCAGACAGTCATTTGGGCCGGTCCGCATCTGGCTTTCATGTCACCTCCCGTTGCTTTGCGATCAACTGTTTAATGGAGATCATTCTAAAAAAAATCTAATACGATGTGCCATGAGTAGCAATTGTATCGCGCCCCTCTTTGGGCCCATTTGTGTAGCAGCAAAAACACGACATAAGGAAATTATTGTGCTTATTCTAAAACTAAATCAAGTATACTCCAATAATTTGGAAAGCTTATCGCCCATCTGCCAATTTTCCTACAAGAAGGATTAGTAATAAATTAAGTCACAAAAACACTATATTGCATACTCCGGGTATCAACAAATTCAAATTATGTCATTCCTTCAATAGCAGGACATGATATGGTGTACATAACCCCTACAAGGGCGGCACATTCGTAGACTATTGTTATCCTCCACCTGATCTCTGGATTCCTGCTCGCTGTGATAACTGACAAAATGTGATTAACAAATACACATACCACAGTATCAAATGCACAGAGCAGATACTGTTCTCACCTAATGTCAGCAAGCAACAAAAAGGTCCAATCTTACACTTGAACAAGGAACCCCATAGGTCATCCACACTTTCTGAACGTACTGCTGCAGGAGAAAGCACCGAGATAAACTTGTGGTATCAAGCAAGCTAATATATTTGACCAATCCAATTGATTTAAGCCCTTTAACCAGGCCAAGAAAACATGGCAAGAGTTGTAGCAACTTTAGCAAAGATGATGCCATTCCAAGGTAAATTCGGGAAGTCAACTCAAACGCTTCTTTGATCCATGCATCCACAATAGACATTATAATTCTCAAAGGACCACAAGTCTTTATTTCTCAATTACTACTTTTTTCTAAGCTAAATAAGCAGCCTAGGTAGTATACTGCAAAGGAATGTATGGACAGCAGTAAGCAAGGAAAGGATATGTTTTTGTAATCATGTGAAAAAGGCTAGTACATATGTAGTTGCTTGTAAAAGGGCTCCTTGCCTCCTTGGTTCTCATAAGAAAATGCATAGTTAGAACCAAAGACGGCCAATAAATTCCACCTGAATAACTTGTACAGGAAAATATGAAAGATCAGCAAACAGTGCCACTGTCCTTGAACAAGATCCGAAATGCCAGTTATGTGATTACCATTAAACAAAGTACAAGAAAGCTATGCAATCAGACGAGATTCAAACACACGTAATTGGAGCATAATTCTCCTAAAGAATCCCAGCTAGTCTTCTCTAACTTAAAGTAAATAGTATTTAAACGCATTGATGAAAAATTATCATATTAAAAAATTGTTTACAGTGCCCTAGGACCTGCATAAAGAAATTAAAATACGGACGTAGTAACTGAAATAAGCACGTAACACAGTAAGTAGAGTTGCACCCTAAGGAACTTAATTCACTCATGCCTTTTACAGGAATCTGAACAGAAAAACGACGTAGTAACTGAAATAAACACGTAACACAGTAAGTAGAGTTGCACCCTAAGGAACTTAATTCACTCATGCCTTTTACAGGAATCTGAACAGAAAAACAGTAAGTAGAGTCGAATGATTTACCTGTCTCTCGATCAGAAGTCACAGCAGTAGTCAAACCAACACCAGATGACCCCCTTCCAGTTATTGGGATTTCCAAGGGGGCAATGTTCATGACAACCCTTGAAGCTGGGATTTGGCTACTGAAGGATCTCCCACCATCATCATGTTCATATCTCTGCGTGCCAAAGAAATATAGAAGAGTCTTTGTTGCCAGCCTGCTATACCAGAAACTTGATAGCCAATAAGAAGTTATGTTTCACAATCAGACAAAAAGATTAAATAATAGCAATATCACTATTAAGTTTAAAACTATATGTGAGCATTTTAATAGTTATTCTCAAAATCTGTGCGCAAGGGAACTTAAAATGAAAAATCAAGGGACTAACAAGAGTACATGTTTTCTATCAGTAGCCCTAAAAAACCTGAACTTCAATTGAGACCTAGAAGTGGTTGCAGGCTTGCAACAATGCCAATTCTAATGGGATTCCAGTGCCAATTCATGCAAATAAACAACTTGGGCTTAAAGTGCATCAGAGCTGGAATAAAACATAGTAAGAAACACATGTTTAACTATATTTAAGAAACACATGTGTAACTATATTTATGGGAGCAAGATTTTTAACATAAAAAGGCACATTCCTGTAAATCAGAAAAAATCACGAAACCAGAAAAACAATACATCATTTTATACAGAGCATGTGGGTCATTTCCATGCAAATCAGTTCATAAAAGTGAGAGCAGGTATATGAATAGGGTTTCTATGCGCATCATGGTGGAGCAGGAAGCACAGGTGGAGGACTGCTACCTGCGGAAACTGTATGTCTCTGTGCCGAGTTAACTTATCTGGGCTACAAAGGCATCAGCAAAAAAAAATATTTGGAAGCAGGTTAAATGTGCTCAACTGTGTAGGCATGCCTCATGAAACCGGGAAAGCATCCGATTGCACGCAAAAAGAAAAGAACATGTACAAAAGTTAAATCTGAAAGCTCGTAGCATACCGAAAATAGATGAGCTCAAGGATCTGTACTTTGTGTCACCAAAACAATTAGTGTGAAATGGTAAATTCTTTAAGCTGAAGTGAGTAAAGTTGATAGCAATAATGATTAAGCCACAATGTTACCTGCAGATGTAAAATTGAATTTGCATCACCAATTCCTCTGGGAAACTCCTTGGAAAGAAAACACACAACATCAGTTTTAAAGGAAACACCATTTTCAAGGAATAATCTCATTCAAAAGCTAAATATAACAAGACTGCCTCCCATGTCAAATTTGATAAAATTCATAGTATAAAAAACAGATTATATGGATCTGCACCTCTCACAAGAAAAAAGATTGGGGACTTTTCAACCTTACAATTAAGTGAAAATTAACTATTATGCACCTGATGCAGGTAGAAGTGCCAAATGAGCCAAGCAATTATATTCTAAAGACATTTATCAAGAGTTGTTGGATTAAACAAATGATATTGTTTCATCTGTGTGCTTCATCATAACAATTTTGAATGTCAAAACAGGAGCAGAGGTACAAGAACGGCCGTGCAATATGCCCATAATCCCCCTTTTCCTCCATATGCATAATTTTGCCCCCTAAGCAAAATTGCAAAACCATGACACTCTGGTAGCTGACCTGTTCTAGGTGAGAAACAATAACTAAAACTAAAAAGGAACTCGTTGACGTGGAAGTTAGAAAAACAAAGGGATATTTAATAGCTCCAAACTGTAGCAATACATTGGATACCTGCGAAAGGATAATCTGAATGTTGGCAGCGATGTAATCTGCCACCTGCATCGCCTCATACGCCGCCGTGGAAGCCATGAACGCCCGCACCGGGACCCAGAGGCCCTGCGCGCGCCTAATCCTCTGCCTCTCCACGTTACCCCCATGGCTAGGGTTAGGGTTTGCGTTGAAGAAGGACACAATACTGAGGAGGAGAGGGAAGAGGGAAGAGGGAAGTATGCACCTGGAGGAGGAGGCGTCATCTGAATCGAGGCTGGCGTGGGAGCACCAGTTGCCCCGTCTCGCCGAGAACCCTAGTGATGAAAAAAAAGGCGACGAGGAGAATATGTGGGCTAAGAAGGGGATGAGGCGGAGGAGAAGAACGTCGGCACGGCGGCGATGCACGGCCGCGGCGGGGAGGAGGAAGGGGATGGGCGGCGACGTGGACTAAGAAGGGGATGAGGCGGAGGAGAAGAACGTCGGCGCGACGGCGAGAGGGGGAGGAAGGATAAGAACGGTAGGGGGCGGCGGGGCGGCGGAGGGGGTTTTTTGAAAATGTCCAGGCGGGCGGTTTTCTGCAAAAACGCCACGAAATCGGAATTTCTTCTTCTTGGTAGAGGAATATTTTGGAACTTGAGGGGTTCTCTGCAAACAAAATGGACCTATTCACTGTAGCGGAGGGACCTTGCTAGGACGGAAACGGATTACAGGGAAAATGAAGGACTTTGCTGCAAAAAGACAAGCACCGTTGGCACAATAAGGACCGCCGGATCCGCACGATCGGAGGGCCGCAAAAACGGGGTGACGTAGTGCACAGCAGAGGGCGCGGCAGATGTGCCCAAATAAAGGATTCGATTTGATGTACTTCCTACATTCCAAATTGCAGTATGTTTGACCTTTTTGACACCAAGTTTGATCACTCGTTTTATTCAACAAAATATATTTTTGTTTGACTTGCTTTATTAATAAAAAATCTTCAAAAATAACTTAAATTTGAATATGTTTACATAAATTTTGAATAAGATGAACGGTCATACATGTAGTTAAAAATCTAAATGATTTACTCCCCCCGTTTCAAAATACTTGTCGCTGTTGACTTTTTTTTTGTAACTTTGTCCATTCGTCTTATTCAAAAAATTATCGGAAACATGTAAAACGATAAGTGAAGCTTAAAATACATACAACATTAAAACATATAGCAAACAAAATAAATTGTGCTTGCACAATTTTTTGAATAAGACGAATGGTCAAAGTTGCAGAAAGATGTCAATGGCGACAAGTATTTTGAAACGGAGGGAGTATAATTTAGAACAGAGGGAGTGATTATTTGTTGTCTAATAAACTTTTTTTTGACCGTCACCGGGCACCTGAATTTCATTGATGGGCTTGTGGAAAGCCAAAAGAAAGACATGAGAGACAAAGAGAGACAAAGAGTCTAATAAACTTTCATCATAAAAAGAATTAACT
Source organism: Cenchrus fungigraminus (assembly GCA_036936925.1). Taxonomy (NCBI): domain Eukaryota; kingdom Viridiplantae; phylum Streptophyta; class Magnoliopsida; order Poales; family Poaceae; genus Cenchrus; species Cenchrus fungigraminus. The sequence continues at coordinate 30,447,590 of CM072778.1, read as the reverse complement.
GCAACTGCAACCGAAGATGAGACAGAGGAATAACGTGTCAGTAGCCACATTTCATTCAGTCGTGCAACGTCCGGGATTGCAAGCATACAGGATTCTTGGTTGGATGTACCTATCCCACGATGAACAACAGATAAACGTGAATACAGTACGTGATACTCCATAGTCCCACGACGAATTTTTATTCTTGGTTGGACCCTACACATGTTTCCTATATTAAGTTCATTAACTAGTACGGATAGATTGATAGTCTTCCCAAGCCTGTATCCAATACTCCCTTCCAAATTAGAAGTCATTCCAATCTTTTGAGAGCCAAACCATGTAAAATAAAAGTAGGAATGTTCATAAACCAAATAAGTATAACTAGGTGATACCCCGCGCGTTGTTGCGGGTTCTTTTGGTGAAATTTGAAAATAAAAATACTAAAGTAAAATTTGAAAGCAGACACATTAAGATGATTTCTTCGTATTGTTACATGTTGAGAGAAATAGAAATTAATGTTTTGTAGTGGGGTGTTTGTGTATACTTTAATATAGATAGATATATAGTTTTTTTAGATTGGACGGTGCAAACAATTAAGAAGATGTGGCTGCACCGTATGTGAGAAGTATATAGTTTAATATAGATATAAAATTAGCGATCAATGCATCTTGGTAGGGTGCTTAGTAGAGGATGACGTGGCGCGTTGGTGGAGGATGACATGACGCGTTGAGGATTGATGGGGTGCATAGTGGAGGATGACGTGGTGCGCTGCGATAATTAGCAATCAATGCATCTTTGTGGGGTGCTTAGTGGAGGATGACGTGGTGCGTTGGTGGAGGATGACGTGGCGCGTTGGGGATTGAGAGAATTACTTAGTGGGGAGCGCTAATATAGTTTTGTATAATAATTGGTTTCTTCATTCAATACTAGCAAAATGTACGTGCAGCACGCACGTATCTAAAAAATCATAATAAAAAAATATCTTTATAGTGCCACACGTGTCTAAAAACCAAGGTTGCACACAACAGCGTGAGGGTGAAGAGAAATCAGTAGCTACCTCTCGCGGCTGGGGAGAAAACAGTGCCAGAGAATCGCTGACCGACCTGCGGGTTGGAAGCGCAATGTGCGCCCCTGTCCACAGCAGTGCCTTGGCTCGACGTCGGGTGCTCGTAAAAAGAACCCAAGTGAGAAAGCCCCGTCCTCAATAGAAAACGTGGTGCATGCATGAATTGTGATTGACATGCGGGGTCAATGTGATTGACGGATAGGATAAATGTGATTCACAATAGCACGTGATTCACAGCAGCATGCAATCTTCTTTCAAGACAGCATGCATTGGCGCGTGATGGAAAGCTATGAAACGTAGTGATGCGTGATTAGTGCAAACCCATATTGCCACGTGATTCTTATATATATCATTGTCATCCATATTGGCATGTGGTAATGCAACTGGTAATACCGTAAATGCAGTTGCGTCACCAAGGCCGCCGACCTCGATTGCTAAGTCGTAAATGCAGTTGCGTCACCAAGGCCGCCGACCTCGATTGCTAAGTCTTTCCAAAAGAACACAACGTGATTTGGTTACCAATTATTCCCCAAATCCCTTCAAAGAGACATGTTACACTGCTTGTATCTTTTTCAAAAGTAACGTCTTTTCTTTCTTTCCTTTTCACCAAATTTTTTTACCTACCCGGTCGACCAGCACCAATGACTACGACGGTTTACTCTTTCAAAATTAATTGATCACACTTGTTCTTTCCCATTTTTTCTTTCCAAAGACACGCATGACGGCTTATTATTTTCCCAAAAAAAAATCTCTTTCCAAAGGCACGAACGACGACTTATTCTTTTCCAAAATAATTGATCACACTGTCGTCACTGCTTAGGGGGACGCTTTCTTATTTCCAAAATATTTGATCATACTGCTAGATGATAATTATTCTTTCCTAATTTCTCTTTCCAAATACACGCTGCCTTTGACCACGCTGCCTTTTTTTCTAGAATTATATTGGAAACCAGTGTGATGTATTTTTGGCCGCCCCTTGATGTATTTTTGGAAGGACGACGAAAGGTGGGCAGTTAACCACCAAAGAACTCGTTCTTTATAGTATAGATATATTTTTATACTCCCTCCATACTCATAAAACATGTCGTTTAAGACAGCGACACGGTCTCCAATACATAACTTTGACTTCTTATTTCTATAAAAATATTTGTTAAAAACTAGCATATCTATACTTTTATAAAAGTATTTTGCAAGACAAATCTATTCATGTATTTTTCACATTTTCAAACTCAACAACTTAAAAGTTATTCATGGTTTATGTTCCCAATGTTTGACTGAGATCTTGTCCAAAACGACATGTTTTATGAGTATGGAGGGAGTAGTATATCTATTCGGTGCCATAAAACTTTGTAATCATCTTTACAATTCTAGTCAAACATAAAATGATTTGACTTTCCAAGAAAGTTGGGATTATTACTTGTAATTTGGAATGTAGGAAGTAGTAGTTAGGATATTACCATGCATTTATGATACATATTGTAAAGTACATTATTTATGATACTGCTTGAGACGTGATCGATATTTAGCTAGAATGTTTCATGTAAACTATATGGATTGTAGCAGTTTATTACTCCCCATTCAAAATGTATTGGCTTTTATTGTCAAAAACATGTATTGACTTTTCGAGACACATATATAGATTTATTTTGATATGTACCTAAAAGATTATATTTAGATACTGTTGGCGTGAGTTTACGGCTAATACACAAACACGTAGCGGAGGAGCTTGTTGTAGCACCTCCCACGCCGTCGACCAGACCGGTTTCATCGGGGTAAACCGACGAAAGATCTTCGAACGCCACTCAGGCAGGATCCCGTCGGGGTAGCGCACGCAGGGTTGTCTTAGGGTCGGTAGGCCACCTAGGTCGCCCTACATCAAAACACTATAAAAAACAATGTCAAAATACAACTCCTAACTTAGACTACACTGACTGGACCGGTCTGACCGTCTAGATCCACCGATCTCACCGGTTATCCTTTTGTACAGAACTTGTCGAGGTCATAAATCTCTCATTCGAAGTCCGAATCGGACGTTCCACACATGCATCTTGATCGTCTCGACGAGAACTATCCAATGGTGAAATTCAAATTGCCTTTTGAACAACTTGTGACTAGAACGATCTGACCCGATGGGTGGAAAAGGTCTGACCGAGTCGTGCTAAATTTGTGTGTCGTCTACATATACATAGCAACAACTATGTATATGTATCTATACTATAATGAGCGAAGACAATTGAAAACTTTTCTCACCTAAATCAGGTCCGTCTTACCCCTCACGCTGGACCCACCCGTCAGGTTGCGTGATGACCAAAAAGGTGGAACGACCATAGAAATCACAATTTGGGGAGCGTTTCTGCCAAAAACGCCTAACTTTTTTCACCCGCGCCCGGCCTACCCGCCCTCCATACCCGCTGGGCCCACTTTTTCTTCCCTGCGCGGTGCGCCAGCCTGCCCGCGTGCTTCCCCTTCGCCTCGTGCCCCCGTGCGTGAAAATAACAGTTCGGCCCCCGCATCGTCCCTCTCCCTCGAGATATTTGCAATTTGGCCATCCTCAGGTTTGGATTTCGCCCGTTTGCCATTATGAAAATGGACTTCGCAATTTTGCCATTGTCAAATTATACCAACTTGCTGCTATGCCTTTGCTTCCGAAATTGCCCCTGGTCTTCCCGTCCTCCTCCAGCAGCGCCTATTCTTCCTCCACTGGCGAGACGTGCCGCCCACGTCCTCCTCCACCGGCGAGCGGACGGCGCGGCGCGCACCGCCGCGGGCCAGTGAGCTCTGCCCAGATGCGGGCGGCGCGGCGTCCCTCCCTGCTTCCTTCACCGACGAGCTGCCCTGGCATCTTCTCCCCATCTTCTTCCCCAGCAAGCTCACCTCGGCGGCGTTCTTCCCCAGCGAGCTCACCTCGGCGGTGTCCAAGCTCTAGGCTCGTTCCCTCGTCCTCTGCCCCCCGCGCGTGCGCCACCGCAGGCGAGCTCCGCCGCGGGCGAGCTCCGCCCGTGCGCGCGACGCTGCGGGTCAGCTCCGCCTCACGTGCGTGCGCCACCGCGGGCGAGCTCGGCCCTGCACGCGTGCGTCGCCGGTAGCGAGCTCCGCCTCTCGTGCGTGCGCCGCCGCGGGCAAGCTTGGCCTCGCGCGCGCGTGTCGCCGCCGGCAAGCTCCGCCTAACGCGCGTCGCCGCGGGCTGGCTCCGCCTCGCGTGCGTGCGCCACCGCGGGCGAGCTCGGCCCTACGCGCGTGCGCCGCCGCTGGCGAGCTCCTCCTCACGTGTGTGCGCCGCCGCGGGCAAGCTCGGCCTCGCGCGTGCGCCGCCGCCGGCAAGCTCCGCCTTGCGCGCATCGCCGCGGGCTGGCTCCGCCGCATCCGACACCGCGCCGGTCGTCGCCGCCGGCCTTGCCAGTCGCCGGTGGAGGACCAGGGGCAATTTCGGAAGCAAAGGCATAGTAGCGGATTGATATAGTTTGACAATGGCAAAATTGCGAAGCCCATCTTCGTAATGGCAAATGAGTGAAACCCAATCCTGAAGATGGCCAAATTGCAAATATCTCCCCTCCCTCCCCCGCCCCGCTCGGGCGATTCAGGCGGCGGCGTAACCCTAGCCGCTGCCACCCACCTCTCGCTCCCTCCTCTCAACCTCGCCGTCGCCGAAGAGAGACGCGGAAGTACGTGCGGCTCCCTAAGATGGCGGCGGCGGCGGGGTCTCGTGTCCTTAGGCCGCGTGCACCGGATCTGGCGCGGGGGAAGGTGCACGGTGGCGCTCCACCGAGTCCTCGCGCTGTGAAGGGTGGCGGTCGGCGGTGAGGCAGCTCGTGGAGGGCACCAGGCGCAGCCTCGCGCGAGGCCAAGGACGCGGTCAGGCTTATGCGCAACGCCGTGCTGTGCGAGTTCTTCGAGGCATGTATGATTCTGAAACACGTGTAGCTGCAGGCGCCGCCTCTGTTGGCTTCCTGCTTGTGCTGCGCGCTCCCACCTTACCCAATCTTTGCTTAGCTTGTTCCTGCTGGGGAATTTCAGATTCGATTCTCGAGTGTGTGAGTATGAACATGTGATTCATTGCTCAGCCAAGGTAGATATGGAGTGATCAGCATTTGTCAGCAAGCTCATTGAGATAACATGTTTCAATATAATACCTGATGACTCATCTGTTGTCTGCATTTTTCTGACAGTTATTTTGATTTTTTTGCCAATTGACATCTGCGATTTTTTTTTACACAATCATGAAGTAGTTTTGCTTGGCAAAGTTGGGTCTCCTACTTTATCAATCAGTTCACTATAGGGCAGAGATAGTGTTCATCAGTTGCATGTCTACAACTGTATGTCAGTTTGGGAATGTTCAGATGAGCAATTGATGTTCAGAGTGTAATACTCTTCATGACTTCATCCAAAATGCATTCATCTTACATTCTTACTGTCACAAAGTGTTCAGACAAGCTTGAGGAAGTGATGAACCGTTTCATTCAACTGATCTATCAACTATCCATCAAAAGGTTGATTTGTTTTTAGTGATGAGTGCAATGCCCACACACACTTCATCTCCAGGCACCACCACGCCTTCGTCTCCAGTCAACCGTGACTTTGCTCGGTAAGAGCTCCATGCCATCCCGACATTGTCTTATCGCCACTGCATAAGATTTGTGTGTTAGCCTAATAGAATAACATAAGCAGGAGCTTTGACACTAATAAGCTGATTTGTGCATGGATTGCATGGAGCAAGTGTAGTTAAATAATTGGCCGAGTTCTCATGTTTTAGCTCAAACATTCATTTGTGCTAGGGTAAAGAATGTTACAGTTTATGAACTGCTTCTTTCAGATGCCATAGAATTTCTCTGGTTCTTTTCATAGGTTAAAGAGAGAATTGCATTTGTTTTAATTGTTGTTACATGAAGTATAACAGATGACAATGACCATAATAGATGGATCTAATGATTTGTTATAAACAGCTTTGCAAATCATATTTTTTGTTTGGAACCAGTCACTCGAATTTAGATATCCCGCGGTGATTCCTCTTCTATAGTAGAGAATGACAGCAATGTCCTGTGAGTTTTATCTGTTAAAAAATAAGACCTGATTGGAATAAATGTCACATTATAAGTATCTTACATTTACGATTTAACATATTGGATTATTACATTTATTTTGAAAATAATACTAAACAACACTTTCTGAAGGAAATATTATTCTGATGAAAACTTTGGACCCTGACCACACCTTGCCATCATTTTTTTCATGAAGCTAAAAGCTGGAGGGCTACACCAAGTGAAACCTTCTGTCTTTCCCTATGCACATATCATCTTTATTGCTCGGTTGGTGTATAATTTTTTTTTCCCTTTGGAGGCTCTAAAGCTGAAGATGCTAGAATAATGAACGGTCTCATTGTAGAAATCCAATCTAATTATTTACAAAGGCAAAGGTGACCAGCACTCCAATTTCTACTCTTGTGCAGTTCTTCATGGTACCAGTAGCATTCTATTTCTATGACATCATTGTAATGTATTCCATTCTCTGTACATAGCTTGTATGGTTGTTGTTTGTTGGTTGCCTGTTCAACTATCTTGGCCTGTCGGATGGCCAGTGCCTCTACATAATTTATTTTGAATTATGTAGTCCTAAGTTATCTATCTATTCTTTTGATACAATATACATACCTGCTACATTTTGCACATTATATGGTATCACATGAAATTATGTAGGTTGGTTTGGTAACACCCTTTTCACGTTTCCTTGTTTTCTTGCAGGTTCACACTCCTTGTTCTACATGGAGGTTTGGCGAAGCAGGTTACTTATTATCCAATTCTGATCACACTTGCTCCTTAACTGATAAAGCTAAGGGAAGAATATGGTCATATGGAAATATGGTTAGTAAACTAATTAGAAATGGATGGGTTATGGATGTACCGACAAGGTTGTTATTCATCTGGTGCGACTGCAGATTGATGTCAATAGCTTTACTCCACATGCTTCTGCTATTTTCATTTGTGTAAGCCATGCGTTTCTTTTCTCTTTTGACTATCCTGTTCCCAAAACCAATTGCATCATGGAGCTATACTAAATTGAATGAGTTAATGTTATGTAGGTTCCTGAGTTACATTGTTCAGGATAGCCTCTGAATATATATAAACTGATCATGGTGTAGTAGCTTCTCTTGCACACCATCACAACCTGAAGCCAATAAACTGCACAATGAAATATATATTCTCCCATTCGGTTGTTCTAAATGTGGTTCATTCCATTGCCTTTGAAAATTTGCATCTGTGTGAGTTAAACCTGAATTGTTCATGCACATTATCCAGCCAGTCCTCTGATCAGTTGGCATGGCATTATGTGAAATGGAGAGCATGCCATTATGACTAATAACCAAATAATAGAAACTAATTTGTGTACTGCGTATTTGATATTATAAATAATAAAAAGTACCGATAAGTTCATATATATAAATTACCGCCTATAAATTAGACCTGCTTAAATGGGAGGCAAATAGATGATTGTAAGGGTATGTTATCTTTCTTGTTTACTTTAAGAAATACTGCATCCTTTGTAGATTAATTTCATGTCCTCTCTTTGCTTGATTCCTTTCCAGGATCCTTCCTGTCCTCTCTTACCCTTACTGTTCTTACCTGATACTATCTATCTGGAATGTTTTGTAAGGGTATCCTAGAACTATTAGAATAAGTACATGTTTAACTTTGCTCCGTAGAAGAACTTGTAGTTTGAGCACCGCGTTCCTTTTTCTTCTTAGAGATAATGGCAGGTTAATGTAGTGTTGATTTTTGTTATCGTTATCTTTCCTGATGCCCTTTGAAAAGAATATTGACATTTGGAGGCAGTTCTAAAGGGTGCCTGAACACTGTTTTTTCTGAACAAATTGCCGATTGTCTTCTTCCGTGAAGCTGGTTATTGTAGTTTACTCGAAACCCTTATTCTACGCTATCCTGATCTTGAGGTACTGCTTTATGGGTTCGTTTTAATAATTGATTTAACTCCCATTGAAATAGCTTTTTAAGCCAACCAAAATGGTGGTACCACTAACACCATATTTGGGGTGTCAATTTTTTTTTTTTGATCAGGAAGAAGAGCATGACAAAAACCATTTTGCATATGCTCCGGCAGTCTAAATTTTGGTCTTGTAGGTGTAGTGGATCTTTAGACATAGGGAAATTAGTCATATGGACCATGGAGTTATGTTTTCCCTGTGTGAGTTTATTTGTAATTTATTTCCATCCTTGCCTATTTTCCTGTTTTCCCGGTGTAAGAAGTTATGTAAATTAATTATTATGAGTATAAACTTCTTTGGGCATCCCTTATTTTAGAGTGAAATGCTATGAATAGGCTGATAGTTTGTCATTATCAGTTTAGAAGTGATTGGAATATTTACTTTCCTGGGAGGTACATAGAAGGCTGAGAAGGATGAGATTATCATGAAGGAAACTGTGAACAAAGTGATCAAATAAGATCAATATACAAATAACAAAATAACCAATCCATAGTTTCTTAAGGTTTCTTCAGAACACGTGCGTGCCGCACGTGTACTTTACTAGTTAAGTCAAAATGATCTATGTATGTATTAAGTCAAAATGATCTACATTGCGTATTTAGGATCATATCGAGACTGATAAATGTAATAATATATATATAGCTTGCACGAAACATAATAATCCCTCCATCCCCAATTATTCTCCGAGTTCGTTGCTCAAACAAAAGAGCTCACTGCTCACAAGTCACGACTCACGACACAGCTCGGCAACTATAGCTTCCCCCTTGGCCCCTTCCCATTATTAATATTGACAACAATAATTGTGTTTCTTTTAATAATGATAGCAATATTTAGGTGCCACAATAATCGCTGCATTCCCATGCGGATGGATGGATGCATCACGAGACGGGTGACCAGTGACCGCGTGGCTTGACAAGGAAGAAAGTCCAGATCGCTGGTCAAAACGCTTAGGTTACCCAACCACAACCACCCAGAGCTCCCTTATCCACTGGCAGGTGGGCCTGCGTCGCCTCCGTTCCCCCAGTTCTCCTCTACTCCCAGCAGCCTTTCCCTTTTAACCCCCAGCTTTGCTGGCACCTCGCAACTCACACCCAACCCAACTCGCTGCGACTGCGAGCGCTGCCACGATTCACGAGCGGCGAGGAGAGGAGATGCAGAACGTGGTGGAGGTCGAGCCCGGCCACCCGGCCGCCGATGGCCGCCTCTCCGTGGGGCCCACCTACCGGAGCGCCTTCGCCCGCGACGGGTTCCCGGCCCCCGTCCCCGGGCTGGACAGCTGCTACGACATCTTCCGGTGAGCTCTCTCGCGCGCGCTTCGCCCTTTGCTTCCTAGCTGCGGGTGGGGCTTATGGAGCTCGCTGTTCCATTAGCGAGCCGTGACCCGTGAGGCGAGAGTTGGCGGAAGATTGCTTGCTTGCTTTTTGTTTTATTCCCTGTTGGCTTCGTGTGGTTGATGTGTTCGTGGTGCTCGTGCTCTTGCAGAGCAAGATTCGGAATGCCCCTTTTGGTTATTTGCCTCTGTTCTCTTTCTCGGAGACTGGGATTTCCTACATGACCATTTTTTCTCGGTTAGTTGCTTGATTACGACGACATGACGATTTCTATAAAACCCCGAAAGAGTAGTGGATTAGTTGATTTTTGTCTGTTCTCCTTGCTTTTGAAACCCCCAAAAAAGCAAAATAATCCAATTCTGTATGAGATTTATGTGTCAGATTAGTTGCCATGCTCACCTACTACCCTCTGTTGTGAATGCTTTGAGATCCTAGTTAGTTATACTTTAGATTCGCGTGGAAGTTGTGGGGGAGCAATCACTCTTCAGGCTTTCGTTTGCTTCGGATCCGGCCCTAAGTTGTTCCGTAGGGGGGTGGGATGCGAAACATGGACGCTTTTTTTATCCCTTTTTTGTTGCCAGATTTGCCACTTTGGACTTGGTTGCAACGTATTGTTGATCTTCATTGCTCCTTGCTGTTCCTAATGGAGTAATGGGTAAGATCTCCTAGTTGTTGGTCGGTAGGCAGGCACTGCTGTTGGTCTGTTCAGTCTCGTGATCTTTTCTACCGTCCTGCGAAAATGTTAATCAAGTTTGAAGTCTATCAGAAGAAAACACTCTGAATCAAGTACTTTTTAAGTGGAATTCGAATTTATTGTCATGTACTTGGGTAGTAATGCTGATGTCATGTGGGTGCTGGATCAGTACATCAATAGTCTCATGTTTCCTTTGTGTTGGACAGTTGACCTTTCATCTTGCTTCTGACAACTCTTAAATTAGCCAGGGGAATTGACATGATAGGTCGTCTCTTTGCATTTCTGACTTCCTTCCGACAGCCCTTAAATTTTTGGAGCTATTTTTTTTATTCCAATAAATCAAGTGGGCTATTTGTCTCCAAACATTAAATTCTTTAATCTTTTGGTCTCACCATGTCTCTCCTTACACAGGATGGCAGTGGAAAAGTATCCAAACAACAGAATGCTTGGTCACCGTGAGACTGTTGATGGGAAGGTAACTCCATTACTCTGTACAACTTCTGTTGCCCTGAGATCCAGCGATATGGTGCTTGCTCAAAGATGATTTATTATCTTGTGCGATAGGCTGGCGCATATGTCTGGAAGACATACAAGGAGGTGTTTGACATTGCAAACAAAATTGGTAACTCTATCAGGAGCTGTGGACTTGCAAAGGTTTGGTCGCTGTTCTTAGTGTTCTGCTAATTTATTCACTATAATTCTAATTTACCTGAGCATTAGATCTTGAATTTTTTCCTCACCTTTGAAGGTCACTAGAATCAAACATTCACCCTAGGCGCTTCAATTTGATGCACTGTTGGCTAACGAATCATGCCATCTTTTGCTGATTAAAAGTTTATATTTGGTAATTTTGCAGGGTAGTCGTTGTGGTATCTATGGTGCTAATTGTCCTGAATGGATTATCACAATGGAGGTAAGATATTATCTGTTGGCAGCTTTTGATTCAGTACATTCTTATCTTTTGCCTCTTACAGGGAAAAATTGCCCCCATCATGTTTGTATTTTGAACTACCAAAATGCTTAAGTTTCGGTCAATTTATTCACCTTAAAGTCGCTATCCTTTGCAGGCTTGCAATGCCCATGGAATCTACTGTGTCCCATTATACGATACACTTGGTATATATTTTCCCATTTCCATGACTTCAGCTTTGGCTATACATGAATGAGACCACCATGTTCTGTTTGTAATATATTTCGCTAGGAATTTTTGTTGTGCATCAGTGAACCATATTTCTATTTCCTTTTCTTTAGAGAACATGCATTGATATCCATATGTGTGTGTTTTTTCGTATTTCTTTGAAAAGAATTAAGCTTTGCAGTACCTTTAGAACATACTTTAAATCTGATGGCCTTGTTAGTTTATATATGAGCATACATACAGCTCAAGTCTTCTTATTGAACACTCTCTTTTTGTAGGAGCTGGTGCGGTAGAGTTTATTCTATGCCATGCAGAAGTTGAGATTGCTTTTGCTGAGGAAAAGAAAATTGAGTTGGTATGGTTTTTTACCGCACATGCAGAGTTAATATGCTTTTCATGTAATCTGTGTCCTACTGTCCTGTTGTGGAACTTATCTTAATTTGTATTCCTGTGTTTGCTTTGGTGATGAATTCGTGAAGTTGGTCCCTATTTGTCTATTTAAACATATTTAGTGTCTTGTCTATTGTACCTCTCAAAAGTTCTGCCACCTGTCTGGATCAATAGAATCATCTACAGTTCTATACACAGTGAAAAAAATTGGGCAATTTTTTTTTCTGATGCGTTTTCTATGGCCTAGCTACTATCTTGGTGTGAAGGAGCTTATAGAGAAGAGGGTGAACTAGGCTTAGAGTTTCCATGGCTGTTGATATGATGTAGGTTGTTAGGAATGTTGCTATCCAATCTATGAGCCAAGATTTACACATGTACATGGTAGAGCAAAACAACAGAAAGCCCCCTAACATACCTATGATACAGAACTAACAGACTCACCTATTCAACATGGCCTTTTATTTTTATATTTTGGGACAATATTTTGAGAGCTGTGTTTCTGATATGATAATTTATAGATTTGTCTTATATTTCAATATCTTTGCTTAATGTTTCTAATGGCATGTTGACTATTTTTAATTTCGTCAGCTCTTGAAGACCTTACCCAAGTCAAATGAGTTCTTGAAATGTAAGTTCAATATATCTTAGATAGATTCCATCATCATGAACTTAAATGTTTCTACCATGGAATTAAATAATCTTAATATCTTGTTGCAGCGATTGTGAGTTTTGGCAAGGTAACTCAAGAACAAAAGGAAGAAGCTTCCAAATTTGGGCTGTCAATCTACTCATGGGATGAATTTATGTCCCTGGTAAGAGGCTCCAGCTCTTTGCAGGATTCATTGAATATTATTGATCTACAGCTTTGCTAATACCATGTCTTTCCACACATGCGAAAGTGTAACTGCATAAAGCAAATACATATAATCATTCATGGAACATCAAACTAAAACTTTTTTATTGTAAATTAGTTTAGTCTGCTGCCATTGTGCATTCACTCGCATTCTGAGATTCAAAATTTTTAACCATTGACCAAAATTTGACTTCGGTGATCACATTGGGTCAAACCATTCCCTACATTTTGAAATGGAGGAGTACATTATTGCTGACAAAATATCGAAGTTAAATGCTGTTCTTAATAGTTGATATAACGTTTAAACTACAGTGACCTATCTGCGGCGGACACAAAAGTGTTTGGTTTAACTGTCAATTTCATATAAAATATTTAACTAGGCTGATATTTATATTGCTGGTGATAATTACCAATTTTGTGTGTGGTGCTCTATCTGCAGGTGTCTGACCAAGAATTTGATCTTCCAGTCAAGGAGAAGACAGATATATGCACTATAATGTATACTAGTGGAACTACTGGTGACCCAAAAGGAGTACTGATATCCAATGCAAGCATTATTTGTCTCATTGCTGGTGTGGACCATCTACTTAACTGTGTAAACGAGGAGGTGAGATGCTCTGGAAGTTCTTGCATTATGTAACCTTACCTCACACACTGGCTAACCTTTAAGATCATCTACAAATATGAGAATTTCAGCTGGCAGAAAGTGATGTTTACATGTCTTACCTTCCTCTTGCACACATCTTTGACCGTGTTGTGGAGGAGTTGTTTATTTTCCATGGTGCCTCTATTGGATTTTGGCGTGGGGTAAGCACCACTATTTGTTCACCTGAATACCCTTTTGTCATTTTACTTTTGGGACTGTAGTGACTGTTAACTTCTTTGTCACAGGATGTTAAGCTGCTGGTTGAAGATATTGGTGTTCTGAAACCAACAATCTTGTGTGCTGTCCCACGTGTTCTTGATCGGATATTTTCTGGTAAGGAGCTACCTGAAACATATGTATATCAGTCTCATAAATAATTTTCGTGGATGGGATATCAAATGTGGTTATGAGCGGTAGAATAATACATTGTTACCATATGATTATAATCAGATTGTTTGGCCATTGATTATGATGTGTCAATTTGTGTCACTGCCACTAAAATTTTCTTTTGTCAAGTACTTGTTATGTGCTAAACTGCTAACGTTCCTATTAATTAATGCTTATGGTGTAATTTTCACCTTTTGTTGTAAGAATATTTTTTTGACTGTCTAGCTCATCAATAATCTGAGGCGCCTTAGCCATATAGGCTGATCTACTGTTCATCTGAGTAGATCGTATGTATCCACATCGTATCTAGTCTTACCAATTTTACCTATCATTAGTTTAGATTTTAGTTCATGATTGTAAACCTGGTCATGAAAACCTTCATCCTGTCCTGATTGTCCAGTTTACCCCATTAATATGTTCAATTCATGAATGAGCATGTTTCATTTCAGCTCTTAATATATGAAGTATCGGTAGTTGAGGTTGTTTTAATCTTTCATATAAGCTCATGCGTGAATGTGGTGTGTAGTTCTTGGTCTATGTATTGGAGAGTTTGCTTTTACTATTAAAAAGGCTTTGAGACTGCTACTGTGTGTTGTACACGTTTGAGTGTCCATGGGTATGCTCTTCTCACATTTACCTAATTTTTCAGGACTACAAGCTAAAATTTCCTCGGGTGGTTTTATAAAGAGCACTCTGTTCAATCTTGCTTACAAATTGTAAGTTAATTATCGTAAATATTCTAAAGTCAATGTTTCTTCTGATTCTGCTATATGCTAGGTTTTTTCAGTAGTTACCAAGTGCCTGTAGCTGCAGTTAACCTTATCTTTTACAAGTGGAAGTGTTAACTGCACAATGTATTTTGCAGCAAGCAGTTTAGAATGATGAGAGGAGCTAAGCATGATGAAGCTGCTGCCATATGTGACAAAGTAGTTTTTAGTAAGGTAATCAAATTTGGCAGCCAATGATTCTTGACTGAATAATTTTGCCATTTTAAGTAACTTATTGATCTTCAGGTGAAAGAGGGTCTTGGTGGCAATGTTAGAGTCATTTTATCTGGAGCTGCTCCACTTGCTGCCCATGTTGAAGAATACTTGCGAGTGGTGACTTGCGCACACGTCATACAAGGATATGGTACACTTTTCTGTTATGTGAAAACAAGAAATTCCTAATCTTGTGATTGATTCAAGTTGCAACCTTGCTCCTAACATTTGTCTGTTGTAGTTCATCTAGTCGTATAGTGTAGTAGTGTCATTTTAATCTACCATTAAAGCATGTGGATTGGTGCAGCTGTGTAAATGAAGTTACTAACTCATAGTTGTCTGTTCACCTCATCTCTAATGCTGAGGCTTCTATTGTCTGCTTATCACATCATCATCTCTCTCTCAACATAAACAGAGAAAATTAAGGGTCTAATGTGTTCTTTTAGCCAAGTTAGGTCATACATGTGTAAGCTGATTTGTTGAGGGTGTGAACGGAACTTACTTTTTTCAACCTACATATCTGTACTGGAATGTCTTCACTCATCTTCTTTCCATTCAGGTCTCACGGAAACTTGTGCTGGATCTTTTGTCTCGTTACCAAATCAGATGTCCATGATAGGAACTGTTGGCCCCCCAGTGCCAAATATTGATGTTCGTCTTGAGTCTGTCCCGGAAATGGGTTATGATGCTCTTGCAAGCACAGCTCGTGGAGAGATCTGCATCAAGGGAGAAACATTATTTTCAGGATACTACAAGCGTGAAGACCTCACAAAGGAGGTCTTGGTTGATGGATGGTTCCATACTGGTGCGTTTTGCTAATTGATCGCCACTGTTGCTCTGTAAAGTTTTGAAATAGTGATCACCTTTTTTGTGATGTCCATTTCTAGCAGTTCAATTTCTAAGTATAATCCACTCAGGGTTCCAGTCATGTAGCAGAACCGAAATGCTCTATTTTGTGCCTCAATCAAGCTGAGATCTCACACACATTCCTATTCTGGTTGCAGGTGACATTGGTGAGTGGCAGCCTGATGGAAGTATGAAAATCATAGATCGCAAAAAGAATATATTCAAACTTTCACAGGGAGAATATGTGGCAGTTGAGAATTTGGAGAATATTTATGGCCTTGTTTCTGCTATAGACTCGGTATGTAGTGCTCAACCTTTTAATTTCTATGATCTTTGAATTTTTCTCAGACATTGTTCTATATATGAAAATGTAACATAACCGGATTGGTTTAAACAACTTTTCAGATATGGATATATGGGAACAGCTTTGAATCCTTCCTTGTTGCTGTGATCAATCCCAACCAGGAGGCTCTTGAGAGTTGGGCTGCTGCAAATGGAATAAGTGGTGATTTTGAGTCCTTGTGCCAGAATGCGAAAGCAAAAGAATACATTTTAGGAGAACTGTCAAGAATAGGAAAAGAGAAGAAGGTGAGGATGTTGTTGTTCTTATGTTATGCTCTTTCTAGCAATTTTTGTCTGCTTGCTCCTGGTGTGCATGCTGTAACAGTACTTGTTTCCTCAGCTCAAAGGTTTTGAATTCATCAAAGATGTACACCTCGAACCAGTGCCCTTTGATATGGATCGCGACTTGATCACTCCGACATATAAAAAGAAACGGCCGCAGTTGCTCAAGTACTACCAGGTACTGCTCATTGCAATACTGTCGCAGAGTAACTCCAGTTTATTTTTATTTGCTTGCACCCATGTGACTGTCATTTGTTGAACTGTCCTTGTGTTAGTTTAAGCTGTACGATGAACGAGATAGCACTTCTCTTTATACTTGGATACCTCCACCATGGCTGGTCTATTGTTCGTCCATTTTCAGAATTCTTTTTGCTGGTTTATGGGTTGTGGTGCTGGTGCCTTGCGCTCAAACAAGACAATTTTCTGAGTACCCTTCTATTTTGCAGGGCGTCATTGACAACATGTACAAAAGTGCCAAGTGAGCTCACCGTGTCATATAGAAGAACATCTGATGTGAAGATTCCCAACGCCCAAGGAGCTGATACAAGTACCACACCGAGAAATATTCTCTTTTGCTGTGTATATGTCTGTAGTTTGGATGCCAGAATTACACATCACCCTTCAGGAATTATTTGCCATTTATATGGCATGTGGTCAAACGGGCAATGTTGGCAGCATGCAGTAGCGATCTGAAACTGCCAGTTAGCCAACTCGAACACTGATTAGCAGAATAGTTTTGTCGGGGTGAACTTTCAGACATTATATACTTGAATCGCACCCTTTACTTGTGTCTACTTCCAGAATCTCAAATTCTACCGAGATCCAGAGATACATTTTTCTTTTTGAATTTCGAGTGTGATCTGTGTGAATCGTGACATGCTTCTTCTCTCTGGTCCTTCAGTAATATTTTCGAGGGTCTCCATGACTCCATGCTTCGCAGTTGCGCGCTGTTCAGTAGACTGTAGAGTTGTTCGTACACACTACTTTAGTAATGAAAACTGGTTAGTGGTGATCCACCACAGCAACCTCCGCTGCTGCTGCTGGTTCGTTTCTGGTTGTGGAGCAAGTTATGTGCCAGTAGAGAGCGAACAAACATATTTTTTTAAAAAATAATAATAAGAGACTAACATGAAGTCATTTGCAGAGGCTGGAATATTGAAATATATCTTTTTTTTTAAAAAACATGAATTCATTCGACCGCAATGAGTCAACTGCGACAGGAACACAAGAGGCACCTCACCTGCAAAGTTTCATATTTAGGGTTGTGTTAATTTCCAAGAGTGCAGAGGCTTTTCTCCCCCAATCTTTGCCTGCTCCGTCCGTTTCCTCACGAGCCGTCGCCCGAATCCTGCTCACCAAGATGCATGACGGCGGAGCGGCGGCGGCGACATCCTTGCCGGCGCCTCGCCCAAGCCTGGGCAATAGATCGGCCACGTGGCCACGCCCCCTCGACGCCCGCCAGTCGACCTTGGTCCTTGGCGCGCGTGTCGTCCTGGTACTTCATGTCTGTTATTGTAACCAAGTTGTTGACTTGTTGTTGAGGCTATTTGTTCATTGTCCTGCCTACGTGCGCTGCTGTACAGGGCAGCAGGATGCGTCGAGGCCGGTCCCCACATGTCAGCGGGCGAGCGTGCCGCTATCATGCGTGCGGTGCGGCCGCTTGCACCGTCCCTGCGTGTCTGCGTGCGTGTACATTTCTGTTGCCTCCACGTATATTTGGGCCTGCATGCGCCTTCGCCTTCTCTGATGCCTGTTGTTGTTGGTAGACGCGATCGATGCTACTGTAGCTGGCACGCACATTTCTGTGAGTCAGCGACTGTTACATCTGATCTTCCTAAAAGAGAGAAAAAACGAGGGCCAAAAACGAAACATTGTTCCCTGCAGTTGCACTAATAATATACAAAATGAATAGGAAAAATGGCAAAGCATGACATTGTGCATCGCGTCTACGGTACTAATACACGTTTCATTGATAAAGCAATTTTTTTCTAAATCTTTTCCAGCGACACGCTTTGGTGACTCAACAAGGGTTAAAGGGGGCAGAGAAGCAACGCAGGCAGGGACAACCACGCCACGCGTCTGCTTTCACTTTACAGTTACTCAGTTAGGCATGGTTCGATTACATAATATTAGAATAAAAATATAACAAGAGATTTATGATAGATATGATTGGAGATCGGGATTCATTCATGGATTGATTCCTAATGTCATGTTGTATCTATCATGAGTAAATTAGTTTTCGATCTGAAATAAATTTAAATCTTTTGTTATATTTATAAAAAAAATTATATTTACCATTTCCAGCCGGATTGAATTCTATGTAACGGAACAACTGAACAAGCCCTTAATTGGCCTCGAGGAGTAGCTTGCTTTTGTATATGGTGGCGTCGCCGCGTCGGTGACACTGATACTGCCAACTTGCACCTTTACATATCGGAATCTCTTGGTCGTGTACGGCTTATCATAGCTAGCCTAGCACATACTCGTATTACGGTAATCGACACGGCCTCTCTCTACCTAACACCTACACCGTACACGTCCTTTTTTCTAACCAAAAGGAGGAGACCACCAAAGACACATCGTCTGACATCTCGGTCGGTTCGTCTCAAGTCAAGCGATACTACAGCGTCATTCGTCTGGAAGAACGTTGTCTGACCATATTTCCAGACACGTATTTGCAGTGGTCTTTGGCCTTGCAATTGGGCTGCAACCTATATAGGCGCCACGAAGTTAGGTACGTGGACAATGGGTGTGAGAAGCAGCATACGGACACGCGTGCAGGTGGGGTGCGGCGCGACGCGACGCTAGCTCGTCTCTCCATCACACACGTCACAGCTTTCTCTCTTAGATGAAAAAAATAATATCTCATCAATGTGATTTGAATTTTGGAGGCTCTTTTCATCTAATTTTTTCATCACCTCCTCCAACTTCGGCGAGGTTAGTATTTTGGGTTATGAGTTCGGAGTTTCCGGAGAGCCTACTGCTCACCGCTAGGCACGAAGGTAGGGCCGGCGGCGGCAAGGCGGCCCGGTGGGGGGGGGGGGGACTCACTGAAGTCAGAGGTCTGGTGGTGGTAGGATGGGCGTCGGCGTCTCCGACAGCGGGAGAGACGACAATGTCGCCAACCGCCAGAGACGGAGAGGGCAGTGGCGGATGACAAGGACGAGGAGGAAGAAGTGGCGGTGGGAAGGAATGAACATCGTCAAAAAAATATCTTTAAGGACGACACCGCGTATAGCCGTTGTGCTGTTCGAGATGGTGATTGTCTGCTTATTGAAATCATTATACACAACTCTTCACACTTCTTAAATTAGAAACGAAATGTAGACTTGCACCCCGCACAAAGGACCTCACACTCCCCCTAAATCCATACCCATTTCAAATGAAAAAGTATGAGTATAAAATTATATATCATTAATGTGATGGGTATGTATGTGGTAATAATGTGGATGGTACAGTTTATCCATTTGATATGTATATTATGTAGCTCAAAGTTAATTTTTCATTGGATATGGACATGGGTGAAATTGGTGAGGGTAAAGAGTAAATAACGATTATTTGAATTTGGGTGCAAGCAAGAGTGGGTTTGCCCAATACACATACGTACCCTCACTAGTAGAAAGCCTACTTCTTACATACTGTACATTTGAGATCTCTATACATTTTGCATTTTTCAACGTTATATACGCATATATTGCTAGTAGTGTGCATGCAAACCTCGCGAGCTCCACGTCATCGACGCGTCCCAGAAGAAAGAAGCTTTTTCTAAAACAGGATCGTGAGGTCATATGTTATATGTATCAGTAGTGGAATACTCGTACCAACTTTCCTTCCAAAAGAAAAAAATACTCGTACCAACACATTTGGCATGCTTCGATGGAGCCACGAGTCACGACCAACCATGGACTCTCAGAGAAATGGTGCACACCCTCTGAGGAGACCGCGTGCACGGTACCATCTGACTTACGTTCCTCGCCCGCCGCTTTTTTCAGATCCTCCCTTAACGTACGACGACGGACTGAAAGCATCATCACACAACAAACCTTCCAAAAAGCAGCACCATCCTCCGCTCCTCCCTTAGGCTGTCCACACTGGTGGTACTCCAAAGTCATCCCTAAAAGGAATATTCATGTACAGTCATCGACATTTTACAGTTCAGTACCACTTTTCCCGCACCCGTCAAACCCTATATCGCATACTCCATACCAACCACCAGCGGCCCACTTGTCATACTCTTTTTATCCCCACCGGCCTCCCTCCCCTCCTATTCTCTCTCCTTCCCTGGGTCCCTCCGCCCGCACCCCCTTCTTCCTCACTCCCTCCGCCGCACTCCCTTCGCCGCCTCCCTTCCCGTCCCCTGCTCCCTCCCCACCGCGGCCACCTTCCTCCATGGCGGACGCTCCCTCCCCATCTCTCCCTCCTCCCCGATGCGTCGCTCGGCTCGGCTCGGTTCCATGGCGGAGCTCCAGAAAGCCGGCCCCTCTTTCTCGAGGTCCCCGCTCCGGAGTGGATCCATGGCGGTCGAGCTCCCTGCGCCGGCGGCGAGACCTCGGCCGTGGGGGCAGCGGCGGCCAAATCTGACGGCGTCCCCCTGCCCGGCCGGCCGCGCACTCTGGGCGGTGGCGGCTCCTCCCCGTGGCGCACCTCAAGTCCAAGGTGCCGGCGGCGCGACGGCGGCCGGCGGGGATGAGCAGGGAGCGTGAGGCCGCCGCCGGATCCTCGGCTGCTCCGGCGGAGATCCATCGACGCGCCGCGACCCCTTCCATTCGGGTTCCTCCTCTGCTCTGCCCGGGTCACGACGGCGGCGGTCCATGGCGGAGGCGGCGGGCCGAATCCGGCGCCCGGCGGCTCCTCTCTCTCTCTTCCCGCGCGGGTACCGGTGGCCTCATGTCCACCCCCTCGCCTCTCGCCGTTTGGGATCTTGGGCCTCCACGCCGTGGATGCAGCCCCTGCGTCGCCGACCTCGTCGCCGCCGTCGGAGCCAGGGCGCCTCCCTTGCCCTGCTCCCCTGCGGTGCGGCGGCCTCCCTACCTCCAGCTCGCGCGCCGGTCTTGGCCCCCTCTCCTGCCCATCCCCTGCTCGCCGTCATCTCTCCTCTCCTCTCTGCGATGGCGTCGAGCAGCAACGGCTGGTCGCGATGTGGGGCCGCCGCAGGGCATAGCGCTCTCCTGCAAAGCGCTGGATTTGGCGCATCCTGGCTCGGAACGGGACGTCCCGTCGCGCGTAGCGCACGCCGGTGCGGGCGTGAAAACGCCAAACGCCTACAGGATCGTCCCGTAGTGTTCCTTTAGCGCACCCCAGTGCGACCAGCCTTAACGTACGGCGCTACGCGACTCGTCTCCCGGCCGCGCGTGTATTTTTTTTGAAGGAAGTAGCAGGAGCACTGCTATATCATATAAGGAGAGGAAGCAAAAGTTCAGTTACTGAAGGACCGATTAGGCGAACCAGAGAGGGGGGGAGTGAATGTGAGCCGATAAAAATTCTTCTCGAAGGAGATGAGAACTCCAACAAGACGAACACAGCTTCCAACTCACGTCTCCGACTCAACTACCCAAGTTGGTCAAGACCACACAGCCACTGAAGTGCTACTGGTCCTAGGAACCAACACTCAACCTTCCGAGCCAAAACTCACCGAACTACACAGCGGAAACTTGCACGGCTTGCTGCCTGTGCTACACCGGTCAGACCGATGGCCTGCGCCGGTCAGACCGGTGACACCGGTCAGACCGGTGGACAGAGCCAGTCAGGCCGGTGGCTACAGCAGCCGCACAGCAAACGTTCCAGGAAGCCTCAGTGACTCCTCTAGGCTCTGAAACAAAAACCACCACGAAACACAACCTGTGAGGAAGAAGAACCCCTCACAAAGCCTAGCAAAACAACTCCAAACACGCCAAGAACTGATCAGCAGGACCACGGGACAAAACCACACGGACAAGGCTATTCCCCGAGACAAAAACCCACCAAGGGCTAGCACCGGTCAGACCGGTCAATAGCACCGGTCAGACCGGTCGTGCCTGGGCAGCTCGGGATGAACAGCGCCCGCGAGTCAACTCCTCCAAATCCAACTCCCGATCTCCCGATTCGCTCCACGGTTTTGCACAAGACTTTGGGGATAGTAGCAACACCTCATGGGTACTCCATAGCCAAGATTTGGTCCACCAAAACTTGTCAAATCAAGAGGAATCGAAGAAATCCCACCAAGAACGCCTCTAACCCTAGAGCCACGAAAACCCAAAAATCGAGCCCTTTTGCTCACGGATTTGGAAGGGGAATCAAAGGGAAAAGAACCACGAAGGGTTCATGCATACATCCCCCACCAAATCCCAAAGAGAAAGGCCTCGAAATCGCTCCAAGAAAATCGCCAAGAAAGGGCTCCGAAAATCACCAAAAAGGAGAAACGGGAAAGACACATCCAAGCCTTGAGGAACCACGCCGAATCATCTATACATACCAAAGAGGTTCATACAAGGTCTAGCTTGCCGCCCGATCATCCTTCCCTCTCACAAGATCTCACCATGAAGCTCTCAAGCTAGTCCTACGAAAATCCTAAGAAAATAGGAAGGAAAATAGGAAAACCAAATGAGCTAGGGTTCCAAGAGATGGCTGCCATCCTCTCACCCCTTGGGTTATATGGAGGCAACCGAAAGACTAAAATACCCTTACTAGCTAACTAGGGATACATGCCCCTCGAGGGCGAAATTGGAAGTCTTTGTCTTCGCACCATCAGACGGATGCCCAGCGACCGCAAACATGCTTAGCCTCGACGCAAGCCTTGCGATCCTGACGCGTGTCCTCCGCTTCGAAGATTCCGGACTGCGTCGTCGCACACCGGTCAGACCGGTGCTCCTCACCGGTCAGACCGGTACCCACCGGTCAGACCGGTCAGACCCACCGGTCAGACCGGTCTGGAGCTGCTGCACCTCCGTCTTCGGTTCTTCGGTCTTGGCTTTGTGGATCAACCAAGGAACCCAGTGATTTTCTGGTGAACCACCGGAAACCCCGCGAACTCGGTGTAGCCTCCGCCAATCACCACTCATGACTCGGCTCCCACGTAGTCCCGGCTCGACCTTGGTTTTGAGGCTCAACCAAGAAACCGTCCATGACTTCATCTTGCCGTTCTTGCCACCATGCGGCCCGCACTTGACCCCGCTGGCCACCGGGTCCCTCGAACCAAGCCTACTTGTCTTCTCCACACCTGGAGGCCTCACCGGCAACGACCTTTCACGCTTGTTCTTCACCTGCACCTGCACCAGTCAAGCCGCAACCTGCATCTGCAATACTTAGCCAAGAATCAGTCCACACCACGTTGTCAATCACTCATCACACCAGGAAGCGACCATCCACCGGTCCTCGAACCACACCTGGCTCTCAATCTCCCCCTTGATGAGTGCATTGACAACACACATGTTTTGGTAACCAAGAGAAAAGGAAAAGAAAAGAAACGACTAAAAGGAACTCCAACAAGCGATCGAAAGCCAAAGAAAAGGCAAAGAGCAAGATCACTTGAAGAAGACAAGTCTCGGACCCCTTAGGCAAGGGCAACGGCTCGACACATCCGAGACAAAACATGCTCAAGCAAAGAGTACAAACCATCAAACCAAAGCTCGAAAACCACAAAGAGCTCCCCCTGCACACATGCAAGCTCCCCCTGAACCAATGCAACTCCCCCTGGACAAATGCATGCAAATCACTTCACGAAACAGAGAAGCTGCAACAGCTCAGCTCTGACCGGTCAGACCGGTCGACACCACCGGTCAGACCGGTGCTCAACATATGAACAGGACCAGCACTCTGACCGGTCAGACCGGTGACCTCAACCGGTCAGACCGGTGCACAACAGAGCCCAAAAATGGCTCGAAACCACATGAAAACCTTCCAAATGCATTCAGTAGGTCAAAACATGCTCAAACTTCTCCCCCTTGTTGACAATGCATGAATCAAGCCAAAAATGCAAAAAATGCAACCTAAAGCTTCTCAAATAGACAAAATTGAACATAGTATGCTACACATGTCCAAACGAGCAAGTTAGATACTCTATAGCTTCGTAATGACATAAACTTCATGATCACCAAGTTTCACAACCATTGGGCGAAGCTAAGATAGAATTTAGCAATTTTGCGAAAAATCACCCTCTCATGAGCAAAGTCCTAAACATGAGCAAAACATGTCAAAATGGCAAAGCCACACAAACTTCATGCTAGGACAACCATTCTAAGCATAAGACCATCATAAACACCCACAAGCACCTCATGTCATATCAAAGCCACCGAGCCATGTGCCTACTTCTATATATGAGACTTCTCATTGGTAGGCATCATGCAACGATTTAGCACCCAAAGCAAATTAAAATTAGCACATATGACATGGGAGCATATTTTTCAAGCAATTTACATTTCATTTTCAGATTTATAATTGGTACATGAAATGTCTTTGCGACAAAAAGGAACTTATGCCCCTCCACAAGATGAAGCATGGGGGCTAAACATTCATGATGGCAAATGAGCCTTTGGCCCCATATGATCAAAATAAGCTATCCAACCACAAATTAAGCATAGCCAAGCCACTAAAACATGTCAAGATCATGTGAAGGCATTTACTCACAAGAGAGCATACATATGAAATTTTTCAAAAACATAGCCATCAACCATGGATATAAACCAAGATTATCAAGAGCTAAGCCAAACTAACCATAGCTTACCAAATTAGCTCACAAAGACATATATGTCATTCCATGGTGAACAATGTATATAGGAGAAGCCTTTCCTAAACAATGCATATGATACAAAATGCATGCAACCTAAGATACAAAGATGCCTATACATCATGGTACATATGCCATGCCAAATGCAAGAAATGCACAAAGGAAAGC
Source organism: Cenchrus fungigraminus (assembly GCA_036936925.1). NCBI lineage: Eukaryota > Viridiplantae > Streptophyta > Magnoliopsida > Poales > Poaceae > Cenchrus > Cenchrus fungigraminus. Next base: position 30,422,796 of record CM072778.1, on the reverse strand, counting down.
TATACATATGCTACAAATGAGCTCCCACACGCCAACTCAAGAAAACAAACAAACACCAAGCTCCCCCCGCAAACGAGTGAAAGTTGCTTGATCTAGGGGTTTGGTGAAAATATCGGCTAGTTGTTCATGTGTGGGTACATGGATCAAAGCTATCTTCCCTTTCTCTACGTTGTCTCTCAGAAAATGATACCTCACTTCTATGTGCTTGGTTTTGAAATGGAGCACTGGGTTCTTTGCAACGCTTATGGCACTGGTGCTATCACATTGAAGTGGGACATGGGTATACTCCTCACCAAAGTCACTCATGGTGTATGTGATCCAAAGGAGCTGAGAGCAACAACTAGCTGCGGCCACATACTCTGCCTCGGTAGTGGATTGAGCAACACTCGACTGTTTGCGGGAAGACCAAGATACCAAAGAAGAACCCAAGAACTGGCAAGTCCCAGAAGTGGACTTCCTATCCAACCGACACCCGGCAAAATCCGCGTCTGAAAATCCATGAAGCGCCAAAGAAGAAGACGCAGAGTACCAAAGGCCGAAGTCGGGAGTGTGTCGCAAATACCTGAAAATGCGCTTGACTGCTTGCCGATGCGAAGTCCTCGGAGACGCTTGAAAACAAGCGCACAGACACACCGAGAATTGGATGTCCGGCCTCGTCGCCGTCAAGTAGAGGAGTGACCCGATCATGCTCCGGTACTCCTTCTGGTCCACGTGTTCACCTTCCTCGTCCGCATCAAGAGCTGTAGTCGTACTCATAGGCGTCGCCATGGCCTTGGAGTCCTCCATCTTGAACTTCCTCACAATGTCCTTGGTGTACTTAGCTTGGTGCACAAATGTTCCTTCCTTTGATTGCTTGATTTGTAGCCCAAGGAAGAACTGCAACTCGCCCATCATGCTCATCTCAAATTCCCTGCTCATGTCTTCTGCAAACCTTGCAACAAGAGAGTTAGACGAGCCACCAAAGACAATATCATCCACGTATACCTGCACAATCAGGATATCTCTGCCCTGCTTGAGGAGAAACAAGGTCTGGTCGACCTTCCCCATCTCAAACCCTCTCTCAAACAGGAACCCCCTCAACCTACCATACCAAGCTCTAGGCGCCTGCTTCAACCCATACAGCGCCTTCCTCAACTTGTACACCCGGTGAGGGTACTTCTCACTCTCAAACCCCGGTGGTTGCCTCACAAACACCTCTTCCTCCAACACACCGTTCAGGAAAGCACTCTTCACATCCATCTGGTACAACTTGAACCCTTTAGCCACGGAAAAGGCTAGAAGGATCCTGATCGCCTCCAAACGAGCTACAGGAGCGAAAGTCTCCTCGTAGTCGATCCCCTCTTTCTGACTGTACCCCTGAGCAACAAGTCTCGACTTGTTCCTCACCACTTCTCCTTTCTCAACCTCTTTATTTTTCCACACCCATTTTGTCCCAATCGGCTTACACCCTGGGGGAGGGTCAACCAACACCCAAACTTGGTTCCTCTCAAAATTCTCCAACTCCTCATGCATCGAGTTAACCCAATTATGATCAGATAACGCGTGTCCAATGTCTTTGGGCTCAAAGGTGGCAACAAAAGCAGCATGAGCGAAATGAGAATTGTTCCGAACCCTCGACCGTGTAGTACGTTCATTCATGTCGCCGATGATTCTCGAAGCTGGGTGATCCACTTGCACTCGTCGGGGAGGTTCTCGCCTTGATGCTACCTCCCCCTCAACAGCAGCTTCGCCTTGATCTGGGTTTGTTGTTGTAGGTGTGGGAGAGGGTCCATTCTCGATCGTCGTCGAAGTAGTAGGTACATGTTCAGCCGCGGGCATCACACCGCCATCTTCATCATCTCCATGTTCATGCTTCTCCTCCTGAAAGATCTCCTCGCCAAGTTCGTCGTCACCTGCACACTCAAAAACAAGCTGACTACGTGGCTGTGTCTCGTCGAAGGTTACCTCGCAAGTCTCCACGATTTGGTTAGTTTCAAGATTGAGCACACGAAATGCTCTAGAATGAGATGCATAACCAAAGAAAGTGCCATCGACAGACCTAGCCTCGAACTTGTCCAACTTCTTCCCTTTCTTCAGAATGAAGCATTTACAACCAAAGACATGGAAGTGACTCACCTTGGGTGTGCGACCGTGCATCAACTCGTAACAGGTTTTCTTCTTGTGAACCCTGAGGTAGATCCTGTTCGACACAAGGCACGCGGTATTGACTGCCTCAGCCCAGAACCTTCTCGGAGTCCTATGCTCGTCGAGCATCGTCCGAGCCATCTCGCACAAGGTCCTGTTTTTCCTTTCCACCACGCCATTCTGGGGAGGCGTATACGGACTCGAAAACTGGTGTTCAAGACCCAAGTCATGGCAGAAGGTTTCGAAGCGAGAGTTTTTGAATTCCGAGCCATTGTCACTGCGGATCGCTCGTATGGCATCTCCGTGCCTCTCGTTTCTTAACCTCAAGACAAGATCTCGAACAAAACCAAACGTCTCCCCCTTCTCCTCAAGAAAGAACACCCACGCATACCGAGAGTAGTCGTCCACCACAACAAGGACATACCACTTCCCACCCGCAGATCGCACACGAGCTGGGCCAACAAGATCCATATGGAGCAGCTCGCATGGACGCTCAGTCATCACATCGGTGAGAGGCGGGTGAGAAGAGGCTACCATCTTGGCATGCCTACACGGCGCACAAACCAACTCTTTCTCAAACCTCAATCGTGGCAATCCTCGGACCAAATTGAGTTTACTCAAGCGAGACAAATGGTCAAAGCTCAAGTGACCCAACTTCCTATGCCACTTCCACAACTCACTCGAAGAACCAGCCAAGAAGCAACGCTCCACACCAGAAGACTGAGAAAAATCAGCTCGGAACACTTGACCCTCGGGAACGACCATGCAAACAAGATCCCCCCGAGAATCTAAAATCCGAGAACCACCAGGCCGAAACAACACCTCAAAACCCTCATCCAACAACTGGGACACAGAAAGCAAATTGTATCCAAGCGATTGAACAAGAGCAACACGCCTGAGAGTGATCTTGTCACTTACCTTAATCTCACCTTCTGACAGCACACGCCCTCGCCTATTGTCCCCAAAGGTGATGTACTTCTTTGTCACCACCGGGACGAGACTTGAGAACCACCCCTTGTCTCCGGTCATATGCCTCGAGCAACCGGAGTCAATCAACCAAATGTTCTTCATGTCTCCCCCCTGAAATTCAAAAGCGAGCACGTGAGTGAACAAACGACTCAGCACTGGGGTTAGTACCAAAAGAGTAAAACCAGTGCCGAGCCATTTGCTCCAAAGTGGGGTTAGCACAAACCAAATCATCACACCTATCAAAGCTACCACCACGAACACCACCACGGTAACCACCACGAGGGAACCAACCCTCTCTAGCTGGAGGAGGACGAAAACCACGAAAGAGAAACCGTGGATCGTTCCTCCTCTCCATCTCAAAGCTACGACTCTTCTCACCCTCGTATTGAGCACGAGGTGGAGAACGCCTAGCAAACTGACCACCTGCAAACTTTCCAGACCAACCACCAGAACCACGACCTCCAGAACCAAACCGAGCATCCTCACGAGCACGAAACCCGACTCGCTGTCTGCCCAGACCTGCACCGGTCTGACCGGTGTGGCTCGGCCAGCAGCAGCACCTGCAGCCTTCCGGTCTCCCCAAGCCGGAACCGTCCTCACAATCGCCTTGGCCCTGGGCATCTGCATACGAGGCTCAGGTACACCATTAGAGGGGTGGTACCTGTCCCTGTTAGCCCACTCTCTAGCCATTCTCTCCTCACGCTTCCTCTTGAAGCAAAACTCATCCTTGTGACCATCTCTCCCACAATACCCACAATGGAACTTTATGGGCTGTGGCTTAGGCTTAGGCTTGGGTTGGGGCTGCCCACTCGGCTTCTCACCCTTCTTCTCTCCTTCCTCACCTCCCTTTGGGCTCACGAACTTCACCGGTTTCTGAAAATCATTTGTTGGGTGAGGGAATATGTGTGGATCTGGAGTAGTGTCAAGTTTGTTTCTGAGATGGTTAGGCTTGGGCTCAAACTTGTTCTTGTGTCTGTTTGGTGGTGGGATAGGAATCTCTCCAACTCTCTCAACTCCCTCACCACTGTTCTCTCCAAGCTTGTCAGCCCCAAGTGCCTGACCATCATAGCGTTTGAAAGCCGCTATCATGATACCAAGCTGAGGCTCCTGACCCGACAACCAGCTCATACATTTTCTCAGCTCATCATTCTCATCCTGCAAGCGATCAACATAATGTGCAAGCTCCAAATTCTTAATCGCATGCAATTCACAAGTAGAGCAAGAAGTGGGAATAGGCTCTTTCAACTTAGTCTCAAGCGAAACAGTGTAAGCATGCATCTCATCAATCTTTCCATGCAAAACAGGGCAAGAAGTGCAAGCACCTAGCAAAGCAGGTCTAGACTTAAGCTCAGCTACTTCAACCCTAAGCATATCTAGTTCATCACAAGTAGAAGCATGCTTATCCTTAAGAGCAGTAAGATCAGCTAGGTACACAGAGCAATCACAGCAATCAATCTCATCAGAAACCACAGGAGAAGTCTTAAGCGAATCAATCTCAAGCTTAGCATCTAGGTTCTGGGTTTCTAGCTCAGCCACACGATTCCTAGCATCTTCTAGTGAGGCCCTAAGCTCTTTCCTCATCTTCTTGGCCTCTCTAAGCATGTGATCGCGGTTATCAAGCAAGTCAACCAACTCATCATTCTCCTTGCGCAAAGAAGAGAGCTCATCACATACCTCATCCTCGGAGTCAGAGTCCGAGTCACTCTGGTGGCTCTTCTTGCTGCCGGAGCTACGGGCCATGCCGCAGAAGCCATCTCTCGCGAAGCAGCTCAACCCGCTCAAGTTCCTGGATGACTTCTTGTTCTTGCGCCGATCACCTTCATCTTCACTGCTACTCGAGCTCGAGGAAGAGTAGGCGGAGCTGGAGTCGACGTCGCTCGCTCTGACCATTGCTCGGGCCTTCCTGCCGCGGCCATCCTTCTTCCTCGACCGTCGCTCGTCCTTGTGCTTGTTCTTGTGCTTGTGATCGCGCCTCGATCGGTACTTGCCATCCTTGCTCGATCGGTGCCTGTAGCCGTCCTTGTAACCGTCCTTGTTCTCCGTCTTCTCCGGGCAGTCGGCGACGAAGTGTCCTGGCTTGCCGCACTGAAAGCACGTCCGTGCTGTCCTCCTCGTGTTCACCCGGTTCTCGTGCAGCCTCTCGAACCGCCTGGTCAGCAACGCCAGCTCGTCCTCTCCAAGCACGTCGAACTCCTCGTCTGGCAAAGACATCAAAGAAGACAGAGAGTACATCCTGGAGGATGCGTTAGTGTTAGACTTAGCTCCTTTGCCACTAACGAGAGCGAGACTATGAGAATCAGTCGGGCTCTCGATCTTGGCTGTCATACCACGGTCCAACTCAGCCGACTTGAGCTTCGCGAACAGCTCGTTCACCGTCAAGGTGTCATACTTCTCGGACTCAACAATAGCCTCAAACTTCCCGTCCCATACGGTACGATCCAACGAGTGCAAGAGCTTCACGACTCTATCATGATCATTGTATGGGAGGACGTCCACATTGGCTCTCATGTTGTTCACAACAACGGTAAATCGCTGGAAAAGGGCATCGACGGACTCGCCGGGGAGATGAGTGAAGTTCTCGTACTCTCTCCGGTAAGTCGCGTACATCCGAGCCTGAACCTGAGCATTCCCAGCATGAGCATCCTTCAACTGCTCCCAAATCCTACAAGCTAAGTCCTCTGTCTGAACCCGATCGAATTCAGGCTGACACAGAACACGAAACAAGTAGTCGACAGCCTTGTTGTTGACTTCGAACATATCCCTCGATCCTGGAGCAAGGAAGTTCATCGGATGAACATAAGCTGTGTTCACCGTGACATCCCAAAGGATCTGACCCTTTCCGCGGAGGAACGCCGCCATCCGCCTTTGCCACATCTGGTAGTTCTTCCCATCGAAGTGCGGAGGACCCGAACCCCGTTCCTGGTACGCCATCTTTGGATCTTAGACTGGTAAGAGTCAATAAAGACCCGAACCGGCTCTGATACCAATTGAAGGACCGATTAGGCGAACCAGAGAGGGGGGAAGTGAATGTGAGCTGATAAAAATTCTTCTCGAAGGAGATGAGAACTCCAACAAGACGAACACAGCTTCCAACTCACGTCTCCGACTCAGCTACCCAAGTTGGTCAAGACCACACAGCCACTGGAGTGCTACTGGTCCTAGGAACCAACACTCAACCTTCCGAGCCAAAACTCACCGAACTACACAGCGGAAACTTGCACGGCTTGCTGCCTGTGCTACACCGGTCAGACCGATGGCCTGCGCCGGTCAGACCGGTGACACCGGTCAGACCGGTGGACAGAGCCAGTCAGGCCGGTGGCTACAGTAGCCGCACAGCAAATGTTCCAGGAAGCCTCAGTGACTCCTCTAGGCCCTGGAACAAAAACCACCACGAAACACAACCTGTGAGGAAGAAGAACCCCTCACAAAGCCTAGCAAAACAACTCCAAACACGCCAAGAACTGATCAGCAGGACCACGGGACAAAACCACACGGACAAGGCTATTCCCCGAGACAAAAACCCACCAAGGGCTAGCACCGGTCAGACCGGTCAATAGCACCGGTCAGACCGGTCGTGCCTGGGCAGCTCGGGATGAACAGCGCCCGCGAGTCAACTCCTCCAAATCCAACTCCCAATCTCCCGATTCGCTCCACGGTTTTGCACAAGACTTTGGGGATAGTAGGAACACCTCATGGGTACTCCATAGCCAAGATTTGGTCCACCAAAACTTGTCAAATCAAGAGGAATCGAAAAAATCCCACCAAGAACGCCTCTAACCCTAGAGCCACGAAAACCCCAAAATCGAGCCCCTTTGCTCACGGATTTGGAAGGGGAATCAAAGGGAAAAGAACCACGAAGGGTTCATGCATACATTCCCCACCAAATCCCAAAGAGAAAGGCCTCGAAATCGCTCCAAGAAAATCGCCAAGAAAGGGCTCCGAAAATCACCAAAAAGGAGAAACGGGAAAGACACATCCAAGCCTTGAGGAACCACGCCGAATCATCTATACATACCAAAGAGGTTCATACAAGGTCTAGCTTGCCGCCCGATCATCCTTCCCTCTCACAAGATCTCACCATGAAGCTCTCAAGCTAGTCCTACGAAAATCCTAAGAAAATAGGAAGGAAAATAGGAAAACCAAATGAGCTAGGGTTCCAAGAGATGGCTGCCATCCTCTCACCCCTTGGGTTATATGGAGGCAACCGAAAGACTAAAATACCCTTACTAGCTAACTAGGGATACATGCCCCTCGAGGGCGAAATTGGAAGTCTTTGTCTTCGCACCATCGGACGGATGCCCAGTGACCGCAAACTTGCTTAGCCTCGACGCAAGCCTTGCGATCCCGACGCGTGTCCTCTGCTTCGAAGATTCCGGACTGCGTCGTTGCACACCGGTCAGACCGGTGCTCCTCACCGGTCAGACCGGTACCCACCGGTCAGACCCACCGGTCAGACCGGTCTGGAGCTGCTGCACCTCCGTCTTCGGTTCTTCGGTCTTGGCTTTGTGGATCAACCAAGGAACCCAGTGATTTTCTGGTGAACCACCGGAAACCCCGCGAACTCGGTGTAGCCTCCGCCAATCACCACTCATGACTCGGCTCCCACGTAGTCCCGGCTCGACCTTGGTTTTGAGGCTCAACCAAGAAACCGTCCATGACTTCATCTTGTCGTTCTTGCCACCATGCGACCCGCACTTGACCCCGCTGGCCACCGGGTCCCTCGAACCAAGCCTACTTGTCTTCTCCACACCTGGAGGCCTCACCGGCAATGACCTTTCACGCTTGTTCTTCACCTGCACCTGCACCAGTCAAGCCGCAACCTGCATCTGCAATACTTAGCTAAGAATCAGTCCACACCACGTTGTCAATCACTCATCACACCAGGAAGTGACCATCCACCGGTCCTCGAACCACACCTGGCTCTCAGTTACAAAGGTTGATATTACATAAAACAAACAAAAACTCGTCGCTAAAAAAGAAGCAGGATCCATAAAGCAGCTAATTATCTCCACCCAGCAGCAGCCCGCTGCCGCAAGCCAAATCCCTTAACTTTATCTCCTCCTTGATCAAAAATAGAATCGTCACCGGCGCTAGTGAAGCATGATCAAAGACCCGCCTGTTGCGTTCCTTCCAAAGGTGCCAAGCCGTGTAAATCATCAGTGATGCTACTCTTCTCCTATCTTCTTTAGGCGCCGCACGCACCAGCTCATTCCACCAGTTCTCCAGGCTCCACTCAGTAGAAGGTACATGCACTAGTCCTGCTGTCCATATATGAACCCTTACCCAAACTTCCTGAGCATAAACGCATTGCAAGCATATATGAGCAGCCGTTTCCTCCATTTGATCGCACAGTGGGCAGATTGGATTGCAAGGCCAGCTCCTGGCCATCAGTTTGTCAGCCGTTAGCAATTTATTTTGCACCAACAGCCAAGCAAAGAGTCTATGCTTTTCTTCTGCTTTGGATTTCCAGATTGCCGTGGCGTTGAAAGTGGAAAAGGAACCTTTGAATTGAATTTGGTATGCAGACTTGGCCGAGTAAAAACCAGAAGCAGTCCACCGCCAGACAATAGAATCCTCATGATGTTGAAGTTGCACCGTGTCAATCAGTGACCATAGCTTCACTAATTCAGCCATTTCATCTGCATTTGACATCCTCCACAGACCCCCATGTCCAGTTGTCATTTTGGAGATCCTCGGCAACCGTCAAATTCTTTCTCCATGCCAGCTTATAGAGATTTGGGGCAATGTCTCTCGGTGCTGTCCCATTCAGCCATGAGGAGTCCCAAAAATTGGCTGTTTTACCGTTGCCTAAATGGACAATTGTGCTCAATCTGAAGAGTGGTTTGTCAACTTCGTTACAAGGCACTTCCGATCCAACCCAAGGCCTATCAGGATCCATCCATTGATACCAGAGCCACCTTAACCGCAAAGCTCTACTGAAAAGTTCCAAGTCAAGTACTCCAAGCCCCCCAATTTTTTTCGGTCTCTGAACTTTTTCCCAGCGCACCAGGCAGTGCCCCCCATTAGCCTCCTCCGATCCCTTCCATAAGAAACCTCTACGCAATTTATTTATTTGCTTAAGCATCCACTTCTTGGGGGCGAACATAGTCAGGAAATATGTAGGGATCGTGGAGAGAACATGATTGACCAATTTCAGTCTCCCCGCTCTATTAAGGAACTTTCCTTTCCAGGTAGGCAGTCTGTTGGCGACCTTGTCTATCAAAGGTTGAATGTCCACTCAGCGCAGCTGCCGAAGATGTAGCGGCAAACCCAGATAGGTACAAGGGAAATCTTGAACCGGGCAGTTGAAGCCTGCCATAACCTCCTGCAAATTAATTCCCTCGCACTGGATCGGGTAGACAGCACACTTCCCTCTGTTCGTGACTAGCCCTGAAACTTCACCAAATAGGTCCAGAACCTCAGCAATCGTCTCTATGTCTTCTTTAGTTGGATTGACAAAAATGGTCGCATCATCAGCGTAAAGGCTGTGTCACACCCGGTTTTACAAGGAAAACCGAATGCATCTCATATGTGCGCCAGGATCAGAATTACACACACATGATAGACAATAGAGTGTAATACCATAACTGTAATCAAAACGTACAGAAGTTTAACCGATACAATATTCATTTATTACACTCAGACAGGTGGACACGAAGGTCCGAACACAAAACGACAACTAAACGAGTAGCTCCTTCAACTTCCACAGGCATAATGACTGGGGGATCCGCATGCCTTAGAACTCCTCGAAGTCGCTCCGGTACTCCTCACCGATGTTCTCCTCTAAACAGCGGTAAGCAAGGGTGAGCACTCTTATGGTTGGATCTCAGCAAGTGGGGGAAACATGCAAGGCTACCAAGGATAGGGTATGGTTTACAGCGGTTAGCATTTTATAAGTTGGTCAAATTTTAGTTAACAGCACCTAGTTACTAGATGTAAGTTTATACCAACCCACTTAAGCTTTAAAAGACATCCCAAGCCCAAAGACCCACAAGATCCACGATTTACATCCATCTTTAAGTTTGATTATCATGTGAGGGTCCAAGCCGCTCTTGACCGTGAGCACGGCTGATCGATCAGTTTTAACTCTGCAGAGGTTGTACACTTTACCCACAGCTCGTGTTCCGCACGTTGCCCGGGTTAGCTAGACCCTTAAACACTTCCAAGGTGAGTGGCTAGGGGTCCACTACGAAGCCTTTACAAAGGAAAGCAGAGAAACCAACAGCCCGCGACAGTTACAGCTCAGGGCGGACCATAACCCTCCCTAATGGTCAGCACCTTAGCAAAGGCTGCTACCCCAGAAGAACCGGGCTATACCCCTGCAACCCTGAGCCCCCTGTGCCCCTCTCGGAAAAAGGCTATCAGATAAACCCACTCTCCTAATTAATTGGCTAAGCCAGAGCCATGTGGACTGTGGTTGTACTATTTTCTTGAGTGGTTCTCCATGTTCCATTTAAAATATATGGTCTTGTCTTATTCTTAAACAACATTTCATAAACATAACAGATTGCAATACATAACCCACATAACCAGCCCAAGTTTAGCAACTAAGCAATTATCTACCCAAAGCATTTGTTAAACAGGGTTGATCAAGGTAATAGGGTGAAACATCTAGTCAAGTCCTTAAAAAGGTGTTTGCCCATCAATTTAATGCATAGCAACAAGTAAAGTAAACATTGTAACAGCATGCAGTTATATAGGTTCAAAAGAGAATATGCAGAGGGGGAAAATCCACTTGCCTTCCTCTACAAACTGAGTATCTTCTTCTTCGTAGACAGGCTCTTCCTGATCGTCTCCAATGGGGAGCTCAGACGAAACAGGCACAATATCTATGCACAAGCATATACAAACAAATAATAAATAAACAATACACCAAACAGTAACAAAAGCTAAAAACACGCTGTCTAAAAGATTCTACTCGCTGAGACGATCATTTCGGTATATAGAACGCTAAAAACGGAGTTAAAACAAGAAAGATATGATTAAAACAAGTTACAGGGACCTTTCTGTAAGAAAACTAAGCCTACAGGACTGTTATGAATAAAACCAGGGACTAAAATATAATTTTACATAGAAACAGAAGGGCTAACATGTGAAAACAAGTAAAAAGGACCTCGGGTGCTATTTAACAGAGAAGGCAGGGGCTAAAGCATAAGATTCAGGACTTGTTTGTAAGGATTTATATAGGTGGGAGGACCGGCTTGTGAAAAGACAAAGATTCAGGGTCTCTTTAACAAAAATACCGGGCGCTGACCGGTACACTGAAGTTTGACCCGGGGCTGCGGCGGATCTGAGCCGTGGATCTCTGATCCGATGGCTGAGAACGCGCGCAAGCGCAGTGAGGCGGCGGTGGGCCGCGCCGTGAGCCCGGTGCACGGGTCCACGGTGGACCACGCCGAAGGGGTATGCCCTGTTTTGATCCAGACCGTCTTCGCAAGATCCAAAGGCTGAGGATGTGTATAAGCGAGATGCGGCGCGGTGTCGCCGGAGAGTGGCAGCGCGCGGCGGAGAGCTCACCGACGCAGCCCTAGATCGGGCTACGGGGCACCGTTTCGTGCGCGAGCGGGCTCTACGCGTAGCTGAGAAACACGCGCACACATCCAGAGGTTCAAGGGGGCAGTTTGGGCATCCACGGCGGCCGGCACCGAAAGGGGGCGGCGCGGGCCTCGCCGGCGTGCGGGCGCCGGTGCTACGGTGTGTGCCCGATGACAAGAAATGACGGTGATATGATGCTCACCGCACAAGGATGGTTCGAAGACGTTCACGGGCGAGAAAGAAGTGGCGGCGACGATGACCAGCGACGGCGGCGGGCTCGGGCGGCGCTCCGGCGGGCGGGGACAGAACTCCGGGCGCTGCACGATCCGGTGATGAACCTCCTGGATAAGAAGCGTCGCATGAGAGTCGTGATCACGCCGGAAAAAGGAAAAGGAAGGGCCCAGAGGCACTTCACCGACGGCGTCTCCTCCGGCGGCGGTGAAGAAACAGAGGCGGCGGCAAGAGCGAGTGTGGCGGTTCTGGTGGGCAAGGGCGCGAGGATGTGATGCAAAAGCAAAGGGAAGGGCGAGAGCTCGGGCTCGACCCTAAATAGGGACAGAGAGAGAGGGGAGGGGAAACGGAAGGGCGCGGCGGCCGGCGGCCTTGCCATAGATGGCCGGCGGGCATCACGGGAGGTGGGAGTTAGAAACGGCAGGGCAAAAGAGAGAGGAGGAAGGCGCGGGGATTAATTGCCATTTACCGCGGCTTAAAGATGGAAGGAGAGCGAGGGGGAAGATGGGCGGGCGCGGTGGAGTCCCGGCCGTGGCGCCGCAAAGCAGAGGAAGGAAGGGAGGCGGGAGGAAGGGGAAGCGCCGACAGGTGGGGCCGGCATGTCAGCGTCCGCAGGAAAAAGAAAAAGAAGAAAGAGAAGGCGGGCCGCTGCGGGAGAAGGAAAGTGGGCCGTGGGCCGGCTAGGCTGAAAAGGTGAGAAGGTAAGGTTTTTTTCTTTTTCTTTTAAAACTCTTTTCAAATTCAAACCTTTTTCAACTCAAAACCTTTCAAAACTTTTTCAAACTTTCTCACAAAATTTTGTAAACTTTTCAAACCTCACACAAGCAACCAAAAACCATGCATATCCAAATAATGATGCACAAACACTTGTTGTCTCTAAATTAATTAAATTAAATTAAATACTCTAGAGCTCAATTTAATTAGCAAGGCAAATTTAAATCCTTAAAACTATATCAACATGTTGCTTAGGTGAATTTTGGTGATGGAATTTTTTTGGGTGTCACAGGCTGGCTCTCAATTTGGCTCCTCGACATTGCAGCGGCGAAAGCAGCCCTTGCATTGCTGCATGATCAAGCATTATGTGTAGTGGCTCCATCGCCAAGATGAATAACATTGGAGATAAAGGGTCACCTTGCCGGAGATCCCTGCGATGCTTGTACCATCTGCCACGTGCCCCATTCAACAGTACCGTGGAAGAGCTGGAGGATAGTAGGATTGACACCCATGCACGCCATCTCACACCGAAGCCAAGCTGCTCCAGAACCTCTAGAAGATAGTCCCATCTGACGGTATCAAATGCCTTCACTATATCCAACTTAAGGAAAAGGCCCGGTTGCTTTTTACGGTGCAGCATTTTAATGTAGTTTTGGGTGTATAGTAAATTGTCTTGTATGCTGCGCCAGCGGATGAAAGCACTTTGCGCTCTAGAAACAATGCTGTTGAGGTCAAAGGCCAATCTTTGTGCCAGTAGCTTTGAAAATTTTTTTGCAACCGAGTGAGTGAGGCTTATAGGCCTGTAGTCCTTCAGCTCTTTAGCATCTGCTCTTTTCGGTATAAGCACCACTTGTGCTGAGTTTAACTGGTCAAAGTGTTGGCCATGTAGTTGACAAAAGTAATTCACCGCAAGCAAGAGGTCTTGCCTTACTGTCATCCAACTTTGCTTGAAAAAAACACCTATAAACCCATCAAGCCCAGGAGCCTTCTCAGCTGCAATGTCCTGTATCACTGCAAGTAGCTCTTCAACCGTGAAGTCCTCATCTAAATGAGCCAAATCATGTCGTGGCAGCCCAAGTTCATTCCAATTCAAGGTGAAATTTCTCTGTTCAGGTTGTCCAAAGTGCACACTGAAGTTGTAACGCCCGCGTTTTTAGCTCCTAATAAATCACTTATTAAATCACGCGTGTTTTCAAAACTTTCCCATTGAGCTCATTCGAAACCCCGGTCACCGTCTCCCTCTCTCACCCTCGGCGCGCGTGCCGCGAATCCCGCCGGCACCGCCCGCACTCGGGCCATCACCCACGCGTGCCGCCCCAGCGCCGCGGTCGGCCACCGCGCCGGGAATTCCGCGCACGCCGCGGTCCCGCCGGCCGGTCCGCCTCGCCATCACCGCCGTCCCGAAAATCACGCCGACGCCCGAAAAACCGGAAAACCCACAAAAAACCCTTCCTCTAATTTCCCGAGAAATTCTCCTAATTTTTCTAAAACTCTTTCCAATTTCTTTTCCCATTTTTCTATTTCTCTTCTCTTCCTATTTCTCTTTTTCTTTTCTTTTCTTCCTTTTCCTCCTTTTCTTCTTTTTTTCTTTTCTTCCTTTCCCTTCTTTTTCCCTCCCCCTTCTTCCTCCCGTGGCCAGGCCGCGCGCGACCCCCCGACCCCCCCCGCGCCTGCGCCTGGCTCCAGGCCGACAGCGCCGCTCCCCCAGACTCCCACGCAGCCCCCTCTGGCCCGCGCCTGGCCGACCAAGTCGCCGGCGCAGCACGCCATCAGCCCGCGCCAGGGGCCCCCGCCCGAGCCGCGGCCTGGCAACCGGCGACCGCCATTAAGGCGCTGCGCGACCGGTCACACCACCGCGCCGGCCTTGCTCCACCACCGCACACGCCGCGCCGAGCTGTCCCTTCACCTGCGCAAGTTGACCCACCGCCGCTCGAGCCGTCTCATCGCCTGACGCCGCAAAATCCGGCCGGGCATCGAGAAGCCGCTCGAGCTCCGCCGGCGACCTCCCCGCCGGAAATATCTCCCCCGAACCGCCTCATCCCGGCTATAAATAGCCCCGCCCCGTCCTCGCCGCACCACCAAACCACCACTGCCCCTCCATTGCCTCGCCGCACGGCCACTTCGAGCCACCACCGCAAGCCATCACCACCGCCGTTCCTCCCCACGTGGAGCCGCCTCCACAGCACGCTCTAGCCCAAGGTGAGTGAGGGAGAAGAACCCCCTCGTCGCCCTCCTTCTTTTCCCCATCTCGCCGTCCGCAGTCGTGGCCGGGAGGCCGGCGGGCCGCCGCCGCCCGAGCTCCCCCCTGCCTCTGTCTGGGGTGCGAGCCAGGGGAGGAAGATGGCCATTTGGCCAAACCCCCCCTGCCCTTTTCCCTTTTCCAGACCAAACCCCCTCCCCTATTCCCTCTCTCTCCCTTTTCTTTCATTTAGCCCCTACCCTTTAAGCTATTCCACCAAAACCACCCCGCCCTTTATAGATAGGCCCCTAGGCTATTTTAGTTAAACCCTCACCCTATTTAAATATTATAATTAGGTCCTTTTCTTTAAAATAAAATACTAACAGGCCCTTAATTAACCCTAGACACCTCCTTTAATCCCATCATTTCATGCGCGATTTTAATCCAAATCGCGCCCGAACTTCCTCACACCCGTACCGGGTATACCGCCACCCATCCTTCACCCAAAACCCCCTACCTAATATTTATTTCCCTATTTTATTTTATTACTATCCTCGAGCTCAGCCGGAGAATTTGTGTGTACTTATATTGATTGCATGCTTGCATGTGTGTGCGCTATAGCCGACGGAGTAAACGAAGGAAGGTACCCCGAGCCGGAGTTTGGAGCCGACTACTGCGAGCAGGAGCCCGAGATCCCGAACGACGAGCCGGAACTCCCCGAAGACTTCGAAGACGGCAAGTTCAATCTCATCCTTTGATGCATGCTTTGATCCCAGTTTTATAAATACAACCCTATGACCCGTTTGATAAATTGCATATTGTTTTACTGTTAAAACCCGGTAGGATAGCCACCTTTGATTGCTATGATTGAACTTGGTTTGGCCTAAATGATTGCTTTAATAATGTGTGAGTGCTGTAAAAATGGGAATGGGATATTTTGGAAAATGAGTAAAGCACTGGGTAGACGGGATGGACGCGTGTGTCAGGAGTATGGGTGAGCTCGTACCTTTGTGGTTGAGCGTGTTGGAGATGTCCATCTTGTCGTTAAGGACCGGGTTGAGTGACATCTCACCTGACCCAATTATCGTACTACCACTCGACCGTTGTATGTGGCAACGGCTTAGCATAAATCCCACTAGTTAATCTACTTGCCATCAGGAGTGCGGGTGAGCAGCGGGAGATCAAGGAATAGGGGTACGATCTGTGTGAGGTACACCCTGGTTATGTGAGATAACCCCTTGGTTGCTCCCGTGGTGGCTCGTAGGGTTAGCTAAGGTGGGTAATGGCTTTGATAGGATCCGCGCCGGCACTAAGGTGTCCGTGTGACGGTACCCTACTTGTGGGTAAAGATGTACAACCTCTGCAGAGTGTAAAACCTATTCGAATAGCCGTGTCCACGGTATTGGACGAGTCACGGTGGGGTCACAAAACTAGTGTTTGGGTTTGGGATGATTTTCATGGCATGAGTTGATTTCTGGCAAAGTGTGTGGCTGTGTGCCTGGGCTACTGCGGACGGGAAGTCCGGTAGTCTTCATTTAGTTTTCACAAAACAACTGAGTTACTTGAGTTATAAAAACTGTTTGCGAAAACCTTTTCAAAAACAAACCCTTGCATGAGTGAATGCGTTTGCAAAATAAACCTTATCCTGATCCTTGACATATCCTGTGCATGATCTGCCTATAAGCCCCTCCGTGGGTGGGGTTGAACTTGTTGAGTACGTATGTACTCACCCTTGCTTGATTAACTGTTTTTCAGAGGAGGATCCCGACTTCGTTCCCGAAGACGTCGAGTAGGTCGCTGCCCTACACCCAACCGTGCCTGTGGACTCAGGGTCGCCACAGAGAGCTTCCATGGCGTGGTACTCTGATGAGGCCTTAGAAGCCTTCGCTGTTGTAGTTTGGTCTTTAGCTTTGGTGTTGTTTCTCGTGGCATTGGCGCTCCCGTGCCCACTATGCCGCCGTGATGTAAGGGACTGAACCACCTGTTGTAATAAATATGTTGCCAGCCTCCTGGGACTGGTATTTGTATCACATTTAGTCACCTCTGATGAGGGGATGCTTCAGGTGGTATCAGAGCTGTAGGTTGGCCGTAGGACGCGACCCCTAGGACCCGAGACCTTTTCTAAACCTTTCTCTAAATCTTTTCCCTGCTTAGCTCACCTTTCCACAAATTCCTTACCTTGATCCTTGTCTGGTTCCAGATGGCTGACTTGGAATGGAGTGGAGGCGTCTGCCCCGCAGAACCTGGCCTCCCTAAGTTACTGCTACTCAGCCTAGAACGCATCGGAGTAAGGGACCCACCGGAGTACATCTATCGGGAGTACGAACACAATGGCACCCTTCGGTGTAAAGTGATGATCTTCGTGGGAAGGAGCACACTCTACCCCGACATAGATCCTTGGTTTATCTCCACCACTGGGTTTCGCTTCACCGACACATACCCAAAAGCCGCCCGAAAAGCCCTGCGACGCCTACGAGTGGTCTATAGGCAACACTTTCGACGGACTCCGATGGGATTTTTCCCACCCTCTGGAGGAAGAGGACGCTCATGGATCGCCCGGATGAGAGGACTTGGAAGAGAAGAAGAAGACCTAGAAGATACGATTTCTCACCTGTCCATCTACCTCAATGGCTTAGACCACCTTTTCCATGAACAGGCCGAGCAGCTGAAGCACCAAATCGACAGGGCAGAAAGAGCAGAACAAAGGATAGAATTAGAAAGGATAAAGACGAGAGCGGCGGAGGTTTCCCTAGCTAACCTGCAGCGAGATTACGTCAGAGAAAGGGAACGCTCGGAAGTATTTCACAAGAACCTATGGGATGAGCTCCACAAGGAACGTAGGAGAAGAGAAGAAGCTGGGTTGATGGACGATGAACCCGAAGAAACCCATTGGGATAAAGGCACTCAGACCGAAGAGGAGATATTGGAGCAATGCCTTCCACCGAAGAAGCATCGCATTCAGCCTGAGGAAGAATCCCCATAAAGAGGGAATGGAGTACCTAGGCCAGAGCTATCGTCCTAATAATAAGTGTACCCCTGAGGAGTGTACCCAACATTTGTGAATAAATAAAACTATCCATCTTTTGTATCCTACCCTTTGCACAGTTTGTTCAACTCTGCCCTTGTTTTCA
Organism: Cenchrus fungigraminus; assembly: GCA_036936925.1. Lineage (NCBI taxonomy): Eukaryota > Viridiplantae > Streptophyta > Magnoliopsida > Poales > Poaceae > Cenchrus > Cenchrus fungigraminus. Next base: position 30,404,913 of record CM072778.1, on the reverse strand, counting down.
GATGGCCGAAGATGGATGGACCCAAGGCGTGTGCCAGGAGGAGCCTGGTTTTGCTCGCCTTCTTATCAACTCCCTGGAGCGCCTTGGTATCACTGAGCGCCCAAGGTACTACAGCAGAGAGTACGAGCAACTCGGCACTCTTCGCTGTAGGGTGGTCCTCTCCATCGCCAGAAGCAACCGCCACGCCAACATCGAGCCGTGGCGCGTGACTGCCACAGGGTTTCGACACCGAGACACCTACCCCTTGGCCCTCAGAAAAGCCCTCCGCTACCTGTGTTGGATCTACGAGGAACACCTCGTCCCCACACCAATGAGGTACTTTCCCCCCGCCATCAGGACTCCAGTCTGGCAGGCCCGCATGAGAAACCTGGAACGGCGCCGTCACCAAGAAGATCTTTTGTACCATGTAGTTGCCTACCTCGTCTCCCTGGATAAACTCTTTGATGATCAGGCCAAGTTCCTAAGAGAGCAAATTGGTCGGGCTGAGCAAGCGGAAGTTACAGTAAGGGTGCACCAAGTTCGAGTAGCCCAAGCTGAAGCAAGGACCGCGGCCGCCATAAGCAGTGAAGCTGTTGCCCATGAGAGCCTCAGGCGGATCCAGGATCAGCGCATACAGGAATGGACCAACAGTGGAACACCCGTTCCGGCCGTTGGAGAAGCACAAGTCCTAGTTGGGACACCACTTGTAGGATGGGGAGGAGTTCCTGAGACCCCAACGCCGTCTGTAGCCGCCGAGCAACCAACATCAACCGTCGAAGAAGGAACTTCCGCCCAGCCCCAAGAGAACGGGAACCCCCAGGGTGATGACGGTGATGAGCTGCTCATTCCGCTGGAAGCACACTCCGCCCCGGAAGATGGCTCGCCCCGCGAGTAGCATGCCGCAGAAGCCTTTGCCAAGGAATGAAGCCGTGCTGGTCCGAGCTTAGAGTTGCACCCTTAGCTTTTGTCGTGGTACCAAGTCGTGTAGTGTACCAGCGTTGTACCAGTCGAGTAGTTCGGGATGTATCCTCCTCTCATGGTTGAAATAAAGTTGTTTGTGCTTGTTTGTCATGTGTGCTTGTTGTGTGCTTGACGGCAGGAGTCAGATCCTGTCTTTTCAAAAATCCGTCTTAACCAACTTAAACATCACCTAAAATCTCATAGAAACCCGCTCCCCTACAGATGGTTTCAAGGCATCCCGCCAGGAGCTTCCAAGGCTCCGGTCGTATGGACCCAAATGCGGAAGGATCACATGCTGAACGAAGGGAGCGCCCTAACGACCAAGAAGTGAATCAGGACAAAAATGGAGGAGAAAACATGGTTCCACCGCCACCACCTGCCGTAGACCTGGCGCAAGTGTTGGCCAACCAGACACTGTTGCTGGAAGCCATAGCCAATGCCATCACCCGCCCAAAGCCCCGTGTTCTGGGCATGAATGAAAAGCTGATAGAATTTCTCCGGACAAAACCACCCACCTTTGGCGGGTCTGTGAATCCCTTGGATGCAGATGACTGGCTGAGGGCCATCCTAAGGGAACTAGAGCCATTCAACTGTGAGGATCGAGACAAAGTTCTTTTGGCCACCCACCAGCTCACTGGAACAGCCTTGGCTTGGTGGGAAAACTACTGTGCAGCGACCAAAGATCCCTCCACCATCACTTGGGATGAGTTTGTGGAAGAGTTTCGTCGCTACCACATCCCAGAAGCCACACTGAAGCGCAAGGCAGATGAGTTCCGTGAACTCCGCCAGGGCAACAAGTCCGTGGAGGAATACACTTATCAGTTCATAGAGTTGGCTCGTTACGCTCCTGAGGAGGTGGACAGGGACTCCAAGAAGCAGGAGATGTTCAAGAAGGGCTTGACTCCAGAACTGAGGACTTTGCTTACCCCTCAGATCTATCCGGATTTCAATACCCTTATGAACATGGCCATCCTCACAGAGAGAGCCAAGGCAGAAGAGAAGAAAGAAAACAAGCGCAAATTCATGGAGAACAAGGCTCAACAGCAGGAACGTTCCCAGAGGCAGAGAAGCTTCGGCCACCCCATGTCCAGGTTCCAAGCCCCCATGCAGTACAGAACCCAGCCACAAGCCACGGGCTCTCAAGGCCCCAGAACCCAGTTTAAACAGTACAACAACCAGAACACCATGAAGCCTCCACAAAACAATACCAGCCAGGTCACTGCCAACAACAACAACAACAACTCCAGGGTGTGTTTCAACTGCCGTGAGACCGGACACTTCATCGCCAACTGCCCATATGCCAAAAAGCCAACAGTTTCAGCCTTCTCCAACTCAGTGAATGGGCCGAGACCGGTTGTATCTGGAGCCAACCGCGTGCCAGTTCGCAGCAACAACAACTTCGGCAATAACAACCAGCAGATGAGGCAGCCCCAGCAGTCTTATGGATGAGCCCGCGTCAACCACATCAACGCACAGGAGGCTCAAGAAGCACAAGGCGTAGTGCTCGGTGAGTTCCTGGTCAGCTCAGTCTTGGCAACTATATTATTTGATTCAGGAGCATCACATTCGTTCATATCTTCAATTTTTGTGGAAAAGCATAATATACCTACAGTACTACTAAAAGCACCCCTATTAACCCGAACACCCGGAGGTGACATCAAGTGTCAACTGGGTTGCTCCCGGGTGAGAATCATTTTAAGTGGGGTAGAATTCCTAGCGGACCTGGTAGTACTGAAGTCCAAAGGGATAGATGTGATTCTTGGGATGGACTGGTTAAGCCTTCACCACGGCCTTATAAGTTGTGCCGATAAGGTAGTACACCTAACCAACCCAGATGGAGTGCAAGTAACCTGCCGTACCCGAGGAAGCAGACCAGACATAATGGTTTTTAGCATGGAGACCAAGTCCCTAGAAGAGATCCCAGTAGTACGGGAATATCCAGATGTATTTCCCAAAGAACTCCCCGAAATGCCACCAGATAGGGATATAGAGTTTGTCATCGACCTCATCCCCGGAACCTCTCCCATAGCCAAGAGACCCTATAGGATGGCAGCCCCTGAGTTGGCAGAGTTAAAGAAGCAGCTGAGAGAACTTCAGCGAAATGGGTTCATCAGACCAAGCTCGTCACCATGGGGAGCCCCAGTGCTCTTCGTCGAAAAGAAGGATAAAAGCCTGAGGATGTGCGTGGACTATCGCTCACTAAACGAAGTCACTATCAAGAACAAGTATCCTCTCCCCAGAATAGATGATTTATTTGACCAACTAAAGGGAGCCAAATATTTCTCGAAGGTCGACTTAAGGTCAGGATACCATCAACTCAAGATTAGGGAGAGTGACATCCCAAAGACCGCCTTCGTCACCCGTTATGGACAATACGAGTTCACCGTGATGTCCTTTGGACTCACTAACGCACCGGCATACTTTATGAATCTCATGAATAAGGTGTTTATGGAGGAACTAGACAAGTTTGTCGTAGTTTTCATTGACGACATACTTGTTTACTCCAAAAGTGTGGAGGAACATGAGCAACACCTTCGAGTGGTACTGGAGAAACTGAGGGCGCACAAGCTGTACGCTAAGTTCAGCAAGTGTGAATTCTGGTTGGAGAAAATATCCTTCCTTGGACATATTCTGACAGCAGAGGGAGTAGCAGTAGACCCTGGGAAAGTCGAAACAGTTTCCAACTGGCAACAACCAACCAATGTGAGCGAGATCAGAAGCTTTCTTGGTCTAGCGGGATACTACCGGAGGTTTATTGAAGGATTCTCCAAGATTGCCCGACCCATGACGGAGTTGCTCAAGAAGGAGAAGAAGTTCAACTGGACTAAGTCGTGTGAGAGAAGTTTCCAGGAGTTGAAGAAAAGATTGACCACAACCCTAGTGCTGACCCTGCCAGACATTCAACGGGATTTTGTCGTATATTGCGACGCCTCCCGACAAGGGTTGGGATGTGTCCTCATGCAAGATGGGAAGGTAGTGGCATATGCTTCCCGTCAGCTCAAACCCCATGAGCAGAATTATCCCACCCATGATCTGGAGTTTGCAGCCGTAGTGCATGCCCTTAAGATTTGGAGACATTACCTGATTGGGAACAAGTGTGAAATCTACACTGACCACAAGAGTCTAAAATACATCTTCACCCAGCCCGACCTGAACCTAAGGCAAAGAAGGTGGCTAGAGTTAGTCAAAGATTATAACCTAGAAATCCACTACCACCCAGGAAAGGCCAATGTAGTAGCAGATGCCCTAAGCCGGAAATCCTACGAGAAGGCAGCACCCAAGAGTACCCAGTTGCAAGAGGAAATGGCGCGACTCAACGTGCACATTGTCCCCCAAGGCTACGTCCGCCAACTGAGTGTTCAGCCTACCCTAGAGGAGAAGATCCGGAAGGCCCAGGAGACCGATGAGAATTTGATGAAGATCCGCAAGCATACAGGAGAGAATAAGGCCCCTGACTTTAGAGTGGATGACCAAGGCACCCTGTGGTATAAGAATAGGATATGCGTGCCTGAAGGCGGAGATTTCCGACAGACCATCATGGATGAGGCTCACAACTCGGCATACTCCATTCACCCGGGATCCACCAAGATGTACATGGACTTAAAACAGAAGTATTGGTGGAATGGGATGAAAGCAGACATTGCCTGGTTCGTCGCCCACTGTGATACTTGTCAGAGGATTAAAGCTGAGCACCAGAAGCCCGCAGGACTGTTGCAGCCCTTACCAATCCTGGTATGGAAATGGGACGAAATAGGCATGGACTTTGTAGTAGGTTTGCCAAAGACTCAGAAGGGGCATGACTCCATATGGGTGATAGTGGACCGACTCACTAAAATCGCTCACTTCATACCCGTATGTAACAATTATGACGGAGAGAAGTTGGCCAAGCTGTATATAGCAAACATAGTGAAGCTGCATGGAGTACCTAGCAGGATAGTTTCAGATAGAGGGACTCAGTTCACCTCTAGGTTTTGGGAAAGTTTGCATAAATCCATGGGAACCAAGTTGGATTTTAGCTCAGCTTATCACCCCCAGACGGATGGACAGACCGAGAGGGTGAATCAGATCATGGAAGACATGCTAAGGGCATGTGTCCTCACCTATGGCAAAGATTGGGAACAGAGCTTACCATATGCAGAGTTTTCATACAACAACAGTTATCAAGCCAGCCTAGGCATGTCACCATTTGAAGCCCTATACGGTAGAAAATGCAGAACCCCATTGATGTGGTCAGAAGTGGGGGAACGTGCCTTGGTTGGACCCGCACTTATAAAGGAAGCCGAGGAACGAGTAGCTGAGATCCGAGAAAAATTGAAGGCTGCCCAATCCCGGCAAAAGAGCTATGCAGATAGGAAGAGGCGAGAAGTAAGCTTCAATCCAGGAGACTTTGCTTATCTCAAGGTTTCACCTATCCGAGGGACTCGAAGATTTCAAGTTCACGGGAAATTGGCCACTCGGTACATTGGACCGTACAAAGTACTGAAGAGAGTTGGAGCAGTAGCATATCGATTAAAGCTACCAGAGGAAATGGCAGATATACATCCCGTGTTCCACGTTTCTCAGCTGCGGAGGTGTTTGAAAGTGATCGAAGAGAAACGAGTGCCGGTAGAAACAATTGATTTGCAGCCAGACCTTAGGTACCAGGAAGTGCCCGTCAAGATTTTGGACACAGTTGTCAAAAGAACAAGAACATCAGAAGTACGGGTGTGCAGAGTTCAATGGAGCAGACACGGAGTAGAAGAAGCCACGTGGGAACGAGAGGACGCGTTGAAGGAGTTTCCCCACCTGTTCGAAACCTAGCCGAATCTCGAGGGCGAGATTCATTTTAAGTGGGGTAGGTTTGTAACACCCGCGTTTTTAGCTCCTAATAAATCACTTATTAAATCACGCGTGTTTTCAAAACTTTCCCGCTCAGCTCATTCGAAACCCCGGTCACCGTCTCCCTCTCTCACCCTCGGCGCGCGTGCCGCGAATCCCGCCGGCACCGCCCGCACTCGGGCCATCACCCACGCGTGCCGCCCCAGCGCCGCGGTCGGCCACCGCGCCGGGAATTCCGCCTCGCCATCACCGCCGTCCCGAAAACCACGCCGACGCCCGAAAAACCGGAAAACCCACAAAAAACCCTTCCTCTAATTTCTCGAGAAATTCTCCTAATTTTTCTAAAACTCTTTCCAATTTCTTTTCCCATTTTTCTATTTCTCTTCTCTTCCTATTTCTCTTTTTCTTTTCTTTTCTTCCTTTTCCTCCTTTTCTTCTTTTTTTCTTTTCTTCCTTTCCCTTCTTTTTCCCTCCCCCTTCTTCCTCCCGCGGCCAGGCCGCGCGCGACCCCCCGACCCCCCCGCGCCTGCGCCTGGCTCCAGGCCGACAGCGCCGCTCCCCCAGACTCCCACGCAGCCCCCTCTGGCCCGCGCCTGGCCGACCAAGTCGCCGGCGCAGCACGCCATCAGCCCGCGCCAGGGGCCCCCGCCCGAGCCGCGGCCTGGCAACCGGCGACCGCCATTAAGGCACTGCGCGACCGGTCACACCACCGCGCCGGCCTTGCTCCACCACCGCACACGCCGCGCCGAGCTGTCCCTTCACCTGCGCAAGTTGACCCACCGCCGCTCGAGCCGTCTCATCGCCTGACGCCGCAAAATCCGGCCGGGCATCGAGAAGCCGCTCGAGCTCCGCCGGCGACCTCCCCGCCGGAAATATCTCCCCCGAACCGCCTCATCCCGGCTATAAATAGCCCCGCCCTGTCCTCGCCGCACCACCAAACCACCACTGCCCCTCCATTGCCTCGCCGCACGGCCACTTCGAGCCACCACCGCAAGCCATCACCACCGCCGTTCCTCCCCACGTGGAGCCGCCTCCACAGCACGCTCTAGCCCAAGGTGAGTGAGGGAGAAGAACCCCCTCGTCGCCCTCCTTCTTTTCCCCCTCTCGCCGTCCGCAGTCGTGGCCGGGAGGCCGGCGGGCCGCCGCCGCCGCCCGAGCTCCCCCCGTGCCTCTGTCTGGGGTGCGAGCCAGGGGAGGAAGATGGCCATTTGGCCAAAACCCCCCCTGCCCTTTTCCCTTTTCAAGACCAAACCCCCTCCCCTATTCCCTCTCTCTCCCTTTTCTTTCATTTAGCCCCTACCCTTTAAGCTATTCCACCGAAACCACCCCGCCCTTTATAGATAGGCCCCTAGGCTATTTTAGTTAAACCCTCACCCTATTTAAATATTATAATTAGGTCCTTTTCTTTAAAATAAAATACTAACAGGCCCTTAATTAACCCTAGACACCTCCTTTAATCCCATCATTTCATGCGCGATTTTAATCCAAATCGCGCCCGAACTTCCTCACACCCGTACCGGGTATACCGCCACCCATCCTTCACCCAAAACCCCCTACCTAATATTTATTTCCCTATTTTATTTTATTACTATCCTCGAGCTCAGCCGGAGAATTTGTGTGTACTTATATTGATTGCATGCTTGCATGTGTGTGCGCTATAGCCGACGGAGTAAACGAAGGAAGGTACCCCGAGCCGGAGTTTGGAGCCAACTACTGCGAGCAGGAGCCCGAGATCCCGAACGACGAGCCGGAACTCCCCGAAGACTTCGAAGACGGCAAGTTCAATCTCATCCTTTGATGCATGCTTTGATCCCAGTTTTATAAATACAACCCTATGACCCGTTTGATAAATTGCATATTGTTTTACTGTTAAAACCCGGTAGGATAGCCACCTTTGATTGCTATGATTGAACTTGGTTTGGCCTAAATGATTGCTTTAATAATGTGTGAGTGCTGTAAAAATGGGAATGGGATATTTTGGAAAATGAGTAAAGCACTGGGTAGACGGGATGGACGCGTGTGTCAGGAGTATGGGTGAGCTCGTACCTTTGTGGTTGAGCGTGTTGGAGATGTCCATCTTGTCGTTAAGGACCGGGTTGAGTGACATCTCACCTGACCCAATTATCGTACTACCACTCGACCGTTGTATGTGGCAACGGCTTAGCATAAATCCCACTAGTTAATCTACTTGCCATCAGGAGTGCGGGTGAGCAGCGGGAGATCAAGGAATAGGGGTACGATCTGTGTGAGGTACACCCTGGTTATGTGAGATAACCCCTTGGTTGCTCCCGTGGTGGCTCGTAGGGTTAGCTAAGGTGGGTAATGGCTTTGATAGGATCCGCGCCGGCACTAAGGTGTCCGTGTGACGGTACCCTACTTGTGGGTAAAGATGTACAACCTCTGCAGAGTGTAAAACCTATTCGAATAGCCGTGTCCACGGTATTGGACGAGTCACGGTGGGGTCACAAAACTAGTGTTTGGGTTTGGGATGATTTTCATGGCATGAGTTGATTTCTGGCAAAGTGTGTGGCTGTGTGCCTGGGCTACTGCGGACGGGAAGTCCGGTAGTCTTCATTTAGTTTTCACAAAACAACTGAGTTACTTGAGTTATAAAAACTGTTTGCGAAAACCTTTTCAAAAACAAACCCTTGCATGAGTGAATGCGTTTGCAAAATAAACCTTATCCTGATCTTGACATATCCTGTGCATGATCTGCCTATAAGCCCCTTCGTGGGTGGGGTTGAACTTGTTGAGTACGTATGTACTCACCCTTGCTTGATTAACTGTTTTTCAGAGGAGGATCCCGACTTCGTTCCCGAAGACATCGAGTAGGTCGCTGCCCTACACCCAACCGTGCTTGTGGACTCAGGGTCGCCACAGAGAGCTTCCATGGCGTGGTACTCTGATGAGGCCTTAGAAGCCTTCGCTGTTGTAGTTTGGTCTTTAGCTTTGGTGTTGTTTCTCGTGGCATTGGCGCTCCCGTGCCCACTATGCCGCCGTGATGTAAGGGACTGAACCACCTGTTGTAATAAATGTGTTGCCAGCCTCCTAGGACTGGTATTTGTATCACATTTAGTCACCTCTGATGAGGGGACGCTTCAGAAGTGATCATACACAATTTTTTTCCTTGTCTTGTTGGCTGTAAAAGATCCCTTCTGACGTTTGAAGCGACTGAATATGGTTCTTCCTTCTCCTACCATTGGCGTGCAAGAAAAATAATTTAGAGCCGGCTTCAGTAGCTTTGATGTATGTTAGCTGAGATGATTGCTTTGCCCTCAGCTTTTCAACAGCAGTCATTCCTAGAAGTTTCATTTTGAGGTCTCTTTTCAGCGAAATTTCCTGATCAGACAATGTTCTGTAGTCCTGAACAACATCAAGGATTGCAATCAGCTGCCCGGCCGCACACATGAGGACCTTGTTCTGTCCAATCAGCCCCTTGGCCCATTTTCTCAAAGCAACACTTGTTCTCTTCAATTTGATATGAAGTCTCAAAAAAGGACTGGTTACATTGACAGGCTTGGCCCATGCTTGTGCTACAACCTCATGATAGCCTGGGAGACGCGGCCAGAAGGCCTCAAAACGAAAGCCTCTGAACTTCTTAACCTTATCATTGACAACAATCAGAAGGGGTAAGTGATCAGACACTCTTGATGATAAAGCCTGAAGATGGACATTTGGCATCATTAGGTCCCAATCCGCAGTACAAAAAGCTCTGTCAATCCTTGTTTGGGTGCGGTCATTTGACCAAGTGAACTTCCTCCCTCTTAGATTTAATTCTTTTAGTTCCAGATCGCGCACCACGTCCCGAAAGGCCCCCATGAGTCTTGTATTGAGGTTAGTATTGCTTTTGCCATTCGCTTGGAGTATCATATTGAAATCTCCCAACAGCATCCATCTATCCAATACAGTTGTTCCGACCCATCTCAACTCCCCTAGGAATTGCAATTTGGCCGCAGCAGTCTGAGGCCCATATACTGTAGTGAGAGACCATGTCATTCCAGAAACAGAAACCAGTGTAACTGTGACAGTATGTATTCCAAGGTCTGAAGAAACCACAGCATAATGCTCCCTATGTACTGCCAACAAAATGCCACCACTCAATCCTGCTGATGGGAGAAAGACAAAATTGTCCACAAAGTGCTCTCCTAGAGTTTCCATGACCACAGTGTTATCAATAAGCTCCATCTTGATTTCCTGCAGTGTCACAATTGTTGCTCTAGTGTCCCTTACCAGATTCTTCACAACCTGTCTTCTTGCCGGACTGTTGATCCCCCTACATTCCAGTTCAGGATAATGCACCGCTGATCATTCATTAGGCATATGGCAACTCTCACTACACAGGCTGAAACAAGCAGCACACAGCGCCTTTCTCCAGGAAATAGAAGAACAGGAAGGCTTGCAGCACACTGGAAGCTTAGGAAACACATATAGCAAATGTAGCCCAGCCATCATACAAGAAGCCGCCCCATGGAAGATATCGAGACAGCAAACCACCCTTATGCTCAGCCCAGCCAGTGCAGCACCGGCTCCTCCATCAAACCACCAGCCCGCAACAGAACAACTACAGCACAATAGCAATAGTACAGTACAGCAGGGCTCCAAAAGAAAAAACACCACCATCGCCATCCACATCCCAGCCAGCATGACACTGGCTCCGCCCCACATCCTCCAGCCAACAAACATGGTGAATAAAAGCAAACACATAGAAGATACACGTGCTATCTCTCCATCAGCACCGCCATGTCCCCGCCAATCCTCAGAGTTCAGCATCAGCAGCAAGAACCTCAAGTCCGGCCGTGCCCTCTTCCTGCAGTCCGAAAACACGACGCATACTGACCACCAGGTCACCCTGCATTGGTTCAGCTAACTGACCATAGAAATTCTCCCTTGCTTTAGCAGATGGCACCCCATTCGGGTTAGTAACAGCAGCAGCCTCGAGCAGGATCAAATTCGCCCTTTCTTCAACAGACTTGCCCATCTGATTATTTGCAGGCGTTCTCAAAGTTTTGCGATCAGGAGGATCATCAGAAGTCTGCTTCTTGGCCGGCCCTGGCTTAGACCTGTTTAATGGCCCGTGGAGCAAAGATTTCTTTAGGGGAACAGCAAGCTTCATAACACCACAGCCCTGGGTTCTTGATCCTGCTCCCCCGCGACCCTCCTTGTTCAGGCGTTCATCAGCCACGCCTAGCACCATTCTAGATGTAGGGAGACATGCATCAAGACCCAGATCTTCTACCCCAGCCACCGGAGCAGAATTCAGATCGAGAACAGGGCGAACTCCCTCATCAGCGGTTGCCACGGCAAACTCCTGCTCCGCAGACGTCATTAGGTCCACATCCACATCTGGCTGCCCCTGCTCCCAGCTTGCCACAAGCCCTCCAGCATCCATGCTCAACACCTCAGAGCCCAACCCAATCATGTTGTTGCATCCCACATTGCTGAAAGCAGGCTGCTGGTCACACAGCTCAATTCTCTCCAACTGAGTCATCATTGTCGATTGCACACACCTTTGTGCCTCCTCGCCCTGACAATCCACCATTGGGGGAAAATGCTCTCTCTCGCCACCAAAGGCGCAAAACTCCGGCTGATTCGCAGCCAGAGAGGCAGGAACAGGATCATCAGATGGGCGCGCATACAGGCCTCTCCCCAGGGTAGCTACAGTTGGCTCCACCGAGCGCTGTAGCATGTTGGGAGAGGTCTGCAGCAACGGCCATACCCGATTAGCCTCCTCGAGCATCGGATCCGCGCCCCTCAGATCAGGTACAATGGAATCACGACAAAGAATGCTGACATCCTCTCCACACACGACACCCTTGCCTCCAGCCTTGACCCTCCAGTAGCTGCCGCCGTGCCGGGATGAGCTACCGGCCTGTCTTCCACCGCCACCCCGGCTACTTCCTCCCTGCTGGAGGTTGTGGCGCCGGCGGTGGTTTTCGACAGCAGCCACCTTCCGGAATGCATGATCCTCCCCCGCCATCTCCCCAGTGGGAAACGCCGGCGCCGCCACAGATGCAGCAGAGCCCGCAACACTCGGGGAAGCAGCAGCTGCAGCAACCGGCGCTATGCCGGCAGCAGCGGCAGCAGAAGCTGGGGACGCGGCAGCAGCAGCAGAAACCGGCGAGCGAGTAGCGGATGGGGGGGACGCAGGCGCGTAGCGGCGGCGGGGGCAAGATCTGGCCTTATGCCCAAAGCGCGAGCAGACAAGGCATCTCGGGGGATCCCTGCAAGAAGCAATGCGATGCCCCAGGGCAAGACAGTTGAAGCACTTATTGGAGCCGGCCAGAGCGCGCAGCTGTTGCAGCCAAATGCCGTCCACCTTCACTCCTCCATTAAAGGCACCCGGCTGCCCCCCGAGCCGGTCATGGATGGAATCCCGGCGCTGCAGCCGTGACCAGACTGAAGCCCGGCCGGGCCCTCGCATGGACTGCTCGTCGTACCACCCGTGATGGCCATTCGCCGGGAATCTTGGCTTGAAAGTCCCCTTGCGCAGCAGAGCATCTCTGTAAGACGCGCGCTCACCTCCAGAAGCGCCGCTCGCCACCTCCTCCGGAGCAGCAGCCTTACCGTGGTCTATGGGATGCCTTTGCTGAGCCGTCACCACCTCCTTTTCAGCAGGAATCTTGGCAGTGGCGCGGGAGTTCACGGGCAGATTCGAACCCCCGGCAGATCTGAACTTGAACTTCCTTCCTCCAGACTTCCATTGAAGGCGATGTCCACCGCCTCACCACTCCCAGCGGGGCACTGGGGAAGCACGAGCGTGGCAAGGTCGGGGTTAGGGGGTGGAGAGGGCGAGGGCTCAAGGTTAGGGATGGGGGCCGCCGCCGGCGAGGGGCCAGGCGGCGGATGGGTCTCTTCTCGCTCACTCATTTTTTTTTTACTCCAAACTGCGCAGGTTTGAACACTTCTCGCCGCGCGTGTATACTCCACGTCCGATGGAGCCTTGGAAACGTCAAAGAGCGGACTGCCGCCGATCAGCCGGCGGGCTTTCGAAAAACCAGCGGACCTGGTGGAGGCGGGCCGGGGACCCCACGGTTTGAGGAACTTTTCGGTGCGGCGAACCAGCCGGCGTACGAAGGCATGGTCCATCCGTCGCGGCGGCGTCGTACTTCTACCGAGGGCGACAGGCCGGAGGAGAAAAGCCGGGGCGCACGCGCCCGTTACAGCTGCCGCTGCCGCCTGCCGGGGGGATCTCCACGTCGCGCGCCGCCCGCAGGCCGGCAGGCCGCAGCGGCGTGAGCCACCTGGGCCCCGGCGCACAGGAGTGGACTACCGGCCGCAGGCGGAGAGAGAGAGACGAGACGTGGGGGCGGGGCCGGCGGGCGCAGGCCGCGCGATGCACCTGGACCTCGGCGTCCTCGGCCGCCGACACGTGTCCCGCCCGCCAGGCTCCAAGCAGGCGCAGGCCACCCGCCACCTGCTATGTCCCCCGCTCCACGGCCATGCGCCCCGCTTCCGTGTCCGCTGCGCCGGCCTGCGCTCCCCGTGCAGCGTGACCGGCGCCCGCGCCGCGCAGGCCTTTGGTTATACCAATCCGGCCAACGTCAAGTTGTGACTCGTGACGTCGCCGCCGCGTGATGGCGCTTTCACGAAAAGTTAAGCTTCTTAACCGTACCGTTGCCAAAAATTGTACAGGGAAGTGCGCTGCTATCACCACATGCATGTGCAAAGTGCAACACTACAACATGAGCGGTCAATGCTATACGAAAACATGTGTAAGCTACTTGTACTCTTAGAAGAGAAAAAATATATTCACCCCCCTTTCATTTTTTTTCTACCCATTGAATGCAACAATATAAAAAATGATTGTGAGGGAATGAATTGTTAATTATATGCATATACTTGTCTACAACATACTACCTCCGTTCTTAATTTGTCTTAAGAAATACGCAGGACAGCTGCATATCTTTGTATTACGAAGAATTAGACGGAGGGAGTACCTTATTGCTAGGGAGTGAGGTGCGGGAAAGATGGCGAGAGACGGAGGTACGGTCCAATTGTATCTAGTTCTAGTTTGTGGTGGTCGTGGTGGGTTGGCGATAGCGGGCTGGCCCATGCCCAAGTTTGCTCTACGATGTGGATATCGTCCGCTGCCATTTGATGACCTATTAAATTTCATGCTTCAACCGTTTTATGCTTTATCGCCATGATAGTACATCTCGTAGTGCCCTTATACAACACGCTTTCCACCTGGAAAAAAATCCCACTCTCAACAAATATGTCGTTACATTCGTCCAACATGGGTATGGGCTGTGAGGGAGTGCATTATATCTTCCAGTGTAGGCCGATGATCATCTTCTTTAAGAGAATACAACCCTCATTTTCTCAATCTTGTGGCCCAACTCTTCTTAAAAAATTTCCCACTCAACAAATATGCCATTATATTTGTTCAACATGGGTATGGGCCGTGAGGGAGTGCATTATATCTTCTAGTGTAGGCCGATGATCATATTCCTTAAGAGAATATGAACCAATAAATTGCCTATATACTAGTTAGGATACCTAACTCTCATCACAAGAGCATGCGTTTGGTTTGTTGTGCTCTAATGCCATCTAGGGCTTAGAGATGATATTAGTATGACTGATTTCTAGCTGTGATGGTAATGTGTCAATTACAAGGTGACATACCCTCTTGTATGCTCCACGACTCACCATCGATAATGCATGAGACATCCATGGTTCACCTTCATAATGGATGAAACTTAGCTAATACACACTAAAATTGTCTATACTCATCAAAACATTAAGATGGCAATGCTATAGAGATTTTTATATTTTGTTACTATAATGTTGTGTCTGCTATATTCATATACGACAAAAGGTTCACATAGAAAAGGAAAAGCTGCTAAACAATATAGTATCACTCTATCTATCCAACAGGGGCTTGGGCCGTGCGCGTGTATGATAGCCTTCGACCGGAATTTGTGATTCGCTCTCTTCAGAGACACAAAAGGCCCTTAACAATTCTTTTAAAACTTGAGGCCGAAATATTTCCCGCTACGTGCAAAACTTTCGAATATCAAGGCCCAGTTCTTTCCCGCGTAATGAAAAATTTGAATCTCAAAGCCCGATTCTCTCCCACTCGACGTGGAACTTTCTTGGCAGGTAGTGCAAGCAAGTTACATGTGAATATAGAAAATCAATAGGTAGAATGTGGCTGTGAGAGAGAATTTCACGTGAACATATATAGAAATTTATCGGGTAGAACGTGGCTCAAATTTCTTTGGTTCTACTTTTTCCCTCATCATGCATTGACAATGTCGGTACATGACCGCTTTTTGGATGTTGAACTTTCGTTGGCTGAAAATCAACCGAGCTACGACATTTAATTTTTTTTTGGAATCCATTGAAGTTTACATAAGGTTTTCAATCTATTTCCACTTGGAACGTATGTGGTAGGCATCTACTAAAGTATACCAGTTTGGACGCCATTTATGACGCTATCTAGCAACGCTTTTGAAGAAATTGATGAAAAATGTACAGCAGCTCCTCATTCAGCATGTGCTGCTTTTACCGCAAGACATTCCCGTGAGGCTGAACACGCACGGAGTCGAATTCTCATGCGCAGGCTGTGCTGCGCACAAAACAGCTGGCGTCCAAAGGCACCTGAATCTTTTGCACACTGGCTGGCGGATACGGCGTGCCGCTACCAATTCACTCCTACCAGTCAAAACCCCACGACATGGGGGTCGTCGTCTGCCGCCCTTCTCGCCGGAGTCCCACGCGTAGGCCAAGCGGCGAGAGCGGCCGGCGCGGGCTGCGCCTTCTTCGCGCGCGCAGGCACGCACGCACACCTCCACCGGCGGACAGCTGGGCCCCACTGCCTAGCTTGTCGATCCCCGTCTCTCTGGTTCACGTGAGCCGCGCGCACCGGTTGCTTCCTGCAGCCGCGAGAATCGAAAGCCGCCCGTCGCGAGCGCCACGCGACGGGCGCCGGCTGATCCCCACCGTCCACGTACAGGTCCGATGGGATCCACGTCAGGGTACCCATCCCCCCGGTCCACCCTCTGTCGCGCATCCGGGCCATGTACTGCCGATCCGACGGCTGCCCGCCGCTGCCCGGTGTTATTTAAAGCCGGCTTGACCCCACCCCATTCTTCCTCACTTGACTTGCGCTTCCATCCCCGCTAGTATTGAAGAGAAGCATGAGCAGCAGTGCGGCCAGCGCTCAATGTCACGGCGTCCCCGTGGCCGGCGTGGCCGAGCCTGAGCCCGAGGTGCTCCTTCCGCTAGTAGATAAGAAGGAGAAGAATCATGGTGCGCCCTTGCTCGTCCCCGTCCCCGTGCCCGAACCTCAGGCTCCCGCGGTGGGGGCGGACATGAGGCGGCTGGCGAGGCGCCGGAGGCGGGAGATGGTGCGGTTGAACCGCTTGGCGTCCTCGGAGGGGTCGAAGCGGGCGCGCCCGGAGTCCGGCACCATCTCGGCCTCACCCGGGGGGTCGGCCAAGGTGGCGCCGGAGCCGCAGCAACAAGGGGCTGACGCGGCTGCCGCGGCGAAGGTTGTGTGGCCGAGGAGCCTGTCGCACGGCGTGCATTCCGTGATCGGGCAGTGTCAGGCGATGGAGGACACGGTGGACGTCGCGGCGCCGCTACCCTTGGTGGCCGCGGCGGGGGAGGAGAAGACTGGTGGGGAGGGAGACGACGGCTGGGTTCCAGAGTTCTTTGCCGTGTACGACGGGCACGGCGGAGCCTGGGTGGCGGAGATGTGCCAGGACCGCCTGCACGTGGTGCTCGCGGAGGAGATGGCGCGCCTGCGCCTCGTGAACGGCGGCGGCGGCGGCGAGGCCGGCGCGCTGTGGAGGGAGGCCATGCTGGCGGCCTTCGCCCGCGTGGACGGCGAGGTCGCCGGCATCCAGATCGCGAGGAAGGACACGTCCCCCCCGCACACCGAGGGATCCACCGCCGTGGTGGTCGTGGTGGAGCCCCGCCGCATCGTGGTCGCCAACTGCGGCGACTCCCGCGCCGTGCTCTGCCGCGGCGGCGTCGCCGTGCCGCTCTCCACCGACCACAAGGTAACTAGCTAGCCAGCTCACTCACGCGCTACCCCCCAAACACAGATCCTCCCGAGTTACCTCTTACTCCTGATTAGTACCTCTCAAAGAAAAAAAAGATCCACCCGAGTTACAACTTACAACCAGGGCGGCGGCGGCGGCGAGCCGATAGCTCGCCGGATGCCCCCCGCTCCAGATCCGCTGCGAACTCGCATCTCTGACGCACGCGTCGACGTCGCCGTCGTGACGCCATGCCCTGCCGTGCCCCCGTGATCTTTTTTTTTTTTGCCGGCTGGGGGATCACACGCAGACACAGGTGGCGGCGTGGCGCGCGCCGGCCGCAAAGCCAGGAGGCCTTTATGTGGCGTGCGGTCGTGGGCGCTCGCTCGCCTCGACCGCGCCGCAGGTTTCAGCAGTCAGTCGCTCTCACCACCACCCAGGTCCCTTGTAGCGCTGTACCGCCGGCCAAGGTGGGCGCGGCCGTCTGGGGCTCGGTGAGCGATGGAGTTTGTCAGTTTTGTCACGCACAGGCACAGTCGCACAGTCTCACACTGCGTGAGGAACTCGATCTCCCACCTGGGCTCGAGGTTTGTTACGGTAAACGCCAAGCGGCGGGCGGGGTGGTCTACACCTGGCCGGGTCCTGGTCACGCGGCAGAGCTGGCGACACGTCGTGGGCGGAGGGAGAGTTCCCCACCGGGGCAACGCGCGCGCGGTGGGCGTGTCCAGCCGCGCGGTTACCGGTTGGGTCTGTGTAAAGGGTGCTTGGTTGGATCTAGGTCGGCCAGTGTTCTCCGGTGGTGGGGTGCTGTGTGGTTGCTGGCCGTACTGGCTGTCTGTGATCCGTTCGCACTGGGCTCTCCTTTGTCCTTTGGCTCCGGTCATTCGGTTTACTAAGGCCCTGTCTGGAACGCAGGTTTTTCAAAGGATTTTCACAGGAACGGCAATCCTCCGTTTTGCTGATGTCATTGTGCGTCTGGAACGAAGGAAACGGTGAGAAGAATTCCAGAGGAAAGGCAGAACTACCTGTACTTTCACAGGAAACAAAAAATGAGGTCAGACCCAAGGGAATCGCTGGCGCTCGCGCATCTTGTACTAAAAAACATCCTTAAGCTAGCTCTGGTTCTCTTAAGAGCTTGCAATCAACATTAATGGCTCAATCAGCCTATCTCCATTAGTTTTTGCTAGTGTCAGAAGAGGCAGAGAGATGCAGATGCTCTTGGGAGCCTTGGATGGAGTTCGTCTCCTGTTTCCAGCAACGATGCAGCGTTATCACAGATGCGCAGGTCATTGCGCGGCGCTAAATCTCCTCTTTGCAAGCATTCTGTTTCTCCTCTTTGCAAGCATTCTGTTTTTCTGCTGCTCAAGTGGATAAGGCCATAAAGGGTGGACTGTGTTTAGTTGCTAAAAAAATTTGGCAAAATTTTTTTGCAAAAAAGCTTCTTATATATATACAATGGTTTTAGGATTCTCATGTTGAACGTTCCAAACACCTAGACCTTGACTTTCCTGTATTTTTTCATTCCTCTGTTTTACACCTCCATTCCTTTCCTATTCCTGTGTTTTATCCAATTCCTGTGTTTTTCATTCTTGCGTTCCAAACAGGGCCTAAACTGGGAAAGTGGGAAGAGACTTCTTGCTTCGCATACTCATGCATGAAAGGATTCAGGAATGCTTCCAGCTCGTGCAGTGATGATGCTGATTGCTGAATTGCTGCCCACTCACTAGAAACCAAAAGTCAGTTTGTATTGCTTTTAACTGAGCCATCATCGGTTACTACTTTTATCTAGCCGCTGTAGACAGAGCTTTGACTTCGTCTAGCCTGAGGTTGGGCTAGTGGATCGGAATTCAGGAACCAGAACAGACCAGGTTCCGATTCTACACCTGCCCCAAAGGAACCGTTCTTCAGTCTTGAGCCCCTAGATCCTGTGACCTCGTGGCCTGCCTCTGTCTAATCCATACATGCTCAATGGAAGTGCTCTTTTGGAGTAATCAGATAGTGTTATTTATTTGTGTAGTGCAGCGAGAGTGAAAGCCTTTTTCGTTCGGTGGTTAGCTTGGTTCAGTCCTTGTGTGATAACTAATGACATATGCTCCTGTGTTTCTTTGAAAGCTTCAAACTGGAGCAGCGTTGTTTTCCAGTTTCCTTGAATTACCATGTGGTTTGTGATACAGTCGACTGCTATCTATATTTCGAGGTCTTCAGTTTGCCTATATCTTATATCTCTTGGTAAAGTTGGTTGCTGTTGTGGCTCTCTGCAACACATTTCTTCGATAGTTATGTAGAGTTAGATTTATGTCTGTAAACTGTGCATGTCTTTGGTTCAATTGTTTATGGTAAACATGGGTACGGTACTAGTAGTTTAGTCAGTACTAATTGTGCTTCAAACATGCCACACAGGATGCTTCATCATTAAATCTGACATCTTCTAGGTGAGTTATTTAAGCTCTTAATAATGTCTCTTGTACATTTTGTAAATACTAGGTCGATCAATCTGTAAACAAACTAGCGTAGAGTTTAATTTGTTGCATAAGGTTTCTGCGACAATGTTTAAGGTAGGTTTAAGTATAGACGAAATGTGAAATATAATAATACGCTGTTTCCTGTCGTCTGCGACAATGTTTAAGGTAGGTTTCCGCGACAATGTTTAAGGTAGATTTCCAAGTGATGAGTATTCTTTTGTATTTTTTTTTACCAATGCAGTGCAGAGTGCACTGTTGAATTACTCTATTGTGATTTAATTTGAGATTTTTTCCCTATACTATTAACTGCACTTGCTTTACAGTTTTTGCTTTGGCAAACACGTATGTCGCGTTTGTTACATGTAATGCTAATGGGACTTTGTTTTACACATGTACTACAGCCAGAACGCCCGCATGAGTTGGCAAGGATAGAATCAGTTGGTGGCCAGGTCATCTACTGGCAGGGACCCCGTGTCCTGGGGGTGCTTGCAATGTCAAGGTCAATTGGTACGATGATGCCTACTTTTGTACTTTACATTGTCCATGTGGACGGAGATGACATCTTACGATTGCAGTAGCTTCGATAAATAACTAAGTTAAAACAATGAGCATTAGCTGGAAATATCTAACCATGTTTTCACACGGATCATTAGCTGGATAGTGCCATGTGTTTGTACACCCTGAACCCTAAGGTCCAATAAACTAAGCTGCACCAGTAGTGAAGTACTCCCTCTGTTCTCAAATTAATCGTCGTTTTGACTTTTTCTATACACGTACCTTTTGTTAGACACTTAGATATATATTTTATTTATGTTTAGGCACAAAAGATATATATCTAAAAAATCAAAACGAAGAGTAATTTGAAACGGAGGGGAGTAGCAAATTAACCTCAGTTTCACTGTATCAGAGCAAGCTCTCTATATATATGGATCGACCACTGAATTTCTTTGATGCGTGTCTGCCATTTCAGGGGATTATTTCATGAAGCCAAGTATATCAGCCGAGCCAGAGGTGACCGTGACTGACCGCACGGGCACGGACGAGTTCATCATCCTGGGGAGCGACGGGCTGTGGGACGCCATGTCCAACGACTACGCCTGCAGGGTCGTGAGGTACTGCCTGAGCGGGCGGTTGGCTGCCAAGTACCCCGCGACGGTGCCCGGGAGTTCGGCCACCGACGCCGCCAAGCTGCTGGCGGACCTGGCGGCGGCGCGGGGCAGCGAGGACAACGTCAGCGTCGTGGTGATCCAGCTGCGGCGCATGGTGTGGAGGAGGAAAAAGCAGGCTGCTGCTCGCCAGAACGGCAGGACGTAGCCTGCGGGAGTCCCCTCCCGCCCCCGGCCGGCTCGTCGCAGATACATAAAGCGTGCGTGGCGACGGAGCAAGGGAGGGAGGGAGAAGGAAACTCGATCGCAGTATGATGGGAAGGTGTGGAAAGAAGAAAAGGGCTACGAGAGCTGCTCCTATATATGGTGTGGCTGGGAGTGTGTGTTTACTCGTAGCCCCCGTGCCGTTGTATTGCGTTGGTTTCTTTAGTTATCCTGACATGCATGTGTGGCATTCTGGACATGGAAGCATAATGAAACATGGGATGCTTAGTGTTGTGGTCGTCTTGCTCGATCGAGTCAGATCAGAGATTAGTAGCATGTTTAGCTGAAGCCGCAGTGCTATTAGTTTTGGCTGTCGGGCTTTTGGGTGATGTGGTGCGAGATAGAAATGTGTCTAGTCTGATCTGATTGCCAGCTTGAGAAGAATTGAAGAAAGTTATTAGCGAATCTCAAAAAGAAAAAAAGAAGAAAGTTATTAGCGACCTAATAGGTGGATCATATCGATTTGATTCGGATCCGCTGCTGCATTTTCTCATCTTTCCACCACTCTCTCGAGTTGCATTGTGCCATCTTCAAAGCACAGCAGAGTTAGTTGGTAGTCCCTCTGTTTTTTAATATATGACATTTAGGATAAAAACTATATCCCCTCCGTCTCAGAATATAGATTCGTTTAGACTTTTTCAAAGTCAAACAACTTTGACCAACAATAACTCTTAAAATAATTTATTTCAAATAGAAACAGTTACATATTTTGATAGTTCGTTTCATGATAAATCTACCGATATCATTTTTATGTCATTAACATTTATGATTATTTCGTTATTCATGGTCAAAGTAGAAAAAGTTTGACTTTGAAAAAGTCTAAACGAAGCTATATTCTGGGACGGAGGGAGTAGTTCATTTTGAATTAATTTGTTTGTCCTAAACATCATATAGACGGAGGGAGTAGATGTAAACGCGAACAGTATGCAGTTTAGCGACTTTTGATAGGCTGATAGCTTGATCGTGCTCATAACGATGAGGAACAACAAACGTTGGGGATAACGCGTCACCTTGCCTCAAATCGTAGCCATGAGCTCATGACATACACGATAACATACTTAAAGATGCAGTGTGTGAAAAAGTACTATTCAAATTCGTTTCAAAAAATGAAAGTACTTTACAAATAAAGGAAAAGAAGTGGTGGCAAAAACTCAAGATATGGCTTGCAATCTGCGCAGCAAAATGACGAGACTTTTGAAGGAAAAGAAGCATAGGAGTAGAAGGCAAGCCCAGCTGACCAACTGTGAGTGCATTAGATTTTTAAAAACAGGGGGTGAATGCAGTTTGTGCTAACAGTCTGCATGATGGCCAACAACTAACAACACTAGCTTCCTTCCACATGAATGGCTTAACCAGTGGCCCAGAGCTAATCCACATTTGCACAGTTCAGTTTTTCCACCACTCCTTCGACAGCTTCCTGACGGTAAAATCACTAGCCAAGAGTGAGAGTCGCCAGTCACATTACTCACGACAGGATTCGAATGCAACTAGCTGGAACGGTGGATTGGATGGGATCTCTTCTGATGCGTTGATGACCTGCATAGAAGGCTTCAGACGAGCACCAAACACTCACAGCCAGGCATGCGTTCCAGTCTCCAGATGACAACTTGTAGGTCTGCCCCTTGACCTCTTCAGCTTCTCCTCCTTGGGTAACAATTTGTCTTCATTTTGTAGCCCTCTCAGGGCTCGTTTGGGAACTTCGAATCCCTGTGTTTTCCACGGGACAATACCACCCGCGGCAGCTTCGGCCCGGGCCAAATTTGTCATCGTTTGGGAGCCCGTGGGTCCGCCCGACCCTATCCACGGCATTTCCCCGGGGCGACCGCACCCACCTCTCGGGTCCAGACGGCTCTACCCCGTCCTCTCCCCCGCGACCGCGACTCGTCGTCGTCCTCCTCCCACGCGTCGTGCCGCTCCACCACGCCGCCTCGCCATCCGCTCCACCACGCTGCCTCTGCGTCGTCATCGCTGCTCCTCCGACGTCCCCGGTCCCGGAGCCGCCGCCGCCGCCGTCTCTGCGCATCTGCTTCCGTAGCTCAGTGGCAGCAACTTCCACACCGCCGTTGCCTCCATCTTCACGGCCACCGTTTCCACCTCCGCCTTCACACTGCAGCTTGGCATCTCTCGGCATGCTCGATTCTTCCTGCTCGCACCATCTCCCCCTTCCTCTCCCATCCTCCACTTTGCTCTAGGGTTCTAAGCATAGATCTCGTAAAATTGATGATTTCTTCTCCTGTTTTATGTTACTCGGCATCTTCATCCATCGATTAGAATAATATGCGTATGAGTATCTAGAGTGTACTTACATAATGCCAGATGCTCACTGCCAAATCTTGAGAAATTGATGATTTCTTCCCCTGGTTTCCTTCTTTCTGCTTATTGCTGATTCATTGATTAGATGCACTGCTATTTGATTTATTCTCTCTGCTTATTGATGATGTAATCAACATGATCTTGTTCTCACATTGAGTATCTGGTGCAATGTAAGTAAAAGGCGTCTATAATTTATAATCGCCAGCTTGAACATGCACTGTATCATTGGTGATTGTTGCAACTGAACACAAAGCTGCTACCTCTTCTGTACACGTTTATTGTTTGTGTTTTCTTTATGATCAGAAGTTATCTTTCCGTTTTGAAATAGAAACAGCCTGTGTAATGATTATTGGTAATCACCAAAGGTTTCCAGATGATAATGTTACTCTTGCTAGGATCTTTGGAGCAAAGTGAATCAACAAAGATTGATTTTTTCAGCTATTGTCGGAAATTGAATAATCTTACTGTATGCATGAACCATGTCCTTGTTTGCTTCTTAAACTTGTTACTGGACTATTTTCGAATTATGTGGCAGCTGTGCCTATTATTTTTAGTATGATGTCTGCAACTGTCCAGCTTTTAATTTGGATGATCATGTCAGTCATGGCATGTCCAATTGCTTAACTAACGAGATTATTGTTTGTCCTGCTGCAGCTGGTGTTGCTGGACCTGCATGAGAACGACAACAAGGGGAAGAGGAAGGTGCTAAAAGCAATTTCTGCATTTTTTGGTAGTCCTCCCTCCTTTAACTACTTGGCTTAAATATATCCCGTCACAATTTTCAGTTTTGTTTTTTCCTTGCTGCAGAGTATTTTAGATTTTCAGTTCAAAGAACTACTCAGAATTATTAAATAGATCCCTTTAGAAGAGTGCATAACAACATTGCTAACTACAAGAATAAGAACTGACATTTGTGTCCTTTCTTAGTTAATGCAATTTTGATACCTCATACATTTGCTATGGTTTTTTTGAGCTGACGTAAGACTCTTGGTCATTTGCGAATATGGGCTCCTGAACTCTTGGTCGTCTGCCAATATGTGCTATGATTTTAGAGAATTGCTGTAGGATCCTTGGACGATTATGCCAGTTCTAGCTCATGCATAATTATTTCCTGAGATAAAATTGTTAGCTTTTAGTTATTCGTAGCTTTCAAGATGTTTATTTCACTCATTTTTTTGTTCAAAGCATAGTAGCTTTTGGGTCTGTATGCTAGATTTGGGCCAAATTTTGTGAAAGTGAACATTCGTGTAGAACAATAGGTCATATTTTGAGCTTAGTAACTTGAGATTTGTGCTAGCAGCATGCGTGCCTGAATGCATGAGACACCTGTGTGCAGAGGTTGGAACTAGCAGTAGTTACTGATTAATGAAGAAAACTTTGGCAATAAAAAAGCTAGCAGTAGTACTGTATGAGAAAAAAAGTTTTTGTTGAGCTGAAGTGGCACTGAAATCCCTGGGCAAGCTTAGTTTATAGAACCAAGCAGTCTATATCTGAATTTTTTTTAATTTTGTATATTTCTCTTGCATAGTGTTTTCTCTTTAGTTACATTATATATTCCTGGACTAAGTTATTATTATTTCATTGATCTTAAATGCAGGCCTCTGAGCCATAATTGCTTCAAAAGGATCGGTAATCTTGGAAAGCCAATTTCTCCCCCTACAACAACAATCTCTTTGGCCTGATCGTTCACATTGAACCATGGATTAAGCTATATACTCCCTCCGTTCCAAAAAGAATGACGTTTTATGATTCAAAATTTGTCCCAAAAAGAATGTTGTTTTACTTAATTTGGCATGTCTGCATGTGCATGTGGGCATGCAAACAATCAATTAGCACTAAATATGGCAAATAAACAGGAGCAATCGAGATCATTTCACCTCCTTAATAATATGTCCTAAAATTTCTAGAATGACATTCTTTTTGGGACAGAGGGAGTACGTCATTTTGTTGTAGTGAGCATGATATGCTGAGCCTGGTACTTGTGCAATAAGTTTTTATTCCTATTGTAATCTTACTTTTTATTAAAATAATAAGTTCCTCAATGTATTTGGTTTTTTCTGAATTTTTGTTGATTTTTCTTATTTTTTCTTATACTTTCGTTGATTTTCCGTTACACGCACTTCCAATGTCCAAAGGCAAATGGCCTAGTTGTAAAAAAGAGGCAAATGGCCTAGCGGCACGAACTGTGCAAGTGGAGGCCTGGAGGCCCGGTGGAAAAGTCCCAAACAGTGCAGGGTGATGGGGGAATGCTGCCACGGAAAACAACAGGATTGTAATTAGCCACATGAATCCCCCTGGTGGCTTCCCTACCCTGGATTTTGCATCCCTGAGCATCCAAACTAGCCCAGTGTAAAAAAAACACTTCGCTGGCTCCCCGCTCCCCGACCCCGTGCCGGCGCCGTCGACGGCCCCTGCGGCGGGGACTCCCTCCAAGCCCAGCTCGCCGACCCCAACTCCGGAACCGGTGACCAGCCAAGCGTCCTCCCAGCCTGCTGCATCGGAGGCAGCCCCAATCTCCAGATCTGCTTCCCCCCTCTCCCCTGCGGCCCTTCTACCCGCTGCGCCATGCGGCCGGCGGGGAGGTCAGCCCCATGGCCTTCAGCGACGACGACCTCGACCAGGTGGACTACAACTTCTTGCCCTCGCCTTCCCCTACCCCCCGGCCGAGCTACCGTGATGTCGTCTGCGGCTCGCCCAAACCGGTCCCCTCTGTGGGAACGATGGTGCTGGTACAGCTGCAGACGCTCGCGGTGGAGGTGTCGGCGACTGCGCCCCCCCCCTCTGCCGTAGATGGAGGTGCGCCGGTCTCGCCGCAGAAGGCCCTCGCGGCGGGTTCGCCTGCGTCGCCAGCCGCCCGCCACCGCCACGGTCGCGGCCGCGCAGTGCACTGGTGGCCGCCGGATCTCCCCGGAACTGGCGGCGCGGCTCGGGCCCATCCCGGCGCCACAGGTCGACAACCCACGGCGCCGCCCTCGTGTGGACGCGGACAGATTTGAGGTCATGTCGCGCTCCAGGCGGCGTGCCCGGCGCGAGGATGCTCCACCGCCGCTGCCAAAACCTCCCCGGCAGCGACGGTCTCCACCCCCTGAGCTCTTCGGCGGATGTCTCAACTGCCTCTCCTACGGCCACCGCGTTGCCACCTGCCACTTGCCTCGTCGGTGCTACAACTGTCACACCTTCCACCACATCACCAAGAACTGCCTCAGGCCTGGGTCGCCACCCATTGTTGCGGCATCAGGAGGACCGCCTGCTCGCTCCCCGCCCCTGCGCTTCGTCAGGATCCCAGGCTCCGACACGCCTCCCGCCTCCGACGCGCCCAGCCGTACGCCGTCTCCACCTCCTCTGAACTCCTCCGACGAGGCATCGCCCGCGCTCAGTACCTCGACGGGTCCGTCCAACTGTGGCTCGCAGCCGTCGGACCCG
This sequence comes from Cenchrus fungigraminus, assembly GCA_036936925.1. Taxonomy (NCBI): domain Eukaryota; kingdom Viridiplantae; phylum Streptophyta; class Magnoliopsida; order Poales; family Poaceae; genus Cenchrus; species Cenchrus fungigraminus. Next base: position 30,378,600 of record CM072778.1, on the reverse strand, counting down.
GAGTACTACTACATCGACTTCATCGACGAGATGGTTGCTGAGGAGGCCCGCCTCCTCCTGGCCCTCGTGGCCCAGGTGGGCAACACCTCTAGAGAATTCTCGCCGGCGGACGTGCTTGCGGCATGCTCGGCGGTCACTGGCCTTGCGGCGGATGAGTTTTCCGTCAAGCGGTTCCACTCGGAGAGCTTCCTGGTGTGCTGCCGTTCCCAGGCCGCCAGGGATAGGGCGCTCGCCGTGAGCCCCATCCCGCTGGCGTCCACTACGCTGTCCCTGCGACCGTGGACTCGCCTTGCACATGCGGAGTCCAGGACCTTGCTGCAGAAGATCACGCTCGAGCTGGTGGGCATCCCGCCCCATGCCTATTAGCTCGACACTGTGAGCAAGCTCCTCGCTCCATTCTGCTGGGTCGAGCGGCTCGGGGAGGCATCGGCGCGCAAAGACGACCTCGCTCTATGCGTGCTCACGGCTTGGACTGAACACCCCTTCGCCATTCCACTGTCGAGGAAGCTGCGCATCGCGGAGAAGGAAGTCCCCGTTGTCCACTCCTGCCCCGTCAACATTCCGCCATACCTCCGCAAGGAGCGTACACTCATCTACAACGTCGACATCCATCTACGAAGCATCGCCGATTTCAGGCCCCGTACATCGTCGACCTCAAGCGACTCGCTGTCCGACGACAGGGACAGCGGTCCTGATGGCAACCCCGACCGTCACTACGGCTGCAGGCAGGGACACGCTGGCCCGCGTTTCTTCACTTTCCCGCGGCGCGATTCCGGCACGGCGGCGCATGGCGGCGCCGGCGGCGACAGGCTTCGGTGCCACTACTCGGCCTGGTGGGCCCCCTGATGCCACGGGAGATGCCCCAGCGCTGACGCAGGCCGGTCACAAGACCGATTCAAACGACGAAGTGGCGACAAGCGGTGGGGCGCAACCCCCTGCTGCGGGCGTACCAGCCCTGTCTGTGGCTGCGGAGGCGGGCCCACTTTCGCAGACGCAACGACCAGTCAAGATGACCGATGGTCACGTCGCGGAGATGGCCCACACCAATGACATCGACCAGCTGATTCATCGTCCCCCTTGTCCTGTCCTGCGCGAGGATCCAATGCTGCTGGAGGTGGAGTCCCGGCCGCGGATGCCGACACGTGCCTCCACTGCCCGCGAACTGGCAGGCGTGCCTGCGACGGTTCCGACATGTGAGCCCGCGGACATGCTTCGGGACCAAATGCTGCTGGAACTGTCATGCTCACCGGCTGCGGTGCACCCACCTACCCTGCCTTTTTGGTCCTGGAAGCGACGGCCCCGACTTCGGCTCCGGCTCCGGACCCGGCTCAAGACGCAACGGCTACGGCTATGGAGCTGAGTGCTATACCGGCTCCGGCTCAAGGGACTCCGACTATCAAGCCACCTATGCTGGGCGCTGCGGCCCAACTATTCAACGGCTCGTCCACCATGCAGCCTGCTGAACCCACCACGCTAGTGGCGGTCCCGATCGCCACAACGGATGCATCACTGACGAGCTGCACGACGCCGCCGGTTGAATCCACTGCGCTGCGACAGTTCGCTGCTGCTGTCCAGGCCAAGGTTCCCACACCGCTGCTGGTCGCTCCTTCACGCCCTACTCAAGAAATCTCCAAACCACCGCCGACAATTGAGCTTCCAAAGCGCAGTCGTAGGCAAGCGTCAATGGAGCTGGCGAATGTGGCGCCGGTGAAGCGGGCGTCCGTCCTACTCGTGAAATGACTAGGCACGGTCGCTGATAGCACGACCAATGCGGTTGCCTCTGTGACTGCTTCGCAGCACGCATGCGATGAGTACTTCACCAAGCAATAGCTCTCGGCCTCCAACCGGGCGGCTGTCAACGCTTTGTTCCCGGTGCTGGGGAAGGTCACTTCCTCCATGCGCATGATCGCGGCCTGAGTGTAGGGCCTGCTCCAACCGGTGTTTTGTTTCCCATGGATTGATACTCCATCTTGTCCTGGAATGTACGCGGGCTAAACATGAGGGCTCGTTGGGACGCGGTGCGCATTCTCGTAGGTGATATCCGGCCAGGGATAGTTTGTCTCCAGGAGACAAAACTTGCTGAAATCTCCCCAGGCGACGTGATGTGTTTGTTTGGTGCTGACTATACTGAATTCACTTATTTGCCGGCGTCTGACACTCGTGGGGGCATTCTGATTGCTGGGCGCGGTGCGTTGATCTCGTTCTCTGACCCGCACGTGGGGGTGTTCTCCATTACTGTGATGATCCGGCACCTTGATAGTGGCATATGCTGGTGGCTTACATCGATGTACGGCCCACAGGCCGACGGGGACAAGGCCCTATTCCTGGAGGAGCTCGAAGCAATTAGGGATGCTTGCACTGGGCCTTGGGCTGTGGTTGGCGACTTCAACCTTATTCTAGAGGCGGCGGACAAGAACAATGCCCGCATTAACAGGAGGAACATGGTGCTATTCCGCCGCATGGTGGAGTCTCTGGAGCTCACTGACTTTCAGCTCCATGGACGTCGGTACACTTGGAGCAATGAGCGGGCGAATCCAACACTTGTGAAGCTTGACAGGTTCCTCGCCTCCACGGATTGGGAGGAGCTCTTCCCCTACTGTCACCTCAAGGCGTTGTCCTCTGACATCTCCGTTCATTGCCCCACCCTTATGCTCTCTGTCGCTGAAATCCGAGCAAAACCAAGATTCCACTTTGAGATTTTTTGGCCAAAATTCAGTGACTATCTGGAAGCTGTTGAACGGGGATGGTGCTGCCCTGATGAGGTCACGGACCCCTTCCGTCGTCTTGACTGCCTACTACGCAATGTGGCCAAGGAATTGCAAGGCTGGTCAGCCAAGAAGATCGACAATGTCAAAGAGCAACTGCTGCTGGCTAGAGAGGTGGTTTTCCAGCTTGATCGAGCGCAAGACATACGAGCACTCTCGGAGGAGGAGACGGAAATGCGGAAACAACTCAAGGGCCTATGTCTCGGACTTGCATCTCTTGAACGCACGATTTCACGGCAGCGCTCTCGGATCACATATTTGCGCGAGGGAGATGCAAACACGAGATTTTTCCACCTTCACGCAACCATCAGGAACAGGAGAAACCACATCAGCTCGCTGCAGGCTGACGGTGTTACGGCCACACGCCAGGACGAGATGGCAGACATGCTGCTGGGCTATTATGAGCAACTGTTGGGACAGGAGTTACCGCGGACAACCATGATCAAATTCGGCATGATTGGGATCGAGCAGCTCGACCTATCAACTCTAGAGTTGCCTTTCACTGAAGAAGAGGTGTGGAGAACGATCCGTGATCTGCCGTCGGACAAATCCCCTGGCCCCGATGGAATGACCGGCGCCTTCTACAAGACGGCCTGGCCGGTGATCAAGGAGGATGTGATGAGAGCGATCAATGCATTCTATACGATTGATCGGCGGCAGTTTCAGTGCATCAATGGGGCGCTACTGACGCTAATCCCGAAGAGGCCGGATGCGTCATCGCCACATGATTACAGGCCTATCAGCCTCATCCATAGCATACCCAAACTTATTTCCAAGATGATGGCAAGCCGGCTGGCGCCGCGACTTGATGAACTTATCCAGAGGAATCAAAGCGCATTCATCAAGGGCCGATCAATACTCGACAACTTCAAATATGTGCAGGGAGCCGCCAAACTATTCTGGAAGTGGAAAATACCCAAGATCCTGCTGAAGCTAGACATCTCAAAAGCGTTTGACACCGTCGCTTGGACCTTCCTTCTGGAACTGCTGCGGGCTTGGGGTTTTGGTCGCCGATGGTGCGACTGGGTGGCCTTGCTCATGTCTACGGCGTCAACGAGGATACTGCTCAACAGCCAGCCAGGGGAAAGGATTTGGCACCGGCGGGGGCTCTGTCAAGGCGATCCCCTGTCGCCGATGTTGTTCATACTCGTGATGGATGTTCTCAATCGTTTATTGGGAGCGGCAAGAGACCATGGGCTGCTGCAACCGACAGGGTATGCAGCGGTGAAGTATCAGTGTAGCATGTATACTGATGATGTGATCATCTTCGCCGCACCGACGACGGCTGAAGCCCAAACCATTGCGTGGCTGCTGGATATCTTTGGCAACGCCACCGGCCTCAAGACCAACTTGACAAAATGCTCCATCACACCGATATATGGGGCCGAAGATACTATCACACAGATCCAGAATGTGCTGCCGTGTAAGGTCCTACAGTTCCCGATCGTCTACCTTGGTGTACCGTTGTCTACTGGACGCATACCAAGATCCTTCATGCGCCCGCTCGTAGAGAAGGTGGCCAGTAAACTACCGACGTGGAAGGGGCCCCTAATGCCTAAAAGTGGACGTTTGGTCCTCACCAAATCCGTGCTCTCCACCATACCGACGTACATGCTAATGGCAGATCAGCTCCCGGGGTGGGCAATTGAGGACATCGACCGCATCAGATGCAAACTTCTCTGGGCTGGACGAGACACTTCGGTGCGCGGAAAGTGCTTAGTGGTGTGGCCCACTGTTTGCCTTCCGACAATACAGGGGGGACTCGGTGTTCAGAACTTGAAGCTAGCTGGCTACGCACTGCGGAGGCGATGGCTGTGGTTGAGGCGGATCGACCCGGATCGCGCACGGGTGGCGCTGCCCATGAAGGTGGAACCGCAAGTGCAGGATATATTTGACGCCTCCATCAAGGTGCAGGTGGGGAATGGGAGGCAATCATTCTTCTGGAAAGACAGTTGGCTCGACGGGCAGTCCATCACTAATCTAGCGCCTGCACTATCCACGCTGGTGAGTGCACGGATCAGGAAGTGCCGCACGGTGGCGGAGGCACTCACCGACCGGCAATGGGTGCGCGACATTACTGGTGCTCTATCCATCTCGGCGCTGATTGAATATCTACACCTCTGGGACCGCCTGGAAGAGGTGCAGCTGCAGCCGCAACAAGAGGACATCATCAGGTGGAAATGGATACCTGACGGGCGCTATAGTGCGCGTTCTGCCTATCTGCTAATGCACCACGGCGTCTCCAACTTCCCCGGGGCCAATCTAATATGGGACTCATGGGCACCCCTGAGAGTCAAGCTCTTCTTGTGGTTGGCTTGTAGGCAGCGCCTATGGACGACCGACCGACGCAGGAGACGGGGCCTCGACGCGCACGAGAAGTGCCTGCTGTGTGATCAAGAGGAGGAGACGGTGAACCACCTGCTCGTCACCTGCCCGCTGGCAAAGGAAGTTTGGTGGCAGGTTTGTTCCTGGGCGCGGTGTGCTTGCAGCTTCACGGCAGTGTCGATCATGGAATGGTGGGAGCACTTGGTGCTGGCCCAGCCGGCGCGCCGACGCGAAGGCACCTCCACGATGTTTATGCTAACCTGCTGGATGATCTGGAAAGAGCGAAACTCCCGCCAATTCGATCACAAGACGGAGTCTGTGCAGGTAGTTCTAGGAAAGATTAAGGCGGAGGCCGATCTGTGGATCGCTGTCGGTGCCCGTAAGTTATGAGGTCTGTGTTGTGAGTAGTCCGCATGAGGCTTTCGAGTGGGTGTCGTGTTGCGTTGTAAATTACTTTTTTTCCTGCTTAATACAATGATGCGCAGCTCTCATTCGAGAAAAAAAATGTAAAAAAAAGAGTATCATGATCCCGCTGCATGTTTCTAACAAATTCTGACACTTCGCCACCGCAGCATTTGTACATGCCTCATCAGCAGCATTTGAAGCAGTTGTTAGCGTTAGCGACGGAGAGATCGAGAGCACACGGTAGCATTGCATTGTTTTTATTTGAAAGAAATGCCTTTCGTGCATGATCACGCCGTCAGTCAATCTCATTTTCCTATTCAATAGTTAACTTAACTATAGATAAAAAGCCATCCTCTTGTACCATGTCATATATTTTTTTTTGAAATTAATGGTAGGAGCACTGCCATATCATTTAAGAAGAGGAAGCAAACATACATAACGCGCCGAAGCGAACACACCACACAAACAAACGCACACAACACTACACCACCACCACCTGGGAGAGGGGCTGAGCTCCTCCACCACGGGACTATTTTCCTCAAGCTGCACACACAAGGTCGTCGATCTCCCTGCTCCAGCGCTGCATTAGCGAAGAAATCCCGTCACGGCACCATTGAAACTCACTGATCCCAGCCACTCTGCGTGGGGGCCTCGCCTCTCCCACCGCCTCACACTCCTCTGCCAAGGACTCAGGTAACTGAAACCGATTAGAGAGCAACACTTCCGCCTAGCCGTCACAGAGATCACCACTACACCATGCATGCCACCTCAAGACCTCCAGCACCATGGGCCCTCCGCACCTTGCCGCCAACACAAAGACCTTGAGCACCTCCACAACCGCTGCACACGAGCCATCCAACCTCCACACTACCACAAGCTGAGGCGAGTCTCCATAATCGACGCCTCCAAGAAGGGCGTGGCGCCGGTGACGCCACCGTCACTCGTCCAACAATGGACCGGATTTTCACCCAGATACCCAATGCTAAAGGATACGATGCTCCATAGTGATGCCCCCGACAGGAGAACGACGCCCCAAGGGCGCCGCCATCACTATCACCGACATGAGTGCCGGCGAAGGCTTTCGCCTGGACGACATCGCACCTTACGCATACCCTCACAGGCAGTAGCAAACCAAGCTTCCCGCCGCCTCCACATCTCCTTTGCCGGAAGATGGCTCGGTGCATCCCAGCTATGCCGCCATGGCACCGCAAGGATGTACCTGTGCTGAAAGCAAGGAGCACCCAGCGCAAGCCACCCGGCCCCGCCACCACCGCGGCGCCGAACCCACACAGTCGTCGAGGAGAAGAGGCGAGGAGCACCACCATCACACCTCCAACCCCACTGCCCGCACGCAGATGTCCGCTGGTACCTCCCGACCACCATGGCCAAGAGCGGCCAGCACGTAGGCGCGCCCCCACAGGGCCTCCCGCGACCGTGGGAAGCCGCGCCCTGCCCCTTGCAGGACGCCGCCGCCGCCGCAGTCGCCGCCGTCCCTGCGCAGGCCGAGCCGGTGCCCCATAGGCCCCTGCGCAAGCCGCCGTCTTCGTCCCGCGCCGTCAGCAGGCACCTAGCCGCGACGGCCGCAGCCTCCACTGCCAGCGCAGCTCGCGCTGGCCATGGTCGCCGCCGCCGCCGCCGTCTTCAACACCTCCCGCCGCCGCCAGACCCCCACGCCGCGCCCCGTCACAGGACCGCGCCCTCCCGCCGCGTAACCACCAGATCCGGCCGGGGCGACGCCGGATCTGGGGCTCCAACCTCCGCCGCCGCACGAACGCTGGCGAGGTGCTCCGGGGAGACCTAGGCGGCCGCGCCCGCCCGAGACGCCGGAGAGAGAGGGGAAGAGCCCCGCCGCCGCCTTCCCCGCGGGCCGCGCGAGATGCTGGCGGCCCGCTCGGGCGGCGGCGCGGCGGGAGGAGGCGATGGAAAGGAGGCGGCGGCGCTAGGGTTGGAGCCCGCTCCGTCGCCCGCGCGGGGGGCGACGCGAGCGGGGAAAGTGAAGCGTATTCTATTCGCGGCCTTCTCCTCGTACTCATATATAATCTTTTTGTCTTGTGCAATTTTTTTTTACACTATATTGGAGTACTTCAGAAGACTATACTTTGATATCTTTTGAAACGCATATACACGTTCGAGACCATGGGCCTTTCCGCCTTTGTCTGAAGGAGACGCTGCCTGCTACTGCTAGACATCATTCGCAAGTGCTTCGCTGCGCTTCTGAATGCACCTTAATACCGTATGGTTTTGCGTTTGTAAATGAATTAAACATCAGTGATCCAGTGATTTACTGACGATGTGGCTGACCCAGAATTTTCAGTTAGTAGTCCATTTGTAGGAAAAGAGATCGTTCCACGAAAAATGGCTCGGGTTTCAACATGAACACAAATCTTGATCCCACCGTGTATAAAACCTGAATAACAAAGAAAATAAAACCTGAATTCTTCTGATAGAGAAGGGACTACACTTTGTATAAAATCTGAATTTCAGACATGTATGCAGCACGCCAGCACTACACTTTGTAAGAAGTGGCCATAAGTGCCCATAATAAGCCTCAAAACGTACAGTAGTTTGGTTCTTCTGGTCATTCCTAGCTATCCCGGACCTCCATTCGTTGATGTGCACGAGAGAGTCCACGAGAAATTTTCGGATTTTCCATTGTAGCCTACTGCTCCTCGCCACCGGTGGACGCCGAGCCTTCTGTCGCAGACGTGTCTTCGTGCGCTGCTGGCTTCTTCAACCCCACACCGATGTCAATGCCAAAGAGAAGCACCCTGCCCACCACGCCCGGCCCAGGTGCTGGCTCGGGGGTTGTCTCCACCGCCGCCTCCACAGCCGGCGCAGGTGATGCTTCGTCCGCGTACGCGTTTGCCGGCAGCGCGAGTGTGAGGTCCGGTGGCGGTTGGAGGGGCTGGACGAGGCGCGGCTTCTTGTTGGGCACGATCGGCGGGCCGGCGTAGTGCTTCCTCATGTGGCCGCCGAGCTGCACTCCCGCTGGGAACACCGCGCCGCAGACCTTGCACATGTGCGTCTTCTCCGGCCTGGCGTTGCGGCGGCTTGGTCCGGCGCCATCGTTCCCGAGCATCCCTGCGGCCGCCGCGGCGAGCTCCCTGTTCTTGTGGCCAGCCATGTGGCCGCCGAGCCCCTGGTGCGTCCGGAACCATAAGTCGCAATCGTTGCACGTGTAGCCGTTCGGGTTTTGTCGACCCGCGGCAGGCCGCGGCGCGATGGGCGGCTGGTGGGTGGGTGGAGCTGGCTCCACGACAGAAGGCGGCGACGGCGGCGCCATAGGCTGCTGGTGCTGGTGGATGGAAGGAGCTTGCTCCCCTGCAGCTGGCGGCGTCGACGGCGGCGCAGCAGCGTGGAGGTGGACGACGGCCTCGCTACGCGGATTGTCTGCTCCTGCCACGACCGTGTCCATGCCGTCACTGTTCATCGGCTGCGTGCTGCTGATCTGTTCGGAAGCATCGGTCATTGCGGGTGCCACGGGTACGGACGGCGGCGGGTCGGGAGATGGGGACGCCGTGGACGCGGATGACGGATCGGGCGATGCGGACGTGATGGGCACGGACGACAGAGTGGGTGCCGCGAACGCCAAAGGCATCGGCTGGAAGACAATCTTGGGTTCTGCAACCACGATGGCCGTTGACTGGTCTGAGTCTGATTCGGCATTCGGAGTGGCAGCCCTGGCCCCCAACCCCAAACCCAAGCAGCCTCGCTTGCCGGTGCCGCCCCAGCGCCCCACGAATGCCGCATCGCGCTTGATCCCCTTGGCCTTCTTCCCGATCCCGTGCTGCTCCTGCCTCCCGACCCCATGCTGATGAACCTTCATGTGCCCGCACACCGCCTTCAGGCTGCGGAACTCCTTCCCGCAGACGGGGCAGGGGAGCATCGTCACCGGCGCGGCGGCCGAGGACGGGCTGGCATTGCCGCCGTGGTTGTTGTTCGCCGCGACGGAGGACGCGCCCGCGCTGCCGTACTTCGCTGCGACGCGGTACGGGCTGGTGGCGTCGTCGCAGTTCGCCGGGACGGAGCAGGCGGCGTTCCTGTCACTGACGGTCTTGTCCGAGTCGCTCGAGTAGCAGCTGTGGTGGTTGTAGTACTCCTCGGTGTCCACGTCGGAGTGGTACCCGGGGACGACCCCGCCTCCCTCCGGCTCGTCGGCGTGGAAGCGGCTGGTGGGGCTCCGCCGCCACCGCTCCTCAGAAGAGCCTGCCATCACGGTGGTGCACGCCCACCCGCGCTAGGGCTCCGCTGGCCGTGGTGTGAATCGGAGCAGGATCCCGAGCCCCAACGACGACGAGAACGCGAGCTGCTGCTGGTGCTCGACTTGAGAGTTGGGAACTGGGAAGAGTTTGGTTTCACTAGCCCGGCCAGAGGTCCCTTTTTATTGCGCGCCGTCACCCGCGCTCCTCGGAGGCGTTGGCGGCAAGGATTCCGAGACCGAGACCGATACGAGGACGGGCCGACGGGGACGGCGCGCGCAGCAGGCGTAACCGCCTTGGTCGATCCCGTTGCGGAATACTCCCCGTTTCACACCGCGCATTTTAACTGTCTTTCCCTGGCACGACTCCGCTCAGAGGTTGTTTCAGAGATGGCTGGGTTTCGTGTTCGACTTCGCCACTTCGTCATCTGCTATAACGCGCTCCGGATCCGATTCGGGAACGAGCTGCGTGCGCCACCTGAAGATGCCACTGCGACGATCAGCCAATCGAGTTCAGGTTCAGGAATCAGGATGGATGAACTAACCAGCACTGTGACAGCTAAAGCAACATGATCAGCTGATCATAGCTGCATGATCGACACACTCCATAGCACAAAACACCATCTCGACCTTTCATCCTCCATCGACTTCAATGAACTGACAACCGACAAGTAGACTTCCTCCGCTCAAAATTACAGTTCACTTTGCTAAGTCAAACTTTGACAAGGTTTATCATAAAAAACATCAAAATCAAACTACTTTCATTAGATACACCATGTATTGTGTATCGATTGTGCATTATTTGACATTGTAGATGTCAATATGTATTTCTATAAATTTAGTACAAACTAAATAGATTTCACTTAAGACAAAACTAAAATAATTTGTAATTTGAAATGGAGGAATTTCTTTTCATTGATGTTAATCGTGCAGAGCTTGTTCTGTTTTCAAAGAAGACTACTCTCTCTCTCTCTCTCTCTCACTCAATCGAATTGGATAAGTTATGCAAAGTATTTGCACAATTTTTTTGAATAATATGGTCAAATTTGAAAAATCAAATGATCTATAATTTGAAAGGAATGGGGTATCTTATTTGTGGCAGTATATAACGTATAGTGTGACGCTGGTGGTGAATTCACATTGAAAAGCGATCAACGTGTCGCCAAATTCTACCCCCTGGTGATATTTTCTCTGACATTTTACTCGACTGACGGGAATCCACAGATTTTACTCAAGCATTTGTGGCAGTATACTGTATATAGTTATTACTGTACTTAGAGTAGTGTCACGCTGATGGTGATCGATCTTTCATGACCCGTTGTCAAATTCAATCTCTTTTGCTTTTCCACCCATATGCATCTGATGTTTACTCATTTTTTTTCAAGGCAGAACAGCTAATCTGAACTATCAAAACGTTCAATTTGACCCTTAATCTTTCAATTCCAACTCAATCTAGCCCCTTGTGGCCCACTGAGCATGCAAATTGGCTAATTTGCCCCCCTGTCTTCCTTTACGGATGACGTCTTACGCCGTTTGTTCCTCCCGCCGCACACATATGGTCCCATTGTTCCTGTGACTGTTGGTACAACTCGAACAAGTTGTGTCTCAAGGAAACAAGGTCTTGATTCATCTATCCAGTAGTTGAAATCACAGGGTTGCTCAACTTGGGAGCACACCAGGAACCTTCTTCGGTACCTGACCAACAACACAAAATTAGGGCCAATGCCGGCACATTAGCCCCGTGCTCCCCACAGTCCCCTCTGAATGTTCTTCCAGTAGTGTTTCAAGCTACACCAATCGATGAAAAATTATTGAAAAATCAAATTAATCCCCATTCAAATCAACTCTAGCCTCAAACTCTGCACTCACCTCCATTGCTCGTGCTGCTTCATCCTCTCCCTCTCCATCACCCCTCCCTGGATCCATGCTCCATGGCAACACACTGTCAGCTGGCCTCCATGGGCGAAGAACAAAGAGAAAGGGCAAGGCCGAGAGGATGAGGACCGGAGGGAGGGCGACGGACACATAAACGACGTCAACGGTCAGCATCTAAAAGGAATTGGGAGGGAGCAAATTAGACATTTTCCATGCTCGGCTGGCCAAATGGGGCTAGATTGACTTGGAATTGAAATATTAAGGACCAAATCAGACGTTTTGATAGTTTAGGGGTCAATTTGAGCCTTACTTATAGTTTGGAGGTCAAAATGACTATTCTGCCTTTTTTTCAAACATGTGAGCTTTGCGTTTTAATTTTATTGAAGAAGGATCACAAGTGGATAGTGTTATTACATGCGCCTAATTCCAAGCGTGGTGGGCAGTGGGCTGGTGGCCTGACTAATATTGTAAAAAAACGCAAATATTTAAGGAACGATAACAATCTTAAAATCAAGACAAATATATACAGCAAAACCAACCATTGCATTTGCATTTCAGTTGTCTCTGCAAAAGAGTAAATACTTGCTCTCCATGAAATTGATGGAAAAGAAAAATGTATATCTTGTACTAGAATCTATAAAAGGAAACAATATTATACTTTTCTGCTGTTCCTAGCTGAGAGTGCTCGCGAAAAACTTTCCATTGTTGCCTACTACTCCCCACCGGTGGACGCCGAGGCCTCTGGCGCAGGTGAGCATTCTTGCGCCGCCGGCGTCTTCACCCCCGCCCCGATGTCAATGCCAAAGAGAAGTACTCTGCCCGCCACGGCCGGCCTAGGAGCTGGCGATGCCTCGTCCGCTTTGATCGACAGCGCAAGCCTGAGGCGCGGCTTCGTCTTGTTGAACGGCGCGCCAGTCCAGTGCTTCCTCATGTGGCCGCCGAGCTGCAATCCCCCGGGGAACTCGCGGCCGCAGACCTTGCACACGTGCGGCTTCCCCGGCTTGGCGTCGTCGCGGCCGTTGCGGACGGCGCCGTCGTGGAACGCGACGGCGATCTCCCTGTTCTTGTGGCCGACCACGTGGCCGCCGAGCCCCTGGTGCGTCCGGAACCACATGCCACACATCTTGCATGTGTACCCTCTCGGATCTTGGCGGCCTCCGGGCGGCGGCGCGACGGGCTGCTCGTGGACGGGTGGAGCCTGCTCCCCTGCAGCAGGCGGCGGCGGCGCAGCATGTTGGTGGACAACGGCTTCGGTGGGCGGATTGGCCGCCGCCACCACTGTTTCCATGGCTTCGTCGTCGTCGCGCATCGGCTGCGCGCTGCTGCTCTCGACGGAATCGTTGGTCATTACGGACGCCACGGGCACGGACGAGGACGACATCTTGGGTGATGGGGACGCCATGGGCGCGGGCGGCGGATTGGGTGCTGCGAACGCCAAAGGCATCGGGTTGAAGACAATCTTGGCTTCCGCAACCACGACGGCCGTGGATTGGTCCGGTTCGTCGATGGGAGGCGCAGCCCTGCCCCTCGACCCCGAGCAGCCTCGCTTGGCGGTCCCGCCCCAGCCCCCCACGGCAGCCGCCTTGCGCTTGGTCCCCTTGTTGGCCTTCCCGATCCCCTGCTCCCGGTGAACCTTCATGTGCCCGCACACGGCCTTGTGGTTGCGGAATTCCTTCCCGCAGAAGGGGCAGGCGAGCGCTGGCGCCGCCGTTGCGGAGGACGCGCCCCCGCCCCCGTTGTTGTTCCCCGCCGTAGCGGAGGACGCGCCGCCGCTGCCCCCGTTGTTGCTCGCCGCGGCGGGGGAGAACGTGCTGGCGGCGCCGCGGTAGTCGTCCGCCGGGACGAGGGAGTCGCTGATGGTCTCGTCGGAGTCGTCGCTCGAGCAGCCGCGGTTGGTGTTGTAGTACTCGTCGGTTTCGGCGTCGGAGTGGTACCCGGGCGGGACGACCTCGCCTTCCTCCGGCTCGTCGCCGTACAGATCGGCGATGGGGCGGCGGCGGCGGATCCGCCACCGGTCTTCGGGGGATCCTCCTGCCATCGCGGGTGCACGCACGCGCGGCTGTGGCTCCCGCTTGCTCTCGGTGGGAACTAGGGCTGCTCCGCCGCACTCCCCGAGTCCCCCACCCGCTCGCTGCTCGTGCTCGGGTGCGGGGGGGTTGGGATGAGATGGTTTCACTTCCCACGGGCCAGATCAGGCGCCCCCTTTTATTGCGCGCCGTCACCTGCGCGCGGCTGCGGGAAGCGTCGGCCGCAAGGATTTCGAGGAAGATACGATCCGATACGATACGAGGACGGGGCAGCAGCGCGACCCGGCCACCCGGGTCTCGCGCAACTGCCGGGGTCGATACCGTTGCGGAGTCGACTAGGACAGCCGCGCCACCGAGTCCCCGCGGCCGGTTTCTCACCCGGCTACCTCTAGCGTGCGCCCCGGATACGATCCGGAAACAAGATGCGTGCGTGACCTGTTCAGCACTTCAGCTGCAGGCCAGCATTCCAAGGCTTCCAGCCTATAGCTCCTACTGATCGAGTAGTTTTGGTAGGGACATTGATGAGGAGATTTGTTTTGTTTTGGTAGGTTTTAAGATTTGGTATGCGCACAATCGATCATACGAATGCGACTTCTGGGTGTTGCCAAACCCAGAGGGCGCAGCCAGTCCTCAAGTCGTGGTGTGCACAAAGTTTGGACTTTAGTCGACTGGTGAGCCAGCTGAATTGCTTGAAGCATATGTGCACGTTTTCTTCACGTACTACGTGAGAACAAGAAAGAACGATAATTTTTTTCAAATATATTAACGCAAAACCTAAACGGAGAGGGCTCTCCATTTAGGTTTAAATGGAGAGCCCTCCGAGGTTACTTCCTGCGACACAAAAGTTACTTCCCACGACACAAAAGTTACTTCCTGCGACACAGAGTTACTTCCTGCGATACAGAGTTATTTCCTTCGACACAAAGTTACTTTCTCCTGTGTGCTTCTTTCTGTTGAGGGAAGTATTTTTGTGCCGCAGGAAGTAACATGAGAGGATTCTCCATTTAAGACTAAATGGAGAGACCTCTCCGTTTAGTCGCCTCCATATATTAAAAAAACACGAATGGAAAAGGAAACATGGTTGTTTCTCTTCCTGGTCACACTCTTTTGCATACCCTAAAAGAGAATATTCTGTCTGATAATCGAGATTCTCCTTCAGTTTTCCCGCACCTGTCATACCTTAAATCTCATACTCCATATCAACCACCCTCCTATAGGACCCACCCGACAGCCTCTCCTCTTTTTTTACTCCCCCGCTGTCCCAGTCTCTCTCCTACCTCTCTGCTCCTCCGCCCCTTTCTCCCTACAAGTGCCCCCATTCTCCCTCCTCGCGCCGGCGGAGGAGCAGATCGAGCTCTGCCCCTCCTCCAATCCATCCATGGAGGCATGGAGCAGAGGGCACCCCTCTCCTTGCCCTGCAGCAGCAGTGCAGAGGAGATTCTCCGACGTCCCTCTCTCTCCACGTGGCGCCTGTGGCGGCGACGACCTTGATCTGGCTGTGGCGGCGACCATGGAGGACTCCGGCGGGCGGCGAGGCACCAGATCCTTCGAGCTTGGTCGCCGTCTCCACGAAGGTTGGCCTCTCCTCTCTCTCTCCATCTCCCCGTCCCCTGCTCGCGCGCGCGCTGGCTGGACCCGGCGAGGAAGGGGCCTGCGGTCGCGGCAGGAGCCTCCCTCCCCGACGAGGCGAGAGAGGGGCACGCGTTGGCCAGATCCGGCACCGGCCGCAGAGGAGCTCCACACCAGCGCGGGGGTAGGGCAGGGACGGCGCCGTCCCCTGCTCGACGTCGAATCCCTCCGACACCGCCTCGAGCAGGAACACGGAGGAGCAGTGGCGGAGGAAGGCGTTGGCGGTGGCCATATGGAGCGCTCTCTCTCTCTCTCCCTACCGGTGGGATTCGGGCGCACCGCCGTGTTGCTAGTTCGGTGTCCATGGCGTCGCCGTCTAGGGATGAAAGTGGTGTGGATAATTTCCGCATCCAATCCGATCCAAATCCGAATCATGCGAATATGGAGAAGAGTTTTTGATATCCATGCGGATGTGTATGATTCGAATCCGATTGTGTGCGGACGCGGATTAGGATATGGCGTTAGCGATATCCGATGGATATGGATTATCTGGTAATTAAATGCGGATAATCTGATAACTATAATAGGTTATCCGACTACTATGACAGCCCAATACGACCCACACACTATGACATTTTACCTATACACTATTTTTTAGCCCACAAAATTTTAGCCATATATACAGTGTGTGCATGTGCATAAAAAACCCTAGCCGCAATCCTGCGCAGAGCATCATTTGTCACCATTTGAAACTGAATATAAGCATGTATTATCTGACTATATTAATTCGCATCCGCTCCGACACCGATCCGACTCCGCACCATATCCGACATCCGAATAAATCCGCATCCGTGTAATATCCGCTCCACTCCACATCCGACAAAAAAATATGGATGTGGTGTGGTAAAGGTATTATCCGATCCGCTTTCATCCCTATCGTCGTCTGCCTCCGGGTGCGCCGCCGTGCTGCTTCCGGGCGCGGCGGGGGGCGAACGGGGAGCTACCATCGCCCTCCCAGTACGCTGGTGTGGGGATTTTTACTGGATACCGGTGTTGGGAGGTCCCGTAGCGTTTCCCTCCGGTACCCGGTGCGACCAGCCTTTAGCACTTTCTTGCGTCTAATGTCTTGACGTGACCTACATGCGCGTTTAACAAACGTTCTCATATGTTCTTCATACAATGATACATAACCCTAAAAAAAAATCAAATACCCCGACTTCGCGGCCAGTTGCACAAACATTTGGCTTTGGGATTTGTGTATTCTTTTGATTACATGGCACAATAGGTGATTTGTCTCATTCCCATCATGTTCACAGATATCATGGCAATAGGACCACTGGTTTATTTAATACTTCATTCGTAACAAAATATTTATCGCTATTGTCTTTTTTACGACTTTAATCATTCGTCTTATATTAAAAAACAAAAAATTCAAATTACTCCCTCAAGTATAGCCAAAGTCTGAATAACCCCCTAAAGTATGTTTTGATTCATTTATAGCCCCTTAAACTATGACGTTGGTTCATTTTACCCTCTAATAGAATTTGTCTTTTTTGTTCTCCATGCACAAGTGCAATCTTTAGTTCAAATTTTGCGAGATATAACGGACATCATAACATATGCTATACAAATATAACATGATTTTTTATCATTATGTTCATATGTAGGATATTTAATAATAAATAATCATTGAGATACAAAGTTATGTGCAATTTATGTGAAAAATAATGATAAAAAATTAATAATATATTTTTTGACATACATTGTGATGCCCACTACAATTCTGCAAAATTGGAACTCAAGATTCGACTTGTTAACGGAGAAAAAAAAAGAAAAATCGTATAAGGGGTTAATTGAACCAAATGCCATAGTTTAAGGAGTGAACTAAACCAAAACATACTTTAGGGGTCACCCGGACTTTTTCCATACGCGAGGGGAGTAATTTGAACTTTTTTCCAAAAAAAAAGAGAAAAATTTAAAAAATTATGCAAGTCATCTACTTTGTTTGCTAAATTAAGCTTGACTTATCTTTTTGACATATCTTATTTATTTTTTGAATAAGAGGAATAGTCAAAATTGTAAGAAAAATCAATTCTCTCAAATAATTAAAACCTGAAACTAACCGCGCGGCACACTGCACAGTCCATTCTTTTTTTAGGGGTACTGCACAGACAATTCTAATGGAATGTGGCCTTAACGAATAAAATACGCCGCACTCGCTTGGTTTGGCCTCCCCGTCGTGCGACGCCAGGCCGGCCTTGCAGGTGTGGAGGCTGTAGAATCTCTGCCCGGTGGTGATGTTCACGTTGTACAGGGTCAGGTCGATGTCGAACTCCGTGGTGCCGTGCATCTGCTGGTCCACCCAGACGTGGTCGCGGAACATCTGCGAGAGCGGCGCCTGGTCCGCGCCGGCGGGCACGACGGCCCTGACCGCCTCCACCCACTTGCTCTCTCTGCCGGCGACGTAGAACTTGGGCACCGGCCCCTCGGCCAGCTTGATGCCGGCGTAGGAGATGGCGATCTCCCCGCTGTCGTGGGCCACGGCGATGGACTTGTGGAGGTGCAGGACGCCGATGGCGACGTCGAACTCCATCGGGGTTCCGCCGCTCCGGTCGTTGACGTCGAGCCCCCGCGCGCCGAGGAGGCTGACCGTGACGTAGGGGGGAGCCGTGGCGACTACGTACCAGTGGATCAGGAAGACCAGAGCGACGAAGAGGCCGGCGAGCAGGATACTAACGCAAGCTTTTCCCTTCCAGGTGAGTGCCATCGATCCGTCACCTGCATATACGTAGGTTTTCTGCGGCGTCGATGAGCTGAAAATTAAACAGCTGCCATGGTTGAGCTCATATATGTAGTGCCTTGCCCCAGCACAACCGTATTCCATAATGTAGTCCAAATCAGATATACATGACCGACTCCGGCCCAACCCGTTTTTAATCCTATGGTCGCAATTCTTCGGCCTCATTCGTTTCCATCGGATTGGAATCCGACCGGAATTGATAAATACAACTAGAAAATCAGGATAGCAACTATAAAAGATCCGAATTTATTCCGGGTGGAAAATTGATTTACTCATGATATGTACACCAAGAGACTTGGAATCAATCCACTAGTCAAGATGTGTGGATTCAATCCGGCTCTTCGGCCTCTTGTTCTACCTATCATGATGAGTAAATTAATTTTCGATCCGGAATTAATACGAGTATTTATCATAATTTTCTTGATATATTTATTATTCCGACCAGATTGAATCCGATAGAAGCGAACGAGCTAATCTCCCACGACTCCAAACCAAATACGGATCGATGGCCAAGAAGTGAGAAGCTCGCATACGTGTTCGTCTTCTAGCTGTGCTGGGCCTGCTTGCGCACGTATATGAGGGGGCCTTCTTGATGTTCTAAATGTCTCATGATTCGGTTGCAAGAACAATTTGCTTCAGCTTCATATGACTCCTTTTCGGTATGCAGTCATGCAGATGGTGTTTTACTGTTTTCTACTGGTTAGCAGCTTGATTAGAAGGGGAAAATAGTGGAGCTCGATCGGTAGTCGACACTGGAGTGGACCATCAGCTACTCAACCTGATCATGTTGACAGGTCTTCGTCCAGTCTGCTTTGTTTGCTTCTTTCTCGATCGTAGTCAGATGCAAATGACTCCGAGTCGATTTATCTACACCATTTCTATCACTTTTACCACCATTTGGTAGTAGACTAAGTGTAAGCTAGCTTGGTTTCTTAGGGAAGAACTTATCAATAGATTATAAGTTTTTCTTACTAAGGTGCCGTTTGGTCCAAATTTTGCAGCGCAAACGACGTGAGGATATCAGATCATAGTGTGAGCTCTGAAATTGGCGCTATAGTAGCCAGATAAGACAGGGCAACTGGGTGACCCGAGGCCTGACACTAACATAACCCGACACGATGCCAATAGTGCTTGGGCCAGCCCTACACTATAGTCGGGCCAATGTCGGGCAGTCAATTACACCGCGCCTTCAATCGGGAATCATATGCGTCGTTTCAGTGACAAAATGGCGAAGCATCGCGCCGCGGGGGCGCGGGGCTGCGGTGTGTTTTTCCCTTCTTTTTCTATTTGTTTTTCCTTTTTTCCTTTTTCTTGTTTCTTTTTTATTTTCTTGTTTATTTTATTTATTTATTTATTTCTATTTTTATTTTGTTTTTTCTATTTTCATCTTTTTTATTTCTTATTTTTTATATTTTTCTCTTGGTGAATATTTATTTCCTTTCAATGAAATTTTCCAACTGGTTGAATATTTGTTTCTTTCTCTCTATTTTTATTTTTCTTTCATAATTTTTTCCTTTTCTTCTTTCATAATTTTTTCCATGTTTTTTCTTTTTCCCTATTCTTTACGATTTTTCCTTTTTTGCGCTGTTTTCTTTCATGTTATATCATATATTCTTTTTTATCTCCTTCTCTATTTTTCCGTTTCCCCTTTCTTATTATTTTTTCTCTATTCATTTTCCCTTTCTTTTATTTATTTATTTATTTATTTATTTATTTTCATCCCTTCATCTTTTTCATGTTTGTTATTTTTCCTATTCTTTATGATTTTTCTCTTTTATATATTTGTTCGTCTTCTATAAATATCTGTTTTGCACGATAAGTTTGTTTAGGTTATAATAGGATCTTGTTCTGACACTTTATTTTGTTTGTTTGAGATGGCATGCAAACTTGTTCCGACTATAATAATAAGTTGTTCTTGCTATAATAATAACTTGTTCGGGTTATAATAATAACTTGTTCTCTCTATAATAATAACCTGTTCTGACCTTTGTTCTGATTTGTTCTAACACTAGATTTGTTTGTTCGAGATGACATACAAAATTGTTCTGACTATAATAATAACTTGTTCTGTTACAATAATAACTTGTTCTGACCCTTATTCTGATTTGTTCTGACATTACATTTTTTTGTTCGGGATGACATAGAAATTTGTTCTGGCAGTTGTTCTCATTTGTTCTGACACTTCATTTGTTTTGTTCTGACGATAATAGAATATATAACCCTAATTAAAAAATACGAATAAAAAAAGTTTGTCAAAATATAGTCAAGGGAGATCTTGTTTCGAAGTTTTTATGTTCAGAAATCCAATGGTGCAATCAGAATTTAATTTTGATGTTTGGTTTGTGATTTATAGATTTTTTAAGTTTTAAATAACTTTAGATGACGATGACATCATTACCTTTGACTTTTTTACATGCATGCATTCACCCACCCACATTGCACTGACACGCACTGCAGCACCTGCCTGCCGCAACCTTTATTTCCCTAGTGTGCTTGTTTCCTTCAGTGACAATATGGTTTTTCGCTGAAGTGATACCTAGAAGCCCCCGCCTCCAAGGGGCAGGGGTTTGCAACAACATCAACCACGATCATATCAACCTCAGAGATGGCAGCATGCTCAACGGTACTGTCACGAGCCAAGCCACCTAGGAGGGTCATGTCACCACTGACAACTTATGACCTATAGCGCGAAGCACCTACTACTAAAGCCCATTCTCGAATCTCCTAAGACCAGAAGGTGACCACAAACAGCTTGGGAAAGCAGGCCCGAGGGTGAAGTCCTCCTCCTTGATGATAAGCACAACCATGATGGAAGACTTTGCCGCGGCCAGAGCAACCATGGCCAAGGCATGAGTGGCTGAGAGTGTGAGGGTGAGCCCACTGTCAGCAACGGTAGTCACACGCAATGCATGCACGTCCGAGATCGAAGGGAGAAGCATGGCCATGCCCATTCCCACAAGGGGCGACACAACCGTCCATGCGAAGCTGGTCCGAGCAGAGTGATGGGTGATGAGGCCACATGCAATCCTTGGCACAGCGCCGAAGGCCATGACAACGTAGGCACTGTGATGGCTGATGACATGAAGCAACATCATGCTTGAAGGAGAGATAGTTCAATCATCATCCATTAATCTCCTTGAAGAAGCACCTCCGTGGTGGCGCCTCCAGCCGAAGAGCTCGCTCCACACGCGATGGCACGCGTCACCTCTCAACTCGCTGCCTACCATCAGGGTCAACACGAGGAGGAAGACACGCCGCCTGGCCCTGGACATGGAGCAACCTTGTGGGGGTGGTTGTACCATTGAATGCTCACAATCATGTTCCTACACCAGGAGCGACAGTTGGCCGCCTGGGGTGGCAGAGAGGGTGGGCGGCGGCCCCACCATTAAGGAAGCTTGCGATGTGGTTGTACCACGATGGAGTGAAAAGCGAGCTTCCGAATAGGTGCATGGTTGCGACAGACGACATCAAGTAGGGAGTTTGGGAGGCAACACCAACCTCACCTGTTTCAATTACCATGTTAATGTCATCGTCGGAGTCGGAGTAGTCTATCGATTACCTGGCCATGTCGTAGTCTTTTGAAGAGGCACTAGGGAAGAATGGCTCGGCTACAGGTGAGAGCGCACAGGGAGGGCGCTGGTGCACCAAAGCATGGAGGGGGTGGAGAGGGGGAGTGGTCCAACTCGACCCTGCCCTTCGTGGTAGCAGAGAGCGTTGAGGAGCATGTCAGCACACTAAAGCCTGGAGGGGGGGGGTCCGGCTCATCCCTACCCTCCACCGTGATTGAGAGTATCGAGGGGCCAACACGTCGGAGCACAAAGAGCGATTAATCAAGCGGTGATTGAAGTGTCTGATGCTATTGTCCGATGTCGAACATCCCGCTGGGGGCGTCACTTTTGGAGCTACATCCGACTGCACGAGGTCTTTGGGTAAAAACCCAGTCCATGTTGGACGAGCGATGATGGCATCTTTGGCGTCGTTCCCTTCTTGGAGGCGCCATCTCTTGAGACCCTTCTTGGCTCGCAGCTTGGTCGTTCCACTGTCTACGACGGCTTCAACCGGGATCGACAACTCCGCCACACAGCAAGCAAGAAGGGTGTTGCCAAGCTCACGTCGTGGCAACCGCTTCCTTGAGGATGATCTTGGGTTGTCACATGGTTGTCGCTTGGCTGCTCGCAGCGGACCACGGTGGTTGGTATTGCTTGGCAACGATCAGTGCGATGTGGGACGACGTACGATGACGCTTGCGGCAACGACAACTTAGGACGACTTGGCTTGCAGCGGATCGCGATGAGGGGATCAACATGGTTGGGTCCTTTCGGTGTGATACAACGTCGAATGATGGCACAAGCGACTTTCCTTGATCTTCTGACTTGGCGGCAGTGGCTTTGCGCGAGGGCAAAGCAACGAGGTGATGTCGGCCTGAGGCGGTGACTCGACTGCTTGTTTGAGGCTTTGGAAGCGGGGTATTTCTGCTAACCACCTTGACAACGACCTTGGAAACGAATCCGGAGCATGAGTTCCATGGCGGGTGAGGCGAGGCCTCTGCGCATGAGTGAGAAGGGGAGTCCAATGACGGATGCCGCGAGGCCCCCTGCGTGTTGTGTTGTCGCTCGGATTCGGTGTCTTCATTCCGTTCAAGTGGTGGGTTAGTTGCAGCGGCGATGCGGCGGTGGGCCCTACATGGCGGTGGCCTTCTCGGTGTGGTGGCGTATGTATCCTTTATGTCCTCTTTCAGCGTTGGATCACGTCGAATGTTCGACGACTACAAGTGTGTGGTTGATGGACAGGAGCTGCAGAAGTGCTTCGCCTTCGTTGTCGGCATCGTGTATAGAGTTGCGGTTGTGTTGATGCCCCAATCCAACCGGCTGGTGAGTGTCGTCAAGTGTAATTCGTGTTGATGTCCCAATCCAACCGGGCGAGCATATATATTATTTTTTTCTCTTTCTTTTGTTTTCCTGCCTATGGTCTCCCAGGACTGAAGTCTTGTATTTCTTCTGCTTTATCAATGAAACACACACCGTCTTGTGTTGTTCCTTCAAACAAAAAATGTCGAACATGTGGATACTAGTAATCTGACCCTTTTGTCCATCAACCTCTTGGGCAAGTGGTTACTCGTCGGGTTATGTCGACCGGGGGATCTAAGTTTACGGGCGCCCGTTAGGATGCCTGCGTCCGGTCGATCTCCGACAGGGTTAAACTTTGAGTAAAATGCGCTAGCGGTCTTTAAATTTGTTGCGCTGTGTCAAGCCGGTCCCCGAACTCGCAAAACGACCAACTAGGTCCCTAAACTCCGTTCGGGTCTCATTTTGGTCCGAAACGGGTTTGGACCCGCGTCCGACCCGGCGCCGCCTCGATCCGACGAGAAGGGTGCGAGCTGCACTGCAGCAGCTCCTCTCGGCCGCGGCGGGCGGCAGCTCCCCGTCGTCCTTGGTCTTCGACGGCGAGCATCCTCGTGCAGGACGACGCCTCAACGCGCCGGCCGGCCTCTGACGTGCCCGCCGCCGGCCCCCGCCACCTCCGCCTCGAGCCCCTTCGGCTCCCCGCCCCCCCGGCCGAGATCGCGAGCTCGGCCGCGTGGGCTGGCTGCACGTAGGGAGCGCCCAAGCGGGAGGGGAGGGCAGCAGGATCCCGTTGCACCGCCGGATTCCCTGCTCTGCAAGCTGCGGCCTCCCGCCGCCACTGCACGCGGCTCCCACCACTGCGACGACACAGCTCTGACCTCGCCAAGCTCCGTCGCGCGGCACAACATCATCTCGGAAGTGGCCAGAGGTTGAAGACAACCTTACTCGCGGGTCTCATGTGTAAGTGACAGGGAAGAGAGATATGTGTCTCCCGATTGGACCAAAATGAGACCCGAACGGAGTTTAGGGGTCTGGTTGGTCGTTTTGCGAGTTTGGGGACTAACTTGACACAGCGTAACAAGTTTAGGGACCGCTAGCGCATTTTACTCTTAAACTTTCCTTTTTTTCAAATCTCCGCGCGGCCGCGCCCCATTCCTTTTTCAACAACGGGCGGTTGGTCCCGACCGGCACAGGGTTCCCACTCGCGCGCCCACGTGGCATGGCATGGCGGCCGAAAAAAATTGAACAAAAAGCACAGAAACAAAAAAGTAACAAAACAATTATAAGAAAATTTGTAAAAAGTTATTTAGAGAAAAAATCCAGAAAAAATTTTCTGGAAAAACTTATGAATAAAACGTTTCAAAAAATTAAGCGCAAAAACTGTAAAGAAAAGTTTTGAAAAAAATTTACTTTCAACAAAAAAAGTTTTGAAAAAATGAATAAAAAGTTGTTCATAATCTTTTATGAAAGTTTAAGGATAACTTTTTATGAAACTAAATTAATTTATATAAAAAATGAGAAAAGAAAAGGGAAAGTTTTTGAAAACAAACATTTTCGGACAAAATTTTGAGGAAACATTACCGAAAAAGAATATGAAAAATTTTGCATGAATTTTTTTTATGAAAGTTTAAGGATAACTTTTCTTGAAATCTTTTATAAATTAATTTACAGAAAAATATGAGAAAAGAAAAAGGGAAAGTTTTTTAAAAAACATTTTGGGACAAAATTTTGAGAAAACGTAGCCCAAAAAGAATATAAAAAAAATTGCAAGGAAAAAGAAATAGAAAATTTTGTGGTATGATTTTTTCTGACCCACGCGGCTGGGCGCGGCTCCTGCGACTGCGAGGGGGAGGTCGCCGCTCGCCTTTGCCCGGCGCCGCCGCTCCCGGCAGGGAGCTCGCCGTGGTCCGGCCCAGCCGCTCCCCGCGGGTACATCGTCGTTGCCTGGTCTGCCGCCGCCGCCGGGGCCCCTGCTCACCGCCTCGCCGGGGCACCTTCCTGCTGGTCTGCAGCCGCTGCCGCACGCGGATCTCCCCCGCCAGGGAAGCCAGGAAGGTGCTCCGTTGGATTTGAGGGAGGATGAATGGAGAGAGAAGAACTGGAGTGCAGGAAGCATGCATTTGACCGCGAGGTGAGGAGTAGGTACGCGTTAATTACAGCGGGGTCCACCCACGTGAAGTGAGAGCCGCGATCGACCGTGCAGCCGTGGACTTCCGGATGGCTGCAAACTCAACATTGCGTATGTCGACCTTCAATCCAACTCGGTGTAGGTACTACACCGCTCTTCATACTTGGCCTGATTGGTTGACTTGCCTACCAAGCTAGGCTCGCATCATAACTAGGTTTTCCAGAACCAGACCCTGCGTGCAAGTGCAACACTAGCTAGTTTGGTTGCATACTTCGCTCTGGCCAAGCAATACGAAGATGGTGATTGGTTACACAGATATACGTGCGGACGATCATTTTCTCCCATGTGCGCTTACACGCTGCTGGACCGAGCGAGCCCTTGCTCCGGGAAAATAATGAGGATTTTTGCTGCACCCCTTTTGGATCTCACCGGCTAAACCCATTGTCTAAGGCCTGTCTCAGTGCAAGTTTCATGAGCACAATTACCTAAACTGAAAACTAGGTAACTGTGTCAGTGGAGTTTCATGGTGATGAAACTCTTCTCATCTCATGAAACTCTCACATTCTCTCTCTTCACCACGTCAACATATTTAATACAATGAAACTCTTCATGAAACTTCACTGAGACTGGTCTAATGCAGGCAACTCAAAGTTGAATGTCGGGAGTCTAGTTGGAGGTGATGCGACCAACCAATCAGGAAAGAACTTAGATTTTTACCCCTGCTGCCTACCCACCCACACCCTAGCCCACGATGAAACGGGGCTCCTATATTTGTATCGGAAGAGGAATAGGAGTTGGAATTTCTATCCCACCAAAATTCATCTCGATTTCTTTTTTTTTATTTCTTAACCCTTCCACCTCACGATCATCAATTGGAACAACATTTTTTATTTTTTAAAAAAAAATTGGAACAACATATATCATAAAAAGTTGGATTAACATTTTTTAAGAAGAGTTGCATCGATATTTCTTCGGAAAAAAATATATCATTTAAAAAAATTAATGGAGAAGTCCCCCGCCCTTCACAGTGCCCAGAGTGGCCCCCCCCCCGCCCCCGCGCGCTTTCAGCAGAACAAAAACCCAACCTGAGGATACGTCGGAGGAATTAGGTAGCCTCAGGTTCTCAGGTTGAAAACGGATAGGAAGTCGTATCGTTTCCATGTTGAAAACAGATAGGGAGTCGTTGCTGACTTGATATCAACCAACGATCGATCTCCCCGCTTTTCCCTTGCGGCATCGGATTCCGACACGCGAAACAGGCCGTGCGTGGCTATATATCTAACACAACAACATGGCGGCCAACATCACATTTAACGCTAAAAACCCTATACGCGTATACCCTTGCTAGAAATTTTCTAGCTCTCGAGAAGCTATCGTGTTCGCCTGCACCCGCAGGATGTCCTGGAAGGGAGAAGCTTTCACCGGGGCAATCATCACCGCCGCCGCAATGAGTATGCTCTGTTTTATAGTCTGGTTGGCGATCTACTTGAGTAATCCTACCTACGTCACGGTCAGCCTCGTCAACGCACGGGGGCTGGACGCCGACGAGAAAACTGGGAGGACCCCACCGGTGGAGTTTGACGTCGCCATCGGCTTCGTGCACCTCAACAGCTATCTCGCTGTGGGCCACGATGGCGGGAAGGTGACGATATCGTACGCCGGCGTCAAGCTGGCCGAGGGCTCCGTGCCCAAGTTTTACGTTGCCGGCGGCCGCAAGACGCGGGTGGAGGCTACCACAGCTGTGGCATCGGCCGGGAAGGATCAGGGGCCGCTGCCGCAGGTGTTCCGTGACCACATGTGGGTAGACCAGCAGCTGGACGGCGAGGTGGAGTTCGACGTCGCGCTGAGCTTTTACGACGTCAACATCACAACCGGCGAGACCATCAGCAGTTACAATTACTGCAAGGCCGGTTTTGCGCTCCAGGGCAAGTCTAAACCAAGCAAGTGCGGGCAGCCTAAGTCTTTTCTTCATCCTCATCGTCACAACTAGATCAGGTTGGCTAACAGGAACTATTTGTTGTGGTAGGTGCCGAATAATATATTTTTCCATCTAATTCTAATTGATTACTTCATAAGTAGCATTTCTGTAATTCTACATTTCTATGTTGGTCAAGGCACTTGGGTGGTATTCCGCCGGCCACCGTTCGAACCCCTTTGGGGGCGAATTTGTGGCCGCGGGTGGTTGTGCGCACTTGGTGCGCGTTGTAAAAAAAATCTCCTCACCTGTCCCACGTCAAAGCACAGGTCTAAGGTCAACTTCAACTCACGTGTGCTATGGTGCCGCTGTGTATGAGTGTGGTACGGGTTCGGAGATTTTCTTAACCTGTGTGAGAAAGTCTTCTTCTTAATACAACGTCGCGGGGGTGGTCTTACTCCCCACAGGTTAAGGTTTTTTTAGTTGGCTATTCAGGCAAGACAGGGGTTTGCAATTTGTCATACACAGGAAATCATCCTTTATTCCTTTTAATATTAAAAATACCCACAAGATTAAAAAATCATATAAACATTTATAACGATCTCATGCCTTTTTTCTTGGAGACCTTTAGATTCCAAATAGATCCCCAAGAAAACATGCCTGTTATTTATTCAATAAATAAATATAGTCTTTACTTCAAACTAGTAACATTGCACGTGCGACACGCACGTGCTATAGTTTAATATGTTATTAGTGCGACTATATTACTCAAAAACCTCGATCTTAAGTCGGTACAATTTTTTTCTTTTTTGAACTGTGGCTCATAGTGTTCACAGGCCATATTAGCATTGAGGCCATATTAGCTATAGTTTTCTTTTTTTTTTCTTGCTCCAATTTTTAAAAATGTAACATTTATGTATGAGAGAAGCATGAAGAGTTGCTGATGGAGCTATGATACGAAGATTTTGGCTGCAATCCCATGAATGAAAGAGCAAGTTGCACAATTATTTTTTATTATCATTCCTCTAGAAAAAAAAGTCAATCTTATGTTTGGCAAATTTCCCATGAAGGTTCTGCATGTGCAACATCCATGTGAACAGTGTAGCTGATGAAAATTAAACCATCAGATTAATTGACTATCATGTGACAAGATTCAGTGCAGTAGTTCATAAACAATATGAAACTATAATTTATATGTAGTTACTACCCATGCTCTGAGTTATTAGAACACTTTAAATAAGCAATCACAACCTTCCATCATGTAGTGTAGTAAATAAAAATAAATAAATGGAGATTAGTAACTGGATAAGGATTGTGAATCTGAATGCTAGCATAGCTACATAGGTAGTGAGGTAGAGATCAAACGTGGTATTTTGGAAAATCTGTGAAGCCACCATGATGCCTATATTTAGAATAAAAATACAATGGTCTAATTACATATCCATGACCTCTTTTATGAACTGACTTCGAGTCTTTGTTGAAGGTTAACCTGAATTCTTGAATCGAGGCTTTCTTGCAACAATTTATGATGAGACCTTAATGGTCTGCTTGACATCTCCACACTCAACATTTCCTGAAATCACTCAACACTGCAGAATGATAATATGAGTAAACATGTGTCCATCAAATTGGTATGAAACAGATTGCATAACTTTGATATTGTATAACTTAGATGAAAGCATAAGTAAATCGACTATTATTAGGTCACACTCACATGTCCATAACGAACATGACATCATGTCCCTGGGTAGTATGCAAGAATAGTGCAGGAATGTGCATAGGCACACTTGATGCAGGCTTTGGCGGCCTTCAGTGCCTGGGCAGCTGCAACGCATATAATAAGACTGTGAAGTATGCTATGGCATGATTTATGAAGAAACAATTGCAGATGATTGTAACGCAAAGGGTCCATTTGTGACATCCTGTTATTGAAAATTCGGTACGCAAAGTAAAAGAAAGAACGTAGAGATACCCAGAGTATAAATTCATTTCCTTAGGAAATAGGATCCATGTAATGTGCCAATGTTATTAAAGAATACACATCACTATAGCACTCAGACCGTCAGGCAGCTCAAGAAAGGGGTCACATTCAGAGAAAATTTTGGTCTTATTGATTAATATATTTTCATTGTAGCATGTATGTGGAGCCATTTTGTTAAGCATCTAGCGAGCACATTAACTATATATAGAAGCTATCTTAAATGCGCCCACATTTAGACTCATCTGAAAGTGTAGTTCACAAACTTCACACTCTAAATTCTGAAAGTTTAGCCAAAAGAAATCTGAGCATGTCGATTGCAAGTACACATATATGTGGGGAAGATGTACCTTGGGTTCTCATCAATCTGACAAGTATATGTGCTTGGTGTTTCATTTACTATCTAGCTATCTGCATCGTACCTGAATACAGACATTCATGCAGTTGGGACTATTGTACAATTTAACATAGAAAAATACTTGAAGCTGACAGCCTGAACTGGAGAATGGAAATGATATGATAACCATATAAAGTGTACAAATTCCAGCATCGGCATTAGGCTGCATAACAGAACTGCAGAAATTTCAGTTACCATATTGGGCAATAGCTTAAATATTCACAATTGCATAAACCAACTGTGACAGCCTATGGATAGCTAGAGGTGCCTAGAGGCAGAGAAGTCAGGCTCCCAAATTGTGCAGCCATGAATCCCAACTGCATAGTTAAACAAGAACATTAAATTAAACAAGGCATTATCAGCAGTGCAAGGAACAGATACTGGAATACAAGATGACAGCTGAAAAAGGTGTTTCAAAAGAACTCATATACTAATTGATAAAAGCTGAACAATTAAACAAAAAGATAGGTATAGTCTCATGCAGCTGGGAAGTTCTGAAGAACTATAACAGCAATTTCAACATACCTTTATCCATCACACATTGCTCTTCAAACTTCCCAGAACCATGAAAGAAAATTGAAAATTTGTAATGAAACCCAAAGAAACCATTGAGCTAGATAAAAACATAATTTGAGAATAAAAAATAGATGTAACTGCCCTCCTGGATTTCAGCTTCTCTATTTGCCTCCCCAATTGTTTTGTGAGAGCTAGTGATTCCTGTTACCTATTAATATGAAATCAGTTTAAAGTGTCTAACTCAATACAGCATTAGTGCAATCTATTATGTTGCACTAAGGGTACAAATTGTGTAAAAAAAAATGCTGCAACAAGACATCACTAAGCAAAATAATGGGGTTGGTCTCTAATTCTCACACACCAGTAATGATTATTTTTTAGGAGGCACAATACATTCGACCATTTTCCAAATGAGCTAGTAACAACAGTAATAAGGCATAAGGCATCGTAGCCACCAATCACAGCCACAAGGCAACACAATTCTTAACAACTTAAGGGTTAAAATGCCTGCATAAGGCATCACAAATCATAATTTTGCTGCTGAGATAATTTAAATGTTTGGAGGCATGACATTACATAATCAAGCAAAAAAAAAAACAGTCTTTAAATTGTGGGATACTGACTTAACCTTTTGAATGATTAACATTGTCTTAACTCACCAAGAGCAGGATGACATTTTAGATGGCACAAAACAGGGGAAAACATTAACATAACCAAAAGAAGAAATCTTTGGGATGGTATTTCGATAACCACCATTCCTGAAATTTCCCTACAAAAATAGTACTCATACCTTGTCGACGATATCTAGTTCTGCACCTCAATTTGCAGCCAAATAATGAAAGAGTTCCACGAATAGCGCACCCATAACATTGCAAACCTACAAAGAACACAACTATTTTTTTTGCATTGCTGCAGTGCTGATATCTAGTTCTGCACCTCAATTTGCAGCCAAATAATGAAAGAGTTCCATGAATAGCGCACCCATAACATTGCAAACCTACAAAGAACACAACTATTTTTTTTGCATTGCTGCAGTGCTGCTTTTGCAATTGAACATAATCCAGGACCTGCATGGCGAGCTCGTTAAGGGAACAAGCACATTGACGGTAGAGGGGCGCGAGCCGGTTGGGGATGTGTTGCGCCGGCGGAGGGGATGTTCCGCGCTGGCCACGCCACCCGTGTGCCAGCCATCGCCGGCCGAATCCTACTATCGTGTGGCCTCGACACCATTGACACCTGCACACGGCCTCACCACCATTGCCACCCATGTAGCCCAAGCTCCATGGTAGTGGTCGCACTACAACGGCCGACCAGCATGGGGTAGCTGCCCTCTGGCGGCCCATTGCGGGGAGGCTAGCGGCCGACACACCGAGGGCGGCGAGATCCATGGAGGGAGAGAGAGAGAAAAGAAGGGAAACTAAAGAGGGAGACCGGATGGATCCGGCAATCGGCTCTAGTATGGTCGCGGCGGCCGGCAACGGGGAGGATGGTGGGAGGGGTAGAGGGCAGGGCGGCGGCCGGCGGCCGGCAGGAGGAGTCGCGTCATCGCGTGGGAGCGTGTTGCGGGGAAAGGAGGAGACCGAATCATTTTTTTCACACAGCGCGGGGTGCGAGTGGCCGAGTGGGTAGCTGGGTGGGACGGACGCTGGTGGATGGGTCCCACGTGGGTACAGGGGGCGGGTACACACAGGGTGGGTGAGAAAAAAATTTGTTTCTGGCAGAAATGCTCTCCAAATTGTGATTTTTTGTACTTCATAGTCCTTCCACCCTATCCACTCCTAAAAACATATGACGGGTGGGTCCGGCGTGAGGGGTAAGGTGGGCCCGAATTGGGTGAGAAAAGTTTTCTTCACTCCTTATTACTTCAAATAATCATTATCCTTTCCTTATGCTTTTTTCCAAAATACCCCTATCCAAAATAACCTAATAATCCCATCAAAGTCCCATATATATCATGATTTTCCCGATGCAATCTTAGAAAAAACCCGCTGTCATATGCCACCTGCTCGCGAAACCAAAGGGTTCTTCCTCCAAGTCGTTGTTTGCTGACTAACCACTCATTACATCGCGCGGACTGCCGGACTCCTCCGATGTTCGATCCCTCAACATTAACAACTTGCTCTTCACCTTTTGCAAGCAAACAGACGTTTTGTTGGATTCAGTTCACGTCATGTAACACATCCAAACCAAAGAGGCACACAACAAACAAAATATGCTGCACATGACGCAAACACACAAATCTAATAGCATTCAAAATGATTTCACCATGCATTTATCAATCACTCATCACAAACAAACCAAAATTCTTGTCAACTTGATTTATCAGGCGGCACATAGAGCTCAAGCAGCAGATGACTTTCTAGGAGCTCCAAGTTTGTTGCTTGCATTTGGAGGATGCGAGAAGGGAACAAGGGAACCAGTAGAGAAACATACATGCCTCTTTTTTTTTTAACGGACAGCGAAAGGTTATGCTTTCTCGAATTTTTATTGGCAACATATCCTGTGCACACCAGCTTCGTATGCACACTATGCAAACTCCCACCACAGACGCTGGATCTCCATCCAATGGCCAGATTGATAGGCGGGCACTTTTAGCACTTAACCCCCACCTCTACTCTTTGCTAATGAAAACGTATAAAAAAACCCCACGGCAGGAGACAGAGCGTTTGACGGCCGGCCGCGGCACTTCCTCACGACGCACCGCGTCCCGCGACGCCTCGGACGAGCTCGCCACCGGCCCTCCCTCGAAAGCGATTCATCAGGTTGGGTCGCAGATGCCGCCGGCCACGGACGCCGCCGGCCCTCAGACGTCGACGCCGTACGCCCTCGGCGGTGGCCTGGGAGGCTGGGACACAGATGTCTCACGCCCTAGGAGCTGGGACGCCGCCGACCCTCAGAAAAACGACGCTGCTTCAGAAGTTCAGGTACGTAGTGCTTCTGGTATGTAGTGTTGATTTTTTTTCATTCAAACCAGCTTGTCAATCCCGTTGGACCTCATTAGGCTTCAACAGCTTTCGCAGAAAGTTTCTTCGGTGCGGGCAATCCTAAAGCAACAAACCATTTTATGGTCCTCGACCTAAAAATCCTTCGTTGCTCGGGGGCTCCATCCAGGGGCACGACGCCCCTCCTTTTAAAACAAAACGTTTTTTCCGAAAAAGCTTTCCGAGGAACACTACACTAACTCAAGAGCAGAGAGGGAGGAACCAACAACCGTCCGTCTACGCTCGGCCGAGTACTGACACCCCCGCGGCTATACGTACAAGGTTCTACGAGCTACGTCCGGAATGGTCAGGTCGACTCTCTCCCTCTGTTTCTAAAAGTTCAGTGGCAAATGTTATCTCGACCTCTCTTTTCTTAAAAAGTAGCTCGATGCCCGACCTATCCGAACTCTCTAAGGGAAGCTCGGGGGCTGAGGGCCTAGGGGAACCCCGACGCGACTAAGCCCGATCAATGACCTCGAGTCCCTATGCTCCGGCAGCTACGGGACAGGGCAATACCAGCAACGTCCTAAGGGTAACCTTACCGGCCTAAAGACCCCAAGCCTCTCGACGAGGGGAAAGAAAGAGGGACCGAGCGTCAAACTTAAAAGAAAAGTCCCTTTACTTAAGAAAGAAATTTGCAAGTTATTTATAACAGCAAGCCGCCAGTGCTACTAAACTGTTTTCTTCTGATTAGTGCTCGTCATCGAGCCATCCCAGGTCCTCCATAGCGGAGTCAGCTATCCTCCTGGCAAACTCCACGCACCCTGCCAGGATTTGGGGGGTAATGGTGGTCTTCGTAGCCGAGAGCCCATCCACCTGCGAGCACCTCACGATCCATGTTGGGGTATTGCGAGAGGAACATAGCCATGGCTCGGTGAACCAACTGCCGAGCCATAGCCATGCCCCATTCGCGCGCAACGTCACCGACCATCCCGAGGCGTTCGATCAAGTACGACCCTTTACCAACACCGATACCCTCTAGGAGTTCCATGACGGCTTGGGTAAGGGCCCGGTGAGTCTCCTCCCTTTCCAGGAGAGTCACTCGGGCCGCGGTAGTGGTCGGGGACGACAACTTGAGCATTGCAGCCCTCTCTGCGGAAAAAGAAAGGATGAGAAGCACGTCATCGGGAGACATCAACGGAATGAGGCACGACCGGCACCCACCTGTCAGGGCGTCGGCAAGCAACGACACAAGCGTCGCCAGCTCCTCCTGCTTGGTGATGGTCACGTTCATCCAGGCGGCGTCAGCTGCACGCTGATCCCGCAACGCGTGAAGCTCCGCGTATGCAGCTACAACAACAGTAATCACAAGTAAGCCTATCAGCCGACAGGCATAAGCGAGGAACCAGGAGTTCGTGCCAGAGGGTCAACTTACTGGTCAGCTCCCTGTCACGATCGGTGGCAACCGCCAGCCATTGCCTCCGCTCGGCGTCGGCGACACCGAGCTGGTCCCGCAAGGAGGCATTTTGCTCCCGGGCAGCCTCCAGCTTACGGCTGGAGTCCGCCGCGGCTTCGGTCAACTCGGTCACCCGCATCTCCAGGGCGGCCTGCCTCCAAGTCACCTCCTGCGCAACAACGCTGGAAGCGGCTCGTGCATCCTCCGCCTAGTGCAGGGCTTCGGCTAGCTTCGACGCGATTAGGTGAACCAGAGGGGGGGGGAGTGAATGGGAGCCGATAAAAATTCTTCTCAAAGGAGATGGGAACTCCAACAAGACGAACACGGCTTCCAAAACACTTCTCCGACTTAACTACCCAAGTTGGCCAAGACCACGCAGCCACTGGAGTGCTACTGGTCCTAGGAACCAACAACCACCTACACGGACTCGAGAACGCAGCGAAACTAGCAACTCGAGCACCACTGACCTACACTGGTCAGACCGGTGAGTAGCACCGGTCAGACCGGTCCCTGCTGGAGCTTCACAAACAGATCCTGAGAACTTCCACAGAAGGCTCCTACACCGGTCAGGCCGGTGTAGCACGCCGGTCAGACCGGTCTAAGCAAGGAAGCCCCAAAAACCCAAACCTGACCTTCCGAGCTCCAAAACGAGCCAAACTCGAAACAGCAGCAACACGGGACAACAGAGAACACACCCAGACGTTCACCCGAGGCAAAACCCACAAAGCCTCTGCACCGGTCAGACCGGTGAGCTACACCGGTCAGACCGGTCAGGCTGGGACGCTCGGGATGAACAGCACCCGTGGGTCAACTCCCCCAAATCCAACTCCCGATCTCCCGAATCGCTCCACGGTTTTGCACAACACTTTGGGGATAGTAGGAACACCTCATGGGCACTCCATAGCCAAGATTTGGTCCACCAAAACTTACCAAAATGAGAGGAATCGAAGAAATCCCACCAAGAACGCCTCTAACCCTAGAGCCAAGAAAACCCCAAAATCGAGCCCCTTTGCTCACGGATTTGGGAGGGGAATCAAAGGGAAAAGAACCACAAAGGGTTCAAGCATACACCCCCACCAAATCCCAAAGAGAAAGGTCTCGAAATCGCTCCAAGAAAATCACCAAAAAAGGACTCCGAAAATCACCAAAAAGGAGAAACGGAAAAGACACATCCAAGCCTTGAGGAACCACGCCGATTCATCTATACATACCAAAGAGGTTCATACAAGGTCTAGCTTGCCGCCCGATCATCCTTCCCTCTCACAAGATCTCACCATGAAGCTCTCAAGCTAGTCCTATGGAAATCCTAAGGAAAATAGGAAGGGAAAATAGGAAAACAAAATGAGCTAGGGTTCGAGAGATGGCTGCCATCCTCTCACCACTTGGGTTATATGGAGGCAACCGAAAGACTAAAATACCCTTACTAGCTAACTAGGGATACATGCCCCTCAAGGGCGAATTTGGAAGTCTTTGTCTTTGCTCCATCGGACGGATGCCCAGCGACCGCAAACTTGCTTAGCCTCGACGCAAGCCTTGCGATCCCGACGTGTGTCCTCCGCTTCGAAGTCTCCGGACTGCGTCGTCGCACACCGGTCAGACTGGTGCTCCCCACCGGTCAGACCGGTCAGACCCACCGGTCAGACCAGTCTGATGCTGCTGCACCTCCGTCTTCGGTTCTTCGGTCTTGGCTTTGTGGATCAACCAAGGAACCTAGTGGTTTTCTGGTGAACCACCGGAAACCCCGTGAACTCGGTGTAGCCTCCGCCAATCACCACTCATGACTCGGCTCCCACGTAGTCCCGGCTCGACCTTGGTTTTGAGGCTCAACCAAGAAACCGTCCATGACTTCATCTTGCCGTTCTTGCCACCATGCGGCCCGCACTTGACCCCGCTGGCCACCGGGTCCCTCGAACCAAGCCTACTTGTCTTCTCCACACCTGGAGGCCTCACCGGCAACGACCTTTCGCGCTTGTTCTTCACTTGCACCAACACCAGTCAAGCCGCAACCTGCACCTGCAATACTTAGCCAAGAATCAGTCTACACCACGTTGTCAATCACTCATCACACCAGGAAGCGACCATCCACCGTTCCTCGAACCACACTTGGCTCTCAATCTCCCCCTTGATGAGTGCATTGACAACACACACATATAGTAACCCGAGAGAAAAGGAAAAGAAACAACTAAAAAGAAACTTCAACAAGCGATCGAAAGCCAAAGAAAGGCAAAGAACAAGATCACTTGAAGAGGACAAGTCTCGGACCCCTTAGGCAAGGGCAACGGCTCGACACATCCGAGACAAAACCATGCTCAAGCAAAGAGCACAAACCACCCAACCAAAACTCAAAAACCACAAAGAGCTCCCCCTGCACACATGCAAGCTCCCCCTGAACCAATGCAACTCCCCCTAGACGAATGCATGCAAACCACCTCGCAAAACAGAGCATCTGCTTCAGCTTTGCTCTGACCGGTCAGACCGGTCAACCACACCGGTCAGACCGGTGTGCTAGATCGTCCAGCACCTGGCACTCACACCGGTCAGACCGGTGTACCTCACCGGTCAGGCTGGTACCACCTGGGAAAAACTGGGTACTGCCCGAGCTCAAAACTAGCTCGAAACCACTTGAAAAGCTTCTAAATGCATGCAGCAAGCCAAAACATACTCAAATTTCTCCCCCTTATTGACAATGCATGAATCAAGCCAAAAATGCAAAAATTGCAACCTAGAGCATCTCAAATAGACAAAATTCAACATAGGATGCTACACATGTCCAAATGAGCAAGTTAGATACTCTATAGCTTCGTAATGACATCAACTTTAAGATCACCAAGTTTCACAACCATTGGACGAAGCTAAGATAGAGTTGAGCAATTTTGCGAAAATTTACCCTCTCATGAGCAAAGTCCTAAACATGAGCAAAACATGTCAAAATGGCAAAGCCACACAAACTTCATGCTAGGACAACCATTCTAATCATAAGACCATCATAAACACCCACAAGCACCTCATGTCATGTCAAAGCCACCGAGTCATGTGCCTACTTCTATATATGAGACTTCTCATTGGTAGGCATCATGCAACGATTTAGCACCCAAAGCAAATTAAAATTAGCACATATGACATGGGAGTACTTTTTCCAAGCAATTTACATTTCATTTTCAGATTTGAAATTGGTACATGAAATGTCTTTGCGACAAAAAGGAACTTATGCCCCTCCACAAGATCAAGCATGGGGGCTAAACATTCATGATGGCAAATGAGCCTTTGGCTCCATATGATCAAAATAAGCTATCCAACCACAAATTAAGCATAGCCAAACCACTAAAACATGTCAAGATCATATAAAGGTATTTACTCACAAGAGAGCATACATGTAACATTTTTCAAAAACATAGCCATCAACCATGGATATAAACCAAGATCATCAAGAGCTAAGCCAAATTAGCCATAGCTTACCAAACTAGCTCACAAGGACATATATATCATACCATGGTGAACAATGTATATAGGAGAAGCTTTTCCTAAACAATGCATATGATACAAAATGCATGCAACCTAAGATACAAAGATGCCTATACAACATGTTACATATGTCATGCCAAATGCAAGAAATGCACAAAGGAAAGCTATACATATGCTACAAAGGAGCTCCCACACACCAACTCAAGAAATCAAACAAACACCAAGCTCCCCCTGCAAACGAGTGAAAGTTGCTTGATCTAGGGGTTTGGTGAAAATATCGGGTAGCTGGTCATGTGTGGGTACATGGATCAAAGCTATCTTCCCTTTCTCTACGTTGTCTCTCAGGAAATGATACCTCACTTCTATGTGCTTGGTTTTGGAATGAAGAACTGGGTTCTTTGCTACACTTATGGCACTGGTGCTGTCACATTGAAGTGGGACATGGGTATACTCCTCACCAAAGTCACTCATGGTGTATGTGATCCAAAGGAGCTGAGAGCAATAACTAGCTGCGGCCACATACTCTGCCTCGGTAGTGGATTGAGCAACAATCGACTATTTGCGGGAAGATCAAGACACCAAAGAAGAACGCAAGAACTGGCAAGTCCCAGAAGTGGACTTCCTATCCAACCGACACCCGACAAAATCCGCGTCTGAAAATCCATGAAGCGCCAAAGAAGAAGACGCGGAGTACCAAAGGCCAAAGTCGGGAGTGTGACGCAAATACCTGAATATGCGCTTGACTGCTTGCCGATGCGAAGTCCTTGGAGACGCTTAAAAACGAGCGCACAGACATACCGAGAACTGGATGTCCGGCCTCGTCGCCGTCAAGTAGAGAAGTGACCCGATCATGATCCGGTACTCCTTCTGGTCCACGTGTTCACCTTCCTCGTCCGCATCAAGAGCTGTAGTCGTACTCATAGGCGTCGCCATGGCCTTGGAGTCCTCCATCTTGAACTTCCTCACGATGTCCTTGGTGTACTTAGCTTGGTGCACAAATGTTCCTTCCTTTGATTGCTTGATCTGTAGCCCGAGGAAGAACTGCAGCTCACCCATCATGCTCATCTCAAATTCCCTGCTCATGTCTTCTGCAAACCTTGCAACAAGAGAGTTAGATGAGCCACCAAAGACAATGTCATCCACGTATACCTGCACAATCAGGATATCTCTGCCCTGCCTGAGGAGAAACAAGGTCTGATCGACCTTCCCCATCTCAAAGCCTCGCTCAAACAAGAACCCCCTCAACCTACCATACCAAGCTCTAGGCGCCTGCTTCAACCCATACAGCGCCTTCCTCAACTTGTACAGCCGGTGGGGGTACTTCTCACTCTCAAACCCCGGTGGTTGCCTCACATACACTTCTTCCTCCAACACACCGTTTAGGAAAGCACTCTTCACGTCCATTTGGTGCAACTTGAACCCTTTAGCCACGGAAAAGGCTAGAAGGATCCTAATCGCCTCCAAACGAGCTACGGGAGCAAAGGTCTCCTCGTAGTCGATCCCCTCTTTCTGACTAAACCCTTGAGCAACAGGCCTTGACTTGTTTCTCACCACTTCTCCTTTCTCTCCCTCTTTGTTCTTCCACACCCATTTTGTCCCAATCGGCTCACACGTTGGGGGAGGGTCAACCAACACCCAAACTTGGTTCCTCTCAAAATTCTCCAACTCCTCATGCATCGAATTAACCCAATTATGATCAGATAGCGCGTGTCCAATGTCTTTGGGCTCAAAGGTGGCAACAAAAGCAGCATGAGCGAAATGAGAATTGTTCCGAACCCTCGACCGTGTAGTACGTTCATTCATGTCGCCGATGATCCTCAAAGCTGGGTGATCCACTTGCACTCGCCGGGGAGGTTCTCGCCTTGATGCTACCTCCCCCTCAACAGCAGCTTCGCCTTGATCTGGGTTTGTCGTTGTAGGTGTGGGAGAGGGCCCGTTCTCGAACGTCGTCGAAGTAGTAGGTACATGCTCAGCCGCGGGCACCACACCGCCATCTTCATCATCTCCATGGTCATGCTCCTCCTCCTGAAAGATCTCCTCACCAAGTTCATCATCACCTGCACACTCAAAAACAAGCTGACTACGTGGCTGTGTCTCGTCGAAGGTTACCTCGCAAGTCTCCACGATTTGGTTAGTTTCAAGATTGAGCACACGAAATGCTCTAGAGTGAGATGCGTAACCAAAGAAAATACCATCGACCGATCTAGCCTCGAACTTGTCCAATTTCTTTCCTTTCTTCAGGATAAAGCACTTACAACCAAAGACATGGAAGTGACTCACCTTGGGTGTGCGACCGTGCATCAACTCGTAACAGGTTTTTTTTTTGTGAACTCTGAGGTAAATCATGTTCGATACGTAGCACGCGGTATTGACCGCCTCAGCCCAGAACCTTCTTAGAGTCCTATGCTCGTCGAGCATCGTCCGAGCCATCTCGCACAAGGTCCTGTTTTTCCTTTCCACCACACCATTCTGGGGAGGCGTATACGGACTCGAAAACTGGTGTTCAAGACCCAAGTCATGGCAAAAGGTTTCGAAGCGAGAGTTTTTGAATTCCGAGCCATTGTCACTGCGGATCGCTCGTATGGCATCTCCGTGCCTCTCGTTTCTTAACCTCAAGACAAGATCTCGAACAAAACCAAACGTCTCCCCTTTCTCCTCAAGAAAGAACACTCATGCATACCGAGAAAAGTCGTCCACCACAACGAGGACATACCACTTCCCACCCGCAGATCGCACACAAGCTGGGCCAACAAGGTCCATATAGAGCAGCTCGCATGGACGCTCAGTCATCACATCGGTGAGAGGCGGGTGAGAGGAGGCTACCATCTTGGCATGCCTACACGGCGCACAAACCAACTCTTTCTCAAACCTCAACCGTGGCAATCCTCGGACCAAATTGAGTTTACTCAAGCGAGACAAAAGGTCAAAGCTCAAGTGACCCAACTTCCTATGCCACTTCCACAACTCACTCGAAGAACCAGCCAAAAAGCAACGCTCCACACCAGAAGACTGGGAAAAATCAGCTCGGAACACTTGACCCTCAGGAACGACCATGCAAACTAGGTCCCCTCGAGAATCTAAAATCCGAGAACCACCAGGCCGAAACAACACCTCAAAGCCCTCATCCAACAACTGGGACACGGAAAGCAAATTGAACCCCGGCGATTGAACAAGAGCAGCACGCCTGAGAGTGACCTTGTAACTTACCTTGATCTCACCTTCTGATAGCACACGCCCTCGCCCATTGTCCCCAAAGGTGATGTATGTCCTGGACACCACCGGGACGAGACTTGAGAACCACCCCTTGTCCCCGGTCATATGCCTCGAGCAACCAGAGTCAATCAACCAAATGTTCCTCAAGTCTCCCACCTGAAATTCAAAAGCGAGCACGTGAGTGAACAAATGACTCAACACTGGGGTTAGTACCAAAAGAGTAAAACCAGTGCCGACCCATTTGCTCCAAAGTGGGGTTAGCACAATCCAAAGGATCTCTCCTATCAAAGCTACCTCCACGAACACCACCACGGTACCACTACAAGGAAACCAACCCTCTCTAGCTGGAGGAGGATGAAAGCCACGAAAGGAAGACCGTGGACCATTCCTCCTCTCCATCTCAAAGCTACGACTCCTCCCACCCTCGTATTGAGCACGAGGTGGAAAACATCTAGCAAACTGACCACCTGCAGACTTCCCATACCAACCACCGGAACCACGACCACCTGAACCAAACCGAGCCTCCTCACGAGCACGAAAACCTGACCCCTGTCTGCCCAGACCTGCACCGGTCTGACCGGTGTGGTGCACTGGTCTGACCGGTGTAGCCCGGCCAGCAGCACCACCTGCTACCTTCCGCTCTCCCCAAGCCGGAACCGTCCTCACAATCACCTTGGCCCTGGGCATCTGCGCACAAGGCTCAAGTACACCATTAGAAGGGTGGTACTTGTCCTTGTTAGCCCACTCCTTTGCCATTCTCTCCTCACGCTTCTTCTTGAAGCAAAAATCGCCCTTGTGACCATCTCTCCCACAATAGTCACAATGAAACCGCACGGGCTTAGGTTTAGGCTTGGGATGTGGCTGCTCACTTGGTTTCTCTCCACTCGGCTTCTCAACTGGTTTCTCCTCACTAGGCTTCTCACCCTCTTTCCCAAAGAACACATTCCCCCAGTTGCTCTTGAACTTGATGGGCTTTTGGAAATCATTTGTGGAGTGAGGAAATATGGGTGGATCTGGGTTTGCGTCAAGTTTGTTTCTAAGTGGGTTGGGTTTAGGAGCATAGGCATTTTTGTGGTAGGTTTTTGGTGGAGCTTGGATATCACCAATCTTCTCTCCTCCCTCACCACTACACTCTCCAACCTTCTCCGAACCAAGCGCTTGCCCATCATAGCGCTTGTATGTTTCTATCATCATCCTAAGCTGAGGTTCATGCCCCGACAACCAACCCATCATTTTTCTCAACTCATCATTCTCATCCTGCAAGCGATTCACATAGTGTGCAAGTTCCAGATTTTTTAAAGCATGCACTTCACAAGTAGAACAAGAAGTGGGAATAGGCTCTTTCAACTTAGCCTCAAGCGAAACAGTGTAAGCATGCATCTCATCAATCTTTTCATGCAAAATAGGGCAAGAAGTGCAAGCACCTAGCAAAGCAGGTCTAGACTTAAGCTCAGTCACTTCAACCCTAAGCACATCTAGTTCGTCACAAGTAGAAACATGCTTATCCTTAAGAGCAGTAAGATCAGCTAGGTACACAGAGCAATCACAGCAGTCAATCTCATCAGAAACCACAGGAGAAGCCTTAAGCGAATCAATCTCAAGCTTAGCATCTAGGTTCTGGGTTTCT
The DNA here is from genome assembly GCA_036936925.1 of Cenchrus fungigraminus. Lineage (NCBI taxonomy): Eukaryota > Viridiplantae > Streptophyta > Magnoliopsida > Poales > Poaceae > Cenchrus > Cenchrus fungigraminus. Next base: position 30,336,179 of record CM072778.1, on the reverse strand, counting down.
AGCTCAGCCACACGGTTCCTAGCATCTTCTAGTGAGGCCCTAAGCTCTTTCCTCATCTTCTTGGCCTCTTTAAGCATATCATCACGGTTATCAAGCAACTGACCAAGACGCTCATTCTCCTCACGCAAGAAGGGAAGCTCGTCACGTACCTCATCCTAGGAGTCGGAGTCCGAGTCGCTCTGGTGACTCTTCTTGCTGCCGGAGCTACGAGCCATGCCGCAGAAGCCATCTCCCGCGAAGCAGCTCAACCCGCTCAAGTTCTTGGACGCCTTCTTGTTCTTGCACCGATCACCTTCATCTTCGCTGCTACTCGAGCTCGAGGAAGAGTAGGCGGAACTGGAGTCGACGTCGCTCGCTCCGACCATCGCTCGGGCCTTCCTACCGCGGCCGTCCTTCTTCCTCGATCGTCGCTCGTCCTTGTGCTGGTTCTTGTGCTTGTGATCGCGCCTCGATCGGTACTTGCCATTCTTGCTCGACCGGTGCTTGTAGCCGTCCTTGTAACCGTCCTTGTTCTCCGTCTTCTCCGGGCAGTCGGCGACGATGTGTCCTGGCTTGCCACACTAAAAGCACGTCCGTGCTGTCCTCCTCATGTTCACCCGGTTCTCGTGCAGCCTCTCAAACCGCCTGGTCAGCAACGCTAGCTCGTCCTCTCCAAGCATGTCGAACTCCTCGTCTGGTAAAGACATCAAAGAAGACAGAGAGTACATCCTGGAGGATGCATTAGCGTTAGACTTAGCCACTTTGCCACCGACGAGAGCAAAACTATGGGAGTCAGTCGGGCTCTCAAGACGGGCTGTCAAACCACGATCAACCTCAGCAGACTTGAGCTTCGAGAATAGCTCGTTCACCGTCAGAGTGGTATACTTTTCGGACTCAAGAATGGCCTCGACCTTTCCATCCCACACGGTACGATCCAGCGCGTGTAAGAGCTTCACCGCTCTATCATGGTCATCGTACGGGAGGATGTCGACATTGGCCCTCATGTTGTTCACAACCACCATGAACCGCTGGAACAAGGCATCAATAGACTCACCGAGGAGATGAGTGAAGTTCTCGTACTCTCTCCGGTAAGTCGCATACAACCGTGCCTGAACATCAGCATTCCCAGGTTGAGCATTCTTCAGCTCCAACCAAGTCCTACACGCCAAGTCCTCTGTCTGAACCCGATCGAATTCGGATTGACACAGAGCACGGTACAAGTAGTCGACCGCCTTGTTGTTGGCGTCGAACATGTCCCTCGATCCTGGAGCAAGGAAGTTCACAGGATGAACATAAACTGTGTTCACCGTGACATCCCAAAGGATCTGACCCTTTCCGCGGAGGAACGCTGCCATCCGCCTCTGCCACATCTGGTAGTTCTTCCCATCAAAGTGCGGAGGACCCGAACCCCATTCCTGGTACGTCATCTTTGGATCTTAGACTGGCTAGAGTCAATAAAGACCCGAACTGGCTCTGATACCAATTGAAGGACCGATTAGGCGAACCAGAGAGGGGGGAGTGAATGGGAGCCGATAAAAATTCTTCTCGAAGGAGATGGGAACTCCAACAAGACGAACACGGCTTCCAAAACACTTCTCCGACTCAACTACCCAAGTTGGCCAAGACCACGTAGCCAGTGGAGTGCTACTGGTCCTAGGAACCAACAACCACCTACACGGACTCGAGAACGCAGCGAAACTAGCAACTCGAGCACCACTGACCTGCACCGGTCAGACCGGTGAGCAGCACCGGTCAGACCGATCCCTGCTGGAGCTTCACCAACAGATCCTGAGAACTTCCACAGAAGGCTCCTACACCGGTCAGGCCGGTGTAGCACGCCGGTCTAAGCCAGGAAGCCCCAAAAACCCAAACCTGACCTTCCGAGCTCCAAAACGAGCCAAACTCGAAACAGCAGCAACACGGGACAACAGAGAACACACCCAGACGTTCACCCGAGGCAAAACCCAAAAAGCCTCTACACCGGTCAGACCGGTGAGCTACACCAGTCTGACCGGTCAGGCTGGGATGCTTGGGATGAACAGCACCCGCGGGTCAACTCCCCCAAATGCAACTCCCGATCTCCCGAATCGCTCCACGATTTTGCACAAGACTTTGGAGATAGTAGGAACACCTCATGGGCACTCCATAGCCAAGATTTGGTCCACCAAAACTTGCCAAAACGAGAGGAATCGAAGAAATCCCACTAAGAATGCCTCTAACCCTAGAGCCAAGAAAACCCCAAAATCAAGCCCCTTTGCTCACGGATTTGGGAGGGGAATCAAAGGGAAAAGAACCACGAAGGGTTCAAGCATACACCCCCACCAAACCCAAAGAGAAAGGCCTCGAAATCACTCTAAGAAAATCGCCAAGAAAGGGCTCCGAAAATCACCAAAAAGGAGAAACGGGAAAGACACATCCAAGCCTTGAGGAACCACGCCGAATCATCTATACATACCAAAGAGGTTCATACAAGGTCTAGCTTGCCACGTGATCATCCTTCCCTCTCACAAGATCTCACCATGAAGCTCTCAAGCTAGTCCTATGGAAATCCTAAGGAAAATAGGAAGGGAAAATAGGAAAACAAAATGAGCTAGGGTTCGAGAGATGGCTGCTATCCTCTCACCACTTGGGTTATATGGAGGCAACCGAAAGACTAAAATACCCTTATTAGCTAACTAGGGATACATGCCCCTCAAGGGCGAATTTGGAAGTCTTTGTCTTTGCTCCATCGGACGGATGCCCAGCGACCGCAAACTTGCTTAGCCTCGACGCAAGCCTTGCGATCCTGACGCGTGTCCTCCGCTTTGAAGTCTCCGGACTACATCATCGCACACCGGTCAGACCGGTGCTCCTCACCGGTCAGACCCGTACCCACCGGTCAGACCGGTCAGACCCACCGGTCAGACCGGTCTGATGCTGCTGCACCTCCGTCTTCGGTTCTTCGGTCTTAGCTTTGTGGATCAACCAAGGAACCCAGTGGGTTTTTGGTGAACCACCGGTAACCCCGCGAACTCGGTGTAGCCTCCGCCAATCACCACTCATGACTCGGCTCCCACGTAGTCCCGGCTCGACCTTGGTTTTGAGGCTCAACCAAGAAACCGTCCATGACTTCATCTTGCCGTTCTTGCCACCATGCGGCCCGCACTTGACCCCGCTGGCCACCAGGTTCCTCGAACCAAGCCTACTTGTCTTCTCCACACCTGGAGGCCTCACCGGCAACGACCTTTCACGCTTGTTCTTCACCTGCACCAACACCAGTCAACCCGCAACCTGCACCTGCAATACTTAGCCAAGAATCAGTCCACACCACGTTGTCAATCACTCATCACACCAGAAAGCGACCATCCACCGGTCCTCAAACCACACTTGGCTCTCACGATTGCCGCCTTCTCCCCCTCGACGGTCACTAACTGCTCCGCCGATGATGAACGAAGGGCCATCAGCTTTGCCTCCTTCCGCTCCACCTCCGCCAGGAGAGCGCTAATCGCTTTCCAGTGCTCAGCTTGCTGCTAGATGAACCGAGACCTGTGAGGACCGGAGTGTCCGAGGACCAGTGGATGGTCGCTCCTCAGTGTGATGAGTGATTGACAACGTGATGTGGACTGACTCTTGGCCGAGTATTGCAGGTGCAGGTTGCGACTTGATTTGCGTTGGTGCAGGTGAAGAGCGGGCGCGAAAGGTCTTTGCCTTGCGAGGTCTCTGAGGAGTGGAGAGACAAGTAGGCTCGGCTTGAGGGACCCGGTGGCCAGCGGGGTCAAGTGCGGGCCGCATGGTGGCAAGAAAAGTAAGACGGAGTCGTCGACTGGAGCTGGTGCAGGGTAGCGGCTCACGACCAGAGTCTGCACGCGGGGTTTGCGGTGGTTCACCACAAAACCGTCGGGTTACTTGGTTGAGCCACAAAACCAATAACGGAGGCTCGGTGGGCGGAGACAGGATCTGGGCGCACCGAGAAGCTTCGATGCCGGTGGACACGTGGCGGGATTGCAGGGCTTGCGTCGGGAGGGCGCGGACTGCGGCAAAGGCGTGGCAGTGCGATGAAGAGGAGTTCTACTTGACCATATTGCCCCTGAGGGGTGTGTATCTCATTTCAAGTTGTAGGGGTAGCTTGGTCATTTGCCCAACCCAGAGGGACTCCATATATATAGCTCTAGGGTTTCTGGGCAAACCATCCATCTGGACCGCTTCTCATTTCTCTGCTCCATAGGCTTAGATTTTCTTCACCATTTTGTAGAGAATCTGACCTCCGAGTGTATGGAAGCTTTCATGGTTGCGTCGATTTCCTTCTTGTGGCTCGAGTGATTTTCGTGTCTTTTTTGGGCTATTTTCGTTGGATTTTCATGCGCGGCTTGTTCCTCCGATTCTGAGGTGTTTGGGTTGGGATTTTCTTGTGGGGATCATGGATAGATGCCTTGTGCATCTTTGTGCTTGATCTTGACCCCCCAAACTCCAGATTTGGCCTTGGATTTGAGGATTTCGAGTGGTTCCCTAGCTTTTTGGTAGCGCTCGGTTCTTGATCGATTCTCGGCATTATAGTTGGTTTGAGGCTTCAAGTTTTTGGGCATAGCATCCCCTAGGGACGCTTCACAACTCCCCCAAACCTTGTCTCAATTCATTCGGTCATTTGGGAGATCCACGGATGGGTAGGAGGAGTTGACTCCTCGAGTTCACATTTTTCTCGGTCTGTCCGTGCAGGACGGACTGTCCATGTGGTCCACACGGACTGTCCGTAAGGAGCCCAGTTCGTCGGTGTTCGTCATGAGTTCGTCCAGTTCTTGAGCGCTCGTATTTCGATCCGTGGAGCGGGTTGGGTTTTGTTGGAGGTTGTTTGCGGACAGTCCGCCATAGGGGGTCGGATAGTCCGTCTGGCTCGGACAGTCCGAACTGGAGTGTCGGACGGTCCGTGAGGAAGGGATGCGTCTCTGGATGTTCTGTCTGATAATACAGATGGTCCGTGGTGTCCATATGGACAGTCCGTGAAGAGGGGTTGGACAGTCCGCCGATCCAGTTCGGATGGTCCGTCCCTGATTGGCAGATCAACCTAAGTCCTTTGCATCTTGTGTTGTGCTTCCGCTTGGGATTGAGTTGGGACTTGTTCCTAGGTTTGGTAGGTCCGTTGTGACTACGTGACCTTGGCAAGTTCGTGTGGGAATCCTTGTGTGTGAATTTGGGGCATAGGTCGAGTTCAACTCTTTGGAGAAGAATTATTATCGGCTCCCATTCACTCCCCCCCTCTCTGGTCGCCTAATCGGTCCTTCAATTGGTATCAGAGCCAGTTACGGATCTTCGTGATTCTAACCAGTCTAAGATCCAAAGATGGCGTACCAGGAATGGGGTTCGGGTCCTCCACATTTTGATGGTAAGAACTACCAGATGTGACAGAGGCGGATGGCTGCTTTCCTCCGCGGCAAGGGTCAGATCCTTTGGGATGTTACGGTGAACAGAGCTTATGTTCATCCGATTAACTTCCTAGCTCCAGGATCAAGGGATATGCACGATGCCAACAACAAGGCGGTCGACTACTTGTTTCGTCCTCTGTGTCAATCCGAATTCGATTGGGTTCAGACAGAGGACTTGGCTTGTAGGATTTGGGAGCAGCTGAAGAATGCTCACGCTGGGAACGCTCAGGTTCAGGCTCGGTTGTTCGCGACCTACCGGAGAGAGTATGAGAACTTCACTCATCTCCCAGTGAGTCCATAGACACCATGTTCCAGCGGTTCACTGTGATTGTGAACAACATGAGGGCTAACGTGGCCGAGCTCCCGTACGATGACCATGACAGGGCTGTGAAGCTCCTGCATTCTCTGGATCGTACCGTGTGGAAGGTCGAGGCCATTCTGGAGTCGGAGAAGTATGAGACCCTCACGGTGGACGAGCTGTTTTCCAGGCTCAAGTCGTCCGAGGTGGACCGTGGGGTGCGAGCAAGGATCGAGAACCCGACTGATCCTCATAGTCGGACTCTCGTTTCTGGACCAAGGACTAACGCTAACCTGTCTTCAAGACAGTTTTCTTTGTCTTGTCTTGTGTCCATGCCAGATGAGGAGTTCGATGTGCTGGGCGAGGAAGATCTCGCGTTGCTGAGTAGGCGGTTCGAGCGCCTGTACACGAACCGAAAGAACGCTCGGAGGAGCTCGGGCATGTGCTACTAGTGTGGGAAGCACATGCACTTTATCGCTGAGTGCCCGGAAGCCATGGAGGTCAAGCCCGAGCACAAGCACCGTCCGAGGACCGACCACAAGCACCGCTCGAGGGACGACCACAAGGGCAAGAACAAGTCCGAGCGAAGGCCGAGGAAGAGTGGTGGTCACAAGAAGAAGGAGCGAGCGATGGTTGCCGGGGCTAGCGACATCGACTCAAGTTCCTGCTACTCTTCATCGAGCTCAAGTGATGAAGAAGAGAACCGATACAAGGGCAAGCGGTCAAGCAAGAACATCAACGGCTTGTGTTTCGCCGCCCAAGGCTTTTGCGGCATGGCACATAGCTCCGCAAGCAAGAAGAGCAACAAGGATGACTCGGACTCCGACTCTGAGGATGAGGTAAACAATGATCCTGCCTTCTTGGTAGCGGAGAATGCTAGGTTGAATGAATTGCTTGACAACTGTGATGATGTGCTTAAAAAGACCAACAAGGAGAAGAGGGAGTATAGGTCTTTGCTTGGAGAGGCTAAGGATAAGGTGGTTGAGCTAGAGTCTTTGCTTGTTAATGCTAGGGCTCAAATAGATTCTCTGAAGTCTACTCCTGTTGTGACCGATGAACCTGAATGCACTGATTGTTCTGTTTTCTTTGGTGATTTGACCGTGCTCAAGGAAAAGTATGCCTCCAAGGTTGAGGAACTAGATGTGCTTAGGATTGAGCTAGATGAGATGAAATCTAGGCCCTCCTTGCTTGGTGCTTGCACTTCTTGTCCTGTTTTGCATGAGAAACTAGATGTGTTGGTTGCCTACGCTAGATCTCTAGAAGCTGCTTTGAAAGCTCCTATTCCTACATCATGCTCTACTTGTGAAGTAAATGCTGTGAAGAATTTGGAGCTTGCACACTATGTTGATTGTTTGCAGGATGAGAACGATGAGTTGAGAAAGATGATGAGTTGGTTGTCTGGTCATGAGCCTCAGCTCAGGATGATGATTGAGGCATACAAGCGCTATGATTGGCAAGCGATCCCATCCTTCTCTTTTGCCTCTTCCTTCTTGCGCACATGCCTCCCGACCTACTGCTCCGTCTGGTTAGTAGATCCAAGCCTCCTGCCATGGCTTCTAGTTCCCTCCGCGTGTGGCGATGTCGAATTGGCAGCGCTCCACCGTCTCCCTTGCGAAGCTGGCTTGCCGATGCGGGGCTGCTTCCGCGCCTGACCGACGCGCGGGAGTGGATCAAGCCCAGGCTTGAGGATTTCCCACAACCCCCGCCGGGGTATGTGGTTTCTTTTGTTGCCTTCCACGAGCGTGGATTCTCGGTGCCGGCCGGACGGTTCATCCGCGCCGTTCTGCGGACCTACGGCCTCGAGCTTCAGCACCTCAACCCCAATGGCGTCCAACACCCGGCGGTGTTCAAGGCGCTGTGTGAGGGGTACCTCGGGGTAGAGGCGCACTGGCACCTCTTTCGCTATTTCTTTGGGTTTGTCTGCTTGAAGGACGAGGAGAGGCCAGCGACGATCGGGTGCGCGGCCCTCCGGCTGAAGTGGAACAGGTTGTCGCAGCACCTGGCTGGCCCCCTGACCAGCTCGAATAGCGGGTGGCACTCGGAGCGGTTCAACCTTAGGAATGCCCCGAGTGCTCGCTGCCGGCGGCTACTATGACGTGACGCCAGAGGCTGGGTCGGACGGGCCTCCGAAGAAGGATCACCAGAAGCTACTTTCCGGGGGCCTTGAGGCACTCAAGGCTCTGCAGGGGCATGACGTGGACCTTGCGGCCGTGATTGGCGGCTATCTCGCGAGGGGGATCATGCCGTTGCGGTGGCGACCCCTTCGCTTGTTCGAGATGACCGCCGACCGAGGCCCGTTCATGGGAACCGTGACTGTCGACCCCTTGCCCTCGATGGGTGAGGTTCGGAGGCGGGTCTGGCAAGCCGTCCCCGGCGGCCCCGAGTGGTCGCCTGCCAATCTGCTTCCAATGCTCTCGGATGCGGGCACAGAGGTCCTGGTGTGTCTGCCTCTGAGTCCTCTGTCTCGTTCTTCTCCATCCTTCTCCCTTCGCGGCTGATGTGCAGTTTCCGCAGGCTGGGAGTTGGACCGTGACGCGGGCTTGTGCCCCGCTACTGGAGGAGAGGGCGCGGAACCGCATCACCGCGACCAGGCTCAAGAAGTGGAAGGACCGCCACGAGGCATGGAAGGTGGCGGAGATCGCCAAGTGTATAGTCGGAACGACGCCCGGGCGAAGCGGAGGCGAGCCGGGGATGAGGACGTTTCCTCCGGAGGACCGGGAGCCGCCTCCTGGTTCCTCTGATGAAGATGACGATGATGAAGATGTCGCCGCGACCACGACGCCCTGGGCAGGAGAGCCGACTGTTGACGGTCGATTTTGGTACACCTAGCTATAAGTTTACCATCAACATTCGCACATATTTGATATCCTAACTAACGGTACTAACCCCCTTGATATGACAAGTTCGCACTCGCATGTGGTTTTTGGAGTATGTTGTTTACACAGGATTTAAGCGCTTAAAGGAGTACTTTCGGGAAAAGTTCATCAAGTACTTTATGAGAAGATCATGAAACCCATCACAAGTCAAGACATGAAGTGAACACGACTCCAAATGATCCAAGGACCGAAGCATCAACACGTAAAACTCCGGTAACTTGGATGTTTACCAACGAGATCAACTCAGCCCGAGAGATATTCTCGCAGCCTAGGACAGCATGATCTTTCGGTGCAGATTCGGACACTTAAACGGCCTCTAATGGTAAAAGTTTGACTACCAAAGTTGTGAACCTCGACGATACCTTCGATTTGGACATATGGAAGGCCAAATTCGGGTCAAGGAGCTAGGAGATATGGCCCCCGAAATACCTGCTGCGCAGACAAGTCCGAAACCAGATAGATTATCTTCCGAGGCCGTTTTGGGGATCTTATCTTCGTTTCCAAGGAAACCAATGAATACCAAAGTTGGAGATAATTTCATGGCACACAACCTGGACACTGAATTTGCATTATTTGGAGTCCGGACGTGGGAGATATAGCGCCCACAAGGAAGGGCTGCGAATCAGGAAAATCTGGACGATGCTGAGTTTATGGAAACCAAGTTCGCTTCTCCCCCAAGGAAGATCTCGTGCAAGGCAAGTTGGAGCACCCCCCAAGGCTCCCCAAAGGCATAAATACAACCCCTTGGGTGCCTAAGGAGGGGTGATCCATCCATCCATTCATCAGAGAGCCGCCAACACGAAGGAGAAGCACCGGAGGAAGCCGACGGCCGCCGCAAGTCCTCGAGTTGCCTAGGAGATGGTCTAGTCCATGCCCTAGCCACCATGGTTGGCCCTGCGTGGTGAAGCCATGGTTGAGTTCTAGAGCCGCGACTTGAATTCGTCAAGTCATTTGTACCTTCAACATTCGATGGTGATGTAATCATATCTTGTCCTACTTTGATCTACATCGATGAGTGTTTTATCCATATGTGTAGCTAGCATATGATTCTAGTAGGAATAGGTCTAATCATGGTGGTTAGTCTATCTCTTGCGGATACATCGTTGTAGTGCACGGACCTAGGTTATCGTTCGGTGATGAATATCTTTGCGTAGTGACAGTACGGTGGAGGAGAAAGCGGCGAATGAACGTGTATCGGACCACTCCATATCGGGTTACTCCATATCGAGTGTACTCCTTATCATAGTATAGGATTAGATTGGTTTGTCATCGTGGCCAGAGCGGCAACAAGAAGACGATAGGCTAGGGTTACCTTTGGTTTGCTTACCTTTATGGCTAGGTGGATGTGATCCATACATCCTTTCATGTATGTTTAGCTTTTATGCAATTAACACTTCACATAGGGTTAGACCGGTAGGTTAGATAGAGAACCTTAGTGGTTTGCTTCCGATCCTTGGATTGACAAATCTAGGAAGGACCCTCCTTGGTGAAAAAGGCACCAAGTCACCCGTAGGCTTGCGGTGAACTTGAGCACGGTTTTGCACCGTCAACAAGCCCCTTTTTCTGGCGCCGTTGCCGGGGATCGGCAACTCGAACCCTAGGGTGATCTATCTTTCTTTTTAACTAACCCTAATTTTATCATTGCATATACGCTTACTTTCTTGTTTGTGTCCTTGAAAGTAGGTGGAAAACTAGACACAAAGCGATCGAGAAGTTTTCAACATTCGGACTTCGCCAAGTCCAACCTCGCTCAACCAACTCGATGGCTCCACATGATTTGCTCTTTAGTGGTAGGTGCTAACTTTGGTTAGTGGCCCAACATCTGCTATTGAGCCCCCACCCAAAGCAAACAAAGATGAACAAGGTATGCCTACGTGTGTCAATTAAGTTTTTAAGACTAATTTCTTTTGGAGGATTGTTTGTTCAAGCTATAGGTTTCGGAAACGACCATGTCAAGTGCGATGGAGAAGGATTCCATTACCGTCATGCTCATGCAGCGATGGTAATGATCTTTGAAGCCAAGGGATGCATGATATGGTGCCCTAAAAGACTTCAAGATAAAGACCACACATACATCTCCGGATCGATGGAAGATAGGATAACGATGTCATCACGATGTTTGCATGAGCCTCAGCAGAAAACAATTAGATATATTTGGATTTTCAGAAGCTCCATGAAGTCTATGTTCCAACGAATCAAGCGGCAAGGCAATCGGAGGTTCCTACAAGCGGATATGGCCGAATCACCGAAGGTTGCACGTGCTGAAATTCTGGACAGCAAGCAATGCTAAAGTGAAACAGCAATAGCTCCCTCATTCGGACTCCGATCAAGACGAATGAGTACCCGTTGGAAAGGTAATTTTATAAATTTTTCAATAGAACAATATTTTGGTATATGTTCTGTTCTGGATGCAGGGGTAAATCCACGAAGAAGAGTCAGCAACAAGGCGATGCCGACAAGATAGAGGAGATGGACATGGTGTCAATAAAGAGAAGATGGGGCAACGGTTCCACAACACGTACATGATGAAATTCAGAAGCTAAGGACTACAACAAACCCTTTGGAGCTTGGATGAATGAAGACACAAGAGGCACCACTCAACACATGATGATGTTGGAAACGAACCGCTACCGATTTCATAAGGCAACATCAAGCTGCATGGCTACTTTGGATTCTCGCACAAGTAACCATGGCTTCACGACAATAAAAAGGTACGTGAGAAAGTCGAGCTCTATGACTTTAAACAAAGCGCTTTGCGGGAGGCAACCCGATCTTTTTATATATCTATATAAACTATGACAAGTCTACATTGTGTTCTTTATTTAAAAACTTCAAGTAACATTGTACCATTGCTCTAGTAAATGTCATAACCACATCTTGTATGCTTTAATAGATATTGAGTGAGCACTTTGCTACTTGAATTTTGGGAAACTTGTAGACCCTTTTTGTGTGCTTATTAGTGTTTAGAGTTTTTTTTATTTGTGTCTTTTTAGAGAGAAATATGAAGCATGATCCCTTTGATTCTAAACTTGTGGCTAGTTAACTTAGGCTAACTTTTGCTTTAGATCACCACCATATCATGTCATGTCATTTTGTTCATTCATATAATGTTGCACTTCATTCCACTTTATTCTCCACCCTTGCATTTTGTTGCATGATGCATACCATATTTAAAACCCTTTTTGTGAAAAAAAATCTCATCTTTGCCTAAACCCTCCTATCAAACCACACCTAGAACCTAGGCCAACAAAGGAAGGATCTACTTGTGTTAATCCGACCAAGTCTATCTCTATTCCTTTTCTAATCAAAATTTTGACTAGCCTCATCCTAAACCCTTAGGAAAAACCCCTCATACCTTTAGTAATCCTAAAACCATAGGTTTGTTTCTCATCCGAAAATCTAACCCTTGCTTTTCTTCTTTTTCAAAACCACCTTAGATAGAATTTCTTCACCCAACTTATCTTTTCAAAATTCTTGTCTTAAGCCAAAAATATAGGATACCCATAAGCCTTACCTTAAAACCTTGTTAGCATGATTGATTAGGTCTTTTGATAAAAGGTTTTGTTGACAAGGCTCATAAAGTGACTTGCTTGTCATTATTGAAGAACGACATCAAAAGCCCTTGCAAACATTGCTACCCTTTTTTACTAACTCCATTGCATTTGCATTTTGCATGAACCCCCTTTGTTCTATCATGCATATGTTAGCTTGGCTTCTTCGCAAAACTTTTTGATGAATGCTTTATTTCCATAATGGTGCTTCGCGCGCGCGAGGCATTTTCTTTTGTAATCTTGTGTAAACATGGTGTTTAGACTTGATTGCGGACAATCATCATTTGAGTTTCTAAAGCCTTGTTGATTTAAATTGAATTTGGTTGGTTTATAAACTTCACAATACGCCCTACCTCTCTTACACTATAAAGAATTGTTAATCTTGGGATAAACATGGTGTTTTGACCTTGGTTAATAAATCTTTATGGCGGTGGAGAAGTTTGGCAACCACTTTGTAAGCATGGAGCTTAGAACTTGGTGTAAACATTGTTTTGTTTATATCCCTTCCTTTCATTTGCATTTTCACCTATACGCACGTACACTCATCAGGTTCTTACTTTTCTTTTTACTAGGTAAGCTATGCCACAAGTTAAGATCTTAGGGATGCATTTTGTTTGTTGGCAATTGTTTCTATTCCCGACCATCACCCCGGGGGTAGAATGTGCATTTGATTTGTTTTGCAGGCATGACGAAGTGTTCCCATGAGTTCTCGACCGATTGCAATCAAGGTAATTAGTCATCTACAAGGCTTGAGAGGGAAGTCGCTGTTTCCATCAAGCTTTGAGCACGTGTTCAGAGATGTACAATGGAATAAAAGTTAATATTCAGAAGCTCCTTCAAACCTTCTTTCCAACGCATCAAGAATCATCAATTTTGAAGACCCGTACAAGGAGATATGACAGAAACTTTGAGCGCTGCGCAGTCTGAAATCAGCTTTGGACAGATTGCATCGCCGGAGTAAAATAGGCACAACTCTCTTGTTCGGAACCCGTTTCATGCGTATGATGGCTCATTGGAAAGATAATTCCATGAACTTCAACTTGGAGGGGTGTTTCAGTAGATGTTTTGTTCTGGAAGTAAAAGAAAAACTGTGGAAGATGAGGCAGTGACAAGGACGGGATGGAAGTCGGTGATGACGATATGACGAAGGATTGGAACATGGCTTGATGATAATAAGAAGAAGTTGAAGGACAAATGAGTAACAAAGGCAAGAAGTGAAGATGATTCTCAAACACCAATAGGGAGCAATTCAAGTTCTTCCACACTTAGCAACATGCTAAGCATGTGGGAGGATTTGAAGGACGAAAGGGAACAAGGCCACGAGGTACAAGGATCACCTTCACCACAAGATGCTCATCATTCTTTTTCCATGCTAAGCACAATGCTTAAGCATGGGGGAGGCATCGCTGCACTTCATTACGAGCATCGAAAAGAATGGTAACTCGCCCTTAACTTTATCTTTGTTCATCACCTTTTAAATGCTTCCACATATATGCTTTCAACCATAGACAACCTTTGTATCTATCTCTCGATCAATAACATGGCTACTAGGAGGACAACCTAAGTTTGTTAGTTTTATTTTTCAATAAATGAATCACCATCTCTTTTGAGCTTACCACGATGATATCATTTGTATGTCTTGCTTATGGAAAAATGATGAAAGTTGCCGCTTTGTTTTACTTGCATGATGTTTTATATGACATGACTATTTGCTCTCTATTAAAAGGAACTTAAATTGATTAATACCGGCTCTTTCATTTGTGGAGGTTAAATGACTAATTTTTAGACCCACATACTTTATGTTGCTCTTTGATTTAAGTTTACCGATGACCTATGCCTTGTACTTGTTTTATTTAAAATCATTATGCTATCTACATTTGTGAATCTCTTGCAAGGCTCTACCTACCAAAGCCTATACGCATACAAGTACTTTCATGATGTAACCTTTAGTTTGCAAACTTATATCTTGATGAGTTGGATTAGGATTGATTTCTGTGGTTTGAGACTAAGAAGCTGGTCATTCCTTTGCGTATCTTTTTCATGCTAGCCATTTTCGTCCATGCATTGTGAGTTTCTACATCAGAAATTTCACAAACTTCGCTGGGCATCCACCCTAAACCCAAACATCTTTTTGTGATTACCTCCTTGACCATAACCCAAATTGAGTATGGATGATCTTTCGACGAATTTTCTGAAGATTTTCTGGCAAGATTTCAAGACATATAACATATGGAGGGACTCATCAATGCAACTAAGTTATGCGGAGTTTCGACATGGAGGATGCCCCTGAAGATTTCAAAAGATTTATAGAGGAACACAAGGATTTCGTACTTCTCTAGCAGCCATAGGTCCCCTCACTTCTATGCTCGCAGACGAGCAATCATTTAAGTATGGGGGAGGACTGCTATAGCAAGTACTATGTTGCTTAAAAGTTCGGAGGAGCATAAAAAATGATGAATAAAAAAAAAGAGAGAAGAAAAAAAATGAATGAAGAAAAAAAGAAAAGAAAGAAAAAGAAAGAAAAAAATAAGAAAATAAAAAACAAAAAAGAGAAAAATAAAAATGCTCCTCGGTTCTTTTTCGCTTTCATTAAAATCTTAGAGAGCTTTGAAGACAAGTCCATACTCAATCTTTTTCAACCATGTGCAATCCGATAACGAGAACTTCATTTGTGTCTCGGGATCACCCATTTGCCACTTGCACATGTCCACCTTTCTAAATGCGTGTGTTCCATCTCTCTCTTCCCAACATTTATTTTCCATGACCTTTTTGACTAGTCTCGGTAATTCCAATAGATCTCTCTCTTAGTTTGACAATATTTCAAGTATAATGTTTTGCTAGGATTGTTTTTACCTACCAAGCTCCACATAAGCTTTCCACTTTCATATATGAGTAGAATAGGTTGAGAATAATCTAGTGTAGGCTTGAGTGACTTGACGAGATGAGTGTTTCCATGAGCTTTTGCAAGAGAACCTCACTTATGTTAGATGTGCAACTTTTTGAAAACTCTTCACGATGCAACAAGGTAAAGGTTTGAAGTTTGCTTAAGTTTGAGAGCACTATATTTGTTTTATTGTGGTATGTTCTTTAATGATAGTCTATCTTCCATGATGAATTAGCCGGTTAAAACTTGAACCTTAAATGCTAAATACTTGAGAGAGCAATATGTCTTGTTGTGTATAACTAAGTGCAGGGAAGACATTGAAGGGCAATGCTGATTTCCAAGTTAAGCAAAAATCTTGGACTTGCTCGAGGACGAGAAAGGTTTAAGCATGGGGGTATGTTGACGGTCGATTTTGGTACACCTAGCTATAAGTTTACCGTCAACATTCGCACATATTTGATATCCTAACTAACGGTACTAACCCCCTTGATATGACATGTTCGCACTCGCATGTGGTTTTTGGAGTATGTTGTTTACACAGGATTTAAGCGCTTAAAGGAGTACTTTCGGGTAAAGTTCATCAAGCACTTTATGAGAAGATCATGAAGCCCGTCACAAGTCAAGACATGAAGTGAACACGACTCCAAATGATCCAAGGACCGAAGCATCAACATGTAAAACTCCGGTAACTTGGATGTTTACCAACGAGATCAACTCAGCCCGAGAGATATTCTCGCAGCCCAGGACAGCATGATCTTTCGGTGCAGATTCGGAGACTTAAACGGCCTCTAATGGCAAAAGTTTGACTACCAAAGTTGTGAGCCTCGACGATACCTTCGATTTGGACATGTGGAAGGCCCAATTCGGGTCAAGGAGCTAGGAGATATGACCCCCCGAAATACCTGCTGCGTAGATAAGTCCGAAACCAGACAGATTATCTTCCGAGGCCATTTTGGGGATCTTATCTTCGTTTCCAAAGAAACCAATGAATACCAAATTTGGAGATAATTTCGTGGCACACAACCTGGACACCGAATTTTCATCATTTGGAGTCCGGACGTGGGAGATATGGCGCCCACAAGGAAGGGCTGCGAATCAGGAAAATCTGGACGATGCTGAGTTTATGGAAACCAAGTTCGCTTCTCCCCCAAGGAAGATCTCGTGCAAGGCAAGTTGGAGCACGCCCCAAGGCTCCCCAAGGGCATAAATACAACCCCTTGGGCGCCCAAGGAGGGTGATCCATCCATCCATTCATCAGAGAGCCGCCAACACGAAGGAGAAGCACCGGAGGAAGCCGACGGCCGCCGTAAGTCCTCGAGTTGCCTAGGAGATGGTCTAGTCCATGCCCTAGCCACCATGGTTGGCCCTGCGTGGTGAAGCCATGGTGGAGTTCCAGAGTCGCGACTTGAATTTGTCAAGTCATTTGTACCTTCAACATTCGATGGTGATGTAATCATATCTTATCCTACTTTGTAGGTCTAATCGTGGTGGTTAGTCTATCTCTTGCGGATACATCGTTGTAGTGCACGGACCTAGGTTGTCGTTCGGTGATGAATATCCTTGCGTAGTGACAGTACGGTGGAGGAGAAAGTGGCGAATGAACGTGTATCGGACCACTCCATATCGGGTTACTCCATATCGAGTGTACTCCTTATCATAGTATAGGATTAGATTGGTTTGTCATCGTGGCCGGAGCAGCAACAAGAAGACGATAGGCTAGGGTTACCTTTGGTTTGCTTACCTTTATGGCTAGGTGGATGTGATCCATACATCCTTTCATGTATGTTTAACTTTTATGCAATTAACACTTCACATAGGGTTAGACCGGTAGGTTAAATAGAGAACCTTAGTGGTTTGCTTCCGATCCTTGGATTGACAAATCTAGGGAGGACCCTCCTTGGTGAAAAAGGCACCAAGTCACCCGTAGGCTTGTGGTGAACTTGAGCACGGTTTTGCACCATCAACACCGACTGAGGGCTACTTGTCATCGACCTCGGGGGTCCCGCCGCGGCCGACTGTTGTCGCTTCTGCCGCTTAGGGGCTCCCTGAGGTGCGCCGGCGGGAGTGATGGCGCTCGTGACAGGCCGCCACACCCCTCCTCTCGATGCGACCGCCACAGGGACCACACCCGCGAGCCGCTGTCAGAGCAGCCCAGCCGTGCTGATCGTGGGGCAGCGACCTATCGTGGCGACCCGTCCCGGGAGGAGAGGAGCCGCGGCTCGGCCTCCCCCACGTCACGGTCGTCCTCGCGGGAGCGCCTGACGCATCAGCCTCCTGCGCCGACGTCGCTGGCTGAGGAGGCGCGTTCCTCGCTGTCTCTTCCGCCTGCAGCACGGGAGCCGCATCTGAGCGGCGGCGGGACGAGGAGGCGATTTCTCCACGTAACGACCGCCCCTCGGCGTCGTGTGGCAAGTGGTCCTAGTTCTGGCCGCCGTCGTTGGAGCCCAAGAAGGCTCAGGTCCTTGCGGTGAGGTGAGCCTCAGTCTTGTCCTTGATTTAGGGTTGCTCAGGGATTTCGGTGTTGAGTTCTTTGTCCTTTCAGGGTGCTTCCCTGCAGCCGGACGCTCGTGCCAGCGCCGGAGAAGTCTCTCCGCCGTGTTGTGCAGAAGGTTATCATGCCGGAGCCGGCTATGGTGGCGCCGCAGATGGCTCCCGAAGTTGCTCTCATGGAACCACCAGAGGAGAAGAGTTCCGTTGGTTAGGGCGCCGGGGAGACGTCGCGAAAGAGCAACAGCTCCAGCGACGGTTTCCGCCAGCTTGGCGTTACGACGTCCGGCGCTCTGCCATCCGCGGAGGCACTAGAAGTGCTTGAGGCAGAGCTACGGCAGCAGATCTTGAGCGCGGCGGCGGGCAACCGCGTGGTGGTGTCGGACGTTGCCACCGTCGGGGGGCCCGACCCCCCAGAGGTTACCCTAGATGCCACTGCCGACGGGGGCGCTTCAGGGGCCAGTGCGTCCGGTGTCCCACCTCTTTGCTCTTCCAGGGGCGCGGTCGTTGCCGGGATGGATCCGGCGGCGTCCACACCGGAGGACCCGGTTGTGTCCACATGTTGATGGATAAAACTCGTATCCACCTACGATCCGCAAGCTTACGGACCTACACCTTCTTCACCATGGGGATTCCCTAGGTTCTTATCAATCCGCGGAGCAAGGGGATTACAAGCGTTTGATCTAGCACTACTCACTAACTTACCCAAACCCTAATCTACGGTTAATCTAGAGAACTACTACGCTACACTAGAGAGAATGATTAAACCAACAAGATATATAAAAGGCACTTGCCCAAGGGTCTGCGATACTTGAACATGCAACCGCTTAAGATATGAAAACCGATCTAATCTATCGGGGGTTGTGACCACGGTTTCGCCCTTTCCCTCCCCCCGTACTGTCACTACGCGGAGGTATTCGTGACTAGACCTATGATGGACACGGCGTATTGAATGGTTCCAAGGGAGCATTGAGATCTTACTCCCTAAACGGCATGGTAGCTAACCTTAAACAATAAAACCTCTTCAATACTAGATGATAGATAGATAACCATACAAAGTAGCGATTACATCTCAAGATCGATTACAACCCATGGACAAATGAGAAGATTACCCCATCAAGGTGCTAGGCATAGCACCGTTGAACATGGTGACGCTTCCGACGGTGTCTTCCTTCTCCTCTGGGGGTGTCTTGGCAGGGCCTCGACGTCCTCCTCCACTTGTGGTTGCTTCCTTCGAGTAGAGCGATCCTTCTCGCGAATGATCTCCCTCCTCTTCTCTCTCTCTAGCTTGTGGACGGCCTCTCGGGCGAATGGCTCTCTCTCTGCGAATGGTGGCGCCTCCACATACTTAGGGTTGAAAGATCTTCACGCTCAAGAAATGGGGGGCCGAACCGACCCCGGGATGGGCCAGGCCGGCCGGCCTGGGCCGACCGGCCCAGGCCCATCCTGGCCCGGTTCGGTCGCCCCTTCGCGCACGTGGGTCCTCTTGGCATTATGCACTTTGCCCCCTCCATTTGCACCATTTTGACGGTGTCATCCTCACGTCCAAGATGGAGGGTCTTCTCGCATGAAGTTCGGTATTTCACGCTTCAATCCTCGGGGATGTTCCTTTGTAACACTTCGGTCCTTGCCACCTTTGGGAGTGATTCCATCATGCTCTCGAACACGAACGGGACTCCTCAATTGCTCCTTTGAACTTGTTGTGACTCCGTCCTTTATGTCCATGTTTTCCTGCAAAAACATAACACTTCCAAATGCACATACAAAGACGAACTTGTTATATCATTAGTGTGCCTAGTGGCGGGTTAGTTCCATAATCAAATCCAAACCAAAGTGTAATGAACATGTTTGGTGTACCAAAATACACCGTCAACATCTCCCCCACGCTTAGATCTTGCTCGTCCTCGAGCAAGTACTCGTAAAAGAACTTTTGTCCAAGGTGTTGAAATCGTGCTCCGCTAATTCTTTCTTCACAAGTTAGTCAATCCTTTATCTTTAATATAATAAACATAAAGCAATGATCATCATACATAAACATGGGCGTTTAGAATTTTTACCAAATCAAGATTTACCCCACAACTCACACCTTTCACTCGAAGTCTTCAATTCCAGCCATGCTTACTTCTTTGCTTCTATTGGAGGGTTTTCATGATTTTTCAAAAATAAAATTCCTGCAACAAGTATTAGACAAAAACCTTTCTCCAAGTTCTCACATGTCGCTCATATGAAGTGGCTATCCTGAACAATTCATAAACTCTCACCTCCCATAAGTCTCTCATATATCATGTAAAGTGGAGCTATAGGTATGGCTAGTGCAATCAACACAAGTATTGTCAAGCTAAGAACTTCCTCTAATGGTTGTTTACCTTTCAAAGCTAATGATCATGAGAATTAAACCATAATGTGGGGATGTCAAGGATAAGAAGATATAGAATGGTTGACATGTGCAAGGGCAAAAGAAAATAAGACTACGAGGCACCGATGACGTCCTCGTTGTCGGATTGCACATGGTTGGAAAAAGAATGGAAGTTTCGTCTCTCAACAACAACGCGGCATCCTTCCTTGCACTTTATTTATCCTTCACTTGATTCATCCCTCTTCATATCTTTCTTGCCTTTCCTCTTTCTTTCTTTTTTTTCTTCTTTCTCTTTTTTTTCTTTTCCATACACATATTTTTTCTTTACTTCTCTTTCTCTTTTGACACCTTTCCCTCTCTTTCAAAGCTCTTTACTCATCTCATCTTTCATGAACACAATCTGAATTTAAAATAAAAACCATGCTAGAGACGAGGCGAAACTTCGAACATAGGTTGTGTTCAAGGAATACGATGCACAAAAGAGATATAATGGTTTGGGTATGGAATTCGGCGATGTATGGGACTTTCGATGTGAGAGTCTCGTTACCGAATGCATGACGAGGCTAGCAATAAAAGATAAACACAAGGACATGATCATTGCTCGAAATTAAAACTTCCAAGAGAGAAGGATCCTAGCCCAACTCATTATGCTAACCGCACTTATGGTGGAGCGAAAATTAAATTGGCTTTGTATATGATTTTTCTTAGACTCTCAACTTGGAAAAAGATAATTTGCTAACCTTTATTACAAGGGTTTTTCAATAATTTTCAGAATTAAATTCCTCCAATTTTAGCATCAAACTTAGCACAACCAAAACGAAGTTCTAGATCAAAGCATGATGCGGGTACTTTTAGAGGTAGATACTCCACTAAGCACCACTGTAAATGTTTCAAACCAAATGCTCAAGTTTATATATCAAAAATTAAAGACAAACGTACAAGCAAAGGAAGAAAAGCATTGCAAGAGACAAAAATTTAAAGGACACTTTTTATTTGATTTTCTTGACTCGAACACTAAATTTAAGACACTTTAAACTTTGAAAAATTAAAAAGCACACTCCTAAAACTTTAAGACTCTCAAACTCTCATGAAAACTAAACCAAACCAAACTAATCTTTGAAGCAAAAGGCTAGCTAGCTAGCTCTCCCCCACTCTAAAACCATACGACGTCCTCGTCGTATCTTACAAAAAACCTAAGGGAGAAAAACTCTATTTCCTAGTGGAACTTTCCACAGCTCTTGCACCACTTGTTGTTCATGTTGCCCACCATGCCGAACAACTTCCGCACGTTCCTATTCAGGAATTTGTAGTCGTCCTCGACCACTCGTTCCAAGTCCTCCATACGCTGCCTCATCGCCTCCATAGCCTGGAAACATTCGTTGACCGATGCGTAGAGATCCGAGATGGAGTGACGGCAAGCCGCACAACACAACGGATGCATCCCGAAAGGGTCGTCATCGCCAGGGTCGTCGCCGTCGTCGCCGTCGCCGCCGTCATTGGGATCACCGCCGCCGTTAGGACCTTCGGGAGTCTTCTCCTTGGGCACCTCTTCCCAATAGTAGAGGTCGTTGTCCTCCCTTCCGGCGGCCGCCCACGAGCTCGGGCTACGGTCATCGGAGTAGTCACTCCCCCCGTAATCTTTTGGCTCGGGCGACACCTCCTTGTAATCCTTCCTCTTCATGCCTCGGATGCGCTCCGACCTACGAACGGGAGTAGAGACCCTCTCCTCCTTGACGTGGAAGCGAGATGCGATTGCCCCGGTCGGGACACGCCCTCCGCAACGGATGCGGGCGGTCCTCTTGATCTCCATGGGTGGCTTGAGCTCGCATCGCTTCGCTTCCTCCGGCTTCAAAGGCTCCTCGGCGCCTAGCTTGATCTCCACGCTCCTCGGGGACGTCATGGCTGCTGCTTGGGTGCAAAAGGATGCGAATTGGGATGGATTCCCGAGCTCCCATCTCGTCCCTTTAAATAGTCCGGGAAGGAATGCCCTAGAAACCATTTTTTCCTTTTCTTGACTTCCCTAAAATTTTCTGACCAAACAAGGAAGTTGAAGACGCGCGTCCCAGAGGAAACCGGGGGCGAACCGCCACCCTGGCCCCCTGGGCTGATCGGACCGGGCCGGCCGGCCTGCCCTGGTCCGCAGGCCGGTTCGGTCCGGTTTTTCACGTGTCCCACTCTTTTTGCATTTCTAGCCCATGTGAAAAAGATGGCCTGGTAAAACTTCGCGAGAAACTCTAGAAAAATAAAAGAAGAGCTATTTACAAAATGCTCACCTTGTTTTACGTCCTAGGCTTGACGTTCGGGCTCATCCTCCATGATGAAAATATCAATATGGTGAAGGGGCACAACGTCAGGTTCGTAATAAACCTTAAGCCATTGACCATTCACCATGAATTGATCACCTTTCACATCCATGATGGTTACCGCTCCATTGGAGAGCACCGAATGAACAATGTAAGGTCCATCCCACTTGCTTTGCAATTTCCCCTTTCCGAAGGTTTTAAACCTCGAATTGTAGAGGAGGACCTTATCTCCTTTGAATTCCTTTTTCTTCAATCTTTTATCATACCACCTTTTAATTCTCTCCTTGTATATGCTCGCATTTCGTAAGCTTTTAACCTCATCTCCTCTAGCTCGCTTATTTGGATTCTCCGTTTTACCACCGCGGCGTCTAGATCGAGGTTCATCTCTTTAATTGCCCAATAGGCTTTATGTTCTAACTCAACCGGAAGGTGACAAGTTTTGCCATAAACAAATTGATAAGGGGTCATACCTATTGGTGTCTTCAACGCCGTTCGATATGCCCACAAAGCTCCATCCAACTTCTTTGACCAATCCTTGCCTCCCTTCTCTATTGTTTTATTAAGGATGCTTTTTAATTGCTTATTCGATGTTTCCGCTTGTCCGTTGGTTTGCGGATGATATGCCGTAGAGACTCTATGTTCAATCCCCAACTTGGACAAGCACTTCTTGAAGTTCTTCCTGGTGAAGTGAGTTCCTCCAGCGCTTATCAAAATTCTTGGAGTACCGAAGCGAGGGAAAATCATGCCCTTGATCATTGCAATGGATTCCTCCGTGGAAGCTTTACGACATGGCATGGCCTCTACCCACTTGGATACATAATCAACCATGACTAGGATATGCTCAAATCCGTGTGAGTTTTTGAAGGGTCCCATGAAGTCTATTCCCCACACATCGAATAAGTCGATTTGTAGATTATATTTCAAGGGCATAGCATTCCTTTGAGAAATATTTTCGGTTCTTTGGCATTCGGGGCATGATGCAACATATCTTTTAGTATCTTCATGCATCTTCGGCCAAAAGAATCCGCTGGACCACACTTTTGCTTGGGTCCGAAAATGGCTATAGTGTCCACCGTACTCCGCCGAGTGGCACTTTCTCAGAATTTCTTGCCTCTCTTCTCTTGGCACACATCTTCTCATAACTCCATCATTGCCAAGTTTGAAGAGATAAGGTGAATCACAAAAATATTTTCGGCTTTCGGAGACTATCCTCCTTTGAGTGTTTTTATCTAAGTGATCAAGAGGCATCTTCCGAATTGCTCGAATGATATCGATCATCCAAGTATCTTTGTCAAGTATTCGGTAGAGGTGGTCATCTCTCATCTTGTCCTCTATGGGCTCTTTATCATCTTGTCCACAGTTCATCCTAGACAAATGATCGGCCACAACATTTTCCACCCCCTTTTTATCACGAATTTCAACATCGAACTCTTGGAGAAGAAGGATCCAACGAATCAATCTTGGTTTAGCATCCTTCTTAGCCAAGAGATACTTGATGGCCGCGTGATCGGTGTAAACAATGACCTTCGAGTTCACGATGTAAGATCTGAATTTTTCAAAGGCAAACACCACCGCTAGCAACTCTTTTTCCGTAGTGGCATAATTTAATTGCGCCTCATTAAGAGTTTTACTAGCGTAGTATATGGCGTGAACTCGGCCTTCCTTTCTTTGGCCCAAAACCGCTCCTACGGCGTAGTCACTTGCATCGCACATGATCTTGAAAGGTTGGCTCCAATCCGGAGGTTGAATAATGGGAGCGCTCACCAAAGCACTTTTCAAGGTCCGGAATGCCGCTAAGCACTTCTCATCAAAGTCAAAAGCCACATCCTTTTGAAGGAGTTGTGTTAAAGGCTTAGTGATCTTTGAGAAGTCCTTAATAAATCTTCTATAGAATCCAGCATGGCCTAGAAAGCTCCTCAAGGACTTAACATCCATTGGAGGTGGGAGTTGCTCAACCGTCTCCACTTTGGCCTTGTCCACTTCAATTCCTCTCTCGGATATAACATGTCCGAGCACTATGCCTTGCTTTACCATGAAGTGGCACTTTTCCCAATTTAGCACTAAGTCTACCTCCGCACACCTCGTGAGAACCTTATCTAAGTTTGCCAAGCAATCCACGAATGTTTTCCCATAAACGGAAAAATCATCCATGAACACCTCGACAATTTCTTCGATGAATTCCGAGAACACCGCCATCATGCAACGTTGAAAAGAGGCCGGAGCGTTGCATAGACCGAAGGGCATCCTTCTATATGCAAACGTTCCATAAGGGCAAGTAAACGTTGTCTTGTGTTGATCATCCGGGTGAATGGGAATTTGCATAAACCCCGAGTACCCATCGAGAAAGCAAAAATAAGCGTGGTTTGCTAATCTCTCGAGCATCTCGTCAATGAACGGTAAGGGGAAGTGATCTTTCTTCATTTCTTTGTTTAGCTTTCGGTAATCGATACACATCCGCCATCTGGTCACGGTTGTTTGTGGTATTAACTCATTCTTCTCATTCTTCACCACGGTTAAACCTCCTTTCTTCGGCACACAATGTACCGGGCTCACCCATTCGCTATGCGGCACCGGGTAGATGATTCCGGCATCAAGTAGCTTGATGACCTCTTTCTTTACTACCTCTCGCATGGCATGAGTTAGCCTCCTTTGATGGTCCACTACGGGCTTACACTGGTCTTCCATAAGTATACGATGAGTGCAAAAGGCTGGGCTAAGTCCTTTGAGATCATTGATTGAATATCCAATCACCTTCCTATGCCTTTTCAATAAATTCTGCAACTTCTCATTTTCTTCGGGACTTAATTCGTCGCTCACGATGACTGGATAAGTCTTGTCTGGGCCCAAAAATTCATACTTTAATCCTTTGGGCAAAGGTTTATGATCCACCTCGGGCACTTGTGGCTCTTCGGGTTTAATGTCTCCTATGTCTTCGAAGTTTTCTTCTTCCACACTTCCATCTTGTGGTTCTAATCCCTTCGTTGCCTCCTCTAGTTCCTCATCTTGTTGATCATTAGATTGATTCTCCATCGCTCTTTGCAGCGGGTCTCTAAGGGTTTCAACAAAACAAAGACTACCTACCTCCTCTACTTCTCCATCTTCGGGAGGAAAAGGTGAAGGATGATTAGAAACGCGAAGAAAATTATATGTGTACTTCTTTCCATTAAGATTTATTGTTACTTTGCCTTCTCCGGCATCCAACACGGCATCAACCAACTTAAGAAAAGGCCTACCTAGGATTATGTGATCATGATTACTATGGTAAGCATCTATAACAAAGAAATCGGTTGGTATGCACTTTCCAGAGATGATTACGTTAATGTTACAAGCAATACCTAGAGGTCTAATAGTTCTACCATCCCCCATAATTAACTTTGTTGAAGTTGGAGCTAAGTCTAGGTTGTGGTCTTGAACTTTATCGTAAAATTTGGAGGGTAGGACACTTACTTGGGCTCCGATATCGCATAAGGCTTTGCAATGAACTCCGTTGATCTCGCAACTCAAGTGTGGTGTCATCTTCTCCTCTTGGTCGGATCCTATTGCATAAACTTCGGCGAGGCGAGCATATGGCGATGCTTTGGGCTTGATCCCCATGATTCTTTTCACCTCGGCTATGTGTTCTGGATCCACTTCATCATCACTAAAGAGCTTTTGAAAGATCTCACCGGTGGTTTCAAGATCGTACGCATCTTCCGCTTGCTTTTCCGGTGGGAAATCCGCTTCCCATGCTCTTGCCATCCCCTTTTGGTTAGGGAATGGTCTTCTCTTGTCGAATACTTCTCCGTAATCAATTGGAACCCAATCCATATGCTCGAACTCTCTTAGTGGCTTTACGCTTGACATACTCCTTTTGTTTGTTTCATTTGACTTGGCGAAGTCAACGCTTGGAGTAGTTCTTGTCTTGGTATGCACTTCTTCAAGTTTTTCCGGGATTGGCTCCTCTTTCTTGTCTTCCGGGGTTGCCTCTTTAGAAATTTCAGCACACGTCTTCATCCTTGAATTGTGTTCCGGCTCTCCCACAAGTCTTGTTTCCCAATCTCTTCGCATGGCCGCCGCTTTGCTAATCTTTTGTAAAAGTTGAGCAGCTTCCGTGAGTGTTTTCTCCATGAGATCCCCACCTGCACACATTTGAACATGTTCCATGCAACTAGGGGTTAGGGAAAAGAAAAATGTATGCAAGAGTACGTCACCGGAGAAGCCGAGTCTTTGTCCTTGTTCAATCAACTCATTAAATCTATTCCAAGCTTGGTCTATCCCTTCCTCTTCTCCTTGCGTGAAGGTGATCACTTGCCTCCTTAGATGTTGAACTTTGCTAATTGGAAAAAACTTCTCACAAAATTTCTTCATCAACTTGTTCCAATTGCCTTCAACTTCAAAGGACGCAAACGAGTACCACGTCTTTGCTTCGCCGGCAAGTGAGTAGGGAAAGAGATTCCATTTGAACCATTTGTCGGGAACTCCTTCTTGACGCACCGTGTTGCATAGCGTTGTGAAATGCCTTATGTGTCTATATGGGTTCTCCGTGTCCATCCCTTCAAATGGGGTTGCCGCCGCCATCTCGATGATCCTAGCTTTGATTTCATACTTGGTCGCTTCGAGCTTCGAATCCGACTCTTGTACTTTTATGTCTTCACATCGAGGACTAGCGTAATCCCTTAGTGATTTCTCCGGTTCTTCCACGGGGTGGTTGACGAACGCCATCTAGACAACAAAATAAAAACAAAAACAAAACAAAACAAAGTGGTTTTCTAGGTAATAGGGGTTAGATGTTAGCAATAAACGATAAACAAAATCTAAAACAAAATTAGATGCAAAACCAAACGATGTAAACTGGCTTGCGCCCCGGCAACGGCGCCAGAAAAAGAGGCTTGTTGACGGATAAAACTCATATCCACCTACGATCCGCAAGCGTACGGACCTACACCTTCTTCACCACGGGGATTTTCTAGGTTCTTATCAATCCGCGGAGCAAGGGGATTACAAGCGTTTGATCTAGCACTATTCACTAACTTACCCAAACCCTAATCTATGGTTAATCTAGAGAACTACTACACTACACTAGAGAGAATGATTAAACCAACAAGATATATAAAAGACACTTGCCCAAGGGTCTGCGATACTTGAACATGCAACCGCTTAAGATATGAAAACCGATCTAATCTATCGGGGGTTGTGACCACGGTTTCGCCCTTTCCCTCCCCCCGTACTGTCACTACGCGGAGGTATTCGTGACTAGACCTATGATGGACACGGCGTATTGAATGGTTCCAAGGGAGCATTGAGATCTTACTCCCTAAATGGCATGGTAGCTAACCTTAAACAATAAAGCCACTTCAATACTAGATGATATATAGATAACCATACAAAGTAGCGATTACATCTCAAGATCGATTACAACCCATGGACAAATGAGAAGATTACCCCATCAAGGTGCTAGGCATAGCACCGTTGAACATGGTGACGCTTCCGACGGTGTCTTCCTTCTCCTCCGGGGGTGTCTTGGCAGGGCCTCGACGTCCTCCTCCACTTGTGGTTGCTTCCTTCGAGTAGAGCGATCCTTCTCGCGAATGATCTCCCTCCTCTTCTCTCTCTCTCTAGCTTGTGGGTGGCCTCTCGGGCGAATGGCTCTCTCTCTCTGCGAATGGCAGCGCCTCCACGTACTTAGGGTTGAAAGATCTTCACGCTCAAGAAATGGGGGGCCGAACTGACCCCGGGATGGGCCAGGCCGGCCGGCCTGGGCCGACCGGCCCAGGCCCATCCTGGCCCGGTTCGGTCGCCCCTTCGCGCACGTGGGTCCTCTTGTCATTATGCACTTTGCCCCCTCCATTTGCACCATTTTGACGATGTCCATGTTTTCCTGCAAAAACATAACACTTCCAAATGCACATACAAAGACGAACTTGTTATATCATTAGTGTGCCTAGTGGCGGGTTAGTTCCATAATCAAATCTAAACCAAAGTGTAATGAACATGTTTGGTGTACCAAAATACATCGTCAACACCACACCAGTCGCTGGGGTCCTGCTGACCACCGAGACCTAGAGTGAGGGGCTCGACGCCGGGGCACCTCACCAAGGGGAGGGTGACATGGTGACTGGAGGAGCGAACGCGGAGGACACGGCGTTCGTGTCGCTCTCCGATCCTACTCCCATCGTCGCGTCGTCCTCCCGCCATGGCTCTGGTGCTGGTACGCCGGACGAGCTCCGGGGGGCGTTGGTGCCTTTTCCCGGTGGCGGGGCCCATCGTCGCAGGTTGCAAATTGCTGCCTGTGATGACCCGAGTCGGGTGCTGCTTGACATCGACGCTGAGGAGGAGCGCGCCTCGGTCGAGCGGCTCGGACGCGCTATCCGGCGTCAGGCGGCTTCGGCTGAGGAAGTCGCCACTGCCGCCATGGTATGCTCCTTGCCTTAGGTCCTTCTTCTCGCTTGATTCCGCTTGACTTTTCTCATTGTTGTTTTTGTTGAGCTGCTTCTTGGATAGGGGTTCATGGCGCACAGCGGCGCCAGATTGAAGGACCGATTAGGCGACCAGAGAGGGGGGAGTGAATGGGAGTCGATAATAACTCTTCTCTGAAGAGTCGAACTCGGCCTATGCCCCAAATTCACACACAAGGATTCCCACACGTACTTGCCAAGGTCACGTAGTCACAATAGACCTACCAACCCTAGGAACAAGTCCCAACTCAATCCCAAGCGGAAGCACAACACAAGATACAAAGGACTTAGGCTGATCTTCCAGTCAGGGACGTACCGTCCGAACTGGATCGGCGGACTGTTCGACCCCTCTTCACGGACTGTCCGTATGGACACAACGGACCGTCCGTATTATCAGATAGAACCTCCAGAGACGCACCCCTTCCTCACAGACCGTCCGACACTCCAGTTCGGACTGTCCGAGCCAGACGGACTGTCTGACCCCCTCTGGCGGACTGTCCGCAAACAACCTCCAACAAAACTCAACCGACTCCATGGATCGAAACACGAGCGCTCAAGAACTAGACGAACTTGTGACGAACACCGACGAGCTAGGCTCCTTACGGACAGTCCGTGTGGACCACACGGACAGTCCGTCCTGCGCGAACAGACCTAGAAAAACGTGAACTCGAGGAGTCAACTCCTCCTACCCATCCGTGGATCTCCCAAATGACCGAATGAATTGAGACAAGATTTGGGGGAGTTGTGAAGCGTCCCTAGGGGATTCTATGCCCAAAAACTTGGAGCCTCAAACCAACTAAAATGCCGGGAATCGATCACGAACCGAGCTCTACCAAAAAGCTAAGGAACCACCCGAAATCCTCAAATCTAAGGCCAAATCCGGAGTTTGAGGGGTCAAGATCAAGCACAAAGATGCACAAGGCATCTATCCATGATCCCCACAAGAAAATCCGAACCCAAACACCTCAGAATCGGAGGAACAAGCCGCGCACGAAAATCCAACGAAAATAGCCTGAAAAAGACACAAAAATTACTCGAGACACAAGAAGGAAATCGACGCAACCATGAAAGCTTCCATACACTCGGAGGTCAGATTCTCTACAAAACAGTGAAGAAAATCTAAGCCTATGGAGCAGAGAAATGAGAAGCAGTCCAGATGGATGGTTTGCCCAGAAACCCTAGAGCTATATATATGGAGTCCCTTTGGGTTAGGCAAATGACCAAGCTACCCCTACAACTTGAAATGAGATACACACCCCTGAGGGGCAATATGGTCAAGTAGCACTCCTCTTCATCGCACAGCCACACCTTTGCTGCAGTCCGCATCCTCCCGACGCAAGCCCTGCGATCCTGCCACGTGTCCGCCGGCATCGAAGCATCTCGGCGCGCCCGGATCCCGTCTCCACCCACCGAGCCTCCGGTCTTGGTTTTGTGGCTCAACCAAGTAACCCGACAGTTTTGTGGTGAACCGCCGCAAACCCCGCGTGCAGACTCCGGTCGTGAGCCGCTACCCTGCACCGGCTCCAGTCGACGACTTCGTCTTGCTTTTATTGCCACCATGCGGCCCGCACTTGACCCCGTAGGCCACCGAGTCCCTCGAGCCGAGCCTACTTGTCTCTCCACTCCTCAGAGGCCTCGCAAGGCAAAGACCTTTCGCGCCCGCTCTTCACCTGCACCAATGCAAATCAAGCCGCAACCTGCACCTGCAATACTCGACCAAGAGTTAGTTCACACCACGTTGTCAATCACTCATCACACTGAGGAGCGACCATCCACCGGTCCTCGGACGCTCCAGTCCTCAATCTCCCCCTTGATGAGTGTATTGACATCACACATAGTAACCAATTCAGAGAAAAGAAAGAAAGAAGAAAAACGAACAAAGAACTCAAACAAGTGATCAAAAGCCAGACAAAAGCCAAAGAAGATCACTTGAGAGAGAAAGTCTCGGTCCCCTAAGGTAAGGGCAATGGCTCAGCACAACCGAGACAAAAATATTCCAAAATTGTCGACTCCTCAAGGTGAGGCAAAAGGGCTCGACTCCATCGGCAAAAGAGCACAACTAAAATCAGGCGAAAGAGCTCCCAAATGCATGAATGCAAGCTCCCCTTGAACAAATGCAAACTCCCAATTTTTTCTTCCCCTTGATACAAAACTCCCCCTGGATTCAAGAATTGGGTACTTTCCTCCCCCATGTTGGTAATGCATGAATCAAGCCAAATTGAAACCTAGAGCTTCTCAAATAGAATACTCTATAGCAAGTTAGATACTCTATAGCTTCGTATGAACATCAGCTACAAAATCACCAAGTTTCACAACCATTGGGCAAAGCTAAGATAAAATTGAGCAATTTTGCGAAAAACCACTCTCTCATGAGCAAAGTCCTAAACATGAGCAAAACATGTCAAAATGGCAAAGCCACACAAACTTCATGCTAGGACAACCATTCTAATCATAAGATCATCATAAACACCCTCAAGCACCTCATGTCATGTCAAAGCCATCGAGCCATGTGCCTACTTCTATGTATGAGACTTCTCATTGGTAGGCATCATGCAACGATTTAGCACCCAAAGTTATAAAAATTAAGCACATATGACATGGGAGCACATTTTCCAAGCAATTTACATTTCATTTTCAGATTCATATTGGTACATGAAATGTCTTTGCGACAAAAAGGAACTTATGCCCCTCCACAAGATAAAGCAAGAGGGATAAACATTCATGATGACAAATGAGCCTTTGGCCCCATATGATCAAAATAAGCTATCCAACCACAAATTAGGCATATCCAAGCCACAAAAATATGTCAAGATCATATAAAGGCATTTACTCACAAGAGAGCATACATATGACATTTTTCAAAAGCATAGCTAGCAACCATGGGCATAAACCAAGATCATCAAGAGCTAAGCCAAACTAACCATAGCCTACCAAACTAGCTCACAAGATCATATATGTATGTAGGAGAAGCACATCTCTAAAGCACATGATACAAATGCAGTCTATGATACAAAGATACAAGCATGATAATATGATACAAGAATGAAGATGTAACATGCATATGTACATGAGATCCCCCAACCGAAGCTCATAAAGGAAAGACCACACCAAGCTCACACCGCAAACGTGCAAATGTAGCTTGGTCCAAAGGCTTTGTTAGGATATCGGCGAGCTGTTTATCGGTTGGCACATGGATGAGGTCTATGTTTCCCTTCTCAACATTGTCTCTCAGGAAGGGTAGCGCACTTCTATGTGTTTGGTTCTTGAGTGGAGCACAGGATTTTTGGCTACGCTTATGGCACTGGTGCTGTCGCACATGAGAGGCACATGGGAACACTCCTCACCAAAGTCACTCAGAGTGTACGTGATCCAAAGCAGCTGGGAGCAACAACTAGCGGCAGCGACATACTCAGCTTCTGTGGTAGACTGAGCTACACTTGACTGCTTGCGAGATGACCAAGAAATAAGCGAGGAACCCAAAAACTGGCAAGTACCCAAAGTCGATTTCCGATCGACACGACACCCCGCAAAGTCGGCATCCGAAAAACTAAGAAGTGAAAGAGAAGAGGACGCCGAGTACCAAAGACCAAGCTTAGGAGTGTATCGAAGATACCTGAAGATCCGCTTGACGGCTTACCGATGTGAAGTCCTCGGTGACGCCTGAAAATGATCGCACAGACACATAGAAAATTGGATGTCTGGCCTCGTCACCGTCAAGTACAAGAGGGAGCCGATCATGCTCCGGTACTCGTTCTGGTCCACGGGCTCTCCGTCCTCATCCGCGTCTAGCGTTGTAGTCGTACTCATCGGTGTCGATAGGGGCTTCGAGTCATCCATCTTGAACTTCTTGAGGATGTCCTTCGTGTACTTGGCTTGATGCACAAAGGTTCCTTCCTTCGCCTGCTTGATCTGAAGCCCAAGAAAGAACTGCAATTCTCCCATCATAGACATCTCGAATTCTTTGCTCATGTCCTCTGCAAACCTTGCAACCAAAGAGTGAGACGAGCCGTCAAAGACAATATCATCCATGTACACCTGAACAATTAGGATATCATCGCCCTGCTTGAGGGGAAAGAGAGTCTTATCTACTTTGCCCATCTCAAACCCCTTGATGAACAAGAACCCCCTCAAACGGCCATACCAAGCACAGGGAGCTTGTTTTAGCCCATACAACGCCTGCCTCAACCTATACACCCGGTGGGGAAACTTAGCACTCTCAAAGCCTGGTGTTTGCTTCACATAAACTTCCTCCTCCAAAAACCCATTTAAGAAGACACTTTTCACATCCATTTGGTACAATTTGAACCCTTTAGCCACGGAAAAGGCTAGAAGGGTCCTAATTGCCTCCAAACGGGCTACATGAGCAAATGTCTTCTCATAGTCTATCCCCTCCTTTTGACTATAGCCCTGAGCAACCAACCTCGATTTGTTTCTCACCACTTCACCATTCTCACCCTCTTTGTTCTTCCACACCCATTTTGTCCTGATAGGTTTACAGTTTGGTGGTGGCTCCACTAACTCCCAAACTTGGTTTCTCTCAAAGTTCTCTAACTCCTCATGCATTGCGGTCACCCAATTAGGATCAGAGAGGGCATGTCCAATGTCTTTCGGCTCAAAGGTAGCAACAAAAGCCGAATGAGCAAAGTGAGAAACATTCCAGGACCTTGACCTTGTCGTACGTTCGTTGATGTCGCCGATGATTCTGGAGGAAGGATGATCAACTTGAACGCGCCTCGGTGCCTCTCTCCTAGAGACAACCTCCCCCTCAGCAGCAGCTTCCACTTGATCTCCCTAGATCGTAGTCGGTGTAGGGGATGGGCCATCATGCACTGTGGTCGTCGTAGTGGAAGTAGAGGGTACATGCGTGGTTGGAGCTTTACCATCATCACCATCATTCTCTCCAGCATCGTCCTCCTCGTCCTCAAAGATCTTCTTGCCAATCTCGTTGTCACCTGCACATTCAAAGACAGACGAACTGCATGGCTGGGTCTCGTCGAAGGTAACTTCGCAAGTTTCCATGACTAGGTTAGTGTCAAGATTGAGCACACGAAATGCTCAAGAATGACTCGCAAAACCCAAAAAGATCCCATCGGAAGACCTCAACTCAAAAATATCAAGCCTACCCTTCTTGAGAATAAAGCACTGACAACCAAAAGCCCTGAAATGGCTCACTCTAGGTGCTCGCCCGTGCATGAGCTCATAGCACGTTTTGTTCAAGAAGGCCCTGAGAAAAATCCGGTTCCCAACATGGCAAGCGGTATTCACCGCCTCAGCCCAATATCTCCTCGGGGTCCTATGCTCATCGAGCATCGTCCGAGCCTGTTGACACCGTTTTTTGGAAAAACGGGTCAAAAGGGATAAGGAGAAACAGCCGATGAAAACAGAGTGCAATCGGTCGATTGAAGAGAGAGAAAAGGGTTGTCAACAGGACTCGCTGATGGTCAGAGGAGTTCAACTCTATCAACGGACTGGCGAGTCAACCAATCGGCCGATGGTCAACCGGAAGATCGACCGATGGAGAGAAAGAAGGTGGTAATCAAGGGGATATGCTAGAAGGAAAGCATGGTGGAGGCGGGTCAATCCACGATTGGCAACGGGTCAAAGAGTCAGTTTTTAGGGAATTTTGACTCCTGCGAGAGTCCTTTTCTATTTTTAGTAGTCTTTATCTTTCTTTAGATACAAGTAAGCAGTGCCGTAAACGGCTAGGAGTCGGGTTGTCCTCAGGACATAAATAGCGACCCTGCGTGGTCGGGAAAAAGTGTACACACCAATATCAAATAAACCGCCTCCGGGCAAACCCTTTACAATTTACAGCATCTACTTTACAGCATCTACTTTTCGGCGACTTCACCATTGCATTTTTTTCTCTTTTTCTACAATGCCGTTCTTCAAGTTCGTCGGGCTGCATCGATCGATCTCCGGCAAGCTTGTGAGTATCATTTTACCGAATAATCCTAGGCTTTAACCTCCAGGCGCATCGTTGAGGTTTCGTCTAGTTCTTTATTTACCCTTTACCGATATTAGCTAGATCTGCAAGTTTTCGTAACAATTCTTGTGGTTTTAGCTATTATCAACAATTTACCCCACTCGATCTAGATCCTATCAGCTTCTATCAGCATAGCCGATTCCGACCTGTTCGAGTGCTGACGTCACGATCGGCCGATCCCAGTCGATCTCTTATCCACACCCTCGCGCCTCGGTCGCTCTCGAGCCGGTCGATCCCGCTTTACTCGTATCGGCCGATTGGCTGGTACACGTGTCGCTAAAAGGCCATCTGTTCTCTAGCCGATCCTTAATATTTTTTCCATTGTCAATCAACAGGTCAGATTGGCTGGCACGCCTCGCTACAGATCGGGGAGTCACATGTGTCGCGCACGAAGGTGACGTCCTATTTTCGCGTCAACACACTTTTGGCACGCCCGGTGGGACACGAAAAAGTCAACAAGGACGAAGAACACAAAGAGTGGTACTTTCGAGATTGATCCAAACAATGCTCAACTAATCACCAGGGATCAGCTGAAAGATGCAGACAAAGTCGAGTTCGAAGCTCACATGAAGCATTATGAAGAGCTTTGCCTGGCATCATATGGTCAGACTAAAGGTGGAGTCTTCAAGAAGAATCCTTTGCCAACACCTAAGTAAGTCACCTTCCCTGCCGATCCCGAAGGGCTTCAAGACATGATGAATAAGGCGATGCATCAGACAATGATTGACCAAGCTAAGGTTCTCGCCAATACCATTCAGAATTGTCTGACTGAAACACTCAAGAAAGGAGCAGAAGGAGGATACCTGGGACCTGCATACTTCCAACCAAATCGAACTCCTCTGGTGTTCCAAAAAGACCAATCGGCTTTCCCGCCGATTGATGACTCAACAGTAGGGGTTTCACCGTCCCCACAGATCAATGCAACTGCTCCTGGTTCTTCATCGGATTCCCAACCGATTCAGAATCAAAGTGTTGGAGATATGGCTAAAGACCCTGCTGTCACAATGCCAGTGGTTCAAACTCACTCAGCACAGTCCAACGTCCAGGATCAGACTTTTTCAGTGCAGAACCATCATCAGAAATATCCCACAATAAGAGATCAGGACGGAAATCTTGCAGGATGGGATTTGCCTCTGGATCATTTTGAGACTAATATCTCAAATTTCTTTGAATCTCGACCTGAAGAAGTTCCAGAAGTGAAGTACTCGCAATCATATCAAGCTATGTTTGGAGGTACTCCAAGGACTGTGCATATGACTAAAGAGGGAGTAGAATTTGTCTACTTCAATCATGGGAGCAAGGCTTTTGAAAGAGTCAAGATTAGTCCAGCTCATGCTCACATGGTCATACCAACAGAAAGAAAGGCTCCCGTTCCACCTCAGAAACCGGCTCCTCAGCCGATGTTAGGGATGCCTGTGCAGACTGCTCCACTGCAACAGTCAACATCAATGCAGCCTGTCTTAACCCCTGCTAATACAGTTGCTCATACAAGATCATCGTCTCAGCAGCCGATCAACCAGGGAAGGACAGGGCAGTCAACAACACCTCAACAACAAGTGGATCCTATGCAAGCAATGCAGATGCTTCTAAATCAATTGGCTATCTCAGGCCAGTTGAACTTGCATCAGCTAGCGCCATCGGCTGGTCAGCCGATCGGGCAGATTACACCTATAACAAATGCACAAGGTTCTTCTGGAGCAAGGACGTCAATGGCACCAAATCCACAGCTAAGAACCCCGGAAGATCAACCTCCAGAGATTCCTTCAGCAGAGATGCAAGCAATCGAATAAGTATCTGCTGAGTTGAAGTCTCACATGAAGCAGGAATTGATCGACCACTTTTTAGAGATGCTGCAGAAGCAATATGGGATGAAACCTAAGCAGGCATCTTGCATGTACAGAACACCGTATCCATCTGGCTATGATCAGATACCTTTCCCTCCAAGGTTCAAAGTGCCAGACTTCACCAAGTTCTCTGGACAGGATGATACATCCATAATGGAGCACATTACTCAATTCATCATACAATGTGGAGAAGCAGGGAATGTTGATGCACTCAGGATACGGTTGTTCTCTTCATCTCTATCAGGGCCAGCGTTCTCATGGTTTACCTCATTGCCAACTAACTCCATTATCAAGTGGTCTGATCTGGAGCAACAGTTCCACAATTATTTCTTCTCTGGCATTCATGAGATGAAGATTACTGATCTGACCAGGCTCAAGCAAAAGAACGATGAAACAGTTGCTGGATTCATTCAGAGATTCAGGGAGGTCAGAAACAAATGCTATAGTCTGAATCTAGGAGACAAACAATTGGTTGAGTTGGCATTCCAAGGTCTCTTGCCAACCTTGAGGGAGAAGTATGCATCACATGACTTTGAGAGTCTCAGCCAATTGGTTAGCCGGATGAGCCAGGAAACTGCAAAGTCCTATGAGCCTAGAAGGAACTTTCAAAAGAAGGTTTCTTATGTGGATTACTCTGACTCAGAAGATGAAGATAATATGATTGGGCTTGCAGAATGGGTCAAAGGCAAGAAGACAGTGTCCTATCCTTTTGGTAAAAAGGAACCAGAAAAATTCGGCTTTGACATCACTAAGGCCGATAAGATATTTGATCTATTACTCCAGCAAGGGCAGATCAAACTCTCCCAATTCCACACCATACCATCTGCAGAGGAGCTCAAGAGAATGAAGTATTGCAAGTGACACAATGCAACGTCTCACGACACCAACGATTGCAAGATCTTCAGACATCAGATCCAATCAGCTATTGAGCAAGGGAAACTCAAGTTTGAAACCCCTACCAAAGATGAAAAGCCGATGAAGATTGATCAGCACCCTTTCCCAACTAATACAGTTGAAGTGTCTAGCAAAGACACGTCACGTGTTAAACTGCTGACATCTGAATCGGCTCAAAATAAAGGAGTTGTCGATCCCAAAGTGCAAGCAACCGCTTCCGATGTCAAAGGAAAAGGGTTGCTACTTGAGGAAGAAGTCCTAAAGCCACGCCGACCTGTCACGTCCCAGATGCTGATCAACAAGTTCCAACGTCGGCAGGAGAAAGCAAGGGAGAGAGAAGAGTGGGCTCGACGCAACGAAGGACATTGTAGATGTTCGTTCTTCAAGTACTGCTGGGAAGAAGGGATCAAACTGCCGACGACAGAAAATTGTCCAGAGTGCAATGGGGCCTACAACAATAGCAGCTCCTCCAAGAGGTTTTGCTTCAATGACAGAAGACCTACAACTGGGGATCACCGAGAATTCAGCAATCAACGGATCTCGGTTCATCAACGGCTGGGCGGCAAGGCCAGCGTCTACGATCAGCTGGGGGGCAAGGCCAGCGTTCATGATCAGCTGGGAG
Organism: Cenchrus fungigraminus; assembly: GCA_036936925.1. Classification (NCBI taxonomy): domain Eukaryota; kingdom Viridiplantae; phylum Streptophyta; class Magnoliopsida; order Poales; family Poaceae; genus Cenchrus; species Cenchrus fungigraminus. The sequence continues at coordinate 30,298,269 of CM072778.1, read as the reverse complement.
GCCGAGTCAACGAAAGGTCAAACGAACGGCTGGAAGAGATGGCCGATTCTTTGGTCCCTGATGAAGATATCATGTGCCGAGCTCTTGAACGTCGACGCACGCTGCAATTGGATGATGAAGGGTCAAGCCAATCATACAAGAAGCCTAATCCCCAATGGTGTCCAGATGGCTTGACCAAGTCCCAGAAAAGGAGAGTCCAACGCCTACACCAGCTTGAACAGCAAGAAGAAGCAGAGAGACACGTGCTGGACAAGAAGAAGGTTCGGTCTAAAGTATGGCGTCCAAAGCCTAAGGCCGATGATGGGAAAGATGATAAACCACGAGCTGACGTAAATATGGTTGTCCTTCTACCAAAAGAGTTCATGGCTCCTGTTGATTCGGATGTGTCCAATGAAGAACGTGGCATGGCTCAGTTAACACTGGAACCTACACAAGCTATCTTTGAGAAGCCAGAAGATGAGAAAAGACAACATTTAAAGGTATTATTTCTCAAAGGCTTTGTCAATGGGAAACCAGTCACTAGAATGCTAGTAGATGGAGGAGCAGCAGTCAATCTGATGCCATATACCATGCTGTGCAAAATTGGGAAATCTGATGAAGATTTGACCCAAACTGACATGATGCTGGTGGACTTTGAAGGCAACATCTCTCCGGCTCAAGGAGCAATCTGCGTGGAGCTCACCACGGTAGTAAGACCCTCCCAACCGCTTTCTTTGTCATTAAAGGGAGGGGATCTTATAATCTACTGCTGCGTCGGGATTGGATACATGCCAACTGCTGCATACCATCTACAATGCATCAATGCATCATCCAATGGATCGGAGATTCAGTGGAGGTGGTCCAAGGAGAAACCTCTTTGACAGTAGCAGCTACGGAAGTACAAGGATGGACCTATGATTGAGTAAGCTGCATATCTAGAAAAGCATGGGATACCAAGTATCTCAAAGTGTCCGATTTTGGACTAAAGCCGGTTCAAGCAGTCGGCTCTGACGACAAGATTTAATGGATCAGTTCATTGAAGATGAAGGGAAGCTTGGGCAAGGAGTCACAACAGCCGATGGATTGTTCACCCAAGTATATGAACAGTTATATGAGCCGATTATCATATCGAGCCTATCGGCCGATTGGATTTTCGAGCTGTAGCCGATTGCAAATGTAATCGTTTCTAGTAGAATAGCCGATATTTGTAAAGAATCACCTTTAGTACAAAAAAATGTAAAAGAAACCGATGTGCAATTAATATATTCGGTTGTGGCCGATACACATATCGCCCTCAGAATAAAATAAATGCATTTTTCATTCCTTCTATTTTGGAGTACAACTCAGATTTGAGGATTACATGTGTTCTCAAGAGCTTACAAAGCGGTCCTATCTACAGTATGATGAGGATATTGATTCGATGAGTGAGAGAAGGACATCGCAAAGAGGAAACGAAAGACTAAGATCTTCACCTGATTCTGTAATCTCCAGCCGAGAGGAGCCCGAGTTGATGACCAAGATGGCCGTTCCTTTGGCACGCTCTTCCTCTGATAAATGTGCAGCAAGACACCCTACCTATTTCCTTCTCCTAAAACCAGATCCTCACAAGGATTCTTCTGGCTATAGTGCCTCCTGGCTTTTCGAAAGGAGGCAAAGAAGAAGAGGGGTCACTACACTACTTCGCAAGAATTCTTCTAGCTTTGAAGAAAGAGAGAAAAGGGACAGTCATACAAGAGTCTATAATCTATCTGAGTTGGCTGTGCCATGGCCAATGAGTGTGGGTTTTCTCCATCGAAGCTTCAGGCCTATTTATAGTACCAGATGGGGCGGAAGAGATAACTACAAGAGGGAATTGAAAAAGGGGAAATGAAAGGTATCCAATGCAGTCAAAGAAAGAACAGTTGCCCCGTGAAAGTCTCAGACTGAGCAATGGGCAGTCATGCAGTGGTGCGTTCCCCAAAAATCAGGGGCTGGCTTTGAAGGAAAATTAAATAACAATGAAAGGCCCCACTCTATGCCCTAGAAGAGGAGATTTCCAGAATCCCTCTCTCTCAACATTGCAAGCAACAACGACAAGCTTCAAAGTGTCGTCTAGATGCAAGAACACTTCAAGAAGAAGCTTGTCAAGAAGGGGGGATAATTATGTTTTCCTGGGAACGCTCTTGGAGAAGCATACCTCTCATTCCTAACAAAGGCCGATTTGGTTCATAGGCAGAAGATTGTGATATCATATAAAAGGCGAGTTGCATTCTTATAGCAAGGAAGTCGAACCAGATCATAAAAAAGCACCTACAAGTGTGGGTGGGAATTCATTGCCAGGAAATAGTACATTAAATTCATCAATGCCGATCAAAGGATAATAATTTTATTCATAAAAGTCGATTGCATCGGCTGGCAGTACATCGAGGATTAAAGAAGACTCTTTGCCTTGTCTAGTTCTATCCTGACTTGGGCTATTTCTTCACCTACGCGGTCCAGTTCCTAAAGAAGAGCAGTCCTCCTGGCTTCAAGAACTTCCAACTTCTTCTCGTCGCTCGCAATCACAAGACGAAGGCCCCGTTCTTGTCTAGATGGTTGGATTGGTCTATTTGCTCCAAGCGCATTGATGCTCGACACGATCCTGTTCACAGTTTCCCGATTTGGAGACTGGGAAAGAAGAAAGAACATCAGGGAAGAAGCCATAAGAATGAACAGAGTAAAAGAAAACCGACCTGATTCACAGATGAAGAGGAAGAAGAGGAAGCCATCGTAAAAAGAAGTACGGTTCAAAGAACAAAAGAGATCTGGGCATCTTATAAAGACCGATTGAAACGTTCGGTCGAAACGATTAATATGGAGCGTTGGAAGTTGGCCAGTAAAGGCCAATCACAGTTCAGGAAAATACAAATAAAAAATTAAACTATGCCTAGAAAGTGAAGGGCATTAATGAGATCCAGGCGCAGCTAGTCGACCGCTTCTATGTCCTGACGATCGGCATCGGCCGAACCAGGAATCGGCTGTTCTTGTTCACGCAAAACTTGAGCTCGACGAGCAACAGAGTCCCTTTGCTCTCGCATGGTAGCAATGGTGTGCAAGCTTTTGCTCTTCAGCTGCCAAATCTTGCTCAACTTGATCAAGTTCTTTCATCAGATCGGCACGACGCCTCTTTAAACGATCAACGCTGTTGACAATATCAGAATGAGAAGAAGTCAAGAGTTCAATCCTGTTGTCAATATCGGTCATACTGCTATCTAGGTTCTCCCTATCCTGGGTAAGTTCCTCCTGACGCTTCCTTTCATCCAGCCGATCTTGAGCCTCTTGAACTACAAGCTGCCGATTTTCAATAAAAGCAACTTGGAGCATCTTCGCCTTGAGGTCTCTGGGCAACTGGCCTTGGATTTGCTTGAAAATAGTCCTAATCGGCTCAGCATATTGAACAAGTTGGCTGATGTCTTGATTCAATAATGGAAGCACTTCGATCAGCTTAGCCCTCACATCATCTGGGAGAGCAACTGCCGATGCGCCTTGAACAACAAGAGGCAAGATTGGTGGAACCTGCAGAGAAAACAAGAATAAGCAAAAGAATTGAAGAAGAAGTCTAAGAAGATTAAGAAGTTTATCTCTGCAGCAAAAGGTGTTGCCTGTGTCTGAACGGTCGGGTTTTCGGCCTGTTCTGGTTCAGAAATCTCAATAATCGGCGATTGAGGTTGATCACCAGTTGTTGGTTGGAGGTCATCTAGAGATACATCTTGAGTCTCAACCAATGTATCATCAACATCCTAAATAAGGAACAAAAATTCAGAAAATAAACAAAGGTCAGGAGTGACTGAAGAATTTTTGTTGCCTCATTTGGAGTTTTCTCAGTGTGAGAAGCAGTTGGATTCTCCACGACTTGATCTGGACCAGGTTGCTCAGGTAATTCAACCAAGGTATCATCGGTTGAAACTTCTTGAATTGACTCCAATATTTGGCCTTCATCAGAATCAGCATCATTGGTCTGCACTGACTGACCAATCAATCCCGAAGACTGTACAAAAGACAATAAGTGAAAGATACGAAGAAAGAAAAGGAAAGGTTGAGGAGAATCATACCTCAAAAGCACCTGCCAACTTTCCAGCCATATCGGGAATGTTAACAACCACAGTGTCAATCTTCTTCTTCTTAGTTCTATGGGCGAGAACTTTGCGAGACATGTCTTTCCTTTTGAGGGTCGACAGAGGTAGATTATCTGGAGAAGGATTGATCTTGGGGCCCTGCATGACTGAAGAGATCGAAGGAGCATTGTAGCTGATATATGGAGCTCGCCTTGGCGGCCAATAATGAATCGGCTTGCCACTTCTGCTGATAGCAGGAGACTCTGTAGTTTCAGGCTGAAAAGGGAATGAAGTAATCAAAATACAAATCAAGCAGATGCATAAATTGATCAAAAGAAAATCAGATTCATAAAACTGATCAGAAGAAAAATTACCTCATCGGTCGATGCGTGGTATGCAGGATCCAACTTCTCACAATAAGCTCTTGGGGAGACACAGAAGAGGTGATCACACCATTCTGCCCACCAGACGTTAAAAAGGGAAGAGGTGAAGCTGGAAAATCACCAAGAGGCAAGGTCAATGGTGGCAGAATCTGGGACCCGATCCAAGAGACAGTGATAATAAGTACCACTAGGAATGACCTCCTGTGGTTTAATCAAGTCAGAGAAGTAAAGGGCAATCGGCAACTGGCCAAACCCCAGCTGACGAGCACACACTGAGGGATTATAAAATTCATAGGTGGTCGATTGATCCTTTCCAAAGGCACAAGAAGGGAGAAACCCTGGCTTAATCATTTCCACAAAAGCAATCCTATCTACATCATCCTTGTGAATGCCATCAAAGCTGAATGTGGTCTCGAAATAGGTGTCATCATCTCTATATGCAAACCAGATAATGGATTCTGGAGTGAAGCCAAGATAAAAACTCCTGAAGTGCTCTGCTATGCGAGAGGGAGTTCTCTTATGCCCTGGAAAAGCAGAAACGGCCTCTCCAAAGTTCATACATCGACGCCTCACAATGGGAACGCCATCTGGCTGATCTCCCGGGAAGGTCATGTTAAAAATATTCTGCTCCAACCTATCTCGGAGATGAAGGTTTAGCCACATATTGATGAACCACCAGGGACCGCCCGGAGTACCAATTGGGGAATTGGTTGATAAACTAACTGATACTTGGTGAAGGAGATTGTAAACCGCACCTAAGAGGTAGTTTCCAAGGGGGATGCAATTGTCGGCAGCCAGCCGTTCAGCTACTATCTGATAATTAGCAGTAGGACCAAAGGTTTTGCCATAGAAGACAAATTTCTCAAGCCACATGTTCAGAAAAGCAACATGTTCCCTGTGGCCCACAGTTCCTTCTTTCTTGTGCTCAGCAATATAACCAGACCATCCACCTATGTTCTTGGTTTTCAGCTGGTGAGAGGGTTTATCATTCCGACGGCTAAAGAGAGCATCTGAAGAAGAGATATCTAAGCCAGTCAGCAGGAGAACATCGGCCAAAGTTGGAGCCATCGGCCCATAGCCAAACAAAAAGGCATTACGTGCATCAGACCAGAAATAAGAAGCAGCTATCAAAAGAGATTCATTCCGGGACATCTCAAACAAAGATAAGGTGATGCATTGACTGATTTTGTACTGCTCTCCCAAAATTCCCTGTTCTTCGCAGAAACTCTACGGTACCAATCTCTCCATCCTTTGACATAACCTGTCCAAGACCTGAAGCAGCTGTCCCAATCGGCTAGATCCAAAGAAGCATGCTTGAAGGGGATTCGGCCAGTTTCAAAATTGATCATTTCAGTGGGGTCAGCATCACCCATTGGGCCGAGAAAAGCAAGTCCAGGTTTGTCATCGACAGGAATGATGAGATTAGATCTAAGTTCCTAAAGTAATAAATAAAGTTTGGACTTCATACAAGACGAAGCGGCGGCATTTAGGAACAAGTAAAGGCAAAGGAATAGAGGAAATACCGGAGGAACTGAAGAGAGCGACGCTTTCGGAGGCGCGGGGGCAGGATGAGAAACTTGGGCGAAGCTTGAAGACGCCATGAATCAACAAAAACTCTGCAACTTAGGGTTCGTCGTCCGGAAGCTTGAGCTGTTGAAACAACGAGATTTGGGGAAAAAAGAAAGCTGAGGCAGTTGTATTTATGGCCCCGAAGATTTGTTTGGATCTTACAGTCGACTTTGAATCAAAGAGGATACCGGATTTGAGTAAATTTCGGAGCAAAAGATTATTTACTCCGAAACTGGGGGGCATGTGTTGACACCGTTTTTTGGAAAAACAGGTCAAAAGGGATAAGGAGAAACAGCCGATGAAAACAGAGTGCAATCGGCCGATTGAAGAGAGAGAAAAGGGTGATCAACAGGACTCGCCGATGGTCAGAGGAGTTCAACTCTATCAACAGACTGGCGAGTCAACCAATCGGCCGATGGTCAACCGGAAGATCAGCCGATGGAGAGAGAGAAGGCGGTAATCAAGGGGATACGCCAGAAGGAAAGCATGGTGGAGGCGGGTCAATCCACGATTGGCAACGGGTCAAAGAGTCAGTTTTTAGGGAATTTTGACTCCTGTGAGAGTCCTTTTCTATTTTTAGTAGTCTTTATCTTTCTTTAGATACAAGTAAGCAGTGCCGTAATCGGCTAGGAGTCGGGTTGTCCTCAGGACATAAATAGCGACCCTGCGTGGTTGGGAAAAAGTGTACACACCAATATCAAACAAACCGCCTTCGGGTAAACCCTTTGCAATTTACAGCATCTACTTTACAGCATCTACTTTTCGGCGACTTCGCCATTGTGTTTTTTCTCTTTTTCTACAACGTCATTCTTCAAGTTCGTCGGGCTGCATTGATCGATCTCTGGCAAGCTTGTGAGTACCGTTTTACTAAATAATCCTAGGCTTTAACCTCCGGGCGCATCGCTGAGGTTACGTCTAGTTCTTTATTCACCCTTTACCGATATTAGCTAGATCTGCAAGTTTTCGTACCAATTCTTGTGGTTTTAGCTATTATCAACAATTTAGCCCACTCAATCTAGATCATATCGACTTCTATCAGCACAGCCGATTCCGACCTGTTCGAGTGCTGACGTCACAATCGGCCGATCCCAGCCGATCTCTTATCCACACCCTCGCGCCTCGGTCACTCTCGAGCCGGCCGTTCCCGCTTTTCTCGTATTGGCTGATACGCTGGTACACGTGTCGCTAAAAGGCCATCGGTTCTCTAGCCGATCCCTAATATTTTTTCCAATGTCAATCAATAGGTCAGATTGGCTGGCACGCCTCGCTACAGACCGGGGAGTCACGTGTGTCACGTGCGAAGGTGACGTCCTATTTTCGCATCAACAGAGCCATCTCACAAAGGGACCAATTCTTCCTCTGAACCACACCATTCTGACAAGCCACATAGGGAGAAGAAAATTGACATTCGAGACCCAAATCACGACAAAAGGTTTCGAAATGAGAGTTTTTAAATTCAGTGCCATTGTCACTACGAATAGCTCGAACATCTCCATTCCTCTTATTCTTCAACCTCAAGATTAGATCCCGCACAAAACCAAACGTCTCCCCCTTGTCAGCCAAAAAGAAGACCCAAGCATAGCGAGAATAGTCGTCCACTATCACAAGAACATACCATTCCCACCCGCTGAGCACACACGAGCTGGACCAACCAAGTCCATATGAAACAGCTCGCATGGCCTCTCTGTCATAACGGATGTCAGAGGCGGGTGAGAGACGGCGACCATCTTACCATGCCTACACGGAGCACATACCAAACCCTTTTGGTACTTCAACTTAGGCAATCCTCGGACCAAACCTAGCCCACCCAAGCATCACAACAAGTCAAAACTCAAGTGACCTAGTCTCCTATGCTATTTCCAAAGCTCCGCCGAAACACCAGCAACCAAACAACAAGAAGAGCCGACACACTGAGAAAAATCGGCTCTGAAAATCTGACCCTCGAGGATGATCGTGAACACAAGATCACCTCGAGAATCCAAAACACGAGAAGAGCCCGTTTTGAAACGGACTTCAAAACCCTCATCAAGAAGCTGGGAAACCGAAAGAAGATTGAACCCCAAAGACTTGACAAGAGCAACATGTCTAAGAGTCACAGACTCACTCACCTTCACCGTGCCTACTGAAAGCACTCTACCTTTCCCATTGTCCCCAAAAGTGATGTACTCTTTGGTCATCACCAGGGTGAGGCTGGAGAACCACCGTCGATCTCCTGTCATGTGCCGAGAGCAACCGGAGTCAGTCAACCAAAAGCTCTCCATGCCTCCCACCTGCAAAATAAAAAACGAAAGTGAGAGTGAGCAAACAACTCATCACTGGGGTTAGTACAGAAGTAATCAAAACAGTGCTGTGCCATTTGCTCAAAAGTGGGGTTAGTAAAATCCATCCTATCTCTCCTAGGTGGAACACCCACACGTCCCCTTGGGGGGGTTACGCGTACCACGAAGTGGAGACCGTGGCATGTAGCTCCTTTGGGACCTAAAGCCGCGATTGTTCCCCCATACTCGTATTGGCCACGAGTGAAGGAACGTCCAGCAAACTCACTACGCCCGAACCCAACACGCCTACCACCATCTCTCTGTGATGGCTCACCTCAAGGCACAAACTCACACCTCTCTCGAGGGTAAATGGTACGCACCACACCCTCACCTCTTGGCACCACACGAGGCTCAAGCACACCACGAGAAGGACGGTACCTGTCCTTGTTTGCCATCTCCCTAGCCAACCTCTCCTCACGCTTCCTCCTGAAGCAAAACTTAGCAAGGTACCCATCCCTCCCACAATGCTCACAATGGAAGGGTTTTGATTTTGGCTTAGGCTTTGGGCTCCCTTTGGGCTGTGGCTTCTTCTCACTCGGTTTCTCTCCCTTCTTCCCAAAGAACTCGTTCCTCAAGTCACTCTTGAACTTGATGGGTTTCTGGAAGTTGTCGGTTTGTGGAGGAAACACGGGTGGAGCTGGGGTTGTGTCTAGTCGGTTCCTAAGTGGGTTTGGCTTAGGAGCGTAGGCATTCTGTGGTGAGTTTTTATTAGTTCTGGGATATCACCGATCTTCCCCTCATTCTCACCACTTCCCTCACCAACCTTATCCGACCCAAGCACAATCAGCGCCCGTCTCCTCGGCTTAAATGGGGAAACGCGGGCCGGTTGGGGCAATTCACTGCTCGGACCCACTAGGGAGGAGCAAGCAAGTGCCCCGCCCCTACTTCCTCTCTCTCTCCATCGCGCGCAAATCCTGCCAGACCTGACACCACGGAAATAGCAGACTCCGCCCCAGGCAGCGTTCAGCACACCGACTACCGGCTTGGCTGACAAGATGTCACAAGGGATCACGTCAGAGAGAAAGATTCTCCTGACCTAACGTGGGGAACCCGACCTACCGACACGGTGAAATGGTAAAAAATGGGCCTCGGCTCTAAATCAAAGCGCGGCCGCGCGGCCTAACCTAAGTACGCGCCCAGGCCGACCAACAAGACTAGCGGGCCCGTCCGATAAAACATCGCTAAGGAACTGGAGTAGCTCGTTGCAGCCACCCAGCGTCGCACACACGAGCTAACACACCGGAAAGACAAAGGTACGATTTAAAAGGCCACTTGAGCCGAGTTTCATAATAGCAAAAAAAGAAAGGGGAAGGCACTAATCGCGGAGGATTAGCACCCACCCCGAGGCACACGCCTCACTCCGCCGGAGGGTCGGCCTGACCAGGGGAGTTCGCTCCCTCGGAGGCATCCTCCGACTCGCTGGAGTCGTCTAGGAGGGCGGCCCCCCTCGCTGTAGCAGGGCCCTGGTTCTCGAGAAGGGCGTCGATGTCCACCGACGGGAGGATGGCGTCGGCGTTTGCATTGAAGTACAAGGCCTGGAGTTGACGCCTGTGCGGCCTTGTTCCCCGTGGGAACCCCACGGGGATCCGGCCGATCCACTGATCCGCGCTCTGGAGGTCTGCGGTGGCGAGGCCATACGTCGCCCCCTGGTGCACCCCCGCGGTGACCGCCGCACGAACGTGACCAGGGGGTGCACGAAGGCGGTCGTGCAACATCGTCGGCTCCAACCGCACCGCCGTCACGACGACGCTGGCGACGTCGTGGAGGTGGCTGTGGGAGATCTGCAGCGCGGCGAGCTCCTGTCGCGCTTGATCCGCTCCGCGATGCAGAGGTTCACCACCTCCTCCTGGCCTATGCATCATAGGAAGAAAAATCATCAGTCGTAGAGTGCCACAAAGAAGGTGAAGGCAAGACCGAGCAACTCACTGGCGAGCTGGGCGAGCGCGTCCGCCTTGGCGTTCTCCGCTGCGGTCAGCTCCCTCTCAGCCCCCTCGAAGGCGGCCTTGAAGGCGGTGGCGGCCTACTGCACGATGGCCAGCTCTCCCTCGAGCAGTATGATGCGCCGCCGCACCCCGTCCAGCTGCGCTTGGATACGAGCAGCCGGGTTGGCCCGGAGATGGGCATCATCGTCGGCGACGGCCGGAGGCACGGCGGGCACAGATGGACCCGCGTCCGCACCCGGAGCCGGCTAAGCCGGCGGAGCCGCGACGCCAGCCGCACCGCGGGCCTTGAGCCAGCACACCACCGGCGCACCGTCACCAGCTGACTCCTCCTGCACCGCCTGACGACGTGGGGTTTTATAGTCGCGTTGTGCCCCGTGCACAGCGGTTACCCGAAGGCGAGGAGGCGCGCCCTCTCTCTGCTCATCTGTTCCCCATTACACCGCCAGTCTCGGGGCACGACGCCCACCATCCTTGGGGAAGACCAAGAGTCCCCCCCAGACTTAAAGGATGAAGGTGAACCGTCCAAAGGAATTCAAATTGGGCGACAACAGTGAAGAGACAAAGGGGCAACTGCATTAACATAAAACCCTGAGTCCTAAGGTACAAGAAGGCGGCCATGGCGATGTTGCATTTTCCGACAGGTCAGAACTGGAGGAGCACCTCGCTGAGCTCCCATCCACATTTGACACCGCCAGGGGCTCCCTACAGGGATCAGGGAGGCGGCCGACGTCCCCACCACGACGGCCAACACCCAGGAAGAAGTCCAAGTTCCTGGGGCCACCCCCGAACTAGCTGCTGGTGAAGCATCACCCCTCCGGGAGTAGCCTCATCCTCGAAGCTTGTTCAAGGGTAACTTAGTGTCCTGCTGCTCCGACAGCACTCAGGGAAGCAACCCCGGGTGTTCCATGACATGCACCAGGAAGCGATGGCGGTGACGCGGACGCGAATCGGCGGCTCTCGTCGGCGCCCCCTCCCCTAGCACTCGACCCCCATGTTGCCGCGGGGGCTCGAGCCCTAGGGTAGGAGAGAGCTGCCAAGAGCATGCCTCCCCATTCGCTGAACTCCCATCAACATCAGAAGACTCAAAGGTGGCACTACACTCAGGGGGATGAACCCCCCACGGTGGAAGGAACAACTGGTTTCTTTCCCTCTCCATATGGCAACCATGGAGTCTCACCAAGACGAAGTAGAGCTCCTTTTATAGGGCAGCACCAGCCTGACCATGCGAAGAGGGATGCAGCTGGCACGTGCAAGCTTACGAAGCAAGCTTAAATGGCCACCCACCCCGCTAGGCGGCATGGCAGGAATTGAAGACCCACTGAGCACCGCCGTCACATCGGTAGAGACCAGCCACAGTTCCCCGTGACGCCAGGTCAAATCCCCCCGTCCGGCCACGTCGGCCTCAAAAGGTGAGCCAGTACTCGCAGCGGCTAAAATAAACACCCCGCATCAGAGCCCTTGGCTCCGCTGCAGGCTCGGAGGCTACACCCTGCGGGTGCGCTCACGCGCCCCCACCGAAATGAAGATCAGAAGAAAAAGGCCAACATCACTAATCCTAAGGGAGAAATCCACTCTTTCCCCCATAGGCTCGGGGGCTACTGATGAGGGGATAAACCAGGGGTAATCATCTTAGCTCCTAAACCCCCATAATCATGAAGACTAATGACAGGCCACATCTATGAAGGCCCAACACCAACGACCAGCAAGACAGACCCAACTCCCTCTTCTCAAGGGTAGTGGCCTAATGTCATCTATGGGGCCACCTCCGACCCAGGTGGTCAGCCCGCGCGACCCAAGGAGCACCCCGGCTGCCTCGACGAATGGCTTCGCCCCGCACGACCTAAGGTTCCTTCGGTTGCAGCCCACCGTTGGAGCCCCCCAGGCTTGGGCTGCAACGTGGCGTGAGCAACCACGCGCCACCCGGGACGTGCAGGAGCAGCAGGGCAGGCGGATCTATGTTGTCAGGCGGCCAGGCCATGATGAGATTTTCCCCGACGTGGGAAGCAGACTGCCCCGGTGTCCCATCACCTGGATAATAAACAGAAGCAAAGGACAGACGAATCCTTCGCCTGTAAGGCATCGAACGGCGAGTCCCGACCTAGCGGCCATCAGAGGAAAGGTCAGGGCTAGCACGATAAGCCTCGACCTAGCAAGACCGGCGCGGCCCTGAGTCGGGAGAAGCCATCTTGGAATGGGAGCCGCCAGCTACGCCGCCCTATGGGGATACAGCGACTAGCATAGCATATGGCGCCAACCAGAGATGAAGGCCCACAGCGCGGCACTGTTCCATCACTGTTTCGGCACTATTACAGCACTGTAGCAGGACACCGTTTTACCATCTTAACCCTTGTATACCAGCCCTCCTTGGACTATAAAAGGGGAGGCTGGCACCATAGACAGCATGACCAACAAGGATCGACGATCACAACATGATCACAGAACCCAACATCACCCTCACACCGAGCATCCGCAGCTCACCACCACATTCAGAGATTTGGGACACTCTCCCTCTCTCGACCTAAGCTTGTACCCCCTACTACAAGCCCCCGTGGACATATAGAACACTCCTTCGAACTGGACGTAGGGCACCCCCGTGCCTAAACCAGTATAATCTCTGTGTCTCTAAGCCCAACCATCTGGATCATATGCATGAACATACCAAAATTTAGTTGCCGACGATGTCAAACCCCGACAACCACCACGACAGAGGCACGCCCCGCACCGGCCATCCCAGAAGGACCACGGACGCCGAGCAGCCCACCGACGGGCCCCATCACTGTCGTCGCAATCCGCGAGACCCCAACCCGTCGAGGCCCGGGGGGATCAGGCGGTCGAGGCAGCAGATCAGGCCGTGCCCATGGCGGATCTGGCCGCGGCCGACCGACAACAACCACCACGGCAAGGTCGCTGTCGCCATGGTTGTAGCTGAAGGAGGGTGTTAGGGAAAATGATTCACAAGGTACCCCTGCATATGTCTAGGGGCTCGGATGTAATATTTGTACCCACCAGGGCTTGGGGCTAAAGTGCCATCCCACCCCTTCGCTATATAAACAACCCAAGGGGGTTGAGAGAGGGGACTCCCCCCTCATTTGTCCATCTTCTCCTTAGTATTTTGCTGCATCTTCTTTTATAAGTGTTGGCTCCTCTTAGGGAGACGGTTTTCACCTCAACATTTTTGGCGCCCACCGTGTTGTTCCCTCACCTCAAGGCTCTCAACCGAAGTCTATTTCACCAAAGCCCAGATCATCGATCCACATCATCGATCTAGCACGCAAATAAAACTCACCGAAGTTCACACATCCCCTCTTCAGCCCAGAGCGTGGAGTTCCTCCCCTTTGGCCCAGCTCTTCGAGAGCCACCGTGTGCTTCGCTAACCTCTTCGAATCCTACCGTGCGATAACTTCGGTCCCAGCTCGTATATCTTCAGGCTGAACGTTTGAAGAAGATATCCTCTTCTCTTAGCCTAATACACGAAGCAATCCCCTCTTCGGCCCAAACGAAGATCATCATCTCTTCGGCCCAGTCTGCCGCGCGAAGAGACCACCTCTTTGGGACCGACCGAGGCCCACCGAACCTCACCATCGAAGCCCAGCTCTTCGCGTCACACCGAAGCACCAAGTGGTCCGCGCTGCTAAACGAAGCCTGGTCCAGACGGGTCAACTCGCAAATCACCAAAGCCAACAGCAAATGCCACCGAAGACACCTACTGCCCCGCTTCTTCGGTCGACGCCACCAAAGAGCCCTCCTCTTCGGTCGAGGCCCAGGCAGGTGCGAAGGTCTTCAGCCTATCTGCGGACTTCTTCGGCCCAACACAGCTCTGAAGCTCATCCCCATAAGCATCTAAAGCTCTTCGATTCACATCGTTAAATCCTCCTCTTCGGGCCCAATTCACTGCTCCACCGAAGATATTATCTTCGGCCCTGGTATGTCTTCGCAAAAATGATGGCGACAGTGGTGTGGTTTCGAACCGTGTTATGCACCTTCAGTGGCCTTAGACCGTCTCCAGCAAGTGCCGCAAATGTATCTGCATTTGCAAAATGCAGATCCTGTGGGCACTGTTCCTGCTCCAGTAGGTGTTGCAAAGGTCGCTGCATTTTGCAGCGACACCCCCCGCACGCGCATTCCTGGGGGGTCTCCCTCGTTCCCCATCTCTCCCTCGGTCAACTACCGCACGACCCCCGTCCCTGCTCCCTCCCTCCTCGCGCTACTCTGCCCGCACCACCGGGTCGAGGTCCTGGAGCCGGGGGTGGATGGAGGCCCGCACGGCGGATCCCGCTACAGATCGAGGCCTGGCGGATCGAGACCCCGACGGATGGAGGTCGCGGCGGCTCCCTCGCCCCCACCCCCGCCGGCTCCATCTCCGCCTCCGCACGACTCCTGGTGGTGGAGGTCTCGAGATGCTGCAGCCTCGACGGCGGATGAGATGCGGCCTCGACGATTCCTGACGGCGGACGAGATGCGGTGGCTCGAGCTCGACGACCGGTCGAGACGGTGTCGGAGCAGAGGCGGCTGTCGAGACGGTGACGGGGCGTCGAGCTCCCTGAGATTAGCGTCGGCAGCGCAGTTCGTCGGCGGTGGAGCAGCGGGGAGACGGAGGCGGTGACGCCGCGTCGGGGCTCGGAGGGAGTCGGGATGACGAGGCGGCCACCGGCGGCGCAGATCCGGTGCCACCTTTGCTTCTGGACGGACACGAGCTCGGTCCCGACGCTGACCCAATTCTGCACACGAAGAGGTCAACAGGGACGGGGATGGGGATGGCGGCGCCCTCTCCTTCCCCTGCGGCCTCCGCCTTCCCCGGCTGCCTCCTTCTTCCCCGGAGGTGTCTCGGGTGCCGAATCGAGCACCACCGGCTTGACAAGGAGGGAGCGCCGGCGCGTGGTGGTCACGCAGGTAGAGGAGGAGCTCCATGGTGGGGAGGTCGAGGAAGGGAGGCGGTATCCCCAACGGCGGACCACAGATCCGGGGTGACGCGGGAGCCAACTGCTGCGGCTGCTGCACGACGGCATGCAGCTCCTCCGCTGGAAGCGGCTGTGCCTCTTTTTCTCTTTGTTGTGCGGAAACACACCTTCAGCATATGCAGATGCAGATGGATTGCTGGAGACGGTCTTAAGCACAGGCCGCACCAACCACAGCAGCGCACTTGCTTGTTTGTCAATCTTAAGCATATCATCCTTTCTCTATCTTTGTGACGTGAGTGTCTTTACCCGTTCGAATAAAGTTCAAAATTGTTTACACTGGTAGAGAGAGGACCTTCAGTCCCGGTTGGTAAGGGGTATAGGTCCTCAAGTTCCAACCGGGACTAATGATGAGAGACAAAAGGGGGGTCTCCTTTAGTCCCGGGTGAACGAACCGGGACTAAAGGGGGTCCTTTAGTCACGGTTGGTAATACCAACCGGGACTAAAGGGGAGGCACGCCAGCGTCAAAAAAATATTTGAAAATCCCCGGGAGGCCTTCACACACGCGCACGTCGCAAGTCACAAGTCACGTGATTTTTCACGCGAAATATACACGTGCGCGGGTGCGGGGATTCGAACTCGTGACCTCCAGCCTCGCGCGTAGCTTCCTCACCATCTCACCTACACAGCACATCTGACTGAGTAGAGGATGCTATCCTCTTATAGTAACTCGTGGGAGACCCTTTAGTCCCGGTTGGTAACACCACCCGTGACAAAAGGCCCCCCTTTAGTCTGGGTTGGTGTTACCAACCGTGACAAAAGGGTCACCCCCTTTAGTCTAGGTTCGTGTTACGAATCGTGACAAAAGGGGGGGCCTTTAGTCTCGGTTCGTAACACGAACCTAGACTAAAGGGAGGGCCTTTTGTCACGGTTGGTGTTATCAACCCGGACTAAAGGGGGTGAGCACTCATGGCATTAGTGGCCACGTCGATGAAACCCCTTTAATCCCGGCTCCAAAGTTGAACCGGGACTAAAGGGGCGTACCAAGGCCTCTATCTCTACCAGTGTTAGATGGCAATTCCACCAAACCGTTTAAGGCGTGAGCGCAACTTTCTTAAGAGGTTTCAGTTTTTATTTTGGCAAAATGCCGTAACATTTCTTGCTAGTTGAGTAAGATATTTTATCTTCGGAAATATGCTATAGTAGATACATGTCCCTTTCATGCTACAGTACCTACTGATGGTCTTTTCATTAGTTAATTAGTTTTTGCCTCTTTGTTTATGCCTCTAACAATTTGGCATATGTGTGATTGTTCGCATGCACAGCAAGAACAAGATTAGTAACTACAATTTACGTTTCATCAGCTACACTCTTTCCAGCTCATGCTCAGCTATGGTTTAAGCAGCTTGTTTTACTTCGCTATTAAGCAGTTTGGCACCCTACCTCACACTTTGTTTGTTTCGCACGGCCGTGTATTGATTTTTCATTTATTTGTCAAGGAATACTTCCATGTATTAGAAAAAAACAGTGTGTCGTTATAGAGTGTGCTAGTACTGCTACTTATCATATTGTATCACCTACTTTTCATATCTTATAACGAATTGTTTGAGTCATTGCGTTTTCACTTCGTGGAACCGTCTCGGTGGGATTTCACGAGATCGGCTATCACTCTTCAGAACTGATGTTATCATTCACAATTGATAAGGCAACGAATTTTCGCTGAGCTCAGTTTGCAGAGAACACCATATTGTGCCGAAGATCTGAGCTCCATTATAATAAGAATTATGTCAGATTTATTCATGTCACATCTTCGCCGAAGCTCATTTTGCAAAAGAAGCTAATCCAATCTTCTCTTCGGACCCAACTCATGAAGAGAACATCGAAGACCAACCTCTTCGACCAGACCAATTCACAGAATATGCACAAATCATCGGCCCAGCTAGCCACCAAATCCTATGGAATTATGCAATGCATCCTCTCTTCGGGAACAACTGAATATCGTCGAATAGATCTTGCCTCTTTCCATCGAAGAAAAACCTGTATACTGATCTTGCAGGTACTGTCAAACTAACATATTAGCATCTCTATAGCACTATCATTACAATATACTGAGTTGATTGTGAAACATTTAGCCTCATGCTTGTGTGTGCTTTTATAGAATTAATAATATACTGGCAGGAAATGCTGCCTTGATCTGTTGTTGTCCTTTACTTTCCATTTTCTTTCAGATCGGGATCAGATTTGTCCATGTGGTGGTTGTGAATCTAACCTGAACCAGACATGGATAGGTTGAGGATCATACTTCCTGCTTCAATTGGAAGTGATGTATTGTGGTGTAGTCTTGTTATGGGAGAGAGAAGTGGCCAGGCTGCAGATGATTTTTTTCTCTTCCATTTGGAAGTTACGGCTGATTACAGCTCCCCTGAAGATATGATTGATTGTGTCGCGCCTCCTGGATTGTTCCATGATTACATGTTAATTTTATAGATGATTTTATAAGAAATCCTTTTGATTCTGAAAAGATAAATAAATCATGGACCTATGGGTATTAGATATTACAGTATATCAAGATAATCACCATAATAGAATTACATGTGACATAAATCATACTATGCCTTTTTTTAACATTAAAAATCATAGGCCTTAGGCTCTATGCATTCTCTTGTGACTGCAACTTCCTGAATAGATGCCTATGGATATGCCATGCACGAAATTTACTGGTTTCAGGGGCTAGGCTATTATTGAACATTTTCCATATCCAGTGCCTGAATACATATATGCCTAAGGGTCATTAGAATTAATTTTAGTTTGATTGCTTACCCAGTAGTAGGTTACAGTCCATACCAAAATAGAACTGTGCATATGGGCTATCTTTCAGGTTTAATCTATTTGCCTAATCCACATACATTTTTTCTGTCAGGTTTCATTTTTTGGACCAAGAAGCAGATTCAGTTATTTGGAGGATTTGCCTTTTTCTTTACATAGTCGATCATGACTTGTCATCCTCTTTATAATGCTGGATTGTACCATTTTTCCATTCGATATTATATAACAATTAGTACAAAAAGGTCGGCTTTTAAATGACCAGTGTACAACATTTGCAGCTCTTGGCAAGTTTTGAGAAAGCATAGCACAATCAAATATTGAGAACTGCATGTTTCTCCGGTGCCACATAGTCGATGGCATTATGAACCATTTGGAGTGCAGTAGGAAGAAGGTGAGTTGCCCCTGCTATATTGCTACCACTGCTGCTTTTATTTGCATTTTTTGCCACATACAACATTTAATATCTTCACATTGTACAACATATAAATAGTTCACTACTTATGATTCATGTCATGTGTACTGTAATGTCGAGTATCTTTTTCTTATGAAATAGAGTAATTACTTGCATTGAGTGACAATAAATTCTTAGTAGCTTACATGGATTAGCTGTCATTGTTTTCAATTGTTCACCTGGTTGTTTATTACTTGATGAACAGATAAAAAATTTTGGAACCTCTCTCACTTGCAACCTGTGATCAGAAGGTACTAGCAAGAGATGTTGGAATCTTTTATCCATATATTTGGTGGGCAATATTTTTGCATTTGACTATCAGGGTGATGTGACTACTTTATCAGGGTTCTTTTAGATGGTGTTGAGCGGGTATGAGATGCTGCTGCTTATGGCCTGTGTATGATACTAATGACAGGTATGAGACGCTGTTGCTTATGGCCTGTTGCTTATGAGTAATTCTGAATTTGGGTCATTAGTCATTGCTATTTCATTAGTAGGCAACAATATTTCTGTAGCTGCACCAGGTTCTTAGTGTGGAGTTGACTCCTGGATTAGAATCAGGGAGATGATTGTCATGGGGCGATTCAGGACATGAAATGATTATCAAAGTAAAAGTGTAAAACACATGTTTTGGGCAAGTAAAACAATTGTTGTTGTTGTTGCTTAAACGTTATCAAAGTAAAAGTTGTTATCAATCTTGGAGATTGTTGTTTGCATCTCCATAGCATCCTGGAGTTCCAGTTTAAAATAATATGAATTGGAATTTGAGTTTGAAATTGTCTATTCAGGTCTTTTGGCAATTGGTGTACTAATGTTGCAACAATTATATCGATTGGCATACTAATGTTGCAACAATTATATCGATTGGCATACTAATGCTGCTAATTGCATTTTTTTTGTTGATGTGCAGCTTCCTATACTCAAAAAATGAATGAGTGGAAACAAACGGATGCTGCTAATTGCATTTGTGGTTGAATTCAGTTTGAGGGTTTTCTCAATTTCACTGGCTGCTCCGTAAAAACCATCCAGATTGTAGTTCATAGGCAGAGGTTAGGCTGGCATCGGCAGATGTATTCCAGCACATGACACAGTTGGTGAGTAATCCCGTCCAGAGATGCTACCCAATTTCCTTGATTGACTGGTAAGCTCTCCACTCAAATTGTGAGCATTCCATATTATTTTTTTATACATTTCATATTAAGAAAAGATTTGATTGCATTATGGCTATGAAATACTAGCAGGCGAGGGAGGAATTGCGTTGTAATTTTGTGGTGGTCCCGAATCAAGATTGTGGACATATACATGGATTTTTTCCGTAGTGACAGAGGTGGTGGTGAATTCTGCATCCTTGTGCAGTGGAACGGCATGCCCATTTCCTCCTATAGCCTGACCAGTACGAAATTGGTGAATGCAGCCATGCAGGTTGCCACATGTCATACTTTATTTGGAGATTTATGGTTAGCACGCCAGCAAAAAATTGTAAGGCCCATCTTTTGATAGGCCTACTCATGAATCAAATGTTGCCTTGGCTGGTCTTGTGAATCTAACATGAAACATCACTGTAATCTTGACCAGGATTATATATGAACAAAAGATGCAGACAAGTTTGTTAGATATTCTCATGTTTTCTGTTGCTGGATTACTTCAGATTTATTAGCCTTTCTAATAAATCTGGTGCACTTTCCTTTAGTAATAAAGAATCTCTAAATCCTTTTGTACGCCGAAGGTATTTGCTGGATTCCCAGTCACTAAAGCATGAATTCAGTGCATCTAAACAATGAGTTGATGCTTACATTTTCATTTTTTGTTTGGTTGTGCAGGAATTCGTGTCAATGGATGATGCGCAAACTTACAATGACTGCATGAAGGAGGACAGACTATTACAATCATTTAGTATTGTTGGTAGTTCCCTACTTTGGCTTGGGTTGCATCCCTAGAAAAATATTGGGGTTAAAAAAAATATTTTCTTGCATTGGTAAAGTATGTAATTTAAGTTCACAAGTAAAAAGTGTATATGTTTGACCATTTCATTTAGAATAATCATGAATGATATAACATATGATGTGCCAAATCTTTGATTTATATTCTGATTATCTGATGGACTTTTAGTAGCCATAATGGGATGTATGAAAGATAAAAATAACTTGAGGAGCATGAGATATATTGGAAATTGTAAAGAGTATCTAGCACATATGAGTTGTTAAATTGAAACCCGTAGCGTTAGCACGGGCAATATACTAGTCGAAGAAAAACCTGTCCTTGCCCGCTTCACCACTGAATATCATCGGCCCGAAGACACACATCTCTTCAGCCCAAGTAATGAACAGATCTCTTCGGACTGAAGGCGCACACCTTCGGCCCAGCCAGCCAACCTTTTCGTCACCGAAGTCCAGCTCGCAAAGGTCCAATACTCCTATTCACCACCGAAGAAGAACCTCTTCAGGCCCATGATTCGCGAAGAGTTCCTCGCGTCAACGTAGCCTGGTTTAGTCTCCGTCCCAGGCGAATGACTCTTCGGGCTGAATTCCGCCCAGATTATTTCCTCTTCGGCCTACTCTTCGCGGTAAGAGGCCGAGATCTTCGGTAGAGGCCCAACTCGGGGATGGGATCTCCTCTTTGGCCCAACACTGAGTACTAGCAATCAGGCGTGTACAAATTCAGCAAAAAAACCTTGCTGTTGACGGTTGTTAAGTACCACTTTTAGGCTGTCAACTCCTGCATAATATAAGTGAAAAGTGATCATCAACACTAGAATAGGGGTTTATACTAACAATTTCCACAAGTGTTGGTGTTTTCATCTTTTGTTGCAGGACACGTCGAAATGCACAAGGAATGATACAATTGAGAGCAAGTAAACCAAGAGCATAGATATGGCATCATCATAGACAACCTCAAATGCCTAATTGGTCTGCACCATTGCAACGAGCTCGTCGAGACGATCGAAATGGATATATCATTTGCCTACTATGGAGTTCGGATGAGAGAGATATGCACAAGATATCATGTGGGCCCGGTGGGACCCACACCAGGCCACGTGGCGACGTGCTGCCACACAGGAGTCCACGTGGCCATGACACATCATCGATCCAAAGAAGCACACTCTCGACCAATCAGGAGCAAGCACGTGGATCCAAGGGCCCATAACCACGAGATAAGAGCAACTCCAACAGTTTGTCAAACCAACTTGGCATCCATCTAATTTTGGCAAAACAAGAAAAATTGACCTCCAACAGTTTGGTAAACCAACTTGGCAAAAATAGAAACTTGGCAAAACTCACCTCCCCACGCATATATATGCGCGCGCGGATCGTGGTTGCCATCGGCATTTCCCTGTAGGTGGGAGGGTGAAAAAAGAAATAAAGAATAGAAAAGGATTCCTGATGTAAGTTTTCAAGAGGTGGAAGGGCATAAACAAAATTTTGTTTCTCTCAGGATTCCTAATGTAAGTTAGATCTGGATTTGGCAAGTGAATTATGCCAAATTGTTGGAGATGAACTCTTTTTTTACTTGGCATATCTTTTTAGAAGTTGGCAAAACAGAAGATTTACCAAGTAAAATTTGGCAAACTCTTGGAGATGCTCTAACTGGCTAGAAATACCGCAAGCACCCCCATATCCACCTTGGGACCCTCCTGGCAGTCACCTGGACGAAAGACGGCGCGGACGGAGCTACCCCGGAATCGGCCAACCCCACAGGTCGACCGACCCCACTCTGAGGCCTCTCGTGCCGCCCTTCCACGTGTCGGCTTGTCGTGACGAACCAAATTAAGGCGGTGCCAGGTGCCTGCCCGAATATTGCTTCGAAATCCTGCAGCTCCTTCTCATGGAAGATTCACCAACTTGGCCCCCACTCCTTAGCGCCATGTGTCACCACCTCATTGGTGCTTTGGTGGCGCCCCAAGGCAACCTAGGAGCTCCTCTTGGCCTATAAATAGAGGTGGAGGGGGCTAGAATAGAGACACACATCTCATTCCCTCCTCTCTCTCATTTTCTCTCTTGGAGAGGAGTCTCTCCTCTCCATGTGTAGGTGTGAGTAGGTGCTAGGTAGAGGGTGATGTAGGTGAGAAGTCTCGCTTGTTCTTCACTTAGAGCAAAGTGAGTATTTTTGTATTTCTCATTTAGACTAAAGTGATATTCGTGCATGAGTGATATGTTCTTGAGTTCTTCATCTGTTCATCATTTAGAGGCTCATGTTCTTCGTGACATGATCCTTTGATCCTGTTGACTAGGTGAATAATTCTGCATTTCGTTTGTGTGAATTATCTCGTTAGATCTTGTTGAAGTACATTAATCTGTGGCAAGTTATTCTTCTTGTCGCCTATATGATTCCATGACAAGT
Source organism: Cenchrus fungigraminus (assembly GCA_036936925.1). Lineage (NCBI taxonomy): Eukaryota > Viridiplantae > Streptophyta > Magnoliopsida > Poales > Poaceae > Cenchrus > Cenchrus fungigraminus. Next base: position 30,275,493 of record CM072778.1, on the reverse strand, counting down.
GAGACCAGTCTCGTACTCGCGGGTTCGTCGCTTCGTACTTGTATGGAGTGCTATAGTGTTGTTACGGGTCGACAGACGTAGCCGTGCTATAGTAGTGATCGGTGGTGTAGACGTGGTGTCTAGACTGTGGGTTATCCTTCGTTTGCCCCTTATCCCACGGATTGATAGGGGTAGGTCGCGGTAGTGATAGCCGTTGGACCCTTTGTATCCCCTCACGTTCGGATACGGCATAGAGCTTTCGGCCAGAACCGACCTGTTATAGTCAGGAGGGAACTGGTGCCCGAAGCGAGTATTTACGACGAGTCTGTCCCTCCTTTAGAATCAATACCCATAGGAAGCACCTCATCATCCCCCTACCATAGTAGGGGTTTAGTGTCCTTGGACCATTCTGTTAGGATAGAAGGTAGTGCACGTCGTTCCTTGAATTTGATACCCTTTGGAATACTCTTTAGGTGAAGTGCTACAGCGGTATATCCGTGTGCTTGCGGACTCGTTCGCACTCATAGGTGTACCCAGGTGAATCTTACGCTCACACTAACAAGAAATCGTTAGTGGTGACTTAAGAAATACCAACACTTGCGAAGGTTGAGTTTTAAACCGTAACCTCCACGAAGGTACTGAGCAAGGCTGCGCTGACCACTAGCACGCCGACTCTTTTGTTGGCTTGAGCATATCGGCTTTCTTTTTATCTCAACTGCTATTGAATATGTACCATGCACACATACTGTTGTTTTATTTATTTATTTATTCGAGTATACATTCCATACGAGGTTTAGTTATTATTTTGCATACATGCCACAACGCATCATGCTATTTGAATAGGAAACCAGAAATGAATCGCTCGTGTGATATATATTCAGATACATGTGTACAGTTGTCGTAGTCCATAGCATACAGTCTCTTTTTTTACCTCTAGAATTATCATATGTGTGACCTCACGGAATCATCACGCTGATTTATTGTTAGATGGATATCCACCATTCGGACATTATATATTTGTTCTTTGGTTACCGCCTCATGGTTTTCGGTTATTGCCTCATGATTCTTCGGCTACCATATTTAGCGGATTTCTAGCTGATATCAATGAAATAATTGAGATGGGGTTCATGGACAGTTTTATGGCTCTTCCGTTACCGCATTAGGGCAGTCCCAATAGAGAAAACTGACACGATTTTCATAACATAAGAAATCATCTATAGAAACTATACTCCACAATGGTAGTGCCTTCAAGTAATAATTATTTTCTCTTTTTTTCCCAATTTGACCAATGGGGAGTGTTGCATTAATCCCATATATTCAGATACATGTGTACAGTTGTCGTAGTCCATAGCATACAGTCTCTTTTTTTACCTCTAGAATTATCATATGTGTGACCTCACGGAATCATCACGCTGATTTATTGTTAGATGGATATCCACCATTCGGACATTATATATTTGTTCTTTGGTTACCGCCTCATGGTTTTCGGTTATTGCCTCATGATTCTTCGGCTACCATATTTAGCGGATTTCTAGCTGATATCAATGAAATAATTGAGATGGGGTTCATGGACAGTTTTATGGCTCTTCCGTTACCGCATTAGGGCAGTCCCAATAGAGAAAACTGACACGATTTTCATAACATAAGAAATCATCTATAGAAACTATACTCCACAATGGTAGTGCCTTTAAGTAATAATTATTTTCTCTTTTTTTTCCCAATTTGACCAATGGGGAGTGTTGCATTAATCCCATAGAAACTAGTGGTTTCTTCCCAATGGTAAATTCAAGGTTTCTTATGCAGGGTCAAGAGTAGACATGGTTTCTCCATGAGGAAACCATTTCTATGATTTGTGCTCTCTTTCCTCATTAATTAGGCTGCCACATCACCATTTTGCTTAATTAGCACGATAATTAATAGACATAGAAACCACCATAAATGTCCCATTGGGACTGCCCTTATGGATCTTCGCTTATTGTTTTATTGCTTTATGGATATTGTCTTATGCCTATTCACTTATTACATTATTGCTCTTCGACTGCTATCATCTTGAATTGTATTGGGACATCAACATATCTTCAGAACGAGAATCAATTCATTGAGGCAATTCATGTCACCTCTTTGCGCGAAGGTACGACTTGACACATCTCCTTTAAGATGTTTCTCGTTCCATCCCAATCTCAGTATCTTCGAGCGCCTCAAGTTTCGTGTTGCAAAGCATACAAAAATAGTTCATTCTTACACGAACAAAACTCAAGTGTCATATTCCTTCTTACTTGGCACTTCGGTGCAACAAAACCTCGAATCAGGCAAAGTGACCTTTTTAGTAGCTAGCTTCTTTTGGAATGCAACTTGAGCCTATGACATAGCTTCGGCAGCATGTAAATTTTTATTCTAAAGTTTAGCCTAAACTTAAGTTGACATGGCTCAAGCACAATGGTCTGTTTTCTCTTCGAGAAGAGTATAGCTTATGTGCTGTTAAGTAGATCAATCATCTTCGCCTAGTATAAAACCTATACATACATCTTCATTTTGGTTATATTTTATCTTCGGCTTTACTAGTCACAAAATGCCTTCGTGCATGACATCGACCAACCAAGGTACAAATCCTTCGGGTGGGCGCGCCTTGCAGTGATCAAGTAGTTTTGTTGGGACGCCGGCGAGTAGCAAGCGAAGCTAGCCAGCTACGTGATGATGGGCGAAAACATCTTCGCGCTACTGGGGCTGGTAGCGACGAAAACATAGCAGCAGCAGCCACGCAAGACCGAAGACCACAATGGTTGGATTAGACAATAACTTTGTATATGTAAATCCGCACGGTGTATGGGCAGGAGGTCACGGGGGCATGTCATTGGGCCGAAGGAAAAGTTTAGTGAATCATTTTTCTCTTGATTTCATCTACTTCGCTTTGTTGTACCAGCCAAATCAAAGTAGCTGAGGGGCTAATGTTGGGGGAAATGATTCACAAGGTACCCCTGCATAGGTCTAGGGGGCTCGGATATAATATTTGTACCCACCAGGGACTTGGGGCTAAAGTGTCATCCCACCCCTTAGGTATATAAACAACCCAAGGGGGTTGAGAGAGGGGACTCTCCCACTTATTTGTCCATCTTCTCCTTAGTATTTAGCTGCATCTTCTTTTATAAGTGTTGGCTCCTCTTAGGGAGACAGTTTTCACCCCAACAGAGGGCGAGGGGGAGGAGGAGAGGGAGGAGAAGAGGAGGGCGCAAGCCGTAGATCCGGCGTGGAGAGGGCCGGATCCGACCACAGGGGCGCCGAATCCGACACCTCATGTCATCACCGTACCACGACCGGCGGGGCCGCTGCGCACCGTTCCTCCGCCCCGGAGCCAGTGCCGCTAGCCGAAGGAGAGCCCCGCCGCCACCATCCTGTGGGCCGAGTGGGAGCGCGGCAGGCCCCTCCGGCGGCGGCAGGGGAGGGAAGGCGGGGAAAGGACGCGGGGAGAGGGTGGTGGTGGCGTCGTTGTCCACGTCGCCCGAGTAGGGGCGAGCGAGCACATACATCATACATGTCTCTTGTTTTGTGATGTGTTAGTATTGGATGCGGCGTGGAGAAACATACGTGATATATGAGTTGGCGAAGGAAAAGCAGTATTCATGCTGATAGTGAAAGAAGATGGAACGTGGTTGCCTAACCTTGGCACCCCACGGCTGCATGTTATATAGAGACCAAACCGGTCTAGAGATTACATCAAAATTGTTTACAACTTGTGTGTCAAGGTATATCTCTAACTAACACATCTCCTATTTAAAGATTATCCTTGCACATCAAGATATATCAGCGCAGCCTTATCTATCACGGACTCAACAATCCTGAGTCGTGTTGCAATTGTTTCTTAACACCCTCCCTCAATCTAAACTATGTCTTCTCATGTAGATTTAGATTGTCTCTGAATGCTTCGAATTTGTTGATTGGTAGTGACTTTGTGAAACCATCTGCCAATTGATCTCTTGAAGAAACAAACCTGACTTGCAATTGCTTCCTTCTTACTCTTTCTCGTACAAAATGAAAATCAATTTCTATGTGTTTAGCCCTTGCATGAAACACTGGATTGGCCGATAGATATGTTGCTCCTAAATTATCACACCATAAACATAGTGGATGTGGGAGCCGAACACCAAGTTCTCTTAACAATGATTCTAACCAGATAATCTCTGCAGTTGCATTTGCCATAGCCTTATATTTCGCTTCTGTGCTTGATCTTGAGACTGTAGCTTGCTTACGTGCACTCCAGGAAACAATATTAGGTCCAAGAAATACTGCAAAGCCGCCTGTTGATCTACGATCATCTATACTTCCTGCCCAATCGGCATCAGTAAAGGCACTAATTAATCTTGAATTAGATCTCTGAATATTTAGACTCATCAACAGTAAACTTTACATATCTAAGAATACGCTTTACTGCTGACCAGTGAACCGTTGTAGGCATATGCAAGAATTGGCAAACCTTATTTACCGCAAACGCTAGATCTGGTCTTGTCAATGTTAAGTACTGTAGAGCCCCTACAATGCTTCGATACTTGGTGCTGTCCCCTGGCCCAAGCACTTGACCGTCGACTTTAGAGAGCTTTTCTGTGGCTGACAGAGGTGTTGTTTAAGGCTTGCAACTAGACATTCCAACTCTAGCAAGAATATCCTGTGCATACTTGCTTTGTGACAGGAGTATACCATTTTTTACCTTTGTAACCTCAATGCCAAGAAAGTAATGTAGATCACCCAGATCTTTAAGTGCAAAGTTTTTCCTGAGATCACTTAATAAGGCAGCAACAGCTTCTGAAGAGGAACTAGTGACTATAATATCATCAACATAAATAAGCATATAAATTGTCACATTTCCTTTGTCATAAATAAACAGTGACATATCTGATTTAGACGGCTTAAAACCAAGAGCAATAAGTTTAGTACTTAACTCAGAGTACCATGCTCTAGAAGCCTGTTTCAGCCCATAGATTGCTTTGTCAAGTTTACATACCATATTCGAAGCAATCTTGTTTTCAAAGCCGGGAGGCTGTCTCATATAAACTTCTTCTTCCAGAACACCATGTAAGAACGCATTCTGTACATCCAATTGCCTCAAACACCAACCTTTTGAAACCGCAACTGAAAGTACTGTTCTAACCGTGGCAATTTTAACAACAGGACTAAATGTATCCTCATAATCAATGCCATACCTTTGTTTGTAGCCCTTGGCTACTAACCTTCCTTTATATCTATCAATTGTACCATCAGCTTTTCTCTTAACCTTGAACACCCACCTGCAATCAATAATATTCATGCCCTTTCTTGCAGGTACAAGATGCCATGTCTTATTTCTAAGCAAGGCATTATACTCCTCTTCCATGGCCTTTTTCCACCTTGGATCAGCAAGTGCTTCATCCAAATCAGAGGGTTCACCTGTTGAGGAATACAAGCCATATCGAATCGTGCCATCAGTAAATTTCTTAGGGCGTACAATACCGCTCTGAAGACGAGTTCTTGGACGCTGAACCGGTTCAGGAGATGATTCTGGCGCTGATGCATCATCTGCATCTCCTGGCGTGTCATCTGTAGCCGCATGGGATCCGGGTGCCGTAGGAGATCCGGACTGCTGCTGGCTTTGGCGGGACGTGGTCGGAGACGCGGCAGGCGACGCAGATGCTGTCGGTGTGCTGCCCTCCGCTGTCGTCGCCTGGCCACGTGGAGAGCGCGGAGTAGCAGACACGCCGGGCGAAGCTGATACCGCGGACGTAGGTGTAGCAGGCGCAGGTGTGGCAGGCGTATCCGCCTCTGAGTCTGCGCCGGATCCAGTTGAGGAATTCTCTGCGGTTGGATGATCCGGATCACCTGAGAAGAACGGAAAGGTACCACCAGAACCTGCATCTGAATTTGTTTGCTCCTGCATAGAAGCACTGCCAGAGGTATTAGTAGCACCAGGAGATTGGTCACTGCAACTTTCATCCCCACAACCTGGATTAAGAAGATGATGCGGTAAAAGGAGAATTTCCTTCCGTAGAAGGGCACCAGCATTAGCATGAAGATGTTCAAATGGAAAAAGTGTTTCATCAAACACAACATCCCTTGAAATATACACACGCCCAGTATTAGGTTCTAAGCATTTAAAACCTTTATGCAAAGCACTGTAGCCCAAGAAAACACAACGAGTAGAGCGGAAAGAAAGCTTTCTTGTATTATAGGGTCTGAGATTTGGCCAGCACGCACAGCCAAAAATACGAAGAGATGTATAATCTGGAGTTTCCTTAAGAAGGAGTTCAGTAGGCGTGTGGAAATTAATAACCTTGCTAGGAAGAATATTGATAAGATAAGTGGCTGTTAGGAAGGCTTCATCCCAGAATTTAAGGGGCATGGAGGAATGAGCAAGTAAGGCAAGACCAACATCAACAATATGGCGATGTTTTCTTTCAGCTAGGCCGTTTTGCTGATGGGCATGGGGACAAGAAACACGATGAGCAATTCCAATCTTCTGAAAGAAAGAATTTAATTTCTCGTATTCACCTCCCCAATCAGTCTGCATGGAAATAATTTTCTTACTGAATTTCCTCTCAACAAGATTTTGGAAATTATGAAAGGCTTGATAAATATCAGATTTTTTCTTAAGCAGATATAGCCACGTGTATCTACTATAGTCATCTATAAAGCTCACATAATAAGAGTAGCGACTGACAGATGTTGGAGCCGGTCCCCAAATATCAGAATGAATCAAATCAAGAGGAGCTTTAGAAACTTTATTAGACATAGAATAAGGTAACTGATGACTTTTAGCTCTTTGGCACGAATCACACACTGACTCAACGTTCTTTTCACCATGAAAAGGAAGTTTATAATCTCTAAGGACTCGATCAACAATAGCAAAAGACGGATGACCTAAACGACTATGCCACTTTGAAGTAGATGGCTTATTAACTCCGAAGACTTGCTTATTAGAACCTCCTCTTGAAGAGGTCGACTCAAGGGGATATAGACCTCCTTCACATCTACCTCGATGAAGGGTTTTCTTCATTGTTCGGTCCTTTATGAGAAAGAAAGTTGGATGAAATTCAAGGAAAATATTATTATCTGATGCTAAACGATGAACAGAGATCAGATTTTTGGAAGCACTAGGCACATGAAGAATATTGCGAAGATGCAAATTTGAATTGTGGGTATGTAAAGTTGAATGACCAATGCTACTGATGTGCATACCTGAACCGCTGGCTGTACGAACTTGATCATGCCCGTGATACTTGTCGTGGACCGTCAGCTCCCCCAGCTCGCTTGTGATGTGATCACTGGCACCACTATCTGCGTACCAATTTGTGTCAACTCCATAGCCAGCGCTTGCTGATCCTGCTGTCTTCTGCTGGTAATCTTCATCATAACGGTACCAGCAATCAGGGGCTTCATGATTCCCCTTCTTGCAAATCTGGCAAAGCTGCTTGTTAGAGGAGCTCTGCTTGTTGGAGTTTTGAAAGCCACCGCCACCACGGCCTTGGAAGTTGCCACGGCCTTGACCACGGCCATTTGCACGGCCACGACCGCGAAAGTTTCCACGGCCACGACCTCGAGAAGCAGAGTTAGCAGAGGAATTTCCTCCACCAGAATAATTATCCTGAAGCATCTCAAGGCGCATATCAAAATCCATCAACTGAGCATAAAGCTCGCTCACGGTGATGGGGTCAGTTCGAGCCATAACAGATGATACAACAGGATTATAATCTGAGTCAAGGCCATTAAGAATAAAGGCGACAATCTCATCATCTTCCATCGCCTTACCAGCCATGATGATCTCGTCGCGGATAGCTTTCATCTTGGCGAAGTACGCAGCCACCGTCATGCTGCCCTTCTTCAGATTGGCAAGCTGCAGACGAAGGTTGGTTACTCGAGCACGGGATTTGCGCCGAGAACATGATCTCCAGCACCTCCCATACTTCTGCTGATGTCTCCATTGTCGACACTTGGGGCAGGACCTCCTTGGTGATGGAGTTGAGGAGGAAGCCCAACAACTGCTGATCTTTCGCCACCCATGTATCATACTTAGGGTTGGCTTCAGTCTCCTTCTTGTCGGCCTTCATGACTTCGATGGTCTCAGGAGGAGCTTCCTTCGATCCATCAAGATAGCCCATGAGTCGGGCACCGCGCACGGTTGGGAGGACTTGTGCCTTCCACAACATGTAGTTGTCTCGTGTTAGCTTCTCCGAGACAACAGGATGGCCGCCGGTGATGGTCGACAGGGCGCTGGAGGAGGAAGACATGATAGCAAGAGGATCTGTTGGTGTTTGTGGATGTATCTATGGAAGAGAGGCTCTGATAACCATGAAAGAAGATGGAACGTGGTTGCCTGATCTTGGCACCCCACGGCTGCATGTTATATGGAGACCAAACCGGTCTAGAGATTACATCCAGATTGTTTACAACTTGTGTGTCAAGGTATATCTCTAACTAACACATCTCCTATTCAAAGATTATCCTTGCACATCAAGATATATCAGCGCAGCCTTATCTATCACGGACTCAACAATCCTGAGTCGTGTTACAATTGTTTCTTAACAGATAGAACAAGGTGGTGTCGTGGTGCAGGTCAGGCAGGCTTCGTGCTGATGGAAGAGAGCAGTGAAGGGCAAACAAGGAGACTTGAGACCGGTAAATCAAGGATGGTGAAGCGCAAACAAGGATGCTTTGGAGCCGATGGACCAAAGAGGGTGCTCGAGATCACTGCAGTCCGAATTGTACTATGTCCGTCCTTAAATATATGTATTTAAGACAAGCAAATTAGTAATTTTTTAACTAACTTATTCTAAACATCATATACTTAAAGAACGGACATAGTTCTAAACATCATATACTTAAGAACGGACATAGTACTTGCGGACGGATGAGCCTGTGGCTCAGTGGCAAGCTCCCAAGGGTGGGAGGTTAGCCGGCGGGGGTTCGATCCCCCGCACCGCACCTGGCCTCCAGAGAAGGCCGAGCCAAGGTGGCTCTTATCAAAAAAAAAAATGGACATAGTACTTATGCTGGTCCAAGAAAGGAAGCATGAAACTTGACGGTGACAAGACCTTTGTGGAGGTCAGATACGCATTGACATATTTGTGAGTCATGCGCCTTGAGTGGGGTACAAGAGGGTTTACCTATTTGGGCCTCAAAATGGTTTGCGGAAGATTTCCCAATTTTAGCTTAAAAAAATCTAGTGTTAACAGGTTTACCGATCGAGTTGGACTACAAACCGTAGTGTGTCTATTTCATTGATATAGAAGACTAGTACAGGTCGGGATCTGGCAAAGATAAAAAGCAAAAGTTACAAAACATGTGTAGGACAGTGATGAGTCTAGACTCTAGACTATAGAGTAGAAAAAGTCTAAATTACTACCCTCAAATATAAAAAAAAGTTTAGATAACCCCTAAACTATGTTTTTGTTCAGTTTACCCCCTTAATTTAGCAGTTTGGTTCAACTTACCTCATAATGCAATTTGTCATTTTTGATTCTTCATACACAAGTTGAATTTTAATTTGGGACTTTGCAAGATGGTAGTGGACATCATAATATATATTAGAAAAAAATATTTTATGAATTTTTCATGATTATTTTATATAAATTTGTATCTCAATGATAAATTTTATTATTCAATATTCTACCCTATCAAAATAGTGATAAAAAATTCATGTTATATTTTTTTAATGTGCCTTATGTTGTATGCTATCATCATGCTTTTTGAACTTTAAACTCCACTTGTGCATGAAGAACAAAAAAGACAAATTGTGTTAAGGGGTAAATTGAACCAAATGATATAGTTTAGGGGGTGAATTGAACCAAGAAATACTTTAGGGAGTTATTCAAACTTCGGTTATACTTGAGGGGAGTAATTTAGACTTTTTCCATGTTTTTTATAGTAGAAGTTTTATTAATTTCAAGAGTATTACATTGAGTGGATGCGATGTCTTAAAACTTGTGTTGAGTGTGGCACCATTACCAAACTTGTGTTGAGACAAACTACATCATGAAGTTGTTCGGTCCGTCATATGCATCAAGAAAAGTTGGAATTTACCTCTAAAGGTATTTAGGTTGTGTGCTAAGTATTTCTCTCCATCCAAATCTGAAAATGACTATTCTCTTGATTTTTGAGCTATTTTAAATGATTTTTTTACTTGCAATTTTGACACGATTTTGTCAAAATTTCTTGGAGCAAATCTGTGCTATAAATATGTGGAAAGCACAAGCACAATGTCAACTTTATTTTTCACAATCACCTTCAATTTGAAGTGTCTCATAAATTTCCCCGTCTCCACCAGGTTGTTCAATGTTTTTTTTTTTCTGAAATCGGTGTAGGTATGGACTGCCCACGATGAAGCGAGGTTTGTGATCTCCTCATCTCCAGGTATTTTTGTAGGTTTTCTGTTGGGATGGATAGCCCACAATGAAGCGAGGTAGTGGTCCAAATCTTGTGCAGTTTGGTGTGGTGCTCGAACTTGCAGCTTGCCCATGACGCCTGGTGTCGTCCGATCAAAGGCCCTAACGCTTGACAGCAATTTAGCATTTTCAGGCAAAGTGCTCGGCCATTCATCCTAGTGACACCAACTCTCGCCCATTGTTCTCTCTGTTCTGTGCAGCTGCGCGTATGGCGTTTATGCCGTGGCAGTCTGTTTTCCAGCCCTCGGTTCTTCCTAGATGCTTGTACAGGCACCAGCTGTAGCAGCTGGTTTCTGTGCATCTGCCTCGGAGCTCGCCTTGGCACAGGGTCTGCACGAGGTAGGAGGGGGAGAGAATACCTGAGTTTGGAAATTGCACAAATTTGTTTCCTGTAAGCAAAGAATGGAAGAGGCAATAGCATCATACAAGATACGACATTTGTTTTGATTGCAAGACCACATACATTACATGACATAACAGTGATAAGTCTTTGCTTGCTAGCCCATAACAATTTTACAAGGGACATGACAACATACAATAGATGCAGGAAACGACCAACATAAAAAAAACAAGAGAGGTGGTTTTAATTTCAAAAGAAAGACTAGGTGGATAAGTTTTTTGCTTGCTAGCCCATTACAAAACAACACACAGTTGCAGGGGATGACCAGCATATAACAAACTAAGCGTCACCAGCTCCACATTTGCAAATCAATATTCGGAGACTTGTCTTCACCTTTCTGCCCAAGAACAGAGAATCAGTTGCTTTTTTTAGGACAAGCATCTGCTCCTGTGACAGACGCAAGGCTTCTCGCAGTGTAGGTGGAATTCCAGTGGTGGCATTAACGACTTGGAGGCTGCTACGAACTCGGTTGGCTAGGAGCTTGATATGTGGTGAGGCAGTTCTGACAGCAGATTGGAGAGCTAATATCCGAGCCTCTTCCAGAACATGTGCCTCTGCTACTTGAAGGACTCCTTGTTCTTGGATATCGGTTAGCTTGTTAGTGACAGCTGTGCTCATGGCACCAAAGGCATTGATACCCAAGTTGCACGCTTCAATTAAGTTACTGCACGAACACATAGCAGCATGAGCATCTGCTGCCGTTGCAGCAGAATTAGCCACCGCTGCAGCTTGTAAGGATGAAACTTCAGCAGCAATGTTAGCTTGCCTTTGAAGATCTCTAGATAATGTTAAAGCTCGGACCACTGGGTTTCCCAGTTGGTTCCCTTGATTACCATTCGCTGCAGCCACCGGAGGGATTACCTCAACCCCTTGGCCATGACCTTGAACTCGTCGGAATGCCAAGATGGCATCAGATGCATTTCGGCGAGCATTCAATGCAGAATTCTGCTGATGAGCAAGTTGAGCAGCATTGGCAGCCGCGAGACCGTGACTGGTGGTATTGGTGGCCCTGGCTACAATCAGATCAGCATGACCAGTGGCAGCAGTGGCCTCATCTTTGAGCTCGACCTGACGGGCTACAGCTGCAGCCATCTTCTCCTCTAGAAGGTCTTTTTCCTGCTGCAAAGCCAGGTTGATATGGGACAACGATTGCTTTCCAAGAAGCACATGCTCTAAAAAGCTTTCAAACTTGCTGATGCCTTTCCATGATGCACTGTCTGCTGGAACTGACGCCATTTTGTCCAACGTTTTGGCAAGCTTGAATAAGCTTGAACGAAGACCCTCTGAATCACTAATATGCCCTTCCACTTTTCTATAATGCAGACAGATCACCCCAAGCCAAAAGGTCTGAATCAGGCTAAGAATGGCTGCAATCAGATTTGCAATCTACAAAAAAAAAAGAAAGGATATTAGTCTCTTAATAAGTAGACGAGCATTGGAGTTTATGTATAATGAGGAGCAAGAATTGTAAGGTCTAATTCCCATGTTTTAAACCCATGAGGTTGGGATTATTGACAAGGAATTGTTGTTTACTGAGAAATGAATCAATCCCAACTCTTCATTGTCATACTTTACCTATTAATTTCTCATAACAATCTCCCTCCCAAACAAGAAATAGTGACTACTCAATAGAAATTTTGATTCCACACCCCAAACTCTAAATTCCCAATTCATTTCCATTCAAAAGCAATGCCAAATAAGAAATTTTAGTTACATCAACTTGTGTACTCTCAAATAGTTATTTATTCAAAAACTAATACATGTAGATCATATAAAATCAAGCGTGCCTACAGATATTTGTGAAAATATGCTCCTTTTCACATTGTCTGAAAAAACAGAGACTAAAACACTTTTTCATCCAAAACACGCCTTCTTCTGTCAACTTTTGGTGCATGGTGCACAAATGTTTGCAGGTGTACATGATTTGGCATAGTGTAGGTAAACATATACTGACTTCTAAAACAATATTTAGAGGTCTGCAAGTTCATTTACCCAATATAGGTGCACATGAAACTGACTGATTAAATCAATTATTATAATGGTGAATTGGTGATGTAAGCATGTAATAAAATAGAAAAGATTTCGAAGCAGTGATACTGTATGAAAGACTGAATAATGGAATAAAAATAGGACAATAGCAAAAATAAGGCACTGATAGGAAACGTTGGTTAGCTTTGAAGTTTGAACAGGGTACATTAGAATATTACCATAAAGTAGTTTGGATCTGATGATGAGAAAATCCACGCATACAATGTCCAGAGGAAGCTAACAAAACAGTTGTAAAATGTGCAAAGAAGCATAGGCCAACGAAGTGTAACCATGTCATCTTGGCCTCCTCCTTGGGATATTTTCCACTGCAAAAGAATTTGTAGATGCTTTAGCACTGTTTCTTATGATAGAAATTTATCAGTCAAGTCAGTTGCATCACTTACCAAATCATGGAAAGGCATAATATTAAGAATGCCAAAAAAGCCTATTCCATAGATTGCACAAAAATTGGAGGCATAGTTCAACATTTCCATGGCTCGAATAGAGAGATCCATGGAATATGGGTGGAACACCAAAACGCCAGTGAAGGATGCAGCACATCCGAGAGAAGTTATCAAGCATATGCTGAACTGATCATAGAAAAGATGGTAACTATTAACGAACCACATATGCTGCATAGATTCTTAAATGCACAATAAAACTTCCAACAATTACCTACCTTAAGATACTCCTTTGCATTCTGAAAATACATTAGAAGCACAGTAGCGTTGAATGCCATAGTTAAACAGTTGATAATAACAGCATCAATTCCAGCATATCCATGGGACAGATACATTTGGATATTCATATAAGTAGCCCATGTTAGCGCTGCACCGAAATTGCAGATCACAGATTTCGCAGGAAAGATGTTCCTGGTTGTAGACCAACTGCTAGTACTCGCCCAAATGATAAAGGGATTAAGTGATAGCATTATGCTGAATACATTGGCTGCACGGATTAAAACAGAAAAATATTACAAATAATTACATGATAAGTTAAAGAGGAACACAAACAAGTAGCATTGGTACTATCAGCGACATTGTATCAGAAATTACGAACATTCCTACTTAAACAGTATGGGCAGCAGCATCACATAAACGGAAAACACGAGTCTGACGCCTCAAAAAACACTAACCCCCCGGTTCACCAGATGACGATACTAACCTCAGGGGAACTAGCCTCCAATCCACAGCACCCGCGACCTCATTACAGATGCCTGAAAGCAGGCACGACCTTGCCGACCGTCGGAACGCCATCACGGAGGAAGTCACCATGAGGGAAACCCTAACTATATCTATAACTATAAGATTAGGCGCACTCGATTCCCCTGGCACCCCTTTATACCGTACCGGATGGATCACCGGAGAAGAAAAGGAGCCATCGGAATCGAGCCCGGCATGGAAATCGCCCTCCTGTCGCTCTCGATTTATGTAGTTGCGAGAAAGAAAGAACGGGAGGGGAAGGAGACTCCAGATCTTCAGGGGATGTTAAGAGAATTCTTAAGAGAGTGGGCAGAGGTTTCTTGCGGCCCAGCCCATCGTACGGGCCGAGAGGCCGCGGCAGCGGCCAAGCCCAAATCGTTGTTCAGTCCGGGATCCAACGGCGAACGGCGCGCCGCAATCTCCTGTGGCGGAGTGCGACGCTGCGCCGACGAGTCTGGCTAGCGTTTTTTTGGGGGGATGGCTAAACTTACTGACAACCAGGAGCACTTGTTCCTTCAGGTTGGCTTGCGTGAAGGTTGTGCCTGTCCTCGGTTCCGGTGCCTCGGCAATCCCGCTGCTCATCATCTCCTACACAGAAGTGGCAGCAAACAATCAGCAATGAGGACGGGCGATGAAAACGATTGGACGTCCTAATCAAGAAACACAGTGCCTACCCTACGGCAGAAAAGATGGAACTATTGTGCAGTGACAAAATGATTGGATTGGATGTTTCAGAGAGAGAGAAATCCAAGAAAGAAAAGACAATGGAAAGATGCAACTATTTTACCTCAAGAAACACGGATTGTTTCCCAGCAGCAGAGCCGACCAGAAGCGCCCACATCGCCAGCAGCAAAACCTTCTTCCATGGGAACTTTCCACTTGAACTCCTCCTTTGTTCTTCTTCTTCACTTGTCTTCAGAGTCTCTTGTTTGTCTGAACTCGGGGAAACCAAAACCCTCTTGGCTCCTCTTATCTGAGCTCGCTTTTTTATCTTGCAGGTTGCAGCTGCTTTTGACTACTTTTTACTCTTATTTTTCGGCAGAAGCAGGCACCCCGACCGTTGTGCTCGGAGGGAGGATGGAACAGTGCTCGACGCGAGGGCGCAACGCACGGGACGCCGCCGTCGGTGGGTACGGTGATCACCACGCGCGGGTGGGGGCGGCTTGTGGCAGTTGCCGCACCCCTGGCACACATGCCATATCTCAAATCTCTCTGGAATACATGATGGGACAAGACAAGATGTAAGTTGTTTGCTGCCCTTGCCACGTTTTTCCAGTCATCTGGCTAATGGCAAGACTAGCATCTCATTATATTTTCCTACGAGACCATGCAAAACTCGAAGAATTGACACTATTATGCTGGCTTGTTTTTTTTTATACCGTAGACAGGCGATGATCTACTGCTCGATCGATGACTGTGTGGATAATTCAGAGTTTTAGCCCATGTTTTTAGTGTCATCTGCCCATCTCCAATGTAAGATCTCAGCTGAACTGATCCATAAAAATCGTAGGAGCATAAAGAAACTAGAGTTTTTTTTTACTTGTATGTCATTACAAAAGATGGCACCGACTTGTATGCCACTAAAATGTTCGCTCGCACATGTGTTTCATCCACCTAAACTCTTTTACCATCTACACCATTCTGTCCACGTTCCGTTTGAGTTCCACCGTTTAGGTGACCTGACATACGGGACTGGCCAGCAAAGGTTTTTACCTTAGCACTTAAACCCAAAATTTTATTAAAAAAACCCTTGCATATTTGGATGGTAGAACTTCCACAGGTAAAATATGTGCTGATTTTTATTATAATATCATGTAATGTGGAAATTAACACCTAACTTAAGACTAACCATCATCCTTTTGTAATTGTAGCCGCAAGCTTGTTTGGAGTATTCACCGTAAGCAAACAAATAATATTTCCCAACTTGGAACTTTAATTTGCCTAAAATGGCAAAGTTTGTACTGATCATGATTCATGAATCCCATTTTAAATATGTTGTGTGGCATTTTACGTTTGTTTGCCTTGTTGGAGGTTTTGAGACGTGTATAAAACTTTAGTAAAGGCACCTTTTCCCATTGGTTGGAGTCTAGGGGTCCTTCTTTGGACTTATGCAGCATCTTTTTTTTTTATCCCTTTGTGATCTTTGGGTAGTGGGTCCCAACCACAAACTTGCAGGCAGGCTTTGCCACAGACCACACAAGTACTGTAGCTAGCAACTTAGCACCTAGCAGTGGACAATATGGGTGCATGCTTGTTGGTTGCATGGCATATTGCAATAGAGAGAGATACAGTGGTGCCGTTGGTTTTGCGCTAAACGCGAACGGAACCACGTGGCGAACGGGGAGTGGGACAGGTAGATGGTCGTGGGCTGAACACGACCTGCACGGCTTCACTGCAAGCGGGCCGGGCAACTTGATACCTGGCCTGGTCCTTTGCTAATTGCTAACCTGCGTTTCCGGCTGGCAGATTCAGCATCCGCGACCTCCACACGTACGACTGCTAATTGACGCTCAAAATAATCACGATCGACGAAGAGTCACGAGCGAGACAAATGATCCGCCGCGGATAGATGATGGAGACACAGAAGATTATCAATAGTCCCTAGTCCGTGGCAAACTGGCAATGGCATCCGAAACACTGTACTTGTAATTAGGCCAATGGTTCCGTACGTCAAGAGCAGCAGCGGATGCGTAATGACGCCATGAAGACACTGAAGCCGTTGCATTGTCCACCTGCAAACATTCTACGCAACCGCCGCCGCCTGCAATTCAACAGCACGCTGTAACGTGTAAATCAGTTGCAAATTTAGTAAAGAAACAAAGTCCACTATTGGATTCAGAATTTGGGATTATTCTGGATTGGACTAGTAGTAGATAGCATATGTTTTATACCAGAAGGACTCCTGTTATTTGCTCTCTTTTTTTGTTAAATCTCTTACAGCGTGGAGGGCACATGTAGCAGAATGTATGAACCCACCAACTTGACTGGCTCTCCTAATTTCTTATCAATTTGCCTTGGTTTGAATGAGAAATGACAAAACAGAAAGGGTGTTGTTGTTGCCTGTTGCCCATTCATCTCTCTCCGGTATCAGGCTGAAGGCTGCAGAAAAGCATCAGGCCTGAAAGCTGCAGCAATCAGAAAGAGACAAGAGGGAGCAAGAGCGCTCGGCTCCTCTCCGCAAAGGACCACACGCCGTACCCATGTCGTGGGAGATGACGTTGCTGCGGGCCAACCTTTGCGTCTCTCTCTCTCTGCCTCGGAGAGTCGGAGCGGGCGAGCAGCAGCTCCCACTTTGGACTAAACTCGTGGTTGCAACTTGCTCTAATCTAAACTATTCCCATTATGTCCGATTAGTTACCTATGTGCGTTTTAGAGGAGAGGGAAGCCATACTACGATCGAGGAAAATGAGTTTCGCCACTAGCTTACAAATGTTGACATTTAGGGATTTTGTTGAAGAAGTCTTCCTGCTCCAACGGCTTGCACAGCCAACGGCCAGAGCGCGCACGATGCGGTCGCCTGGCGCACACGCTCCGCCCTCGTCCGCGCGCTCCGCACGCACCCGCGCACCTCGCCTGCGCTCCGGGCTCTTAGAGAATAGCTTAGTTAGTTATGATCTCAAGTGTATATAACATGTACCATCAGATCAATACAAATCGCTGGTTCTCCTCATTTCATTCTACATGGTTTCAGATACCGACAGATCCACCTTCATCAATCCCTTTGCCTCTGCCTCCTCTACTTCCTCTGTTTCCACCGCTTCCGCATCCATGGCGCACTCCCCGGCACACTCCATTGCTTCTTCTTCCTCAGACGACGAATTTGGCGACGCCGCCCCACCTCAACCAGTCGCGGCCTCCGTCCTTCAGACGGTCAACATTCGCAATCACATTCCCGTCGTCCTTGACTACAACACCGCCAGCTACAGTCAATGGCGGTGCTGCTTTGACACAGTGCTTGGTAAATTCGGCCTCTAGGACCACGTTCGCTCGCCAACGCCCATTGCTCAGCGCGCGAATGGCGCCAGATTGACAGCTACCTTGTCAACTAGATTTACACCACCATCGCCACCAATGTCTTCGATCTCGTCCACAAACCTTACATCACCGCCTTCTCCCTCTGGTCCGATGTCGAGGGCCACTTCCGGGACAACGAGCTTGAGCGCGCCATCCTCCTGGACAGTGGCGGAGCTGGCCCAGCCCAGCGACTAAGGCCCAGCCCAGCGACAGTGTAGAAAATGGGCCTAATTCCCAGCGACAGTGTAGAAAATGGGCCTAATTCTTCGTTACAGTAGCTGCTACAGAGTGCTACAGTGTACAAAATATGGGCCGGCGACTAGGGCCCAGGCCTGGGCGGCCTGGGCCGCAGCTCCGCCACTGCTCCTGGAAGCTGAATTCCGCAGCGTCCAACAGGGTGATCTCTCCATCCATGATTACTGCACAAAACTCAAGCGCCTTGCAGATCAACTTCGCAATGTCGGCCACCTTGTTTCTCAACCAAGCCAAGTCCTCAACCTCCTTCGAGGTCTTTCCCCTAAATACAAACACCTCAAACCAGTCATCAAATCCAAATCCCCACCCCATACCTTCCGCAACGCAATGTCATACCTGCTCCTGGAGGAAGTTTCTGACACCCACGAAGCCAAGACCGAGGTGGCGCAAGCCTTCCTCGCTCGCTCAGGCGGGTCCTCCACTGGTGCCACCTCTGCTGGCGTCTCGGCCGGATCGTCCTCCGGCTCTGGTGGCTCTACCAGATCTCTCGCCGGCACCAACGGATCTGCAGGTGGCTCAAGCGGCTCCCGCTTCAGCATAAGAAGAAGGGCCATGGCCCCGGCGGGTCCGGCGCCCCTCACACCGGCGGCGGTGACGGCAGTGGTCAACCCTCCTCCACTCCACACTCCATCCCGTGGGCTGCGGGATATAACCCATGGACTGGGCTTGTTCAGGCCTAGTCCATGCCTATACGGGCCCCCGATTCCGGTGTGCTCGACCCACGCCCCCTTTCAGCCCCAGCAAGCTATGACAGCGCTCCATCATCCGCCGTCGACCGGCGCCGCCTGGGACAACCAGGCCCTGTACATAGCGCTCAACTCCGTCAGCGTCGCGACGAACCCGCCCAGCTCTTCTGAGTGGTTTCTTGACACAGGAGCAATCAACCACATGACCTCCGGTGCCGGTAATCTCCATTCTTCCCGACCCCTCTCCTCCTCCATTGTCGTCGGAAACGGCGCTCGGCTGCCTGTCACACATGCCGCCGACGCCTCCATTCCCACAGCCTCTCAACCACTTGAGCTCCGTAACATTCTTGTTTCTCCCTCTCTAGTCAAAAACCTTGTCTCTGTCCGTCAATTAACTCGTGATAATCATGTTTCCATTGAATTTGATCCATCTGGCTTCTCTATCAAGGATCTTCATACCCGAGCGGAGACTCTCCGATGTAACAGCACCGGCGACCTCTACCCACTGCATCTGCCGCAGCCTCAGTCCTTCCATGCTTCCACGGCGACGTCGGTTGAGCTGTGGCATCAACGGCTTGGTCATCCTGGATCACACACTCTGTCTCAGGTCCTGAAGAATTTTGATTTCACCTGCAATAAGACAGGAGACCATTCTTGCCAATCCTGTGGCTTAGGCAAGCATGTTCGTCTCCCCTTTAGTTCTTCTGCAACAAAAACTTATTTTCCATTTCAGCTTGTTCATTCGGATGTTTGGACGTCCCCTGTTCTTAGTCACTCAGGGTATAAGTACTACGTTGTGTTCCTGGATGATTTTACCCATTATATTTGGACGTTTCCAATTCGAGCCAAGTCTGAAGTTTTCCCCATAATTCGATCCTTTCATGCTTATATTCTGACTCAGTTTCGTCTTCCTCTAGTTGCTATGCAAACCGACAATGGCCGCGAATACGATTCAAATGCCCTACGGGCGTTCTTCTCCTCCCACGGCATCTCCCTCCGGCTCTCATGCTCGTACACGTCGCAGCAAAATGGCAAGGCAGAGCGCGTGTTGCGCACCATTAACGACTGTTTGTGTACCTTGTTGCTCCACAGTGCAGCTCCTCCTTCTTTCTGGGCGGAGGCCCTGAACACGGCGACGTACCTGCTGAATCGACGGCTGTGCCGCGCCACCGGCACGACGACGCCCGACGAGCTGCTCCTCGGCGCACCTCCACGGTACGACGACCTGCGGGTGTTCGGTTGCTTGTGCTTCCCGAACACCAGTGCCACGGCGCCCAACAAGCTCAGCCCCCGATCAAGTGCGTGCATCTTCCTCGGCTACCCAACCGACCACCACGGGTATCGCTGTTTCGACCTCGCCACACGCCGCGTCATCACGTCCCGGCACGTCGTCTTCCACGAGAACTGCTTGCCGCTATGACAAACCGCCGCAGCGACGCCGCCCCTTCCGCCGCCGCTAGACACTGAGAACATCACGCGCGTGCCAACGCCCTGTCCACAACAACTTGCCGCGTCGGGAACCTCTGCGGCACGTACCCCAACGGCCTCCCCCAGGCGCCGTCCGCCATGCCAACACCGTCGCCCGTGCAACAGGGGACGCCTGCCACGACGCCACCAACACCGAGCTCCCCGGCTGCTGAGCTACCTGTCTCACCCGACGCACCGCCGAGCGCGTCACCCACCACACCGTCGTTCACCATGCCGTCGCCAAGCTCACTAGCTGCAGTGCCACCCGCCTCAGCCGACACGCCACCGGCTGCATCGCCCACTCCGACGTCGCCAACCCCTAGCACACCTGCTCCTGCGCCACTTACGTCACCTGCCATGCCATCGGCTGCCACGCCGCCCATGCCGCGCCCGCATGATCCTGCACCAGTGCACCACATGACAACACGCAGCAAGGCGGGCGTGTTCAAGCCCAATCCCAAGTACTCCATGGTCGCCTCGTCGCCACCTCTGTCGCCGATCCCCACCTCTGCCCGTGAAGCTCTGAAAGATCCCAACTGGCGTGCAACTATGCAAGCTGAGTTTGATGCGCTACTTGCCAACTGTACCTGGACTCTAGTGGACAGGCCACCGCACGCACGGGTCATCACCAGGAAGTGGGTCTTCCGGATCAAGCTCAACCCGACGGCACGCTCAACAACTACAAGGCCTGCTGGGTCGTTCGTGGCTTCCACCAGCGCGTCGGCATCGACTTCACGGAGACATTCTCCCCTGTAGTCAAGCCGGTGACAATCAGGATGGTCCTCGCCATCATCGCTGCCCACGGCTGGCCGATGCATCAACTCGACATCTCCAACGCATTCTTGCACGGAAACATCGAGGAGCAAGTTTTCTGCCAGCAACCAACCGGCTTTGCTGACTCCGCTCGCCCCGACGCGGTGTGCCTGCTCTTCCGATCACTGTACGACCTTTGCCAAGCCCTACGCGCCTGGTTCAATCGCTTCGTCATCTACGTCCTCACGCTCGGCTTCACTCAGTCCAAGGCGGACCCATCACTGTTCGTGCTCCGGCAAGGCGGCGACACCACCTACTTACTCCTGTATGTCGACGACATCATCCTCCGCATAAGTGGATATTGCAGTGGGGCTGTAATTATTTTAATTAACGCGCCCGCCAAGATTCGAACTCAAGACCTCTGACTTTGATACCATATTGAGTTGCATGCACCAACCATTTCAACCCAAAAGCTTATGGTGGTAGGGAAAGGTGGGCAATTCAATATGGTATCAAAGTCAGAGGTCTCGAGTTCTAATCCTGGCGGGCGCGTTAATTAAAATAATTACAGCCCCACTCCAATATCCACGAATGTGACCTGGGGGAGCCTGCACGTGAGGGGGAATGTTGGAGTATAAGTGAATTGCCCACCTTTCCCCACCAACCATTTCAACCCAAAAGCTTAAGGTGGTAGGGAAAGGTGGGCAATTCGCTTATATGAGAGGTGGAATTGGTATAACTGGATGGATGCATTGCATTGAGACCTCGGTCGGTATATATGAGAGTACAAGGCTTGGGGTGTAAGACACCCCGGATACATATGGTAGTCTACAATACGTATATCTACAACTACCAATATACACATCCCCCCACAGTCACAGCGGGAGCACCACAGACGGTAAGACTAGAGAAGAAGCCGAAGGCAAAAGCCAACGGACTGACACCCCCCGCAGTTGGAACGTCGGTGCAGTGCAGACGCTGCGACTGGAGAGAAAACCGACGAGTAACTCGTGCGGATGGTAGCCCTTTGTGCCGATGTCGATGAAGCCGAGACGAGGGTGAATGGATGGGCTACCCAATCCCCCTCATCCCCTAACGCACGGGCTCCTTTCCTGGCGGAGCCTGGCCTGACGCCTCCACCCTTCCGAAACCCTAGCGGCGGCGGCCGGCGGCGGCTCGTGCGACAAGGCGGCGGCGGTCCACGATGGAAAGTGACGAGGGCGGCCCGATTGATGTGGCGGCGAGTGTGAGTGTTTCAACAGGCGGGCTCTAGGGGCGCCCGCGAGCCTCACCGATCCTCAACGGGTGGGATGCGGGGGCGCCTGCGAGCCTCGCCGAGCATGCTGCGGAGGCGGACTGGAGCATCACCGGGCGAGATGCGGAGGCGGCTGCCAAGCTCACCGGGCGGCCTGTGGAGGCGTACCCTAGCATCCCCGAGCGTGATGAGGAGGCGGCTGACGGGCTTGCCAGGTGGGGTCAGGAGCGCCTGAGCCTCGGAGGTCGGGATGTCGAGGCTCCCGCGAACCCCGTCGGGTCAAATGCTGCTGTTGCACAACCAGATTGGCTCCTTCCTGGGTGAGTCCATCTCCTTCCTGCCGCACATCTCTTGTTTATGAGTCAGTAGCAATTTTTGATTCGCTAGGTTGTTTAATTTCCCAGGATGGATCCAAATTCAACATATTACCTTGAAATTAGATTGTTTGGCACCAAAAAGACAACGAGAAAGGATTTTAGATGCTTCTGTTTTGATATGATCATTGATTTAGATGTGACAAATTATAAGAATTTTTTTGAAGAGATTGTAAACAAGTACCCACCAGGTTATCTGGAAGTTGCTCATGTTCAGTACTATGACCATGATATGAAAGCCTTCCTTGAAATTCTGTCTGACCAAGATATGTTGTGTAGGTTTGAGAAAAATTCCAAGACGAAGGTGGTTGACATGTTCATATCGTATTGTGATCCGTCTGAACCATTTGAGCCAATCAAACAGTTCCATGAAGATGTGCAAAACAAGGCTACTAACAAAGGCAATCAAGATGAGGATAGTTACCTTTCCAACCCATTGCCACAGAATGAGCCTATTGAGGCAACAAATATGGCTTTGACTGTGCATCAAGAACATGACAAAGAAAAGGATGACAGTGAGGACGAGGATGAGGATGAGGCTGAAGATGAGACTGAGGATGAGGATGAATTGGAGATAGAGTCAGGGGCTGATTTACAAGATGATGAAGAGTTGGTAGGACATGAGGCATAGCACATTCCTAACATGGAATATGATAAAGAAGACCCTCCGATGGTAGTTGGCTCCACATATCCTAACATGGCTGAGTTTAAGAATGCATTATCTCAGCATGCAATCAAAAAGGAATTTGAGTTTAACACGGAGAAGAGTGCACCTTTTAGGTTTAGGGCCTATTGTTCAAGGTGGAAGGATGATAATTGTTAATGGAGGTTACATGCTTCTGCAACAGATGATTTATGCACTGCAGTGGTAAGTTTTTAAACTTTATTCAATTCTGCATATTTATTCTTTTAATTGATGTTATAGTGAATTATTGATGTTTACCTTTTGTAGGTGAAGAGGAACAATTCTGCTCATTTATTGTGACACCCCAGGTTTTTATTTAGGGTTAATTAACGCTAATGACCTAGTCAACCAAGTCAAACACGTTGACTTGGGTCAAACCTTGGTCAACCTGGGTCATCACCTCGAAAACCTTACCAACAATCACTAATGGTCCACCCTTGGTCAAAGCATGGTCAAAATCCCTAGTTAACCCCTAGTGCACATAAGTCATCTTTAGAACTTTTGCCGCGTTCTCCAAATTTCACCCAAACACTTCAAATTCTCCCAATACAAAAGTTGTGTAGTATTTCATGGGACACAACTTTCATGTTGAGTGGCATTTCAAATTCGAAGTGGAAATTGGTGTAAAACCTTGGTCAACGCCTCCAGGCACTATTCACAAGTGCTGAGAAAAGTGCCAACTTGGCGTGCAGTTCATGCAAAATTGGTTGAGAAAAACACCATAGAGCCTTTGTAGAAGTTGTAGAGGGTTCAGAGATGTACAAGTTTGGTATAAAATTCTGGGAGCACTTTAGTTCAATTTTTTGGAGAAAATCGTGGTCAAACCGATTTGTTTCGCACAATTTTGCACTGGGGATGCCACACGCACGACGCCGTCGCACCGCGCCACGTCGGCCCGCCGCCACCTCGCCATACACACACGCCGAGACAGGCCGGCGACCGTCGGTCCATGCGCCGCGCCTTGGTTCTCCTGTGCGTCACGTGAGTAGGGCCCGTGGTCGGCGCCACGCAGCATTTCCCCACCTGCCAGAAGGCCGCACTGCCGCGCGCCATTGGGCCGCCACCCCGCGCACGTCGCCTCTGCCCTGCGCCATGCTGTGCCCATGCTGTGACGTGCCCGACGACTTGACGGGTGCTCGAACCGCCTCACCACCCGAGCCGCGCCTATATAAGCCGCCGTGCTCCTTCTCGCGTGAAGCCAGAGCTCCGCCGTGCGCCATTGTTGACGCCGCCGCTGAGCTACCCCTTCCACTCGCTCCCGGTGCCGTCTGAGCACTCCTAGCTCCTCTCCCCACACCACCACAGCTCCCCGAGCCCAGCATTGCGTCGCATCACCCCGCACTTCGCCGGATTTCGGGCCGGGGCGGACGCGCCGCCTCTGCTCTGCCACCGGCGCTCGCTAGAGCACCCCCCTGACCTCAACTCCGCCTCCAACCGACCCACGTTGAGCCAAATCGCGTTCCTGTGCCACATGTTGACCACCTCCGGCCCTACCTCGCCGGCGGTGAGCTCACCCCGCCGCCGAGGGCTTGGCTGTGAGGGTCAAAAGGTTGCAGTGGCTGGGTTGTAAATATCGAGGGTATATCTGTGAATCTTAAAAACTTTCCGGGGCTTCTTCATAAATAGATTCTTCCCCTTTTGTGTGTTTTGGCTGAATCTTGAAAAAATCATGGAAAATCACAAAAAAATCAGAAAAATGTAAAACCAATTTTGCTGGTTTCCCTGTGAGGAAATATACAACTTTTGCAAAGCATGACCATACTTTTGATTGATAGTTTTTGCATGAAAAAGTGAAATCAGTTTAACCTTGATTTGCTATAGTTCAAAATCTATATGTGAACTTGAGATGCATTTTGGATATGTTGTGAGTAATGCCATGTGTAGGCTCTACACCAAAATTTGCATAAAGTTGCTGAGTAAATCTTTTAATATGATTTATTTTGTATGTAAGATGAATCTGCCTAAATGAATTGTATAGCTTAATATTAAAATATGTTTGTGCCCAACTTCTGGATATAGTCTTAGTATGACTAGATGCACCTTTGGTGAATTAATCATGATTTTATAACTACCAAAAATATTTATTCTTGATTTATGCTTAGTTTAAAATGAAACTGCATAGTTCAAGATCTAGAAAGGCCCTTGGCCTATTTGTTGTGTGCATAGCCTTGTTTTGAGTCAGAGAACAAGTGGGAGGAAGTTGGGATCCACAAGTTGTTTATTTAGTTTTATATGCATTTATCTTGTTTTGGTAAATAAAAGTTGTTATTTGTGGTATAAGTAAGCTTAAATTAATTGTGCACTTGTGTTTAGTGGCTTTGATTAGATCTAAAGAGCTTAAGGATTGTCACCACTGTATTTTTTTGTGAATTTATTTATGAATAAAAACAATAGAAGCCAATTTAAGCTTAATAATGAAGTTAAATTGGAAAACCACCAACACCACACCTAATGACCTTATGAATGTGATGAGAAGCATGTTAAAAAGTTTAGGGTCAACCCTTGCTGTTTTGTGCAAATAAATTAATTTAATTATATAAATGTGTACACAGTCACCATCAAAAAGAATAATTAATAAAGCACTGCATGTTGTTCCTTTATAGGAAGAGTATGCTGAATATATTATTATCTAGGTGAATGTGGTCAACCATGCACTCCATGGTTGTCTTGTGTTGTTTTGTAATTAATTAAATCCAAATCGTCAATTAAATCTTGCATGTGCATCCTCGTGTAGATCAAGACGAAGGAGCTGACGGGGATGTGCACTACGTCGCTGTAGAGCAAGACCTGGACCAACGTCCAGAAGGGCCAAAGGCCAACCTTGCCAACGAAGGCAAGCCCCGGTTTATCATTAACCTATGTGTTTCTTTTTAAGCTTATGAATTTATCATTGATTATCTATGTGCATTTACATTCAGGAGTTGAATTGAAACCCTAGTTGCATGATCTCTAAGTACCTATGCTCTTTTACTAGTATGCTAGGTCGTTAGTTGCTATGCACTAAGGACCCAGTACAAGTCGAGTGATGTACTTCGCTCGCGAGAATAGGTTCTTATGTTGGAATCATAAGATCTTTATAAATGGATTGCTCATGTGGTAAGAGCGTGGGGTTTGGGCTCCGGTCCAGTGGCTTTCGTGGGCTAAGCTTTTGAACATACTAAGCACTTGTCGGGAATGGGACCGGTAAGCCTAGTACCTGATAGACACGGCAAGGGAACCTTTCCCTACTACCCCTATGACACAGCGATGTGTCCCCCTGCCTGCAACAGTGGGGCACATGTGCGAGTCTGGGCGGTCCGGCGTGACGTACCAGTAAGCCTTGTACCGAGGATTGTAGGTTCCGATCCTGACCCGGAGAAAGATGGGAACCGCCTGGTCGGTGCATACCCCGTTTCGTTTTTGTTTGGACCTTCTTGGGGTATGCATTCTTCCGTGTGTTTAGGTTTACCTTGCAAAGTTATTAATCGATCGATCGTCGGCCTCTCACCATTATCTGAGACTGCTTAATCAACTGGCCATGATATCCCTTAATGATGGAACTACGTGAATATTGATGCTTTGATTAATTGTATTGCACAACTTATGCTTGCAATAGTTGGCTTACTTAGTAAAGATTAATCCACTAGAACTTGAACTAAAAGATTGAAAATAAGGATCAGTGATCTGAGATGCTTTTTGGCATAACAAACCCACTAGCCAAAAGCCTTGCATGTCTAGAGGTAATTTTTAGACGGGTAAGTCTTGTTGAGTATTAGTATACTCAGCCTTGTTATAATTGTTGCTTTCAGGTGATAATGTTTGGCCTGGAGAAATCCCACCCGGCTGGGAGCTGGAATGGGTTGAGGATGACGAGTGATGGCGTCATAGGTGGCCTCCCATGACACCACTTTATCGTTTAGTTATTTCCGCTGTCTTCTAAACTCTGAACTATTTATTTCCATGTCAAGGGCAATGGTTGTAATAATTGACCCTACGGGGAAGATTGGTTTTAATTTGTAAGGTACTCTGGACTCTCCTTCGTGGGACTTTTAATGTATATGTTTCGATCCTCTGTGTGTTATTCAAGTGATTTACCGGGCTTTGACCCGGCAACACTCAACGTGATGGTTCTTTATTATCGCTTAATGACCAAATGGAGTGGTTTAGGCGATAGTACGAAATTATCTCGGGTGGGGTTGTCACATTCATGCTCTAGTACAGGAAGGAAGAGAAAGGCCAAAATTGCCACCAAGCATTGGGTATGCTCTAAAGTGAAGGACTCGCTCATTGCAGATGGATCACTTACTGCAACGGCTTTGAAAAAGAAGCTGAAAGAGCATTACAAGGTGAGTGTCCATTACAAGAGAGTATGGATGGGTAAAGAGCTAGCATTTAAGAAGAGCTTATGATCAAGTGGAACCAAATGAGAAAGATAGCAAGGAAGTTAGAAGGCTTGATTCTGCCACATGTAATTAAGAAGCTGAATGAAAAGAGTAGAGAATTGAACTTGGAGGTGCTTGAATGCTCAGAAGAAGTTGCTGAAGTTACTGCATTAGGGGGCAGTGGCTTCAGATTTGTAGTTAACTTGCAAGATAAGACATGTTCATGTAGACAATGGTAGGTTTCTGGCATTCTATGCAAACATGCAATAGCATCTATCACCTCACTTAACAATGTTCCTCTAGAGAAGTATGTTGACATGTATTACTCCATTGACAAATTTAGAGCAGCATATGGGAAATTGATTCCTGCTATGACTGACAAACGCCAATGGCCTGAATCTACACATGGATTTTTCATGCATCCACCTCTACTAAAAGCAACAACTGGTAGGCCTAAAACTGAAAGGTATAAAGGTTGTAATGAGAAGAAGAAAAAAGGTCAGCACCAGTGCCCTATTTCTAAAACATATGGGGATCACTGGCCTACCTGCAAGAAAGGTAATCCTGATGACATTGCTGCTATGATGGCTATGAGGTACTACCATCCTACTAATTTAAATTACATTCACGAAATTCAATAACATCTCTAACAATTTTAGCTTTAATTTGTTATCATGCAGAGGACCACCAAAGAAGAAGGCAAGAAGACAACTGCGTCTTCTATTGTACCTTTGGAAGATGAAGCACTAGCTGCCTCTATGTCTTTTCCACCAAGGTTAGCTCATCAATTTACACTTGTTTGCATGATATGTACACGTACCTTAAATATTACTTTTCTCATCTTAGCCAAAACATAGAGATCACCAAGAACAACAAGGATACATCTAAAACCAAGAAAACGAGTTCTGGAACAACAGTTAGCTTGGAGGCTACATCTAACAAGGGGAAAAAGAGCAACTGTAGTTCTGGAGCATCAAAAAGGTAAAAAGACCTTTCATAAGCTCTAAATTGATGCTGCCACATAGATCTGAAATTTATTTTTCCCCACCCATAAACTCTAAATTGATGCTGCCATATTTATCTGAAATTTATTTTTGTTGCCCATCCATAAACTCTAAATTGATGCTGCCATATAGATCTGAAATTTATTTATTTTGCCAATTCATTCAATTTTTACAAACTCTTAATTGCTGCTGCCATGCACAGATCAAGAAGTGATTCAAATGAACTTGCTGCTCCAGTCAAGGAAAATACCAAGAAGAAGAAGGCACCTGCTAGAAAGACAACAATCATTCCTATGTTGCCGCTTGATAGCCCTACAATGGGCACAAGAAGTAAAAAATTGGATCCTACTAGCCCTGCGTTGAGCACAAGAAGCAAAAGAAGGCTCAGTCTATGATCTTCATGTTGGAATAAACTTGTACTTGCCTTGGCTTTATGTATCTTTGAACCTGTTATCTATGTGTGAACCTAGCTGTCAGATGTTGTGAACTGTGTATGTGAGATGCTCTAAACCTATGTGTATGTGAGATGTTCTGAACCTTATATATGCATATTTGTTGCTCATGGTGTATCTGTCATTGTGATGTTTGGGGCATCATTTCTCTCTCCACGTTATAAAAAGATGTATTCTTGCAAATTTTGGTATTTATAAATGATGCAAAAAGTTTATTAAAAATTAATGTAAAAAATTGATGAAAATTTTAACGCAGAATTGTTCCAAACATTGGTTAAACTATTGTTATAGGACATCTCTTGTTCTATTGCTGTACAGATGCAAAAAAATTAGTGCAGTCAGCTCATTTTGCACTACAAAGGGGCAAAAACGTCTTTTCAACTTGGAGTTAACGGTGTTAGTGCACCAAATGGACGGCAGGGTCATATGAGGGATGAAGTTTCAACCTAGTGTCAAATAGGGAAGGGAATTTTTTTGAGGGCCAAGAAAGGAATGGGTAAGTTTCTCAGTGTCAAATAAGGAATAATCTCCAGAGGAATTGCCTTTGCCTCGCTTGACCCCAATATCACGTTTGGAGGGCATTGCCTCACCTGACCCTGGGTAAGCAGGGTCGGACTGCCTGAACTCGCTCGACCCTGCCGTCTAGGGGTCGGACAGGGCCAGAAAGTCCACCACTGCTAGCTTTGACGGGAGTTAAGGCCCTGTACGAGGGATTCCCTTCTATGCATCAAGTGGTAATGATAGGTGTGCTGTCTCCGCAGCCGCCCCATACGCAGCCAGTTGCGCCCCCATTACGACCCAGCCATACACAGGCACGCTTCCGACGTATGGTGTGTCGCCTCGAGAGGGATGCGGCTCGGACCCCCCCGCGCGCACAACAGATCCCCTACACTGGACTTCTTACATGAATCTTGACTCAGAGCGACCGGGTTCGCTGCAGGAGATTTGGAGACCAAGGCAACACTTCTCCTCCACATCTCCTGCGAACCGTCTTCTTGAACTATAAAAGGGGAGGCATGTCTCCATCAAGGAGGCAGGGCAAGGGTCGAGAGGAAGCACGACACAACTCTCCTCACTCTTGCTCTCACGCACACACACTCTCTTTCTTGTTCCACACGAGAGATTTGGGATCCATTCTCTCTCTCTCTCTCTCGATCTGTTTGTAAACCTCTACTGCAAACTCTATGCGAATAAACATGAGCTACATGAACTGGACGTAGGGCACATTGCTTGAACCAATATAAACCTTGTGTCTCCTTCGCATAACCATCCATGATCGACACACAACACACTAACTTAACTAGCCGGTACGATGATTCTGAACACCAGCACATATGAAGTTGTATAAACTTCATTTGTCTAGTTGATAATTCCCATAAATATTACGTTTTTCAAAATTGCTGCATTTTAAATTGTGACACCCCAGGTTTTAAATTAAGGCTAATTAGTGCTAATCACCTCATTGACCAAGTTAACCATTATTAGCATGGTCAAAACCCTAGTTGTGAGACATGGGTACCCCTGGGTCACCACCGACTAGGCTCACGACGGTCCCCGACAAGTGGGTCCGGCCCACCAGAAGACTCGCCGACCTGACAGTGGGCTCAACAGACCAGACATGTGGCCCACACGACCTCCTGATGACCTTATCTGGAACGACTACAAGACTTGGCGTGCAAGACAAGACAGCGGTGGATCCGACAGGCAGCCCAAGATATATGGAAATAGTTGTAATAAACTAGACTTAGGTCTCCTGGTCGTAACCGACCTGGAGTCTGGGTGCCGACCTTGTCCGCTGGCCAATATAAGGCGGACAGGGCGACCCATTGTAACATACGCAATCATCAAGCAATTTACACCAACAACTGGACGTAGGGTTTTACTCTTCGAATGCCTGAACCAGTATGAACTCGCCGTGTCGCCTTTGTTCCATGTGCTCTTGCATAACCATCGAGTTCTTAGCCCTAGGTCTCCCCCGCCGAACAAATAAACCATTGGGGTTGACCCCCCTGTGGACTGTTCAGATCTAAACCTCTGACAGTTGGCATGCCAGGTAGGGGTTCTAGGGTTCTTCGTGCAACTCGATGGCCTCATCACGTGGTGTCATCTTCCCTGCAAGCATGGCAGACTTCCTCGCCAATCCCGTCGACATCTGCTTCAGCTCAATGCCGGCGGAATCCACTGCTCCAGCCACCTGTCTCGTGATCGAGAACGTTGCGGCCACCTCCTTCCAGCAGATCGAAACCGATCTGTTGGTAGAAACCCACCCACCCACCCACTCCTCGCGATCTAATCGCGGGGCTCGATCGTGTCGAGAGCATGCTCTCTGACACGATCAAGGTTTGCAAAAGTGTCAAGCGCCCTCGTAGGACCACTACACCTCCACCCTGCATGCCTCTTGGCCTGCAGAACTCAACTCGTGTGGCCTCCGACCACATGAGGAAGAAGATCCCGATCTAATCTGGGTCGACTACCACCTCTTGTGGAAACCGCAAGGGTCCCCACGACGACCAATGCCCTGTCCACAAGAAAGCTAAACACACGGCCCACCAGTGTCATGTGCTGAAGAAGCTCCGACGACCTCCAACCGCGATTCAAGGTCGCCAGACCTATCGTGCTCCAGACTACGGTGCGTTTCAGATCACCCGCGCCATTATCTCGCCCAATAACTTCTGCAACATGGTTGAAGTACCAGATCGCGAAGCTCTCGTGGTCTCTGCTGATGTACCTCCTCAAGCCGGTGAAACAGAAGAACTGCGACAGCAACGCGAGAACGACAACGCTGTGCGACCCTAGCACCACCTGCAAGAAGCAAACACCACAGCTGCAGCAGCTGCCGCACCCCAACACAACATCGTGCCCAATGCCGCCGGTCAGGCCACAGGCAATGTCACACAAAATGTCGCAGGTGGACCACCCCCGTGGGTTCAGTCATTGCTCAACAATAGCATCAAGATGAGCCACAATGACGTCGCCTACGAGCCAAAGACCTCCTGAGGGACATTGAGGAAGCCGACCATGAAGTCATAACTCCCCTCAAGCCAACTTGGGTGGCAGCTCTTGCTGAGATTGGCCAGCTAGAAGATACACCTGTGATGTTTCGGCTCATGGCCCACATCCGTGTTGCCACTGCTTAGGTTGAAGAACGAAGCCAAGGCTACAACAGGTCGGCCTCAAGCCAGCACTCCAGGAGTAGGTCGGCACGACCACGCAGCCGCCACAAGAATGCCAACGCTCCCATTCAGCCCATAGCTGAGGAGGGAGGAGGAGAGAACGAAGTCGTGCAGCCGCCCAATGCCGCTGCCAATACTGCCGCCAACGCCACCGCCAACGCTGCTGGCAATGCACGACAAAACATTGCCGGTGTTGACGGTGTATTTTGGTGCACCAAACATGTTCATTACACTTTGGTTTGGACTTGATTATGAAACTAACCCGCCACTAGGCACACTAATGATATAACAAGTTCATCTTTGTATGTGCATTTGGAAGTGTTATGTTTTTGCAGGAAAACATGGACATAAAGGACGGAGTCACAACAAGTTCAAAGGAGCAATTGAGGAGTCCCGTTCGTGTTTGAGAGCATGATGAAATCACTCCCAAAGGTGGCAAGGACCGAAGTATTACAAAGGAACATCCCCGAGGATTGAAGCGTAAAAGACTGAACTTCATGCGAGAAGACCCTCCATCTTGGACGCAAGGATGACATCGTCAAAATGATGCAATTGGAGGGGGCAAAGTGCAAAATGTCAAGAGGACCCACGTGTGCGAAGGGGCGACCGAACCGAGCCGAAATGGACCTGGGCCGGTCGGCCTGGCCCATTCCAGCGTCGGTTCGGCCCCCCATTTCTTGAGCGTGAAGATGATTCAACCCTAAGTACGTGGAGGCGCCGCCATTCGCAAAGAGAGAGCCATTCGCCCGAGAGGCCGTCCACAAGCTAGAGAGGGAGAAGAGGAGGGAGATCATTCGCGAGAAAGATCGCTCTACTCGAAGGAAGCAACCACAAGTGGTGGAGGACGTCGAGGCCCTGCCAAGACACCCCCGGAGGAGAAGGAAGACACCGTCGGAAGCGTCACCATGATCAACGGTGCTATGCCTAGCACCTTGATGGGGTAATCTTCTCATTTGTCCATGGGTTGTAATCGATCTTGAGATGTAATCGCTACTTTGTATGGTTTCTATCTATCATCTAGTGTTGAAGATGCTTTCATGTTTAAGGTTAGCTACCATGCCGTGTAGGGAGTATAGATCTCACTTCTCCCTTAGAACCATTCAATACGCCGTGATCATCATAGGTCTAGTCACGAATACCTCCGCGTAGTGACAGTACGGGGGGAGGGAAAGGGCGAAACCGTGGTCACAACCCCCGATAGATTAGATCGGTTTTCATATCTTAAGCGGTTGCATATTCAAGTATCGTAGACCCTTGGGCAAGTGTCTTTTACTTATCTTGTGAGTTTAATCATTCTCTCTAGTGTAGCGTAGTTGTTCTCTAGATTAACCGTAGATTAGGGTTTGGATAAGTTAGTTAGTAGTGCTAGATCAAACGCTTGTAATCCCCTTGCTCCGCGGATTGATAAGAACCTAGGGAATCCCCATGGTGAAAAAGGTGTAGGTCCGTATGCTTGCGGATCGTAGGTGGATACGAGTTTTATCCGTCAACAAGCCCCTTTTTTTGGCACCGTTGTCGGGGAGCAAGCCAGTTTACATCGTTTGGTTTCGCATTTAATTTTGTTTTTGTTTATCGTTTATCGCTAACATCTAACCCCTATTACCTAGAAAACCACTTTGTTTTGTTTTTGTTTTTATCTTGTTGTCTAGATGGCGTTCGCCAACCACCCTGTGGAAGAACCGGAGAAATCGCTAAGGGATTACGCTAGCCCTCGATGTGAAGACATAAAGGTACAAGAGTCGGATTCGAAGCTCGAAGCGACCAAGTATGAAATCAAAGCTAGGATCATCGAGATGGCGGCGGCAACCCCATTCGAAGGGATGGACACGGAGAACCCATATAGACACATAAGGCATTTCACGACGTTATGCAACACGGTGCGTCAAGAAGGAGTTCCCGATGAATGGTTCAAGTGGAATCTCTTTCCCTACTCACTTGCCGGCGAAGCAAAGACGTGGTACTCGTTTGCATCCTTTGAAGTTGAAGGCAATTGGAACAAGTTGACGAAGAAATTTTGCGAGAAGTTTTTTCCAATAAGCAAGGTTCAACATCTAAGGAGGCAAGTGATCACCTTCACGCAAGGAGAAGAGGAAGGAATAGACCAAGCTTGGAATAGATTTAATGAGTTGATTGAACAAGGACCAAGACTCGGCTTCTCCGGTGACGTACTCTTGCATACATTTTTCTTTTCCCTAACCCCTAGTTGCATGGAACATGTTCAAATGTGTGCAGGTGGAGATCTCAAAGAGAAAACACTCACGGAAGCCGCTCAACTTTTACAAAAGATTAGCAAAGCGGCGGCCATGCGAAGAGATTGGGAAACAAGACTTTCAGGAGAGCCGGAACGCGATTCGAGGATGAAGACATGTGCTGAAATTTCCAAAAAGGCAACCCCGGAAGACAAGAAAGAGGAGCCAATCCCGGAAAAGCTTGAAGAAATACACACCAAGACAAGAATTACCCCAAGTGTTGACTTCGCCAAGTCAAATGAAACAAACAAAAGGAGTATGTCAAGCGCAAAGCCATTAAGGGAGTTCGAGCAAATGGATTGGGTTCCGATTGATTACGGAGAAGTATTCGACAAGAGAAGACCGTTCCCTAACCAAAAGGGGATGGCAAGAGTATTGGAAGTAGACTTCCCGCCGGAAAAGCAAGCGGAAGATTCGTATGATCTTGAAACCACCGGTGAGATCTTTCGAAAGCTCTTTAGTGATGATGAAGTGGATCCGGATCACATAGTTGAGGTGAAAAGAATCATGGGAATCAAGCCCGAAGCATCGCCATATGCTCGCCTCACTGAAGTTTATGCAATAGGATCCGACCAAGAGGAGAAGACGACACCACACTTGAGTTGCGAGATCAACGGAATTCAATGCAAAGCTTTGTGCGACATCGGAGCCCAAGTAAGTGTCCTATCCTCCAAAATTTACGATAAAGTTCAAGACCACAACCTAGACTTAGCTCCAACTTCAACAAAACTAATCATGGGAGATGGTAGAACTATTAAACCTCTAGGTATTGCTTGCAACATTAATGTAACCATCTCTGAAAAGTGCATACCAACCGATTTCTTTGTCATAGATGCTTACTACAATAATCATGATCACATAATCCTAGGTAGGCCTTTTCTTAAGTTGGTTGATGCCGTGTTGGATACCGGAGAAGGCAAAGTGACAATAAATCTTAATGGAAAGAAGTACACATATAATTTTCTTCGCGTTTCTAGTCACCCTTCACCTTTTCCTCCCGAAGATGAAGAAGTAGAGGAGGTAGGTAGTCTTTGTTTTGTTGAAACCCTTAGAGACCCACTGCAAAGAGCGATGGAGAATCAATCCAAGGATCAACAAGACGAGGAACTAGAGGAAGCAACGAAGGGATTAGAACCACAAGATGGAAGCGTGGAGGAAGAAAAATTTGAAGATATAGGAGACACTGAACCCGAAGAGCCACAAGCGAAGTGGATCTCAAACCTTTGCCCAAAGGATTAAAGTACAAATTTTTGGGCCCAGACAAGACTTATCCAGTCATCGTGAGCGACGAGTTGAGTCCCGAAGAAAATGAGAAGTTGCTGAATTTATTGAAAAAGCACAAGAAGGTGATTGGATATTCAATCAATGATCTCAAAGGACTTAGCCCAGCCTTTTGCACTCATCGTATACCTATGGAAGACCAATGGAAGCCCGTAGTGGACCATCAAAGGAGGCTAACTCATGCCATATGAGAGGTAGTAAAGAAGGAGGTTATCAAGCTACTTGATGCCGGAATCATCTACCCGGTGCCGCATAGCGAATGGGTGAGCCCGGTACATTGTGTGCCGAAGAAAGGAGGTTTAACCGTGGTGAAGAATGAGAAGAATGAGTTAATACCGCAAAGAACCGTGACCGGATGGCGGATGTGTATCGATTATCGAAAGCTAAATAAAGCAACGAAGAAAGATCACTTCCCCCTACCGTTCATTGACGAGATGCTCGAGAGATTAGCAAACCACGCTTATTTTTGCTTTCTCGATGGGTACTCGGGGTTCATGCAAATTCCCATTCACCCAGATGATCAACACAAGACAACGTTTACTTGCCCTTATGGAACGTTCACATATAGAAGGATGCCCTTCGGTTTATGCAACGCTCCGGCCTCTTTTCAACGTTGCATGATGGCAGTGTTCTCGGAATTCATCGAAGAAATTGTCGAGGTGTTCATGGATGATTTTTCCGTTTATGGAAAAACATTCGTGGATTGCTTGGCAAACTTAGATAAAGTTCTCACAAGGTGTGCGGAGGTAGACTTAGTGCTAAATTGGGAAAAGTGCCACTTCATGGTAAAGCAAGGCATAGTGCTCGGACATGTTATATCCGAGAGAGGAATTGAAGTGGACAAAGCTAAAGTGGAGACGGTTGAGCAACTCCCACCTCCAACGGAAGTTAAGTCCTTGAGGAGCTTTCTAGGCCATGCCGGATTCTATAGAAGATTTATTAAGGACTTCTCAAAGATCACTAAGCCTTTAACACAACTTCTTCAAAAGGATGTGGCTTTTGACTTTGACGAGAAGTGCTTAGCGGCATTCCGGACCTTGAAAAATGCTTTAGTAAGTGCTCCTATCATTCAACCTCCGGATTGGAGTCAACCTTTCGAGATCATGTGCGATGCAAGCGACTACGCCGTAGGAGCGGTTTTAGGTCAAAGAAAGGAAGGCCGAGTTCACACCGTATACTACGCTAGTAGGACTCTTAGTGAGGCACAATTAAATTATGCCACTACGAAAAAGGAGCTGCTAGCGGAGGTGTTTGCTTTCGAAAAATTCAGATCTTACATCGTGAACTCGAAGGTCATTGTTTACACCGATCACGCGGCCATCAAGTATCTTTTGGCTAAGAAGGATGCTAAACCAAGATTGATTCGTTGGATCCTTCTTCTCCAAGAGTTCGATGTTGAAATTCGTGATAAAAAGGGGGTGGAAAATGTTGTGGCCGATCACTTGTCTAGGATGAACCGTGGACAAGATGACAAAGAGCCCATAGAGGATAAGATGAGAGACGACCACCTCTACCGAATACTCGACAAAGATACTTGGATGATCGATATCATTCGAGCAATTCGGAGAATGCCCCTTGATCACTTGGATAAAAACACTCAAAGGAGGATAATCTCCGAAAGCCGAAAATATTTTTGGGATTCACCTTATCTCTTCAAACTTGGGAATGATGGAGTTATGAGAAGATGTGTACCAAGAGAAGAGAGGCAAGAGATTTTGAGAAAGTGCCACTCGGCGGAGTACGGTGGACACTATAGCCATTTTCGGACCCAAGCAAAGGTGTGGTCCAGCGGATTCTTTTGGCCGGAGATGCATGAAGATACTAAAAGATATGTTGCATCATGCCCCGAATGCCAAAGAATCGGAAACATTTCTCAAAGGAATGCCATGCCCTTGAAATACAATCTACAAATCGATTTATTCGATGTTTGGGGAATTGACTTCATGGGGCCTTTCAAAAACTCACATGGATTTGAGCACATCCTAGTCATGGTTGATTATGTGTCCAAGTGGGTAGAGGCCATGCCATGTCGTAAAGCTTCCACGGAAGAATCCATTGCAATGATCAAGAGAGTGATCTTCCCTCGCTTCGGTACTCCAAGAATTTTGATAAGCGATGGAGGAACTCACTTCACCGGGAAGAACTTTAAGAAGTGCTTGTCCAAGTTTGGGATTGAACATAGAGTCTCTATGGCTTATCACCCACAAACCAATGGACAAGCGGAAACATCGAATAGGCAACTAAAGAGCATCCTTAACAAAACTATAGAGAAGGGAGGCAAGGATTGGTCAAAGAAGTTGGATGGAGCTTTGTGGGCATATCGAACGGCGTTCAAGACACCGATAGGTATGACCCCTTATCAATTTGTTTATGGCAAAGCTTGTCACCTTCCGGTTGAGCTAGAACACAAGGCTTATTGGGCTATAAAAGAGATGAACCTCGATCTAGACGCCGCGGTAGTAAAGCGGAGAATCCAAATAAGCGAGCTAGAGGAGATGAGGTTGAAAGCTTATGAAAACGCAAGCATATACAAAGAGAGAATCAAAAGGTGGTATGACAAAAGATTAAAGAAGAAGGAGTTTAAAGAAGGAGATAAGGTCCTCCTCTATAATTCGAGATTCAAAACTTTCGGAAAGGGGAAATTGCAAAGCAAGTGGGATGGACCTTACATTGTTCATTCGGTGCTCTCCAATGGAGCGGTTACTATCATGGATATGAAAGGTGATCAATTCATGGTGAATGGTCAACGGCTTAAGGTTTATTACGAACCCGACGTTGTGCCCCTTCACCATATTGATATTTTCATCACGGAGGACGAGCCCGAACGTCAAGCCTAGGACGTAAAACAAGGTGAGCATTTTGTAAATAGCTCTTATTTTATTTTTCTAGAGTTTCTCGCGAAGTTTTACCAGGCCAACTTTTTCACATGGGCTAGCAACTGAAAAATAGTGGGGCACGCGAAAAACCAGACCCAACCGGCCTGTGAAACAAGGCAGGCCGGTCGGCCCGGTCCGATCGGCCCAGGGGGCCTGGGTGGCGGTTCGCCCCCGGTTTTCTCTGGGACGCGCGTCTTCGACTTGTTTGGTCAGAAAATTTTAGGGAAGTCAAGAAAAGGAAAAGATGGTTCTAGGGCATTCCTTCCCGGATTATTTAAGGGGACGAGGTTGGAGCTTGGGAATCCATCCCAATTCGCATCCTTTTGCACCCAAGCAGCAGCCATGATGTCCCCAAGGAGCGTGGAGATCAAGCTAGGTGCTGAGAAGCCTTTAAAGACTCCCGAAAAACCAGAGGAGGCAAAGTGATGCGAGCTCAAGCCATCAATGGAGATCAAGAGGACCGCTCGCATCCGTTGCGGAGGGCGTGTCCTGACCGGGCCACGCATCTTGCCACCACGTCAAGGAGGAGAGGGTCTCTACTCCCGTCCGTAGATCAGAGCGAATCCGAGGCATGAAGAGGAAAGACTACAAGGAGGTGTCGCCCGAGCCAAAAGATTACGGGGGGAGTGACTACTCCGACGACCGCAGCCTGAGCTCATGGGCAGCCGCCGGAAGGGACGACAATGACCTCTTCTATTGGGAGGAGGTGCCTAAAGAGAAGACTCCCGAAGGTCCTAACGGTGGCGGAGATCCCGACGACGGCGGCGACGGCGACAACGGCGACGACCCCGGCGATGTCGACCCTTTCGGGATGCATCCGTTATGTTGTGCGGCTTGCCGTCACTCCATCTCGGATCTCTACGCGTCGGTCGAGGAGTGTTTCCAGGCTATGGAGGCAATGAGGCAACGTATGGAAGATTTGGAACGAGTAGTCGATGACGACTACAAGTTCCTCAATCGGAACGTGCGGAAGTTGTTTGGAATGGTGGGCAATATGAAGAACAAGTGGTGCAAGAGCTGTGGAAAGTTCCACTAGGAAGTAGGGTCTTTCCCCCCTTAGGATTTTTGTAAGATACGACAAGGACATCGTATGGTTTTAGCGTGGGGGAGAGCTAGCTAGCTAGATCCTTTTGCTTTAGTAAGTTTAGTTCGGTTTGGTTTAGATTTTGCGAGAGTTTGAGAGTCTTAAGTTTTTAGGTGTGCTTTTTAATTTTTCAAAGTTTAAAGTGTCTTAAATTTAGTGTTCGAATCAAGAAAATCAAATGAAAAGTGTCTTTTAAATTTTTGTCTCTTGCAATGCTTTTCTCTGTTTACTTGTATGTTTGTCTTTAATTATTGATATATAAACATAAGCACTTGGTTTGAAATGTTTACCGTGGTGCTTAGTGGAGTTTTTACCTTTAAAAGTACCCGCATCATGCTTTGATCTAGAACTTCGTTTCGGTTGTGCTAAGTTTGATGCTAATGTTGGAGGAGTTTAATTCTGAAAATTATACGAAAAACCCTTGTAATAAAGGTTAGCAAACTCTCTTTTTCCAAGTTGAGAGACAAAGAAAAATCCTATACAAAGCCAATTCAATATTCGCTCCACCATAAGTGCGGTTAGCATAATGAGTTGGGCTAGGATCCTTCTCTCTTGGAAGTTTTAATTTCGAGCAATGATCATGTCCTTGTGTTTATCTTTTATTGCTAGCCTCGTCATGTATTCGGTAACGAGACTCTCACATCGAAAGTCCCGTACATCACCGAATTCCATACCCAAACCATAATATCTCTTTTGTGCATCGTATTCCTTGAACACAACCTATGTTCGAAGTTTCGTCTCGTCTCTAGTATGGTTTTTATTTAAAATTCAGATTGTGTTTATGCAAGAAGAGATGAGTAAGGAGCTTTGAAAGAGAGGTAAAAATGTCAAAAGAGAGAGAGAAGTAAAGAAAAAATATGTGTATGGAAAAGAAAAAGAAAAAAAGAGAAAGAAAGAAAATAAAATAAAAAAAGAGAAAAAGAAAGAAAGAGGAAAGGCAAGAAAGATATGAAGAGGGATGAATCAAGTGAAGGTTAAATAAAGTGTAAGGAAGGATGCCGCGTTGTTGTTGAGAGATGAAACTTCCATTCTTTTTCCAACCATGTGCAATCCGACAACGAGGACGTCATCGGTGCCTCATAGTCTTATTTTCTTTTGCCCTTGCACATGTCCACCATTCTATATCTTCTTATCCTTGACATCCCCACATTATGGTTTAATTCTCATGATCATTGGGTTTGAAAGGTAAACAACCACTAGAGGAAGTTCTTAGCTTGACAATACTCGTGTTAATTGCACTAGCCATACCTATAGCTCCACCTTATATGATATATGAGAGACTTATGGGAGGTGAGAGTTTATGAATTGTTTAGGATAGCCACTTCATATGAGCGATATGTGAGAACTTGGAGAAAGGTTTTTGTCTAATACTTGTTGCAGGAATTTTATTTTTGAAAAATCATGAAAACCCTCCAATGGAAGCAAAGAAGTGAGCATGGCTGGAATTGAGGACCTCGAGTGAAAGGTATGAGTTGTGGGGTAAATCTCGATTTGGTAAAAATTCTAAACGCCCATGTTCATGTATGATGATCATTGCTTTATGTTTATTATATTAAAGATAAAGGATTGACTAACTTGTGAAGGAAGAATTAGCGGAGCACGTTTTCAACACCTTGGACAAAAGTTCTTTTACGAGTACTTGCTCGAGGACGAGCAAGATCTAAGCGTGGGGGAGATGTTGACGGTGTATTTTGGTGCACCAAACATGTTCATTACACTTTGGTTTGGACTTGATTATGAAACTAACCCGCCACTAGGCACACTAATGATATAACAAGTTCATCTTTGTATGTGCATTTGGAAGTGTTATGTTTTTGCAGGAAAACATGGACATAAAAGATGGAGTCACAACAAGTTCAAAGGAGCAATTGAGGAGTCCCGTTCGTGTTTGAGAGCATGATGAAATCACTCCCAAAGGTGGCAAGGACCGAAGTGTTACAAAGGAACATCCCCGAGGATTGAAGCGTAAAAGACTGAACTTCATGCGAGAAGACCCTCCATCTTGGACGCGAGGATGACATCGTCAAAATGATGCAATTGGAGGGGGCAAAGTGCAAAATGTCAAGAGGACCCACGTGTGCGAAGGGGCGACCGAACCGGGCCGAAATGGACCTGGGCCATTCCAGCGTCGGTTCGGCCCCCCATTTCTTGAGCGTGAAGATGATTCAACCCTAAGTACGTGGAGGCGCCGCCATTCGCAAAGAGAGAGTCATTCGCCCGAGAGGCCGTCCACAAGCTAGAGAGGGAGAAGAGGAGGGAGATCATTCGCGAGAAAGATCGCTCTACTCGAAGGAAGCAACCACAAGTGGTGGAGGACGTCGAGGCCCTGCCAAGACACCCCCGGAGGAGAAGGAAGACACCGTCGGAAGCGTCACCATGATCAACGGTGCTATGCCTAGCACCTTGATGGGGTAATCTTCTCATTTGTCCATGGGTTGTAATCGATCTTGAGATGTAATCGCTACTTTGTATGGTTTCTATCTATCATCTAGTGTTGAAGATGCTTTCATGTTTAAGGTTAGCTACCATGCCGTGTAGGGAGTATAGATCTCACTTCTCCCTTAGAACCATTCAATACGCCGTGATCATCATAGGTCTAGTCACGAATACCTCCGCGTAGTGACAGTACGGGGGGAGGGAAAGGGCGAAACCGTGGTCACAACCCCTGATAGATTAGATCGGTTTTCATATCTTAAGCGGTTGCATATTCAAGTATCGTAGACCCTTGGGCAAGTGTCTTTTACATATCTTGTGAGTTTAATCGTTCTCTCTAGTGTAGCGTAGTTGTTCTCTAGATTAACCGTAGATTAGAGTTTGGATAAGTTAGTTAGTAGTGCTAGATCAAACGCTTGTAATCCCTTGCTCCGCGGATTGATAAGAACCTAGGGAATCCCCGTGGTGAAAAAGGTGTAGGTCCGTACGCTTGCGGATCGTAGGTGGATACGAGTTTTATCCGTCAACAGCCGGCAATGTAGGACAAAACGCTGGAGCCCGACCTCCACCAGTACGAGCTACGCGTGTCCTCCGAGACAGCCAAAACCAGCACCGCCCTGCTCGGGACGAAGTGGAAATCCAGCGCCGCACCGACTACGACCGCGTCAATGGTCCCCCGGACCCTCTTGATGCCAACAACCCCATCCAAGAAGCAGAGCTCCATGAGATGCACGACCGCGAACTCCGACGTCGTGCCCAGTACGACCAAGACAATGGTGCTCCTGACGACCTTTACATCGTTTCGGCGACCTACAACTCAGGATTAGGAAGCATCAACAACTTTCCAGCCTTCTCACGACGTCTCAGGACGACGAGATACCCGAAAGACTTCAAGCCAGCCATCGAAAAATACGACGGTCGCTCCGACCCTAGTATTTGGCTAAAGATGTACACCATCGCCACTGAGGCCTCTTGTGGCGATAAAGATCACATGGCATGATACTTTCCCCTTGTGATGGGCCAAGTACCGCTCTTGTGGCTCAACAACCTCCCCGCGGAGTGCATCACTTCGTGGGCGAGTCTGTCGCGGTTGTTCACTACAAACTACCAAGCGACCTACAATCTCCCCGGCAACACACACCACCTCACCAGAGTACGGATGAAGACAGGCGAAACTCTCTGGGAGTACACCAACCGCTTCTTCGAGAACCGTAACACGCTTGCTGGTGTCAAAGATGAGGACGTGATCGCTTACTACAAGAAGGGCGTCACCAATCTCAAGCTCTTCGAGAAGATCCATGAAGCCGGCGCAGAAAATATTGCGGACCTCATGGCCTACATCGACAAGCTCGTCGACACCCAGGATGTAGTCGTCCACGACTTCAAAGGTGACAAAGTAGATGATGCTCTGGCATCCGATGCTAGCGGCAGGTCGCGCAAGCGATCTGGTGAGGTCTATGCAACCGACCCTCCA
The DNA here is from genome assembly GCA_036936925.1 of Cenchrus fungigraminus. NCBI lineage: Eukaryota > Viridiplantae > Streptophyta > Magnoliopsida > Poales > Poaceae > Cenchrus > Cenchrus fungigraminus. Next base: position 30,231,605 of record CM072778.1, on the reverse strand, counting down.
AGACAGTCCACCTTCCGTGAAGGTGACTTCAACTGCATGCTGGACGACCAATGTCAGTTCCACCGTGATGCTAAGCACCATGCGGGAGTGCGAACAACTGAAGTGCGCCCTAGGCGTCCCTCCAGAACCTAAGAAGACCAAAAGCGGCAACAGTGATGAGCGGTACAATAACTGACGTTACGACAACCTCTACCGTCGACCTGATCGACGTGACTACCACGACCGCTGACCCTACCTCTAACACTAGTCAACATGGTCAAAACCCATAGTTTCCATACCCTTCCTAGAACTTTTGCCGTGTTCTCCAAATTTCATTTAAACACTCAAAAATCGGCCAGTATATAAGTTGTTCGTTATCTCCGGGAACACAACTTTCATAATTGGCGGCATTTCAAATTTCGAGTGGAAGACCTGCAAAAACTCGGTCAACGTCAGCATCTACACTTTGATCGAGCCGAGAGAGACACCAACTTCGTCAACAATTTATGCTCAAACCGTTGATCAAACCATAGGTAACCCTTTACAAAAGTTATAGCCCTATGGCCCCTCTACAAGTTCTAGTTTTGGAGATTTTGAACTTCTATTCAAGTTTTTGGAGTTTGAATCAGTCAAACGGGGTTAAACGGAATTGAATCGGCACATTGTGACCGAGGTGTCACACCGCCGGAACGCGGCGCCTGGTTCTCCCGCGCCGCTGCCCCCCGAGGCCCTGACACCGAGGTCCGCGGCCACCACGTGGCGGGTGAGCGAGTGCACAGATGCGTCGTGCCCTAGGACCCCTCATCCGACGGTCACCACGCGCACGCGCCGTGCCGGACCCCCCTGTCCGCACCATGCCGCGCCAGACCCCCCTGCCGCCACCGGGTCTCCTCCCGCGCCTTCACTCCCTTCGCAGCAAAGGCAGGACCCACTCTCCTCCCTCCCTGCCTATAAAACGAGCAGGCGCTCACCTCACGCGCGAGCACGCACACTGCCACCGTCCACCATGAACGCCGCCGCAGTGGAGCTCCCCTCTCCGCTCGCCTCCACCGCCTAGCAGCACCTCCCCTACACCCCACTCGAGCGTTCACAGCCGCCTGTTGCCCCCGCCGTGTCGTCCCTTCGTCGGAGTTCCAATCACAGCGGCCGCCTCCGCACTGCTCTGCCGCCCGCGCTCACCGACGCTGTTTACGCCCCAACTCCGGACATCCACAGCCCCTAGGTGAGCTCCCCCTCCCTACCGACCACTTCCCTGGCCAAGAACGCCGGCGAGGTCACCGGATTCCGGCCGGCTGCCCTAACGGCCACATTGCAAGGCCTCATTTCTTCCTTGGGTTTTATTGCGTAAACAAGGGACCTATTTGCAATATAAAGAAAAGTTCCAGGGACTTCAGTGCAAAATAGATTCTTATAGTTTTCATGCTTTTGGCTGAATCTTAGAAACAAATCATAGAAAATTGTAGAAAAATCCTAAAAATGCAACACCAATTTTGTTGGCTTGCTTATGACCAGATCTACAACTTTTGCGAAGCATGACCATACTTTTGACTGCTATTTTTTGAATGAAAATTTAAACTCAGTTTGACCTACTTTTGTTGTAGTTCAAAATCTAGAAGGGATCTTGATCTGAATTTTGGATATGTTGTTAGTGATGGCATGAGTAGGCTTTGTACCAAAACGTGCACAAAGTTACTAAGTAGATAGTTTATTATGATTTACTTTGTATTTATGCTAAATCTGTCTAAATGATTTTTGTAGCTAAAAATAAATAGATTTTTGTGCTCAACTTTTGGTTATAGTCTTGCTATGCCTAGATTCACCTATGGTGAATTTATCAGGATTTTAGGACTATTGTAAATATTTATTCTTGAATTATGGTTAGTTTTAAATATAATTGCTAGTTTTGGACCAGAGAATAGGTGTGATAAAATTTGGATCCAGAGGATGTTTAATTTTTTATATGATTTTATCATATTTTGGTAGCTAGATTTTGTCATTTTTAGTATAATAAAATTATACCTCAATTAAGTGTGAACTTTTGCTCAGTGGATTTGTATAGGGCTAGGGAGCTTGAGAAACTCCATCCAATGTTAATTTATGAAAAAAATTATGGATGAGAATATTTGAAGCAAATTAAACTCAATAATAGGTTTAAATGAGAAAACCACCCCCACCACACCTAGTGACATTATGGATGTCTTGTGGAGCATGCCAAGGAACTTAGGATCAAACTCTTGCAGTTTTGTGAAACTAATTTATTTTATTTGTATAAATGGGTACACAGGCACCATAAAAAAGAATAAATGATAAAGCACCACATGTCATTCCTTTATAGGAAGAGTATGTTGAATATATGTTGTCAAGTTGAATGTGGCTAAATTAAACTTAACTAAAATTCACCAAGTAATGTTGTATATGCATCCTCGTGTAGAACTCCCCGACGGTAACTATACGCTCGTTCAGAAGGAGGAGACGAGGGAGCTGATGGTGAACTGCATTACGTGGCAGTAGACCAAGGTCTGGACCAAAATCCTGAAGGGCCCAAGACCAACCTTGCTGACGAAGGCAAGCCTCAGATCATTAACCCACGTTTTATTAAATTTTGCAACTATCTTTGGTTATGGTTGTGCATTTACATTCAGGAGTTGAAATGAAACCCTAGATGCATGACCCTTAAGTACCTATGGTCTTTCACTAGTATACTAGGTCGATAGTCGCTATGCTATAAGGACTCGGTACAACTCGAGTGATGTTCGTCACTCGCGAGAATAGGTTCTTATGTTGGAATCATAAGACTTGATAAACTGATATGCTCATGTGGTAGGAGCACGAGATTTGGGCTCCGGTCTAGTGGATTTCGTGGGCTAAGTGTTTGAATGTACTAAGCACTTGTCAGGAATGAGACCGGTAAGCCTAGTACGGCAGTACCTGAAGGAGCCAATGCGGGAACTTTGCACTACTAATCTTAAGGTGCACCTCCGGGATCGCCACCTGGGGTGCATGTGTGAGGCTGGACGTGTCGTAACTTGGCGTACCAGTAAGCCTTGTACCTAAGACTGTAGCATCTGATCCTAATCCGAGGAATGACGAAAACTACCTGGTCGGTGCATACCCCGTTTCGCTTTTATTTGACTTTCTTGGGTTATGCATTCTTTCGTGTGTTTAGGTCTATTAGATCGATCCCAGCCTCTCACCGTTATATGAGACTACTTAATCAACTGGCCATTTGATCCCATAATGATGGAACTATGTGAATATTGATGCTTTGATTAATTGTATTGCACAACTCTTGCTTGCAATGGATTGCTTATTTAGTAATGGTTAATTCACTAGAACTTGAGCTAAAATATTGAAAGTAAGGATCAATGACATTAGTTGCTTTTTGGCAAAACAAACCCACTAGCCAAAAGCCTCACATGCCTGGAGGTAATTTTAATTTTTGGGACGGGTAAATCTTGCTGAGTATTAGTATACTCAGCCTTGCTATATAAATGTTGCTTTCAGGTGATGTTGTTTAGCCTGGAGAGATACCCCACGGCTAAGAGCTGCAGTGGGTGTCGAATGACGAGTAATGATGTCATGGACGACCTCCCGTGACGTCATTCGTATCGTTTAGTTTAATTTCCGCTGTTTTCAAACTCTGAACCTTTTACTTATCATGTCATGAACCATGATTTGTAATAATTAAACCCTTCGGGTCAATTTGGTTTTAAATTATGTAATGTACTCTGGACTCGTCTTCGTGTGAGTTTTAATGCATATTGTCGATCCTTTGTTGTTATGTAAGTGATTTCACTGGGCTGGACCCGGCAACTTACGACGGGATGATACTTTTTATCGCTTAATGGCCAAATGGAATGGCTTAGGCGATAGTACGATATTTTCTCGGGCGGGGTTGTCACATAAATTAAAGGGAATATTGTTCATCTGTCTAGTTGAATATTCAGAAGAATGTTTTTCTTTTCTTTTCTAGAGTTGCGCATTCATATTCATTTTTAACATATTTACTGTTAACTTTTCAAACACTAACACATTCATATTCACCCTTTTTTATTGATGACTCCTGGTACTGTAGCTGGCCTTTTCATCTTAAAAAGAAAACAAGTCTTAACTGAATTTTTAATCTGTTAGAAACCGTAGTATTTCATAAATGCACAGTAGAGTATCTTTTTTAAAACAGTTTTGATTGCTCAAAGCAACTCCAACAGCTTAGGTATCATGTTAGCTAAATTTGAAGGTTTTACCCCTTTTGTATAAATACAAAACCACTTAATTCTATGGGTAATCCAAGAGACTAGCTAAAATTCTTCCTCTAACGTGTAGGTCCCACATGTCATCCACTCCCCTTCCTTATCTCTCCCGCAGCTTCTCCCACCTCTCCTCTCCTCTCTGGCTCTCTACTCTGCCCACGCTCGCTGCCGCTGCAGCTCCCCTCCCCCGCCGAGCTCCTCCCCGTGGTGGAGGACAAGGAGCCCCACGTCCTCCGCCGACCCCTCCCCGAACTCCTCCTCGCCAGACCCCACGCCCGTCGCCGGCCCCTCCACGAACTCCTTCACGACGGACCTCACGCCCGCCGCCGGCCCCTCCCCGAACTCCGTCCCGCTGGACCCGACGCCCGCCGCCAAACCCTCCACGAGCTCCTCCCTGCCAGCTGGCCCGCGGAGGAGGACGAGGAGCAGTGGGCATATCCTCCCGAGCTCCTCCCCGCCGAAATCGAAGGAGGCGGTCGGCTGCTTGCTCGAAGTTGAAGGAGGCGGACGGCCGGACACCGTCCCAGGCGCGGCGGTCATGTACCCCGACACGGATCCTACCCTTCGCCGTCGAATCAAACTCGATCCCCATCGGACGCCACGATCTCTGCCACCTCGCGCCGCCCGGGACCTCCGCCGGGACGCCGAACTCTGCTGCACCTTGAGCTCGTCGCCTGGAGTTGTCCGCCGGTGGGTGCACCGGCCGCAACGGGTACCGGCCGTGCCTAGGCAGCAGGTGCGCTGGAGCCTAGAGGGAAACGCAGGAGGATGGCGAGCGGCTTCCACTCGTCCATGATACCGAGCCAGGGGTGACTTTTGACGAGCAGGACACCGAGCAGTGCGCGATGGCGAGGCTGTTGTATCCTAGTTTTCCCCTTTTTTTTCTAAATTTTAGCTAGCATATAAGTTTTACAGAGTCTCTTGGAGTTGCTCTCAGATTAAATGCATGACATTTCCTTCCACATGAAATGGTCTAGAGATTCCTATTATTGATCTACTGCCCCCCCCTCAAATACTTGTGTTAACACTGCTGACTATGGACGGTTGTTGTTTACTAGTCGTAATTATGTGTCTCTACATGCCTGTCATTCCAGCAAAACAGTATCGACATGTTTGTGTTGGCTAAAGAGTTACTTTGTTTCTTCTTTTTGACTTAGCTGTATTTCTTTTTTTAAGAACGACTTAGCTGTATTTCTTTTGTGGTTCGCGACAATTTCATTATGCATAGATGCTCCATTAAGAAACTAAGAATATGATTTTGATATGACCTTTTCAGGTCAAAAAAGCTTATAAAAGACCCACGTTTTTTGGATTAGATTACTTGTATATCTTCAGATATTTCTATATCGTCGCCATACAAACATTTGATCCACTAGTGTTTTGTGTGTTTAGTAGCCAACCTTTATACATATTTTTCGTCGGTGTATCCTGCATGAACTTTTATTTTGATATGTTTCACTAGAATTTATATATTTTATTTTTTTCATATACTACAACATATTCGAATTTTTTTTGTTACATTTCACTAGAACTAGAAATTTGGCGCGGCCGTTGCCGCGCTTGGCATGGGTTTGGCTGGCCAGTGGGTATTGGCCCTATGTATATTCGGTATTTTGACCCGTGGCTCACACAGTGTGTTGTGAATGTACAATATCATGAGTTGCCTCTACATTGAATCAGTCATTGTGAATATTACTGACATGAAGTAATTGTAGATAAATATCATAGACTGACAAGTGGACAACACAAGGGGATGTTATTAACTTATTATTGACATACATGTGAATATTATGCAGAGGCTACTTGCAATTTGTAGAGGAGAAATGTTGACCTCATAGTCATAGCCTTTATCATATTTTCTTCAAAAGTGCTCCTGGGGATGCTGCAGTTCCTATCAGAAATGCTGGTATAACCTTTTTCTCAAATACTTGACAAATTGGTTAGCACGGAGATGAAGGCAGGCAATACAACAGATTGACTGCCTTCGTTCTATTTTCCTACAACAGTGCTCGTGGGGATGTTGCAGTCACAATAAAAAGTGCTGGCATAACTTGTCATTTCAGGCTTAACTGATGCACCTGTCAACGGAGGTGGAATATTATTATATGAGGTTTCATTGTTTTGGAAAATATGTAAAAAGGCATCAAGAACATAGCAAAGACATTACCTTACTGTTCCATCTTGTTTTGTGTATGGCCACTCTCGGATCTTATAAAAGTTGAAATGAAGCTTATGGCTGACATCATGTGAGTGAGCTAGTTTAGACATTTTAGGCAGGTTCAGTACTAAGGGGCACCGAAATTCTCAGAAGTCCCAAGGCATATTCCAGGCAAGCGTAGTATAGTTATAAAGAATTAAGGATTAACCATGACCAGCCCAGCTTCCTGGAAACAACCTGTAGTGGCATACAGAGATTAAAAGGTGATCAGATAGCCTTTTGATTGTTTTTTCAAGCTTTGTGAATTACAGATTCGTTGCTTAAGAATTAGATGTAAAACAGAATGCAATGATTTGTATTACCTTGGCTGTTCGATCTCCATGCTCTTAATACACTGTAACATAAAAATGAAAAATGATTTGAGCAGTCATGAAGGAAGTAAAGCTATGGACATACTGTTATGTAGAATGTTTTACAGCAACAAAATCATTATGTATGTTCTCAACTTTAGAATATCAGTATTTGCAGTTGAGAAACTAAAGGAACTATTTGATTTCTCAGATAGTTGACAGTTGTTATGAAATTTAATCCCATATTCTATATGAGATTAATACAAAATTATTGTATGGTTACTTTGTATCCGGCAATATCTCCAACTTGTGCAGGCAGCCACATGTTTTCCTAATTAGAGAGACATGTTTCCTTCAGCTGAGTCACCATGATGAAACCCAGTTGAGAATGTTACCATTTGACACGAATTTGAGTAATAATCATTCTAACAAACTGATTACCACAAAAGAAGTACAATTCCTTGAGAAATAATTAATATAAATGGTAATTCATATGGCACAGAAGAACAGTCCTAGTCATTTGTTACAGAGTAATGCTAGTAATTGGTATTTTGGTTATGTCCACTGTTGGTAGGAAATTGGTGGATATTGGATTCAAATAAATATATAGTGTGGATAGATTAATACCTGCACGGGGGCATGATCATGTACAATATCACGGACTCTTGCTTCCGTTCTTGTATTTAGGCATTCCCACAAACAACTTGTGTGCAGTAGAGACAGCTCATCATCAGAAGCGAGAGCGCGTGGTTGAGACGCTGCACGGCCGCGTTACCGAGCAAGAGGAGTGGCCAGCTACGAGGCGTCCCACTGAGGCCAGCCCAGCCGAGCATCCCCCGTACGCGCTGCGTCGCCTTCGCGACTACTGGTCCCGTCCCTCCCGCCGCTAGCGGCCATCGCCGCCGAAGCGGCCAGCCCTGCCGTCGCGGTGGGGTGAGGTTGAGACGGAGACGCGGGTAGGTTCTGGGACCCGGGCGGAGCGGAGCGGAGCGGAGCGGAGCGGAACGGCGCGCTCGCTCTGACCGAGGACGGCGGAGCGGCCAGCTGCTACCGGAGGCGAAGGGGCGGCGGCGCGGCTGGCTGAGAGGTCGGGCAGAGGGTGGCGGTGCAGAGATAGGCAAACGGGCGAGTGACGCGCAATCGAACGGTCGACTTCGCGACTTGGGCGGATCTAACGGCCAGCGAGTTAGCGGACGACGTGGACACGCTAACCGTCCGGGAAATGACCCGGCTTTCGTATTGTAGAGATTTATTAGATTTATTTTTTCTTATACTACAACCATATGTATGACTTTGGAAATCAACAAAATTTTTCTCACCCAAATTGGGGCCACCGTACCCCTCACACCAGACCCACCCGTCATATATTTGGAGAGTAGATAGGGTGCAAGACCTATAAAAATTGCAATTTGGAGAGTGATTCTGCCAAAATATTAATATTTTTTTTTTACCATCAGCAAAGTTACCCGCGGTTGTACCGGTGGCCCTGTCCGGTTTTCTTCCTCGCGTGTAGTCCCGCCTTCCCACGATCGTACTCCCTTTTCTTTTCTTCCGAACTACTGCCAGGGCCTCGCTACAGAATTTCGGCCCAAGAGCGTATAGCTCAATAGTCCGTACGGAAGAAAATATCAGCAGCATAACCTACTGTAGGTCGCCTCCGACGTTTTGTTTGCTTGCAGCGTTGTCCTGGACTACCGCCCATACGCAGAGCGCCGCCGGACGCGGGACGCCCCTCCGTGGATCGCTGTCCAGTGTCCACTGTCGTTCCGTCCGTCGTCCTGCCATCCCTGCTGCTCACTCATCTAGCGCGCCCAGCCCTAACTGCCCACCCAGCTCAAGAACGCAACTGCCTCGGGCCCTCGGCCAACGGCCACGCCACGCACGTCGCCGGCAAGCGGCAGCCGGCAGCGAAGCAGGTATATATGTGGAGTATGCACATGTCAATGATGGTCATTCAATTCTTCCATTCATATTCTCGTAATTAAAACAAGATTTAAACAAATATTGATGTACGCTTCATGTGAAAGAACGGAGACATCATATTTCGAAGACGTGCAGGTAAGAAGGCGGCATTAAAGGTGTGTAAGCTTTTTGACACATATTTTGGACTATTTCAACAATTGGAAATGTTTCTTATCTGATTTGGACCCACCTTACCTCTCACATCGGACCCAACCATCATATAATTAAAGAACCGAATAGGTGGAAAACCCATAAAATTATAATTTGGAGAGCGTTTCTACCAAAAAATCATAATGTTTTGTCACCCGACCTCTTCTTACCCACCCACCTATACCCGCGTCAGGCCCACCCACCCCAACTGTGTACCCGCGGCCTATCGAATTCCGGCGGCGCCTTCTCTTCGACGCCAAGGGCGACCTCGCCTTCCGCGCGTGTCGACTCCTTCGATGCTTCCCACGAGCATCACCGTGATGAGGTCGTCCGTCGCGGGGAAGCCGCTTTCCTCCCGTCCGCCGCAAGTGGCTCAGCCTCCTCGGTGAGCACTAGGTCATATACGATATGGTGACGCCGCGGAAGACAAGTACTCGAAGCCTCTCCTCTTTGTCCGCCGTCGCGTCAGCCTCCTCGCCTCCAAGGCGCTGGCGTGCGCCACACCACACGCCACGGCCTCTGCTGTTGCTGCCTCTGCGCCCGCGGCGTACCGTGGTGGACTGGTAGATGGATCCTACGTGTTCCGCCTGGTAGTGGACCCATGGCTGGGCGCGCCGCTCACCATGGGCCTCGTCATCGCCCTCGACGAGATGTCCGTCCGCGGCCGTGGTACCTCGGCGCGTCGCTGCTGCGCAAGACATGGTCGGTGTAGCAGCAACGCTAAGACCCCACATGTATATACAAATCCCTCTCCAGAGACCAGAGATAGGGATCCCCAGCTTTGTGAGCAGCACTGGAGGTTAGTGATCAAAAGGCAGGCTCTGTTTCTTCTTTCTTGTATAGTCAGCCGCAACTAGCTCATTTTGTCTCTTGTACGCAACACTAGATTTCTACAAATTTTTGGTTGCCTTGGATTCCCTGCGTGGTCGTCAGTCCTCTTGCTACATGGTTAAAGTTTTGAGCTTCAACTTCTTCAGTAAACTTTGAAATTTTGAGAGCAATATTGATTTAGACAACTGCAAAGCCATCTCAACAGCGACAAAGCGTGCAATTTGATTCCTGACAGACACATATGGTTTGAATATCATAGAACCGAGCAAATATATGTTTACAAATCTCACAGAAATACAAAAAGCAACCAAAGCAAAACTTGTTCACTTGGCCAACGGTGCCGGAGCGTACGAAGATTGGGCATGTGAAGCAATAAATGATACCCACAACTTGGCTGACAAGTATAACGGTTCCGTAAGTCAAAGAGATGCTGAAATCAAGAATTTGTTATTTGCTATCTGTGTTGATCTGAGTCGAGACCTAGACCCAGTCCAGAAGGTTCGCAAGGATGCAAGAGAAAACACACAAAAAAATGAAAGAGTCATGGTGGAAGTCAATTTTAAATATTTTATTCTATATTTGTGATATCATTCAAACTATGAAATTTTGAATCTCGTTATCATAAAAAAACCATACGAGAAAATTGTTGGATATCAATGTGCTTGTACCGTGCTTGATTGAAAATATACAACCAAGCTTGTTTCAGTAAAAAAATATATAAAATTCTTTAATAGGCACGTGCCGCACGTGCACTTTACTAGTTTCTATTATGATCTATGCAATTTTTGATCTCAAGTGTTAAATTTAAGACTTGTTATGTCATTTTTTATAATTTATAAACTGGTTACCGAATTATATATGAATTGGACCGCATATTTACTTTGAAAAAAATTGTGTCACAACCACGAACTACTGCTGCACCTGCACAGCACCATACGCAACATGGTAAAATTTTTGCATTTTGGTCCTTTTTCGGTAAGAATTTTACATACAGACCCCTGAGGGTAACAATTGCAGAAATGGATCCAAAGCACGGTGCCAGACTCCTAGACGCCATAGGTACATAGCACGGCGCCAAGAGTTGTGGCGCCTTCCTCTGCCACGTCAGGTCCCCTGTGACACGGGAGAAATTCGGTAAAAAATAACGGCGCCAAAAGCCATGGCGTCGTGCCATCTTAGTACGGCGCCAAAGGCCGTGGGGCCGTGCTATGTACGTACGGCGCTAACGGGCATTACGCCGTGCTTCGGCACTTAACCCCACGTGGGCCTCCCGGCCTCCTCTACCTCCTCCCTCTGTTCCGTCCCCGCCCGAAGAGCAGGGGCTCCGTCCACCCCCGACGGCCAGCGACCAGATCTGCCGCCGGCATCCTCCCCATGGTCGCGCGGCCGCCCCTCCACCGTGCAAGGTTAGCCCTCTCCCCTCCTCATTTTTTTGATTTGGTTGGTGACGAGGGCCAGGATTAGGGCCTCTTAAACGGCAAGATAATCACTCCTGAGGTGGAGTCTTCTAACACCATCGACAACGTCAAGGCTAAGATCCAGGACAGAGAAGGATGCAGATCTTCGTCAGGAGCCTCACTGACAAGACTGTCCCATCTCCGACCAGTAGGTGGCTACCCCGACAAGTCTCCGCCTCGCACGACAAGTCTCCGCCTCGCACGACAAGTTTCTGTCCCGCACGAGGAGTCCTCGCCTCCCTCGAGGAGTTTCTGAGGACCTGTGTGGTTCGAGGACCGGTGGATGGTCGCTTCCTAGTGTGATGAGTGATTGACAACGTGGTGTGGACTGACTCTTGGCTAAGTATTGCAGGTGCAGGTTGCGGCTTGACTGGTGTTGGTGCAGGTGAAGAACAAGCGCGAAAGGTCGTTGCCGGTGAGGCCTCCAGGTGTGGAGAAGACAAGTAGGCTTGGTTCGAGGGACCCGGTGGCCGATGGGGTCAAGTGCGAACCGCATGGTGGCAAGAACAGCAAGACGAAGTTATGGACGGTTTCTTGATTGAGCCTCAAAACCAAGGTCGAGCCGGGACGACGTGGGAGCCGAGTCATGAGTGGCGATTGGCGGAGGCTACACCGAGTTCGCGGGGTTTGCAGTGGTTCACCAGAAAACCACTGGGTTACTCGGTTGAGCCACAAAACCGAGGCCGAAGACTCGACGAGTAGGTGCGGCCACCCAGGCCGGTTCAACCGCCCAGGAGGGGCGGTCAGACCGCCCGGGTCGCAGTCGTTGAGAAACTTCGAAGCGGAGGACACACGGCATGATCGCAAGAGCTGCGTTGGTGCTACGCAGGCTTGCGGTGGATGCGCATCCGTCCGATGGTGAAAATTTGTAGACTTCCAAATTTGCCCTTGAGGGGCATGTATCCCTAGTTATCTAGTAAGGGTAGTTTAGTCTATTGGTTGCCTCCATATAAACACTTGGTGGGATGGTTGGCAGCCAACTCTTGGAACCTTAGCTCATTTCCCTTTGTTATTTTCGTTTGCTATTTTCTCTGTTTTTCTAGGACTAGCTTGAGAGCTTCATGTGAGATCTTGAGAGAGGGATGGATGACCGGGTGGCAAGCTAGACCTTGTATGAACCTTCATGGTATGTATAGATGATTCGGCGTGGTTCCTCAAGGCCTTGTGTTGCCTCTCCCGTTTTCCTTTTTGGTGATTTTCGGAGCTCTTTCTTGTGATTTTTGTGGCGAAGTTTTGAGGGCGATTTCTTGCAGGATTCTTGTTGGGTGTCACGTATGAGGACCTTGTGCATCTTTGGCTGGTGACTTTGCCCCAAGACCTCCCTTGAATTGACCTCGATTTGGTGGTTTTTTGAGTTGCTCGAGTTCATGACCTAGAGGGCCAAGATCCGTGATTCCCTTTGATTGAGAGCGTTTCGGTGCAATTCCTTTGAGGGAGAGGTTGCCCAGGAGGTAACCCAGGTATCCCCGAAGTTTCACTGCAATCCGTGGGGTGAATCGGGAGATCGGGTGATGGGAAGTTGAGGGTTGACCTGCGGCCAGGTTTTCTGGGAGGGGCGGTCTAACCGCCATAGGGGGGCGGTCTAACCGCCCTGGGTCTCCCAGGTGAAAGTTTTGGTTTCGCCGGATTTTCCTCTATGAGTTTGTTCGCCTTTATCAGAGGAGCGTTCTGGTGAATCTTGGCTCGTTTTGGTGCTGTTTGCTAGAAGTTCTTGTCTCGAGTTTGTTGCTGGGTACAGGAGGTTAAACCGCCCCCGTGAGCCGGTTAAACCGCCCCTAGGCCCTTGGGTGAAGTTTGTGTTTTCGCCAAGATTTTCTGGTAGCTAGCTTGGCCTTGACTAGAGGATCTTGTGGCTGAAACCGTGGAGAGTGTTGGAGCTCGGAAGAGGTGTTTCAGAGGATCTCTTGGTTACCAGGTGGAGGCGGTCTAACCGCCCCCCATAGCTGGTCTAACCGCCCCCTCCAGGCAGGCTGTTTCCGAGTCGTTTCCGCTGTCGTGTGTGTGTGGAAGCTGTGCCTGCAGGTAGAGTTTGTTCCTAGGACTAGTAGCACTCCAATGGCTACGTGGTTTTGGCAAATGGAAGGTTGTGTGCGGAGCGTGTGATTTTGGGTACCCGACCGAGTTCATCTTGTTGGAGAAGTCATCTCCTTCGAGAAGAATTTTTATCGGCTCCCATTCACTCCCCCCTCTCTGGTCGCCAGTTCGGTCCTTCAGTTTCCGCCTCGCCTCCGACAACTTGCTCGCATGAGGAGTCTCCGCCTCCGACTACTCGTTCGCAAGAGTAGTTTTCATCTCCGACTAAGGCGGGGCCCAGACGTGGAGGTCGGAGCGCGGGATCCGGGGCCCCACACGAACGTGGCGCTGCCTCGACGCTCGAGCTCCCCTGCAATGACACGCAAGGCACCAGTTCTCCATGCCATGCAAACACCCCAGCTGGCGGCACGCGCGGGCGGCCAGCTCTGACAGGAGCCGTAATGCTGCACTGTTCGCCCGCGCAGCCCCCAACGTGCCGTCCCATCCAACCTCTGCAGCACGCCAACCCCGTCAGAAGCACTCAAGCACCCTCTACGGGCAGCACCTATCTACATTTAGGCCGTAATGTGGCGGGCCTAATACACACTCAAGGGAGCTGAGTCACTCGCAAAAGAGGTCAGAGAAGGCGCCAGGTACCCGAAAGGTACAATACCATCTGGACATGCGGCGGCTGCAAGCTCCACCACAGCTCAGCGTCCTTCAATGCCTCCTGGCAGACATCGACGTAGGAAAAGACCTTCCAGCTCTAAAGCACTGTAGCGCATATTTGTATTCCCCTTTTGCCCCTCACCCTTGCGTCTATAAAAGGGAGAGGAGGGCAACCGTCATAAGGGCTGACGAACCGTACACTCAACACCACAAGGACTTGGGCTCGACACCCTCTCCCGACCAGTTTGTAACCCCTACTACAAACGTTCCTAGCATAAGAACACAGCAGCCCGACATTGGACGTAGGGTATTACACCTCGGAGGCCCGAACCAGTATAAACCCTTGTGTCTCTCGTGCTAACCATCTGGGTCCGGCACACGATCCGATACAAAATTTGCTGCCAGCGGTCGAGAACCCCGACAGTTGGCTTCATAGATAGTATTTGAAGAGACCCTAGATGAATGGTATGGGTATGGGTCTCGATCTATGAAATTAGTGGTTGATAGGAGGATCATGTCGTGGATATATGTAATGTAGTTACATATTAGTGAATGTCGACAGAAATTTCAATTTGTAGATGCTGAATCGATGAGTAGTAAGATATAGTTGGAAAATGCCAATTTCGTGACAATTAGTTGCATTAATAAATTTCATTTATATATATACTAGTTATTTACCTAGGTTATATGTTCGGTCTTATATATGTAGTATTCATATTATTATGGCAGCATAATTATCAAGGTTGTAGGGTAATCATTTATTAATGGATAAATTGCAGAACATGGATGAAATGTGGGGTGAGAACAAGTGGAAAGACCGGCCCAAGGATCTTTATCCTGATGTATCCTGCAAGGATGCACCTGTACCACCTGCAGTCCCTGTCCCTAACTGTGACTGTGGAAAGGTGGCCAAGGTAACTCAATCCATGCACCCTGACATGGCGGCTCGGACATACTACTTGTGTGGTGATTATCACGTAAGTAGATTTTGCGTTTTTTGCTTGATTTACAACATTTCTTGGTTTGAACGCTTGAATGATGAATAGAAATGTTTATTTTGGTGCAGGCATGGGAGATGTGCTATTTTTTCAGTGGATTGATGGCCCAGAGATGGTTGACCCAAGAATATTGCTTTTTAGGCAATTGTGTAAAATAACCGTACGACAAGTTCAAGTGTTGGGTGCCTCCTCCATCAAACCCACCATCAATGACAGATGAAGAGAAGAAAATAGCAATCGCCACGCGTATGGCTAACCCATCTTTGTGCAAATGTGGTATGCCTGCTCAGATTCATCGGATGGTGGAAGGGGCCCCTTGCACCCCTGAGTTTGAGTGTCGAAATACAACAATGGTTACTAAAATAGTTGTTGGCTTAAATTTGTGGCACGAATTGTTATCTAGCAGTGCTAATTTGGAGATGTGTCCGGTGCAGGGTGTGTACCCGTTTTGTGACTTCAAGGAATATGATTTTGGTCCTAAGTTATATTGGCCTGAGAGTAAAAATAAGAAGGGCAAAGAGGAGGAGGTTGAGTTGGTTGCTCCAGATAGAAACTGTCACACATGTTTTTCCAAAGAAAACCAAGTGCAAATTTATATGCATGCCAGGATCAAGTTTCATGCATATAGTTGACATAAGTGAGTAACAGTACAATATCTCATAAGAAAAAGGGAGATTATCAGAGTATTACATTAAATCCTAGAAACTAAGGCTCCAAGCTTCACAAACAATCGACTGGGGGTTGTGTACGCCTAGCACCAGCAACATCTTCACAACGACTTCATAGTAGCTTTCTCTTTCTGAGCAACATTGTTTATAGCAAGGGTGAGTACATGTCGTACTCAGTAAGTGTAGGGAAAGTATGAATGCAAAGGCTTAAACAAGGAAAGGCTAACAGGTTAACTGCATTAAGCAATTTTAGTTGGTCAAATTTTATTAGCACCTGATTACTAAGATATAAATATATACCAACCAACATTAATATAAAGAGATGTCATAATCATATGGCAAACATAACCATATCATAGATCATGATTTAAGTCCATCTTCAAGTTCAATTATCATGTGAGGGTCCGGGCCGCTCTTGACCGTGAGCACCGCTAACCGGTTAGTTTTACACTCTGCAGAGGTTGTACACTTTCACCACAAGTCGCGTAAAAGTTCAGAAGAACTTTGAACCTAACCATGCGATGCTGACCAAGCATCATACCACACTACCAAGGTGTGATTGCATAGGGACGCTATGAGGTCTTTACAAAGATTCCCTAACGTGTAGCAACCCACTATGTTTCAGGACGAAGTAGGGCATAAAGCTCCCTAGCAGGTACCATATCTTAGCAAAGCCCAACTCCCCACTAGAGTAGGTCTATACCCCATCAACGCCTCCCCATTTGTCCCTTTCAGGTACGGTCACTACAACATCAAGGTTTCTAATTATTCAGCCAAGACAGAGACATATGTCTTGTGGTTGCACTGTTTTCCGGGGTGGTTCTCCATGTTCTAATTAATGCATATGATCTTGTATTAACCAGAGGCATATATCATAAAAGTAAAGCAACTTCATCATTATTGTTCATTAAAACCACAATAACCCAAGTATAGCAGCTAAGCAGAACGACCCAACAGAAAGATAAACCTAGGTTGTCAAGGAATGATAATAAAGACTAAGATAAACCTTAATAGGACCCATCAAATTAAATGCAAAGCATATGCAAGGTGATTAAATATAGTTCTTAGGACAAAAGCACAAGGACACAATTGCCTTTAACCAGAGTAATGTTGCTGCTCAGAATGTCTTCAACTTCTTGCTCTTCAAAGCTCTCGAACAGCATTCACTCTATGTGCATCAATCAAGGGCACTAGCATACAAAGCAAACAAACAAGCAAACTAAGAACAATACACCAATCAGAAGAAAAGATTTAAAAAGAACGCACTAAAGGATAAGCTCAATTCTATGGATCACTAAAGCACACAAACTGTGCTTAGAAGAGAAAGGTCTGATTGGATTTAGGAAACTGCTTGATCGGAGCTTGAACTGGAACAGAAAAGATCTATAACGAGATACACTGAGACAGAGCCTGATAAAGAACGACTAACGAACAATTTGCATTTATAAAAGAACATAACTATGAGCTAGGTTTTATTTTAATTAGCAAAAGGTATGTAAAGGACATTTCATAAAGAAAATACCCTAAGTTGGAATTAATGCAATATTAAATTTTATTTGCAAAGATTGAAGTAAAGAACTAGTCAAATTTTATTTATAAATGTTTACATATAAATTATACTAATTAAACAATTAACTTAGAAAAAGCTAAACTATATGAATCCTCTAACGTAACTTTATGATTCAAGTGGATCATATTATTATTGAAAACATCATGACGTTGGTATTAATCAAGTTAATGCTTATTTAGAAAAGTCGGTGTAAAAGCCTATTCAACTTTTACTTAGAAAAGTTAATGAACTATTAAATAAATTAACATTTGGTTTATGAAAAACCGAGGTAAAGATCTAATTAGCTTTAATTTTGGAAAAGTATAAGAATTAATCATTAATCAAATTAACATTTATTATGAAAGCGATGTATATAACCCTAAGTAGCTTTTAATTAAAGAAAACATGTTTAATAAACATGAACCAAATTAATATTAAATTTATTTAAGAAAACATGCATGAAAAAAACATCACCACTAACGTGTGCTTTATGTTATTATGAACCTAATGCAACTTGAACGTATTAGAACGGAGCTAGATCGTGGAACCTATGAACAAAACAAGATTGAAAGGACCTAGATGTGATTATCTATAGAATTGGAGGGCTAACAGAAAAGATTCACAAGACACATGAAATAGTGCTTGCGAATAGATCTAAGATCGGGGTTAGATTTGAAAAAGAGCTCGGGATGGATCTGGTTGTGAAGATCTAAAAGATCTAGGGGTTCATCCAAGAAAGGTGCAAGACAAAAAAGTTAGGTTGATGAAGGACCGATTAGGCGACCAGAGAGGGGGGGAGTGAATGGGAGCCTATAAAAATTCTTCTCGAAGGATAAACTCGGCCTATGCCCCAAATTCACAACCGAGGATTCCCACACGAGTTTACCAAGGTCGCGTAGTCACAACGGACCTACCAACCCTAGGAACAAACCCCAACTAAAAGCAACACGGAAGCGCAACTCAAGAAGCAAAAGACTTAGGCAATCTGCGAAGTCCCGGGCGGACAGTCCGAGGTGACCGGGCGGACGGTCCGCGGGGGCCAGGCGGACAGTCCACGGGACCACGGCGGACAGTCCGCAAAAGGTGCCCGAACAACCAGTATGCACCCCTCCAAATCGGACGGTCCGTACCCTACCCTCGGACGGTCCGTGGGCAACCTGTACCGCGTGGACGGTCCGAGACAAGCGGGCGGACGGTCCGCGAACCCCTTGCAACACAAAGCAACTTTCCCGACGGATCAAACCACGGACGCGCAAGAACAAGCGACGAACTGGACGAACACCGGGCCTCGCGGACTGTCCGCGCCTACCAGGCGGACTGTCCGCCAGGTGCGGACAGAGCAACTCAAGCCCGAAAACGAGAAGTCAACCCCTCCTATCCATTCATGGATCTCCCAAACGGCTTAAGCTCTTGAGGCAAGATTTGGGGGAGATGAGAATCGTCCCTAGGAGATGCTATGCCCCAAAACTTGAGACCTCAAACAAACTAAATCACCGGGAATTGAATCGCAACTGAGCTCTACCAAAAAGCTAGGGTGCCAACCGAAATCCTCAAATCCAAGGCCAAATTCGGAGTTTGAGGGGTCAAGATCAAGCACAAAGATGCGCAAGGCATCTATCCATGATCCCCACAAGAAAATCCGAACTCAAACACCCCAGAATCAGAGCAACAAGCCGCGCACGAAAATCCAACAAAAATAGCTCGAAAAAGAAGGAAATCAACGCAACCATGAATGCTTCCATACACTCGGAGGACAGATTCTCTACAAAATAGTTAAGAAAATCTACGCCTATGGTGCAAGGAAATGAGAAGCAGTCCGGAAGGATGGTTTGCCCAGAAACCCTAGAGCTAATATATGAGTTCCACTGGGTTGGGCAAATGACCAAGCTACCCCTAGCACTTAAATAGAGATACAAACCCCTCAGGGGCAAATAGGTCAAGTAGCACTCCTCTTCATCGCACGGCCACACCTTTGCCGCAGTCCGCATCCTCCCGATGCAAGCCCTGCGATCCTACCACGTGTCCGCCAGCATCGAATCTTGTCGGCGCGCCCGGATCCCATCTCCGCCCGCCGAGCCTCCGATCTTGGTTTTGTGGCTGAACCAAGTAACCCGACGGTTTTGTGGCTGAACCAAGTAACCAAGTAATGCAAGGTCACAAATTCTCATCGCAAGATCATCACAAACACCTACAAGCTATCTCATGTCATGTCAAAGCCACCGAGCCATGTGTCCACTTCTAGATATGAGACTTCTCATTGGTGAACATCATGCAACGGTTTAGCACCCAAGATAAGGAATTTTAAAGCATATATGACATGGAAGCATATTTTTCAAGCACTAGCATTTCATATACCACTTTCATGATTTACAAGTTAAGCATGGTACATGAAGTGCCTTTGCGGCAAAAAGAAGCTTAGGCTTCTCCACAAGGTAGCATGCAGGCTAAACATTCATGATGATAAATGGGTCTTTGACCCCAAATGAAAAGAACATGGTTCCAAGCACAATTTAAGCAAGATACATCCATAAGTGCACAATTTGAACATGAGAGGCATTCAACTCACAAGAGAGGATTATATAGCATTTTTACAAAAGACAGCCATCCACAAGCATATACATCCCAAAGCTACCAAGGGCACAGCTATACATCTCAAGAGCATCCCTAGCAAAGTCATAACCTCATATCCAGCATATCATGGTGATCAAAGCATATAAGAGAAGCACATCTCCATGGCATATGATACAAATGCAGTCTATGATACAAAGATGCAAGCATGATATGATACATAAATGAAAATGCAACATGTATATGTATATCAACCCTCCCAACCGAAGCTCAAAACGGAAAAACAACTCCAAGCTCTCCTCGCAAACGCGCAAATGTAGCTTGGTCCAAAGGCTTGGTTAGGATATCGGCGAGCTGCTTTTCGGTTGGCACATGGATGAGATCTATGTTTCCCTTCTCAACATTGCCTCTCAGGAAGTGGTACCTCACTTCTATATGTTTGGTTCTGGAGTGAAGCACGGGGTTTTGGCAACACTGATGGCACTCGTGCTATCACACATGAGAGGTACATGGGAACACTCCTCACCAAAGTCACTCAGCGTGTATGTGATCCAGAGCAGCTGGGAGCAACAACTAGCGGCAGCAACATACTCAGCTTCTGTGGTAGACTGGGCTACACTAGATTGTTTGCGAGAAGACCACGAAAGAAGCGAAGAACCCAAAAACTGGCACGTCCCAGAAGTCGACTTCCTATCGACTCGACACCTCGCAAAGTCGGCATCCGAAAAACCAAGAAGCGAAAGAGAAGAGGACGCCGAGTACCAAAGACCAAGCTCAAGAGTGTATCGAAGATACCTGAAGATCCGCTTGACGGCCTGCCGATGTGAAGTCCTTGGTGATGCCTGAAAACGAGCGCACAGACACACAGAAAACTGGATGTCCGGCCTCGTCGCCGTCAAGTACAAGAGGGAGCCGATCATGCTCCGGTACTCGTCCGCATCCAGCGCTGTAGTCGTACTCATCGGTGTCGACAGGGGCTTCGTGTCGTCCATCTTGAACTTCTTGAGGATGTCCTTCGTATACTTGGCTTGATGCACAAAGGTTCCCTCCTTCGCCTGCTTGATCTGAAGCCCGAGAAAGAACTGCAATTCTCCCATCATAGACATCTCGAATTCTTTGCTCATGTCCTCTACAAACCTCACAACCAAAGAGTGAGACGAGCCGCCAAAGACAATATCATCCACGTATACCTGAACAATTAGGATATCATTGCCCTGCTTGAGGAGAAAAAGAGTCTTATCAACCTTGCCCATCTCAAACCCCTTGCTGAACAAGAACCCCCTCAACCTGCCATACCATGCCCTGGGAGCTTGTTTCAGCCCATACAAGGCCTTTCTCAGCTTATGCACTCGGTGGGGAAACTCAACACTCTCAAACCCAGGTGGTTGCCTCACATAAACTTCCTCCTCCAAAAACCCATTCAGGAAGGCGCTCTTCACATCCATTTGGTACAACCTAAAATCTTTAGCCACAGAAAAGGCTAGAAGAATCTTGATTGCCTCCAAACGGGCTAGAGGAGCAAATGTCTCCTCATAGTCTATCCCCTACTTCTGGCTATAACCCTGAGCAACCAGCCTCGATTTGTTCCTCACCACCTCACCATTCTCACCCTCTTTGTTTTTCCATACCCATTTTGTCCCAATAGGTTTGCAGTTTGGTGGTGGCTCCACTAACTCCCACACACCTGGTTTCTCTCAAAATTCTCTAACTCCTCATGCATGGCATTCACCCAATTAGGATCAGATAGCGCGTGTCCAATGTCTTTCGGCTCAAAGGTAGCAACAAAAGTTGAATGAGCAAAGTGAGAAGCATTTCTGGACCTCGACCGTGTCGTACACTCATTGATGTTGCTGATGATTCTTGAGGGCGGATGATCAACTTGAACGCGCCTCGGTGCCTCTCGCCTAGAGACAACCTCCCCCTCAGCAGCTGCTTCCACTTGATCTTGCTGGATCGTAGGCAGTGTAGGGGATGGACCATCCTACACCGTAGTCGTCGTAGTGGAAGTAGAGGGTACATGCGTGGCTGGAGCTTCACCATCATCACCATCATCCTCTCCAGCATCATCATCCTCGTCCTCAAAGATCTTCTTGCCAACTTCGTCGTCACCTGCACACTCCAAGACAGACGAATTGCATGGCTGGGTCTCGTCAAAGGTAACCTCGCAAGTTTCCATGACTAGGTTATTATCAAGATTGAGCACACGGAATGCTCGAGAATGACTAGCATAACCCACGAAAATCCCATCAGAGGACCTCGACTCAAACTTATCAAGCCTACCCTTCTTGAGAATAAAGCACTGACAACCAAAAGCCCTGAAATGGCTCACTCTAGGTGCTCGCCTGTGCATGAGCTCATAGCACGTCTTGTTCAAGAAGGCCCTGAGAAAAATCCGGTTCCCAACATGGAAAGCGGTATTCACAGCCTCAGCCCAATATCTCCTCGGAGTCCTATGCTCGTCGAGCATCGTCCGAGCCATCTCACAAAGGGAACGATTTTTCCTCTCAACCACACCATTCTGACAAGCCACATAGGGAGAAGAAAACTGATGTTCGAGACCCAAATCACGACAAAAGGTTTCGAAATGAGAGTTTTTAAATTCACTGCCATTGTCGCTACGAATAGCTCGAACAGTGTTGGGGGGGGGTCCGAAAATCAGCTGGGATCCCCGAACACAAGATGACGAAATAAACACGCGAAAGTAAGAATGAAAGGGGGGACAAGGAATCCCCGAAAGTCTGTACTCGCCTCAAAAGTTGTGAATCCCTTTACATGTGCCCTCGGACCTCCTTTTATAGGGAGACGAAGGGACTTTTACATTCCGAGATTACCCTCGAATCTAGAGAATATTCCTAGTGTGAACATGTACATGAATGTCTTTTACATCCCGTGATTTGCGGGGCTAATTTCATACATTTACAAGCCTGCCATTAGTTCACACTTCAAACCCGGACTTTTTGAGATGACATCTTTGACTTGGCTTCCTATTGACTCCCGAAACCTCATTCATGAAGATCATCACTTTATCAAGACTTACGAACTGAGATTCCTTGGGCTGCCCGAAGTTCGCAGGTTCATGATTTCCTGAATTCGCCAGACCCCTGACGTCCTAAAACAGACAGCAGGCTTGCGAACCAAGGTTAATTCGGCGATTATTTTGCATGATGTTAGAAGATCAGCGAATTATATAAAATTAACAGAACACCTCTACGAACGTTTCCTTGTCACGAAACAGATTTTCCGCCCTGAGGCATATTCATGATAATACTCACGAAAATATTCACGAATTCGGCAGCATATTTACGAAAATATTCACGAATTCGGCAACTTCGACGTTTCGAGGGTGAAAGGTTTTTGCCCAATTCCCCAACACTAGCGCCTCGGGGAAGCGGGTTGACTCCGACGATCCATTTCCACGAAAAATATCCCGAATTCTGGTAAAAAACGTCACCCTCAGAACGTCGGAGTGGACACGCGTCCCCCTGAAAACTCGCAACGGTCATATCGAGGCGGTTTCTTGAAACAACTCCCCCCTCTCCCTATAAATAGAGGGTGGGTGCAGTAAGTTTTTTTCACCGTTCCATCGCTTTCTTTGAAAGTTTCAAGGTTTTTTCACGGAAGAGCTCTTCGTCTGAGGACATCTGAAGTTCGGCGATTTCTTCTACTTTTGAAGGTATTCTTTTCTTCTTTCTTATACGCTTTTGTTATTAGCCATATATTTTCGTATGTTTTTATTTCTTATCAGTTGATTTGTGTTTCATATTTTCCTTATTATCAAGCAGGTGGCTCGTACCAAAAGCACTGCTAGACCCATGACTTCGGAGGAATTAGCCGCTGCTGGTGCCCCGCCCAGCGAGGGAAACGTTCGTGATTCTGAGAATGCTCCATCTCGCACAGACGACCCTGTTGCCGAAACTGTTCATGATTCTGGTAGTCACAAAGACGGTGAGATAAGGTCTGGCGGTGAAGAGGATCTCTCCAACGTCGATGCTGATGTGAGTGATCTTGTTGTCATGAAGACTAAGTCTTATCCTCCGGCCTTCGTGTTCGGCGAGTCAAAAGTTACAGCCAATCTTATCAAGGAGTATGAGGAAGCCGGGTTTTTCCCTATTGGTGATGGACGCCCTCCCTCTGGCGAACAAGTCCCTGCTCCCGAAGCAAATGAAGTTGTTGTTTTCAGAGATTTTTTTACTTGTGGACTCAGATTCCCCTGTGATCCCCTTCTGCCTTGCATACTTGAGAAGTTCTCTGTGAAGATGCATCAGTTGACGCCAAATTTCTTCTTGGAACTTTCAAAGTTCTTCTGGATCATGAAAACATTTGAGTGTAACTTTGGTGCTGATATCTTTGCTCGTTTGTTCGAGCTTGTGATCGAGAAGGACATTATTAAGCTTGACGATGGGAAATACTACGATGCGCACTACACATGTTGTACTTTTAATACGCGAAGACAAAATTCACGAAAGGGTCTCAACCGGATCCAACTTGCACCCTACAGCAAGACCAACCTTTCCAAAGATTGGAGCTCTTACTGGTTTTACGTGAAGGTGGACATGTCTAAGGTTCCTGGCTACTCCGGGCCAGCTTACCCCTTCTATTCGCCAATGGCGCCGGTGACTGCAGTGTGTACCGCTTCATACAACAAGCGTATTGCCAACTTCGAGAACTGCGAAAATGCTTTTTTGTTGGCCAACACCATTCTCGGCGGTCGCGATGTCATTGAAGAGTTTATTGCAGCCGAAGTTTGGCCCATATCTGCTGGATGGCGGCCTGCTAGTATCGTTTCCTTGAGTGTGGATTGGGCGACGCAGCAAGTGCCTTTTCCTAGATTTAATTTGCGACTGAAAGAAGGCCAAAGTGTCGAAGACTTTATTTACGAAGTTGAGAAAAAAGTTGATACCATGGTTGGCGAGTCAACTCTTAACGAGTACAAATCTTTCAAAGCCCTTGTGAAGCATAAGAGAAGAGTGAATCAAGTATTTTCTGAGCTTGGTGCTGAGACTGCACTTCGCTCCCGTCCTCCGGGCGTTGATAAGATGGTCCCAGCTGTTGCCGTTGCAGTTTGTTCGGCTGCTCCTCCCAAAGCTCCACGGAAAAAATCTTTGAAGGAAGGAAAGGGAAAGAACGATGGAGGGGACATTTCTTCTGCTACTATTTGTCCTGAGAAGACTAAGTCTCTGAAATCTAGCAAGAGAAAACGGAAAGCCTCTGAAGATGTTTCTGATGCTGAAGTTCAAGCGGGCTCAAGTCTTGCTCAGCTGGGCCAGAAAAAAGCTAAGACAGCCGTAAAGAAGATCACTGTTGCCACAGTTCAGCGTGTTCCTTCGGCTTTCTCTGACGATGAAATCGCTGAAGAGCCCCTTCCCACAGGTTTCTCCTCTTTCTTATGGTGTGGTTTGAGATTTTGTGTTCGTCGCAATTATAGTCCAGGTTCTGAGAATGAATTTGTTGATGTTGAAACTTTTTCAGAAGATATGCCCGAAGTTCAGGCTGCTCCTGTTGAGTCTGCTGCTGAAATTGGGGCCGGTACTTCTCAGGCTTTTGCTTCCAAGGACAAGGCTTCCCCGGAATTCACTAAAGATCTAGAGCTGACTGTTCAAAGAGGCGATGATCCTATCGAAAACCCTTCTTTGATTGAGGGGCGCGAAGAACTTCCCGAAGGTCAAGATCCTTGTCCTTCAATTACTGCTTACAATGAAAGCTTTGGTACGTCTTTTAGAGGCAAATTACTAAGTGTTAGGGGTGAAGTGGTTGATTTGGATGATGACGGTCCTAAATTTGCCTTGCTATGGACATCCCCTGAATTTGTGGATGAAACAGGAGAGGGAGTGCCGAAGAAAAAAACTCGGTTGACTGGCGAGGCATCAACCGTTGTTGAAAAGCATTCCTCTGTTGTTGAGAAGCACGTCTCCTCGTCTGTTCAGAAATTTGTGAAGATTTCTGAGCCCGCAAACGAGATTCCTTTGATAAAGTTGAACCCAGCAGGTTCGCACATTTTTCCATCTCTTTGTACTTCTGATGGTTTCTTTATATTTCTTGAGTTTTCGTTACTTTAGGCTTTATATCTTTCGCAGTTTTCGAAGAAAATGCTCGGAAACTCTCATCTTCAGAGCTTGCCAGTTTTCAGAAGACTTATGACTTGAAGGCATCAATTGTTGGCAAGGTGGTCTCTGAACGGCTCCTTGAGAAGGATGAGGTTATTAAGAGGCTCTCTAGAGAATCTAAGAAGCTAAAGCGCGAACTCAACAAGAGTCAAGTTTCAAGTGTTGAATTAGAGCAGCGGATCTCTGAGCTTGCTGACTCTCTGAAGAAGTGTCAAGATGAAAAGAAACTTGTTGAAGCTGCCCTCAATGATTCAAAGAAAGATCTCGAGAAGCTAAACAAGACTCATGGAGATGATCTGAAAATGATCGAAAACCTTCGCAAGGATTCTGACAAGAATGCTAAAACTGTTGATGAGCTTCGTGTTAGCAATGCTGAGCTTTCGACAAACAATTCTGATCTTGCAAAGACTCTGAGCAGTAAAGAACAAAAGATTCAAGATCTTGAGAAGGCCTTATCCGAGCGAAGCAAAGCTTCAGTACAGGATGTTGATGAAATCAAGAAAAAATTGAAGCTTTTGTTCGAAGAGTACAGAGAGGCCCTAAGAAACTTTGGTGTTCATCCCGGTCCATTCCCCGAAAGCGAAGAAATCTCCGATTTGATGGATTGGATTGAAGCAGAGTTCCATGCTCTTCCCGATGTTATCTCAGGAGCTAGCGACTTCGCGGCTGCTTTTTCAGTGGAGAGTATTCTGAAGCTTCTCTATGATTTCGATTGCGTTGATCTTGTGAAGTTTCGTGAGAAACTTTCGCACTTTCCCGACGCCGGGAGCACGTCGATTATCCGCCCCAACGAAGACGTCCAGGCTATAAAGATTAAATTCGCAAGGGAGTTTTGGTTTTCAAGCGGGAAGGAGTTTGCAAAAAAGATTGCCCGCGCCAAACTAGATAAGGTTGGTTTTTGGTAAATCTTGACAGTTTTACGGCATCTCACGAACATTTTTATCTTGATTTTTATTAACCCCCTTTTTTTTGTGTTTCTTCAGCTGATCCAAAGTGAGGAACGTGGTAAAGCTGAAGTTCAAGAATCTTCTTCCGAAGCTGAAAAAGACGATGATGCTGACGATGAAGAAGATGGTTCGGGTGATGTGGGCAGCGGTGACGGCAGCAGCAGCGATGACGGCCAAGACGACGGGGATGAAGTGAGCTCTGATCGTGAAACTAGCCCCCCGAAGGTTGATATCGTAGGATGAAATTACGCTTGTCCGAACATTTGCTTTTGATGTTGAAAACTATAAACTTGTATATTCGTGGGCTGCGACCCTCCTTCTGAACTTTTGTCTTGTAAATTTTAACCTGCGCAGGTCCTGCAAGGTGGGCCAGTGCAGGATGTGATACCTTTGCGAATCCACCGCCAGGATCAAATAGTTAGTGGTGACGCTTGGCGATTGTACAAAGAAGCTAATCCTGGATGCAAATTTTCTGACTTTTGGGCCGAATGTTGTCAATATTATTCGATGCGTAGTTTTCAACTTAGCTGGTTTTCCTTCAACGAGACGGTTATGCTCTTACCAGCGAAGCTTCGAGTTCGCGGACCTTGGTGAAGACGGAGCCCCTTAGCCCTACAACTGGCGATTGTAGCTTTGCGTATGCTAGTGATATTGCCGAAGAAAGGGGTCGTAAACCAGGCCGTATCGTCGAACTTCCTTTCTGAAATTCTCAGCTCTTGGAAGCTTTGTAATTTTGATTTTATGAAATTTTGTATGAAACTAAGGCAATAAACTCATTTTTTAAGAAAAAACGTCACCCTCCGCACCTTGCCGTTTTCATGCAAAATTTCATGGGTGCCTCAGAATTGATAACCCCTTTCGAATGCAGGTCGACAAAATTTGTTTCACGAATTTTGTGGACTTGCGCCTGCTTGGCATACTTGCTCGGGTTGATATCGCAACCTTCAGTTGCTTCAACCATCCTTTATGAACTCTGGCCTTCGGAGATGATTGAGCCCCTTGGCCCTTGGAAGAAGATTTTCCTAAAAAAGTTCGTATAACTCTTCATGAATGTTCTCTACT
Source organism: Cenchrus fungigraminus (assembly GCA_036936925.1). Classification (NCBI taxonomy): domain Eukaryota; kingdom Viridiplantae; phylum Streptophyta; class Magnoliopsida; order Poales; family Poaceae; genus Cenchrus; species Cenchrus fungigraminus. Next base: position 30,203,890 of record CM072778.1, on the reverse strand, counting down.
ATTCTTATTTGCTCTTTCATCAGAGGTAACTTTGGCTATAACTTTTCACACATAAAATTCGGAACAGAAACGCTTGTGTTTTCTGGGCCACAGCCTTCAGTTGTTCCCGTGCTTTGGGTAGGATGTCCCTTCAAGGTGGGATCTGGGCCACAACTTGCTGTTGTCTCTGGCCTTTCGGTAGGAAATCCCTTTTAAGGTGGGATTTAGGGCACAACTTGTTGTCGTCTCAGCCCTTTCGGTAGGAAATCCCTTTAAAGGTGGGATTTAGGCCACAACTTGTTGTTGTCTTTGGCCTTTCGGTAGGAAATCTTTTTTAAGGTGGGATTTAGGGCACAACTTGTTGTTGTCTCAACCCTTTCGGTAGGAAATCCCTTTTAAGGTGGGATTTAGGCTTTCATGGAGCCTTTGGCTATCAAGGAGCCTCTTTCACAGAACTTTTCTTTTCTTTTCTTTAATCTCGGCTTCCACGGAGCCCTTTCACGATTTCTTCTTTCACATGATGGAATTCGGGCTATAACGGAGCCTTTTCTCAAGAACTTTTTCTTTCTCACGATGGAACTTCTTTTTCACATTGGAACTTAGGCTATCGCGAAGCCTTTTCATGAACTTTTCCTTTCTCACGATGGGATTCAGGCTATCACGAAGCCTTTTTCACGAACTTTCTTTTCTTACGATGGGATTCAGGCTATCACGAAGCCTTTTTTACGAACTTTATTTTCTTACGATGGGATTCAGGCTATCACGAAGCCTTTTTCACGAACTTTCTTTTCTTACGATGGGATTCAGGCTATCACGAAGCCTTTTTCACAAACTTTAATTTTCTCATGATGGAATTCAGGCTATCACGGAGCCTTTTTTCACGAACTTTCTTTCTCATGATGGAATTCAGGCTATCACGGAGCCTTTTTCACGAACTTTCTTTCTCATGATGGAATTTCTCAAGACACATGATTTGGGGGAAAACTCTTTTCATATGTATCACAAAGAGTATTTACATAGGATCCGCTTCGTTAAAAACCTTGCCCCTTGATTTAGGGCCCCCTTTGCAAGGAAAAGAGTACGGTCCTTCTTATTCTAACATAAATGTGAGAAGTAAATGTTTTTGTTCCCGAAACCACTTATAGATCCGTGGTTCAGAGTTTTACATTTTTATGAAATTTAAACTTGCGGAAAGAAATGCTGAAAAATGAATCTAACTACTTTCATGATTTTTAAGGGTAGTACCTCTTTAAGCTGTCGGCATTCCACGAATGCGGCAGCTCTTCGCCGGTTTGATCTATCAAGCGGAAAGCCCCTGGCATGTTTGTTTCTTTTGCTATGTATGGCCCCTCCCATGGTTCTTGGAGTTTCCCGGGGTTCTCCCAATTTTTCTTCCTTTTCAGAACCAAATCGCCAGACTTGATGTTTTTCCTGACCACTTTTCTATCCTTCCATGCCTTGGTTTCTTTTTCGTATTTCTCGATGTTTTCGGTAGCTTCTAGGATCGTTAGCTCTATCATGTCTTTCTCTACCTTCATATCAACTTCTTCGATCTCTCTTGCTTTCTGCACTCTCATGCTCTTATTCTTGATCTCTTCTGGTGTCATTGCTTCGGTGCCAAACAGTAAGCGAAAAGGTGTGAAACCTGTTGCTCTTGACACTATGGTATTATGAGACCATATCACTTTCGGTAATTCATCCGTCCACTTGCCCTTCTTTTGATCATACAAACACTTTTTGATTCCCAAAAATATCAACCCATTTGCTCTTTCAACAGCCCCATTTGACTGCGGATGATAACCTGAGGAGAACTTCGCATGAGTTCCCAAAGTTCTGCAATACTCCTTGAAAGAGTAACAGTCGAACTGCTTTCCATTATCAATGGTCAGCTCTCTTGGTACTCCGAATCTGCAGATTATGTTCTGCCAGAAGAATTTTTGAATTGTTGGTGCTGTGATATTTGCCAGCGCCTTTGCTTCTACCCACTTGGTGAAGTAGTCAACTGCTACTGATGCGAATTTGCAGTTTCCTTGAGCTGTTGGCAGTGGGCCGACCAGATCCATTCCCCACCTTTGCAGGGGCCATGAAGGAGGAATTAGATGAACTGGCATAGATGGCAAGTTTTGCTGATTCGCTGTTTTCTGGCATGCTTCACATTCCCGAACTAGCTTCTTTGCGTCAACATTTATCGAAGGCCAGAAAAATCCATGCTTTATAGCTTTGCTTGCTAGAGCCCTTGTGCCTATGTGTGCACCACAAAATCCGCTATGGATTTCCTTGAGGAGTTCCACACCTTTTTCGGAGGTTATGCATCTCAACCATGGTTCGGTAACCCCTGATTTGTACAGCTCTCCGTTCACTACGGCATAGCCCCTTGCCCTTTGCTTTAGCCTTTTTTCCTCCAATTCGTCTTGTGGTTCATAGTGACCCCTCAGGTATGCCATGATTTCGGCTCTCCAATCGCGAGCTTGCACAATATTCACTACTTGTGGCTTTGGTTCTTTGACCGACGGTTCTTTGATGACTTCGAAGAACACGTCTGGGGGTAATACATGATTCTGGGCTGCTGCTTTCTCCAGTTTGTCTGCTTCATTGTTGTCATTTCTTGGTATGTGTTGAACTGAATAGCCCTTGAAGTGCCTTTCCATCTCTCTGACTTTCTCGAGATACTTCATCAGCACAGGATTCCTTGCTTCACTCGCTTTCTCGATGTGTTCTTGAATGACCTTAGAATCTGTCTTGATGATGAAGGTTTGCTGACCCAGAGCTTTCATCTTCCTCAAAGCTAGGAGTAGAGCCTCATATTCGGTTGTGTTGTTTGTGGAATGCACATCATCCGCGAAAACGAGCCGAGCAGCGTATCTTATCATGATTCCTGCCGGGGATGTTACGATTGCTGATATTCCAATTCCTCTATCGCACCAGGCCCCATCACAATGCACTACCCAAGGTGTGACTATGTCTTCGCTAGGATCATGTGTTGGCGATGTCCAGTCCACGACAAAATCTGCCAGAACTTGTGATTTGATTGCACTTCTTCTCTCGAAATCAACTGTATATTCTGAGAGTTCAGCAGCCCATTTGATGATTCGGGTTGATGCCTCTTTGTTCGTGAAGAGGTCATTCAGCGGTTGGTTTGTGATAACCCTTATTCTATGACCCTCGAAGTAATGCCTTAGTTTTCTTGCAGCCATCACAACAGCATACGCTATCTTCTCTAATTCAGAGTAGAAGAGTTTGGAGCCCGAAAGAGCTTCGGAAGCAAAATATACAGGAATTTGTTTCAGCTTTCCTTCTTCTTCTTTCTCTTGCACTAGCATAGCGCTTACTGCCGAATTTGAAGCAGACAAGTACAGCAGAAGTGACGATTTTGGCTCTGGAGGGCATAACTTAGTCATATTTGACAGATAGTCTTTGAGTTCTTGGAAGGCTTGTTTCTGAGATTCGGACCACTAAAAGTTCTTGGAACTTCTGAGAATTTGGAAGAAAGGCAAGCTTCTCTCTACAGCTCTAGGGATGAACCTGTTAAGGGCAGCAACTCTTCCTGTCAACTTTTGCACGTCTTTCACTGAAACGAGATCTTGCATTTCGATTAGAGCCTTGATTTTGTCAAGATTTGCTTCGATGCCTTTTGTTGAAACAAGACATCCCAGAACCTTTCCCTTGTGGATGCCGAAGACGCATTTTTCAGGATTCAACTTAAGATTCGCTGCTCTGAGGTTCGCGAAGGTTTCTGCTAAATCGCTGATGTGGTCTCCTCTTTGAATGCTTTTTACGACTATGTCATCGACATATGCTAGAATGTTTCTTCGAAGCTGCGGATGAAGAACTATTGCTATCATTCTTGAAAACGTGCATCCTGCATTCTTTAAACCCTCTGGCATTCTTACGAAACAAAAGGTTCATAAAGGGGTGATGAAACTTGTTTTTTCCTCATCTTCTTTGCGTACCCTTATTTGGTGATATCCTGAGAACATGTCCAGGAGTGATAACATTTCGCTGTTTGCGGTGTCATCAATGACCCTGTCCACCCTTTCTAAGGGGAAGTCATCCTTCTTGCAAGCTTTGTTCAAATCTGTGAAGTCCACACACATTCGCCACTTTCCATTCTTCTTCTTGACTGGTACAGTATTAGCCAGCCATACAGGATACATAACTTCTCTAATGACCTTGGCTTCCTGAAGTCTCTGTACCTCAGCTTCTACTGCCTTGGCTTTTTCTTCGGACATCTTTCTGAGTTTCTGCTTTTTCGGGGTTATTTTTTCGTCTGTTTCTAGGGCATGCTCGATGATATCCCTATCAACACCCTGCAGATCTTTGGCTGACCATGCAAAAACATCCTTGTTCCTGTTGAGGAATTGAACAAGTTCTTTCTCTTCTTCGGGACTGAGATGAGCCCCTATCACGACTGCTCTGTCTGGCATACCATCTAAGTACACTTTCTTTGTTTCACCATCAGCAGCTATTTCAACTTTTTCTTTATCTCTCTTGGCCTCAACATATGATTCTTTCTTCTCTTCGGCAGAATTCAGGTGATGCACGTTGGTTTGTCCTGGTGTGTGACCCTTTTCAATGTCTCGGGCCTCTTGCTGATCGCCGAATACAGTGATGACTCCTTTTGGTGCCAGCATTTTCATACATAGGAACTGTTGTCTTATCACCTCATCGAACTTGTTAATGAATCCTCTACCAAAAATCACGAAGTATGGATGGTACATGTCGACCACGTCGAAGATGAGAGTTTCGGTTCTGGCATTGTCAAGATCTCCGAAGGACACGGACAGAGCTATCTTTCCTGCTGGTTTGATTGGATTTCCTCCGAAACCCAGCAGTGGGTACTCTGGTGGCTGCAGCATGTGTGGACTCAAACTCATCTTCTCAAAAGTTTTCATGAATAAGATGTCTGCCGAACTTCCATTATCCACCAGAACTTTTTCGATAACCCATCCAGCTATATTGACCTCGATGACCATGGCGTCGTTGTGATCCGTTGATTTCAATCTGAAATCCTGTTCAGTGAATGTTATCGGCACCTTAGCCCATTCTGGTCGCGCTGCTGGACCGTCATTGATGACTGTGTTCACAGATCTGAAGTAATTGTTTCTTTGTCTTTTTGTTTCGAACTCCATGGCTGAACCCTCTGTTATAGGCATAATAGTTCCGAAGGAAGGTAAGGCTTTCGGATTATGACCTCTCGAACTCGACTCTTGTCTTGATGAATTGTCGGGTGGTGGTGGCAGCATTTCTTGAATTGGCTGTGGTTGCTGAATGGCTTGAATCGCCTGAGACTGAGGATAGAACTGTTGGGAAGGCTGCCAGGACGACTGCGCCTGTTGAAACTGCTGAATTGAGACTGGATTCGGTTGAGGACCCAAGAGTTGTGGTTGCCAGAAGTTTGGACGGAATTGGTTCGGCGCCGTGGAAGCAATACTCATCATAGTTTTCTCTTGTTGGATTCTGGCTATGTTCTTTTTGGTTTCTGGGCACGCTTCGGTGCTATGGCCTCTTCCGTGATATCGGCAGTAGAAGTATGGATCTCTAGGATCGTGGTTCTGAACCTTCGGGGGCCCTTTTCCCCTTCCTCTTCCTCTTGACGAAAAACCTCCTCTTGTGCTCGGTCTGTTGTCCTGGCTAAACTGAGGATTTTCCACATTATTGATATTTCATGGGTTTTGATAATGAGGTTTTGATGTTGTTTCTCTATTGCCTTGCCTTACCTCATTTCGTTCGGCGACTCTTCTTCGATGATCTTCATCAGACTTGATATATTCTTCTAGTTTGTGAAAGAGTTCGCCAATAGTTTTGGGCTCTTTTCGGGACAAGTATGAGGCTGTTGGTCCTGGAGTCAGGCCTTTGATCAGCGCTTGTATTGTTGTCTTGTCGTCTGCTTCCGGGATCTGAGATCTTTGTTGCATGAATCTTCTTACGAAGCTCTGTAATGGCTCTCTATCTTTTTGCTTGCAACTGTACAGGTCTGATGATTTTGCCGCATTTTCATGGAATATCTGGAAAGCTTGGATGAATTTTGTCTTGAGGTCAATCCAGCTGCAGATTGAGTGTGGTGGTAACAGAGAGTACCAGCTGAGGACAGGGCCTTCACAAGAAATGATGAATGATTTGGCTAGTGCGACATCATCTCCTCCTGCTGAATTCACAGCTGATTCATATCTCATGAGGAATTGTCTAGAGTTTCCATATCCATTGTACTTTGGGAGAGAAACGGGTTTGAACTTCAGTGGCCACAGTGCTGTTTGCAACCCAAGTGAGAGTGGTGAATCTGGATCCGCGAACTGCGAGATTCTGTTACTCGCGAAAAAGTTTTCTCTTGAAGTTCTTCTGTTCTGGCCAGAGTTCTGGTGTGGTGAATCACGCCACAGTGAACTGTTTTCTTGTTCTTTCATTTCATTAATTTCTCTTTGCATTCTTTCTATTTGTTCTTTTGCCTGATTAAGTTTCTCCAGCTTCTCCGAAGCTCTTCTTTTTGCTTCTAGTTGGTTTGCGAATCTTTCTTTCTCTTTCTGTAGTTGCTGTACTTTCTGGTGCACTCTTTCTAGTTCTCTATCAACGGCCTGGTCATCTTCCTCATCAGCTTCCTCTTCAGTGAGTGGTTCCAGAGTGTGCGCCGTTTTCTCAGCTCGTGCCTTCTGGAGAGCCTCGAGCTTCGCCCTCCTCTCTTGGCCTGAAATCTGCGAAGGTTCTGCAGTGAGAGAGTTTTCGTTGTCCTCTTCAGTATAATGATCTTCCTGGTTGGTTTCTGTGGGTGTGTTCTTCTTGGACTTCTTCTGTGGAGGCATCGTGGATTGTTTGTCGGCTGAAGCCACGATGGGCGCCAATGTTGGGGGGGTCCGAAAATCGGCTGGGATCCCCGAACACAAGATGACGAAATAAACACGGGAAAGTAAGAATGAAAGGGGGGACAAGGTGTAACACCCCAGGTGTTTAGTTAAGCTAAATACCCTAGTTACTCATGATAATCAAGTTTAATTAGTCCCTAAGCATGTTTTGCTTGATTGTGCACACTTTTGCACTTAAATCCTTGGTCAAACTCTCAAATCATGGTCAAACTCCTAGAGCTCCAAAAGGCTAATTCGGTTTTCTTACGCGTTCTCCAAATTTCTCTATAGAAGTTCAAAATCGGCCAATATCAAAGTTCTTCGTTATTTCCGGGGACACATTTCTCATAATTGGCAGACATTCCAATTTTGAGTGCAAAGCCGCGTAAACTCTAGATGAAGTTCCTGTGCACAGTATTTCCGGGCCGAGTTTTGCTAGAAGTTCAACACGTTTTTCACACAAATCTGTTGATCAAAACATAGGTCGCCCTTTGTGAAAGTTGTAGTGCTTTAGTTCCTCTACAACTTTTAGTTTTGGAGTTTTTCAAGTTTGTTGACACTTTTTGGAGTTTTGCAATTTCGAAGATGCTTAAGTGGAATAGAAAATGAGGCGGACGACGTCGTCGCTGCGCCTAGGCGCGCACGCGCGCTCCGGACCGCGCCGGCCCCGTGGCTCCCTCGTGAAACTCCGGTGTACGGACACATCGTAGACGCCGCTGTGGACCCGTGGACGGACTGTGGACCCTCCGCCTCACCGTTTTCACCGTGCGCCGAGCCCATCCGGCCAGGGACGGCGGGCTGAGCCACGCGCCATGCGCGGGCGCGCCCGGGGGCACGTCCGGCGCATGCGCCGCGACACATGGCCGCCTAATGGCCAACACGCCCGCCTTACCCCCTCCTGCACGCCTTCTGTTGGGCGCCGTCCGAATTCCGAGCCGCACGGGCCGTCTGAGCCAGAGCGCCGCCGTACCCTGCCCAAGCAGAGCAGAGCCGCCGCCACCGCTGTCCATTGGCGCCACCGCCGAGCCAACACTCCTGCACCAGAGCAAGCACCGCCGGCCGCTCCTTCTCCTTCCCTTGGATCCCCTGCATCGATTCCCGTCGCCGTTGCCGTGCATTGTGGCCCAGGACGCCGGCACGCCAAGCTCCGGCGGACGGCGACCCTGCGCACCGCGGAGGAGCTCGCCGGCGCCGTCTCCGGCCGGGCCGGCCGCCCAGGCGACTTCAGGTGAACCTCCTCGAGCTCGCCGGCCCACCCGCGTCCCTCCGCTGCTCCTCCGGCCGCCGGTGATGTGCCCTGTGCCGGCAGGGGCACATTGCGAGGATTGGAAAAGGTCCAGGGGTGTTTTCGTAAACTAGGGACCGTTGCGTAATTACAAAAACTTATTCCAGGGACCCGACTGTAAATCTGTTTAGGGTTTTCAGCTGAAACTTCAAAAATCCAGTAAAAATTGTAGAAAAATCAGAAAATTGCAAATCCAATTTTGTTGAGTTCCTGGTGAAGAAACCTACCTTTTCCAGAAAGCATGTATAGGGTTTTTCTATGTAGTTTTTGAATTCAAAATTCAAACTCAGTTTGATGTGTTTTTGGTGTAGTTTAAAATATACACATGATATGGACTTGAATTTTGGCTATGTTACTCTTTATGGCATGTTTAGATTTGTGACTAAAGTTGGCATGAGTTTGATGTGTAGATTTTTAATTATGATTTATGTAAGCTTTATGCTAGTTTAAGCTTGATGCTTTTTATAGCCCTTTAAATAAAGTTTTCTTTGAGCACTAATGAACCCATAGCTTTGTTATGCTATTGAACACCTATGATAAATTGGATGAGATGTTTAACCATGTTTTGTTTGGTGTTTTGGATTTAACTGGTATAATATGTTTAATTCTTAAGTTGAAATATATGAAAGATATGCATGTATGCTTTGGCCAGTAGATAAGTTTTGACATGTATAGCTTACCTATGAAGGTTGAGCTCAGTTTGTTAATTGAACCTTTATGTGTGATTTAATTTTGATTTACTAGGCTGAATTTAATCTTTTCCATATAAATTAATTTATAAATGATCTTAAGCTAAATTTTGGTTTGTGATCTTAAAATAGGCATATGTTGCTGTGTGCAAAAGCTTAGATTTATTTGAAGTGTTTTTGTTTTAATTTGGATCTATGGTTGAAAGACTTGTTTTATGTAATTAAATAAAGAAATGAAAATTAAAGTGTTAAATTGTGAAAACATGTCATGTTTCTATTTTTTTGAATGTTAATCACACTCCCTTGCTGTTTTGTGAAGTTAAATACTTTAGTTTGCTTAAATATGTACACAATCACCATCAAAATAGTATTTAGTTCATCATCACTCCACCCTAATAAATTTTGTGAGAAATTAATAATGTTTAGTTGAATATGGCCAACAAGAGTTGGGTTGGTGGTAGTTCTCACACCCTCACCATAATCTAATGCATATGCATGTGTACGTATAGATTTACCGAACGGTACATACACGCTGACCCAGGAGGGTGAAGGGGCAGTTGATGGTGAAGTGAACCAGTTTAGTGTGCAGCAAGACTTGGACCAAAGTCCAGAAGAGCCCAAGGCTAGTGCTAACATAGAAGAAGGCAAGCCCCGGATACATCTAACCCTTTTCCTAAACTCATATCTTTACTTCTCGTATTTATGTTATGATTTGTGCATTTAAGTTTCAGGAGTTGATTTGAAACCTAGATGCATGATCCTTAGGACTCCTATGCTCTTTTACTAGTATGTTAGGAACGCTAGTGCCATGCTCTAAGGATACGGTAGAAGTCGAGTAATGACTCATTGCTCGCGAGATATAGGATGCTTATGTTGGAATCATAAGTTGGTTAAATTGACTCGCTCATGTGGTAAGAGCAATGGGTTCGGTCTCGACCGAGTAGCATGGTGCTGGTCTAAGCTATTGAACGTACCAAGTGCTTGTCGGGAATGGGACCGGTAAGCCTAGTACCTAATGAACCAGTGCGGGGACTTTATCGTTACTACTCTTGTGATGCTTCTCCCGGTTTGCTCCCGGTAGTGCAAGTGTGATCCTGGACCGTGCCGTGTGAGGGCGTTCCAGTAACCTTGTACTTAGGACTGTTGCGCCTGTCCCTAATCTGGGGAATGACGGGAACCGCCTGGTTGGGGTAGACACTGCACTTGGTCTACCTTCTTCCGTGTATCTTGGGTTTACCTTGTAAGGATATAAATCGATCGATCGTCGGTCACTCGCCGTTATCTGAGTCGGCTTGACCACTGGCTACCCCATGTTTATTTATGGAACATTTCAGATTAATATTGTTGGATGATTAATCTTGTTTGTACAACCATGCTTGCTTAGCTAGGTGCTTACCTAGAATGGTTAACATACTAGAACTTGAGCTAAAATTTGAAAGTAAGGATCAACTCTTAGTTGCTTTTGGCAAAACAAACCCACCAGCCAAAAAGCCTTGCATGTCTAGCTGTGTCTTTTATTTTGACGGGTCAGTCTTGCTGAGTATTAGTATACTCAGCCTTGCTTTGTTGTTGTTTTCAGGTAATCCCATCTGGCCTGGTTCTATTCCAGATGGTTGGGAACTTGAGTGGGAGAACGATGTTGATGAGTGATACTCTATGGATGGCCTCCCATGTGTATCTTCCGCTAGATTTATTTCCGCTGTTTAAACTCTGAAACACCTTTACTTTCATGTACGAAAACCTGGTTTGTAATAATGTGAACTTATGAACTTTTATGTAATGTAATGTTGTACTCTGGTCCCGCCTTCGTGTGGGCTTAGCGCATAATTCGATCCTGTGTAAGTGATTTACCGGGCATGCCCCGGTAGAAGCGACAGAATACTTCTTTATTATTGCTTAATGGCCATGTGGACCGGCTCAGGCGATAATACTGAATTATTTTGGGCGGTTCTGTCACAGCTGGTACCAGAGCGAGTTATGCACCAGAGTAATTAAAATAACTTAAGAAACTTGTTTTTGGAATAAAATTTGCCAAGATTAATAATCTTGCTAAGTGAGTAGGACGTTAAGGTCTTATCTAGTCCGAGAGGTCCTAGAGGGAATTTTTGGGTTCTTTCAGGTGGCTAGTACTCTATGGTGTATTTAATCTGACTTCCAGCACATTTTATTCCTGTCAAAACTTACTTTCTTGCACAACCATACTAGTTCATCACATTTTGCCATACGTGGTGGTACCACAGGGATGTCATGTGAGGGACTAGTGGGACCTATTCCAATGGGTGCCACGTCACGTCTGCGTCTCGTCACGTTTTGCCATACGTGATGGTGCCACGGGAAAGTCCGTGAGGGATGGATGGGACCTATTCCAATGGGAACCCACGTCGCGTCTGTGTCTAGCCATGTTTTGCCATACATGTGCGAACCCGCAATAGGCGGAAAGGACAACTCCATTCAAACGGAGGTGTCCGAGGTTGGACGCTGTCCATGCAGCGGCTTTATGCATGGATACCGTTTCTATAGTGAACGGTAATGAATGTGGACGCTTTCGTGAGTGCTGGCACGAAAGGTTCTGAATATTCTGTGATTTTCTGCAGGTACACTAACCACGGTTGTTCGGTGCGGTAATTTAAGAAACGAATAGTTTTCGTCTAGTTATTATAGGGAGAGACGTATATGTATGCCTTGCCACCGGCACTAACTTCGTTTTTGAGCTTAAAAGCTTTGTGAGGAAGTTTAGGACGCTTTTTGCATCATGTAAAAGCTATCAAACCAAAACTGAATTTAAATCATGTGTTGCTTGGTCTCTATTTAATTTGTGTTTCTTAAGGACCAATCATGCTAGTTTGATGCTTTGAAGTGGTGTTAAGCAAAGTTTGTAACTAGTTGCTGTTCTAATTTTTCTAAGGATGATCTAGAAAGTTTTTGGCTAGGTGATCTCTAGGAAAATTGCTCATCAGCTAGTTAAGATTCCTCCATAAAATTTTCTTGATTTTAGGATGAATAAAACTGAAGTTATGCCTAAAACTCTAAACTTAGGTCCTGCTGAAATTCTGTCAAATTTCTGAGTTAAGCTGAAAACTTGAATTTTTACACCTAGTTCCAAAAAGAATTTGACCAGGGAATCTATAACAAATATGCTCCATATATAGCCTACTTTGTGCTGTCAAAATCTCATGGTCATAGGGTTCTTAATTTTTGAGATATGATCTTTTTAGTGAAGCGCTGTCCGGCTGAAAATTTCTGGGCAACAGCACTCCAAAAATTGATCAGTTAGACCCTTTTCCAATCTGAATTGGTTCGACCCTTGAATACCAAAAATGCTCCTTAGGTATCTATCTACCTCCTGTAGAAATCTCAAGGTCACTAGATTTTTAGTTTGGGAGATATGCCCAAAACATTAGGTCTCTGTCCTGCTGAATTTCAGAACTAGTGATCTCTGAAATTCAAATTTTTAGGTCATCTTCCATTGAAATCCAGAGCAAACCTTGAATACCAAAGTTGTTTAGAATTTCATATTCTGCATGCTCGTAAAATTTCAGCATCATTGTAGTTTTGAGCTGAGAGATATGGAATTTTTAGTGACCCTCGGCCTGCTGTCCAACAGCCTTGACAGCAAAGCGATATCTGAATTTTCGGGCATGATAGCCTCAGCCTTATCTCTAAGTTGAATACCAATATTGGAAGGCACGAGATTTTACATCCCCTGCCTAAAGATGATGATATTTAGGTGGTGGAAGAATGCTCCACGTATGTTTTTGAAGTTTCTATCCACAGATGAACACAATCAGTGCAAGATCCATCTATCTCCATCGTCTCTTAGGATGGTTTCTAATAGAAGCATACCCATATCCTTGCCGAGTCAAGTGGAACCCCGTTGTACTCTCCTGATTACTTATACACCTTTTCTTCAATTTAAAGGTGATCCACCAACTTCCTATGGCTATGTAAAGGCGATCACTCCACTTTCCCTGCATCGATATCCCTCCATTGATCACTATAAATTCTCAGCCCTTGACCTAAAAATCCTTATGCTTGCTCACAAACAAATAAATGAGAACATGGTTACAAGGCATCAAAAATCTGTTGGTATGCATAATGAGTGTCATTCCAGCATGCATATGCTGCATCTCTAACAACATAATTCATGAGCATGGAAATGCATTACACGACATGTGCATCTGGAAACCTGGGTTTGGACTAACATGCAAACGCACTGAAAGTTTCGCCCTTTCTACTCTATTCTCCTTACGGTGGTGATGTTGTGATCCATGAACGAAGGTGTCGCGATGGAACCTAGTGTATCATGTGTGCTGCAGCCATGTGATTACCACTAGGAGCACGCTAGGTATCTTGTTTGTGAGAATGCGACTCACCTGGATCCTAATTTCTCAGTCCTCCAAGCCACCATCTAATTTCGTGAATAACGCAAATCATGCTGACACTGCATCATGAGCACCATATCTCATGAGCATATGCATCATGCATTCATAAACATGTGCATCATCATGCATGCACCTCATCATATACACATCTTATGCATCTTTCACTGTGCATCATGACATATGCATCATCCAGATGGCATCATTAATACATCATGTCATGAGCCTTGTTCCATTGTTGCACGAGTCATTTCCCACATGCATAAGCATTGTCATCCCATGACTCATCAAGTGCATGAGTTCCAGCTCAAAATCATTACTCCCTGGTGTGGTGCATAAAGTAATTAAAATACTTCATTAGGAATAACCCTGAGCAAGAGTAAAATTCCTAGCTCCCAGCACATCTTTCTCCAAAGTCTTGTTCTTGCCATTTGACAATTTATACAGCCAAAGACAATCCCAGAGTTGAAATCCTTGTTGCTCTTCTAAAAGTAAAGTTCAGAAATCTTAGTAAATGAGCTTCACAACATGATTGTTTAACAGACTTCGTCTTCAGAAACATCTCTATGGAACCTTTCGATTGCTCTCTTTATTTCCAAAATCTCAGAGTTTGCCTAATACCTAATCCAGTCAGCCGAGTTAAATTGAAAGAGGATGAGCAAAGTTTTTCATAAGCATTCAAGGTTCTCCATAAGTCAAGATATGAAGAGTTTTCTATCGATCAGCGATCCATGATCCTTTTACACATTTCTTCCAAATTCAAGGAATCAGGGTTTAAGCAAACAATAGACAGACAAAAATCCTTCGCTAATTTCTCCTTGATAAATCTCATTCCTAGATGGTGGATACCCAAACTCTTCTCTTTCTCCCAAAGTCACGGTCAATCCTCTCGAGGGCCAATTTGACCCCTCCATATCCGTGCTTCGCCTGTTCTGTGTCGCTTTGTCACAGCCACCGCTGTTGATCATGGTCGTCTTGTTGCCAAGGCATCCCAATGCTGGCCACCATCGTGCCACATGCCACCACCATACCTCCTTGCCACCGGCCCCTACCCAAGTGGCGCGAGCACCACCGCCACTACACCACGGTGAGCATCAATAAAAGGGGCATCTCCCCGTCGACATTCACGCTCAGAGTTGCCTCCGCTTTAGCCACCACCTCCCGTCGCACTCCCTTCTCTCCAGCTATTTTCTTTGAGCACACACTGGCCATTTTCACCACTTACGGCATTCCTCGTCGATTAAGCTCTTTCCTCTATCTTCCCCAGCAATGTGAAGAAGAGTCAAGCTCCTCCAGCTGTCGGTGTCAGTCCGAGCCTTTTGCTGAAGCTCGTCCACTGAAGGTTGGTGCCAACATCACAAAGAAGAAGCTCGAGAAGAGAGCTACAAGAGGGAGCCAATCCCACATCACCAACTATGGATCGTTTTCTCGAGATGTGTGATTCAGACTGCTGGGACATAGCGATAGTGTACATCTGTTTTGTGCCTCTGCTATGCCTGTTTTTAGCTTTTCATGTGCACATTCGGCGCCCGCTCCTCCATGAGCGTCGTTGATGTTGTGTGAGGAAACACATGTATCTGTCTTTGCCTTTGAGTTTGAATCCAGAAGAGTCTTGGCATGCCCTGCAATGATTTCCTTATGTAACACCTTTCTTTCCTTGGAAAGGTTCCGGCAAATCTCACTAGCAAATCTCGGGACGAGATTTCTTTTAAGGGAGTAGGTTTGTAACACCCCAGGTGTTTAGTTAAGCTAAATACCCTAGTTACTCATGATAATCAAGTTTAATTAGTCCCTAAGCATGTTTTGCTTGATTATGCACACTTTTGCACTTAAATCCTTGGTCAAACTCTCAAATCATGGTCAAACTCCTAGAGCTCCAAAAGGCTGATTCGGTTTTCTTATGTGTTCTCCAAATTTCTCTATAGAAGTTCAAAATCGGCCAATATAAAAGTTCTTCGTTATTTCCGGGGACACATTTCTCATAATTGGCGGACATTCCAATTTTGAGTGCAAAGCCGTGTAAACTCGAGATGAAGTTCCTGTGCATAGTATTTCCGGGCCGAGTTTTGCTAGAAGTTCAACACGTTTTTCACACAAATCTGTTGATCAAAACATAGGTCACCCTTTGTGAAAGTTGTAGTGCTTTAGTTCCTCTACAACTTTTAGTTTTGGAGTTTTTCAAGTTTGTTGACACTTTTTGGAGTTTTGCAATTTCGAAGATGCTTAAGTGGAATAGAAAATGAGGCGGACGACGTCGTCGCTGCGCCTAGGCGCGCACACGCGCTCCGGACCGCGCCGGCCCCGTGGCTCCCTCGTGAAACTCCGGTGTACGGACACATCGTAGACGCCGCTGTGGACCCGTGGACGGACTGTGGACCCTCCGCCTCACCGTTTTCACCGTGCGCCGAGCCCATCCGGCCAGGAACGGCGGGCTGAGCCACGCGCCATGCGCGGGCGCGCCCGGGGGCACGTCCGGCGCATGCGCCGCGACACATGGCCGCCTAATGGCCAACACGCCCGCCTTACCCCCTCCTGCACGCCTTCTGTTGGGCGCCGTCCGAATTCCGAGCCGCACGGGCCGTCTGAGCCAGAGCGCCGCCGTACCCTGCCCAAGCAGAGCAGAGCCGCCGCCACCGCTGTCCATTGGCGCCACCGCCGAGCCAACACTCCTGCACCAGAGCAAGCACCGCCGGCCGCTCCTTCTCCTTCCCTTGGATCCCCTGCATCGATTCCCGTCGCCGTTGCCGTGCATTGTGGCCCAGGACGCCGGCACGCCAAGCTCCGGCGGACGGCGACCCTGCGCACCGCGGAGGAGCTCGCCGGCGCCGTCTCCGGCCGGGCCGGCCGCCCAGGTGACTTCAGGTGAACCTCCTCGAGCTCGCCGGCCGCTCACCCGCGTCCCTCCGCTGCTCCTCCGGCCGCCAGCGATGTGCCCTGCGCCGGCAGGGGCACATTGCGAGTATTGGAAAAGGTCCAGGGGTGTTTTCGAAAACTAGGGACCGTTGCATAATTACAAAAACTTATTCCAGGGACCCGACTGTAAATCTGTTTAGGGTTTTCAGCTGAAACTTCAAAAATCCAGTCAAAATCGTAGAAAAATCAGAAAATTGCAAATTTAATTTTGTTGAGTTCCTGGTGAAGAAACCTACCTTTTCCAGAAAGCATGTATAGGATTTTTCTGTGTAGTTTTTGAATTAAAAATTCAAACTCAGTTTGATGTGTTTTTGGTGTAGTTTAAAATATACACATGCTATGGACTTGAATTTTGGATATGTTATTCTTTATGGCATGTTTAGATTTGTGACCAAAGTTGGCATGAGTTTGATGTGTATATTTGTAATTATGATTTATGTAAGCTTTATGCTAGTTTAAGCTTGATGCTTTTTATAGCCTTTAAATAAAGTTTTCTTTGAGCACTAATGAACCCATAGCTTTGTTATGCTAATGAACACCTATGATAAATTGGATGAGATGTTTAACCATGTTTTGTTTGGTGTTTTGGATTTAACTGGTATAATATGTTTAATTCTTAAGTTGAAATATATGAAAGATATGCATGTATGCTTTGGCCAGTAGCTAAGTTTTGACATGTATAGCTTACCTGTGAAAGTTGAGCTCAGTTTGTTAATTGAACCTTTATGTGTGATTTAATTTTGATTTACTAAGCTGAATTTAATCTTTTCCATATAAATTAATTTATAAATGATCTTAAGCTAAATTTTGGTTTGTGATCTTAAAATAGGCATATGTTGCTGTGTGCAAAAGCTTAGATTTATTTGAAGTGTTTTTGTTTTAATTTGGATCTATGGTTGAAAGACTTGTTTTATGTAATTAAATAAAGAAATGGAAATTAAAGTGTTAAATTGTTAAAACATGTCATGTTTCTATTTTTTTGAATGTTAATCACACTCCCTTGCTGTTTTATGAAGTTAAATACTTTAGTTTGCTTAAATATGTACACAATCACCATCAAAATAGTATTTAGTTCATCATCACACCACCCTAATAAATTTTGTGAGAAATTAATAATGTTTAGTTGAATATGGCCAACAAGAGTTGGGTTGGTGGTAGTTCTCACACCCTCACCATAATCTAATGCATATGCATGTGTACGTGTAGATTTACCGAACGGTACATACACGCTGACCCAGGAGGGTGAAGGGGCAGTTGATGGTGAAGTGAACCAGTTTAGTGTGCAGCAAGACCTGGACCAAAGTCCAGAAGAGCCCAAGGCTAGTGCTAACATTGAAGAAGGCAAGCCCCGGATACATCTAACCCTTTTCCTAAACTCATATCTTTACTTCTCGTATTTATGTTATGATTTGTGCATTTAAGTTTCAGGAGTTGATTTGAAACCTAGATGCATGATCCTTAGGACTCCTATGCTCTTTTACTAGTATGTTAGGAACGCTAGTGCCATGCTCTAAGGATACGGTAGAAGTCGAGTAATGACTCATTGCTCGCGAGATATAGGATGCTTATGTTGGAATCATAAGTTGGTTAAATTGACTCGCTCATGTGGTAAGAGCAATGGGTTCGGTCTCGACCGAGTAGCATGGTGCTGGTCTAAGCTATTGAACGTACCAAGTGCTTGTCGGGAATGGGACCAGTAAGCCTAGTACCTAATGAACCAGTGCGGGGACTTTATCGTTACTACTCTTGAGATGCTTCTCCGGGTTTGCTCTCGGTAGTGCAAGTGTGATCCTGGACCGTGCCGTGTGAGGGCGTTCCAGTAACCTTGTACTTAGGACTGTTGCGCCTGTCCCTAATCTGGGGAATGACGGGAACCGCCTGGTTGGGGTAGACACTGCACTTGGTCTACCTTCTTCCGTGTATCTTGGGTTTACCTTGCAAGGATATAAATCTATCGATCGTCGGTCACTCGCCGTTATCTGAGTCGGCTTGACCACTGGCTACCCCATGTTTATTTATGGAACATTTCAGATTAATATTGTTGGATGATTAATCTTGTTTGTACAACCATGCTTGCTTAGCTAGGTGCTTACCTAGAATGGTTAACATACTAGAACTTGAGCTAAAATTTGAAAGTAAGGATCAACTCTTAGTTGCTTTTGGCAAAACAAACCCACCAGCCAAAAAGCCTTGCATGTCTAGCTGTGTCTTTTATTTTGACGGGTCAGTCTTGCTGAGTATTAGTATACTCAGCCTTGCTTTGTTGTTGTTTTCAGGTAATCCCATCTGGCCTGGTTCTATTCCAGATGGTTGGGAACTTGAGTGGGAGAACGATGTTGATGAGTGATACTCTATGGATGGCCTCCCATGTGTATCTTCTGCTAGATTTATTTCCGCTGTTTAAACTCTGAAACACCTTTACTTTCATGTACGAAAACCTGGTTTGTAATAATGTGAACTTATGAACTTTTATGTAATGTAATGTTGTATTCTGGTCCCGCCTTCGTGTGGGCTTAGCGCATAATTCGATCCTGTGTAAGTGATTTACCGGGCATGCCCCGGCAGAAGTGACAGAATACTTCTTTATTATTGCTTAATGGCCATGTGGACCGGCTCAGGCGATAATACGAAATTATTTTGGGCGGTTCTGTCACACAAGGAATCCCCAAAAGTCTGTTCTCGCCTCAAAAGTTGTGAATCCCTTTACACGTGCCCTCGGACCTCCTTTTATAGGGAGACGAAGGGACTTTTACATTCCTAGATTACCCTCGAATCTAGAGAATATTCCTAGTGTGAACATGTACATGAATGTCTTTTACATCCCGTGATTTGCGGGGCTAATTTCATACATTTACAAGCCTGCCATTAGTTCACACTTCAAACCCGGACTTTTTGAGATGACGTCTTTGACTTGGCTTCCTATTGACTCCCGAAACCTCATTCATGAAGATCATCACTTTATCAAGACTTACGAACTGAGATTCCTTGGGCTACCCGAAGTTCGCAGGTTCATGATTTCCTGAATTCGCCAGACCCCTGACGTCCTGAAACAGACAGCAGGCTTGCGAACCAAGGTTAATTCGGTGATTATTTTGCACGATGTTAGAAGATCAGCGAATTATATAAAATTAACAGAACACCTCTACGAACGTTTCCTTGCCACAAAACAGATTTTCCGCCCTGAGGCATATTCACGATAATACTCACGAAAATATTCACGAAATCGGCAGCATATTTACGAAAATATTCACGAATTCGGCAACTTCGACGTTTCGAGGGTGAAAGGTTTTTGCCCAATTCCCCAACAAACAGCATCTCCATTCCTCCCATTCTTCAACCTCAAGATTAGATCTCAGACAAAACCAAACGTCTCCCCCTTGTCAGCCAAAAAGAAGACCCAAGCATAGCGAGAATAGTCGTCCACTATCACAAGAACATACCATTTCCCACCCGCCGAGCACACACGAGCTGGACCAACCAAGTCCATATGGAACAACTCGCATGGCCTCTCTGTCATAACAGATGTCAGAGGCGGGTGAGAGGCGGCGACCATTTTGCCATGCCTACATGGAGCACATACCAAATCCTTTTGGTACTTCAACTTTGGCAATCCTCGGACTAAACCTAGCCCACTCAAGCGTGACAACAAGTCAAAACTCAAGTGACCTAGTCTCCTATGCCATTTCCAAAGCTCCGCCGAAACACCAGCAACCAAACAACGAGAAGAGCCGACACACTGAGAAAAATCGGCTCTGAAAATCTGACCCTCGGGGATGATCATGCACACAAGATCACCTCGAGAATCCAAAACACGCGAAGCGCCTGTTTTGAAACGGACCTCAAAACCCTCATCAAGAAGCTGGGAAACCGAAAGAAGATTAAACCCCAAAGACTTGATAAGAGCAACACTCCTAAGAGTCACAGACTCGCTCACCTTCACCGTGCCCACTAAAAGCACTCTACCTTTCTCATTGTCCCCAAAAGTGATGTACTCTTTGGTCATCACCAGGCTGAGGCTGGAGAACCACCTTCGATCTCCAGTCATGTGTCGAGAGCAACCGGAGTCGATCAACCAAAAGCCGTCCATGCCTCCCACCTGCAAAATCAAAAACGAGAGCGAGAGTGAGCAAACAACTCAGCACTGGGGTTAGTACAAAATGAATCAAACCAGTGCCGTGCCATTTGCTCAAAAGTGGGGTTAGCAAAATCCATTCTATCTCTCCTAGGTGGAACACCCACACGTCCCCTTGGAGGACTATGCGTACCACGAAGGGGTGACCGTGGCCCGTAGCTCCTCTGGGACCTGAAACTGCGATCGTTCCTCCCATACTCGTATTGGCCACGAGCGAAGGAACGTCCAGCAAACTCACCACGCCCAAACCCAACACGCCTACCACCATCTCTCTGTGGTGGCTCACCTCGAGGCACAAACTCACACCTCTCCCGAGGGTAAATGGTACGCACCACACCCTCACCCCTTGGCACCATCCTAGGCTCAGGCACACCACGAGAAGGCGGTACCTGTCCTTGTTTGCCATCTCCCTAGCAAACCTCTCCTCACGCTTCCTCCTGAAGCAAAACTCTGCTAGGTGCCCATCCCTCCCACAATGCTCACAATGGAAGGGTTTTGGTTTTGGCTTTGGCTTTGGGCTCTGGCTTCTCCTCACTCGGTTTCCCTCCCTTCTTCCCAAAGAACTCATTCCCCAAGTCACTCTTGAACTTGATGGGTTTCTGGAAGTTGTCGGTATGTGGAGGAAACACGGGTGGAGCTGGGTTGTGTCTAGTCGGTTCCTAAGTGGATTTGGCTTAGGAGCATAGGCATTCTTGTGGTGGGTTTTTGGTGGTTCTGGGATATCTCCGATCTTCCCCTCATCCTCACCACTTCCCTCACCAACTTTGTCTGCCCCAAGCGCTTGCCCATCATAGAGCTTGTATGCCTCAATCATCATCCTGAGCTGAGGCTCATGACCAGACAACCAACCCATCATCTTTCTCAACTCATCATTCTCATCCTGCAAACGATCCACATAGTGTGCAAGCTCCAAATTCTTTACAGCATTCACTTCACAAGTAGAGCATGATGTAGGAATAGGAACTTTCAAAGCAGCTTCTAGAGATCT
Source organism: Cenchrus fungigraminus (assembly GCA_036936925.1). Lineage (NCBI taxonomy): Eukaryota > Viridiplantae > Streptophyta > Magnoliopsida > Poales > Poaceae > Cenchrus > Cenchrus fungigraminus. The sequence goes on along the minus strand of CM072778.1, from coordinate 30,182,692 downwards.
AGCATAAGCAACAGAAACATCTAGTTTCTCATGCAAAACAGGACAAGAAGTGTAAGCACCAAGCATGGAGGGCCTAGATTTCATCTCATCTAGCTCAACCCTAAGCACATCTAGTTCCTCAACCTTGGAGGCATACTTTTCCTTAAGCATAGTCAAATCACCAAGGAAAACAGAACAGTCAGTGCATTCAGGTTCATTGGTCACAACTGGAGCAGACTTCAGAGAATCTATTTGAGCCCTAGCATCAACAAGCAAAGACTCTAGCTCAACCACCTTCTCCTTAGCCTCTCCAAGCAAAGACCTATACTCCCTCTTCTCCTTGTTGGTCTTTCTAAGCACATCATCACGGTTGTCAAGCAATTAATTCAACCTAGCATTCTCCGCTACCAAGAAGGATGGATCATTGTTTACCTCATCCTCGGAGTCGGAGTCTGAGTCATCCTTGTTGCTCTTCTTGCTTGCGGAGCTATGTGCCATGCCGCAAAAGCCTTGGGTAGCGAAGCACAAGCCGTTGATGTTCTTGCTTGACCGCTTGCCCTTGTGCCGGTTCTCATCTTCATCACTTGAGCTCGATAAAGAGTAGCAGGAGCTTGAGTCGATGTCGCTTGCTCCGGCAACCATCGTGCACTCCTTCTTCTTTGACCACCACTCCTCCTCGGCCTCCACTCGGACTTGTTCTTGCCCTTGTGGTCGTCCCTCGAGCGGTGCTTGTGGCCGGTCCTCGGACGGTGCTTGTGCTCGGGCTTGACCTCCATGGCTTCTGGGCACTCAACGATTAAGTGCCTGTGCTTCCTGCATCGGTAGCACATGCCTGAGCTCCTCCGAGCGTTCTTCCAGTTCGTGTACATGCGCTCGAACCGCCTGCTCAGCAATGCGAGATCCTCCTCGCTCAGCACCTCGAACTCCTCATCTGGCATGGACACAAGACAAGACAAAGAAAATGTCTCGAAGACATGTTAGCGTTAGTCCTTGGTCTAGACACGAGAGCCAGACTATGAGGGTCAGTCGGGTTCTCGATCTTAGCTCACACCCCACGATCCACCTCGGACGACTTGAGCTTGGAGAACAGCTCGTCCACTGTGAGGGTCTCATACTTCTCCGACTCAAGAATGGCCTTGACCTTCTCACTCCACACGGTACGATCCAGAGAGTGCAGGAGCTTAATAGCCCTGTCATGATCATCGTACGGGAGCGCGGCCACATTAGCCCTCATGTTGTTCACAATCACAGTGAACCGCTGGAACATGGAGTCAATGGACTCATCGGGAGATGAGTGAAGTTCTCGTACTCTCTCAGGTAGGTCGCGAACAACCGAGCCTGAACCTGAGCGTTCCCAGCGTAAGCATTTTTCAGCTGCTCCCAAATCCTACAAGCCAAGTCCTCTGTCTGAACCCGATCGAATTCGGATTGGCACAGAGCATGGTACAAGTAGTCGACCGCCTTGTTGTTGGCATCGAACATGTCCCTCGATTCTGGAGCAAGGAAGTTCACTGGATGAACATAAGCTGTGTTCACCGTGACATCCCAAAGGATCTGACCCTTGCCGCGGAGGAAAGCGGCCATCCGCCTCTGCCACAACTAGTAGTTCTTACCATCAAAGTGTGGAGGACCCGAACCCCATTCCTGGTACGCCATCTTTGGATCTTAGACTGGTTAGAATCATGAAGATCCGTAACCGGCTCTGATACCAATTGAAGGACCGATTAGGCGACCAGAGAGGGGGGAGTGAATGAGAGCCGATAAAAATTCTTCCCGAAGGATGAACTCGGCCTATGCCCCAAATTCACAACTGAGGATTCCCACACGAATTTGCCAAGGTTGCGAAATCACAACGGACCTACCAACCCTAGGAACAAACCCCAACTCAAAGCAACACGGAAGCGCAACTCAAGAAGCAAAAGACTTAGGCAATCTGCGAAGTCCCGGGCGGATAGTCAGAGGTGACCGGGCGGACGGTCCGCGGGGGCCAGGCGTACAGTCCACGAGACCACGGCGGACAGTCCGCAAAAGGTGCCCGAACAACTAGTATGCACCCCTCGAAAATCGGACGGTCCGTACCCTACCCTCGGATGGTCCGTGGGCAACCTGTACCGCGCGGACGGTCCGAGACAAGCAGGCGGACGGTCCACGAACCCCTTGCAACACAAAGCAACTTTCCTGACGGATCAAACCACGAACGCGCAAGAACAAGCGACGAACTGGACGAACACCGGGCCTCGCGGACTGTCCGCGCCTACCAGGCGGACTGTCCACCAGGTGCGGATAGAGCAACTCTAGCCCGAAAACGAGAAGTCAACCCCTCATATCCATTCATGGATCTCCCAAACGGCTTAAGCTCTTGAGGCAAGATTTGGGGGAGATGAGAAGCGTCCCTAGGAGATGCTATGCCCCAAAACTTGAGACCTCAAACGAACTAAATCGCCGGGAATCGAATCGCAACCGAGCTCTACCAAAAAGCTAGGGTTCCAACCGAAATCCTCAAATCCAAGGCCAAATTCGGAGTTTGAGGGGTCAAGATCAAGCACAAAGATGCGCGAGGCATCTATCCATGATCCCCACAAGAAAATCCGAACTCAAACACCCCAGAATCAGAGGAACAAGCCACGCACGAAAATCCAATGAAAATAGCTCGAAAAAGACACGAAAAATCACACGAGCTACAAGAAGGAAATCAACGCAACCATGAATGCTTCCATACACTCGGAGGACAGATTCTTTACAAAACAGTGAAGAAAATCTACGCCTATGGAGCAAGGAAATGAGAAGCAGTCTGGAAGGATGGTTTGCCCAGAAACTCTAGAGCTAATATATATGAGTTCCTCTGGGTTGGGCAAATGACCAAGCTACCCCTAGCACTTAAATAGAGATACAAACCCCTCAGGGGCAAATAGGTCAAGTAGCACTCCTCTTCATCGCACGGCCACGCCTTTGCCGCAGTCCGCGTCCTCCTGACGCAAGCCCTACGATCCCGCCATGTGTCCGCCAGCATCGAAGCTTCTCGGTGTGCCCGGATCCCGTCTCTGCCCGCCGAGCCTCAGGTCTTGGTTTTGTGGCTCAACCAAGTAACTCGACAGTTTTGTGGTGAACCGCCGCAAACCCCACGTGCAAACTCCGGTCGTGAGCCGCTACCCTGCACCGGCTCCTGTCCACGACTTCGTCTTGCTTTTCTTGCCACCATGCGGCCCGCACTTGACCCCACTGGCCACCGGGTCCCTCGAGCCGAGCCTACTTGTCTCTCCACTCCTCGGAGGCCCCGCAAGGCATAGACCTTTCGCGCCCGCTCTTCACCTGCACCAACGCAAATCAAGCCACAACCTGCACCTGCAATACTCGGCCAAGAGTCAGTCCACACCACGTTGTCAATCACTCATCACAGCCAGGAGCGACCATCCACCGGTCCTCGGACGCTCCGGTCCTCAGCTGAACATTACAGGGTTGTCCAGGGGTCTAGATGCAAAATGGCAGGGGCTTCTCCTACCTCTATCCTTGGCAAACAGGAAGCTCTGACCGGCGGGACTAGGGCAGTCCGGCAGCCTAAGGGTCCAATTGAGGCGCAAAATAGAGGGAGGAGATGAAGGGGATCTCGTAGAGGTCCTCACCAGCGATGGAGACGAAGGAAGGCGGCCGGAATCGAAGAGGAAGGCGATGGCGGCGAGCGGCTCGGTCTCTATGGGCGGCGGTGCTCCGGAGCTCAACTTGCGACGTCAGCCGGTGTTTTGGACACAGCTCGGCATTGCGGGCCTCCTGGTGGTGACCGACTGCTTCGGCTCTGCCCCTGGACGACGAATCGGGCGACCGCCAGCGGAAGAACATGACGACGACTCCGGTCCCAAGTGGCGGCGGGGCTTCGACAGGCATCCGGTGAAGACAAGAAGCGTCACGGCTTCGGCGCGGTACGAGGAAGCCCGTGGGGGACCTCCCATGCTCCGGTTGCATCGGGGATGCGGCGATTCAGAGCTGCGGCCGGTGGCGAGCTCGGCACTCTGCACGGCTGGCGGCGCACGCACGTGATGGCAGGGGCACAAGGCGGCAAGGCAAGGTCGCGCGGAGGGACTCGGCCTCGCATTAAATAGGCGCACAACCCTAGGTTGGTCGTGGCGCGCACGCCAAGGGCAGCGGCGGTGGCATACGGTCGTGCCCGACCTAGGCACTCGAGCAAGCAGCTCTAGCTGCTGGGCTCAGATGGGCTCCAGCGGGCCATCTGGGCCGGGACGGGTTAGAGTGGACTGGGTTGGGCGCGTGGGCTCGGCCCAGAAAAAAAGGATAAGTTTTTTATATTTCCCGAAATTATTTTCATTGCGAAAACAATCCCATAAAAGTATAGAAATGCTTTTAAGGCTTGAAAAATATCCAAAAAATTCTAAAAGTTCCAGGAAAATTCCCAGAGACAGATTGGAACATGAACAGTCCAAATAAAATATTTGGAGTTCATGAAAAGGTTTTAGAGCCTTCTAATAAATAGAAATAGCTCAAGAAAAGTGAGAATAAATTTCAGAAAAAGCTGAAACATTCTCAAAAGGATTTGGTTAGCACCTAAACGTGTTTTTGAAACCTTTTGCACTCAACAAACACTAGGATGAATTGGCATGAATGCAACACACATTGAACCTATTTATATATTTAAAAACAATCAATAGCTTTTTCCTATACTATATTTCTTGTAAAGAAAATATATGTTGGTAAATTTTAAAATTATGAGAAAATCGTTGTTTAATTTTCCTTTTTATTCACATCCTGAAATTAGGAAATTTCAAGGTGTGACAGAAACTGTCGATGCGGCGTAGCCGCGAACTATGGTCTAGTTCCATCAGAGCTAGGCATAGCTTATTATTTCGGGCACATGATTGGAGATGATATGGTGGGTTTTTTAGTAATGCTAAATAATTTTGAAGACATTATGTAGACTTATGACAAATTTGTTGATGTGGACAGGGAACTCGGAGATGTAACTTGGAGAATTACTTGGACAAGCATGAAGTGAAAAATGAGATTACCTTGCGAAGGATAAAATGAAAACATCCTAATGTCTTGAGGAGTTACTTGAGGTGTCGGAAAGAGGCACAAAGGGAATTGGCAAGGAAAATGGGATATTGGCCTCGAGAGAGAACAACCGGTAAGAACAAACGTAAATGGGAAGAAATGCGGAACTTGGACAGAAGAATGGATGAAGCGTCAAGACAGGCTCAAGTTGACAAGTAATGTAAGAGGATTGTGGAAGGATGAAGCTTGGACCTCATGTGGTCACTGTTAGCCACGCCATGTGTACCATTGAACAATTTGTATTTCCTATGTTGTGTGTGTTTGTATTTGTATGAACTGTTTAATTTGGAGTGCTACTTGTATTAACTATTATGTGTGAATGGTGAAGAAACGGATGTGATCTTCAAATATGTGGTATCAACTTCTGAAAGTCAGTTGAACTTCTAGTTATGGCATTTGTGAACTCGTATGTGTGTGATATGAACCTGTGAAAGTCAGTTTAGGATTTGACCAAGTTTGGAATCACGGTGCCAAAAAGACTTGGCACCATATGCTACGCTGGCACGGCGTCGAGGTCATTGGCACCGAGCTGGGGATACTACTGCTGGGGTGCCAGAGCAACGACGCCAAAATAGCTAGCGCCATCCTATCATAGTACGGCGCCAGCTCTTTTGGCGCCATTACTCAGGCCCCTCAGCAGCACTATCCCCATCACGGCGCTAATGACCTGAAGCAAGGTCCGGGAGCGCCCATCAGTTTCTGGGTGCCCAACCAGGTACTGAAGTGCTGCATCGATCTCACTGACCGAGTTCCTCATAGATGTGCCCCACAAGAAAGTGTTGTAACATTAGAGCTACGTATAAGGAAGTTTCAAGTTTTTAGTCAAAGAGAGCAAACCACTCTATCCAGGATGGGGCCCAGCTCTACTGCCTGTCCCTCTCGACCTTTTGACGTCGTAGGTGGTGTTCTCGTCGTCTGAGGAAGCTATGTCGGCGTAGTCGTCCTGTGTCCACCTTTGACGCAACCTGTAATGAGTAGCAGTGCGGTACCAGGTCAAGTAGGCTCAGAAGTTTGCATTGTTGTGCGGACCCTCAACCAGCAGAACGTTCGCTTCCATCCTGTTCCACCACTCAATCCTCTCACGGTGGTGTTACAAAATTTTATGTGTCATTATATTAGTGACATTGCGAATTAAGGTCTCGTCACTAATCATGATTTATGACACTCGATTAATGACGGAGGGGTTTCGTAACATATAGCGTCATAAACCGCGATTTATGACGAGAAACGCTCTTTTTTTTGGCGTCACTAGTCAACGTTTTTCTTGTAGTGCCTTCTTCTCCTTCCATCTTCCAGCACCCTTCTTCTCCCCCTATCTTTCAGCGTGACGAGGCCCAACCTGGCCTAACCTCTGGCGACAGTGCGGCGTGGGCCGCGGTCTCGCCTGGACTCTGATGGTGATGTGATGGTCGGCGAGGTCTGGTGACTGATGGAGGCAAGTTCGAGGGAGAGGACGGCCAGCAGCGAGGTCCGACGACCGGAGAAGGTATGGTCAGGGGAGAGCATCGCGATAGGACGTGCGCGGAAAGGTCCGTGCACTGACAGTTGGCCTCTCCCTCATGAGCGTCCGAGTTTTAGGTTACGAGTGTGTTGACGGTTAAACAACGTGTCGAGTTTCGATCCGCAAGCGTACAGATCACTTGTAATCCACGGAGCAAGGGGATTAATTACTAGCATTTAACCAAGTACTAATCTAGTTGATTGGAAAACCTTTGCAAGAGAGATTAATAAAAAATAAAGGCAATCTAATCTACGATAATCTAAGATTGAATCTAAGTAACAAGGGTTGATACAAGAGAGTGATTAAGATTGATAAGCATTCCCTCCCTAGGATCAAGGATCACAAAGGTATGCATCTACTACATGAAAGAGGTGTTACCCTCGCTAGCATCATGGCGGTTATGCGGTCGCTAGGCCTTTCCCTACATCGTACTGTCACCACACAAGGTAATAAATCACTTTCGCTAACGCATCTATATCTAAGCATCCATAGGGTTTAGCTAATCACCACGATTACCACAAACCCTACTAAGACCACATGTTGCGCAAACATATGTAAACAAAGCATTTGCAAAGACATAGACCATGAAACATCGATATGCATAGGATTCAAGTAGCGATTACATATCAAAGATCCATCTAACCCTAGGGATGAACAGAGACATTACCCCATTATCTTATAAAGATTGAAGCGCATAGGGGTGGTGGAGCCTCTGAAGAATGTCGTCAGCGAAGATGGTGGTGATGAAGCTTGGAAACACCCCTAGGCTAATGGCTTGGAGTCCTCCTCTTGCTTCCTTCCCTCCGCCGGCGTTGATCCTTGCAACGAACTCATCTAATCTCTATCCTTCATCTTGTGGTGGCGGTTTTTAGTGAATGGGCGTCGATGGATTGATTCGAAACGGCGTCTGCTGGGGGCAGGATGTCTTTATCGAGGAGACCCTAGGTCAAAGGGGAGCGTGAACCGGGCCCGACCTAATTCGGCCCGATTCGGGCCCATCTTCCTCCATGTGTTGTTTCTTGCAATTTTGACTTTTTGCCCCTTCATATGTGGCTTTTTAGCGTCATCATCTTTGCGATAAAGATAGGGAGTCTTGTCGTGTGAACTGCGATCTTTCCGTCTTGGTCCTCGGGAATGTTTCGTCGTAGCACCTTGGTCCTTGCCACCTTTGGGAGTAAATTCGGCTTGCACTTGAACACGAACGAAACTTCTTAATTACCCTTTTGAACTTGATGCGAATCTGTCCTTTAAGCTCACGTTTTACTGCAAACACATTATACTTCCAAATTAATGCACATACAAAGATGAACTTGGTATATCATTAGTGTGCCTAGTGGCGGGTTAGTTCCATAATGAAGCTCAAACCAAAGTGTAACGAGTATCTTTGGGACACCAAAATTGACCGTCAACAGCTCCCCCATGCTTAAACCTTGCTCGTCCACGAGTAAGTCATCCTTGCTTAAAGGGGAAATCAGTGTTGCCTTCCATTGTTGCCCCCGCACTTAGTCATCCATGACGAGACAAATTGCTCTCTATTAAGAATTTAGCTTTAAAGTTCAAGTTGTGACTGGCTTCTTTTTCATTATGGAAGATAGACAAACAATAAAGAACAAGCCAAAATTAATCAATACAGTGCTCTCAAACTTAGGTGAATTTCAAACCGTTACCTTGTTCCGTCAAAGAATTTTCAAAAAGATGTGTATCCAACATAAGTGAGATTCTCTTGCAAAAGCTCATGGAACCACTCATCTCATCAAGTCACTCAAGCCTATACTATATTATTTTCAACATATTCTACTCATATGTGATAGTGGAAGGCTTATGTGGACCTTGGTAGGTTAAAACAATCCTAGCAAAACATACATCTGAAATATTGTCAAATTAAGAGAGAGATCTACTAGAATTACCGAGACTCGTCAAAAAGGCCATGGAAAATAAATGTTGGAAAGAGAGAGGGATGAAACACACACATTTAGATAGGTGGACATGTGCAAGTGGCAAATGGATGATCCCGAGGCACAAGTGAAGTCCTCGTTATCAGATTGCACATGGTTGGAAGATTTGAGTATGGATTTGTCTTCGAGTCACTTCATAACTTATGAAGCAAAAAGAGCCGAGGAGCATCTTTATTTATTTATTTATTTATTTTCATTTTCTCTCTTTTTCTTCTCCTTTTTTCTTCTTTTTTTCTCATCATTTTTTAATTTTTTTTCTTTTGCTTTTCAGAACTTTTGCAACATAATACTTACTCAGCACTTGTCAGAGATGATGTGATGACTCGCCTCCCCCATGCTTGAACGATGCTCATCCTCGAGCATAAAAGACGGGGGAAAACGACTGCTGAAACAAGCATAAATACATAATCTTTATGGAATATTGAATTTTCGTTGGGAATTTTATTCCATACTCAGAATTGAGTTGTGGACAAGGAGGTGATCACAAAAAGATGTTTTTGGTTTAGGGTGGATGCCCAGCGAGATTTGTGAAGTTTTCGATTTGAAAACCCACAATGCATGAACAAAAGGGCTGGCATGAAATAGATACACAAAGGAATGACCAACTTCTTAGTCTCAAACCATAGAAATCAACCCTAATCCAACTCATCAAAACATATGTTTGCAATGCAATCTAAAGGTTTCATCATGATAAAACATATACATGTATATGGCTTTGGTAGGTAGAACTTTGCAAGAACATCACAATATGTAGATAGCATAAAAGTTAAGTTTTTAATAAAAACATCATAAGTTATCCGGCCATCCATAAACTTAAATCAAAGAGCAAAGATATGTATATGGGTCTAGAGTATAGTCATTTCACCTCCACAAATAAAAGAGATGGTATTTAAATTAATTTCAGATCATGTTATAGAGAGCAAGTAGCCAATGCATGTATAACTTCATGTAGGTAAAACAAAGCGACAACTTTTATCATTTTTTCCATAAGCATAGGTAATATAAAACATCGAGGTGGACACATGGTCATGCCTATTTTATTGAAAAAAAAAGAAATCTAGGTTGTCCTCCTTGTAGTCATGTTATTATCAAGAAAGAAAAACAAAAATCGCACCGAGTTGAGGTTGAAGGCATACTTACAAGCAATTTATGTTTTTTTTAAAAAGAATGTCTGTGGAGGTGTTACCATCTTTTGTTGTTCATCGTGATCTTCTCCTGACATCTTCATATGGCTTGCTTATGTCTTGATTTTCCAATGCTCCTAAACTTCTGAATTTGATCATGAATGCTTAATGGAACCAATGGTCGCCCTTCTTTTCAATGTTTTCATCGCCATCTCCTCTTTCTTGTTCTCATCATCTCCTTGTTGTCTCTTCTTCATGGATTTTCCCTTCTGTACAGAACAGAAAATATATCAAAATATAGATCTATTGAAAAGTTTATGAGCTTACCTTTCCAACGTGTGGTCATTTATTGAAAACGGAGTTCAAACAAGAGAGTTATGTCCGTTTTACTTTAGTGTTGGGTGCTGTCCAAAACTAATTTTAGGACGTGTTGCACTCGGTGATTCGACCATAACCGCTTGTACGAACCTCCGATTGCCTTCATTCTTGATTTGTTGGAATCATAACTTCATGGGGCTTCTAAATATCCAAAAGTACTCAGTGTTTTCCCATTGAGACCATGCAGAATTTTGATGAGATCAGTGGCTTCATGTGCATTTATCCTGATGATCTTGGTCTTTCCATCTTGTAGAGCGTTATGTTGCACTTCCAAATTGAATTTCAGGGCTTCCCCCATGCTTAGCATTTTTCTAGGCATGGAAGAAGAAGACAAAACATTTTATCCTATTCATCCTTCACTTTCCTTGTCGTGAGAGTTTGTATCTTGCCTGCAAAACATATTAAGCACACATTCTACGACCATGGTGACGGTTGGGAGTAGACGAATTTGCCAACAATCCAACAATATTTCCTAGGACTCTTAACCTGTGGCATAATTAGTCTAATGAGGAATTAAAACCTAATGAGTGTATGTGGGTGCAAAATGTGTATGCACATAAGAGGAAAGCATATAAATAAAGACAATGTCTACACCTAGTTTTTACAACTAGGTTGCCGAATTTCTCCATAGCCATAAAGATTCATTTATCCAAGGTTAAAACACCATGTCCATCCCAAGATCAATAACCCTAATTTTTTTTCGAATCGAGGATCACCCCATTTCCATTCCCAGAGAAATGGAAATACAAAATGTTTGGTACAGTAACCGGAACTAGAGAGGAGCAGAACTAGAGTTTGAAGAAGGAAAGAAACCTTGACATCTCTGATGCCCAGGTTACTAAAAGTTTTCAGATAGGAAAGATGCCAGTCAAGGCATGAAAGAACTACAAACAACGTTTTTACATCAAAAGATGATCCAGAGATGATTAGTGGTCTTTGAGGGTTTCTCCATCTTCTTCTGCACGAATCAACTGTAGGATTCATTCATCCTGCATATCACGCTCCTCCTCCTCCGAACTGGCATCCTTGATCTGCAGCCATCTTGGGAACTGTCTTTGCATTGCCATAGCACGATAAGCTGCCTCCAAGATAACTTGCACGCCCACCACCAATTGCTCCTGGAATTCGTTCTTGAATAGACCTGCCCAGAATTTCATGAGTGCACAAGCATAGCATAGGATTTCCACAGGGTGTTTCACCCTGATTTTCTTAAAACAAGCTTTATACCTAGTTTTCCAGACTGCCCAGGATACAGCTGCCAGACCAAATGTATACACTGTGTTCCCTCCTGGTAGCCAATTTTTTATCCAGCACCAATATTGGGACAGATTAGTAGGGATGTTAATTGCCCCTATACATTGTGCTATGATTCCCCACACCACTCTTGCCACATCGCATTCAAAAAAATAGGTGGGAGATTGTCTCCTCCTTATCACAGAATTGGCAAGTGTTGTCTCCCACCCACTTCCTTCTCACCATATTATCCTTAGTAAGGATAGCATTATTCTCAACCAGCCATAAGAAAATCTTGATTTTATAAGGAATTTTGGCTTTCCATATTCTAGAAAACGAGTCTCCCGTATCCCCTACACACATCATATCATACATTGATTTCACTGAGTATTTCATGTTTTTGCCCCCCTTCCACACACTTACATCTGGTTCTCTTCCTAGGCTGTTTTGAAGTATTTCTTCACACACTGCTACCCATTGGGTATGCAGCACCAGTGGCAACCACCTTCTGAAGTTTAGCATACCATTTTTATCATAAAAGCATGCAACGGTTATATTCTTATCCTCACACAGTTTAAATAAAATTGGTAGCTGTTTGGATAGGGGCTCCCCCTTCCAGCAATTGTCCAACCAGAATAGGGTGGTATGACCACTTTGGACATTTACTGACCTCCCTATCAAGTAGAGAATTTTAACTTTGAGATCAATAACCCTAATAGCACAAGAAAAATAAAGCTCAATGCAAAGTTTATATACTGACCAATGCAACATGAAAATGATATGAAAAACTGGCAAGGTATGTTGAACTAAATGATGTCGGTCTGCAATCATGTTTAAACACCACGTTTACACAAAATCGCAAATTGGAATATGCCACATGTGAAACATGTAAAATTAAGCACTCATCATTAAGCCTTATAAAACAACAAAGCCAACTATATGAAAAACATGTATATGCAAAGAAACAAACATCTCGTCGATGATAAAATGCAATGCATGCAAATTATGAGCTTGAACAAGATGGTGGTTCTAAAATAAGAATTACACTTAGATTAATTAGCCACAAGTCAATCATCGTTGGATGGTGCCATTTATTCTCTCTAAGGAAGAAATAAAAACACGAAGGAACGGGTTGCCTCCCGAAAAGCGCTTCATTTAAAGTCATGGAGCTCGACTTTCTCACATACCTTCTTATTGTCGCAAAGCCATGGTCCTTCATGTAAGAAGTAAAGGTGTCCATGCAACTTTAATTCACTTCCCATGTTGCTCATGATAACTTTTGTTCAATGGGAGACTTGTCGAAGCTATCCTTTCATTTCATCGCTATCTCCTTCTTTGTCGCCTTTTGCCTTCGGTGTTGCCTTCACTTCACGAATTTTTCTTTAATATCCAGAACAGAAAGTGTACCCAAACTCTACTATGTTGCATAGTGCACAAATTTTCCTTTCAACATGTTCTTATTTGCCCAAATCAGACTCCAAACGAGAGAGTTATGCCCACTTTACTCCGGCGATGCAATCTGTCCTGAAATTTTAGAACGTGCAATGCTCAATGTTTTCGCCACAACTCCTTGCACGGGTCTTGAAATTCGTTGGTTCTTGCTGCATTGGAATGGAAACTTGATGGAGCTTCTGAATATCTCATTTTCTTCATTTGTACACCTCTGAACAAGCTCACAAATTGATGAAGATAGCAGCATCCATCGTGGGATTTGGAGAGGTTGATGATTTATCTTGCAACTTTTGGGCTGGGCATGACTTCTCTGGACATCATTCAAGCGATTATGTTCCTGCATGGTTAGTGAAAATTGGGCCTTCTACCGACATGTGCTTCTTTAAGGTCATTAGCTTGACCAAGCGCAAAGTATGATCGAGATTTACAAAACTTATTGTAAACATACGCATCAATAATTAACACCACATGCAAATTGTAGCAACAAGTCAAGGTGCAATTAAAAGAAGCATACGTTTCATGCGAAGCACTTAGCTCATCATTAGCCAAAGGTTCTTTAGGCATAGAATCAATTGGTTCAAACACAAATGTTGCCTCTTTATCATTCTCAAGGTATTCTAGCCTATCAACATGATCATCATTGGAGCAAGGCATAGAATTTAAACTATCATTCATACTATTGATTGAACATGAGCATTTGAATATATCATCATCAATACCAATAATATCTTGAGATTTCAGCGTGTACCCCTTAGTCTTGGAGCTTTTCCAACAAGAGTGATTCTTGGTTCGTCTAGCGGCAATTCAATCTCAACAAGTGGAGTTGTCTCTTTGTTACCTTTTTGCATCTCCTCCATCTCATCATGTGGAACATGTAATCCATCAACTACATTTGCATTTACCTCTCCTTTGAAGTCTTCATTATCTCTCAAATCTTCATCTTCAAAGTCTTGTACTTTGCTTTCTTTATCTTCCGCATACCACATGTCGTCAAGATTGCTCATCGTCGATTCACTCTTTACTTCATCATTGAGTACTTACATGTCTTGATTTGATAGTGTGTAAGCTTCAATAGCACACAAGCTATAACCTTGTGGAGAGGGGGCCTCTTGGAGTGTTTGCTTTATGTCATCTTCCTCCCACATATCTTCTAGCTTGAGTCCTATTTTCTTCCATTCACCCTTGGAGTCACTAGCTCTTCTCTTTATTTTCCTCATCTCCTTAGCAAGAAATTCTTGCCCGTGATTGAACGGTGACGACCAATCAATTCCTTCAAATGTGTCGAAGTCTTCTTCTTCAATTGGTGCGCACGATGTTGTGGAGAGGGAACTTTTTGGCTCTTCACGGCTGCACTCTTTTCTTCCTTCATCATAAATCCTCGAGATGTCAAATTGATTGACCCATCCTTCATCTTCTTTGTTTTCTTCTTCAAATATCTTTTGGATTGATTCTCCTCACATCTCTTGATCAAAGATGTCTTCAATTCTTTTGGTGACACGTCAGTGTTCCTTCTCCCTTTGGTGGTTGATTAGGGGGGCAAAATCGATTTGAATCCGATCGGATTGATTGAATACCGCCAATGGTCTAGCATTCCCCATCCTTTGGCCTACATTCATGTTAGTTGCAACATTTTTAATATCTAGAATGACTTATCTTACCTTAGGATGTGGTTCTTCAATTTCTTGTATAATTGGTTCATCTTTCTTGACCTCCGGCTTGTCTTTTTCAGAAATTTCAGCAAGCATCCCGGGCTTTCTTTTGTCATCTTTCTCCTCCCGACAGCGTCTTTGCCAATCTCGTTGCACTCTTTTTCCATTGCTTATCCTTTGTAAGATTTGTGTGGCTTCACTAATTGTTTTATCCATTAAATCACTGCCTACACACACACTTACAAAACTAGCAGAGTTAGGGGTTAGTGAAAAATAAAAAGTATGCAACATCAAGTCACTGGAAAATCCCAAGTTCGGGCCTTGCTGGAGTAGTTCTAAATCAGTCTCATACTTCATCAATTCCTTCATCCTCTCCTTGCTTGAAAGTGAGCACTTGCCTCCTTAAGTATTGGACCATGCTTGTGGGAAAAAACTTTGAAAGAAACTTCTTCACTAGCTCATCCCAATTTCCTTTTGCTTCGACGAATGCAAATGTGTACCATCTTCGTGCTTCATCTTCGAGAGAGAATGGAAAAGATTCCATTGAACCAAGCGGCCGGAACTCTTTCTTGTTGCACCGTGTTGCATATCATCGTGAATCGCTCAATGTGTCTATGTGGGTTGTCATCCTCCAATCCTCTAAATGTGTTTGTCGCCACTAACTTGATGATTTCATGCTTCAATTCGTAGTGAGTTGTAGCAAGCATCAAATCTGATTTTGCATCTCAATGTCCTCCGTTGACGGCATTGCTAGCTCCCTTAGCGACATCTATTCGTCTTCCAATGGTGAAGTGAACAAATCCATCTAAGCACTGAAAATAAAGCAAAAAACACAAAAAGGGTTTTTTTCTAGAAAACGAGGGTTAGATGTTAGTAATCAACAAAAATAATGCAAGATTATTAAATGTAGAAAAAGGGTTTGTTGATGGTTAAATAACATGTCGAGTTTCGATTTGCAAGCGTACGGATCACTTGTAGCCTTTTCATCTAGGGGTGATCCCCAAGGTTCTTGTCAATCCACAGAGCAAGGGGATTACTAGCGTTTAACCAATTACTAATCTTGTGGATTAGAAAACCTTTGAAAGAGATATTAATCTAAAATAAAGGCAATCTAATATATGATAATCTAAGATTTAATCTATGTAACAAGGGTTGATACAAGAGTTGATTAAGATAGATAAGCGTTCCCTCCCTAGGATCTAGGATCACAAAGTTATGCATCTACTACACGAAAGAGGTGTTACCCTCACTAGCATCATGGCGGTTATGCGGTCGCTATGCCTTTTCCCTACATCATACTGTCACCACGCAAGGTAATAAATCACTTTCACTAACGCATCTATATCTAAGAATCCATAGGGTTTACTAATCATCATGATTACCACAAACCCTACTAAGACCACATGTTGCGCAAACATATATGTAAACAAAGCATTTGCAAAGACATAGACATAGACCATGAAACATCGATAGGCATAGGATTCAAGTAGTGATTACATATCAAAGATCCATCTAAACCTAGAGATGAATGGACACATTACCCCATCATCTTACAAATATTGAAGCGCATAGGGGTGGTGGAGCCTCCGAAGAATGTCGTCGACGAAGATGGCGGCGATGAAGCTTGGAAACACTCCTAGGCCTATGGCTTGGAGTCCTCCTCTTGCTTTCTTCCCTCCACTGGTGTTGATCCTTGCGATGAACTCATCTAATCTCTATCCCTCATCTTATGGTGGCGGTTTCTAGTGAATGGGCGTCGATGGATTGATTCGACACGGTGGCTGCCGGGGTAGGAAGTCTTTATAGCCCGAGGAGACCCTAGGTCAAAGGGGAGCGCGAACTGGGCCAGAAAAGGAAAAGGTCGGCCGGCCTGGGCCCAATTCATCTCGGTTCGGGCCTGTCTTCCTCCATGTGCCATTTCTTGCAGTTTTGACTTTTTGCCCCTTCATAAGTGGCTTTTTGGTGTCATCATCCTTGCGCAAGATAAGGGGTCTTGTCGTATGAACTCTGATCTTTTCGTCTTGGTCCTCAGGAATGTTGTCGTAGCACCTTGGTCCTTGCCACCTTTGGGAGTAAATTCGGCTTGCACTTGTGAAAGGATCAATATGTCAACTAGAGGGGGGTGAATAGTCAAAATTGAAAATCACAAACTTTAAACAAACTGTCAGTTCAAAGTCTAGAGTCTCCGAATATTTTTTCGAATACTCTGGGATGTCCAGAGTATCTGGGAAAATGTCCGGATTGTCCGGGCCTACAAGGAGGGATTCAAATCGACTGAAATTAAACTTTCTCAAAAGTATATATGTGAATATAGGTTTTGCAATGGGATGAGACAAGCCTGTTTCTCCACATAGAACCTGTAGAAACCTCACCACGGAGTAGATCGGCTACAAACCCTAGAAATAAGCTCACAAGATATTCAAGCATACAACAAGAGCAACAATCACAATAGAGACACAAGGATTTGTTACCGGAGTTCAACCTCACACCTTGAGGTCTACGTCTCCGTTGAGGAACCCATGAAGGGTGGACCTTTACACCTAGGTCACCTTTCCTCCCTCTAGCGACCACAAAGATCGAGCTAGAGTTACTTACTCAATTTCAGGGTGATACAAACCTCCTTGGGTAGCCACAAACCTTTGGATGCTCCAAGGCAACGCCTAGCCGGCTAGGAGCTCAAAGCTCCAAGAGTAACAAACACGAAATGTGCCAACCAAGTGAAGAACGAGGTGCTCTAGAGATGGGAAATCAGCTCATTAGCACTATCCAAGATCTTGCTCTCAATCCCTCCTTAAATCCCCAACAAATCTCACCAAACCAAGGCCAGGGGGAGTAAAGAGGAGGAATGAATGAGTTCTGAGTGTTGCGGGTCGAAATGGGCAAGAGAGAGAGAGATAGGAAAGGGTGGAGGAGGCTTTTATACCCCCTCACACAGAAAAGAGCCGTTGCAGCTCTAAGACCCAGAGTATCCAGTAGTCCGGAGACTCCGGGAAGTCCGGAGATTCCGGCCTTCCAAGGTCAGTACCCAAGAAGTTAACACTGTGAACGTGTTAGTGCAAAGGTGTATCTCATAAGTTTTGTTTTGACAACTAGAGCACCTTTTCAACTCTCGAAAGATTCCTTTCTTGTCCCTCTTTATAGTACGACATTCCTAGGACTCAAATTCAAAATACAAAATAAATAAGTCTTCATTAGGAACCCTTTGTAGCATCACTTCCTTTTTGCATACCTGATGAATAACACATGATGCCACCATAAAATTTTAATTCCTACTCATACACTAGATAACTCATTAGCCACTTAACCGTGTGTCATTAAATCACCAAAACCCACTTAGGGGGCCAAGATGCTCTTAAACTTGAACACAAATGGAACTCCTTAATTACCCTTTTGAACTTGATGCGAATTTGTCATTTAAGCTCACATTTTCCTGCAAATACATCATACTTCCAAATGCACATACAAAGATGAACTTGATATATCATTAGTGTGCCTAGTGGCGGGTTAGTTCCATAATGAAGCTCAAACCAAAGCGTAACGAGTATCTTTGGGACACCAAAATTGACCGTCAACAAAGTGTTGGGTTGGTATATTTACCAACCGGAAGGTGGATTTTAGGTCCGGACCTAAAATAGCAACTCATATAGGTCCTCTGCTAGAGCAGGTTTTTGGCTGTTTTTAGGTCTCGGGGTAGTTGTTAGGTATAACAACTCAGTTTAGGTCCTTTGCTGGAGATGCTCTTAGTGTGTTTAACCTCGCAAAAAGAGTTTTTTATAGTGCTTGTGTAGCATCTGGAAGTACTAGGAAGTACCAAGTGTTTTGATTTTTCCACCACCTGATCGCCTCTCCCGGACACTAGGCCACAAAACGATTTGTTCTGGCGGCTTAAAGAGATTTGTGTTGGCGGGTGGTGCAACCGCTAGCAACCTTGAGCCAGCAGAAATAGCGATCTTTGCTTGTGGGTGCCCGCCCACCAACAGAGAGACCACAGTGGTGGCGAGCGACATAGGCACCCGCCAGCCTAGTGGATTTTAGAAAACGACTCGAAATAAATAGGAAAGATTTTTTTTAGGGAGGAACCCCACCGGCCAGCCACCGTCATCAAGTCACGCCATTTTTCGCGCAGAGTCGCGTAGCCTCCCTTACCACTACACCACACTCTCACATGCGTCCATGTCCAGTTTTCAATCTACTAATATTATACTACGCCGGGTGTAAATTGCTTCTTTGAAGCTCTAAACAACTTCAAATTAAAAGTTGTAAACTACCAAGTTTCATAACTTTCTGAGATGTACACCTTTCATTTTTGGAGTTTCTCCATCACTACTAGAATGCTCCGGTTTCCCTAGTGTTATTTTCTTTCCGTAGGAAAAAATAGAGTTTCGTAGGGAAGATAATATTCCCTAGAGCAAGGTTGTAAAACTGTAGGTGGTGTCCTGACATCCACACCACTTTTCACTCATCCAAACATCTCCATCCAATTTTCACTATTCATCACATCACATCTCTACTACTTTTCACTCATCTAAACACCTCCATCCAATTTTCACTATTTATCCACTATTCATTTCACCTCTTTTCACCCATCTAAATGGGGATTGTAATTTATCTAATTGTACAACTCCACCGCCCACGTGCACAGAATCTCGTGTGAACCTTATCCCTCAGCATCTCCTCCCTCTCTCGTTCGATCATCCGGTCATCCCGCATGGCCATTTCCCTTTCTCCCTTCTCTTTGATGTAGCAAATCCGGGCAAGCACACAACAGCCCCCCCGGCAACAGAGAGGGAACGCCCCCCCCACCTTTGAGGCCCGTGGTGACCCACCCAGTGAGAGTGCGCGTTGCCCCCCTGGGGACACCTGCGCAGCGACGGATCTCGGCGGGTTGTGCCCCCCTTGGAAGCGGATCCAGGGCACACTCGCGCCCCCTCACGAGGGTGTGCAACGGCGTCTCGTCGATGACTTCCTGCGGTGGTGCCCCATAGGAAAGGCCGACCTATGGAGCCGCAGCACCAACAACACCCAGGGTACTCCTGCTCCAAGCCGGCGCCCTCATCAACGATGCTGAGCCGCGAGCGACGCGCTGTCACCGAGCCACCCTCAGTCATTCACGTTGCCAAGCCAACACAGAACCACGAGCCCGCACCATGCTGCATCGCACTGCCGCACCGTTGAGGTAGGTCCGCTGGACCGCGACCTAACGCGCACATTGTACTCGAGCGTGGCCACGATCCCTGCAATGCTGGCCTCCACCTCAACCACAAACTGTTCGTGCAAATACCTGAATGACCACCTCGAGTCATCATGGTGAGACACACCACAACCTCTCATTCCTTTTTTGCACCATGGATGACTGCCCGGCCCTCGCGTTTTCGTCGTTCCATTTGCAGGTCATAGTCGCGCCCGTGTCATGAATTTCTGGAATAAACATGAATTTTCGATGAATTTCTGTAATAAACAAGAATTTCCAATGAATTCCTGGAATAAACATGAATTTTCAATGAAGTTCTAGAATAAACATGAATTTTCAATGAATTTCTAGAATAAATAAAAATTTTCAATGAATTTCTAGAATAAACAAGAAATTTTAATGAATTTCTAGATTAAACAAGAATTTTCTATGAATTTCAAGAATAAACATGCATCTGTGAAATATACATCAATTTTTTGTTTAAGTGTTGTAACCATGAAACTAAATCTAAACATTTCTACTAACTTGTGGACGAACGACACTTGTGGATCGCAAACGACACTTGTGGACCGCAGTGGTGCGGTTCCGTGTGGGCGTAGGGGGTCAGAGAATTTGTGTAATAAACAAGAATTTCCAATGAATTCCTGGAATAAACATGAATTTTCAATGGATTTCTAGAATAAACAAAAAATTTTAATGGATTTCTAGAATAAACAAGAATTTTCAATGAATTTCTAGATTAAATAAGAATTTTCTATGAATTTCAAGAATAAACATGCATTTGTGGAATATACATCTATTTTTTATGTCTAAGTTTTGTAACAATTAAACTAAATCTAAATATTTCTACTAACTTGTGGACGAATGACACTTGTGGACGACAGTGGTGTGGTTCCGTGTGGGCGTAGGGGGTTAGAGAATGATGGGGTGGTGACGCAGAGCTACTTGGTCGAGCCGACGCGGCAGTGGCGCGACATCGAGAGTTGGCCAGTGTGACAGTCGTCGGGTTCGGAACTATGAAATGTATATTATAAAAAACAATGAAGAACTCATATACACAAACAAGAATTATGGTCGATAGTCGTAAGGTGTCAAAACTAATAATTTTTCTAAATAAAATTTACTACACATATCTATGAATTTATATGACTATATATAAACAAACACATACAAAGCATATCTACGATTTCTAAATTTTCTATACATATCTATGAATTTGTTTGACTATATATACACAAACATATACAAAGCATATATATGATTTCTAAATTTTCAATGTATATCTATGTTTTCTAAATTTTCTATGCCTATCTAGGAAATTATAACTATACATAAATACATTTCCAATAAAAGAACTAAATAAAATAAATTAAAAACTAATTAAAATCAATAAAAAACAAAATGATGGGAATTTAAAAAATACAAAAGGCTTGCTGATGCAAGCATTACACGAGCATTCGTCATCAAGCCAAAACCCCACCCTGTGCACGGCAGGCCGTCGGCGCACGCACGCCGGCCAACGGCTGCACGAGGACAAGGCCCCGAGCAGCAGTTGCGGCATGATGTACCAGTCAGGACGACTGGGGAGGGCGGCGCGTCGTCGGGGAGAGCAATGCATCCTCGAGGCGGGCTGTAGCTGGGGAGGGTGCCGCGTCATCGTGGAGGTCGGCCTAGGAGGGCGGCGCGTCGGGGAGAAGCAGGCCGTCGAGGGGGCTGCACGTCGTGGAGAAGGAGGTTGTCGGGGAGGGGTGGTGCATGGGGGAGAAGGAGGCCGTCGAGGAGGACGGCGGCGGCGGAACGACAGAGACGACGAGATCGATTTGGGCGAAATTGTCGCTAAGTCCCGATCTGGAAG
Organism: Cenchrus fungigraminus; assembly: GCA_036936925.1. Taxonomy (NCBI): domain Eukaryota; kingdom Viridiplantae; phylum Streptophyta; class Magnoliopsida; order Poales; family Poaceae; genus Cenchrus; species Cenchrus fungigraminus. The sequence goes on along the minus strand of CM072778.1, from coordinate 30,161,314 downwards.
GCGACACACTTTATATACACCCCCTTTAGTCTCGGGTCGTAATACGATCTGAGGCTAAAGGGTCTTTAGTCCCGGGTTGTGTTACGACCCGAGACTAAAGGGAGGCTTTTTGTCTGGGGTGGTAATACCACCTGGGACTAAAGGGGGGAAATTGGCCTTTGGGGGGCTCCCGCGCGAAATGACCCTTTAGTCCCAGGTGGTGTTACCACCCGAGACAAAAGACCGCCTTTTAGCCTCATGTCATAACACCACCCAGGACTAAAGTGCAATTTTGTGCGGGGAGTTAATATTTCCCTTTTCCTTCCTCATTTTCTCATTCTTTTTGTTTGCAACATTTTAAAAAATCGTAAGTATAAATATTTTTGCCATACAAAATTATATTAAGTTAAGAAAAACACCTCTACTTTTATATGCACAAATTAATTTAAGATTTGAAACAATTACTTCTAATTTTCGTTTACAATCTTCATATTCCAAATTTTTTAGGAAAAATATGGTAACTTGATTTAAAATAACTTTAAAAAACTCAATTGAGTCAATTTATACATCAATAATTGAAATTGACTAATAAATGACCATGTGGCAAAATTTGGCACCATTCCGGATCTTTTCGGGGATGGGCTCAGGTCAACGTTTAATTGTCGGGTGATATTGCGCGAAAATTTAATTAAATTGAAAATGTACTAAACCAACTCAGAAAAATCTCAAACTTAGTGATTCCTTCCCATAGGGCATATGAAAGCCTTAGAAAAAGTTTGAGACTAATACGTCACTGCAAAGCGCATGGACTTCAGAATCCCTCAGAACCTAAGTGTACACACTTGGATTGGTGAAAGGTTACATATACCTCAGTGAACCATGTGCGTCTATGTCGAAATGGCCTGAAATGTTTTTGTTGTCATCTACACCCAAAATAAGGCCTCGGGAAAGATCTTAGGTTTTTTTGATAATTAAATATATTATTGTATTTTTCTGTGTGATGCGTGAGACAAATTATGGTCAATTACAGACCAAAAACACAGGAATTCTGCATCGGCCTCCACAAAGATTTGTCTCCTAAGGCACAAGAGACCTTGTGGCAAAGTTTGGCACCAATCCTGGATCTTTTCAGCGGTGGACTCAGGTCAACGTTTAATTACCGGGTGATGTCGCGCGGAAATTCAATTAAATTGAAAAAACTACTAAATTAACTCAGAAAAATCTCAAACTAGGTGATTCCTTCCCACATGGCATTTGAAAAGTCTTAGAAAAGTTTGAGACCAATACGGTACTGTGAAGCACATGGATTTCAGAATCCCTAAGTACTAAACCAATTCAGAAAACTCTCAAATTTGGTGGTTCCTTATTAGCACGACATTAATTAGTTAAAACACATTAGACATACATTTTTATATAAATAAAGTAGCCTTAGAAAAAGTAGCTAACATTAATTATAACATAAGAAATAAAGTAGCTAATTATTAATTATAACATTAATTATAACATTATATAAGAAATAAAGTAGCTAATTAATAATTAATAAGTTTATAAAGGTTCACATAGCTAGCTAATTCATACAAGCTCATATAATAGGGTACGGTAAATGTCAGGGGTTGAGACCTGGACAGATCTGCAAGGGGGCTACCCAAGCAGTTTGCAGGTTAAAGGAGGGATCGGGAACTAAGAGCGTAGGTGGTAGTTCACGTGATGAACTCGGAACACGGCAAGCAGGCGATGAACACAGGGACACAAGGGTTTAGACTGGTTCCGGCCTCCGGAGAGTAAAACCCTACGTCCAGTTTGGTGGTGGAATTATGCGGAGAGGAGAAGTCCCCTCGAATGGAGCCCTAGGCCGCCTTATATGGGGGACGGGCTAGGGCTTCCATTCGAGGTCGGTGGACCCGTATCTGGGTCGGTTACAAGTTGGGAAGCTATCTTTTCGGATTACAAGGAATATCCCATGATTCTCGGACCTACAGGCGACACCGGGTCGTGCCCTAGTAACTTCACTCCAAGCATCGTAGATTCTCCAGGATCTGGATAAGGTCGCCCGGAGTCTTCCAAGGTCGTCGGGCTGTGGATAAGGTCTTCGGGCCCACTTGCAGGTCAGGTCCACTTGGCAGGGACCTCTGGGACACTGGTCAGTGGGGACCCATGGGTACCCATGTCTCTCAGTAAAAAGCTTGATCCATGCATGCATAATGTTATTGAGGACCTGGATCTAATCCAGCACGCGCTTGTAGATATAGAATACGACTAACGTCTACAATCATCCATTCTAGAACTCCCTCAAAATAAGCTACAGCGTGTACGAGTGCACTCTCCTCCGCTTCCTGACGACTGTCACACACAGCACTGCAAACATCAAACAATGAAGCCTCGGGTTCTGCTAGCATGTAGAAAGTAAGAATTGCTTGATGCTTCCAATTTCTGGCGAAGAACGGCTCCCCACCATAGTAATCCACCCCAACTCTTTCCACGACTTGATTAAGAATCCCACGGAAGCTCATTGAAGCATAGGTAGAACCAGAGAGATCCTACTAGTGGTGCAAATTGGTTATAATGTGGTGCACCTACGATCCTCTTTAGTTCAATTATTTGTACCTCTTTAGTTCAATTTTGAAGAAGAAGTAGTACAAATAATTGAACTAAAGAGGTTCAGAGGTGCACCTAACGGTTACCCCTTTGCACCCTTAGATCCTACACAATCAAATGATGATTAGATATAATAACCTTATGAAAGTTAAAAATATGTAATATAAACAAATTAATTAAGAATGAATAATATATATATATTATACCAAATCTCGATGAGCCCTGCAAAGCCTCTCTGTAGTCTGAATCACACTGCTTTCACCCACCTTGAGTTGCCTTAATTTAAAATAGGAAAGGTCTGGCATGAAGCACCCAACATTTTGAAGCTGTTGTAGACAATTCTCCACGACAGTCCATTCTCAGGTTAACTGAACAAATGATGCTGAGCCCACTGCTGCAATGGGAACCATTAGGTGTGGTACGCCTGCAACAACTGGTAGTCTACAAATCGGGCAAGTGCACTCTTGTCGTGTTCTCAACACGCTCAGTTTGCACTATAGGAGGAGTACCAGCCATAGCATCGATAATATCTTTGAGCCATCTAATATTATTGATAACCTACAATAATTATATGTAACTAAGATTATAGATTTTCCATGTGAAGTGAAAAAATATCTATGTAAATCAAGTTAATTTTGATCATTATATTACCACATTGCCTACATGTGTCTAATCACCCATTTGCAAGGTAATCTCACAGTGAAAGTGCAATCCAGCAAGGCAACGGGTCCTCCCAGCCACCGTCATGGCTATGACCACGGCCACCACGAGCACAGACTATGCCACGGCCACAACTATTACCAACGCCACTTGACGATGACATTGTTAGCTCAAACTATATCCAAATCAAATAACAGACATTATTCACGAAAAGTTGGGTTAGTTTACGGATATTGAATTCAATATATGCATAATATATGCATAAACAGAAAAACAAAAGGGTTAGAATTCAACATTATTACTAATGTGCATAACCTTTATGAACTAGCAACTCAGATGACCTTGATCCTCTAGGAACTATTGCAGTCTCACATCACCATCATATACACATGACTCTCCTACTTACAATACTACATCACCAAGCTACAACCCTACATCTCTTATCTGCCTACAGTCCTACATCACCGAGCTACAGCCCTCACCTAGCCAGTGATGTAAGACTGCAGCTAGCTAGGATGTAGGGTTGTATATCAAAAACAAGAAAAATTGGAAACTTCTTAAATTTATTCTATAAAAACTACTTAATAAAATAATTTAATCTTTTAGTTCCTCCTATAGTTACCAAGAAATAAAATTTCTATTTTCTCTATATCTAAACGATAAAAGAATGGAAATAGATAGTAAACTTTCTTTATGTCTATTATTTTCTTTATCTCATTTCTTAACGAGGACATTTTTTATAAACTAACTTCAAATAATATTAATAACTAAATGTAAAATTAATTCTATCTCTCACTATATGTAGAAGTCAAATTCAATTTTCTCTATATGAGAAACAAGAAAATAATAGAATGCTTAATACAAATTTAATGAAAGAAGGAACAATGCTAGTATCATCCTAACTACATTTTCTAAATCTAAAGTATATATAAAAAATCTCATCTCTTAGCTCCTCCGACCTGGCTAGAAATTAAAATTTCTATTTTCTCCATCTCTAAACCATAAAACAAAATTTAATCACAACAAATGAAGGGAGGATGAAGATTCAAACCTTGCCAATACTTTCGAGGAGAGAAATCTTCACAAATTGATGATGAGGCACCATAGAGAGGAGGAGCCTGAGCTACCGGTACGGTGAACAATGGCTCAGGCAGGCAGAGAAGGAAGAAGGAGGCCGGTTGATAGGGCCACCGGCCTTTAGTCTCGGGTCGGAACACCACCCAAGACTAAAGCATTTGTCCTGGGCGGTGTTACCACTCGAGACTAAAGGGGCATCCTTTAGTTTCGGCCAATCATTACTACAGATAGCCATTGGGAGCCTCCCCTTTTGTCCCAGTTAGTAGTACCAACAGGGACAAAAGGGTAGGCGATCCCGCACCTATTTCGGGCCACGTCGACGAAACCCCTTTAGTCCCAGCTCCAAAGTTGAACCGGGACTAAAGGGGCGTACCAAAGGCTCGTTATCCACTAGTGTCTATCTCTACGGATTACAAACAGTATCCCGCGATATCTGGATTATATTGATTGGCGCATCTAGTGTCTTGACTTGCACGCCAAGCTTGAAGTCATCTTCGGGGCTGCGGATAAGGTCCGCTGGGCCCACTGGCAGGTCAGTAGGTCGTCTGACAGGCCGGACCCACTTTTCGGGGATGGTTGAGACCCTAGTCGGTGGGGACCGATGGGGTAGCCCCATCTCTCACTATGCTATTGAAGTGCATCGACGGATGTTTCTTGTGTTGGCACGGCAGTGTTCTCCACTAATTTACATATTTGTGTCCCCGTCTGAAGCACTAGCATCAAGGTGCCATGAAAAGTCTCCATGGATAGTTTCTTCTCCATAACTCTTTGGTGGTCGCATTGATGTCTCCTCTCCTCTTTGCACATCACCATCACCGCCGCAGGCTTAGCCATGTGGGTGGTGTGGACGTTCACCTTCTGCATGTGTTGTGTTCTTTTTCATCTTAGACCTTCAAGATTCTTTCCCTTTTACATTTATACCACCTTTATGATTTCCTCCTCTTTGATGTGTTTTTCTTTCCAATGTCTTTCTCTGTATTAATTAAAATCTCATTTTTATATAGAAGTTGAGGTCATCATTTTGGTCATATTTGCTTGTCAGTTGTATAGATATCGATCCAATGAGGTCAAGAGGTGTTCTCATGTTTGTTTTGCTGGTTCTTATGGCAGTTAGAGGGTGTTGACGGTTCAAAACCGTGCTCAAGTTCACCGCAAGCGTACGGGTGACTTGGTGCCTTTTTCACCAAGGAGGGTCCTCCCTAGATTTGTCAATCCAAGGATTGGAAGCAAACTCCTAAGGCTATCCATCTAATCTAATGATCTAACCTATCATGAAGCGTTGATTGCATAAAGGTAACATACAAACACGAAGGGATGTATGGATCTCATCCACCTAGCCATAAAGGTAAACACCAAAGGGTAACCCTAGCCTATCGTCTTCTTGTTGCCGTTCCGGCCAAGGTGACAAACCAATCTAAACCTATACTATGATAAGGAGTACACTCGATATGGAGTAACCCGATATAGAGTGGTCCGATACACGTTCATTCGCCGCTTTCTCCTCCATCGTACTGTCACTGCGCAAGGATATTCATCACCGAACGACAACCTCGGTCTGTGCACTACAACGATGTATCTGCAAGAGATAGACTAACCACCACGATTAGACCTATTCCTACTAAAATCATATGCTAGCTACACATATGGATAAATCACTCATCGATGTAGATCAAAGTAGGACAAGATATGATTACATCACCATCGAATGTTGAAGGTACAAATGACTTGACGAATTCAAGTCGCGGCTCCGGAACTCCACCATGGCTTCACCACGCAGGGCAAACCATGGCGGCTAGGGCATGGCCTAAGCCATCTCCTAGGCAACTCGAGGACTTGCGGCGGCCGTCGGCTTCCTCCCGGTGCTTCTCCTTCGTGTCGGCGGCTCTCTGATGAATGGATGGATGTGGCGGCCGACGGAGGTAGAGGCAATTTATAGAGGAGCACCTAGGTCAAAGGGCGTCGCGAACCACCACAAAAAGGGGCTGGGCCGACCGGCCTGGGCCCGTTTCGGCCAGGTTCGGCCCCGGTTCACTCCCCGACGCTTCTCGATCAATTGTTGACTTGCTCCCTTATGCATGTGGGCCCTTGACGTCGTCTTCTCCACGGTTTAGATAGAGCTCCTTGTCGCGCAAGCTTCAGCATCTTCTGTTCAGGGCCCTGGAGTTTTACAGCTTCATGCTTCGGTCCCTGGGCCATTTGGAGTCATGTTCATCATGTGTCTTGACTTGTGCCGGGCTTCATGATCTTCTCTTGAAGTGCTTGATGAACTTATCCCGAAAGTCTCCCTTTAAGCGCTAGTTTCCTACGTAAACAACAAACTCCAAAATCGACATGCAAGAGTGAACTTGATACCTCCGGGGGGTTAGTACCATTAGTTAGAATATCAAATATGTGCAAATGTTGACGGTAAACTCATAGCTAGGTGTACCAAAATCGACCGTCAACATACCCCCATGCTTAAACCTTGCTCGTCCTCAAGCAAGTCCAAGATCTTTGCTTAACTTGGAAATCAGCGTTGCCTTTCAATGTCTTCCCTGCACTTAGTTATACACAACAAGACATATTGCTCTCTCAAGTATTTAGCATTTAAGGTTCAAGTTTTGACCGGCTACTTCATTATGGAAGATAGACTATTATTAAAGAACACGCCACAATAAAACAAATATAGTGCTCTCAAACTTAAGCAAACTTCAAACCTTTACCTTGTTGCGTCGTGAAGAGTTTTCAAAAAAGTTGCACATCTAACATAAGTGAGGTTCTCTTGCAAACGCTCATGGAAACACTCATCTCGTCAAGTCACTCAAGCCTACTAGATTAATCTCAACCTATTCTACTCATATATATGAAAGTGGAAAGCTTATGTGGAGCTTGGTAGGTAAAAACAATCCTAGCAAAACATTATACTTGAAATATTGTCAAACTAAGAGAGAGATCTATTGGAATTACCGAGACTAGTCAAAAAGGTCATGGAAAATAAATGTTGGAAAGAGAGAGAGATGGAACACACGCATTCAGAAAGGTGGACATGTGCAAGTGGCAAATGGGTGATCTCGAGACACAAATGAAGTTCTCGTTATCGGATTGCACATGGTTGGAAAAGATTGAGTATGGACTTGTCTTCAAAGCTCTCTAAGATTTAAATGAAGCTAAAAAGAACAGAGGAGCATTTTTATTTTTTTGTTTGTTTTTTTCTTTTCTTATTTTTTCTTTCTTTCTTCTTCTTCTTTTTTCCTTCTTTCATTTTTTTCTTCTCTCTTTTTTTTATTCATCATATTTTTTTATGCTCCTCCGAACTTTTAAGCAACATAGTACTAGCTATAGCAGTCCTCCCCCATGCTTAAATCACTGCTCGTCCTCGAGCATAGAAGTAAGGGGACCTATGGCTGCTAGAGAAGTACAAAATCCTTGTATTCCTTTATAAATCTTTTGAAATTTTCAGGGCATCCTCCATGTCAAAACTCCACATGATCTTGATTGCATTGATGAGTCCCTCCATATGTTATATGTCTTGAAATCTTGCCAGAAAATCTTCAGAAAATTTGTCGAAAGATCTTCCATACTCAATTTGGGTTGTGGTCAAGGAGGTAATCACAAAAAGATGTTTTGGGTTTCGGGTGGATGCCCAGCGAAGTTTGTGAAATTTCCAATGTAGAAACTCACAATGCATGGACAAAAATGGCTAGCATGAAAAAGATATGCAAAGGAATGACCAGCTTCTTAGTCTCGTACCACAGAAATCAATCCTAATCCAACTCATCAAGATATAAGTTTGCAAACTTGTATGTGTATAGGCTTTGGTAGGTAGAACCTTGCAAGAGATTCACAAATGTAGATAGCATAATGATTTTAAATAAAACAAGTACAAGGCATAGGTCATCGGTCAACTTAAAATCAAAGAGCAACATAAAGTATGTGAGTCTAGATATTAGTCTTTTAACCTCCACAAATGAAAGAGCCGGTATTTAATCAATTTAAGTTCCTTTTAATAGAGAGCAAAAAGTCATGTCATATAAAACATCATGCAAGTAAAACAAAGCGGCAACTTTCAAAACTTTTCCATAAGCAAGGCATACAAATGATATCATCATGGTAAGCTCAAAAGAGATGGTGATTCATTTATTGAAAAGTAAAACTACAAACCTAGGTTGTCCTCCTAGTAGCCATGTTATTGATCGAGAGATAAATACAAAGTTTTTTTATGGTTGAAAGCATATATGTGCAAGCATTTAGAAGGAGGTGAACAAAGATAAAGTTAAGGGTGAGTTACCGTCCTTTTCGATGCTCGTAATGAAGTGCAGTGATGCCTCCCCCATGCTTAAGCATTGTGCTTAGCATGGAAAAAGAATGATGAGCATCTTGTGGTGAATGTGATCCTTGTACTCCATGTGGCCTTGCCCTTCTCGTCCCTCAAATCCTCCCCCATGCTTAGCATGTTGCTAAGTGTGGAAGAACTTGAATCACTTATAATCATCTTCACTCTTCTTTGCCTTTGTTGCTCATTTGTGCTTCAACTTCTTCTTATTATCATCAAGCCATGGTTACAATCCTTCATCATATCGTCATCACCGACTTCCATCCCGTCCTTGTTGCTGCCTCATCTTCCACAGTTTTTCTTTTACTTCCAGAACAGAACATGTACCAAAACACCCCTCCAAGTTGAAGTTCATGAAATTATCTTTCCAACGAGCCATCATACGCATGAAACGGGTTCCGAACAAGAGAGTTGTGCCTATTTTACTCCGGCGATGCAATCTGTCCAAGGCTGATTTCAGACTGCGCAGCGCTCAATGTTTCTGCCATATCTCCTTGTACGGGTCTTCAAAATTGATGATTCTTGATGCGTTGGAAAGAAGATTTGAAGGAGCTTCTGAATATTAACTTTTCTTCCATTGTACATCTCTGAACACGTGCTCAAATCTTGATGGAAATAGTGACTTCCCTCTCAAGCCTTGTAGATGACTAATGACCTTGATTGCAATCGGTCAAGAACTCATGGGAACACTTCATCATGCCTACAAAACAAATCAAATGCACATTCTACCCCCTGGGTGATGGTCGGGAGTAGAAATAATTGCCAACAAACCAAATGCATCCCTAAGATCTTAACTTGTGGCATAGCTCACCTAGTAAAGAGAAAAGCAAGAACCTAATGAGTGTACGTGCGTGTAGGTGAAAATGCAAATGAAAGGAAGGGATATAAACAAAACAATGTTTACACCAAATTCTAAGCTCCATGCTTACAAAGTGGTTGCCAAACTTCTCCACCACCATAAAGATTTATTAACCAAGGTCAAAACACCATGCTTATCCCAAGATTTACAATTCTTTATAGTGTAAGAGAAGTAGGGCGCATTGTGAAGTTTATAAACCAACCAAATGCAATTTAAATCAACAAGGCTTTAAAAACTCAAATGATGATTGTCCGTAATCAAGTCTAAACACCACATTTACACAAGATTACAAAAGAAAATGCCTCACGCGTGAAGCACCATTATGGAAATAAAGCATTCATCAAAAAGTTTAGCGAAGAAGCCAAGCTAACCTATGCATGATAGAACAAAGGGGGTTGATGCAAAATGCAAATGCAAAGGAGTTAGTAAAAGGGGCAGCAATGTTTGCAAAGGCTTTCGATGTCGCTCTTCAATAATGACAAGCAAGTCACTTATGAGAGTTAGAGTCTTGTCAACAAAAGTTTTATCAAAAGACCTAAAACATGCCAACAAGGTTTTAAGGTAAGGCTTATGGGTATCCTATATTTTTGGCTTAAGACAAGAATTTTGAAGAGAGGAAGTCAAGTATAGAAATTCTAACTAAGGTGGTTTTGAAAAAGAAGAAAAGAAAACAAGGGTTAGATTTTTGGATGAAAAACAAACCTATGGTTTTAGGATTACTAGAGGTATGAGGGGTTTTTCCTAAGGGTTTAGGTTGAGGCTAGTCAAAATTTTAATTAAAAAGGGATAGAGATAGACTTTGTCGACTTGACATATGTCGATTCCTCCTTTTGTTGGCTTGGGTTCTAGGTGTGGTTTGATAGGAAGGTTTAGGCAAAGATGAGATTTTTTTTCACAAAAAGGGTTTTAAAAATGGTATGCATCATGCAACAAAATGCAAAGGTGGAGAACAAAGTGGAATGAAGTGCAACATGATTATAAATGAACAAAAAGGTATGGCATGATATGGTGGTGAACTAAAGCAAAAGCAAAAGTTAGCCTAAGTTAACTAGCCACAAGTTTAGAACCAAAAGGTATCATGCTTGATATTTCTCTCTAAAAAGACACAAATAAAAAGACTCAAAACACTAATAAGCACACAAAAATAAGGGGTCTACAAGTTTTCCAAAATCAAGTAGCAAAGTGCTCACTCAATATCTATTAAAGCATACAAAATGTGGTTGTGACATTTATTAGAGCATTGGTACGATGTTACTTGAAGTTTTCAAATAAAGAACACAATGTAGACTTGTCATAGTTTATATAGATATATAAGAAGATCGGGTTGCCTCCCACAAAGCGCTTCATTTAAAGTCATAGAGCTCGACTTTCTCACGTACCTTTTTATTGTTGTGAAGCCATGGTTCTTTGTGCGAGAATCCAAAGCATCCATGCAGCTTGATGTTGCCTTTAGGAAATCCGTCGTGGTTCGCTTCCAACATCATCATGTGTTGAGTGGTGCCTCTTGTGTCTTCATTCATACATGCTCCGGAGGGTTTGTTTTAGTCCTTAGGTTCTGAATTTCATCATGTACATGTTGTGGAACCCTTGCCCCATCTTCTCTTTATTGACACCTTGTCCATCTCCTCTATCTTGTCGTCATCGCCTTGTTGCTGCCTCTTCTTCGTGGATTTACCCCTGCATCTAGAACAGAACATATACCAAAATATAGTTCTATTGAAAAATTTATAAAATTACCTTTCCAACGGGTACTCATTCGTCTTAATCGGAGTCCGAATGAGGGAGATATGGTTGTTTCACTTCAGCATTGCTTGCTGTCTCCGCACGTGCAACCTTCGGTGATTCGGCCATATCCGCTTGTAGAAACCTCCGATTGCCTTGCCGCTTGATTCGTTGGAACGCAGACTTTATGGGGCTTTTGAAAATCCAAATATATCTAATGCTTTCTGCTGAGGCTCATGCAAACATCGTGATGACATCGTTATCCTATCGTCCATCGATCCGGAGATGTACGCGTGGTCTTTATCTTGAAGTCTTTTAGGGCATCATGTCACGCATCCCTTGGCTTCAAAAGTCATTACCATCGCTGCATGAGCATGATGGTAATGGAATCCTTCTCCATCGTGCTTGACATGGTCGTTTCCGAAACCTATAGCTCGAACATACAAACCTCCAAAAGAAATTAGTCTTAAAAACTTAATTGACACACGTAGGCATACCTTGTTCATCTTCGTTTGCTTTGGGTGGGGGCTCAATAGCAGATGTTGGGCCACTAACCAAGGTTAGCACCTACCACTAAAGAGCAAATCTTTGCGTAGCCATCAACTTGGTTGAGCGAGGTTGGACTTGTCGAAGTCCGAATGTCGAAAACTTCTCGATCGCTTTGTGTCTATGGTTTTACCTGCATTCAAGGACACAAACAAGAAACACAGGGTATATGCAATACTAAAATTAGGGTTAGTTAAAAGAAAGATAGATCGCCCTAGGGTTCGAGTTGCCGATCCCCGGCAACGGTGCCAGAAAAAGGGGCTTGTTGACGGTTCAAAATCGTGCTCAAGTTCACCGCAAGCATACAGGTGACTTGGTGCCTTTTTCACCAAGGAGGGTCCTCCCTAGATTTGTCAATCCAAGGATCGGAAGCAAACTCCTAAGGCTATCCATCTAATCTAATGATCTAACCTATCATGAAGCGTTGATTGCATAAAGGTAACATACAAACACGAAGAGATGTATGGATCTCATCCACCTAGCCATAAAGGTAAACACCAAAGGGTAACCCTAGCCTATCCTCTTCTTGTTGCCGTTCCGGCCAAGGTGACAAACCAATCTAAACCTATACTGTGATAAGGAGTACACTCGATATGGAGTAACCCGATATGGAGTGGTCCGATACACGTTCATTCGCCGCTTTCTCCTCCACCGTACTGTCACTACGCAAGGATATTCATCACCGAACGACAACCTCGATCCGTGCACTACAACGATGTATCCGTAAGAGATAGACTAACCACCACAGTTAGACCTATTCCTAATAAAATCATATGCTAGCTACACATATGGATAAATCACTCATCGATGTAGATCAAAGTAGGACAAGATATGATTACATCACCATCGAATGTTGAAGGTACAAATGACTTAACAAATTCAAGTCGCGGCTCCGGAACTCCACCATGGCTCCACCACGCAGGGCCAACCATGGCGGCTAGGGCATGGCCTAAGCCATCTCCTAGGCAACTCGAGGACTTGCGGTGGCCGTCGGCTTCCTCCCGGTGCTTCTCCTTCGTGTCGGCGGCTCTCTGATGAATGGATGGATGTGGCGGCCGACGGAGGCAGAGGCAATTTATAGAGGAGCACCTAGGTCAAAGGGCATCGCGAACCACCACAAAAAGGGGCTGGGCCGACCGGCCTGGGCCCGGTTCGGCCCCGGTTCGCTCCCCGACGCTTCTCGGTCAATTGTTGACTTGCTCCCTTATGCATGTGGGCCCTTGACTTCGTCTTCTCCATGGTTTAGATAGAGCTCCTTGTCGCGCAAGCTTCAGCATCTTCTATTCAGGTCCCTAGATTTTTACGGCTTCATGCTTCGGTCCCTGGGCCATTTGGAGTCATGTTCATCATGTGTCTTGACTTGTGACGGGCTTCATGATCTTCTCTTGAAGTGCTTGATGAACTTATCCGGAAGTCTCCCTTTAAGCGCTAGTTTCCTACGTAAACAACAAACTCCAAAATCGACATGCAAGAGTGAACTTGATACCTCCGGGGGGTTAGTACCATTAGTTAGAATATCAAATACGTGCAAATATTGACGGTAAACTCATAGCTAGGTGTATCAAAATCGACCGTCAACAGAAGGAATGTTGATTACATACGTGTTCTCCATTAGAGTGTCATTAGAAATTGTTCATCCCATATTACTCATACATGCTAGTTCTTAAATATTATTAAGGAATCTAAATGTGCAAGGACAATATCCAAGGTAGAAGGGTTGGCATCACCAACTCTTATTCCAAGCCCTAGTAGCAATCAAGACATCCGAAATCAGGTGGTTCTATCCATTGGTAGGCTACCAATTAAGTTAAACTCTACTTCATATAGATTGTGTACATCAATGTTTCCAGCAAAAGACTTCACATGTAATCTTGTTGCATCGGTCACTTGGACTGTCTATGTAATGTTTCAAATGTATGCTAATCAGAATTATGCTTGAGAAGATGTTCTATGAATCAACACTATCACAATAACTTCAAGTGTAGATGTCTTGTTTATTTACTTCTTGAATGGTAAAGAACACAAAAAGGTAAAGAAAACAATTTGCATTTGTCCTAACTATTTGTCTAACTTGCCTAATTGATGTCATGAATTCTTTCACTTATCAGTATCAGATTCTAATGATAATCTTCATCGTCATGGTGTGTAGTGGCATGAGATGGTTTATTTGGCACCCAAATATAATTGTCTCTCAAAGAAGACAAAATTTGTTAAGCAAGTCCAGTCAATACTTGGGTATACTGGAATAACACTATTTGCATTGATTAACACCCTGCAGTTTTTGGTCATTATTTATTATTTTCTATGATGTAGTTTAACATATGCTTAGTGATTTCTCTTAGATGTGTTGCATATTTTACTGGTCTTCTGCAAGCTGGTCTACTACTAGAAACATTTTTCCTACAAAATTGGTGCTTTGCAACTTTGGTGGAGCATTCATGTGAGTTATCTACATGAACTTTCAAATGTACCTTTCTATGGGTTTTCTGAATTAGATATTTTGTGTGTGAATTGTGTAAGCTTGACTTTGACTTTGGTACTTCAAGAATGAGAAAAAAAAATCTAAAGATAACTTAAAAGAAGTTTTGTTATGTGTTTTAAGCAGCTACTATTAGTATAATATTTTCCTTTGAAGCTATAATTTTCTATGTGCTACCTTGGTTATCTTGGTTGGATTTGGTAATTATTTGGATTCTTGTGTTTCATCCTACTTTGCAAAAAAAAATATCATGCAAGTCACCTTCTAAACTGGTGGTCCACATTTGCTGTCATTTCTGTGATAGTGATATCTACAATTCTTAATCTTGTTCCATTCAAAGATTTGGTAAGTATGAGAATGACACTCTTAGTATAAACATTTAATTAAATTATGTTGCAATGGAACATATCCCGCAATTTTGATAGTGATGTTACATTGGATTGGCCTATGCAGTTGTGCACAATATTCAAGTGCTTTGTGAGTTTCCTATAGACCATATACACATGTGTCTTCCATTCATCAACTCCAAAATATTTTCTGGTACTGTATGATTGGTACATTCTCTAAATTATGTTGCAATGGAACATATCCCGCAAAATTGATAATGATGTTACATTGGATTGACCTATGCAGTTGTGCACAATATTCAAGTGCTTTGTGAGTTTCCTATGGACCATATACACATGTGTCTTCCATTCATCGAATCCAAAATATTTTCTGGTACTGTATGATTGCTACATTCTCTAGTAAGTCAAGCGATGTATCCTAATTAAGTTTTTGAAAATTAGGAATGTGTGTTGTTTACTCTCTTTAGTAATATATATGCTAAGTAAAAAACATAAGCTACACTCCCACTTGCTCTATTCCAATCATGTTTTGCATCATAAACAATTCTAATGTGTTTTCTTTGAATTGAAAACGATCAATTTAGTAAATGTTGGAGTGATTTTAAAGTCTAAGCTCTAAGATATCCACAACTGCATCGAAAATATCTTAAGATTTTACTTTGATCTTTCTTATTTTGCTACCCTTACTTCCTTTTCGCACTTTAACCCTTTGTTCTAAATAATATAAAACTTCAATTGCCCTAAATTATAAAAAATGAAGGTAATATATGGTCATATCACTATATATTTATGACGCATTCTAATTAAGTTTTGAAAAGTAGCAATATGTAATTTTAAATAAAAAATATAATGTTGCAGTGATTTTAAAGTCTAAACTATAAAGTATCCACAATAGGTCTTAATATTGTGTCCATAGTAACATTGTATTGAAAATATCTTAAGATTTTACTTTGGTCTTTATTCTTTTGATGCTCCTACTTCCTTTTTGCACTTTAAACCCTTTATTCTCAATAATATAAAACTTTCAGTTGCCTTAAATAATATAAAAAACGAAAGTAATATATGGCCATATCACTATGTATTTATTATGCATTCTAATTAGGTTTTTGAAAAGTAGCAATATGTGTTGTTTATTCTCTTTATTAATTTATATGTTAATGAAAAAACATAAGCTGCCCCTCCCACTTGCTCTATTCCAATCAAGCTTTGCATCCCTAAACGACTCTATTGTGTTTTCTTTGAATTGGGAATGATCAATTTAGTAAATGTTGCAATGATTTCAAAGTCTAAACTCAACAATAGCTGTTGATGTTGTGTCCATGGTACTATTGTATCAAAAATATCTTAAGATTTTAGTTTGCTCTTTATTATTTTTTGGGACTTTAAACCCTTTGTTCTTAATAATATAAAACTTCAATTGCCTTAAATTGTAAAAAAGGAAAGGTAATATATGGCTATATGTCTCTGTATTTATCATGTTTATGGACAAATCTATAGTGCTGTGCGAGTTTTGGATACATGTTGGTGAAATGTAACGCCCTAGTCTGAATTTTGCTTGAATTTGAACTTTTAATAAAAGTTGTTAGAATTAATTAGGAAAGTGCGTGCAATTTTGAAACAATAAAGTTACTTTCTAAATCTAAACTAAATAATCATAGGTTATAAACTTGACTGCATGCTGGTTGCATGGTGTTTTAGGTGCTAAAACAACTTTTAAAGGTGTCTTTAAACACGCCTATGTTTTAATCAAATATGAACCTTCTTAAACCCCAATCTAATTCTTGAAATCTCTAAATCAATTCTTCAGAAACCGAAACCTGCCCAATTTGTCATTCCTTTTTCCGATTGTGATTTCTATGAAGCAAGGGCATGTGGATGCCGACTAATTCTCTCTTGTATCAATCATGACTGTCGACCTCTTCTCATTCTTATTTTCACCAAGGAGGCGACTAAACGGAGAGGCCTCTCCATTTAGGCTTAAATGGAGAGCCCTCCGAGGTTACTTCCTGCGACACAAAAGTTACTTCTCACAACAGAAAGAAGCACATAGAAGGAAGTAACTTTTAGTCGTACATGGAGAGCCCTCACAGGTTACTTCCTGCGGTACAAAAATTACTTCCCTCAACAGAAAGAAGCACACATGAGGAAGTAACTTTTTGTCGCGGGAAGTAACTTTGTGTCGAAGGAAGTAACTATGTGTCGAGGAAGTAACTTTGTGTCGCGGAAAGTAACTTTTGTGTTGCAGGAAGTAACCTCGGAGGGCTCTCCATTTAAGCTTAAATGGAGAGCCCTCTCTGTTTAGATTTCGCGTTTCACCACTAGAACACCAATGACTCATGACTCCAACTCTTGTCACTTCCTCTTTTTAATCCCTTCTTTTCAACCAACCCACATTTTCCTTTTCCTTCTCTCTATCTACAAGGATTTAATCTCGCTCTGAACTCATGTATCGAACTTTATGATATTTTAATCCCGTCATGCTTTGCTACCCCTCTGCTGTTACACAGACGCCCGATCCTATATTGCTCTCACGTTTCTAATCAAACTGTTGAGCAGATCGATGTGCCCTTCTACCAGAACGTGTCCCTTACAGTGACACACCATCACACAATTTTTTTTAATAAAATGCAGGAGCATTGCCACATCATATAAGAAGACAAAGCAATTGTACATAACGCGCCGAGGCGAACATCACCACACAAACAACGCACGCTAACAACACACATAACAAAACACTATACCACCACCGCAAGCTGGGAGAGGAGCCAAAAGAAGCCACCCGAGAATTGCGTCATCATCACCAACATTGTGCCACGCCACCGCAGCCCACTGCAATCTTGAGCAACAACTCGAACTGTTCCACCATGGGACCGTCCCCCTCAAGCCTCAGACACACAATCGGTGATCCCCTAGCCCCAGTGAAGCTTCAGCATAAAACTCTCATCGTAGCGCAGATGAAAACCACCGATCCCGGCCACTCTGCGTGGAGGCCTCCCCTCTTCCACCTCCTCACACTCCTCTGCCAAGGACTCAGATATCTGAAGCCGCTAAAGGAGCAACACCTCCGCCCGGCCGTCGCTGGAGACACCACCGCACCATGCGCCCCAACTCAAGTCCTCCAGTACCCACCGGCCCTCTGCACCTTCCTGCCAACACGGACAAAGCGCACCTCCTCTGTCGCTGCGCGCAAGCAACACCGCCAACTAGCTACCGCCACTACCTGACCAAGACAGGCCTCAACTGTGACGCCTCCAAGAAGGGCATGACGCAAATGGCATCGTCGTCGCACGTTCAGAGATGGACAGGATTCACATCCTCGAGAGCCCCATGCAGTAAGAGACATGATGCCTCACAATGGTGCCCCCAGTAGGTAGAACGATGCCACAAGGGCGCCACCACCATCGCCACTAACCCAGATGTCAGTGAAGGCTTACGCTCGAATCAGCACCATGCCCACCACATGTTCTTGACCAGCTCAGTGGCCCGCTTTTCCTCGCTTCCACCGGAAGAAGCCCGACACAGCCCGAAGCACCACCACAGCGCCACTGGCATGCACCAACCAGCCTCCAACCCCACCACCAAGGCAACGCTGGACCAACATCACCGTCAAGAAGCATCCACTGTCTCACCTTAGAGCCCGTCGCCCGTGTGCTAGCCCCTGCCCACCACGGCCAATAACAGTCGGCCATGGCAAGTCGCGGCCACAGCCAGCCCTGGCCCAGGCCAGGTAGGGCCGGCAGCCCCTAGCTGCAACCACCACCGACGCCGTGCACCGGTCGTAGCCGCCTATCCTGCACTGCACCGGCCGCCACCGCACCCGCCGCCGCCGCCACCGACTCGCGCCGGCAACCGCCGCCACCGGTGAAGTCCACGCTGACCATGGCCGTCGTCGCTGCTGCTCGACTCCGGCCACCGCCCCTCCACGCACCACCACGTGCCCCACCACGTAGACGCCAGATCCGGCCGGGGCTGCGCCGGATCCGGCGACAGCAGCAGCCGCCGCCGCCGCGGGAGGCGGCCTGCGCCAGCGAGGCAACTCCGGGAGCTGGCAGGCCGCGCCCGCCCAGATCCGCCGGAGAAGACGTGGAAAAGCCACTCTGCCACCTACCCCACGTGCCACGTGAGCTCTGGCGGCCCGCTCCGGCGACGGCGTGGTGGGCTAGGGTAATAGGAGGGGGCAGTGTCGTGCCAGGGTTTTAGTCGCCCCTGTCGCTCGCGCGGAGCGATGTCTTTCTTTTCATCCTTTTTTGCTCACCATCACGCAATTTGCATCGACCAAAGGACCAACATAGTGTACAGTTTTGGTCCATGCTGTACCCGCTGCTCCTGCTGTCCTGACAGCTGTGCCGACCCATTGGCATCGCGTTCCCCAGCAAACTGTAGTTTAAGCGACGGCATCCCAGGCGCCAGACCCGCTGCCACCACTGCATGGGGCCCGCAACAGCATCTCACGGCAGCAAACGGTGTAGACGGTGGAATGGCATATAGGGAATGGAAAATTAGAAAGAATGGCATAGAGCTCATGTTGCATTTTTCAATAACATAGAATACATCGGTTACATTTCTCAGTGGCACATGAGGAATTTTCTCTTTAAAAATCAAGGCAATAGGGTCTAAAGCGTCGCAATAGCAAGTAGCAACCAATTGTAACGATATCACGTTAATTGGGAGTACTTGTGTGCATTAAAATTGGGCAACAGTTTTTATTTGGTTGCAGTTCGAATGTATATGCTCCAATAATACACAATGTATAGCTTTGTGAAAACACAATATGTATTCATGTACCTATGCAGAAGAATCAGTGAGTCTATTACTCTACAGGTTCCTCCAACACGTCACAGCTCTGAATATTGCAGCCGCGGTCTTGCTTCCCCTCCACCCCCTCCTCCTCCCAACCTTCCGCCGCCTCCTCGCGGCGGCGCGGTCGGCTGCGTCGGGCGGCGCCGTCGCGCCGCCGCCCCGGTGCTCCAGACGGCGGGACCACGACGCTGCGGCCCCGGAGAACGGCAGGACCATGAGATGGCTCTCCAGGACGTGGTGCAGCGACGCGAGCTCGAAGGAGTCGTACAGCGGGCTCCCGCAGTCCCATTCGGCGAACACCAACCCCTCCTCCTCCTTCGCTCTCACCTGCTGAAGGTCAGCTCCTCCGGCCTCTTGCTGTTGCATGCTGGGTGGCTCCGGCCAGGTTAATCTTCCAACTTCCAAGCCCAGATCGAGCTATCGTCTCAGAGACCCCGAGCTGTTTCCATGTGCCGCCGGTCACCTTCTATGCATAGTGTGCAGGGTACAGGAACTGAGGAAGGAGGAAGCAGACAGTATGGTGTACCGGTGGGTGCAGGACGGAGGAAGCTCTGCTCTCGATATATATTGCCCATTTGATCATGTGTGTGATATATATTCCAGCTGTAGACGACAGTGTCAGGTTCCTAATTCCATGATGAGGACTAAATGGCGTCGGGTCTCTAGTGGGGCCGCACCGAGTGTCAGTGTACGTGCTGTTGGCAGTCGAGAGCGTACATGCATGTCATGTTTCGGATCGTCAAACTTGCGCTTGTTTAAAAGTTCTTCAAAAATAAATTTAATTTAATTTAATTGTATTTGTACAATTTTTTTAATAAGATGAGCTTTTAAATTTGAGGTAAAAATCAAATGAATTATAGTTTGGAACAAATGGAGTAGTTAAGAGTGTGTTTAGATGGGGGAAATTTTGGGACCTCTTTCAAGATTATTAGGAGAACTAAACCTAGACTAATTATTACAAAACCAATTACATTGATGGATGGAAAATCGCGAGACGAATCCATTAAGCTTAATTAAACTGTCATTAAAGATTGTTTATTGTAACACGACGTTGTCCAATCATGACGTAATCAGGCTCATTAGCACTGGTGGAAAAACGACCTTTGTTCCCAAGCATTTGTCCCGGTTCAACTTTGGAACCGGGACAAATACTTTTGGGGCGATGTGGCCTCGAAAGGCTGTTTGCGACGCCCCCTCTTTAGTCTCGGGTGGTAATACCACCCGCGACTAAAGGTCTGGCGTCCAACGGCTCCGAGCCGCAATTATTGGCGCCAGACTTTAGTCCCGACCCGGGACTAAAGGGTTAGCCTTTACTCCCGGGTTGTAACACCACCCGGGACTAAAGTTTTTGTCCCGGGTGGTATTTTCACCCGAGACTAAAGTCTCATCTTTAGTCCAGGGTGGTAATACCACCCGGGACTAAAGGGTGCGCCTATAAATCCCTGCCTCCCTTCTTCCTCTGCCCGAGCTCACATTCACCCGAGACTTAAGAGATAGTTTGTGAAGAGAGCTAGCTAGTTCTTCTCCTAGCTAATTTTTTCGTCATCCATTTGTGAAGATTTCTCTCCTCCAAAGTGTTGCTAAGGTTTGATTCTTCATCCTTCCTTCATTTGTTATGATTAAATTTCGTTTTTATGGTTAGAAATGGAGAAAATATGGATTTAGATTTTTAGTGGTAGGAGGAGCTAAGAGATGTTTTAGATTTAGCTAACATTGTATTTAGTTTCACATATTTTTTAAGCATAGTTTCACATAGGGATTTATCCTCTGATTTTATAGTTTTTGCTATAGAGATAATTGATTTTAACTTTTAGATGAGAGATGCATTTAATTTTACATTTAGCTTAATTTATGAGAAGTTAGTTTATTAAAAAATGGTCATTACCAAACAAAAATATACTACCTACCTATTTAATTCATTTTTGTTAAGTATTTCTTGTTTTTATTTAGAATACATTTAGGCATTCTCTTATTTTTTTTTTCTTTTTTCCATATACAGTCGGTTGGTTCTCTACCAGTGGCCTTACATCACCAAGCTACATCCCAACATCTCGTACCTAGCTACGTCACCGGCGAGCTGGGGCTATACGTGGCTCGGTGACGTAGGACTGTAGCTAGATAGGAGATGTTGGGCTGTAGCTAGTTGATTTGGAACTGTAAGTGGGAGAGCGATGTGCGTGTATATGATGGTGAGGTGAGGCTGTAGTTCGTAGATGATAAGGGTCATTAGAAAAGGTATAGTACAGACTTACGTCACCTCAGGGCTCACTACACCTGAACGAGCTCTTGCACTTATCTATTTAGTTATCAGAAAATGAGAAAATAGGTCTTATATATATTGTTTTTATATAGAATAAATTTAAGCATTCTCTTATTTAAGCATTATTTTATATATATTACAGAGTAGTCCAGAATAATTATGGCAAGTCATGGCGGCGGTCGTGGAATCAGTTTTGATGACCGGTCACCTTTGGCTCGTCGTCTAGACATACGCTTCACCCATGGTGTGATTGAGTTACCTACTGGTGATCGAAGCCAGGGACCTCGTCCCAACATAGTAATGTTCTTTCGTTGTATAAATTTCATGTTTACGTACTACACACGGATAATAATATTATTTCATACAACGCAGGTTCTCAATCATTTGCAGTGGCTCGCACATGTTGTTGAAAATTTAGGTGGTACCCCTCCTGTTACACAATGCGCCATTGTCAGTCCAAACAATTGCATACAATTAAAAATCTCGTTTGACATACCTGTTCGTGGACAAAATCACTCCTCGCTGTCTTCAGAACCCATCCAAATGGTATTGATTGTTGGGTGGGGTGCCCCTGCACTGGTTAAGAGGACTTATGAAAGGACCGCCGTGCAGGCATGCTTACAACAACTAAACGCTAATGGGTATTTTGTGCCAGATTACTCTTATTTTCTAATAAAGTCACTCGAGAAAGGACAAAGTGTCACCAGGACCGCAGAGAGACTTTGTCGGCTAAATGAACATGACATGGTATGGAGCACCATTTACTCTTATTCAGCATTTTTAATGTGTCGTAATAACATTATTCTTAATTGTAGGATATGTTTGGTCAAACTTTTGCGGCAATGAGCTTTCATACAATTCTAGAGCAAGTGATGGATGTTGTGGGATTTTCTTACACAGATTCAAATGCTATACAAATAAGAAATTGGAAGTATCAGGCTCATCTTTCATTTTACAGGCCATATCAGTTTGCCTCGCCGCCACTGTTTGAAATTTATGGAAGTCCATGTGACTATAATTGTGAAGCGATAGAGAGTGCACTGATCCATTCTCTGGCATATTTCACTGAAGTTCTCGACTTCAAGATCGGAGACTTCAACTATATGGACTATCTAAGGAAGAAGAATGAAGTGTGAAATATGTGTCGTGCATTGATGCACCCTCTATCTTTGTTAAGACCGTACCTTAAGTATTCATGTATGAACTTTTTATGTTTGTAATACCTTAATTAAGTATTGATGTACGAACTTTTTTATATTTTTGGTAAGACCTTAAGTATTGAAGTTAGGGTAGTGACTAATTTATTGGAAACCTTAATATTAGGGTTCTCACCTCCAAAGTATTGATTAAGCTTTAATATTAGTCTTTATCACAAATTTTGGAGACCTTAATATATATTAAACTAAAAAAACAACAGGGTCATTGGGGGGCAACCCTTTAGTCCCGGTTGGTAATCCAACCCGGGACTAAAGGCCAGCCATCCACGGCCGCAATAATTGGGGCCGGCTTTTAGTCCCGGGTGGTAAACCAACCCGGGACTAAAGGGTTGGCGGGGCCGGCCTTCAGAGGCCTTTTGTCCTGGTTGGTAAAACCAACCGGGACAAAAGGACCAACCGGGACAAAAGGCCTCCCCTATACAAAATCGACAGCACGCTCCCTTCTTCTTCCCCTGCCCGACCATTTTTCACCGAGAGCTCAAAAGCAAGCTCCTCTAAGCTCCATGGCGCTTCAAACCTAGGGAGGTGCTGCCCAAATTTTTCGTCATCAATGTGGAGTTTTCTCACCTCCAAGGTGTTGCTAAGGTATTATTCTCCATCCTCCATTCATTTATTGTGTTTAAATTTCGTGTTATGGTTTAGAAAAGGAGAAAATAGAAATTTTGATTTAAGAGTTAAGAGATGAGGTTTTTAGTATACTTTAGATTTAGTAATAAGTAGTTATCATTTGTTATGATAATCTTCTATCATTCATTTGTACTAAGATTTTTTTTTGTTTTTATAAAATTTTTACTTTTAGCTAGTATTATTAGAGAAAATAGAATTTATTAATTTAGTTATTAGAAAATGAGACCTAGGGATAATGTATATTTTTTATACTTAAAATTTATGACATAATTAAGAAAATAGAAAATTTGATTTAAGAACTAAGAGATGTAGTTTTTATATTAGTATACTTTAGATTTGGTAATAAGTAGTTTTCATTTGTTATGACTGTCTTCTTTCATTCATTTGTACTAAGATTTTTTTTTGTTTTTTATACTTTAGTGTTGTTAGAATTAACATGGATATTTTTCACTTAATATGATGCAGATGAACCGGCAATGGATGTACAACACCGACAGACGGTCAGCGGAGTACATTACCGGCATGCATGGTTTTCTCGAAGTGGCGAAAAAAATAAGGATGCAAGTGGGTTCATGTGTTGTCCATGCTCCGATTGCAGAAACGAAAGAGACTACCATGACCCGGGCACACTTCATTTCCACTTGTTGAAATACGGATTCATGCCGAACTATGTGGTTTGGACCAAGCACGGTGAAAGAGGGGTTGTGATGGAAGACGACGAAGAAGAGGAGGAGGGTATTCCGGACTGGGCCGCAGGTCAAGCTTTTGCAGATACTTTAATGGAAGATGCTGACGAAGAAGAGTTACCAGCACATGCTGACGGGCCTGCTGATGATCTCGGCCAGGTTCTACAGGATGCACAAAGGGACTGTGAAAACAAAAAAGAAAAGACAAAGTTCCAACGTATGATCGAAGATCACAGAAAACCGTTATACCCAGATTGCAAGCCAGGTCACAAAAAGCTTGGTACTACGCTAGAAATGCTGCAATGGAAGGCAAAACATGGTGTGTCTGATAAGGCATTTGAAGGGATGCTAAAAATTGTGAAGGACAAGCTTTCGGAGAACAATGAATTACCGTCCACCACATATGAAGCAAAACAGACCGTGTGCCCTCTTGGGTTGGAGGTACAGAAGTTCCATGCATGCCCTAATGATTGCATCCTATATCGGGGTAAGGATTACGAAAATTTGGATGCTTGTCCTGTGTGCAAAGCACTACGTTATAAGATTCGGCGAGATGAAGATGCTGGTGATCTCCAGGGGCACCGTGACAAGACAAAGAAAGTTCCGGCGAAGGTTATGTCGTATTTTCCTATAATACCACGTTTGAAGCGTTTGTTCCAGAACAAAACACATGCTAAGTTGATGAGATGGCACGCCGAGGAACGTAAGCAAGACAACCTGCTGAGACATTCGGCTGATGGGTCTCAGTGGAGAAAGATTGATAGAGAATTCAAGACATTTTCTGAGAATGGGGAAAGGAACATAAAGTTTGGTTTAAGTACGGATGGTTTCAATCCATTCGGGGAGTTTAGCAGTGGTCATAGCACTTGGCCTGTGACCCTATGCATGTTCAACCTTCCTGGTTGGATGTGCATGAAGCGAAAGTTCATTATGATGCCGGTGCTCATCCAAGGTCCAAAACAACCCGTCAACGACATTGATGTGTACCTAAGACCGTTGGTCGATGAACTATTACTGCTATGGCGGGAAGAGGGCGTACGTGTGTGGGATGAGGATAGGTAAGAGAACTTCGATCTACGAGCATTGTTGTTCATAACCATCAACGACTGGCCTGCGCTAAGTAACCTTTCTGGGCAGACAAACAAGGGATATCGGGTATGCACGCACTGTTTACATAGAACACAAGGTATTCATCTCAAAAACTGTAAGAAGGTCGTGTATAATGGTCACCGTTGTTTCCTTCCAACTAATCACCCCTTACGGAAGAAAGTGATGCATTGGAAAGGGAAGGCTGACCATCGTACGAAGCCACCCCATTTTAATGGAGATGCCGTATTTGAGATGGTAAATGATCTAAGGGTAGTCTTTGGAAAGGGTGCTGGTAGTGAACCTGTTCCAACTGACGCCAACAGGCATGCACCAATGTGGAAGAAGAAATCTATATTTTGGGAGCTACCTTATTGGCGTAGCCTTGAGGTCCGACACGCAATTGACGTGATGCACCTTACGAAGAATCTTTGCGTGAATGTGCTAGGCTTCATGGGTTGTTATGGTAACCCGAAGGATACCAATGAAGCACGAGAGGACCTGAAATAATTTCATAAGATTCCCAAAGTTCCGCAGGAGGGTGATGATGAAACTGATCCGGAAGAGGATGATGATGATGTTGATTACTATGGTCCTGCTAGTTACACTCTCACCAAGAAAGAGAAGGAAAGCGTGTTTGATTGCCTGAACAGTATTAAGGTTCCGTCTGGCTACTCGTCGAATTTAAAGGGGGTCATAAATATGAAAGAGAAGAAGTTCACAAATCTAAAGGCCCACGACTGTCACATGTTGATGACACAGTTGCTTCCAGTTGCGTTGAGGGGTGTTCTATCAGAGAATGTACGATTACTGGTCGTAAAGCTTTGTGCATTTCTCAATGCAATTTCACAGAAGGCAATCGATCCAACCAAGCTAGGAAAGCTACAGAATGATGCGGTTCAATGTCTTGTCGGCTTTGAGTTGGCATTTCCACCTTCCTTCCTCGATGTTATGACGCATCTCCTGGTACACCTTGTGAAAGAAATTACTATTCTCAGTCCAGTATACCTTCACAACATGTGGCCTTTTGAGAGGTTCATGTCGATCCTCAAGAAATATGTTCTTAACCGTGCCCATCCGGAAGGAAGTATTGCTAAGGGATATGGAACTGAGGAGGTCATTGAGTTTTGTGTTGATTTTGTCGACACAATTGACTCGATTGGACTTCCAGTATCACGACACGAGGGGCGGCTACAGGGAAAGGGTACCATCGGAAGGAAATCAAGTTTGAGCAATAATACTGATTTGTTCCATAAAGCACACCTAACAGTCCTGCAACAATCATCACTGGTGACTCCGTATAGGATGGAACACGAGCAGATTATTGCTTCTCAAAATCCAACTAAATCCCCAGTCTGGATTGCACGCCGTCACTTGGAAACATTTCCCTCATGGTTGAGTGAACAACTAATCGGAAACTCAACGATTCATCCACAACTAGCTTTGTTAGCCAGGGGACCTTGTAGCACAATTACAAGATTTCAAGCTTACGATATGAATGGTTACAATTTTTACACGAGACCTCAAGATCGCAAAAGCACAAACCAAAATAGTGGTGTCCGTATGGACGTCATCGGAAAAGATGGGGGCAAGACATGCTATTATGGTATCATAGAAGAGATATGGGAGCTTGAGTACGGAGTGATGAACGTCCCTCTTTTTTTTTTGCCAATGGGTAAACCTGAATGGCGTAAAGAAAGATGAATATGGAATGACAATAGTGGACCTTACCAAGATTGGGTTCAAAGATGATCCATTCGTGCTTGCCAAAGATGTGCATCAGGTTTTCGATGTGAAGGATATGACTAGCATACCGAAGAATAAAAATCCCCAAGAAGCAGGACCACAAGAGGCAAAGCGTCACATAGTTCTTCCAGGTAAAAGAGTAATCGTGGGAGTCGAGGACAAAACAGATCAATCCGATGATTATGATCAGTTTGATGGCATGCCTCCGTTCGCTGTCGAAGTTGACCCAAGCATATTACTTGGACGTGAAGAGACACCGTACTTACGTGCTTGAGATTAATGTCGTAATGTAATGATTATTGATCAAATCAATTGTGTATCGGTCTCAAAATTTTTATGAAGCCTGAATATGTCACCAAGTTTGAGATTTTTCTGAATTAATTTACTATTTTTTTCGGTTTAATTGAATTTCCGTGCGACGTCACCTAGAAATTAAATATTGAGCTGAGAGCACCTCTGAAACAATCCAGAACGGTGCCAAACTTGGCCACAAGTTCTCTTGTGCCTTAGGAGTCTAATTTATCTAGAAGTCGAATCATAATTCTTGAGTTATTGATGTGTAATTCACAATATTCTAGCTCCTTTAGCACGAAGAAAAAACCTAAAATACATTTAGTCATCAGAAAAATCTAAGATCTTGCGTGAGCTAATATTTTGAGTGTAAATGACAACCAAAAAAATTTCAGACCATTTCGACATAGATGGAGTACACGTGCTTCACAAAACTATATAGGAACCTTTCATCGAAACCATGTCTATCAGTTATGTCTTAACGATTCTGAAGTCCATGCACTTTGCAGTGTTGTATCGGTCTCAAAATTTTTATGAAGCTTGAATATGTCATATGAGATTGACCCAGCAAGTTTGAGATTTTTCTGAATTAATTTACTATTTTTTTCGGTTTAATTGAATTTTATTGGGAATGCACATCAATATTGCAAATGAAAATTGGAAGTGAATGTTTACAACTCTAAAATATAATTTTGCATAGCAAAGTACAATTTATTATATTTTAACTAAATATAATTTTGCATGGAAAAAATAGTAAAAGTTACTTTTTTTTTGATTTCAAAGAGATAGAAAGTGAAAATGAGAAAAGAAATGGGAGGGGAAAAACAGTTCCCGCCGAAAATTACACTTTAGTCCAGGGTGGTGTTACGACCCTAGACTAAAGGGGGGCCTTTAGTCTCGGGTGGTAACACCACCCGGGACAAAAGGCCGAAATTTTGCCCTTGCCGCCCTCCCGCGCGAAAGGGGCCTTTAGTCCCGGGTGGTGATACGACCCGGTACTAAAGGCTCTTTGCTCCCGGGTCTAAAGGGGCCTTTAGTCCCGGGTGGTGATACGACCCGGGACTAAAGGCTCTTTGCTCCCGGGTCTGATTACGACCCGGGACTAAAGGGGGGTGATATAAATCCCACGGATCCATCCTTTCTTCCCCAACTCCTCCACTTCACACTTCGGCCATCGTCTTCCCCGCCGTCGCCCCTGCCTCCGCCGCGCCTGCCTCCGTCGTCGTCGAAGCTCGCACCCTGCCGTCGTCGACCCCGTCGCACCCCGCCGTCCCTGCCCGCGCCCGGCTGGCCTCGCGCCCTATCCGCCGTCGGAGCTCCCGGCCGCCGTCGTCCGCACGCCGCCCGTCGACCCCGCCCGCGCCCGGCCGTCGTCCCCACGCCCGTCGACGTCTCCGACGCGCCCGGTCGTCTTCCCCGCCGCCGCTCCCGGCCGCCGTCGCCCCCGCTCCGCCGCCGCCGCTCCCGGCCGCGCCCGTTGACCCCGCTCCGCCGCGCCCAGCCGCCGTCTCCCCCGCGCCCGGCCGCTGTCTCCCCCGCGCCCGCCCACCCGGCCGTCGACCCCTCAGCCCACCGTCGCTGCGCCGGTGAGGGAACTGTTGACGTCAGCCCCTGATGGCTGACGTCAGCATTTTTTTTATGTTTTCATTTAATTTATTTATGTGCTGAGAATTGAATTTAGAGATTTTAGAATTGAAATTTGAGATTTTAGATTTGAATTTAGAGATTTTAGAGATTTTAGATTTGAATTTAGAGATGAAATATGTATTTAGAGATGAAATGTATTTAGAGATGAAATATGTATTTAGAGATGAAATGTATTTAGAGATGAAATATGTATTTAGAGATTTTAATTTTTTCGCTCGCCCGACAATTAGGTAGTATCGCTCGACACGCTCGATTCTTTCCCGACTCGCTCGACCCCGTCCGACACTTAGGTTTTCTCGCTCGACTCGCTCGACTCCCGCCCGACACTTAGGTAGTCTCGCTCGACTCCCGCCCGACTCGCTCGACTCCCGCCCGACTAGCTCGACCCCGCCCGACACTTAGGTTTTCTCGCCCGACTCGCTCGACTCCCGCCCGACACTTAGGTAGTCTCGCTCGACTCTCGCCCGAAAATCATTTATGTGCTCAGAAAATTATTTATGTGCTCAGAAAATCATTTATGTATTCAGAAAATTATTTATGTATTCAGAAATTCATTTATGTATTCAGAAATTTATTTATGTATCCAGAAATTCATTTATGTGCTCAGAAATTCATTTATGTATTCAGAAATTCATTTATGTGCTCAGAAAATCATTGATGTGCTCAGAAATTCATTTATGTATTCAGAAATTTCTAGTTATGGATCACAATGAGGAGGAGCGGTTGATGGAGAGCCTTATTGCTGGGGGTCCAACCTTCATCGAGGAGGAGCGTAGCCAGGCGGACGCGTTCCTCAACATAACCGAGGACATCGACACCCGCACCGCGGACATCGACTCCCGCGTCGCGGACATCGACTCCCGCACCGCGGACATCGACAGCTGCGCCGAGGACAATAATGAAGACCTTGTCATAGTTAATGCAGAAGGTTCCAACGAGGTATATATATCATGCATTAACAAGTCCATAAATGCATTAACAACGAGGTATATATATATCATTCTGGAACTCCGCGTGAATAACAAATCCGCAACTTGTAGGCTTCAACCTCGACAAGCAAAAAGACTAAGAGAGGCCGTACAAAAGTAATCGTCGATCATGACGTGAAGTTTCATATCACTGAAGTCAACGAGCTTGGCCAGCCATGGGAACCAAAGAAAGTCAGGGACAAGTTTGTGTCCCAATGCAGTGCTATTGTGAGGGACAACGTGCCCATATCATATAGAGAATGGAAGGGAAGGGAAGATAATCCATGGGTGGTTCCAGATTCACTTAAGAATATGTTATGGGAGGATATCCTAAAACACTTCACACTTCCACCGGGCGTGAACGCAAACCTTGTGAAGCAGTGGACTCTCACGAAGATGGCAACTCAATTGCAGAGTTTCAAGAAGCAGCTGCACAGAGATTATATCAAGCAGAAACGAACTCCAAATTTTGATGATTATCCCAAGCTAAAGGATCACTGGCAGTCCTTTGTGGATTACAAGAATAGTAAAGAATTCGCCAACAAGAGCGCACGAGCTCAGATAAGTGCCAGTAAGAAGACGGATTACGCCCATCGTCTTGGTCGCGGTGCTTACGCGGTTGCAGCACCCAAGTGGCGGAAGATTGAACAAGACCTCCTCAACAAAGGAATCGTACTAGCGGTCATTGACTGGGAAGAACGATCGAAGAATTGGTATTATGCCCGCGGTGGAAGATTGAACCCTGATGATGGTTCCCTCGTATTCCCACCCACGTTACGGGAGGCAGCACATGAGATAATAAAAAAGAATGAAGACATCAAAGCGGGCAGATTGGTTCCTGACAGAGACATGGATGAGCTCACTTTGGCGCTCGGGAATCCGGAACACCCAGGACGTTGCAGGGGCTACGGGGTAGTCCCGTGGAAGTATGCTTTCAAGGGAAGTGCCGACACCTACAGAAGCCGCAAAAGAAGAAGGAAGCGTGAAGAGGGCGGTGGCGTGAAATGATGGAGCAGAGACTTAAAGATCAAGAAGATCGTATGAATGCAGAGATTGAACGACAAGTGGCCACCGCGGTAGCTCAGATCACCCCTGCCGGAGCACTGCCCCAAGCATCGGTGGATCTCGTCATTAGCCCTTCCGCTCGCAAAAGCAGCTGTGCTTCCACAGAGGCCCCCGAAGAACAAAGGGCGGCAAACCAAGAAGAAGTTCAAGTAGAGGACAATGAACGGTACCCTATGGATGAACTCTGTCAGCGCACCGCATGTGAGCTGCACAAGCCGATCGGCAACATCACAATGAAGGTATATATAAATCTGATTATACGTGCAATTATCTCAATCTTTGATGCATGTCTCAGGCATTTAATAACTTCATCATTTCTCTACATATATATAGGTGGCGTACGGAATGGCTTTAGCACATCTCCCAGGACGTACAAGCCACGGCATGGAGATTCCAGCTGACTACGCCTCAGTTGGTTTGGAGGAGATTGCTGACCCAAAGTTTAACGACATAGAGCTAGACATCCAAGGAGGTGACGGGGAAAGGACACTCCGTGATGCGCTTCACAGTATCATATTGTGGCCCAAACGTTACATCATAATACCTATCATGTCGCCACCGATCCCTCCGAGTGTTGCCGAGCAGCAGCCACCATCTCCCGGGCCGTCACCGGGCCGGTCGTCGCCCAATGATTGGAGCTCACCGTCTCCACAATGAGGGAATTCTCCTGCCGCGAGCGATGACGATCGTCAGCAATCACCACCGAAGCATCAATCACCACCAAAGCAGCCTTCACCAAAGCCTGCCAAGAGGCGGTCCCGATCAAAATCTACCGCGTCTATGCCCGTGCCAAATCCGGATCTTCCGAAGAAGAAAGGTAAAAAGCTGCATGTTAAAAGGAAGCTGCCATATGACATGACAGCATCAGAAAATGAGGCGGAGTGTGATAAGCAACTCAAGGTGTGGATTGAAGGGAATAAAGAGGCTGCTAAACAAAAACGGCTTGATGAAATGGAAGCAGAAAAGAATAAAGATCGTCCGCAGAAACTCAAAGGTTTCATAGAGAAGAAGGAAGCAGAAAAGAGACAAGAAATTATAAAACCCCTACTAAGTGATTATGACCGGTCGCTGCACAAGTCCATGAAGAAGAAGAGACAAGGAGGGTCACCAAATAGTTACATCGACCAAGTACCGGGGTCGACGATGCCACAGGATTATAGGAAGAAGAAGAAGGCAACACAAGCGTCGACGTCGACGAAAGAGCCTTCAACGAAGAAGGCAACACAAACGTCGACGTCGACGAAAGAGCCTTCAATGAAGAAGGCAACACAAATGTCGACGTCAGCGAAAGAGCCTTCAACGAAGAAGGCAATAGAAGCGTCGGCGTCGGGAGTACAGACTTACGTCGCCTCCGGCCTCACTGCAACTGAACGAGCTCTTGCAGTTATGGACGCAAAACAACTAGCGGCAGTCATTGCAATGCAAGAAGCAACAGGGATGCCACTAGAATATGTTCTCGGCCACGAATCACCTCCTCGGGACCCAAACTTCGTACCTAGATGGCGCTACGGGCATGGAAAATCTTTTGTCAGGCCTGAGTTGGTGAAGAAACTCCCTACTCAGATGCGCAGATTGCATGACTTCTACATGAAGACGTCTAAGGCGGGCCTGGAGATGATTGGCATGCTTGTTAAACTGGGAGATTTTGCTGGTGAAGGCGAGAAGTTGTCCTGGCTGCGATTCAAAGATATTTATGAAATTTACCATCTTGACTCCTTGAATACCGATCTTGTCATGGCCTGATGCCTGTAAGTGACGGTGCAATACATACCCAAATTAACAAATTTATGGATACTCTAATTATTAACTTTGTCTTTCATTTTCTGTAGCCTGGAAATGCATAACATGGGGAAGAATGGTTACCAACGAAAAGGTTTCATGGACCCATCTTTAGTTAATCAAGATCAAGTAAAGAAGCAACCAGAAACAACATTCAAAACAATCGTAAGGACCTTGTGTGAATTGCATTACAAGGATTTGATACTTCTACCTTACAACTTCGAGTAAGTGTGATTACCATCTTAATTGCTAAGGGTTCGCATTTCTAATTATCTTAGTTAACATTATTTAGTTCTAATCTTTTGAGCTTCTATGTATATACAGTTTCCACTGGATTCTTCTCATAATTGATGTCAACAGAAGCAACATCCTTGTCTTTGATTCGTTGAGAAGAGATCCGGACAAATACTTGGACCTTCAAGATATGTTTCAAGAGTAATAATTCTATCCATACGTTCCCTTTTATGCAATAGTGTGCTTTTACTAACACTATCTAGCTCTAACTTTCATTATTTTCTGCCAGAGCTTAGGAAAAATTCAAGGTTGTCAACCCTGGACAATGGAAACCTAGAATAAACTTCACTACAAATTTTTCGGTACGTAAACCAAATAACAACTTCAGATTGGGCAAATTAAAAATGCATAACACTAATTTTTCATAATTATCTTCTTCAATTTAGTGTATGAGACAGGAACCAGGGACACATTTATGTGCATACTATGTGTGTGAGTTCATCCACAATTTCTACGAGGCAGACCCGTTAGATTATACTGTAAGTATTATTTTAAATCAATTAATAATACTTTTTTTCTAACCGCTTATATATTTAATTCTTGTGTGTAATATATTAAATTATTTGCACATTGCAGAACAATATGATTAGGGACGCAATCATTGAGAAGGACCGACTCTTGGCGATTCAAGAAGGTCTCTGCGGATTCATAATGGACTAGGTCATTAATCCACAAGGCAGAAATCACTATGACAGTCATCGAATTGATAAATATTAATTAGCACCTCTGGTGGAACTTTAGACTAGAATTAGTAAACGGTATTTTGATGTATATATATATACTACTTTCAAAAAATACTATCTGCTATGCTTTCGATGTAATATAATGTGTGTATATATTTATTTATAAGTTTATTCTCTTCATATAGTACGTATAGTAGACACGTATAATTAGTGCAAATATTTATACGTATACGTAAATTACACCCAAATACGTGAGAATATATGCGTATAACATTATTAGAATAATTTGAAATGAAATAAAAAAAATTCACAGGCGCTGGTGTGCCTCTCCTTTTGTCCCGGGCGGGGCTACCACCCGGGACTAAAGGGGTGGCGCACAGGCGCTGCTGGCCCTCCCCTTTTGTCCCGGACGGGGCTACCACCCGGGAATAAAGGGCACCCTTTATTCCCGGTTGCCCACCCGGTGACAAAGGAGGGGCCTTTTGTCTCTGCCTTTTCGTCCCGGGTGGGCTTTAGAGACTTAAAGCCTTTCCCACCCGGGACGGAAGGCTGTTTTTCCACCAGTGTAGATTTGTCTCGAAAATTAAGAAGGGGTTGTGAGATGAATTTTGTCGTTAATTCACATTTGATACTCCTAATTAGTGTTTGATGATTGATGGTTGATACGACGGCTAGTTGGAGAAATTTTCGGAACTAATTAAACAGATTAAGGCAGCTGCGCACCTTACACCGTACTTATATACAAGATCAGCTTCAGCTAGCTAGCTCGGTCTTTCAGCACCCCCCCCCCCCTCCAATCTATTTTAGTGTCTACGGCATTCGTATGGTTAGCCGGACTCGGACAGGATGTGTGACCTGTATGGAGTAGTGTGAATAGTTTGTGTATACGCTTGTGTGTCTAGATCGATCTCGTACCAAACTTGACTCCCACGTAGCCACGTTGCTGAACCGAGGGATATCTAATCCATCTTTTTTTTGTTGGTTTCGTTTCATATATATCAGTTTGTTGGTTCAGTTTGAAGCTTGTTGTGCTCTGAATGGGTGTGTTCGTTTTAGTTCTGGTTAGTATTCGAGTGTAATAAGTGAATCGTTCGAAGTCATATCAGCTTATTAGACTTTCAGGTGCAATAATTGACCTGTACTATATGCAACTTAATATGATGCCAAGACTAAAAATGTCCGAGTTTAAGATCTTGGATGGCCAATGGAGATCCACACAAGGAGAACTGTTCAACGGCTCAAAAAAAGGAGAGCTGTTCAATTATAAATGAATTGTTTGCATGTTTAGTTAGCTTCATTGGTCAATGCACATGCATCTCAAGCATTATCCCTTCGTAAATGCAAGCACAGAGAGAAGCGCATTTTTGTGAGGGCTTTTATATGACTTTCATGTACTCGATAAGCAATATGGCTTTAAAGTCCATCAAATCTAACTAAATAGGCCTAACGAAGTTCAACATTTCAGAATGTAAGTTTTCTGAAAAATAAATGATGTCACTGTTCGCCTAGGCCTCGGGAGGCAGCGGCGCAACGGCTGCATGAGGCCGCGCATCTGAGCACAAGGGCCACAGGCGTCAGTGATGAACGGTGAGCGGCAGCGCAGACATATGTGGTGGACCTAGGGTTAGGGAAGCGCATCCGACATACGAGAGTTTATTGCACAGATCTCAAACACACTGAAAGTCAAATAACAAATTAACTACCGGAAACTAGATAGGATTCACGCATTTTGGTTCTATATGGCATATTGCCATCTGGCCATTTTTGGATGCATTTCTTAATTTGATGCCACCAGCCCGTTACGTAATGCCAAAAAAGAGAACACATAGCCTACTAGGTAAAACTCAATCTTGCCATGGCAGCCCAACAATACTGTCCGGCAACCATTCATTAGGCCTAATCAACCACACTCTATTTTTATTAGACCAGCCTGGCCCATGTAAGTGTTTTCACTCTTAAGAAAATCATCCGAGTCCCTTCATTTTGGTTTATTACAACGTGACGTGATCTTCCAAATTACATTTTGATTATTCATTTATCTTAGATTATAATATTTATAATTAAAAACTTACATTTTAACTATTCCTTTATATTATATTATTTGTAACTAAAAACTTATGATCAGAGTACATTTATCTAAGCATTCAAATCCATATTAGAGCAATAAAATTGTTGGCTACATTATTAGTAAAAATTGTAAACTTTAAATTTAGGTGTGTTTGGGAGAGCTCCATC
This sequence comes from Cenchrus fungigraminus, assembly GCA_036936925.1. Lineage (NCBI taxonomy): Eukaryota > Viridiplantae > Streptophyta > Magnoliopsida > Poales > Poaceae > Cenchrus > Cenchrus fungigraminus. Next base: position 30,125,354 of record CM072778.1, on the reverse strand, counting down.
TTATTTGGATTCTCTATGTGAGTTGATTCTCTGCGAGAACTGATTTTGTGGCTGAAAGTGATTCTTGTTGATTCTCTCTCTAGCATAACTTTTAACATCAGGATGGAGAGAATCACTTCTCCTCCAATTAGCAGAACTCCTATTGGAATTTGAGAATTAGACTGAACGCAACGGTTGCCTGCAAACAGTCCTAGATCGGTATTTTACAGGATGTAACGCTTGAAACTGCCTGCAGCGGTACCCGGCAAAGGGTCCCGTAAAGATGTCGGGTGCTCCCTCCTCTAAATGTGCGGGGTGCTCCTTCCTCCTGTACCGCCAGCCCACGTCCCTGCTGCGCTGGAGCCTAGAAGTGGAGGCCTGGAGACCTGCCTTGGCCCGCCTCCATGCGCCGCTATGGCACCCGAGGTGCCTCCGCCGCCGAAGCAGCTCCACGTCGGTGAGGAGTAACAGGCTCGACGCGGAGGCATCGGCGCGGCAGGGAAGCCGGCGGTGTACGCATCAGGCCGCTGCGGCGATGAAAGGGCGACCTCGACCCTAGGGCCCGAGCGTGAGGCAGCCCGACGACCGGAGCGAGGCTCGGTGGCCCGACGAGGCGCGGAAGCTGCTCCGGCCGGCGGCAGACGGCGTCGAGGTGGGGCTTGGGGAGGAGCGGCACTGCTACTCCTGTGGCCGTACCGTCCGCGGTGGCCTCCCGCGGCGTCGTCGGCGCGGAGGGAGTGGCCTTCTGCACCCTCATCCACATAGCCGGTGTTCGCGGTGACGCCTCCGGGTGCAACAACCACATCACTGGTGCCGGGAGGAGGAGACAACGACGCTGAGAGGAGGGAGCAGGGGGGTGCTTGTGGGTGCATGGGCTCCTCCCCGGTGCGGTGGCTCCTGCTGCTCGCTCGGCTCTCGCCGGAGAGGACGCGTTGGCGGTCAAGACGGCCAAGAATGCCGCCTTGGCGGCCGAGGGAAGAGCCCCCCAGTGGCGGGGTCGAAACCGGAGTTCCTGACGGCTGCGTGGTTCACCTCCTCCGCTCCCATCGCCGGCGAGACCGCTGGGGAATCTGCATGATTTGGGATTTCCAATCCCCGGTCATGGATTGGCCGGAACTTGCAGCGGAGGGGGGAGTGCACAACGGGAGGGAGCTAGGGAGGTGTCTGAGTTAGCAGTTCGGGGCGGGGTCAGCGGCGGGGGCACCGACTGCCGTCGGTGCGACCTGGCTCGCAGTAGTCGCCCATGACTAATCCAGAGCGCTGCCTCCAGTGCATCCCTTCCACCAGCGCCAGCGCAAGCAGAGGTGCTCGGCCGCTACCATTCGAGCAGGCAAGGCACGACCCTCCGACGCTGAGGCCCGCCGACGAGGAGACAGAGGAAAATCGCCTGCACGTCACCGTGCACCACTCGTCGGCGTCGCGGCGGTCAATGCTTCTGGCGGTCGCGCTACCCGTCGGGTGCCTGGCTGTTGGCCGCTGTTGGTATTTCTTAACCTCACCACTAGTGGTGCGTCTAGCGTGAGTGTGTAAGGAACACCCAGGTACACTGACGGGTGCGAACGAATCCGCAAGCGCATGGATACACCATTGTAGCACTTCTCCCTCGGGAGTATTCCAAAGGGTATCGAATCCAAGGAACGGTGTGTACTACCTTCTATACTAGAAGAATGGTCCAAGGACACCAAGCCCCTGCTTTGGTAGAGAGATGATGGGGTGCTCAGTTCTAGGGGGTACAAGCTGTAACAGAATCCCGCTTCGGACACCAGACCCTCCTGGCTATAACAGTTGGTTCACGACAAATGGTTGCCTACACATGTATCCGAACGTGGGGGATTCCATAAAGGTCCAACGGCTGTCACTACCGCGGCCTACCCCAAGACAAACTGTGGGAAACAGGGCAATCGAAGGATAACCCGTAGTCTAGACACCACGTCTACATCACCGATTACTACTATAATACGACTACGTCTAGGCCTCCCGTAGCATACTATAGCACTCCATATAAATACGAAGCGACGAACCCGCGAGTACGGCTAGACCTTGCCCATCATTGAACCGAGATGGCGCGAGGTCGAACGACTAAGCACCGATTAATGTATTCCAATAAGATCTAATGAGATAACTCACACAAACGGAATGCGGAATTATTCATCTAGTCAACAAGATCAAAGGATCGTGTCACGAAGAACACGAGCCTCTAAATGATGAACAGATGAAGAACTCAAGAACATATCACCCATGTATGAATATCACTTTAGTCTAAAAGGGAAATACAGAAATGCTCACTTTTCTCTAAATGAAGAACAAATGGAAGTCTCACCCACACCACCATCTACATAGCACCTACACCCAACTACACATGGAGAGGTGAGAACTCACCTCTCCAAGTGAGAAAATGGGAGAGGGGAGAACTTGGGATGTGTTTCTAATCTTACCCCCTCCCCTCATATTTATAGGCAAGGGAAGAGAGCCTCTCCTCTTGTTTCCTGCGCTCCCCACGCGCCACCTAGCCTCTGTAGCGTGCTTTGGAAGGTGCTTAAGGCGGTGGAGAAGAAAACCGGGAAAGAATTGGACCCTAGGTGCCCGAATCGTAGCTGAACCGCTGACTGGGTGCCTGAACCGGACGTTTCTGGGCCAAAACCGGCAGCAAAGGGGGGCAGACCGGCCAAACCGGCCAACCGACCTGCGGCCAGCCAGCCAGGGCCTGCCACGCGTCCCAGTCGAGGGCGGCTCATGCGCGCCTGCGCCCGCACGGTGGCCACTCGCGCCAATCAGCGCTCGCCACCTGGCCTGGCCGGGCCGGCCCGCTCGGCTCCCGCGCGTGTGCGCGCGATGCGGCCGCCTGCACCAGCCAGAGCTCGCCACATGGCTCAGCAGAGCTTGCGCGCGCGTGTTGACGTGCCACGGTAGCGGCCTGCGGCCAATGATGGCCTGCCACGTGGCGGGCATGCGGTCGTCGACCGGCTGCTGTGGGCCCGTGATGACGTCAGCAACCCTTGTTTCTTTGTTTATTTCCTATCTCCTTCATCCGGACTCCGATGCATACAAATAATATATCTATTTTGACCGTCTCACGAGCTCGTCGCGATGGTGGAGTCCAATTTGTCATTTGACATTGTTTCCAATGTCGCCCTATAAAGGCCTTTGCTCTCTTGCTCTGTGAATATATCATTTAACACGTATTTCCATGCATCCTGCAATAAAAGTTAGGAACACCAACACTTGTGGAAATTATCAGTATAACCCCTATTCTAGTGTTGATGATCATTTTCTAATTATTTTATGCAGGAATTGGCGGCATAAAAGTGGTACTTAACAGCCGTCAACAGCCGCCAGCCCCACGCCTCCATGAGGTCACCGGATGCCCGCGTCGATGGATCTCTGGGCCGCGAGGTCGGCCGCGGAGCTCGCTCGCCTCTAGCCGGTAGGGGCCCAGCGGTCGGCGTGACACAGGCGCCCGACGAGGCATGGAGGCGTAGGGAGGAGGAGGAAGGGGATGCGCTGCTACCAGTGGCGGGGACAGGAGGAACATCGGCGGGCCTCTGCGCTCGCGGTGGCTGGGGAGGAGACGAATCGGGCTCAAGTGGCATTGTGGTAGGTTGGCCGGGAGTGATGGAGAAGGAGGGAATATTTCTTTCCAGGTTGAGAAATAGAGAACACCGCTGCAGCAAATTGTTATTTAGGGGTTGGAATTTCTTAGAGGAGCACTCTAAAATTCGTTTGGAGGGTGGTTTTTAAGGGATACCGTTGCGGTCAGTCTTAGCTCTTGAAGCTTTGCCAAACGTACTCTTAATATGTTCGTCTCCCAAACATCAACAGAGAAAGTAGCACGCTGGTTTGTCTCCAATGACTGGTGAAGAGAAATAATCACAGTCGCATGCCCCTGCAATGCAACGACGTGCACCGCAACTTGTCTTGGTTCTCTGGCTAGCGCTCGTCTAGCATGGCTAAACGCGATTTGATTTTTTGCCACCAACAAACGGTTTTCTTGTTGGACTGAGAAAGCAGGATTGATGTTCGTTCAAAAAAAGAAAGCAGGATTGGCTAGCCTACGCTGACAAAGTTAGCCTTGCTAAACGAGGTCAGGCAAGACAAGCAAAGCGAGGATTCCAAGCACGCTCTTAAAAAGTCAAAGGGAAGTCGGACAACGGTGGTTGCTTGGTCATGGAGCGGCTGTGATGAGAGTACGAGACAACTCCTTGAAGGTAACAACTGGTCGTAGGGTGGCTCGGTGCCGAAGACAAGGAAGATATAGGCAGCAACGCAGGTAGCCCTGGAAAAAACGAAAATCGAGAACCGAACCGAAAGAATCGGGAACCGGAACCGAAAGAACCGGAACAAAAAAAATCAGTTCCTGTTTGGTTCCTCATTCTTTGGAACCAAAATAGCCGGTTCTATCGGTTTGGTGCACCGAGAACCTAAGAAACAACCCTAAACCCAATAATCCTACATTCCTACGACCCAACTAACCAAAAGCCAAGTAGGAAACACAACCCCTAGCTCAAGTCCCAACCGGCCAAGCCCAAGTAGCCAACCCCCACCGAGGCCCCGCTGCTCCAGCCCTGACCCTGTCGTCTCCTCTACGGCACCCAACCCCCCTCCCACGTCGCCCTGTGTCGACTCCTCGACCGGCGCCCGTCGCCCAGCTTGCGTCCCCGGCCAGTGCCCGCCGTACGCTCCATGCGCACCTCTCTTCGGTTCTGACTTTATGGGAACCGAATTTTCAAAAGAACAGAACCGATCGGTTCGGTTAGAACCGAACGCCCAGGCCTAAGCGCGGGAGCATGGCCGCGGGGTGAGTCTTTTGTGATGCGCGGCAAGTAGTAGAGCCTCGATGAACATTGAAGTTGGATCCTCCATGATACTCGAAGCTATCATCACTTCATGAGCTATGCAGATTCATCATTGGCCCGGGAGTGCATGGATCGGACCTACGTATATGCACCTCTACAATACAATACGACTGATTTGTTGTGAGATAAAAATACTGCGAAAAAAGTAAAAACATTACACGAACAGACTCTTTTTTTAAGACATGCAAAGCATGTTTTTCACTAAGAGAAGAGAAGTTTTACACGATGCGACTTTAGGAGGAACCTAAAGGCATAGCTACAGGAAACACGACCAACTAAGAGAACAACACAAGGAACAAACCGAAAGAAGAGAACACTACCACACCACCGAAAGAAGAGAACACTACCACACCACCACCACACCGTAGACCAACCTAAGGCGACAGAGGCCTGCAGGGCAGAAAGACACCCGGAAAACACGCACATCATCGCTAGACTAACAACCTAGAGACAACAGACCGTGCGAAGGTTCTGCAATATGACGCCTTCAGGAAGGGAGCGACGAACACGCCGCCATCGCCTGCCCGCTAACGAAGCGGCAGGCCAAGTTTTCACCTGCCAAACCAAAACAAGGATCTGGAGGCCGCAACAACGCCGAAAAGAGCGCAACAGTTGACAGCACTAGCAGACGCTAGGCAAGAGCTTTTGCCAATGGCCTCCAAGTCCCGATCTGCACCAACGACCATTGCATTCACGATGGGAACCAACACGATGGAAGTAGCAGCGTGAACCCTAGTGACGACGAAGGAGAGACATCTGCAGGCACCTTGAAGAAGAGGGGAGAAGGAATGTCTCGTGGGCCCACGAGCAGCCAAGACGACCAGGTCTATGCGAAGCCTCGTCGAAGGAGCATCCCGATGAAAAGGAGAGAGCTTGGGTCTTGGGCAGCATCGAGAAGACTAGCGTGTGCCAAGCGCCAGGCGGCAGCACCACGAAGCCCCCCGCCAACGACGTCGGACGAATGGCATCGGCACGAAGAGGAGCCCAGGGCACAACGGCGCAGAGGGAAGCCGGGGCCCAACGCCGGAGAGGACTACGCCGAGACCTTGACAGGGAGCGCCGCCGGTGGGGACTATGGACGTCGACCGGAGGAGGAGGGCCGCGGCCGCCGCCGCGGAGGAGGGGGTAGCGACCGCCGCCCGGAGAGAGAGGGGCAGGAGGGGTCGTGGCCGACGACGGGGAAGGGGCCTGCGAGCGCTGTCGAGGAAGCCAACGGGGACGCTGTCAACGAGGCTGGCGGGGGCGCCAGCGATGACGTCGGGCGAGGAGGCGATCGCGACGGGCGTGTGGCCCCGACCCCCAACCTTCATCCTTGACACAGCGTGGGGCGAAGAGGGGGAAGGAGGCCGGCAACGGCGACGCAAGCTGCCAGGCGTCTCCCGGAAAGTGTGGCTCACCTACAGATGCGGTGGCGGCGGCCAAGGACCGGCTCCAGGGCCACACGGAACCAGGGCCGCGCCCGTCGTGGAAGAGAAAACCCCGACGAACCGACCGAGGAGAGGAGGGGTCAACCGTCCAACCCCAAGCCGCCACTCGCGCCAGATCCACGAGGAGGGAGGCCGAATCTGCGTCGGGCAGGGCCGAAGCAGCCGCTCTGAGTGGAGAAGCCGACGTCGGAGAAGAGACCGCGACGGTGCCACCTAGGGTTGACGGGGAGAGCACCTCGCCGGAACCGCCGGCGCACAACAGATCTGTGAGGGGAGAGGCCGCACCCGCGCCGGGGGAGGTCGGATCTGGGGACGAAGGGGCACGCGGCTGCCGCGCGACCAAGGAGATCGACCTCGTGGTGGTGGTGGTGTGGGGAGGGGAAGGGAGGAGAGAGAGGAGAGGGACGCGGGGGTCGCCGGTTGTGCGGTGCCGCCGCTGGCCGCCGCCGCCGGTGGTGGAGATGGCAGCGACAGCCGTCGAGATCTACGGCGAAGGACCGGCAGCACGGGGGCGGCACTCCCTCGAGTCACCTCCAGGGGAGACAACGTGAGGGTCGCGTTTTTTTTTCCCTTCACCACTCCACGAACCCCCTCCGTGCCGCACTGACCTTACACAAACAGACTCAAAAACGTACAGTATCAGCTGGTTGCCGCTCCAAGGATCACCCATATAATTTCATACTCCCCCGTCCATTTATATATATAAAGTCGATTAGCTCAATTTAAGATGGCTGACGTCATGTATAAACGAACGGAGGTAGTATATGATAGCCTTTTCTTGCTAAAATCGTAGGACAAGCTCATCCGTCAGAGGTGAGACCGTCTCTATCGTCCATGGCGTCTTGCCGTCCTGCCCGTACGCTCTATCCCCATCACGCACGTGCGCCGCACGACGACGATCGACACGCGCTGGCAGCAAGATCAAAACCGAGCATTGCCTACAGGGCTACAGTACGCCTACTGTGCCTACCCGCCCCTTCTGTAATGTCATGCACTCCTGCTCATGACCGGCCGCCGGCCGCCGGGAGCATGCACGGGCAAGGCATCGAGCACATATGCCAGCCGGAGTGTGTCCGCATCAGGCTCCGTAACCTCGGCGCCCGGCGGTCGTTGTTGCCGCTGTCCTCACCCGGTGAGTAGCCTGCGGGCGCGGGCAGTGTGATTCTTCGTGTTGCGACGGGACATTGACAGTTGACGGCATCTGCGGCTGGTACGACCTGGATCGCTCAGTTATCCCAAAAGAACATTTATAGTATATTCAGTTATCGGGTCCGTCAGGACACAAATTCAAGCTGCCACAGTGGAGATCGGGAGAAATTAAGTGGTTCTTTGATATTTTGTGCGATATCTGGCTACCGTTACAGATTTGCCAGTGGATGGAAATTGGATAGGGGAAAGATTATACGGCGGGATCATATCGTTTCGCCTTGCGGCTTTACGCCTTTACCTACTGGCTACGTACTGGTGTGTCGTGCGGTGCTAGTGGCACGTCGTATTCGCGCGCTTAGAAGTAGCTGGCCGGGTTCTCCATGAAATCGGCGGCGTCCAGCGGGAACATGAAGTCCATCTCCGCCATGCCCAGAGGGGAGTTGGTGGAGGAGGCGAGCTCGACGTCGTGGTGAGGCGCGTCCCGGAGCAGGCTCTCCGGCGTTGTCGCCGGGGACACGAAAGGGGACGCGGTGACACGGACGCCGACGCCGCCGGTGTCGTCGGCGCCCCTCGCCAGCACGTTATTGGAGGCGATGAGCGAGAACGGCATCACGGGCCCCGCTGCTTCGAGCCCCGGGGAGGCTGTCTGCTCCGCGGCGGCGGCGGCAGGCTGCGGCCAGGTCTGGGAGTGCTCCCCGCTCGCTGCTGCGGGGGCGCCCAGCTGGTTGCCGGCGGGGTGCGCGCCGGCGCCCGGGGCCTGGGCGCACGTGTGGTCGCCGTTGTACACGACGTCGAAGAGCAGCGGGTCGCCGTCCGTGCGCTGCACCTGCTTGCTCGCGTGGCAGCTCTGCGTGTGCCGGTACGTGCACCGGAAGTAGGCTCTGCAGGAATTGGATCGAGTCTCTCCGAGATCAGTTTCAATGATCAAGCACACAGGTCAGCTTCACCCGTGCGCGCTGCTGAAAATGTTGTACGGATTTCTCGAAGCGAGTTAGGTGGTGGTGGCGGCGCTGACCTTGGGTACTTGGCGCCGAGGATGTCCTTCTGCCCGTACTTCCTCCAGCTGAGGCCGTCGTCGAGGGGGGTGACATCCTGGACGGTGCTCACCCTCACCTGGGTGCTCCGTCTGGGAAGCGTCTTCCTGCGTTTTTTCACCGGAATCGCAAGTGAGCCGTGGGCGCGGCGCTCGTACTGCTACAATTAACAGCGAGATCCTAGGCTTTTGTTCGCCGCCTTACGTACCTCTTCTTGCACAGGCCTGCCGCATTGCCACGGCCCCGGAACTCGCCGCCCTGGTCCGACCCGCCGCTGCGCGGGCTGCCATCCCCGCCCGACGGCGGCGACTCCGGCTGCCCGCGACGCCCGTCGGCGCAGGCCATGTGCACGGCCCGGTCGATGGAATCGCGCATGGTGCAGACGAGCTCCCTGCACCGCTGGTCCCCTCCGACAGCCGCGGCGGCGCCTTGCTGCTGCTGCTGGCCCGCCATGTGCTCCTCGAGCTGCCTCACCATCTCCAGCACCCGCACCAGCTCCGCCACCAGAGCGCACTTCTCCTCCGACATGATGCCCTCCATCGCAGCTAATTAAGCTCTCGCTAGCTAGCTCACTCTCCCTCACCGCTGCGTGCCGCAGGCACCTCGCTCGCTCGCTCTTCGGTGCTGTTAGTTCATACGTGTTTGGTGGCTGTGGTGTGGGTGTCGTCGAGAGGTGATGATGCGTGAGCCGGAGTGTAGAACGGAATGAAGAGTGGGGGGTTCTTATAGAGGAGGCAGTCAGGCAGAGGCCTGAGAGGCATCAGTATCTGAGCTGGACTGTCAGGTGGAAGAGTATGAACTTTGACTGGACCAAACGGAAAGGGTGATTTTCTTTGGGGTTTAAAAAGGACCTATGTGTAGCACTCACTAATAAAACATTCAAAGGCGTTGAATTGGACCGGTCTTTTGGTCATGGGACTGGCCACCGAGATATTGGATGGATGTTGCTAGTCCAGTTTACAGTTTGACCGGTTCCCCCTCACTCAGCTGGATCGCTCTTTTGGTGTTAGTGGTGCAGATGGTGCTAAAGCCCCCCTACTGAGGGGTGGTACCAGAGGTAATTACATATTCTCCTTTTTACTACTCAAAATGCATTTTCTTATTGTCAATATATAGGATTTTTATCTTTTTACTACTCAAAATGCATTTTCTTATTGTCAATATATAGGATTTCTATGTACGGACGACCTTTTCTTCATGGTTTGGGTTTTTTAAGTCTGTTTGTGGTTTGGGGAAAGGATGTGTTTGGCTGTGTGTAGGAGACTCTTCATGACACACCTAGACTATAGCACAAACCAAACACAACTTTAGTACCCAATGTTATTGGGCTTATAAGGATGGATATATAGGGCAACACGATGATGATATCAATTTTAGGTGAGAAAAGTGCCATATCCCCTCCCTCTCGCATCGCTCTCGTGAGCGACATGGGGGTGATCACACACAACACGACCAACTTCCCTCTCCAAACCCTAACCTGGCAGACGCTGCTTCCTTCCTCCTCTCCCTTACCCCTGTACACACATACCAGGTCGCTTGGTCATGTTGCTACTGTTATCGTGTGGTGTCCGGTCTACTACCAATGAATTCAAGCCTTTCATTGGCAAGAACCCGTCCGCCACCTAAGGGCAACCTTCTCCTTCATACTATTGATTAACCTCTTCTAGGGCTCCTTCGGCCCATGGCATTGGTGTGGGCTCACTTCCCCTAACCTTCCCCTAGCATAAATCTGCACATTCTAGCCTAAAGGCTCTACTCTTATCACTGATCCACTACCTACCATGCATTAGATCTATGGGGGTAATTGCTGGCACTATAGGTGGTCGTACCATAGTTTCTATCCAAACAACCAACGGGAGGCACCCGTGAGAGCTAGTTGCTAGCTTGGAGGTGCCACCATGGCAATACCAGCCTTGTCGACAGTCATCGTCACCCTTGCTCCAAGGATGGGCTAGTTATGCATCATTGTCAATCGGTATCACTTTGTGTGCTAGGGATGGGCTCTCTATTCTGATCCGAGTACCGCACATGAGCTCATGATCATCATCATAATCATCATCACCTTGTCTACCGGCATCATTGTCGATCCATCTGGTTTAGGACACCCTTTAGTCTCAATGGGTTGTGGTGGGGTGCTAGCTAGGTTAATTCAGGTGTCCCGGACGAATGCTCTACCCAATTTTTACCGAAGCTAGCGGCGGCTACGGCTTTAAGCGTAGTTTACCCTGTTGGAGGCATTGTTGGGGTCTCTCATCCCTTTGGTTTCTCTGGGAGAAAACTTGGTGTGTTTTCCAATGCATGTCCCTCTTGAGGGCTTCATTTCGCATAACCCACCCAAACTTCAGACCCCTTGCCGTGTCTTGGTCATATGCAATCATAACGGGTTGCCATGAATCTTATCTTTATATTCCAATGCTTCGGTACCAAGGACATTCAGGGGCGAAGCCAGTCCTATGGTTCAGCGATGTCAACTTCATTTTTTTACTCATATCATTAATGTTATATACAGTGATTGAACAGTATTTTGCACTAATTTTTATGAAAACCATCGATGTTAGCTGACAGCAACACTAAGCTGTAGCTCCGCCACAGGACATTTCAATTAGTTGGGCTTTTTAGTTGGGTTGTGATGCGTTATGGCATTCTTGGGTTCTTTGTTTTAGTTGTAGTGGGTCGTGTACCACCATTTACATTGTAATAATGAGTAACTTTGTGTTTTGAGAACTCTTTTGAGATAGCTTCTTTTTAAAAAATAAAGATAACATGAGCACTGATGTCATTTAAGATGAAGAAGTAATTGTACATCACACGCCGAAGCGAACAACACCACTATACAAACAACGCACACGACAAAACACTACGCTACCACAACCTAGGAGAAGAGTCAAAGGTAAGCCGTCGCGAACTGTTCCAATAATGAAGATAGCTTCATTATTAGAATTCTTTTTTTATCTTATTAGTGAGACATGTGCTCATCCTGCGCTAGAAGAAATTATTAAAGAGGTGTGACAGATCCGGGATTCAGTAGTCCGCATCCGTCTGAAAGGACTTGCCCCATTGCAAAATGGAACATCCCTTCCTTATTGGGTTATAGGTGAATAACACTACTGTCACTATGTCACTCAGTACTCATTCCTACCAAAAAACACGATTATGAGTTGCGTGGATCATTGTGTACCCTAATAATTGGCACGAAATTACTTGGAAATAATTGGCATTCATGTTTATAAAGTTGTACTACTTGCATGGGCTACCAAAACAGCATCACCGATTTTTGTTACGTGAAAGCAACAGAGCTTTAGTAACATTGGAGGCAGAGCGGCTGCTTGGAATTATTTGGATGGCGCTGGAACCACCCTAATAATGTGACAGCTTCGGCCAAGATTCCACACGACAGGATAAGACTGCACCCAGAATAGTGGCACAAACAAAGATAATTGAGATGTATGGTGCCATAACCAGTCTGTCCTACAACCCCCCGCAAGCTTTGAGCTCGAATCCCATGCCGTTTCCAAATATCCAAAAGCTAGCTGGGCGGCCATGGCGGCTCGGATCGAAGTCCCGGACCTGGACTACTGTACTGGCCAACAATGCTGCTAGTGCGGAGACGACACATCACTATCGCTTTCATTGCCCCGACCATGAGCGAGACTGGACGGAGACGAGATGATATGCTGGCTGGGGGAGGGAGGGACGAGGTGTCAGCGAGACGCACAGGATCTGGTGGCCAGGCATGGTGCCGTGGCTGGCACGAGACGACGCGTACGGCAGCAGGCAGGGCGCCCGTAGCTGCTTGCTTCCATTTGGAAGGCGGCTTCGTCCTCGTCCTCCTCGTCACTCGTCACGCTGTCGCTGTGCCATGGGACAGCTACTACAGCTTCGCCGGACGGAGCAATATGATCCTTAAGATCGGAGAGCCGAGCCCGATCCTCACGCGTCGATGTCGTCATGCTCCGGAACGAAAAGAAGCAGCTATAGCTAGCTAGCTAGCGTGAATTGATTTCCTTGCAGTAAATGGCACGCACACACTTTGCGCTCGATCTCGAGTCTACGTGCTGGGTTTTTTCACCGTAACGCGCACGTCCTGAGCTAGTGTGCGCATGAGAGCAACGGCGCCACATCGCATCGTGCATGGAGCTAGCAAGCGTACTACGTATACCAGGTCACGAAAGAGGACACAACACTAACCTTTGGCAACAAGTACTCCGTAGCTAGCTAGCGGTGGTAAAACGATACGAACGAAAATCACACGCGGTTTTCTACTTTTTGACAGGTTCCAACACGAGGTAGACTCCGAATGATCCCCGGCGCAGCCCTCTCTTTTACCACGTCTCTGCAGCTACCTCTTGGGTGTGTGGCTACTAGTAGCTACCGATGGTCGATCATTACACGCATCGTTTTCTCCGGGCAATTTTCATGTGTAGTGTAGCGTAGTGTTTTGTGGACGCGATAACGTCAGCGGGCTTACGGCACTTTTGGGATCTTGTGCATGCCTCGCTTTCTTCCCGTTATCATCACCGCTCGTTCTCGCTTTGTTTGATCCCGTCCTCTTTCGACAAAATTCATGTCAGATCGCGCGGCAAAGATCTGTCGCCAATAGATCTTGTGCATGCCTCGCTTTCTTCCCGTTATCATCATCGCTCGTTCTCGCTTTGTTTGATCCCGTCCTCTTTCGACAAAATTCATGTCAGATCGCGCGACAAATTAAAGATCTATTGGCGAGGTCGAATTCTGTCACAGCTGCTAGCTTGGGCCCCGGCCCTGAGAAAGAATAATGCATGCATGCGCCCATTGATGTGTATAGGAGTATGTCTAGAAGAGCTCGGCGTATGTACCACTGAGAGAGGCACTGACTCAAATTAAATAATGAACAAAAGAAATCGTGTGTAATGCAAAAGATCTGCGCTGAATGCCATATCGTTTGGTAGCCATGGAATATGCTAGGATTACTAGTGCATATTATTTTGTTGGAAATGCTACCAGTTATTCGGACCGTTTCAAACGTTGAAGTGCTTGTCGGGAAAAAATCCGACACCACTTTTCTGTATATACGAATTGTTCACACATTGTACACTCCTAGGTTTCAACCTAGCTTCTACGAATGTTTGTTGGAGAAACATCGATATCGTATCATTATCATGTGGCTTCTAGACTGCGTTGATCGTCGTGTGAACAGACGGACCGGCCAGTCTCCGCTCCGCGCGCGAGCCGGTAGACCGAGACCGAGGCGCGCGAAAGTAACTGAACTCCTCGCGGATCAGAAGAGTGCTTGGCGAAATCAGACCATGAACCCAAACAATTTAGAAAACTTAAAAGTGAGTGAGAATTGGCTCGAAACCGACAGGGGCCGCCGATCGATCGCATATATTCGCATGCATTGCCCAAAACATGAACCGCAGTGACTGGAGTTACTCTACGCAGTCAAAGCACGTCTCAGGGCCATCAGCGACTCATTGGTAATTAGTTAGACCGGCCAGCTCGATCGGTTAATAAGTTGGTCGTCACGGAGACCGGTTTAATCGTGGGTGGTAACATGCCACGATCGAGTGCTTTGCTTGCTGGTGTGCGACGGAGACGTCTCCATGGACTGTTCAATTCTTTCTGGTAAGATGAGCGAATAAACCATGCGTCATTCTCAGCTCATGCAATGCCTCTCGTCCATCCTCACAAATGGTTTAATTTGTAAAAAGCACAATAGAAGAAAAACTAAGGGAAGATTAATTGGCTTACAATATTTTTCTTTTGAGATTTATTTGCTTACAATATATAAGAGCACAACCAAGGTAATTAACGGAATGTACCAGTTCATCGGCAATAGACAAACTGGTCTTTTTCGAGAGGGAATGGGCCATACCATACTCTTTTCTTTTGTAAAACATGGGCCATATGTTTCTCGAGGCGATATGGCCATACACTCTCTTTCATTTTCTATACTATATGAGCCAAGTTTATTTCAAGATGATATGGACATTTTCTCTATCGCTATGAACCCAAGCCCTGTTGTTGCACACGTGTGATTTTTTATATAAATTTACAAAAAATTGATCTTTAACAAAATTTTTGCAAACATAGCTCTCAATCGTCTGATGAAATGGTAGCGAAATGAAATGGCGGTAACTTCTACTGTAGCAAACTAGCATCATTTGAAATAGTGGTAACTCCTTAGTACATTTTCAAAAAAATCATAAATATTTAACATGAATTTGGGTGAAATGAGTTTTTATATAGAAATTGTAGATCTCGACAAGATCTACAACTTTGTAGTTGAAACAATTTTCATTTGGAATTATCTTCTTACCCATATAATCGATGTAATATTTAGATCTAATGAACCGAAGAAATTTCTCTTATCTAGACAACATATTTTTAGAAAAGATTGTAATTATTTCATATGAACTCTGATGTAGAAAACTTTATATAAAAATTGTAGATCTAGATGAGACCTACAACTTTGTAGTTAAAAATAGTTTTCATTTGAAACCATCTTCATATCCGAATAATCAACATATAAAAATTGAATTTTGAATATGTGTGTTAAGTTGATTATATATGTCAGTAAGAATTTGATTCCAAATGAAAACTAATTGAACTATAAAATTGTAGATCTCGTCGAGATTCACTTTTTTATATAAATCTTATTTTCATATGAGTTTATATGAAATAATTATGATTTTTGAAAATTGTGTTTCAAAGTTCTTAATCGTGGTTTGAAATGACGGTTGACTACTACAATGCCAAGAGATCGTCGGATGAAACGGCGGCAAGGAGTTCCCGTTTCATACTGCATGTTACAAATCATGAGATCTATTGATCTCATCCATCCATGACGCGGCGGTTGCCACCACGTCTGTACGCCGCACCCCATCACTTGTATATAAACTCCAGATCGAACAATGAATACAACTGATTGTTTCCCTCTCATTCATTTTTTTCTCTTGTTTACACTCGATTCTATCACGTTATCAGCACTTGCTCCGAGAGAAGAAAGAAGGAGAAAGGAGTTGATGTTCGCCGGGAAGAATAGAGGAGGTGTCGGCCTCCGGCGAGGGAAGGTATGATGCCTACCGTCGTGAAGTTGTCGCCTCTATGATGCATCTTCCTCCCCGCCTCCGTTCTCGCCGTCTCCGGGACCGCCTTCAATGCCATGTGCGCCGCTCACTGGTCCAGCGCACCGGTCTGCGACGCCAACTGCTGCGCGCCAGGGGTCTTCAACTCTGGGATGCAGTGGGTGCAACTCCGGGGACTCCAGTCCCCGCTCCTCGTTGTCGCCGTGGTGCTCGCATCACGGCCGGCGGTCACTGTTGGTATTTCTTAACCTCGCCACTAGTGGCGTGTCTAGCGTGAGCGTGTAAGGAACACCTGGGTACACTGACGAGTGCGAACGAATCCGCAAGCGCACGGATATACCGCTGTAGTACTTCACCTGAGGAGTATTCCAAAGGGTATCGAATCCAAGGAACGGTGAGCGCTACCTTCTAGCCTAGCTATGGTCCAAGGACACCACTCTATAGGACGAGATGATAGATGGAAAGGACCCGGCTGAAAGCATACAGAGTTAAGAACGGTCTCTCGATTAGAAACTCTCGTTTCGGGCACCAGTTCCCTCCTGGCTATAACAGGTCGGTTCTGGCCGAAAAACTCTGCGCCATATCCGAACGTGGGGGAGTACAAAGGGTCCAACGGCTGTCACTACCGCAGCCTACCCCTAACAATCTGTGGGATACGGGACAAACGAAGGATAACCCGCAATCTAGACACCACATCTACACCACCAATTACTACTATAGCACGGCAGCGTCTGTGCACCCACAGCAACACTATAGCACTCCGTATAAATACGAAGCTACGAACCCACGAGGGAGGGACTAGAACTCACTCAGGTATTGGCTATCTTATGCAAGGATCACGGAGGAACTTTGGTCTAATTAGAACATACGGAGCACCCACTTTACTCTAGTTAGACTAACTAGCATACAAACAAAATTAGCAACTTATGAACTACACCAGAAGATCAGAGGGTTGGGTTCATGAAGAACTCAAGCCTCTAAATCAAGAATAGATGAAGAACACAAGAACTATTCAATAATACAAGAACCCACTTTAGTCTAAACAGAGAATGTCGGAATACTCACTTTAGTCTAAATGAAGAACAAAGGCATCCGTAGATGTTTGTTCTTGGGGAAAGATGCCAAAACACCATGGCATGTCCCCAAGTCACCCCCTCACCTTCCTTCTAATCTCTAAGCACTAGCAAGCCAACACTAATCCTATGCAAAGGCACTCCTTTCCTAGAGAGGTAGGAGCCCAAAGGCAAAATGAGGAGAAGAAGTGTGTGTCTCATTCTAA
The DNA here is from genome assembly GCA_036936925.1 of Cenchrus fungigraminus. Taxonomy (NCBI): domain Eukaryota; kingdom Viridiplantae; phylum Streptophyta; class Magnoliopsida; order Poales; family Poaceae; genus Cenchrus; species Cenchrus fungigraminus. The sequence continues at coordinate 30,108,566 of CM072778.1, read as the reverse complement.
CCCCCTCACTTCTATTTATAGGGGCTGAGCAACTTCGTGAGAACAGCTTGGGCACCCGGGAATCCATTGTAGGACCAATCACCGAGCACCACTTGTCGGGGTTCTCTACCGCCGGACAGTAAATTTGTATCGATCGTGTGTCGGACTCGGGTGGTTAGCGCAGGAGACAATGGGATTTATACTGGTTCGGGCCTCCGAGGAGTAACACCCTATGTCCAGTGTCGAGCTGCCGTGTTCCTGTGCTAGAGTTGTTTGTAGTAGGGGTTACAAACTGGTCGGGAGAGGGTGTCGAGCCCAAGTCCCTGGGATGCAAGTGTTCGGTTCGTCAGCCCTCGTGACGGTTGCCCTTCTCTCCCTTTTATAGACGCAAGGGGGAGGGGCAAAAAGGAAAAATAAAGTAAGAGTTACAGTGTTGGCCGCTGGGACGTCCCCTCGAGCGTCGCTGTCCGTCAGGGCGCATTGAAGAGGAGCCGTGCTACGTTGTCGTAGAGGCCGCCGCGTGGCCGGGCGGGGCTGTTCACTTTGGGACGCCTGGCGCTTCCTCCGAGTAGTTTGGTGCTGGCTCAACCCGTCTGAGTACGGGGTGAGCTCGCCACGTTAAGGCCTAATTGTAGACCTGTGCTTATCGTAGGGGGCACTCGAGTGCCTCGGGTGGAGTTGGCGTGCTGCAGGGTCGAATGTGACGGGGAGTTGATGGCTGCGCGGCCGGGCAGAGCCGCATTAAGACTCCTGTCAGAGCTGGATGCCCGCGCGTGGCGCTAGTTGGTGCGCTTGCATGGCATGGGGAACTGGCGCCCCACGCGTCGTAGCGGAGGAGTTCACGTGCCGGGGTCGCACCACGTGGTACGGTTTGCGTCTTGGTCGAAGACGGAGAGTGCTCGTGCGAACGAGCAGCTTGTCGTGTGAGGCGGAGACTTGTCGTGCGAGGCGGAGGCTTGTCGTGCGAGGCGGAAGCTGGTCGTGCGAGGCGGAGACTTGTCGGAGGGGCTTCCTCTAGTAGGGAACAGGTCGGTGAAGCTCCCAACTAGTCGGGAATAAGACGTCTTGCCAGTGATGGTCTTGACAGGGGTCCTTAGTCTTCCTCATCCTGGATCTTGGCCTTCACGTTGTCAATGGTGTCAGAAGACTTCACCTCAGGAGTGATTATCTCGCCATCAAAGGGGGCCCTAATCCGGGCCCTCGTCAGTAGTCCCCCGAGCCTGAGTGGGAGTCAAGGACTCGCACACAGGCTCAGTTGAAATGCTTTGCGTCGATTTTTGGTCTTGATCTTCCCGGTGGGTGCGCGCGAGCGCATCCGCCGGATGTAGCCCCCGAGTCCATGAGTGAGTGGTAGACTCGCTCGTGGGGTTTTAAGCTGCAGTAGAGTTGTCGCGGTCTTGAGTTGTTCTGTTGAGGTAGTCGCGGATATCGTGGGCGACGTGGGCGACGTGGGTGATGTGGACGACATGGGTGACGCGGGCATCACGGCCGATATGGCGGACGAGACGGTTTGACAGGACAGAGCGGGAATGTTTCAAGCTCCTGGGCCCGATGAGAATCGAGGCGTCGCGCAGACGGGCGCCTGTCACGTCGGGGCGCGCATGCGAGTGTTTCCTTGATGTGGTGGGCCCGGCATTTAAGGCCGGTGGCCGCGCCCCTTCCTTTTTAACCGCGCGCCGGTCAAGGGTTTGGGACTTCTACTCCCTTGCCTTTTTCCTCTGCCCTTGCCGCCCGCTTCCTTCGCTTCTCGCGTCCGCAGCGCCGCCACAGCCTTCACCGGAGTCGTACGTGAAAGCTCACCGTCGCCATGTCGAACTGGTCGCGCTCCAACGTGTCCCGCTCGGTGCTGCGCCGCCTTGTCGACGCCGGGCAACTTCCTCCGCTCACCGACGCCGTAGAGTGGAAGGTGCCCGGAGAGGAGTCCGTGCCGCGCCCGCCTAGGGGGTACGTCGTCTCGTTCGTGGCCTTCCACGAGCGCGGCTTCTCCGTTCCCGCCGGGTGGTTCATCCGGGCGGTCCTCTACAAGTACGGGCTCTAGCTGTAGCACCTCAACCCGAACAGCGTCCAGCAGATGGCGGCGTTCGAGGCGTTGTGCGAGGGGTACTTGGGAATCAGTGCCCATTGGCTCCTTTTCAAGTACTTCTTCATGTTTGCATGCTTGAAGGATGGCTCCAAAGCGGCGACCATCGGCTGCGCCAACCTCCGGATGAAGCAAGGCCGGGGCGACAAGTACATTCCCTCCTCGCTGACCAGCTCGAACAGCGGCTGGCACAAGGGGTGGTTCTATCTCAGGAACGACCCCGAGTTCGCACTGCCGGCGTTCACCGGGAACTCCATCGCGAATGCGCCGAGGAGCTGGACTGATGGTTCTCCGAAGGCGGAGCAGGAGAAGATGTTCAAGGATCACTGGGTAGTGCTGGCCCACCTCCGTGACGCTGGGGTCGGCCTGGCGACCGTCATCGGCCGGTACCACGCCCGGGGGGTCGTTCCGCTCCGGAGGCGGCCGCTGCGCCTTTGCGAGATGACAGCCAGCAGGGCCCCTTGGGCGGGGACCGTGACCGCGCCCGAGCTCCCGTCGCCGAACGAGATCCAGCGCCACGTGTTGGTGGCCATCAGGAAGTCGACCTTCGTGTGGCCGCCACCGCAGCTTCTTCCAATACTCCCCAATGAGGGGGCTGAAAAACTTGTAAGTGATTTCTTCTTCCGATAAGCTTTCCGACAAGCTTGGTGCCTTCAATCGATCTTGATCTTCTCGGAGATTCTCGACGACCCCTAACTCTCCTGCTCCTTGCTCTTCCAGTTGAAGTGCTCTCACCTCGTGCCCGCGAAGGCGCCTCTCCTGGAGGAGGCGATCTTCAAACGCAACCAGGCGGCTGCGGAACGGCAGAGGGCCGAGCGCAAGGGGCAAAACAAGGAGAAAGAGATCGCCAAGCGCGATCGGAACGATAACCGCATCAAGCGCCGCAAGGCGGGGGAGCGCAACGTCTCCTCCAACGAAGATCCGTCGCCGTCGCCGCCGTGGAGTGGAGACGAGCCCAGCACGGCGGTCGACTGGAGCGACATGTCTGGGTCGCCCTCGCCTTCACCACGCCGGGTGGTGGAGGTGAGCTCGTCGCGGCGGCCAGAGCCAGCGGCCCGCGAGAAGGGTGCGGGCTCAAGCTCGCAGTCGGGGGCCCGCCCCGCCCGAGAAGATTAGAGAGTGACCCGCTCTCAGGCGGCGCCTGGCGGCCCGCGCGCCTCCGAGGGGCGGAGGGATCCTCCACGTCGGGATGACCCGCCTAAGCGGCTGGCGGAGCACGAGTCTTCCCCCCGCCATCTCTACGACGGTTCCGACCGCCCGGATGCGGACTCCTTGAAGAGGCGTTCGTCGAAGGCGAGGTCGACCCCGCCGGCGTCCGCACCGAGCGCGCCGCAGGGAGCGGACACGAACGTCCCCCCACGGCGCCTCCAATCTTTAATCATCCGGGGCGGCGGGGCCCCGGACGTGCATGTTCCCCTCTCCGCCGGCGGGAGTCAGGGGCCAGCCTCCGACACGGCGGAGGTCAGGAGGACAGCCCCCGAGCCAGCAAGGGAGCGAAGCGCCGCCCTCGAGTCGGCGGGGAGAGGCGGGCTAGCCCCCGTGTCAGCGGAGCGTCGGGAGTCGGCTTCCGAGTCGGCTGGGGCCAAGAGATCAGCCCCTAAGCAGGGCTCGTCGGACAGGCCAGTGAAACGGGTCCGCGTCCGCTCCAGCATGTAAGCTCCTGCCCACCGTTCTTCGTCATCCTTGAATTCTTCATCTTGTTCATCTCTTGATCTTGATTCTTGTTTGCCTCAGCCGCGCCGACACTAGCGTGCTCAGCCTCGCGCCCCTGAAACGCGCAGCGCTGGGCGCGCACGGTCCGCAGTTCGAGCCCCGCTCACTGCCCTCCTTCACCGAGCCGTTGGCGGAGCAGGCCCAGAGCGGGCTAGCCGTGGCCACCGAGGTGGTTAAGCCGGTGGCGCCACCGCCGTCGTCGGGCGCCGACAACTTGGGCGGGGAGCAAACGGCTACAGAGGCGGTCGCTACCCAGGCGGCGACGGAGCCGCTGGTCGAAGCCACCCCAGGGGGAGGCGATGCCGTGGCGGCGCCCTCCGAGCAGATCACGCCCCCGCCTCCGCCGGCCAGGGTACATGAAGTCGAGGCGTCGGTAGCGGCGGAAACTCCAGCGCCCGCGGCGACACAGGCTGGTGGAGACGTGGCGGAGGTGTCGACGGCTGACGCCATGTCCGCCGGTATCCTCGAGATCATTGACCTCGACGCTCCCGACCTGTCAAGCAATGACAGGGATATTTACGAGGCCGTGCTGGAGCGGATGCTGGCCGATCCGGTGGAGTCGGGGGTTGAGGCCTCTGAGCCCGCCGCACCCGTGGCCATGGCCTCGACTGAAGCGGCGGAGCCCGCCAACGAAGAGCCCGCGCCGGGCACAACTGCGGCGGGACAGCTGACGCCAGGTCAGGTTGGAGTTGTCGGAGGTCCCGAGCCATCGGCCACGTCGGAGGCAGCCAAGGAGGTCCTCGGGGAGCCCGCAACCGGCGCAGAATTGACCCTGGCCGTGTCCTCGCCCCCGACCGCGGGGGTAGACTCGACCGCAGCTGACGCACCGGAATCGTCGTCCCTCCGGCCCGCCGCCCCTGTTGAAGAGGCAGCGCCCGCGGCGAGCCCGCCCCTCCCGGCTCCGCAAGAACACGATGTTCTCGGGAGCGCAGCGGGGGTGACCTCCCCGGAGATCCAAGAAGTCGGGGAGGGTTCTGGCGCGGCCCAGCTGCCGGAGCTCGAGGAAGGCGACGCGCGGATCTCCGACCTTGCCCGCTTCTCGTGGGCGGCCGCTTTCGAGGCGGACGCGTCCGTCGACGAGGATGAAGAGTCTGAGGCCCGTCGCAGCCTCGAGCGCGGGCTCTTATGGGCGCGCCGCGCGTTCGACGAACTCATCCTTCCCGCGACAACGGTAAATCCTCTCGACACAGTAGTCCACTCTTGTCTTTTCTGTTCTTCCGAAACTCGTGATCGATGTACTCTTGCCCGGGACAGACACTCGCGGAGTCCGGCCGGAGGAGAGCGCGCACCATCGACGAGCTCCGAGCAGAGAGAGCTCAGCTGGAGATGCAGCTGGTAGTCGCCCGCGTGGCCGCCGCCGCAGCGGTGGCGAGCGAGGCATCGTCGAGGGCCGCGCTCGAGGCCGCCCGGCAGTCCGCGGAAGACCGCGCGACGGCCGCGCAAGCCGCTGCTGCTACCGCCACGACGGAGTGGGAACGCCTTGAGATGAGGCTGGCCGAGGCAGAGGCGAAGATCGAGGAGTTGCGGGCCACTGTGATGACTGCCAATGACGCCGTTGAGAAGGCCATCACCGCCACCGCCGCCACCGAGGCTGCTGCCCGGGACGCCGCCCAGACCGCTGCCCGGGAGAAAACGGCGCTCGAGGCAAAGGTGGCGGAGCTGGAGCAGGATTTGGTCATCGCCGGATCAGACCTCAGGATGGACAACTGATAGTTCCCTGAGGTGACCAACAGGCTTCAGGTGGTCTCGGACGAGGTGACCCGACTTCGGGAGGACAACTCCAAGTTGTCACAGGACGTCGATGGTGAGGCTTGATGCTTCCGTCTGCAACTTCCTCTCCTCTTGTTCATTCTTTGCCTACGCTGACTTGTCTTCTCGTGGTTTCAGGGCTGCGCGCATACCGCGCCAGGATGACCATGAAGCTCACGGAGAAGACGCAGGAGCTAAACGCTGCCCTGCTCAAAATCCTCGAGAAGGACAACTCGATCAAGCGGTTGTCGGAGCAACTTGAGAGTAAGCCCTTCGCTTCGATTCCGTTCTTGCCTTGCTTTCGAACCGGTCATAACATGCTTGTTGACTTCGACTTGTTGACCTTCTCAGAGTCCAGATCCGAGCTCGAGCAGTCCCAGATGGCTCGGGAGCAGGCCGCGGTCGAGTTGGAGCAGGCCAGGAACGCCCGACGTGAGTCAGAGGAGTCTCGCAAGGTGAGCATCCAGGATCTCGCCAAGCTCGCGAGGGCCGTTGGTGTTCCCTTCGGGTTGATGCTCCCCGACAGGCTTCTCGAAGAGGTCGGGCGCCTCCCGGAAGTGATCAGGCAGCAGGAGTTGTCGACCGCTCGCAAGGTGGTGCACCGGGTGCTCGCCATGTTCGAGTCGCACTACCAGGGGTTGGACCGCACGGAGCTGAGCAGCGGCTGGGCCCCTGGCATCTCTGACGCTCAGTGCGACGAGCTCGAGGAAGACTACGCCGCCTTCGCCCGCGACATGGCCGACTCTGCCCTGAAGGACCTGGACCTGCTACCAAGAGACGCACTAGAAGACCCAGAAAGCTCCAGGCCTTCATCTTAGATGTATCATTCTTAGGTGCATGTAATTTAAGAACAATTCGTATGTGTAACACCGTGGACCCATGTTATCGAGAACTTGTTCGAAAAGTGTTACAGCTCGAACGCTTCCGAGCACTCGGGGTCGACCGTCATAACGTGTAGTAGACCTTAGGAGTTTGAGATGACCAAGCTCTACTCTGGAGCCGCGGGGGCGTAGGAGTCGAGAAGCTCGGCCCTCTCGAACCGCTAAGGGGTGCCATGCGTTCGCAACCCCCGAGCACTTGGAGGAGTTCGAGAAGTGACTCGCGAGGTTTGCGTCAAAATCATTTTAGACCAGAGTCTGGGCGGTCGCTCAAGCGCTTTTTGAAAAGAGGTCGGACAATGACCTGAGGACCTGAGCTGTGCTCGCAAGTCTTCGCACCGTAGCCGCGGAGGCGTAGGTGCTAGGAACGTCGAACGAGTAACGACGTCGTGCCCCACGCAGGCCATCGTCTTTACTTCTCATAAGGTCGAGCCTTCCGCCAAAAAACATTTCGCCCGTGCGATCGGTTACGACATAGATGTCGGATTTTTTGGAAAAATCGTAAAAATCGGAAGGAGGGCATCGCGCCCTGGGTAGCCCCCGAGCGGGGAGCGTTCCGGCACAGGTGCGGGGACGCTCGCCGCTCAGCCTTTAGAAAAGTTGCAACGTACGGAAACATGGCAACCAAGAAGTTTTCGAACTTATAGACAAATGAACAAAGCATGCGGCATTTATTCACTGATGTATAAGTTTTAAATAGTTACTCAAGGGTAAAATGGTCACAGGTGTTCGATGTTCCACGCGTTGGAGACGACCCGCCTGTCCTTGTATCGGATCTTGAATGTTCCGGGTCGGAGCACCTGGTGGACGATGAATGGCCCCTCCCAAGGGGGCGAGAGCTTGTGTCGATCCTTGCTGCCCTGAACTCATCGGAGGACCAGGTCCCCGACTTGGAACTCGCGGGCACGTACGTTGCGCTCGTGGTAGCGTCGCAGAGCTTGTTGATACTTGGCGGAGTGTAGGAGTGCCACGTCTCGCGCCTCGTCAAGCTGGTCGATCGCATCCTCGAGCGCGACTTGATTGCCCTCTTCAGTGTAAGCCCGTACCCTGGGGCTGCCGTAGTCAATGTCTGTAGGCAGGACCGCCTCGGACCCATGCACCATGAAGAAAGGCGTGAAGCCGGTTGCTCGACAAGGTGTGGTGCGTAGACTCCAGAGTACAGACGGTAGCTCGGCCACCCATCTTGCTCGGAACTTCTCGAGACGCTTGAAGATGCGAGGTTTCAGCCCTTGTAGGATCATGCCATTCGCCCTCTCGACTTGTCCGTTCGTCTTTGGGTGCGCCACAGCCGACCAGTCCACACGAATGTTGTTGTAGTCGCAGAAGTTGAGGAATTTCTTCCCCGTGAACTGGGTGCCGTTGTCGGTGATGATCGTGTTGGGTATGCCGAAGCGATAGATGATGTCGGTGAAGAACGGAACGGCCTCCTCGGAGCGAACGTTCACGATAGGTCGAGCTTCGATCCACTTGGAGAACTTGTCGACCGCTACAAGGAGATGCGTGAAGCCCCCGGGCGCTTGTCGGAGCAGCCCCACCATGTCGAGGTGCCACACAGCAAAGTGCCATGTGATGGGGATGGTTTGAAGCGCTTGCGTCGGGAGGTGAGTTTGTCGGGCATAGAACTGGCACCCCTCGCAGCGACGCACGATGTCCTTGGAGTCAGCCACTGCGGTGGGCCAATACAAACCTTGTCGGAAAGCTTTTCCGACAAGAGTCCTTGGACCGGCATGATGCCCGCACGTGCTGGCGTGGATCTTGCGAAGTAGCTCTTTGCCTTGATCTCTGAGGATGCACCGCATGAGTATGCCTGCTGCGCCTCATTTGTAGAGCTTGCCCTCAATGAGGACGAAAGCTTTAGCTCGTCGCGCAACGCGGCGTGCCTCCGTCTGGTCGGAGGGAAGCTTCCCTTCGACAAGCCACTCGAGAATAGGAAAACGCCAGTCCGGGTCCTCGAGGTTCTGCTCGGGCGGCTGGTCGATCTCCATGACTTCTGGTCCTTCTGCTTCTGGTGGCTTCTCCCCTTCTGCACGTACAGAGGGCGCGTGTTGGTCGCTCGCGAAGACTCTGTGTGGTACTGGCTTGTGACTTGATGCAGTCTTGGCTAGGACGTCGGCGGCTTTGTTGTAGTCGCGCAGCATATGATGAAGCTCGAGGCCATGGAACTTGCCTTCCAGCTCTCGGACGGCCTGGCAGTACGCTGCCATCTTTGGGTCAACACAAATTTTCTCCTTCATGACTTGGTCCACGACGAGTTCTGAGTCTCCTCTGATCTCGAGATGACGGATCCCGAGCTTGACCGCTATTCGGAGGCCGTTGATGAGCGCTTCGTACTCAGCGACGTTGTTGGAGGCCGGGAAATGTAGTCGAACCATGTACTCCATGCGCACGCCCAGAGGCGAGATGAAGACAAGGCCTATACCCGCTCCTTCCTTCATGACCGAGCCGTCAAAATACATGGTCCACGTCTCGTGCTCGATGGGTGCCGGCGGAGTTTGGATCTCCGTCCACTCAGCAACAAAATCTGTCAGTACCTGGGACTTGATGGCACTGCAGGGTGCATACGAGATGTTCTGCCCCATCAACTCGAGCGCCCATTTGGCTATCCTCCCTTCGGCTTCGAGGTTCTGAATAACCTCTCCGAGCGGGTACTTGGGCACCACCGTGATGGGATGCGCATCGAAGTAGTGGCGGAGTTTGCGCTTGGTCATCAAGACAGCATATACGAGCTTTTGCATTTGTGAGTAGTGGGTCTTTGAGTCGGAAAGTACCTCGCTCATGAAATAGACCGGTCGCTGGACCTTGAGTGACCTTCTGAGTTCTTCACGCTCGACCACCAGCGCAGCACTGACCACCTGGGTTGTCGCGGCGATGTACAGGAGCATCGGTTCCTCAGGCGCCGGAGCCGTGAGGATCGGTGGACTCTTCCGCATGTTCTTGAGGGAGTCGAGCGCTTCCTGAGCTTTGGGAGTCCACGCGAAGTGGTCGGACTTTTTCATCAAGCAGTACAACGGCAGGCTGCGCTCTCCGAGCCGTGCTATGAAACGGCTTAGAGCTGCGAGACAGCCCGTGACATGTTGCACGCCCTTCAAGTTTTGGATCGGCCCCATGTCCGTGATGGCCGAGATCTTCTCGGGGTTAGCTTCAATGCCGCGTTCTGACACGACAAAACCGAGGAGCATGCCCCTCGGAACCCCGAAAACGCACTTCTCGGGGTTAAGCTTGACCCCGTGCTCTCTCAGCTTTGCTAACACCTCCGTGAGGTCTGGGACTAGATCGCCAGTCTTTTTCGACTTGACCACGATGTCGTCGACGTACGCCTCGATGATGCATCCTATGAGTTCCCCGAAGACACATCGCATGCATCTTTGGAACGGGGCGCCTGCGTTTTTGAGCCCGAAAGGCATCATCTTGTAGCAGTAAGCGCCGAACGGAGTGATGAACGAGGTTGCGAGTTGGTCCGCTATGCACATCGCTATCTGGTGGTACCCGGAGTACGCATCGAGAAAACAGAGGGTTTCGCACCCAGCTGTCGAATCGACTACCTGATCTATGCGAGGCAAAGGAAACGGATCCTTGGGACATGTCTTGTTAAGGCCCGTGTAGTCAACACACATCCTCCATTTCTTATTCTTCTTCTTTACAAGTACAGGGTTAGCAAGCCACTCGGGGTGGAATACTTCTCGGATAAACCCTAAACTAAGGAGCTTCTTAATCTCCTCGCCAATCGCCTTGCACTTCTCGTCGTTGAAGCGGCATAGGCGTTGCTTCACCGGTTTCGATCCCGGCTTGATGTTCAGTTTGTGCTCGGCAACCTCTCTCGGGATTCCCTTCATGTCGGAGGGTTTCCATGTGAACACGTCGAGGTTCGCTTTGAGGAAGTCGACGAGCGCGCTTTCCTATTTAGGATCAAGCGCCGTCCCGATACGGAGCATACGGCCATCGTCGGAGACGGCCGCATCCTTGACGTCCTTGGCGGGCTCGAAAGAGCATGCTGCTCGCTTGGACGACTCGGGGATCTCTTGGTCCTCGGAGGGAGGCTCGGCGCGGAGGCTCTCAGACCGGATCAGTGCCTCCGCAAATTGGAAGCACCCAGCGTCGCACTCGAATGCGCGCTGGTACGTGGTTCCTACTATGATGATCCCCTTCGGACCGGGAATCTTCAGTTTCAGGTACGTATAGTTGGGCACGGTCATGAACTTCGCGTAAGCTGGCCTCCTGAGGATGGCGTGGTACGTCCCCGAGAACCCCACCACTTCGAAGGTGAGGGTTTCTATGCGAAAGTTTTGCAGGTCCCCAAACGTGACGGGCAGATCGATCTGCCCGATCGGGAGAGCCTTCATTCCAGGGACGACCCCGTGGAACGGTGTGGTCGACGGCCGTAGCTGGGATCGAGGGATGCCCATGTCGTCAAGCGTTGACGCATAGAGCACGTTGATGCCACTTCCCCCGTCCATTAGGACCTTGTGGATCCGCTTAGACCTGAACAGGGGGGCCACCACTAGTGGGTAGGCTCCCGGCTGTGGTACACGGTCGGGGTGGTCCTTGCGGTCGAAGGTTATCGGAACCTCCAACCACTTTAGGTAGGCCAGCATCGAGGAGTCGGCGTTGAGGACTTCACGCCGGATCAGCTTCTCTCGACGCCTCGAAGGTCGTGCCGGGGATCCGCCAAAGATCATGTGAACCGCGCCGTCCTCGCCGGGGTACCGAGCCTCCGCGTTGTCGTCGTCGTTGTCAGGAGGCGGCGTGGCCTTCTTCGGTGGATCCGCCGCCCTTGGCTTGAGGGTGCCGTTGACGTAGTTCTTGATCAATCGGCAGTCTTTGAGCGCGTGCTTCACCGGTACCTCGTGGTGGGGGCACGACACATCCAGGAGCCTCTCGAAATGGTCCTTCAGAAGACCATCCTTGGCCGGGCTATTCTTGGGCCGCGTCACCTTGCGCTCTACCGCTGCGACGAGGTTGTCGTCACGCAGCCGCTTGTCGCTTTTCTTCTTCTTCTTGAAACGCGAGGACGTCCCCTCGCCGTGGTCCACGACTTGTTTCCCCTTGCCCTGAGGGGTGTTGAGTGTCACCGCGACCGCCTCCTCGCCATCCGCATGGTTGCTCGCGATGTCGAGGAGCTCCCGAGTGGTACAAGGCATGCAGAGCCCTAATCAATGGATCAGGGAAGTGCAGGTCGTGCCGTTTTGGAACGCCGAGATGGCGTCGTTGTTCGTCGCGCCAGGAAGCTCGGTGCAACGCTTGGAGAAGCGCCGAATGTACTCGTGCAGGCTTTCCCCCGGCTTCTGCTTGCAGTTCCGCAGCTCCCACTGCTTGCCGGGGCGGGTGTACGTGCCCTGAAAGTTGCCGACGAAAACCCGGCGTAGGTCGGTCCAGTCGTTGATCTCACCACAGGGCAAGTGCTCGAGCCAGGTCCGCGCAGAGTCGCCGAGGTAGAGCGGCAGGTTCTTGATGATGAAGAGGTCGTCTGTCGCTCCGCCCGCGTGGCACGCGAGCCGGTTGTCACACCCTGAAATTTTCAAATTTCAGAATGTGAATAGAAAGAATAATTAAACAATGATTTTCTCATAATTTTAAAAAAATTTCCAACATTTATTTTTCTCTACAGGAAATATAGTATAAGAAAAAACCTTTGTTTGATTTTCTGAATTAAATAAATTGGTTCGATATGAATGTTGCATTCATGCTGATGCATCTTAGTGTTTGTTGAGTGCAAAAGATTTTAAAAATATGTTTAGGTGCTGATCAAAATCTTCTGAGAATTTTTCAACTTTTTCTGGAATTTATTCTCACTTTTCCCGAGCTATTTCTATTTATTCGAAGGCTCTAAAATCTTTTTCTTGAGCTCCAAATATTTTATTTGGGTTCCTCACATCCCAAATCATCTCTAGTAATTTTCCTGAATTTTTCTGAGCTTTTGGAGTATTTTTCGTGGTTTAATTACGATTTCAGGATTTCCTGGAATTGTTTTTAATCCGAAATTAATTTCCGAAATTAGAAAAAGAAGGGAAAATAAAATCGGACTCTATCTCAGCCAATAAATAGTTCCCGATGGTCTCCTCGGCGTCCTCTTTCCAATGCCGCCAACCTCATCCCGTTTCGATAACCCTAGCTCCCAGAAACCGTCGCTGAACTTTTGCATCTACTAAATTCCGGCGAACTTTCCGGTGAGCTTTTCCGGCGAAACCGTGCACTTCCGTTGCAAAACCGACACCACCTTGGAGTTCCCCTCTTCGAGCTCTACGCCGTGATGTGGTCGGTCATGCGAACCCGACGTCGACTCCATCATCTTCCCCGACTCCGGCGACTCCTCTCCAACTCCAGCGAGCCCTTTCCTCGCCATCGTTCCTCCCTGGCCGAAGGTGAGCACACCGTCGCGTTCGTCTCATCGTTTCCTTTTCGTTTTGCCATTCTATCTACAGTTTTGTGGTCATCCCCATCGAATCTGATATAACTTGTACTTAAATATCTACTAATAAAATATGGTTAAGTTTATCGTGTTTTCTTAATTAAACATAACCTACTTTATAATATTCTTGCCACATGATTTTCTAATTAAAACATATGAAGCACATAGTCTCTTGTTGTTTGATAATAATCTTTCGATAGCTTCGACCTTAGTTTCGTTTTCAACGTTCTTTCGTCGTTGCGTAACCATAGAATCGAGCCTATCCTTTAGTGCGTTCTTTTAAAGCTTTTCTTTTGATTGGTGCATTGTTCTTAGTTGTACTTGTTGCTTTGTATGTTGTGCCCGATGTTTGCTTCGAGTAGAAGAAGGATCGTTGTTCGTTGCTTTGAAGATGAAGAGTTTCAAGAAAGCGAGCTGAAGAAAAAGCAGTAAGAGTAGCTTTTCGTTGGAGAAAGGCAAGTGTCCCTAACCACCTTCTACCTATGCTTTATTTACAAGATTACTATGCATTAATCGGAACATGGAGAACCACCTAGGAAAACCGTACTACCACAAGACATATGGCTCTGTCTTGGCCAATTAATTAGAAACTTTAGTATGTGGTATGCTTTACCTGAAAGGGGTTGGGGGCTGACGGGAGATGGTGCATAGACCTGCTCTGGTGGGGAGTTGGGCTTTGCTAAGACACGGTACCCACTAGGGAGCTTTATGCGCTGCACTGATCAGGTAACCTAGCGAGCAGCCCGTGCTAGGGAATCTTTGTAAAGGCCTCGTAGCGTCCCTATGCAATCATACCTAGGTAGTGTGGTATGATGCCTGATCCGCATCGCATGGTTGGGTCTAAAGTTCTTCAGGACTTTTACGCGACTTGTGGGTAAAGATGTACAACCTCTGCAGAGGGTAAAACTAATCGATTAGCCGTGCTCACGATCAAGAGCGGCCTGGACCCTCACATGATTAAATTAAACTTAAAGATGGACTTTAAATCACTTTCTGGTTATTTCCTGTGGCCTTGCTGAGTACCAACCATAAGTGTACTCATCCTTGCTTACTGCTGCTCAGAAGCAAAAGGTGTGAAGCTGTTGAAGATGATGATGCTAGGCGTACGCAGCCCCCAGTCGATTGCTTGTGGAGTTGGCGCCTCCGTTTCCAGGATTGAGCTGTATAACTCTGATAGATTTATAAGTTTGTTTATGTTTTTTTTACGTGATACTGTTGCTGTTATTCACTTGTGTCTACTATATGTATGAAACTTGATCCTGGCATACATATAGGTATGCACTTGGTTTGCTTTTCTAAAACCAGGTGTGACAGAGTGGTATCAGAGCTGTATCAACTGTAGGACGTAAGCCTAGATAGCAATGGTCGTTTCTTAAGGTTTCTTTTGATCTAAAATTCATCACTACCTTTTCCTTGAGCTTTGTGATGAATTTTTCCTCAATCCTCCTTGATAACTCACCTTTCTAACTTGACTCCTTTTCATTTGCACTTCATTGTTTTGCAAATGTTAAACTCTCTAACCTTGTCTATTTATTTTCTCTCCCCCTTGGTCTTGCACTCATTTTCCATTCAATGATCTTATCGGTTTCATGCATTTCACTACCCTCTCATCCCTTATTTCCCTTACCTCATGTTTATTCCTTCTTACCTCTTTATTCTTCTAACTTATCTTTTGTATATCCATCTTGCTTATCGTATCTCTCCTTGCTTTTCAAACAATGTTATACTTTGGATTCTCTCCATTGACTTTTGATTCCAAAGTCTCCTTTCTAATTCAAAATTCTTAGTTAATCCATGCCATGTACCCTGAAGCAAACCTGCCCAAGTCACCCGAACAAAGGAGCTATCAACTCATCACCTGAAGTCAAGCCGCGATGACCGATGAAGCTATGCCTATGCTTAGGAGGATCCCCTTTGACCATATTAACAACATTTAGCACCGTTTCTGTATGTTGAGTGGTGGAGTTCTGTGTTTTGCTTGATGATGCTTGTTTTTATGACCTTGATTGATTCGTCACTTTGTTATGATTGTTGGTGTATTGTGGGTCTTCTACCTACAATGACATCAGATGCTTAGTTGGATTTTTCTTTTGGATCTCCCACATCCTTGTTATCTCTCTTTCTTCTCTACCTGATCCAATGAAGGACTTCAGCAGAAGAAATTGAAGCCTGCACCAATACCAACAAGCAAATGCTACTACCACCATCGTCATTTTGAAGTGAGCAAGTTAAAGAAAAGAAGACCTCACTCTACTTTCGTTCCCACCTTGTGTTTGCTACTATCCCATCTAGCTCACTCTAATGAAAACCCCAACGACCAAGAAAGACGAATACTGAAGATCCTACACCTAGATGACAAAAGAGGATGATCGCCTACCTACCTCAATAGCAATATTCTTGTTTATCTCTCTTCTCCTTCTTTCTTCTTTCTTCGAATCTTGGGACGAGATTCTGTTTAAGGGGGGTAGATTTGTCACACCCTGGAATTTTCAAATTTCAGGATGTGAATAGAAAGAATAATTAAACAATGATTTTCTCATAATTTTAAAAAAATTCCAACATTTATTTTTATTTACAGGAAATATAGTATAAGAAAAAGCCTTTGTTTGATTTTCTGAATTAAATAAATTGGTTCGATGTGAGTGTTGCATTCATGCTGATGCATCTTAGTGTTTGTTGAGTGTAAAAGATTTTTAAAATACGTTTAGGTGCTGATCAAAATCTTCTGAAAATTTTCCAACTTTTTCTGGAATTTATTCTCACTTTTCCTGAGCTATTTCTATTTATTGGAAGGCTCTAAAATCTTTTTCTTGAGCTCCAAATATTTTATTTAGGTTCCTCACATCCCAAATCATCTCTAGTAATTTTCCTGAATTTTTCTGAGCTTTTGGAGTATTTTTCGTGATTTAATTATGATTTCAGGATTTCCTGGAATTGTTTTTAATCCGAAATTAGAAAAAGAAGGGAAAATAAAATCGGACTCTATCTCAGCCAATAAATAGTTCCCTATGGTCTCCTCGACGTCCTCTTTCCAACGCCGCCAACCTCATCCCGTTTCGATAACCCTAGCTCCCAGAAACCGTCGCCGAACTTTTGCATCTACTAAATTCCGGCAAACTTTCCGGTGAGCTTTTCCGGCGAAACCGTGCACTTCCGTTGCAAACCGACACCACCTTGGAGTTCCCCTCTTTGAGCTCTACGCCGTGATGTGGTCGGTCATGCGAACCCGACGTCGACTCCATCATCTTCCCCGACTCCTCTCCAACTCCGGCGAGCCCTTCCCTTGCCGTCGTTCCACCCTGGCCGAAGGTGAGCACACCGTCGCGTTCGTCTCGTCGTTTCCTTTCCGTTTTGCCATTCTATCTATAGTTTCATGGTCATCCCCATCGAATCCCTTTCACCCTGCCTGCTCCCGTGACCCTGCAGTACCAAAACACCGCCGCTGGTCATCGCTGATTCGCCGGCTGAGTTGACCGCCGGAGCAAGCCGTCCCCACCTCGAGCTTCACCTCGCCGGACTGCCCGGCCGCTGGCCAGCCTTGTCACTGGCAGACGCATCGGGGGAGCTCTACCCGTGAAAACCCGAAGCTGCAGGCTGCAAGCTGCCGTCGTCCGCCGTCCTCTTCAATTTCGGCTGCCTCCCTCCGTCCCCGCCGCCGGTGAGCATCTCCCTACGATCCCCTCGTTCTCCTCTCTCCGTTCCGCGACTCAGCCGAGCCCCTAGCCGCCCGGAGCCCTGGCAACGCAGACACCAGGAGTTTCCGTCCGCCCCTGTACGCTCCATCCCTGGATCAAACCAGAGGTAGAAGATAAGGTTGTTTTGCTATTAGGCCCCTGTGTTCCTTTTAATCTTTATCCTGTTTTCTTGTGTCTTGGCAAATCTGCAGATAACCCCCTATAGAGATCCCACTTTCACACATAAAGCCCACCCAAGACCTTTTATAGATCTAAAATGGTCATTTTAGTCCTCAAACTTTCGCAACCGGCTCAATTTCGTCCCTGAACTACGAAAATGGTCATTTTGGTCCTCAAACTTTCGCATCCGGCTCAAATTCATCCCTGGTCGATAGCCAAATACCCTTTTTACCCTTCTCCTATCCCTACGCACCGCTCGCTACTGGCGAATCGGAGCTGTAGGTCGTCCTCCCCTGAGATGGAGCAGGAGCCTCGTGCCTCCTTCGCCGAGCACGCCCACACCCCATCCATGGCCTGCCTCTGCCCCGGCAGCGCCTAAGATCCGCGCCCACCAATGCAGAAGGAGGTGCCGGTGTGGTGGATTTGGCGGGGCAGCAGGCCGCCAGACTGGAGGGGCC
Organism: Cenchrus fungigraminus; assembly: GCA_036936925.1. NCBI lineage: Eukaryota > Viridiplantae > Streptophyta > Magnoliopsida > Poales > Poaceae > Cenchrus > Cenchrus fungigraminus. The sequence goes on along the minus strand of CM072778.1, from coordinate 30,091,449 downwards.
GGCCTCCGCGGAGACAACAGCGACAGTGAGGAGCAGAGGGAGCAGCGGGTTCCCCAGCAGCTAGCAGCGAGCAACACGTAGGGGTAGGAGAAGGGTAAGTTGGGTATCAGCCAGGGACGAATTTGAGTCGGATGTGAAAGTTTGTGGACCAAAATGACTGTTTTCGTAGTTCAGGGATGAAACAGAGCCAGATGCGAAAGTTTGAGGACCAAAACGATCATTTTCGTAGTTCAGGGATGAAAGTGAGCTTTGAGTGATAGTTCGGGGACTGAATTGGCTATTCCGCCAAATTTAAACATCCACACTAGGATAGGGATTATATCTGACAAATTCCACGAGTGTAGATGAATATTTGAATGCAGGTGTTTTAGCTCATTAAATGAGAGAAAGCACACCCTATGGATCCAAGCAACCCAGCACCAACCAATGAGAGGTTGCCACATAGGCTTCACATGGATCCATGGACCCACCAAGCAAAGAAGCACAACTCCAGCCAATCAGAAGAGAGCACACGGATCAAAGGGCCCACTAGAGGAGGCAAACCGCCTTAGTTTTGCGCGTACACCTAGGATAGGACCAAGGACCCACCAAGGAGCGACACAGAGAAAGCTGGGGCCATTTGGCGGTGACTGGGGGTCGGCCAATCCCCTGGGTCGGCCGACCTGGGCCTGGCACCGTTCGAGCCCAGCTTCCACATGTCAACTCCTGGTGATCTCCTAGAGGCGGTTTGAGGCGTTATCCACTCAGTTACCGCCTTAAACCCCCGGATCATGCTTGGGCCGACAAGAAGCAAGGAGGAAAGCCACTCTCCCAAGGCAAACTCAAACCTCACTTAGCCCTATAAATATATGTGAGGGGGGTAAGAATAGGGACACACAACTCCTCTCCTCCTATCTCGTTTTCTCTCTTGAGAGGAGAGGCTCTCCTCTCCTCCTTCTAGAGTGTAAGTGTGGAGTAGTTGATTAGATCAAAGCTAGGGAGAGAGTGAGAGGTATGTACCTCTATGGATGCTCGTTCTTCAATTAGAATAAAGTGAGTATTTCTGCATTTTCTATTTAGACTAAAGTGCAAGTGATATGTTCTTGTGTTCTTCGCCTGTTCATCGTTTAGAGGCGCGTGTTCTTCACGAACACGCTCCCTCGATCTAGTTGATTAGGTGCACAAGTTTGTATCCCGTTTGTATGGCTAGTCTACTAGAATAAAGTGGATGCTTGCATGTTCTGATTAGAATAAAGTGTGTTCATGATTCATTTCTAATAGTTTATGCTAGGTTGCATGAGTAGCCTTTTTCCTCTGCTAGTGCTAGATCCTAGGTTTTTGCGTTCATCTGCTGCAAGTCGTTCGTATACGTTGGAAGCATAGTACGGGATCAAGTGCTCTCTCGTATGCCTTTAGTATAAGCTAGTAGTACCTATAGTGAGTGAGATCAATTCTCTTATGTGATCATAGTTCTGTTAGTACAGGGTGTCGTAGTCCGTTGGCTACGGCAGTAACCACAGCGTGGACGTTGTGACACGCTACCGGTTATCATCCGTTCAGCTTATCCCAAGGTTAGGTAGAGGCAGTCCAGGAGGTGGTGACAGCCCTTTTGGCCCTCGTTGATCCTCCACAGCTAGATATAGTCAGAGCTCCTTCCACATAGATCCACGTACCGGAGTCGCCTGTTAAGTCAGGGCTATCGTACCCTAAGCCAAGTTCTATCTAGAGATCGACCTTTAATCTCATCTGTAGTGCTATCTTTAGGAATCCTCTCTATCCTTGCCTCTTATCTGGGTGTGTCCTTGGACTAACTGTACGAAGTTAGTGCACACACATTCCCTTGGATTCGATACCCTTGGAATACTCTGAGGTGAAAGCTACAATGGTATCCGTGCGCTTGCGGATTTATTTCGTGTGTCGCTAAAATACCCAACATTGATCTAGTGTGAAACCCTCATCCCAAAACAAGTCTTGCAACCTATAGCCAATCCTAGCATGATACTACTCTAGGAAAGTAAAGGCAAGCAAGGAATGCAAGAGAGTAATGCGGAAACATAAAGAGGGATGAGAGGAAGCAAACTCTTGACACGCGATTTATCCCGTGGTATCGGTAGGCACTAAGCCACCCCTAGTCCACGTTGTTGAAGCACTCACACAAGAGTATTGCTTCCCGGTCACCAAGTCTCACCCAAGAGCACCACTTGACTCGCCACAAAGGCTCGCCACTTAGGCACTCGCCAAGCTCCCTTGGTCACCTTGATGCCGCCTCCACTAAGGAGCTTCTCCACTTAGGAAGGAGGTCTCCACGTCCGCCGCACAAAGTGTCCTCGCCACTCCACACCAAGCCGGAGGGTCGAAGACGATTGCCGGTGAGCCACTTAGGCCCCAAGGCTTCCGGTGCACCTTGTACAACTTGATTCACTAAAGAATCACCTCACAAGGTTGGCACAACCTTGCACTCACTCAGCTCTAAGCTAAGCCTAGCACTAAGCACACACACAAAGCATGTGCAAGTCTATGGATGAGCAATTTAGCACTTGGATGGATTGGAGATGATCTTCTAGGTGTCTTGCACTCCTCTGCACTTCCACACAATCCAGCAACCTCAAATGGGTGAGTGGAGGGGGGTATAAATAGCCCAAGGTGTCCAAAGAGCCGTTGGCTAAAAGCTGCTGAAAGTAGTACCATCAGATGATCCGACGCTATGCTTTTCCAGGTGTCGGTTAATCCGGTGCTACTAGTCGTTGCCCTCCACTGCACATGACCGTTGACACAAATCATCCGACGCTATACTCCGACTGTGCATCGGTTCATCCGGTGCTGAAGGACTCCTTGCCAAAACCTTACTGTTAGCTTCTTCGTGACCATCGGATAGACCGACGCTCCCACTGACCATGGCGTCGGTTCATCCAGTGCTACTGAATCTTTCTTGGCGCGTCTCTGTGTTGATTCAAACTGAGCATCTGATAGACCGACGGTGTCCGCACTTAGACCGTCGATTCATCCGGTGCTACTGTCTTCTGCAACTTCATTTCTTCCATTCATCCGACGCACGTAGAATATGGACTGTCGGTTCATCCGACGGTGCAAGTTGACTTGAGTCTTCTCGCAGTCCTCATTTTTGCTATGAACAAGTTAACATGTGCATGGTATGTTAACTGGTGGTATGACATGTTAACTTGGGCATGGTATGTTAACTTGGACATGATATGTTAACTTGTGGTAATATCCATGGGACCTAAGAATGCCTACAAGGACATGCTAGACAATGTGGTTAGTCCCATTACTTGTGTTAGCATGAATCACCAAAATCAACTCGAACAAATGGCAAATGGGGCCATGTTCGCTACAACCACGTGGAAGTAGATCCGTGGCAAGGTCGGTTCGGCCGATCCAAGGGGTCGGCCGACCTGGGCCCACCACGTCTCGTGTTGTGCTTTCTCCCAGTGATTGATATGTGGTCCCTTATGACGGTTCCAGGTGCCTGGGTTATTTTGAGGCGGTTTGCTCGGGTTGTGGGCCCTTGAATCCTTGTGCTGAACACGTGGCAGCATCTGATTCGTCGGGAAGTGCTTCTCTTGGATTGATGAGGTGTCATGGACACATGGCATCCTGTGTGCCAGCACGTCGCCACGTGGCTGGTGTGGGTCCCACCGGGGCCCATATGATGTCTTGTGCATATCTCTCTTATCCGGGCTCTGATGTATGCAAATGATATATCCATTTCGATCGTCTCGACAAGCCCGTTGCAATAGTGCAGACCAATTTGGCATTTGAGGTTGTTTATGATGATGCCATATCTATGCCATTGGTTTACTTGCTCTCAGTTGTATCATTCCATATGCATTTAGATGTGTCCTGCAAAGAAAGATAGAAACACCAACACTTGTGGAAATTGTCAGTAAACCCCTATTCTAGTGTTGATGATCACTTTCCATTTATTTTATGCAGGAATTGACGGCCTAAAAGTGGTACTTAACAGCCGTCAACTGTCGCCGCGCCTTCAACTACCGCCTTCACGGACCACAGTAGGCCACCGTCGCAGGCCCCAGTGGGCCGCCAGCGGGCGCCACTGTCACCGGCTCACCGCTGGGCCCCCTCAGCCACCGGCGGGCCATATCCCACCCATCCGCATCCATGTCACCAATGTCGCCCACTGCGACGACCATGGGTGGATGATGGTGGTGCAGGTGCCCGTGACGGAGTGCCTGCTGCCGCTCGAACTCGCCTCGCCGCCAGTGAGCGAAACCGCTCTTGCGTCGCCGGAGGAGGAACCCGTGGAGATCCAGATAGTCTCGACACGGGCCCCTTCCCCTGTCATCGTACGTCGCAGTCGCCGCTCCCCTTCAACGCCGCTGATGGGATCTGCTTCCGTCGGCACCATCACGGCATGATGCTGGCAGCCGGACGGCTCCTTCACCGACCAGAGCGTTGGAGCATGTCCAAGCCTCCTTGGCCGCAACGCCTCTACCGCCCCTCTTGCTCGTCGCCCTCGCCTCATCTCAACTGGCCACCGCTACCTCCCCAACAGCATGGGAGGCCACGCCTCTACATCCTCCAACGCGGAGGCTTGAAGGCTTCGCTGGATCTGCAGCTAGGAGGCAAGACAGTGGTGGGCGGGCGGGTGCGACGGTGCTGCCGTCCGCCGTGGTGTGAGAGTGGGAGCAGTTAGTTACCCTAACCGCTCACCGCTTATATACCGCGGCGGCAGCAGCCATGGGCCGGACCAGGCCTATCCAGGCTATGTGGGCCTCTACGGGCTACAGATGGCGTGGGCCATTACAGCTAGTTTTGGCCCAACTGCAATTTACCCCTGTTCATTTTATTTCAGTGTATGTTTTACATTCAAGTCCCTATGTTAGTTGATAATTTTGTTGCAACATTCCATCAGTGTTTATGTGTCTATGTACTTTACTGTTTAGACCCCTGATGTTATCTATAATTGTGCATCCATGTATGTATTGTCCTTTATGCAATTCAGACTATGTTGTTGAATTATTGCATATGTTTTAGAATTTATGCCTTGCATTTTTCTAAGACGTTCTCTACTTATTTGCTTTGTATTAATTTGCAATTTACATAATCTTGCATTTTAACTTAGCACACTCTCATGCAAAATAAAATTACATGTATATTCAATTGGGATGTGAGCATAGGGTGATGGAGACCTTGGCACCGACTGCACTAAGTTCTTCAATAGAATTTAGTAGCCCTAAGACCGTGCTTTAAGGCCGCAAGTTTTCTTGCCTATCACTATGAGGCCTACATCTTCTGATGATTGCCTATACATGCTTCCCCAAGTGAATTTTGAGGATAATTGAAATTTAAATTTTGAAGTTTCATTTTTTCCGCGCTGATGGTGATTATCATTTTGCCTATACATGTAGAGAAGATAGAGAAAATACCCAACATGGGCTTCGGACATTGCAATTAACTTTGCATCCCGAGGAATTGTTGAGGCAATACAAGAGCCTGTTGCTGCCCCCCATTCAGGATAAGAAGAAGTTTTCTTTCCTTTTTCTCCTGGGGCTCTACATCCATAAGGATCTCAAGCAGGAGTATCTGATGGAAAGATGCCCACTTGCTTTATGGAAAGCCCTTAAAGAAAGGTATGAACAGCAAAAGGAACTCATTTTGGCCTTCTGCTAATCATGAGTGGAATCACCTTCATCTACAAGACTTCAAAACAGTTGTAGAATACAATCATGCTATTCACACTATTTGCTCAAAGTTGAAGTTCTGCGAAAAAGAGCCAACGGATGCAGAGAAGATAGAGAAAACTCTATCCACTATGCTTCCGGAGGACAGGATATTGCATCAGCAATACTACAGAAGTAATTTCCAGCAATATTCCCAGCTTATTCATACATTGTCTCAGGCAGAAAAACATCATGAGCTTCTTTTAAAGAATGCCCATCAGCGCCCTCCGGGTTCTGCTCCTTTGCCTGAAGTACATTACAATGCTCATTCACCTGCTGGGAATAAGAAGAACTTTAAGGAGAATAATTTCTCCAAGAGTTCGACTGGAAAACGCAAGTTCAACAACAAACGCAAATTCTTTAGGAGAGGAAAAGGGGGAAAAGGCAATGGCAAAGCATCGTCACCTCGCGACAACAGTCACATGAATTGCTCTAGGTGTGGTTGCAATAACCATACCACTAAGGAATGTCGTTGACCAAAACACCTTGTTCTTCTGTATCAAAATTCCCTCAAGAAGCCAAAGTCCAACAAGCCAAAATATGAAGCTCACTTCAATTCTATTGAGGCTACACACGTGGTTCAAAGTTCTTCACTGGCTCCTACAGAACCGCAGAACGCTCTTGGTCAAGAGAACACCACTACAACTAGAGGCATGCTCACTCTTCCACATGAAGAATCTACCGATGACATGCTTATCAAGTACTTCTCGAAGGACCCACTTGGTGATTTAGCATAATCTTAGTGTATTGGTAAACTAGAAGAATTAATGTTGAAACAGTTGTTGATGTCCTATATTTGTCATGTCTTAATGTTGTAATAAGTAGAGATGTACAAACTCATTGCATGAGTTGTACGAACTCAAGTTGTATTGCCTGGTAGTTCATAGAGGTGTATGCACTCATAGATTTGAGGCATACAAACTCTTCGTTGTTGTAATGTTTTAATATGTATGTGATGTGTTTCTATATGTTGAATAAAGAATTCTTGACTTGAATTTCTTGTTTAACTAGAGATGTCTCATGATGTCGACTCAATGGAGGAGGAATTATACCTAGTGGATAGTTGCACCACAAACTCTATACTTAGGGAGATCTTCAGACTCTCAAGAAGAGAGATGGAAAAGTTTTGACCATCGCAGGACGTGATGCTGTGATAGTTGGGTCCGGACAGGCTACTATTACACTCCCCATGGGTACACAAATCATAATTGAGGATGCACGGTTGTATCCCGATTATACTCGTACCCTCCTAAGTTTTAGAGACACTCGTCGTAATGGGATTCATGTTGAAACCCATGAGGACAAGCAAGTGGAATTTTTTCTCTTGACTAAACCAGATGGATATGGCAAATGCACATGCGATAGAATTCCCTCCCTCTCGTCTGGGTTGTACTACACATACATTAAGCCCATTGCACATGTTGCATATTGTTGACATTGCTAACGTCATCGACTAGAAACAGATATAAGATCCATCTCTATCGACGGTGCCAGAAATGCAAAGGTATATCTTAACATGATGCTAAGTGTATATCAGATGTTGCTTTCAGATAAACTAAAAGATAAATCCAATACGGGTCAGAGCACAACTCGATCTAGGTTGTCATCCCTGACAGAAGTGCCACTAAAACACATGGATTGGTACTCTTACATATGCCTTGGATATCTAGATAAGAAAATATATATATGGGTATCCACAAGCACACAGATATGAATATACCATTATAGCATTTTAACCAGGAGTAAAACCAGGTATCATATTTATATTCTACCTCAGGGAAAGAAGTCTTTTATCTATAATAACAAATACATGCATATCTCTTAGTTGTGTAATGTAGAGTGGCCAAAATATATCAATTACTATAAACAGGTGTAAGTCACATAAAGATAATAATAATGATAGCATTGATCAAGTCATAACATCGTGAGCCACTAGAAAGTGTCAATATAGAGAGAGAAGCGTATTCACAGCCTAGTTAGCGAGGATACTCCTCGGTAACCCTAAACTATATGTCAATGCAAACTATGATTAGTGCAATACATTTAACAATCATGGAAGAAGAACTATTATACTAATGCATGGGGAGACTAATCAAGAGGATCAAGGCCGAAACCCGGCATGTAGGGTGCAATTGCAGGTAAATATAGTATAAGCACCACGCTTACACTATCTTTACCACTCACCCATGTTAACAGATGATCTAGGTGAGGGCTATACGACTCCATACACGAATATAAAGGTAAATCAACTATGCTAAACATGTAATCATAATAAGCACCAAAGCACATAATCTCGAATATAATCATTGATAAGAACATATGTCTCTACAGCAAATGTGAAGAACTTACAAAAGCAAAGCTAGATCAGTATCTCGACCAGCTTCTAGACGATCAGGAGCCAAGTAGACGCCTTGCCTCCTCCTAGATGTAGACTAGTTAGCTACTCTCACTATATGGTGTTTCTAGGGTGTAGTATCTCTGACTTGATGACTTGATCTGGTGTATGAACAGATGAGAGCCAGATCCTCCCTGCCAGGGGTCAGGGGGTTGCTTATATAGTCCTGAGGGGATGCCATGAGCCGTACGATCAAACTGACCTAACATACGGTTTAGATTGATCCTCACAGGTGGTGGAAGAACATTACAGAAGTAGGGCTGACGTGGCGCCCGGGGGAGGCCGACCGACCCCACCATGGGGCCGACCGATCTGTGGTGGGCCCCCCTCAGGGTCTGCTTCAGCCAGGTGGGTCTCTGCCCCTTCCAGATGCTTCTTTCTTAGGTTCCAAGTCACGTTGAGTTCCGGAGCCTTCTGGAGCTTTCTAAACTTCATTCTTTTCCTATTTTTCTGATTAGTCCCTGCAAGACATAGAATTCTCCAAAACTCCAGAAAAACTATTAGTGACACCCTATTCTAAGTTGGTATTAACAATATGCCCTTTTCTCATGTTTAGTTGACTTATAAATATATAAGATAAAATGTGTCAACACATATAAGATAATCTTTCAAAATGTTGATCCATTCTGAATTTGGCATGATCGACTTGGGCACCCTGGCATAGGGATGATGAGAAAGATTATTGGCAATTCCATTGGTCACAATTTAAGTGCAAAGTTTCCTAAATCTTCCAATTTTGTGTGCACCGCATGTGCCATCGGGAAACTGATTGTGAGGCCATCTTCTCTCAAAATCAAAGTTGAACCACTTAAATTCCTTGAAAGAATTCATGGTGATATTTGTGGTCTGATTACACCAAACTCTAGACCGTTCAGGTATTTCATGGTATTGATTGACACATCTACTCGATGGTCACATGTGTGTCTACTTTCGACATGTAACCATGCATTTGCCAAGATTATGTCTCAAATCATAAAGTTGAAGGAAAATTTTCTTGAACATAGGACCCAAACGATATGTATGGACAATGTTGTAGAATTTTCATATCATGCCTTCAATGATTATTGTATGGCTTTGGGAATTGAAGTTCAGCACTATGTTCCATATGTCCATACCCAGAATGGTTTGGCTGAATCGTTGATCAAGAGGATCAAGCTCATTGCAAGACCTTTGTTAATGAATTGCAAATTGCCTATGTCGTGTTGGGGTCAAGCAATTCTGCACGCTGCCGATCTTGTCCAACTACGACCAACTGCATATCATGATACTTCCCCAATACAGTTAATATGTGGAAATCCTCCAAGTATTTCCCATTTGTGTAAGTTCAGAAGTGCAGTATACCTCCCGATCTCACCACCTAAGCGTACATCTATGGGCCCACACAAGAAAGTGGGGATCTATGTGGGATTTCAATCTCTGTTGATCATTAAGTATTTAGAACCCTTAACAGGAGATCTATTTACTACCCGATATGCTGACTCAATTTTTGATGTGGAACATTTCTCGGCATTAGGAAGAGACTTTAAGTACCAAAAAGAATGCCAATAAATTGATTGGGATGCTAAAGGTATTCTAGCCTCTGATCCACGTACTACCGAAAGTGAACTATAAGTTCAAAAGATCATACATTTGCAGAAACTTGCAAATGAACTACCAGATGCTTTCACCAACTATAAAGGTGTCGCTAAATCTTTCATTCTCGCATGGAATGCGCCACAAAGAGTGGAGGTACCAAATAAAACCACTCAACTCCCACTCAATGGTAAGAGGGGAAAAGTATGGCCAATCAGAAAGATTCTAATGCTAGCAAGAAAAGACAAGTGGTGAATGCAAATCAACCATCAGTTGATAGACACCAGATCGATTGTAATGATCCACAACCTAGCTCAGTGGTGCACATTTCTGAGGCTGGGACATCGGAAACCCTAGACACATTATTTCGGGAAATTATGGTGAGTCTATAAGGGTAGATGAAATTACCATCAACTATGTTGAGACATGAGAAACATTTGATAGAAATGCTACAGTTGTTGACTCATATTTCACTAAGAAAATTGCTGCATGCCTTCAACGTGATCCAGATCCCAAGACCATGGTAGAGTGCATGTAGCGCTCGGACTGGAATAAATGGAAGGAAGCAATCGAAGCGGAATTAGCCTCGCTTTACAAAAGAGAAGTATTCTCGACTGTAATGACTACCCCTCCTAGTATCTTCCCTGTGGAATACAAGTGGGTTTTAGTTCGAAAAAGTAATGAAAATAATGAGGTGGTGAGATACAAAGCAAGGCTTGTAGCACAGGGTTTTACGCAAAAACCCGACGTTGATTTCAACGAGACATATTCTCCTGTCATGAGTGCAATAACTTTCCGATACCTTATATCATTAGCAGTACAAAATCGTCTATCTATGCAGTGATGGATGTAGTAACCGCATATCTTTATGGGTCATTGGATTCTGATATCTACATGAAGGTTCCAGAAGGAATCGATATACCGAATCCTAAGGCAAACCGCAACATGTATTGTGTCAAGTTGCAGAAGTCACTTTATGACTTAAAACAATCGGGCATAATGTGGTACAACCGATTAAGTGAATTTCTTTTGATGAAGGGATACACTAAAAATGATGATTGCCCGTGCGTCTTCATTAAGAGATCGTCCAATGGATTTTGCATTATCTCAATCTATGCTGATGATCTCAATATTATTGGCAATGAGGAAGACATTAATGAAGCACGTCATCATTTAAAGACGGAGTTTGAGATGAAGGATTTGAGTCAAACCAATTTTTGCTTAGGTCTATAACTTGAGCATTTACCTTCAAGAATCCTTGTGCACCGAAGTGCTTATACCCAAAAGATATTGGAGAAATTCAATTTGGATAAGTCATATCCATCTAAGACTCCCATGGTGGTTCGATTTCTAGACGTAGAGAAAGACCCATTTAAACCAAGGGAAGATGGAGAAGAGATATTGGGCAGTAAGTTCCCATACATATCTAAGTGTCATTGGTGTGCTTATGTATCTTGCTAATAGTACCCGACCGGATATTGTTTTTGCAGTAAATCTGTTGGCAAGATATAGCGTTGCTCCTATCAAACATCATTGGGTTGGAGTTAAGAATGTTTTTCGATATCTCAATGGCACAAAAGATCTTGGTCTCTTCTTTAAGAGGAATGATGATCAGACTTTGACAGGGTATGTTAATGTTGGCTACTTATCTGATCCCCACGAGGCCAAATCACAAACAAGATTCGTTTTCATGCATGGTGGAACCGCTATTTATTGGAAATCTTGCAAGCAGACTATGGTAGCTACATCTACCAACCATTCTGAAATAATTGCATTATTTGAAGCATCACGAGAGTGTGTATGGCTTCGCAGAATGGTACACCACATACTTCCGTCTTATGGTATTGGTTCAATGGAATCACCAACCATTATCTGTGAAGATAATGCTGGTTGTGTTTTTCAAAAGGAAACAGGTTATGTTAAGACTAATCTTAACAAACATATGACCCCTAAATTATTTTTTCCTTATGATCTTCAGAAAAATAGGGATATAAACATCTTACAGATAAAGTTGTGATAATCTTGCTGATTTATTCATAAAGTTTTTATCATACTCTTCATTTCATAAATATATTATGGGTATCGGTATGAGACAACTCAAAGACTCGCAAGGATGGGGGGAGTGTCACTCCATGACACTTAACTTGTTATACCATCATATTACACTCTTTTCTTTGTATGAGTTTTATCTTTTGAATTTCTCATTCAAAATTTTTAATGAGGTAATATCAACACAAAGCTACATCTATATATCATGACTGTTCTCCTTGTTGTTCCCACTGGATTTTTAAGAGTTTTACTCTATATACATATTTATATTTCTTGAAGAAATAAAGTAGAGGATGATCAAAGCTGGATTCGATCAAGGGGGAGTGTGACAAAACATGAGATCTATTGATCTCATCCATCCATCTAAGATGGCAACTGACATCACCGTCGGCGTACGTACGCGGCGGTTGCCACCACGTCCGTACGTCGCGCCCATCACTTGTATATAAACTCCAGATTGATCAATGAATACAACTGATTGTTTCCCTCTCATTCATTTTGTTTCTCTCGTTTACACTCGATTCTATCACTGCACATCAAAGCTATTTTCGCAAAATTTTGTTGGCGGTAATTATTTTTGTAAATTCGTAAGAAATAAAAAAAATTCCAGGCGTGTGCGCCAGCAGAACTGCGGCCTGGGCTGCCTAGGTCCCGCGCGCGCACGGGCTCGGGCGGCGGGGCCGTCGTCGACAAGACGCCAAGCTCCGCGCTGCGTGCGGCGGCCGCCTCCATCGCGGGCTTCGAGGGACGGCACGCGCACATTGGCCCCGCCACAACCCTGGCTGCAGCTGTGTGCGCCGGTTCGCCGCCGCGCATTTGCCACCACGATTCTACTCCGCCGATGACCATCCCAACCCAATTTCAGGTATGGAAGCACCAATTCCGCCGAAACCTTTCCTTCCTAACCGCATCCCCCAAATAAACTCGGTGATGGCGTACTCCATATTTAGCAGCGGGAATCACATGGTCACGCATTGCTACAGTAAAACGAAAATGGAACAGCCTATGGCAACCAGATTTGCGTGCGTTCACAAATATGCCATCAAGGATGATTACAGGCCGCCCTTGGGGAAAGCCAATTATGGTTTACAGGCAGCAAAACTGAATGTCGTACAATTGTCACCAGAAGTCTGCATAGAAACGCACCCTGCTGGTTAGGCATAGTACGACCAATGGTGATCTGTTGATATATTTTTCAGAGATCTTTTAGCCATCAATTACAAAACCTCCAAGACAGGCAAAGTGCAAATAGAAACTAAGAAGCGCCCAAAGATAATCATTGCAGTCTGCCATGAACAACGAAAAGTTGTGGCAAAGAACCTGCTTGTGCGATTTCATGACTGAAAAGAGCAAGCCTGAATATCTGTCGAACCTTGACTCAGTCTCGTCCTAGTAATATGATCGCTCCAGTAACAAGACAAGGTGGTGTGAATAAAAAGTTATCACTGCAGAAGTTCTCTCTGCTAACAGATTGCACAAGCCACTCAGTATGGCTTACTTCCAGAAAATATTTTAGCCCAATTTTATGATACATACAAGCCTTTACACTGTTTACTGACATTCAGATTTACAGACACTATGGGAGGCAAGGGGGATTGTGACTGCGGATGTAGCACACTAGATCATCGCTATAGTTCTAGTGGTAAACAATCGCGTCACTCAGCTGCTTGATGGCTTCTCTCTTCTACCTTTTTTAAGAAAATGGAATTTGTCTCCGGCCTCTACGACCGCATACAACCAAGTTCTTACAACAAATTCAGCTTAAAAGTTGATTACTGAATTGAAAATAAAAGTTTAGTTACCAGAAAAATCATATGAAAGTCTATTATTGCTTCTCCAATCTGTTCTTGGCAGAGATAAGCTTCTCTCTTCTGCTGCACTCTTTTTTTTGGAACGAACGAAAAGAGTGGACAATGTTGGCTTCTTTCTCTGCACTCTAGCTGCCAGCTCTTCTTCTTTTTCTGCCACCGTCTTCTCAAGCTGGACAATCTTGGCTTCTGCTGCAGCTGAGCTCTTCACCATTTCTGACAACAACTTTTCTTTCTCTCTCAACCTAACAGCCATCTCATCATTCTCCTTGACAAGTTCCTTCTGTTCATCAAGATGATCATCTAGTTTCTTCCGCAGGACCTTGACCCCTGATGCAGCATGTCCTTTTACTTGCATAAGAGTTTCTTCCAGCAAGCTGACTCTTCCAGAAAACTGCTTTACTAGTTGTTCAAGGTGATGGATCTCTGCCTGTGATTTCTTCGCTGCTGTTGCGTACCTGTCTTCTTTGCATTTGCTTTCTGCCTCGGTAACTTTAAGCTTCTGCTTGGCTAGTTGGAGGTGAACTTCAAGGTCGTGGATATGCTTTTGTAGCTTTGTGTTCTCCTTATTTGCAGAAAAAATTTCCTCTTCCAGAAGTTTATGTTTCTCCAAAGTTTCTTTGTGTTTCTCCTCTAGCTGACCTATCTGCTCAATCTGACTGCTCTTAAGTATCTCGAGCTGGGACACTCTCAAGGACACCTCATCATAGGCATCCTGAAGCCTCTGACAGCTGCTAGCAACTCCTTTCAGGCTTTGGCCGAGAACCACAAGTCCAGCCTCACGGTCTGAAATTTTTTGTGTAACTCTATCTTCAAATTTTGTCATTAATGACATGTTTACTGTGCATGCTTCAATCATAATTTTTAGATCCTCCTCCAACTTGGTCTTTTGATAAGACAATAGATCGATTGTCTGCTCCAGATTTTTTGTTTTTGTACTCATGTCATCAATTTGACAAGCTGCTTTAGCCTGAACCTTCTCGAGGGTCTGCTGCAGGTTAGATACTCTTAGTATTGCCTCTTCCAACTGATTTTCCAATGTAGAATTGTTTTCCAGCTGAACTGAAAGTTCATCTTTCAGTTGTGTCACCTCATTCGTAAGATTTTGTACTGAATCCTCTGATTGCTTCAGCTTTGTTAGCACTCCATGCTTCTCTTCTTGTGTAGCCTTAATCTCCTGCTGCAGCTCAGCCTTGGCTTGTTCTGATTGCTCGGTCAAGGTACAAATGTTCTTCTGTAACTCATCTTTAGCATGCTGTAGAGTTGAAATGTTCTCATTTTGCATTTGAAAAGCAATCTGTAACTCCAATAGAGTTGCATCCTTATCTGCACGTAGTGCTGCAATTTTAGCATGCATATTGCTTGTGACTTCTTCCAATTGCTTGTCCAAGGTGGAATTATTTTCCAGCTGAACTGAAAGTTCATCTTTCAGCTGTGTCACCTCATGCGTAAGATTTTGTACTGAATCCTCTGATTGTTTCAGCTTTGTTAGCACTGCATCCTTCTCTTCTTGTGTGGCCTTAATCTCCCGCTGCAATTCAAACTTGATTTGTTGTGATTGCTCAGTCAAGGTACATATGTGCTTCTGTAACAGATCATTAGCTTGATCCAGAGTTGAAATCTTCTCACTTTGCTTTTCTAGGACACTCTCGAAGTTTCTTACAGAAGCCTCAGACTGCTGCAGATCTGAAATTAATTTGTTCTTTTCATCCTGTAGTGCTAATATTTCAGCTTGGTGACAGGATTTCACCTCTTCCAGTTGCATCTTCAGGTTGGATTTACTATTTTGTAGGTCTTCATTAGTATGCTGCATATCTGAAATCCTCTCAAGTTGTTGTGCTAGCTCAGTCTTAAGATCCACCAAAGAAGCCTCTAACTGCTCTATCTCCGATGTAGTAGAATCCCTCTCCTTCTGTAGCTCGGCAATATCACTTCCAAGACTCTTGATTGAAGCCTCAGACTGCTGCAGATCTGAAATTAATTTGTTCTTTTCATCTTGTAGTGCTAATATTTCAGCTTGGTTACAGGACTTCACCTCTTCCAGTTGCAGCTTCAGGATGGAGTTACTGTTTTGTTGGTCTTCATTAGCAAGTTGTAGAACAGAAAATTGTTCAGCTCGCTCCTCTAACTGAACTCCTAGGGTCTTGAGAGAATCATTTGATTGTTGCAAGCTATTAATTGCCTCTTCCTTCTCTCCTTGTAGCACAATGATCTCATCTTGCAGATTAGTCTTTATCTCTTCCAGTTGCTGGTGCAGTTCTTCATTTTCTCGTTGAAACAACAAAATTTGGTTTTGCTGTTGTTCCAGGTCACTTTGAAGTTTCTTGATGTCAGCCTCTGATTGTTGTAACTGATCGAGTGCTGCATTTTTCTCCACTCGCAATGCCATAACCTCATTATACAAATCAGTCTTTGCTGCTTCAAGGTCTTTGGTGGCCTCCTGAACATTTGAAATCTCTTGCACTTGATGTCCTAACTTTCTCTCAAGATTAATAACATAAGCAACAACTTCATTTTTCTCTCCTTGTACTTCTGCAATTTCATTATGCAGGTTAGAATTTGCCAGCTCCAGTGCTTCATTGGTCTGCTGCATATCTGAAATCCTCTCTAGTTGTTGTGCTAGCTCAGTCTTAAGATTCACCAAAGAAGCCTCTAGCTGCTCCATCTCTGACGTAGCAGAATCCCTCTCCTTCTGTAGCTCGGCAATATCACTTCCAAGACTCTTGACTGAAGCCTCAGACAGCTGCAGATCTAAAATTAATTTGTTCTTTTCATCTTGTAGTGCTAATATTTGAGCTTGGTGACAAGACTTCACCTCTTCCAGTTGCATCTTCAAGTTGGAATTACTATTTTGTAGATCTTCATTAGTATGCTGCATATGTGAAATCCTGTCAAGTTGTTGTGCTAGCTCACTCTTAAGATTTTCCAAAGACGCCTCTAGCTGCTCTATCTCGGACGTGGCAGAATCCTTCTCCTTCTGTAGCTCAGCAATATCACTTCCAAGATTCTTGATCGAAGCCTCAGAACGCTCCATATCTGAAATTAATTTGTTCTTTTCATCTTGTAGTGCTAATATTTCAGCTTGGTGACAGGACTTCACCTCTTCCAGTTGCATCTTCAGGTTGGAGTTACTATTTTGTTGGTCTTCATTAGCAAGCTGCAGAATAGAAAATTGTTCAGCTCTCTCCTCTAACAGAACTCCCAAGGTCTTGAGAGAATCATTTGACTGCTGCAAACTATTAATGGCCTCTTCCTTCTCTCCTTGTAGCACAATGATCTTATCTTGCATATTAGTCTTTATCTTTTCTAGTTGCTTGTGCAGTTCTTCATTTTCTCGTTGAAACAACAAAATTTGGTTTTGCTGCTGTTCCAGGTCACACTGAAGTTTCTTGATGTTAGCCTCTGATTGTTGTAACTGATCGAGTGCTCCATTTTTCTCCACTCGCAATGCCATAACCTCATTATACAGATCAGTCTTTGCTGCTTCAAGGTCTTTGGTGGCCTCCTGAAGATTTGAAATTTCTTGTAATTGTTGTTCTAACTTGCTCTCAAGATTAATAACACAAGCAACAACTTCATTTTTCTCTCCTTGTACTTCTGCAATTTCATTATGCAGGTTAGAATTTGCTAGCTCCAGGGCTTCATTAGTATGCTGCATATCTGAAATCCTCTCTAGTTGTTGTGCTAGCTCAGTCTTAAGATTCACCAAAGAAGCCTCTAGCTTCTCTATCTGTGACGTAGTAGAATCCCTCTCCTTCTGTAGCTCGGCAATATCACTTCCAAGACTCTTGATCGAAGCCTCAGACTGCTGCAGATCTGAAATTAATTTGTTCTTTTCATCTAGTAGTGCTAATATTTCAGCTTGGTGACATGACTTCACCTCTTCCAGTTGCATCTTCAGGTTAGAGTTACTATTTTGTAGGTCTTCATTAGCAAGCTGCAGAACAGAAAATTGTTCAGCTTGCTCCTCTAACTGAACTCCCAGTGTCTTGAGAGAATCATTTGACTGCTGCAAGCTATTAATGACCTCTTCCTTCTCTCCTTGTAGCACAATGATCTCATCATGCAGATTAGTCTTTATCTCTTCCAGTTGCTTGTGCAGTTCTTTATTTTCTCGTTGAAACAACAAAATTTGGTTTTGGTGCTGTTCCAGGTCACTTTGAAGTTTCTTGATGCTAGCCTCTGATTGTTGAAACTGATTGAGTGCTGCATTTTTCTCCACTCGCAACGCCATAACCTCATTATACAGATCAATCTTTGTCGCTTCAAGGTCATTGGTGGCCTCCTGAAGATTTGAAATTTCTTGCAATTGTTGTTCTAACTTGCTCTCAAGATTAATAACACAAGCAACAACTTCATTTTTCTCGCCTTGTACTTCTGCAATTTCATTTTGTAGGTTAGAATTTGCTAGCTCCAGGGCTTCATTAGTATGGTGCATATCTGAAATCCTCTCTAGTTGTTGTGCTAGCTCAGTCTTAAGATTCACCAAAGAAGCCTCTAGCTGCTCTATCTGTGACGTAGCAGAATCCCTCTCCTTCTGTAGCTTGGCAATATCACTTCCAAGACTCTTGATCGAAGCCTCAGACTGCTGCAGATCTGAAATTAATTTGTTCTTTTCATCCTGTAGTGCTAATATTTCAGCTTGGTGACATGACTTCACCTCTTTTAGTTGCATCTTCAGGTTGGAGTTAGTATTTTGTAGGTCTTCATTAGCAAGCTGCAGAACAGAAAATTGTTCAGCTCGCTCCTCTAACTGAACTCCTAGTATCTTGAGAGAATCATTTGACTGCTGCAAGCTATTAATGGCCTCTTCCTTCTCTCCTTGTAGCACAATGATCTCATCATGCAGATTAATCTTTATCTCTTCCAGTTGCTTGTGCAGTTCTACATTTTCTCGTTGAAACAACAAAATTTTGTTTTGGTGCTGTTCCAGGTCACTTTGAAGTTTCTTGATGTTAGACTCTGATTGTTGTAACTGATCGAGTGCTGCATTTTTCTCCACTTGCAACGCCATAACCTCATTATACAGATCAATCTTTGTTGCTTCAAGGTCTTTGGTGGCCTCCTGAAGATTTGAAATTTCTTGCAATTGTTGTTCTAACTTGCTCTCAAGATTAATAACACAAGCAACAACTTCATTTTTCTTTCCTTGTACTTCTGCAATTTCATTTTGCAGGTTAGAATTTGCTAGTTCCAGGGCTTCATTAGTATGGTGCATATCTGAAATCCTCTCTAGTTGTTGTGCTAGCTCAGTTTTAAGATTCACCAAAGAAGCCTCTAGCTGCTCTATCTGTGACGTAGCAGAATCCCTCTCCTTCTGTAGCTCGGCAATATCACTTCCAAGACTCTTGATTGAAGCCTCAGACTGCTGCAGATCTGAAATTAATTTGTTCTTTTCATCTTGTAGTGTTAATATTTCAGTTTGGTAACAGGACTTCACCTCTTGCAGTTGCATCTTCAAGTTGGAGTTACTATTTTGTAGGTCTTCATTAGCAAGCTGCAGAACAGAAAATTGTTCAGCTTGCTCCTCTAACTGAACTCCCAGGGTCTTGAGAGAATCATTTGACTGCTGCAAGCTATTAATGGCCTCTTCCTTCTCTCCTTGTAGCACAATGATCTCATCATGCAGATTAGTCTTTATCTCTTCCAGTTGCTTGTGTAGTTCTTCATTTTCTCGTTGAAACAACAAAATTTGGTTTTGCTGCTGTTCCAGGTCACTTTGAAGTTTCTTGTTGTTAGCCTCTGATTGTTGTAACTGATCGAGTGCTGCATTTTTCTCCACTCGCAAGGCCATAACCTCATTATACAGATCAATCTTTGCTGCTTCAAGGTCTTTGGTGGCCTCCTGAAGATTTGAAATCTCTTGCACTTGTTGTTCTAACTTGCTCTCAAGATTAATAACACAAGCAATAACTTCATTTTTCTCTCCTTGTACTTCTGCAATTTCATTATGCAGGTTAGAATTTGCCAGCTCCAGGGCTTCACTAGCATGCTGCATATCTGAAATCCTCTCTAGTTGTTGTGCTAGCTCAGTCTTAAGATTCACCAAAGAAGCCTCTAGCTGCTCTATCTCTTTCGTAGCAGAATCCCTCTCCTTCTGTAGCTCGGAAATATCATTTTCAAGACTCTTGATCGAAGCCTCAGACTGCTGCAGATCTGAAATTAATTTGATCTTTTCATCCTGTAGTGTTAATATTTCAGCTTGGTGGCAGGACTTCACCTCTTCCAGTTGCATCTTCAGGTTGGAGTTACTATTATGTAGGTCTTCATTAGCAAGTTGCAGAACAGAAAATTGTTCAGCTCGCTCCTCTAACTGAACTCCCAGTGTCTTGAGAGAATCATTTGATTGCTGCAAGCTATTAATGACCTCTTCCTTCTCTCCTTGTAGCACAATGATCTCATCATGCATATTAGTCTTTATCTCTTCCAGTTGCTTGTGCAGTTCTTCATTGTCTTGTTGAAACAACAAAATTTGGTTTTGCTGCTGTTCCAGGTCACTTTGAAGTTTCTTGATGTTAGCCTCTGATTGTTGTAGTTGATCGAGTGCTGCATTTTTCTCCACTCGCAACGCCACAACCTCATTATACAGATCAGTCTTTGTTGCTTCAAGGTCTTTGGTAGCCACCTGAAGATTTGAAATTTCTTGCACTTGTTGTTCTAACTTGCTCTCAAGATTAATAACACAAGCAATAACTTCATGTTTCTCTCCTTGTACTTCTGCAATTTCATTATGCAGGTTAGAATTTGCCAGCTCCTGGGCTTCACTAGCATGCTGCATATCTGAAATCCTCTCTAGTTGTTGTGCTAGCTCAGTCTTAAGATTCACCAAAGAAGCCTCTAGATGCTCTATCTCTGACGTAGCAGAATCCCTCTCCTTCTGTAGCTCGGAAATATCACTTCCAAGACTCTTGATCGAAGCCTCAGACTGCTGCAGATCTGAAATTAATTTGATCTTTTCATCCTGTAGTGCTAATATTTCAGCTTGGTGGCAGGACTTCACCTTTTCGAGTTGCATCATCAGGTTGGAGTTACTATTTTGTAGGTCTTCATTAGCAAGCTGCAGAACAGAAAATTGTTCAGCTCGCTCCTCTAACTGAACTCCCAGTGTCTTGAGAGAATCATTTGATTGTTGCAAGCTATTAATGACCTCTTCCTTCTCTCCTTGTAGCACAATGATCTCATCATGCATATTAGTCTTTATCTCTTCCAGTTGCTTGTGCAGTTCTTCATTGTCTTGTTGAAACAACAAAATTTGGTTTTGCTGCTGTTCCAAGTCACTTTGAAGTTTCTTGATGTTAGCCTCTGATTGTTGTAGTTGATCGAGTGCTGCATTTTTCTCCACTCGCAACGCCACAACCTCATTATACATATCAGCCTTTGTTGCTTCAAGGTCTTTGGTGGCCACCTGAAGATTTGAAATTTCTTGCACTTGTTGTTCTAAGTTGCTCTCAAGATTAATAACACAAGCGGCAACTTTATTTTTCTCTCCTTGTACTTCTGCAATTTCATTATGTAGGTTAGAATTTGCCAGCTCCAGGGCTTCATTAGTCTGCTGCATATCTGAAATCCTCTCTAGTTGTTGTGCTAGGTCAATCTTAAGATTCAACAGAGAAGCCTCTAGTTGCTCTATCTCTGACGTAGCAGAATCCCTCTCCTTCTGTAGCTTGGCAATATCACTTCCAAGACTCTTGATTGAAGCCTCAGATTGCTGCAGATCTGAAATTAATTTGTTCTTTTCATCTTGTAGTGCTAATATTTCAGCTTGGTGACAGGACTTCACCTCTTCCACCTCTTCCAGTTGCATCTTCAAGTTGGAATTACTATTTTGTAGATCTTCATTAGTATGCTGCATATTTGAAATCCTCTCAAGTTGTTGTGCTAGCTCACTCTTAAGATTTTCCAAAGACGCCTCTAGCTGCTCTTTCTCTGATGTGGCAGAATCCTTCTCCTTCTGTAGCTCGGCAATATAACTTCCAAGATTCTTAATCGAAGCCTCAGAGCGCTCCATATCTGAAATTAATTTGTTCGTTTCATCCTGTAGTACTAATATTTCAGCTTGGTGACAAGACTTCACCTCTTCCAGTTGCATCTTCAGGTTGGAGTTACAATTTTGTAGGTCTTCATTAGCGAGCTGCAGAACAGAAATTTGTTTAGCTCGCTCCTCTAACTGAACTCCTAGGGTCTTGAGAGAATCATTTGACTGCTGCAAGCTATTAATGGCCTCTTCCTTCTCTCCTTGTAACACAATGATCTCATCATGCAGATTAGTCTTTATCTCTTCTAGTTGGTTGTGCAGTTCTTCATTTTCTCGTTGAAACAACGAAATTTGGTTATACTGCTGTTCCAAGTCACTTTGAAGTTTCTTGATGTTAGCCTCTGATTCTTGTAACTGATCGAGTGCTGCATTTTTCTCCACTCGTAGTACCATAACCTCATTATAAAGATCATTCTTTGCTGCTTCAAGGTCTTTGGTGGCCTCCTGAAGATTTGAAATCTCTTGCACTTGTTGTTCTAACTTGCTCCTAAGATTAATAACACAAGCATAAGCTTCATTTTTCTCTCCTTGTCCTCTTGCATTTTCATTATGCAAGTTAGAATTTGCCAGCTCTAGGGCTTCATTAGTATGCTGCATATGTGAAATCCTCTTTAGTTGTTGTGCTAGCTCAGTCTTAACATTCACCAAAGAAGCCTCTAGCTGCTCTATCTCTGACGTAGCAGAATCCCTCTCCTTCTGTAGCTCGGAAATATCACTTCCAAGACTCTTGATCGAAGCCTCAGACTGCTGCAGATCTGAAATTAATTTGTTCTTTTCATCTTGTAGTGCTAATATTTCAGCTTGGTGGCAGGACTTCACCTCTTCTAGTTGCATCTTCAGGTTGGAGTTACTTTTTTGTAGGTCTTCATTAGCAAGCTGCATAACAGAAAATTGTCCAGCTTGCTCCTCTAACTGAACTCCCAGGGTCTTGAGAGAATCATTTGACTGCTGCAAGTTATAAATGGCCTCTTCCTTCTCTCCTTGTAGCACAATGATCTCATCATGCATATTAGTCTTTATCTCTTCCAGTTGCTTGTGCAGTTCTTCATTTTCTCGTTGAAATAACAAAATTTGGTTTTGTTGCTGTTCCAGGTCACTTTGAAGTTTCTTGATGTTAGCCTCAAATTGTTGTAACTGATCGAGTGCTGCATTTTTCTCCACTCGCAACGCCATAACCTCATCATACAAATCAGTCTTTGCTGCTTCAAGGTCTTTGGTGGCTTCCTGAAGATTTGTAATTTCTTGCACTTGTTGTTCTAACTTGCTCTCAAGATTAATAACACAAGCAACAACTTCATTTTTCTCTCCTTGTACTTCTGCAATTTCATTACGCAGGTTAGTATTTGCCTGCTCTAGGGCTTCATTAGTCTGCTGCATATCTGAAATCCTCTCTAGTTGTTGTGCGAGCCCAGTCTTAAGATTCACCAAATTAGCCTCTAGTTGCACTATCTCTGACGTAGCAGAATCCCTCTCCTTCTGTAGCTCGGCAATATCACTTCCAAGACTCTTGATTGAAGCCTTCGACTTCTGCAGATCTAAAATTAATTTGTTCTTTTCATCCTGTAGTGCTAATATTTCAGCTTGGTGACAGGACTTCACTTCTTCCAGTTGCATCTTCAAGTTGGAATTACAATTTTGTAGATCTTCATTAGTATGCTGCATATTTGAAATCCTCTCAAGTTGTTGTGCTAGCTCACTCTTAAGATTTTCCAAAGATGCCTCTAGCTGCTCTATCTCTGACATGGCAGAATCCTTCTCCTTTTGTAGCTCGGCTATATCACTTCCAAGATTCTTGATCGAAACCTCAGAACGCTCCATATCTGAAATTATTTTGTTCTTTTCATCCTTTAGTGCTAATATTTCAGCTTGGTAACAGGACATCACCTCTTCCAGTTGCAACTTCAGGTTGGAGTTACTATTTTGTAGGTCTTCATTAGCAAGCTGCATAACAGAAATTTGTTTAGCTTGCTCCTCTAACTGAACTCTCAGGGTCTTGAGATAATCGTTTGACTGCTGCAACCTATTAATGGCCTCTTCCTTCTCTCCTTGTAGCACAATGATTTTATCTTGCAGATTAATCTTTATCTCTTCCAGTTCCTTGTGCAGTTCTTCATTTTCTTGTTGAAACAACAAAATTTGGTTTTGTTGTTGTTCCAGGTCACTTTGAAGTTTATTGATGTTAGCCTCTGATTGTTCTAACTGATCGAGTGCAGTATTTTTCTCCACTCGCAGTGCCATAACCTCATTATACAGATCAGTCTTTGCTGCTTCAAGGTCTTTGGTGGCCTCCTGAAGATTTGAAATCTCTTGCACTTGTTGTTCTAGCTTGCTCTCAAGATTAATAACACAAGCAACAACTTCATTTTTCTCTCCTTGTACTTCTGCAATTTCATTATGCAGGTTAGAATTTGCTAGCTCTAGGTCTTCATTAGTATGCTGCATATCTGAAATCCTCTCAAGTTGTTGTGCTAGCTCAGTCTTAAGATTCACCAAGGAAGCCTCTAGCTGCTCTATCTCTGACGTAGCAGAATCCCTCTCCTTCTGTAACTCGGCAATATCACTTCCAAGACTCTTGATTGAAGCCTCAGACTGCTGCAGATCTGAAATTAATTTGTTCTTTTCATCTTGTAGTGCTAATATTTCAGCTTGGTGACAGGACTTCACCTCTTCCAGTTGCATCTTCAAGTTGGAGTTACTATTTTGTAGGTCTTCATTAGCAAGCTGCAGAACAGAAAATTGTCCAGCTTGCTCCTCTAACTGAACTCCCAGGGTCTTGAGAGAATCATTTGACTGCTGCAAGCTATTAATGGCCTCTTCCTTCTCTCCTTGTAGCACAATGATCTCATCATGCAGATTAGTCTTTCTCTCTTCCAGTTGCTTGTGCAGTTCTTCATTTTCTCGTTGAAACAACAAAATTTGGTTTTGCTGCTGTTCCAGGTCACTTTGAAGTTTCTTGATGTTAGTCTCTGATTGTTGTAACTGATCGAGTGCTGCATTTTTCTCCACTCGCTGTGCCATAACCTCATTATACAGATCAGTCTTTGCTGCTTCAAGGTCTTCGGTGACCTCCTGAAGATTTGAAATCTCTTGCTCTTGTTGTTTTAACTTGCTCTCAAGTTTAGTAACACAAGCAGCAACTTCATTTTTCTCTCCTTGTACTTCTGCGATTTCATTATGCAGGTTAGAATTTGCCTGCTCCAGGGCTTCATTAGTCTCCTGCATATCTGAAATCCTCTCAAGTTGTTGTGCTAGATCAGTCTTAAGATTCACCAAAGAAGCCTCTAGCTGCTCTATCTCTGATGTGGCAGAATCCTTCTCCCTCTGTAGCTCGGCAATATTACTATTCATAACATTTATTGTTGATTTTAGTTCCGTTTTTAGATCTCTAACACTAGATTGTGCCTTCTCTAACTCATTCAAGTACATGTTATTTTCTGATACTAGTCTTTCTTTTTCTTCTGCTGCTGTACTACACTGCTTTTCCAGATTGTTCATTAGCTTTGCTGCCTCTTCTTTCAGGCCATCTATTTCCATCCCCAGTTGCTG
This sequence comes from Cenchrus fungigraminus, assembly GCA_036936925.1. Lineage (NCBI taxonomy): Eukaryota > Viridiplantae > Streptophyta > Magnoliopsida > Poales > Poaceae > Cenchrus > Cenchrus fungigraminus. Next base: position 30,066,366 of record CM072778.1, on the reverse strand, counting down.
GAGTTTTCTTTCAGCTGAATGATTTTCTGTGATCAAGGATTCATTTTCGGCACTTGTTTCTGCAATGTCTGCCTTCAGTTGAGAGCACTCAATATCTAAATTCTGATGAAGTGCTTTCAATTTATCGTACTCTTCTAGCAGCATCAAGTTATCATTCTTCAACTTCTGTTTTTCTCCCAACAAGGTCTGCACTTCTTTCTCAGCTTGTTGGGCCTTTTCAACTTCTGATGATAGGAGGCTGCATTTCTCCACTGTATCTTTCAGCTGATTCCTCAGATTTTCCTTCTCCTTCTCCATGTCTACTATTAACATCTTCAGGTTATCTCTCTCTTCTTCAATAATCTGCTTCTCACCACACAATGTTGTGACCTCAGTCTCCTTGGATTTTACGATGTTAAGCAATTCTCCTTCCTCCCTTTTTGTAGTTTCAACTAACAATTTCAGATTCTCATTCTCAGATGACAAATTTGCAACCTCTGAACTTGTAGCTTCTTTATCTTTGATTGCTTTATCAATTAGCTGCTTCAGATCAGATATTTGGTTGGTCTGTTCTACTGTACTTTGTTTGAGCTTCTCAATCTCTTCTTCCATGTTATGATCCTCAGTAGGCTTATGGTATAGATCATTTTCTTCCTTCACTACAACTTTTGGTGCAGTGACATCATTGTCTGGGCTATCTCCTTCCGTGTCTGAATCAGATGAATCTGAACAAGAGGAATTGTAGCCAACATTTTCTAGTTTGCTAATTAGTTTTTCGTAGTGCTTGTGAAGGTATTGATAGTCCTCCTGGAAGCCCCTCACAAGGGAAGACAACTTTAATTTCTTGATAGGATTTCCATTATCTTCTTTTTCATTCTCAGTCTTCTCGGTCTCCTCTCCTATCATTCGCAAAATGGTCTCCACATTCTTATCAACATCTGAAAAAACAAAACAACAACTATTGTTTTCAGACTACGACTCTCCAGAAGTAGGATAACTATTAGTTGAACAGGCCAGAATTCTTCTTAAAAAATGTAACTATAGCAATGCCAAAAAACACTTTATGGTGAAATACAAACATATAGGACTCATTCATGTTCGGTGGGTATTGGAATCACATTGAGATCAGCCACAAGAATGTCAAAAATGAAGAACAGTAGACCAGTAGGAGTTTTCATTTGTGGAAACTGCACTTCGAGATTTCTATGCCAACATAAAAACTCCTTTGAGTAAATATTACTTATGAATTAAGACAGTACCCTTTTTGCTCTCAAGAAGATACTTGGATTTCCTAATTTTGTGTTTCTTTGTCATAATGGCGTTCTTGTCTCCACAAGCTTTACTATTTCTTTGCAGGAAATCTTTCTCAGACAAAATTGATCATAGCTGAGGTCGTATGATGCTGCAATCCTGAATAGCTTTGTGCCTGAAATGGTTAAAAAACATAAAGACAATGAAAGGAAGTCATCTGTGGATTTTATCTCATCTTAAATAGCAAAATTATCGAAAAGAAGATCAAGATTAAAAAACAGGTGGTTCAATAGAAAATATTTATAACTAGTTAATGACTGAGAAACATCATCTGCACTTTTCACACACAACAACTGAATATGTATAAATTGGAAAAGATGGAAGCCCGGGTATATATAACCAATTTTTGCAAAATAGTTGAATTTACAGCTATATTTCCAGAGTGCACAGAAATATTAGTTTGAGAAGTTCATATCCAGAATTTGAAGCCTAAGTTAGTAGCCGCAGTAACCTTTTATGCTCTTGCACTAAGTCGATGTAGAATGGCAAACAGTTCAAGCATGCGTATATATGCTATAACTGAATATGCACGTCAAATTATAAAGTAATATAATTTACGCCATAAGGTCTTGATTAAAATTACCAATAGTTCTTTCTCTGCAGGCCCATTGTTATGCCATGGTCCCCTTCATTTGTATATGGTAATATACAACATGGATCACAACTCATAAGTGGTCTATTAATCAAATAATTGATATGGCCTCTAAAACATTAAAACGTCAATTTTGACCCTCTAGCCTGGAATATTTCCAAACATCTTCTATATCATGATTTTTAGGAGAATTTCATTGTATCATGCTTAAACAACATTGGGTAACTGGAAATGTAACCTTAGTGATAAATAGGCAGATAAGATGCCATAGTTGGCGACCTGGAGGACAAATCATTTGTAAATCATTAGATTTTTCATATTGAATCTTGGCAAATTATGCTTGACAGGAAAAGCTTTTTTATAAACTACTACAGTGTGCCCATTAACAGTTTATATTGAGACTAAGGTACTTCTTTTAGATAATAAACTATGGTACTTGGGGAAGACACTTTCGAGACTCATATCTGTTGCATTATCTTAGTTTTGTAATAAGAAAGAAGACAATCTTGATGATTTTGCAAAGATTGCTGAGATTCACTTGGGCGGTACTAAATAAACACATCAATATTGAAAGATTCTTCTATGCCAAAAAAAACAAAGCCATCTCAAAACCATAGTCTGACTGAGCTAAATTGCAATGCCTGCTCTTATGTTACCTCCTAATTTCACTGGCCATGTATTGTTGACCTAATTTACCATTTGGCATTTAGTTAACATGTTCACCTGAACTCTGTTAATTCTTCCATTATTTGTTTGGTACCTGATTGGTTATCTGCAATTCCTCTCAGTCATATAGCCACTATGTTTATAAGGAACGACAGAAAGAATATGAACATGGCTAAGTGATGGTGAAATCTGCATGTACGGAAACATTCCATCCAACCTTCATGTTCCACCCTTACTTTGGTCAAAATAGAAAAACTGGTGTCTTCATGTTGAACTATTATAAAGAAATCTTATTATCCCAAATTACTTGTTCCACCCTTCATATTCAATTAGTTATTTGATAGGGAGATTAATTGAGCTGTTGTAGCTAAATTTGCTAGATGTGATTAATTTCATGATTGAAAATTGGAAAGAGGGCAAAAGTGTTACTTTATAAGTTTTATGAGTACGAATACATGCCTTTATTTTTCTTCTGTGTGCTCTATGTTATTTCAGCTTTAATGAACACAGTGTGCTACATGGAATCTTATGCTAGAAGATCTAACCTTTGGCAGGTAAGCCTACTAAATCAGAGAAGGGTTCCATCTGGATTTCATTTTATATCAGTCAATGATGCGGAGAGAAGCTCTTTCCCTTTTTTCTCTCGAAAGTCGCAGGAGAAGCTCTTTCCCTGCTTTCTATTTATTTGATAAGCTTTGTGTTCAAATTCCAACTGAACAACCATTACTCTTTACAGTTTGGAACATCCTTTTTCAACCATGTCAGTTGTGCTTGCATGTCCGGGATAGATCTTTCTGGTCTTACTTTATTGATGCAAAGTTCAGGCACCAACAATTAGTTCACGGTCTGTGACAACTGCATTCTTTAGAGAGAGGTTGATCCAGGATTATATTAGTTGGATGGTCATCAGCATGGTCTCATGCCAAAGATGCAATTGCTAGCTAGGATGAGATTAAACATTTAGTTTCTTGCTCATTTTACTTGCTTTGGACTATTGTTTAGTAGTTGCAATCCATATTTCAGTGAGGTAAATGTACAGTCTAGCAGGACCTTATTGAAAAAACACCCTACTGGGCACCCTAACAAGTTACATGGATCTTGATTGAGATGTGACTACACGGCTGGGTAGTTTAGATTGTAGTGAGTATATCATTTCAATTTGGAAAAGTAAATGGTGATTTTACCATCCAGTTTATTAATGCTCGACAAGCTGCTAGACTAGTGGCGTATAAATCATGTTCTTTGTTTCAACTTTCCTTTCAAGAAAAGATACAAATAAGCACCAAATTTAAAGATGATGATAGCCCAGCAGCAAGGATGACAGGTGCTAACCATGGCTAAACATGCATTGGTTTGTTTGCACTGTTTGTTCCAGATTAAGTCAGCAGGCTGCATTCCATTCTTTTTCTCGAACACGCAGGAGAGCTGTGTATCTTTGTGTTAAGGAGAGAAAAATCCAATTACAATAACAACATATCACCTTGGACTAAAGTGAAATGTTTGACTAAACAAATAAAAAAGGAGACTTTAGAGAAACAAAAAAACTCAAAGGACCTGACCAAGGCTGCATTCCATTCTGAGGCAAAACCTCTTTTGAAAAGATAATTTGAGTACAATTATATTATTCAGTTTACTTTCCATTCATTCATCAGTTAAAATATTATATGAATTTGCATCACCCTAGTGGGTATATTTTCCTGCCAGTTCCTTTTCTTCTAAGATCTTAAATTTTGCCTACAAATTATGGATTAACTGACCAACAAGTGAAGGTGTTATAGAATATAATTTTAGCTCCATAGAAAAAAGTTGATTTCCCGTCATATTCTCTTAATGTCTATCTTTTTCCGCCATTCCTAAAGCAAAGATTGGTACACTTTGTTCCCCTCGGATACAATCGTTTACTTTCCTGTTGTATGGTTGCAATATTTTATTATGAATCTCATTTTGTGTTGCCTATCGCTGTTACAATCATCATGTACCTGGACACCTGGTTGGATCCATGTCACAACCAAACACAAAAAATCATTGCAAGCGTGAGGTTCTAGATTGCCTTTCTAAAAGTGCACTGCCAATGTCTTACAGAATTCCACCGGTATGCTCACTCCCTCCACTCCCTGTTCCTCCCATTATTTTGGCTTGGATTTTCACTTTTCGTATTTGAAGATGGCTAATGAATGTCGTGTTTCTCTCCCTACAAGTTGAGGAGTTGCATTTCTTATAGCTGCTAATATACACAACATATGAAGTAGTCCAGATGTCCATTTAGATACACTAACTCAACCATAAAATTAATTTGGTAAGAGATTCTTGAGCTGACAATTTCAGATCAGTTTGACTTTTAAGATGTTACATAAGTAAATACTCTACCTTTTGGATTGGAAATATGGTGCAAAACTACATAAGTTTCCTTTTGTTGAGTGTGTCTTCTTGTCGTTTCATGACTTGCATGAATTAAAGAATACCTCTGGGAATGAGCTTTAATAATAAAAATTCAGCCAAGAATACCTCTCTTTTGCATAGACAAGCAATTTTTTAATTGTTAACTTTTCAATGTTATTGTAGATTAATGGTTGTGCCTTGCATATTTATCTTTCAGATTTATTGAAATGGTTGGATAGTCAAAGACATTCTGGTGGTTTTCAGATTTTTTATATGTTTGACCTTCAGCAGTGATGCTTCCTCATTATATTTGGGTTGATGAGTTATTTCGTGCAGAGTGTAGTCTAGTTCCTGATGCTGTGCGCAATCGATGTCTCTAATCAACATTTCTGTTCCTTGCTTCATTGCAGGAACTAAATCTGTGCCAGCTAGCAGGTTAGCAGGGGCCAATCAATTATCAATGGTGCGTGATCAGTTAACCTTGGTTCCTTGGTGCTTAAGTTTGTTGTTTACATCCAAAGCGTCATACCTTAATTTCTGAACCATTATGAGTCACTTGCAGAATAATTAGTTAGATTCAGTAAAAGTGATGCCAATTTCAGTAATGTGTGCCCAGATAACCCTGATCTTTTTGTTTTAAATCTGTACCATACCTGATCTGAACAGCAGTTCTGAATCTCTTTCAGCACAATCAGGACCACAAACTAAATTTATGAGCAATGCTAATGCTTTTCAGGTTGCTTTTCACCACTAATTACGCACAACTTAGAATCTGAATCAATTTTAGAGCTCAGTGAAAAAAGCAAACCTGGGCTCTACGGTGCAGTGAGATGCTTGGGTAGTGTTTTTCTGATCAGGTTTAGTGACATACCCTATCATCCTGCTATTTAGGCAATCCAATCAGTACAAGTGCCAATTAATATGTTGGATAGACAACCCTGAAAATATGCATCTACATGATCATTTTAAATAGCTAAATCAAGCACCCTCACCATGCCCTTTTTCCCTACCCAATCGACGTAAATACAAGCAGGGATATCTAAATTCCTGTTCCAAATTGTCGGATTGTGTACAGGAACGACAGATCATTGATTGCCTTCAGTTCATCCTCTGATTACTACACAAGTAGGCTTGATGGATTAACTTTATCTTTTTTAATCACGCTATTAGATAATTCATTTATGTCAATTTTTGAAGCTTCCATGTTATAATTTTAAAATCTCAAAGACACTTTTTATAAATGAGTATCCTATTGGCAGCATGTTATTTCTGTGTAAGCAAGGTCGTCACTTTTATATGTGGTTTGCATTAAGAGCAAAGTCTTCCTGCTTCGGTGATGACTGGGAATCCTGATGCTTACTAAATGCCAATCACATATAACGGAAGCGTTTGAATATGAGAAAGATTTGAACCTGGTGGACATGATTTCAAGCGACCCTTCATTTCCACTGTCCATGTTTTTTCACGTACCAACAATAGGGAAAGGAAAGGGAAAAAATGATGATTATAGCCTCCCTTCCAGCTGACGAAAGCAGATATTAATTTTGCCTTAATCACTTCCTGCATTTTTCCAATAGGAGGAGCCCTTTTTTTTTGTTTTAGCTATACATCGGCAAATATTTGAACTACTGGTATATTATATGCAAATTTGCAATACTTATGCTCATGACATTTCCTTACTCTACTGTATATGAAACCATCTTAATGAACAACCAAAAATATTATAGTGTATTACCTATGGTACGGTACTACTATTTCATTAACACCAACAGTCGATCTACTTTGTCTACTCTTTTGTATCATACGTATGATTCAATTGAACATACACACCACATGGTAAGAAAGGGGAAAACACTAGGCTGAAATGCACATGTGTAGGCCATAGTGAGCCATGCTGAGTGTCAACCTTCTGCTAACAGAAGTACATCATGGCAGTAACAGAGATGTTTTTGACACTAACACTTATTCTAATGTAGCATCTCCCTCACCCCATGCCGCCATGCCCACTCGGCACACATCAGAACGCAAACGACCCAGCAACGATCCATCCAAGAACACACACAGCCATACGGAAATTTCTCCACTACCGCAAGAACAGTAGGCCATAGTGAGCCATGCTGAGTGTCAACCTTCTGCTAACAGAAGTACATCATGGCAGTAACAGAGATGTTTTTGACACTAACACTTATTCTAATGTAGCATCTCCCTCACCCCATGCCGCCATGCCCACTCGGCACACATCAGAACGCAAACGACCCAGCAACGATCCATCCAAGAACACACACAGCCATACGGAAATTTCTCCACTACCGCAAGAACAGTAGTATCACCCAGATCAGAGAAACGAGGAACCAGAGAGAAAAAGTAACTGGGAAAATCAAGAAACGTACCGCCGAAGTGCCGCCGCCTCCTCCTCGTCGTAGTCCTCTGCAGCTATCTCCCACCACTTATTCTTGAACCCAAAACACGATCTGACCAAAACGAAAAGGAAACCAAGCATGATCAAATATTGCACACCACAGTTTCAGCTAGGAAAAGCAGAGAGACCTGTCACCTGTCAGAACAAAACAGGGGAGCGTGGCCCCCCAACAAGGAGAAACGAAAATGAAACCAGACCAAGGCGCAAGAGGAGCAGTTACCTGAAGGCTAGGATGAATCCCTTGCTCGACGAAGCAAGCAGAGGCCGCGGAGAACCTTCGCTGCCCCGAGGGCCGAGGCTTCTTCACCACTTGGCTCTCTCTAGCTCTCTGATGTGTGGGCAGCGTTAGAAACGCACACAACTACATATACAACATACAAGTGAGTAGGGGGGGCAGCAACTCTTGCCTTGTCCTTTTGAAGCCCCTGCAGAATCTACATGAGCGCGGCCGGCCTTTCTGTATCGTCCATGCGCTGACACGTCAGCCTCAGTATGTTAACTTGCTCTTTTAGCATCGGTCTCAGTATGTTAAAATGTGTATAAACGTCACATTCATCAAGCTAAGCTATTGTAGTCTTGCAGTAATTTTCTATGAAAAACACGGTTTGCGATTTCTACTTAGACTTCAGAAAAGTATAAGAATTGTTTTGAAAAATGGTATAGCAAAGTACGAGCCCCAGCCTTTTCTCTACATATCTTTTTTTGTTCAAAAATAAACACGTGTCAGTCATAGGATGCTCTTCTAGAATACAGATTCTACTTAAATATGAATAAAAAGGTTTACCGCAACGCCAGAGTTTTCCAGCGTCATTTTCTTCCCTAAGGGCAACTTTGCAGTAAGATTAAGGAGGAGGTACGTGCCTGGGCCTTAGCGGGGGCCAAGCATCACGGAGCTATAACCAATTTTGTCGAGTAGTTGTACAGTTTCTTTTGGCCTAGGCCTTGCTTGTAACTCTCCTCTATTAATTAATACAAATCTGGCAATCTCTGCCGGTTTTACTTTAAAAAAAGTGAATGGCATTGACCTTTATTGGGTTTTCTGATACTTTTTTATAGGTAAATCATTTAGAGAGAATTATTGTTTTTTTTCTTTATATATTCGACTCATCAAATTACACACTAAGCATGGATTATTCAGATGATTGAGCGGCAAAAACCTCCATTAGATAGCACTTAACCACTGTTGAACTAAGGTGGAGATGGTAAGTTAATGGACTAGTTTAGTAAGTTAAGGATTTATTTGCACCAAATGAAATACGCAGGATGGATGAAGATCACACTTTTGCCACCATCATTGGTCATGTTCCTGATGCAATGGTGGGACCTGACGAGGACGGCCTTCTTCACTTTCGTCCATCAGATGGGGCGCGGTCCTGCTTTTGTTCCTGTTGGCTTGTCCGGGAAAGAATTTTTTGGGGTTTCAGCTCCTTGAAATCCATAACATTTCTGATCAAAAAAAAATCCATAACATTTATCTGGTATCCTGCATAGCGTAGCCGTTCACAGCGATTTACGACTTCTAAATCGGTGCAATGACGAGACGCATAATGGTAATAAATTGTAACTCTTTGTGCACATCAGATAAGCAACGTGAGAACCATATGTATCTGAAGCATGATGACGAATAGGTAAAAGGCAAAGCACATGTAGCAATCAAGCATCTGATAGGAACTAATTTTTTTTCCTCTCTTTTCTGAGCCCCATGAAGCCTGATAGTAACAGTTTGTAACGACATGACGAGATGCGTGCAACTGATGTGGACAATGTGGACGAGTATGACGGCTCATAAAATAAAGAGGTTGCCGTTTCGAGATAATGTAGGAATTTGTTCGGTGTAGAATTTGAGAAAAATGAAAATCTCTGATGCTGGTTTCCTTGGAGCAGAAAAATTGCAACATGGGAGCCATAGGAGAGAGCTGTGGAATGGATCCATCCATACCGGCATCACAAGCCCCTGACCCCAATATGCCTTCCGAATTCCGGTTTGGTGGTTCGGATCTCGGCAGCGCTGATCGATTGATCGACCTGCAACGGAACCGGGACGTGGACGGAGCATGTGATCGTGGCCTGTGGGCCTCTGAACTCACGTATAGGAGGACGTATAGTAATGAACGCATCGTAAGGACCACAGTAGGACCAAGAAACGTGCACTGTTACTACGGTCACATTTGGTGGACACAGTGAACCGGAAGCTTTCAGCGACAAAATGACATTGCGTCGTTGAAGGAAACCAGCACGCTGGGGAAATAAGCAGGTGCTGCAGTGCGGGTGGGTGAATGCATGCATGTAAAAAAGTCGATGTCATCGTCATCTAAAGTTATTTGAAACTTAAAAAAATCTATAAATCACAAACCAAACATCAAAATTAAATTCCGATTGCACCATTGGATTTCTGACAATAAAAACTTTGAAACAAGATCCCACTTGACTATATATTTTGACAAACTTTTTTTATTCATATTTTTTAATTAGGGTTATAAATTCTATTATCGCCAGAACAAAACAAATGAAGTGTCAGAACAAATGAGAACAACTGCCAGAACAAGTTTGTATGTCATCCCGAACAAAAAATGTAATGTCAGAACAAATCAGAATAAGGGTCAGAACAAGTTATTATTGTAACAGAACAAGTTATTATTATAGGCAGAACAGATTTGTATGTCATCTCGAATAAAAACAAATGTAGTGTCAGAACAAATCAGAACAAGTTATTATTACAGAGAGAACAAGTTATTATTATAGTCTGAACAAGTTATTATTATAGCAAGAACAAATTATTATTATAGCTGGAACAAGTTTGCATGTCATCTCGAACAAACAAAATAAAGTGTCAGAACAAATGAGAACAACTGTCAGAACAAGATCCTATTATAGCCAGAACAAACTTATCGTGAAGAACAGATATTTATAGAAGACGAACAAATATGTAAAAGAGAAAAATCATAAAGAATAGGAAAAATAACAAACATGAAAAAGATGAAGGGATGAAAATAAATAATTTAATAAATAAATAAATAAAGAGAAGAAAGGGAAAATAAAATAAATAGAGAAAAAATAATCAAGAAAGGGGAAACAGAAAATAGAGAAGGAGAGAAAAAGGAATATATGAAATAACATGAAAGAAAATAACGCAAAAAAGGAAAAATCATAAAGAATAGGGAAAAAACATGGAAGAAAATAATGAAAGAAAAAAATAAAACCAACTAAATTATAGAAGAGGAAAAAATTATGAAAGAAAAATAAAAATAGAGAAAGAAACAAACATATATCCACCTAGGTGGAAAATTTCATTGAAAGGAAACAAATATTCACCAAGAGAAAAATATAAAAAAATAAGAAATAAAAATAGATGAAAATAGAAAAAAAATAAAACAAGAAACAAGAAACAAGAAATAAAAAAGAAACAAGAAAAATAAAAAAGGAAAAATAAATTGAAAAGAATAATAAAAAGAAAAAAGAAATATAAAAAAGAAAGAAAGAAGAAAGAAAAAAAAGCACCGCAGCCCCCACGCCCCCTGGCCGCGGCGCCCACGCCCCCGCGGCGTGACACAATGTTGTTTTGTCGCTGAAGCGATACATAATATTCCCGCAATGAACCTCCACCGAATCAGTCGGTGAGGATTGAGACTCGGCTCAACATCGGCTCTGGAAGTTTTTGAGAAGTTTTATACCCTCATGGATTCATATTGAAGGAAGACGCTCAGAAGTGCCATCAATAATCCATTCGGTGATGATCAAGAGAGGGCACCAAATCAGTCAGTGACGCATGGGATCTAGGCATTAGAGGTTCAACAGCTAGCTGGGGTTGGAGCACCAATTCATACGGTGGTACACACTGAGGTGCACCGAATTAATCGGTGATTGCAATTTTGGTTCTCGTTGTAAAAACGGCTAGTTTTGGGATTGGTTCTATTTAGACCTCATTGCCCGTCCATTTGAAGTGTGTTAGAGCTTTGAGAAGCTATGGGATCGGTTCTCACATACACACAAGTGCTCTAGCCTCTAACGTTCTAAGAGAAGACTCATGCACCAAGAGTTGTAAATTCGGGGTTTGTAAGTCTTGTGTGACCCTCCAATCGCGTTTGTGGAGTGGTGCTGGTGCTTGTGATAGGGGGGAGAGGCCTTAGGTGTTTTGCTGAAGCTCTACCAAGTGAAGAGCGGTAAGAAAAGGATACGGGAGAGGCTAAGCGGAGACTCACGCGTGGGGAAGGTTCGTTGGCTATCCTATGGAATTACTTGACCCACTATCAAGGGAGATTATACCCTTACGTGTGCATTCCATTTGAGAGGGGCTCCAATAACAAGAATTATTGAAAATCTTTGCTTTCTGATACCTTGTTAAAAATCACTGTGTGTCCATGCTAGAAGTTCGCCTTCTCTTCCTCTTTTGCGTACTTTCCGCATTTCTTATTGCATGTACATTCCATATTCACGGAAAGTAATGAATATTGTGAGGAATAGTACATTGGATTAATAGAGGGATGTGTGTGGGTGTGAGGGGTGAGGAGATCTTGGGTTTATAAAAATCGAATCAATCAAGATTTTCTCGACCCCTCTATCCTATCCAGGGCGGCCGGCGGCAAGCGCCAAGGCCCAACCCATTATACACATGCAGCTACACAATACATGTTATCTAACACACTCCCGTAGTCGAATCATCGAGACATCAAACATTCAGACTGGAGCGAACTCTGTGAACACCGAGGACGACAGGCCTTTGGTGAAGACGTCGGCGAACTGTGAAGTGGTCAGCACATGCACACTAGTAGAAATGTTCACATCCATGACAAAACAGTTTCATCACGGAACAAGCTAAATTCATCATTGAAAACCTTCTGTGACAAATTTATGACGATTTTAAGAGCGTCATAGAAAGCGCGTTACATTTGTCGCACCGTGACGAATCAGTCATTTTCGTCACAGAACTGCTCCTTTTCAGTGACGGACACGTTTTCGTCATGTAACCGCTCTTCTTCTATGACTAGTGAACATCGTTACTAATTTCGTCATGGAAGTGACCGCCACGTGGCGCCGTGCATGCTGGCAGCTGACGTGGCTCGATGCCACGCTGGCTGCTGACGCGGTCCGTTGCCACGCTGGCTGCTGACATGGCTCGGTTCCACGCTGGACGCTGACGTGGATACGTGCACACGGACAATGACGTGTCGCTATCTGATTGGTCAACGTGTCAATATCTGATTGGCCCACGTGTCAGGATTTGGTTGGTCCACGTGTCGCAATATTATTGGACCACGTGTCGCGATCTGATTGGTCCATGTGTCAGGATCTTATTGGGCCACGTGTCGCGATATGATTGGTCCACGTGTTAGGATCTTATTGGGCCACGTGTCGCGATTGTTTTGGTCCACGTGTCTCCATATTATTGTGCCACGTTTTGCGATCTTATTGGGCCACGTGTTGCGATCTGATTGGTCCATGTGTTAGGATCTTATCGGGCCACGTGTCGTGATTTTGTTGGTCCACGTGTCTCACTGTTATTGTGCCACGTGTCACGATCTGATTAGTCCACGTGTCACGATCTCATTGCACCACGTGTCCCATTTCGGTTGGGCCACGTGTCGCGATCAGGTGGTGCCACGTGCACCGCATGGCTGCACACAAATCACAGTTACAATTCACCATATTCTGGACATCACACAGCACATAAGCTGTTCATCATCCCATAACACGAGTTCATCATCACACAAAACAAGTTGATAAGCTGTTCGTCATCACACAGCAGTGGCAGCACAAGTTCAGACTCAACAGTTCACAGACCACAACTCGACTAACTTCCAGCAAAAGATACCACCACAGTTCTGAAATTTACCACCACAGCACGCTTTCAAGATGATCAAGACGAAGGACCGGGTAAGTTACCACCACAGTTGAACTGCAGAAGACGCTTAAGCAGCAGATTGTTCTCCTCCACCGCCTTCTTGTTCGCCTCCATCGCCTTCTTGCACTCTTGCAGCTCCATTTGGGTCCTGTAAAGGGCTTCCTCTGTGGTCTGAGCATTCTGCTTCAGCACATTCACTTCATCTTGGAAAACAGCAGAAGCTTGTTTTTCAGCCGCGAGTTGTTCCTGCAATGCCTTTTCTTTCACTGTTGGTGGTTTTGTTGGGCTTGTAGGCCGCAGACCAATATTCTTCAAGAAGATGTTGCTGCTACTCTTGGGGAGCACCTTGGATACAACCTGTGCACTTGATAGTGCACTGCCTTCAGCAGGAGGCTGGTCCTTCAAAGCTTCCATGTTAGCCTGCCATAATCCAAAGAGTTGTCAAGAACCTTGTTAAACTTTGTAAATTTCAGAATCTTGACTTAATAGACGTTTTTATTCATCTTATTTGGCTACTTCAATGTATGTAGCAGTAGAGACACAATACTTTCATCATGTCAGAAAAAGTAAAAGAGTCACATGACTAGGGTTCTTTAGATCAGAAAGAACACAAAAACTAATTCACTTGACTAGCAAAAAGAATCGTGCAACAACTCAGCTGAAAGCCAATTCCTAGAAATCAGAAAAACTGATTCCCAGTACCAAAGGGAAAAATAATTGAAAATTAGTAAAGAGAATGTATCATGTAACCTATCACACTCCCTCTTAAGCAAACAATTATTGCACTAGATAAATTGTAACGCCAATACAACTAGGATCTAGAGATAGCAAATTTATGCACAAAATAACATAACAGCTAGAGAACTAATAAGCAAACAACAAGAATAATATTTATGTAATATTCGTAGAGCTTCTGGTAATACCATGGTTACCCCACTCGATCATTCAGAGAGCTCAAGCAGAGAGCTGAGAGACAAGCCGACAACAGTACTAGCAGAAATTGATCGAACAGGTAGACCAAGAATTCATGGTCATGCATGCATGCACAAGTAGGCCACAGTGAAAGTTGCAAACTATTTAGAAAACACTCTAGACTCAAGCCACCTTAGCATAATGAAAACTATAGACATTTCAAGCCATCTCAGTTTCCACACTAAGACAGTTCCAATAAGAGATGATGGGAAAGTATATAGTGATATTAGACTTACAATTGCTTCTTTTGCAATGTCAGACATTTCTTTCTTGCGGCTGGTATGACATTCTTTGAAGATCTCCACCACATCCAGCTCTCCATCTGCAGTAGCTTCTTGTTGTCCATCAGCAGCAGCTTCTTGTTCTCCATCAGCATCAACTTCTTGTTCTCCATCAGCATCAAATTCTTCAAAGTACCCAATCTCCTCTCTATTGGGTACATCCATCCATACTGAATAGGCCCTCTAAGCAATGCCTCATCAGGTAGATGCACAGCCAGGTGCACCATGACATCAAAAAAGGCTAGCGGGAATATTTTCTCCAGCTTGCAAAGGATTAGTGGGATTTTGAGCTTTAATCTTTTCACCACATCTATCCTTAGATTTCTACTACACAATTCTCTGAAGAAGTTCCCGAGCTCTGAAATTGCTTCATACACATCTTTCCTTACCAATCCTCTTAATGCAGCAGGTATGATCCTTTGCAGTAGTACATGGCAACAATGTGTTTTCAGCCGGTCCTGCAACTTAGTAACATCTGCACTTATAAATCTGCCTAGGTTGGCTGCAAAACCCATCTGGAAACTTCACACCTTTGAGGCATTTGCAAAATTTAACTTTATTTTCCTTTTTCAATACATAGAAAGCATTTGGCTTCACAAATGAGTTGTCATCCTGTTGCAAGTGCAGATCATGTCTAATGCCCATATCGCGCAAATCCAACCTTGCATTATCAGTGTCTTTGGTCTTGCCCAGAATTTCTAGTAATGTGCCAAGGATGTTTTCACAGATGTTCTTTTCTATGTGCATAACATCAAGATTGTATGGCAGCAGCAAATCTTTCCAATATGGCAGCATCCACAACAAAACTTTGCGACTAAAAATTTTAGGCCCGCCATCCTCCCCACGCTTCCTTTTCCTGGGTGGAGGTGCTGGATGCTTTCCTGGCCTCACATGTTTCACTTTCTCAAACTGCTCAAGGATATCTTTCGTACTGAACTTACCCGGCGCATCCCTCGTTTCAGGGCGGCCATCAAAAGCCAAGCTTCTCTGCCAAGCATGATCCTTTGGAAGAAAACGGCGATGGTCAATGTACCCAATTTTGCCCCTCAGTGCACGTGATAGAGGATTTTTGTCACAATGGATACAAGCATAATAGCCTTTAGTTGTTCGCCCTGACAAGGTGCTCAGCGGTAGATAATCGTGTATGCACCACAGCACAGCTGCATCGTGATCAAACTTTTTACCACTCACGGCATCATAAGTGCTTACTCCAGTCCAGAGTTCAAGCAGTTCTTCCACTAGAGGCTCCAAATACAAATCAAAATCTTTTCCAGGACATGATGGACCAGGGATGAGCAAAGACATAAAGCAGTTTGCTGGATTGACACATTCCCATGGTGGCAGGTTCAGAGGTGTCAAAAGCATGGGCCACATACTATATTGAGTGCTCATGTGGCCAAATGGGTTAAAACCATCTGTAGCTAAGGCAAGCCTCAAGTTCCTCGGATCCTCTGCAAAATCTTTATACTTCTTATCAAAATCCTTCCAAGCCCTCCCATCAGCTAGATGGCTCATTACATTCTTGACTGGCCTCCTACCCTTCTTGTGCCATTTGGTCTGCTCAGCTGTTTCTTTCATTGCAAACATCCTCTTCAGCCTTTTTATAAGTTGAAAGTGCCTCAGGACCTTATGAGGAACCCACCTTTTTCCATCACCATCTTCCCATCTAGATTCACCACAAATTGGGCACGCTTCTAGCTTGGAATAATCCTTGTCAAACAACTTAGAGTTTTGAAACAACACACAGTTGTTCTTGCACACATGGATCGATTCATATGCAAGGCCCAGTTCACCCAGATACTTCTTCGCCTCATCATAAGAACTTGGAAATTCACATTGAGGGAATCCCTGGGACAATAACTTCATCAGTGCACTAAATGTTGTACTGCCAACTCGATACCGAGACTTGATATAAAGAAGTCTCACTAGAAAAGAGAATTTGGAATGCTCTGATCCTGGGTACAGTTGCTGCTTGGCATCAGTAAGAACTTTGGTAAACCTTGGATTCCCTCCATCTACCTCTAATGATGTGTACAAATCTGCCAGCATCTCTGTGACTCTGTGATCATCATCTTGCCCATCATCCTCACCCAAATTTATCCCTTCATCATAATCATATCTGTCATGGTGCACCTCCTCCTCTCTGGACTCAATAATTTCAGCACCTGGAGACTCCCCATGATGAATCCAACGAGTGTAAGCAGGCAACACTCCAAAGATGTGTATATGGTCATTCACTTCTTGATGATGCCATAAAACTTGATTAACACATCTGCGGCATGGACATTTTATCTTGCTTTCTTCAGGGTATTTTCCTCTAACAAATTCCATGAACTCTTCCACTCCGTCCATGTAGGCAAGTGTGAATGGCTTCAAATGAACCCAACTTCGATCCATCTGTTTTGGCATAAATGTGGAAATTCAGAACACAGCAACATAAGTAAACTTTCAGGAAGGCAGTAATATAAGGGAAAGGCAGACACAACAAAAAGTAAACTTTGACAACACAACAACATAGACTCAATATCAAAGAATTCAGCCATGGCCATTGGCGGCCTTTAATGTTAATGTAAGCCTTCAGTTTAAACATGTTCGTAGCTCCAGGAATTAAAAGATCAGTGCTAGACATGGTAGCTCCAGCACAATACATGAGAGCATAGCAGGCCAAATTATGGTCCAAGGCATTGCATGAGAATCAAAAAAAATTACAATCTGCACATAATCAATTTCTTCCATTATATAATTATATTCAAAGTGAGTTAGATCCAGATCACAGGTTTCCATATAAATTTAGGCAATTGGAGGCACTACAGCGAATTTCAGAGCTCCAAACTTCTGCCATTACAGCTAAGGTTCAGACAATAGACCTTCCCAAATCGCCCAGCAAGCCCATGTCTTCCTGCTAACTGGTTCTACTAGCTACATCTAAGGAAAAGCATTACTTTTGGACCAAAAGCATGAGAAGAAATGCATTCCAGTACACAACATACTAACTAGATTTGAAATCTAGAGTTGAAGTGGGACCGAGCCGTCACCTTGCCGCCGCGAGGACGCCACCGCAGTGTGCCGGGGACGCCGCCGTCCACCGGTCGAGGATGCCGCTGAAGTGCGCCGGGGACGCCGCCACGCAGCAGCCTCCGTTCGACCGCCGGGGACGCTGCCACGCAGCAGCTGCCCGCAAGGTTGTCTTCATGGTGTTTCGGTCTGATTGAGTTTCAGACTTTCAGTCTGTTTGTTTATTGAACATGGAAATTCATGTTTTAAACGTTAACTAAATAAATATGTACTTCTCTACCGCAATACGTTGAATGGTGCAGTGGTAAGACTACCTCTCTTGTATCATCCTGTCTACGGTTCGAATCATGGGGAAAGCACCTTTTTTTGCCGAATAAAATCCTAGGGAAAGCTACTGGATTGGTTGCAGGCCGCCTCCCTGGAACGAAGAAGGCCGACCCAATGCTACTGACGGATCTCACCAAGACTGACGCGCTCCTGAACAAAATGAAGATCGATCTCCACGTGTTTGCTGCGCTGGTGTTGCATGGGGTTGCAAGATATGCAGACAACATTGATGTCGTCATAGTACTACACCAAGGTAGCACGACGCAACATATATAGTGTAGCTCAGCCATCAATTGGCGTAACCAGGTGGCCTCAACAACGATGTTGGCCACGACACGGTACTCATATGTTCTTGTGCTTGGAGGACTAAGAAACAAGACTGACACCGAGGAAAGCAGCATAACCCGGTGTGGACTTGCTCATATCTGGGCAACCAACCCAATCAGTGTCGAAGTAGATCATCAAATCCTGCGATGAAGACGGACGAATCTCCAAAACGAGGCTCAAAGTGCCACGAACATACCAAAGAAGATGCTTCAAGGCAGCAAAGTGGGGCTCCTGTGGATCATGCATATGTAGACACGCTTGCTGGATGGCATAGGAAATATCTGGCCGACTAAAAGTGAGGTACTGCAAGGCTCTAATAATCAAAGTCGTTTTCCAAGGGAGGACCATCTACACAGAGCTTCAAATTTAGGTCAACTGGAGTGGGGCATGACTTGCAATCTGTAATCCCTGCTCGATCAAGGATCTCGAGCATGAACTAGCGCTATGAAAGAAACGGTGACATCCTGGCCCAAGGCTTAATAGGATTGATAGAATACTCCTTCCAACAAGTTGCAACTTCTTTTACGGAAGCCCATCTCGATAGAACTCCAAAGTTAAGCGTGCTTGGCCTGGAGCGATGGGTGACCGACTGGGAAGTCCTTCCCGGGTGCACATGAGTGAGGACAAAGTGCGCAGAAAAAACATGTTGGTATGTGAGGATATTCTTGAGGTCCTAGAGAGCTGCCAGGCGTAGGCGGGACGTTACAGAAACAAGCATGAATCACACCGCTGAACATGCACACCCAATAAGTGGTGAAGAAGTCCCAGATCCTTCATGGAAAACTCCTGATGAAGAGCACTAATAATAAAACGCAAAAGGTCCGTAGAGAAGGCAGTGAGAACAATGTCATCCACATAGAGCAAAAGATAGGCCATCTTAGCTCCATTACGATAGATGAACAAAAATGTATCGGTCTTGGCTTCCATAAAACCAAGATTTAGCAAGAAGGATGCGAAGCAACTGTACCATGTGTTGCTTACTTGTTGAGGTGGCATACAAAATCCAGACCAGATGAGCAGAATCCTCAAAATCGGTAGGTTGAGCGCAGTAGACTGTTTCTGTCAGAACACCATTAAGAAAGGTGTTGTTCACATCAAGCTGATGAACAGGCCAGTTGCGGGAGACGGTGAGAAACAACATGGTCCGAACAGTGGCAAGCTTGACAACTAGGCTGAAAGTTGCAGATAAGTCAACTCCAGGGTGTTGAGTGAAACCGCGAACAACCCAACGTGCCTTGTAGCGCGCAAAAGTCCAGGTGACCACATTGGCTCGAGATGGCTGGGGAATAAAATCCCAGGTGTGGTTTTCAAGAAGGGTCGAGTGCTCCTCTTCCATGGCCGTATGCCAATTTGGATCAGCAAGAGCGGCCCGGTAGTTGCCGGGAATCGACAACAACATAGATGCCTAAAAAAGACCAGGAAATCGAAGGCCGCTTTTACCCTGAGTGGCCATGGCATGCTGGTTGACCACTGGAGGTGCAACGACAGCTCCAGGAGGGAGTTGGGCAGCTGGCGGTGGTGGAGGAGGACAAGCAGGCACCACCGTAGGGGCACAACCCAGTGGCGAGGCAGAGGGGCCAGCAGACGCCCCCGTAGGGGCATGATCATCTATCTCTTGGGTGCTAAGAGAAGGAAAAGCCTTCCTGGAGTAGATGAAGATGCGTTAGTGCCTCAGAGGAGCTGTTGGTGGAAGTGATGAAGGCCCAGCAGCACGTTGCGCTACTGCTGGGGAAGGCGAGTACGGGGGCCCACCAGGGCACTGTGTAGCTGCTAGGGAAGACGAAGGTGGTCCCACAACACACTCAGCACGAGGAACAGTAATCGAGGAGAAGGAGGACGTCGAGGCGTCGACATCAGGGAAGGACGCATGTGGTTGTGCGGGAATGACCGCACGTGGTTGTGCGGCAGTAGTGAGCACCGTAGGACCTGGAAGAAGTATCTATGGTGCTGGAAGTGACAACACAGGGTTAGGAAAATCCATGAGACAGTCGAAATCCTCCTTGGCAGGAGGAGAAGACCCTTCGGCAAAGGGAAAGGACGCATCATCAAAGATCACATGACGGGAGATGATAACTCAGTTGGAATGGCGATCAAGGTAGTGATAGCCCTTGTGGTGGGGGAGTATCCGAGAAAGACACATAGTGTCGAGTGAGGGGGAAGCTTGTGAGGAGCTGTATCTAAAAGGTTAGGATAACACTTGCAGCCAAAGACACGAAGATGCTCATAGGTTGGTGGTGTGCCAAAAAGAGCAAAGTGGGGGGTTCCAAAGTTGGGTGTCTTGGTGGGGAGGCAAATATGTGGTTGTGCGAAGAGCCTCGACCCAATAGGAGGGTGTACACTGGCCTGGAACAGGAGAGATCGGACGAGATTTTTAGTAGAACGGGTGATGTGTTCGGCTTTACCGTTATGGGATGAGCTGTAGAGGCAAGACATGTGGAGATGGATGTTGTGGATGAGGAAGAAAATGCGCTAGTGGTGGAGTTGTCGAACTTACGACCATTGTTGCACTAACCTCCTTGGATGGTGGCACCAAACTGTGTAGTGACATAGACAAAAAAATTTGCGAGAGTCGAAAAGGTGTTAGACTTAAGCCACAAAGGGAACGTTCACAGGTAATGAGAGTAATCCAAAATAACTAGATAATATTTGAAACCCGAGACACTGACCACAGGAGAGGTCCAATGATCACAATGTATTAACTAGAACAAACGAGAGCTCGAGAGGATGATGTATGAAACGGTAGATGAATGTGATAACATAACTGACAGGCATGACAAGTGGAGTCATCATGATTTTTATTACACATCATAGCAGACGAACACGCCAGGGAGGACAAAACTTCATGACATAGATGACCGATATGGCGATGCCAAAGTGATGGAGCGAAGGCATCAAGGAAGGTAGACGTCGGCAGACGGAGCGGGTACAAGGGGTCAGTGCTATCATCGTGTATGATCTCTCTTTGAGAGGGCGGATCCTTCATAGAACAGCCAGGGGGTCAAACTCTACGGAGCAATTATTATAGAGGTGAACACATATAAGATTCTTAATAAGGTGTGGTGAACGATGATATGTGGGAAGAAGATATTCAAGGAGAAATTTCACTTGATGGCCTTTTGGAGTATCTGGAGCTTTGGGATGTGATTTCTGGCATTGAGCTGCAAGTGGAGGTTCAGGATAGGCACATCTGGAGACTCTCTACATCAAGGCACTACATAGAAAAATCTGCATATGATGCACTCTTTGAGGGTGTTGTCCATTTATGGCCTCTGTTGACGGTTCAAAACCGTGTTGAAGTTCACCGTAAGTGTACGAGTGACTTGGTGCCTTTTTCACCAAGGAGGGTCCCCAAGGTTTGTCAATCCAAGGATCGGAAGCAAACTCCTAAGGTTCTCTACCTTATCTAGTCAATCTAACCTAACATGAAGCATCGATTGCATACAAAGGGGTAAACCTAATAGATATGAGTGATAGCATATAGGTCGATCACATCCACAAACATAGGCTAGGTAAAGTGCAACCAAAGGGGTAACTAGGGCTATCGCCTTCTAGTTGTAGTTCCAGCTAAAGAGCAACAAATCAAGCATCTCATCTAATAGCATCCTTAAATTCCTATCTCCGGTCTTCCTCCCGAAAACATCCGCCTTTCGAAACCTTCGTCCTGTCACGACGCACCCCTATTCAAGCGGGGAGTCTAGGGGCACGTCCAAGTGAACGTGTCTACAAACCATGAAGGATCCACATACTAGATCTAATCACCATGATTACATAAAGTATGCTAAGTAGTCTAACCATGCATTAGACTAAGGAATAAGCATATTCACAATAGGTAGAAAGCATGAACGGAGACATGGAATCGCTTAAAAGATCGGATGACAATATTTATCATTGCTCACATGAAAGTATGCTTTACATCATCACCACCGAGGCCATACCTACGATGACGTATGCATAGCTCCAGAACTCCACCATGGCTCAACCGTGCAAGGAGGCCATGGCGACTAGGGTAGCCCTAGGCCATCTCCTAGACAACTTCGAAGACTCGCGGCGGCCGTCGTCTCCCTCCGGTGCTTGCTTCTAGGTTTCGCCGAGTTGTGATGAATGGATCGATTCCAACCCCCTCCTTGGGTGCCCAAGGGCTTGTATTTATGCCCTTGGGGAGCCTTGGGACGTGCTCCACCTTGCCTTGCATGAGATCCTCCTTGGGAGAGAAGCAAACTTTGTTTCCATAAAATCAGCCTCGTCCAGATTTTCCTGATTCGTAGCCCTTCCTTGCCGGCACTATATCTCACACGTCCGGACTCCAAATAATGCAAATTAGGTATCCAGGTTGTGTGCCACGAAATTATCTTCAACTTTGGTATTTATTGCTTTCCTTGGAAACGAAGATAAGATCCCCAAAACAGTCTCGGAAGATAATCTGTCTGATTTCGGACTTGTCTGCGCAGCTGGCATTTTGGGGGCCATATCTCCTAGCTCCTTGACCCGAATTGGGCCTTTCATATGTCCAAATCGAAGCTATCGTCGAGGCCCACAACTTTGGTAGTCAAACTTTTGCCATTAGAGGTCGTTTAAGTCTCCAAAACTGCACCGAAAGATCATACTGTTCTGGGCTGTGAGAATATCTCTCAGGCTGAGTTGATCTCGTTGGTAAACCTCCTAGTCCCCGGAGTTTTACGTATTGATGCTTCGGTCCATGGGTCATTTGGAGTCGTGTTCACTTCATGTCTTGACTTGTGACGGGCCTCATGATCTTCTCGTAAAGTGCTTGATGAACTTATCCCGAAAGTCTCCTCTTTAACATTGATTTCCTGCGTAAACAATAAACTCTAAAAACCACATGCAAGTGTGAACTTGTTACATCATTAGTATGCCTAGTGGCGGGTTAGTTATAATTCAAAGCTCAAACCAAAGTGTAACAAGTGCTCTTGGTTGACGGAAATCGACCGTCAACAGCCTCATGAGAGGATTTCGAAATCTTGGGCACCACCCAAATGTCGCTTGTTTATGTGGCTGGTCACTCACAATAGATGTTGTACCACTGACCAGTTAGCACCGCGAGGCCTTCCCCATCCTGAAAAGTGCCCGCTATGCGATCAGGAGGAGGAAGACATCCAACACCTGGTCACTAGATGCGTTTTTGCCAGGCATTTTTGGTACTCCCTCTTCCATTATGTGGGTTTCTCCCCCTTACCCCTACTCCTACAGAGGCGTCCTTTGATGCATGGTGGGAAAGGGTTGAAGCAGCAATTTCTAGCGATGCACAAAAAGGGCTTAATTCTCTCATCATCATTTGCGCCCAGTGCATCTGGAAGCACCGTAATGACTGTGTCTTTAATGGGGTTGCCCCAAAATATTGACTCCGTGTTGAGTAAAACAAAGAATGAAGCCCAGCTATGGGCCATGGCAGGAGCTAAGGGTCTCCCCTTGCTCTCAGACAAGGGAGTTGATTAGTCTGATCCAGGTCTTGGGTCATTTTAGTTTTGTTGCTGGTGATGCAATCTTGTATATCAAGGTGTGTGTGGCAGTGTGTTGCGTGTGTGTGTGGGTCCTTCTGTATGGCTCACTCCTACTTTTAAGGACAATGATGTCGGGCATACACCCCGGGTACCTGCAAGGAAGGAGGAAGGCAGACTCCTCTTAGAATTCCCCTGTAATCCTACTAGGACTCATATCGTGTAATCCTACTAGGACTCCTACCTTGTAACCGACTAGGCACCTGCCCCCTGGACTATATAAAGGAGGGACGGGTACCTAGGAACACATCCACAATCCCTCCGGGGAACACCCAAGCGCAGGGCGCAATACTACTCCAAACAGGACGTAGGGTACGCTACTCTGGCTACCCGAACCTGTATAAATCTTGTGTCTTGTGTCCTCGCGCATACCTTCGAGTTCCAGGTCTGGCTATCCCCACTATCTACTCTCCGACGGGTACCCCCTATGGAGGTTGTCGGATATAAAACTTCGACATTGGCGCCTACCGTGCGGCGATCGTCACGATCATTGGGCGAATTTGAAGGACCTATTTTCAAATCTACTCGGCGTATGTTATGTCGGTTGGCAACATTCGGTGGCTACAGCGAAATCATCACCACCATCGAAGACTGCCAAAAATTCGTTGTTGCTCCGCTTCGGTGCAAAGCATCAGCGCGTGCAAGTACTGCCAAACTACTCGTTGCTCCCTCCAGAAGTCGTCGACTACGGTATTGTCGGGACTCGTCGAATCCGAGCAAAAAACAACTCCACGCGTTGCTGCAGTGAAGGCAAGACAACAAGGCAAATCCAGTCCGATCCGCAGTCCAATTTTTTTGCGGCTCTGGACAAACAACGCTGAGTTCGAATCAAATTTTCCAAGAGACCAAGACCGAGGAGAGGCGCCTCCTAGAAATTGCTACACGCACATGGACTGCTTGGTCTTGGTCTGTAGCAATGCCTCTGCTTCCATTGGAAATTCAATTTCCTAGAAATTGCTACACGCACATGGAGAGGCGCACCAGGAGACCTCAAGACCTTCACTTGCCGCACACAGAAGACGTACATAAGTACGACTACGTCGACGTCCGGCTGCATCAACTCGTGTACGACTACTTCGACTACACATCTCGACTAGTAAACTAGTCGAGAACGGCTTCCGCGCCATCCACAGCTAGTCGGATCCACCTCCGACTAGTCGATTTCAGCAACAACCGTTGCGGCTCCATCACCAACCGCCACGGCTTCGTCAACGCTCGTCCGCGAATCAAGGTAAGTCACTTATTTCAATAATTATTTTTTCTTTGGCTTGTTTTCCACATATAGGAACCAACACCGAAGACTACTTCGTGTACGCCTCTAGACGGCTACTTGCCAGCAGAGCTACACCGTGCCAATTATTCCTTGGGGATGTTGACCGATTGCCACAGGCTTGGTGCACCAAATTAGGAGGCTCTTGCCATGATATTTCGTGTACTGAGTGCTGGAGGCGCACAACGGCTACACCTTGAGGAGGCACCGCGCAATCTTGCTCTCCGCCATGCGGAACAACAAGCAATCGCGCTCTCTCCTGTCGCCATACCGACTACCTTTGTCTACCTCTTAATGGTCTCGCTTCAGTAGCACATGCCTCAATCTGTGCAAAGCCTTGGCTCTCCTGTCATGCCTTCACGCCCACAACTGGCTATGGCTAAACAGAGACCTAACAGAGACCGAGTGCTTAACCGCATCAGGCTAACTACTCGGCGGCTAACGACCACAACAAGAGCATGTCACATGACATTTACATTTATATTCATATTTGTATTTGTCACTAGTAGATTCAATTTCTACAAAAATGCTACATAATATACGCATCTTTACTTTCAAGTCAAGCTCCGGCGACAACTTTTCAGGACGTTCCGCGTACCTCCACCGGCGCGGCTAGTTCCCAAACTTGGGGGCTACGCACCAAATCACTACTCGACAACAGCTCGAGTAGTCTCCGCTAGCTCTCTAGCTCGGGGGCTCAGCACCAACAACTACTCGACGTGGCTCCTACGGCTCTCCTGGCGACGAGCTCGGGGGCTACAAGAGTACTCGGATGATGACTTCCGCAAACAATGAAGACCCTTGGATTGATTCTTCAATCGTTCCAAGGCTTGAGGGCTACTGGGCTACACCCATTAGTTGATTTTTTCAAGACGGAAGCAGAATCAAGATTGACCCTCAGCCAGAGTCCACAACTCAACCTAAGGCTCGGGGGCTACTCCATATGGAGTGCGATTTTGTAATCGCACTTCCATATAATCTCGACTTCAAGACAGATGAGCTGGACCACCTTCCAGCCTCGTGGCAGTTCAAGTACTATTGAAGACTTCTCCAAGCAGTACTCGAGGACGCTCAAGAACTACTCGAAGAGGCTTCAAGACTACTTGAACTACTACTCTCGACTACAACGTGCTCGGGGGCTAGTCGGGCATACACCACGGGTACCTGCAAGGAAGGAGGAAGGCAGACTCCTCTTAGAATTCCCCTGTAATCCTACTAGGACTCATACCGTGTAATCCTACTAGGACTCCTACCTTGTAACCGACTAGGCACCCGCCCCCTGGACTATATAAAGGAGGGACGGGTACCTAGGAACACATCCACAATCCCTCCGGGGAACACCCAAGCGCAGGGCGCAATACTACTCCAAACAGGATGTAGGGTACGCTACTCTGGCTACCCGAACCTGTATAAATCTTGTGTCTTGTGTCCTCGCGCATACCTTCGAGTTCCAGGTCTGGCGATCCCCACTATCTACTCTCCGACGGGTACCCCCTATGGAGGTTGCCGGATATAAAACTCCGACAAATGATACGCAATTCTCTTGTGTGTTAGAGAAAAAAAAGGTGTGGTGAAACAATGACATTATTAAGACGAAGCTTATGTGGAAGAGAGGTGGCAACAGTGGATGTAATAGGTAGAAGACTACCACTACTGACAATAATGGAGGATGGAAAGGCCGAAAAGGGGCTTAAAGAATGTGAGAGGATACCATAATCGGAGGCCATGTGATTGGTGGTGCCAGATCGAAGTACCACTCGTGTGGTGGCAGGTCTTGAAGTGACATGGTGCTGAAGTTGGAAGCGAGGATCTGCTAGTCCCAACTTGGAAGGCCTCCCGCAGGCTGGTAGTACCCTGGTGGTAGCACAGCCCACTGGCCTTGTAGTGCTGCTGGCAGGGCATGGGGCTACTGTTGGGCAAGAAGCGCCTACAGTTACGCTGCCAGGAGTTGTTGTTGTTGCTGCTGGGCCGCCATCTGGCGGCATTCTACTGATGCTATTGTGGAGGCAGAGGGGGACGTGAGGGACTGTTGACATTTGCTAACATCGTCACCAGGTTTGTATCCCTAGCAGCGATGCCAGAAATGCTTGTTGACTTTTGCTAACGTCATCACCAGGTTTGTATCCCCGGCAACAGCGCCAGAAATGCTTGTTGGCATTTCTTAACATCATTGCTAAGTTCGTGAGTTCCTAGCAACGATGCCAGAAATGTCCGATGGTAATCCTAACATTCACAAAGAATCCGCAAGCGCACAGATATACCATTGTAGCATTTCCCCAGAGGAGTATTCCAAAGGGTATCGAATCCAAGGAAGGCATGGTCGGATTAACAAGTTCAACACTATTGCAATGAGTATAGATCACAGACGAGAGTAAGTCAGGTTCTAAACACAGGGGTAAGATATGATAATGATAGGGTAGTGTGAACACACTCTAACTCATTCTCTTTGGTACACTACGGCTTAGGAGCCAACATACGAGTTAGTTCTAGGTTCTAAGGTACTACACATATAAAGTTAGTAGATACCAGTCAGTCACATAAGTATTGTATGAATATCAGCTCAGCACCCAGGCACAAACGGGGAGTTAACCGCCTGCGTCGCTTCCGTACGATGTCGGTTGTTAGACTTTAGACTCCTACAGCGTACCCGAACATGGAGGATTACAAAGGGTCCAACGGCTGTCACTACCGCGGCCTACCTCAAGACAATCCGTGGAGCACACTCATATGCAACGCAGCTACTCAACCCAAGCACCATGCTTGCGTTGTTAACTAAACACTGACCAGCCCAGGCTATTGTGACCCAGGTCAGCACCACCAGATAACTGGCCACTTACACCGAGTACCGTAGCTTGAACTCGAACTTCATACAACACAAACACGTGATCTAACTGGATCAAACTAGGCTAGTCATACAAACGGATTCGTGTTCTACTATGTCTATTCAACAAGATCAAAGGGTCGTGTTCGTGAAGAACACGAGCCTTTAACTTATGAACAAACAACAAGAACATGAGCAAATCATCCGTCAACTGGATCGAAAGGCCTTGTTCACCAAGAACAGGAGCCTCTAAATGATGAACAAGTAAAGAACACATGAACAAATCACTCATGCATGCTAACACTACTTTATATGAAATAGCTGAATAACTGAAGTAGATCAACGTCATACAATAAAATAAAGGTACAAGAGAACTCATACCTAGATCCCAAAGTACACTTGGAACCTGAAGTAGAACTACTCTAGCCTACCTCCTAGCCTTGGAAACCAAAAGTGAGAGAGAGGAGTTGGAAAGTGAGTTTGGTAAGAAATGAGTCCCCTCCCTTCTATTTATAGGCCTTGAGCAACTTGTGGAAGCACCGCCAACACCCCGGGAATGGACTCCAAGACCAACCAGAGATCACCACGTGGAAGGCCAGGATGGGCCGACCCCTTGTGGGCCCACCTCGGCCTGTGTTTTCGCGTGGTGGCTGTCCTGTGGGTCCTCAGATTGGTTCCCGGTGTCCACTTGTTTTTGAGGCGGGTTGCTTGCCTGTGGGCCCTTCAATCCATGTGACGTCCACGTGTCGCCCTCTGATTCGTCGGGGTTTGCCTCCCTTGGATTAGTGACATGGCTTGCATGCATAGGATCCTAGGTGGCAGCCCTTCCTTGGCTGAGGTGATGTGGCATGGACCATAGAAGGTGAGTTTGTCACTTCTTTTATGCTTATTTACCTGCAATCACATCTTAACTACATTATTCTTAACTAAATGCGTGTAAGAAATGCCTTTTGCTCCTTTATTCATAAGTAAATTGACGGCTAAAGTAAGCACTTAACAGCCGTCAACAAGGACCCTTCTGGTCGGGCCATATCTGGACTGGCACAGTAGGCATGCTAGCTGTCGGACTGGGAGGAGCCATCGGCAGAGCTTCCCACGCTGCTATTGTGGCCACCGCCGCCACCGTCGGTGTTGGAGTCCTTCCCTCCACGCCTGCCAGACCGCTTGCCGCGCCTGTTGCCATCGTAGGGTTGTTGCTACAACTGCTACTTTGGCGGCTTGGGAGGTTGTGTGGCTCAGCCGCCGAGGCCAGATGAGGTGACGAACGCCCCGACGGATGGAGCCTTGGAGAAGGTTATTACCTCCTCGAACAGTAGAGCGCTCTAGACTTGCAGGAGGGTAGGGAAGGGGTCCTTGAGCTGAAGATGACGACCGATGTCACTGTAGCGTGGGTTGAGACCACGGAGCACTTTCAGGATGACCGTTTTCTCGGTGATGTGCTCACCGAGATCACAAAGGGAGTCCACCATGGACTTGAAGCAGCGACAGTAGTCGAGGTAGAGAGCCCGCATCTCACGGTTGCCGAGGAATTACATCTCTAGGGCGAGCCAGGTGGAGCAGGTGGTGGTGTCGCGTTCTATGATAGTGTCGGCGAGCTCGGAGGTCAGGGTGCACATGAGCCAAGAACGGACCATGCAGTCCATACGGACCCAGTCCAGGGAGTCGAGGAGGGCCGCGTCGGAGAGGACATGCCCCTGCAAAGAGTACTTGCTAAGTGTCAGGAGGAATACCTCGCGCCTGTGAGGGGAAGTCGACGTGACGTCGAGGACGAGAGGGACGAGCACGTGGATATTCTGGACCACCATGGGTGGAGGCACGTTGATGCCTAGGTATTCCTAGGAATACCCAACTTTCTTTACCAAGAAATAAGTATACATCAAAACTATACACATGTACATAAAAAAATAGGAAAAAGTTCATATTTCACCATCCAACTCTTGTCTCAGTTTGGTTTTGACCATCGAACTTCAAAATCGGATATCTTTGACCATTCAACTCTTAAAACCGTTCACAATTGACCATCGAGCGGTTCCAATTGGTGGTTTTAACTTTTTTTTATTTACAATTGAGTCCTTAGATCTCAAAATAATTATTACTTTTTGTCCGTACATCCGATTTAGGTGATTCTTATGGTCATGCGTTCAACAGTGAGCTTTATCTTTTAGAATGTTCTTTATACTACTTTATCAGTATTTGTTATATTATTTTTATGTTGTTGTCTAAAAATAACAATATAAGAAAAGTAAAATAAACAGTTATAAAATAATATGAATAATATTTTTTTAAAAATTAAGCTCATCGTTATGAATGCATGACTACAAGAATCACTTGAATCGGAAATATGAGAAAAAAATAGTAATCATTTTAAGGTTTAAGGAATATTTTTATCTACAGTTTAGTCATTGGATCTTAAAATGATTACTATTTTTTTACTCGTATCTCTCATTTAAGTGACTCTTGTGGTCCAGCGTTCATAATGACGAGCTTTATTTTTTAAAATGTTGTTCATATTATTTTGTAATTTTTTTATTTTACCTTTCTGATATTATTATTTTTACACAACAACATAAGAATAATATAACAAATAGTGATAAAATAATAAAAAACATTTTAAAAGATAAAGCTTACTGTTATGAACGTGTGACTGCAAGAATCACCTAAATCAGATGTATGGGCAAAAAAAATAATAATCATTTTAAAATCTAAAGACTATATTGTAAATAAAAAAGTCAAAACCACCAAACAAAACCGCCCGATGACCAATTGTAAACGATTTTAAGAGTTGGATGGTCGAAGATATCTGGTTTTGGAGTTCGATGGCCAAAACCAAACTGAGGCAAGAGCTGGATGGTCAGGACTTTTTCCTAAAAAAAATAAGACAAGAAAGGTTGGCTCGGGTTGTGCATCAACGCCGCAACAGGTTATCATCGAGAGTGAAACAATTGAAGGTGTTGTTCCTTTTATTTAGTTGGTTACAATTGAGAGTCAAATTCAAATTGAGAATTTGAAAGTGCTCCTTCTATTGGGAAGAGACTGTATCTGAACCGAGAAAATTACAGTTTTGGGTCTCCAAACGTCGCGCTTCGAAGTTTTGACCTTTCTAACGCCGTCTTCGTGAAAATAGGTCTCAAAACGTTGTCCTCTTGTAAATCATACCCTTAGGTGTATTTATTCTCTTTTCTAATCAAAATACATGTATTTCTAATTGAAAGGACACTTCTACCCCTCTAGTTTTTTTTTTCTCACGCCGTGTCTCTCGGTGAAGGGCAAAACTCGCCGGATGAAATTACCAGAGTTCATCGGCGGCATCAGAGGATTGGGGACACAACTAGCAGGATGGACAGGGAGGCGCTGGAGCTCGACGGGAGGATGGTAGAGCACTTCGGCGTGCATGTCACCGTCGTGCGGTTCGTCAACGGCAAGGCTGACAGCGAGGAGCAATCCGAGGTGACGCTGCGCCCCTCCAACACCAAGAACAAAGACCAGAACTAAACGTTCACGACAGCCGTCGTCGACACCCGCAAGGAGACAGTGACATAATAAACATCTGGATACACATCAGGATTGAATTCATTTGCAAGATGACATTTATGCTTATTGCATGATCATCAACGGTGCATGCAGGAGCTGAACGAGGCGGCGGTGGCGGAGTTCTGACAAAGGATAGGGTCCCTGGCGCGGTTCGAGGAGCGTGTGGTGGTGGGGAACGTGATCGAGGAGGTGGTGTTGATCGGGAAGAGTAGGGAGTACGGCCTGGTGGTTGTCGGCCAGGGTCGGCTGTCGTCGCCGATGGTGGCGCAGCTCGCCGTGCGGCCCGCGAAGCAACCGAAGCTCGGTCCCATCGGCGACGCGCTCGCATCGTCCGACCACGGGGTGACGTCGTCGGTGCTCGTGGTGTAGCAGCACGAGAGCAACGCCGACAAGGTGCTCGTCTTCGTCGTCGTCGATGGCCACGCTCACGACGACGAGTTCGCCAAGGACATGATCGAGCCGTAATTGATCGTGTGTCCCAAATTGAATGATCAGGCGCCGGTTTGATCCAGTAAGGACGATGACGACTAAAAGTATTTCTAATTGCTCATACGTATGAGCAATTAGAAATATGAAAATATTACACTCTGTATACAGTGTGTAGTATTTTCATATTATAACAAAATACAGTGCGACACCGTCCGGATGACCTCCACGCGTCCCACCAAATTAAATCCATCTCGCTGCTGCACACGAGTCTTTGGAGCTGAGTTATCAAGGAAACAGATTTATCAACCTACACCCGTTCGTCTCGCTCACAAGCCGTTGGAGACGAGCATCAGTTTATGGCGGCGCTGCCGTTGGTGGCAAGCACACTTTCGCTTCTCTTGCCAACATCGACCTTTGCCCCACCTCCGCCGAGGACTGAAGCAAGGCACCTACCATCGCTTCGCTAATTCAGTAGATACTGGGACTTGCTTTGAGAAATAATCTGACGGTACTGTGGAGTCTAATTCAAGTTGCTTTAAAATTTGCTGCAGCATTGTGTTCAGAGTCACAGACAATTTTCAAGCAGATCAGTCGCGCAACGGGAAACTCCATCATGCAGACGCATGAACTCGTGGTGTCAAGAAAGCATGAGAATTTAGAGGGGCAGGCGAGAGCGAGATGTGAGAGAGCGAGATGCAAGAGAGAAATTTTAGCCAGCTCAAGAATTCTTTATCCCGAGAAATGTTAATAGAAAGATATTAAGTTACATATTTTTATACAGATTTACTCCTCCTCAAACACTAGAGTCTCGAGGTCGGCTCAATCACTTTTGCTACAGCTGCTCGATCATCATCAGGCGGATGATAAGCTTTTGATTTTTTTTAGCCCGCAGACCAACCTTTGACAGTGTAATTTTGTAAATAAAAACTAAAAAAATTTTGTCGCAAAAATGACGCGAGTAGATAATAGATGGTAATACCCGAAAAAAGATAATCTCTACCTAATATTAAAGCAAGAAACGTTTCTGCTCAATTTTTTCGTACGTCGCCCTGATCCGATGCGAATCCGGAAAAAAAAACGGTGACAACGGAGCTTCCCACGCTGAAAATCCGGAGTCCGGGCGTTCTTCGAGGTAAACCGGTGGAAAACCGAGGAAAAAATAGAGAAAAACCGGCGGCTTGCCCACCAACCGGACTGCGAGCACAACATCTTCGGAGAAAAAAATTAAGTAAATCAAAACATCTTCTCTTTAGAAGAAAAAAAGGTAAGTAATCCAAATATATACACGGAAGGGATTTGATACGTTTGACATATCTCCAATTCAGCTATGGTTCATTCACAAATAATAAATAGATTTAAGCTTATTATACGTATATAGGCCATCCCCCGTCACCCTATATGTGGCAAATAGTTTGTCATGTTTCCTTTTTACCATGATAAAAAATATCCATAAGATTAAAAAACACAATTGATTTGGCATTCATGTTTGTTTAATACATTAGTAACATCTAACGAACATGTTTCTTCCGGGACCTACACCCACACGGACTTCAATGTTTCAACTTCTTTTATTTCCCATGCACACTGATTACAAATCTATCTTTTTTTTTACAAGTACAAATCTATCTTTGTACATAATATTGAAGTAGCATTGTTTCTTCCAATGTTGTCGTTGTTTTGCAAAACAACCTCTCGTTTTTTTAAATCAACTCTTATGTCAATGATAGGTGAGCCCTCAAGATTACATTAACACTTGATGTATCATATTGATATGTAGAGTTATCTCAATCCGTTTCATGATATTGGGGAGACACGTGGACAGTAAGAATGATGGCACTATCGGAGAAGGTGAGGTTGGGATGGACGACGGCGGACGGGGTCGGGCTTGTGCGGGCGTGATTATGTGATTGGGGAGGCGGGGATGATGGCAAAGACTAGGAGATGCGGATGACAACAGGCGAGGTTGGGGTGTGGTGCATGCGCAATAGGGAACGATGGTATGACTAGGGAATGTGAGGTCGGGAAGACGACGACGAGGTTCAGGAACGACAGGTGAGGTAAGGGTGGTGTGAACGTGATAGGGACGATGGCGAGGTCAGGGAGGTGTGGGAACATCAGGGTGACAGTGTGGCCGGGACAGACGACGACCGATGAGATCGGAGTGGCACGGGCGCAATGCTGAGGTCCGGGAGGCAGGAATAATGGCGCGACAGGGGCAGATGACGGCAAGGTTGGGTCGGGGAGGCACGGGCGATAGTGAATGAGATTGGGGTGGCGCGTGTGGGATGGGAACTATGGTGCAGTTAGGGAAGGCAATGTCTGACAAACAATAGTATGGTTTGGGAGGCGCAAATGACGATGGACGAGATTAGGTTGGCGCGAGCGAGACGGGAACGACAACGAGGTCGGAGAACTGCAGGGTCGGCGAGGGTGACGTCGCAGCCAAGGCGGGTGATGGTGAGATGAGTAATATTTTCTCTCGTTACAACGCACGGGCATAACTGCTAGTAGATGGTAATTTACCATACCGGTAGGACCATACTACATTTTAAAAAAATAAGGAAAACGTGTACGATTCTAGAAAAATAAACCGATTTGATTAACTACGCCAAGCGTGAGGTTTCATGCATTGGATTCTTCGATGGCTGAATTCCACGTCTTATCTTATGATTGACCAAATTTATTTAAAAATGTATCAATATTTTTTATGTCTTAACAAATTTTAGTAGGTTCATTATGAAATATAGCATACCTATAAATATTGATACTTGTAAAGTTGGTTAAACTTTAAATAGTTTAACTTAAGATAAACTCAAGTAAACAATTATTTTGAGACAGAGAGTACTTAATAAGTTTTAGTAAAAAAAGAAATCATTACTACGATACATGTTCCATGAAAAATCCCTTATCTATACTATAAAGAGCGAAGATAATTGAAAACTTTTCTCACCTAATTCAGACCCACCTTACCCTTCACGCCGGACCCACCCATCAGGTTGCATGATGACCAAAAAGGTGGAACAACCATAAAAATTACAATTTAGGGAGCGTTTCTGCCAAAAACAAATTGTTTTTCTCACCCATGTCACACATACCCGCGCTTGTACCCGTTGGGGCCACCAGTTATTGCATCAAAAAAAAAGAAAACTTCCCTCGTTCCCCCGCCGACGGCCGCCAAGCTCGAGCCGGCTTCCTCCGTGGAAGCTGTCGGGGCCCGCCGCCCTCAGGCGAGAAGCGGATCGAGGCGGTCGAGGCCGCGAGAAGCCACCGGGACCTCGAGTCGCCGGTCCATCCGCCGGCGGAGAAGACGGAGGAGGCCACCCGTGCGCCGCCGGACGGGGTCTACCGCTCCGCGCGCCACCTCCAACACGGCGCACCCGTGCCGTTGCCCGCCGCGCCCCTGCTCCGCCTTCGCGAGGACGGCGCCGTCCCCCTCATCCAGGGAGGCTGCCGGCGGAGGGTGCATGGGAAGCTCGCAGCGAGGAGGGGCCCCGAGGGGCAGATCTTCCAGCGGCAGATGTTGGGGACGATGGCGGTTCCAGAGCTCCGTCGTCGCGAGCGTGGAAGCCCCGTCGTCGGATTCGCCGAGGAGGCTGTTGTCGCGAGAAGCGCCCATCCTCACTGCGGCAACCCCGCCGCCGGATCAGGCCTCGAGGAGGCCGCCATGGCCGCGCCCGCGGCGCGTCCTCTCTCGACCTCGACCCCGCCGCGACCCCGGATCCGGCCTGTAGGAAAGGAGCGGAGAGAACGGCGGCGCGGGCCGCGTGGAGGAGGAGGCGCCGGCTGGGGGCGGGACGGCGACGGGTGCGCGTCCCGCGCTCCTCCGCCGTGCCGGAGCTTCTCCGCGAGGCTGGGGAAGACGGCAGTGCCGGAGGTTGGGGAAGACGGCGGCGTGGTGCTCCAGGCTCGTGGCCGCGGTGGTGCTCCGGCCGGCGACCTCGTGGACTCGTGGTGGTGGGGGCGTGGCGGCTTCGAGAGTTGAGAGTGAGGTCGCATGCCTCCCCAGCTGCCTGCTCGCCCGATTTCTCCCCCGGAATCGTCCGTCGTCGGTGCGCCTTTTCGTCGCGATTTGTTGTGCCTCGGTGCGGGCGCCGCCGGCTTCGCTGCTTGGGCGAGAGGTGGCAACCACCTCCACCTCTGCTGCCCGCTCTATTGCTACCTGATTGGGGTGGAGTGGAGTGGAGATCCATCGTGGGCCT
This sequence comes from Cenchrus fungigraminus, assembly GCA_036936925.1. Lineage (NCBI taxonomy): Eukaryota > Viridiplantae > Streptophyta > Magnoliopsida > Poales > Poaceae > Cenchrus > Cenchrus fungigraminus. Next base: position 30,030,493 of record CM072778.1, on the reverse strand, counting down.
GGACCGGTTCCTTCGTGCTGCTGCAGTGCTGCTGGTATGTGACCCTAGCTTGCTTGGGTACATTGCTTTGACCGTGAGGATGAGGACATCGAGAGTTGAGGACGAGACATGGATGGAGCTACGAGATGGGGATGCAGGCAACTAGAGGTGAAGAGATAAGGTAGCAATGGATAAGAATGATGGTGTGTGCTGAATATAGGTACACCGAATTCATGGGCCAAGGTCCCACCTGTAAAAGACTCATACTCGGTCCATGTTCATGTGTGTAAAGTAATGTGATTTAATTAAATGGTAATATTTTCTCCGTCATTTCCAGCTATCTAATTCCTATATATGTTAGCAATTCTTATGTTCTACACATATTGTATCAAATAGGCACACAATGCTATACACAAATGCATTTGTAGTATTAAACAGCTTACAGACAGTCTTTTTGTCTATGGGTCTACAGACGACCTGATGTCTAAGGGTTGTACATGCCCTTATGGTACCTTGATACTGAGCAACTTGCACAGAATTAGTGTCTTGGTTCAAAGAACAGAGCTACAATAGCTTACACAACCCCACAAGCCATCACTTTTTTTTTCTGATGGATTACCGGAGATTAAGATATATTACAAACCAAGCAGATATTAAAAATAGTTTACATTTGCACCGGTGAATTCTCCAAGCCAAGCTGATCGATTTTGCTGTTTGTTTCGCAGATCAATTGGCCGAAATGGGAGTTACCCAGTCAAAATGATGAAATCGCCAGGATGCAGCTTAATTGTTCTTTTATGCTATTAATTTACCGTTGTCTTTTGTGTGGGATATGGCAGGCATTACAACCTTTTTTAAACTTCCAAGCATTACAGCCTTTGTTTACTGTGTAGTGGCTTATTTGAATGGACGTATTACAGGCATTACAGGCATTACAAGGAGGACGTATAGATACACCTACAACACACCATACTAGGGGCTTATTTGAATGGACGTATAGAAGTTTGTTCGAAAAAATGAGCTCACCACTATATCTATACGCATACAATTTTTTGTGTCATAGTACATAGTTCCAACTGTTTGGACGATGATGTATGGATGGTTACCTGAGCTTGGAAAATTATAACTTATAAACATCTCTTGATAGAAAATCTAATATATTAGTATATCTCAAATATAAAATTCACATCATCACGGTCTTTATCTTCTGATATATCCCTTTTTATTACTTTGCAACATGGTTTTCTAAGGTTTTTCCATTGTAATTTTCATAATAAGCAATTGGAATGTGATGTAGTGCTAGACTATTAGTATATTCTGGCACATATGGTTGATTCATACTTCTTCTGTTCTTCACAAAGAAAGTTTTGAGTGATACATGGTCTTCTGTTGAAATATGAGGTTTGGAGTTTGCATGAATAATAACTCCACTTATGTAAGCTTTTCAATATGACATGTTCTTCACTGCACATCGTTCTTTTTTAAGAATAAAATTGAATGACATTGTAAATTAGTAAGATATGTAATAAGTTTCTAAAATAATCACCATCTTTTTCTAAGTATGTGAATAAAAATACGTGTGTGCCACACGTACACTTTACTAGTAGTAGTATAATAAGAGGATCGATATGTATGATCAATGGGGAACCCTACGGACCTGTGAAATCCCTTCCCAGATAAAGGGATCCCATTTGCCGGAGTTGGAGTCAGAGACCGAGATCTTATTCGATACGGCTGCTTCCATGGGATGAGGGGAGGCAACTAGTTTGCGTATTGGAGAAGGTAGCATGGCAGCAGTTGGTGGGGTCGGCGGTGAGAGATTTCAGGCGGGGGCGCGGCGGACGATGCAGGGTGCGAGGCGGCCACGTCCCGGCACAGCCCCAGAGAATACGGACCATGCACGAGAAAAAATACTAGAGCGGCACAAGTGTCCTTTCAATTAGAAAATACATATATTTTGATTAGAAAAGAAGAGAAATTCGTTTGATAGATCGTCTCATGCATCGACATGTAATATTAGGTCGACTTAACATAGCACTTGTACAATAAGTTGTCTTATAAGTCGTCTGATAGAGCAACAAAATCTCTTAATTTGTGCACGTAAAAAAATATTATGAGTTGCATGGCAACAACAACTCATACAATGGTTGTGAAGTTGTCTTATAAGGTGGTTATTTCGCGATGTAACGACCTCTTTCTCTCTCCTCGCTCTCAATCCTCCACATCATCAAAAAATCTTACGTGGCATTGCATGAAACGACCTATGAGACTGCTGATGTGTACCAATGTACTTGCTCTAAGGGTATGATTTACAAGAGAACAACGTTTCGAGACCCATTTTTATGAAGATGATGTTAGAAAGGGCAAAACTGCGAAGCGCGACGTTTGGAGACTCAAAACTGCAATTTTCTCACATGAACCAGAGGTAGCTAGCAATGAGTCTGGTCGACGGTCTCTTTGTTTCATCTTTATCTTAGAACTGAACAACTTGCACCTTTACTTCTTCGATATTGGTATTACTGTATTGCAAAAAATTTACTGCTCAATTAAAAAAAATTGGTAGAAGATGGGAATACCCAACTCTAGGATCCAAGCTCCGCCAGGCCACTGCGTGGAGGTTGATGATCGCAGCAACTTCGTGTTCAGGAGAGCCCCTCGTGGGGAAAATCCGGGGCATGGGACGCGTTGTCGTCGTCGGTGTACTCGTCGTGGATCTCTGGTGGTGGTAGAGGGGCCACCTTGGCGTGCTCGTCCTCGGCGATGCGGTGCGCTTCGGCGGCGCGAGCAGCGGCAGCATCGCGCTCCCGAGCAGCGGCCTCCGCTTGGCGCAGTGGCGCTCGACAGCCTCCGCGTCGTGCTCTGCGGCTTCCGCGCACGCAATCGTGGCGTCGCGGGCCTCTTTCTCACGCTGAGCAGCAGTGATCCACTCATCCTCAGCTAGCTTGGTAGAAGCAGCGTCGGTGGCATTGAAGTCGAGGCCCGTGGCCGCGGCATCATAGGCGGCGCGGCGGCGCCGGACGGAGTAGAGGTGCCAGCCATAGATGCAGCACCGTGGAAACGGGCACTAAGAGTGAGTAGCGGCGCCGGAGGGCTGCACGCTAGGGTGGGTGACGGCACGAGGAGGACGCGCGCCGGGAAGCGGCGCGCTAGTGTTGCGACGCCGGGGGCGCACGATGCGGAAGGTGAATCAGCGGAGATAAACCCAGCCCATTATACACACGCAGCTACACAATACATGTTTTCTAACATTTACCTTTACTAAAATTGACATGTGTAGTTTATAGGATTGGAACTTAGGATGCAATTTTTTTCAGTAAATATAGCAACACATAGGAAAACCTAGTGCACAACTAGATAAAAATTGAATTTTTTCTCGAATACGCGCGAAGCGTATCATTGTATTAACCAGAAGAAGAATTGGTACAATATTCGGTTACAACCCAAATGAAACGGACTCCAGATGGACACAAGCTGGCAAACCAGCTGAACACAACCCGAAACAAAAGATCTAACATGAACTACTCACATCTCACGCAACCACAACCTAAACGACATACTCTAAGCCTAGTCCACAGTCGACGCTCCATCCCACACGGGAAAGATCTTGGTCTTGTTCTTCAACATTGGGAATAAGGCTTGCAGTGCTTCCATGCGGTGCGGTGGAGGCCCCTCACGAAAGAAGTTGTCCATCGCTTCCTCTGCCGCAGCCACCGAAGTCGGAGGCGCGCCAACCTCACCGAGCCGCCGTGCCAAAAGCATCGTCCCTCGCTTAGCCGGCTTGACGACCGAGAGGGGATCTAAGGCTTGGCAACGGCTTCGCCTGAGGCCAAATGCCTCCGACGAAGGCAGCTGAGGAGGCACGCCAACGAGGACAGGGTCAACTCGACGACGACGAGGCGGCATGTCCAGAAGAGGCGTCGGAATGGCCTTCGTGACAGTGGTGACGAAGGCTTCCAGCTTATCTGCTGCTGGATCATGGCGGTCCAAGACATCGGTGGCGCCTGTGGCGGCAGCGGGACCACGCAGCGGAGTAGACGGCCGAGGCGGAGTGAAGCCCGGGGGTGTGTCGTCGTCGGCCAGCAGTGGGGCGAGCTGTAGGCCGCCATCCACCACGCAGGGTTCAGGTGGCGGGTGATCGTCCGTCGCGGCGACCGAGTCGACCGCCGGGATCACCGCGATCTGATGTGCGTGGGGCGGCGGCGCAGTGGCCTCGTCCGTCGGCCCAACACTAGTGAGGACCTCCCGCAGTGGCACCTCCACAGGAGGTACCTCCATAGCTGGCACCTCAACCCCACTGGAGACCGGAGGCCACTCCTGTGAAACACTCATCTTCGTAGCTCAATCTCGGAGACCTTAGTTTTTAAGTGTTTGGAACCTTAGTTTTTAAAACATCCAATTCATCATGTTAGGATGTCATGGTCCCTTTCAAACATGATCCAAATTGCTATTAAGGGTACCTATGTGGATATTATGTTAGAGAATGAACAAACCAGAGAGCATACATACTTATCATCTATGATGTCATGTTAGTAAATATAAATAAAGTAAACATGACAATGGACACATTAGGTACATCACAACCAAAATTTCGAGGTTAGTCGGTGGTGAAGAGCAATCATTTTCTAGGTCACATTAGAAATGGGTACAGGATTGGGCCAGTGGAAAGTTCTGTGTTTGCCTCTCGAAGGCTTGTAATAGAACCAGTGTTCTACAAGGAAGAATAGTTATGCATGTACTTGGTACTAGCATGATAGGATTTTTTTGCTCATTAAGTATATAGAACGTTTGGCTAACCAAGAAATGTGATGGATAAGTGGTAAAAACTATCTGTGATATTGGTATCTAAATCATTACAGTCAATTATTTAAAACAGAGGTAGTAGCTAATTGTGTCTTGATGGATCTCAGCCTGAAAAGGTGTGGCAAAGAACATGCCTCTGCGAGTTCAGGACTGAAAAGAGCAAGCTGAATATTTGTCGAACTTTGACTTAGTCTCATAGTAATTTGATCGCTCCAGTAACAAGACAAGGTGGAGTGAATAAAAAGTCATTACTGCAGTAGTTCTCTCTGCTAATAGAGTGCACAAGCCACTCAGTATGGCTTACTTCCAGAAAGTATTTCAGCCCTATTTTGTGGTACATACAAACCTTTACATCTGACATTCAGATTTATAGACAGGGCGATTGTGACTGCGGATGTAGCGCACCAGAACATTGATATAGTTCTTGTGGTAAACAATCGCGTCACTCAGCTGCTTGATGGCTTCTCTCTTCTACTTTCTTTTTTAAGAAAATGGAATTGTTTCCAGCCTCTACGACCGCATACAACCAAGTTCTTACAATAAATTCAGCTTAAAAGTTGATCACTGAATTGAAAATAAAAGTTCAGTTACGGGAAAAATCATATGAAAGTCTATTATTGCTTCTCCAATCCGTTCTTGGCAGAGATAAGCTTCTCTCTTCTGCTGCACTCTTTTTTTTGGAACGAACAAAAATAGTGGACAATGTTGGCTTCTTTCTCTGCACTCTAGCTGCCAGCTCTTCTTCTTTCTCTGCAACCGTCTTCTCAAGTTGGACAATCTTGGCTTCTGCTATAGCTGAGTTCTTCATCATTTCTGACAACAACTTTTCTTTCTCTCTCAACCTGACAGCCATCTCATCATTCTCCTTGACAAGTTTCTTCTGTTCATCAAGATGATCATCTAGCTTCTTCCGCAGGACCTTGACCCCTGATGCAGCATGTCCTTTTACTTGCATAAGAGTTTCTTCCAGCAAGCTGACTCTTCCAGAAAACTGCTTTACTAGTTGTTCAAGGTGATGGATCTCTGCCTGTGATTTCTCCGCGGCCGTTGTGTAGCTGTCTTCTTTGCATTTACTTTCTGCCTCGGTAACTTTAAGCTTCTGCTTGGCTAGTTGGAGTTGAACTTCAAGGTCGTGGACATGCTTTTGTAGCTTTGTGTTCTCCTTATTTGCAGACAAAATTTCCTCTTCCAGAAGTCGATGTCTCTCCAAAGTTTCTTTGTGTTTATCCTCTAGCTGACCTATCTGCTCAATTTGACTGCTCTTAAGTATCTCGAGCTGGGACACTCTCAAGGACACCTCATCATAGGCATCCTGAAGCCTTTGACAGCTGCTAGCAACTCCTTTCAGGATCTGGCGGAGAACCACAAGTCCAACCTCATGATTTGAAATTTTTTGTGTAACTCTATCTTCAAATTCTGTCATTAATGACATGTTTACTGTGCATGCTTCAATCATAATTTTTAGATCCTCCTCCAACTTGGTCTTTTGATAAGACAATAGATCTATTGTCTTCTCCAAATCTTTTGTTTTTGTACTCATGTCATCAATTTGACAGGCCGCTTCAGCCTGAACCTTCTCGAGATTCTCCTGTAGGTTAGATACTTTTAGTATTGCCTCTTCCAACTTATTTTCCAAGGTAGAATTGTTTTCCAGCTGAACTGAAAGTTCATCTTTGAGCCGTGTCACCTCATTCATAAGGTTTTGTACTGACTCCTCTGATTGCTTCAGCCTTGTTAGCACTCGATGCTTTTCTTCTTGTGTAGACTTAATCTCCTGCTGCAGATCAGCCTTGGCTTGTTCCGATTGCTCGGTCAAAGTACAAATGTTCTTCTGTAACTCATCTTTAGCTTGCTTTAGAGTCGAAATGTTCACTTTTTGCGTTCGAAGTGCAATCTGTAACACCAATAGAGTTGCATCCTTATCTGCACGTAGTTCTGCAATTTTAGCATGCATACTGCTCGTGACTTCTTCCAATTGCTTCTCCAAGGTGGAAATGTTTTCCAGCTGAACTGAAAGTTCATCTTTCAGCTGTGTCACCTCATTCGTAAGATTTTGTACTGAATTTTCTGATTGCTTCAGCTTTGTTAGCACTGCATCCTTCTGTTCTTGTGTAGCCTTAATCTCCTGGTGCAGCTCAAACTTGATTTGTTCTGATTGCTCAGTCATGGTGCATATGTTCTTCTGTAATAGTTCGTTAGCTTGATCTAGAGTTGAAATCTTCTCACTTTGCTTTTCTAGGACACTCTCCAGGTTTCTTATAGAAGTCTGAGACATCTCCAATTCAGATAGAACTACGCCCTTCTCAGCTTGTAGTTGTGCAATTTCAGCATGCAAACTTCTCTTAACCTCTTCCAATTGCTTGTCCAACATAGCAATATTTTTCTTCAGATCTTCATTAGCTAGATTAATGATTGAGATTTGCTCTTTTTCTTCCACCAATTCAATTCTAAGATTCTTGATAGAAGCATCATATTGCTGCAGGTCTGAAATTAATTTGTTCTTTTCGTCCTGTAGTGCTAATATTTTAGCTTGGTCACAAGACTTCACCTCTTCCAGTTGCTTCTTCAAGTTGGAGTTACTAAATTGTAGGTCTTCATTAGCAAGCTGCAGAACAGAAATTTGTTCTACTCGTTGCTCTAACTGAACTCCTAGGGTCTTGAGAGAATCATTTGACCGTTGCAAGCTATTAATGGCATCTTCCTTCTCACCTTGTAGCACAATGATCTCATCTTGCAGATTAGTCTTTATCTCTTCCAATTGCTTGTGCAGTTCTTCATTTTCCCGTTGAAACAACGAAATTTGGTTTTGTTGCTGTTCCAGGTCACTTTGAAGTTTCTTGATGTTAGTCTCTGATTGGTGTAACTGATCGAGTGCTGTATTTTTCTCCACTCGTAGTGTCATAACCTCATTATACATATCAGTCTTTGCTGCATCAAGGTCTTTAGTGGCCTCCTTAAGATTTGAAATCTCTTGCACTTGTTGTTCTAACTTGCTCTCAAGATTAATAACACAAGCAGCAGCTTCATTTTTCTTTCCTTGTACTTTTGTGATTTCATTGTGAAGGTTAGAATTTGCCAGCTCCAAGGCTTCATTAGTCTGCTGCATATCTGAAATCCTCTCAAGTTGTTGTGCTAGCTCAGTCTTAAGATTCACCAAAGAAGCCTCCAGCTGCTCTATCTCTAACTTAGCAGAATCCCTCTCCTTCTGTATCTCGGCAATATCACTTCCAAGACTCTTGATTGAAGCCTCAGACTGCTGCAGATCTGAAATTAATTTGTTCTTTTCATCCTGTAGTGCTAATATTTCAGCTTGGTGACAGGACTTCACCGCTTCCAGTTGCATCTTCAAGTTGGAATTACTATTTTGTAGATCTTCATTAGTATGCTGCATATTTGAAATCCTCTCAAGCTGTTGTGCTAGCTCATTCTTAAATTTCACCAAAGAAGCCTCTAGGTACTCTATCTCTGACGTGGCAGAATCCTTCTCCTTCTGTAGCTCGGCAATATCACTTCCAAGATTCTTGATTGAAGCCTCAGACTGCTGCAGATCTGAAATTAATTTGTTCTTTTCATCTTGTAGTGCTAATATTTCAGCTTGGTGACCAGACTTCACCTCTTCTAGTTGCATCTTCAGATTGGAGTTACTATTTTGTAGGTCTTCATTAGTTTGCTGCATATCTGAAATCCTCTCAAGTTGTTGTGCTAGCTCAGTCTTAAGATTCACCGAAGAAGCCTCTAGGTGCTCTACCTCTGACCTGGCAGAATCCTTCTCCTTCTGTAGCTCGGCAATATTATTATTCATAACATTTATTGTTGATTCCAGTTCCTTTTCTAGATCTCTAACACTGGATTGTGCTTTCTCTAATTCATTCAAATACATGGAATTTTCTGATACTAGTCTTTGTTTTTCTTCTGCTGTTGTACTACGTTCCTTTTCCATATTGTTCATAAGCTTTGCGGCCTCTACTTTCAGGACATCTATTTCCAACCCCAGTTGCTGGAGTTTTCTTTCAGCTGAATGATTATCTTTGATCAAGGATTCATTTTCAGCACTTGTTTCTGCAATGTTTGCCTTCAGTTGAGAACACTCAATATCTAAATTCTGATGAAGTGCTTTCAGTTTATCATACTCTTCTAGCAGCATCAAGTTATCATTTTTCAGCTTCTGGTTTTCTCCCAACAAGGTCTGCGCTTCTTTCTTAGCCTGTTGGGCCTTCTCAACTTCTGATGATAGGAGGCTGCATTTGTCCATTGTATCTTTCAGCTGATTCCTCAAATCTTCCTTCTCCTTCTCCATGTCCACAATTAACATCTTCAGTTTATTTCTCTCTTCTTCAAAATCTCTCCATGTCCTTCTCCTTCTCCATGTCCACAAGCTTTACTATTTCTTTGCAGGAAATCTTTCTCAGAAAAAATTGATCATAGCTGAGGTCGTATGATGTTGCAATCTTAAACAGCTTTGTGCCTGAAAGGGTTAAAAAAACATAAAGACAATGAATGGGAAGTCATCTGTGGATTGTATCTCATCTTAAATAGCAAGATCGAGTTAAAAAAAACAGGTGTTTCAATAGAAACTATTTATAACTAGTTAATGACTGAAAAACATCATCTGCACTTTTCACGCACAACAACTGAATAAGTATAAATTGGTAAAGATGGAAGCTCGGGTATACATAACCAACTTTTGCAATATAGTTGAATTTACAGCTATATTTCCAGAGTGCACAGAAATATTAATTTGAGAAGTTTATATCCAGAATTTGAAGCCTAAGTTAGTAGCAGCAGTAACCTTTTATGCTCTTGTACTAAGTTGATGTAGAATGCCAAACAGTTCAAGCATGCGTATATATGCTATAACTAAATATGCACTTCAAATTATAAAAATAATATAATTTACGCCATAAGGTCTTGATTAAAATTACAAATAGTTCTTTCTCTGCAGGCCCGTTGTTATGTCATGAGCCCCTTCATTTGTATACGGTAATATACAGCATGGATCATAAGTTGTCTATTAATCAAATAATTGAGATGGCCACTAAAACATTAAAACGTCAATTTTTACCCTCTACCCAGGAATATTTCCAAACATCGGCTATATCATGATTTTTAGGACAATTTCATTGTATCATGCTTAAACAACATTTGGGTAACTGGAAAGGTAACCTCAGTGATAAATAGGCAGATAAGATGCCATAGTTGGCGACCTGGAGGACAAATCACTTGTAAATCATTAGATTTTTCATTTTGAATCTTGAAAAATTATGCTTGGCAGGAAAAGCTTTTTTATAAACTGCAACTGTGTGCCCATTAACAGTTTATATTGAGACTAAGGTACTTCTTTTAGATAATAAACTATGGTACTTGGGGAAGACACTTTGGAGACTAATATCTGTTGCATTATCTTAGCTTTGTAATAAGAAAGAAGACAGTCTTGATGATTTTGCAAAGATTGCTGCTAAACACATAGGCGGTACTAAAGAAACACATCAATATTTAAAAATTCTTCTATGCCAAAAAAAAGCCATCTCAAAACCAGAGTCTGACTGAGCTAAATTGCAATGCCTGCTCTTTTGTTACCTCCTAATTTCACTGGTCATGTATTGTTGACCTAATTTACCATTTGGCATTTAGTTAACATGTTCACCTCAACTCTGTTAATTCTTCCATTATTTGTTCAGTACCTGATTGGTTATCTGCAATTCCTCTCAGTCATATAGCCACTATGTTTATAAGGAACGACAACAAGAATATGAACATAGCTAAGTGATGGTGAAATCTGCATGTACAGGAACATTCCATCCAACCTTCCATTAGTTTCCCTTTCCAATTGTATATTTTTCAAAATAGAAAAACTGGTGTCTTCATATTGAACTATTATAGAGAAACGATATTATCCCAAAATACTTATTCCACCTTCATATTTAATTAGTTATTTGATAGGGAGATTAATTGAGTTGTTGTAGCCAAATTTGCCAGATATGCATGCAGCTGTGATTTATTTCATGATTGAAAATTGGAAAGAGGGCAAAACTGTTACTTTATAATGGTTTTGTGAGTACAAATACATGTTTTGTTATTTCAGACTTTAATGAACACAGTGTGCTACATGGAGTCTTATGCTAGAAGATCTAACCTTTGGCAGCTAAGCCTACTAAATCAGAAAAGGGTTCCATCTGGATTTCATTGTATATCAGTAAATGATGCGGAGAGAAGCTCTTTCCTTGCTTTCGATTTATTTGATAAGCTTCGTGTTCAAAATTCCAACTGAACAACCATTACTCTTTACGGTTTGGAACATCCTTTTTTCTTCCATGTCAGTTGTGCTTGCATGTTCGGCATAGATCTTTCATGGGCTTACTTTATTGATGCAAAGTTCAGACACCAACAATTAGTTCATGGTCCGCACCAACTGCATTCTTTAGAGAGAGGTTGATCCAGGATTATATTAGTTGGATGGTCATCAGCATGGTCATGCCAAAGATGCAACTGCTAGGATGAGATTACACATTTAGTTTCTTGTTCATTTTCTTGCTTTGGAGTATTGTTTAGTAGTTGCAATCCATATTTCAATGAGGTGAAAGTACACCCTTTAGGCACCCTAACAAGTTACATGGATCTTGATTGAGATGTGATTACACAGCTGAGTTTTTGGTTGGATTAGTTCAAGGCCATGTAGTTTGGATAGACGTAAATACAAGCAGGGATATCTGTTCTAAATTGTTGGATTGTGTACAGGAACGACAGATCATTGATTGTCTTCAGTTCATTCACTGAAGTAGGCTTGATGGATTAGCATTATCTTTTTTAATCACACTATTAGATAATTCATTTATGTCAATTTTTGAAGCTTCAATGTTATAATTCTAAAATCTCAAAGACACTTTTTATAAATGAGTATCCTATTGGCAGCATGTTATTTCTGTATAAGCAAGGTCGTCACTTTTATATATGATTTTCATTAAGAGCAAAGTCTTCCTGCTTCGGTGATGACTGGGAATCCTGATGCTTACTAAATGCAAATCATATATAACAGAAGCGTTTGAATCTGAGAAAGATTTGAACCTGGTGGGCATGATTTCAAGTGACCCTTCATAAAAACAAGTGATAAATGTTCGTTTCCACTGTCCATGTTTTTTCACGTACAACAATAGGGAAAGGAAAGGGAAAAAAATGATGATAGAACTCCCTTCCAGCTGATGAAGGCAGACATTATTTTTGCCTCAATCACTTTCTGCATTTTTCCAATAGGAGGAGCCTTTTTTTTGTTGTTGTTGGCTATACACGCGAATATTTGAACTACTGGTATTTTAAAGTTTAGATAGTTTGGTGGTCTAATTATATGCAAATTTGCAATACTTATGCTCATGACATTTCCTTACTCTACTGTATGTGAAACCAACCAAAAATAGTATACTGCATTACCTATGGTACTATTCCTATTTCATTAATACCAACAGTCGATATACTCTGTCTACTCTTCTGTACCATACGTATGATTTAATTTACCATATACCACATGGTAAGAAAGGGCAAAACACTAATCTGAAATGCATATGTGTACGCCATAGTGAGGCATGCTCTGATGCTGAGTGTCAGCCTTCTGCCAACAGAAGTACAGCATGGTAGTAACAGAGATGTTTATGACACTAAGTCACTAACGCTTATCATCATACAAAACTATATAAGTGATCCCCACTAACTATTTCTCTCAACTCTCAAAGCGCCACATCATCTGCTGACGTCATCATTTATTTACTTCCCTCGCACCGATTTCCCATCACCTAGCTCAATCACGCGCGCAGCAAAGCAGCTAAAACGGCAACAGCTGAACCGATGGCACTTGAATGACAGCTCAAGGGACTTATTAATGGTGCCTCTCCTTTACTCAGCAGCTCAAGCGCCAGCGTCCAGTAATATACGAAGGGGTAGGCAAGGCCGCAAGGGATCCGAGCTCAAGCAGGCTTTCCCAGGTTGCCTCGCAATATAAAACTGCTCATCGCGTAGGAGTACCCAGGCCAGGGTGCAGGGGCAACTACAAGACTGAAGCTATGCGAGAATTTCGTGAAGGGTACTGCACATTTGGCGATAGGTGCCACTTCGGTCTATGGTGAGAACGAGCAGTGGAGAGGTGCTGCTTGAGAGCTGAGGCATTTTGCTACTGTTGTACTACGATTTGAATAAATTTATTCAGCTATAGATTTCAGACTTTTGAGTTATGTTGGTGGGCTGGCCTACTCCTTTTCCTGGATCTCTACTAGCAGGTATGACTCCCAATCTACCTGTCGGCAGCCGGCCTGCACCTACATGTCACCTCTCTCTCTTCATATCACTCCGAATTCGAAGGACACTGGCCATCAGCTAGCTGGCCACATCTGACCGGTCGGCCTGCCGATGATCGCTTGGTAGTAACGTCAGCCATGGCAGAGAAGATGATGCGCGTCAGTCGATCTCACCGTCAGCTACCGCATGTGAGGTACGCATATGGCTTTTTGCACGGTCGTCGTTGTCCATTCTTATATACAAGCTCATCAATTTATCACACGGACATGATCGAAGATGCATGCTGAGATGACGAGATGCATATGCATGTGAAACAAACTGAATCAGTCATGCTGAGATGATGAGATGCATGCACGTACACTTGAATTTTTGTTTGCTTTTTCCATATGTTCAAAGTTGCTTTCCTCTGATCTACCACAAATTATAATATCAAACACTTTCAAAATATAGCCAAAAAATTAATATTGTCGAACTATTATTTCAGACGAAATTGAAGCCACCATGCACCAACTAAAGGTCATTACATGAACCGGTAGTGGTAAACGATATGAACAGTCTTTTTTTTTTGCCATTGGTCTTCTTCTGCCTACTCCACTAACCCACCCACCAATAGCAACCCTATTTATCAAACTTGAGCCATCCGCGTATCATAGAAAAATTGTCTCTAATCCCGCAGCAACGCGCGGGGAATCACCTAGTTTTAATACAGCATCTCCCTCACTCCATGCCGGTTGCCACTCGCCACACTTCAGAACACACAGCCATACGGAAATTTCTCCACTACCGCAAGAACAGTAATATCACAGCAGCAGCACACCCAGATCAGAGAAACGAGAAATCAAGAAAGTAGCTGGGAAAATCAAGAAACGTACCGCCGAAGTGCCGCCGCCTTGTCGTAGTCCTCTGCGGCTATCTTCCACCACTTCTTGAACCCGAAACACGATTACACGATCTGAGAAAAACGAAATGGAAACCAAGCATGATTAAAGATTGCACACCACAGTTGCAACCAGTCAAAGCACAGGGACCTGTCAGATGAAAACAGGGGAGCACGCCCCTAACTAGAAGAGACGAAAATGATACCAGAACAAGGCGCAAGAGGAGCAGTCACCTGAAGGCTAGGATTAATCGCTTGCTCGACGAGACGAAGCAAGCAGAGGCCGCGGAGAACCTGCGCTGCCCCGAGGGCCGAGGCTTCTTCACCACTAGGCTCTCTCTGGCTCTCTGATGTGTGGGCAGTGTTAGAAACGCACACACCAACACGAGTGAGCAGCAACTCCCGCCCTGTCCTTTTGAAGCCTCTGCAGAATCTACGTGAGCGCGGCCGGCCTTTCTGTCTCGTCCATGGGCTGACACGTAGCATCGGTCTCAGTATGTTAACATGTGTATAAACGTCACATCCATCAAGCTAATCTATTGTAGTCTTGCAATAATTTTCTATGAAAAACACGGTTTCCGATTTCTGCTTAGACTTCATAAAAGTATACGAATTGTTTCGAGAAATGGTATAGCCAAATACGAGTCCCAGCTTTTTCTCTACATATCTTTTTTGTTTAAATAAAAATACAAGCGTCAGTCATAGACTCATAGGATGCTCTTCTAGAATACAGAATCTACTTAAATTTGAATAAAACGGTCTACTGTGAATTGCAATGACCTTTATTTTTTTCTGCTAATTTTTTTGTAGGATAAGTCATTTAGAGAGAATTATTGGTTTTTTTACTTTATATATTCGACTCATCAAATTTCAGACTAAGCATGGATTATTCAGATGATTGAACGGTATAAACCTCCATTAGATAGCACTTAACCACTGTTGAACTAAGATGGAGATGATAAGCTAATGCACCAGTTTAGTAAGTTAAAAGTTGATTTTCACCAAATGAAATATGATAGGTTAATGTCACACTTTTGCAATATACGAGGATAAAAAATACACTTTTTTCTTTTTTCTTTAAATACCACCATCATTGGTCATGTGTAATTGTGGCGCAACGGTGGGACCTGACGAGGACGGCCTCCTTCATTTTCGTCCATCAGATGATGTGCGGCCCTGCTTTGTTTTCCTGTTGCCTTGCCCAGGGAAGAATTTTGGGTTTCATCCCCTTGAAATCCATAACATTTCTCGTGTATCCTGCGTAGCGTAGCCGTTCATGCGTTTACGACTTGTCAATCGGTGCGCATCAGATAAGCAACGTGAGAACCATATGTATCTGGAGCATGATGACAAATAGGAAAAAGGCGAAGCGCATGTAGCAGTCAAGCATCGACTGATAGGAGCTCTTTTTTCCCTTCCTTTTTTTCGAGCCCCATATGAAGCCTGATAGTAACAGTTATTTGTAACGGCATGACGAGAACGAGATGCATAAGCAACTGATGTGGACAATGTGGGCGTGCATGACGGCTCATAAAATAAAAAAAAAGCTGTTCGGAGATAATGTAGGAATTTGTCAGGTGTAGAATTTTGAGAGAGAGAAAAACCATGGTGCTGGTTTCCTTGGAGCAGAAAAAATGCAACATGGGAGCCACAGGAGAGAGCTGGTTCCTTTTGGGGAGGTCAGCTGTGGAGGAGCTACAGATAAAAATTGGTGTGGAATGGATCCATCCATACCGGCATCAATTGGTTGTTGAGATCTAGGCAGCACCTCGATCAGCGATCGAGGCGCGGGGGCTCCTATATGTCTTATGGAAGGTGGATAAGGGTTGAAACTTTTAACTCACTAAAGTCTATCTAAACTTGTTTTTCATTATTTTTCAACAATCCCACCCCATAATTATTAATTACAAAATATTGTAATATTTTTAAAAATGTTACAACATTTTTCAAACAAAAAGTCGAACCAACATTTTTTTAAAGAGAAGCACCAACATTAGAGAAAACACTGAATCCAACATTTTTCCAAAACGTTTTCACCTACATTTTCATGAAAATGTTGATCAAAATTTTTGAAAACGTTTTCACCAACATTTTCCCAGGAATAATGTTAGACTTGGAGAAGTTTACTCTTAGGCCAGTGGAAGCAGAAAAGGCACCAAGGATGTTCTTAAGATTAATGAGTTGGCTCTCCTCAGCTGGCATAATAATTAAGGTGAGTATCATCAGCATATTGCACAATGGGATAATCTCCCCCAAAATCATTACCCAATGGGTGAAGTAGGAGACCTTCAGCAGCAGCAGAATTGACCACAGATTGTAGCAGATCAGCAGCAATTACAAATAACAAAGGAGATAGAGGATCACCCTGCCTTACACCTCTTTTACACTTGAAAGGTTTCCCAGGCACTCCATTGAGTAAAACAGAAGAGGAAGCTGATGACAGAATGAGTTCAATCTAGTGTATCCACTTATCAGAGAAACCTTTATGCCTCATCATTTCTAGAATGACCTGATGTTCCACCTTGTCAAAGGCCTTTCGAAGTCCAGTTTAACAATGACAATTTCCTTTTTACCGTGGTGACAAAGATGAAGGAATTGGAAGGCCCATGCTAAGCAGTCTTGGATAATTCTACCTTTGAGAAAACCATATTGATCTGCATGAATTACAGAAAGGATAACTTTTTGTAACTTGTTAGCCAACAACTTGGTGAGGAGCTTCAAAGATAGGTTAAGCAATGAGATAGGCCTAAAATCACTTGCAGTTTCAAGGCTGATTTTCGGACTGTCTGTGCTCGACCTGCGGATTATCTGCCCCCCTTGCGCGGACTGTCCGCCTGTACACCGCGAACCGTCCGCCCCGAGCTTCGTAGATCGCCTAAGTCCTTTGCTTCTTGTGTTGTGCTTCCGCTTGGGATTGGTTTGGGACTTGTTCCTAGGGTTGGTAGGTCCGTTGTGACTACGGGACCTTGGCAAGTTTGTGTGGGACCCTTGCTTGTGATTTTGGGGCATAGTCGAGTTCGACTCTTCGGAGAAGAATTTTTATCGGCTCCCAGGGCACATTCTCACCAGCACTGACAGTAAGCCGTGAGAAATCATAGTTTTGCAAATCCCTTGGCACATGCTCATCATCCTCATCATCTGAGGAGTCTTCCTCCAACGTACATTCGTCATCTTCTTCCTCCCTCTCGTACTATCTTAGTACTTCCGGATTTTCTTCTCCCTCATCAACCACACCTCTACCAGGGTCTTGTTCTTCCTCATCACCTCCTTCAACCACATGTTCTCCACCTGCCCCACTCTCTTCACCCTCTTTAGCACCCTCACCTCCATCCTCTTCACCACCCTCACCTCCACCCTCGGGTGCCTGATTCACTTGAGACTTGTCATAAACTTGCACAAACAGAACCACCAGACAACGACTTTGACATGCATTTCTGACATAATTCCTCCAATTTCTAGTGCCTTCAAGTGGCATAAGCTCCCAAAATATTAGATGACTTCTATTGAATAGTGCCATTATGGACAACCCATATTGCTCATAATCTAGTGAGAATACTTTGTACAACCAGGTGGTTATAGGCTCCCAACTTCTGTCAGCCGTATTTTTTTATATTTCTCGTGACTGTCCTAAACATTTACAAGTTAACTCCTTCATGATCATACCTAACTTCTCCTGGACCAAAATACATTTGGACAGGAACCGTCTCTGACATGTCTGATAACATACAGTGCAACGACAACTATTAATAACTAATCTAAACTTAACTCCACTAGATCTACTGATTCTGAACTGAATGATTGTAATAATAGTACTAAAACTACTAAATCTACTAAATCATAATCTACTAAAACTACTAAATTTATTTTATCATAATCTACTACTAAATCTAATACATTGCACTACTTAAATGTAGTTAAACAAAACTGTCATCTAATCACCTAAGCAAATCTGCTTAAAAAAGAGAGTTCAAATCGGTTACATACATGAAATGAGAGATCCGGCAGAGCTTCGCTACTTCTCCCCCCGCCACCAGCTCACTCCCTTCCTTCTCCTCTCCACCCTCTCTTCTTTTTTTTTGAATTATTATGACATTTTTGGGGGGATTTTTGGGCTTATATAGGCGAGGTCAACTAACCGCCGTTGGAAGATCATTTTCAACGGCGGTTGGTGCCTGGACCGCGGTCGGTTGCGTCCTGGGGCCGCTGGCACAGGCTTCTCGACGGATAAAGGTGGTGGTTGAAGCATCCGCTGTTGGCAACGGCGCTTGAACCTTCAACCGCCTTTGACAACGGCGGTTGGAGCCTGCCGCCGTTGCAAACAGCGGTTCGAGACTACTTTTGCAATTTTTTTGGATCCGTCATTTATTTTTGTAAAATCGAAAAAAATATAAAAAATAATTGAAAGTTCCATCCCAATACTTCTGATAGGGCCCAGCATACTTTGGGCTTTATAATGTTGAGCCCGTCACGCAACGTTCTTGTGACTGGGCCGTTATTGTTTCTTTTCGACACTCAACAAACCGCTGTTTCTCCTGATCGGACTTTGAGCCCCCGCGGTCTTCTTCCACACCAAAACACGAACGTGTGCTTCCAAAACGCCATAGAGCAAACCACTGAGGAATCCCTGAGACCCTGACCACCGCCTGTCTCCGAAGAGTCGCTGACAACATGGCCGACGACGCAGCTGCCGCGTCGTCCTGTCCTACCGCTACGAAGAAGAGAGCTGCGAATCGGCTGGTGGTGGAGGAGGCCACTACCGACGAAAACACCTTCTGCAACATCCACCCGGCCACCATGGAGGAGCTCCACCTCTACAAGGGCGACATCGTCCTGCTCAAGGGGAAGCGCCGCCGCGACACTGTCTGCATCGCCATGCCGGACCAGGAGTGCGGCGAGAACAAGATTAGGATCAACAAGGTGGTCCGCTCCAACCTCCGTGTGCGCCTCGCCGACGTCGTGTCCGTGCACCAGTGCCACGACGCCAGGTACAGGGCGGCCGTCCACGTCCTCCCCATCGACGACACCGTCCAGGGCATCACGGGGAACCTCTTCGAGGCCTACCTCAATCCCTACTTCGCCGACGCGTTCCGCCCCGTCCGCAAGGGAGACCACTTCCTCGTGCGCGGTGGCATGAGGAGCGTCGAGTTCAAGGTCGTCGACATCCAGCCCGCCGTCGAGTACTGCATCGTCGTCAACGACATAGAGATCTTCTGCGAGGGCGAGCCCGTCAAGCGCGAGGACGAGGAGAGGCTCGACGACGTCGGCTACGATGACGTCGGCGGGATGCGCAAGCAGCTGGCGCAGATCAGGGAGCTGGTCGAGCTGCCACTTCGTCACCCGCAGCTCTTCAAGTCCATCGGCGTCAAGCCTCCCAAGGGCATCCTTCTCTACGGCCCGCCGGGCTCCGGCAAGACCTTGATCGCCCGTGCGGTGGCGAACGAGACCGGGGCATTCTTCTTCTGCATAAACGGGCCCGAGATCATGTCCAAGATGTCCGGCGAGAGCGAGAGCAACCTCAGGAAGGCGTTCGAGGAGGCTGAGAAGAACGCCCCGTCCATCGACGAGATCGACTCCATCGCGCCCAACAGGGACAAGACCCACGGCGAGGTCGAGAGGCGCATCGTATCCCAGCTGCTTACGCTCATGGACGGACTCAAGGCGCGCGCATGTCATAGTAATGGGCGCCACCAACCGCCCCAACAGCAATACAGCATCGACCCTGCTCTAAGGCGATTCGGCAGGTTCGACCGTGAGATAGACATCGGTGTTCCGGACGAGGTCGGCCGCCTCGAGGTGCTGCGCGTCCACACCAGGAACATGAAGCTCACTGAGGACGTTAACCTGGAGGTCGTCGCCAAGGACACGCACGGCTACGTCGGCGCCGACCTGGCCGCACTCTGCACCGAGGCTGCCCTGCAGTGCATCAGGGAGAAGATGGACGTGATCGACCTCGAGGACGAGACAATTGACGCCGAGATTCTCAACTCGATGACCATCACCAACGACCACCTCAAGACTGCCCTCGCCGGCACCAACCCGTCGGCTCTACGCGAGACCATGGTCGAGGTGCCCGATGTCAGCTGGGCGGACATTGGCGGCCTCGAGGGCGTCAAGCGGGAGCTGCAGGAGACCGTGCAGTACCCGGTGGAGCACCCGGACAAGTTCGAGATGTTCGGCATGTCCCCTTCCAAGGGTGTGCTCTTCTACGGGCCCCCCGGCTGCGGCAAGACGCTGCTGGCCAAGGCAATCGCCAACGAGTGCCAGGCCAACTTCATCAGCGTCAAGGGCCCCGAGCTGCTGACCAAGTGGTTCGGCGAGAGTGAGGCCAACGTGCGCGAGATCTTCGACAAGGCGCGCCAGTCCGCGCCGTGCGTCCTCTTCTTCGACGAGCTCGACTCGATCGCGACGCAGAGGGGCGGCAGCGTGGGCGACGCCGGTGGCGCCGGGGACAGGGTCCTCAACCAGATGCTCACGGAGATGGACGGCATGAACGCCGGAGGACATCGAGAAGCAGATCGAGCGGGAGAGGCAGACGAAAGAGAGGCCGGATGACATGGCGGTGGACGGCGCCGAGGACGAGGAGCCGGCGCAGATCAAGGCCGTCCACTTCGAGGAGTCGATGAGGTTCGCGCGGAGGAGCGTCAGCGACACGGACGTCCGCAAGTACCAGGCGTTCGCGCAGACGTTGCAGCAGTCGCGGGGACTCGGCAGCGAGTTCCGCTTCTCCAAGCAGCCCCAGGCGGCAGAGCCTGCTCCGACGGCCAACGCCGACGCCGAAGACGATCTTTACGGCTGATTAATTGATCTCTGTCAATTGGCATATTTCTGTAAACCTGTTGACTGACATTATGGTAGTTGTTTTATTTATCTCATTTTCTCCGTGTATTTCTTTTTCTATGTAATAATCTCATTCTATAATAAATCACAAAGGTATGAAACACCAACTTCGTGTGCTTTTGGTTTCGCCTTTTCTACTCAAAAGTTAGCCTTTCTTATTCTATAACAATGCAAAAGAAATCGTTGGTGATGGCATATTTAGCAGCAGGAGTCACATAGTCATGCATTGCTACAGCAAAAGAAAATGGAACACTGTGTGTAAACCAGAATTGCTTGAGTTCACAATTAAGCAATCAATGATGATTACATGTGACCCTTAAAAAAATAAAAGGAATTGTTACAGCCTTACAGGTATCAAAACTGAATGTCCTACAATCGTCACCAGAAAATCTGCATAGAAATGCAGCCTGCAGATTTTAACATAGTACGAGCAACGATGGATCTGTTGATATATTTTTCAGAGATCTTTTAACCATGAACATGAGCAAAGTAAAAACATAAACTGCAAAGCATGGTGAATTTGCAGGGGCCAAATCTAAACCAAAACTGAGGAAGTGTGCAAAGATAATCCTGAAGTTTGCCATGAACAACGAGAAGGTGTGGCACAGACTCTTTCCACCAGCCATATTACCTGCCTGTGTACTGAAAACAGCAAACCTGAATATTTGTCGAACCTTTGACAGTCTCAAAGTAATTTGATCGCTCCAGTAACAAGATAAGGCAGAATGGATAAATAATAATCACTACAGCAGTCCCTCCTGCTAATAGAATGCACAAGCCACTCAGTACGGCTACTTCCAGAAAGTATGTCAGCACCCTATTTATGATACATAAGAAGAAAATTCGCAGCTAGAATGAAGCCTTTACATCGCTTACTGACATCCAGATTTACAGACAGAATGGGAGGCGAGGGCGATTGTGACTGCGGATGTAACGCACCAGATCGTCACTATAGTTCTTGTGGTAAACAATCGCGTCGCTCAGCTGCTTGATGGCTTCTCTCTTCTCCTGCACTCTGGCTGCTAGCTCTTCTTCTTTCTCTGCCACCATCCTCTCAAGCTGGACCATCTTTGCTTCTGCATCAGCTGTGCTCTTCACCATTTCTGACACTAATTTTTCTTTCTCTCTCAATTTAACAGCCATCTCATCATTCTCCTTGACAAGTTCCTTCTGTTCATCAAGATGATCGTGTAGCTTCTTCCTCAGGGTCTTAAGTTCTTCACCACATGCAGATGAACGGTCAATGAAGAGCGCAAAACTCTGACAGAAGAGTGGTTCTAACTCGTCGAATTTGTCAGCCAATTTAGATACCCCTGATTCGGCATGCCCTTTTACTTGCATGAGAGTTTCTTCTAGCAAGCTGACTCTTCCAGAAAACTGATTTACTAGTTGTTCAAGGTGATGGATCTCTGCCAGCAATTTCTCCACTGCTGTTGCGTTGCTGTCTTCTTTGCATTTGCTTTCTGCCTCGGTAACTTTAAGCTTCTGCTTGGCTAGCTGGAGTTGAACTTCAAGGTCTTGGACATGCTTTTGTAGCTTTGCATTCTCCTTATTTGCAGACAAATTTTCCTCTTCCAGAAGTTGATGTTTCTCCAAAGTTTCTGTGTGTTTCTCCAAAGTTTCTGTGTGTTTCTCCTCTAGCTGACCTATGTGATCAATATGAATCCTCTTAAGTATCTCGAGCTGGGACACCCTGGAGGACACCTCATTCAGGCTCTGGCAGAGAACCACAAGTCTAGCCTCATGATCTGAAATTTTCTGTGTAACTCTATCTTCAAATTCCGTCATAAATGACAAGTTCATTGTGCATGCTTCAATCATAATTTTTAGATCCTCCTCCAACCTGGTCTTTTGACAAGACAATAGATCGATTGTCTTCTCCATATCTTTTGTTTTTGTACTCATGTCATCAATATGACAAGCTGCTTCAGCCTGAGACTTCTCGAGATTTTTATGTAGGTTAGATACTTTTAGTATTGCCTCTTCTAACTGCTTTTCCAAGGTAGAATTGTTTTCCAGCCGAACTAAAAGTTCATCTTTCAGCCGTGCTTTCTCATTTGCAAGATTTTGTACTAAATCCTCTGATTGCTTCAACTTTGTTAGCACTGCATCCTTCTCTTCTTGTGTAGCCTTAACCTCCTGCTGCAGCTCAGCCTTGGCTTGTTCTGATTTCTCAGTCAAGGTACAAATGTTCTTCTGTAACTCAGCATTAGCTTGCTGCAGAGTTGAAATGTTCACATTTTGCGTTTGAAGCGCAACCTCAAGATTCCTGACAGAAGCCTGAGACGTCTGTAACTCCAATCGAGTTGCGTCCTTCTCTGCACGTAGTTCTGCAATTTCAGCATGCATACTGCTCCTGACTTCTTCCAACTGCTTGTCCAAGGTGGAATTGTTTTCCAGCTCAACTGAAAGTTCCTCTTTCAGTCGTGTCACCTCATTCTCAAGATTTTGTACAGAAGTCTCTGACTGTTTTAGTTGTGTCAGAGCTGTATCCTTCTCTTCTTGTGTTGCCTCAACCTTCTTCTGCAGCTCAGCCTTGGTTTGTTCTGATTGCTCAGTCAAGGTACATATGTTCTTCTGTAACAGATCATTAGCTTGATCCAAAGTTGAAATCTTCTCACTTTGCTTTTCTAGCACACTCTCCAAGTTTCTGACAGAAGCCTGAGACATCTCTAACTCTGATAAAACTATGCCCTTATCTACTTGTAGTTGTGCAATTTCAGCTTGCAAACTACTCCTGACCTCATCCAATTGCTTGTCTAATATAGCAATGTTTTTCTTCAGATCTTCATTAGCTAGATTCAGGATTGAGATTTGCTCTTTTCCTTCCACCAATTCAATTCTAAGATTCTTGATAGAAGCCTCAGACTGCTGCAGATCTGAAATTATTTTATTCTTTTCACCTTGTAGTGCTAATATTTCAGCTTGGTGACTAAACTTCACCTCTTCCAGTTGCATCTTCAGGTTGGAGTTACTATTTAGTAGGTCTTCGTTAGCAAGCTGCAGAACAGAAATTTGTTCAACTTGCTGCTCCAACTGAACTCCCAAGGTCTTGAGTGAATCATTTGACTGTTGTAAGCTATTAATGACCTCTTCCTTCTCTCCTTGTAGCACAATGATCTCATCTTGCATATTAGTCCTCATCTCTTCCAGTTGCTTGTGCAATTTAGAATTTGTATTATGCAGTTCTTCATTTTCTTTCTGGAAGAGCGAAATTTGGTTTCGCAACTGTTCCAGGTCACTTTCAAGTTTCTTGATGTTAGCCTCCGATTGCTTTAATTGATCGAGTGCTGCATTTTTCTCTTCTTGTAGCATCGCAACCTCATTATATAGATCACTCTTTGCTGCTTTAAGGTCTTTGTTGCCCTCCTGAAGATTTGAAATCTCTTGGACTTGTTGTTCTAACTTGCTCTCAAGATTACTAACAGATGCAGCAGCTTCATTTTTTTGTCCTTCTACTTTTGCAATTTCAATATGCAGGTTAGAGTTTGCCAGCTCCAGGCCTTCATTAGTCTTCTGCATATCTGAAATACTCTGAATTTGTTGTGCTAGATCGGTCTTAAGATTCATCAAAGAAGCCTCTAGTTGTTCTATCTCTAACGTGGCAGAATCCTTCTCCTTCTGTAGCTCGGCAATATTACTATTCATAACATTTATTGTTGATTCCAGTTCCTTTTCTAGATCTTTTACACTAGACTGTGCCTTCTCTAATTCATTGAGGTACATGGAATTTTCTGATACTAGTCTTTCTTTTTCTTCTGCTGCAGCACTACGCTCCTTGTCCAGATTATTCATTAGCTGTGCAGCCTCCACTTTCAGGCCATCTATCTCCAACCCCAGTAGCTGGAGTTTTCTTTCAGTTGAATGCTTTTCTGTGATCAAGGATTTATTTTCAGCATTGGTTTCTGCAATGGCTTCCCTCAGTTGAGAGCACTCAACATCTAAATTCTGATGAAGTGCTTTCAGGTTATCATGCTCAACCAAAAGCACCAAGTTATCATTTTTCAGCTTCTGGTTTTCTTCCAACAAGGTCTGCACTTCTTTCTCAGCATGTTGGGCCTTCTCAACTTCTAATGATAGGATGCTGCATTTGTCCACTGTATCTTTCAGCTGATTCCTCAGATCTTCCTTCTCCTTCTCTCTGTCCACAACTAACATCTTCAGGTTATCTCTCTCTTCTTCAATAATCTGCTTCTCACTGGACAATGTTGTGACCTCAGTCTCCTTGGATTTTACGGTGTTAAGAAATTCTCCTTCCTCCCTTTTTGCAGTTTCAACTAACAATTTCAGATTTTCATTCTCAGATGACAAATTTGCAATTTCTGAACTTGTAGCTTCTTTATCTTTGATTGCTTTATCAATTAGCTGCTTCAGATCAGATATTTCCTTGGCCTGTTCTTCTGTACTTTGTTTCAACTTCTCAATCTCTGCTTCCGTGTTATGATCCTCAGTAGTCATGTGGTTTAGGCCGTTTTCTTCATTCAGTGCTACTTTTGGTGCAGTGACATCATTGTCTGAGCTGTCTCCTTCTGTGTCAGAATCAGATGACTCTGAACTGTGGCCAACATTTTCTAGTTTGCTAATAAGTTGTTTGTAGTGTTTGTGAAGGTATTGATAGTCCTCATGGAAGCCCTTCACAAGGGAAGACAGCTTTGATTTCTTGACAGGACTTCCAGAATCATCTTTTTCGTTCTCGGTCTGCTCGCTCTCCTGTCCTATCATTCGCAAAATGTTCTCCACATTCTCATCAACATCTGAAAAAGCAAAATAACAACTATTGGTTTCAGACTGTGACTTGATAGAAATAGGATATCTATTAGTTGAACAAGCCAGAATTCTTCTTGAAAAATGTAATTATAGCAATGTCAAAAACACTTTAATGCTGAAATAAGAACATATAAGACTCGGTGGGTATTGGAATCATATTGGGATGAGGCACATGAATATCAAAAAGGACCAACAGTAGATCAGTAGGAGTTTTCATTTGTATAGAAATTAGAAACTGCACTTCAGACCTCTGTGCCAACATAAAAACTCTGAGTAAATCTAAGTCATGAATTCAGACAATACCCTTTTTGCTCTCAAGAAGATGCTTGGACTTCTTAATTTTGTGTTTCTTTGTCATAATGACGTTCTGGTGTCCACAAGCTTTACTATTTCTTTGCAGGAAATCTTTTTTCAGACAAAATTGATCATAACTGAAGTTGTATGATGCTCTAATCCTGAATAGCTTTGCTCCTGAAAGGGTTAAAAAACACAAAGACAATGAATGAGAAGTCATCTGTGGATAGTATATCATCTAAAGTAAGCAAAGTTATCGAAAGGGTGATCAAAACAAAAAAAGACAGGTTGTTCAGTCGAAATTATTCAAATAGTTAATGATTGAAAAATATCATCTGCACTCTGCACACACAACAGCTGAATAGGAAAAGATGGAAGCACCTCTGAATGGTTATATATAACCAACTTTTGTAAAGTACTCCCTCCGTTTCAAAATACTTGTCGCTGTTGACTTTTTTTTGCAACTTCGACCATTCGTCTTATTAAAAAAATTACCGCAAGCATGTAAAACGATAAGTCAAGCTTAAAATACATACAACATTAAAACATATAGCAAACAAAATAAATTGTACTTGCACAATTTTTTGAATAAGACGAATGGTCAAAGTTGCAGAAAAAAATCAATAGCGACAAGTATTTTGAAACGGAGGGAGTAGTTGAATGTACAGCTATATTTCCAGAGTGCACAGAAATATCAATTTGTGAAGCATATATCCAGAATTTGGAGCTTTAGTTAGTAGCAGCAGTAACTTTTTATGCTCTTGCACTAAGAAGTAAAATGCCAAACATTTCAAGCATAGATCATATATTTTATAACTAAATATGCACTTCAAATTATAAAGTAATATAATTTGCATCATAAGGTCTTGATTAAAGTTACAAATAACTGATTTCGCTGGAGGCCCGTTGTTATGTCATGATCTCCTTCATTTGTATGCGGTAATGGACAGCATGGATCCTAAGTGGTCTACTAATCAAATAATTGATATGGCCTAAAAGTCTAAAACGTCAATTTTGACCCTCTACCTAGGAATATTTTCCAAACATCAACTATGGTGATTTTTTTGGATAATTTCATAATATCATGCTTGAAAACATCTTTTTTATGCAATCACTGAGGAGACGATGGGTCCCCACCTGAATATATTACCACAGGATGCCGGCGTACTGGTAATGGTAAGTTACTAAGTATTACAATGACAGGTCATAGCATGGAAAGAAAATGAGAGGTGGCATGTCTATACTATAGCTGCATTACATGGCAAATCTAGAGCACCAGAAATCCATCGCTGGATGTTGGGAATAAACTGGGTAAGTGGAAATGTAAATCAGTGATAAATAGGCAGATAGGATGCCATGGTTGGCGACCTGGAAGACAAATCACTTGTAAAATCATTCATTTTGTATCTTGGTAAAATATACTTGACAGGAAAAGATTTTTTATAGACCGCAACAGTGCCCACTAATATAATATACTGAGACTAAGGTACATAATAAACTATGGTACTTGTGGAAGGCGCTTTGGAGGCCTATATCTGTTGCATTATTTTAGCTTTGTAATAAGAAAGAAGACAGTCTTGATGATTTTGCAAAGATTGCTGATAAACACATGGACAGTACTAATTAACCACATCAATATTTGCAGATTCTTCTTCTCCATCATTACTAAAGTCTAAAGGTGTGAGATGATGCTGCATGGATGTTTATTATGTAAAACGAAATCAATAAAACCAAATCCATTTCAAAACCAGAATCAGACTGAGCGAAATTGCAATGCATGGATGAGTACATTATAAAACGTCCAATCCAGTTCCATCTGCCAAGTCCGAGTGGGTGCCCAAAATGTACACATATCTGAAAAGCATATGCGATCTGATTGGGGGAAACAGAAGCCTGAAGGAATTTTTGTCATTCGAAATCAATAAAAATCACGAATGGTCACGACACGCGGGACCCAGCCCGGCCAGTGCAGAAACAGTTAGCAAAGTAATCCAAGAAGACAGAATTAACAAGTGACAAGTGCTAGCCACTCCGCAAATATATTCAGATATTAAGAAAGGGAGAGAAGGGGGAAAACATGAACAAAAGAAACAAAAGGTAGAGGTTAGGATCAGAGATAGATGCTTATGACGCTAACGCTTACTCTAATCTAGCATCTACATCACTCCATGTCAGTTGCCACTCGCCACATCACAACGCAAACGACGCAGCAACGATCCATCCAAGAACACACACCGCCGTACGGAAATTTCTCCACTACCGCAAGAACAGTAATATCACAGCAGCACACCCAGATCAGAGAAACGAGGAACCAGAGGGGAAAAAATTACTGGGAAAATCAAGAAACGTACCGCCGAAGTGCCGCCTCTACAGTTATCTCCAACCACTTCGTGAACCCGAAACAAGATCTGAGGAAAACGAAAAAGAAACCAAGCATGATCAAAGATTGCACACCACAGTTGCAACCAGGCAGCAAAGCACAGGGACCTGTCACCTGTCAGATCAAAACAGGGGAGCACGCCCCCCGACACGAAGAGACGAAAATGAAACCAGATCAAGGCGCGAGAGGAGCAGTTATCTGAAGAGGTTAGGATGAATCTCTTGGTTGACGAAGGAAGCAGAGGCCGCAGAGAACCTGCCCCCAGAGGCTTCTTCTCCACTAGGCTCTCTGAAGTCTGGAACTCTGAAGTGAGCAAACCCACGCCTTGTCCTTCTGAGTTTTGAAGCATCTACCTGAGGCCCAGAGAGCCCCCGTTTTGACACCTTATTACGAGAACGCCACCGAACCGAAACAGCGCTCCCGCCACTGCAAGCGCGAGAGCACGAGATATGGCCCACCCGGAGGCCGGGGCAGGCGTAGCAAGCGGCAGCTGCCATGCGGGGCCCGCAACGGGCGCGGTCCGAGCTGGCGGGGCGTGGGAGCCAGCTGGGCAGCGCGGCCGGCCTTTTTGTCTCGTCCGTGCGCTGACGGGTCGGGGCTTGTGGGGTTTTTTTGTCTGTGCGTTCCCGCCTTGAACGCTAGGGAGCCGGGATCTTCTACGTCAGGACTCGGGGCATAGCAAACGTGGACATGGGCACAGGCGCACAGCACAACCACAGAAGAGCTAGGATGCATTAGAAAATAGCAAACATTTTTGGTTAATTACCATGAAACCATTTTTTTTCCATTCCACATACACACAAAAGAGAGAAATTCTTCAATCCATGTATGCAAAATCCGTCCTACATAGCCTAGGGTATAAACATCAGTATGTTAACATGTGTATAAACGTCACATTTATCAAGCTAAGCTATTGTAGTCTTGCAGTAATTTGCTCTGAAAAACACAATTCGTGGTTTCTACTTTAGACTTTGGAAAAGTGCAAGAAGTGTTTCAAAAAGAAAGTGCGGCAAAATACGAGTCTCAGTCATAGGATGCTCTTCTAGAATACAAATTCTACTTGGATATGAAGAAAATGGTTTTACTATGAGTTGCACTGACCTCTGGTATTCTTAGGACGATGGCAGGTGGGACGAAGAGCGGTTGCATTCCATACCACTCTGTTCCTTATGCAGACAATCATTGGTTTCTTTCTTTCATTTTTGAATGATATGATCATTGGTCATGTTTGTGGAGCCTGACGAGGACGACCTCCTTGAGTTTCGTCTGCGCGGCTCTGCTTTTGCTCCTAGTCCTGATGCCTTTGCCGGGAAAGAATCTTTGGGGGTTTCAGACTTTCAGGTCCGTAAACTCCGTAGCATATATGGATATCTGCTTAGCCTAGTCTTTCACTGCATTACGATTTGTCAATCCGTGCAATGACGAGACGCCTACTAATAGCAAAAGAGAGTAATAGTTGTAAGCCTTTGTGCACATCAGATTAGCAACGTGAGAACCATATGTATCTGGAGCTAGCATGAATGCATGATATATGATTGGTGCGAATAGGAAAAAGGCGACATGTAGCAGTCAAGCATCTGATAGGAACTCATTTTCCCCTGGGGCGAATCTAGATCAAGTGAGAGGGGGGTGCCTTTCCCTTATACCTGTGAAAATTTGATGTGCTAACATGGTGAAAAATGGTTTTTGGTAGTGGTATTTCAAATATTTGTGGGTGCCTGGGCACCCACAACCATGAACGTGGCTCCACCCCTAATTTTCCCTTTCTTTTTTTCGAGCCCCTGAAGCCATATGCTGGTTTAATTTCCTTGGATGCTGGAACCAGATCCACTTACTGCATTCGTCCCAAATATTATGTTATTTTGTGATTTAAAATTTATGAAAATATATCATTATACTCTTTTTTTGCGAGGCATTATACTCAATTTGACATGTGTGCGTGTGCATTTTCTGGAATCTTCTATTTCAATATTCATAATGGTGAACAAATTAGGTTTTGGGAGAACAAGCGGTCGGGAAACTTTACTCTCAAAGAACAATACTCATCTTTATATAACATTGCAAGAAAGAAGCACATTTCAATTGCTCATGTTTTTAGGTATGCACCACTAAACATAACGTTTAGAAGAGCATTAGTGGGGGACAAACTGCAGAGGTGGATTGAGTAAGTCACAAAAGTTGCATTTGTGCAATTAGATGACCAACGTGACTCCATTAAATAGAACCTTACAAAACAAGTAACTTTTACAGTGCAGTCAATGTACCAAAATATGGTAAACCAGATAGCTTTTCCTCTAAATAATCAGTATGGAAACTGAAAATACCCCTCAAAATTAAGGTATTTGTTTGGTTTGTGCTAAAGGGGGTCATTTTAACTAAAGACAACCTGTTAAAGAGGAATTGGAGAGGTGATGACAAATGTTATTTCTGTAACAACAAGGAAACCATCCATCATTTATTCTTTGGTTGCCATGTTGCACAATTTGTTTGGAGAGTGGTTCATTTTGCTTTTGGTTTACGAGCACCAACTAATATAGTGGATATTTCCGGAGTTTAGCTCCAACAAATAAACCAAAAAATGAGACCTCAAGTTTGTGTGGGTGTATGTGCAATTTTCTGGTCTATCTGGTTGTGCCGCAATGATGCGGTTTTTGATGAGAAAAGATTATATTCTTATTTGCAGGTTATTTTCAGGACCACTTATTGGACGCGGTTCTGGACCATCCTTCAAAAGGAGAAAGATAGATCGAGTTTGAAGCATGCATGTCGCATGTTGGAGACTGTGACTATGGAGGTTTGCGCCAAGCACGGGTAATTGTCGTATAATAGGCTTAGTTTGTAACTGGCCTTATCGTTTCTTTTGTTGGTATTGTTTTTTGAAAGCTCGTTTTCAATCAGCCGGAGGTTGAGACTGTAATAATGAATGGTTAGTGTAACACCCCGGATTTTGAGCAATAGTAACCATCTTAATTAGCGGAGCTAAGCATGTTCGCTAACATGGTTACAAGGTCAAACCCCCAATCTTGGGTCAAACCCCTCAAAAAAAACCCAAGTGTTACCCCTAGAACCCTAGACCTCCTTGCGGTAATCTAGCACGTTCTCAAAATTTTACATAAGCACTTCAAAATCGGCCAATAAGAAAGTTGTCCAGTTTTTCATGGGACACATTTCATCTAATTACCGGCATTTCAAATTTTGAGTGCCAAAGCCTCAAAAACCTGGTCCACGCCCAGAGCACCTGTTGACTGCACCGAGAGAATCCTGAAGTTCAAGCCCGTTTTCTGCTCAATCCGTGAAGATTTTCACTGGTCGGTCCTTGCAAAAGTTGTAGAGGGTGGTCTCCTCTACAAGTTTGATATTGGCCAAAAGTTGACTTCTATATGGATTTGAATTGATCTGAATGGTTAAAGAGGCCTAAGCCACTTTGGTTTACTGCATCTGCCGTCCGTGAGCGCGCCCCAACCACGACGTCGCGTCGCGGCTCCGTCTCGGCCTCGTGCCCGGCACGCGCGTCCGTGCGCCGCGGGCCCCGCCCCGGCGTCCGTGCCCGCCATCAACGCCGCCAACTGGCCCCACCTCATCCGTCGCCACGGCCTCGCCCTTATCCCCTCCGGGTTTTCCGTCGTCCACGCGCCGGCAAGCCGTGTGCCGCCGCCGCCCTGTCCTGGCGCGCCAGCACGGCTGTGCCTCACGTGCTGCCCACGATGACGCCCTGCGTTGCCTTGGAGTAGGGGGCAATGCCCCGGCCGCCTTTAAGTGGTGAAGCTCGAGCTCACGCCTTGCGCCGCGCCACCCTCGACTACGCCGTCAGGCTGCCGCCGCCGCGCCATGGCCACCCCCATGCCGAGCTCCCCACTCCGGTCACCTCCCACGCCGTTTGAGCTCTTGGCCGGCTTCGCAAACCCCCAGGCGAGCTCCTCCGCGCCCTAGCCCTTCCCCATCGAGCCCCAGCTCGCCGCAGAGGCGCGCGCTGCGGCCGCCGCCGCCCAGCGCCGCCACGGGCCACCGTCGACCGTTTTCCGCCCCAACTCCGGCCCCAATCTGAGCCAAGGTGAACCCCTCGACCTTCCCGAGCACTTCCCCGACCTAGAACTCCGGCGAGGTCGCCGGAATCCGGCCGCCCCGCCACCTGCAGCGCCGCCCCTGCCCCTGGGGACCTGTTCGTGAGAACTGAGGGTATGGATGTGAAGTTAAGTTAGCCTAGGGACCTATCTGTAAAAATGAATCTTCAACCCTAGATCCAAAATACAGAGACTTGTAAAATTCGCCATAAATCACAGAAAAATTGTAAAAATGTAAACTCAATTTTTTTGTGATCCTTATGACTAGGAGAAATTTTTCTACAAAGGAAGTTTTCAAATTTCGGTGTAGTTTTTAAAATATTGTGAAATCAGCAATTTGCTTAGATTTGAAATAATTCAAATTCTATAAATGATCTTCAAGTGAATTTTGGATATGTTTCTAGTCTTGCCATGTATGACCCTGTGTGCAAAAATGGCACATAGATGTCATGTAGATTTTTAGTTATAATTTAATTTTGATATATGTAATGCTGCTGTTTTTGGTTTTTATAAATTAATCTGTTGATCAAATGGAGCCAATCTTTTTGGTACAGCCCTGTGTAATGGTTATGCACCCATGATAAATAGTATATAAATTTTGGACATGTGTAGCTTAGTCATATAATTTACCAGGCTATATTAAGGCTAATTTCATGTGCATAGTTTAAATTAATTTCTTTGCTGAGTAAGTGCATATCTCTGCTAGAAATGCCTCTGTATAGCTCCATAGGAAGTTTCATCTCTTTTGGTGATATATATAATTTTGTTTGATTTAATCTTGCATGGTTAGGTGTAGCTTTGTGTGATGTTCATGCTAGCCATAATTGATGAGATGAGTTAAACTTTGGTAACATAGTATAATTGTATACCTTGTGCATGTATGAGCTATCTTGTGGTTAGTTTATGTGTATGTCTTTGGGAATAAAAATTCTTAAAATAAATCAAGGTCAATTAAATGGATAGAAGGAAAACCAATATCATTTGTGTGCAACTCAAATTTTAAATGCATGCACCTCACCAAGACACACCCTAAACAGCACCATTACCTTGGTGAGATAAAATAAATTATTTATCTTAAATATGTACACAGTCACCATCAGAGGGGAAATAAAAGTCACCCGCACACACCTTTCTCTAATAGAGGAAGAGTATGCTGAATATCATATCTAGGTGAATGTGGTCACTCTTAAAACCCCACATTTATCCCTAAGCTTCAAAACTGAAATCTCGTTTAAATTGGACAAATAAATCTTATGCATATGCATCTCGTGTAGATTTTTCTGTCAGTAGCTTCGAGATCGTCCCGGAACAAGACGAAGGACCGTTCGAGGGACAAGTGGACATCGTGGAGTACCACAAGACCCAAACCAAAGTTTGGAAGGGCCCAAGGCCTAGTTAGAACTAACATCGGGTTGAAAGGCAAGCACTGGAGCATAATCCTATGATTTTAACTTCCTGCAACTATATATGTTATGTTTGTGCATTTAAGTTTCAGGAGTTGATTTGAAACCATAGATGCATGATCCTAGGTTCCTATGTTCTTATACTAGCATGATAAGACGTTAGTTGCCATGCTTTAAGGACCCGGTAAAAGTCGAGTGAAATCCTTCACTCGCGAGCTATAGGTTCTTATGTTGGAATCATAAGATTTAAAATGATATGCTCATGTGGTAAGAGCTTGGGATCGGCTCCGGTCAATAGGTGTCACTGGTTAAGCTTTTGAACGTACTAAACATTTGCCAGGAATGGGACTGGTAAGCCTAGTACCTTCAGGATCCGGCTAGGGAACTTGGTACACTAATCTTGGGAAGAGTCCCCCTGCTGCAGTAAAGGTGATGCATGAGTGAGAGTGGGCGGCGAGGCCGTAACCACCTCACCTTGTACCAAAGACTGTGGAATTGGTCCTGAACCGAGGATAGCTGGGAACGGTCTGGTGGGTGCACACCTGGGGTGTGCACTTTTCCGTGTGTTTAGGTCCACCTTGCAAGGTTATTAATCGATCGATCGTCGGCCTCTCACCGTTATCCGAGACTGCTTAACTATACAGTCTATTTCCCTGTATGATGGAATTGAGAATGAATATGGATGCTTGATTAATTGTTTGCACAACTCATGTCTGCTGTAGATGCTTACTTAGTAATGATTAATCAACTAGAATTTGCGCTAAAATTTTGAAAGTAAGGACATACTCTTTGTTGCTTTTCAGCAAAATAATCCACTAGCCAAAAGCTTTGCATGTCTAGAGAGTTGGTGATTTTCCATCACCAGTCGGTTAAGTCTTGCTGAGTATTAGTATACTCAGCCTTGCTTTTGTTGTTGTTTTCAGGTGCAGTTTGGGATGGGAGGAAGACGATGTTTGTTGGCATTATGGATGGCCTCCTATAATGCTACCTTTTCTCGTTTAGTTTTATTTCCGCTGTATTTATAAACTCTGAATCATTTACTTTTATGCAAAGGACTCGGTTTGTAATTAAATAACCCTTTATGGGAATTGATGTAATAAATTGTGACTTGTTTATCTCTGGACTCGCCTTCGTGTGAGTTTTGATGTACGGTTGTCGATCCTTTGTTACAAGTGATTTACCGGGCTTGACCCGGCAGAGACGACAAGTTAACTCGGTGTTATCGCGTAATGACCAAAAGGAGTGGTTTATGCGATAATATGGAGTTAATTTGGGCGGTTCTGCCACAGCTGGCATCAGAGCTCGACTGTACACCAGAGATCTTAATACACCCTTAATAATGTGTTTTTGGAATAAAACTTGCAAGATTAAGGTGTGTTTGCAAAAATGCGTTAGGAACGCTAAGGATTAAATAGTCTGAGAGGCCCTAGAGGTATTTTTGGGTGCTTTCAGGTGGCCAGTAATCTATGGTTTATTAGTCTGACTTCCAGCACATTTTATTATCTGTCAAAACTTACTTTCTCGCACAACCATACTAGTGCACCACGTTTTGCTATACGTGTGTGGTGCCACATGGAAGTCATGTGAGGGATGGATGGGACCTATTCCAAAGGGAACCCACCATCGCGTTTGTGTCTCGCCACGTTTTGCCACACGTGGACGTTCCGTATTACAAAAATGCGAGGCAAGGATGCACTCCATTCAAACGGAGAGTGTCTGAGGTTGGACGCTGTCCATGCAGCGGTTTTATGCATGGATGCCGTTTCTATAGTGAACGGTAATGTATGTGGACGCTTTCGTGAGTGCTGGCACGAAAGGTTCAGGATGTTCTGTGATTTTCTGCAGGTACACTAACCGCGATACGTTAGAGCTAAGATCGAATAGAAAATCGACTAGTTATTATAAGGAGAGACGTATGTATGCCATGCCACCGGCGCTAACTCCGATTTTTGACAAGGAATTGTCTGTGAGGACGAATAGGTTGTGCATGCATCATGTTAAAACTCTCTAAACCAAACAACAAAAATAAGAAGGGAAATCTGAAATCATTTCCTCTCCAAACTTTTGTCTAAAAACACTTAATGCCTTCTAGCAGTTTTCTGAATGAGCTGCTGATCTGAAATTTTTCAGATTAGAAAATTAAGTTATGTGCAGAAACCATATATACAAAAGTTGTCCCAAATGTTACCATGAAGTTGCTGTAAAAATTTCATAAAGTTTGGATCAACCAAACTCAAGTTATGATCTTTTCCTAAGGAGTCATCTAGCTGTCAATTCTGAGTACCCCTCTGTTCGGTGATCGTTTCGACCCCCAAAATATTTTTTCCTGGGAAAATGGTAGATATGAAAGTTGCTCCAAATATTGTTGAGCACCTGCTGTGTAAATTTCAGAATTTTTGGTTGAAGGAATTTTGGAGTTGTGACCAAAATAGCGCAGCTATGTTTGCTGTTTTCTTGGGAGGCTGCCACTAATGTTTTGGTTCAGTCGGCTATCTTCTTCTAGTTTTTAGCTCAACCGTTGGATACCAATTTTGTACTCTCTAATTTATTGAGTACGTGGAAAAATTTCAGGACGATGGTCTCCACCGGAGGAAATACCAAGAGTCCTGAGCCATATGGGTCTCGTTCGCCCCAGTTCCCTAACCAGGCTGATATAGACACCATTGTTGGCGCAATTGAGATGTTGAACGCACAAAATATGGTCCTAGATCACATAGTGCATAACGTCATCCATGGTATCTATCCGGGTTTGTCACAAACTAGCTTAGCTGACAGCCTCTCCCAGGCCTTGTCGGAATCCATGGTTGATCATGCCCGTCTATTCAATATGTTGATGAATCATGCAACCCAGATTCAACAAAGTGAAGATTCCAATCAACACGTCCTAGAATCTATCCTACCTCCATCAAAACTACCCCTGGACCTCCGGAAGGAAGAGGGAAGAAGTTGGTGCAGCCAGCAGATGTTACCTAAGGTTGACATAAGTGGATGGGGAATCACCTGCACAGAATTTCGTCCATGCAAAAGGAAACAGAGCGACGAGACTAGTAATTTTAATCGGCCAGTCAAAACTCAGCGCGCTACGAAGCCCAAGAGATTAATGAAGTTTATGGGAAGGAGTCTTCCCGCACAATGCCAAGTTTGTTTTAAATGTGGAGAGTGTGATCACTCCCTTCGCGAATGCCTTTCTAGCACATGGAACGACCCAAAAGACTGGGACATCGTGTCACCCCAAGGAGAGAGGATTGAACTTAGTAGGGAATTCATAGAGGCAAGGGAATTACTCCAGCATTTGACGACTCATAGGATTCCTTTCCCTAGTCATCAATCCAGTCAATTGTACTGCTATGAAGAATCTAGTGACCCAGTGGGTTGCTACAATTGCCTTGAAATGGGTCATCTTGCCCGTGATTGCCCCCAGCCCCAAAGAAAGCATCAAGCTTACGGTCGCAAGAACCAAAAAGTTAAGATAATGTCTCGACCAAGAGATCAGGAGCATGAGGGCCTGGCCTGGAACGTGCCCGGAGGATCACCAGTTGCCACAGGTACTTGACCTCTACCATAGTTTTAAACTTCTGCCTCTTTCCGCTTGTCGTCCCAATCCAGTCGTGGTGTACGTTTGCTACCTCCATATTCGTACTCCGCCTGTTTTGTGCCATCTATTCTCTCCTTCTTAGGATCAGTTTCACCCTACCTTTGAATACCAGACTTGTGCTTCGTAACCTCACCGAGCTTCTAGTAAAATATGAGGATTTTTGGAGCACCCATCTTGGATTTTCAGAGCTTTAGTCGACGTTGTTCAGAAAGTGGGCACAATCTATGCAAGATCGAATAATTCTCATTGCAGTTATCTTGGTTAACCAATAAGAGAGAAACAATCTCCTCTGCCAAGATAAACAAAGCGTCTTTATGCTTCTTGGTTGTCTCTACACATTTTCATCAGTTAGAGGCAATTCACCAACATTTTATGGCTATAAAATGTTGGTTATTCAACCTTTCCTTGCATTGATATCCCCACACCTATCATCTTAAATTCTCAGTCCCTGAATCTAGAATTCTTGTCCTTGCTCACAAATCAATAAATAAATAAGAACATATATATGTATATATATGCATTTTGAGCATCATCGCAACATGCATATGCTGCACCTCTAGCAACATAATTCATGAGCATGGAAATGCATTGCATGACATGCGCATCTGGAAACTTGGTTTCAACTGACCTGCATACGCATTGAAGGTCTCAACCTTTCTACTCTATCCTCCGTGGTGGTGATGTTGTTGTTTCATAACCAAAGGTGCCGCGACGGAACCTGGTGCATCGTGTGTGCTGCAGCCATGTGAATATCACCAGGAGCGCGCTAGGTATCTTGGTTGTGAGAAGGCAACTCATCGCATACCCTATTCTCAAACCTTCAGTTGTCCTCTATCTCACTAACTGAATTCATGAGTAACGCGAGTCATGCTGACATTGCATCATAAGCATGGGCATCAAGCATTCATAAACATGTGCATCATCCGGATGGCATCATCAATACATCATGTCATGAGCATTGTCACTTTTGGCACAAGTCATCCCCATATGCATAAGCATCATCATCCCATGACTCATCAGTGCATCAAATACCAGTTTAAATGCATTGCATCCTGAGGCAATAAAGTGATATATACATAAATATACACCATTGATAAACACCTTGAGCAAGGGTTAATTCCTAACTCTCATCTTTCTCCCAAAATTCTG
Organism: Cenchrus fungigraminus; assembly: GCA_036936925.1. Taxonomy (NCBI): domain Eukaryota; kingdom Viridiplantae; phylum Streptophyta; class Magnoliopsida; order Poales; family Poaceae; genus Cenchrus; species Cenchrus fungigraminus. Next base: position 29,992,071 of record CM072778.1, on the reverse strand, counting down.
TCAATTGACATTTGAAAGATGACACTTCCAAGGCATATCCTGAGTAGACATCTTGTTGCTATCCTAATGTAATTTCAGGAATTCTAGTAACAAACTTAACAAAATGTTTGTTTACTAGCCTTCCCTCTCTTCATGAAAATCTCTACGGAACCATTCGACTTGGTCTCTTTCTACCTCAATCTCAAAGTTACCAACTACCACTTCGAATCAACCAGACTAATTTGAAGGAGTATGAGCAATCAAGGTTCTCTAAAAGTCAAGATACGAGGAGTTTTCTATCGATCAGTGATTTGTGATCCTTTGGCAAATCTCTTTCAAATCAATGGAATCATGAATTAAGTAAGCAAATGGCAGGCAAAATCCTCTGACAAGTTTTCCCTGATTCAATCTCAATTTTGAATTATGGATACCCCCAGATCTTCTCGTTTTCCCCCAAGATCACGGTCATTTCTCTCAAGCCCGTTTGACCTTCCTCTGTATCAGTGCGCTCCCTCCGTATCCGTGCTTCGCCTGCTCTGTGCCGCTCCATCACCCTGCCACCTTTTTCTCGCAGAGGCTGGTCGCCACCTATGCACACGCCACCGCGGCCGCCGTCATGTCGCCAAGGCATCTTAATGCCGGCCACTACCGCGCCGCGTGCAGCTCTCGCAGCATCGATCCGCCGTCCCCTACCTCAAGTGGTCACGAGCACCACAGCTACCACCATCCTCTGGCCATCATTAAAAGGAGCACCTCCTCCCCTCAGCTCTCGCCACCCAGAGCTAGTTTCCACTTGAGCCTTGCATTCCAGCCGCTCTCACTTCCCACCGACTACTCCCTTGAGCACGCACGCCATCCATCTTCTCCGCCTACGACATTCATCGGTGACGCCAGAAGAAGCTCAAGAAGAAGTCCAAGAGAAGGATCCAACCATGAACCACTCCATGGCTCACTGGCTGGAGATGCTTGATTCAGTTCGCTGGTCTCTAGTTGCTTTGTACATCTGCTTTACATTGCAGTTTCTGATGGTTTTAGCTTTTCATGTGTACATTCATCGTCCGCTTCCTCATGAGCAACGTCGAAGTGTGTGAGGAAAACCATGTATCTGCTATCATCTCCGAGCTTTAGAACTTGAGGAGTTTAGCCATGCTTTGCAGTATCCTCTATGTAATCTTTATCTTTCCCTGAAGATTGTCATCTAATCTTGTTGTTGAATCTCGGGACGAGATTCCTTTTAAGGGGGTAGGCTGTAACACCCCGGATTGTGAGCAATAGTAACCATCTTAATTAGCGGAGCTAAGCATGTTCGCTAACATGGTTACAAGGTCAAACCCCCAATCTTGGGTCAAACCCCTCAAAAAAAAACCCAAGTGTTACCCCTAGAACCCTAGACCTCCTTGCGGTAATCTAGCACGTTCTCAAAATTTTACATAAGCACTTCAAAATCGGCCAATAAGAAAGTTGTCCAGTTTTTCATGGGACACATTTCATCTAATTACCGGCATTTCAAATTTTGAGTGCCAAAGCCTCAAAAACCTGGTCCACGCCCAGAGCACCTGTTGACTGCACCGAGAGAATCCTGAAGTTCAAGCCCGTTTTCTGCTCAATCCGTGAAGATTTTCACTGGTCGGTCCTTGCAAAAGTTGTAGAGGGTGGTCTCCTCTACAAGTTTGATATTGGCCAAAAGTTGACTTCTATATGGATTTGAATTGATCTGAATGGTTAAAGAGGCCTAAGCCGCTTTGGTTTACTGCATCTGCCGTCCGTGAGCGCGCCCCGACCACGACATCGCGCCGCGGCTCCGTCTCGGCCTCGTGCCCGGCACGCGCGTCCGTGCGCCGCGGGCCCCGCCCCGGCGTCCGTGCCCGCCATCAACGCCGCCAACTGGCCCCACCTCATCCGTCGCCACGGCCTCGCCCTTATCCCCTCCGGGTTTTCCGTCGTCCACGCACCGGCAAGCCGTGCGCCGCCGCCGCCGCCCTGTCCTGGCGCGCCAGCACGGCTGTGCCTCACGTGCTGCCCACGATGACGCCCTGCGTTGCCTTGGAGTAGGGGGCAATGCCCCGGCCGCCTTTAAGTGGTGAAGCTCGAGCTCACGCCTTGCGCCGCGCCACCCTCGACTACGCCGTCAGGCTGCCGCCGCCGCGCCATGGCCACCCCCATGCCGAGCTCCCCACTCCGGTCACCTCCCACGCCGTTTGAGCTCTTGGCCGGCTTCGCAAACCCCCAGGCGAGCTCCTCCGCGCCCTAGCCCTTCCCCATCGAGCCCCAGCTCGCCGCAGAGGCACGCGCTGCGGCCGCCGCCGCCCAGCGCCGCCACGGGCCACCGTCGACCGTTTTCCGCCCCAACTCCGGCCCCAATCTGAGCCAAGGTGAACCCCTCGACCTTCCCGAGCACTTCCCCGACCTAGAACTCCGGCGAGGTCGCCGGAATCCGGCCGCCCCGCCACCTGCAGCGCCGCCCCTGCCCCTGGGGACCTGTTCGTGAGAACTGAGGGTATGGATGTGAAGTTAAGTTAGCCTAGGGACCTATCTGTAAAAATGAATCTTCAACCCTAGATCCAAAATACAGAGAATTGTTAAATTCGCCATAAATTACAGAAAAATTATAAAAATGCAAACTCAATTTTTTTGTGATCCTTATGACCAGGAGAAACTTTTCTACAAAGGAAGTTTTCAAATTTCGGTGTAGTTTTTAAAATATTGTGAAATCAGCAATTTGCTTAGATTTGAAATAATTCAAATTCTATAAATGATCTTCAAGTGAATTTTGGATATGTTTCTAGTCTTGCCATGTATGACCCTGTGTGCAAAAATGGCACATAGATGTCATGTAGATTTTTAGTTATAATTTAATTTTGATATATGTAATGCTGCTGTTTTTGGTTTTTATAAATTAATATGTTGATCAAATGGAGCCAATCTTTTTGCTACAGCCCTGTGTAATGGTTATGCACCCATGATAAATAGTATATCAATTTTGGACATGTGTAGCTTAGTCATATAATTTACCATGCTATATTAAGGCTAATTTCATGTGCATAGTTTAAATTAATTTCTTTGCTGAGTAAGTGCATATCTCTGCTAGAAATGCCTCTGTATAGCTCCATAGGAAGTTTCATCTCTTTTGGTGATATATATAATTTTGTTTGATTTAATCTTGCATGGTTAGGTGTAGCTTTGTGTGATGTTCATGCTAGCCATAATTGATGAGATGAGTTAAACTTTGGTGACATAGTATAATTGTATACCTTGTGCATGTATGAGCTATCTTGTGGTTAGTTTATGTGTATGTCTTTGGGAATAAAAATTCTTAAAATAAATCAAGGTCAATTAAATGGATAGAAGGAAAACCAATATCATTTGTGTGCAACTCAAATTTTAAATGCATGCACCTCACCAAGACACACCCTAAACAGCACCATTACCTTGGTGAGATAAAATAAATTATTTATCTTAAATATGTACACAGTCACCATCAGAGGGGAAATAAAAGTCACCCGCACACACCTTTCTCTAATAGAGGAAGAGTATGCTGAATATCATATCTAGGTGAATGTGGTCACCCTTAAAACCCCACATTTATCCCTAAGCTTCAAAACTGAAATCTCGTTTAAATTGGACAAATAAATCTTATGCATATGCATCTCGTGTAGATTTTTCTGTCAGTAGCTTCGAGATCGTCCCGGAACAAGACGAAGGACCGTTCGAGGGACAAGTGGACATCGTGGAGTACCACAAGACCCAAACCAAAGTTTGGAAGGGCCCAAGGCCTAGTTAGAACTAACATCGGGTTGAAAGGCAAGCACCGGAGCATAATCCTATGATTTTAACTTCCTGCAACTATATATGTTATGTTTGTGCATTTAAGTTTCAGGAGTTGATTTGAAACCATAGATGCATGATCCTAGGTTCCTATGTTCTTATACTAGCATGATAAGACGTTAGTTGCCATGCTTTAAGGACCCGGTAAAAGTCGAGTGAAATCCTTCACTCGCGAGCTATAGGTTCTTATGTTGGAATCATAAGATTTAAAATGATATGCTCATGTGGTAAGAGCTTGGGATCGGCTCCGGTCAATAGGTGTCACTGGTTAAGCTTTTGAACGTACTAAACATTTGCCAGGAATGGGACTGGTAAGCCTAGTACCTTCAGGATCCGGCTAGGGAACTTGGTACACTAATCTTGGGAAGAGTCCCCCTGCTGCAGTAAAGGTGATGCATGAGTGAGAGTGGGCGGCGAGGCCGTAACCACCTCACCTTGTACCAAAGACTGTGGAATTGGTCCTGAACCGAGGATAGCTGGGAACGGTCTGGTGGGTGCACACCTGGGGTGTGCACTTTTCCGTGTGTTTAGGTCCACCTTGCAAGGTTATTAATCGATCGATCGTCGGCCTCTCACCGTTATCCGAGACTGCTTAACTATACAGTCTATTTCCCTGTATGATGGAATTGAGAATGAATATGGATGCTTGATTAATTGTTTGCACAACTCATGTCTGCTGTAGATGCTTACTTAGTAATGATTAATCAACTAGAATTTGCGCTAAAATTTTGAAAGTAAGGACATACTCTTTGTTGCTTTTCAGCAAAATAATCCACTAGCCAAAAGCTTTGCATGTCTAGAGAGTTGGTGATTTTCCATCACCAGTCGGTTAAGTCTTGCTGAGTATTAGTATACTCAGCCTTGCTTTTGTTGTTGTTTTCAGGTGCAGTTTGGGATGGGAGGAAGACGATGTTTGTTGGCATTATGGATGGCCTCCTATAATGCTACCTTTTCTCGTTTAGTTTTATTTCCGCTGTATTTATAAACTCTGAATCATTTACTTTTATGCAAAGGACTCGGTTTGTAATTAAATAACCCTTTATGGGAATTGATGTAATAAATTGTGACTTGTTTATCTCTGGACTCGCCTTCGTGTGAGTTTTGATGTACGGTTGTCGATCCTTTGTTACAAGTGATTTACCGGGCTTGACCCGGCAGAGACGACAAGTTAACTCGGTGTTATCGCGTAATGACCAAAAGGAGTGGTTTATGCGATAATATGGAGTTAATTTGGGCGGTTCTGCCACAGCTGGCATCAGAGCTCGACTGTACACCAGAGATCTTAATACACCCTTAATAATGTGTTTTTGGAATAAAACTTGCAAGATTAAGGTGTGTTTGCAAAAATGCGTTAGGAACGCTAAGGATTAAATAGTCTGAGAGGCCCTAGAGGTATTTTTGGGTGCTTTCAGGTGGCCAGTAATCTATGGTTTATTAGTCTGACTTCCAGCACATTTTATTATCTGTCAAAACTTACTTTCTCGCACAACCATACTAGTGCACCACGTTTTGCTATACGTGTGTGGTGCCACATGGAAGTCATGTGAGGGATGGATGGGACCTATTCCAAAGGGAACCCACCGTCGCGTTTGTGTCTCGCCACGTTTTGCCACACGTGGACGTTCCGTATTACAAAAATGCGAGGCAAGGATGCACTCCATTCAAACGGAGAGTGTCTGAGGTTGGACGCTGTCCATGCAGCGGTTTTATGCATGGATGCCGTTTCTATAGTGAACGGTAATGTATGTGGACGCTTTCGTGAGTGCTGGCACGAAAGGTTCAGGATGTTCTGTGATTTTCTGCAGGTACACTAACCGCGATACGTTAGAGCTAAGATCGAATAGAAAATCGACTAGTTATTATAAGGAGAGACGTATGTATGCCATGCCACCGGCGCTAACTCCGATTTTTGACAAGGAATTGTCTGTGAGGACGAATAGGTTGTGCATGCATCATGTTAAAACTCTCTAAACCGAACAACAAAAATAAGAAGGGAAATCTGAAATCATTTCCTCTCCAAACTTTTGTCTAAAAACACTTAATGCCTTCTAGCAGTTTTCTGAATGAGCTGCTGATCTGAAATTTTTCAGATTAGAAAATTAAGTTATGTGCAGAAACCATATATACAAAAGTTGTCCCAAATGTTACCATGAAGTTGCTGTAAAAATTTCATAAAGTTTGGATCAACCAAACTCAAGTTATGATCTTTTCCTAAGGAGTCATCTAGCTGTCAATTCTGAGTACCCCTCTGTTCGGTGATCGTTTCGACCCCCAAAATATTTTTTCCTGGGAAAATGGTAGATATGAAAGTTGCTCCAAATATTGTTGAGCACCTGCTGTGTAAATTTCAGAATTTTTGGTTGAAGGAATTTTGGAGTTGTGACCAAAATAGCGCAGCTATGTTTGCTGTTTTCTTGGGAGGCTGCCACTAATGTTTTGGTTCAGTCGGCTATCTTCTTCTAGTTTTTAGCTCAACCGTTGGATACCAATTTTGTACTCTCTAATTTATTGAGTACGTGGAAAAATTTCAGGACGATGGTCTCCACCGGAGGAAATACCAAGAGTCCTGAGCCATATGGGTCTCGTTCGCCCCAGTTCCCTAACCAGGCTGATATAGACACCATTGTTGGCGCAATTGAGATGTTGAACGCACAAAATATGGTCCTAGATCACATAGTGCATAACGTCATCCATGGTATCTATCCGGGTTTGTCACAAACTAGCTTAGCTGACAGCCTCTCCCAGGCCTTGTCGGAATCCATGGTTGATCATGCCCGTCTATTCAATATGTTGATGAATCATGCAACCCAGATTCAACAAAGTGAAGATTCCAATCAACACGTCCTAGAATCTATCCTACCTCCATCAAAACTACCCCTGGACCTCCGGAAGGAAGAGGGAAGAAGTTGGTGCAGCCAGCAGATGTTACCTAAGGTTGACATAAGTGGATGGGGAATCACCTGCACAGAATTTCGTCCATGCAAAAGGAAACAGAGCGACGAGACTAGTAATTTTAATCGGCCAGTCAAAACTCAGCGCGCTACGAAGCCCAAGAGATTAATGAAGTTTATGGGAAGGAGTCTTCCCGCACAATGCCAAGTTTGTTTTAAATGTGGAGAGTGTGATCACTCCCTTCGCGAATGCCTTTCTAGCACATGGAACGACCCAAAAGACTGGGACATCGTGTCACCCCAAGGAGAGAGGATTGAACTTAGTAGGGAATTCATAGAGGCAAGGGAATTACTCCAGCATTTGACGACTCATAGGATTCCTTTCCCTAGTCATCAATCCAGTCAATTGTACTGCTATGAAGAATCTAGTGACCCAGTGGGTTGCTACAATTGCCTTGAAATGGGTCATCTTGCCCGTGATTGCCCCCAGCCCCAAAGAAAGCATCAAGCTTACGGTCGCAAGAACCAAAAAGTTAAGATAATGTCTCGACCAAGAGATCAGGAGCATGAGGGCCTGGCCTGGAACGTGCCCGGAGGATCACCAGTTGCCACAGGTACTTGACCTCTACCATAGTTTTAAACTTCTGCCTCTTTCCGCTTGTCGTCCCAATCCAGTCGTGGTGTACGTTTGCTACCTCCATATTCGTACTCCGCCTGTTTTGTGCCATCTATTCTCTCCTTCTTAGGATCAGTTTCACCCTACCTTTGAATACCAGACTTGTGCTTCGTAACCTCACCGAGCTTCTAGTAAAATATGAGGATTTTTGGAGCACCCATCTTGGATTTTCAGAGCTTTAGTCGACGTTGTTCAGAAAGTGGGCACAATCTATGCAAGATCGAATAATTCTCATTGCAGTTATCTTGGTTAACCAATAAGAGAGAAACAATCTCCTCTGCCAAGATAAACAAAGCGTCTTTATGCTTCTTGGTTGTCTCTACACATTTTCATCAGTTAGAGGCAATTCACCAACATTTTATGGCTATAAAATGTTGGTTATTCAACCTTTCCTTGCATTGATATCCCCACACCTATCATCTTAAATTCTCAGTCCCTGAATCTAGAATTCTTGTCCTTGCTCACAAATCAATAAATAAATAAGAACATATATATGTATATATATGCATTTTGAGCATCATCGCAACATGCATATGCTGCACCTCTAGCAACATAATTCATGAGCATGGAAATGCATTGCATGACATGCGCATCTGGAAACTTGGTTTCAACTGACCTGCATACGCATTGAAGGTCTCAACCTTTCTACTCTATCCTCCGTGGTGGTGATGTTGTTGTTTCATAACCAAAGGTGCCGCGACGGAACCTGGTGCATCGTGTGTGCTGCAGCCATGTGAATATCACCAGGAGCGCGCTAGGTATCTTGGTTGTGAGAAGGCAACTCATCGCATACCCTATTCTCAAACCTTCAGTTGTCCTCTATCTCACTAACTGAATTCATGAGTAACGCGAGTCATGCTGACATTGCATCATAAGCATGGGCATCAAGCATTCATAAACATGTGCATCATCCGGATGGCATCATCAATACATCATGTCATGAGCATTGTCACTTTTGGCACAAGTCATCCCCATATGCATAAGCATCATCATCCCATGACTCATCAGTGCATCAAATACCAGTTTAAATGCATTGCATCCTGAGGCAATAAAGTGATATATACATAAATATACACCATTGATAAACACCTTGAGCAAGGGTTAATTCCTAACTCTCATCTTTCTCCCAAAATTCTGTCAATTGACATTTGAAAGATGACACTTCCAAGGCATATCCTGAGTAGACATCTTGTTGCTATCCTAATGTAATTTCAGGAATTCTAGTAACAAACTTAACAAAATGTTTGTTTACTAGCCTTCCCTCTCTTCATGAAAATCTCTACGGAACCATTCGACTTGGTCTCTTTCTACCTCAATCTCAAAGTTACCAACTACCACTTCGAATCAACCAGACTAATTTGAAGGAGTATGAGCAATCAAGGTTCTCTAAAAGTCAAGATACGAGGAGTTTTCTATCGATCAGTGATTTGTGATCCTTTGGCAAATCTCTTTCAAATCAATGGAATCATGAATTAAGTAAGCAAATGGCAGGCAAAATCCTCTGACAAGTTTTCCCTGATTCAATCTCAATTTTGAATTATGGATACCCCCAGATCTTCTCGTTTTCCCCCAAGATCACGGTCATTTCTCTCAAGCCCGTTTGACCTTCCTCCGTATCAGTGCGCTCCCTCCGTATCCGTGCTTCGCCTGCTCTGTGCCGCTCCATCACCCTGCCACCTTTTTCTCGCAGAGGCTGGTCGCCACCTATGCACACGCCACCGCGGCCGCCGTCATGTCGCCAAGGCATCTTAATGCCGGCCACTACCGCGCCGCGTGCAGCTCTCGCAGCATCGATCCGCCGTCCCCTACCTCAAGTGGTCACGAGCACCACAGCTACCACCATCCTCTGGCCATCATTAAAAGGAGCACCTCCTCCCCTCAGCTCTCGCCACCCAGAGCTAGTTTCCACTTGAGCCTTGCATTCCAGCCGCTCTCACTTCCCACCGACTACTCCCTTGAGCACGCACGCCATCCATCTTCTCCGCCTACGACATTCATCGGTGACGCCAGAAGAAGCTCAAGAAGAAGTCCAAGAGAAGGATCCAACCATGAACCACTCCATGGCTCACTGGCTGGAGATGCTTGATTCAGTTCGCTGGTCTCTAGTTGCTTTGTACATCTGCTTTACATTGCAGTTTCTGATGGTTTTAGCTTTTCATGTGTACATTCATCGTCCGCTTCCTCATGAGCAACGTCGAAGTGTGTGAGGAAAACCATGTATCTGCTATCATCTCCGAGCTTTAGAACTTGAGGAGTTTAGCCATGCTTTGCAGTATCCTCTATGTAATCTTTATCTTTCCCTGAAGATTGTCATCTAATCTTGTTGTTGAATCTCGGGACGAGATTCCTTTTAAGGGGGTAGGCTGTAACACCCCGGATTGTGAGCAATAGTAACCATCTTAATTAGCGGAGCTAAGCATGTTCGCTAACATGGTTACAAGGTCAAACCCCCAATCTTGGGTCAAACCCCTCAAAAAAAAACCCAAGTGTTACCCCTAGAACCCTAGACCTCCTTGCGGTAATCTAGCACGTTCTCAAAATTTTACATAAGCACTTCAAAATCGGCCAATAAGAAAGTTGTCCAGTTTTTCATGGGACACATTTCATCTAATTACCGGCATTTCAAATTTTGAGTGCCAAAGCCTCAAAAACCTGGTCCACGCCCAGAGCACCTGTTGACTGCACCGAGAGAATCCTGAAGTTCAAGCCCGTTTTCTGCTCAATCCGTGAAGATTTTCACTGGTCGGTCCTTGCAAAAGTTGTAGAGGGTGGTCTCCTCTACAAGTTTGATATTGGCCAAAAGTTGACTTCTATATGGATTTGAATTGATCTGAATGGTTAAAGAGGCCTAAGCCGCTTTGGTTTACTGCATCTGCCGTCCGTGAGCGCGCCCCGACCACGACATCGCGCCGCGGCTCCGTCTCGGCCTCGTGCCCGGCACGCGCGTCCGTGCGCCGCGGGCCCCGCCCCGGCGTCCGTGCCCGCCATCAACGCCGCCAACTGGCCCCACCTCATCCGTCGCCACGGCCTCGCCCTTATCCCCTCCGGGTTTTCCGTCGTCCACGCACCGGCAAGCCGTGCGCCGCCGCCGCCGCCCTGTCCTGGCGCGCCAGCACGGCTGTGCCTCACGTGCTGCCCACGATGACGCCCTGCGTTGCCTTGGAGTAGGGGGCAATGCCCCGGCCGCCTTTAAGTGGTGAAGCTCGAGCTCACGCCTTGCGCCGCGCCACCCTCGACTACGCCGTCAGGCTGCCGCCGCCGCGCCATGGCCACCCCCATGCCGAGCTCCCCACTCCGGTCACCTCCCACGCCGTTTGAGCTCTTGGCCGGCTTCGCAAACCCCCAGGCGAGCTCCTCCGCGCCCTAGCCCTTCCCCATCGAGCCCCAGCTCGCCGCAGAGGCGCGCGCTGCGGCCGCCGCCGCCCAGCGCCGCCACGGGCCACCGTCGACCGTTTTCCGCCCCAACTCCGGCCCCAATCTGAGCCAAGGTGAACCCCTCGACCTTCCCGAGCACTTCCCCGACCTAGAACTCCGGCGAGGTCGCCGGAATCCGGCCGCCCCGCCACCTGCAGCGCCGCCCCTGCCCCTGGGGACCTGTTCGTGAGAACTGAGGGTATGGATGTGAAGTTAAGTTAGCCTAGGGACCTATCTGTAAAAATGAATCTTCAACCCTAGATCCAAAATACAGAGACTTGTAAAATTCGCCATAAATCACAGAAAAATTGTAAAAATGTAAACTCAATTTTTTTGTGATCCTTATGACTAGGAGAAATTTTTCTACAAAGGAAGTTTTCAAATTTCGGTGTAGTTTTTAAAATATTGTGAAATCAGCAATTTGCTTAGATTTGAAATAATTCAAATTCTATAAATGATCTTCAAGTGAATTTTGGATATGTTTCTAGTCTTGCCATGTATGACCCTGTGTGCAAAAATGGCACATAGATGTCATGTAGATTTTTAGTTATAATTTAATTTTGATATATGTAATGCTGCTGTTTTTGGTTTTTATAAATTAATCTGTTGATCAAATGGAGCCAATCTTTTTGGTACAGCCCTGTGTAATGGTTATGCACCCATGATAAATAGTATATAAATTTTGGACATGTGTAGCTTAGTCATATAATTTACCAGGCTATATTAAGGCTAATTTCATGTGCATAGTTTAAATTAATTTCTTTGCTGAGTAAGTGCATATCTCTGCTAGAAATGCCTCTGTATAGCTCCATAGGAAGTTTCATCTCTTTTGGTGATATATATAATTTTGTTTGATTTAATCTTGCATGGTTAGGTGTAGCTTTGTGTGATGTTCATGCTAGCCATAATTGATGAGATGAGTTAAACTTTGGTAACATAGTATAATTGTATACCTTGTGCATGTATGAGCTATCTTGTGGTTAGTTTATGTGTATGTCTTTGGGAATAAAAATTCTTAAAATAAATCAAGGTCAATTAAATGGATAGAAGGAAAACCAATATCATTTGTGTGCAACTCAAATTTTAAATGCATGCACCTCACCAAGACACACCCTAAACAGCACCATTACCTTGGTGAGATAAAATAAATTATTTATCTTAAATATGTATACAGTCACCATCAGAGGGGAAATAAAAGTCACCCGCACACACCTTTCTCTAATAGAGGAAGAGTATGCTGAATATCATATCTAGGTGAATGTGGTCACTCTTAAAACCCCACATTTATCCCTAAGCTTCAAAACTGAAATCTCGTTTAAATTGGACAAATAAATCTTATGCATATGCATCTCGTGTAGATTTTTCTGTCAGTAGCTTCGAGATCGTCCCGGAACAAGACGAAGGACCGTTCGAGGGACAAGTGGACATCGTGGAGTACCACAAGACCCAAACCAAAGTTTGGAAGGGCCCAAGGCCTAGTTAGAACTAACATCGGGTTGAAAGGCAAGCACTGGAGCATAATCCTATGATTTTAACTTCCTGCAACTATATATGTTATGTTTGTGCATTTAAGTTTCAGGAGTTGATTTGAAACCATAGATGCATGATCCTAGGTTCCTATGTTCTTATACTAGCATGATAAGACGTTAGTTGCCATGCTTTAAGGACCCGGTAAAAGTCGAGTGAAATCCTTCACTCGCGAGCTATAGGTTCTTATGTTGGAATCATAAGATTTAAAATGATATGCTCATGTGGTAAGAGCTTGGGATCGGCTCCGGTCAATAGGTGTCACTGGTTAAGCTTTTGAACGTACTAAACATTTGCCAGGAATGGGACTGGTAAGCCTAGTACCTTCAGGATCCGGCTAGGGAACTTGGTACACTAATCTTGGGAAGAGTCCCCCTGCTGCAGTAAAGGTGATGCATGAGTGAGAGTGGGCGGCGAGGCCGTAACCACCTCACCTTGTACCAAAGACTGTGGAATTGGTCCTGAACCGAGGATAGCTGGGAACGGTCTGGTGGGTGCACACCTGGGGTGTGCACTTTTCCGTGTGTTTAGGTCCACCTTGCAAGGTTATTAATCGATCGATCGTCGGCCTCTCACCGTTATCCGAGACTGCTTAACTATACAGTCTATTTCCCTGTATGATGGAATTGAGAATGAATATGGATGCTTGATTAATTGTTTGCACAACTCATGTCTGCTGTAGATGCTTACTTAGTAATGATTAATCAACTAGAATTTGCGCTAAAATTTTGAAAGTAAGGACATACTCTTTGTTGCTTTTCAGCAAAATAATCCACTAGCCAAAAGCTTTGCATGTCTAGAGAGTTGGTGATTTTCCATCACCAGTCGGTTAAGTCTTGCTGAGTATTAGTATACTCAGCCTTGCTTTTGTTGTTGTTTTCAGGTGCAGTTTGGGATGGGAGGAAGACGATGTTTGTTGGCATTATGGATGGCCTCCTATAATGCTACCTTTTCTCGTTTAGTTTTATTTCCGCTGTATTTATAAACTCTGAATCATTTACTTTTATGCAAAGGACTCGGTTTGTAATTAAATAACCCTTTATGGGAATTGATGTAATAAATTGTGACTTGTTTATCTCTGGACTCGCCTTCGTGTGAGTTTTGATGTACGGTTGTCGATCCTTTGTTACAAGTGATTTACCGGGCTTGACCCGGCAGAGACGACAAGTTAACTCGGTGTTATCGCGTAATGACCAAAAGGAGTGGTTTATGCGATAATATGGAGTTAATTTGGGCGGTTCTGCCACAGTTAGGTGCATAACTTATGCAGAGGCCGAAATAAAAATTCTTTTTTCTAAAAAATAAGGTTGTAACCATTTGTGCACATCAGATTAGTAACAGAAGAACCATATGTATCTGGAGCTAGCATGAATGCATATGATATATGATTGGTGACGAATAGGAAAAGGAGACATGTATCAGTCAAGCATCTGATAGGAACTCATTTTCCCTTTCTTTTTTTCGAGCCCTTGAAGCCATATACTAGTTTAAATTTCCTTGGATGTTGGAACCAGATCCACTTACTACATTGGTCCCAAATATTATGTTATTTTGTGATTTAAATTTTATGAAAAATATATCATTATACTCAATTTGACATGTGTGCATGTGCATGTGTGAGCATGCAAGAGTCCGTTAGCACCAAATATGGCTAATAAATAGAGACAATGAAGATCATTTTACCTTCTTGATAGTCCATCTTAAAATTCGTAGGATGATACTACCTCCGGTCGTGAATATATGACTATGTGTTTTTGCATCTGATAGGAACTCATTTTCCCTTTCTTTTTTTTGAGCCCCTGAAGCCATATACTAGTTTTAATTTTCTTGGATGTTGGAACCAGATCCACTTACTGCATTGGTCCCAAATATTATGTTATTTTGTGATTTAAATTTTATGAAAAATATATCATTATACTCAATTTGACATGTGTGCATGTGTGAGCATGCAAGAGTCCGTTAGCACCAAATATGGCTAATAAATAGAGACAATGAAGATCATTTTACCTTCTTGATAGTCCATCTTAAAATTCGTAGGATGATACTACCTCCTGTCGTGAATATATGACTGTGTTTTTTAGGACGGTGGAGTATGATCAACCTTTTGACCATCAGTTACTAGTCACTAACAGCAGCGTCAATTACCAGTCATCAACTTGTGATTAAAAACTGCAAAACCCCATGGGTCTTGGAGCGTGGCATCTTGTTATCTTAACAAATGCAGCATGACTCAACATTATAAGTTGGTTAGGAACCCTCTCAACTTTCAAGATGGTTTTTATTCCAAATATAACCACCGCCGTGTGTACGGATGGATCTTGGGATTTAGTTTGGTCAATTGTTTAACAGGCCAGAAAAAATTGCAACTTGGGATCTTCTAATTTATTAGCTTGGACATGGTGTAGGAATTTATTCGGTATACCAGAATTTGAGAGGGAAAAAAGGGAAACCTGTGCTAGTCCCTTGGAGCAGAAAAATTGCTACTTGGGAGAGCTAGCTGATTCTTTTTGAGAGGCGGGCTGTGGAAGGGCTGGCTACGGATAAAAATCGGTGTGGAACGGATCCATCCATCCATCCTGGCGTGGAATCACACTGCCCCTGACCCAATCAATAATATTCCTTCCGAATTCCGATTGGGGGTTCAGATCTCTGCCGCGCTGATCGATCGATCGGTCGACCACGCCAAGGCCTGCAGCGGAACGGGGACGCCGGACGTGGACACGGGGCATGTGACCCTGGTGGCTCTGGCCGGCCTGTGGGGGGTTCCGATCCGTTGGCCTCTGCAGTCTGTACGGGGTGCGAGACAAGATGGCACAGTGCGAGCATGTTAGCTGCAGCGCCCCGTTGTTGTAGTACATGCCTCCGTCGCCCATGCTTGGACTGTGTACGACAGTACGAGGTGCAAGTGCCCGCTAGAGCCGCATCGGTTAGCTGTTCCGGGGGAGCCTTTTTGTCTTTAGTCTCCTTCCATATATATATGCAAGACTGCCCTCTACGGCCGGAGAAGGGAGATCTGTCATGTGCTCCGTAACGTTGGCAGTTGGTTCGTGCACGATCAGCTCTACTCCCACGCAGCGCCGGCCCTGTGTTTTCGAGTACTCCGCGGCGAACTCGTCGCAAAGACCCCTCTAGACACTATATATATATATATATATAATGTATAACTTACAATATATTTTTATATTGCAAGTGTGATAATTATCCGAAAATAATATAGAAAAAAGCAATATATTTGTACTTCTAGAACTAATATGATTACCTTAAAGAATAATATATCCCGTGCTTGTCACGAAAAAATTTGTCGTCGGGCATTTCTTCTTCCATTGGCTCATCATCTTCATTAACCTGAACTTCTGCATTTAAATTTTGATTATGTTCCTGCTGGCCATGATCAGAATCATGCTGACTATGATCAGATTCATGTTGACCATGATCAGATTCATACCCTTCAATTGTTTCTTGGGGGCCATCTATGATATGAGACCTAATCAAATTACAACTAAATAAATTATAATTATTACATAAATTAATTTAAAGAAGAATAACCTCCGGCAGTCGTACAGGATGATCAGCTGGATTGGATGAATGGTTGTTGACTGATCGCCGTCGCGGCGCCCGCCGCCTGCTGTCGTGCTCATGAGAGTCTTAGGATGGCAGTGGGGAAGTGGCCGATATTGATGGCGATCACGATCATGTGAGGTGTAGCCAATGGCGATTAGATTAGCCGATCAGGTGGCGTGGAGCCGTGGAGGCGATCTGCGTGTGCGTGGGAGTCAGCTGAAACGGCGTACTGAACCTCACCAACGAATATCAGCGCTGGCGGCGGCGGAACGTAACCTGAGTCAGTTACGAAGGGATAGAGTGTACTCTATTGTAATCTCTGTGCCCCCTCTTTCTTGGGCCCCCGGCCGTCGCCTCGGCTGCATGGCCTTAGGGCCGGCACTGCTCCCACACGGGCGAGGCCGGAGGTCTGGAGCAGAGCGTACGGCCAAATTCACATTCCGAATCATGTGACGTCGTCCTAGTGGGTGGGGGAGTGGTGTGCGGTCTGGCCCAAATTAAAATGTGCTGATGTGCTGCGTGTGGGCTTTAAGCTTGCGGTTTGTGTCTATGAGGCCGAGACCAATTAAGTAGCAGCCCACAATCTCCTTCCCCGTCCTTCCTTTTCCTTTCTCGAACCTTCCTGACAGGAATTTATTGCATTTTGCATTCATCACTTAAGGCAATCATAATGAAAATTTATCAAATCAGTTATTCAATTTTACCCTTCAACTGTCTCATGTGCATTATTGAGATAAATAACTTGCCTCAGGGCTCTACTTGCTCTATGCATTGGACCATCCTGTTGAAGGATAAATGGATAGTACTAGGTGATATGCATGAGGACGAAAGCAACTTTGAAAGAAATTGTGGAGGGGCTCCTTCAATCGGGAGGCTTTCATAAAACACTAGAAATTCACGCGGCGTTGCCGCTTATGGCCATGTGCATGGCCATTGTTAGTTTTTTTTTGCTTCTCTTTGTAGGTAGGTATGTATTAGTGTTTTATTCTTGTTATGTGGAAATTATCATTTGTGGATGATTGTATATGTTGACCACGGATTTTTCATTTTGTTGTCTATATGTTTTGGGTTTTATGAAGAGGAAGCATGGACTCCTTTTTTTATTAATTTGTTATGTGAGCATGTAACAATAATTTGCTGAAACAATTCCAATTTATCCCAAAATTATTGTAGAGGGTGGCAACATCACAAAGCATCCACAAACCAAATTTTATAATTGTAGGATTAATACTTTAATGTGAGAAACCATGGAAGTTTCATTTATTAATTTAAATAGATTTTAATAAATCATTTTACAAGTTTCGTATTTTTAATAGATGGGAGTACATCATGGAGAGGCTACACAAAAAATTTCATGATTTTAGGAGCTCTGATTATTTTTGTATGAAATAAACAAATCCGGCATACTATAGAAAAAAAAGGAGAAGACAGTTTGGGCCGAATCTGGCCCATTTGGGCCCACGTGTAGCGCGGACGTGGTGGACGGTCTGTGCTATTTCGGCAAAGATCGAGGGCCTTTTTGCAAGATCTCCTGAGAGAGATGGCTGGACAGTGGGTGCTATTTCTCTAAAGTTCGAGGGCTTTTTTGCAAGAAAAAACCAACGAACGCCCGATCTGGGCCATCCGTTCGCCCGATCGGACGGCCACGGTTGGTCCGCGACGTGGCCACGCTGGGAAGCCAGCTTTTGGTGCGTCTTTCGTTTATAGAGATTGAGGCATTATGTTTATCTGTTTCTTTTGGGCTATCGTTGCTGCTTAATTGAATTCATTTGTATGTTTTCTTTTTTCAATACTGCACTTGCTATCTAGATTCCAAGAAAGCAAAGTTAACAAAACTTATTGAATCAAAGAAAATGTTCCAAAAAAAACATAGTGAACAACATACGTCTTGGTTGTTCGCATTCCTGTTCATACTGATTGGTAAGAAAACAATTAAATTTTAGCACCTGATCAGTTCCATAAGCACGAGCTGATTAACTAGCAGTGTGTGCTGTAGCAGAAAAATCACACAAAAATATTTGCTTTTCTTTTTTTAACTTTATTTTTACACTTAAGTGACCCTTCATAGTTTCTTGTAACATATTGTTTGTCAGTAGACTTTTCGAGGATAACAACATAACATCCATAAATGAGTATAATGTGATGCTTCTTTGTTGTCAGCTTTGGAGTTTTCACTGATTTTGAGTTGCTACAGTTCTAACTGGAGCGAGATCATTGGTTTCTTCAGTGTCTCCCTTGAGAAAGAAATTGCTCATGATATTGCTGGGGTGGTGTGATTGGAGCTCCTACTACTCACAAATCAGAGACAGAAGGTGCTGTCTGAACAATACTGAATATATATTTTCCTTTTCTTGATGCTAGTCATTGTTCCATTAGATTAGTAGTATTTGATTTGTGAAAGAAGACATCATTAGCCCTGGTTTTTTTAGCTGTTAGATTTTTTGTGCGGAAGTCCTAATCTAAATGCATTGATTTTTTTGTTGAAATTCACCCAGGTTAGTGGAGATCCATGTGAGAACGTTTTCATGTTACAGTGTATTGCATACTGCATTGCCCCATGTTTTTGAATTGGTGACCAAATGTTATATTTTTACTCCTCTCATTTGCCATTTATGACTTGACAGTTTGCATGTACAATATGCTGACATTTGCCCCTCTGATCTCTAATACCTTGTAAAAGTAAATGTCCCATCCTAATGGTTGCCTGTTTCCTTTGCTTGCAGTTTCCAGTACCACTAATTGATTGTGAAAAATGAAAAAGATGCATGATCTGATTTCATTGCCTAAGTATAGCATTTTTTGTCCTTAATTCTAATATCGATTTTGACATCTTGAGCTGTCCTTTTGGTTCTTTTCTTCTGAACAGGTGTACAAAGATGCACTTAGGTCCAGGCTTTAAGAGTAAACTACAGTACTGAGTCTAAGAAGTGTGAAACTGGTATAAAGATGCAGACAAAGATTAAGGGCTTTAAGATGTTTATTACTCCAGATTCAAGGGCTTTAAGATGTTTGTTCCAGATCACTGATGTACAGACAAAGATTATGGAGGTCCAGCCTTTAAGTGTAAACTGAAACGTCAGTGATCTGCACAAGATCAAATTAAATTTTCTATTCTCAAGAACAGATGTTGTGTAATAGCTAACCATTTACATTCCTTCCATGACGGTAGAAAGTAATGAGTAATTATTTTTAAAAGAAAGAAAAAAATAAATGAGTAATTTTCTATGCTGTGCAGATAATGAGTGATTAAGAAGACTGCAAACAGAAACTCTGTTCAGTTCACCAACCAGGTAGGATGCTACTTCCTATGTGCGATTATAAGGTGCTGAAAATGTAGTGCTTAGATGATGTCACAATTAAATTAGTTGGCATGTTTCATGTCTATCTAGAGCCATTTCACCTATGATCTGAAGTAAATTGATAATAGGGGTCTTCATTCCATGAAAGCAGCTTTAACACGTGCTTATGACTTGTTGATTGCCTAATGCTTCTGTTGTTTGGTCTTGGTTTTTTATTCCTTTTGCACAAATTAAGTTCAAGGAAGGAGATTATCTTAGCACTTTAAGTGTCTCAATATCTGTTCAAGTACCTTGTGATGCCAGAAGATGATGTGGGGTTGATTGCAGAGCCTACCATTGTTAATAGAACTTTTTGAATATTTCTGATATGCTTACTGTTATTCAGGTGAAATTTCATGCAGAAACTCAAGGCCTGAATAAAGAACTGGAGAAGGCAAAATAGTGAGCAGGCCTTCGAACTGGAGGAGTCAAATAGTGAGCATGCCTTAACTGGAAGACGCTAAGGCATTGGGCATGATGGTTGTTCCATTGTAGTTGAGGAGCCGCAGAGTAGAGGAGATCCATAGGAGATGCCTGGAGCATTCCAAACATTATCAATTATGTAATATGGTAACACACTTGTTTTCATCCTAGTAATTTGTATGCTATCATGGTTGAGTCCTTCGAATGCAGGCTGTGATTTTTGGATCCTTCCAGCTTTAGTTCTTTTGTATTCCATTTTGTGCTTGGTTGCATGTAACATGAGTACATTAGCGGTGGCATCCACTAGGGATCAATTTTTGTGCTTGCATGACCGTTTTAAAGGTTATAATGTGATTGAATTGCCATCTTATTAACAATTATTTGTAATACAAGGCATTTAAAATACTTCATATGTTGGAGGTTTTATGCTTAAAAAGAAATTTACTTAACCTGTACGGGTGCAATCGTATTTAGTAACTAATTTTTGAATTAAATATATTTTTTAATATTTATGCTAATGTTCATATTATTATTGTCTTTGATCAATATTGTGTATTTCGATATAAATGTTTTGTTGACCGTAATGCATGAGTATGATCCTATTGATGTGTAAAATGTTGCAGACAAATTGTCGTTGAGCTGTCTTTTTACCGAAGTTAGAAGAGGAAGTCCTATTTTTTATAGGAGGGAAAAGTGTATTTTTCATCCCTCAAGTATTGTATTGTAAAAGTGTGACATTCATCCCTCACGTATCCTTTGGTGCAAATCAACATCTTAACTATCTAAATTGGTGCATTTTATCATCATCACCTTAGTTTAACAATGATTTAGTACCATATAATAGCAATTTAGATCATGTAATCATCTTGCTAATTACTAATTAGTTACTTTATGTTAATTCAATCTCTATAATAATTGAGTGTAAATCAGTTTTATTAAATTTTTTAGGAAAAAGTCTATAGAGTATCTAATTTAGAGAATTTACTAAGATTTTTTGCAAACTTTATATTTTTGATTTAGCATATTGCATCGCTAGGTAGAGATTATTGAAATCAAATAATTATTGATTATGTGACATAAACTGCTAGTAGCTTTCATGAAATCATTGTTAAACTATAAGATCGGATGATAAATGCACCAAATTTAATTAGTTAAGTGACTAATTTACACAAATGAAACATGAGGGATGAATACCACATTATTGCAATGCTTCAGGATGAAAAATACACTTTTCCTTTTTTATATATATTATATTTTATTCCAAACTCAAAGCTCCTACATTAAAACCCACAATCCGTGAGATTAGGACACTAATGGATATCTACATCTTGGAAGTCCATTAATACGAACCGTGAGTCTAGCTTAGGGGGTGTTATGCCAACACGCCTCAAAACTCTAACCGGCGGTGGAATCGAAGGTTGCGTCGTGGGTGTCGGAGTTGGTCGATGCGCCTGGGAGACAGTGTACTCGGCGGATTTGCCTAGCTGTAAGCTCTCCTCTACGGCTTCCATCTTGTGGAGTTTGGCTCTGGCGTCTGACGACGATTGGGAAGCGGCTTCGGCGGCGGTGACGAACGGATCCCTGAAGGCTTCGAGGAAGATGAACTGGAGTTTTGGATTTCTTTGTAATTTTCTTTTTCTTTAGAGTCTTGTTTATAAAAGAGTCGGTGTAATGTGCTAAGATCAATACATTTTTTTCTTAAAAAAATCCATTGCTAGGTGTACCATGCTAGCACTACACCGTCACAAAAAAAATGCTCATTTTCTGTGCTGATCGGCTATCTATATGGTGGCATAAGGCCCTCCACAGCGTGTGTGCTAAAGTGATGCTTGGACGGGGGGGAGAGGATTCAAGCATCACTCAGCTCATTGCAACCGGCGTTGCTATCTTTGAGCGGTGCCAAAAAAAACCTGGAGCGGAGCAAGTACAGGCTTCGGTGCCTGAAATTAAACAACAATAGATTAACTGTAGGCGTGGGGAGTTGATCAAGGATGTTTCTTTTTTGCCGTGAGAAAGAAACGGACGAGAGGAGTTAAGCAGCAATAGTTTTTTTTTGATGTGGGTCCCATTCATTCCAGATAGCAGTGGAGCCTGATTTTTAGACGTTGCAGCTCTGCAATTCACTTCTTATTTTCGTTGTGGAGCCAACTATTTTCTCGGCATCACTCCCATGCTGTGGAAGGCCTAATAGGGTTGCTGTTGGATGAGGACAAGGCGATCACCATCGATTACTTTCTTTATACTGATACATATCTACATTGGATCGGATGCTCCAACTCTACGCGTGTATAGTGGTAACATGCCATGATTTTCTTTACTCGCAAGTTTCCTGAGCGAATGGATAATGTGTTGTAGCTAGAGTAGTCTACTCGTATCCCTTCAAGTAGATGCTAGATACATGCTATAAGATTTATTACAAATAATATTTAATTATTTTTGGAGACATAATATTTTTAATACAAATCGCATGTTGTAATGTCCGGAAAATTTCTCCAAATAAATCACTTGTTAAATCACTCGCTAAAAACGTTTTCAAAACCTTTTTCATCGTTTGAGATCAATTCCTTTTTATCCATAATCCATCACAAAGCTTAATCTCTCTTTAAATCTTTTGTCTATCCAAATCAATATCAATGGCCCTTCTTAATCCTCAACCTGCCAATGTGCCCTCATGCACAAACTTGGGCCTTGTTTAGTTGGCTAAATTTTTCAATTTTTTCTCCACTCTCTCTCCATCACATCACATTAAATACGTCAAAAGACATATGTTCAGAGTATTAAATATAGGTAAAAAAAACTAATTACACAGTTTTGATGTACTTTGCGACACAAATCTTTTGAGCCTAGTTAGATCATGGTAGAATAATATTTACCACAAACAAACGAAACGTGCTACAGTATGCTATAGGAGTTTCAAACGTTGAAAAGTCAAATGTTTCGCCGAACTAGGCCTTGTCACCTCCCTCTTGTCATCTCCTGGCTGGGCGTCTTGGCAAATCAGCAGCAGGCACACACAGGCACGCAAATCAGCGACAACAGTCACACACATGCACACGCATGGCAACCCAGCATGCATGCAGCAGTAACAGCAGCTCGCAATTATGGCACGCACGACGCGCGCAGAGCAAAAGCCGCAGCTTCGCCCACAAGCTCGCTCCACTGCTAGGCCTCGAGGCCAAAAACCCCAACCAGTCCCCATCCACCACCATCCACCACACCGCGGCCCCCTCCCCGATTTCTTCGTCCTACTACGTGCGTGCCGTGCCCCCCGGCCTGCCAAGGGCATTCCGCGCTTCACCACCGACCGGCGCCCCGCCGGCGCGATGTCCTCCGGTTCCGGCGCCGGCGCCTCCGACCGCGACGCGGCGCTCGACCGCCTCTCCGGCCCGCAGCTCGTGGCGCACCTCCGCGTCACCGTCCGCAGGGCCGACTACGACGCGGCCGCGCGGGTGCTCGACGCGCGCGACCGCAGGCTCGCCGAGGCCCAGGACGCGCTCGCGGAGGCCCGGGCCGTGCTCGCGGAGGTTCAGCCGGGCCTCGCGGACGCGCGCGCGGAGCTCGAGGCCCTGCGGGAAAACTACCACGCGCTCCAGGCGGCGCGCCGCGAGCCGGTCGGGCTCCCCTCCCGTGACGCGATCGCGGCCCAGGCGCCGCGGCGCGACGAGGTCATCGATCTCTGCGACAGCGACGGCGATGACGACGAGGACTGGGAGGAGGGGGAATTCCGCCCGGATGCCGCGGCGGTTTCTTGCAAGGCGAAGGGGCCCGCGCCCGCGCCCGAGGGCGGGGAGGGGCGCCGCGCGGGGGTTTCTTGCAAGAGGAACGCGCCCGTGGGCTCCTCCTCCGACGATGATGATACAATCCCGCTGAGCCAGCTTATGAAGAAGCGGCGGGGACCTCAGCCCGTGCATAATGGTGAGACCAAGAAGGGGCATGGAGATGTGCAGGCGAATTCCGTCGGACCTTCTTTGGGGGATCATCCGCCGGAAAGGCCTCCCGTGAACAGGGGAGGCCCCAAGGCAAGTGCGGGGCAGAGAGGCGGTGCCTCTCAGCAGCTAAAGGTGGCAGCTGTCGAGCAGGGGAGGGGGAGGATTTGCCAATCGAGGGAGGGCGGAGGACTCTCCAGGGCAATGCCGACTGGCCCGCCCACCGATTCCGCTGTTGGGAACAACCCCCAGAAGAATTCCTCCAAGGCCGATGGTGCTGAAGACTTAGCAAGAATTGGTGGCAAGCAAGGTTCTGCTGCTGATCCGCCCTTTCAGGTGAGAACTCCAAACCATACGGATACGGCGAGGAGAATTGTGGAATCAGCAAGAACCAGTGATGAAATGCCCAAGGAGAACACTGGTTCTGTGCTGGATGCAACTGTTGACTTGGTTCTCAATACTATCAGAGAGCAGGGGAAAACAAATAGTGGAATGCACAAGATAAAGGCACCACTGGAAACTAATGGATTTGGGGAGAAAGCTTGTATGGTTGCGAGAGATATTAGAGAGCAACAGAAAACACAAGGCCAAGTGCTCAGGACAGATGTGTTGCAAGGAACTAATGGCATGGGGCAGCAAAATGTTAAGCTTGGTGCAGTTCAGAATAGGCAGGTTAGTGATGGAGCCAGACTTAGGACCTCAGATAAGCAGGTGTCAGCCTCCATGAAGCTGAACAACCAGCTCACGCTGCATTCAGAGCAAAGGCCATCGGAGAGGCCAACCTCCTTGCAACTGAATAACCAGCGCTCGCTGCATTCAGAGCAAGTGCCAATAAAGAGTTCGTTGCCTCCAGAAGTTACAAGCAACTGGAAATCTGCTTCAGAAGTGTATATCTCATGTCTAGTAAATAATGAGATCTGTATGCAAGCTGCCTGTGCTCTTCTCCGACAAAAGAAGTTAACAATTCAAGAAGGAAAAAGTGGATATGATGTAGTCAACAAATCTGATGTACACAGGTATGTTGAAATTGAGTTCCCTCGAGGTTAAAAGGCATATGCTATAGAATAACTACCAATCTACCATATATGTGTCCACACTTATATTGATTTTTGAATGACAGCAGCGGACATAGGATATTGGCACATACTGATATTGCAGCCTTTAACTTTGCACTATATCTTGTCTCATCATTGTATTTTATTCAGCAACAAGCTGCTTTAACATGCATATAGCTCGTATGGAATTTTTAGGCAAGATCAATCACAAATCATATAGTTTTCAACTAGTGAACCTTATGATTGTTCTAGTTGCCTAATTTGTATTTCACTTTGAGCAATGGCTATTCTTATTTGAATTCAGTAAGAATTTAATTCCAACTTGGGTACTCATAGCCATTAATATATTATAAATTAGAAACTAAATACTATGCTCGTAAGCTCATTCAAGGGATTTAGGATTTCTTTTGGCGTCAGAACACATGTGTGGAAACCTAAAGCTGAACTGGAGACATCACTTACAGGTATAACCACATAAAATGCCTTGCTCACTGGTAGTCAAGCAACGAAATGGGTTGCAGTTATGCATGAATCTTAATCTCAGCAAATCATTGTTAGATCATTAGTTAAATTATGATTCTGATGTTTCGCCATTATTAAAGTTTTTCCTTGAGATCCATTGCTCAATCCCTTGTATAAAAGACCATTGCAGTGCTATTTCTAGCAATATTTTTAAAAAAACATCCTGATATCTGTGCATTACATTATCTAGTAAAATTGTGATTCAGCTTGGAAACGCTTAGCCAAAGTTAATACATTTATTCATGCTGACTTAGTTATATAACGACATTTTATAGTAATATTATGTGTCTAACAATGCCACAGTACTTCATTCGCCATAGTGGTTTCTGAAGCTATAATCGTTTGATGTTGCTACTTTAGGGCGGCTTCGTTGGCGGATTTTCTTTTGGGTGGCAACCTTCAGGGGCCAGTGAAAAGAACAGCTGAGGAACTAGCGAAGTGTGATTCTGGGGGCATTGACTTACTTAAGAGAGTAGCAATGGAATTCTCTGAGCAGTTGTTCAGTATTTACAGCAACAAAGAGGACCCATACTTCCGCTGAAACTGACAAAACAGACAAAACATTACATGGTAAGGTTAGACTCCCTAGTTCCCTACCATAATCATCTGGAAGGGGATTACAATATTTTGTTGTGATGTAGGAGTCTTACTATACAGCTAATGCTGAAACTAGTCATCGTTAATGATTAGAATGACTAGCAGTTGCAGAGTTGCAGTAACTCTCTTTATGGACGAGCATACTGTACGAGCTCATTAATTGTTCTTTAGTTTCCATGTTAAGATGTTCGTTTGGCTGGTGGCTGGTGTTGATCTTTTCTGGGAGAAAAGTACTGCTGACTGGTTGTTCTGAGAGAAAAGTATTGTTGGCTGGTGGCTAATAAGCCAAACGAAAAGGGCGTTGATGATGAGGTGAAAAGAGTATGAGCTGGAAATCTGTAGGGCAGAGAAAATGATTTTGCTGTGGATCGGCAGGTTTTCACTGTTCTGCTGGGCTGCTGGTTGCATTCTTGGTTCTGGCAATTGATTCGGATTCGTTTGTGTTAATTCTCTGTGAGATCGTTTTGTTGGTTATGCTGGATATAGCTCTGTGGTTTGTTCCTGGTCGGGCTCCCCGGGGGAAATTGATTCCTGGCTAGAATTGCGAACCGAACGAAGATGCAACATCTTTTGTTTCAGATTTGGCTCTGTACCTGTTCTGACAGCTGCCTGGGATGAGTCTGTCTGAAATACTCTCTCTCCCGCTCTATGGAAGCCGTTTGGATACTAGGGTCTAAAATTTAACTATGGCACATTGAATGTTTGATACTAATAAGCCGTTTGGATGCTAAACGTAGGCGACGGGCGAGGAGAGTAAAAAACAGATCGGGATACCCCGCAGACGCACGTGACCGATCGCGCGAGGAACGAGTCAGTCCGTCCGTCTGTCCGTCCCCACCTCTCGGCCTGCAAGCCTGTTCGCGTTCCACCATCCCGGGATACAGGGCCAGTATAAATCGGGGCGCCTTCCTCCTGCGCCGCCGCGTCGTGGAAACGCCGATCGCCGCCGCGCTCTCTCCTTCTCGTCCTGATCCCCCCAGATCGAGCGAGAGGGAGGGGGCACCCGGAGCAGCCCGTCGTTTTGATCGGTGGTGGTCGGCCCGTTCCCGCGAGGAGAACAGCCAAACAGGAACAAGCCCCAAGATGGCGCCGATCTCGAGAGCCTCCGTAGTCCTTGTGATGGCCGTCGTCGCCGTGCTCGCCGCCGCGGCCAACGCCCAAGCACCCGCCCCAGCACCCGCCAGCAGTGACGGTCAGTCGCCTCTCCACCCCTTCTCCTCCTCACTTCACCATTGTTTTTCCAGTCTTGCGGTTGCATATCCTTCTCTTTTGGGGGTTTTTGGGAGGAATAGACCCGATGCAAGTGGCCAATTTTTGGAGGAAGATTGACCCATTGCAAGTGGTTAATTTTGGGAGGAGTGCACTATGCAGCTACGTTGTTTGCGTCGAACTGAAGAAGAGCATGTCAGCCTGACAGGGATTTCTTTTTCTGATGATGATTGGTATCTCTTGTTGATGGTTTTTGGCAGGAACAAGTGTAGACCAGGGGATCGCCTACGTGCTGATGCTGGTGGCGCTTGTCCTCACCTACCTCATCCACCCCTTGGACGCCTCCTCCGCCTACAAGCTCTTTTAAAATCAACCATTTACTTTGTAATTTGGCGCTGATTACGGTGTAATTAACGGTGTTCGATAAATCGATCCAGTTTAATTGCTCCGATCCAGAACCAGGGGAAGGAAAAATTATGCGTGCAATCCTTGGTACTCTAGGGTCTACAAGCTTTAATTTTATGAAGTTTCCGATCCGATCAAACAAGTAATACGACACGTACCAAAAGGTCTATAAGAATGCTGACCCTGATAGGCTGATAACAATCAATCTCGTCCAATGAATGTATTTATGTCAAATCTTTTAACTGGCGACTGTAAATTGAGATCATCAGGACGTAGGGTGATAATTTTTGTAGGCTTTTTTGGGTGTAGTATTACTCGCAACAGAAATAGCATAAATAGGACTATATATCATTTTCTCAATTGGGGATTTCCTTATATCATTTGCTCAATTGGGGATTTCCTTATATCATTTGCTCTTCAAAACTCAAAGGTTCGACCCCTATCTATTCCATGATCCAAAAGCTAGAAACAGTAGCTCATCTTTTTGCCAAATGTAATTCCACCAAAGCTTGTTGGGCGTCTATTGGAATCTCATTTCCCTATACTAGACCGATTCTTCAGATTTTTAACCACATCGATCAGAAGACTGGATGTTCCATTCTTTATGGAGAGTATCATTTTGATGTCATGAAGCATTTGGACATCAAGGAACGATTGGTACTTCAACAACATTGATCCTTTGGTGGCTGACCGCAAAGGAAAGTTCATGTTTGACCTTATTGTTTATCTATTAGCCGAATTTTTAACTAACAATTTAAAGGTGTGTTTGACACGGCTTCACCATCGGCACCTCCATCGACTTCTGGTGAAGCTGTGCCAAAGGGGCTCGGGCAAAACAACTCTGGTGCGGGAGCTCCATGAAATGCGCTATCTAGAGAGAATCGGTGCAGGAGAAGTCAAAAAAACTTAGCTCCCCGCAACTTCTTCTAAACTTTGCCACCCTTCTCGTGCGAGGCTTGTAGATCTAGCAAGGCAGCACTGGAAGAGGGTGCGAGGTGGAGGTCGCCAGAGGCGGATCGACTCTGAGAGCGGGTGGACGCTCGGGCGCGGTGGGCACCACGCCATGGGGCGTTTTGGCTAGCGTCGCGAGGGATCGAGGGGGGAGGAGGCGACTGGCACAGGGAGGGAGGCATGCCGACGACGGCTCGAGTGAAAAAGAAAAGAAAAAAGAGCATTATAGGTATTTTACCTCTTTTACCATCAGAAAAGGTTGTTTTGCTAAACATTTTTCTAACCACACAAGACACAATCAGAAAAAGTTTGATTCACCATCACAACCGGAGTCGGAGCCATTTCAAGTGCACCCACACAACTATGTCAAACGAACCCATGTTAATATTGTAGCATTTGGGTCTCGTTTGTGTTTGGATGTGCTATTGATTAAATTTAGCAAGTACTTATACATTAAATTGTATTTGTGAGTACTTATTAAATTGTAGCTTACTACACATGTCAAGTACTTATACATTAATTGTATTTTTTGTCGTCTCATTTTTTCAAAGCCAACCGTATGCATACACACTCAAACTCCATGGAACTCTCTCTCAACCTAATAGAAGCTGGCAACATCTAAGAGTTGCTCTTATTCTTGTTCCTTAATTCCCACGCTGTTCAAACCGGCAACAATACTATTACGTGCTTGCTTACTGAGTTACTGTTATAGTTTGGTATAGTGTGTGCTCTGGAGGAATCAATCAATCAGGCATGCATGGAGCTCTGCCACTCGGTGCTGGAAACAGGCATCTTGTCGTCCCGGCTCACGTCCGCAACGCCCATGCCCGGGCTGGTGGGAGCGCCGGCTCCGGTGCCGGCATTGCCGTCCTCCCCTGAGATCTCCTCAAGAGACCGACCCATGGTCTCAGGGACGAGGAAGGTGAAGAAGAAGCCGAGCATGTTGGTGACGGAGAGGATGATGAGCGCCTTCCTGATGTATTTCACGTCTCCCTTGAGCGTGAGGCTCTGCACCCCGTAGGCGGCAACGATGGCGCCGGCCTTGCCCGAGGCGGCGCTGATGGCGTGGCAGGTGGAGCGCACGCGCGTCGGGAACAGCTCGGCGGGGAGCACGAAGGTGGTGCTGTTGGGACCGAAGTTGGCGAAGAAGAAGGTGAGCGCGTACAAGATCGCGAAGAGCGTGGCGTTCTTGTTCTTTAGGTCATCATACATGATGCCCATGATGAGCATGAACACGGACATCATGAAGAAACCAATGAGCTGGATCAGGTACCTGCAGCAGCATATGGATGTGTAGACCAATTTCGTTTCATATATATGAAAACCAAAGCAAGTAGGAGTAGTACAGTACCTGCCCATCCTGTCGATGAGAGCGACGGTGACCCAGTAGCCGGGGAAGGTGCCGAACAGCGCGACGAGGAACATGGCCTTTGAAATCTGAAACACTTCGGTCAGGGCGTTAACATCGGTGGCGGCGCTCGTGAGTTTGATCGCCGGGAAGATGTCCTTCTGGGTGAGGTTCTGGCTATAGAAGGCGATGTCGAGGAGGAACCACGTGGTGGCCGTGCCGATGAGGTGCATGCCGTGGCGCCGGGCGAACTCGGCTGACCACAGCGGGTAGTCGTTGGCAGCCTTGTACTTGGCGAGCTTCTCCTGCTCGGCCTGGATCTCGACGTCCATCACCTTCTCCATGTCGCTGGCCGCCTGCTTGGCGTTGCCCTCGATGAGCGCGGTGTACCTCGCCGTCTCGGGCATCTTCATCCGTCAGTAGAACGTGGCCAGCGCCGGCGCCGCGCCGATCATCAGCACGATGCGCCACATGTAGTCTGCCGCCGGCCACTGGTTCGACGCCCTGGGGTCCGGTTGGGGTCCTGTAGGATCGCTTCTTTAAACGATGGCGCGTGGTTGTAGTGCAGGAAAATGCCCGAGACGATCATGGACACGAGCCCCGCGAAGATGATCCCGACGCCCTGCATGGCGAACACGGCGGCGATGAAAGCGCCGCGCGTCTTCTTGTTGGAGTACTCGGACATGATGGTCGCGGACAGAGGGTAGTCGCCGCCGATGCCGAAGCCGAGCCAGAACCGGAAGAAGCAGAGCGTGCCGATGACGGCGCGGGGCGAGCTGCCGAACGAGAGGCCCGAGGCGATGGCGCAGGCAGCCATGAGCACGAGCGTGATGCCGTAGACGCGCTTCCTGCCGAGCTTGTCGCCGAAGTAGCCGAAGACGAGCTGCCCCATGAGCGTGCCGACGAGGGCGACGCCGATGACCATGTTGTTGACGCTCACGGGCAGCGTGCCGGGCTTGCTATTTTTGGCTTTGGACCAGTCGATGTTCTGGTCCGGGTAGTAGAGGCGGCCCAGCAGCTTGGAGACGGTGGAGATGCAGAAGAGGTCGTAGGCGTAAGGCGTCGGTGAAGAAGCCCATGCCGGCGATGACGATGGCCTTCATGTGGTACATCTGGGTGCGCGCCGAGTCCAGCGCGTCCAGCACCGCCAGGTTCGGCCCGGTTCCCGGCGCGCCCGCCATCTCGCTCGCCGCCGCACACAAGCCACGCGCCGACGACGGCAGGGGTGTTTGGGCGTGTCGTGGGTGCGAGTACTGCGGCTCTCGATCGATCCGTGCTCTTGGTGCTTTGGCTGCTTTCTGGCTCGGAGTCTTATAGCTGGCGACGCGCCCGTTAGGAACCGGGGAGGCCATCACGAGGTCGATGAACGAGAGGAGGGCGTCTGCAACGAGACGAACCCCGTCGTCATCCGCTCCTCCTGTCTCGTGCTGGTTGGCAGCATATTCGGCTCGAGCACTAGGTGCTCCATCTTCGTCCCGAGACCCTAGCGAGATCGATGAGGCTGTGAATTGTGATGGATGGGGCAGTGGCTATGGACGATTACTATACGGACCCGCTCGTGTTGTGTTGTCTCTCGTGCGATCGACCGGGAGGCCGCAGCTGGGGTTCGTTCGTCGGCTTCGTCGCTAGCCGGACGCGCGTAGTCAACTAAGAAGCAATCATGTCGTTTCGACCGGGATATTCGACAGCGAGCCTGCCGCCTGCCGATTGGCGATGGGCACCATACGTTTTCCTCACAGTTTCAGGCCAACTGTCCAAATCACAGATCATGCAGCTGGTTGTGTATATGGTAACAGAATATCCAAGTTACATTGTCTTTTACGGTTTTACCTCAACTTGACTTGATCATGACTTCGAAGCATGTATCTGTGCAGATATTTTTTGGCCGGTTAACCAAGGTAGGCATAGCCATTGATTTAGACTATTTAATTAACGGGCCTGAATGCCTGATTACGTTTGATATGGTCTCTGATTACTTTGCATTGCTGAGTAAGAGAGTATGTTGGGGTTTTCAGTAAATAACTTGGTTTAATTGATCCAATGTTAACCGTGCCGCTAATGAAGATACGATTAGTGCACAACCTAAGTTAGTTTTGGCACAGGATGGTTTGGATAGTGGACCGATTAACCTAAGTTAGTTTTCCTGTTAGTCTGATTGCATGGTGTAGTTAGGGATGAAATCAGTCGGAAACGATTGAAAATATGCATTATCATTTTCTATCATATTTTTTTTACTCGGAAACGATACGCTCGAAAACGATACCGATAACGAAAAATCGATACATCGGAAACGAAATCATCGAATCGAAAATATGTCGATATCGATCGATAACGGTACCTCAAATCGAAAACACCGAAACCATGAATGGACATATATGCAACATGTTCACAACCAAATGAGTGACCAACAATCCAACATGAATATTACTGCACCATATGCTCATACTATAACCACCTATGACTCACAACTACTAAATTTTGCAGCCAACAAGTTTCTGTCACAGCAGCCAACCTACCGGCTAGGCTGCTGGCGATGGTCGTGTCCGCGAGTTGGGGACTGCGAGTGGAGACTGAAGTTATATACGTAGGGTTGTGTTATTGGGCCATGTTGGGCCTCGGTGTTACCTAGGCTTATGGGCCATCCGATGACAATTCGGAATTCCGACGGAATTTTCCAAGCAAAAACGGTCGATACATGTATTCGGCGGACCAAAGCCACTATCATTTCCATTTCCATTTCCACCAATGTTTTCCTATTTCCATACCATTTCCGGCTCCTACCATTTCCATTTCATTGTTTCTCATATTTTTCGGAAACGAAGCTCGGTCGATCGGGAATTTCCGTAACTGTTTTCACCCCTAGGTGTAGTTAGTTGAATTAACAGGTGATTAATCGGCGTAGTAGTCAGCTAGTAGTTGATTTAACCGATAAATATATTGAGAATTAAGGGGGAAATGAATTATTTTGTCATGCAAGATGCTGGACCAACCGACATTTTCTTATTTTGTCATGCAGGGAGGCGCGATCTCGTCTTTAGCACTTTGTCTGGATCCACCTAAAGCAGAGGAGCATAAGTTTGAAAGTTTCCTTACTACCTCAGTTCTAAATTACAGTTTGTTTTAGTTTTGTTCATAAGCGTTTAAAAGAAAATATATTAACATCGAAAATATTGCATAAATGCACTATCAGAATATATTGTGTAGTGTATCTAACAAAACTAGATTGATGTTATAGATGTTTGAATATATTTCCCATAAATTCAGTTAAATCTACACAAGTTTGATTCAGAATAAACCTGAAACCCCAAGTTTGGCATGTCATCCTTTCAATAAAAATATACTATATGGCAT
Source organism: Cenchrus fungigraminus (assembly GCA_036936925.1). Lineage (NCBI taxonomy): Eukaryota > Viridiplantae > Streptophyta > Magnoliopsida > Poales > Poaceae > Cenchrus > Cenchrus fungigraminus. Next base: position 29,959,073 of record CM072778.1, on the reverse strand, counting down.
ATAACTTGTATGGAATTTTTTTAACCAGAATAACTGTATGAGAAAAGGAAATTTGCGCATATGAAGGGAGACAATAGGGCCAAATCTACAGGCCCAGTGCAAAGAACGCTGGCGAAACACACAAGCTATGTTTATTTGGGCTACCATCCATCACAGGCAGCAGCAGGCACTGTGTCAACTGTGGAATATCTCGGCCTGCCAATTTATTTACAAGGCCCGTTCAAAACAAATGGCCTTGGGCTTCTTTTCCCCTCCGTTTGGCGCTTTATAACGATATAGATAGCGGCGATACAATTCTAAAAAAAAAAAAAGATAGCGGCGACCGGCGATACCGCAATAACATGCAATGCAACCGCCATTGTAAATAGCGACAGAAGAGTGAGCCATTTATTTCAATGCGCAGGAGAACTGCATCATTGTATTAAGAAGCAAAATCAGAGAAAGTTCTATAACACTATGAGCCATTGAGCCCGAGCTCATGCAGCCAATTAGTCAGTTGAGTCAAATAAGAAATACTCCCTCCGTATTGAAATACTTGTCGCCATTGACTTTTTTCTACATCTTTGACCATTCGTCTTATTCAAAAAATTATACAAGTACCAAATATTTTGTTCGCAACATGTTTTAGTATTGTAGGTATTTTCAGCTCGACTTATCCTTTTACATATTTGCAATAATTTTTTGAATAAGACGGATAGTCAAAGTTGTAACAAAAAGTCAATAGCGACAAATATTTCGATACGGAGGGAGTACGTTCGAAGGCACGCACCCAACTACTCTCCTCTAAGCTGTGCCAACCTTGTAGCGCCGGCTCTAATCCAAACCAGAAGTTGTCATAAGCCGGTTTACCCTACGTGTTGACCGGTTCCTTCTCCTTTACCATCTCGAACTAGCGCATGAGAACCACCTCCCTCTTTGGAGGATTTGATCGTTGCCAGCGGGTTCTTGGCCAGGCGTTCGCTTCTCTTGGGAAGCTGCGGCTGATCTGTTATCGCTGGCCGCACAGTGCGCTTGGTCTTTGCCGGCCGTGGTGCGAGCGGTGATCGGAGCTTGCACCTGACGCTGTTTGCAAACGCCTGCCGCTTGGATCAGCATCAGAGGTTGCAGCGTTTGATTTTCTGGAGAAGCCCGGTGGGGAGCCCGTGTCCGACTCCTGCCCGTCCTCCTGATGGGCCGGTTGAACATTGGGCCCATTATGGCCTGGTAGGGGCTCCTCAAGCAAGAGTATCAAGCATGATAATACCAATTAAACAGCAGTGCTCAACGCTCGCTTAATAATACCACTTAATTGCAGTTTTCATTCATGTAGAGGAAATCCAACACATCAAGCATGAATAAAATAGGTGGCTACTAAGATGATATGACAACCATGTATCAGGAGGAATTATTTAAATCATCAAATCATGATACTCCAAATAACATGCCAATCTTAGAATCTTAGAAACAACAAAAATGAAATCTGCAATGGAATTGGCCTATAATAAAGAAAATAATTTATGGATGTTGTAAGACTTGGTTCATTTTTCACCAGGGATAATGTGATATTATAATTTAGAAAAAATAATGATATTTTGATTGCTAAAAATATTTAAAATATACCATCATAATTTGCTAGAAAATAATTACCATATCAAAAGGATTTTTTAATAAAATATTTATTAATATGTACACAATTTGACAGCTGTTAGTAAGGTTTTATAGAGATATGCTTAATAAAATTCTAATGCGCCTACTAATTTAATTTCAAATGGAAGGAGTAAATGAGTAGATGACATATCTAGAATTTATAGTCTCATGGATATATTACACACACACACACCATTTTTAAGAAAGGTTTTTTGTTCTGAGTAAGACATTTAAATTTTTTATTGTATTTACGATGAAAAATATAGACATTAACGATACCAAACAGATATACTATGATAATAGATTTCATTATAAATATGATATTTATGGTCAAATTTACAAAAATGCATTTAGAAAAAACTAGAATAATTTGTATTTTCTAAATGGAAGGGGTACTTTTTTAATAAAAAAGAGAATTATAGAGACTAGTAGAGAGGGAGTGATATACGGGGAAATTTAAGATGCATGTGACTTCTTCAAAGGCGCTTAACTAGGACAAGGACCTTCTTAAAAGGAAACGGTACGGCTAAATTTGCGGTGCAGGAGAGCACGTGGGATTTGTTGCACGCATGCCAGCGTCTGGTGGCGTAAATCTGAAGGCAGATCCGAAGGAAGCAGTGACGGATCTGTGTGGTACCAGTTCCCCGACCGCAGGCAGCCGAGCACTGTTTGCCCGTGCTCTCCCTGCACGGCTGCACAGCACAACAGTACAGCCGCGTGCGTAGCGTAGCGCGCGCATGCCGCGCCCTACGATACACTGAGGGCTCGTAGGCGGGTACCCCCCGACACCAATGCGCAAGCAGAGCAGGTCGTCGTCGACGCGTCCAGGTGCAGCGTGGAGCTGGTGGTGGTGTGGCGGCACGCAAGGCACTGGGCACCCAATTGCCAATACACGTTACTTGTACAGTATCACCCCGTCTCCGCCCCGCCCACCGCCGCTATGGATGGCTTGGTGATCTCATGGAGCCCACGGAGCACTACGAGACTTCGCGACACAGCCGCCGGCCCATCCATCGCATACGAGGAATTTTTTTTATATTTATTTTTCTTCGATTTTACGAAAATAAATAGTCGGATTCAACATTGGCAGAAATAGTCACGAACCGCCGATTATCCCTGCCGCCAATTCAAAAGGCGGTAGGGACCTACCGTCGCTTCAAACGGCGGTTCGTACCTTCCAACCGTCAATTCAAACGGCGGCTGGAAGATCCCCACGTGGCCCGCTCGCCAGGCACGTACCGCCACGGCCAACGGCGGCAGCATTCCAACCGCCGTTTCAAAGAGTGGTTGAGGGTTGACCTACCGTTGGGAACCTACCGCCAATTGATACGGCGGTAGGTCCTACCACCAAACCAACCGGCGGCTGGGCCGCGCCTATATAAGGGCCGCAGCCCCTGCCGACGGCGACTGCGCCTCCCCCCTTCTCTTCTTCTTTTCGTCCTCGGTGGCCTTCTTCGGTGTCCATCAGGTATGTTTCCAATACTTTCCTCGTATCTTTAGTAAATAAGGTAGAAATAGTTTAGAAAAATCTAGAAATAGTTTAGAAATTATAGAAATAGTTTAGAAAATCTAGAAATAGGTTAGAAAAATCTAGAAATAGTTCAGAAAATATAGAAATAGTTTAGAAATTATAGAAATAGTTTAGAGAAATCTAGAAATAGTTTAGAACAATCTAGAAATAGTTTAGAAAAATCTAGAAATAGGTTAGAAATTATAGAAATGCTTTAGAAATTTGTAGAAATTCTTTGGAAATTCGTAGAAAATTTTTAGAAATTACAGAAATACTTTGGAAATTGTAGAAATACTTTAGAAATTGTAGAAATACTTTAGAAATTGTAGAAATACTATGGAAATTCCTAGAAATAATTTAGAAATTGTAGAAATACTTAGTAAATTCATAGAAATACTTTAGAAATTGTAGAAATGCTTTAGAAATTGTAGAAATACTATGGAAATTCCTAGAAATAATTTAGAAATTGTAGAAATACTTTAGAAATTGTACAAATACTTAGTAAATTCATAGAAATACTTTAGAAATTGTAGAAATGCTTTGGAAATTCATAGAAATACTTTAGAAATTGTAGAAATGCTTTGGAATTGCTTAGAAGTACTCTGAAAATTATAGAAATACTTTGGAAATTCCTAGAAACACTTTACAAATTATAGAAATACTTTGGAAATGCTTAGAAATTATGTGCGATTTTATATTTCATTTTTTTGCGGCTATGGCTCAGCAGCAGGCGCTGCCTTTTCCGCTGCCCCCTGTTGGTGCTGCTCGTCCTCCTCGGGAGCCCCTGCCGTACGTGCTGCCCGAGCTCTTCGACGAGCGGACAGACAGGGCGCACCGGTCCTACCACTCCGCGATCTGCGGGATAGAGCTAGGGACCGTGCGTTTTAGATGCCCGGGGCACTACATGCTGCTTCACCTCGGCTGGTGTCCGAAGTATGTAATACGACACCTTCGTATCTTTGTATTTCCTCATTTAAATTTGTAATTAATATTTATTTTCGTTTTGTGGTGCAGGCTCCGCGCAGCAGGGCTTCTTCCCCTAGCGCGCTTGGTTGAGGGGGACCTCATGCGGGCCGCTATGCGCCCGGCGGAGCGCAGGTCGCGCTTTGGCTTCAACTACCAGCTGGTCTGCGTGCTCCTGGACCGGTGGCGCCCCGAGATGCACAGCTTCCACTTCCCCTGGGGGGAGATGGCGGTGACTTTGGAGGACGTGGCCCTCCTCTTCGGGTTACCGTGCTCAGGGGAGCCCATGGGGGCTGCTGACCCCCCCTCCCGAGCCGTGGCGCGACGTCCTCCTCGCGAGGTTCGCCGGAGTGGTGCGCCGTTCCGGCGCGCCAGAGGTGCCTGACTTCACCAACTCCCACGGCCCCTCGTGCGCTTGGTTGCGCAAGTACAGCGTACGTACCTCTATCTATCGTTTTTTCATAGTATCGGTTTTCACCCTCTCACTGAATTTTGAATTTTTTCAGGCCTCGTTCAAGAGGGACAACGCCGACGAGCAGACGAGCAACAGGCACTTGGAGGCATACCTGTTGTGGCTGTTTGGCTACGTGATGTTCTGTGGGTCCCAGGGGGACGCGGTGTCGAGGTTCCTGATCCCCCACGCGCGGAGGATCGCCGACGCCACCGTGGAGGAGATGCCCACATCAACTGGGGCGCTGCGGTTTTGGCCGCGACGTACAGGGGCCTATGCGCCGGGTGCACCAAGACGGGCACCCAGTCGATCCTCCTCGGATGCCCGCATCTGCTGCACCTATGGAGCTACGAGCGGCTTCCTGTCGGTCGGTCATCGGTCGACCGATCGCCGTACCGAGAGTTGCAGGAGGGGCACGACCCAGCAGACAGGCCGACCATGGGGTCGATGTGGTGCCAGCGCCAGGTTCGTACTTCGAGCTAACTTCGTTCGGTAGTGTGACAACCCGCCCAGGAAAATACCGTACTATCGCCTAAACCAATCCACTTTGGCCATTAAACGACAGTAAAGTATCATCCCGTCGTTAGTTGCCGGGTTAACGCCCGGTAAATCACTTGGATATCACACAGAGGATCGAACATATGCATTAAAACTCACGCGAAGGCGAGTCCAGAGTATGAACACAAATTAAATCCAAATTATACCCCGAAGGGTTAATTATTACAAACCATTGTTCATGACATGATAAGTAAAGGTTCAGAGTTTTAAAACTGCGGAAATTAAACTACGGTAAGATAGACATCACAGGAGGTCGTCCGTGATGCCATCACTCGTCATCATCCACCCATTCCAGCTCCCAGCCGGGTGGAATCTCTCCAGGCCAAACAACACCTGCAACCACATTTATAAAGCAAGGCTGAGTATACTAATACTCAGCAAGACTTAACCGTCGGGTGATAACTACATCACCAAACTCTAGACATGAGAGGCTTTTTGGCCGGTGGAGTTCTTTTGCTGAAAAGCAACAAAGAGTAGGTCCTTACTTTCAATATTTTAGCTCAGGTTCTAGTTAATTACCATTTCTAAGTGAGCCAACTATTGCAATCAAGAATTTCTAAATGCACAAACATAGCAGAGGTAATTGCATAATTTTAAAGAAAGGGTTAATGATCCGGGGCTTGCCTTCGCTGGCAAGGTTGGCCTTGGGCCCTTCTGGACTTTGGTCCAGGTCCTGAGCTACGTCCACATACTGCAGCTCACCGTCAGTACCTTCGTCTCCTCCTTCCGGCACGAGCGTATATCTACCGTCGGGAAGATCTACACGATGATGCCAATGCAAGATTTAATTGACGGTTTCAAATTAATTAATTACAAAACAACATATGACAACCATGAAGAGTATGGTTGACCACATTCACCTAGGTAAACACATATTCGGCATACTCTTCCAATAAAGGAACAATATGTGGTGCTTTATTATTTATTCCTTTTGATAGTGGCTGTGTACATATTTATGCAAATAAATTAGTTTAACTTCACAGAACAGCAAGGAAGTGGTCTTAACCATCTTAGCATGATTTACAACACATTTATAAAGCCATTAGGTGTGGATGTGGTGATTTTCCAATTTACTTTAATATTAAGCTTAATTGGCTTCCATTGCTTTTATTCACAAAATAAATTCATAAAATTCAGTGGGGGTATTTATGAAGCACTACAAACCTATACAAAGCCACTGCACACATATGCACACTTAGGAGAGCTATGAAATTAAATATACCGAAAATAACAAAAGCCAGCTACTAAAGCAAGATAAATGCATATCAAAATAAATAAGCATCAACTGGATCCCAACTTTCTCACACATGGCCTCTGGTCCAAAACTAAGCTATTCATGCAACATATACACCTAGAGCTAGTATAGATCTTGAGCTACGCATTTACAAAGAAAATTAGGTATAAAACAAGATTAAATATTTTTGATAGATATAAAATTTTTATTAATTCACCAGAGATGGATTTTGTCATACTAAGATCACATGCAGAATTTGAGCACAAAAATCTAATTATTTTTATTTACAAAAATCATTTAGACAGATTCAGCATAAATACAAAACAATACATAATAAAAGATCTACATAGTAACTTTGTGCAATTTTTGGCACAGAATCTAAGAATAGGACAACACACAATATATCCAAAATTCAGCTATAGAACACATGTAGATTTTGAACTAAAATAGATCTAGTGTTAACAGTTTTCTATTTTTCATGCAAAAACTATCAGGCAAAACTATGGTCATGATTTACAAAAGTTGTAGGACTCTTCACAAGGAATCCAACAAAATTTAGTTTGCATTTTTCTGATTTTTCTAAGATTTTCTACGGATTTTACAAGATTCAGCAAAAACCCAAACACTATTCAAGAAACTTTTTACAACGAAGTCCCTGAGAATTTTCTAAGGTTCACAGAAATGCCCTCGAGGCAAAAATCCACACATCCATGCCCTCCGGCGGCGGCGGCGGCTCGCCGGCGGTGATGTGGGGCCCGCCGAGGCAAACAAATGGCACAAGCATGAAATTGAGCTCACATAGGTTCGATTGATGGCCGGAGTCGAGGTTGGGGATGCACCGGTGAGCGTGCTTGGCGGCGCAAGGCGGCAGCGGGCACTGCGGTTCGGATTCCGGCGAGATGGCGGCCACGACGGAGCAACAAGCGACAGCTCGAGCTCTAGGGGGTCCTAGGGGAGAGCCTAGGGCGGTTGGGCGGTCGTGGGCGTGAGCGGAGAGGCGGCTCGGCTAAGGCGGCGGCAATGGCGCCGGCGGCGGGCTCGCGGGAACGGCGGTGGCGCGGTACGCGCGAGGGAGAGGCCGGTGGCCTTTTATAGGCGACGCTCACTGCGCTTCAAGGCACGAGGGAGGGTGAGGGGGGACCCGGCCGGCGCGTCGGGGCGCGGGCGGCCTCTTGCCGGCGGGCGGCGCGGCGGGGTCCGGCGTGGTGCGCACGGGGACGCGACACGCGGCAGGCGCAGGCTCCAAGGCGCATCGGTGCGCGGGGCAGCCTCGACATACGTGGCCTCGGGGCGCGCGGCTTGGCCGGGGCCCGGACGCCGAGGGTCGGCGGGGCGACACGCGGCGGGCGTGCGCGCGTGGGCGCGGCACGCTGGGCGCGACGTCGCGGTGCGGCGCCGGTTCAAATTCGGTTAGCACTGGTTGACTGCGAAAATCTCCAAAATTTCAAATAAAACCCCACCAAACTTTGAATACCAAAGTTGTAGAGCATCTATAGGAGAACATTTTTCGCAAAGGCCGATCTATGTTTTGATCAACAGTTTGAGCACGAACTGCAGGCAAAGTTGATGTCTTTCATGGCGCCGATGAATAGTGTTTAGTTGCAGTTGACTGAGTTTTTCACCAATTTCCACTCAAAATCTCAAATGCCGCCAATTATGAAAAGTGTGTCCCTCGAAAAGACGAACAACTTTTATATTAGCAGATTTTGAAGTGTTTAAGTGAAATTTGGAGAACGCGGTAAAAGTCCCAGAGGAGGTTCAAAGACATTGGAGTTCGACTAGGGTTTGACCATGCCCTTGACCAAGGTTTGACCACGAGTGTGTGTTGACTTGATTAAGAGGGTCATTAGTGATTGTCGGCTAGGTTTTCGAGGTGATGACCCAGGTTGACCAAGGTTTGACCAACGTCAACAGGTTTGACTCAGTTGATTCGATCATTAGCACTGATGATGCTAATTAAAAACCTGGGGCGTCACAGGTAGCTATCTGAAAGTAATGCAATTCGTCGAGCTAACTCATTCTCTTATTTGCAGCTCTCTTGGACGGAGCAGACCAGGAGGTCGTACCTGGACTTCGTCGGCCAGATCGACACCCTCACCGACCGCGAGGTTATCTGGCAGCCGTACACCGACGCCTTGGTCGCCGCGCGTGCACCGCAGGGTCTCTCATCCCTGTGCTTTCAGGACCGTGACTTCTGGATGACGAAGACGCTGCTCGTCCACGACATGTACGTCAAGGAGTACCACGTCGAGCGCGTGCTGAGGCAGTTCGGCCTCTACCAGGCTTCGCCTGTGCCCGTCGCACACACCGTCGACCCGTCCGTGCACCTGTAAGTTCATTGCAAACTTAAATAGTTTCTATGGACGAGTGAAGAAAGTTAGTTTGCTGACCAATTGGCTGTTTCTTGTTGTAGGTGGACGAGGAGGGGGTCGAGGACTTCGACCCCTTTTTTGGGGAAGCTGCAGCACTACCTGGACGCGTGGGCGACCGCCGCGCAGAACGTCGTCGTCGAGCCGCGCTTACACGACGACGACGCTTGGAGAGCGTACCTGCAGTGGTACACGGCGAGGACCCGGACGCGCGTGACGTACGTCCCCCCGAACCCTCGCCTCGACCTCGTGCCAGCGTCGACGTACCCCTACCGACGGGATCAGTCCCACAACATCTTAGTAAGTTCTTTTGCATTAATTCAAATTAAGTCACATTCGCTAAAGTTTCGTTGTACTAACAATCCGTCCTATCTTGACAGTACGACACAGCTCGGGAGATGTACCACCTGGCCCAGCACGTGGGCTCGACGATGGACCAGTTGTCGTTGGACCGGATACGGACAGAGCTGCAGTAGATGGTGGGCCTGAGCCAGCGGATCATGCAGGCGGTGAACTTCTGCGGCGACGAGGGTTACCTCCTTCCCCGTCACCCCTCCTCCTCCAGCAGCTGTGCCTCCACCTCAGCTTCGTACCAGGCACCCTCGTCCTCGACACGTCCACCGTTCGCGGCCACTGCGTCCGCTCCGTACCTGCCGCAGCCGAGTGCTTTCTACACCACAGGTACATGACGGGATCGTACATGTTTTTTGTTGCTAGTTATATTATCTAGAGAGACCACAGCATAGTTTATTGACCCACGACGATCTAATATTTTTATAGAGAGACCACCGATACCTACGGGACCGGGGCCTTCGTCGTGGGCAGCAGCAGCTTCACCGGTTCAGCAGCAGCCAGTGTTTGAGCCACCCGTTCAGCAGCAGCAGCCAGTGTTTGAGCCACCTGTTCACCAGCAGCTACTGTTTCAGGCACCTGCTTCGGATGACTACTACACTGGCGACACACCACCGCTGGACTTTCCGTTGGACGACTTGTTGGGCGGCAGCGCCGACGAGATCGGTGGTACACAGCTGACAGGAGCCCCGCCCGTGACCCAGCCGACGCAGGAGCAGCAGCGCGCGATGATGGAGGACTTCCACGACTCGGCACGGCGTGCAGGCGAGGCGTTGGACGCGGCAGCGTCGGTAGAGGCGGAGGCGCGGGTGACCGGACGGGGGGCGGCCTCGTCGGGCTCGGCGACTCCACAGGCACCGACCGGAGGGGGGGCCGTCCCGTCGGGCTCGGCGACTCCACAGGCAGCGACCGGAGGGGGGGCTGTCTCGTCGGGCTCAGGTGCTTCCTTAGCGACACCGCCCCCGAGTCGGCGGTCGGAGGACGCGATCGCCATCCACGCGACCCCCTCACGTACCCGACCCACCACACGAGGGCTGCACAGAGGGTGGCAGCAGCGGCGAGGAGGAATGAGCACCAGGGCCCGCTACGACCGACGAAACGCGGTCGTATTTAGATTTGTATTTGGACACTTGTCGTGTACATTAGTTTGTTCTACTTATTTTATGTATTTTTGTATTCAGTTGCCTATTATTTCGCATTTATAGTATTGACAAATAACAAAAACCAAAAAACCAAAAAGAAAAAAGAAAAAAACCGAAAACAACGCCTACCGCCAGTTGAATCGGCGGTAGGCTTAATGAAACCGCCATTTCAACTGGCGGTAGCTGCCAGCCAGCCTGCCGCCACCCAAACCGGCCCTGCCGCCACTGTTGCAACTCTACCGCCAGTTCAAACGGCGGCAGGTTCTTACCGCCGTTTGAGGCGGCGGTAGGTTCCTACCGCCTTTTGAATTGGCGGCAGGGATCCAACCGCCGTTTCAAACGGCGGTTCGTGACTATTTCTGCCAATGTTGAATCCGACTACTTATTTTCGTAAAATTGAAGAAAAATAAATATAAAATTCGCATACGAGCGTGCGTGCAGCGGGATGAAGAGGACCTGGGCCGCTAGCTGCTCGATTTTTTTTTGGCACAGGTCTAGCGACGGAACGGCGGCACACCATCAATCCGTATCCATCAGCCGGCACGCCGCGCCGGTGTGTCGTCCTCCTCCAGCGCCACGTTCTTTTAGGCTTTTAGCACCTGCGCGGCTGCGCCCTTCCCCTTATCCTCTGTGTTGTCTTCCCCGTGTGGTCACCAGCGTACGTGTTCCAGTTCCGGGGCGCGACGTGGGCGTGGGCCTGCCCGCCCGCGAGCGAGGACGACCGCGCCTCGTCGAGCATGCAGGATTCAGGTGGAGCCAGCACGCAGGACCACCGCGCGCGGCCGCTGCCGCTGCCGCTGCGCCTCGCCCCGCGCGCATTCATCGTCTCGGCTCGGCCCCCACCACCCCTCGCGCCGCGCGGGGTGTACGCCGTACGCTACGTGCCGTGCCGGAGTCACAGGATTCACGGGGCGCGCGGACGTGCGTACGGTACGGGGCACGAACCGATCGACGCTGCCGGCCGTGTGTCCGCCCCGCAGCGCAGCAGATGGCGGCTCAACAACGTGCCCTCACAGCGCCCCGGCGTAAATGCCCCTGTTCCTTAAGCCTTGGCCCTGTCGGACGGCCGGACACGGGGGGCGCGCCGCGGAGGGCGGAGACGCACCAGGGCCCCCGGGCACCCAGCTCCGTCCGTCGCGCGGCGTGGGTCGGGTCGACCGTCGACGGACGGTCGGTGAGTGAGTCCACCGTCTGTTCTCGCCGATGGACGCGCGCGCGGGGGCTGTGTACGCTGTGGTCGGCCCCCGTCGGATCGGACGGACGATCGCGTCACTCATGGCGCGGCGGACCCCAGCCGGGCACCGAGACCGGACCAGGCTTTCCGCGCAACCACATCATGGCCTCGCCATTTCGAGCACCGCCGTCTGGACCACGGCGCTCCCCGTGGCCAATGGCAGCGGCGTGCTCGTTGCCAAAACTAGGGCGGCGGGCGTGGATTCATACTGCACCGGTCGGTACTCGGTAGTAGTATCCAGATGGTGCAGTACATGTACAAGTACAGCTGCATACAGTTACTATTACCATGTAGGCACAACAAAATCTGACGGCACAGCAAAAAACACTTTACGATACTCTCCATACACCAGCTACTAGACACAGAAGACTCGTGCCGGCACATCAAAAAACTCTCTACTACGTACTCATCGGCGGCATGTTACACTTCTCATCGACAAAAACAGGGCACGGGGGGAGGCGTACGGGTACACAGTGCACTCAACTACGCAAGCACGAGACACTCACTCACACTGTCACACACCACTCTCTCTCTCTCTCTCTCGATCGACGTCCAAAAACAAAGAACATTCCGGTAGACCAAGGAAGAACGAAGCCGTTGCAGCTAGCTAGCGCTTCCCGTCCGTTCGTTTCAGAAAATCGCGGGAAGCGGGTGGAGCGGGAAGAGGTCGCGCAGGTCCTCGAAGTAGTCGTTCTCCTGCAACGTCGGCGACGGCGCGGCCCAGCTGGGCGCCTCGCCGGAGGAGAAGCTGGGGGCGGCGTTATTCCACGACGCCTCCGGCGACGACGGCTCCGCGTAGAGGAACCCCGCGTCGGGCTGGATGTCCCAGAAGCCGCTGGTGGCGTACACCGGCGCGTCCTCGAACGGCACGAACTCGACGAGCTCCTCCTCCTCCAGGACGGACAGGCTGCGGCGCTCGGCGGCGGCCGGCACAGGCTCCGGCTCGCACGGGGCGGCGTCGGAGTCGTCCTTGGAGTCCTCCGCGAGGGAGGACAGCGACGGGACTTTGCGGAGCACGGACGTCGGGGACGACGCCGCGGGCGAGGACTCCGCGCCGGACTCGTACCCGGGGGTCGCCGGGTCCTGGTCCTGGCCGGCCCCGGAGCCGGCGGAGAAGTTGGTGGTGGCGTTGGGCCCGCGGAGCTGGATGGCGGCGGTGTCGTAGACGCGCGCGGCCTCCTCGGCGGTGTCGAAGGTGCCGAGCCAGACGCGCACGCCGCGCCACGGGTCGCGGATCTCCGCCGCGAACTTGCCCCACGGCCGCCTCCGAACGCCGCGGAACTTGGTGCTCGTCGCGCCCGGCCCGCCTCCCTTGGCCAGCCGCCTCCGCGCGCCGCCGCCGCTGCAGACACCGGGGGCAGCAGCACCGCCGGCGACCCTCCTCCCGCGGTCGCCGTTGTCCCCTGCGCCGCACTGCTCCGGCATGGGAGCAGCAGGAGCCGCTGCGACCGCCACGGGCGGCAGCTCGCGAACCATCCTGCCGACCCTCCGTGCGCCGAACCCTTCCTCCTCACCGGAGGAGTCCGTCAGGTCCGGGTCGTCCCAGAAGATCCGCACCGTGCGCGACCGCGACATGGCACGAAAAGGCAGAAGAGCGAGAGCTCGCGGCCGGGCGCTAAACCCCTCGCCCTCGCCGCACACAAGATTTGAGTGATTCCTCCGGCTCTAAAGATGACACAACCAAACCAGGCGCTGCTAGCACTGACCCCGGCAGGAAAGGAAGCGGCAGGGGGCGATCGGAGCGGACGGCCGAGTGGGATTCCCTCCTGCGCAGCGGATCGATCGGAGCGGACGGCCGAGTGGGATTCCCTCCTGAGCTAGGGGAAGGCAGGCGGGCGCAGGGAGAAGGAAGGGGAAGAAGAGGGAGTGGCCGCAGTAAAGACGGGTTCTTTAAAAAGAGGGGCAGAAATGCAGAAGCAGCAGCAGCTACGAGTAGCTGAAAGCAGAGGCAGCAGTAAAGCCGCGCCCCGTCCTCTCCCCTGCTGCGCTCGTACCGACGCAGAGGCAGTGGCAGCGGCCCCCGCCGGGGTAGTACTATCGCTCTAACGGTTTTCGAGCTCCGCGAAAAGAAAACTCCTCGACGAGACGAGAGGAGAGCTTCTTCTTCGCTTCCCTTCCCTTCCCACTCGTACTGGGAAGGAAGGAACAGAAGGAACTGGAATGAGAAATAAAAGCGCGAAGAACAAGGTCGGAGAGCGGTGTGGGCGGGGCGTGGGAGAAAGACGAGGAGGCTGGGCAGAGGAGACCTTGAGATCAGCGAGCGGAGCAGGGACGGGGAAGCGGCGGCGGCGGCGACGGCGACGTGAGGTGGAGGTCGAGGAGTGGAGTGGAGGTGATGGAGTGGCCTGATGATGGGATGGGAGTTTCTGGGGGTTTGGGGAGGTTTTTGGGGGAGTGGTTACCGCTGTCCGCCCGCCTCTTATAGGATCCCCCGACCCGACAGCGTCGGTTGGAACCCACGCCCGATTCCGCCACGGTGGGTGGTGACAGCGCGCGGTTGTTTTTTGGTTTAACCTGAACCCGGCTACACGGCTCTGGCCACAACCGTAATTAAAGTCTGCCGGTTAACCCCTCCCGCCAACCGCATTTACTCCCGCTGCCTGGGTTTACGGGCTGGGTTCCATTTCAAATCCCGCGCCGCCCAGATTAATCAACCCGAGGCGTCCTGCTACGTGCTGCCGCTACCGCCACCACCGGCTCGCGCCATGCTCGCTCTCGCTCCTCCGCCATTCGCTTTCGCTCTCTGCTGCAGTTGAGGAGCAGCCGAGGGAGGGAGGGCTGCCGTTGAATTACCTCACCACTGTGGCAACTGTAAACTCCACGAGAGCCTGGCAGTCTGCACTGCGCTTCGCTGCGCTGCTCTGCCCCCCTGCACTCCTGCAGGCTGCTGGCTGGCTGGCATGGTGGCCGCTGGTGCGCGGCGCGCAGGCCTGCAGCGCAAGTGGGGTGGAAGCTGGCCACGGACGGACGGACGCTGCGGAGTCGGGCCGGATGGGCGCCACTGTATCTGTATCAACGCGATCGAGCCGGACGCTTTGACTAGAGTTGGCGGCGTGTTTCGCGCCCGTTTGAACATCTCCCTCGGTCAGCTCCGGGCCCGTGCTCCACTCACTGATATACCGGCTGTTTGGAACGTTAAGCACGGCCGTAATGGCGTCCGTTGTAGACTGCGGCTTTCGTTCTGCGCGGCTTTCGTGGATGGTACTATCACGCGAGTCGGTTCGTCAAGCGGGCTCCTGTGCCTGTCTGCGCCCGTGCTCCCCGCCCGTCTCCCAACTCCATGCCTTCCTTCACGGCCTTGTCTAGTTGGTTGAAAATTTTGTTTTTTTAACTGCTGGAACTCCTGTAGCACACTGTAGCACGTTTCGTTTGTTTGTGGTAAATATTATCTTACCATAGCCTAACTAGGCTCAAAAGATTCGTGTCCAAAGAACATCCAAACTGTGTAATTAGTTATTTTTTCCTTATATTTAATACTCCGAACATATATCTTTTAACGCATTTAATATGATTTGATGGAGAGAGTGGAAAAAAAATTAGAAACTTTAAGCATCTAAACCAGAGCCAGTGGCGCGCGCTCCCCGTCTGGAAGACCAGCGGAGAGCTCCGAGCCCCGAGCAGCGGACAGCCAGCGCTCCCCGTCTCGTGGCGATATTTTCTGGGCCGCTGTACGGAGACACGCGCGGCCGCGTGGTCCTGCTGCGAGGCTCCACCCCCACCCTGAGCGCCGCTGGGGTCCGTCGGTCAGCGGCACCTTGGCGAGCGGTGGCCAAGCAGGAGGTGGCCCCTGGCCAGTCGCGGCGCGACGCGCGACGAGGGGCCAAGGCCCCTCCGGGTGCGCGCGCGGGGCGGGTGGTGGTGGTGGGCTCGGGCGGCCATGGGGGTGCGGGAGACGGGAGGTGGGGCGGCACGTGATGGCGGTCGGTCGTGGACGAGGAGGGGGGGACGGAGCCGCGGAGGAGAGGAGAGGAAGAAATGGCTGGTCAAATCGTCGGGCGGAGCACCGGCGTCAGAGGGGCCTCTGACCCGGATCCATTAAACTAACACGCCCCCATCACCCACCTCGCCCACGTCGTCCTCTGCGTGTTTGGCGCTAATAATCCGCCCGGGGACGAACGACGGCGGACGTGTAATGTTCTCTTCTCGCGCAGAGAGGCTCGTTTCTGCACAGTGACTTCACGTGTGATTTCTCTGTGTAAGTGCTCACGGAACAAGGACATTTCTGGACAGCTACATGCGCTCCTCACCAAATTGCATTTGTATCGTGCCTGAGCTTTTATTATCTCAATTGGAGACATGATTACATTTCACAATATTACAATATCAACCATAGGCCTCCACTGATTGCAATACAGAAACACAACAACGAGATAATACAAGTACGTTGTGCACTAATTTTTTATTTCAGTTCACAAATTTCTTTTCGTGCTCTCTGTCGTTCAACATACATGACATCCGCTCATTGTTCACGGTCGTAGGGTAGGAAGAGATGATGTGGATGATGACAAGGACGACGATGTGGCTCTCCATGTCGACACAGGGACTAAATTGACCCGGTTTGGAAAGTTTGAGGATGAAAATGGTCGTTTTTGTAATTCAGGGACGAAATTGAGTTTTCGTTGATAATTCAGGGATGTATTTGGCTATTCCGCCTGTATTAATCCATATAGAACTTTTATGTTTGCGTGGTAAGTTATTAAATGACATCGGTATTTCAACTTAAAATAATTTTTAGATGGAGGAAGCTTTACTAAAAGATAAATTTTAGTGTGGTTGAAAAAAATGAGAGCAGTCAATCGCCCAAAAACGAATGATGGAAAAAAGAAAATATCACGAATTACCAAAAGTGAAGTAATATCGAGAATACAAATTTGGTGAGACTAATTAAGTAAAAATAGTGACAAAATACTATGATAATATTTTAATTATGTGTAATTTATTTGATTCTTTTTAAGAAGGATAACAAAGAAAATATTTGCAGGTACCATATGTTGTTCCATGTACCTTCGGGTACTTTACAAGTATTTACAAATACCGTAACGAAGCTCTACAAATGAAGCTCCGGCCTCTATAACAAGGCAGAAGCCAATAACCTAAAATATGATGAGAAGCTAGGAGTGTGTAGGTCACATCTCCAACTCCAACGATATCTTATAACACAAGGTTTAACTATATCCAATGGTTTAAATTTCCACGAAGAAATGTAATATTATTGACCCTCCTAATAACAGCAAAAGATTAGAGCTTCTTGCTTCATCGCGACTAAATTCTTACTCATAATATGAAAACTAAAGTTTAGCTCTTTGTGTTTCCACAACGATCGTCTCCATGACGTAATTACGCCTAAGGTAAAATTATACAACTTTTACACAAAATTAAGAAAAAACGGAGTACACCTGCTTCGCACGTGGAAATGTCAGCGTGGCATTCGCCTCTACGCAAAGCTTAATGTATTTTCATCAAATTTGATGACCATTACAACTTAATTTGGCACGTCATCGGTTCCTCAAATATCCTTATCATTATCAAGGGGAGCACGCATTCTTTCAAAAAAAAAAACAAGGGGAGCACGCACTGGTCGCATACACTGGAGTCCTGCGCGCTGCGCCGCAATAGCTAGCCAGCATGAGCTCCATTTTCATTAGATCTCAGATTTATAATTTTTCTGGTGTTGTACGTTTTCATCAGTCGACCTAAGATCATGTACAGTACCAGTACAGTAGAAATGTCAAAGCATTTCACCGGTTAAGTAACCGCTACGTATATTATGCAAGGTCTAAATAAAAGAACTTTAAGGAAAATGTGACGAGCTATTGAATCCTGAACGTCGGAAATTAAAACCAACATTAAAAGTCGAGCATGAACGGCCGGCAAGCAAACTTACGCGGAGCACCCACGTCGTGAGCACGCCCCAATAGTTAAATTGTCAGAGAGATCTTTGTTTGCTTTATTTTGTCTTGTATATTAGGGGGGAGGAAGGTACGGTCCCCCGTTTGAATTCAAGCGAGCGTGCACCGCCGATATACTATAGCTAGCTACTAGCTCAGCAGCAGCAGCATCTGCGTGCAGTTTTGAACACATGCATGCATGCCTGCGTGCGGTGCCGTGGCCCCCGTGGGGTGCTTTACCTTAGCTAGCCTTTTTGAGCGCCCAGAATAATCGTCCACTGGATTTTTTTTTAGTCTGATACTGTCGAGGCAGTTTACAATTTTCGGCCTGCGCTTGTACGCATCTGGAGCAGGGTTTTTTTTACCAACGGTAATCGCAATTTATACCGCGGTTACCGTTCTTACCACTGTGGACCGGTAATAAAAACCGTCCGGTAAACCGTTAAAATTGACACAGCAAAACTGGTGATCGCGGTATACCGCACGGTTTTTGCGGTTTACCGCGGTGGTATTTTTCCTATCGGTTACCGGTCGGGAAGTGGTAAAAAAAACCCTGATCTGGAGTGACTCAGCGGTGACATTGCTACGGCTGAAACTATCTACGGTCGTGGGTCATTGCTAGATTCACAGTAGTTCGGGTCCAGGGCTAGCGCCCATCGTGGGCTGCTATTAGAAAGCTGAAAGCAGCTGTGTCGTACTAGAGCAGCATAGCCTACCTCAAGCACGACAAAACTATGCTGTTTGCTCCTCCCGACCTCCTCCGACCCCTAAAACAGATACTCTGCTGTTAATTTGTTGAAAAGGGGAAAACGAAAAAAAAATGTTAAATGAGGTATAAAGAAAACAGACAATTCGAATGGGGAAAACTACTCCCTCCGCTCATTTTTACTAGGAATATCAAGATTAGAAAAATAATGTTTAAAGTTATATATATATACTTTGACTAGTAATATATACCAATTCCTACCTACTCGGTATCATATTGAGGAATTCGGTAACATATTGAAAAAGAAATGCGTTAATTTTCACTGGCATATAAGGAATGAGTTACATTTTTCTCTGTCATATTAGAAGATATCTGAACTATGGATCTATTCAGGTTAGCGAGACCTTAGATCCTCTCTTGGAACTCGCCGTTCTCTTTAGTGACAAGACTACAAGAGTGGTGACCAGGCGGTTAGGCGGTTGGGTTGATTCCATAACTCCCTTTGTGAAGTACGGAGTACTAACTAGTATAAACTCGGCAATCAACGGTGGTGCAAACTGAAGATCTGCTGGTGGCTCCATGTTCCTATCCTTGTATCATTTTCGGTTATTCCTTTTTCTTATTTTATTTTTAATAATATGCCTGCGCTGAAAAGGAAGGGAACAATGAGAAAAAAAAGGTTCTAGCTAGGGGGCACGGGGAAACTACGAAAATGCGAGAGAAAAGTGGGTAGGAATTGAAGGTCGTTGGACGGGCATAGGCGGCCGATCGACCAGATGTCCGGGGGGCGGTGATCTGCAGGGGTTTTGGGACGATTTTGCACGGTTGTTCCCTCTAGAGCTCGCTCCACCGCCACTGCGTCGTCGTCGTCCGTCCCGTGGATCGATCTTTTGCCGGCACGTGAGCCTCAGGTCCACCGCACCCTGTGTGCGCGTACAGACCCATACACGTGTGCCGTCCGTGTTCCATTCCATTCCATCGGCTTGAGGTGCTCGATCGCTCTCTTCTCTTCTACCTTTCGCGTGCACGCCCGGCTCACATGGCGAGCAGCATAATGCATCCCCCCGCACAGTGATTAATTAGTCCAGTCCAGATTCCAGAAGAGTATACAAAGCGTACTGCACGTCTGCGCACCTGCAAGCCCAACTACAAGCTCGAAACACACACTAACTACTGGACCAAAGCTGTTGTGTGTCCCCCGTACGTACGCTTTCCCTTTTCTTTGTTTACGCCTGGATAGCTTAATCCCGGCCACGTACGACCCACGCCCGCTTTTACGTACGTGCCTACAACACATGCACGCTCCATGCCATAATCGACCACCGATATCCCTGCCGCCTTCTGCCTAGCACACGAGAGCTGAGAGAACACAATCATCGTCAGATCGAGAGAGATGACCAAGTGAAATATGCTTACAGCCGAAGCAAAGCATGCAATTACCTGCCGTAATTTGGATCTGAGGAGCGCGTGCGATATGAGAGTGTACGTGTTCCTTCTCAATCCAGCACAGCCTGTTCGTTTGGCTGTAATTGGTGGCTGGTGTTGATTTGTTCTTTTTTTCGAATACGTGCGCAGCGTATCATTGTATTAAGCAGGAGATAAATTAGTACAATATTCGGTACAATACAAATGAAACAGACTCCAGATGGACACAAGCCGGCAAGTCAGCTGAGCACAACCCAAAAACATAAACTCCAATATGAACTACTCACATCCCACACAACTTAAACGGCTGGCTCTAAGCGTAACCCTCAGTCGACGCTCCATCCCTCAATGGGAGAGATCTTAGTCTTGTTGTTCAACATCGGGAATAAGGCATGCAGTGCGTCCATGCGGTGCGGCGGAAGCCCATCACGAAAGAAATTATCCACCTCTTCCTCTGCATAAGCCACCGAAGCCGGAGGCGCGCCAATCTCACCGAGCCACCGCGCCAGTAGAGCACCATCCCTCGCTTAGCCGACTTGACGACCGAGAGAGGGTCCAAGGCTTAGCGACAGGGGCGAAGCCATATATTGGCCTGTGGGTGCAGATGAACCCCCCCTCCAAAAAAAGAAATTAGTGCTTACACTCACATCTCAGCCCTTTATGCACCCCCCACGGGCCAACAAACTGTTAGAAATTTAGGCAATATTCGGCATATTTTAATTCCATAATTTAGCAAGTAATTCATGATGTAAATGAGTGAAAACGTGATAATATGACATGTGCTCGTGTTCATGATTAACACACTGTAAAACATGAACGACACAAATAACCAGATAAGTTTGAGGATGTACCCAGGGGCGGGACCATTGCCGGCGGCAACGGTTGCGCCGTTAGCAGCTGGATTAACCATGTTAATCGTAGGCTACCCTCAATCGATGTAGTCATACAAGTTGATGAAGCGAAGACGTTGATGCAGTGTAGACAGTCGTCGGGAATTGCCACCGGGAAGTAGTCGATCGCAGCAAGAAGAGGAAGATTGTTGAGCAGTCGTGCACTCGTTGCGCTACCCAAAAACCTGATTGCCTCGCTATTCCCGAGAAGGAACTCAAGCGCGCGCGGGTTTCGGAGGCTCTGCTCTCCCAACAGCGTGTGCGCGCACGGAGTGGAATGGGGAGATTTGTGTGAGTAGCAACAGCAGTAGAAATATAGGGAAGGCCGGAAGAAGAGAATCCATCGAAACTGGACACCACCATGTGCTTCTAATGCTAGTTAACACTAGTAACTGACGCAATAACCAGCCCCATGTGCCTCTAATGCTAATTAACACTAGTAACTGACGCAATAACCAACCACTAGTAATTGATGAGCATTTGCACAAGAGCCTTTAGCACTAGTAACAGCCAAGGCAATTTCACGGCAAGCACCACCATTCCTTCTCATTCAACCATATGGAATTAACTACATTAATCACCATTTGGTAACCTCTAGCATTAGTTGTGGGCCTGAATTATTATTAATTTAATTACTTGGAAATGGACTAAGCCCAATTAAATCCAACACAAACTGCACCCCCCCCAGCCTAGCGCGCAGCAGCCTGCAACATGGCAGTCCAATTAAAACAGCCCACGAAGTGCAGTCCAATTAAAACATCAAGGGAGACTAAATGACCTTTGCTTATTTTTCTCTCTCCGATTAAATCAGCCTGCAACACAATCTGTCGATTGGCTTGGCGGCCTGCCGACTGCCGTATCGACGCGACGCTTCTCCTCCTCGCCCTCACATCTCGGCATCTTGCCGCCTGCCGCCGCTGCCGGCAGAGGCACCTCCTCGCCTGCTCGCAGTCTCCAGGGGCTCAAGGATCAGTGTATGTACCGATTAGATGATTAGTGTTTCTTTTTACTAGTTCTTTCTCAAATAATCTGTTTTGCTAATTGCTAAATACACAATCCAGTGTATGTACAGATTAGATGATTAGTGTTTCTTTTTACTAGTTCTTTCTCAAATAATCTGCTTTGGTAATTGCTAAATACACAATCGGAAAGCCCTAATGATTGGTAATCTTTTTTAATTTTTATACTGTAGGGTTTATTGGTACAGCCGGGTTTCAATTTGGGAATTGGAGTGATCGCACAGGAGAATTTAGTCTTCAATTCTTAAAGGTAGGACTTAAACATTTGGCATGTCATCCTATTTCCATTTTTCAATTTCCCATAGGTTCTGTACTTCTGTTCTTCATTCTAAAACTATGCAACCAGCAAATTATACATACTTACATATTAGGTTACTAATGACAGGTTAATTAATGGAACGGTATTTTTCCAAAAGGAAAGCACCAGAGCCGGATAGTGGCAATAATGCTAGAAATTCATGTTTGGATCATATCAACTGGGAGGAGGAGATTAAGTCTGATCCAGGGCTAAGGAAACAAATTGATGATTACCATCCTAATCTACGAGAGAGGGTGAGAAGAAAGTACTTGGAGAATGGGCCTTGCCAACCTCGCACAGTTCGTTTTCCTGTGACAGTGTTTGGAGGAGTTCCAAGAAGGTTTGTACCAGAATGGTTTGATGAGTTTGGAGGTTGGCTTGAATATAGTGAGTCCAAAAATAGAGCATATTGCTTTTATTGTTTCTTATTTAGAGAAAAGAAGGATGGTGGATATGAAGCATTTGTTCAAAAAGGTTGGAACGGTTATCATAGAAAGGAAAGGTTGCATAATCATGTTGGTAATGTTGGTGGCTCACATTATCTGGCAATGAAGAAATGTGATGATCTCTTACAAACAAAACAGCACATTGATGTTGCTTTCCGTCCTGTGAGTGAATCTACTAAGAATGCATATTTTACTCGTTTGAATGGGTCTGTTGATGTTGCTAGAATGTTGTTGAAGCAAGGATTTCCATTTCGGGGTCGTGATGAGTCGAAGAAGTCCTTAAATCAAGGGAACTTCAGAGAATTTCGTACATTTGCAGCAGAGCAAAATCTGACCTTAAAAAAGGTAGTAAATAAAAGGAATTATGATAACAGCCTTTTGATTGCTCCTGAAATACAGAGGGATATTGTGCATTGTTTTGCAAAGGAAGTGCTACAGTCTATTCTAGAAGAAATTGGGGATGATGTTTTTTGCTTACTAGTTGATGAGTCGAGGGATGTTTCTTGGAAAGAACAAATGGCAGTGGTCTTAAGATATGTGGATAAATGTGGAATTGTTTGTCGTATGGACATCCCTGGGCTCACTACTCTGGTGGGTACCAGGACCGACTACTCGGTGGGCCCCTGGGACTACTCAACTTGGGCAACACGGCACCTGCTGGCGTGGGGCGCAAGGATTACAGAGGGATAATACTCGGTTAGGAAGCCACACATGTCCGGATCCATGTAAAGGACTCCTAGCCGTACCCGACTAGTACTCTCCCCTCAAACCGACTTGTAACCCTACCTCCCGGACTGTATAAGGCGAGGCAGGGACCCCTATCTCATCATCCGCATCATCTTGTAAACACACCCAATCAATCCAGAGCTACGCAGCATACAGGACGTAGGGTATTACGCATCTCGCGGCCCGAATCTGTCTAAATTGTGTGCCACGTGTCTCTCCTTCGAGTTAGCGATCTCGGCGAGGCCACATTCATCTACCTCGGGTACTCCCCTTGGTAGGTTGCCGGTCTAAAACACCGACAGCTGGCGCGCCAGGTAGGGGGACTCGCCGAAGATCACATGGCGAACTCGACGGCTTCAATCGTCATCAAGCCAACCGTCGCCTTCAACCACGGCGACACCTTCGTCTTCGGCTCCTAGGTCTGCACCGCTGACGGCGCTGGATCGTTCCAGCGCTACCTCACCATGACCCCGGACCCAAAGACCGGGCTCGTGACGCTTCCTGAAGACGCCACGGACCCACTCGTCGAAAAATTCGGCGAAATTTCGCTCTACAACCAAGTCGCCGACTTCGAGCTCGGATCCGCCTCCAACTCGAACTCGACGTCACCCTGGATCGCCTCATGCGAGCCGGCTCCTGAGCCATCGTGTGAAGCGGCCCCCCTCCATGAGCACTTCCCATACGGCCTCTGCAATTCTAGCAGGGCCCACGCGGAAGCTCTCACTGCACGCCGGGCCGGCAAGGAGATCGCCTCCGAGTACTCCTCGGACTCCAACACCGCAACCGGCTACTACTCGGACTCCTCCTACGAGTTCGACTTCGGATCGGACCCAATCGAGTCCGAGTCCGAGCTCAACATGACTGAGGAACCGCTGTCAGGTCCTGCCACTGGCCTGGTCATTACATCCACTCCCGCCGGCAGATTCGTCTACTGGCCCGACTGCAAGCCTGCAGACCTGACGGACGACAACTCACGCTGCGTCGCCTACCTCGACTCACTCCCCTTCCAGGAGGGGACCCCGCTGGCTCTAAACGACGAGCACACCCCCACTGAGGTGGCGACTACTGACTCCAGTCTCTGTACTCCCGACCGTGAAGTCTTCATGACGGCCACAGATGTTGGGACTTCGGAGAACCGACCCGACCGGTACCTTGACAACATATCAGAAGATGAGTTGTCTGCCAACGCACCTCCGAACGAGACCACCGAAGACAAGAACGCTCGGCGTGACCGCAATAGGAAGCGGAACGATCGACGCAGACGTCTCCGGGAAACTCTCCCTATCCGGAACCTCAATGAGGCACTGGAGCAAGTTGCCAACCGGGTACACTCTACTCCTGAGCAGTGCCTCATGTCTATCACTACGATAGCACGGCAGGCCCAGGGGATCCGCGCGGGCGAAGTCATCGCCAAACTCGCTGAAGACGCCTACTTCATGCGGGTCGACAACAGGGTTGCTCAAGTACCCCCCGTCAGAACTCACGACGCCAGAAACAACGAAGCCACTAGCCGCAGCCCGGCAGACGGCGGACGCAACCGTGTCCGTGGTGAACACCAGCCAAATCCCAACCGCTCTAGGGCCTCGGGTGGAGGACCCTCACAGGGCGGCATCAGCCAGGGTGGCACCGGAGGTAGTCGCGACGGCGGTGGCGGTGGTGGCAGCAGCGGCAGGAGTTCATCCCATGACGCCGGCAGAAGAGCTGGTGGCGGTGGCGATCGCGGCGGTCGAGGCCACGCGACTAGCCACGCCACCGGCAACGCACGTGGCGGCTACGACGCCCGTCACAAGATCGACGAGATCCGCCGCAAGAAGGCTACCGAAGCAAGCGACAGTGACGGCTTCCCCGCCTACTCTGCAATACTTCGCAACCTGCTTCTTCCCGAGAAATTCAAACCTCTCGGGATCTCCAAGTATGACGCGAAGCAAGATCCAGTTCAGTGGCTCAGGTGCTACGCCTTGGCCATCGAAAATGCTGGTGGCAACAATGACGCGAGGTGCCTTTTCTTCCCCTTCTGCCTGGATCAGGCTCCACTCACATGGCTCGAGTCACTTGAAAAGAACTCGATCAACCAGTGGGACCAGCTGAAGGCTCAGTTCACCAGCAACTTCGCGGGTGCCATGGGGCGCTCGGGTACTCGCATGGACCTGGCGATAGTCAAGCAGGAACAAGGCGAGACCCTTCGCCAGTACATGCGGCACTTCTTCAACAAGCGCGCGACCGTAGTCGACGTCACCGACAAAGAAGTCATCGACCTCTTCCAAGACGGACTCTATCACCGTCGCACCTTCGAAGACTTCGGTCGCCGCCGCCCGAGCTCCATCACCAAGCTCAAAGACATGATAACGTCATGGGCTGACGAAGAGGACAAGGCGAATGCCAAGTACGACTCCATTCGCGGCAAGAACAAAAGCAACACGGGCGGCAACAACAACAACAACAAAGATCAAGGGGGTCGCCACAACAACAACTACTCGAGCTCCAACCGCAAGCGAAAGCCAGACAACACAGTCGCGGCTATACATCGCCCTGCAAAGGACAACTCGAAAAAGACCTCAGGCGGCTTCAGAGACTTGCTCAAAGAGAAGTGCCCGTGGCATCTGGATGGTAATCACACCACCGAGCAGTGCTACCAGCTCCAGCGAGCACTCAAGGATACTCCCGACCCATGGCCTCCTCACGACAAAAAGGGCAAGAAAAAAGTCGACGAGGGCAACGGCGACTTCCAGGAACCTGACAAGACGGTGAATGTCCTCTTCGGCGGACTACCCACCAGACGGTCTCAGAAGGCCACCCGATGGGAAGTCTTGAACATCGAACCAGCGGTGCCGACACCTCTGAGGTGGTCGGAGGTACCCATCACCTTCTCCCACGCGGATCAATGGACAAGCTTCTCCGAACCAGGATGTTTCCCACTCGTCCTGAAACCTGTAGTCGCGGGCTCCAGACTCAACAAGGTCCTCATCGACGGCGGGAGCGGACTCAACGTCCTCTTCACCAAGACCTTGAAGAAGATGAAGCTCGACATCACCGACATGTTCACCAAGAGCGCGTCACCCTTCTACGGCATTGTCCCCGGTAACGCGGCTATTCCACTGGGCTCAGTGGTCCTGCCAGTTACCTTCGGGGATACAAGGGAGAACTACCGCACTGAGTACATCAAGTTCGAGGTTGCGGACTTCGAAACCTCCTACCATGCCATCCTCGGCAGACCAGCTATCACCAAGTTCATGGCGGTACCACACTACACCTACTTGGTACTCAAGATGCCAAGTCCTGCCGAAGTACTCACACTGCAAGGGGACTTGAAGATTTCGTTCGACTGCGACACCGAAGCCGTGGAACTCGCAGCAACCAACCAAGTACCCAATGCAATGATGGAGATCTTTGCTGCGTCCAAGAAGCTCGCCCTAACCGAACTCGAGATTCCCGAGAAGACCAACACCGCAAACAAGCCTCAGCCATCAGAGGAAGTCCAAGTGAAGGCCATCGACCTTGGGACGGGCGACAGCAGCAAGACTACCATGATCGGGGCGGGTCTTGACCCGAAATAGGAAGACGCGCTCGTCAGCTTCCTCCGGGCTAACCGAGACATCTTCGCATGGAAGCCAGCAGACATGCCAGGGGTGCCCAGGAGGCTGATCGAGCACTCACTTAACGTCGACCCTAAAGCTACCCCCAAACGACAACACCTTCGCCATTTCGCCGACGACCGACGGGATGCCATCAAGAAGGAACTCGCCAAACTACTCGCGGCGGGCTTCATCCGTGAAGTTTTCCATCCTGAGTGGCTCGCCAACCCCGTCCTCGTCCGCAAGAAGAATACCAATGAGTGGAGGATGTGCGTCGACTACACCGACCTCAACAAGAACTGCCCCAAAGACCCCTTCGGGTTGCCGCAGATTGATCAAGTCATCGACTCCACGGCGGGCTGCGACCTACTCTGCTTCCTCGAATGCTACTCCGGGTACCACCATATCGCTATCAAGGAAGAAGACCAGGAGAAGACCGCGTTCATCACCCCGTTCGGCGCCTACTGCTATACGACAATGTCGTTCGGGTTGAAGAACGCCGGCGCCACCTACCAACGAGCTATCCAGGCCTGCTTCAAGAAGCAGCTCAACAAGAACGTTGAAGCCTACGTGGATGACGTGGTCGTCAAGACCAGAAACTCCGATACGCTCATCGCCGACATTGAAGAGACTTTCGCATCCCTGCGAGAGTACCAATGGAAGCTCAATCCCAACAAGTGCGTCTTCGGCGTACCATCTGGGAAACTACTCAGCTTCATCATCAGCAATCGCGGCATCGAAGCCAACCCCGAGAAGATCTCCGCCATCACCAACATGAAAGCTCCAACCTGCATCAAGGATGTCCAGAAGCTGACCGGGTGCATGGCGGCCCTGAACAAATTTATCTCGAAGCTTGGAGAACAGGGACTACCCTTCTTTAAATTACTCAAGCATCAAGAGAAGTTCGCGTGGACCGCGGAGGCTGATCAAGCTCTGGCGCAGCTCAAAGACTTCCTGTCTAAGCCACCGGTCCTCACGGCTCCTCGCAAAAAGGAGCAGCTACTGCTCTACCTCGCTGCAACTACACATGTGGTCAGTACTGCCATCGTCGTCGAGCGGCAGGAAGAAGGCCACGCCTACCCAGTCCAGCGACCAGTCTACTTCGTCAGCGAGGTTCTGTCAGAGTCCAAGGCACGGTACCAGCCGGTCCAGAAGCTACTCTACGCAGTGCTCATCACCTCGCGGAAGCTACGACACTACTTCCAGGAGTACTCGATTGTTGTTATCACCGACTACCCGCTCGGTGACATACTCCGCAACCAGGATGCTACTGGAAGAATCTCCAAGTGGGCAGTCGAATTCGACGCCCTCAACATCGACTTCAAGCCACGTACTGCTATCAAGTCCCAGGCACTAGTCGACTTCATGGCAGAGTGGCGGGAGAATCAGCTACCAACTCCAACCGAGCGCCCAGAACACTAAGTGATGTACTTCGACGGCTCACTCAAGCTCGAAGGGGCAGGTGCAGGGGTACTACTGATCTCTCCAAAGGGCGAACAACTCAAGTACGTCCTGCAGATCTTCTGGAAGGTCTCAAATAACGAAGCTGAGTACGAAGCCCTACTTCACGGGCTCCGCCTCGCAATCTCTTTGGGCATCAAGCGGCTACTAGTCTACGGCGACTCCGCAGTGGTCATCAACCAAGTCAACAAGTCTTGGGATCGCAACAAGGAGAACATGGACGCCTACTGTCTGGAAGTCCGCAAGCTCGAGAACAAGTTCTACGGTCTCGAGTTCCACCACGTCGTCCGCGACAACAATGTTGCCGCGGACGTCCTGTCGAAGCTTGGTTCTACTCGCGCGCAAGTACCTGCTAGAGTCTTCGTCCACGAGCTTCACGCGCCATCCATCCCGGAGTCGGCGCCAATGGCCACTGACCCTGCGCCATTACAGTCTGGCCAGGAGGTCATGATGATTGACGTGGACTGGAGACAACCCTTCATCGACTACATCCGTGAGCAGAAGGTTCCCTCCGACAAGAACTTGGCCGAACAACTCGTCCGTCGAGCCAAGGCCTACGTACTAGTCGGAGACAAGCTCTACAGGCGAGGTGCCACTTCTGGAGTACTCGTGAAGTGCATACCTCGAGAAGAAGGCAAGGATATCTTGGAGGAGATCCACAAAGGCGTCTGCGGCAACCATACGTCTTCTCGAACGCTGGTGAGCAAGGCTTTCCGACGAGCTTTCTACTGGCCCACAGCTTTTGCCGACGCTGAAGAACTCGTCAGAAAGTGCCAAGGATGTCAATTCTTCGCCAAGCAGCAACACGTCCCGGCCTACAAGCTAGTCACCATACCACCAACCTGGCCCTTTGCCTGCTGGGGGCTCGACATGATTGGGCCTCTGCCAACTGCGTCAAGAGGATTCAACAGAGTCTTGGTGGCCATCGACAAGTTCACCAAGTGGATCGAAGTCAAGTCGGTCACCTGCCCAAAGGCCGACAGAGTACTCGACTTCTTGGATGAACTCGTGCATCGCTACGGGCTGCCCCATCGCATCATCACAGACTTGGGTTCCAACTTCAACAACCATCAGTTCTGGGAGTACTGCGAGAACTGCGGGATCGACGTCCAGTACGTCTCAGTCGCCCATCCCCGCGCCAATGGCCAAGTTGAGCGCGCTAACAGGATGGTACTTGACGCCCTCAAGAAGCGATTGCACGACGCAGCTTACACCAAAGGAGGCAAGTGGATCAAGGAACTACCCAATGCACTCTGGGGGCTTCGTACTCAGCCTACCAAGCCGACTGGGCAGTCGCCCTACTTCCTGGTCTACGGCTCCGAAGCTATTCTACCTGCCGACGTAATGTGGGAATCCCCGGCAGTAGAACAATACGACGAAGGCATCTCAGAAGACAGCAGACGGGTTGACATCGACAGTCTCGAAGAAGCCCGCTGCGCCGCCCTCGTCCAATCAGCAAGGTACCTCGAGGGTATCCGACGCTACCATGATCGCAACATCAAGGAACGCTCCTTCAACGTCGGCGACCTAGTCCTCCATCGTATCCAGAACACGGATGGACTACACAAGCTCAGCTCACCATGGGAAGGTCCCTTCTCAATCTCCAAGGTGACCGGACCAGGCTCCTACCGCCTCCAAACACTTGAAGGCGACGACATCAACAACTCGTGGAACGTCGACCAACTGTGTCGCTTCTACGCGTAGTCGCTCGACTACTCTACGGGTCCAGGTCTACACGACTACTCACGGACTCCTCGCTGTAAGCGGCCTTCCGGTCCTGGCACTAGTCTCCGGACTAATCTTCTCCAAGATCCAGCGTCAACGGCTACTAACGGATCTTGGGCTGCTTAGAGCACTGAGGACTCTAGCGGCGGTCTGCAAGACCATGCACTCTAGATCCAGTCTATACGACTACTAACGGATCTCTAGCTGTAAGCGGCCTACGGGTCCTAGCGCCACTTAGCCGTAGGCGACCTCCGGGCCCTGGCGACTACACTTGTAAACGGCTCTGACCATCCAGGTGTACTTATTCATCAGTAATAAAGTTTGATTTTCACTCAACTTATTTACTGTGCCTTCCAATCAAGCATCTCCTACTGGGTACTACTACTCACAAGCTTCACCACGGTTTGGTACTCCGCACACTTCGTTGCAAGTGGCGGCTACGAGTACTTATTTCACAGATATATCGTGGACAACTTTCGTTGATAACCCAAACAAGTTACTAACAACTCTGTTTGTTTTACATCAACTACTCTAAGCTACTCCCACAGGTACTCCTACTGAAGGTTGAGCTTTTCCGCCACTTGTTCAGCAATGGGCGCCATCTCCTCCAGGAGGGCCTTGTACTGATCGTCAGTACAGTTCGCCGCAAGTCCACCGGCGACTACGTTCACTGGAGCCTTGGGGAAATATGACTTCATGTATGCCAAGACTTGGTTCGGGATCGACTTCGCCAAGTGCTTGACATACGTCGCCAGACGCCCGGGGGCTTCCTTCAACCGGTCCACCAGTGGAGCAATCTTGGGTCCGCCCGGGTGTGGCACCAGCAGCCTTGCAATGGGTAGCGCGGCTTCCTCAAGTTCCTTCAGTTGGCCCCGCAGCTTCTCGCAATCTTCATTGAGCTTCTGCAGAGATTTATAGCAATTGACAAGGTCACGGTCTGAGGCTTCATGAAGCTCCATGTGCTTGATACACTCATGGCACAACTGAGCGTACTCATACTCAAGTACCTCTCTTTTGTCGGTCTCATGGTACACGATGTTCTTCAAGTCCGTCTCCGACGCCTTCAGCTGGTCGACCCTTTCCTCAAGCTCTGCAGACAACTCATCACACTGTCAGATTAAACCAAGGTACCCTAATAAGTACTCAAAGGCTTTGGCGGGAAGCATACCTTTATTCTTCTGGCGCAGCGACTTGTTTTTCCGAATCAAGTCGTCCCTCTTCGCCTGCATCTCTTGCACTTCGTTATGATATTGGGCGAAGGCACCGTCAAGCTTGGATTGGAGCAGCGCAGAATGTTTCTTCGACTTGTCGAGCTCCTTCTCCAAGGCTTCAGCACGAAGGACTGTGTCGCCGTACCCCTTCAGCAGCTCGGACTTCTCACGGGATCTTTCAATAATATCCTGCGCAGACAGACCAGTCAAACGGGTACTTTGTATTTCGTCATACAAGACTACCCGAGGTACTCGCACCGTACCTTGACCCACTGCTGGGTACGCCGCCATGACTCCATGTTCAGAGCAACAACGGCCGGATCGACAAGATTGTCTTCCAGCAGCTCAAGACCCCCGCGGCTCGAAGATGCCTCCTCTGCCATAGCCGCTGAACGAATTGGCGCGGCTTCCTCTATGATGGGCGAGCGGATGACTACGTCCGTGCTCGACCCATGGAGCGGATCGTCCTGCACTTCCACACCCAACTCGGGGGCCACCGCAGTCTCCAGCTCGGGGGCTATTTCTTCCGCCGTCCCGGCCATCGGTCCTGTGGGCTCCGACTCCACAGTAGCCGTTTCCATGGCCACGGCTTCAGGAATCGAAGTTCCTTCAGCTTGTGCTCCTAGCACAATGAGTACACGTAGTCAATCTCAGCGGCTACGACTACTATGCATGATGACTACCAGTGGTGACAGGACACATACCTTCAACCAAGGTGGCTTCCTCCAACGTCGACCCCACCGCGACTTCAGTCTGTGGCGGTGGCGTGGGTTCGCTCTCCTTCGCCGAGCGGCCCTCTCCGTCGGCTGGAGTGCTGGTCTCCTCACCGTCCCATGGCAGGTCCGTGGATTTCCTGCATCACGAAGTAATCAAGTCAGCAATGCAAGTCTACCGTCTACATGACTACTTGAAAGTTCAAAAGCACTTACAGTGTTGACCGCACCACGGTCACGGTCGGAGCACCTAGTATACTGGCAATATCAACTATGCCAGCCTCAGTGGCAGCTCCGGCCTCAACAGACACCTCCTCCGGTTGCTCTACAGTTGCGGCCGGCGGAGGGTTTCGTCCTTCTTCAACCGACGGCTGCGGCTCCGCAGCGCCGGTCTCCTGCCGTGCCGCTGCTGGCACGACTTCTTCGGTTGATGGAGGTGGGCTGATACTCCTCTCAGCTGCCGCCCCCATGGTGTCCGGGACCCCCTCGTCGCCCTGGTCTACGGGGTCCGGGGAGGGGATATCCTGCAACATTACAAGACAACTCATCAACACACGACTACTTATCAGCTGTGCTCGACTACCCTAGTCGCGGTGTTTACCTCTTGGTTGGTCATCTCGGAGATCTTCAGCTTCTTGACGGCGCGTTTCCGCGCCACGTTGCGCAGCCTCCTGGGCGGCGCCGGCAAACTAGCCTCGAGGCTGGATGGCTTCTCGATGATTGGGACGTCTGGCATCCCAGCTCGGCTGAACCTAGAGCGCAGCTGGAACCTTTGCTGCAGTGTTTCTTCATCTTCTTCGTCATCAGAGCCGGACTCGATGACAACGGCGTCACTGCCTTCACTGACCACGCGGCATTCCTTCTTCTTGCCCTTCTCCTCCGGTTGCTCCACAAGTCGCGGAGGAGAAGTCGGGACTGAGACATATTTCGCCACGTCATCCTACAACATGTAGCAGATATGAGTACGACTACTTCAAGCAAATCAGTACTCGGGGGCTTATGTCACGACTACTGACCTGATTTGGCGGCCGTGCCGCAGAGTACTCTGGCACCGGGCACGGTATATACGGGGGCATGTCCTTGAAGATCTTGCCCAGCCTCTCGACAATGACGTCGTCCTCGAGTTCGAAGCCAGGCAACCGGGACGTATCCTTGTCGCCGGTGTACTGGTACCCGAGGGTGTCTCGTGCCATCAGTGGCTGCACTCTCCTCTTCATGAAGCTGAAGGCCACGTGTTCGGCCCTCAGCCCGGCTTCTCGCAAAGCCTTGATCTTCTTCAGCAACTCGGATAGCTGAATACCCTCTTCCATGGTGGGCTCTGTGTTCCACCACGGCTTGTGCTTCGGTTGACACCCGCTCGGCTTCGGCAGCTCAGGATGGTGGTTGCTGATGTAGAACCACTTGGCCTTCCAGTCTTGGTTGGAGTCTATCAATTTGTACGGCAGGTACTGGTCGGCGGCGTCTTCACGCATCTGGATACCGGCACCTACGACTACTCGTGTATCGTTGGTGCTCAGTTGCGGCTTCAACCGGAAGAACTTCCGAAACAAGATCCAGTGGGGCTTGATCCCCACAAAGGCTTCGCAGAAGTGTACAAAGATGGAGACGTGGAAGATACTATTGGGGTTGAGATTAAGGTACTCGATGCCGTAGTACCTGAGCAGACCCTTGAAGAAATCACTGGCGGGGAGCGCCAATCCGCGCTCTACGAACCGGGCGAACATTGGGATTTCGTCCGGGTTCTTCTCCATCGGGTATGGATCGCCGGTGGCGGTGCGCCATAGATCCACCTCCTTCTCACGAAGGAACCCACTGTTGACCAAGGCGAGGAGGTCCTCGGTCTTCAGTTTCGCCTTCTTCCACTCCTACGCCGGATTGGGGCGAGGGGACGAAGGTGGCGATGTCGACGACTGGCCGGCATCCCGGTTTCTTCATCACGGCTCCTTTTCTTTGACGCGTTGGTCTTCTTGCCCTTCGCTGGAGATCCCTTCATTCTCCAAGTGACGGGTGTCTTCACTCGCATTCGCTTGGGGGCTACAGCGGAGGGTGAACGGTGGCGGCGCGAGCAAATGGATCTAAGTCTCTGCGCGGCGGCGGCGGCAGCGGAGGAGCAGAGGAGGCAGCGATTCAGATCTAATCTGAGGAATGCAACTGCTAGGAGTGAAAAACCCTAAGGGACTCCCCGGTTATTTATAACCAGCCCTGGCGGCTCAGTTCTCAGCAGGCAGATACGGCGCCAGACGGGTGACCTAGCGGCAGCAACGTGACTCTTCAACTTCCAGTACTCGATGCTCTCCATCTCGGGTGCTCGATTACTTCAGATGACCTCCGTGGGACACAACCAGATACAAGACCCACTCAGGACACATTCTACAGTCAAGATGACTCTTTAATTCGAGAGGAAGTACTCGACTCAAGGCTCGGGGGCTCCGTGCCACGTGTCCTTCGGTTTTTTCTCCGAATTTTTCGGGATAAGATTGGCAGAACTTCAGATTGACCCTCAGCTTGAATCTACGATTCGACCTAAGGCTCGGGGGCTACATTCCATATGGAATGCGATTCTCCGAATCGCATTTTCCATATGGTCTCTTCATCAAGACATCGCGAGTGTTATTGAAGACCTTCGAGAGAAGCACTCGGGGACGCTTGGGGACTACTCGAGAAAACTTCAAGACTACTCAAAGATCAGCTGGAGTACCTTCCAGCCTCGGGATGGTTCAAGCACTCTTGAGGACTTTCGGCTTGTGGAACTCGGGGACGCTCAAGGACTACTCGCCAAGGCCATCAAGACTACTCGAAGACATCCTGCTCGACTACAAAGTACTCGGGGGCTTGTCGTATGGACATCCCTGGGCCCACTACTCTGGTGGGTACCAGGACCGACTACTCGGTGGGCCCCTGGGACTACTCAACTTGGGCAACACGACACCTGCTGGCGTGGGGCGCAAGGATTACAGAGGGATAGTACTCGGTTAGGAAGCCACACATGTCCGGATCCATGTAAAGGACTCCTAGCCGTACCCGACTAGTACTCTCCCCTCAAACCGACTTGTAACCCTACCTCCCGGACTATATAAGGCGAGGCAGGGACCCCTATCTCATCATCCGCATCATCTTGTAAACACACCCAATCAATGCAGAGCTATGCAGCATACAGGACGTAGGGTATTACGCATCTCGCGGCCCGAACCTGTCTAAATTGTGTGCCACGTGTCTCTCCTTCGAGTTACCGATCTCGACGAGGCCACATTCATCTACCTCGGGTACTCCCCTTGGTAGGTTGCTGGTCTAAAACACCGACATTGTTAAAGAGAGATTTGTTGGTCTTGTTCATGTGACTGAAACAACTTCTGCAAGTCTCAAGTCCGCTATTGATGCATTATTTGCTGATCTTAAGTTAAGCCTAAAGCAAGTTAGAGGCCAAGGATATGATGGTGTGAGCAATATGCGAGGTGAGTTTAATGGCTTGCAATCATTGATCACGAGAGAAAATAGTTCATCTTACTATGTTCACTGTTTTGCTCACCAACTCCAATTAGTTCTTGTGGCCATTGCAAGAAAGCATAAAGGGATTAGTGAGTTTTTTACTATGATTTCTCTCTTATTGAATGTGGTGGGTGGATCATCTAAGAGAAGGGACATGATTAGAGATATTAATCTTCAAGAAATGAGTAAAGCATTAGGCTGTGGGCAGCTTTAGACTGGGACAGGGTTGAATCAAGAGCAAAGTCTTCAAAG
Source organism: Cenchrus fungigraminus (assembly GCA_036936925.1). Classification (NCBI taxonomy): domain Eukaryota; kingdom Viridiplantae; phylum Streptophyta; class Magnoliopsida; order Poales; family Poaceae; genus Cenchrus; species Cenchrus fungigraminus. The sequence continues at coordinate 29,923,817 of CM072778.1, read as the reverse complement.
ACCCGGTGATACTCGTTGGAGTTCTCATTATAAATCTCTGAAAAGTTTGGTTGACATGTTTCCTACAATTGTCAAGGTACTAGAAATTCTGGAAAAAGATAAAAAGGATTGGAAAGTCAGAGATCAAGCATCAAACCTTCTACGATATTTCCAGACTTTCGACTTTGTCTTCTATTTGCATCTCATGTTGACTATATTAGGAATCACAAATACCTTGTCATTAGCATTGCAACGAAAGGATCAAGACATAGTGAATGCTATGAACTGTGTGAGAGCAACTAAATGCCAATTGGATGAACTTAGAAGAGAAAAGTGGGGTAAAGTATTAGATGATGTTCATGACTTTTGTGACAAGAATGATATTTGCAAATTGGAAATGGAAGATGAATATATTGATCCAAAGAAGCGGAGGCATAAATCTGGGATTACAAACCAACATCAAGTAGATTGTTTTAATGATGTTATTGATTGGCTTCTTCAAGAGCTTGACAGTCGCTTCAATGAGACAAGCTCTCAATTGCTTGTTTGCTCAGCAGCTTTTAGTCCAAGAGACTCATTCCATAATTTTAGTATAGAAAAATTGATGAGCCTAGCAAAGCTTTATCCACATGATTTTGATTATGGGAATTTGAGGGATCTTAACCACGAGCTTGGCCTCTACATATATGATGTGAGAGATGATGAAAGGTTCTCCAACCTAGAAACTATTGCCCAGCTTTCTGAAAGAATGGTGAATACTAACAAATACGAACGATATCCAATGGTTTATCGACTTTTGAAGCTTGTGCTAGTGCTACCTGTTGCTACTGCTACAGTTGAGAGGTGTTTCTCAGCCATGAAAATTGTGAAAACAGAATTGCGCAATCGGATTGGTGATATATATATGAGCAATAGCCTTATTTGCTACATGGAAAAAGAAGAGTTGTTGAAAGTCACCAATGAGGCCGTGATTCAGCGCTTCATGAAAATGAAACCCCGTAGATTTGATGATGGAGATTAAAGGTAATGTATTGTATTTTTTTTATTGGTTCATTTTTTCTTTGAAACTGAAGTTGAGTCATAAATCTAAAATCTTTGTTTGCTTTTTTAGGCATGCTGCATCATCGAGGATGTTGAAGAATTGAAGTAAAATTGATGTATTTTGCCAATGTTTATTTTGTTAGTACTGACACACCAAATCATGAAAAAATTGTTTGTGGAATTCTTCGATTTGGTAAATATATTTTGTCCCTTCTTTATTCATGCACCCCCCTCCATTTCGCTCTAGCTTCGCCACTGCTTTGCGATGGCTTCGCTGAGGCCAGATGCCTCGGACGAAGGCAGTTGAGGAGGCGCGTCAACGAGGACAGGGTCAACTCGACAAGATGAGTCGGCAGGTCCAGAAGAGGCGGCGAAATATCCTTCATAACGCAATTGAAGAAGTCCTCCAAGGTCGCAGAACTGTTGTCCTCTGACCTGACCGTGTCGGTTGCCATTTCAGAGACTGGCACCACCTCGATCGATGGTGGCGCCTCCACAGGCGGCACCTCCACAACCGGCACCTCGACCGATGGTTGCACCTGCACAAGAGGCACCTCCACAGCCGACACCACAATCTCGACCGAAGGTGGCACCTCCACAGCCGGCGCCACCACAGACGTCACAGATGTGGCGGCCTCAGAGTGCCCCAGCTGACCATTGGAGACAGATGTCTTCTCCTGAGAAACACTCACCTTCGAAGCCCGATCTCGGAGCTCCCGAGACCGAAAGGTGGCCACGAACAACTCGGGAAAGGCGGGATCGAGGGTGAAGTCCCCCTCCTCGACGTTAAGCACGGTCCCGATGGCGGACTTGGCCGCCTCCAGAGCGACCATGGCCAAGGCATCAGCGGCGGAAAGTGTGAGGACGAGGCCACTGTCAGCAGCAGCAGCAACAACAGGCGACAGACGCACGTTCGAGGTTGAAGTGCGAGCATGGCAATGCCCAATCCCAGAAGGGGTGGCACGGCCATCCAGACGAGGCTTATCCGAGCGAGACGACGGGCGGCGAGGTCGTGTGCAGGCCTTGGCACGGTGCCGAAGACCATGGCAGTGTAAGCACCGCGACGGTTGCCGAAGCAACCCGGTGCTAATTTGTACTAAGAGAAAAGTACTGCTGGCTGGTTGCTGGTGGCTGATTTGTTCTGAGAGAAAAATATTGTTGGCTAGTGGCTGATAAGCCACACGAACAGGTGTTTGTTCTTAATTAGTCTCTCCAAATCCGCCGTGTTGTAAGGACATTATTGCTTTCTCGCTGCAAGATCTCTGTCCCTGTCTCTAGCTACTTGTATTTGTATAGTACTAGTATACGTATGTTAAGTTGCAAACTTGCAACACATTTCGCGTTCGGCTGCGTCATTTCATACCGAGAGATGCACATGCATGCACATATGTCCACACTAGCTTGGAAACAGTTGCAGACTAGTCGTCGTTGTAGGATCCCTATTAGCACAGTAGCTACCCAGCTATAGGTGCCTAGGAGTGCTGTCTTTTTGGAGCTTTGTTGCAAAAGGATACTCCATATAGGACGGTCAAGGTCCCGGTATCGCTAACATCGGTGGACAGCAGGAAGATTAGGAAGAAGGCCGCTGTCCCTACGTGTATGAGCTGATGATGATGGGCGACTAGTGGTGGTGGTCAGGGCTCCACCTCTCCCAGGCTCCCAGCACGCGTGGCACCACACGCAGGCCAGGGCTTTCTTTATCCAGAGATCGAGCTAGCAGCCATGTTAAGTTAAGCAACCTCTTTATCATTTGCCAGAGGAACCTGTTACCCTACCATGCATATATCACAGTGGCTGACAAAAGAGTGAGCCTAGCCTTGTGCTGCATGCGCCACAAAAAGGCCAGGCCCGCCCATCGTCTGTAGCACATGATAGGCTAGATTAGATGCATCAACTCCTCCGTGCACATCGAGTTTTATCGATCGATTTGCTACGGTTAGTTTGAGGTCCCTCCAAACTAAATCGATTTCTTTTCTTCCTTTTCAAAAAAAGATTAGTTCTTTAGAGGCTTGAGAAGGGGGACAAACCGTACGGTATGGTGGCCCTGCCAGTCCGTACAGGAACCGGCTTTAACGATTTTTAAATCCTTGCGCTCCTGCCTCACTCCGTGCCCATGCATGCATATGGAGCCATGGATTCCACCTCCCCCACCGCGCGCAGAATAGCTGAGTACCTATTGAAGCGGTGCGGAGTGGATGCATCCATTGTACCGTACCATGGGGTTACGTAAATTTAGTACTACGGTTAGATTAGATCTCGAGCCCGCCCCGGATCTTGGAAGATTAAGCTTTTTAATTTGGGTGTTTATGTGCTCGGTACAGTGGATTTAATGCTTGACGTACGTACAGTATCAGATGATCTTTGTACGGGAACTTTTTCTCTCCCAGGACCAGTACTTCAATGAAGTGATAGTAGACTAGTGGTAGTAAAAGATTTCATCTATCTTCAATGAAGTGCTTGCTGGAATAGTTTCATCTTTTCTTTATTCTTTTTCTCTCACTCGGATACTTTTACACCATGTTATTTCATATGCATGAGCAAGAAAAAGGTAATTCTTTTGGGGCTATTGCGTTTCTGCCCTCGTTTTCATCCTTAATTGTGATTTTACCCCGAATTTTTCTTACTTTACATTTTTACTCTTACTGTTCTGAAATGAAGCCTCATTTTACCCCTACTCCGTGAACAGCACATAAGGGTGTCAAAGATGACAATTTTACCCTTGCGAATATACCCTTACTTTTTTTAGAACTTTGTGAATATACCCTTATTTGACATTATATTTCAGCAGCATCTGAACCAAAATATGAATAAAGAATTTGACAAAATTTTAATTTTAACAGCATCATGGCACAAAAATAAGCTCAAACCACAAGCGCATATAGACACACACAAATAAGTTCAGACCACAAGCATAGGTGTACCACCAGATCACACTACCATCATACATGTCCAAAAGATTAGAGGGCACCACCAGATCACATCCCAGCATAGGTGTGCTGGTCCAACAAAAACAACTAGTACTATGTTCAGGTGCATCGTATCCATGCATCAATTCATAACAAGGCATTTTTAGTAAAAAAAAAATCCTAACAAGGCACTGGCCCAGAGGGGGCTGTGGCGGCTCAGCAGGATGCCCAGTGGCGGACCCAAGGCCCGGCCAGCCTGGGCAGCTGCCCGGGCTCCTTGCTGGCCGGCTTGGGTGTGTGCAGTTGACTTTTTTTAGGCAGGTGTTTAGTGGACCTTAGTAGTTTAGCGTAAGCAAAAATAAATATAGGCAGCGGCTTGCAACCCAGTTCGAATACTTAGCCAATTAGCTTAGTATGTAAAACTCAAGACTGAACTCCCAATTCAAAAAACGTTTTGCTAAAAAAAAATCTAACAACATTCTGAATTCTAGTTCGAGCAAGACTGCAAGTCTGCAGCAGAGATCCTGACCTTGTGCTTGCGGCCTGTGTGAGGGTGTTGGACACTAAGCGAGCACACTAGCTTGCATAGTGTGTATCTCCTTTGGAGAGATACTATTAGAACTTTTGTTGTTAGATTGTTAGTGAATAGTTTTATCATTAGTGTTCTAATGAGACAATTTCCATCGTATTTCCATTTTCATATTTGATGGTGTCTCGAACGGTGATTTTAGTTCCAAAATTGTCGCAATTATCACCTATGCTTATGTTAGTGATTGATAAGTAGCGCAAACTTGTTATCCGTCGCGATGATGTTCGCCCAGGCTCCACAAAATCTCTAGGTCCGCCACTGAGGATGCCCATGGCCGCCACCGCTCAGCGCGATGCCCCGGCGAGGACGTGGGAAGGGCTGGCCCGCGAGAAGCTCCAGAATGCGGCCCGCGCTGGCGCGCAGTACGCTGACGCCCACCTGCGCGCGTTCATCCTGAACCCCGTGACCACGCCGGCGCCTCCGGAGCCGTACCCGTACATCCAGCCAACGTCTTTGCCCCACGTCGTCCGCTCCTCGTACGCGGACGCGATGAACGCCGGTGAATGGCCGAAGTGCCGCTCGAGCGCGGCGTGGTAGGAGCGCAGCCTCCGCCTTCTCGCGTTGTCTGCTCCATCCTGCTCGTTGTCGGAGTCCTCAGAGTTAAGCAAGGGCACCGTGGAATAGGTCCTCCTCAATGCACGCTCCTTCCCGTTCCCGAAGCAGCACCAGTGCGTGTGCGCGTCGTCGTCGTCCTCAACCAGCGCAGGATCGAAGCCGTACAACGCTTTCTTGTTGAAGCAGCAGTTGGAGGCGACGTACACCGAGCCCTGGATGCCGTCCAGGCACTTCATGTCGATCTGAACCAGAGCATTAGAAAATTGCGAGCTACACAAACCGAGCGAACAATAACACCATGGCGGACGCGCGCGGTGTCAGCTAGTGATCGAGCAAGCAGGCGCGCACCCGGGGAGCCGGCGCGCCCGCGACAGCTCCTCCGGTCGAGCGGCCGCGCGCGCCGCGGGAGCGGTGCTCGCTCGCTCGCACCGGCCCCGCGCAGCCGCGCCGCTCGCCCGCACGCACCCTCCGCCCGCTAGCCTGCACCGCCGCTAGATCATGCCGCTGCCGCCGCCGGAGTCGGGTTTTTTTTTCTTTTTGAGCCGAGAGAGACCTAGTCGAGTCGGCCGGTCGGGTGAATGGTTGGGGAGAGGGACCAGTTGAAGATATAAGGATTAGGGGCACATTTGTCTTTTCACAGATCTTTTCTTATTTTCTAATTTTTATAAATTCAGATGCATGTAACGGAGTTACAAATAGGGATAAACGAAGCATTCGTATGTGAACAGTAGAGGTAAAAATGCAAAGTAAGAAAAAGTTGGGACAAAATCGCAATTGAGGTTCAAAACAAGGGTAGAAACGCAATAGTCCTAATTCTTTTATTCACAACTTAGAACCAGTGGAATTTTTATGAAGACCATATGGAATACTACTCCCGGGTTCTGATTCTTAAATAATTGCCATTGCATTCAGTAGCAAGGTCATGGATATAATTTAGTAAAATGCCGACATGGCTAGGTTCGGAACAGGATGAAAAGATCCTGATGAGTTTCATGCATGATTTTCGTGCACATAACCATCACACAAACGTTGTCAGGTCTAATTTTCTAGTTCAAAAAATAAATAAAACTAACTTTGGCCGGCCTAATCTTTTTCGACCTTTGTGGTTTACTAAGCCCTACAGAATTGGATTCCTAAAGAAATATCTCTGAAAGTGGTCACAAAATGTAGAAGACCAAGTATTAGATGGGTCTTTGAATTATTCGAGAATGAACATAGAGAGTGGAATCGCAGCCTCATTAGAAATATTTTCCTACCGGTGGATGCTGATGCTATCCTAAAGATAAGAATTCCGACTGTTGAAGTATCTGATCAATTTGCTTGGCACTTTGAGAAATCAGGGTTGTTTTCGGTATAGTCTGCTTATAAATTGGCCCTGCAGCTTCAATGCCAGGACCAGATGGCTTCGAGTACTGTACCAAAAGAAAGGGAGAAGCTATGGAGAAATATTTGGAAAGCGGATGTTCCACCAAAGGTGCGTGTTTTTGCTTGGAGACTTGTCTCGAATGCTCTTGCTTCTAACACAAATAAGAAGGCAAGGCATATTATTGAGGATGATACATGCACAATTTGTGGACTTGTGCCTGAAGATATCTCCCATGCGGTGGCAGGTTGCCCACGGGCCAGTGCTCTTTTAACAAAAATTCGTCATAAGTGGCCTATTCCAGAAATCTCTCAACTGCAATACTCGGGTCCTGAGTGGTTTCTAATCGCCCTTGATAATACACCTGAGAATTGAAGAGTATCTTGGCCCCCCCCCCTAAGTGGGTTTTGGTGATTTAATGACACACGCTTAAGTGGCTAATGATTTATCTAGTGTATGAGCAGGAATTAAAATTATATGTGGCATCAAGTGTTGTTCATTATCCAAACAAAAAGGAAGTGATGCTACAAAGGAGTTCCTATGAAGGCTTATTTATTTTATATTTTGAATTTGAGTCCTAGGAACGCCGTACTATAAAGAGGGACAGGAAATGTATCTTCCAAGAGTTGAAAAGGTGCTCTAGTTGTCAAAACAAAACCTATGAGAGACACCTTTGCACCAACACGTTCACGGGGTTAACTTTTTGGGTGCTGACCTTGGAAGGCCGGAGTTTCCGGGGCTTTTCCCGGAGTCTCCGGACTTCCCGGAGTTTCCGGGGTTTTCCCGGATATTCCGGGTCTTAGAGCTGTAACGGCTCTTTTCTGGGTGAGGGAGTATAAAAGTCCCCTCCACCCTTTCCCTTCTCTCTCTTGCCCATTTCGACCTGCATCAACTCAGAACTCCTTCCTCACCCTCTTTGCTCCCCTTGGCCTTGGTTTGGTGAGATTTGTTGGGGATTTAAGGAGGGATTGAGAGCAAGAGCTTGAGAGTGCTAGTGAGCTGATTTCCCATCTCTAGAGCACCTCGTTCTTCGCTTGGTTGGCACATTTCGTGTTTGTTACTCTTGGAGCCTTGAGCTCCTAGCCGGCTAGGTGTTGCCTTGGAGCATCCAAAGGTTTGTGGCTGCCCAAGGAGGTTTGTATCACCCCGAAATTGAGTAAGTAACTCTAGCTTGATCTTTGTGGTCGCTACAGGGAGGAAAGTGACCTAGGTGTAAAGGTCCACCCTTTGTGGGTTCCTCAACGGAGACGTAGACCTCAAGGTGTGAGGTTGAACTCCGGTAACAAATCCTTGTGTCTCTTGTGTTCGTTGCTCTTGTTGTATGCTTGTATACCTCTTGAGCTCTATTCTAGGGTTTGGTGCCGATCTACTCCGCGTTGAGATTTCTGCAGGTTCTAGGTGGATAAACAGGCTTGTCTCATCCCAGTGCATAACCTATTTTCACAGATCTTTGTTTGAGCAAGTTTAATTTCTGTCGATTTGAATTCTCCCTCGTAGGCCCGGACAATCCGGACATTTTCCCGGATTCTCCGGATTTCCCGGAGTATCCGGAAAAATATCCGGAAACTCCGGACCTGGACTGACAGCTGTGTGAAAAGTTTGTAAATTACAGGTTCGACTATTCACCCCCCCTCTAGTCGACATCTTGATCCTTTCAATTGGTATCAGAGCCAAGTGCTCCGAATTTGAAGCTTAACCGCTTGTAGTCAAGAAGATGTCCGATCCAAATGCTCAAGCTCCACCTTTTCCCGAAGGAGGAGATGCCGCCAACAACGTTGTTGGCACACCTCCCGTTCTACTCCAAGGAGGTGGTACCCTTGGAGCAAGCACAAGTCATCAAGCACGTGGAGATGATGTGGAGTCCTCCGATAGTGAGGATGAAGAGTTTGATGATGCAAGGCCCAACCGCTCCGCTCGACGCCCGTCATCATCAAGGGATTACACTCGAACCTCTTTCGATTACTCTCGCTTATCTTTTAACCATCCATCGGGTTCTAGCCACATTGGGAAGATACCCCAATTTGATGGAACCGGCTATTCCAAGTGGAAGAACTCGATGGAGGAGTATTTGATGGCGGTAAATCCCGCACTTTGGACTATTGTGAACAGGGGTATTACTTTCCCTAGTGGTGATGCAACGCTAACTCAAGATCAAGCCAATGAGATACAAAGAAACTATCAAGCCATACGCATCATCAAGAGTTCACTCACGTCCGAAGAGTATGACAAAGTGGATGGGTTGAAGTCCGCCAAGGAAGTGTGGGACACGTTGTTCATCAACCATGAAGGAACAAAGCAAGTGATTGAAGGAAGAATCCGTGCCTTAGAAAGTGAGCTCAACCGCTTTGTTATCAAGGAAGATGAAACTCCACAAGACATGTACAACCGCTTGAACAAGATCATCAACAAGATCAAGTCCCTTGGAAGCACAAGATGGGGAAGAAGAGAAGTGGTTGACAAGATCCTCTCCGCATACATGGCTAGGGATGTGCAACTCCCAACACTCATAAGAGAGAAGAGAGGCTTCAACAAGTTCACTCCGGCAGATGTGATTGGAAGAAATGAAGAACATCTTATCACCGTCAAGGAGTCAAAACTTTCACAAGAAATGTCCAAGATGCATGAACAACTTGAGAAGAACAAGGGAGTGGCCCTCAAGACATCTAGCAAGGAGAAGAAGTCAAGCTCATTAACCTCCAAGACCGTGGTCAAGGAAGATAGTGATGAGAACATGACTCCCGAACAAATGGCACTCTTCATAAGAAAGTTCAACAAAGTGTTCAAGAAGAGTGGTTTCTTCAACAAGAATAAAAACAAAGACAAGATCAAGACCAAGAGGACTTCAAAGAGGCCATCCTTTGGGTGTGGCAAGGAGGGTCACTTCATTGCGGAGTGCCCCAACATCAAAGTGAGAAGAAGGGACACCAACAAGAATGACAAGAACAAGAAGAAGGAAGTTGGTGAAGCACACTTGGGTGAAGAGTGGGACTCAAATGATGATAGCTCCGACTCCGATGATGAAGTGGGTCTTGCTACTATTTCTATTGGAGAACCAATCAACAAGTCATCACTCTTTGAAGATCTCACCGATGATGAAGACGACTTCACCCACACATGCCTCATGGCTAGGGGCTCTAAGGTAGACACTCCCACCCCGCCCCTAGATGATGATAGTGAAAGTGATCTTGAATTTGAAAAAAATGATAAATGACTTTGGTAAAAAGGCAACTAAAAAGATCATGTTTCTAATGAAAGAAATAGAGAATAGAGATGGGACTCTAGAGGTGCAAGAAGAACTCTTTAGACTTGAGCGAGAGAAAACCATTGCCCTTGAGAATGCCCTTGTAATTGAAAAGAAGGGTTTCAAGGTGCAAGAGGACTTGCTTAAGGAAAAGGAGCTAGAAATTCTTAGCCTCAAGAAATCCCAAGCTAAAGAGGAGTTGATAGTAGATGAATTAACTAGGGAATCGTTCCTAGCTAAGGATGCTTGCAAGAAACTTGAGGGTGAAAAGCTTGAACTTCAAAAGAGCTTTGAAAGCTTAAGGACTAGTCACATAGCACTAGAAGTTCAACTTGACAATCTTAAGAAGAATGCTACAACAACCTCTAATGATGCTCTCTCTAACTCTAAAGCCTCAACAAGCAATGATTGTTCTCGGTGTTATAAAATTGATATAAATGCTTGTGCTACTAACATTGCCGAAATGAATGCTATGAAGAAAGAGATTGCTAGGTTGTCAAACTCCCTCATTGATGAGAAAAAGAAAGAACCAAAGAGAGGTGAGTTTGAGAACCACACCAAAGGCTTTGGGTCAAGCTACATGAAGAAGTTTGGCTTTGCGGATGGGAAGGGTCTAGGTAAGCAAGAACAAGGTACAAAGGACCCCATCCCATTCATCAAGAACTACCACACTAGAGGTGTGGGAACAAGAAATGTGGTGCACGGCATGAAGCAATTGGGTGCCAAGAACTATGACAACCAAGTCAAGTACAACACTCCTATCAAGTTCAAGGGCACTCAAGACACCACACATGCTCCACAAGCAAAGGCAAAGGCCAATCCAATCAAGTCAAACAAGAAGCCAAAGCCTTATGCCTCACAAGACAACTTCTATGCCGACTATGTGTTGACTTGGAACCACAAGGGTAAGGTGGTTGCCAAGTATGTGGGACCCCGCACAAAAGGGACTTTGGTCAAAAGGAATGTGTGGGTGCCCAAGGTTCTTGTGACTAATGCTCTAGGACCCAAACCTACTTGGGTACCTAAAACACAAGCATAATTTGTTTTGTAGGCATACTCCTCCGGTGGAACCAAATGAGTAATTGATAGTGGTTGCTCAAATCATATGACCGGAGAGAAGAAGATGTTTGCCTCTTGTGACATGATTGAAAATCCTACGGAAAGAATTGCCTTTGGAGGCAATGGTGGAGGAACGGTTGTTGGTCTTGGTAAAATTGCTATCTCAATCAATCATTCAATTTCCGATGTTTATTTGGTTGAATTCTTGGACTACAATTTGTTGTCCATTTCACAACTTTGTGAGATGGGCTACAATTGTTTGTTCACCAATGAGGGTGTGACCATCTTTAGAAAAGGCAACGACTCCGTTGCCTTTAAGGGTGAACTCAAGGGAAGGCTTTACTTGGTGGATTTCACATCAGATAAAGCCCAACTTGATACATGCTTATTGGCAAAGTCTAGCTTGAGTTGGCTTTGGTATCGCCGACTAGCTCACGTTGGGATGAATAATCTCAATAAGCTTCTAAAGGGGGAACACATCCTAGGACTAACAAACGTTCATTTTGAGAAAAATAGAATTTGTAGTGCTTGTCAAGCCGGAAAGCAAGTTGGTGCTCCACATCCTGCCAAGAATGTACTTACCACTACAAGGCCATTGGAACTACTTCACATGGATATCTTTGGTCCCGTGGCTTATGTTAGCATTGGAGGGAACAAGTATGGCTTTGTCATTGTTGACGACTACTCTCGGTACACTTGGGTTTTCTTTATGAAAGACAAGAGCAAAGTTCATGAAATATTCAAGAAGTTTGCCACAAGAGCCCAAAATGAGTTTGAAGTGAAGATCAAGAGAGTAAGAAGTGACAATGGTACCGAGTTTAAGAACACCAACATTGAAGAGTATCTTGATGGAGAAGGCATTGGTCATGAGCTCTCCGTCCCATACACTCCACAACAAAATGGGATAGTGGAGAGGAAGAATAGAACTCTCATTGAAGCCGCAAGAACCATGCTTGATGAGTACAAGACTTCGGATAGTTTTTGGGCGGAAGCAATCAACACGGCTTGTCATGCTATCAACCGTTTGTATCTTCACAAGCTTCGACACAAGACCGCCTATGAACTTCTAACCAGCAAGGAAGTACCAACCAAAAAAACTATAAAGAAGATGGCCATTGGAGAAGTCAAGCCTCAAGAAGAAGATGATGAGGACTGCGAAATCATAGAAGAATCACCAAGTTCACCTCCCGCTGCGAACCCCGGAGAGTCCGGAGAAAAACCCGGAGAATCCGGGATTCCCGGAAACTCCAGAGAAAAGTCCGGAAACTCCGGACCTCCTGCTGGTGATTCTCAAGGCAGTCAAGAAAATGAGGATTTGATTCAACAAGAACCCTCCGACCCACATCCAAGAGTCCGTCAAAGTGTTCAACGAGATCATCCCGTTGACAACATACTTGGAAGCATTCGTAGAGGGGTAACAACTCGTTCAAGATTAGCAAATTTTTGTGAACATTACTCGTTTGTTTCTATGTTGGAACCTCTTAGGGTCGAAGAAGCACTTGAGGATGTTGATTGGGTGGTGGCCATGCAAGAAGAACTCAACAACTTCACTCGGAATGAAGTCTGGTCCTTGGTGGAACGCCCCAAGCAAAATGTGATAGGTACTAAATGGGTCTTTCGTAAGAAGCAAGATGAGAATGGCGTGGTGACCAAGAACAAAGCAAGATTGGTGGCAAAGGGGTACACTCAAGTAGAAGGTTTGGACTTCGGCGAGACCTATGCACCGGTGGCAAGGCTAGAAGCAATCCGCATACTCTTAGCCTTTGCCACACATCACAACTTCAAGCTACATCAAATGGATGTCAAGAGTGCTTTCTTGAATGGCCCAATCTCCGAAGAAGTCTATGTTGAACAACCACCAGGCTTTGAAGATCCACAACTTCCCAACCACGTCTACAAACTCCATAAGGCGCTCTATGGGCTCAAGCAAGCCCCACGAGCATGGTATGAATGCCTTAAGGAATTTCTCTTAAAGAAAGGCTTTGAAATAGGCAAAGCCGATCCTACTCTCTTCACTCGTAAACAAGGAAATGATTTATTTGTATGCCAAATATATGTCGATGACATCATATTTGGTTCTACTAACCAAGTTTGGGTTGATGAGTTTAGTAGGATTATGACCAAAAGATTTGAGATGTCTATGATGGGCGAGTTGAAGTTCTTTCTCGGATTTCAAATCAAGCAACTCAAAGAAGGCACATTCATAAGTCAAACCAAGTACCATCTATGCCATCAAAACACCTATGCTCAAGAAGTTTGACATGAACAATGTCAAGCCCATCAAAACACCTATGCCATCAAATGGACATCTTGATCTAAATGAAGAAGGCAAAAGCATCGATCAAAAGGTATATCGCTCCATGATTGGATCTTTACTTTACCTTTGTGCATCTAGGCCCGATATCATGCTTAGTGTGTGCATGTGTGCAAGGTTTCAAGCTAATCCTAAGGAGTGTCATCTAATGGCCGTTACGGGAATCTTTAGATACTTGGTTCATACTTCTAACCTTGGTTTGTGGTATCCTAAGGGCTCCACTTTCGATCTACTTGGCTACTCCGATTCGGACTATGCCGGTTGCAAAGTAGATAGGAAGAGTACATCCGGGACTTGCCAATTTCTTGGAAGGTCCTTGGTGTCTTGGAGTTCCACGAAACAAAACTCCGTTGCCCTTTCCACCGCCGAGGCCGAGTATGTTGCAGCCGGCGCTTGTTGTGCTCAACTACTTTGGATGAGGCTCACTTTGAGAGATTTTGGTTGTAAGTTTAGCAAGGTGCCACTCTTGTGTGACAATGAGAGTGCCATCAAGCTAGCTAACAATCCTGTAAACCACTCAAGAACAAAGCACATAGACATAAGACACCATTTCTTGAGAGACCACGAAGCCAAAGGAGATATCACTTTAAGTCATGTGAGCACCGATAAGCAACTAGCCGATATCTTCACAAAGCCTCTTGATGAACTAAGGTTTTGTGCTTTGAGGAATGAGCTAAATATCTTGGATTCTCGTAACTTGGCTTGAGATCATGCACATATTTGAGTGACCTAGAATAGGACTTTGAAAAGAAAAGATTTGCTAAAACTTGGGTTCATTTGTTTTTGAAATATTTGGATCTTATTTTGGCTCAACACTTGGACTATTGTTCTCATTGCTTGATTGTGGCTAGTCTCAAGTGTTGATACTACTCAGGCTCACATATATTACATGTATAGTCATCCAAATCTATCCCAAATCAAATTCCTTGCAAATCTGCTCGCTGGTCTCAAGGGGAGCGGAAACTCCGGACAAATTTCTGAAAACTCCGGGTTTCCCGGAGATTCCGGACTTGGTCCGGACATTCCGGGTCTTTAAGGGTATATATATACCTTTTCACCGCGGTCATTTCTTCCTTTCTATCTTTTACCGTGTTGACTGCTCTCCCCACTCTCCCGTCGCCATCCTCCTCTCTCCCTCAGTCGCCCCTTGGCTACCTCCCTTTCAAACCGGCCAAAATCTGTGGGAGTGAGGGATTGAAGGTTCCAAGAGGTGGAGAAGAAGGATCTTCGCTGCATTTGACGCCTTGAAGCTTCTCCCCCTCTCTTCCCAAGGTATCTCTTGAAGACCTAGCCCGATCTATCTCCCTACTCGTTTCCTTTCGGTATCCTCTTAGGGAATAGTTGGAATAGACTCTATAGGCTCTAGATCTGCAATATCTCTCAATTTCAATGATTGATCTGTGCGGCATTGCAGTTTTGGGTTTCGGCTGTGAAACCTGGAAACTCCGGAAATCTCGAGCCCGGAATCTTCGGACATCCCGGAGTATCCGGACTTTTTCCCGGAGTCTCCGGGGTTCACACTGAAAAACCCTAAGTGGCAGTGCTTTGCATCTCTTCTATTACTTATCTCTCATATCCATATCCTTCCATATCTTCAGATCATGAGGGTGAAGATCCGGCGCGACACGGATGAGCCCTCCACTCAAAGGAGGACCAAGGCAAGGCACGACCCTACCACCTTGAGGGTCGTGCAAGAGACCTTGGGCCAAGAGTCCTCTCAGCGCAGTGCCAGGCCAAGAAGGGGTGATCCCCCTCCATCTTATGCAGAGGGCAGTGATGAGGAGGAAGAGATTGAGGAAGAGGAGGAAGGAACCGAAAGTGATAATGATGAGGTTGAGGATGATACCTATGAGCAGCCCCCTGAGCCTCCTCGCCGCCATGGAAAGGGGCCAGCTAAGGAGAAACCCCGCTTCAAACCTCACCCCAAAAAGAGCCACAAAGCCTCCTACATCAATCAAAGCCGTCCTGTTGAGCGTCAACCTCCCAAAACCAAACAAGGAATAGCAGCCCACATCTGCCCTAAAACACCCCCAAGGCTCATCCCTTCTCTCCCATCAAATGTGCAAGTAGTGAACACACCTATCAAACTCCGAGAGCCCGGATCGGTCCTTGGATTTGCTGAGCACATGTTTCGGGACTACTCCAAGAACGCTCTTGCAGTTAGAGAGCAAAGGGAAGAGAATGTTTATCACTATCTCAAGGGTGAGGGGCTAGAGGCAAGGTTTTGGTGTGACTTTCATAAAGATTTCTACCAAACCGTCATACGGAACCCCAAGTTGGTTGCTAAGAACATGGTGCCTATTGTGAAGATGAGGTATATTGATTGGAAATACTATGAAGATCTCAACAACACCGTGTTCAATTCCGTGATTGAGAAGTGCAAAGAAGTGGGATTGTATGACATCATGGGCTTTCGCTATAATTGGAACAAGGAGATCCTCGTCCAATTTCATTGCTCCTACTTCTACGATCCCTACGACAACACCATCACATGGACTACTCAAGGCAACAAGTACACAATCGACTACATGACCTTCTCTAGGTTGTTGGGACTTGGATCAAAGGATGAAGATCGCACTCCCATTCACAATGAGATCAAATACAAGCCAAGGGACCTCCCCTACATGTTCCCAAGTCGTGCCTTGGCTGTTGAAGGAAAAGCGGATCAACTCAACCCGTACTACTACTATCTCAATCAATTCTTCCGAGCCACCATTGACCCTAAGCAAGGAGATGCTACAGCTCTAAGGTACTATGCTCCAAATCTCCTCAATAGGATGGCATCGGACGAGGAAGGATTTTGCATATTTGACTTCATATGGAATGAGTTGAGGAGAGCTATGAATGATCCCATGAAGTATCTTCCCTATGCTCCTTATCTCATGTACATGATTGAGAGAGTCACTAATGTCCGCTATCCAAAGGATGTTGTCCATGAGCCCTTCCGTCACCTCCGTGATCAAGCCAAGAAAGCTCTAAAGGCTCCTAAGTATGTTGGCTCCTCTAGTGCAGCTCCTCGCCATGATGATATGCCCGCTGCACCCTCTCCACCTAGGCCTCCCCGTCGGCACCGTGGCTCCTTGATCAAGAGGGTCCTAAAGAGTATCTTTAGCATGTGCAAGACCATGGCCACAGAGACTAATGAGAACCGCCGGGATATCATTGAGATCAAGTCTCATCTTGGCCTCCCCACCGATCCCTACCATGAGCTCCCCACCTTCGATGATCCTTTTGCGGAGTGGGACGCCCAAGATGAAGAAGAAAGGCAAGAAGAGGAAGAGGAGGAGGAGGACAACAACGATGAAGAGGAGGAGGACGACGAGGACTCCGAGTGATTCAGCTGCTGCCCCACTCCCTTTTTAGTGCTTGATGCCAAAGGGGGAGTGTTTTATCTATCTATCTAGTGTGGAAAGTGTGGAACTTGAACTTCATGGATTTGAATTTGGAACAATGGCTTGTAATAACTCTAAATTCGTATGCGTGTAAGACTATGTGAGCTTGAGACTTATGGTTGTGTGCTTGTGCTTGTTTGTTCAGTTTTTACCTTCTAAGGATGCTATATGTTAGATTGAAAATTCTTGATGAATGTTGATTTTCACTGGTGATCAGCAAGCTCGGAGAGTCCGGACTTTTTCCCGGAGTTTCCGGATTCTCCGGACTCTCCGGGTCTGGCTCGGAGACTCCGGACTTCAGAGCACCAGATTTCTTTTGCGTCCTTTTTGAGTGCATGAACTGTCATATGCATTTCACTATTACCTGTTGCACATCACAAGCACCCCACTGTGATAATACTCTCATGTTGTCTTTCCTTGTGCAAAATTTGGTCCTAAAATGACGTTTGATATTCAAAATCAATATGCACATTTTGAGGGGGAGTATTACAAATTGTCTTTAATATTCATTGATTATATCTTGTAAGACTTAAGAGGGTTGTCATCAATCACCAAAAAGGGGGAGATTGAAGAGTATCTTGGCCCCCCCTAAGTGGGTTTTGGTGATTTAATGACACACGCTTAAGTGGCTAATGATTTATCTAGTGTATGAGCAGGAATTAAAATTATATGTGGCATCAAGTGTTGTTCATTATCCAAACAAAAAGGAAGTGATGCTACAAAGGAGTTCCTATGAAGGCTTATTTATTTTATATTTTGAATTTGAGTCCTAGGAACGCCGTACTATAAAGAGGGACAGGAAATGTATCTTCCAAGAGTTGAAAAGGTGCTCTAGTTGTCAAAACAAAACCTATGAGAGACACCTTTGCACCAACACGTTCACGGGGTTAACTTTTTGGGTGCTGACCTTGGAAGGCCGGAGTTTCCGGGGCTTTTCCCGGAGTCTCCGGACTTCCCGGAGTTTCCGGGGTTTTCCCGGATATTCCGGGTCTTAGAGCTGTAACGGCTCTTTTCTGGGTGAGGGAGTATAAAAGCCCCCTCCACCCTTTCCCTTCTCTCTCTCTTGCCCATTTCGACCTGCATCAACTCAGAACTCCTTCCTCACCCTCTTTGCTCCCCTTGGCCTTGGTTTGGTGAGATTTGTTGGGGATTTAAGGAGGGATTGAGAGCAAGAGCTTGAGAGTGCTAGTGAGCTGATTTCCCATCTCTAGAGCACCTCGTTCTTCGCTTGGTTGGCACATTTCGTGTTTGTTACTCTTGGAGCCTTGAGCTCCTAGCCGGCTAGGCGTTGCCTTGGAGCATCCAAAGGTTTGTGGCTGCCCAATGAGGTTTGTATCACCCCGAAATTGAGTAAGTAACTCTAGCTTGATCTTTGTGGTCGCTAGATGGAGGAAAGTGACCTAGGTGTAAAGGTCCACCATTTGTGGGTTCCTCAACGGAGACGTAGGCCTCAAGGTGTGAGGTTGAACTCCGGTAACAAATCCTTGTGTCTCTTGTGTTCGTTGCTCTTGTTGTATGCTTGTATACCTCTTGAGCTCTATTCTAGGGTTTGGTGCCGATCTACTCCGCGTTGAGGTTTCTGCAGGTTCTAGGTAGATAAACAGGCTTGTCTCATCCCAGTGCATAACCTATTTTCACAGATCTTTGTTTGAGCAAGTTTAATTTCTGTCGATTTGAATTCCCCCTCGTAGGCCCGGACAATCCAGACATTTTCCCGGATTCTCCGGATTTCCCGGAGTATCCGGAAAAATATCCGGAAACTCCGGACCTGGACTGACAGCTGTGTGAAAAGTTTGTAAATTACAGGTTCGACTATTCACCCCCCCTCTAGTCGACATCTTGATCCTTTCAAGAATGCTAGATCCGCCTTAATTTTGTCTCTTTGGAAAAATTGGTCGGTACGTAATGATCTCACACATGGAGGTACATCCTTCTCTATTGAAGCTTCAGTGAGATTAATTGAATCAATGCTGAATAATTTATCAATTCAGCAGTCTGATGTGTTTCCGGAAGATGTAAAAGGTAAGAGGACCATCGGTGAATCAAATAAATCTAAAGAATTAGCAGCAAATGAGATTGCAAGAACATCCCAACCGGTTGCTACTTGGAATCCACCTGATCAAAGCTGGCTGAAAATAAATGTCGATGCAAGTTTTATAGTCGCCACTGGGCAAACTTGTACTGGTGCTGTTGTAAGGAACCATAAGGGGGAAGTTATAATTTCTGTTTGGCGTTTATTCTTTGATTGTCAATCTGTGGAAGAGGCTGAATTTGCAGCTTGTTGTGAAGGCTTAAGGTTAGTTGTGGAATGGTGCCAAGGGCCGATTATTCTGGAATCAGATAACATCACTTGTATAAGAAGCTTGTCATCAGATGAAAGGAATCGTTCAAGTTCAGCTCCTTGGATTTCAGATATAAGGGAATATATGTCGAGGATAAATCAGGTTAAGTTCCAACATGTGAAGAGAAGCCAAAATTCAGTTGCACATGAGTTAAGTCAACACGGTCGCCGGGTAAATTCTTCAGCAGTATGGTTAAGGGACATTCCTGAGTGTATCGTGCAATATGTATGTAATGATTGTAACTCTATTATGGTTTAATCAATGAATGCTCTCTTTCCCCGCAAAAAAAGGCCCTACAGAGTTACAGCCTCGAGCTAGCCAGTTGGGCTGTTCTGGTCTATGCCAAAAATGTTGAGGTCTACTCCCTCCGTCCCTTAAACATAGTCGCGGAAGCTACAGCTCCCCGTCCCCTAAACATGGTCGTCCGCTACGGGTCTCCGTAGGTCGTAGGCGTGCCGCAGCGCTACCTACTCTCACCACCACACGCAAGACAAAAAAAAAAGAAAAACCAAGCCTTATCCCCAACCTCCGACCCAGCCTCCACGGATCGGATCTCGCCATCGCTGCCCCCCGCCCAGCCTCATCCCAAGGCCTTGCCGTCGCACACCCGCCCGCCCAGCCTGAGCCCCGAGCACCTCGATGTAGCATGCTCGGTCGGCGCACCTGCCCGCCTCGTCTCACTCCCAGGCATCTCGCCGTCGCGCCCACCCGCCCGCCTAGTCTCATCCGCAGGCACCTCGACATCGCGCCCTGCCTCCGTCGAATCCCTGCACCAAGATCCTCGTCCGCCGGGAGCACGGGGTCCGACGAGGCGCTCCTGCCAGCGGTGTACCGCGAGGTGGGCGCCGCCCTGCACGCCACACCTGCGGGGCTTGGTGCCCTCACGCTGTGCCGCTCTCTCGTGCAGGCCGCCTGCTACCCGCACGCTGTGTACGTAGCCGCACGCCACAACCGCGCTCAAGTCATCCCCGTCGGCGCCTTCCTCTGGGCGGCCTCCACGTTCCTCGTCGGCGTGCCCAATACCTTCCTACAGGTGAGCAGCCACTTTCCTGCCATGATTATTTTCTTGTCGCTTGCTTTCTTGGTCTGCTTTTCCATGTACTGTAATTGTCTTCGGCAGATCTGTTCTGTAGACTGGTACAGATTGAGACTTGTGAGTTGAGCTGTACTCGTACTCATTTTCTCTGAAATGAAAATCTTTAGATATCAAAACAAATGGGAAGATGTCTGGTAACTAGTAGTAGCTGCTTATTGTGGGTTCTGGGCACGAGATCTGCTCTGTAGACTGGTACAGATTGGGATTTGTGAGTTGAGCTGTAGATCTGCAAAGCGAATTTGCTATTAACTTTACTTCGGGGCAGAGCTTAGTGTAGCTTAAAGAGGGTTATGGCCAGTCTTAATGGCCATAACCCATTGGCCACCCCTCTAATGGAAATCACCAGTATATAAATAGTAAAGTAGCTACTGTATTGTTCATTAATTTTCATACATTAATTTTCAGAACAAATTAGCATAGCTGGTCCCTAATTAGTTGCTGAAGCTCCACGCTTTACTTCATGTCAAAGGCTCGAAAGCTTAAAAATGGTTGACGTGTACAAATTCATAATTTTATTTATATTCATCTTTTATGATCATTTTATTTACTGAATAATCTTGGTGGCTTTACTTCATGTCAAAGGCTCTTCGCAAGGCATGTGTGATCATCTTGCTTAGAGTAATCCCTAATTGTGCTACTGATCTGAATTGGTCTTCTTGTGTTGTAGGCGATCCATCGATGACAGGTGGCAAGGGGGAACAAGGGACTAGCCAGTTCAGTCGTCACTTGCGGATGAACCATGCCTTGGGGATCCGATCGAGTAGTAGGATGCGACCTGTCAGGAAGATACTTCTCTAGGCCAACAAGCTTGTATAGCTGGTATAAGTTTTGTGATCATATAAGATCTCATTGTTTGTCTATCAACCTTCATGGTCTTTGTGATAGGTGTGCCCCTTGGTCTATTGCCGCTTCTCCTTTGTGCTGGTTCCTGTCACACAAAAGGCCATATGCCTATCTTCCCATCAAAATAGCATCTCCCATCATCAAACCTAGGCTGTGTGACATCAGAATAAAACATGACTTTGCGAACACTATTCTTGTTTTGCACTGTCCTATGTGGGTCTTCTTCATCTGGATGCAAGTACATAGTCTTAGTGTTCTGTGTCCCATTGAACCACTTCTCATCTGTGTGAACAATATTTGTCATTTTAATGAACTTTGGATTGTTTGCCAAAGTACTTGGATCTAGCATGGAGAGAGCAAACCGTAGCCTTTTCAGTTTGTTTTCTTCCTTCAAATACGGCCTCAATGAATTGGAGTGTCGTCGTAGCAAGCCTTCTTTGAACAACCTATGTAGAGAGCTTTTATTGACACTAAGAGCATTTGCCAGTGACCTTATGGTACCCCTTCTGTTTAAGGGAATATCAACAATCCTTGTGAGGTCTACTTGGATTTTTTTACGACCACAATTCTTAGGTATCAAAGAGTTCACATCTACTGGAATGCCTTGTGCTGTACAATTTTTTGCTCTCTGCCATACTTTTTGTATTGTACGCACATGAACATTGTACTTTGCAGCAATAATTGTTGTGCTGTTCCTTTGTAATGTGCCATTACTACTTAACCGAAGCAAATCTTCGTATATGTCTTGCCTTTGTCTTTTTGTCAAATTCTTGGGTATATTTGATGCTTCTTCTTGTAGGGTTTGCTGACCATCTTCGTCATCCGAGTCAGACAACTCCTCTTCATCAAACATGATGTTGACATCATCTGTGTACACACCAACATCGTGCATGACATCGTCGAAGGTATCTTCTTGCAAGACAATGTTTTCATCTCCTACAGATGGTGTGCTGATTGTTAGTAAATTCATTATGAAACCTTGACATGGAGAATTAATGTTGCAAACTTTACTAGGACATGCGGGAAATCGTCACCTGCATTCATGTTTTCTTGGTCTTCTTCACACGGATCATTTAAATCAAATGGATGGCCAACTTTTTCAGATGAGTTATTCTCCCCTATCACTGCAATTTAATTTAGAACCAGTTCATACTAATGTTAGGACTAAGATATACACTAAAAATTCCCAGATGTTGATAGAGAGGAACCAAAATAGCCTGATAGAGAGAAAGACCAAAGTAGTTACCTTGATGAATCTGTTCTTGTTCATCATTCTGATCATGCATGACATCATCCAAACTATGCTTGGACATGATGGAAATAATCACCTGCATCCAGGTTTTCTTGATGTTCTCCATGTGGAAAATTTAAATCAAATGGATGGCCAACATTTTCACCTGGCACATAGGAAAGCTGATGATTATGAGAATACATTGTCACCCACACATGTGAGTTTTTCTCCTCTCTCACTCCATTTTAATTTTAGAACTAGTAGGAAAAATATGAACTGCATGCGCTTTTATGACAAAAACTAAGCTTTTATGATAGAAACTAAACCAGCGCAAATTTTAGAAAGATATACACTAAAATAATAGCAGAAACTAAATTCTCTGATATTTGCACCATTATTCGGTCACAAATCTGAGAGGTATTGTGGTCTGGTGTTCTTCTAGTGTGATTGCAGTGTTGAATGCCATGGGATGGTGGAGCTTAGTGTAGATCTTACTGTTTACTAGTACTCCCTCCTTTCTCAAATAGATGGTGTTTAGGACAAGTATTTTAGTTCATTTTGAACTAAAATATTTGTCCAAAACCTCATGTAATTGAGGAAGGAGGGAGTACTAGTTATGGGATGAGATGTTAGGGAAGATAATTAACACTAATGGAGAGGGATGAGCCTGATTTGAATTACATGCATTCTAGTATTAGGAGAGAGGGAGAGGGAGACTAATGTGTTTACCTGGATTAATTTGTTCTTGTTCATCATTCTGATCAGGATGGAGACCAAAGTGATCAGCAGCTCCCCCAACTTGAACTGCAGCCACTTCATCTTTCAAGGGATGGAGAACCTCTTCTTTTTCAGCAGCACTCTTGTTGGGATCAGGCAGCTCCTCTCCTTCATCCTCAGGTAGTTTGTTTAAGTCTATTGCCATGGGGATGGATGAGAGTGAATGGTTCGAATGGGGAAAGGCAGGGTTACCAGGCTTTATTCCTGCAGGAAGAGAAATGGCGCTGGGGGACAGTTTAAAATTTCAGTTTCCTTTTTATTTAAGCGCCAGATCTGTTTTGGCGCTGATTGGAGTTTGCAGCCAAAGTGAAATGCATGTTTTCATGATTTGTATAAGGTTAAAACACTGTACTGCTTGTTTATATGTGCAAAGTGGATGCCGATGGTGATTTGTTTAATGTAAAAATGTTGATGGTGTGTGCAGCTCGGTTGAGCATTTATGGCATGTCCATCCAAGTATCTGATGAGTGTATAGGGGCAGCAGTGTCTTTTATCGATTGCCTTGGTTGTTGAGTTTTTTTCCCGACGACCATGATTAAGGGACGGAGGGAGTAGTCATCAAGACATTGCTCAGACCATGAATGAATAAGATTGAATATATACATTCAAATATAATAAATGTTTAATGCAGTACTTTGATATAACTACAGGTGGATTGGGAGGTATGGAAGCATCGTAATGCATGTTTTCTGAGAGGTTGAGGCCAAATGTCCAAGATGTCCTTAGAGCTGTCAGACTAGAAGGAGTCCTTTGGTGCTTGGCAGGGGCCTCTAAAATGCGGGAGTTGTTGTCCACCTTTATGGCCTAAAATGCTTGGTTGTTTTGGTCGTCTATAATTTTGTGTTGTAAGTGTTTTTATGGGTGGGTGACCCCTTTTTGGCACTTGGTGTGGTCTCTCTTGACCTTTGTATTTTTTTTACCTTAATGAAATGACGCGCAGTTCTCATGCATTGTTCGAGAAAAAAATAATTACTAGTCTAGAGATCAATGTAGCTATAATAATGTTTTCAAAAGTTAATTTGGAGTATTTGAAGAGATATCGATGGTCAAAACCAAAATGTGTTAACTAGATACATCTCATAACCTATAGTTATTTGAAAACTAGAGAGACTAGTAGATTCCTTACTTTTGGCACCTTTAAGTTTATTAACACACTTCTCTTTTGATGATAGTGTAGGATTTGGACATATGCTTCCATACCAAAACAGCAAAACCCTACACGCACACCTACTCAGGCTACATGCACACACTTGGTCCTACAAACTACACATGTTGGATAGCATCTATATCTAAAGGGCTTCATAGATAGGCTAACAACTAGGCACATTCCTTTTTGTGACTTGACATGTAACATGCTACAAAGTTTATTTGAGAGCAAGCCTTAAGGAGACAAAAAATATGGAGTCTAAAGGTTGAACACCTGTAATTACTGCAGAAGTATGATGCTCTAGGAATAAAAATTATATTTTTTAAATTGACAAAAATTTATATCTTGAGTGTGGATAATAAATATATTTTGTAACCCCTAAGTCCTAAGTTGTTGAACTTGTGTGATTGCTCACTTTTTAGGAAACATTTTATTTTTGAAAGGGGCACTCCATTAATTTGTTAGACTGGGAAGATCATCACCGAACACCGGCATGGAAATCTTTACAAGATGAAAGCTGGGTTCATTCCCGGGTCGAACAGTGGGCCCACGTCGCCCATTAACCCGCGAGCCATTCGATCCGCCCAGCTTGCAGCACTGGCCGTACGATCGGAGTCTGCGCGGGTCTCACCCGTTAAAGCTGGGAAGTCGGGTGCTAGAACCCGCTGGAACCCCTTCGCCTCCGCGGCTCCGCCCCGCACCGCGCCACCACCTGTTCCAACCCTTGCCACCTGCGCGTCGCGGTGCCCTGCACCTGCTGCCTCTGCTTGACTATTTCGTTCCCCGTGGTGCTCGCGAATGCTCGAAAACTGCTCGATTGTCCTCATCTCCATTCCGCGTCGCCAGCAACCACCGCTCCACCCGCGGAGCTCCACCAGCTACTACAGCGCAAGCAAGCTTGGCTCAGCAAGATTCTTGCAAGAACATCTACCTCGCATGCACAAAGGTGCATATTTCCTTCCTTGTTCTGAATGCATGGCAAGTTGGCAACCCACTTTTTCTTATATTGTGCATAATTAATTGCAAGCTCCCGTGCCTCTCAACTGTTTGACAAAATATCAAGGTAGCAAGTAGCATACGCCTCTCAGCTGGTTCACAAATTTTCTGACGATAAGTTGGCAAGACACAAACG
This sequence comes from Cenchrus fungigraminus, assembly GCA_036936925.1. Lineage (NCBI taxonomy): Eukaryota > Viridiplantae > Streptophyta > Magnoliopsida > Poales > Poaceae > Cenchrus > Cenchrus fungigraminus. The sequence goes on along the minus strand of CM072778.1, from coordinate 29,898,810 downwards.
AACACCATGGGGTAGGACTCTATCCTATTCATTGGCTGCCCCGCGCATGGCTCATTGGCTTTTGCGTGGTATGTTAAACTGTTGATCATGATGTCTTTACCTCCTGATTCGCCATTTAATTGCTGCCTAAGAGGTGTTCGATAAAATATTCAGCTCCTACAAGCAGGCTCCACAATTCTATTTCATGCCACCCACGTCAGGACTAAAATTGATTTACATGGTTAAATGCTTACCACCTTCATATGTTTCTTTTAAAAACAAATGTATAGCTGAAGTTTTAGTTGAAATAGAGAGGAAAAGTGAGCAATTCCTGAAAACAGATAAAGCTGAACTACTGAAATAAGTTATTCATAAGATGAGATATTTCAAGTGGAGGCATATTCATCTCGTCAAAAAGCACAAGCCTGATTTTAGGTAGCTCAAGGCTAAAAGGTATATTATTATTATGCTCTGGAGATTAGAGGACATGCAAATGTTGATACACAGACTCTGGAACTTTGCAAAAAATTATTAGTACAAGATCAAGTTGCAACGATTGAAAGGTATATATTCTTGAGATTAGAGACCAGATATAGTTGCAGTTATAAACTGGCATAGTTAACTGTTTATAAGATCACTACTAGAGACTTAGTTGTAACTTATGCATATCATGCTTCTTTTGTAATTGACATAGGCATCGTATTTCTTTTTTGTTTGACTATAGGGAATGTAAAGGCAAGACACCCGCTAATTTCATTGAGCGGTAATACTGTTTACTGCAGGGTACCTTCAAAGGTGGATAATGCTACAAACAATTTTAGGCAAAATTGAGAACATCAAGGCCCCTGATTCAGTTTTTCTTTTGTTTTGATCTTGAATGGGGGGCCCTTTACAATAAGAGATTTATCTCTCTTCAAATTAAATCAATCCTTTATCAACCAAAATTTAAATATAGGAATCATAGACCAACCACATCGTCTTTATTTTGTCATTAAATTTTTGCGTCTTCGAGTACATACATAAATATACAATTCACTTTGCTATCAATTTAGCTTTAAAATAGCCTCACAGTATTCACATTGGACAGCAATGGCCGAAGCGCGGCAAAGCCGCACGGTGATTCTAGTACGATTTAGATATGTGGCCAAGACACAAAGTAACATGAGCTTGCGTTGAAGTTTTCTTTTGTTAACAGGAGCACTTGTATTTGGGCCAATGAGCCTCCTAGGTTCCTAATTGCTATCTTAGCTAACGATGTAATCCTTTTTAATGATCAATTAAGCTAGCCATGATGGCATTCCTAAAAAAAACAGAAACTTGCGTTGCGGTGTTACATGTTCTTAGGAATATACTCCTCCCGTTCTTGTTTATAATGCGTGAGTTAACATGGCACGGTCTTCTAAATCATACTTTGACTATTTATTTCTTTTATATTATATTAGTTATGATTATGAATTTATACTCATCGGAAAGTATATTTGATTACAAATCCAACCATGTCAAATTTACATGACAAAACAAAAAAATTGATGGGTAAATTATTAGTCAAAGATTATAAAGCTTGAATCTCGTGTTGCGTATGCACCTTATAAATGCGAATGGAGGGAGCAGATGTTTTTCAACCTAAAAAAATTGTATCGGTTTGAGGAAGTTCCACCACCAAATTTCGTTTGAGGTATATACATGTTTTCCAAATTTCAACGATTTTGGGTGATCTTCTCTTCTAATAATGTTGTCACAGTACAAATGTTGTCAAATGGAGGAGACGCACTCCTGTTTGTCACGGCACAAAAGGACACACGCCGAAGTATTAACATTTTTTTTTGCGACCGTGCCTTAGCACGTATTTCATTAAGAGGAAGAGAAAATAGTTACAACGCCCTGCAAGTCATTCCGGACAATGACTCGCAACTTCGGGCCAGACACGGACCATTACAAAATGCGTTACAGCTATTACCCAGTTACAGATGGGCGACCTTGAACATGCAAAGCTACAGGAAGAAAAACAGAGACACTACGATAGCGAGCAAGCACCCAGTTGTTAAGTTCATTGTCAATATGTAGCAGCAGCTGACCAACGTTTCTGTCTCTCTGGTTAAACGTGCGAGCATTTCTTTCAAGCCAAAGGCACCAGGACACCAACACCACCATAGAGTCAAAAGACTTCCTGTCTGTCTTCTGAAGACGTCGCCTGGCTCGCGTCCACCAATCGGCAAGCGAGAATTCAGTGGATCTGGGAACCAAAGCCTGCCAATGGACTCTTTGTAAGAGCCGAAACCAGACCTCTCTGCAGTAAGAGCAAGTCACCAACAGATGTGTGGTAGTTTCAGGCTGTTGTCCGCATAGAGCACAATCATCCTCCTCTTGCAAATTATGACGTTTACGCCTCGAAGCCGTCCAGCAGCGATCGTGTAGTGCAGTCCACACAAAAAACTTGCATTTTCTTGGGGCTTTTGCCTTGGTGAGCTCCCTGGCACCTGGTATAGCAACCTGACCAACGAAGAACGCTCTGTAAGCTGAAGACGTAGAGAAGTTGTGATCAGCTGTCCATTTCCAGAGGACCTTATCTTGCACATTAGGCTGTAGATTAATCTCGCTAGTTGCTTCCCAGATAGAAAGATATTCTAGCAGCACCTGCACCGTTAAAGCTCCCCTGATGTCCCTCACCCATCGCCTGCCTTGGAGGCCTTCACTAACAGTTCGTTTCGCGCGGATTCGGGGCCCAACAGCCTGCACCAAGCAAGGAGCGAGCTCTTGAATCGATTGGCCATTAATCCACCTGTCTTTCCAAAAGAGTGCTTGCTTCCCATCTCCAATTTGGACGGTTGTCGAGTAGTGGAATAATGCCTCAACAGGTTCCTCCACCTCGTCAGGAAGGTGCAGCCATGGCTTGGTGGTATCTGTACGCTTCATCCAAAGCCAACGGAGACGGAGGGCATAGCCCATCAGTTCCAAGTCCACGAAACCCAGTCCTCCTGAAACCGACGGCCTGCAAACCTTTGGCCAAGCTAGCAGGCAATGACCTCCTCGGACAGAGTCGGATCCTGTCCACAGGAAGGCACGACGACGCTTGTCAATGCAATCAATGGCCCAGCCTGACAGTGCCACTGCAATTGCTGTGTGGACGGGGATGGCCGACAGTTTCACCTTCACCAGGACTGCCCTTCCCGCTTTGCTCATGAGCTTTGCTTTCCAAGTTGGTAATCCGGTCATAACCTTGTCAACTAGTGGCTGCAAGTCAGTTTTCCTCAGTTTAAGGACAGACAAGGGAATACCGAGGTATGTGCATGGAAAGGGTTGTAGACGTCCAGGGAAGAAAGAAAGCAGCGTCACAGTCTCCTCGAGGCCACATTGGATGGGTGAAATCAGGCACTTGTTCGGGTTTGTGCGGAGACCTGAAGCGCAGCCGAACAGCTCCAAGATGTTTGCTATGACTGTAAGATCCTGCTGCACTGGTGATAGAAAAAGCACCACATCATCAGCATATAAATAAACCCTCTCCCTGATGTGGTTTGGACACAATGCTTGTAAAAGACCATGTCGATTAGCAGTCCGTATGAGCGAATTTAACGCTTCCATGGCCAAGACGAAAAGCATTGGTGACAGGGGATCACCCTGCCGAAGTCCCCTGGCATGGCAAATCCTAGGACCTGGTGACCCATTCACAATAATTTTTGTGCTCGCTGTCGATAAAAGCATGCTGATCCAATTTAACCAACGGCGTGTGAAGCCCATAAACTTAAGAATTGATAGAAGAAACGTCCAATTCACCGTGTCGAATGCTTTGGCAATATCAATTTTGATTAACGCACTTGGTATTTTCCTGCGATGCAGCAGCCTAGCCGTGAGCTGCACAGCTCTAAAATTATCATGTAGGATTCGACCCTTGATGAAAGCACTTTGATTAACGTTAACCAGGGTCTGTAGGAGAGGCGCCAGTCTGTTGGCCAGGACCTTAGCAAATAGCTTGGAGAAGCTGTGTATCAGACTTATCGGCCGGTATTCACCAATTGTGATGGCTTCCTTTTTCTTCCTTAAAAGTATTAACATGATGCATCGAGTCCCTCTTAAACCTCAATAGAGATGACATGATAGGTACTACTTGTAGGCTAGTAGAAGGTACTACTAGCTAACTAGCACTCCAAAAGTAGATATTTTGTTTTTTCAAAAAAAAGTAGATATTTTTTGCGTACTCGCAGCTGCTGGGAGCTGGCCTACTTGACTGACTGACTGGGTGCAGTGCAGTAGCTATACGGATAGGCCAAGCTCTGCGCCTCTGCCCCAAAGGGAAAAAACGCCAGGCAAGGCGGAGCGGAGCCGGACGGCATGCGATGCGAGGACCGCCGTGCAGGGAGGCGCAGCTTTGACGGTGGCTCGTGAGTACTTTCCGTTACCTCGATCCAGGCCACGGGCGAATGGGGCGCTAGTACGAGTCTGCTGACTCCTTGGAAAAGAACTGCGCGCTGGACCAGCCCGGGTGCACGGGCTGCCAGGGAGTGAGAGGAGCCGGAGGCAGAGCCCAGAGCGGCAGGCGGCCGGCAGCAGATAGCGTCGGGAGCCGTTCCATGACAAACCGGCGCGCGTGGCAGGTAGCGGCGGCGTCAGTAATTGGCTGGCTGGCTCGCTCGCCTCGCCTCGCCTCGCCTCGCCCCCAAAATGCCGCCACGGGCAGAGCAACAGGGGCTCGGGGTATCGCACGGCACGGCGCTCGAGCCACGACACCACCGGCAGGCGACGCGTTCACGCGCGCGCTGAGGAGGAGGGGCCGAGGTGGAGGTGGGAAGGGAAAAGCGGAGGTGGATTGGGTAGCGCGCGTTGGAGCCTTGCGGCTGCGCCCGGCCCGGGGCATATGGCCGCCGCATCACCGCATGGGCGGGCGCGCGTCCGTCGCGTGGTTTACGGTGGCGGTCGGTGCCCGTCCTGCTCCGCTTGCTGCGCCAGCTGCTCGCTCCTCGCTCGTCGCGGCGCTCTCTTCGGGCGGCGCGGCGCGCGCCGGGATAGCCGCTTCCTGCCCTCGCCAGTGGCCACAAATCGAGCAGCTCGAGCTCTCGCTTTGTTTTCTCGTGTGTTGGGATTGGCGGGCACTTGGTGGGTGGGATGGCCGTGAAGCGCGAGATGGTAATCCCGGTGACATGTGTGGATGGCCTGATGGGCGGTGTTGTTAACGGTAAACGAGATAGTCATCGTGCATTTTGCTACAGTAGATGACAGCGTTTGGACTAGGGTGGTCAACGTACGTGACCTTTGGGATGGGGAAGAAGACGCGCGTGCGTCAACCTAGTCGACCTACACTTACCTGGCCTGGCCGGGATCGAACGGAGCGTCGGCACCTCGGGGCTCCCCTGATTGGTTGACCTACCGACCAGGGGAGGGGCTGAAGGGGACAGGCAAAAGTCGCGGATTCATTTTCTGAAAATCGTGACCCGTTGCAAGCAGAAAGCGCGAGATGGTAATCCCGGCTCGAATAAACTGTCCTGGGTCCTGACTCAAACGTGACCGATCAGGGTAATAATCAGGTAATGGCAACTCACAGTACAGTGTCCTACCTCCCTCCTTCTGCATGCGATCGGATGTCAAAAGCCATGGAGTACACTGCACTGCAGCTCCCCGGCGGATCCCACGCCAGGAGACCCTGCAGGGCGCCGGGCAGCATGGCCCGGCTCACCAAACCCGAACGACGACGGGTGGAGTGGAGGTGGAGCTGAGCCCCAGAGCCTGAGATCGATCGATCTCCGCCGCCGGCCGGCGCGTCCGCTACGCACCCCGCCGTACTCCACCACGCCACCGGTAGTGAAAGCTGCAGGACGGGGCCGTGCCCGGCCACGTGAGCGCGTCACGCCATGATTGCCGGCTCATTTCTGGGGTGCCGCAACCACCAACAGCGCCCGTGCCGCCGGTATTATTGCCCGGGGCACGGGAGGCCACACCACACCACACCACACCTCACCTCGCTCCGCCGCTCGCAAGGCTGCAGCGCCAGCACAGTCCCTGCAGGTGCATGTCCCGTCGTCCACCTCCCTTTCTTCCTCCCCCCCTCTCATCAAACCGGGCCATTCCAAAAGTTGGGCCTGGACAGTGTAGGGCTTCGTGACGGTACTTTTGCGGTGTCGCCTTTGTTCCCATGGCTCGTTTTCAGGTTTCACATTGCTCCGGCAACCAGATTTTGATGGTGATCACTAGGTCAGGGTATCTGCGAACACTGAACTGGATCAAGTCCCGGACAAAGTAGCAGCAGCAGCACGGAGCAGTAACAAGAGCCACAACTGATGACTCACCTGCATCTGGATGACACTTCAGTTAAGCGAAGGGCTAATCACTGATACGGCAACGGCTGTCATCAGGCTCCATGGCACTTTAGCCCATCCGGTTGCATTTAGCTAGGACCGAGCAGATTCAATCGCTGTGCTAGGTAACAGTAAAAGAAAGGAGGGAAACGAAACGGAAGGCAAAAGCGCTCCTGCGTCGAAATTCTCTTCTTTTCCCCCTTGCCTTTTGCAACTTTGAACACTGTACTGTACTGTACCTTCAAGCGCTCTGGACTCTGGATTTTGCCAGCTGCTTGTCGTAGAAATGGGGATGCATGATTGGAGTTGGTACGCTGCACAGTAAAAACGCATGGGTACCGCGTGCAGGGGCAGAGCGCGCAGAGGACAGCACAGCATCCCCGGCAACATTCCTGAGTTTACAGCGAAAGACCTGCGGTGACCTCACCTGCTACTTTCTCGAAGTAAACGCAAATGGCGTCTGAACCAACCATCGCATCATCGCAAAGCAAAACGCTTACTGGTACACTAATCGATCGATTTGATTCTCTAAAACGCCGGAAGAAATATTAGGGGAGTACGTACGGCTGCGAACCAGGGGAGCACAGGACGAAGATGCACTGACGACCAGCGTTTCTGCTGATGCTGGAGTTTGCAACTGTGGGACGAACAGAGAAGCACAGACAGTGAAAAGTATAGGATCAACAAGGTTTGGATCAGTCACTACTCAGTAGGGAGTAGATGGATATCAACACCAGAAAATCTTGCCTTGGATTGTTCAGCTCCACCCTCCACTGTAAAAGTTTGACACACCATGAAATACAGTACCGCATCAGAAAACTGACCAAGGGAATAGTCAGTTCAGGGCTCACATCGGTCACTAAAGAGGTGAAGGTCAATGCACCCATTGACGTCGACATTAAGATGAAACACCTGCTTGTTGGCAAAATTCCACATGATCATTGCATGTGAAGAGGTTGCATAGTAACTTTGATTCTGCTGTTGATTTGCGTAATAATAGAGATACAGATACTTAATGTGGCAACTGCATTTTCAGACCAAAAGTGTTTCGAGTTTGCATGTGAATTGTTGGGAGTGCAAAACAATATCACTCGTTGAAGATGACGAACTTAGTGTAGTGATTCAATACATGAAAATTCTTTTGTTTCGCTCAAATCCATGAAAATGGAAGTAGTCAAGTAGCACACTGTAAAGATCTAGAAAACTATGTGAGCACTAACATTTATGATGCAGATGCCCTTATGCAAAGCTATTGCAACTTGATAGTTAGTAGCATATATAAGAATCTAGCTGAAGTAGTAAGCATAATTCATGGCCTGACATCTGACAATTTGGTCTTGTTCGCATCTTATGAGGGTACCTAAGACACTCAACCACTTCAAAATAGAATCGGACAGAAAAATGCCTACAATGGAATGCACGCATATCAGTCTATGTAGAATTGTTGGGCTTACCAGTGCACTAGTGGAAAAAATGCAGTGAAACAAGGGAGTGATAGATTCTCACACAAATTCTTAATCACTTGGAATATCTTTGATGGTTTCAAAGGATAACAACGAGGGAAGTCAATATTTGGCGACAGACTCCACCAGCCTATGGGCTATGAGATGGATCAAACAATGTGGCCTGCCAATGGATCATGGTTTTCAACTGCAGGATATGGTTGGAGATAACTTCAAGGTTGCATCCTTGCACTAGAACCATCCTTGAATTGGGCTGCATCCCTGTGCTAGATGATTTAACAAGAAACATAAATTACGAGACAGCTATTTGAGTTCGAACAAAGACTAATCAAATAGCACCCCTAAAGGAAACACTTATTTGCCAAATTATACTTAGTTTCAGTTAAGATCCAATTCCTTGTGCAATCCTTGAAGGCAGCCCCCTCAAAAAAAAAAAAAGACAATCAGTTACTTCACACGAACATTTTTAGGCATGTGTATCCATCATCCATGTGCACTATGCGGCCGTGATAATTTTGATGTACAGTACTGCGCATGGTGCATCACCAAGCTCAACAGGCAGCAGATATTGTTGAATTACATCTAAATGCGACTATACAAATACTCGTCAAATTCACAATCATGGTTCTCCTGGATTTGCACATGCCAACCTCCTACCGCAGTGGACTGTTGGATGAGGCTGTTCCTCACCTTTTTCACCCATTTCCATTCTACACTTCCTTGCTCCCCTATATCTGAATAAAGGAACAGGCGAACAGCAAAACTGTTTTTTATATTTTTATTTTTTGCATTATTAGAGAGGACATGCATCGGAATCAGACCTGCTGTCTTACTGATGAATCGCTCTTCCTTCCTTGCTCTATCTCTTCTTCCTCGTCTCAACGATCAATGGCAGTGTTGTCGAAAGGAGCCGGGGTAGTATATATGTTTGTCCTCGTGCTGCCCGTTTGCGCACCATTTTATTTACTCGATGGAATCATCGTATCTTGGGACATAACTTACAAGTGATACCATGGCTCATCTGCCGAGATAAACTAATACAAGTAGATGGTTTAATTTTTGAGTTCCCCAATGAGAGCCTTGCTCTCCAATCGAATCTGTATCCTCCGTAAAGATACGATATGATCGAACAAGCATCTATCTAGCTGACATGCGAGATGGGCAAAAGTTTGCAAACGCGAGGAGCACGGGCAGAGCTTTTGTTTTGTAACTTGTAAGCAACAGACCAACAGCGGAAACTGAAGGACAGGGGAGTCGGGATGCAGATACGTATCTTGCTGGCGCAGTAGTGGCCAAGCCAGGGAGAGCTAATTGGGATATCCGGGCAGGATCCAAAGACTCCCACGGTCCTAGATGCTCCCTCCGCGCTGGACTGAGGTTCAGTGCCTCCGCGCTGCGCCGCTTGCCGCCTGCCGCGGCCGCGAGCCACACAGCCGCGCGCGCTCCGCGAGGTTCTCTCTATCGCCGCGGCAGCCCACAGCGCCACCGGCCGCCGCCATCGAACCCATTCATAGAGCTCTAAAGGAGTAAAGGCCGCTATGCAAATGGCCCTTATTGGACTTTTCGTCCTCAATTATGGGCCTCTAATTACGGCCCATGTTATTCCTCCGTTCCTCCATGGCGCCTTCACGAGCTTTTCTCTGCCGCCTGTTAGTATTGTGAACGCCCGTTTCATATCTGTAATTTAACCGGTGATTTTTTTCGAGGCTGCTAGCGCCCAGACGTCCGACATCTGGGCGTAGCATCAGACGGGTCCGCAGCTGTTGGATTCGAAGCAAAATCAGCTGCTCAGCCGTCATATCTAAACTCCAACGACCCATGTTGCGAGTCATGTTGCGTGCAACATCCAACATCAGAGGCTCTACTCCCTCCTCCCCGACACAATCCTCAAGCGACCCATGTTGCGGCCCATGATGTGCAACATCCAACATCAGGAGCCCTCCTCCTAGACACAACACCCAACATCACATGTCTGCAACATCGAAATTCAACATCGCCCACATTGAAAATTAATTTTTGCAACATCCAACATCAGGGGCCCTCCTCCCTCCCCCTCGACACAACACCCAACATCACATGTCTGCAACACCGAAACACAACATTCGCAACATTTGTTAAATCACAGTGAAACATTAAGATGCATATGTCGCAACATGTTAAAAGTAGCTGAAGAAACACGAAAACAAATATTGCAACATCATCAAAACAATAGTGAAACATCTCAAATCACTTAATGCAACGTCGAATAGCACTGGATGAAACATCTCAAATCACTTTCGTGCAACATCAGATAGCACTAGATGAAACATCTTAAAACGCCTCATGGAACATCGGAAAACACAGCCCCGAGGCTCTGCAGCAGCTTTCGCGCCTCCATCAAGCCGCTGTAGCTCATCCCCACCCGCTCCATCCCGGCGGCCTCCATCCGCCGCCCCTACTGCGCCAGCCGCTCGTGCCGCTCCGCCCTCTCCCGGGACACCACACCCCAGACCTCCTCGCCTAACACCAGCCGCGCCCACTCCTCCGCCGCGTGGTGCTACCGCCGGGGGAGCTCGCCCGCACGTGGCCGCGGAAAGCGGCGACCCATGCCGCCGCCGAGCTTCCGTGCTCGATCGCGCCAGCGAGCTCCAATGCCCAGCCACGGGAAGCAGGGGACTGCCCCGCTGGCGAGCTTGACGCCGAGTGCCTCGCCCAGCTCCTTCATGCCAGGGTCTGGATCCGACGACGGGGTGCGACGAACGGGGCTAGGGCGGCCTTCTCCTTCCCGCCACGGCCATGGCTGCCACGAGCTCCTCATTGCCGTGGCCTCTCCTCGCCGCGGCCCACAGGGGCTCTGACCGCGGGGGAGCGCCTCCATCTGTGGGAGGGCGTGGGCGGCCTTGCCCCCATCTCCGGCGGCGGTGCAGCCCGGGCGCGGGGAGCTCGCTGGCGGCCAGGGTGCGCGGGCGTGCAGGCGGCTCCCCCCGCGCGGGGCTCGCGGCGGAGCTCCCTGCGGCGCAGCTGAACAGATGAGCGTCGCGTGGAGGAATGAGCGACATAGAGGGAACAAGTAGATACAGTAAGAATGAGTGGGGGGTGGTATGATGCGTCGATGAGGACCCAGCGTCCGATATTTCCCCCCGTCCGGACGCCTGGAAGGGAGCAATACTGGTTTTTTTAAATCAGTCAACCAGTGATATAGGTAGTCTTCGGCTACCACACCGTAAACCATGGAAACATATGGACTTGCATGGCAAAATCATCCAACGAAAAAACATTCCAAACATCAGTTTTTGACGTTCAGAATGACTGCTTCGAAGTGAGTAAGTGACACAATACAAGTTCATTTTTGACGCCTCGAGGCCCAAACAAGCAGTCAAAGAAGGAAGCAGGTGCCCAGCTTCCAGGCGGAGTTCGGGACTAGCTTAGCAGAATTTTATCAAATCTTAGCAGGTGCCCAGCTTCCAGTTCCGGTAGGGGATGACGAGCGGAGCTCGGCGGTCACCGATTTCGTGGGCAGCCTGACGGCGGCGACGAGCAAGTCATCCGGATGCTGCATAGGTTAGATTGCTTAGCTGGGTTGGGTCGTGTACCCACCCAAGGAGAGCACGTCAATAAATGGGTGGGACAGAAATCCAACCCTACCCATAGATATAAATGTATCACGAATCAGATTGAGTCTATACGGATGGATCGGGTGGGTTGCTGGACCCATGCACATGCCTAGCTGGTGGCGGCGTGCGGCGGCTGGTGGGGCGGAGCATGGGGCCGAACGGCGGCGGGGCTTGTTGCATTTTTCTTTATCTAGCTTCTGCATTTTTGCTGTGTGGCGGCTCACAACAAAGAGGTTCGTCGTGCACCCAATAGTAAGCGCACGACCAAGTATTTGTCGTGCCTTTGGCTATCGTACAGCCTTTGTCGTGCGCACCGGCATAATACACACGGCAAAGGCTTTACCATGTGGATTATGGGGTTATCGTGTGCATGGGGTGCATGTCAAATAAGTTGTTTCCGGTAGTGTGTAGTTGTGGTCATCGATCGGCTCATCGACAACCTCTTTTGGCCATGTTCTACACAGGTCGTCCTCTAGCTATGCATGCACCCATACACATGTCGTCTCCCCTCTCTCAATATGTGCTTCTTGTAAGAGTGGCGCAACGAAATTCAGCCCAACCCGCTATATAGCCGGTACCCAACTTGGTCTAGGTCCATCAGAACCAACAACAAGACCCTGTCTAACTCAAACCAAAATACTAGCATGATGGGTGAACCAGCATAATGTGCACGACAAAGATTTTTTCGTATGGATTATTGGGTACGGCTTATCGTGTGCACAGGGCGCATGACAAATAAGCCGTTTTCGGTAGTGTGTAGATGTGGTCATCGATTGGCTCATCAACAACCTCTTCTGGCCACGTTGTACACATGTCGTCCTCTAGCTGTGCATGCACCCAAACACAGGTCGTCTCCCCTCTCCCAATATATGCTTCTTGTAAGAGTGGCGCAGCGAAATTCGGCACGGTCCCGCTATACCCACTAGCTGGTACCCAACTTGGCTTTGGTCCACCAAAGCCCACAACAATAAGGCTCTAGGCGTATCTCAAACCAAGACTAGTATGATGGTTAAGGACCGCCCCACCTTTATGTTGTGCTCCATCATCAATTTCCGATGTGGGACTAAACCCAATAATCTCCCCCGTCACATATTGGGTCCAACACTTCCATCACATACAACCCATGTGATCTTCCGAATACGTTATCCAGACCCTGTGTCCAACTCTCTAGTCACAACCATCTGTGTGACCCTCTGGAGATGTTCACAGACTCCCCCATCACCATGTGACCCCAGAGATGTTTTCCCAGGTTTTTCCGACCTTCGGCTCGAATACCACTTGTTAGAGTGGTGCAGCAGAATCTGGCCCAGCCTGCTATACTCATGAGCTCACGCCTGTTGGTATTTCTTAACCTCTCCACTAGTGGCGCGTCTAGCGTGAGCGTGTAAGGAACACCCGGGTACACTGACGGGTGCGAACGAATCCGCAAGCGCACGGATACACTATTGTAGCACTTTACCTAAGGAGTATTCCAAAGGGTATCGATCCAAGGAACAGTGAGCGCTACCTCCTAGCCTAGCTATGGTCCAAGTACACCACTCTATAGGATGAGAAGATGGAAAGGATCTGGCTGATAGCGTACAGAGTTAAGAACGGTCTCTCAATTAAGAACTCTCGTTTCGGGCACCAGTTCCCTCCTGGCTATAATAGTTGGTTCCGGCCGAAAGCTCTACGCTGTATCCGGACGTGGAGGAGTACAAAGGGTCCAACGACTGTCACTACTGCGGTCTACCTCAAGACAAACCGTGGGATACGGGGCAAACGAAGGATAACCCGCAGTCTAGACACCACGTCTACACAACCGATCACTACTATAGTACGACTACGTCTGTGCACCTGTAGCAATACTATAACACTCCGTATAAATACGAAGCGACGAACCCACGAGGGAGAGACTAGAACTCACTCAGGTATTAGCTATCTCATGCAAGGGATCACAGAAGGACTTTGGTCTAATTAGAACATACGGAGCACCCACTTTACTGTAGTTAGACTAACTGGCATACAAACATGATTAGCAACTTATGAACTACACCAGAAGATCAGAGGGTTTAGTTCATGGAGAACACAAGTCTCTAAATCAAGAATAGATGAAGAACACAAGAACTATTCAACAGTGTAAGAAACCACTTTAGTCTAAACAGAAAATGTCGGAATACTCACTTTAGTCTAAATGAAGAACAAAGGCATATGTAGAGGTTCGTTCTTGGGGAAAGATGCCAAAACACCATGGCACGTCCCCAAGTCACCCCCTCACCTTTCTTCTAATCTCCAAGCACTAGCAAGCCAACACTAATCATATGCAAAGGCACTCCTCTCCTAGAGAGGTAGGAGCCCAAAGGCAAAATGAGGAGAAGTGTGTGTCCTATTCTAACCCCTCCTCACTTCTATTTACAGGGGCTGGGCAACTTCGTGAGGACACCCTGAGCACCCCCGGAATGGACTCCAGAGCCAACCAGGAGTTACCATGTGGAAGCAGGGTAGTGGCGGCCACAAGGTCGGTTCGGCCGACCTGTGGGATCGACCGACCCCCTATGGGCCCCACTCCCCCTGTGCTTTCTCATGGTGGCTATCAGGTGGGTCCCCAAGTCGGTTCCAGGTGTCCACGTGATTTGGAGGCGATTTTGACACTGTGAGACATGGGTACCCCTGGGTCCCCACCGACCAGGCTCACGACCGTCCCCGACAGGTGGGTTCGGCCTACCAGAAGACACGCCGACCTGACAGTGGGCCCAACCAACATAGTTGGCGGCCCACACGATCTCCTGAAGACCTTCCAGAAGATTCCCCAGATGACCTTATCCATAACGACTTCAAGACTTGGCGTGCAAGACAAGCTAGCGGTGGATTCTGACAAAGCAGATCGACGAATATGGCAAGCGTTGTAACCAACTAGACTTAGGTCTCCTGGTCGTAACCGACCAGGAGTCTGGGAACCGACCTTGTCCGCTGGCCAATATATGGTGGGCAGGGCGACCCCTTGTACAATCACGCAATCCTCAAGCAATCTACACCGACAACTGGACGTAGGGTTTTACTCCCCGAAGGCCCGAACCAGTATAAACTCGCTGTGTTCTCTGTGTCCCGTGTGCTCGTGCGCAACCTTCGAGTTCTTAGCCCTAGGTTCCACCCCGCCGAACAAAAAAACCACCGGGGTTAACCCTCCTGTGGGCTATCTAGATCTAAACCTCTAACAATTGGCGTGCCAGGTAGGGGGAATCCAGGGTTCTTCGTGCAACTCGATGGCTTCTCCAAGCAGCGTCATCTTCCCGGAAAGAATGGCGGACTTCCTCGCCAATCCCGTCGACATCTGCTTTGGCTCTATGCCGGCGGAACCCACCGTTCCAGCCGCCTGCCTCGTCATCGAGGGCAACGCGGTCACCTCCAACCAACATGGTCACATCGTGGAAACTGCAGAGGTCATCTTGACGACCCTTGCCCCGTCCACGAAGACTCCAAACACACGGCTCGCCAGTGTCATGTGCTCAAGAAGCTTCGTCGACCTCTCCTCACGGCTCGTCGCTGCCAGATCAACCGCGAGTCGTCCCCGGATTGCCTCGCGTTCCAGATCGCTCGTACGACCATCTCTCCCATCTCTCCCAACCATCTTTGTGGGCCATAGATTCCATGTGATGCACACGTGTCAGCATTTGATTCGTTGGGCTTCTCTCCCTTGGATTGGTGACATCTCATTGGCTGGGATTTAGAGGCTTGGATTGATGAGGTGGAAGGATGAGGTGTGCTTTTGCTCTATTTATTGTGCTAAGTACCTGCATTCAAATATACATCACCATTTGTGGAATTTGTCAATATAAGCCCCTATTCTAGTGTTGATGCTTAATTTCTATTTGTTTTATGCAGGTATTGACGACCTAAAAGTGGTACTTAACAGCCGTCAACAACGCCCCACCAGGCCTAGGTCCATCAGAGCCCATAACAACATGATCTTGGGTCTAACTCAACCCAAAAGACTAGACTAATGGGTAAGGACTGCCCCACCTATATATTGTGCTCCCCACCATTAATTTACAATGTGGAACTAGACCCAACAACCGTCACACATCGAGCCCAACTCTTCCATCACATACAACTCATGTGATCTCCCGAAGGAGTTATCCCAGGCCCCGAGCCCTCCAGAGACGTTCCGACTTTCGGCTCGGATACTACTTGTTAGAGTGCGCAACAGATTCTGGGCCGACCTACTATTCTGACGGGCCAACACCCCAACAGGTCTAGGTCCACCAGAGCCCACAACAATAAGGTCATGGAGCTAACTCAACCCAAAAGACTAGCCTGATGGGTGAGGACTACCCTCACTTATATGTTGTGCTCCCCCACCATCAATTTTCGATGTGGGACTAAACCAACAACCTCCCTCATCACACATTGGGCCCAACTCTTCCATCACATACAACCCATGTGATCTCCTGAAGACGTTATCAAGGTCTCGAGTCTAACTCTCCAGTCACAACCATCCGTGTGACCCTCCGGAAACGTTCATGGGCTCCCCTGTCACCGTGTGATCCTAGAGATGTTTTGCTAAGTTTCTCTGACCTTCGACTCTGATACCACTTGTAAGAAATTAGACCTCCGCGACGACGAGCCGCCTGCTAATCTCCACACATCGGAACGATGATTAAATCTACCAAGACAAACTTGCACGATCACAGACGACAACAAAGACGTGATCTTTGTTAACGACGTTCAGCCGAAGACTACATCCCGGGGCATGACTATGGGCGCTCCGCCCCAATACCGCAATACTGGCCGCTTTAGGATCCCGACATCATGTCGCCTTCCCCATATGAGTCTATCATTATGTCATCATTATTACAACAGCAGCCCCCTCTCATATTTATGAGAAGGTCCGGTTAAAAAGTATGAAACAAACTCTACCTTATACTGCTAAATACAACTCAAATTCACCATAACCAAACTGTACAAATATTCGACACAATATCCAACACTTCCTGGCTTCTCGCACGTGCATAACGTCCGGTCAACTCCGACCAATTTGCACACACACGTTATCCGATCCACATGCACACGTGGTCGATGGATGAGATTCCAACGATCAATTTCTGCCCATCGCTTTTCATTATTTAGGTCCAGTTTGGTTCCCATAAGTAGGGTGACTTAAAGTGAAAAAAGTGCAAAATAAGTCACTTGTGAAACCAAACAGTCATGACTTAAAGTGACCTAACTTATAAGTCTCATAAGTAGCTCCACCCCTACTTAAAGTGACTTATTTCCACCTTTTCCTCCTCCTACCCCAGGTGGGTCCCACCACTATCCTATCCATCTCACCTCTCCCGCATCCCCTCCCACCCATCCCCTGCGGCCCCTCCTCCCTTTCTCCCACCGCCGCCACAGGACGGCGCCAAGGCCGGCGACGACAACTTGCTGGGGTACCGCTTTGAGCTGGTCCCGGACCACACCAGCTCCGGCGGTGTGGGCGTGTGCATGGCCGAGTCCGGCATGTCAGCCTCCAAGGGCGGGCGGTTCTCCATCGACCTGACAGTGGCGCAATCGTTCAGGCAGAGCGGGTCGCCCGGGTGCAGCCCCCGTGGGATGTGGTCGTTCTGTAGCTTCCGCATGTTCGTGATGTCGGCGGCCGTGCTGGGGGAAGGGCAGTCAGCAAGCTGACGGTGGAGGTGGGCATGGCGCACGTCGGGTGCGCCGAGGACGCCGCGGCGTTCATGGCGCTCGCGGCCGCCATCAACCTGAGCATGGACACGTCCCGCGCCGTGCTGCTCCAGTGACGAACCTGGTGGGTGGGATGAGTGGTGGCGGCATTAACAGGGAAAAGCGAAGCTCTGCTTAAGATCGGGAGGGCGGGGAGGGGCGTCGCGACGGGTTGCCGTCGAGGCAGCGAATCCATGGCCGCCGTCGCGAATCCAAGCTCGGATTTGCCCCAGCTTGCAGGAGGGAGGTCGATGCCGAGGCGAGGGAGGCCATGGCGGGCGGCGGAGGCGGGCAGGAGCAGCAGCTCGGTCCTCGCTCCACCTCTATCCCCATCTTCGGATTCAGAGGCGACATCAGGGGAGCGAAAGGGTGGCCTTGGGCTCCTAGGCTTGCGTGACGGTGGCCGCCTTCCAGGGCGCCGGGCGGTGGCCCACATCTGAGTCGTAGGCGGACCCCGGAGTCGAATCCAGTGGCGACCGCGGTGTCGCGCGTCCGCCTCCACGTCGGAGGCCTCGGACGCGGAGCCCGACGGCGTCGCGGTGGGGCGCTTCGGTGCCATGCGGGCGCGGCAGCGGGCCTCCACGGTTGTGGTGGTTCGGCGGCTGCGGCTTCAGCTCCTCTTCCTCTCGTCGCGCTAGTGGAATCCCGATGCTCACCTCCGGCGGTGTGACACCCTCACCAGGTGCAGATGGCACGGCGGCGCAATGCACAAGCACGCGCAGAGAGGACGCGACGCCGTCTCGGTCCTCGCTGTCGCCGTCGGCGATGGCGAGGCGCCGGAGCAGGCTGCAGGCGAGGCAGCGGTAGGGGTGATGTAAAGTTGCAGGGGTACAAGGCAAGGGCAAAACGGTCAGGGTAACCAAACAGGATGGACTTAAATCCAACTAACTTATAAGTCAGGTGACTTATAAAAACCAAACGTGACGACTCTCTCCCTCTCTTCTCGAAAAAAGAAAAGAAAAATTGATGACCGGCCAATACGTATTATAGCGTGTTTTGGTTTGACCATCATACTTTGAAAATGACATTGTGAACATTAACTCACCAGACCAATATGATTACTACCTCATTAATGATTAATCATGCATATTTGGATGACCTGGTCTACGTAGTGGCATGTATGAGTTTTCCTTAAGAAACCAGCTACGTATTTAGCAAATTATTATGTATCTAATCTACTCCCTTCCGTATCAAAATATTTGTCATCGTTATTTTTTCTTACAACTTTAACCATTCGTCTAAGTCAAAAAATTATTACAAATATGTAGAAGGGTAAGTCAAGCTTAACATACCTACAATATTAAAGCATGTAGCAAAATTGATGGTACTTGCATAAATTTTTGAATAAGACGAATAGTCAAAGTTGTAAAAAGAAGTCAATAATGACAAATATTTCAATTCGAAGGGAGTATATATCTAGGTAATGACTTCAGAACAGCGGGCTGTCACGGAGCTTCTTGTTACAGCCGGCTTTCGGACACGGGAACAGCCACGGACTTCCTGCGGAGATACAGTAACATACACTTCGCGTGGGGCCCACTGGTCAGGACGACTGTTCAAATCTTTGGGAATCACGGCAGTTTGGTTCGTTCCTGTTGCCATTTCCCATTCCCCTTTCTCTCTCTAGGGTTTCTCACCTCACCCGGCCGGCGATTTCTCCTCTTCGTCGCCGGCGACCCCGCGCGGGAGGCATCCAAGGTTACCAAATCAATGGAGTGCGCACGGTGGTGAGCCCATTCTAACGCCATGCACTGTTCCCCAACACTGCGAAGGCCGGAACCGGATGAGCACACTTTTTTGTTCGATTTTGACAGGAGGGGCCTGAGGATTCGGCGGTAAAGGTGGAGCGCGAGGGGAGGAGGGCAAGCGCAGAGGTGAGCCCAGTCTACTTGCATGCTTCAGTTTCATACACAGAGAAGGCTGGATGCGCACTGATTTTTAAGGGGTTTTCGTTTTTTTTTTTGCAATTTTGCAAGGAGGGGCTTGGATGTGTACTGATTTTATGGGAACTTTGTTGGATTTTCCAATACACAGGAGAGGGATTTAGGATTCGGTGGCAGAGGAGGAGGGTGTACGCTCCAAGGTCAAGGGGCTTGAGGATTCGGTGGCAGAGGAGGAGCAGGGAGAGGGAACCTGCACGCTCCAAGGTGAAGGGCTTGAGGATCCGGTGGCAGAGGAGGAGCGCGGCGCTCGAAGGTGAGACATGCATTTTCGAGACCCCCTCAGTTTCATTCTTGGGGCTTTTGACGTTTTGTACTCAACTGTCTGTCTGCTCAATCCATTTTTCAAACCTTGCTTTATAAATTATGTGAACTTAGCAAGCTACAGATACTACTACCTGACTGAACTTTCATGTTCATCATTTTTCAACTTCATATACAACTTGATGTATTCAGGCAACAATTTGTTAGGATCTAAGCAAAAATTTATCAGGAATTTGCCAGTAATATGGTTATATATAGGTAATGGCATGGGTTTAGATATAAAGCTCTGATACAGCCTGGCACATTTTTTCAACCATTTATAGGCTTAGAGCAAAATTTCCCTCTTGTTGGGTATTAGAATTATTCTCCAGGAAAGGATGCCTCCCAGTAGAACAGACACGTTCACAATGTGTGGACAAACCATCCCAACTCCAACGTAGGTAGGAGAGAAATCAAAGTAAAATATGAAAGTTGAAACATGAAGTTCAGGTTCAGTAATGGAAGCCAAATTCATTCTGCTAACCAAACAAATAAAACAACATGAAGTTCTAGCATTTTCCACTTGTTTATTGGAACATATAATTTGCACTGTCAGTAGCATTGCTTTACACTGCACACAATAACTACAACAGAGAAGAAATCAACATTCAGATAATTTACTTTGCAAGCTTGGCACCCTACGGCACGCAGAAACCATTGGATGAGATAAACAGTCGCTGTGCCACTTAATTTGGATAGGTGAGCTTGTAGTCAACAATCATAATCTGCACCAGCGATAACAGTTGCCAATTATGTTAGTATATGGTATTATTATTTACTGATGCTGAAAGAGTATTCAGTGCAGAAACAAGTCAAATATTTTACATGCTGAAAGACTCTATGCACTGTATGTTGCATAAGATTGCAGATTGTCCCTTTCTTTTTTAGCATATATTTTTACCTGATGTAAGATGCTTTCACTGTACAGACAGAAAACTCTTGGCCATCACTGTATGTTCTGAACTGTGATTGGTGCCTAAGTTTTCAGAGTTGTTCATGGCTTCGTGCACATTTTTTTCCAACTTATTATACAACTCGACACATTTAGGCAACAGTTTGCTAAAGAATTTGCCAATAATATGGTTATAGCTAGGCAAATGACATGGGATTTTAGGTATAAAATTCTGATGCAGACATATACTGTGTATTGATGTTATGTTTGTATCTACATACAAATCAATCAAGAGCAATTAACTGAATGACAAACAGTTAAATGATCATTGTATTCTCCTTTTTTTAGCCACTGCATCAGCATAAGGAGGGGGAAGGGACAATGCCTAGAAGAAAGAAGAACGTTCTGGGATCCCACCAGGGACAAATGCAGAACATTTGTTATTTTCTTTTTTTCACACAATATGGCGATCTTAAATGATAAACTGTCGCTTTTTTATTTACCAATGCCTAGGTCTATGAAATATCATTAGTGGATCTTTTGGATACTTACTATATAAGAATAATATTTTTAATTATTCCTGTTTGGTAACTCCCTATTGCTAAATCATATTTCATTTTTTTCTCATCTTTTTTTTCAGGACCTGAGAGATAGGGCATCACCTTCTAGGCTTGTAAAGCTCTACCAACATATCTCACCAGACCAGCGGAAGATGGCTGAGATGTTAAGTTTGGAGGGCTACTTCAGATTGCATGCCATACTATCTCGGGAGATCTTGCAAACTGGCTCATTACAGAATGTTTTCAGGCTGAAACAATGGAGCTGGTGCTACCTGGCAGGGGTAGAATATCACTAACTGCAGAGGCTATATCAGATATTCTGCGTTTGCCAAAAAAGCGGAGAGTAAGTAAAGTACGAACTTGAAGCAGAAGCAATCAAATTCATCCATCTCAAGTACAATACTGACCGCGGCACAGCACCAAGGATAGAAACCATCTGTCAAAGGGTGCAGAATAACAAGAATGCAGACAGGGGTTTCCTACGGTTGCGGCTGATGATCGCAGTATCAATATCCCTGTGCCCTCCAACCAGTTTGGGCATAAGCCCCAGGTGCTCCCGAGAATTAGTTGATTTATCTCGTCTTAAGGACCTAAACTGGGCACAATTTGTTGTAAAACAGCTGAAGGATGCTGGTTCAAAAAATTAACAAGAAAGGATCTCTCAAGGGATGCGTCCTCATCCTTGTTGTAAGTACATCTTTTCATATACCTTTTGCAATTCAATTCAATGCACTGGTATTCAGTCAGATGCCCTAGCCTCTTTTTTTCTCTTTTGTTTTTGTGATTAGTAAATAACTTAGCATCATTATCATACAACCATATATATATATACAACTTAATATTTTTGAACAGCAACTTAGCATTGCTTGTACTCCAACTAGCATCATTTTAGCCATCAATTCAGATAATTTGAATAACCAACTCGATCATATGGTGTACATACCCATGTTTCTTTTTACTACACATCTATATATATGTATGAAACATTTAACTCTTTTTGTTTCTCACTATTTTTTCTTCCCTTTTTTGCTGCTGCCCGACGGATATTATACGCATATGCATTAGATGCTCCCAGCTTGCATATACTGCTCCGAATTCATTGTGCTTGTCACAATCATTTTTACCTAGTGTTATGAAACTTAATTCAGTTTAAGAGCCAGAAAAATAAAAAAAATGAAGGCATGCTAATATACTTATCTAGCCAACTATGTATGCATATAACCCATAAGCTATTGTACCAACCAGTGCTATGAAACTTAATTCATTTTAACATCTAGAAAAATAAAAAATGAAGGTACTCTAATATACTAATCTGGCCAACTATATAACCATATAACCTATAACCTACTGTAATCCAGTGTCATGAAACTTAATTCAGTTTACCAGCCAGGAAAATAAAATCATGAAGGTATGTTAGTACACTAATCTAACCAACTATATAGTGTTGTTCTCTCTTTTTTCCAGCAATAACGATATATTTTTTCTTTTCATTTTGCTGCAGCAGTGTGCCCACTATCTTTTTTGCTTCTGTTTTGCAGATGGGCAAGTGAAGGCAGGGGGGTGGGTGTGTGTGGGGGGGGAGGGGGGTGGAAGATACAAGATGTAATATGCAGCTCATGTACATATGCTACCACCCAAATCAAGACTCAACTACAACAAATCCAAATCATGCACCAGGTTGGGAATCCTAGTTCTACAACCAAATCCCGTCTTTTCTGGTTCAAAAAGCTGCTAAACATACTGGTGATTTCTACATGTTGGTCGTTTCCTTGTGGGGATTGTCTGTGCGGTGAAAATTGATCAAATAATTGATATGGATTTGCTTGCATACCTTCTTTTTTTGCTTCTGATTGATCTTTGATTTTGTGATTTTTGCCTACCTGGAATCCCGTCGATCCTGTGTCTGCCGCTGTTCGGCGCCCCTGTTCCGCGCGCCTCCAGCTAGCGACGCGACAACACGCGGTGGAACAGAACTCTAGGCTTATGTTTCGCGCATTTTTTTCGACGCAGATTTGTTTTTCTTTTTTCCGCCTAAACGTGGGCCGACACGCATCCAGAACTGTGGCCAGCGCCAGAAAACGTGGGCCTGGCAACATGGATTGTCAAACCTAGAAAAAAACAGCCGGCTGCACCCTAAACTATTTTACAGCCGGCTGTAAAATAGCCAAGTCCATATATCTATATATCTCTGTAACTTATATAGGAGCACCCCACTAAAAATCATTAATATATTTCTCTCTACATGTAAGATATCCATATCATCTTCCACTAATTATAGGAGCACCCCACCAAAAAATCATTAACTCTACTTCTCTCTATATGTAAGCTATCAATATCATCTTTCACTAATTCTTTCTTCATGCAAGTTATCCATACCGGAAACTGCCAAGTCGTCGTGTGCTTGAGGCACACGACATCAGCTTCGCCATGCATATTTTCCAATTACACATAGCGAAGCGTACATGACAGCCAGAGGCACGTCGTGTTCCTTTTCTCGGGCACACGATAGATCTCTTCGCCGTGCGTTTTTTACGACACACGACGAATAAAGGTAGGGGACGACCCGTCGACGGAGACGACCGGGTAGATATCACAGGGGAGCGACTTCACCGTGTGCCGAAGCATACACACGACGACCATTTTTCAAAAGAAATCAAGCCAAGACCCGCCGCCAGCCACACCCCACCGCTGCAGCCCCGCCGACCACTACCAGATTGCTATCACCGACGCCCGGTGCGGCCTCCCACCGGGAAGGAGGGGAGGGGGTGCCCGGCGCGTGGTGGACGGATTCAGCACGCCCAAATCCGATCCGCCACCACCACCAACACCACCAGACCGACACCGTTGCAGACTCGTCAAATCTGGCATGGAGAGAGAGAGAGAGAGGGAGGGAGGGAGGGAGAGCCTGTGTTGGGAGGAGAGGAAGCCGCGACGACCTCGGGATCTGGCAAAGGTGAGCCCGCCGCCACCGGATCTGTGGTGAGGGAGAGGTAGCCGAGCTTCGCCGCCACCGAACTTACCGAGGCCGAGCCCACCACCGTTGTGCATTGCCACTGCTCTCGCCCCACCTCCACTCCTCACTGTAGTGAGTGAGGGGCGAGTGAAGGGGGGAGGGGAGGGGCAGCCGAGGCAAGTGGGTGGTGCTAGAGAGAGGGGGAGAGAGAGAGAGACGACAGGAGGCGGAGGGCCGGGATGGGTGCGGGGAGGGAGGAGGTGGTTGACGATGGGGGCCGGGAGGGAGGAGGGAGGCGACTGCGGGTGGGAGAAGGGAGGTAGGGGGATTTATACTTGGGGTTAGTTAGGGTGAGGGGAAGATGGGCTGATGGGCCAGCTTTCGGCCAAATTCGACTTTGTCGTGTGGCCATGTTTAGGCACATGGTGAAGTTTATTTTTTCAGATTTTACTGCAAATGCATTTAATTAGTTAAATATAGCAAACAAATACAAAAATCTACCAAATTTTAACATGGAGTATAACATGTTATATGTCAAGAGTAGAAAATTTTTTAAAGTCAAACTCAAATTCGATCGTCACTTTCACTTCAAACCTAATCGCATCCTTTTCAACTCTATGAAACTTCTTCGGAAATGTTTCTGTTTGTAAGCATCGTACGTGAAAAAGTATATGAAACTAACTCAATTTTTACGATAGTCTCCACATATGATATCATGAGATATTGACAAATCATATAATTTTTTGACTTAATTTGCGTTTTTTTAGAATTATAAAATCACTCACACACTCGGGTGTGGTCGTGTTTCCTGGTCAAGATGTTCGAAATTTCTTTTGATTTAATGGGTGAGATCTTAAATTGGGCTAAATAACATGAATATTATTTTTTCGGTCATTTTATTCTATTGTTTCAACCACTTGCAGTTCAAATTCGATTTGAATCAAAAAATTGCTTGAATTGCAGTTAATTTGTTAATATACTCCCTCCGTCCCACGAGACAAGGCGCAACCACTTTTTGAATTGTCCCATGATACAAGGCGTTGCCTCTTCAACCTCGCAAAACAAATACAAAAATATTCTAAATTTTAACATGGATTATATTAGATGTTGCATGTGGAGTGGAGAAAACGTTTGGAGGGTGAAAGACATTTTTTTGGCTCCTTCTCCGTGTGCTAAAGAAAGGCACAAGGTAAGTAAAAGTTCGTCGTGTGTCAAGGAAAAAGCACACGACGAACTATTAGTTCGCCGTATGCCAAAAAAAACACACGGCGAAGCATAACGACAGCATCTAATGTTAACGACCGTTGCCCGCAGAGGTGGGGCTGTTGCTCACAGAAGTTGGGGATTAAAAAAATCATCGCTTTGTCGTGTGGCAAAGAAAAGCACACGGCGAATTAGTTATTCGTCGTGTGCCAAACAAATGCTCACGACGAACTATAACTTCGTCGTGTGCTAAAGAAACACACGACGAATGACTACTTCACCTTGTGCCCGATAAAAAGCACACGACGAATTATCGGACACATGGCAAAATCTGGTTTTCTGGTAGTGCATGTTATCTTTTACCTCATGAGCTATGCATGTCATCTCTCATCAACTGAGAATCATTGCATAATAAACGGGTAGTGCTAGACAAAAATGAATGGTAATTTTTATCACCGGTCTTCTTCTGTCAAATCTCGAGTTGTCACTGATTTTTTTGGACTTTTTTTATCTTGTATTAATCAGAATTGGTAGTGGTTCATAGTTATCGAAAACTCTGTCAAATTCTGCAGCAATCACCTAGTAAATATTGGTAGATGGATACTAATTCAGTGACCATTGGATATTCTGCAGTTCTGGACCACTTTTCAGCCTTACATCTATCATTTTTTCCTACTCCATGGACCATGCTTAAGTGGAAATAATAGGTGCTCCAGCTGCGGGAATGAACGAGGGAGCGGGGTATCTGCCATTCTGCTGTGAGATCCACTGCCTTCGCAAGCTGCTTGTACGAGATATGGGGGAGTTTCACCAGCAATCCATCATGGTAAGATTAGCTGCTCTCATCGTGGCGGCTACGATATATTTAGATGGTGTTTGATTAGTTCAAATGTAACATAATTAATTTACTAAAATAAAGAACTTGTTACATATGTTTTGTACCGGTGGTTTGTAATCGATCCCTTACATGGACAATACATATAGTACAAACTTGTTACCCCCTCCTTCCCCATCGACCATCGTAATCAGACACAACATCCGCACTGTCAAAGAGGTTAAGGGCACTCCCAATACAGACTTCACCATGGAGTCTAAGGGCACTCCCAATACAGACTTCACCATGGAGTCTAAGTCTATTAATTACCCTTTCATTTATAGCTTTTTGCTGATGTGGCGCTGTATTTATTGAAGAAAGAGAGGGAAAATATAAGACTCCAAGTCTAAGGGCAGTCCCAATGGGGAATTAATTGTGGTTTCTATGTGCATTTAATTTGGTAGCCAGCTCACCTTTTTGCTGATGTGGCATAGGAATTAAAGAAGAGAGAGAGGAAAAAAAAAGGAAACGATTTCCTCACCAGGAAACGACGTCCACACTTGTACCAATGCAGATGGAAACCACCAAAATCGCACTGGGGAGAAACCGGGTGGTTTCCATGGGATCCCGTACTACGCCGCCGCCGCCGCCGAGCTCTCGGCGCGCCATCCCTTCCCCGCGCGCGCCATCCCCTTCCCAGTTTCCCGCGCGCTCAATCGCCTTCGCGCGCTCGCCTTCCCGCCTCCACTCGCGCTCCCGCCGCATCGGCCTCCAAATCCCGTCACGCGGCGCCGGTGCCCCCAAAACCTAGCTATCTGCCCCCAATCTCAAGACCTAGCCATTTTCCCCCAATCCATCCCAAGCCTCTTCGGAGATGAATCCACTCCGGCCGCCTTCGTCAACCTCCAGACGAGGCAGGGCAGGGCAAGAGAAGGGCGCTTCCGCCGCCCACGGCGTCCGATCCGCTTTTGTCGCCGGTGCTTCCGCCGCCACAACTGGATCCGCTCCGGCTCCCACCGTCCAGGCTGCAACATCATCTTCACCACTTCCAAGCCTTCAATCTGTTGGTTTTCCTGCATGGTGGAATACTTCTTCTCCGGTGGATTCCAATGCAAGGTATGTTTACCTTGACTTGGCAGGGTATTTCTGTGTGCCAAATTTAGCCTGTGTTGTGTTGATCTATTCGAGATTGAATCATGAGCCATTGTTTGAGTAGGTTAAGTTGTGACTGTCATGCTATTAAGACTGCAAAATTATATTGAGTAAAGTTTGAAATCACTTGAGTAGTGTGATGTGAATACATGGTCTTTCTCAAATTGTGAATGCAAATAGTGTTCTGCAGCACGTAGCTGAAGTAGAAAGTGGTAGTATGGCTCTACTGCTTTAGAATTTAGAGGGCTCGAGGGGGTCATTTTCACATTTATACTGTCGACAGATCAGTTTTCATCCTTTTTGATATTTTCAGATGTACAAACATAGATAATGTTAAGCATTTTGGCACCCTGTAGGTTATACTCAATAAGTCAATGACTCAATGTTATTGATAGTGATTGTTAGTCGAGATTCAGGAAAAATTGTCACTGCCACCCTGATACTTTAATCCATTGTGAATCCAGAGTTTGGTTGTTCATTGTGAATCCAGAGTTTGGTTGTTCATGTTTTCTTTTGCTATGGAATCTCAGCTTTCTATTTTCTGAATATCAAGTTGAACTGATTGTATATTTGTATTCTCACGATGTTTGCATGAGCAAACTTTGTAACTCCATAATTTTTAGCCAATTGTTTATGTTTCAAACATGCCTCCTGTTTGCATCTAACTTAGGCAATGGGCAGTGTAGTTTGGACTGGTTTTGTTACATGAACGAATAGGACTCTTTGTGAACAATTCATATTGATCAAATTGTCTTATCTACAACCACTCTTGTCCAAGTAGAGGACTATAAAAGGCTTAGCATGTCTACCTTTATTCTGGTGCCAGTTGAGTCAATAACTGCTTGGTTGCGTAGCCAGCAGACAAAGCATTGTGCAGTTTTTAATTTTGAACCAGTACCTTAACTGAAGTGTGGACTAAATCTTATGTGCAGTATTTGACCCTGTGCTGTGAGAATTTGCTTATGGCCCTTTTTATGATCAATGGACTAAAGATTTTTTATTTAATTGGCAAAACATTCATCATTCAAGCATTGGTCATCTCATATTTTTTCAGGATGTACCCACCAGGTGGGTTTACCAACTTACTGCAGTCAAACACTACTCCAGAAAATTTCCATTTGGTTGGCAATACAAGAAGCCACGCTGCAAGTTCGCCAACTACACCAAGTTTGAAAAGAAGCCTACCAGTTGAAAGTGATGCACAAGACAAAGAGACAATCAATATTGAAGTGGATGAAACCAACGAAGATGAGAGGACTGAGAAGCGATTGAATTGGACGAAACCTGAAGATGTTAGATTGGTAAGCATCTGTTTCCTAATTTGTGAACTTTGAGGTTGGCCTTTAGGGAAAATAACTGCTTGGTTGTTAACTTTGAGCTGTTGTTTTGTGGATGTAGGCTTCTGCTTGGTTGCGTAACTCAAAGGACCCAGTTAATGGAACTGATAGGAAGGGAGATCAATTTTGGACAGCAGTTACTGAAGAATACAATGAAGGCACCGAGGTTAGTCGAAGGAGGAATCGGAACCAATTGAAGATCCGCTGGGATCGTGTCAAGAAACCTGTAATGGATTTTCATGGTTGCTAGACTAACACAACCAAAGTGTACAGAAGTGGTGTGAGTGATGACCAACTGGTGGAAATGGCTGACAAGATGTATGCTTCACAACACAATGATAAGGAGTTTATGCTGAAGCACATTTGGAAGGTTATACGACATGAAAGAAAGTGGTCTGCATATGTTAAAAATGAACTTGAAAAAGAGAAGAAGGGTGCACCTAAATCTGCTGCTGAAGTGGTGAATTTGGTTGATAATCCTAACATTCATCCAATTGGTCATAAGAAGGCTAAGAATGAGCTATATGGGAAAAGGAAGAAGACATCTGATGCTTATTCAGCTATTTCTGAGAAGATAGATAAGTTCATGGAAGTTAGCACGAGTATTAGAAAGGACCGTGAGAAGAAGTCAGAGGTGCAACAGAATTTGGCAAACAGTAAGGTTGAAGCGGCCAAGCTTGCCCATAAGACAGCACAAGAACAAACAAAGGCTAAAATGCTTGACACTTATAAAGAGTTACTGTTAGCATCCACAAGCAATTTGAGTGCACAAGCTTTGGCTGAGAGGGATAAAGCATTGGAGGGCATGAGGAGGATCTTATTTGCTACTGATAATTAAGGTATTTGCTATTGTGCCTATTTATTTATATAAGTCTTATATATTGCTAGTGTGAAAACTGATTTTTATTTTATAATGCTACTGTGAAAAATGCTACTGTTGTGTGAATACTGATTTTTATTTCATAATGCCAGTGTGAAAACTGCTACTGTGTAACTGCTACTGTTGTGTGAATACTGATTTTTATTTCATAATGCTAGTGTGAAAACTTTAGTTTTTATTTGTACAGCCCTCTACATTAATGTATGAATGTGAACAGCCCTCTACATTAATGTATGAATGTGAACAGCCCACTACAAATAGGTGTGAACCTGAAAATTGAAAATGTGAACAGCCACTACATTAATGTGAATGTGAACAGTCCACCACACAGCCATTCTGGTGTGCATATATACACGACCAGACCTTCCCTCTCTACTTCCCATAGTTCTTTCTACTTCCCATCTCCTCTCTACTTTCCATAATGTCTCAGACACCACCAGAAGATGCTGACCCTCAAGATGAGGATAGCAGCATAGACCCAGAAGATTTATACCCAGAAGATGAATTTGATGTTGAGCAAGAATTATTAGAAGAGCTGCAAGATCAAGTGATGGCAGAATTGAGGCATGATATTGAGATGCTAGAAGAAGGTAGCCGTCGAAACAGTGGTCCAAGGAGATATTTGGCAAGGCCTCGTGAAGAAGCCAATCAGCGGCTTATGGATGACTATTTTACAGAGAATCCACTCTACAATTCTACTATCTTTCGTAGAAGGTTTAGGATGAGGAGGCCTATGTTTCTGCGCATTGTCAATGCCCTTGGTGAGTGGTCTCCTTTTTTCACCTTAAGATTCGATGCTCTCAATCACCCTGGACTAACATCAATACAAAAGTGCACTGCTGCTATAAGGTAGTTAGCAACCGGAAGCCCTGCAGATGAGTTTGATGAGTATATTAAGATTGGTGAAAGTACTGCAGTTGAGTGTTTGAAGTTATTTGTGGAGGGAGTGGTTGCAGTATTTGGGGCTGAGTATTTGAGGCGACCTACTGTACAAGATATTGAGTGCTTACTGGAGAAAAGTGAGCGTGATGGGTTCCCTGGGAAGATAGGGAGTGTTGATTGTATGCATTGGCGTTGGGAAAAATGCCCTTATGGATGGAAGGGTATGTATACTCGTGGTGATCATGGTGTGCCTACGATCATTCTAGAGGCGGTTGCTTCGCACGACCGTTGGATATGGCACGCCTTCTTTGGTGTTCCCGGATCCAACAACGATATCAATGTGCTTAACCAATCACATTTGTTTATCGAGCAGCTAAGAGGAGAAGCCCCTAAGGTCGAGTATTCTATTAATGGAAGGCAATATAATCTTCCTTATTACCTTGCTGATGGCA
This sequence comes from Cenchrus fungigraminus, assembly GCA_036936925.1. Lineage (NCBI taxonomy): Eukaryota > Viridiplantae > Streptophyta > Magnoliopsida > Poales > Poaceae > Cenchrus > Cenchrus fungigraminus. The sequence continues at coordinate 29,868,438 of CM072778.1, read as the reverse complement.
TATATCCACAGTGGCCTGTTTTTGTGAAGTCTATACGTGAACCGCAAATTGATAAGCATAAACTATTTGCACAAAAGCAAGAAGGGGCAAGAAAGGAAGTTGAATGTGCCTTTGGCATTTTGCAGTCTCGCTTTGGTATTTTGCGACGACCAGCACGTCTCTATGAGCAAGGTGATCTTGAGAGTATCATGCTGGCTTGTATAGTCCTCCACAACATGATAATTGAAGATGAGAGGGATATAGAGGAGGATCAGAAGCCAGCACCTATAGTGTGCAGGGAGCTACAATATCATCTCATAGAGAAAACCCAGAGATGGAAGAAGTGCTTAACAGAGACAAGGAATTGCGTGATTGCCTAGCGCATAAACAACTCCAAGAAGATTTGATTGAGCATATTTGGCAAAAGTTTGGTCATACATATAATAGCCAAAATAATTAGGTACATATCTTTGTGTGCAAATATTGCAAGTCATTCTGGTACCTCAAGCTAGTGCATCTTTGTGTGGAAATAATATTGAATAATGTTTTTTAATATTCATTTGTGTGCAAATTCTGAAGTTGTTTTGTCCTTGCAGATGTTGGTCTCCGGAGTGCTCTGACCTGATGCTGGCCTTCCCATGAGAGATGGATGCTGCCACCTTTTTATTTTACTATGCTATCTATTATCTCTGATTCCTGGATTGCTTTACATGATTCCTGGATGTGCTACCTATGTATCCTGGCAAAACATGTTCATGAGTTGTCTAGACTCATGAACTTTATTATTTTACTATACCTATCATGAACTTTAGTTCTTATCGATTGCTACCTGTAATATTTATTTCTGGAGCATATGAACTTTAGTTTTTATCTGTTACTACCTGGGAATATATGGACTGCTATTATATGGTTTCTGAAATGTTCAACGTATGGATGAATGTGGCAGCGTGTGGTTCTGGAGTTATTTTTTGAGCTGATGGATGCTTCCACTATATTTTTTTACTATGCATATCATGAATTCTCTTATGTTTACCATGCTTGTTATTTTACCATGTTGCTACTTTAGTTTTTCTGGACTTTCATCTTCATATATTTCCTGTATGAGACTATATGTTTTCGAACTTCTTGCTGTAATGTCTGGACTACTGCATGGATCAACATTATATTTTGTGAAATGTGGCATGATGTGCTTGATCTGTGAAATGTGCAAAGAATAGCAACTGTGTTGTGCAAGTGACAGAAATGTGCTGTGATGTGTTGTGCAAGTGACAGAATATTTTGTTGAACTGTGTTGTGCAGTGCTTGATGTTGTGGCCGCAGAAGGGCAACTGTGTGCTTGCTGTGCGAGTGCCACAGCTGATCCATTGTGTTTTTAAGATGCATTTAAAGTATTTATTGTGTATAGAAACTGCTACAGGACTATGGGTTGGGAACACTAGTTTCTATTGGTAATTAATACGCTCTTTTCTTCTTGGAAGCTGTCCATGGAAACCATGCATTGGGACTGCCCTAACTAAGAAACCAGGTCTTCACGCAAATCAAGGTAGATGTGAGAGACACAAGTGGGTCATGTGACACTAGAATAGAAAATTGTATCGTGGAAGATAGTTTCTTGACACGAAGTCCTAGAGTATAGAAACTATGATAGTTTCTAGCATTAGGAGTAAACTCATTCCACCACCAAATATATTGTAATTTGGTTCCTCTATGTTTATATTGCCTTAGCACGAACTGAACACTATCTTAATTGATTGGACATATTTATAAAATGAATATACATCATGGCAGTTTCCTACTTTGGGAGTAGTGTAGCTGCTATAACGACCAACCTTAATTATTTGCTATAAATGTTACATCTGTACTATACTTTGTCTATTTTTTTAAAAGACACATCATTAAAAGACCTGATGAGTACTTCATCCGTTTCAAATTACTTGTCATTTTAGCTTTTCAAGATATATTTCTTTTGCTTCGCACTTACATATATACTTACATATATACTTACGTCTATATGTATATAACAAAAAATGTATCTAGAAAAATCAAAATGACAAGTAATTTGAGACGGACCGAGCACTTGTTAATTAGTAGGTAGGAAATGTATATACATTTTGGGATCATTGGGGGGTCATGGACGGCCACTGAGCAAGATATACATGGTCGTCAACTCCCGATCAAATTATCTCCCAGCCAGCTAGCACTACCGGAAATCGCAAGGCTGCCGTGAGCCTTTTCGTTGCCGCGAGCCAAACATCAGGCTCACGACATACAGGGTTGTTTGCCGTGAGCTTCCAAAGCGGCTCACGGCAGACACAACACACACGACGCCAAGTATGTGATGCCTATGTGAACTTATGTGATGGTTATGGTGGTATTTGAACTACCTGTGATGGTTATGGTGATATTTTAAACTATCTGTGATGATTATGATGATATTTGAACTGCCTGTGATGGTTATGGTGATATTTGAACTGCCTGTGATGGTTATGGTGATATTTGAACTGCCTGTGATGTTGTATCGAATGTGAGGTGCCATATATGGTTCTGGGAAAAAAAATAAAAAAACAAAACGGGTACTTTACCGTGAGCTATTGCACCTATGCCGTGAGCTTCGGCTTGTGCTCACGACAAAGTTGTGAAACCTGGCAGCTGGGGATAGCCCCTATGCCGTGAGCAAAGGGCGTGGCTCACGGCAACCAGAAGCTCTGTGTCGTGAGCTGGATGTCCGGCTCACGGCAACCACGTGACGTCAGCTCACCTGAGAAGGTGCCACGTGTGGACTCTGTGCCGTGAGCAGAGGAGCGGCTCACGGCAACCAGAAGCTCTGTGCCGTGAGCTGGATGTCCGGCTCACGGCAAACACGTCACCTCACCTGGGAAGTTGCCACGTGTGGCACCTTTGCCGTGAGCTCGCCGTCAGGCTCACGACACAATGAACTCTCAAGACGCCTCCAGTGAGTCCTGTTAAACACCTTTGCCGTGAGCTATTGACCACTCACGGCACGCATTTGCCGTGAGTCACCCGGCTGGCTCACGACAACTAGGCTCTTTGCCGGCAGAACAGTGCCGTGAGCCCTTTGCCGGCGGCAACTCACGGCAAAGAGGTTGCCGCCGGTAGACTGTTCTTTACCGTGAGGAACCGACTGACGTCAAAGAAACTGAATCCGGTAGTGTAGCTAGGAGCACCTAGGTTTTCAAGGGACAACAACGGCAACAAAAAAATAGATAAGATAGATGACTTCAATCAAGCCACTCGCTACTTAACAGAGCGTGCCGGTGAACCTGTTGTTCTGAAGAAACAACCTTTTCAGGTTCTTCAGGTTTCCAAAGCCTTGCGGTATCTCTCCGGTAAGCTGATTCCCCGACAGATTAAGCAAAATCAAGTTGGCCGCCCTGAGCTCGCGCGGCAGGTTGCCCGTGAAACCGTTGTCGTCCAGGCAGAGGTACTCGAGCTTTTCGTGTTGAAACACCCATTCTGGGATGGATCCGGTGAGTTGGTTTTTGTAAAGAAACATCAATGTGAGTTTCTTGAGATCCCTGAAGGCTTCCGGTATCTCTCCGGTGAGACGATTCATGGACAAATCAAGCTCAATCAAGTTCGCCGCCGAGACGTTTCGTGGCAGTTCACCGGAGAGGCCGTTGCCGAACAGGTAGAGGTACTCGAGCTTCCCGTGCTGCAACACCCACGCCGGGATTTTGCCGGTGAGTTTGTTCGACGACACGCGGAGCACCTTGAGCCCCGAGAGGCTGGAGAACGCCTCGGGGATCTCGCCGTTGAGGTTCATGCCACTCATCCAGAGGTAGTTCAGCTTGGTCAGTTTGCCACACTCCAGTGGCACGGGAGCCGGGGCAAACGGGTTATTGGCCAGCGCGAGCTTCTCGAGCCCGACGAGCTCGCTAATCCCGGCCGCCGGGTACGCGCCGGTGAAACGGTTGGTGTCGAGCAGCAGGGACTTGAGCGCCGTGAGTCTCGCTATCGTGGGCGGCACCTCGCCGGTGAAGAGGTTGGTGGAGAGGTTGAGGCGCTCCAGCGCCGGCGAGAGGCAATCGATGTCGGCCGGAAGGGGCCCGGAGAGGAGGTTGTTGGAGAGGTCGAGGAAACGGAGCCGCGCGCAGGCGTAGAGTGCGGCTGCGGGGAAGGTGCCCGTAAGGGTGTTGTGAGAGAGGTCGAGGCGGGTGAGGTTTTTGAGCGCGCACACGGACGCCGGGACCGGGCGGGCGAGGTTTAGGCCCCGGAAGGAGAGCTCCGTGACAATCCCGCCGGCGGCGCACCTGACGCCTTTCCAGGTGCAGTGGTCGGAGGCGGTGGCGAGGTCCCAGTGGGCGAGTTGCGCAGGGCTGCCCCAGTCCTTCTTTACGGCGAGAAGCGTGTCGCGCTCACCGCCGCCGGCAGCGGCGGTATGCTGGGACTCGCCGGCAAGTAGGTAGAGAAGCAAGACGAGCAGCAGGGGGGAGCGGCAGCTGGTGCTCGAGCCTGACATTATTTTTCCCGTAAGCTTCCTCGGCGTGTGATCTGAGGGGAGCGGACGAGGAGGGAATGAATCTGTGAGAGATACGGGTACGGCTAATATACGATAGAAAACGAGACAGCGTGATATCCTTGGTGTGAGCGTGTGCGCGAGGCACGACGTGGTCAGCTCAGCTTTCTTTTCTGTTGTGGAGCTGCCAGAACGTTTGGACTTCCCCGTCATGGCGTCACCAACCTCCTTTCTAGGTCACCAAAATGATAATGTTGCATGCTAGTCACCAACCTCCTTTCTAGGTCATCGTCCTGAACTCCTGATCTAAGCACACAAGGTTGGGCGTGATATTCCCACGACTATCACGTGTCCGATATTCCCTCGACGCTTCAGACGGCAGGTAGTAGGCTAGTAGCACACCGTTTCTTTTAACAAGCAAGCGTGTCCTTATTTGCTTTGCTTTTTTTCCCCCATGACATAGTAAGTATTATAAACGACTAACTACCTATGTGTCGACATATTTGTGCTAGCCGAATCTGTGTTGATATTTTGACAAATCAGTAGCTGACTCGTAAGCACCAAAACTTTGACAACTTTCAATGACAAACATATGTCAGGTTTTACTAATAGGCTTTTGAACAAATGAACAGGTACAATAAGGCCCTCCACAGTCAGCGACGGACGCAACGGTGGGGGGTGGGGGGGGGGGGCTCGAGGCCCCCTACCGCTCGGCGACAACACGTACAGCTAATTTTGTAGAAGTATGAGAGGATAAGGTAGATGCAACCATCTAACATTTTGCTTAAAAGCCCAAAGCCCAATAACAGAGAATGATATAATAACATATGTATTATGGTCACGTCGTCGCCGCCCCTCGCCCAATCACCCCCTCGGCTCCTCCGTTCCTTCTTGACATCGGTTGCTCCGGTCCCGAACCGGTGGGGCGGGCGCCGGCGGCCGCCGGAAGCCTGCAGGCCGCAGGTGGCGGCGGTGTAGCGCTCCAGGCCTCTGGGGCGAGCCGTGAGCGGCATGGCATCAAGCTGCCCGCATGCGGCGACCACGGCCGCGAGGAGCAGAAGCCAGCCAGCAGTAGTCGAGCAGGTGATTTTTTTTACAGCGAAACTGAATTGTATAAGACTACTTCAAACTATATGTCTATTATGAGGGGTCGTAGTGGTGTTATGTCAATATAGCTTTTTAGTTGAGCCCCTCCTAAAAATTTCCCTGGATCCGTCACTCCACAGTGTGGTATAGTGGTGTCACAAAAAATACGGGACCCACCGATCAAAAATGAGCATCGCTGTTTCTGGCTGCAGCGTGTGCAAAAATTGAGCAGTGATGCTATATGCAACTGAGACCCACACGTCTAGTAAAAAATTGCTTGCCTTCAGGTGACTGAGCAAGAAAAACCCTCTTTCTTTGTGCCTCGTTTCTCGTTTTGCATTAGAAAATCATTGTTTAGGAATACGTCTAGTAAAAAATTACCGGCGCAAGAGCGTTCATCGCTCCCAGATTTTTGAGCCACTCCGATATGGCACCGGATGCCGCAACGGGGAGAGTGATGCTTCAAATTTCTCTTTCATCTTTGGTCACCACTCAAGACATACGCTGTGGAAGGCCTAATACTCGCACAAAAAATGTCCGTTTATTAAATTTTTAGACACACTTGTAGTTGTGACGATTAATCATACTACCTTTAATTACTATGTTTGGTTTTCCGGATTCCGAGTAAATGTAGTGCATTGGAAAAAAAACACCAATTGGTCATTTTAGCTGTACATTTCGCATTGCACTTTTTTTTATTATGATGAGTGTTTCTTTCACTGGATTAGTTTCATTAATAGCTAAATGAACACTCTTTGTGGGATAAAATTTGAAAACTAAAAGGACTTTTTTTGCGAAACGGAGGGAGTGTATTATATCCAAATCTGATAATAAACGACTATCGGCGCCAACTTGAAATATTCAGTGTCCTTTTAATTGTTCCGATAACATAATTTGAAAGCAAAAACACATGTTTGAGTTCGAAGGAACACAGTTTACATTGATAAATACATTACTCCAAAGGGCCCAGGCTCCGCGCTGTGTCTGTGCCCTTGCGGCCTTGCAGGGCACGGCCGCGAGCGCACTCCACCTCCGCCACGTTCTCTCTCCAACGCCGCCGACACCCCACACGCGGAGTCGACACAACCCCCCGGCCACCACCATCGGATCCTCATTTCATACGGTGGTTGGCATTTTCCACCGGAACCGCCACGCCTCGCCGGCAACCACCGTAGGAGGCGCTTAACCGCCGCTGCGGTTGGGTGCGGCCGTTGATATAGCGGTTGGACGCAACCGCCGTGTCATACGGTGGTTCGAATCTAACAGCCGTGCCATATAGCGGTTGTAGTAGATTTTTCAAAAAGAATTAGTCTCGACCATTTATTTTTGAAAAATTTAGAACAAATATATTAAAAATTCCCGCGAGCCGCAGGCCACCGCCATCGGATCCCGCACGATGACAGGTCGCTGTGGAATCAGCCCTCCTCAATTATGGGCCTGTCTAGTTGCGGCCTCATAATCTCTCGTTACAACGAGCCCATGTCCGATGGGTCATTCCCTTTCCACTCTTCAGCAATTCTGTCCCGCCAGTGATTTGGTTGTCAGTGAACTGATATATGTTGTCTACCTTTTTTTTTTGCGAGGAGAAGAGAGCTTTTTATTACTCAGAAACAAAGTTACATTCCCGAGCAATAATTTGCTCAACACATAGAGGGGCAGCGAAATGCCAAACATCGGAGAGGCGAGATCGCTTTGCCAATTGCGCGAGCTCATGAGCTACACTATTACTCTCTCTTCTCTTATGGACTACCATCCATCTAGGAAGCCTATCACCTGCTTCAATGGCCTCATCGATGACGAATCGGAGAGCTGATCTTCCACCATTCTTCAACGCCAGCATGGTTGCAATGGGGCTACAGTCTGTCTCTAGCACAACACTCTGTGGGCTGGGCACCATTCAGCAGCAAGCATGAGGCCGTCTTTGCAAGCAAGAGCTTCTACCTCCTCTGCACATCCACCAGCTTGGATAAACCTCTAGGCCGACAGAACCACCTGTCCTCCCTGGTCTCGAATAATGATATCGATGCCACCTTCTCCGGTGTCCTCATCAAAAGCACCATCAACGTTGACCTTCAGCCAGCCCTCCTGAGGCGCCTCCCATCTTTCTTTCCTCCTTTCAGGTCTCCTGTGTTTCCCTGCAACCAAAGAGTCAGATAGCAGCGCCTTACCGTGCAGGTCCTCGAGCTCTCCCTGTTGTCGGATGTTGCATAGTTCCATCCAATACTTCCTCAGAACATTAACTGAACCATCATAAGACAGCTTTTCACTTTCGTGGGTGATATTATTACGCACCTGCCAGGTCCTCCAAAGTAGCAATAGCAGTTGTGCACTAGCATCTGTATCCAGTACATCTACGTGATGCAACAAGCTAACCGGAGTAAAGGCTCTGAACAGCTCTTCATCAGGCAGTTCCCAGTGTTGCCGCATTGCTTCCCTAAGAAACACAGAATGGTCACACCGAACTAGAGCATGCACCATCGATTCTTCCTCTTTCCCACAAATTTCACAAGTACTATCAGTGACGATGTTTCGTCTCCTTTTTTAATCCTGCGTGGCTAGTCCATTATTTATTACCTTCCACCCAAAGATCAGCACTTTATGTGGAAGTGGTAATTTCCAGTAGTTCTTCCAAATTGGCCTGCTTTCTTGATTCCTTGAACTTGATGGGCTCCCATTTCTTTCTTTCTCAGCAGCGTCCTTGGCCAACCTATATGCGTTGCGAACTGAGAAAACACCACTTTTTTCATAGTGCCAAGCAATGAAATCCTCTACTGGCCTGGATGGCAGCCTGATGTCAAGGATCGTTTGCACATCCACTTCTCTGAAGTATTCATGTATTAACTCTTCTTTCCATACCATATGATTTTCATCAACAAGCTGGGATACCCATTTCAACCGACATGGGCGCCTTTTTCCAACTGGTCTCCTCATCCTACCCCGTGGGATCCAGGGGTCACGCCATATCCGAACAGACTTTCCACTTCCAATTCGCCAACAGACTCCTTCCTTTAGCAATTCTAGCCCATGCACAATAGCCTTCCATGTAGGAGATTGGATGGAGGGGAATGCCGTGTCCAACAAGTTCCCATTGGGGAAGTACTTTGCTTTGAGCACACGGGCGCAGAGACTGTCTGGTCTCTCTATCAGACGCCAAGCCTGTTTTGCCAACAAGGCCTGGTTGAATAGTTTGAGATCCCGGAAGCCTAGGCCGCCCCTTCCTTTCGCAGTAGTAAATTTATCCCATGCAATCCAATGGGTTCTCCTTTTACCGGCTGTTTCACCCCACCAAAATCTCCTAATGCATCTTGATAGAGCTTCATGTACTCTCCCTAGCAAAATAAAAATGCTCATGACGTACACCGGTATAGCCTGTGCTACTGATTTGATAAGTGTATCCTTCCCAGCAGCAGATAGGGTCCGTTCATCCCATGCGCTACACCTTTTGATCAGTCTCTCCGTGATTGCCTGGAATTTTTCTGCTTTCATTCGTCCCTCCGGTGTTGGTAGCCCCAAATATTTTGCCTCAAAGGTGACTCTATGAACATTCAGTTGTTCCCTCACCTCTTCTACAACTGTCGGGTCTTGGTGCTCATTGAACAGAATAGAACATTTGTCAAAATTTATTAATTGCCCAGTACCTTGACAATACCTGGCCAGTGCTCCCTTAACTGCCGTTGCTTGAGTTCTACTCGCACGGAAGAACAATAAGCTGTCGTCGCAAACAGCAATTGTGTAATTTCAGGGGCTCGCCAACACACCTTAACCCCTTGAATAGCTCCATTTAACGCCTCTTTCTGCAAAACTTTAGACAGGCCATCAGCAACAAAGAGGAATAAATACGGTGACAACGGATCGCCTTGACGTAAACCCCGTGTAGGCTGGATGGTGTCCAAAAGAGCACCGTTGAAGCGAACAGAATACCGTACAGTAGTAACACACTCCATTATCCACTGTACCCATCTTCGCTGAAAGTCCAGCTTCACAAGAACATTTTCTAGATATCTCCAAACCACACGGTCATACGCCTTGGCTGAATCCAATTTGTAAGCACAGAAATTACTCCTGTCAGAGTTGACTTGCTGAATAGCATGAATACATTCAAAAGCAATGAGGGCATTATCCGTAATCATGCGTCCAGGTATAAAGGCACTTTGGCTCTCTGAAATAATCCCATCCAAGATAGGCCGCAACCTATTCACTAGGCATTTTGACACAATTTTATAAATAACGTTGCACAAGCTAATGGGTCTATACTCCTCCAAGGTTTCTGGATGTTGCACCTTTGGAATAAGCACAATGGTTGTGTAATTTACTCCATTAGGCATATGTCCCTCCTCAAAGAAGCGCTTAACTGCATTAATCACATCCTCCTTCAATAATCCCCAATTCCTCTGAAAAAATCTAGCGGGGAAACCATCCGGACCTGGCGCTTTTAGAGGGCCAATTTGAAAGAGGGCATTACCAATCTCCTCATCCGTAAAAGGCTTACATAAATTAGCATTCATGTCCTCAGTAATGCAGCAATTAAAAAGGTCAGTAATTTCATGCGGGTTCAGATGATCATCTCTAGTAAATAAAGAGCTAAAATAGTCATTCACCATACCTGCCATAGCCTCCTTGTTTTGCTCCCATTCACCGTCATCCTTTTTCAGTTTTCTAATCCGGTTCTTGCGAGCTCTCCATGCAGCTCTTTGATGGAAAAACTTGGTATTACGATCACCTTCACGCAGCCAAGCGACGCGCGATCTTTGAAGCCATAGCATCTCCTCCCTGTACAACAATTCATTCATGTTCCTAATAGCCTCTTTAATCTCACTACAATCTGCGTTGGCTGCTTGCAAATCTGCCAAATCAGCTCTCATCTTTTCAAGCTCTTTTCTAACCGACCCAAAATGCTGAAGACTCCATTGTTTTAAAGAAGATAAAATATTCCTGAGGGACCTACTGATAGCGCCCAGATCACCCTTAGCCTGTTCCCCCTCCCAAACTTGTCGAACATAATCATCTAAAGAAGCCTCCCTTTCCCACATAATCTCATAATATAGAGGTCTAGTCCCGCAAGAGCTAGCATCTTCCTTAAGGACGCGCAACAGGAGCGGGCAGTGATCAGAGCAAGGAGACGTGAGATGGGTAACAGAAGCGTCAAAGAAACGGTTAAGCCAGCTCTGAGTAACCACCCCTCGATCTAGCCTAACTTTGACGTTCCTAAGCCCCTCTTTTCTATTATCATAAGTCCAGGGAACACCGGAAAAACCAATGTCCCTAAGATCGCAAAACTCCAGAACCTCTCTAAAAACTTCCATTTGTCTTTCTCCTCTCTTAGTTTCCGAGAAATGTTCATATTGCCACATAGCTTCGTTAAAATCCCCAATCACAAGCCACGGTTCCGAAGAACGGGTTTTCAAACGCTGCATAATCTCCCAAATACGTTGTCTATCCTCAACCCTAGGTTCCCCATAAATGAAAGTAGCCCTCCAAGACTCGGCACTAGGATCCTCTCTAATAGACACATCGATGTAACGATCATCAATCGTTAAAAGATCAACTTGAATATTCTCATCCCAAAACAAAGCAAGACCACCACGTTTACCTCTACTATCTACTGCTAAACACCCTTTTAAACCTAACCTCCATCTTAATTGCTTAACTCTACTCTCACTAATCATGGTTTCACAAAGGAAAACTAACTTCGGGTTATAACGACGCACCAGGGCGTCCAAATCGCGAACTGTTCGGGAGTTCCCCGCCCCCCGATAGTTCCAAACTATGGCATTCATTTCTCCTGACGGGCCTCGTCCTGAGTGCCCGTCAGGTTTACAGCTTGAGAAGCCACCTCCTCCTCACTTGGTGTCGCCATTCCACCACTTCCTGCCTGTCCATCCTCCATGTTCATACCGCCACCAGCAAGCTCTTGCCCCACCTTCCTTGAATCAGCAGCATGACACTCAGTAATGAGCCCGCTCTCCCTGAGGTCACGTATAGACCCCAGAATCCCTGCAGCAGAAGCCCTCGTCGACTTCTTCACTTTAGTGATATCCTTTACCGGACTAGGACCTTTAAGCCCTCCTTTCTTGTTAGGGATCTTTCCTCTAGCCACCTTCGCCGCTTGCAGCCGCTCATGCATAGTGCGCGGCGTCTTTTCCGCAGCAATCTGCTCCATATCAACTGATGTACGCTCACTAGACTCCGCATAGGAATCAAGTCCAGAAACTTTTTCTTTGATTGGGGAGTCCGCCTGCAAACCCTCCTTAATATTCATATGTTGTACACCTTGCTCAAGGCCCGTTGTGACGCCAAACTTTGCTGCCTTCTGTGCATCGCCTACTTCGGTACCCTCCACAGCCCTTGGTTCCCTTGCACTTCCTCCACTTCCTACTCCTCTCACTGCACTTGAGGCCGCTTGAGCCCTGAGTTTCTGCGAGCCGCTGAAGTTGAGCATGCGATTAACCCGCGCTGCTGCAGCAGGGACATAATCTCTTTTCCGTAGCAATCTTACGAGGGGACCGTCGCAACCATTCACCGAACTGTCCCTCCACCTTCATAGCTTCATCCTCTGGGCAGAACTTCTCCGAGTGACCCATCCTTCCACATCTGAAGCAAAAGAATGGGACATTCTCGTACCTCACTTGGAACTGCATAACCCCCTTGTCTTTTATCTTTGCTTCCACCGTAGGCTTCAGGGGCTCTTCGAGAGGAAAGGACACTTTAGCTTTCAGATAATTCTTCACAACGCCTACCACTTCCAGCACCTTTGCGCTCACCTTCCTTGCCAAAACCCCAGCAAAAACCTTGGACATCAGCGCCGCAGGAACATCATAGAAGCGGATCCATAGATCGATGGATTCAATCTCTATTTCAGACGGCTGACTGATCCCATCATACGGAACAACGATCAGAGCATCACCTTTATGTTTCCATGGCCCTTCATTGATGACATACTCATAATCCTCCTCCTGATCAAACTCCAGGATGTATCTATTATCCTCCAGATCAGTAATCTGGATCGGCTTAGCAAGCTTCCAGGCCACACCCATCTCATCAAATAAACCCTTTGAACGGAAAGCAGAGTAGTACCTCGCCATTGCAAACCACTTTTTAGACCCCTCCTCAATTCCCTCAAACGGATCAAAGTCGAACTCCTCCTCCACCTCATCGTCCTCCTGTCCAGCGTGCAGCGCAATCGCGAGGTTCTGCGTCGGCAGACTTGACGCATCCTGCTCCTGCCCGGCACCATCACCAGGCACAATCTTCGCATCGCCCATCTTGACGTTCTCCATCAACCCTTTAGGGATTAGAGCATACTCTTCCGTGTACAAACCGATCACAGCTTCGGGTGGGAAGATCCCTCACCGAGTTCCTCTTGATCACCCCCACTGCAGATACGGAGAGGACGGCGGGAGAGAGACACTCAGAAACCCTAGGAAGAGCCGAAAGCCAACAGTAGCAATAGATTGGAAACAACAACTCGGGCAAAGATATAGGACGTCACAGAACCCTAGCAGTCCCGGGCGTCCACGAATCAATCCCGTAAAACCTCCAAACACCGACACAAACTTCCTGGCGAAGTGCCTTCCTCTCACGATCGATCTGCCACGAGAGCTAACCGGTCGTAGAGTCACCAATCACGTACCACCGCAGGACTCCCAGCCGTAGATGCAGGCTTGCACCCCACGCCAGGCAGAGCACCCCACCGTCGCTCAATGATCAAGGAAGATCAAGAATCGCCGCCGACGTTTAGGTCGCCGCGAGGTCGCCCTCGAGTCGCCATATATTGTGTTGTTAACGAAGAGATATTTTAATCAGTAAAAAATGACAGCTAGATATATGTTGTCTACCAAACTACCACGCAGTAAAACATGGACCTGCACGTATCGCCGTATGGTGAAAACTGAAGAGGACACAGACACTGCACGGCAAGATCATCCAGCAAAAAGACATTCCAAACACCAGTTTTTGACGTTCAGAATTAATGCTTCGAAGTGACATAATACAACATTAGGCACCACACAGCGCACTGCGCTGCAAACCCAACTTGATTCATCACACAACACACGATGGAACGCAAAGGAGACACGTCCAGGACTCATTACAACGGAGACGAGCAGCGCCGCTCCGGGTGACCCGGCCGGTCCTCCTACATGGCGTACCTCTGGGTCCAGGTCCTCGCGGTGTTCTCGTACTTGTGCCGATCCGTCTTGTACATGTGCGCGATCTCGGGGACCAGAGGGTCGTCAGGGTTCGGATCCGTCAGCAGGGAGCAGATGGACAGCAACACCTGGAAGCCAGCCAGCACAGCCCCGGGGAGTTTGTAGGAAGCTCAAGCCATGGAAAGGTATTGATTGCTAGTAGTAGTAGAACATACAAGTGGCACCAACCTTGGAAATGGTAAGCGCGGGACTCCACTGGTCCTTCAGGATGTCAAGGCAGATGCTGCCATTGCTGTTTATGTTTGGATGGAACACCTTGGTGCGAAATGCCACCTGCATATTTTCATAGCAATAGCATTGATCAAGGTCACATGATTTGGAAACGTCGACTTTGGATTTAAGTGATGCACGGTTATTCTGGGCGGTACAATGATTATCAGACTTGAAAAGGTTCAAGCTTGCACAGAATGGTTAGAACCGCAAACCATGAGCATAAGTAATTAGATCAAGGACTTATTCCTTCACAATAACTAGGTGGAAGTTTAGAAAGGGCACATGATCCTGGTCCATGGCCCAAATCCAGAAAAATGAAAGCAGCACACTGAAAGAAATTCCAAAACTATAGAAACAAATCTGAAGTCTGAACTACCATTCATGGAGCAGCTGCACTTGTACAGACTCATCACAACTTGATAGTTGATAATAAGAATTTAACCGAACCCTATATTGAGCACTGCAAACGAGTTTACACAGAATGGCTTTGGTCATTAGAGTTCTTCCTAAACATTTCAGTTATTCAGTAAGTGTGCTTAGTGGCATGGCATCTCTCCAAAAGGCTCTTGCACACAGCTCATAACATCTCAAACTCTTCAAAGCTTTTTCAGGAGAAAAATGAAAAAAAAAAACTTGTACACAGATCGTAGATTTCAAGTGCATACGAGCCAGATTCATCCTCCTAGGATGTGGGATGAGCTTACGCATATACTTATATTTGACAAAATACGAGTGCAAAAGTGTAACCATAAGAAAAAATGCAAAGAAACAAGGATTGGTAGATTATTGCACAAATTCTTAATCAGTTACTGTACCTTTGGTGGTTTGAAAGGATAATCAGGAGGGAAATGGATTGTAACTAGGAAAACTCCGCCAGAATATGGGCTATCAGATGGACCCATTATTGTTGCCTGCCAGTGGAACATATCCTCTCCCACAGGACCTGTCAGATAGGATTTTATCGTCAACAACAAAGCATTTGATGTGACTTGAGTGGACAAAATTCTCGGTTGCGCACTGCATTGAAAAGTCGTATCTGATGGGCATATATATGGTCTAGATTACCAGATTTGACCGGAAACAGAACTTACTAGACAACTTAAAGAGCCTTAATTTTAGTTCAGAGTCCATGCTTTACAAGAAAGCAATTGCAACTTGCAAGGGCAGTTTCCTCTAATAAAGTTAGACAGCTTATTACTTCACGTGAACACTTAAAAGAGATGTGCACATATCATCACATTTCAACTGTGATCCATACACACTCTAAAACCATAATTTATTTTCATGTACAGCAATGTCATGGTGCATCAGCAGCATCCCCAAGCTCAACAGTACAATCAATAGAAAATGACACAACTTAATGAAATAAATTGACATGTGGTTCTGCATAAAATTTGGTGCCCTGATTTGCACACGCCAATCAACTACTGTAACTGAGGCATCAAGCTATCAACTGAAATATTGGACATTAGATCATTTTGAAAAAAAAAAACAGAGGATGTCTCATGATCCCTTGAGGAGATCAGAAGAGCGTAGGTTCTCAAAAATTATATACTGCTGCTTTATACCTTTTTTCTAAACTAGGTTTATACTAATGACTGATGTGTTACCTATATTGAATGGCACAGGTGTAGCTAGTTGAAATACTCAAATATCTTGTAAATTGTTCGGAAAAAAATCATGATCAATAAACAATTAAGTCTTATCCACAAACAAAACATAGTAATCATTTTTAATAAAGACTGCCATCTTGTGTGTTCTACATCACAATGCTTTCTGATGTACAGTTTGTTTCAATTACTATTCCACGTAAAGCTTTTATACTCTGGTGAACAGCTCGTTCTAGTTATTCAACAAGAGTAAAAGTAGATTAGCATGAAAAGAGCTAGCCTTGCTTGCATCGTAGATTTTTTTCAAGGTGAAGCATTTTTTTTTCAAAAAAATGAGAATCATAATATTATTAGCATGGATGTTTATGTTTCTAAAACCACTGCTCGCATCAGTTACTCAGTGAAGAAATCAGACAATTTGGTACATCACCTTCTATTGTTTTGGGGCAGGAAAAGTATATGGCATAACTCTAAATCCTACAACTTAATCCAATTCTTTTTTTCAGACTGCGAAAAATAATAACCCTGACAAAAACTAAGTTGGTAAGCATATTAGTCCCATTCCTTAAAAAGGAGACAGGTTTGCACAAGAAAGTAATGGCCATCCCCTGCAGATTGTCAACGACACCTAAAAGTGAGCGTGGAACCAACTCATTTCCATGTAACCAGAAGGGTAAATTGCTTATCAGGTTGGTTTTTGTTAGGAATCTAACGTTGCAGTCCTACCAAAGAAGGCAAGCGTGTGAACAAGAAGCTGTTCAGAAGCATGTGCAGAAAATCTGACACCTACACAAGGGTATGGCTAAAAAAGCAAAAAAAATCCACAGATGAGGGAAGCGAGAAAGAAAGCAGCAGGGGACCTGCACTGCACGAGGTGGGAGGGTCCTTCTGCAGATCCTTGAGCTCCTTCTGAATCCTCTTCGACGCCATCTCCCCACTTCCTCGCGCTCCTATTTCCAGCAAATCAAGATCGAAGAAATTACCCTTCAGGCGCCAGCCATCAAAAGCTAGCCTCATGGAGATGACCCGCGAGCGAACTGGAAAGGACAGAAAGAAAAGGGAACAAACCTGCCTAACTGAAGAACTTGATGCTTCTCCTTCGCTTCTGCCTCTCCTAGTCCTCCCTCCTCTCTTCTCAAGAATCAACCAATAATGGAGTTTGGAGTCGGGGGAAAGAACCAGGACGGAGGGTATTTATGTAAATGAGCGTCTTGTGAACGCTACTGGTTTGCGTGCTGGCTTTGTTTATTCAGCTTCATCGAGCCATCATGGCTCCTTTCCTGGGGCCTTCCCTTACTTTAGTGGCGATGCGATACCACCATGCCATGGCTGGCTGATCAGTGAAAGCGGCCGGCATCAAATCAAATGCCAATTGCCATCCACTAACCCCTCCGTTCATATCATGCCAGTGGTTGGCTGCTGCTCATGATCGGATTTTTCACCTTTTTCTGAGCAACGATAAATTAATAAAATAAATCGAACGGATGGATGGGGTGCAAGATGCTGCTGCGCCCACAGATTCCACTGACCGGGACAGCCTGCTGCTGATTGATTCCTCGTGGTCCACCTGTCAGTGGCCGGACGGCGGAATCCAATTCTTGCGTGAGAAAACGCTGGCGGGGAGTTTTCTGCTTGGACGTCTGGTGGTGGTTTCTCTGTGAACTCAACTGGGTCCAGCTCAGTTCTGGGAAGGTTCTCGAGTCTACCGACATTTTCAGACGATATGAGAGTCAGCACTACGGTATCAACACAAAAGGCACGAGCAGTTCAACTGTTCTTGTCCAATTTGGCAATTTCACCACAACAAACCAGGGGGGAGTTTAGCAACCGCAGCACTCAATAACATGCAGGAAAATACTGCTACTCGGGGGGAAGGATGTGATGTTCCACGCCATGTCCAAAGACACACGCAGATCAGTTTATTGGTCTGCCAGTTTTGAGGATTTGCAAAGAAATTTACACAGAAAATTTCACGCCTTCGTCATCGGCCGAAGTGCCTTTGAAGATAGCTGCTTTGCCTTTCTGTTCCAACTGCCGCAGAGCCCGCATGAGAACACCACGATCGATTCCCTCAAGTTCTGTAACAGAGTTCAAGCAACAGAAACAAACTGAATAAGGAAAAGTGCAGTTTAGGAGGACAAAAGCAATTGGATTATGAGACATATGCTTTATTCTGGATGAAGTACAACCAACAACTGAGTACAAATAAAGTAAATATCTTGCCACAGTAGTGCAATTTTTGCAAGTTGCTGTGAAGAGTCATGAATAAGTTCCAGTGACAGAAATAGGTAAATCTGATCTCATCACTTCAAAGTTTCTCAAGGAAATCTGATCTCATCACTTTAAAGTTTCTCAAACTCACCAGTTCCACGAGTATCGATTCCAGAGCGTATTTCTTCGATGGTCATTACTTCCAATCCGTTATCCTTTACCTACAAGCACAAGGCAAAGAGAAATATCATGACACAATGAACAGCCATAAAAAGATGGCTCCCAAGAAAATATGGCAAGTAGGAAAAAGAAATCTTACAAAGTTTATTATGAAATTGGCCCAATCTTGTATCCTTAACCAAAGGATGAGGCACTTCTTGTGACCTTTATCCATCCACTCTGCACGACCTGCAGTTTCAGCACAAATTTTAAAAAGATGCTGAATCTCGAACCAAACAACACTACACAGCATAAAGTTATCATAAGCTAACAAGAGTAACTAAAAGTAGTATTAATGGTTACAGAATAAACCTTCACCGACAAGAGCTGCAAGGAACACTTCCTTTGCTTCATGGCTAAGAGATCCTGCATTACAAAAATTATGTAAATCCAGTGCAATGACTAAACAAATGTGCAAAAAATATATTAATTTAGAGTGGTGCATCATTTTGTGTGTGTGGGCCAGTACAGTATGCAAAAAATGATTCTTGATAGGTCTATCATCATGCTAGATTGCTAGGCAGTTGACACAAATTTACGGTGAACCAACAAATACTCTAATAAAACATGCTTTCTCTAATATTGCAGGAAACAATATGTTAAAACTAGGATTAAGATGAATTACTCTCGATCTTTGGATTGGAGAACAAGGGGAAATCTTCTTCTAGGGATATTGTATGTATCTTTTGGCTTCTACAGTAATCAAGTATCAGATCTTTCCATAACTGCACTTGCTTTTCCCGCGTTTCACGCACAGGCTGCAAACTGAGGGATATACATGTTACTACAGCATGCTATAGTTCTCAATTCTGGTATTGAGAGCGCGGTTGCTAACAAGTTCACATGGAGTTATTGTAGATTTAAAGATGATGAAACAGCAATATTAATGATGAACAAAGTGAGGAAATACAATAACACATCATTAGATCTCAAAGAGGTTGTTACAATATGTATCAAGGTCTAACGAAAGAGTATTGTTTATGAAGTTGAAACACCACAAATCTACAGTGTGCCAATATAATAGTAGTAAGATTATACCACAATGCTGATTCAGTAATATTTTTCAAGAATAACAAAATATTGATTCAGAAAGATTTAAGCTTGTACGTTTATTGAACCATGTACATTCTAATCTGGGCCTTTCTGTACAGTGTGAACATGGACTATTGTCACAGTCTTTTAAAAAAATGGAATTTTCATGCACATATACTGGATATATGATCAGTTCTTCACTAAAGAACAGGATAATACCAATACAGACAAGAATCCTATGGAATGACATGATATCATATTTACAAGCTATCTCAAAACAAAACTGGGCAGATGGAGGGTGAGTTCTCTTCAGCACAGATTAAGAAAAGCTTATAAATTTGGAATAGCTATGCACTGGCACCAATTTAAAGTACTTTAGGGTAAGCTACATAAATGTAACTGCAAACTGTCAATGCGCTGTGAATATTGTCCAGAAACCTTAATGCCCTAGCAATTCATCTATATGACTTGGATAGATACGGTGAATTTCCTAAACTAAAAACTCAGAGACAGAAAACGAGTACCATCTACGCCATTATACTATTTGTAAATAAACCAATCAGCTACACAAGCATAAACAATATTCCATTCCATTACATTACATTAAACAAGTGTAGTACTTGAAGACTAGGAGCACAAATTTATATTGAACTCTTTGCCCTAAAAACTCTGATTACGACTATAGTCTACACCAATTCAGTCATCTCTTCCTCCGGCAGTCTGCAAATTTGAAGATAACACGAAAATTTTGGGGCGTTGTTGCTGACAGCACACACAGGACTAGTGTTTGTGTTCACTGAAGAGTTTGGAAGAGAGCAAAAGATGGCTGACACAGCAAGAGCGAGGAGAGATTACGTGAAGTATGGCGGGTAGTTGAAGAAGGGAGGCAGCCTGAAATCCCCCAGCCTCTGCATCTCCGATCCTGCACTTGCTCGAAAACCAGGTGCTGCAGCCATTGGGATATCGTCTCAGAAACAAATAGTAGAATCTGATTGCTCTTATAGCAAATATAAAAGGGAAGACCCAGAACAAGCGCAGAACCGTGCGCCCGGGGCAGCGCGCAGGAACGCGGAGCGATGCTACAAAAGCGACTCCACGCGTGGGTCGGCTTGTGGAGCTGCGAGCCCGTCGGGGCGCTGCGTGTGGGGCGGCGCCGCTTCGCCGGGACGGAGCCACCGGGACGACGGCGCAGCTGCGTTGCGGGCCCGCAAGCGTCGCTCCTCTTCTATCCCCGGTACTCCCCTCTTCGGAATCGGCCCGAGCAGAAGCGAATCGGAAGGAGACAAGCGGGGAGGCGGAGTACCTCGCGTCCGTGGCTGCGGGGGAAGGTCAGCAGTTGGTCCTCCGCTCCTAGATGCTGGCGTCCGGCGGTCACGGCAGCTCTCGGACAACTCGTCGCTGGCTGTGACGCAGATCGTCGCCGATTTGCCGCCGGCAGGTGGTGGAGATCGAGAACGGATTTTGTTGGGCCGAGGACCCAGAACCGAACAGGCCGAAAAGGCCGAAGTATATGTATATCTGTATGGGTCCGAAGTCCATTTAATCAGGCCTAAAATGAGAATTTTTTTATATTATTTTTTCTCTATTTTGCAAAAATAAATGGTCCGCCAGAAATTTTGCAAAACTATACATCTGCCGCCGTGGCCCACGACGGTAGGGGTCCTACCGCCGTGCGGCACGGCGGCAGGGGCCGTGGCCCACGGCCAGATGTGGGCCCGTAGCGTGCGACGGACATACCGCCGTAGCCCACAGCGGTAGGGACATACCGTCGTGGGCTACGGCGGCAGGTCCTAGCGCCGTGGGCCACAGCGGCAGCAGCCCTGGTGCCGCCGTGCCCCACGACGCTAGGAACTGCTGCCTATATAAGGCCGAAATTCAGCCGAAAATGTCATAATAATTCGAAAAAAAAGAAAGAGAGGGGGAAGAGGAGAAGGGAGTGAGGAGGAGGTGGTGAAGGTGCTAAGCTCTGCCGGTTTTTCATCTCGTTAGAGGTAATACTCTGGTACTTAATAGTTTGAACTGTGATAATAGTAAAAATATAGTTTTAGTGTAGACCTGCTTAGTAAAAATATAGTTTTAGTGTAGACCTGCATAGTAAAAATATAGTTTTAGTGTAGATGGATTAGTAAAATTATAGTTTTAGTGTAGCTCTGAGTAGATATATTTTGTAGTTGCAGATCCACTTGTTAATAGCGTTTTTTTTCATGCTGTCAGACATGTCGGATGCAGTCAGTTGTAAGTTGTATTTCGGTAATGGGCAGATTAGATATGGTGAACATGGAGTTGACTTGTCAGAATTTAATTCGGTTGACCATGTGATTAGAAGAGCAGCCGAAAGAACTTGGGGTTCATTACCAACTTTTTTTATAGGGCATTCCATGTAGATGCAGAGCAACATGACTTGTCCATTATAGCTCTAATCAACAGGAGTGAGTCAGTATATTGGGAGCTATGTCACTTCAAGGCACTGAACATTGGAGGAGTTATATCAAAACAACATGTGAAATTCGAGTGTATGCTTCCAAGGGCAAGTGAAAAAATTACTGGGAGATCAGATCTGTTGTGGATCACACTTGTGTACTTGAGCAGCGATGCAAGCCATCGTAATTTGTCGGCCGGTTTTGTGGCCAGCCAGATATTTGCTAAGATTGTGGAAAATCCTGCTTATGAGCTCAAGTCCATTATCTTGGCAATTGAGAAGAAATTTAGGTACCTGATAAGTTATGGTAAGGCATACATGGCGAAGAAGAAGGTATTGGAGATGAGGTGGGGTACTTACGAAGCATCCTACGACAATCTGCCTCGATTGCTGAACACAATTACCACGCTCAATCCTGGTAGTTATTATGATATGAAGACTTATAATCTTGTATCAAGGCCAGGGAAGCAAGTCTTGCAACGGGCATTCTTAGCATTGGGTCCAACTATTGCTGCCTTCAAACAATGTCGGCTAGTCATTTGCATAGATGGCACATTCCTAACAGGAAAATACAAGGACACAATCCTTACAGCTATGGCTGCAGATGGCAACAATCAGTTGTTGCCATTGGCAATTACTTTTGCAGAGGGAGAGAATGGTGACAGTTGGTATTGGTTTCTGGAGAGATTGAAGCAGATGGTGGTGGGAGATGTGTCAGACGTGTGTGTGATACACGATATACACAAAGGTATTTTGCAGGCCATTAATGACATCAAAGAAGGTAGTGAAGAACGTAACAGAGCAGCATAATGGCCAGATGTGCATAGCAGGTGGTGCATGAGGCATCAGAAGAGATAGCTAAGAAGCCAATAAGTACTGAACCCGGGGAAGAGCCAGTTTCTCTGGAGGACGTGGGGCTAGATGCTCCAAATGTCAGAAGGAGAAGGGGACGTGCTGTGAAGACCTTCCGCCAGTGAATTCAGAATGAGCCTAAGGAGAAATGGTGTCTCCTGTTTGATAAGGGAGGTGTGAGGCATAGGATAATGACAACAAATTTTGCTGAGGTCTACAACGTTGTTTTGCGTGGTGCCAGAGCTCTCCCTCTTGTTGGTATCATTGAGTTCTTCTTGTACCGCACAATGAAGTACTTTCTTGAGCGTGCTACTGCAGCACATGCAGCTATGCAGGACTGTCAAAAGGTGTATTCAACATGGATGACTGAGTACTTGACCACAAAACAGAAGGCTGCTCTTGCTCACAGAGCTTACCCACAACCTCTACGTCGTGATCCTGACGAGCAAGTTCAGTAGAAATATCAGATAAATTGCCAGTCCAAATCACAAAAAGCGAATGGTGAAATAACAAGACAACAAACAGTTATTGGGAATCAGACATGCTCATGCTCTTGCCAGAAGCCAATGCTGCTACACTACCCCTGTCAAATGTGATCGCTGCATGTCTTGCAACAAAGAATAACCATTGGGGTCGCTACGTGCCTAAATACTTTTTGAAGCAAACCATTCTAGACACTTGGAACCACACTATTGAGGGTTACCTGCATCTTGGAACTTTCACTCAAGACCCCAAAGACAGTGCGTTGTACATACCAAATCCAGATCCAACCATGTGTCAAGGTGCCGGTCGACGCAAGAAGAAGAGGATTAGGAACAACATGGATGAGGCTGAAGCTGGACCTCCGGTGCAGTTATGCTCTAAGTGCAACAATCCAGGACACTCCTACAAGAAATGCACCGAAGCATCTTACTTTTCCACTGCCACTTCTCCAGCACCTTCAGCTACTGCACGTGGACGTCGTTCCCGTCGCTACAACGAAGGAATGCAGTGATCGTACTTGTTTGTGCTACCGTGTTGTAATATTTGAAATACTTATGCATGTTATCATCTTGTAATATTTGAACCATTTCATTTGGCAAGGTCTTGTAATATTTGAACTTATGCATGTTATCGTGTTGTAATAATTGAACTACCTTTTCATTTGATTGTTGTTTTCTTCTTGCCGTCAAATTTATTATCATATCCTGTTATGTATTGTTCTCTAATTTCAAATGAAACATGTAATGAATTATCATATTTCTCATCTTTTTTTAGGCTTTCAATGGCTTCCTCGGGTCCTGAGTTGGACTTGGAGTTGCTCACCAGTAGGAAGGACAAGGTTGCGGTGCCAAAGGGGATCCACACTCCTATGTGCTACTACGTTGACAACTGTAAGCTTATCAAGTGCAACGTTCTCGGGTACTGCTACGGGATGAGGTTCTTCATGTGCGTGAACAACGAGCATGACCCCCTCCCACCATGTCGCAATGTTAGACCAAAAGTAAGAACAAACTGCATTACTAAATAAATAATATGTCATTGCTATTTTATTATGTGTTAACTTGTCTTTGAAAAAAGACTCCACCTCCTCTCTGTGATTTTATGCAGTGGCTAGATTGTGAGCAGTCCGAACAAGACAAGCGTTACGTCGAGGCGATGGGTCGTTCAGCACGTGATAGGTAGCAAAGGATGGTTGAGGCAGAAAAACAAGAAGAAAAACGTAAGGAGCAGCAGGAGGAAATTCGCATTCGTCGGGAGATCAAAGAACATGAAGCGGCCGCGGCCCGTGAAGCAGATAGAGAGAGGAAGAGGGAGAGAGCTCGCCGGGCTAAGGAAGCTGGGCCGGATGCTATGAGGAAGGGGAAATACCCCCGTTGTACCTAGTAGACGTAGAGTACTAGACGCCGAGTGCTACTGTATCCATAAAAAATTATGATTTCATTTCATCATTCTCTAGAGTCGGGTTGTATCTTTAAGAACTTGATTTCAGATGCATTTCAGATGCAAACAGTAAAACTCGTACTAGGGTGTGTTTTCTGTGAGTCACTGCACCAAACAGTGAACACATAGGGTGTGTTTTCTGTGAGTCACTGCACCAAACAGTGTACCTAGTACTATGGTGTGTTTCCTCCAAATCACTGCCCGTTTTTCTTACCTCGGATCGAATGGCCCACCGTTCAGTCTGCTTTATTGCCTACATATATGTGAGCACTCTTCTCCAGTGTCACTTCACAACACAACAAGCACCAATGAGTTCCTGCACTGGGGATGATGATGGCTCCCTCGGTCCAGCACTGTGGAGCCAGCAAGATCCAGAGTTCAATAGCAATTTTCCAGTCTTAGATAAGAGAGATTTCAAATCCATGCGTGATGTTAGAAAGTACGCACCAAATCAAACGGTGAACTGGCCAAGGTGTGCACACGGTGAGTTCTGTGTGATGCAGGTTTACCAGGGATGGAACAACTCTGGTCGACGCTTCTGGCATTGCTCACGAGCATGGGTAAGCAAAACTCCTTGACCTCTGTCATTCATCATTTTATGATTTACTAATGTAATCACGGTTTCTGCAGTACTCCGACCAACCAGATAACTACGGTTTCGTGCAATGGGTGGATCCCCCAGCTATTGACCCGTATCAACAGTACATCAACTACCTCGAGGATGTTGTCATCTTCAACCTGAGGCAAGAACTCGCGTCGGCATTGGCTTCTCCAAATCCGACATCTACCAACGACGACAACGGACCGGTGACCGGACCAATGGTGGTGAAGACGAACACCAGGTGTGAGAACGAGTTCTGCTGTTGTCCGTGCCACGAGAAGAAGGACAACACTCCACCAGCAACTCCACCCCCGCCACCGTCTGATCCAACTCCACCCCATCGGGGTACGGGTACTACATGCCCTCCCAGCACTCCGGCGGGTCTATGATGTTCGGGTTCTCCAGGTACTATTCGTACAACTAGACTACAAATATTGTAATCGTTTATCTAAATTCCCTAAGGCACGTTAGGACTAGCAGCGGCACAAAGTTAGGGTACTTGTGTCGTACGTGTCATTGCTTGTTTCTGTAATTCGTCGTTAAGTATCAATACTTCAAAAAATTGAAATTTAAAAAAAAAATCCTACCGCCGTAGGGTACGGCGGTAGGTCCATACATACCGCCGTGGCCTACGGCGCTACCTGGAGGCCACGCTGCCGCCTGGCGGTAGGCTCCTACCGCCGTGCCGCACGGCGGTAGGCCCCTAACGCCGTGGCCCACGGCGGTATGTGCCCTTGCCAGTGGGCCACGGCCCCTGCCGCCGTGCCGCACGGCGGTAGGACCCCTACCGCCGTGGGCCACGGCGGCAGATGTATAGTTTTGCAAAATTTCTGACGGACCATTTATTTTTGCAAAATAGGAAAAAAAATATGTAAAAAATTTCCTAAAATGATGTCGGGCCGGCTGACTTGTTGGGCCTTACTAGTATGCTGCGGGACTTTCCCGCCCGCTTCAACCTTGTACAAAAGTATACTGATAGTATAGTATACTGTACGATAGTATGTACTGTCCTTGCAAAAGTGCAAGGACAATACCAAAGGAAACCTGTTGACGCGTACAGTATCTCTTTCGCAAAAAAAAGAAAAAAAGCTTACAGTATCTGCAAGTTTGCCGCTATCGTGTTGGCTAGCAAGTCTTCGCACCGGCCGGCGAGCGGCAACGGCGCAACGCGCTCGATTTCGTTCTCCTGCCAGCGGCAGCGGTTTCTGGTTGAGCAGCAGCCAACGCCCGTGGCCGTAGTAAACCCCAGTCTGCCGGCCGGCCGCCCTCACGCGGTCCCGCCACGCCGCGGAACGGTGCCATGTGCCAATGGCCACATGCCGCCAGCGTTGATCCCTGGGCCGTCCTGTCCGAGGCCGCTCTCTGTTTCAAGCTCTCACCCTCGTCGCGAGCTTGACTCCCCGCAGAGGCGCACACCCTCGTCGCCTAGTTATCCGGTTGGCTAGCATAATGGCATAATGTTTGTACTAACTAGCAATAGCTGTATCCGGGCATTGAAGCTTCGGCTAGTTATTGGCATGCCAAGTTGGACCAGATGAATGAAATAAGCCATATGTTGCTCGTTTTACACACACCGGCCGGCCGATGGGAGAGCCTCACGACGATCCTATTGGAGTTCGGACTATAGAAGTGGATAGTTGGGTCTTGGGTGACATACTATAGAAGTACTAAGTATGACAAGATGTTCGAGAAAGATTCATTCTTCGATGTTTTAA
This sequence comes from Cenchrus fungigraminus, assembly GCA_036936925.1. Lineage (NCBI taxonomy): Eukaryota > Viridiplantae > Streptophyta > Magnoliopsida > Poales > Poaceae > Cenchrus > Cenchrus fungigraminus. Next base: position 29,841,894 of record CM072778.1, on the reverse strand, counting down.
AGCTTCAAAGCGCTTCATGAATATATTATTAAATATATGCAGGTAGCCAGATGTGGTGGCTTCCATGACTTGCTATACTGGTGGCTCGTTACTGCTATAAGTATAAAGGGTCATGGTCGGTTTAAAAGATCCAATCCATCAACTTTTTTTTTTATCCTTTCCACCTTGTTCCGACTCTTCCAACCTTACTTTTGTTGTTCATCTTTCATCACTACAAGATTTGAAAAAGTTTTGGGTGGCTTGTTAACCCTGAAACAGCCCAAGGTACACTTTCTATAACGAGATCAATCCCGAGCGGCAGGTGAGCGTTTGTTCGTCCTTTATATGCCTTGCAAGGAGCCTCACCATGCATGCTACACATTTGAGTCCTTAAGTATTTGGCGTGACATTTTTCGCATGAACAAATTTTATTTCATGTAGGCTTGTTGGGTGATCCCATTTTCAATTAAAATTGAAGGGATGTTAAATAGGAAAATTGGAGAGGAATTTTGACTAGCTAAGAAATTTAATGCATCTCATTCCTGTTCAATCATGTCCAACTTTAACTGAACGAGTTTGGCTAAAAAAAACTGTAACTGAACGAGTCCTGGCTAACAGTCCTGTTCATGGCGTCTGATCCCAAGTTGCATTGTAATTGTAACAGATGCCGGTTGAATGAGTCTCCCTTGACGGGCATCTTGTACCTTAATTACGTAAGTACTTCATCTTCTTCAAATTATAGTTCATTTTAGATTTCTTAACTTCATAGATTGTTTATACATCCCAATCCTCTTCAATCATGACCAACTTTAACTGAACGAGTCCTAGCTAACAGTCCCGTTCGTTCATGGCGTCTGATCGCAAGTTGCAACGGATGTCAGTTGAATGAGTCTCCATTATATTGACGGGTGTCTTGTGCCTTAATTACTTTATACTTCCTCTGTTTTAAATTGTAGTTCATTTTAGCTTTTTTTTAGCTCCATAGATTTTTTTTTACATCTATACATACACTTTAGGGCTCTTTTACGGTGGACCATACCACCCTATACCACTGTTGCAAAAGGACCAATATGAAAGGATCCGACGGCTGAAATTAACGGTATACCACCACAACTTGCACCTGTGGTATAGGGTGGTATACGTATGTGGTATAGGGGTATTATGGTAAGTTTTATCTCGGTGGCATAAACGAAATATAAGATTACTTCATTTCAAAAAATTTTCATTTCCCTCTAGTGATATGGCCAAAAAAATTTCAAATTTCAAACGGAAATTTACATTTCAAAATTCAAAAATGAAAATTTTCAGTTTTTTTCATTTCAATTTTCAAAACCGAAAATTTTCAAATTTTTGTGGCATATTTCAAAAATTTTCATTTCCCTTTGATGGTATGGTCAGAATTTTTCAAATTTCAAAATCGAATTTTTTGTTCAATTTTTCCCATTTCCCTCTGGTGGTATGGCCAATTTTTTCAAAATTCAAAAACAAAAATTTTCAATTCAAATTTCAAAAACAATTTTTTTTAATTTTTTCATTTTAAATTTTCCTTGTGGCATAAACGATTTTTTTTCTCGGCCCGAGGTTGCCAAATTTGTTAAAAGATTGCAAAAATTACCTAGGCAGTGTTTGGATGGGGTGAAAAAAATTTCACCCCAACTTTGACCACAAATTAAGGATATTAAATAAAGTCAGTTTCCAAAACTACCTTCACAACCCTAGGTAAATTTCCGAGACGAATCTAATGAGGTCTTTGACCGCGTAATTAGAGGAATGTTTATTGTAGCATCACTGTAGCAAATCATGGATTAATTATGCTCATTAGATTCGTCGCGCAAAGTTGCACTCATCTGTGAAAAGGTTTTGCAAATAGATTTGATTTAGTCCTCCATACATGAAAGATTCCTTTTGGGTGAAAAAAAATTCACCCTATCCAAACATAGGCCTAATTACCCTTACCAAAAATACTCCCTCTGTCCCGATATATAAGGACCTGGATGGTTCAAATTTTGTACCAAAATATAAGGACCTGGAGGGATAAGACAAAATTAAATTGGTTGGTGAGTGGGTTGGTGAGTTGGTGGGTAGTGTAAAATGAGGGGTATAAAGGTCATTTTCTCCCGGTGTTGTTTCTTGAGTTTGAACTCTTCAGGTCCTTATATTATGGGACGGAGGGAGTAGCAATATACTGCATACCACCTCTTGGTGGTATGGTCCACCGTAAAAGAGCCCACACTTTATTTAAGCGTGTATAGTAAAATTTATATACAAAAATCAATACGACATAAAATTCAGAACAGAGGAAGCACTGCACTGTGTATAAACAGTAACTAAGCTACCAATGTCACTCGCAACTGCAGTAGAGCATACTGGCCGAGAAGGAAACTTTGGCGTTCAAAGTCGTGGTCTTCGTCTCGTGTGGTGGGAAACCCTTGCATTTTATCTCTAGGAGCGACGAATCATCAATTGCTTGCACCCCAACTGCCCGATGGCCGATATCTATCACCTATTCCGCTCGACTGGTGGTCGGCGGCCGGTGGGCAGCTGGCAGGCCCTGCAAGCGCTAGCCCTTCACTCGCTAGCTCTGGAGCAGGAGCTCTTCGGCGTCGCGCGGTCGCACGCACAGAGATCAGGCCAGGAGTCAGCTCTTTTGTTTGGTCAGAGATTTGGGATACAGCCAGCTATTGTACACGAGCCATTGCATTTGCATCGACCCGAGCTGACAAAAATGAATAATCCAGCGCTTGGGGGCGTCAGCCGCGACGACGCGCGCGCCGCTGGCTCATCGTCATCGACATACATCGCCGCGTCGTGCGCGCGGCGCTCGGGCCCGGCCGGCCGCGCGCGCCGCCAGCGTTGATTCCTTCTCTTTTGGTGGTAGCTTGCGCCGGCCAGACCGAGGATCTAAGCACCGGCACCAAAAAAAATGCCCGATAGGATGGGGTCGGCCGGACGGGGAACGCGATACGGGCTAGCTTTCTGGCAGCCGCCACCGTTGCGCTCGGCCCTTCGGCCGCGAGGGCGACGAGCCGACGACAAGGGACGGGATCCCTAATCCCTACGAATGCCCCCTGTCGCGCACGGTTGGTAGTTTGGAACATCTGGAAGCCGAGGAATGATGCGAGCTTGACCAGGACCGTGTCAGCTGTGGCAAGCTCGGAAAACGCTGCTTCTCATTTGGACTTGGCGGAGAGCGCAAAACCCGTCGGTCGTAACGCTAACGCGTGATGGAACTCATGATATGATGAGACGGTTAACCATCATGTCCCATGCATACTCCTAAAATAAATGTTTTTTTTCAAAATTTAGACGCTTACTTTAAGATAAAAGAATATATGTCAGCATGTGTATATCAATTTGCACAGCAGTGCTCATAAATTTTAGAGCTTTGTAGGTACTGGACCCTTGTAGTACATGTTAAGATTTTCTCACCAACTGACTTAATAAAAAATTAACTTAAAAATTAGTTGTTGGGCTTACTAAACTGGTACCTCCTAGTGCTACCCTATTGGTACTTTCTCCTAGTGCTACCCTATTGGTACTTTCTGCTACTACTTACTTGGTACTATCCTATTATATTTCATCAAATGGATGATTCACGTTAATTACAAGCACTATAAAATCTCTCTATTTTTATAGATATATTACAAGATTCAACGTTGTTGTTTTAGCGGTAGGTGACGTGACCATTGACGAAGAAGTTCCTATGATGACTTGATCGATCTCGAAATCTAATGATTTCAAAATTGATTTTGAGAAAGCATATGATAAAGTGTGATGGCAATTTCTAATGCAAACCCCACGAATGAAGGGCTTCTCGCCCAAGTGGATCTCCTAGGTACATATAATCTTTCGTTTAGGGGGTATTGTAGTGTTTGATATTAATGAGGATGTTGGATCATATTTCCAGACTACGAAAAGCCTTCAACAGGGGACCCTTTAGGCCTTTATCACTCTTACTTTTTAATATAAATTGTAACATGCTAAAAATCCTAATAAATAGTTAAAGCAGATAGTCAAGTTATCAGTTAATTGGTTCTGCATCTAGTTGATGAGAGATTATCTATCTTTTCACGTCTATAGTTGATGGAGTATCCATCTTACAATATGCTGATGAACAATCCTCATTATGGAGCATGATTTGGAGGGAGCACATTATGACATTGTTGATTTGTGCTTTCGAGCAACTATCAGACTCAAAATCAATTTTCATAAAAGCAAAATATTCTACTCTAAGCCACTTTCACACGTCCAATGGACAAATAGGAATTCACATCTTTGGGCTAGTTAATTTGGTGAAAGTGAAAAGTGAGTTCCTACAATTTGGGACATTCATAATCAAAGATGGAACACATGTTAGGTTTTGGGAAGACAAATAGTTGGAAAATCAACCATGGCCTTGTTTAGTTCGTGGGAAAATTTGCCTTTTCAATGTTTTGAACTCCTGTAGCACACTGTAGCACTTTCGTTTGTTTGTGGTAAATATTATCCTACCATGGCCTAACTAGGCTCAAAAGATTCGTGTCGCGAAGTACATCAAAACTGTGTAATTAGTTATTTTTTTTACCTATATTTAATACTCCGAACTTATGTCTTTTGGCGTATTTAATGTGATGTGATGGAGAGAGAGAGTGGAGAAAACGTTAGAATTTTTAGCAAACTAAACAAGGCCCATGTAAGAACCAGGGGCGGATCCAGTGTGGAGGCTGGAGGCCCCCCCCCCCAATCAATTCTGAGCCATGGATGAGAAGAGGAAGAAGCGGGGAGGAAGGAGGGGAATCAATGACATCACCCCCCCCCCCCCCCTCCCCCTCTCCATGCATCTTGGATCTGCCACTGGTGAGAACAATATCCATGTTTGTACAACATAGCCCGCCACAAGAAGGATATTGTGGAAAACGTCTTTAGCACTTCACCATTGAACATAACCTTGAGGAGGGATCTCATTAGCCACAAGTTAACAACCTCGAATAATGTAGTTTCACGTATTGCTAACATTGTACTAAATCAAGAACCATATGAGCTTCGATGAAATTTACATCCATACGGCCAGTTCTGAGTGAAATCTTATTATTTGGCAATGATCCAATAGTGACATCCTAAACTTCAATAAGGACTTGTGGGAATTAAAAGTCCCTTTAAAAATTAAGATCTTTATGTGGTATTTGCGAAGAGAATTAGTGTTAACAAAAGAAAACTTAGCAAAGCGCAATTGACATAGAAGCGAAAATTGTTACTTTAGTCACAATGATGAAATGATTAAACATATTTTTATCCAGGCACATGGGGATGTCTAGTTTGAAAATTGACTGTCAATAGAGTATTTGGGTTGTGCTCCGCATTTTCTTTTTTAGATTGTGTACATCCTGCTATGCAAAGGTCGGAAGTGTTTGAAGGCATTGTATCCACTCAAGGCAATGTTCTTGGAATTAATAAAATTCCATTAAAAAAGATATGGTTTGGAATTCTGAATTAGAGTTGCTGAATGCGTGCATTTACCAGTAATATCGAAAATGATACATATGCATTCTCTCATGATAGTGTCCCGCGCGTTCATGCGTGTCGCGCACAACTGCACAAGTCATAGACAAGTCCGATCCCTCTCTCTGAGTCTCTTGCCTTGCTTGTGTCACACCTATCCGCCGGTCCGTCTTAGCCCATATATACCTCAGCACCTCCCTGCTTGGCTTGCACTTGCACCGTGAAGGGAATGGCAGTAGTAAGTCAGTAACAGCTCGCGATCGAGCACAAGGCCGTCAAAATTAAGCTTAGCTAGCTAGCTCAGAGGTTGCAAGCACAAGGAGCATCGACGATAACTAGGTAGCTACCTAGAGCTCTCGTTTTCATCTCCATATTGGCCACCAGTCCACCACCACTCCAGCAGCCAGCAGCTGCAGCTCTCCTCTGTCTCGATTGCCAGCCGGCCGGTCTGCTCGCGACAGAGTGATCTATAGCTAGCTAGCGGCGATGGGGTTCATGAGCGGCGAGGAGGTGGTGGTGACGCTGGTGCCGGTGGCCGTGTACTGGGTGTACGCCGGCATCCACGAGGCGCTGCTGGAGCACACCACGGTGCTGGACAGGTACCGGCTGCACTCGCGGCGGGACGAGGAGACCAAGAACATCGCCTCCAGGAAGGACGTCGTCAGGGGCGTGCTCCTGCAGCAGGCCATCCAGGCCGCCATCTCAGTCGCCGTGCTCAAGGTCAGTGCAGTACTGCAGTGAGAACTCGGCCCTTCATCATGATCTATCGGTCTAATGCACACGCATGGCTTTGACCAACGCCTGAAAATCTCCGTCGAGGTCATGATCAGATTAACACCTCGGCTATTTTCCATCCTTCATGCTGCTCTTTCCCTGTGTGTCGCATACTCGCATGCATGGTTTGGGTTCACTAATTAAAAAAAGCTTGTGTGTTTTTCCTTACTAAATACTAGTATATGATACGGAGTATTTGACATGAAATGGCACACCTACATGTGTCTGCCTTCGAAGAATAATTATAGTAGGGCAAAGAATTGTACGATGTTAATCACAGCGAGGCGATCACAGTGTGAGTGACTGAGTGGTTAGTCTAGCTCGGTGGTGGGGACAAAGCTTAGAAGAAGTTTGGTGGGCTGAATCGAGTTCTAGAGTAAGAGCGGCTGCCCCGTGCCCAGTAGCTTCAGTTCCACCGAGCACGCAGCTAGCTCGGATTGGTCAAAACCACGTCAAGCATGTGCTTGCAGTCTCGCACGAGCCTCGAGCTGAGGCGGCCTGTGAGGCTGTGGCAAAAACACCACGGGCAGCATCAAAGTTTGGAACGTATTGATGTTGTTCGGACAAGTGGTGTACTGGTGTGGATCCGTTCAAATAGAGAATCCCTTCTTCCTTTAGAGCAACTCCAGCAGATGGAGCAAATTTCACCCCCTATATCAAGCTATTGGGGGTGGAGTAAAAATATTTTCATCCCCAAAACACAATTTGCTCCAGCAGTTTCCCTATTCTCCTCCCCCAACTCATGGATCCCACCGCGCCATGTCAGCTTCTCCTTCCCCTCCGCAAATCAGGGATTTTTGGCCCCCCGCCCGCTCCAACTCCACCACCGGGACTCACCTGCAACCAGAGGCGGCCGCGGCCACGGCCACCTTGCCGTTGATCCACCCGTCCGGATCAAGAACAAGAACCACCCCACCCACCCATGGCCGCCGCCGCCCACCGCCACGCCAAGCGCCGCCGCCGCCCCTCCCCATCCCCCGCCCCCGCCGCCCCCCCCATCGACGCCCTCCCCGACGAGCTCCTCTTCCTCGTCCTCGACCGCGCCGCTGACGACCCGCGCGCGATCAAGTCCTTCTCCCTCGCCTCCCGCGCCTGCCACGCCGCCGAGTCGCGCCACCGCCGCGTCCTCCGCCCGCTCCGCGCCGACCACGCCCACCCGGACCTCCTCCGCGCCGCGCTCGCGCGCTACCCGTCCGCGCGCCGCCTCGACCTCTCCCTCTGCGCGCGCGTCCCTCCATCCTCGCGGACGCCTGCAGATGCTCCTCCTGCAGATGCTCTCGCTCGCGCTCGTGGTGTTCGACGAGGACGAGGTGCCCAACGGGGTCGACGCCGCCGGGAGCTCGCCGCTGTTGGCCGCGCGGATCTGCTCCTGCTCCGCCGCGGGAGCCGCGCCCTTCGCCCGAGCTCTCCACTGACGAATGGAGAAGGGGATGAGAGGAGAGGGGGGAGGGGCAGACCCCTGCTCACCGGAGAGAGAGGCGGTGCGGGGAGAGCCGGGGCGGCGCCGGCCGGAAAGAAAGGGGGGGCGGAGGGCGCGAGGTGGGAGATGAGAGGGAAGAGAGAGAAGAGTTTTGACCGGGTAGGAGAGGATAGGGGATGGAGGAGAGATCCCCTCTATAGAGGGGATGGAGAGGGGGTTTTAGTCCATGGAGAAAAAGAGGGGAGGGGATAGGGAAGCTGCTGGAGAGGTTTTTTTAGCATTTGATCCCCTATATCACTGTTTTTTTGGTATTGGGGATGGGAAAGGGGAGCTGCTAAAGTTGCTCTTAGCTGCCTTGATCGAATTCGCATTTTTTTTTTTGAAGAAAAAGAATTCACATTTTCGCTTCGAGGACATTTGAGCAGCACATAACTACAAGTTTTTTATACGCTACTGGAGTAGTGTTATCGGCATTGACTGCAAGCGTGGGCGTTGCCTTGCCCCTGACGAGCTGACCGAGCGCAGAGCCTTTGCCATACTTGGCTGCTGCTCGGCCGCCGCTCTCATCCGAATGGTGGATAGCCCTGACGAGGAGCATTCAAAAGGGTAGTCTGGGTGCTCCCTTGCCGCACAGGTGTCTGCGCCGGCCGCTGGTGCCCCCAGTCCCCTCATCAAAGCAGGTGTGTCCGTGTGTGCAGCGCAGAGCGAGCCAGCGATCGACAGGCAACGCACGGGGCAAGGCTTGTGTACACGCGTACGTGCATCGGTGCTTCTCCGATCGATTTCCATGCACCGTGCGCTGCGTACGATCGATCAACTTGTTTCAGTTGCCCTGCGTACACCCGCACCGACACGCCTACTGCTCGCTCCTCACCAAATGATCTTCTCACTGATTCCGGCGTTCCCTGTCTGCGCAGCTGGAGGCGCACGGTGCCGCCGCCGGCGGCCGCGCGGCGTCGTCTCCGCCGGAGCCGTTCCTGGTGATGGCGGCGCGGTTCGGCGTGGCGATGCTGGTGCTGGACGCGTGGCAGTACTTCATGCACCGTCTGATGCACTCGGTGCCGTGCCTGTACCGGCGGTTCCACTCGTGGCACCACCGCGTGGCGGCGCCGTACGCGTACGCGGCGCAGTACGGCCACCCGGTGGACGGCGTGCTCACGGAGACGCTCTCGGGCGCCGCGGCCTACCTGGCCTCGGGCATGTCCCCGCGCGCCGCCGCGGCCTTCTTCGCCTTCGCCACCGTCAAGGGCGTGGACGACCACTGCGGCGTCGCGGCGCCGTGGAACCCGCTCCACGCCGCGTTCCGGAACAACACGGCCTACCACGACGTCCACCACCAGCGCGGCGGCGGCCGGCGCAACTTCTCCCAGCCGTTCTTCGTGGTCTGGGACCGCCTGCTCGGCACGCACGCGCCCTACGTCCTGCGCCAGAGGCGCGGCGGCGGGCTCGAGGTCTGTGCCGTCAAGGACCAGGCGACGACGCGCTAGCACTAGCACCTTGTTGCAGCCTTTGTTTGCAGGGAGCACCGGAGCAGGCTGGCGCCACACCAGGCCAGCAGGGCAAGCGGCTTCGTTTGCCGTTTCGTTTTGGCTTGTAGCAGCTGTGTCTACAACTACAATAGTGCGCTGTCCATGTCCACCGTGTCGAGCAGGCCGGGTTGTCTTGTGTAGCTGTATGTATACGTATCGCGCACAGAAACAATAATGTATTTTCCGGATCCATCAACTTGGATTCTCTGTCTCTCTTTCTGATGGTAGCATTAGCATCTGGACTGTTAGCAGGAACAGGAAGCACCTTTGCGAGATGTAAAAACCAGACGCAACGCAAATAAACTCTGGAGATCGACTTCACACTGCGGGAACGGGAACCATGTCGATTACAGCAATACTTGCATCTGGCATAAGTTTAAACTCAAACAGCTGGCAGGCTGAAAATACTGCAGCCAGCAGGGCTGGACCTAGCGCCCCCATGTACAAACATTGAAAAAAAGTAGTACATGCGTTTCGTCAGGGGCGAGCGAGCTCAGGCTCAGGCCTCAGGGGAGGCTTCTACTACAGCCTGCCCGGGTGGTCCAGGTGGTCGCTGCAGTTGGTCGACGGCACAGCGGAGAGCTCCAGCTTCCCCGTCCACTCCTCGCCGGGCTTCAGCGTGATGGCCCGCTCCACTGCAGCAGCGTCCACACAGAGCATCTGCTTGTACTCGTCGTCGCCGAAGTCCGCCATCGTCTTCGACTTCTTCTCCCAGGGGTTCCACACAACTGGAAGCCGGCCAAGGATAAAGAGCGATCAATAACTTAGTCACGAAATTGCGCATCTCGTTTGCGTTCGGCTCAGGAAGCAAAAACAGATCTTACCAATATCAGGAAGCCCCTCTTTTCGTATGATGAATGTGCGTTTCTTTTCATGGTCAAGAACAGCAATTACACCTGGGGAGCCAACATAGACTCGATCAACCTGCACAACAGCAATTAGAACCCTCTTCAGATGTAAATACCCTGAATGGAACAATCAAACAGAGCGACATCATGCAAAAAAGACAAGCCTATAAGACTTGGAAATAATTTCAGACACCTCTCTTTATTTAAACAAAGATTTTAGAAACCACTCAGATACTGCTGCAGTGGAGCAAATTCAAGCTTTGTCGCACTTACTCAAATGGCAATTAAGCAGTTTAAACTCAAAAATATTCCAACTGTGCCACAGTGCCAGGATGGCAGGTTAGAGCTACTTGCATAGTCGGGTTGGAGAACTTTTTACAATAATGAATTTATGTATCTGTGCAAATCCATGGATGCAATGCAACTGTGGCAATCTAGCCAAAAGGTAACAGTTGCAAGTTTTCTCACGATGAACTAATCCACATAGCTGTATTGTTCAAATAAACCCCATATATTCGTGCTGCCTGAATACTATCGAAAAAGAAGAAATGTACCTCTGATTCAAATGTTATAGCATCTCCTTGTTCGGTAAAACGTTCTCGCTGGCTAAGGTTGTCAAGATAATCAAGGGTCTCCAGACCTTCTATCCTCACTTCACTGGAACAAAGATGCAGCACATCAACATATGTATAACACCAGAAAAGAGAATTGCCTTATTGTATTGTTGTTCTGGGTAGAATAATATCATCAATTCAGAAGAAAATATCTACTGATTGTGAAATCATGTTAGGTGCAGGCGTGCAGCTCAAAATGAAATTTGGTGATCATTAAGGCCCAAGTTAGGAGAATGCATTTCTTCATAAAAAACAAGATATCAGATTTCTTCATCCAATCAAGTTACTTTCGTGGAATTTGACATTTTATTAAGCAAGGTATACTGACCAACTTGGTGACCCAATGGCACTTTGTCCTATTCAGGTTGGATAATTATGAATTTGTATGCATGTTGTTAATTTAAAGTTTATACACATTGAAAGGTTCAAACTATACGCCTCCAGGTGGGAGTGTGATGACCAAGAAAAACAGTAAAGATTATATGTGCTTAGTTTTGAGGCCTAACTGTGTATCAAGAGAGTTAAGAATTTGAAAAAACATCGCATCAATTAAGCATGTAACAACTCGATGGCATTTGAAAGAATCAATCATCTAAATAATGCCATACCTGATGTCAGAAACAGAAAGATGTGTATGATAGGCAAATGCGAAACTGAATGGCTTCCCATTAACATTCCTGACACGTGATATCAGCGAAAGGTCCCCATCCATTGAAAGAGAGACTCTGAGACGTAACTCGAAACTGTAATTCAAATTAAAACCAAATCAGATAAAACAATGTATTCACATTTTCACTTAAATGCCTATGTATGTTAAAGATTGATTTACAGTAGTAAAAAGGTACAAATTCACAGCATACATAATTTCATCAGATGGGTATGCTTGGTAAGACAACCAATAATGTCCCTTGCCTACGAACTCTCATAAATTAAACATATTACTTAATCAAAGAACAAAGTTAACTTAGCTTTGAGTAGAAGCACTGAGTTATTCTGCACAAAGCATCCCGTCTAGAACAAGACGTGTAGCCTGCTCAGATTCCCTTTTAAGCAAAAGGTGCACATGGAATGGAATCATGGATGAAGCATCATGCCTTTGAGTTGATTAAGAAAATCTAAAAAGTTAATAGCTTCTGTAATTTATTACCCAACTGCAATTCTCTTGTACACATCATAAAAAGTTGAAACATAGCCAGGTTCTGACAAATCATAGTCATTTGGAAGGTTTTCCACATGAGCTATTCAACCAACAGCCTCCCTTAATTTCAGTCAGCAGAGCTGACGTGATTTTGACATTCGCTTACATTTAACGGTACCAAAAAGTTCATACATGCTATTCAATGCAACCATGTCAAAGTGATTGTCATCATACCAGTGTGGCCAACACTTCAGGTCATCTTCAGATGGCTTTAGCAGAAGGTCAACAGAAGCTTTGTTGTTGTTATCACCATAATTTAGTGGTGGTGCCTCTTCATCTATTGTCCATATCTTGTTCCTTGCAAATCCATGTTGCTCCAATGTTCCACAGTTTCCAAACTGACAAAGTATTCAAAACAAAATTGCATGAGCGTTTAATGTTGTCATCACTTGGAAAATATCAAAGTTTTGCATTGTCTGCTACAAACATAGTGTACAGAAATATTGCAACACCTGTGGGAAGCATATTGGAATTCCACCGCGTGTTGCTTTTGGCGGCTTGGAGATTGCCTGCATGCAAGAAAAATAGCTAAGCAGGATGTAACTTACTGTGCTCTCGGCAGGGAGGCTTCAGGTTTGATAAATAAAATATCTACCAGTATAATTTAAGGGTGAAGGGTAACAGATAGCTAATCAAATGGGAGCGAGCGATTCTGAAATATTCAGAACAAAATTGCCAATCTGCCATAGAGAACTATAGATGATTTGGCTTGGCCATGCCTTTGTCCAATCACATAACCTAACTACATATTTAGACTGCCATGATACATACAGTAGAAATATTTAATTAACACTAATTCGCTTTTCTAATGTCATCAATTGAAAAGCTAACAAAAATGTTTTTGCAAGCACCCGAACTGAATATTCACTAGAACAGCAATCAGTAGTTTTTATCCACAACTGGTCAGTTACGGGATCAAATCAGCATTGCAACAGATACGACCCAACAACCAGCATCGGCAGCTGAAGCAAACTCACCTTGCTGCTGGTGAAGAGGAGTTCCTCGCCGCGGTCGTTCCTCCACGAGACGACCTGGCCGCCGTGCAGGCAAACCTGCTCCCACAACCGAACGCTCGCATCAGGCCACGCTCCTCGCGAGAGAGAGAAATGCCGAGCCGATCGCCCGTCGGAAACGACGAACAAATATCCCAGGCAGAAGCGGACTCACCCGGACGGAGGCCCCCGTGGGCGACCGGATCGCGACCTGGTCGGCGCCGTTCCAGTCCTTGGTCACCTCGAAACCGGGCCGCTGCTCGGAGCAATGCCCCATGCTCATCAACCGGAGGAGGAGCAGGAGCACCACCACCACCACCCTCGCGCGCGTGAACGGACCAGCCACCCACTACCTTCCCGGCGCACGCAAGCGAGCGAGAGCACACGAGCTGATGAGCCTGAGAGCGAGTGCCGGGGTCACGCGCAAAGCTACAACCACCTACTACCAACCTAGTACTCCTCCTCCGCTGCAGTACGCACAGGTCTACCTCCAACGCTACCACCGCCCCAACAAAGTGCCGGAGACGACAGCAACAGCGGCAGGGGTCGCCATTGGAACAGCTCAGATGTTACGGCTCGCTCCCCTCCCCTCCCCTCCGGCCTCCGCTCCGCTCCCCCCTTGTGAGCGAGGGGAAAAAGGAAAGCGAAAGGCCCAAATCTCGTGCCACCTACAGGAGCAGAGCAGCGCAAAGCGCCGCTGCTTTCGTTTTTGTTTTCCCCCTCCCCCTCTCTCCCGCTGCGCACCGCACCACCAACCACCGCTGCTGCCACCACCGCCACCCCGCCGCCCCGCGAGCGAGATCAACGGACCCGTCCACGCCCGCACGGCAAGCAACGACGCGCGCGCGGCAGCAGCAGGCTAGCACTGGCAGGGGTTGGCTTGGCTGGCTAGTGGCGGTGGTAGGGGGGGCAGGGGAAGGGGGAATGGGCGTGGCACGGAGATCTGCTGCCTCCGTCCTCCTCCTCTGACAAAAGCGGCACGCACATGGCGGGGGTGGCGTGGCGAGAGCGCATCATGGGAGCCACCTCGGCGTTGCCACGGGACGGCCGGCCCCAAGGATCCGAGGGAACAGCTGGAATCCGAGAAGCGCGGGGGTGGGTGGTGGACCGGTGGAGCGGGCCGAGCCGATGCGGGGACTGAGTAGACCCGCACCCGAGAAGAGGGGTGAGTCTGCGGAATTATTTCTTTATTTTAAACTTTTTCAATTTAAAATTTTGAAAATAGCTCCTCCTAAACTAAAATTTCAACGACTAGACCTTTTAGTCGCGTCAAGATCTGTGGCGCGACTAATACTTGAGTCACGTCATATGATGTGTCACGACTAATGTACACGGTGACATTAGAAAAGTTGCAGCTAACATGCTAGCGCGACTCGTTCACAAGTCACGTCACGCTCCGTTTATCATCAACCTATCCAAAATAATCTATGAACATCCAAATTCAATTATAGTAAAAAACGTCTAAGGTCTTAGTGTAAAATTTAAAAAAAAAGTAAGTCTAAAGTTGACTAGTTGGCTCTATTTTCATACTTAGCAAATTTGATACGTCGATCTAATAATACCTAGGCTATTTCAAAATTAGATTTCTCATTTTATACACCATGGTTTGGAGTGTAAATAGTTAAAATGAAACGTATGCACTCTATAAATAATACATCTCGAGTTTCACGAATTTAGAAGTTCATTTGCAAAGTAAAATAAAGAACAAAACACAGTTAAATGAGAGCATGAGGCGCGCATCCAGAGTGTGGCGTGGCGTAAGTCGTGAACGAGTCGCGCCATGGAGTTTGGCGTGACTCCCACGTCAGCTGCGACTTTTTTTTAATACCACCGTGTGCATTATTCGCACCACATCATATGACGTGACTAGTATTAGTCGCGCTACGGATATTGACGTGACCAAAAGGGCTAGTTCTTGGAATTTTAGTTTGGGATAAGTTATTTTTAAAATTTTAGATTAAAAAGAGTCAAAATTAAAAAAAATGAGTCTCCACGCGGTTGGCTCGGTGGAGAGAAGAGCCAGCGAGGGAGGGTATAGCGCGCTGCACGCCCTAGAGACGTGCACGGCTAACTCGGAAAACCGTCCAGCAATCGGCAATGGAATCTTTTTTTACTCTTTTGAGTTCTTTTTCAAAAGTTTGGATCCACGTTTTGGATTATAAAAGTTGATATTTAATTACCCTAAAAAGTTGATATTTAATTTTATATAAAATTATAAAAGCTATATTATATAAACAAAAAATTGACATGTTTGATTGGTAAAAACAGGAGAAAACTAACATACTGGGTTAAGAGAAGTCCAACACTAGCTAATGATAGCAATAGCCTTAGCTAAAAAAAATTTGATTTCACGTAATTCTAGTCAAGTTCAGGACTCTCCACAACGCAAACTTTTATCTGTTGGTCCCACTAACATCTCTTATTGTTACTTTTCATATGCGCCTGATGTAGTCCTCGGTAAAAAACGTCCGGTTGATCAACTTCTTTCCAAATGCGTGCTTCAACCGTCGCTTGCTCCGATGAGATCACTATTACTGTTATGTAACTCTCTCCACAGCTCTGCAAGGCCAACTGCAAGCGTGACATGGAGGGCTGGAGGCTCGTTATCGATGTGGTTGGGCAACACTCCAGCGTGACATGGAGGCTCGGTTTCAACGTGGTGGTTCGGTAACACTACAGCATGACATGGAGCATTGAACCGGTCTATAAGATAAAGTAAAAAAAACTAATCCGTTTAGATTCCAAACTACATTTTGGGTCTATAATTTTGCTAGACTTACCAAATCTTTTATGTAAATATTTTTTTTATCTCATCGATTCACCTCATTGGTATAGATGTTAGATCAATTCCAATGTATAAAATATATACACAATTAGTATGCACATTATAATTTAGAAACAACCAACATGTTTAGTAAATCATTTGTGCATGAATGAACCATTAATTTTTTCTTTGATGCCAACTAGCAGTTGCACTGTCATTTAAAATGTGAGTGGCATGTTCACAGAACCAGCTCTATGCCAACACATCACCTATGGATGTTGCTAAACTTACACTAATTCTGTTGTCAAAAAAAACTTACACTAATTCTTTTCATAAATCCCCACCTTCTATTATTTGCTTAGTTGCCAACTTAGGCAGGAGTCCTAGATTTCAAAAATCATTGATGCATATATATTTTATGAATAAGTCATCTGCAGTTTTGCCAAATTGTTTCCACCACCAAAACATCTTTTCACTTCTTGTTGTTACTTTTGTTCCCGGCTGGCACACATACTAGAACTTACAAAAATGTTGACATTTCAGTCACCTATAATTTACTATCGTTTTATCAATTTTTCTTGTAAACAACATTTTGATTCAAAGTGAATAAGTTGCAACTTTGGCAAACTTCTTTCTCCATAATACATATTTTTTATCTTGTATTATTCTTTTTACTAACAACTGTGGCAAGCATACAAGAATTCAAAACAAGCACAACCACTGAACATTAAACACAAATGAATTACATACAACTTTGCTAATTTTATTATATTGGTTTCTTTCTGAATATGTATGTTTATTCTCTTCTATTGTTGATTTTGCTATTATTTATTGATTGGCACGCTAGAATTCAAAAACGCTGATGTGTCTAGTAAAGTAAGTGTGTATAGATAAGTCATCTACAACCTTTTCAAGCTTCCTTTTCCCAAAAAATATTTTTGTCTTTTTTTCTTTGCTATTAACTTGTACTGGAATTTGAAAAAACTCGGGTCGAGCAGTCATGCACAAATTAATGAAGCACCCACTACAACTTTGCCAAACTTCCTATTTTTCAGTCTTTTTGTCTGTCTTCTATTGTTTGATTTGTTGCCATGTGGTAGGTATATTAGAATTTGAAAACTGTCACCACATTTACTGAAGTTGACATAAAAAAGGAACCACCTACAATGTTGGTATTCTTTATGTCCCCTAAAACATCTTTTTCTCATCTATGGTTCACTTTGTTGCCCAATTGCGAAGTACTAAGATTCACATCAACACATCTGCTAAAGCAATCGTGCACAAATGAGTTGCTACAACTTTGTAGAACTTTCCATTCTTTGTCCTCATAAGTGTCCTTTTCTCATCTATTGTTCAATTCACTAACAACTAGTAGATGGACTACAATTCTAAAACGGAAAAAGTTCAAATTACTCCCCTCAAGTATAACCAAAGTCAATGCAAGCTTTTATCGTCAAAAATATGGTGCAATCGAAATTTAATTTTGATGTTCGGTTGAATATTTATAGCTTTTTAAAGTTCAAAACAACTTTACAGGTGGAGGTGACATCAATTTTTTCTAGTTTTTTTTTTGCATGCATGACCTGCACAACTTAATAATTGTCTCACCTCCACACCTCGGTAGACGCACGAATCTATTAACAACCCAGCGTGACAATTTTTCACCGTGGTGATACATAACCGCGCCCCGCGGTCAAGGTTCACTGGTTGGAGAGCTGGACCCGTTTTGCAGAAGGGCATATACCGGAATAGCCGAATAGGACGCAGTTGCGTCGTGCGTCGGGTCAAAGCAAGTACACACCGTGCAATGCAATGCAATGCACTGCAAAGCCCGATCTCACAGCTCCCAGAAGCACTGGACCACCAGTCCACCACACCACCCACCCTGCCGTGCGTCGTCGACTCGATCGACCTACTCCCGCCCGAGTCAGATCCACGTCGTGCAACTGCACGTCTGCACAGGCTTATCTCTTGCCTCCACTCTACGATACGGCAGCGCAGGTCGCTCCTGCCGGACGATCGCTTCCGGCATGAGATGGCAGATGCGATGCCGATGAGCAATCTAGCCCCAAGCGCAAGACCCATCGTCCCAAGTCCCAACCCACAACAGATAGATCATCGACAGGGCGACGTGAACATCTCGCTGGGCCGCTGCAAAGCCCTAGACGTTGCTTCAAATTATCGTCCAAGAATTTCAAAAAAAAAAAACTATCCTGCAAGAATTTTCCGAAAAGAGAATATCATGCAAGGAAACTTTCAGACGGGCAACCCATCCCACAACCAGAAATGGAGTTCAGACTTCAGACTTGATGGTTATTATTAGTACTCAGCACTACGGTACAGCACATCAGTTGATTCAGTTTGGATCAACGCAGCAACTGGGAGTTTGGGACAGCAGAGTCCAGACTCCAGAGCTCATGGGAAAAAACATACAGCCAGGCGGCATCCGTGTCTCGGCATCGGCAGAGCGGCCGCCGGAAGGAAGCCCGTCTGGGACACAGCTACTGTAATTTACATGTTCGTGTGCGTTAAAGTCTCGCGGCGCAGCTTGGGCGCTCTTCAAAAATCGCCAGGCCACATGCGTGCACGCGCTCAGCACAAGGGGAAGGATCAGCTTGCCGCCACGGCGTCGACCGCCAGAGGGCCGGAGCCCAGCAGCTGCCGGAGCCTGGGCGCGCCGTGCTCCATGCGCCGGCTCCTGCCGCCGCCGCCTCCTCCTCCTCTCGTTGCGCCTGCGCCGTCCATCATCGAGAGGAAGTTCTTGATGACACGAGCCGGCGGTGGCGCGGCGGCAGCCTGCTGGTCTGCGGACGCTTCTTGTTCTTCTTCTGATGCAGTGTCCGCTAGCTTCTCCTGTGATTGGAGTCTTGTTTCAGAAATGGGACGTGCCGAAAGGAACGCCAAGAAGAAGTTCGAGCAATTTATATATGCTGTTCAAAGATGAAGTATGTGTACCATCAGAGAGGAATTCTCCATCCTCAGCTTCTGGGAGCTTTCTGCTACCTTGCTAATCTCATTCCGGAGGGATGCGTTCTCTGCGGTCAGTAGCTCTACTTTCCTAGCCAGTTCCTCAGTCTCAGCCTGAAATGATAGCAAAACCAACATTACCGATTGATCATCATGTTATGTATGTAAGAAAGGTTTTTGAAGAACTGTACAAACTGAATATAGTTGTTTTCCACTCAAGGGACGTGCCAAGAAACTTTTCTGAATTTAGAGATATAGTTTCTGAAAGCATTAACAACATGCATGACACGCTGTCCTGTTTTACCTGCTTCCTCAGCCTTGAACGTCGGGCAGACTCCCTATTTGACTGCTTCCTCCTTTCATGCTTCGATTCCTTGTCATCCTGGTAACACAGCAACAATGAATTCTACATTCTTAATTTAGCAACGTGAGAATTCTTAACCCTACAAGTTGAACCGTATTGGCGACTCTTAAGAATATTGATTCTATAGAACAGAACAGCATTCTGGAAACCCTTTAGTACACACTAGTGACATCGTTTCACAAGGTGGAGAGGAGGCATCCGAAATAAAGCTATCAAGCATTGGCCACCATATCAGAAGGGGCGAAAGAAAAGAAAAATTGTCCACTCCAACTGCCACATCAAGCGTACCTTAGCTTGCCATTCCATCGATTGCGCACCACTAACTCTGAAATCACTACCAGTGCTCACACATGGTTTGATTTCTGTATCTGTAATGCGCACATTGGACAAAGTTGCTAAGCTGCCAGGTTCTCCTGGTTTATCATTAGGTGCTGAAGCTCCACGTGTTTCAGCACCTGAAGAAAAAGAAAATCAAGGCCGTTTGTCATATAAAAAGTAACTGAACGACTCATTCTGAACAATAAATGAATTACAAAATAACAAGAAATAACAAGAAAGAATTCCGGATTGCCTGACTGAAAATATGACCGCCATGCATGTACAGACTACAAACTATGTTTGATGATGGGTATAAAGGAATAAATCAGTAGAGTACCTGATGCAGTTCTATCATCCAAGCTCCTTTTCTTGGGTGTTCCACTCATCTACACCATGAAAAAAAGATGCTTAGACCATCAACATTTGCTCTGTAACTCAGATTCTCAGAACATCATCACATGAAACGTGGTTGACCAAAGAATGGTACCTTATGGTTGTTTCCATCACTGGATCCTTCCAGGCTGTAATCCCCACTGCATTGAGAGCAGCAGATTCAAATGAACTCAGTTTCAGATATTGGATATGAAAGAAAAGTTCACTTGCTATTCATAAGAAAATATTTAGAAATATCATTTAACCACCTTGTTTTTTCACTGTTACCACTGCCAGTTGACACAGCAGTTCCATCAATTTCCTTAAGTTTCTTATTCAAACTGTTGTCCTTGCTGTTCACAGACTTTGCTGGCTCTGCACTCAATGGGTTTACCATCTTGACACAACAAGAGAAAATAATTAACAGAAGTAAAGAATAGGAGAATAAGAATGTAATACTTAAGTTTGATGACTATATAGGTGCCCTGCAACTCCATACTTACTAGGGGCATGAAGGGATGCAGGAAACCACCAGCATGAGGATATATTGCACCATATGGTTTTCCAAATGCGACCGGTGGCATATTCTGCAAAGGACGCTGGGACAGGTTAGGATTCTATAATGTATCAAGATGTATATATAGCACCAGATGAATCGAGATTTATCTTAAAATACCTGTGGACCCCACATATAAGGTGGAGGGACATGACCAGATGCTATTCCAGGGCTAAAGAATGTTGGTGGCAAGACCCCTGGGCCATAATATGCCTGCACATATGGTTCCATGGTTTAATCAGTTGCTGAAGGGAAAACTTATTTCCAACAACAGGAGCACACAGTCAATTGTAGGGCAGTTAACCTGCATAGTCGACCAATCAAGGCATGGATACATAGCTGGTTGATCCTGCAAAACAATCAGCAATTATTTAGACACCAAAACTTTTAAGTAAGCCACCCCTTGTAGCTGGAGAAGTTCATTGAGAACATTATGCTTGATTGCTGTCGCATGTAAAACCTTCAAAATCCTTTGTGACCATGCAAGACTGACACAGAAAGAAAGAACACCTAGCTACAAGACCAACCCTTGATATGATATTTACTACTAATAAATCCTTAGTGATACTTTTTTTCTCATTTGCTGTCAATTCCCAGCTTTATACATTAGATCATTCTTTAGCCTTGTATAGGTTGCAAAATGCGTGAGAAATTCAACGATTAAACTATATTTGTGTTACCTTGGGTGGTGATGGTGCTTTTACTGAATTCTGAGTAACTACAGCTTCATCATGCCCCATGTTTGTTTTTTGTGAATAGCCTGCGCATAATTTGATATAAATGTGAGATTATTTAAGAGTATATATCGTTTGAACAAATAAAAAACTTCCAAAAAAATTGATGCTTCATCATTCAATTAATAGTAATTTTCAGTAATCATTTATAGTTGTGATCTTTGCTCAACACATATCGCTCCAGCTCGAAGTTCATTACAAAAACCAACCTGTTACAAACTTACAATAGCTTTTCATAAATGTATCTATAATGGTTACGAACATATCAGAAATACACAAGTTACTCATGTAACTTGTAGGTCTGCATATTCCTGTATCTATTGGAAATTTGGTCAGAGCGATCCAGATGGTGGGGAACATTTCAATCTACATGGTCACATAGATTCAAATCAGCCTGAGTGCCTGCCTCCAGCTTTGGTGAAGGCTAGCTCTTGGACAGTTTTCGCAAAGCACTAATCATGCGTACATACTTTAATCAAAATGATCTACTATTCCGTTTGGCGTAGAGGTAAAGGGGAAGAAATAGCCTAGATCATTTAGATAGATCCCTATTTACACTTGAACTCTGAAAATCCTTTTTACCCACTTCCCTGCAATACATGAACACGAAAACAGAGCAACATGCCAACATATGATATCGTATCAGATATTTTTGCCTTGCACTTTTCAGTATGACATGACTCCTGGACAGTGTTAGAGGTTGACAAAGAGGTCCTACTACCGAGCTTTCGGTTGAGAAATCACATCTTTGCTCATGCTGTCGTCTAAGGTAGGGACAGAAATAAAAAACGCGAGGGTGGAAGTAACATCGGTTTGTTTCATCAGGCTGTTGCGATTGTTTTCTTTTCCATCGTGTCCCAAGAACACCCACTTAAAAAAGGGTGAGCTAATGATACGAGTGCACCGTCACCGTTCTGTCAAACTAATGGAGCCATCGAAGGTGACGACGACCTACATGCAAATCCTACACGCATCCACGCAAAATCCAGTGAAGAGCTGACTAGATCCGCCGAAAGTTTCGTCTGTCCGACGCATAGTAGGCGAGATGACGCCGTGAGACGACAAGAGTAGCACGTCTGGACTGGACATCTTTTCTTTATTTTTAGAACAAGTGACATCAATTTTACAAGCTTTTAAATATAGGAGTACTGAAAATTAGAAGTAGTGAAAATTAGAGATGCATGCTTGATGCTTGGTACGTATCGACACACGATTTACCACAAGGATTTGAATTAATGAAAGGAAAAAAAGAAAGAAAAGGGAGAAGCGAATCTGCCACTCCCCTTGCCCCTAGGCACCATCTCCTCGCCAGCGAGCCGGCCATTGGCCGAAGCCAAAACGTATAGTAGTGGCACCGATTACACGCTGCAACAGCACGCCTAAAGCTTACGCTACATGACCTGGACGTAAAACGCAGCATTGCAGCAAAGTTTCAAGGGAAACAGAGCCAGCTGCGAGCGTGCTCCAGAGCATCCGCGAAGGTCGCGGCTGCCATGGTCGGAGCGGCGGGGACGACCGCGCGCACAGCGCATTGCGAGATAAAAACGAGTGAAGCTGCAGAGACGAGGTGATGGATGAATGGATCCGAGCGTACCTGACCGGTGGCGGCGCCGGGACAGCCGGGGTTGATGCCTCACGAGGATCGGCGGGGCCCGGGGGCAATATGAGCCGCCGCGGGAGCCGGGCGGGGTTCGGAACTTGGGAAGGGACAGGCAGCGAGCGAGGCGAGGAGAGGCCGAGATGGATGCGTAGTACGTGTATGCCGTGCGACGGGGGGCGGTGGCGTTTGATCTGAGACGGGGGAGCAGGCGAGAGGGAGGCGGCGGCGGGGAAAGGAAAGGGTAGGGCAGTAGGCTAGGCTGCCGGAAGGGTGACTAGTCGCGAGCGGGGGCCGGGAAAGGGGTTGCCACGTCACGGGAGCACGTGTCGGCGGCCTATACCTGGGGAGCGCGTGGCGGGCAGTTTGGCTATAGGGGCACATCGGTTGGTGTACGAGTTGTACCCGCCACAGGTCCGTCCGCATCGACCCTTGTGTCTCCCGAGTTTACTAGAGTGTCACGGTGAAACAATTCGTGTAGAAAAAATCGGGTGGCACCTGTGTTAGTGACATGTGGGCCCGCCCGTCCGGCACTAATGACGGGCAGTTCGAGCAGTTGGCACGGGAAGTGGTGGTGGTGGTGGTGGAGTCGGGCACGGATGCAAATCCAACGCCGCCGCGAGCCGGGGTGGGTGGGTGAGCTGTGCGCCTTGTGCCTGTGCAGCCCGGACCACGGTGTGCGAGTCACCACACCGCCGCGCGTCGCGAGCGCACGTGTCGGCTCCGGAGCCGCTCTACGCGTCCTGGCGGTCGCCTCCCTCGAGGGCCAGCTGGGTATCCCAGTCATGTGGGTGACGTGGTGGCTGCCGACCTCGCGGGCCCCCACCTGACCGCAAGCCCGAGGGAGGAAGCTTCTCCACTCTGTACACGCACGCAGGGAAGAAGAAGCAGCCCCGGCGCAGTGGCATCGCTGCCCCCGCTTTATTAGCGCCGGCGGATTTGGCATAAAGCTAACGCGTGGCATGTTTACTTGCTTAAGATAACACTAAGCTGTCGAAAACCAGAGGGCTGTCAAAGACATCTTGCGGAAGTTAACGAGAGATGGAGACCTTCCAATTTTAAAGATTCGTGCAAACAACTCCGGTTGTTGGATCCTCGTTACACAAATCCTAGCACCCGTCCGGAGTAATTTGTTCCAATGGTGAATATGTTGGTGGTGGGGGTAGATCGTCGTCGACCGTAAGCAAAGCGAGGAATGTGTTGCTGCTCGCCCTGCTCCACGTAAAGCAACACGACGAGACGAGACGTGCGCATCGAGGTTGCCCCGCTCCGGTGGCCATGCCCGTGCTCGGCCACGCGAGACTTTTGCGTCGCGATCGGCCACGACTGCGCCTTACCGCGATCGCCACGTATACTACTGACCAGGCAAGTTGCCCACCCACATGCGTACGTGTTGCCTGTGGGTCCGGGGGGCGTCCCGGAAATGTGGAGAGAGCCAATGGCAAGGTGTGCCAGCTCACGGGCATCCACGTTTCCCACGCAATGGCCCCGCCGCGCCACGGACGGGCAGGGATTGGTGGGGACCATTTGCTCTCGCTTCGACGGGGCACTTGGCAGACATGCAGTAGCTCCACGAACTCTAATGTTTTCCAAGCGAAAGCCCCGTGCGGAGAACCGTGCGATCTGGGCAGAACGGTGCAGATTGCCTTTGGCCACCAACTATGTCGGGGGGGGGGGGGTCACGTGCTCCATCCACACCAATCGGGAATTCGGGATCAATATAATTTGCGGGCTTATCTGTTTTGAGGAAGACAATGGGCTGGGCCTGAGAAAAATATGGGCTTCTCCGTGGTCTGGGCCTGAAGCTGGCCCAGCTTAAGTCATTTTTCCTATTATATATCGAGGCCGTAGAAGCTAGCCACGTCGCCTGCTTTTTCCTGGCCGTCGGATCGACCTCGCGGACGGACCAGATTGAGCCAGCACTGGCAATTTTACAAAACGACTCCTCACCTTTCCCAGAATCAACCCGCAGTCCGGCCGAGCAGCTGCTCCGCGCACCGATAGAGGGAGGGGCCCTCAGATGTGCCGCACGCCGGCAGAGGGACGGGAGCTTGGCCCCTGGTAGCAGATGGTGGAGCGCCGCTCTCGCCGTGCTGCCCCTCCCGCATGCTTCCTCTTGGCTCCAACATGCCAGCCTGCCCACTGAGAGCCGCGCGACCTACGGGCGCTACGGGTATGGGTAGAGCCAGCGACGAAGAGTACGTTCGCGTTCCTGACGAGCAACGCCTGTGGCCTAGCCCCGGCATCGGAGACAAGCGCGGCGGCGGCGGAGACCGCGAAGGGGAAGGAACACCTGCCCACCGAGCGGCGCGCGAGCTCTGAACGCTGCAGGTAGATCAGGCGGAGAAGAGCGCGTTCGCGTTCCTGATGAACAGCGCCTGGAGCTGCGGCCCGGCCCGGCATCGGGGGAGAACGCGGCAGGCCTAGGTGCGCCACACTGCTGGAGCACCGGATCCGCTTGCCCAGCCTCCAAGCGCCCTCGCCGCCCCCGCACCGGAGCCGCGGCCCCGACCTCCGTGCGCCGCTCAGCCGCTGTCGCGCTGGAGCCGCTGCTCCAGCCTCTGTGCACCACGTAGCTACCTCATCACCGTACCCAGATCCACGGCCCCGGCCTTCCGTGCTCTGCGCCGCCCCACGGCTCCCTTCCCCGGCGCCTCCAAGGAGCCGCCCGCCATCCCTTTGCGCCGTTTGCGGAGTCCTCCCTTTGCCTGTGCCTGCCGTGCAGGAGATAAGGGTGAATGAAAAAAAATGAAAATAGATAATTGCAAAGTTTGCAACCACCTCCGTAGACGATGAGCAATTAATAAATGTAGTGGGTCCCACGCACGTGGCGGATACCATCATGTCTAGAGTCTAGACCGACTTGCCTGCAGTCCAGCACGGTGGACGCCCCGCTAGCACGTGTAACTTTGTTTTTTTCTCTCCCTTCAGACTGACTCCAACAATAAGAGGCAAATTTGGAAGGCAAATTGGACTTTGCCTCTCCTGCACAGTGTTTTTGCTCTCCTTCGTCGAGCTGCGTCTCCAACAGACAGAAGCCATCGCCCATCGCATTTGGCTGCTCCGCGCCCACCGGCGAAAGACGAAGCTCGTTGGAGCACCGGCAGAGGGCGTAGGGGAGGGGGAGAAGAGAGGCGGAGCAGGAGGGGCGCGGCGCCAACAAGCAGGTGGCGGCCTCCTTGCCGCAGCCAGCCTCGCATCCGTCGATTCGGCGGTGGGGGAGGTCGTCGCTAGCACGGAGAGGAAGACCGTCGCGGGCGGCAGCCATGGATTCGGCGGTGGGGGAGGCCACCGCGGCGGCACCATGGATTCGCCGCCCGTCCACGTCGGCTCGTCCTCTGCTCCCGATCTGAAGTAGCCGTCCTCGTCGCTCCGGAAAGCGGTGGAGGGGCGCGGCGGCAAGGAGGAGCACGCGCCCGCGGCGCTCGGGGTCGAGCTCCCCCACGCACGCACCCATGGCGGCGGCGGACAGGTTCGAGCTCCCCCGCGCACGCCGGGGAGGAGCTCAACGGCAGGTCGGTAGCACGAGGCCTCGCCGGCGGATCTCAATTCGGTGGTGGTGGAGCGTCAATCGACGGCGGAGGCTGTTGATTTGGTGACGTTGGAACGCGGAGGAGCAGAGGAGCTCCACGGCGGAGGAGCCGAGGCGACCACGTCGCCCTTCCCCACCTCGAGGCCACGGAGCGCCGCTGCCCCTGCTGCCTTGACCCAATCGTCGGTGAGGAAGGTCGGGAACCGCCGCCGCCCCTGCTGCCTTCTTCTCCTCCCACGTCGTCCAACTCTGCTCACCTCCCGCCGTGCGGCAAATGCATCGGAGGAGAGAGGAGATGTATTTATCCATCTCCTCTCTCCTCCGAGGCATTTTGCCTCTCCCATTTGCCTCCTCTGTTGGAGCGTTTCCTCGTCGCTACAGTACCCGGGGGTGAGGCACAAATGTGATTGGCTTCCCTTGTTGGACTCAGTCTTAGGTGATTTTGTTTCAATCATTCCACACCGTGGATAGACAAACATAATATTTCTATGTGTATATTTAAAAAACTATAGAAAATTTTCCTTTTCACAATTTTTGTGAACTCCACAGTTTGAATTTTCCTTTTTTACAAAATAGTTAAAATTTAGGTTCCAAGTAACATACATCAGCAAAGGAATAAGAAAATACAAAAAAAGAAGAGGCACTAATATATATAAAAAATATTATGTTACTTCACAAACTACCCTACAGAGAATCAGGTTACCTCCTCCAGTATATTTTGCCACGGTCAAATAAGCGGGATCAAATTTTATACCAAAATAGACCAATGCATAATACAAAACCACACTTTCAACTTTCGATACACAACGATAATCTCGCTATTTCTATTACAATAAGACTCATGTGAGTACCTAAATTTCTAAGAATGTACCAATTGGGTTTCTAAACTTAACATAGCATTTTATTGTATGATACAACATTTGTGTGTTCTTCACTCTGCAGCAAAGATGAAAAAACTCGAAATGATCACAAACTATGGATCAGCTGCAATGATCCTCAAGAACTAAAACATATCTAATAAATTGATGACTAAGCATCTGAGCACTCACTGTCTTTCTATAGTAGTATGCACTTTATCAAGAAACAATGGTTCTTACCATTTCTGATCAGGGCGTTCGCCAAAATGTTCTGATCCACTTGAACTATCTTTTTATCATTGGTCAAATCAGGAGCTACTCCATCCATCCATTTTTTATAAGGTCTAATATAACTTGACACGATCTTCCGAATACCACTTTGATCATTCATTTATTCTATATCATATCACTTATGCTTATAAATTTATAATCATGATAAAGTATATTTGATTATGAATCCAACCATGCAAAAACTACATTACAAAAATTAAAAAAAAACTAATAGTAAGATCATTGGTTAAATATCGCAAAGTTTGATTCTCATATGTGTGCGACTTATAAAATAAATGTAGCAAGTACTACAAATGCAATTCCTTATCTAGATGTATTCAAAATCTCTCGATCACAATCACAACAATCGAAGGGGCCCATCACTTTTAGACAGCCAGCACACTGGCCGTTCGCGGCAACGCCGCGAGCATTTCTAGTACTGGCTTAAGCCAGGTTAGCAGTCATCCGTGCAAACCTCAAAAAAAAAAAAAGTCAACAGTCATCCTTCATCTGACTTTTTTCATTCTAACTGCATTTTCTTTTGTGAAAATTCGAGTTTCACGTTTCACTTTCGATGAACGTATATATAAAAGTTTTAGAACTGGAACTTGTGAGAGTTTGCACTTTATTAAGTCTTTGGAAGAGAAGCACGAGAAGGTAGTTACTCAATAGTGCCCTGACACGTGGTGGTGCATCTCACTGTTATAAAAGAAAAAGTTACTCTACATCATTTTGTCAACTTTGTTCCTAAAAAAACTCTAGCGCTAACTTTTCCTTGACACACACAGCTTGAAAGTGTCAAGAATAGTGTTGCAATTAAAATGTTTCTTAAATGTTTCTTTTACACAACACAATACCAATATATATCAAAATAATAAACGCCATCCATGCATAATTTGTGCCTGCAAACAGAGACAACCCTGTAGTTTTGAATGGCTGCTTTGTTATACAATACACTATTTCGAAGGCCATTATTTCCATTAGCAAGTTGAATTGATGAGTGCACGCCTCGATACAATTGATTTTTTTTGTTAATCTGTAAAGTTCTGCACTATATATGTTCTAAATTCTAATCCTCGTATCTTATATGATAATAAACTCATTTTATATTGGCTATTTTAACTGATAAACTCATTATAAGTTGGCCATTTTAACGTAGACAACTTCGTCGATCGTAGAGAACATCACATTAGGATGTCTTTGTGCAGTCGGGACATCAAATGCACACAGTTCTGTTGCACCAGGCTCATTTTTACTGTACTCGCATACCCTTTTAACAAGATTATTATTCATCTAAATAAACTTAATAATGCATGTTACATTGTTACTGTATGCATGCGGCATGCATGCCCGAACATAATGCACGGCATATCATTTGGCCCTAACTGTCTGCGGTCAACTCAAGCATCAGGATTCAGGAGGAAGTACCGTCGTTGTCTCAGGCTGACGGCACTGATGTTCCTTTATACGTTACTCTGAAACAGAATATTCTTGTGGTCATCATTATTCTCTCCTTTATACAACTTTGGTCTGCACTCATCTTCCTTTATATCCCTCCTCTATACGAACCAACAATTTTTTTTATTATTTTCCTTCCTTTCTTCTCCCATCGTTTTTCACCGGATCGAGCTTGTGGCGCCGCGGATCCTGCGCCTTCCGCCGCCGGTGCTCCTTCCGGCGCGCAGCTCCTTCTGCCGGCACGCCTCCCCCGGTGGCGGCCCTGCTCACCGCCACGTCTCCCTCACCGGCTGTGGCGCAGAGGAGCAGGCACCCAGGGCCGGCGGCGCGGACAAACGGCGACTGCGCGGAGGAGCAGGGCCCGGTCGCGCCGCCCCTGCGACGGGACAAGGCGGGCAGCACGCGGAGGCCGGCCGGCGACGGGGATGCGGCGGCATCTCCCTCTCCACCTCCAGGCTGCGGCGGCGGCGCATCCGAGCTCGAGCAGGGCAGCGACGGCGACTACCTCCCGGCGGCAGCTCCTCTTCTCCTCCCCCTTCGTGCTGCCCGCGCGGACCAACTCCCCTGCCGTGGGCCCGCACCACATGGGCGTAGCGGGAGTCCGCGACCTCCGCTCGATCTGGCGGAGACGGAAGCCTCCACAGCGGTTGCGGAAGGCTTCAAGGAAGCCGCTGCAAGCGTTTTTACGCCCTCGACTTCCTCCAGGGACTTTTTCAGTCCCCCAGTGCGGTCAGTCTCAGGACCTGTAAGGCTGTAATGGCTTCCTGCCTTGACCAATTCTCCGGTGCTTTGACTTATAAACCGTGCGCCGGGTGTTACTGTTGCTGCTCTGCACACTAATTTCTGCCTGAGTTCAATTCTTTACCCCCTCTCACTCTCAGTCTCGAATTCTCAATAAACAGAACTGGCTAATTAAGCTCAGTCGTTGCGCAAACCATCCACGAAAACGAAGGTGGGGAGAGGCGCGATTTATTTTTTTGGCTAATACACCAATAATAAATCTGCTGTCAGATAACGACTGAAAGCTAAGATGCAGATCACGGATCCATGGACCGGGTTCACGAAATGATGGCAGCACATAGAGACAGACAGGCAGCGGCAACCACGGGAGCCAACCCAATCACGCTGCTCCCGCGGCTACACTAGGTCACTAGCCCCACGACCTTTCCACCTCGACCATTCCCGTGGACTCCCGATTGCCCTCCCCTCCCGGCTCCCTTGCTCCGCTCCAGCATTCCCGCACCCCACCGTCGCCGGAGCGAGCAGAGCAGCCGGAGGGCCCCGTCGGATCCGCCGCCGCCAAGATGAACGACGCCGATGTATCCAAGCAAATCCAGCAGATGGTGCGGTTCATCCGCCAGGAGGCCGAGGAGAAGGCCAGCGAGATCTCCGTCTCCGCCGAGGAGGTCAGCTTCCCTTTTCTCCGCTTCCCCTGCACCTCCCCGGAGCTTCTAGAAGCTTCCCGATGCGCGCCTCTGTACTTCTAGCCCCCCGATCAGGTCGGCGCGCTCCGTGATCCCGAAGCATCTGAGTGCGACGGCCTAGCTTTGTAACCGCTCGGGGTCTCGTTTTTTGAGAGCGAGATCTGTAGTCGAAGCGACGAAGATCCACCCCCAGTTCCAAAGGCAGATCGAGGAGCGTTTTGGATTTGGGTTACGTTGGCTTAAGGCTTTGAGATCGCGCCCGATCACTGTGGGCGAACATTTAGTAAACCTCTAGATCGCGGAGATTTTGTGTTTGACTTTGTGCTTGGAAGTGCGCTAAGCGGTCAATTCATGCCATCCTGTTTCTACTGACTTGAACTCGAGGGCTACGATATGACTGTAGCCAGATTAGAATGTGGGTGTATGAACCTTATAGCTCAGAGGTTGATCCACAGGCTTCTAGACGGTTCTAGAAGCGAAATTGGTAGCTTAAACTGAGTCGTTTCATTTATCGTCTAGATTAGTTCTATGAGTTAGAGTTAGGCTTCGAAGGGGATGGCTTGTCTGTTTCAGGCTTGGAAGCTCCATTTGTCTTCTGTCCTGGTTCTAGGAGTTAGGCTTTAAACAACTTCCAGAAAATAAGAGAGGAACCCTTGATATCAAAAGTTCCAAACAACTAATTTCGAACTCTGTATGTACCTAATTACCTATTCTATTATCCTTGTATCTAAGGTTCTTTTCGGTTTCTAGCTGTAGCGCAAAATGGACATCTAAGTACATTGTACTGGAAGACGGAATGCGGTAGATACTAATTTTCTTTGCTGACTAGATGAATTGCTAGTGTGCTAGACACTGGGCAACAGATTTGCTCATTGCAGGGTTTCTATGTGACTATGTGTTGTGCATGTTTTTTTGTGTATCCCTGTTTGTCTTTGCTGCCGACTTGTGAACAAAGCGGCATGTTGATACTCCGTAGAATCCAATGTATGAGATCATCTGCTTGCATGTTAATTTGCCAATTTTCGTACAGTGTAGTAAAATATGCTGAACCATTCTACCGGAAGCAGATCCTCTGCCGTCCGGCCCTCTGCTGTTGAGTCCCTGCCATGTGGACCTGGTCCGGCGGTCCCACATGGCAGCGTCTCAACGGTAGGCACCCAACGGCAGGCGAGCCCCGTCGCATTCTACCATCCTGCAATGTTAGAATGGTTCCAAGTGTCATGAAATTTGTTATTACTAAAACCTTATTTTATTTGACGACCAGGATCCATTCTGTTAAGCTTTGAAAAGCTCGACCTATATGAAAATCATACTCAATGTCTAGACCTATTTTTTAGACATGCTTCTGTAAAGATATATTTTATCTGTATATTAGCATGAAGTTGCAAAGTAGCTGCACACTTAATCTTGGAGATCTTAAAAAGTCAACAATATAACAAGGGCTACTTCATATGCTATATTTGGGTCGATGCGGCAGGAGCAGTGTGCTCTATGGGTATACATGCCTGAGGGAATGATTAACTTAATGAAGCAACAGTTGTGTTGATTTATCTGAGCCATGTAGTGAGTGGTTCACACCATATACGCTTGTTTTCTTTTCTTTTTCATCCCATTGTTTCTAATGTTTATGCGTTTGGATGAAAATTGAATTGAGTTAACTGCACACAGTCTTCACTATAGTAAGTCAATAAAGTGGCATAGATTTAGGTTTCATCAAAATAGCAGTATCCTCTGCATCCGAATTTATCTTTATGCACATGTGTAAGGTTATTGTCATGCACTCATGCGGTGTCTGGAACCATTCAGGAGTCAGTATTCAATTTGAAACACATGTTTTATATTTGAAAAGTGCACACAACTTCATGTTTATATCTAGCTTGAGATAGATGGATTGAAATGTGATCTTAACAGGCATCTATTCAACACAATTTTAGTTCTTTTTTCTTCTTTCTACGGGTGTGATTATTTATTGCCTCTTTTCCCTATCTGATTTAAAGTCTGTATTATACACAGAGTCATGTTTGTATGTAGCTCAAGATAGATCAATTCAAATATTATTAGATCAAATTTTTTATTAGGGAGATGATTTCACACCTCTTCTTGCATGTGTGCCTGTTAATTTCCTTTCCTTTAATGTGCCCTCAATTCTCTTTGCTCTGATAGAATTTCTTTAGGCATTTCAAATTGTAGATCGGCGTCTTTAACTTATGTGTTAAAAACTTGGCAGGAATTCAACATCGAGAAGTTGCAGCTTGTTGAAGCTGAGAAGAAGAAGATCAGGCAAGAGTATGAACGAAAAGAGAAGCAGGTTGAAGTACGGAAGAAAATGTAAGACTTCACTTCCTTGAACCCATTCACCTCTTCAATAAACAGTGGTCACAATGGAATATGATGCCATGAAAGGCGTTTCATGTTGAGAATGTTTACATGTGTCATGCTACACTAACATCACAACATGTCATTGAGCTGGGCTTACACCAGATTGCATTGTATCATCGCTCACAAGAGATGTATAAAATGTGACCTCATACTGCTGCAAATTTACTAGGGGTGGGAAACAATAAACTGAAACTGAACACTGAAGGAGAACCAAACCACTATAACCTGTTTTCTTGTTTTTCCCTATTTTTGGTGTTGGGCCCGGTTGTTTTTTCTGTCTGTTTGGTGTTTACGCTAAATTGATTAGTTCTGTGGTCTCCAAAACTGATCCTGCTGAACTAACTGACCAACACAACAACCAGATCACTACCACCTGACCTGCAGGTCGAGGCCCAATGCCCATCTGTTGCCGTCTGTTGCCATCTCTCGTTCTCGCTCAGGAAAAAAGGCAGCAGTGCCATGAAGATGTCATCCACAAAACAAGTGATGACAAAAATTGATTTTAAGTTTATAATCTTCGAGATTGGCTCTCTCTCTCTCTTCTATCTTGCTATACATTTCCATCTCTCTTGTATGCCCCTTGGTCTGAGCTGCCATACAGAATTACAGATTCACTGAGTGAAGACAGGGAATGGGGATCTTGAAGAGACGCGATGTGAGAAGGCTGCAGGGGTGGCCTTGCATTTCAGATCCAGTTGAGGCATCTGTATTTAATCAACTTATTAATTTTGCCGTGAAAAATTGGTGAACGAGGAACCAAATCAAGATATTGCAGTTCTGTTCATAAACCAAAAATGCTGTTCTCTGTTGGGTTTTCAAATGTCAGGAACCAGACTTTTGGAAAGCTGAATTAACCAAACTAACATAACCGACTGAACTGAATGCCTACTTGCCCACTCCTACAGTCCTAAGTTGTATTGCAGTCATCACTCACTTGTTTTGTGGTCAGATTGAAATCCAGTCTTCTAGGTTGCCGCAAAGCTTCACTGCAAAATATTTAATATTTCCTCTGATCACAAATAGAAGTCAATTAGGACATATGAACATATTCTCCAATATGACATTTTTGCTGGCGATGTCTATATGAATATTTTTTAAAAAATTAAAGGAGTTGTATTTTATGTACACTCTTTTTTGTGATCGGAGGATGGATGAAGTAGATAAGTTCAGTGAATATTGTATTTTGGAATGTTGTAAGAGTTACTAGATGTTGTACGGGGAGGAGGAATGAGCATGATGACAAATAAGTTAAAAGAATATGCTAAGGAAGAAATGCAGCTCTGGTAACACTGTAAAACATACACAATCAATCACAGGAAACTTATTATGTCTCAAGGGAAAAGGAGGAACTCCTGCCACAGTAAATACAACACAAAATAGAATATTGACTTATAGTGGCATCTTAGTTTACATATAAGATGAGCTGTAAAATGGAATTATTATTAGTTTACTTTTCATGGATACATGTGCATTTGAGGTTTATCAGATCCATATCACTATTTTGAAATATACCATTACATTCTTTTGAAGTACAGAATATGTCATAATATTTTCTTTGCTTTTTGGACATGCAATTATGTCATTTTGAATAAATCTTAGGATTTTTCAAACTTGTTATCTGACAAGGTTCTTTTTGCTCTTCATCAGTGAGTATTCTATGCAGTTGAATGCTTCTCGCATCAAAGTTCTTCAAGCTCAGGATGATCTAGTTAACAACATGAAAGAGGATGCCATGAAGGAACTCCTTCGCGTCAGTGACAACCACCATGAATACAAGAACCTCTTGAAAGATCTAATTGTTCAGGTTTGGACAAATACAGCATCCACAATTCTATTTCCTTTTCTGATAAATAAAAATTCATAACGGCAATATCTTTTTTTTGAAATGTATGCAATATCTAAAGTTGGTAAAAAAACAACAAAGCACTCTATGCTGTTTGACATTTTTTTTCTAGACTTGGTTGATCTGAATTGATTCAAATGTTCGTAGGGCCAAATATTATGTGCTGTTTCAGGACTTTCTGCCTGCTGCTTCTGTTATTGTCAAACATCAGTTAGTTGTTTTATTTGATCAAATGCAGGGCTTGCTCCGGTTGAAAGAGCCAGCTGTATTACTCCGTTGTCGTAAAGAAGACCACCATCACGTGGAATCAGTACTGGATTCGGCAAAGTATGAGTATGCATCAAAAGCAAATGTCCATGAGCCAGAGATACTTGTTGACCATGATGTGTACCTGCCACCTGCCCCAAGCCATCACGATGCTCATGGACAGTTCTGGTATTTTTTGCTATGCCACAAGTTTTTTTTTTGGAGACTCCAGTATTATTTGATCCCTCCTGGTTGCCTGTATCTGCTGCCTGTTGACATGCTACAGTATTTTGCTCATCACTTCATAAGTTTGTGGTAGAATTAGCAAATAGTTGTATTGTACATCAAACCTTGAATTGACATAAGACTAAGCTTAAATCTGGTATTGTTTCTATGCCGTTGGCTATTATACTGTGATATCTCCTATTTGCCATGGTATTGCACGAGACTATGCTGATGTGTCCTGTGTTAATACGTCTATTTTGGTGGGTTAATTGAACATGAAAAAGCACAATTTTTTCCTTCTCAGTGATATGATCACAGCAGGCCTTTTGTTGCATACAAAAATTTCATCTTATGTGTTTAAAGATGCATCTACGACAGTATTGCTTATAGATCTATAACAGAATTATAGCTGCCCAATAGCATGATCTATGTATCTTCATTAGATATGGATTGCAGGCTTGCAGCTGTAGTTCTGATTACATATGGTCTGTTTACAATAGTTCATGGATAGCTACTTGACCATCATTCCAATATTCTCCTAAAAGTATCCATTTATTCAGCTCTGGAGGTGTTGTCCTGGCTTCTCGAGATGGAAAGATTGTGTTCGAGAGTACTCTTGATGCAAGACTTGAAGTTGTTTTCCGCAAGAAATTGCCAGAGGTATGTTTGCCCATCTCATTTTCTCAATTTACTATGTGACAACTGACGGCAAACCTTTTGAGTTCTGATCATCTGCAGTTGTCTTTCTTTGAAATAAATTAATAAGATAGTAAGTTTACAGCTTTGTGCATTATTCATCACTTTCACTGCTCGTATCATTTTGGGGAGTATTCTGAGTAAAGAGATTTCAGTTTTGCACCACTGCGAACTGCATTGTTTTTCATTTTTCATCATCTACTTGTATGAACGCCAAACATTACTTTATCATGAAATCTTGCCACAACCAAGTTAACTCAATCCCTTGTCCATGCAGATCCGGAAGCTTCTTTTTAGCCAGAACGCAGCCTAATCTGACTGAGCTGCCGATGGTACAGCTGCTTCTATGTAATGGTTGCCGGTTCCCGCCCACCCCTGCAGCCGTAAGGAACTCTGCCTGTTTTTGCCAAATTGATTGTTTAAAGTATTCATCCCCTATGTACAAACTACCTATTTGTTCATTATTATCGCTGAGCACCGACTGTTTGCACTCTGTTTGCTCCGAGGAATAAGAATAAAGCACCGCTAGACTTTCCACTGCGAATCTGAATAAATATTGTAAATTCATTGGTCGTGCTGAACTGTCTGTCCATCTGTATATTTAGTTCTTGCCGGATTGGGTTGCTGTGGAAAACGTTGTTAATGCGTCTCCTGTGATGTTTCTCCGTTTACTCTGCGCTACTGAAGTTTGTTGATGGAAGTCCGGCAGTTTCCATTACCCCATTCTGAGCATAGCTGTGCCCGAAGGGGCTGGCTTTGTCCACCTGCGCGGCATGTGCTGGTAACAAATTTGCTTATTTGGATGTGTGTTCCAGCATAACCACGTTGTCTGCGCACGGTACTGTACTATATCGAAGTGCAGTAACTGGGCTGTGTACTGGATTCTAAATGCTTCATAGGCAGAGTGCATTGCGTGAGTGGCGAGGGATGACGTTGAAGCTTCAAAGAGAAATAACATTTCGTGGATCGTGTGAGGATAGGGAGTCTGCAGCTGAATATCTGCGCCTGTACACTACTTGTTTGTGATGAGTGCTTATTTTTTGTCACGGCAGCTATCTACGAACGGTGAGCTCTGCTTGACTGAATGCATCTCCGGCCAGCGATTAGCGGCGTTGCATCTGATCTAAAGCTGCTGCTGCTGGCACCTGTGTCCAGAAAATCAGATTATAGTTTTTTTCGTCTTTTCAATAACTTAGCATCTACCGGCACCTGTTTCTTCAGAACTCAGAGGCAATCAACGACCAGTGAGCGACACGATCAGCTGCGTTTTCCAGTCGACAGTTTTTCCTCTCGACACCGCAAATTTCAAGTGGGCTACACAGCTCTCAGTTTGATGCAGATTGCGCTTGACCATCTGCCTGGAGATCAAAGATACCGCTGGAGTCCTGGAGATTTGCCGTGTTGGCTGACTGTGTAGGCACATGCGAGTCACTTGACGGGCCAGCTCTCGACCAAGTTTTTTTTTTATATATATCATTTATTTCCCATTCGAACGTCCAACGTCGTCCACACCTTACCTCGAACTGTAGGTCAAATGGTTGGAAGTGCGCATAGGGCCTGCTGTCACTGCAAACAGCCCAAAGCTAAAGCTGCACTCAGCGCCGCCATCACCTTAAACTAATCTTTTCAGTTCACTTCTTCGATCAGAAACGGTACTAACAGCAGCCTATCTAATTGTACCTCAGGCAAAGTACACATATACTTCAGAGTACTGCCATACAGTACTGGTGCAGCACGCAGGCAGCAGCCGCAGTTGTGATGAAGACGAAGCAAAGGTTTGTGCGGCGCACGTGACTGCGCGCCAC
Source organism: Cenchrus fungigraminus (assembly GCA_036936925.1). Classification (NCBI taxonomy): domain Eukaryota; kingdom Viridiplantae; phylum Streptophyta; class Magnoliopsida; order Poales; family Poaceae; genus Cenchrus; species Cenchrus fungigraminus. The sequence goes on along the minus strand of CM072778.1, from coordinate 29,804,655 downwards.
CCCCATAGGATGAGGGGAGGCTAACGTGGACGCATCTTGGCGAGCCTGGTCGACGAATGGACGTGATGATGCGTGCCCCTCTCCCCTTCCAGGGCTAGCTGCCCCGGCCAGGGTTTTTTTCCCGATCGGAGGTGCCGAACCGCCGGCGTCCGGTTCCGGTAAATTCAAAATCCAAACCAAAACACGCAGTTCAAACGGTTCCCACCGGTATACCGACCGGTTCGACCGGTATACCGGTCCGGTTCGACCGGTTCCCGGTCGTTTAACCAAAAAAACCGAATTAGTGGAGAATTTGACGTGTTTTCAAATTTGAATTAAAAATTGAAAAAATAAAAGAAAATTTTCTAAAAATATTGCAAGGTGCATAGAATCTAATGGTGTCAAAACATTTCAAATATTATTGTATTTAGTATTTTTTGCGGGGTATTAGAAGTTCAACCGGCCAATTTGTTCTCCGTTTTCTTTTTTAGTTGAACTTCTAATGCACGCAAACTATACTAAACAAACGAATATTTGAAAGTTTTTGACACCATTAGATTCTACACACCTTGAAGTATTTTTGAGAATTTTGTGAGATTTTTTCATTTTTTGAATTCAAATTCAAATTTTGAATTTGGACCAGTTGGGAATCGACTGGAACCGATCCGGACCGGTAGGACCGGTTCCCACGGATTCTGGACCGGTTCCCACCGGTTCGGTTAACGCTGGCCCCGGCCCGCCGTGCTGCCGCCCATGCAGGACAGCTTGGAAGGACACCAAAACAAAGCGCGCGCGAGCGAATCTGGCCGCTGCCCACCATGCATTCTCGTGCTCGCGGGCGCGCCATGTCACCGCCCAGAGTTTTTTTAGTTGAGCCCGCGCGCTTCCCGGCACCGGTTGGCTCGGCGAACGGCGAGACAAGATCACAGGAGGAAAACAGCGCATTAGCATACGCTCCACACGTTTAATCTAGGGTTTAGAGGCTTAGAGCACGGTAAACCACCTAATAATAGCTTCGTGTTGTCCTCTCGGGGGGAGAGAAGATGGAGTGGTGGTGCTGTATGTCCAGTGCCCAGAGCCCAGTACAGGGAGAAACGAGTAGTGGAGGTTCCCGACGAGAGAGAGAGAGGAGAGGCGTCGACGAGACGACGAGCAGGAAGGAACATGACAGGGAGGCATGCATGGGGAGGAGTAAACAAGGAGGGGGCAGCATAGGAAAAGACCACCAGGCGCCCTCGTGAAGCCCAGCCTGAAGCTCCAGCTTTTTCTGCCGCGTCGCGGCGGCCTCCGCGCCAGGCGCCAGCGCGCGAGATTCTCTCTTCCCCCGTCCTGGCCGCGCCGCTGGCTTTGCCTCTGCGCGGCGGCCGTCGGGATCGGCGCGGCAACGGCCGAGCCCGGCACGTGTTACAAAACCGGCCGTGCACCAGCCGATCCTTGGCAGTTGTCAACTCCCCGCGTGCTGGATCCTCGTCCTTTTCTCACCACCTCCCGATCCTCACGTTAGGGTTTCGGGCCTCCAGCCCCGGCCGCGGCCGGAGAGCTAGAGTAGAGCCCCGCCAAAGCACTGACGACGTGGGCGGCTGGTACGGCTGGTTCCACGCCATTTTCGTGATTATTTTGGGAAACAGTCCTACAGTCGTCGACTTCTTTTAAGTCACGATAATAACTTCATTTACGAAAAAGTCTGTACAAATATATTCTACGTTCAACACGCCAATCTGCTCTATGAATGGTGATTTTACATGATCTTTTAGCATGTTCAATTGTTCCATTCTCTCTACTTTTTATTGAATTTAGTTTGCGAATCTTCCCACTCCACTCAAATCTCAAATACATTTTAGCATAAAGATCATCTCTAAATTAGAAGATCCAAAATAATATTGCATGTTTTTACATCTTATTAAATGCAGCACGTGCCCGTGGCACGTGCATACATGCTACGCATGTATTGTTCTATATTCGTCCTACGTGGTTTTCAGTGAATGGCATGTAGTGTTGTCATCTCTGCCATGTCAGCTTACGACGAGACTGACATCACTATTATGCTATCATGCTTTTCCGAAACTATTTGCTCTTGTCATTCAAGTATGCTTGAACTTTTAGCTATGTCTACACCCTAGAAGTGTTTTTACTTATCTAGTGTAATACATGAGAAATCTCCTCAAAGATAAATATAGTCAAATTTCATTATGCATTATGATTGTATGTATCTTCACTCTGTTTTTATGCAATGTCTCAATAAGTCAGAAGTAAAAATGATCATTTCCTTACTTTCTATAGCACATTGTGAAGTTATCATCTAGGTGTATTTTGAGTATTGTTGTTTTGTTTTGAGGTATATTCATTTGCACCCTTAGTTTAGTTTAGCAATTTTAGTTGTTTGTATTGAATGCATTTTTCTATGAAATATACTTTTTGAACCACTAGATCGATATATCAAGCAACTCACATAATATAAAATTGTGACTTTAAGCAAACGAAAATGTCTATAGTAATATTGGGGAACAACAAGAAAAAGGCTCTGCATGAGATAAGTACAATGAACGAATATGTCTAAATTGGCTTTCTTAGAAGTAATACACATATGCTGATTTATATATATTGACTTCTACATGGTTTTCACTAATACACATACCATTATTATCTATGCTACATTAACATATAACCAGGTCGACATTCGTATTATGCTTTTATGATTTCTTGTAACTTGCTAGAGCTGGTCATAGTATGTAGTGTCAATATTTGTAGCGTTGATCCTATCTAGGCATTTTTGCATAGAGTCATTAACGAAAAAACTACTATAGGATAGACCTAATCAAATTGCATTTTAGGGTTTCTTTTCACTGTGTTTATGTGCAATCTGCATATTATGCTTGTCTCCTTACTTCCGTAAAGTTCACTGTTTTTAGTTCTTATATATGGAAGTGCATTTCAGTAATAATGTTCTGATGCAGCATATAATCTCTGCACCATTGGTTTTTGTTGACTAAATATGTGCGGGGGTAACTATTTATTAATTTATTTCAATCGTTCATTTCTGAAACATTATTGTTTAATACATCACAAATTAATAGATTTAGGCATGCATAAAAGTAAAAGTTTCAAACAAATGACAGTTTGCAAAGTTGATATGACTTTTTTAGTCTGTTGGACCTGCTTACTAATATGTTTTTCTATTTGTTGTGAAACCTAGCAAAAACAAAAAAAAATGTTTGCTAACCATTCTCCATAAAGTAAGTTAAGTTGTAGTGTAAATGAATGTTCATTTTCCTGTTCTCTCAATATTGTTCAAAACTATTTATGATGGTACTACAAACCTATCGTAGTAAAATTTGATTTCACTGTGCCTGCACGCCACACCTCTCCGCTCTGATCGAGGTGGAGTTCTTATTTTCATTGCATTTTGATTACTCATGTATTGAGGTGAACCTTAAGTAATTAGTACCTTGAGGCTAACTATGTTAAATTTTAGAGGGTAGATCAAATAGAAGGCGCAAATAGAATATTTATAGCAGCATTATCACTGTCAAACTATGCCGAATAGCATGTTCGGTAATTAAGGATATTTTTTAAGAAAATAGAAATACATCCGGCTTCTGCAATAAACACTCAACCATGCCCGGCAACAGTGGCGGAGTCAGGATTAAAATTTATCTATGACGAAGTTACTATTACTAATTATAGATATAGTCATCAACACCATTGACTTTTTTTATTCTTTTGACTATTCGTCTTTTCTGCAAATATTTTTTGCAAATCGATAAACCTTCAAGTTGAATTTAAAGTACATGTGACAATAGACATAATGATACATATTTTACTTTAGCTAACTAACTTGTTCAATGGATATTGATGGTTAAAAAGTTGAAGTAAAAAGTCAGTAGTGTCATATATTTAAGAACGAAGGGAGTACTACATAAGTACTAAGTACAACTAGATGTTCAATGAAGATTCATTCTAAACAAAAAGTCGAAGATGACACGACAGCAATATCTAATGGCGGGCGGCAGCGAGAAAGGCTGGATGCGATATCCTTTCATGCTGCACGCATGATGTAATTAGGTTAACCGGACTTTATTTTTCTAAGCTTATTAGTACTAAGTATACTGCTAATTGGTGATTAGGTACTATGCCAGCGTGCAGGTGTGGCGGCCGCCCTAGCTTGCCATAGTGGTGGCTACTGCCCGGCAAGGACATACAATACAAAGCTACGTCGTCGGTAAAATTTTGGCCGACTAATTTTGCCCCGCAACGTTACTCTCTGGAAGAAAATTAACACTGACCACCGTAACCGTGTGTAAAGGCGCAAATTACCTGATTACAAGCGAGCTGTTAGTCGAGAATGAGGAGCTCACCAAAAGGGCAACATGCTGGATCGGACCGACCGTACGCACTCTTCTGAAGCAAGTACTAGTGTACTGTGCGTGTACGTTCAGTTCCTGGATCTGTGGTCCCTCCAACAAGACATGTAATGGGTACAAGAAAGCTTTTGTGCGTGTACGTTCAGTTCCTGTTTCTTGACGATGAACACTTTTGTGCGGAGTGGTACAAGAAAGCAGCAACTACACACTGTATGGACTATTGAGCAATGGGTGCACGCAAAAGCAACATGGCAAGACTGTTTGATGTCCTTTATGTCATGTCCACACATCAGAGACGGAAACAGGGCGTGTACAATGAAAATATACTAGCGTTAATATCAATTATTGCACACTCCAAAGAGTCTAAAGTTTATACATAGAAGGTTCGGATGCTAATTAGCAGACTAATATGAGCTAATTATAAAAGTCTTGTTTGTTGACCTCATAAGAATGAGAGTAAATCAAGTCTGATAATGGTTAATGGTATTTTTTAGATAATTAAAGATCTATATATGCATGATTTTTCTAATATACCGGTAGCTTGAGACTCGTGTTTTTATATAAAAAAAGTCATCCGTCTCATCTGAAGTATGTATAAGCAAGTTGTAACCTATACATAATCTATAAAGAGAAATTAAACTTTACCGTACCCAATAATTTCTATATATTTGATATGATATTTAAAACAAAAAAATAACTATAAGTCATGAAAAGTACCTTTAGGGATGAATCTAGTTAATTTTCAATCTTACACTATATATCTAACTAGTTCTTTATAGCTGATCAAAGTTTAGAAAAAGTATACTAACAAAAACCTAAGACACATTCAAGATATTTAATTTGTCAATTCAAGGAGAGGTAACTAAACTTTATATGCTGTTATATGAAAGCTAATAAAAAGATAATTTGAAAATATTCAACTCATTGTTGTCCAAATATGTCATAACAGTTGCATGTCAAGTTTGTTTTATTCTTACGAACGAATTGGGGAAAAAGAATTTTAAAAATAGCACACACAAATGTCAGTAGTTGGCTTGGCTTCACTTTTATCCAACACGTGTTGTGAAAAAGGTGATGGCTCCAGAGTAGGGACATCAACACAGCTATAGCATGAACTACAACAACAAAACATTTAATTCCAAGAGATCTCTAACAATAAGTTACCCTTGTAGAAATCTAAATCCTCAAACTAACACACCACTTATTTTGACCACTTTTTGGCCAAGAAAATTTTGCTCTACTATGTGCTCCAATATTTGTTTGGGCACTAGTTAAGGTCTTAAGGAGTAGTGCCTTAAAAAAACGCGGGCCTGTTTGTCGACGACGCACTCATTTGAGAAGTGGACAATACGAAGATCTCAGCACTGTTCTGTGGACAAACGAGAAAGTACACTGTGCCTGCAAGTACCACCGCGCCTACAACACAGATATCAACCAAAAGAAAACCAAAACATTGCTTATTAACAAGTTAATGACACGAAATTACATTTAGCATGCCTTGTTCCTATATTTAAACTCGCTAGAAAAAATACCCTAGTTAAAAGAAAGAGAAATGCATAAGTATCAGACTTTATTTGTCCTTAGAAGGAACAATATTTAGCAGGAAATGAGCATACGGTAATTGCGTCAGAATACTTTTAGCTGCAGCATTTACTTGACGGGAATGCTCATATATACATCGAATCTGAGATGCTCTTATATTGGTAGCTCAACACAAACATGCGGTCTACAAGAAATGAATTCCACCAAACACTAATTTGAACATGTTGACAATTTACACAGATATGCTTTTACTTGAATCCATCTTAAAAAGAATACGAGGGGGCAGATATAGCAGACATCCGACGGTCGGTCCTCTCCAACATATATACAGCCCCCCCAAAAAAAATCAAACTGTAGGTGGAACAACTATATCTGTTGGTGAGAAATTGTAAAAGAACCTCAAAGCCCAATAGTTCATGATACCCTGCGGTTAGTTTCTTTTAGGGAAAATCAAAATCACGGGTTAGAACAGCAAGATAAATGGAGATAAGACCGTTCTCACAAACGTAAAGTCAAGAATATTATCCAGAGCCTGAGAAATTAATAAAATTAAGTATGCACTAAGTTAAAAATAAAAGGGGAACATAAAACTTAAGATTGGTATCGCTGTAGAAGATTTTATGCTCAAGCGAGCAAGGGAGCACCCTTCAGTCCAACCACAAACAGCGTAGAGCTTGATTTTAGCTCCCGCGCCATCCAGTCAGCTACCAAGACATTTCTCGTCCATTGGTCTTGGCAAGTGAATGGATGAGTCGGCAGCTAATGAAACCCTACGGCCATTTCAGAGTGGACTGAAGAGAGCTCTCTTCCAGAGAAGCCATAAACTCACATCAGAAGAACAACACCAAAGCACAATAGAAAATATTAGGCCATGCATCTGCATATTTTGACCCAGTGTGTGTATCCTCTAGCTATCTAGTAGAGAACACACTAGGAACATCCAGATCATTGCAAGGTGAACACGAGATTGAGGCGGAAGTAACTTAAGATCTTATAGGCGTTTGAAAGAACAGCAAGAAAAATCAAGATCTTATACAAATCAAGAACAACAAACGACGGTGGAGAAAAGGTTGATGTGAGAAGCTACCACCGGGAAGATGAGATAGGAGTATTCTATCCGACTATCCCCTTTGCGTTTAGTGTATTCTGGGGCTAAGCTTTGGTTGCAGTTGGGGAGGAGCAATGCTATGCAATGGCTCATGGATCCAAAACGCAAGGAAGAGAGCGCTTAAATAGTTGAAGCGGAGGGGCTGACATCATTTCTCTCAGTATATAGCCTGTAGGCAGCTATCCAATATGTACTGCTGGCCAGCTGCTGCCCAGCTCGATCTGCATGTCTGGTTTGGGTTAATCGAATAATACCCCTGTCATACTCCAAATAATCGAGCGAGAATCTTTTTTATGGAAAAAGCTACTAAATTTTGGCTACTCAAAATTTAGCATACATTTAGTAGCCAAATTTCAGTAGTTTTTCTCCATTAAAGATTCTCGCTGGATACAATCCTTCCTAGCTGTGTTGTGATTCGGGAAAAAAAATTCTAGCTGTTTTCCATTCACGTATAGTGACAGCGCAATCATCTACCAATGACGACGTTGGAAAGTTACAAAAACAGTTGCTATTTCAACAAAAACAGCTGTAGTTAATTATCCCTCAGCCTGTTCGTTTGGCTGGTTGCTGGTGTTGATTTCTTCTGAGAGAAGAAAAATACGGCTGGCTGTTTGCTGGTTCGTTCTGAGAAAAAATGAGTGTTAGCTGGTTGCTGATAAGCCAGGGCGTAAAATTTCATGAGCACAAGTAAGGACACAGGTAACAGTCTTAGAGCACTGAAGATGAGGTAAACCAGCCATCCATACCGCCGAATTCCTGACACGACGAGTCGACGAGCATGAGCGTGCACTATCTTATTTTGATCTCTTCTCTCCAAGACGACTCCCTGACCTCTCCCAACGACGAGTGTAGCGATTTGAATCTTGAACAAAACACGGCTGAGTGATTTTTCTCTCTTCTGCGGAGAGAAACATCGTCAAATTAACCAACACAAATTAAGTTTCACGGGCGTCCAAGTAGGAGTATGCATGTTTGCAAACAAGCCTTTACTCACATGCACAACTCCTCGTGTTTATGCAAAACTTCAGAAAAGTATTCCTTGTCGTCCACCCCTTTGTCAGCTTTGAGTTCACCGGATTTTTAACTCGTTTCCTGAAGCACAACAGTTCCAAGATGAATACAATAACCTCTTTATGCTCTCCTTTCCAGGCAAAGCTGTTAAATTACTTAGCTTTTCACATACAGTAAAGTTTCGTTCTGGTACTTTACTATTTCTTGGAATATTTTCCTTCGCGTAAGGTTGCAGGAGTAGTGATATTTTTGACATTCTTGCTTGAAATGTAATGATTGTTTTGTTGTAAGTTTTGCCACTTTCTCTCTCTCTCTAGACAAGTACTTAGCTTTTTGTCTCATAGCAATTCGGGTTAAGAATATATGTTTGGTTGGATGTATGGATGATTTTAGATGGTGTAGACGTGTAGTTCAACATATTTCTTTAAATTATATGATTAGTCACTTTTAGCCAAAAAAAACATTAAGTAGGATGATTTCATCCTGAATGAGTGTGTACGTTTATTCAACCAAGCATAAGGTCTTGAACCATCTCGTGTATGAATCAAATGGTACGAACAATCAAAATAGTCCCAGTTTAGCTAGAGATACTCTTTTCCGCTGTAATATAATAGGCTGGCTGTAAGCTGGGGTGCCCTTCGGATTAGCTTAGAGCTAGGGCCTAAGTACAACTGCAAATCTGGACCCTCTCCGTGCTTATTAGGCCTAGGTTTGGTGAATATAGGGACACGCATATCTTCTTGGTTGGTATGTCATTTCCGATCCTAGATTCGTTAGCAAGTTCCAACAAAAGCACATAATTCTAAGCAAACTCCTCGGCCTCTCAAATAAACTTTCATTGGCTCAGCAAGCTGTTTTTTAACGTCTTCAGTGTGAGTATTTTGTTAAGCCCGCGTCTTAGTGAGTTAGTGGTAGTGGCCTAGTGGGTGTTTCATATATATGGAGTTTGACATTAAAATCAATACTACTACATCAGCAATTTTACTGGTTTGGCAATATAATTAATTGGGAAGTTTCATCAGATGAGAGGTGATTTTCATCTCCATAAAACTTAACTGGTACAGTTACTTGCTTCATGACTTGATAAATTGTTACTGTGAAATGAAAACTATGCACAGAGATGGGCTGTATGACTCTAAAATCATTTGAAATATTTTTTTTGCGAAAAAATCATTTGAAATCAAGAACCAGCATTTCTGCAGGAATGCTGAATGCTGACTAGATGTGAGTGATGACAAGGAACGTAAAGAGATGGAATCAAATCGACGGATCAAGGAGCCGACGAGATTTTGTCGGGAGGAAGAGACAAAGCAGGAAGAGAGTTGTTAGATCTCTTCTTCTTAGTAGATGGTGTCATATCCTTGCTCTTTGTTATCGTAGTGCTCTTTCAGTCGCAGTCATTTTGATCCATCCCGGTCCTTTGATTAAACGTAAGATTCCATATGCCTGGAAATGGTCTGATCAATGGGACAGTGATGTGATCTTTAATTTTGTTCTCTACAAAATTGGATCTCTGCAGCAAGCATATCCCTTTTGAGTGATGATATCTTTTTGCATCATGGTGCACAGCCTTTGGTATTTACTCAATTGTAAGATTTCTTTTACAGTGATTTAAAAGTATGGATCAGTATTTTAAGGTACCTCTTTTATTTCCACAGTCTAATTTTAAAAATAATTTAAAAATAAATTTAAGGATTATTTTTTGTACATGCCCCACTAGTTTGGTACATCTTGGTACTTATGTTTCCATCATTAGATTTCTCAGGATGAACCACTCTAATTTTTTCCAATCATTCTACAGTTCTCATTGTATTGTAAGTTGGTTCATGCACACTGTTACTAGAGCTTGTGATGCAGATAACCAACTTTAAGTGATGTCCATGCTGCTATACAGTACTACTATAAGATTCAGCTCACAATTTAGCTGCTCCTGCGTATCAGCATTCCTATATAGTATATATAGTTCTAGAGCAGTATATCATCAGTAAGTCTCACACTATACACCAGCGCCAACATCATCATAAGCGCTCGTGCTATCTCGTCGTCTTGCCGCTAATATTGTTGGCCTTGACTACCATCATCAGTTTGTCCCCTGATGTTTTTTAAGGAACTTACAGCAAAAAGGTGACATGGACCACAAACCATTTTCTCAGGCACAGCAAGAAACAATGAAACACAAGAGAAAAAGGCTGGTGGAAATCATACAAGCTCGTACGGATTTTCGCCTTTGTAGGAGCTGAAAGATTTGAATACCCCCAGGCTATGCAAGTATGCATGCATGGGTAGATCATGAAGCGCAATTGCCATTTACAAACAGGGACTGATGCACTGCAAGTTCCCATGCACGTCCGTTTGCGGGCAAAGTGCGTTGCCTCGGTGGTGGGCTGCTCCCGTAAACGCTCTCATCAACTCCAGCTGGTTTTGTCCCCAGCCGTAGCCTTCTTTCTGCACTAGTAGTAAACCTAAAAAGATCAGCAGGGAGGGGGAGAGGGAGAGGGAGATGAAGATGATGCTATTGTGCTCCTCGCCACCGACAACTCCTTCGAAGTCCTAGCTGCAAGAGTACCTGAGCCTGACACCCGGGACCAGTAGTCCGTGGCTGGCCGGTGGTCCTGCCATTGGAGCTCATGCGAAAAGCAGTCTCTGATCTCGGCTACCTCTGAGGTGGTGCTACATAAGCTTTTGGTGTGTGCGTGGATGACCGGAGATAGAAATATGGTCGAGGTGGTGGCCCCTGTGAGAAGATCTGTCTCTGACCTTTTTAACTGGAGTTGAGCATTGACAATTCGAGACCACCCATGCATGCAATTCTCTCCCAATACTCCTTGTTACTTTTGTACCTGTCGGTACTTTAACTTGCAGATGGAGTTTTGTGCGCTATTTCGTAGGCTCTCGGTGCTGCATAGGAGTAGCTAATATAGCTAGTAATGATCTCTTGAGACGGAGTATGTTGCAAATTGCAATGAGAGATTTGAATGAAAATGCTAGATCAATGGCATATGCTACGGTCTTAAATCAGGAACCAGAAGTTGGAAATAATATCCGTTAATTAAACCAGGGAGGAGAGGTTGATAATGTCGAAGAGAAAGAAGCTATTCATCTAGGGTTTTGAGAGGTCCGAGCTCAGGGTTCCAAAGTCGCATTCTCCCCCCTTTGGACGTATAATTTTGGAAGAAGGAGGGCTCGACAACTAGCAATGGGTGAAGCGGCAAGGTAGTGGGAGCTTTGAGTGGTGGGCTAGGTCCAAGAAAGTCTTTAGGATATCCGCACCACATCGCCCCTAAACACACCTCTAAAGGGGCATCTTCCACCTTGTAGAGCCGATTTAGAGATCGGTAAACACAACTCTCCGCCGCTGCCTCGTGTCTATCCCGATCTCTAAACCAAATGTCTCCTTCTCTCTCTCCGACCCACTACTCTCTGTCACCCATCTATCTTCCCTTCCATCTCTCTTCTCCCTGACGCCTCACTCTCTATCAAGATTCGTGGGCGACCCACCCAGGCACCCACCGGAGGACCCGCTGCTGCCTCCTCCACGCGGTGGCGCCCGCAGCCTCCTCCCTGTTAGTCGCCTCCTTCCCGATGCACCATAGGTGACCCACTAGTTCACCCACCGTGAAAGCTCGGCGACGGCGGCACGCCGCCTCCTCCTATAGGTAGTCGTGGCTTCCTCCCTGACACCGCTCGCGGCCTCCTCCCTCCCTCCCTCCCTCCCTCCCTCATTTCTCCAGGATAGCGTTCACCTCAAAAGCCTCTTAATTTGCCGACCCACTGTAGCAATCAAAACGATTGAGGGTGGGACCTGACAAATTTCCAGTTGACTTGGAATTAGAGGGCTGCATTGTGGATAGCCTCATAGAGTCATAGTGGCAAGGTTAGAGCAGAACGTGGACAAATAAATGATGATTATTGGTGATCAAGGCCACTGAGGCCATCAGCCGTCGGTGAGTATGGTCGGTAGGTAAGTGGAAGCATAGGATAAACCACGAACATAGGCTTTTTTAAAGAAGGGAATATATATTAATATCGGCGCCTCAGCGTCAATGAATTCATATAGTTGTTTCTTACTACAAGCTTATAACCAAAATAATCCAAGGGATTAAGAAAACAATTTGTTGAAAGTTTCAAATATAAATAAATCTCTCAATCTTTGCCATGAAAACAAATCAAATGGAAATTCTTTCTGAAACTCCAACCATGAGTAGCAAATAAAGACCTCCATGGTTGCAGACTCAAGCAACCTGCAACACGCCTTCAATATAGAGCGATCCTCCTCCTTCTGAAGCAGTGACCAGAACCGAGTCTAGTGTGTCCCCCTGAAGAGTACGTGCAGGTATGAAGGCACTAGGCCTTTATCAAATACAACATTATTTCTGGATATCCAAATTGCCCAACAAAGGCAGTTGCACCTGGTAGTATATGAGACTTAAGTTTTCTATTTATCCCAAACAACCAATCGTTAAACAAGTGATCAATGCTAGTTGGCAGAGATAACTTAATAAAGCAAACATGAATAATTCTCCAAATGAACTTCACAAGGTGACAAGGAAAAAACAAATGTTGAATGGTCTCGCTATGTGAACAAAAAGGGCAAGACATATTTCCATGCCAGTGTTTGCGGGCCAAATTATCCTTGGTTAAGATGACTCCTTTAATCAAATACCACATGAAACACTTTTATTTTAAGATGGATCTTCAGCTTCCAAATGACATTATTAAAAGGTAGAGCTTGTGTCAATAAAAGTGATTTATACCTAGAGTGAACATTAAACACATACTCCATTCTGATGCAAACCCCATTTAAATTGATCCCTCTGATTAGATAACTGGATATTCATTACCATGGCTACTATTTGATGCTAGGCCTGCAGATTACCATCTGTGAGTGACCGTCTAAATGCTACGTTCATCGGTGTTGTGGATGGCACGGATTGAACTGTAGCACTCCTTTTTTCTGACAGTATTGTATAAGGAAGGATAGAGATCTTTTAGGGGACGCGATCTAACCCACGAATCCTCCCAAAATCTTATTTGTTACCCATCACCTAGATAAAACCTTCTCAAATTGAGGAACTCATCTTGACCTTCATAAGGCCAGCCCAAAACTGTGAGTCCCACGACATGCGTTGAACCTGAGTGATGGTTTATCCTTCAAATATTTATTTCTTATAAATTCTGCCAGACTCCATCCTCATTAATTAATTTAAAAATCCACTTGCTAAGTAAACACCGGTTGTGAACAATTAAATTTAAAACCCCTAGTCCTCCTCAATCCTTTTGCGTACAAGCCACACTCCACTTAGTTAGCCTATAATTCTTTTATGCTCACCGCTTTGCCAGAAAATATAGACCTATAATAATCTAGTTCAGAACACCTCTTGGTAGCCAAAAAAAAATAGCATGAACATAGGCAAACTACTTAGGACTGAGTTAACCAAAATTAAACGTTCACCCACAGAAAGGAGTTTACTACGCCAGCAACTCAACCATTTTTGAAACCTTCCCTCAATATGTCCCCAATCGCTATCGCGGAGTTTGCGATGATGAATGGGTATTCTCAAGTATCAGAAAGGCATTAAGCCAATATCACACTCAAATATTTGGGAGTATTCGAATTCCAACTCTCTTTGCAGCCTCGTAGCAAAATATTTCGCTCTTATGGAAATTAATCTTAAGTCCCGATAATTGCTCAAAAGCAGAAAGTAACAACTACATGTTTTTAGCCCTCTCAAGTTTGTTATCCATAAATATTATAATATCATCTACATATTATAAGATCGACAATCCATCAATTACCAAACGGGGAAGGACCCCTCTAACTTGGTCCTCCCTTTTAGCACGGTTAATTAATACCGCCAACATGTCAACAACTATATTAAAAAGGTTTGGTGATAAGGGGTCTCCCTGCCTAACCCCTTTATTTATTTGGAAATAATGCCCAATATTATCATTAACTTTTATAGAAACATTTCCCTTACTCATGATCTTTTGGATCCATTCACACCAGTGGGTGAGAACCTTTTCATTCTGAGAACTTGAAACACAAAAGCCCACTTTAACTTGTCATATGCTTTCTCAAAGTCAAGTTTTAAAATTACACCATCCTTTTTCACTATGCATTTCAGAATTGTCTCGTGTAGAACAACTACCCCTTCCATAATATATCTGCTTGGAATGAAAGCAGTTTGACAGGAACTGATAATTTTATCAGACAACAACACTAACTTGTTATTAATACTTTTGTGAAAATTTTAACTAACATTAAGAAGACATATTGGACGGTATTGCTAAATCTTAATTGCTTCCTTTTTTTTGGCAACAACCTGATCACCCAAAAGTTAAGATTATGTAACGGCAATCTTCCATCATGAAAATCTTGAAAAAAGGTCAATAAATTTGTCTTCACTACTTCCCAGAGAAAATGATAAAAATCCGCCGAGAAGCCATCCAAACCCGGCACTTAATTATTTTCCATATGAAAGATTGCAGACCTAATCTCCTGGTCGTTGAATGGTGCCATCAAGACATCGTTTTCCTCATGTGAAACATGAGGTATATGGTCCCTCATTGTTTCATCCATGGTGAAGGAGCTCAATTGGTGAGGACCAAACAACCCTTAATTCTGTAATATATGATTTAAGGTCCATGAACATATGCTACCCATCAATTAATGAGTCTAATAACTCTGGTAAATGGTGGCGCTACAACACGTCTTAGAGCAAGCCTAATAAAAATGCCCGCTCGCGGGCTGCAAGGAGCTCCAGCTCAACCGAGTTGCCGAGCGGTGGTGGAGGACCCCACATCCATTTAATGCGCTGCCACAGCTGAGTGGCGACGTTGAAGGATGCTAGCGGTGGAGCAGCCAAAACTTGCATTTCGCCCGCTCTGTGCTGGCGACTCGCGACTTGCTCGCTTTTTTCTCTCTCATGCTTTCTTTCTCATCCACGTCGGATCCTGCTGATGTGGTCTGTTATTTCGCTCGCCAACGTGGCCTTATTAAACTTGCTCTTATAGGGTTGTGGTGGAAGATGTTGTCCACGATGTTGAAGAGGCAACTTTCGAATTTTGAAGAGTAGACGACGGGCAGTGGCCAGTGAGTAATTGCCTAGCACACATTCAAATTGCGCCATATTCATCTCCAGAGTATGGTTTAATCGGTAAACAGTTCCTCCCACTAGCCACTAGGGCGCCCATTGCACTGCAACAAGTACAGTAGCATCTGTCTGGCCGTGCGCTGCAACGTCGGACGCTGCGTAGATCGAGCAGGGCATGCACGTCTACCACGCCCCCAGCAGGAAAACCCGTACGCTGCGCCACCGACCGCTCGCGCACGGCACGGCACGGCGCGCTCCCGCGGTGATGGGAGCCAACTCTGCGCAGGCACACCGAGGCACAGGGCCGCCGCAGCGAGCTGAGCGGTGGCGTACGCCAACGTACGCCCATTCTGCAGCCCCGCTCCGGTCGGGCGCGGCTCCGCTTTCCCGACGCCGAGGGATTCCCCGCCCGCGCGCGCGCTGCCGCGGTGTGCCTGCCGTCGGGGTGGCGGCTCGGGGCAGCCCGTACCGCGGCGCCGGGTGGGCGCGGGCCCGGTGACGATCGAGTTGTCTACTCCGTAGTCCATCCAGTGCTACCCCGCGGCCTGTGGGTGGTGGCAGGTTGGCGACTGCACGCTGGAGTGGAGTGTTGCGCGCGTCCTGCTCCCGCCCCACCCCGCCCCGCCCCGCCCCGCGCCGTCCGGGGCCGTGTGGGTCACCTGGGGCCCTGGGGGTAGGGTGGCGTGGGATGGATGGCAGGATGGGACGGGGTCGGGCACGGGCACGCGGGCAGGGCTCACACGTCCCATCCCGTCCGGTCGCGTCGTCGCCGTGGGCTCGCTCGCCTCTCGCCGCGCGCTCCTCTGCCGCCCCGTTCGGTTCCATTGGCGAATCGATCAATCAATCGGGGTCGGCGGGGGCCTCGACGCGTCCACGTCGCTTTGCAGAGAATTTGCGGGACGACGACGAAACGAGGACGAGGGAGAATTTGCGGAATCCCATCTTTTGCTTGCGTTGCGACCGCGTATACGCAGATTGTGCCTTCAAATGGCAACGCACAGTGTTACATGTAGTCATGGCGTAAACGCCTTTGGAGGACTAGGTGATACCCCGCGTGTTGATGCGGGAATTTTTAAACAAAATTTTAAGATGAAATGCGAAAGTAGAAACACCAAAGCGATTACATGGCGATATTCATCTTAAAAAATATGATATATGAAAGCATGTTAATTATGTTGAGAGACAACCATTCTTAAATGATTGATCCTACAGTTCCAAAAAAAATGATTGATCCTACATATATTTCAACTGCGAGAATTTTATGGCGTGCTACTCGCAAATACAATATGCTATTAGTCACAGAAAATCGAGGAAGACATAAATATATGATTTGGTGGATGTTGACATGACTTGGTGGATGTTGACATAGCGTGTAGTAGGTTATGCGTGGCGCATTGGGAGACAAGAGAAATCATTAGTGGGTACTAATTATATAGTTGTATATGATTACAAGCCGTTGGGTCTGTGACTCTCTGTGCATGACTGTTGTTCACTCCAGGTAAGTGCTGGCTGTGCTGCTGCTTTCCTCCAGCTGCACGGGCCGCACAATTTTTTTTCTTTGAAATGGACACGGGCCGCACAATTAGTTGTGCTAAAAAAACAGAGAGAGATTCGTTCAAAAAAACAGAGAGAGAGAGGGGAAATTGTCAGTCTGCTACGCTAACCTAGACTCTTCAATTTGAGTAGTAGACAGGCCGTGGGCCGACTCAATCTTGTCAGTCTGCTACGCTAACCTAGACTCTTCCATTGTTCTAAAAAAAAACCTAGACTCTTCCATGGGCTGGATCATGGAACAGCAAAGGGTTCTCTCCCCTCGAAGGCCTCCATTTTCTTTGCAAGATTTCGTCCACCCTCGAATTTTTTTTATATTTAATTTTGGACGGTTTTCCTAAAATAAATAGTCGTTTCAAACTTGGTCAAAAGTAGCCTCGAACCGCCGGCTGAACTGGCGGCAGGAACCTGCCGCCGTTTCACAGGGCGGCAGGTCCTGTAACCGCCGTTTGAAACGGCGGTAGTGTCGTGGCCGTAGAGCGCGTGAACCAGCCGCCAGGTGGTTCGGCGGTTGGAGCAGCCGCCAAAGGAAATGGCGGTTGACCGACCAACCGCCGTGTGAACGGGCGGCAGGTCCAACCGCCACATCCGGCGGTAGCGACGGCCTACCGCCAAATCAGAAGGCGGTAGGTGCCCCTCCACCTATAAAAGCAGCTGCACCTCCTCCTCTCAGCTCACTCCTCAGCCCATTCGTCATTCAACGGAAGAGAAGGAGCATCCGGCAGAGAAGCTCTTCCGTTCCACTGGTAATATTTCTAAAACTTCTAAAAATATATTAGAAATTTAGAAAATAGTTTAGAAATACTAGAAATATATTAGAAATTTAGAAAATAGTTTAGAAATACTAGAATTAGCGTAGAAATTTATAAAATAGTTTAGAAATTCAGAAAATAGTTTAGAAATAGTTGAATTAGCGTAGAAATTTAGAAAATAGTTTAGAAATTCAGAAAATAGTTTAGAAATAGTAGAATTAGCGTAGAAATTTAGAAAATAGTTTAGAAATAGTCGAATTAGTGTATAAAATCAGAAAATAGTTTACAAATAGTATAATTAGCGTAGAAATTCATAAAATAGCGTAGAAATTCTGTAATTAGAGTAGAAATTCATAAAATAGTTTAGAAATTCAGAAAATAGTTTAGCAATTCTTTAATTAGTGTAGATATTCAGGAAATGCCTTAATTACTTGCATAGTAGTATTAGTAGTTAATTTAGAAACACCTTATTGCTGAAAACTACTTTAATTACTTGCATAGTACTATTAGTAGTTAATCCAAGTATTTGTACACTATATGATATCAGGGATGTCACAGACAGTCCGGGTTTAATTGTTTTATGGATCTGGGGAAATTAGATATGGTCCCGAAGGAGTTGATCTGTCACTGTTTAAAACAGTGACAAGAGATCTTACAAGAGCCGAAGAAAGACCTTGGGGGGTCATAACCAACTGGCTGTACAAGGCATTCAGGAAAGATGAAGAGCAATGGAAACTGTCGGTGATGGCTGTGTTCAACAGAAGTCAACCAGTGTTTTGGGAGCTTATGCACTTAGAAGGTACTGAAAATTGGAGGCGTTGTGTCAGGAGTGCATGCACAATTGGTGCTCCGGTGGTTTTGCTTGTCCAGTTTGTACCGAATGTACAACTGAATGAGGAAGCAGAGGGTCAAGGCCAGAGTTGCCATCATGGGGGAGAGGGGGAAGATGGTGGAGAGGAGGAAGAGGGAGGACAGGAGGAAGAGGGTGGATAGGAGGAAGAGGGTGGGGAGGAAGATGGTGGTGCAGAGGAAGAACAAGAGGGGGATGAAGTAATTGGTGTGGTTGATGGGGGAGAAGAAGACCCTGAAGTAGTGAGGCAGTTCAATGCAGAGATAGATGACTATGAACGTGCATTGGAAGATGACTCCTCAGATGATGAGGATGAATCCATTATGCCAAGTGACTGGGAGAGCTATGATTTCTCACAGCTGACTGTAAATCCTGGTGTGAATGTGGCTTGGGAGTACCGGGAGAATGAGGTGTGCGAAGGAGCTCTGTATGCAAATTCAGGAGAGCTTAAGGATGCAGTGAAGAGGTGGTCCACCTTGACCTTGAATAGGGAGTTTAGGGTATTGAAGAGTTCTCCAGCAGTGTATGATGTTCGTTGTGTGAAGCCCGACTGTCCTTTTAGAGTGCATGCTTACAAGGGCAAGTGGAAAGATTACTGGAAGATCAGTATAGTTGTGGATCACACATGTACATTTGACCAGTTAGATGCAAGTCATCGGAATTTGACTGCCGGATTTGTTACTAACCACATGTACTCCCAGATTGTGGAGAATCCAGCTTATGAGCCCAAGTCCATTATCTGTGCCATTGAGGAGAAATTTAGGTACAGGATCAGCTATGGCAAAGCATATAGGGCGAAGAAGAAGGTTGTGGAGATGAGGTGGGGTACTTATGAAGCATCCTACAATAATTTACTAGCCTTGCTGAACACAATAGCTGTGTTAAATCCTGACACCTACTATGACATCAAGACATATCCTTTGGTAGCTAGGCCAGGCAAGCTTGTTCTTCAGCGGTCATTCTTAGCATTGGAGCCCTGCATTGAGGCATTCAGACATTGTAGACCCGTCATTTGCATAGATGGCACATTCTTGACAGGGAAATACAAGGGCACAATTTTGACAGCGGTGGCAGCAGACGACAATAATCAGTTGTTGCCATTGGCTATTGCATTTGCGGAGGGAGAGAATGTTGATAGTTGGTACTGGTTTCTGGAGAGGCTGAAGCAGATGGTGGTGAAGGAGGTGCCAAACGTGTGTGTCATACACGATAGGCACAAAGGAATTTTGCAGGCGATGAATGACATCAAAGAGGGTAGCGAAGAAAGAAACAGAGCAGCCCAGTGGCCCGATGTTCATAGCAGATGGTGCATTAGGCATATGGGAGCAAACTTCCACAGCCAATTCAAGAACAAGCAACTGACTGAACTGTTCAAACGGTTATGCTCGCAGAATCAGGAGAGGAAGTTCAATGAGATATGAAAAAAACTAGATGAACTCACAAAGAAAGCATCAGAAGAAATAGCAAAGAAACCAGTCAATCCTGAACCGGGGCAAGAGCCAATTTCTCTTGAGGATGTTGGGTTAGATGCTCCTAATGTGAGAAGGAGAAGGGGACGTGCAGTCAAGACCTTCAGCCAGTGGATTGAGAACGAGCCGAAGGAGAAATGGTGTCTCTTGCACGACACAAGAGGTGTAAGGTTTGGGATCAAGATGACTAATTTTGCTGAGGTATACAACGTAGTCTTGCGTGGGGCCAGGTGTTATCCTTTAGTTGGCATCATTGAGTTCTTCCTGTACCGCACAATGAAGTACTTTTATGAGCGTGCAAATAAAGCACACATAGCAATGGCTGATAGTCAGAAGTTGTACTCCACAACAATGACTGAGTACCTGGACATAAAACAAAAGAAGACTCTGAGTCACCGAGCAGAGCCTGAGCCTATACACCGTGCAAGTGCCTCTGATACTAGGTGGAAGTATCTGGTCGAGTGCAAAGTCAAATCACAGAAAACAGGCAATGAGAGAAGGAGGCAAATTGTGGTTCTAGGCAACACGACGTGCTCATGCTCCTGCCACAAACCACAGCTACTACACAAGCCTTGCAGTCATGTGCTCACTGCATGTTTTAGAACTAAAGGTTGGCACTAGGGTCGGTACGTGTCTAGGTACTACTTGAAGCAAACCATCCTGGACACTTGGAACCACACTCTGGAGGGCCATCTTTTCATCAGTTCGTTCATTGAAGATCCCAAAGGAAATGCAACATACATACCCGATCCAAATCCTGAATTGTGCCAAGACGTTGGTCGACGGAAGAAGAAGAGGATCAGGAACAACATGGATGAAGCTGAAGCTGGTCGTTCAGTGGCGCTCTGTTCAAAGTGCAACAACCCAGGACACACCTACAAGAAATGCACTACAACAATGTACGCTTGTAATGCACCTAGTTCGTCAAATGAGGATGATGCTGCCCAACCTTCGGCTAGTGGAACTGCACCTTCTGGACGTGGACGTGGACGTGGACGTCGTAGCCGCCGCAATGAAGGAATGCATTGAGTTTAGTTGTCTTATTTCGCTGAGTTGTTTGTAATAATGTCTTATTTGCCGTAGTCGGACATGTTGTAATAATTGAACAAGTATTTCCTTAGATTATATTGTGTACGAACTTATTCATGATATCGTATTTATTTGTCATGTTGAATTTATGTAACAGTAATTAGAGATGGTGTCTGATGCTGTCAGTGGTGGTGAGGATGGCAATGGTGGTGGTAATCGTGATTCCTCACACCACAGCGGGAAAATCACGTTCGAAACACCACCTGATCCGAAGAAAATGAGCACGCTCGAAAGAGGCATACTTCGATATATGCAAGGAAAAACTGCAGATGCCATTGCAAGAGGAGAGGAACCTCCATGGAATGGTATTTATGCTCCAAAGGATATGCATCATTATTTGCAACGAAAAACTACTGATGCCATTGCAAGAGGAGAGGAACCTCCTTATGGTGGTCTTTATGCTCCGGGTGGTCCTTATGCTCCACCAGCAGACCCGAGTGTTGCTAATCCACCAACTACAAAACCTACCAAGGAAGCTAAACCTTCGTCGTCCCGTCGCAGGAAGGGCTGAAATCTGTCATGTTGTGCGATGTTGTAGTGTTTCTACCTACAGCGGTGTAATATCTGAAATACTATTTCGTTTGAATCATGGTGTTGTAATAATAGTGTAATTGTTCTGTACGAACTGGATCCTATTTTAATTATGTTGTAATAATTGAACCAATATTCCTTAATTTCTTCTGATATTTGTTTACTGCATTTTTTTAATTTCGTTACAATATTTGGATTTCCTCATGTGCTAACATCCAAATAATAACTTGTTTTGTAGGTTGGGAATGGCTGCCTCAGGTCCTGACTTGGACTTGGAGTTGCTCACTACAAGTAAAGAGGTGGTTGCGGTGCCTAAGGGGATCCACACTCCTATGTGCTACTGCAGTGACAATTGCAAAGTTGTCAAGTGCAAGGCTCTCGGGTACGCTTACGGGATGCGGTTCTTCATGTGCGCCAACTATGCGCACGACCCGATCAAGCCATTGAACCGCAATGACAGACCCAAAGTAAGAAATTCGTGCAATTCTCGATTATTCATTCTTCAATTTTTTTAAAATTTTTACTAACATGTTTTTTCAAAAAGAGTCCACCTCCTCTTTGTGATTTCATGCAGTGGCTCGATACCGAGCAGTCTGACGACAACAAGAAGTACGTCGAGTCAACGGCCCGTGATGCAAGAGAGAGGTGGTTCCGCACGAATGAGGCGGAAAAACAAGAGGAAAAACGCAAACAACAACAGGAGGAAATTCGCATTCGCCAGCAGATGAGAGAGCGTGAAGAGGCCCAGGCCCACGAAGCAGATAGAGAGAGGAAGAGGGAGAGGGCTCGACGGGCCAAGGAAGCTGGACCCGATGCCATTAGGAAGGGGAAATACCCTCGTTGTACTCAGTAGACCTAGAGTAGTAGCAGCGTAGTCGGATTGTATGAATTGTAAACCACGAATTCATCCAGAGGAGCTTCTCTGTGAACTCGAAATCGTAGAATGGAAAGTACCTCTCATCCTCGTGGAGCTTGAATATGGGGTTCGTGTGTTTTCTCTGAGTCATTGCAAATTTCCTCTCCCACGGATCTAAGGGCCCACAACGCTACAATACCCTACTGCTAGGGTGTGTTTCCTCAGAGTCACTGCTTTGATTCCCTTCCCACGGATCGAAGGACCCACCACTCACCCTTCTTCTACATATATCACCCTTCTCTACGATGCCTCTTCACAACAAACTGCAATGGCTTCCGGGAGTGGAGGTGAATATGGGTGTGGTCCTGAGTTCTGGGAGGAGCAAGATCCAGAGTTCAAGGGGGAATTTCCAGTCCTGCAAAAGAGGGACTTCTGTTCCATGCGTGAAGTTAGAAGCTACGCACCTAACAAACTGGTGTTGTGGCCAGCATGTTCACACGGTGAGCGTTACGTGATGCAAGTCTACGAGGGCTGGGGTAACTACGGTCGTCGCTTCTGGCACTGCCCACTAGCAAGGGTAAGCTATGGAAATGATATTTGTTCATCAACCATGCTTGGTTTGTTAACATTTTTTGGGAATTTTTCAGTTCTCCGACGATGATGACAATTGTGGCTTCTCGCAATGGGTGGATCCCCAGCCATTGACCCCTATCAGGATTACATCAACTACCTCCACGACATCGTCATCTACAACCTACAGCGGCACCTGGACGAAACACTTGCTTCCCCAGATCGTCCCGCCGACAACCAGTGTTGCCCTTGTGCGACTTGCACTTGTGAATGCCACGCGAAGATGAGAGATTGGTCTCCTCTTCCTTCACCTCCACCACCACCACCACCACCGGGGTACTACATGCCGTCTCAGCGGTCCTCAGGCGCCGGCTCCTTACTCTCTGGCCAGTTCTCGTACAACTAGTTTTCGAATGTAATCCAGTATCTAAATTCCCTAAGGCATGTTAGGATTAGAGTTGTGTCTTGCATGCCATTGCAATTTCGTCGGTGATTTATCTTTAATTTAGATGATGTCATTTCCATTTCATAAAAAAAAACCTACCGCCGTTTTGCATGGCGGTAGGCCCTGACCTACCGCTGGGTGACATGACGGTTGACCGCCAACCCCAGCCGCCAGCCCCAGCCGACCTGCCGCCCGCTACCTTAAGAGGAACCGCCTCGTTGTTTGGCGGTTAGGGTTGCCGCCACTTGAATTGGCGGCAAGTCTTTATGCCGCCGTTTGAAACGGCGGCAGGTTCCTGCCGCCAGTTCAACCGGCGGTTCGAGACTACTTTTGACAAAGTTTGAAACGACTATTTATTTTCCGAAAATCGTCGAAAATTAAATAAATATATATAAAAAGATTCTCCACCCTCACTCACTCATGGCCTCATTGTTGGGTCGGCCCGATTGACAGCTTAGGATTCGGTGGGCCTCAGATGGACTCAGGCTTTCCGTCCGAGCTTCCGTTGATCTCCTGAAGTTCTGAAGCTAGCACACTTGTCTGCAATTCGGACCTTGAAAACATACAGTAGCATGTTTGCCAACTCCCTGCTGCTTATTAACCACCTACCCTAGCTGAATGCCCTGTGAACTGTGTGCTACAAAAGTTAATCCTGCATGAATATATATAGCTGCCATTGTGCATCTTCCCTCAACTGTTTCCACAACGACGGCGTCAGTCTTTATTACCATCAGAGCATTCTAATTTCTAAAGTTGCCATCATTTCCAGCGGTGGTCGTTCTGCGCGATCTTTACCCCGCCCACTTTCTGTGGCAGCAGGATCCTATAAATGTTCCCGATTTCGCGTGTTCCGTCTCGCAACCCCTTTTCCACGATATAATGGCTTGTCGAGTGGGGCAAACTGTTTCGACAGTTCAGAACTGGGAAGGGCCACTTGATCGAGGCCATCAGGTTTTACGTGGAACCCGCTGCTGCTCCTTTTGCTTATTGCGCTTATTGGACACTGCACAATCCTCCGAACTGAAAGAAGTACTTGGTGATTGTGACCTTACATCAGTGGCCACACACCATGGCACCTCGCACATCACGCATCTTTGTTCTCCGTACGTCTTCCAATTGTAATCCACGTAGTCCGATCACAAGCTGCTGCGCCAACGTATCACAACGTGGATCCTGCCACCAATTCCTCCGATTCTTTTTCTACGCGCAGTTCGTGGGTGACTTGGACACCATTCGTTGTTCTTTTTTCTTTTTCATTCCTCCTATCGACGAAGAACCACCGTCCTTTTAACTTTACAAAGTGCAGCGTTCGTGGAAGGCTTGCTTTGAGGGCGGCGGCAAGAGCATCCATCAAGCGTGAATACTATACGTCGCTTAAGCGACAATTTCGCAAACCGTCACGCAAGAGATCACGGGTGAGATGCATCCGGTTTTTTTCCTTTCTCTGGTTCGCGGGGCGAGCAGGGCGCGTGCGGTTTTTTTTTTCTTCCCCCCGGTTTGCGGTTCGGACGCTGCGCCCCGTTTTCTTTCCTTTCGATTTTGCTTCTTGTCTTTTCTTTTTTTCTTCCTGTTTTCCTTTTTTCTTTCCTTTCCCGTTTTTTTCCTTCTCGTTTTGTTCCGCTGTTTTTTTTCTTTTCCACCGATTTTCCTTTTCCTTTTTTGCTACGCCTCGGTTTTTATTTCCTTTTGATTTTCCTTTTTTTTATTTTTTATTTTTTCTTCCGGTTTTCCTTTTTTTCTTTCCTTTCATGGTTTTTCCTTCTCGTTTTATTTTTCTTATTTCACTTTTGTTTCTCTTTGCTTTTTATTTATTTATTTTTTACTTTCTACTTTATTTTTTGTTTCTATTTCCATTTTTTATATTCTTTTTTAAATATTTTTTCTCTATCAATATTTTTATTGTTCAAAATGAGATGTAAATGTGTTCTCGCTATAATAATAAGTTGTTCTGGCTATAAGTATCTTGTTCGGGCTATAATAACAACTTGTTCTGACCATTGTTCAGACTTGTTTCTGTTCGAGATGACACAGAAAATTGTTCCGACTATAATAGGATTTTGTTCTAACAGTTGTTCTCATTTGTTCTGACACTTTTGAGATGACATACAAACTTGTTCTAGCTATAATAATAAGTTGTTCTGGCTATAGTAATATCTTGTTCGGGCTATAGTAAAATCTTGTTCTATCTATAATAATAACATGTTCTGACCCTTGTTCTGATTTGTTCTGACACCACATTTGTTGTTCGGGATGACATATAAACTTGTTCTGGTAGTTGTTCTCGTTTGTTCTGTCACTTCATTCGTTTTGTTCTAGCGATAACAGAATATATAACCTTAATTAAAAAATACGAATAAAGAAAGTTTGTCAAAATATAGTCAAGTGGGATCTTGTTTCGAAGTTTTTATTGTCAGGAATCCAATGGTGCAATCGGAATTTAATTTTGATGTTTAGTTTGTGATTTATAGATTTTTTAAATTTCCAAATAAGCTGCATGCAAAGGGTGACATCAGTTTTTTTTTTGTCCTTTTTGCATGCATGCAGCGAAGCACATGGGCAAACAGTTTAATGAAACCTTGACTTTTTTTTCCTTCACCCTTCATCCTTCAGCGACACATTGCTTTTCTGTCGCTGAAGCGATAGCTAACAGCCCCCTCCATCAAGCACCTCACAAGTTGTTCCATTATGCGATTCTCACAATTGTCATGTTGCTGCCTGAATACTTTTGCCTTATTAGATGCCAATCTGCATGCAGAGATGACATTGGATTGGAGGGCTACTTGTCGCCTCCAGGTCCAGCTCCTTGCGAGATGCTGATGCATATACGGTGTATGGGCCTCTGGAGAAGTGGAGATTCCACGGGACGAACCTAGGACCATGCCTCGTTGCTTTGGGCATCATGCATGGAGTGAGTTGAAATTTTCAGGACAGATATATATTGTGCTGTGATGCCACATGCAAGTGGAAGGTTGGCACAAATGTGGTGTTGCAACTAGCGGGCAAAGGCATGGCGATGACATTACCTGGTGGCTGGTGCGGTTTCAGATGTCCAAAGGGAACAGAGGAGGAGCTTGCTCTAGTGGGCTTGGGCCGCTTGGCACTCCCCGTCCCCGGTGTCGTCTTTTCCTCCTCCTATGCATGTTTCAAGGCAAACTCTTTTCTTTCTGTGGTTTTGTGCTTGTTGTGCACATCAAGAAAGATGATGTAGGTACTCGAGCGCTGTTTTTGTTCCATGTCGCGTAATTATTCAAACAAACCTTTGTTTTATGTGCAAGGCTAATTTTGAAACGTCAGCTCCAATAAGAATTTCGGAAAGCCAAAAAAAACAAAGTTTGTACAAAACAAATAGGCGATCGATGCACAGAAGTTATGTATACATAACAATATTATTTAATTTGTTTATTTACGATTGTCTCTACCCCGTCGATCTTTGCCTTTGCCGACAGAATTTCCCGAAAGCGTTGCCCCCAATTGCTTTAGAGAGGAGAGATACTAATCGCCTCCTTTGCTGCTAATGGCAGCACACTTTTGCATGCTGTGCTCCATACACGCCGCCCAGAGCTTTGCCGTGGCCGTGACCGTGAGAAACCTGGCCACGCACGCATTTCCTGCCTGCCAGCGGGCATTGATCTTTTGCTGCGCGCCTAGCTGGCATCAGTGGGTCCCGGCCGTGTTCACGTACACGTATTGGCCGTCCTACCTGGCGACGTGTACGTAAAGCTGTGCCCTCACGCCCTCAGGAAACATGCATGCATGGCCTCGAATCGACCTCCCATAGTCCCATGCATGCATTGTTGACCTGAGACGGCGGGCGGCGCTGGCGTGTGCTCGCTGCTGGACTACTGAATCACTGTGTTAGTAGTAGCTAGGTTAGCTTAGCTTCAGACCGTCCAGCACCTAGTACTACTGTTGCTTGCAGGTTGCAGGCAGCCGCGTTGAACATCTTGCAGCACCAACGTGGTGTCTCTTTTAATTTCCGTTTGTTCATGTGACTAGGCCGGTTTTTATCCGTGCCCTACTAGATGCTACTAGTTCAACGGTCTCTGAACGGGGACGAGTGAAGAACGGTCTCACGAGACTTTTGAATCTGTTTAGCCTATTTCAGCTTTCAGGCATCTACTAAGATCTAGTAGAAAAGACGACACACTGCTTGTGATGTGATCATCGTCAAAGCGGAAAGAGGAAATAGAAGAGGAGAAAGGAAAAGTCAATGGATCGGAGCTACTCCTCCGTATTGTTTCTTTTGAAAAGAAATGCACTTTGTTGTTTGCGTGCCGGATGGGGGAGGACCAAGTGTCGGCAGGCAGTACTAGGGCAGGAGCTACTAGCTAATAGGCGTGTAGCATCTTATGCATTCGTATCATACCTGCGGCTAGCGCTGTGATTGCTTCGACTTCAAGTCGAAACCTCGCGCGCGTGCTCGCTCGTTGATCAGACATGCATGTGTGAGACCTACACACACACACTGACACACACCACTTGCCTGCTGTTGCCGGGCTCGATTGCCGCTTGTTTTGTTTCCTCCACACGAAAAGGAGTAGTCCTGCACCCGGCGCCTGTGTCCACTGTCCAGAGGCAGCAGCAGCGCGCACAGTGCCGAGTGCCGTCCTGAAAGCCAAGCAGGCAGAGGTTCGTTTGGAGCCTTGCGAGCGCGCGAGGCCGAAACAGACCGGCCGGCAGGCCCGGGACACGCGAGGCGATCGACCGCAACCGCACGACGACGCCGGCCCATCACCCCGCTCACTGCAGGCGCGTCGTCGGCCGGCCGGCCGGCGGTGGTGTGGAAGTGGAACTGTGCGTCGGGTTATGGCGGAACAGTAGGGCGGGGGGGCCGATCGAGTCGATCTAAAGCGACGGATCGGCCGCGCTCGCCCCCGGCGCGGCGCGAAAGCGAGAGGTGAGCGCGGCGCACGTGATCGATCGACCGGCGGCCGGCAACATTGGCGAGGCGCGCGCGACGTGCAGGGCCCCCAACATTGGCGATCCTACATTGACGTGTAGGATGGTCGCGGGGGGCGGGGTGCCCCTACTACTTACCATGCATGGGTCCAAGCCTCCAAGGCCAGCCAGCAGCCACCGCGCGGCGTGGCCATGGCACGTTGCTTTCGCGGCCCTCTGCGGCTGCGGCCGCGCCTGCCTGCGCGCTGTGCGCTGCATGCTGCCGGCGGCCGGCCGGCCGCAGCGGGGCTAGCAAAAAGCCGCTCCCGAAAGTGGCCCACGGATGGAGGCCGCCGCGTAGACAGGTAGATGTACCCTAGCTACTCCATACGGTCCTACTACCACGACTTGCTGCTAGCCCTGCGTGCTACTGTGTGCCACTGCTTCCGTGGTAGGAGCCCAATACGGACGTGGTACGAGACCGGCCTGGATGCCTCAGCTGCCGTGCTCCTGGCAACGGCGTACGCCCGGTCGCGCGCGCGGCGCTGGGCCAGCTGGTGCATGCGCGGGGGGTGGCTTGGCTTGCTGGGAGGAAGTGGGAGCGCGCAAGGCGGCGGCAGCAAGCGATGGAGCGCCGCGTCGGCCCAGGGCTTGGTGTTCGGTGCGCCGGCCGGCAGCGTCGCCGAGGGATCGGCTCTGCAGCGCCGCGTTCCTAGACACCCCCGTCCGCGCGCGGCCGGCAAATTGTTTATGGCGTGGCGTTCCAAGAGGGGCCGAGACGCGCGGGGCAACCTTTCGTGTGCCATGCGCATAGGCTCTCTGCATGCACGCAGGCGCCGCGGCTGGGCACGCGCGACGTGCTCCGCCGCGTCGGTGCGGCCGTGGGCCCGTGGCCATGCCGGCGTCAGTGCGTGCGGGGGCCGGGGCGGCTGTCTCTTTCTGGCGTGCAGAGATATACACTAGGGGCGCGTTCGGCAGCCGCGCCACTCGCCCCCGTTTGGAGGCCTGCACGGCCTACAGAAGCTGGGTCAGCGGGTGCAAAAGAGGCTCGTGAGCCTGCACGCGAGGGGCGTTTCCCGGGATGCAGGCTCGTCGAGCTCGCTCGCGTTACCCCCGGTCTTCTTCCACGCGCAAACCAGAGGAAGCCGGTGACGGTTTCTTTCGCACGCGAACCAGAGCCAGACAACGCCGCCGCGACGAGGTCCCGCCAGTGCCGCAGCAGCGACCCGCCTCGAAGCTCCAGCACCGGTGCGCACGCCGTGGAGAAGGCCGGCTAGGAGAGCAGCCTGCAAAGCGCACCCGCGCGGCGCGAGCAGGAGGAGGTCGACAAGGCGAAGAAGACCTTCGGGGAACTCGGCATGGCGGCGGGCTGGTCGATCCTCCCTGCGCGCGAGACGGCGGAGTGGGTCGAGCTCGAATCGCACGTAGCAGGCGGCAGAGGCCGAGGTAGCAGCTGTAATTTCGCCGGCGTGCAGGAGAGGCGGCGCGCAGGAGGCCGCATCGGTGCGAAAAGGGGCGGCGGTCCGGGGACCATGCCGGCGCGAAATGGAGGGATGGCGGGTCGGCGTGGAGGAGAGGCGGCGCGCAGGGGGCTGCGCTGGCGCGGAGCAGGGACGGCGCGCGGCGGCCGCACCGGCTCGGAGAAGGGGTGGCACGCGGGGAGTGTGCGCCGATGCAGAGGTGGGGTGGCGCGCCGGGCCTGCGCCTGCTGCCGGCTGCTTCTTGGCTGCGGTGGAGACCGGGTATGTCGACGACCGTGCGGTGGAGAGGCGGCGGCCCCCATGCCCGAGGCCCACAGATGTGGCGGGGAAGTCGAGGAAGAGGCGGCGGCTCCGGCCGCTCCCATGGCCGAGGCCCGCAGCTGGCGTGCGCGTCCCCACCAGCTCGACTCTCGCGGAGGAGGCGGCCCGCGGGTGGCGACGCGGAGGAGCGGCAGCGCCGCCGGCGGCGGAGAGGAAGGAGCAGGGGAGGGATGCGAGGTAGAAGAGGATGGGTAAGCCTACCCTAACCCATGTGCAAGGTAATCACATCATTTCATGCAGCCCAACAAACATCTTCTCGGTCCAAAAGATGCAATTTCACCAAACAAATAAACTGCACCTAGCGAGCCCGGCCCATCCGACCCGCCCTAGGTGGTTCCTTCCAATGCTCAACGCCTCAACCCGTACGTTTTTATATTGCTGGAAAGCGGTTGTTTGCTTCCAGGAAAAGGAACACTGATAACGGTTTTCACTGCTTTCTTTTTTTTAAATAAACGTTTTCACTTCATTCCAAGGTCTACTCATGGAGGATACAACGTACATATATAGCTGGTTTCATACGTGCTTTTGGCTTACGATTGATCGATAGCTCTTTCCTTTCCTCTCTGTTGCCACAACATTCCAATGTTTTGAGATCTTGATTTGCTCCGCGGGAAAACTGATGCTACATGTTGATAACGTTACAAATTTGAAATCACACTACGGGAAAATATCAAAGCAAAAGCGCATCTGGCTCATTATTATCGACAGAGATCAATAAAAACATTTTGTATCATGACAATGTTGCAAACCTATATATATCTAGAAAAGAAAATGATGTTTTCAATATAGTTTGAGATGAAGTGGAACCTATGTCCAAATTGCAGTGGTAATTTGATGCTTCCATCCCAAATTGTATAGGTGTTTTAACTTTTATAAATCCACAATTCTTGTTGCGCGTCTAGATATTGGGAGTGTGTTCACCGTATAATGTTGGCAAGGATGAATTTCGATCATCATTGTCATCCTACTGTTGCGACTGAGTGCACTAGGGAGGTTAACAACTACTTAGGTCATGTTTGTTTCAGATTATAATCCCCTAAATTATATAATCTAGTTTATATAATATCACATGAATATCAAACACTATAGATTATAATTCATATTATATGATGATTATCATAATATCATAAGTTATTCAATATATGTTTTCTGTCCTTTGCCATGGTTTTATATTATTTTTTATCTTTTACCATATACTACCCATGCTGCTTGATGGAATTATCCTAAATTGGTATTGCAAACCACAATAGCAAAAAGGATATTTTAGGACATAATTATTCCAAACCAATAATTAGACTCAGTATAATATAGATCGAGGGCCCCACAGCTTATTTGTGTCCCACATTCATCTGAACTAGGTCATAGTCCTCACATTGTTGATGAAATTTCTTAAACAAAATTTTAAGGTGGAATTTGAAAGTAGAAACACTAATGTGATTCAATAACAACATTTTTTTTGCAAACAATGTTATACATAAAAATATGTACATTTTTGTTGAGAGAAAACTGTTTTAAATTTTAAAATGGTTGCTCCCCATGTATCTCTATTGAAAACTTTATAAATTTATACTTATAAAACTAATAAACTGCATGCACAAATGCTATTAGTAAAGAAAATCGATGGAAGCTATAAATAGATGGTCCTTAGTGGATGGTAATGTGGCGTATAATATATTGGGTTTCTATATGACGTGAATACCTTGCATGTTGAGAGAAATATAATTAATGATCCTTGGAGTGCATCTATATGGATTAAGTCAAACCGTCTTTTATTTGACCAAGATTATATTAAAAATATATCAATGTTTTTTATGTCTAAACAAGTTCGTTAGATTTCTTATGAAAAATGACAATCGTACGAGGTGCAAACCAACCCCTTCGTGCAACCATGCAAAATGTAGGTACGTGATGTTGATCCAAGGGGACGTGGGGATTAGGTAATTTTACAATTAAAGGCCCACCCCCATAATCACACTTTTGCAAAACGCCCTCCCACTCCCTCATGCGCTCCTTCGTATTAACATCATGTGGTACAAATTAGAAGTTTGCGCGGTTGCACGGATAGGTTGGTCTGCACCACGAGTTGTGTTCCCTGTGTTAATAGCATATACATGTTTAGTGGGACAAATATTGATACTGTTTATTGTAAGTTTGGTTAAATTTCAAACAATTTGACTAAAAAGAACCGAAGTGAGCACTCTTTGCGAGATTGAGAGAGTACGTTTTATTACTAACATGTAACGTTTTTAACTCTACTAAACGAGTAAACGGTGACTTTTCAAGGATTGCATGCCCCATTTACCTATGTTCCCGCATTTGTTTGTTTCCTAATTACTAGCAAAATGTACATGCGGCACGCATGTATCTTAAAAAAATCATAATAATAAAAAATATCTTTATAGTGTGCCGCACGTGTCTAAAAAAACTAAGGCTACAACGACAGCGTGAGGGTGAGGAGAAATCAGCAGCTACCTCTCGCGACTGTGGAGAAAACAGTGTCATAGAATCAGTGACCGACCTAGTTGGAAGCGCAATGGAACCCCCTCCCCCCCCCCGTCGACAACAACGTCTTGGCTTGGCGTCGGACGCTCGTAAAAAAGTACAATTGAGAGCCTCGTCCTCAATAGGAAACGTGGTGCATGAATGGATTGTGATTGGCGTACGGGAGCAACGTGATTGACGGATAGGATAAACGTGATTCACGACAGCATGCAATCTTCTTTCACGACAACATGCATTGACACGTGATGGAAAGCAGTGAAACGTAGTGATGAGTGATTAGTGCAAACCCATATTGTCGCGTGATTCCTAGATCATAGACATCCATATTGACATGTGATAATGTGACTGGTGATGCCGTAAACGCAGCTGCGTCACCGAGGCCGCCGATCTCGATTGCTAAGCCTTTCCAAAAGAACATAACGTGATTTGGTTACCAATTATTCCCCACAATCCCTTGAAAAACACGTCAAGCTGCATGTATCTTTTTCAAAAACGACGTCTTTTCTTTCTTTCTTTTTCACCAAAATTTTTTACCTGCTCGGTCGACCAGCACCAATGACTATGGTGGCTTATTCTTTCTAAAATAATTGATCACGCTTGTTCTTTCCTATTTTCTCTTTCCAAAGACACGCATGGCGGGTTATTCTTTTCCAAAATAATTTTCTCTTTCCAAAGACACGCACGGCGGCTTCTTCTTTTCCAAAATAATTGATCACTCTCCCACTGGGGGGGGCACTTTCTTCTTTCCAAAATAATTGATGACACTACCAGGCGATAATTGTTCTTTCCTAATTTCTCTTTCCAAAGACACACTGCCTTTTGTGACAACTCCATCCGAGATAATTCCGTACTATCGCCTAAACCACTCCATTTGGTCATTAAGCGATAGTAAAGAATCATCCCGTTGAGTGTTGCCGGGTCAAAGCCCGGTAAATCACTTGAAACACACATAGAGGATCGAAACGTATACATTAAAACTCTCACGAAGGAGAGTCCAGAGTGCCTTACAAATTAAAGTAAATCTTCCCTGTAGGGTCCATTATTACAAACCATGGTTCTTGACATGAAAGTAAATGGTTCAGAGTTTATTAAAACAGCGGAATTAACTAAACGGTACGATAAGCATCATAGGAGGCCGTCCATGATGCAATCACTCGTCATCATCCACCCATTCCAGCTCCCAGCCGGGTGGAATTTCTCCAGGCCACACATCACATGCATTACCTGGAAACAACATTTAAAAAGCAAGGCTGAGTATACTAATACTCAGCAAGGCTTACCCGTCTAAAAATAAAAGACTTTACCTCTAAGCATGCAAGGCTTTTGGCTAGTGGGTTTGTTTGCCAAAAAGCTACTAAGTAGTGAATCCTTACTTTCACATTTTAGCTCAAGTTCTAGTAGAAGTAATCTTTACTAGATAAGCAACTATTGCAATCATAAGTTGTACAATACAATTAATCAAATAATAATATTCACAAAGTTCCATCATAAAGGGATATCATGGCCAGTAGATTAAGTAGTCTCAGATAACGGTGAGAGGTCGACAATTGATTGATTTAAACCTTGCAAGGTAGACCTAAACACACGGGAGGTGTCCTCACTAAGAGTTCACCAACCAGGCGGTTCCCGTCATTCTTCGGTTTGGGAATAATAGCTCACAGTCTTAAGTACAAGGTTTATCTGGGCTATGCCACCAAGGTCACCCAGCCTCACGCATGTACTCAGGTGGCGAGCCCGGGGCCGCAACCCTAAGATTAGTGATAGTAAAATCCCGTACCGCCTCATTTAGGTACTAGGCTTACCGTGCCCATTTCCGACAAGTGCTTAGTACGTTCAAACACTTAGCCCACGAAACCACTGGACCGGAGCCCAAATCCCATGCTCTTACCACATGAGCAATCTATTAATAAATATGGTGATTCCATCAAGGAGATCCTATTCTCGCGAGTGACGAACATCACTCGACTTGTACCGGATCCTTAGAGCATAGCCACTAGCGACCTAGCATACTAGTAAAAGATCATAGGTACTTAAGGATCATGCAACTAGGGTTTCAATTCAACTCCTGAACGTAAATGCACATAGATAATCAAAGATAATTTCAGAAGCTTAAAATAAACACATAGGTTAATGTTTAAACCGGGGCTTGCCTTCGTCAGCACAAGCAGTCAAACAAACTTCTGGACTTTGGTCCGGGTCTTGATCTACGGACACGTAGTGCACTTCTCCTCCTGCTCCCTCGTCCTCGTCAGCCGGTACGAGCGTATAGCTACCGTCGGGAACTTCTACACGAAGGATGCATATGCAATAATTAGTGATGAATTTAATTTAATTTAAGCAAAAACAGCAACACATGACAACAAGAAGCACATGGTTGACCATATTCACCTTGACAAAATATATTCATCACTTTCCCTTTTAAAGAATATTATGAAGGGCTTTATTTATTCTTCTCTTCATAGTGATTGTGTACATATTTAAAATAATTAATTAATTTATTTGCACAAACAACAAGGAGGTGGTTTTCAACTCTTAATTTATTTTCACAACACATCCATAGGGTTCAAAAAGATAAAAGGAATGGTTTTCCAATTAAACTTATTATTAAGCTTATAATGGCTTCTCCACTTTTATTCACCAAAATAATTTATAAAAAGCCATGGGTGGTGCTCACTAAGCTCACAACTCTACTTTAAGCCACTGAACCAGCAAGCACATATATTTGAGTTATGAAAATAAATGTACCACAAACAACATTTCTAGTTACCAAAAATGAGATAAAAGCATACAAAAATAAATAAGCTACTTCTGGATCTAAACTTTCTCCTACACCATCTCTGACCTAAAACAAGGCTAGAAAACCAACAAACACATCAAGAGCTATTTTAGATCTTGAACTAAACATTTATGATTAAAAACATGCATAAATCAGAAAAAAATATTTCAAACAGTCCAAAAATCATCATTAATTCAGGAAAGCTGAATCTAGGTATTTCATGACTATTCACAGAAGTTGAGCTCAAAAATATATTTAACTTTTGCTACAAAAATCATTAAGGCAGAAAAAGCATAAATGCAAGATAAATCATAATAAAAGATCTACTCCATAACTTTGTGCAAATTTTTGTGCAGAGCCTACACATGGTATACACAACAACATATCCAAAGTTCAGCTTGATATCACAAGTAGATTTTGAAATACAACACAAGTAGCTTAAACTGATCTCAATTTTTCATGCACAAACTATCACTCAAACATATGGTCATGCTTTGCAAAAGATGCAGGTTTACTCACATGGAAGCTAACAAAATTGGTTTTACATTTTTATGATTTTTTTGTGATTAAATATGAATTTTGTAAGTCACTGGACTAAGCTGGAATAAAACTAAGATGAAGATCATCACAAACAAGTCCTTATTTCACAGAAAGGTCCCTGGAATTCACAACCATGCCCCTACCGCGGCGGGTGAGCTCGCCGGCAGCGATGCACGGCCGGGGGATGCAAACAAATGAGAGGGATGCACGATTGAGCTCACGGTGGGTCGATTGGTGGCGGCGGTGTGGTCGGAGATGCTTCCGGCGGAGGCCGGCGGCGAGACAGCGGCGGCGGAGCCGCTTCGACTCGGATTCCAGCGAAATGTGGGGGCGAGCTAATCCATGCGTGGGTGTGGAAGCTCGGTTGGGTGCTAGGGAGGAGCTCTAAGCCGTCTGTGGGTCACGGGCGCGAGCGGAGAGAGGACTTCACCGGCGGCGGCAATGGCGGACGGTGGCGGTAGGGGAAGCTCGCGCAGGAGAGGACCGGGGTTTAAATAGGCGAGCGCGCCGTGGGGAAGGGGTCATGACGGGCGTCTTCGACTACAGTGGGTCGCGGTGTGGGCATGGCATGGCGTAATGGCGGTGGACGACGTGCGGCGGGCCAAGGCCAATGGCGGGGCGCGCGTGCAGGCTCCGGCGTGTGCGCGGCAGCCGCGTGGCACCGGCCTAGGGGCCTGGGGCGCGTCATCGTGCTTAGGAGCACAGTACCCACGGCGACGGCCTCGGACCGGCGGTCGCTGCGCGGTCTCGGCGTGCGCGCGCAAGCGTACGGCGGCGAAGAGCGGCGTGGCGCGGCGCGGCACGACGTCGCGCGTGGGCACGCGTTCCAGCTCCAGACATTTCAAAGTACCACTGTTTGACTCGTCTTTTCTCAGTTTTTCGTAACCAAAGTGCTACCAGCTGCAAATACCAAACTTGTAGATCTACTAACCCTCTACAAGTTTTACAAAGGCTCAGGGGTGTTTTGATCAACCGATTTTGCATGAACTGCACGCCAAGGTATGGATTTGCTCGGCGCCGACCAACAGTAGCTCGGAGCGTTGACCAACATTTTTCACCAATTTCCACTTCGAATTGGCAATGCCACTCAACATGAAAGTTGTGTGCCTCGACAAACTGCACAACTTTTACATTGGTAGAAAATGAAGTATGTAGGTGAATTTTGGAGAACGCGACAAACGTTCTAGAAGAGCTAGAGAGGTCAAGTGGTTGACTAGGGTTTTGGGCTAGGGTTTGACCAAGGGTTGACCAAAGGTTGACCATTAGGGGTTGTTGGTTAGGTTTTCGAGGTGATGACCCAGGTTTGACCAAAGTTTGACCAAGTTCACATGTTTGACTTGATTGACTCGGTCATTAGCGTTAAATAACCCTAATGAAAACCTGGGGCGTCACACCTTTGATCACGCGGCCTCTTTTTAGAATTATATTGAAAATCAGGTGATGTATTTTTGGCCGCCCCTTGATGTATTTTTAGAAGGACGGCGAAAGGGGTGGTTAACCACAAAAGATCTTGTTCTTTATAGTATAGAATAGATACTCCCTCCGTCCCAAAATAAATGCAATTCTAGGATTCAAATTGTGTCCCACAAAGAATGCAACTTTGACTATCTAAACAAAAAAGGTAAGTGACTCTAGAAACTTCTCACACAAAAGAAAACTCACCCTGTTTGGATCCATGAGCTAGACAGCCTGTTCGGATGGATGGGATGGTTACCAGCGCTACAGTAGTATTGTAGCTACAATAACATCGTATGGGGCCGTATTCTGGGTACTTAGATTTTTTACGGTTGCCCTTTACTACAGTAACTAACCGCTACAGGAACCCAGTCGCTACAGTACTTTTATCTCGAAACAAACCCTCCATCCACCATCCCATCCATCCGAACAAGCTGAGAGTTAGTTTTAGTTAGTTGGAGCTCAACTAGCTACAAAGTATCCAAACATGAGGGCTAGATTAGACTAGTTTGCATCTAACCCACCCAAAAAACTATCTCACCCAAGAGGTGCTTATTGGAGCTAGTTCATGTTGGGCTCACCAAAAAGTGACTTTTCTCTCTCCCTCCACCCACACCTAATGATTGAAAAAGTATATTTAATGCATTCTAACCATTCAATCCAAACATCTCTAGAGCTAAGTTAGTTTAGAGTTAAAGCTAGAGTTACAAACTAACTCTAACTCTAACCCTGTTAGAGTATCCAAACAGGACCCATATCCAGATCTTTCTCATAAAAAACAAGGATTTGTTTGTGTGCTGAGTCCTAAAATTGTATTTATTTTTGGACGGAGGGAGTATAAAGTATCGACGTGAGAAATTGACGGAGCACCAAAGAACCGTTCCTGTAGGGCAAGACAAAAAATTGGGGGCAAGGCGTTGCTTTGAGATTCGTTTCCACCAGGTGTCGCTCTCAGGATAAAGAGGACCGTTCCTGTATAATCTCCTTCCCCTGCATTCGGCCTCCCCTGCGCTTTTAACTCGCGCAAGGTTGCAACGCCAGACTCGCATCCGTCGCCGCCACATCCTCCCTCTCCCCGCCGGCACCGGATCTTCCATCCGCCGCTGCTTTTTCTTTCTAGCTGCGAGGCAGAGGGAGGGATCCATCCGGGCTCATTCCTTCCCGCGTAGGTGAGTAAATCCCTTCCCTTCCTCGCTTGGATGGATTCTTTCGTTCCTACGAGCTACGGTTGGTTCTCGTTGTCAAGCGAGCCGAGATTCTTCACCCTCTCTGTTCCTCTCCATTCGTGTAGTTGTTGATTCGCGTGCTGCATGGTGCCGCCCTAACCAAATCCATCCACCCCCACCATTCAACGGTTCCATTGGGTTCTTTTCCTTCACTGCGCAAGGTCGACACTGCCAGGCATCAATAGTGTTCCTGGCGAATTAGGTGCGGCGCAGTTTGCTTTCCAAAGATTTTAGGGGGCGTAGCGAAGTCCGTCCCTGTCGCTAAACGGATGATCCTGCATTGCGTGGACACCGTGCCATTTCCAAATGTTTTCTTCTCATATGTGTGGTATGGCATGGCAGTTTCCTTTCCATCTGGTAAGAGAAACATAAAGTATTCTACCAATCCCATGAGAAAAGTTTCGCTTACGTTTATAATGTTTGTCCAGTGTTTGCCACAGCGTGTAGAATATATTCAGATAGTGAAACATGCATAAACTGGCGATGTGGTAGATTGCTGATAACAATTATTGTAGCAGACAAGTTATACCACTCAATATTAGCAGTACATAGTTTTACTGCTTTGGAAATATAAATGTTTATATAGTGCATCCAGAGGGTACCATTCACGCTTTTCTTGGATTAAAATTTAATCAACTAGGTTTGGGCCCCATTTAATTGATCGAGAATAGGCCATTATCATTTACATTTGTTTTCACCTTCTTTTCAAGTATATCTATAAGCACACATTTTTTTTCTTCAGGTCATCTCTGTGTCTGCTTGGTTCATGATTGGCGTCATGGAAGACCATTCACCATGGGATTATCTTTCAGTTGCTCACATTAGAACTACTGCATTCAACCCTGGAGTTGTTTCTGAAGCAAGCAATGGAGGCAAAGAATTCTCAGTTTCATTGGACGCTGTCGTTCCTGATGATATCCTGGAGAGGATTTTTACATTCTTGCCTATAGCAAGCATGATAAGGGCAACAGCAGTATGCAAGAGATGGTACGACATTATCTATTCAAGCAGATTTCTTTGGACCCACATGATTCCTCAACGACCGTGGTACTTCATGTTTACCTCTAATGAAACTGCTGCCGGTTATGCTTTTGACCCCATCCTCCGTAAGTGGTATGATTTAGAGCTTCCTTGTATTGACAAGAGCAGCTGTTTTGTCTCTTCTTCTTGTGGCCTAGTTTGCTTCGTGGATAATGACAACAGGAACTCCATTTCTGTTTCTAACCCTATCACAAAAAACTCAAAGAGGCTTTTGGAGCCTCCCGGTGAAACATTGCCAGACTACAGTACCATTGCCATGAAAGTAGATCGGTTGTCCCATAAATACTCCATTACAGTGGCAAAATCCAAGCAGATTCCTGAAGATTTTGTCCGCTGGGACTTTTCAGTATACAAGTATGATTCTTGGAGTGGTGCATGGGTAACTTCTGCCAGTGAAGTGTTCATTGGTTGGAGAGGAGGTGATGATAGTGTCATATGTGACGGAGTCCTGTACTGCTTAATTCACTCCACTGGTGTCCTTGGCAGTGCCAACCCTCGTCATGGCCTTGTCATGTATGACCTTGTTGATGGACCTTTGGAGACTTCTTTAATGCAAACATCAATACCTGTACCATGTTCTCTCACATGTGGCCGTCTGGTAAACTTGAAGGAGAAGCTGGTTTTGGTTGGCGGAATTGCAAAACACAACAGACCTGATATCATTAAAGGAATAGGAATATGGGAACTCTATGAGAAATAGTGGCATGAGGTAACTCGGATGCCCCACAAATTCTTCCAAGGATTTGGTGAATTCGATGATGTTTTCGCGTGCAGTGGCACAGATGACCTTGTCTATATACAAAGCTATGGTGCAACTGCTTTGCTTGTTTTTGACATGATGCATAAGCAATGGAAGTGGTCAGTGAAATGTCCTGTGAGCAAAAGATTTCCTCTCCAGCTTTTCACTGGCTTTTGCTTTGAGCCCCGGCTTGATATCACTGCTTAATGGAGTATATGTACCAGTTCATCGTTTTGCTTTTAGACTTTTATTGGAATCAGATCAGCTACCGTGTGAATTGTTATTCATTATAATCCATGCAAGTTTTGTCCCATTCTTTCTACCATTTTGCTGTTATCCTTTTCTGAGTTCTCAACACTGATGACCCCACATTGGTCGTCCTGGATGTAATTTTTTATTTGTTTCTATTGACATCAGATTAAAAATCTGTAGAATGCTATATGTGCTGAGTTGCATATCTTTGAAGATGTACCTTTGTTTGCAAAAACAATATATATGTGTACCATCTTTTTCAGATTTGCCCAGTTATGCTTTGAAGTGTGTCGGCAACACCTGCATAGTTTTAACATGTTCTTATAATTGAGTGACAGGTTACAGCATGACCTGGCTGGTAGAAAATTTGCAGTGCTCAGTGCTACAGATAATGTAACCTTTGGTTTGCTCTCTTGCTATCCAATATGTTTTGAACCTATCCCATATATGATAGCTGATATTTGTCCCTTTTCGGTCTTAATCGACAACTTCGACTGCTCACATTTTGTTGTTTCTTGTGTAATAACTATTCATCCACGCTGCCCTGCATCTTCTGAGGCTGCTGCGAACAGCTTGGGCACTGGTCTCACCCAGCGCTTGAAAGTCGTTTCTCTGGACACTGACCAGTGCCTCGCTCATTTTCTGTAGAATCATAATGGGCCAAATCCAGGTTTTCCTCTTGTGGGGGTTGGCCCATCCCGTACTGTCTCTGTCTCTGATGGTGGTGCCCAGCAGCACGGTGCAAACGAGCCAGAGGCGCCATTGATGAGTTTTCAACGCTTTGCTGCAGCTGCTGGTACTGTGTCCCGAGGCATTGATGGCTTCTGTAGTTCTCTCTATGGTGTCTGTATTTTTTTTCCTATTTTCCTCTTTTTTACAGGGTTTTTTAAGTCGTGGTTGAGCGGTCACATCGAGGAAAAAAAACCGACCGGGAAACCGCAAAAACCGAGCGGTAAGCCGTTGGCTTCGGTTTTGTAGGTTCGGTTAGATACTTTTTACCGTGATTTTTTTATACCGGACCGCAGTGGTTTGAGCGGTTACCGCGGTATAAATTGCGGTTTGAAACGGTAAAAAAACATGTTTTTTTTTACGGAAAAGGATCGTTCTCACTTCTCAGTATGGTGTCGTGTAGTTGATGCAATGTGTTTTACTCAAGAAATATGTTATTACAATTTTCACGATTTGAAAATATATCATCAGTGTATCATTGACAGGTGGGTGCCACCGGTCATTGACATGCGAGTCAGAATGACATATTTCAAATTTAGTAGAATCATATGACATGGTTCAAAATTGAGGTCTTTTACGACGCACAATACGACGTGTACTACCGATTGAAAAAGGACTCGTATATAATAGAAAAGGACCTATATATAAGGATCCGACGATTGAGATTAATTCTATACAACCGGTTTTTTTAGCTGTAGTACGTTAGTATTCATAGGTCGTATGGGGTAGTATAAGGGTAATATCGAAAATGTAAAATGATATTGTTGTAATATAGAAAATGAAATATATGAATTAGGTGCGTCTCGTCTGAATGGGCAGCGGGGGAAATTTTTTCAAATAATATATTTTGAGGAAATTACCATTTACCTATAGTAAAAAACTGATAATACTACCGTACTACCGCATGCTCGTATTATGCGCTATAAAAAACCTCTCAAAATTTCCCAGTTAGCCTTATTTCCTTCACTGCTAATCATAAGCGAAGCTGAGATGGCATCCACGCAGAGGGTTTCGTGTGTGTACTGTGTCGAGACTGACTCCTGTCGTTTGCTGTTGGTTCCAGCTGTCACGGATGAGGCCTGGGGCCCTTCCTCACCTGAAGCGATTTTGGCATAGTCCTTGACTGTTAATCTCTTTACATTATGTTGGTTTGGCCAATATGGATAAGTGATTAGTGATGACGCCTTCTGGCTGGGCATGACATGTGGTAGAACGTGACTGTACAGTGTGTTCAGCAACAGTTTCAGTCGTGATATTGTTTGTTAACAGGGAACTCTTGCACTATAAATAGTTGCACGATTGTTCTCAGTGATAGTACACAGTAACACCACGTTTTTCCTCACTGGAATCTGCTAAAAAATTACAAAGACCGTGTTTCGTTGGGAGAAAAAAAATTGCGATAAAAAGAATCTTATATGCATGGAGTATTAAATAAAATCTATTTACAAATTTTTTCATAAATAAGTGCAACTTTGCGTAACAAATCTAATGAGTCTAATTAATGCATAATTTGCTACAATAATGCTATAGTAATTGTCATCTAGTCATGCGGTCAAAGGCTTCATTAGATTTCTCTCCCGAATTAGCCAAGAGGTTGTGATGACAGTTTTGTAAACTATCTTAATGGGAGTGTATAGGTGAAAACCAACCCACCTGTGCAAACTATGCAAACTCCAATCAAGACCGCCAGATCTAGATCCAAAGGCTACGTTAGAGGTGGGAACAATTTACAGAAAGCCGACCGCCAGCCCCCCACTGGCCGATGCGTTTTTGCAATAACCCCCTCCCCCTCCTCGCCTCCGCCCCCGCCCCCTAATCCCGGCTGCGCGGCCGTCGGCGAGCGAGCAGGCGGGCACGTACGGCGCCCCCTGCAGGTGCCGCTGCACCTCCTCACAGATCATCTGCCGAATCACGGGCTGCAGCCACGACCACTCTTGCTCCAGCTTCGCTCGCATCTCCCCTTCCGTGCTCAACACCGCAGCCGCCACGACGCACTTCGGTGCTGGGCCTCGTGGATGTAGACGCCCGGCAGGCTGAGGGTGAGCGACGTGACCGGTTTGGTCAGTGCGGGCGGGGTCTGCGGCGGAACAGGCTTCGTCATGTGCTCCAGCTTCTTCGCCCCCGTCAAGAAGGATTCGTTTGGCCGGCGCCGACGCCGATGCAAGTCCGCTTCTTGGGCGTCGACATCAGCATAGAGTCCTTGCTGCTGCCGTCCTCGTCGTCGTCCTCCTCTTCCTCACCTTCCTCATCGTCGCCGCCGCCGTCGTCCCCACGCTTGAGATCCAGAGGCTGGAACGGGACGACAGATGCCAGCGACGGCGACGACGCCAAGCCCTTAGGATCCAACAGCGGATGCCGGAGCGGGAGGGGGAGGGGGTCGACGCGACCGCGAGCGGGTGGAGCGGCGCAGCCGGTGTTGGCGGCCGGGGCGGCAGCCCTCCGCTGGCGGCACAATGTGGAGTTCCCGTGGTTCTTGACGGAGTTGTCGGTGCAGCTGTGGAGCATCTGCGCGAGGGTCACCCACTTGTTGCCGAACTGCGCGTGTGCAGCAACGATGTTGAAGTCCTCGTCGGGCGTGAAGGGGCGGCGCTCCACGCCTGGGCGCCGGCGAACCCTCCTCAACGGCGTCGCGGACGACGCGGCTTCCCGGTCGGGGAGGAGCGGCCGCGGAAACACCGATGCACTGCGGGGATTAGGGGGGTGGATGGTTGGGTGGGGGTTATTGCAAAAACACATCGGACAGTGGGGCGCTGGCGGGCAGTTTTATGTAAATTGTTCCCACCTCTCTCCGTGGCCTTTGGATCTAAATCTGGTGGTTCTGATTTGA
Organism: Cenchrus fungigraminus; assembly: GCA_036936925.1. Classification (NCBI taxonomy): domain Eukaryota; kingdom Viridiplantae; phylum Streptophyta; class Magnoliopsida; order Poales; family Poaceae; genus Cenchrus; species Cenchrus fungigraminus. The sequence goes on along the minus strand of CM072778.1, from coordinate 29,760,680 downwards.
GTTTGCATAGTTTGCACAAGTGGGTTGGTTTCCACATGATACGCTCCCTTATTTAATACCTCTAATTAGCGGTTAAAGTTGTAAACAGTGATTTTTTTTTTCACTCACCAACCAAATAATGTTTTAGGATGCCTAAACATGGTGCTGTTGATTTCATGGTTTGTCCATATCGAGCCCAACATGATCGAGATATTGCTTGACCAGTAAGTAGGCCAGTTAAAAATGGCCCAACCTCAAAAGAAAAAAAAACTGCGGGCCATTAGCGTACTGGTCGGTTGCTCAGTAGCAAAATGGGTACAACCAGAAAAACGAGTAGAAATGGAAGGTAATGGTATTACTTTGCATTAAAAATTTCTACCCTTGTACTAAATTAGAAAATAAATAAATCAAATTGGTTGATCGGGCTAACAAACTGGTACTTCTTAGTATTACCCTATTGATAATTCCTGGTATACCTGAGCATTTTTCGGGTCGGGTTCGGGCCGGGTCGAAAAAAATCCCGATTCTCTCGGGACGAAAAAATCTTACCCATGATGTCCTACTGGACAAGTCGGGTCTAGTTTTTTCGGGCTGGGCCCAGTGGGACACACGGGTAAGATTTTTTCGGTAAGTCGGGTCTACAAAATATCTAAAAATGTATATCGGGTTTGGTTCGGGTCAAAAATAATTTTATCGGGCTGTGAGATCTCTGCCCAGGTCTTGTCCATTAAGGTTCGTGGGCAGGCCAGGCCTGCGAGCTGGGTCGGGCCGAGCTAGTTTTGCTTAGGTATAATTCCTGTTATTACTAGATAAGTGGAATAGTCAGTTTCGTCCCTAAACTATCGCTCAAGGCTCAATATCGTCCCTGAACTACGAAAACGTCTGCTTTTGTTCTCAAACTCTCTCAACCGGCTCAAATTCGTCCTTCAGCTGACATGGAACGCCACGCTAGGTTGCCACATCATCGCTAAGTCAGATTTGATGGTCAAATAATACCATTTTTACCCTTTGTGTACTACCACCCTACGCGTGTGCCCACCGGTCGTGGGTCCCTGGCGGCCGCGTCCTGCCTGCGGCGCGCTGCCGCAGTGGCTGCCGCACGAGCAGTTGTGCACCGGCGTGCACGCCCGCCCTCCCGTGTTGCTCGGCGCCGCCTGTACCCCTCCGTCGCAGCTGTCGCACGAGCAACTGCGCGCTGTCGCATGCAGCCGTAGACAAGGTCGAGCATGCCGAGGAAGTCGGCCGCGGAGCCGAGAGCGGACGGCGTGAGGTCGTCGTTCGTCGACGCGCAAGGTCGTCGCGAGGAGCACGCCGGTGAGCAGCTCGACAGCTCCCTCGCGCGGACCGCCTGAAGACCCCCGACAAGAGCCTGGATGGGCACGGGCCTGACGAGAGCCGCGGGGGGCGCACCCTTGCTCCTACTCGACCCTGTGCAGGAGCGCCTCTCCGGAGCCTGGCGTGTAGCATGGACCCTGCGGCGGGTCTTGGCAGCGGTTCCGGCAACTGGTTTCCCGACCTCGCTGCGCTCGAGCACGGCAGGCCACCCACCGAGCTTCCCACCGGCGCGCTCCTCGATCTCACGCCATCCGCTCCCGGCCGGCTCAGAGGTAGTATGTATTTCCCTTTATGTGCGATAATCTTGGTTGCTTCCTTATGTTCTCCTTCTCCATTATTTCAAGTCATATGAATGCTAAGCAGTTCATCTTTTCGCGTCTTGACTCCTGAGCAGATATATACTAGAAAGACTGGCGCGACGTTGCCGCGCCATAACCTGTAGCTCAGTGATTGGTAAGAAGGTTGGGGATATTTTTGTAGGAAATTAGGCTGTAGTTTAGTTTCCTAAAATTTTAGGGTATTTTTAGTTAAAATACAAGGATCGTGGATTGATTGTGACAAATCTTAGGGACTTTTCCGTAAATTTTCAGACTGTGGGTAAATTTGCAGAAAGTTAGGATCTTTTATGTAAAGTCTGTGGACTGTGTGTTAATTTTTGTAAAGATCATGTTTGTCGGAGATGCAGGGTTTGCGGGTTGATTATCATAAAATTACCTGAGAGATGGCTCGATCGAGGGAGATGTCGTCAAATTGCCGAGAGGTGGCCTAAATAAATGGTATTTATATAAAGTTTGAGAGGGCTTTGTTAAATTGTCGGGGTAGTGATTGGACTACAGTCTAGTTTAAATTCGACGAAGTTTGAGCGGGGGGGGGGGGGGGAGGTTCGCAAAATTAGGAGCCCTATTAGCGTTCCTACAAAGCTCGAGGGGGTTTACGTAAAAATGTCTGAGAGATGGTTGGAATTAAATTATATTTCTACAAAGTTCGAGGGGGTTTCCATAAAAATATTTGTGAGTGACTACATATCGATTTCCATAAAGTGAGGGGGATTTTGTAAAATTGGCAGCCCTCTTGGTATTTCTTCAAAGCTCGAGGTGGTTTCCATAAAAGTGCTCAAGTGGTGGCTTGAGTAAATGCTATTAATGCAAAGTTCGAGGGGGTTTCCATAAAATTATCTAAGTATGGGTTGGACTTATATATTATTTTTGACAAAGTGTAAGGGTTTTTTTGCAAAACTGCCAAGTAGCTGAGAGCTAATCCATATTTTCTCCAAGATTGTTTAACGGGCAAACGGTCAGAAACCAAAGACCAGATTCCTGATCCTCGTTACAAGATTGAAACTCGTCTGCGCATTTCATTACTTGTTGGTTGTTGCCGCGCCGTCGCTCATGAGAGGTGGAGACGGCGAACGAGCAGCTCGCCAAAGGCCAGGACAACCCGACCCGTAGCGAGCGGGCCCCATGCCGTGGCCGTCTGGAGGTAGGAGCAGGACGCGGCCGTTGGCAGTGGGCGCATGCAAGGTAGTAATAGAGAAGGGTAAAAATAGTATTTGACCATCAAAACTAATTGGGTGATGATGTGGCAAGTCAGTGTGGCGCTTAAGGAGTAATTTGAGCCGGTTGGAAGAGTTCGAGGATCAAAACGGACGTTTTCGTAGTTCAAAAACGAAACTGAGCCTTGAGTGATAGTTTAGGAACGAAATTGACTATTCTACCTACTAGATACTTCATTAGATTTCATCACATAGATAACTCACATTAACTATAAACACTCTAAAATTTCTCTTTGAAAGAACACCAAACAGGAAGATGCTCTACTTCTTCGGATCCACATCCCAAGCCCAGCAGGAACTTTGTGTCACCCAGCTGACCGCCTAGCCGGGTGAGTCACGAAATGCTCCTAGTCATGGGGCATCTCACACACGCACGGTTCAAGACCGGTAGGCCACGAGGTTCGGCAGTCATATTCATCTTGATGGGTCCTTAACCTTCTTATGGTAGGTTATTCTCTGCGCGTTGCTGGATTAAAAGAGTTTTTTTCGATAAATTATGAATCATTGTGATTGTTTGGTTTCTTGTAAAAATAGTGCACTTGTAGATATTACACCCTGAGAGACATGGGTACCCATGAGTCCCCACCGACCAGGGTCCCAGAGGTCCCTGTCAAGTGGACGCGACCTGTCAAAAGCCCCGCCGACCTGCAAGTGGGCTCGAATACCTTATCCACAACCCCGGCGACCTTGGAAGACTCCAGAAGACCTTATCCAGATCCCGGAGGATCCGCGGGACTTGGAGCGCACGGCGAGCTACCAGATTTCGGCCCGGCGCCGACAGTAGGTCCGCAGATCGCGAGATACTCCCTGTAATCAAGGCAGATGGCTTTCCCATTTTGTAACCGACCCAGATTTGGGTCCACCGACCTCGAATGGAAGCCCTAGCCCGTTGACCATATAAGGCGGCCTAGAGCTCCATTCGAGGGGACTTCCCCCCTTCGCATAATTCCACCCCATACTGGACGTAGGGTTTCACTCTTCGGAGGTCCGAACCAGTCTAAACCCCTCGTGTTCATCGCTATTCTTGCCGTGTTCCGAGTTCCACACGTGAACTACCACCTACGCTCTTAGTTCCCGATCCTCCCATCCATCTACAAACTGCTTAGGTAGCCCCTAGCAGATCTGTCCAGGTCTCACCCTGTGACGCCCCAGGTTTTTTAATTAGCATTATTAGTGCTAATGACCGAGTCAAGCAAGTCAAACACGTGACTTTGGTCAAACCTTGGTCAACCTGGGTCATCACCTCGAAAACCTAGCCAACAATCACTAATGATCATCTTAATCAAGTCAACACCCACTAATGGTCAAAACTTGGTCAAGATCTAGTCAAACCCTAGTCAACACCTTTGAAGCCCTTGACCCTCTCTAGAACTTTTATCGCGTTCTCCGAATTTCATCTAAACACTTCAAATTCTCCCAATATAAAAGTTATCCAATTTTTTGAGGGGCACAACTTTGCTTTTGGGCGGCATTTCAAATTTAGAGTGGAAAATGGTGAAAAACTTGGTCAACTGCAGCCGAGTACTATTCACCAGTGCCGAGAAAGACATCATCTTCGCCAGCAGATTGTGCTCAAACCATTGATCAAAACATAGGTCGGCTTTTGCAAAAGTTGCTCTCCTATAGATGCTCTACAACCTTGGTATTTAAAGTTTTTGGAGTTTGGTTTGAAAATTTCGAGTTATGGCCGGTCAAACATGGGTAAACGGAATTGACGTCGGCGACGTCGCGCTCACGCTGCGCTCCCGCGCGCCGCTGTGTGGCGGCCGTTCTGCCTCGACGTCCGGGCCCCTCCGGCCGCCTGGACGGCCAGGACGCGCCAAGCCCGTCCCCCACACCCCCGCGCCCGACCAGCTCGCCTAGGGAAGCGCGTTTCGCCACGCGTAGCCCGCCAGCCATGCCCGCGCCGTGCCCCTCCCGCACCGTCCGCCGGCCAGGCGCCACACGCGCCCCACCACGGCCGGGTCCCCCCTGTCCTCCCTTACTTGCCTTCGTGACGAAGCCTGGGAGCTGCCTCTCCCTCCCTCGGCTATAATAAAGGAACCCCGAGTCTTGCCTCGCACACACGGTCGAACCACCGCCGCCTCCGCCATGGCTGCTCACACGTCGAGCTCCCTCGCTCGCCTCCCTCGGCTGCTTGACCACACCTGCACCTCCTCTAGGACCTGCTAGAGCCGGCGCCGTCGTTTGTTGCCCCGGCTGCGCCGCCCCTTCGCCGGAGCCCGAGCTCCTGCGGCCGCCGAGCCGCTGTGCAGCCGTGCCCCCTCTTCGGTGCCGACCGACCCCAACCTCAGGTCACAGGCCGAGCTGTGGTGAGCTCCCCCTCCCCTCTGACCTCTTCCCCGGCCACGAGCCCCGCCGGAACCGCCGGATTCCGGCGAGCCGTGCCGCCCCCATGGCCAAGGGCCACATTGCAGAGCCCCTATTCTTTCCATGGAGTTTTACATAAACCGAGGGCATAACTGTGAAAGAGAAACTTTAGACAAGGGTCTTTCCGCAAAAAGATTCTTTAACCTTTGAACCCTTTTGACCAGATCTTGTAAAATCCGTAGAAAATCACAGAAAAATCAGAAAAATGCAAAACCAATTTTGTTGGTTTCCTTGTGAACAAATCTACAACTTTTGCAAAGGACAACTATACTTTTGACTGATAGATTTTGCATGAAAAATTGAAATCATGAAAGATTGACTAATAGATCTGCTGTAGTTCAATATCTACATGTGATCTTGAGCTGCATTTTGGATATGTTGTGAGTAATGTCATTTCTAGGCTCCACACAAAGATTTGCACAAAGTTACTAAGTAAATCTTTTAATATGATTTATTTTGCATTTATGATGAATCCGCTTAAATGAATTTTATAGCTTAAAATAAATATATTTTTGTGGCCAACTTCTGGATATGATCATTTTATGCCTAAATGCACCTCTGGTGAACTAATCATGATTTTATATCTGCCAGAAGTATTTATTCTTGATTTATGCTTAATTTTCAATGTAATTGCATAGCTCAAGATCTATAGTAGCCCTTGATGTATATGTTAGTTGCATAGCTCAGTTTTGGACCAGAGAATCAGTGAGGGGAAGTTGGGATCCTTTTGTTGCTTAATTATTTTTATAGGCATTTATCTTGCTTTGGTAGATAAAATTTGTCATTTTCGGTATATTTAATTCATAGCTCTTACAAGTGTGCATGTGTGTTCAGTGACTTTGCTTAGAGTTATAGAGCTTAGAAAACACCAGTCACTACTTTTTATGAATTTATTTATGAATAAAAACAATGGAAGCCAATGGAAGCTTAATATTAAGTTAAATTAGAAAATCACCAATATCACACCTAATGACCTTATGAATGTGATGTGAAACATTCTAAGGAGGTTGAGACCACTCCCTTTGCTGTTTGTGAATTTAAATTGATTTATTTGTATAAATATGTGTAACACCTCAGGTGTTTAATTACCATTAATTTGTGCTAATGCAATCGCTAATCCAGTCAACACGCACTAATGGTCAACCTTGGTCAAGATCTAGCCAAACCCTAGTCGAAAACCCTAATGTCCTTGTGCCTCTCTAGAACTTTTGCCGCGTTCTCCAATTTTCTCTTAAACACTTCAAAATCGGCCAATATAAAAATTGATCGTCTTTTTGAGGGACACAATTTTCATAATTGGCGGCATTCAAGATTTTGAGTGGAAGATGTGCAAAAATGCGGTCAACGCCAGCACCTGCATGTTTACCAAACCATGAAAGACAGCAACTTCACCAACAGTTTATGCTCAAACGGTTGATCAAAACATAGGTCGGCCTTTGCAAAAGTTGCTCTCCTATAGTTCCTCAGCGAGTTTGGTATTCAAATTTTTCTTCGCACAGTTCAAAATTTTCAAGGAAAACACGGTCAAACCGGCGATGACCGGTGGCTTTCCAGACCAACCGCGCCCTGGCGCTCTGGGGCGCTGGTGCGCGTCGCACGTGCGCGCCGCACCTCGAGGAGCATCGATCCCCGCGCCGCTCCTCTGGGGGCCGGACACCGAGGTTCCGAGGCAGCCACGTGGGCAAGCGCGAGCCCGTTGGCAGCGCCTCTGCCCTGGTCCCCCACTCGACCACGCATGTCGCCGCCACACGCTCCGCGGCTGCACCGTGCCGCCGGGGCCCCCTCCACCTGTCCGCGGCGTGCCGCCGGGGTCCCCCTAGCTCAGCGCCGCTGCCTTCGTTGTCAAGGGAAGAAGCCGTCGCCGCCTTTAAATAGAGGGTCAAGCCTTCCGCGCAGGGAATTTCCTCCGCCGCCGCTCGCCTGTGCCGCCGTGTGCCTTTACAGCCGCCGCCGATGAGCTGCCCCCTCCGCTCGCGCCCCGTGCCTACCAACCACCCTAGACCCTCCCCTAGGATCCCCTGGGACTACCCGTGCCGCACCTTGCCCTGGCCGAGCACCCCTCGTCGCCGGAGCTGAGCTGCCGCGGCCGCTGAACCACCTCGCCGGCGCCATCCCCGCCCCGTCTCCGGCCACGAAACGAGCCCAGGTGAGCACCCCGCCGCCCGCCGCCTATTCCCGGCCGACCACGGCCACCGGACCGCCGGAATCCGGCGAGGCCGCCGCCGTGCACCCCCCAAGGACCCAATTGCGAGGCCCAGTTTAGTTCTAGGGTCTTTAATGCAAACCAGGGGCCTTTCTGTAAGAGTTTGAAAATTTCCAGGGACCTACCGGCAAAAGCGATTCTTAAATAGTATATGTAAAGTGCAGGATCTTGTAAAATTCATAGAAAATTGTAGAAAAATCAGAAAAATGCAAACTAAATTTTGTTGGTTTCCTTGTGAATAAACCTACAACTTTTGTAAAGCATGACCCTACTTCTGCCTGCTAGTTTTTGCATGAAAAATTGAGATCAGTTTGACCTAGATTTGCTGTAGTTCAAATTATGCAATTGATCTTTAGCTGAATTTTGGATATGTCTCTCGTTATGCCATGTCTAGGTTCTACAACAAAAATTGCAGAAATTTACTGTGTAGATCTTGTAATATGATTTATTTTCTATTTATGATGGATCTGCCTAAATGATTTTTGTAGATAAAAATAAATAGATTTTTGTGCTCAACTTCTGTATGTGATCTTGTTATGCCTCAATACCCATCTTTTGAAACAATCATGATTTTATATCTGCCAGAAATATTTATTCTTGAAATATGCTTAGTTTTAAATATAAATGCATAGCAGAAGATCTAAAGTAGATCTTGAGGTGTTTGTTGATTTACTAGCCTTGGTTTGAGTCAGAGAGTCAGTGAGAGAATGTTGGAATCCATTTGTTGTTTATTTATTTTTATATGCATTTCTCATATTTGGATAGCTAGATTTTGTTATTTTCGTTATAATTAATTTTATGGCTCAATTAAAGGTGAACCTTTGTGCAGTGACTTTATTTCGGTTTATAGTGCTGCATAAACACCCTCACTGAATTTTTTTTATGAATTTATTTTATGCCTGAAAGCAATGGAAGCCAATTAAGCTGAATAATAAGATAAATTGGAAAGTCACCAATACCACACCTAATGACCCTATATTGGTGATGTGAAACATGCTAACATGGTTAAGACCACTTCCTTGTTGTTTTGTGAATTTAAATTAATTAAGTTGTGTAATTATGTACACAGTCACTATCAAAAAGAATAATTAATAAAGAACTACATATTGTTCCTTTATTGGAAGAGTATGCTAAATGTATTCTTATCTAGGTGAATGTGGTCAACCATGCACCCCATGGTTGTCATATGTTGTTTTGTAATTAATTAACTTAAAACATCCAATTAAATCTTGCATATGCATCCTCGTGTAGATCTTCCCGACGGTAGCCATACGCTCGTGCCGGAAGGAGGAGACGGAGGAGCTGACGGAGACGTGCACTACGTCGCTGTAGAGCAAGACCTGGACCAAAGTCCAGAAGGGCCCAAGGCCAACCTTGCCAACGAAGGCAAGCCCCGGATCATTAACCCTTCTTTTAAAATTATGCAATTACCTTTGTTATGATTGTGCACTTACGTTTCAGGAGTTGAATTGAAACCCTAGATGCATGATCCCTAGGTACCTATGCTCTTTTACTAGTATGCTAGGTCGATAGCTGCTATGCTATAGGGCCCGGTAGAAGTCGAGTGATGTTCGTCACTCACGAGAATAGGTTCTTATGTTGGAATCATAAGATCTTTATAAATGGATTGCTCATGTGGTAAGAGCATGGGATTTGGGCTCCGGTCCAGTGGCTTTCGTGGGCTAAGCTTTTGAACGTACTAAGCACTTGTCGGGAATGGAACCGGTAAACCTAGTACCTGATGGACACGGTAAGGGAACTTTTCCCTACTACCCCTAGGACACCTGATGTGTCCCCCTGCCTGCAACAGTGGGGTACCTGTGCGAGTCTGGGCGGTCCGGCGTGACGTTCCAGTAAGCCTTGTACCGAGGATTGTAGGTCTGATCCCGACCCGGAGAAAGATGGGAACCGTCTGGTCGGTGTATACCCCGCTTCGTTTTGTTTGGATTTTCTTGGGGTATGCATTCTTTCGTGTGTTTAGGTTTAGCTTGCAAGGTTATAAATCAATCGATTGTTGGCCTCTCACCGTTATCTGAGACTGCTTAATCAACTGGCCATGATATCCCTTAATGATGGAACGATATGAATATTGCTGCGTGGATTAATTGTATTGCACAATTCTTGATTGAAATAGTTGGCTCACTTAGAAATGGTAATTAATTAGAATTTGAGCTAAAATATTGAAAGTAAGGATCTACTCTTTGTTGCTTTTCAGCAAAAGAACCCACCGGTCAAAAAGCCTATCATGTCTAGAGTGTGGTGATGTAGTTATCACTCGATGGTTAAGTCTTGCTGAGTATTGGTATACTCAGCCTTGCTTTATAAATGTGGTTGCAGGTGATGTTGTTTGGCCTGGAGAGATTCCACCCGGCTGGGAGCTGGAATGGGTGGATGACGACGAGTGATGGCATCACGGACGGCCTCCTGTGATGCTTATCGTTGCGCTAGTTTAGAATTATTCCGCTATTTTCGAACTCTGAACCTTTACTTATCATGTCATGAACAATGGTTTGTAATAATTAACCCTTAGGGGTACAATTTGGACTTAAATTGTGTTTTGTACTCTGGACCCGCCTTCGTGTGAGTTTTAATGCATATGTTCGATCCTCTGTGTGTTATTCAAGTGATTTACCGGGCGTTAACCCGGCAACTAACGACGGGATGATACTTTACTGTCGCTTAATGGTCAAAGTGGATTGGTTTAGGCGATATTACGGTATTTTCCTGGGCGGGTTGTCACAATATGTACACAAGCACTATCAAAAAGGATAAATAATGAAGCACCACATAACATTACTTTAATAGAAAGAATATACCAAATATGTGTTTGTCAAGATGAATATGGCCAACCATACACTTCATGGTTGTCATATGTTGTTTTGTAATTAATTAAATCAAAACCGTCAATTAAATCTTGCATATGCATCCTCGTGTAGATCTTCCCGACGGTAGCTATACGCTCGTACCAGAAGGAGGAGACGAAGGTGCTGACGGTGAGCTGCAGTACGTGGACGTAGCTCAGGACCTGGACCAAAGTCCAGAAGGGCCCAAGGCCAACCTTGCCAACGAAGGCAAGCCCCGGATCATTAACCCTTCTTTTTAAAATTATGCAATTACCTTTGCTATGTTTGTGCACTTACATTTCAGGAGTTGAATTGAAACCCTAGATGCATGATCCCTAGGTACCTATGCTCTTTTACTAGTATGCTAGGTCGATAGCTGCTATGCTATTGGACCAGTACAAGTCGAGTGATGTTCGTCACTCGCGAGAATAGGTTCTTATGTTGGAATCATAAGATCTTTATAAATGGATTGCTCATGTGGTAAGAGCATGGGATTTGGGCTCCGGTCCAGTGGCTTTCATGGGCTAAGCTTTTGAATGTACTAAGCACTTGTCGGGAATGGGACCGGTAAACCTAGTACCTGATGAACATTGCAAGGGAACCTTTCCTTACTACCCCTAGGACACATGATGTGTCCCCCTGCCTGCAACAGTGGGGTACATGTGCGAGTCTGGGCGGTTCGGCGTGACGTACTAGTAAGCCTTGTACCGAGGATTGTAGGTTCCGATCCCGACCCGGAGAAAGATGGGAACCGTTTGGTCGGTGCATACCCCGTTTCGTTTTTGTTTGGACTTTCTTGGGGTATGCATTCTTCCGTGTGTTTAGGTTTACCTTGCATGGTTTTTAATCAATCGATTGTCGGCCTCTCACCGTTATCTGAGACTGCTTAATCAACTGGCCATGATATCCCTTAATGATGGAACTATGTGAATATTGCTGCGTGGATTAATTGTTTTGTACAATTCTTGATTGCAATAGATGGCTCACTTAGAAATGGTAATCAACTAGAAATTGAGCTAAAATATTGAAAGTAAGGACCTACTCTTTGTTGCTTTTTGGCAAAAGAACTCCACCGGCCAAAAAGCCTCTCATATCTAGAGTTTGGTGATGTAGTTATCACCCGACAGTTAAGTCTTGCTGAGTATTAGTATACTCAGCCTTGCTTTATAAATGTTGTTGCATGTGTTGTTTGGCCTGGAGAGATTCCACCCGGCTGGGAGCCGGAATGGATGGATGCCGATGAGTGATGGCATCACGGATGGCCTCCTGTGATGTTTATCGTATCGCTAGTTTATTTTCCGCTGTTTTCGAACTCTGAACATTTACTTATGATGTCATGAACCATGGTTTGTAATAATTAAACCCTTCAGGACAAATTTGGATTTAATTTGTGTTTGTACTCTGGACTCGCCTTCGTGTGAGTTTTAATGCATATGTTCGATCCTCTCTGTGTTATCCAAGTGATTTACCGGGCTTTGACCCGTCAACTTACGACGGGACGGTACTTTACTGTCGCTTAATGGCCAAAGTGGATTGGTTTAGGCGATAGTACAGTATTTTCTCGGGCGGGTTGTCACACACCCCCTGACAGTTGGCGCACCAGGTAGGGGCGATCGGGAACTCGCTGTGCAGCATGGTGGCCCGATCTGGTGTCGTCTTCCCGGGAAGCATGGCGGCCATCCTCGCCAACCCCATGGAGATCTGTTTCGGCTCCTTCACGGCGACCTCATCTGCTCCGGTGACCACGACCTCTCCGGTGGCCGCGGGACAAGTCGCAACGGCGTCTAACGCCACCCCCGTTTCTGATCTAGCGACGGAGACCCACCTGCCCAAACCTTATGACATTATTCAGGGAATGGAGCGTGTCATCAGCATAATGGAGGACACCCTCCAAATCTGCGAGCGAGCCCAGCGCTCGACGCAGGCGGCGCCGCGTCATGGGACCTTCCCCTTTGGTCTGTGACCTTCCGCCGACGTCTACACTCGCCAGGCGACCAAGCTCCTCCAGATGCAATCTGGGCAGCGGCCCGCCGACGACCTAAAGCCCGAGCCTCGCGCCCGCCGCACCTACCACAAGGGCGCAAGGCATACCCTCCGTGGCTGCCGCCTGCGAAAGAAGATTGACCAAGAGCGGATCCCCCGCACCACACGAACTCCTGCGTCTCCGGACGGCGATGAGTTCCAGAAGGTCCGAGTCCACGTCTCCCCCAACGACTCGGGTTCCATCTTCCGCCGGGTGCTTGTGGTTTCTGAAAATGAACCACCGCGCCATAGTGCAACGAACTCCGAGGAAGCGACACAGATCCAGGGGAACGCCAACCGCGCCCAGTGACGTGCGGAAGAGCAGCGCCGCGCGGTCCCTCCCTGCGCTCGAGACCTTCGTCTCGAGTTCAAGGAAGCGGGGATACCAATGTTCAATAGCCCCCAGGCCAATCTGGGCGCGGCTATGGTGTGTCTCCAGTAAGCCGACTTCATGCCCGAAGCTGAAGCGGCCATGGCCTACCTCCGGGTCGCCACGACCTTGGTAGAAGAGAAGAGCGCGGCTGCCAAGTCAGCGGCATCTTCGTCGAGTCATCATTCGCGCAGTCGATCTAATCGACCTGGGCGCAGCAACCTCCCACCCATCATGGAGGAGGTCGACCAGGACAACCCCGATCAGCCTAAAGCTCGGGGCAACAGCGCTAGGGACGCCGACCTCCGCAACAACCTCGATAACAACAGGCGTGCCCGCGACGCCCATGGCTACATCGACCAGCGCCATTGCGAGCGCGAAGAGCAGGAGTTACGTCGTCATGCGGAGTACGACCGAGAGTACAACCCCCTGGTGCCGTTCACCGCATCATGGAGCGCGAGGAACGCGACTGCCACGATGTCGAGAACAGGCACCGCGCGGTCTACGAGGCAGAGCCGACAATCCCGAGGTCGTTGCTCCCAATCCAGACCGCCAGCCGCGATCTCAGGTCGTCGTCCCCGTGCAAAGCAGGGGCAGCGCGCAAGCCGGAGGTGGCGCTGACGACATAGCCATCACCGCTTTCCCCGCGTTGGCGCCTCACCTTAGGTCGGTGGTCTACCCCGACAACTTCAAGCCGAACATCCAGAAGTACGACGGCCGCTTCGACCCCAACATCTAGCTGTCGACCTACTACGTCGCTGTTAAGGCGGTCAGCGGCAACTTCGACCATATGGTGGCATACTTCCCACTGGTGATGGGTGATGCCCTGTCACTCTGGCTCAACAACCTTCCGGCTGGCAGCATCAACTCCTGGGCCGACCTATCTCAGGCCTTCATGTCCAACTTCCAGGCGACCTACAATCACCCTGGAAACACCTTCAACCTAGGGAGGATCATCATGAAGCCCAATGAGCGGCTCCGCGACTACACCAACTGGTTCTTCGAGAATCGCAACACCTGCGTTGGCGTCAGAGACGACTAGGTTGTTGAGAGCTACAAGAAAGGTGTCAAGGATCGCAGATCTTTGAGAAGATCCACGAGTCCGGAGCCACCACTGTTGCAGCCCTCATGGAGGTCGTCAACAAGCTTATCGACACCGACGAGGCAATGGTCAACCAGTTCGACTACGACGCCAAGCGTGACGCGGGCACGTCTGGCACCGCCGGAGATTCGAGCTCCAAGCTACACAAGCGACCTTCCGAGGTGCTTGCGACCGAGGGACTTCGACCTTCGACGTTCAACGTGGACGAGTTCAACGCGGTGCTCGACAACCCCTGCGGGTTCCATGAGGGAGCCACCCACACCGTTCGCGAATGCTCACAGTTCAAGAGGGCCTTCCGCACTCCCGACGACCCCAAGCGGCAAGGAGCGATGGCGACCGATCCTCTTCACGCCGCTACAACAACAACGGCCGCTGCGACGACCGCGAAGACCGCCGCGACAACCGCCACGATGACCTGCAGCCGGAGGCTCGCCGTGACGAGCGCGACCTACCTCCACCACCGAAGACAGGGAACCCCAATGGGCCCTTCTAGCCGGCCAACCGATTGATCACCATGATCGTCGGAGGTCTCAAGTCTCATGTGAGCAGGAGGCGCTACCGCAAGGAGAAGTGCGAGGTCCACCTCATCCACACCCAGCCAACGCGGCCTCTGCGTTGGTCTGAGCAGCCGATCACATTCTCTAGAGCTGATCACTGGGTCCACATCCCAGATCCTGGGTCTTACCCGCTCGTTGTCGAACCTACGGTGGATGGAGCCTTGCTTCCCCAGACCCTCGTCGATGGGGGGAGCGGGCTCAACATCATCTTCGTCGAGACGCTGAAGAAGATGGGCTTCGACTTCAAGAAGCTGACGGCGTGCGACGAACCCTTTTACGGCATCGTCCCCGGCAAGGCGGCCTACCCCTAGGTCGGGTCTCCCTCCCTGTCACCTTTGGCACGGAGGATAACTTCCGCATGGAGTACCTCAACTTCGAGGTCGCCGACTTCAAGTCTTCCTACCATGCGATCCTGGGTCGCCCGATGTTGGCCAGGTTCATGGCCATCCCGCACTACACCTACTTGGTGTTGAAGATTCCAGCTCCGAATGGGGTTCTCTCTGTCTACGATGACCTCATGGTCTCCTTCAGGTGCGACTTCGAGACTCTTGACATCGCCACGACGAACGCCTGTGCCGACGCCTCGGCAGTCTTGGTCGCCGAAGCTGTGAAGGTCGCTTTGAGCGACCTGACTGTCCCAGAGCAGTAGCACACCGACACCTCCCTAGATGCCACGCCGTCGACGAATAGAGTCCGCCTCGGCTTGCCCGACCCAGAGAAGACGGTGGTCATCGGTGACAATCTCGGGGAGAAATAGGAACTCGCGCTCACCAGTTTCCTCCGGGATAACGTGGATATATTCGCATGGACTCCATCAGATATGCCGGGTTTTCCCAGGGAGCTGGCTGAGCACTCCTTGGATGTAAGCAAGATGGCCAAGCCTGTCAAGCAGAAGCTGCGATGCTTTGCGAAGGATCGCAAAGAGGTCATTAGGGTAGAGATAGTAAAGCTCCTAACTGCCGGATTCATCCGTGAGTGTAAAAACCCGGTTTGGCTCGCCAACCCGGTGCTTGTACCCAAGAAAACCGGTCAATGGAGAATGTGTATCGACTACACCGATCTTAACAGGCACTACCCTAAGGACCCCTTCCCTCTGCCGCGCATCGACCAGGTTGTGGACTCCACGGCTGGAAGCGTCCTGTTATGCTTCCTCGACTGTTACTCGGGGTATCACCAGATAGCCCTGAAGGTCTCTGACCAGGATAAGATGACGTTCATAACGCCGCATGGCATCTACTGCTACACGACCATGACCGTTGGTCTCAAGAACGCCGGAGCGACCTACCAGAAGGCCATCCAGAAGTGCTTGGAGCGCCAGATCGGCGACATTGTTGAAGCCTACGTCGACGATGTGGTCGTCAAGACCATGGTGGAGGACAACCTCATCGACGACCTTGCGCAGACCTTCGCCAACCTCCGTCGCTACCGCTAGAAGCTCAATCCGGAGAAGTGCGTCTTCGGTGTTCCATCTGGCAAGCTCCTAGGCTTCATGGTCAGCCATCGCGGCATCGAGGCAAATCCTACGAAGGTCAACGCCATTCGTAACATGAAGCGACCTACTAGGAAAAAAGACGTCATGAAGCTCACGGGCATGATGGCTGCCTTGGGTCGTTTCATCAGCAAGCTGGGAGAAAAAGGCCCTTCTTGAAGTTGCTAAAGAAGGCGGACAAGTTCGTCTGGACGGAGGGGGCTGACAAGGCCCTGGAGGAGCTAAAGACCTTCCTCATGACGCCACCTGTGATGGTGCCCCCCGACTCCAAAAGAGACCTTGCTGCTCTATATCTCCGCGTCCACCCAGATTGTCAGCGTGGCTCTGGTGGCAGAGCGACCTGAGGAAGGCCAGACCTATCTCGTCCAGCGACCCGTCTACTACGTCAGTGAGGTCCTATCTTATAGCAAGATTAGGTACTCGCAGCCACAGAAGATGATGTATGCCCTTCTCGTCACTTCGCGCAAGCTCCGGCACTATTTCTAGGCGCATAAGATCAAGGTCGTCTCAGCCTTCCCTCTAGGAGAAATCCTGCGCAGTCGCGATACCACTGGGCGCATCGTCAAGTGGTACATCGAACTAGGCGAGTTCGACCTTGAGTTCTGCCCACAGGAGGCCATCAAGTCCCAGGTCATTGCTGACTATGTCTTTGAATGGACAGAGACCCAGCAACCCCCACCGACGGAAAAACCAGAGCACTAGAAGATGTACTTCGATGGTTCCCTGAACCTCGAAGGAGCCAGAGCAGGCGTGCTCTTCATCTCCCCTCAAGGCGATCACTTGAAATACGTCCTGTAGATCCACTACAAGGCGTCCAACAATGGTGCCGAGTACGAAGCCCTCATCCACGGGCTGCGCATCGCTGTCTCCCTAGGGATCAAGCGGCTCATAGCATACGCCGACTCCAAGGTCGTCATCGACCAAGTCAACAAGGCATGAGACATCAAGAAAGACACGATGGATGTGTACTACGCCGAGGTACGGAAGCTTGAATCCCACTTTGAAGGTCTGGAGTTCCACCACGTCTGCCGTGACAACAACGTGGCGGCGGACGTTCTCTCCAAACTAGGCTCCAAGCGCACGCTAGTCCCGGCTGGCGTGTTCGTCCAAGACATGCACAAACCCTCCATCAAGCTCCTCAATGACCCAAAATCTCCAGCCGGTGACGCGCCTCCGCAAGGCAGCCGCGACGTTCTCATGGCCGAGGTCGAAGACGACTGGTGCCTCGACATCATCACCTACATCCTTGAGCATCGGGTCCCCGAGGAGAAGGCAGAACGCGAGAAGGTCACGAGGCGCAGCGCCAACTACGTCGTCATCAGTACAGAGCTCTACCGAAGGTCCGCCTCCAACGGCGTGCTGATGAAATGCATTCTCTGATCTGAGGGCCTCAAGCTCTTACAAGAGATCCACAGCGGCGAGTGCGGTAACCACGCCGCTTCTGCCAATCTGGTGGGAAAAGCCTTCAGGTCGGGCTTCTATTGGCTTACCGCCATGGCCCACACGCTGGACCTTGTCTGGCGATGCAAAGGGTGTCAGTTCTTCGCCAAGCAACAACACGTGCCGGCTCAAGCCCTGAGGACAATTCCACCGTCGTGGCCCTTTGCTGTATGGGGCCTCGACTCAGTAGGATCCTTCAGAAATGCCCCCGGCGGCTACAAGCACATCATCGTGGCGGTGGACAAGTTCACCAAGTGGATCGAGGTCCGGCCCGTAGCCAGCGTCACGTCAAAAGAGGCGGCCAAGTTCATTGAGGAGATCACCCATCGCTTTGGGGTCCCCAACAGGATCGTCACCGACCTAGGCACAGCCTTCACAGGGGCCGATTTTTGGGACTTCTGTCAGGACAACCTCATCGATGTCTACTATTCCTCAGTGGCGCACCCACGCTGCAACGGCCAGGTCGAACGTGCCAATGGCATGGTCCTCCAAGCCATCAAAGATCGCATCTTCGACGACGCGTCCCCCTACGCCACCAGATGGCTAGCGGAGCTCCCTCACGTGATCTGGGGTCTCCGGATCCAGGTCAGTTCGGCCACGGGGTATTCACCATTCTTCCTGGTCTACGGGTCGGAGGCCATTCTCCCCACCGACCTTGCCTTCGGCGCTCCCCGCATCCAGCACTACAAAGAGGGCGTGGCGGAAGAGACGCGCAAGGTCGACCTCGACAGGCTCGAAGAACACCGTGTGGCCGCGCTCATGCGGCACACCCGTCACGAGCAGCAGCTACGTCGCTACCACGACCGCAACGTGCGGGAGTGATCCTTCAACGTCGGCGACCTGGTCTTGAGGCGCATCCAGAACACCAAGGACATGCTCAAGCTCTCTGCACCTTGGGAAGGTCCCTTCATTGTCAAGGAGGTCATTGGACCGGCGACCTATCGCCTCCAGTGGGCTGATGGCCAGGGTGTCCCGAACCCTTGGAACATCGAGCACTTACGTCGCTTCTACCCTTAGAAGATCTGTACCAAAATAAAAAGCTATGTACTCTCCCCTCTTGTAATTTACCGTTAATAAAGATAAGATTCCCTTCGGCAGGTCTCCTGCCGACCTACCCTTGGGTCTCTCTTTTACTTTCCGTTCACCCTTCCCCCTCGAAGTGCTCGGGGGCTTGGTCTAAGTTAGCCCGACACGCTCGGGGGCTTGGCTTCACCGACCTAAGGGTCTCACAACCTGAACGGGTTCTTTATGTTTTCTTTCCTTTAACGCGTCACCTCTTAGTGTAGCTCTTACTCTTTTTATGTGCGTTCCTAAGTTGTGCGATTGCGAGACCTAGGGTCCAAGACCCCCTTCCGCGCACCGGCTGCACCTAAGCCTCCACGCTGAGCTGTGCAGTCGGTAAGCCATTCCTCCACTGAGTTGGGTTAGCGGAGGGAACACTTTGCAATCTCGCCACTCTTGAACTTTCATAACAAGCGTTTTTTCTATTCAAAGGGGTTGTGCATTTCAAATAAAATTGCATTCTTTTCATTAAATGCAAGGTCTTTTTACATGGATAAGATAGGCCACAGGCCTAACCTACATCTACACCCTGATGCATCCTAAGCCTTGATTTTCAGAGGTCGACCTTCTTGATGATCTCCTCCGCGGCGGCTTGGATGTCTTCTTTGCTCACCAGCTCAGCCAAGTCGACCTCCTCTGCGACCTTCTGCAGGTCGAACAACGGCTCATGGAACTTCACCGTCGCCAGGGCCGCGGCCGCAGCAAGCTTGCTGGTGTCCAGCAGCAGCGTCTTCATCCGACCATCGACCTCGTCCAAGCGATCGACGAGCTCCTTCGGCTCCGCCCCTTCCTCCTGAGGGACGTAGATGTCCATCAGATATTGGGCGGCCTCCTTGAGGTCGGCGAGCTGCTTCTCCAGACCTACAGCAATAGCAAAAAGACTCAGTCACGCCCTCGACGAAAACATCAGCAAAGCTCTTCATGGGAACCATCGCTCACCTTCCCGGACCTCCTTGGTCATCTCCTTGAGGACCTTCACTTGGTCCTTCGTCTTCGATAGCTCCTTCTTCAGGGCTTCCTCCGTCTCCTTGGCGCCTGGATGTGTCAAAGACAAAGATTGAGAAAAGACCTAACCATAAGAGACAGGACTCAAAGGCTGACCAAGCGTACCATCAACAATGGCCTGAAGGTCGTCCGCGGCATCCTTTGCCTTCTGCTGGACAGCCTCCAGCTCCTTCAAGGAGGTCACCTCTTTCTCCGCCTGGCGGGCCATGGCGGTCTTCACATGCTGGACCTCCGCCGCGGCCTCGATCTTGACCTGCAGCAAAGCCTCACAGGCTGCGGTCGCCTCCGCGTGGGCTTTGGCGCCCTCCCTCACCAGGTGCGCCCGGGCCTGCGCTCGCTCGGCGAGAGACTGCAACACAAGAAGACCAATCCGACGTTAAGACCCTGTAGCAATCAAGGCAGAAGTCGAAAATCAGCGGGGCCGACGTCGGGAACTCACCGAGAGTGTCCGCGTGATGGTCCGTTGCGCTGTCTTGAACTTGTCAACATCGCGGCGATCAGCAACAACATCGTCCTCCCACGGGGTCCCGACGTAGAGGCACCTGTCATCCTCTCCTTCGGCTCTAGGTCCGCCCGCCTCTCCGGCCTGTTGCTCTCGCACCGGTGGCGGACCGGCCATCCACAGGTCGCTCTCCTGACCTTCAACCTGCTGGGTACCACCGACGGCGACCTTCTCCGCCTCCGCTGCCGCCGCCCCGCGGCCTCGAGAACCTGGCTTGAGACGCCCGCCGCCGAGGTCGCGGTGACTGCTCCACTGGCGCCTTTCCCCTCTTGTGCCCGAACACCTCCTGGCCTGAGGCATTCTTGGCACTCTCCAATGTGGCGGGCGTCGACCTACACAAATGCTATAACCCTCAACAACAAAGGACTCAGGGCACACAAGACCAAACAAAAAGCAGACATGAGACTGCGGACTTACTTGCTAGCAGATTTCAGCCCAAGCCTTATGGGCTTGGGCGGAGCCTTCTTGGCCCTCTTCTGCGACCCTGCGTCGCTCGGAACATCTGCGCCCGACCTTGGGCGCTCTTCTCCCCCTGCGACCTTGCGGGGTGTCTGCGCTGCCCGCTCGGTCGATGCGTCGGGCGATTTTGCGTCGTCCTCCTCTTCGACGTCAATTGTCTCGACGTCGGTGTTGGCCGTCGCTGTATCCGTCGACACAGCGGGGCCTCTCCTCTTCCTCTTTTTCGTCTCTGCCACCTAGGTGGCGGCGATCGTTACTGCGGCCTTGGACGCGGACATCTTGCCCGCGGTCTGCCGCGTACGTCGTGGTGCCAGTGCGGCGGCCCTTGTTGCCGCCCTCCCCACGGCGGGCTCCTCATCGTCACTACCCACCGACGAGTCAGAGAGGTAGTCCTTGATGCATTGCTGCGGTGGGGCCTGGACGTCCTCCGCAGCCCAGACCTTGAAGCTTCGCTCCCCTTCGTTGCGCAGCGGAGCCGGGCACCAGTACATGCCCTCACGACCCTGAAAGCAGGAGACCAACGTCAAAATCATTCACAAATACATAAATCAAGGTCGACTCAGAGCTTGGTGACTTACAGCTTCGGTGGGCTGGTACACGCTGAGCGCCTTGGGGCACGTCCGGTTGCGGATGCGCCCGGCGAATATGCTCTTCACCCGCGCCACCATCTCCTCCTTGGAGACCTTGCGCCGCACGACCCGGGTGGGGTCGGATTGACCACAGTACTCGTAGGCCGGGTGTACCCAGTCCTGGATGGGCTGCAGCAACCGCCGGCTGAAGCTGATCGCCACGGTGCCGCCAGTCAGCCCCTCCGTCTTCAACCTCTCAAGGTCGTCCAGTAGCGGCTGCAGGTCGTCAGTCTCCCGCGATGTGAGCTGGTTGGACCACTCAGTCCTAGGCACTGGCTCGTGACCAGACCTTGTGGGAAGCGCTGGCGCCGGGTTGTCGAGGTAGAACCACCCCTGCTTCTACCTCTGTGTTGGTCTGCCCACGCGGGATTCAAATGAGCTATCTCATAATGAAAATCATAAATTTTTATGTTACTTTTGAATAGATAAGAAAAAACAGTTCAGAATTTAAGATGATGTGCACCACGTAAGAGAGAAATAGCAACCAATGCATCTTAGTGGGGTATTAATGCATCTTAGTGCGAGGTGATGATGTGGCTTCATGAGAGTGGAGAGTAATCCTTAGTGGGGTGCTCCTATATAGTTATACTAGGTGACACCCCGCGTGTTGCGGTGGGAGCCCTAAGCCTCTTTTGAACAATGGAATAAAATCCATATGTGACACTGCATCTCAAAAGATGATTAGAATCAAACTTGTGGATAATACAAAATGATTGATAACACGTATAACTAAAAAGCGCAACTCAAATGAAGATTAGAATCACATGTTGACATGCAACAACTCAATATAATATGTAAGATTGAAGCATATGGTAGCTAGATGGTGTGACAACCGGAATCAAACCATGTAAAACGAAAGAGGTACAACATAGTAGTACAACACACCTGGTGATTTAGAAAATATATAACACATAATACAATGGATTATTAATAGAACGCAAAGGAAGTTGCGATCCGCCATGTACCAAGCACTGGAGCACAAGGAGTGGAAGTAATGATCATCCCAAAGCAACAGGAGATAAAAGGAAGTATTTCTATGTAGCCAAAGAAATGAAACAGAGGCATTCGCAAGCATGAGCATGTGGGTTTGCCTCTTCATTTTACATAGACTACGGGATTGTCTCTTCATTTTATATAACGCACACACTCAACAGTTGTATGTGAGTGCAGCCTCTTGGTTGCAAGGTGGTATGCTCGGTGGTGGAGAAAAAGACCGAAAGGAAACACTACCGATGAAAGAGTAAATGAGAGGGGGCTGTGCAAGGGAGGAATTAACGCTGGGAGCCCAAGCGCTGGCCCTGCTTAGCTCACAGATGTGCTGATGATATCCACTGGATGGATCGGTGAGGGAGTTGAGCAGCTAAAAAAGAGTGGAAGCTATTCATCTGCCACCGAGGCGCACGGGTTGATGGGACGGCACGACAGGGTCGTGACTCGTGAGTAAATGACTGGTGAGTGGATGATGCAAGCACATGACATGATGTGACGTGCTGAAGGTTGAGAGAAATCTATCCATACTTAGTAGTGTGTCTCACCTATATAATTGTTATAGATATGATTTGAGATTCGTGTAGTCTTTGTGGGCCGTCTGATCTCCTTCCTCCTCCAGTCGGTTCCCATCTGAAGAACTGGCCGGGGGCATGCGAGCAAAGGGAGGAGAGGTTGAATGGGAGCCTTTAAAACTTGTGGTCTCTCACTATCGGCTTCCACTCATAATGTAAGATACCAAATTGAAAGCTAGGACATGAAATTTGTTTGAAAACCGTGGCAAATCACGGGTTATCCTACTAGTTCACAAACAAGCCCATGCATCATTCAGGTTAGAACACTTGGCGCCATCCTATATTCTGCTGAAGCTTTAACAGTGTATATGAGTATATCTAGAAATCCTTGCCCTAGACAAATTCTAGCATTGCTCCTGAACTGTTTTCACGACTTGCATTGGAAAAAAGCACTTGGCCTGGGGCAGTGCCGTAGGCAAAACTATGCAGTAAGCTCGAGGATTAAGGTTAGAAATGTTTGAAACAAAAACAAATAACCAATTTAACAAGAAATCTCTAGCGTAGAACGCTGAAAAAGACCAATTGGCCAATTTTAGACCTCGCCTACCAATGTCTATTTGTTCGTACATATGTCACACCTGTCGTCAAGCCATTACCATGTTTTATGAGCTTGCCAAATTTCCATGTAATTGGTCTATGTACCGTATACATCACGCTGCCATACACGTCTGCCTTGTTCATACTCCAAACTGGAGACCGTTTTTATGCAGCGATCATGACATTTCCTTCTTCCTTTTTTCATTTCTTAATTTCCTTTTCTTTTTCGAACGCGATGATATTTTGTCATTTCTGGGTGGCATATATCCACGATCATAATCTTTATATAAGTTCAAATGATTTGTGCTCTGTTTCTTAAATGCATAGATTCATCTTTAGTAAATTCAGATGTTTGCATCATACAACATATAACTGAATGCCATTTCAACAGCTCTTTACAAACAAGGAGAAACTTGTCATCATGGCATAAGTTTGTACTACCAAATCATGGCAGACGTGAAGCCAGCATCTGCATCGCCCCAGGAACACGCCAATACGACCAAACGCGCGAGATTTCACCAGTAACACTTCCCAAATTAAACGTAAGACGACATTGACGAGAAATGATTCGCTCCTGCCCGCACAGATTGACGCGGACTCGGCCAACTTCCCGCGCTAGGAATCTTGCTACAGTTGCGACGGCCACCATTTGAGACTTAGGATTTGCGCGTGCCCCAAGAGATTAGAGATGAAGACACCACGCGTCCGTCAGTCAATGGCAGGTCACTCCAAAGTCGTCCATGATTAGCGGCTGCTCGGCAATCAGCCGATCGAAGAAGTCACCATGTAGTTTTCTGCGGGGTAAACACGAACTTTCGCGTCAACACACTGCTGGCCGGCTTCAGAGGGCAGAAGCGCTCCATGCCCCGATGGAATGAGTCAACAGCGTGAATTACACTGCACACTTGCAACCACGTACAGATGGAACTAGCAAAACGCGGTGCAGTATTTATGGGTCGCCAAAAATGCAAACAGTGTGTGCTGATCAAATGTGTCAACAACGTGAACTACACTGCAGAAAAGTTTGGCAAGTCGATTGCTTAGCTCCAGTAAGCTATTGATGAGACCATGTCTTCAATTCTCTGTTAAGAGGGCAAGAAAAAGTCTATCTCCTCGTAAACGAATCTTATACCATGTAAGTTCAAACCATTTACCTTTGACACAAAGATGCCAGAATACTTTAATTTGCTTATCCATCAATCTTTTTTTTTTTTGACCAATGACTCTAAAGCATCTCCAAGAGTCCTCTAAATCCCTTCCTAATCTTTGATATAATTTTAGCATGATGAGAAAAAAACATCCCTTCAACAACTCCTAATCTAAAAGTGGAAGAGCGCAGAAAGAATAAAGAATATGAAAGGATTCCTGAAACAAATATACAAAAGAGAAAGGAAATATAAAAGTGGTTAGGGTAATTTAGAAATAGTATATGATTCATGTGAATTGTCTGGTATATTTTAAGAATGATTTATTAGAAGATTCTTAGAGATGACCTTTATTCCTTATAATAATTTTTTTAGAAGTTGTAAAACTTCATATTGTTAGGAAGAAAATATAGGCTATTCTTGAAGATGCTCCAAATTAAATTGTTTATTATAGTTTTTGGAATATTATACATTAAATCTAGAGCGCAACACTACAAATTCAATCCGCGAAACTTTTTTTCTTGCGCGAAAAACTCACAAATTCAACTGTGTAGTACAGAAACAACATGCTAATAATAGGATATATGCCAAATTATAGGGAAGCAAAGAATCACTGTTTTGTTCTTTTCAAAAAACTAATATGCTAACCAGACACAATAGATATCTGATGAAATATTTTGATGTTCGTCAGGATGTCGTACATGACCAGCAACAAGTCAATTGTGAATTGTCAAATCTTCCTAGAGGAGTAGAGGGGCCACGCCAGGAAGGACATGCCGAACTTCCAGTAGCATCAACAAGCCTCTGTCTGCTTGGAACGATTCAACCACACACTCCTATAAAACGGGTTCCATGCTACCACTACACCACCAAGCCAAAGCACGGACTACACAGGATACTAGCTTTTACTCATCTCATCGTCGAGATCATTAATAAGCAACATGGCGGCTAACCTCAAGTGGCCTCCAGTTCTGGCCCTTCTCCTCATTGCCGGAATGGCTGGCATCGCCAGTGCCGGCAATATCGCCGTGTACTGGGGCCAGAACGGCGGCGAGGGCTCCCTGGCCGACGCCTGCAACTCCGGCAACTACGCCCACCTCATTATCGCGTTCCTCAGCACCTTCGGCAACGGACAAACCCCCGCCCTCAACCTCGCCGGACACTGCGACCCCGTCGGCTCCCCCGGCAGCTGCAACTTCCTCAGCTCCCAAATCCAGGGGTGCCAGTCGCAGGGCATCAAGGTGCTCCTCTCCCTCGGCGGCGGCGGCGGCAACTACGGCCTCTCCTCCACCGACGACGCCAACAGCGTGGCCGACTACCTGTGGGACAACTACCTGGGCGGCAGCGGCTCGTCCCGCCCGCTGGGCGACGCCGTGCTGGACGGCGTCGACTTCGACATCGAGAACGGCAACTCGGCGCACTACGACGACCTGGCGAGCGCGCTGAAGGCGAAGGGCGGCAGCGTGATGCTGACGGCGGCGCCGCAGTGCCCCTACCCGGACGCGTCGCTGGGGCCGGCGCTGCAGACGGGGCAGTTCGACGCCGTGTGGATCCAGTTCTACAACAACCCCGGGTGCTCGTACGCCAACGGCGACGACACCAACCTGGTGAACGCGTGGAGGACGTGGACGAGCGGCGTCACGGCCGGGAGCTTCTACCTCGGCCTGCCGGCGTCCACCGGCGCCGCGGGCAGCGGGTACATCGAGCCCGGCGACCTGACGGGGAAGGTGATCCCCGACATCTCGAGCATCGGGAGCTACGGAGGGATCATGCTGTGGAGCCGCTTCTACGACGTGCAGAACAACTACAGCGGCCAGGTGAAGGGCAGCGTCTGAGCAGACTACGGATGAATTGTGTTACAGACTTACAGTGGTTCGGTTCCGTTCTCGATGTCGAATTTGTCAGCTATAAAACCGCATAGTATAGTAGCTAGTGAGTCTACCTATCGTGTCCATGCTCATGAACTGGCTAGTATGTAAGAGTAAGCAGTAGAGTTTGTGTGTTACGGAGTATACCGGATGAATAAAAGTTGAATGGCAATATATATGTTACAAAATGACCACATGCATTTCTCGAATAATTGAAATGCAGCATGTCTCGAGTACTCGAAGATGATGCTCGCACGAGGGCGGCGCGGGGGACTTTTACCATATAGGTCGTCCACGGCGCATGATGATGACGATGGCACACGGTCGTCGTCGCAAGTCAGATCAGATCAGATAGGCCGAAACCCCGTCCATGTGCCGTGCGTGCAAAACCGTCACACACTTCCTTGTGTCATCTCATCTTGACATGTTTAGATCGGCAAATTTTACTATTCACTGTCACATCTGTTTTCATGTAAATTAATGACAAAAAACCCTTTTTTTATAACCTCAAATGAATTCACGAGACAAATCTACTGAGTCTAATTAGATCATAATTAGATAATGTGGTGCTACATTAAACATCTTTTGATGATAGCTTAAATAGAATTAATAGATTCGTTGCGTGATTGTCACAATTAGTTTTATAATTAAAGGGAGTGTCTACAGGCCATCCATGTGATTTAGGGACCATGCTCACACGAATTTTTGCACCGTCCGATCCAAGATGGACAGTCCAGATCGAACCACCCTCACCTTATCCATCCATCCAGCCCCCCCCTCCCCAGCCTTATCCTCTCCCACGGGGCCGTCATGAGCGCCGCGATGCCGGATCCGACCCTGACCCCGCCACCTCGGCCGGCGCCGGCGCCGGCGGACAAGGGTTGGGTGAGGTATATCTTTCCCCTAAAAATCATATATAGTCGCACTTATTACAGTAGCATCGATAAACTCGATGTAGCATATTCAGCAACTTTCTTAACCCAACTGAACAACGACAGCCCCCGCGGAGACGGGGGCTCCTATATGGCTATCGGAAGATGGATAAGGCTATGAACTTTCACCCAACCAAAGTCCATCTAAATGTATGTTTTTTACCAACCCACTTCATGACTATTAAATTAAAAATATTTCAACATTTTTCAAAAATGTTATAACATTTTTTTCTTCAACATTTCTAGTCATTTTCGTCAACATTTTACAAAATGTTGCAACATTTTTGGGACCAATATTTTTTTAATCAACAAATGTTGGTTCCGTCAACTATTTTTTTGTCAACATTTTGCAAAATGTTGCAACATTTTTTAGAAATGTTGGAACATTTCTTCTACCTGCATCACCTCCGGTGCCGACCGGCAGCGCACCGGCCGGCGTGCGGGGCCACGGCGGCGGTCGCGCGGGGCCGGGGGCCGGCGAGCTCGAGCCATGGGCAGGGTTTACAAAACCGTTGGGAACCGGCCCGTTTACCGCGGTAACCGGTGTTACCGGTCCGGCCCGGTAGCAAAACCGGCCGGTTTCCCTCCCCCAACCAAACCTAAAAAATGCAATTCTCGGTTAATCGGTCCGGTTCACCAGTTAACTGGTCTGGTTTTTCGGCCAAAAAACTGGACCGGTAATGGTTTTGTGAACCCTGGCCGTGGGAGTCGCGCCAGCCATGGAGGTCGGGCCGGCGCCGGAGGTCGGGGGCCCACGGCGGGGCACGCGGAGGCCGAGGCGGGCGCGCACGGGGAGGGCCGGCCATGGCGTCCACGGCGCAGGGGAGGGCGGAGGTGGTCGCGGCGCTCCGGCGCCAGCGCCCCGAGGGCCACGACGGGCCGACCGTGGCGCGCGGGGAGGCCGGCTGGGGCGTAGGAAGGCCGGCTGTGGCGGCGGCGCGCGGGTCAAGGTGGGAGAGGAGCTCGTGGCTAGGGTTTGGATGTGTAGATCAATGGACATAAATGGTTGCACGAATCTCAAATATTGGAAGGTCAATGTAAAAAATCTTCCGAAAGATTTATAGGATTGGCGCGCGGAGACGGTGTGCAGGCACAGGGACTACGGCCCGTCGTCGGGAAGACATTGGCTTCGGCGACCCTTTTTCCTACGTTTTTTTTCACAAAAACTAGATTCTGAATTTTAAACATGACAAAATAATTATGTGTCGCCAACAACTGGACGACTTCTGAAAATGCATCATAAGCTAGGCAACAATCTTTTTAAGAAATCATACATTCAGCGAGTAGTTTTCAGCCGACAAGTTGGGATGCACTTTTTTCAGGTGACTAACGGCATGTTCGTTTGACTGGTGGCTGGTGATGGTTTATTCTGAGATAAAAGTACTGATAGCTAGTTGCTTGATATTTGGCTTGTTCTGAGAAAAAAGTACTGCTGGCTGGTTGCTGATGGCTGTTTGTTCTGATAGAAAAGTACTGCTGGCTGATAAGACAAATGACAGGGCGTAAAGTCGCCCAACAACAATAGGGGCTACATTAATCTTGTTGCGCTATAAAAATAGCCTAAGCGATGAATGTTTTTTTAAAGCTTCCCATTCATGAATAACACATGACTATTTTATTTTATTTTATTTTATTTTATACGTACAAAGCCGTAGGCCAATATAGCCGCTTAAATCCGACGGATTCGAAGTGTGTGAGATCCACAAAGAATGCATTCCAATATACAAATATGTCAAGTTGTAGGCTAATCCTCAGGTTGTGGACTTCATGCCCGCCTACTACTCAGGCTCAGTGCGACAGATCTTCTACAAATTTGTACGACAGATTTGATACCACACGCTTTGTACGACAAATTTGTTCAAAGAGAAAAGTAGTATGCAAAAAACCGACATATTTGTTCTGAGAAAAAAAGTATCACACACTTTGTATGACAAATTTGTTTTAAGAGAAAAGTACTACGCAAAAAGCTAAAATAAGACAAACCGAACTGAGCTTCTGTCTATTAGATGATAAAATGCCCATGTTCACACAATCACAACGAAGCCCACAGACACGGGACAAATTGTACTACAGCAAGATGCCCACGGTGTTCCCAAACTACAGTTAGAATGAGATGACAAAAGGATTATACGCCATTTTACATGAAAAATAAAATCGGATCAGAGAAGTACACAACAAATGTCAAAAGAATCATAGGACCAGCTCTCAGTTCATACCCTAGACAAGCTAACCAAGCTAATGGAAAACTAGCAATACCTGCGTGGTATTATTATAATCAGGCCTTCCACTTTGCCACAAGACATCAATTTCTTGGTTGATGTCCGTGACAGTCAGAATACCACAATGGCGCAATGCGCTCAGCATTAAACCTTCCTGACCTGAATGTTGTGTGTGGATTGTGATCTCCAGATGGGCTGTTTGCCACTTTGAACCAGTGCGACCTCCTCGCCGTCTTTAACCATACCATGTTTCTGTAAACAAGGCATCATATTAGGTCTATCTTTGATGCTTGGTTAAATAAATTGTATAAAAATGGTCAGGGAGCAGCTCTTAAAGGTGCAATTCCTTTATTAGGTGGATAGATGAATTCTACCAACAGCTGTTCAGGCGCAATTCACAGTGTCTCATACTGCTACTAACAGCTGTTCAGGTCAGACTGCTTATAATGTGGATAGTTGAATTCTACCTTAATTTACCTAAGCACCACTACTTTGGTGCAGCATTGCACCACACAATAAGAATGTGATATCACTGTATCAGATATTCCAGCCCCCAAAACTTTGGATAGAAATAGTCTGATAAACTGGCATTCAAGTCATCGTTGATTTTCTCATTCTGCCAATTGTTGTAAACAAGACATAGGACTGCTGTTCTCAGCACACCCATCTTTTTGGTTGTTTGTATATTCTTAAAGGTTTTCTGTACTACAGTGACTGGTGAAGGGTTGCACTTGCTGCTCCAAACATATTTACCCCCACCTTTTTTATGAATTATAGGACTAACTGACCTCAGATTATGCAATGCCTCAGATTTGGCCATGTTGCACACATCAAGATGTGAATGTCATGGCACACACTGTTTGCCCCAGTTGCAGCTGTAGGTAAACCTACTTTACAGTTTTAACAATGCTAAGTTCCTGTGAGACTGTTCTCGAAGTTAAGATGCCGTATGGATACTGTTACTATCATAATGTTTTGATAATAAATTGGTATCATGAGGATATCAAATTACAGTTGTTCTTAATATATAATAAAAACAATCAGCCTGGTGACCGAAATAACTACAAATGATGTAGAGTCACTACCAGCAAATAAGACAAAGCATCACCGAATGTCTTCTCAGCATCATCAGAAAATTCCATTTGAACTGGACATACACCTTGGTACAAAGCCAATCGTTGTCTAACTCTCTCCCTGTAAATAGACCCAGCAACAAAAATGTTTGCTAAGATATGTGAGGATTGTAAATGGAAAAATGAAGAAAAGGTGAAAACATAAACCAAACAAACTAATATCAGGCAATCTATTTCAGTTCAGTTGCCCCTGTACAACAGGAGTATATCACTTTTGCAAAGGAAATGCTAATGGCGAATAGTTTACCATTAAAAGTACAGATTTATTGCAGCAGTTTCTTAAGAAACTCCTATGTCCAGCAACAACCAAATGTCCCCCTTATTAAATATGCATCGGCATAACATAGCCCAATGAAGAGTTTTGGGTCTTCACACTTGCTCCCTCAGTTCCAAATTACCATTCATTTTAGAAAATAGTTTTACTTTTTCAAGATAGATAGCTTTTGTTACGTATCTAGACATACAATATATCTAGGTCCGTAGCAAAGACTATGTATCAAGAAAAGCAAAAATGAATAGTAATTTGGGATGGAGAAAGGGCTATATACATAGCTGGGTTCCAAGCTTCCAAGCCCACTCGATAATGAATCACAAAGCCCAACATCTAGAGTTCACTTTCGATAGGCTACAAGAAGCCATAGTCTTGAGATGTCCTCAGTGCACTATTTTGGTTATTTAGAATTCATATAATCATATCTTGCATGTCACAAAATCACATATATGATTCAAAGGAAATGAGGCTTGGTTTCATCCATCATCATTACAACAACACTAGTAACATGCCCACACTTTCAATGGGCATGGTTGTTCCAAAGGGTATTATCAAATAATTGGGTCAGACACGGCAGCCTAATTGGTTGGTATTCCAAATTATGGTAGATTACAAGAAAACAGAAACATATTGTTCGATTTTCATTATGCTCAAATAGTTAACAGCATCTCTTTAATAGGCCATCGTCAGTATGATTATATAAAATATGCCCTTGGACACATTACACGGGATATATAAATATGACACTAGCAGATTTTGTATTGTAGGCTGCATCCTTATGAACAAAAGAAGTGGAAAACTTACTGATCTGTAAA
Source organism: Cenchrus fungigraminus (assembly GCA_036936925.1). Lineage (NCBI taxonomy): Eukaryota > Viridiplantae > Streptophyta > Magnoliopsida > Poales > Poaceae > Cenchrus > Cenchrus fungigraminus. Next base: position 29,729,279 of record CM072778.1, on the reverse strand, counting down.
GGCAAAAATAGTGCCAGAGGGACGATAGTGACTAAGCAGGATAGCCATAAATCCTGTCCTGGTGAAAACCACAATTGATGTTCGGAGAGTATTTGACATCATTGTTGCATGGTACGCGAACATTTCGCTCATGTGGTTCTACAGAACAACAAGTGGTTAAAAAATGGAAGTGGCTGATCAGCATGATGGAGAAAGACTGAAGTTGTCAAACCTTGAAAGCCTGACCAAGGTCAGCAGGTGTTTCCCCACCAGGAATAGTTGCTTCAGTTCTCAGGGCAACTGTGTGCATGACCTTAACAGCTTTCAAGGGAAATCTACCAAAAACCATAGGCTTAGGGTCATATATACTCTTATATTCAATATAAATCAGGGGAAGGGAAATTTATAAGACTTGCAAATTATACAACCCAAGGAGGAGACCAGAATTCACAAACCAAAAATAGAGATACCCTTCCATCTATATAAATCTACATGTTTGCAGCAATATTGTTCAAGGAGCTATTATACCTAAGTTATTTCTTTGAATAACCCAGATGGCATCAAACCAGGCAGCCCATTGTAAGTTCAATAGAGTTATCCCAAATGCCTAAAACTTCAAAGAAAACGGAAAGAATCTATGACATTAAAGAGTTCAGATTTGATGTACTGGGAACACAATTAAACATTATACCACATATTCAATAGAAGTAAACAGAAGGGGAAAGCAACCAGTCTGCAACAGTATGTTTTTACTTTTTGTATTAATTCACAGTCTGTTGTGATATAGTATCTAGAACATTTAAAGAATGCAATCACCAGATAACATGATGTGGCAGCGCAAAAGTATTGGTAAAACAGCTAATTGTTCATGGAACAAAAAAAAAGGTAAGTATGCACTAGTAACATAATAACATTAGGAGAGATGCTTGTTTGTATAGTTAGCTTTTTTTTTTGAGTGTATAGTTAGCTAATTAAACGAGTAGAAAATATCTTGTCATGAACAAAAAAGCAAAACACACATACTTTCCGTGAGCAGTTTCTCCAGAAAGCATAACTGCATCAGCACCCTCTCGAACAGCTATAGCTATGTCTGAAACTTCTGCCCGGGTTGGAGTTGGATGAACAATCATACTTTCCAGCATATTAGTAGCAACAATTACAGCCTTTCCCATGCTCCTGCACATTCTAATAATTTCTTCCTGCGAGAAGGAAGATATAAATGTCTGTAATATTTTTATCTTTTTAGGACAAAAAGGAGATAAATTTCACTCCTGAGCAAGCAGTAGGCATGGCAGCTTCCAATGGGACTGTAACATATACTATTCTACATTACCATGTATAATCAAGCCATACAAAGTAATCCAAACAACAGGAGAGGGCATATCTGTGTGCACTTTAGCATTGCAATGCTATAGTATATAAGAGACATGCTCAAGTGACATCATACCTGCAGCAGTGGGACCTCCTCAATAGGTAGTTCCGCTCCCAGGTCACCCCTGGCAACCATAGCCTATACAGTTCAATAATTAGTTAGTTCCTTTGAAATGTCAAGTGAGAGCTTCCAGTGGTGAAATCAATAGGGCAGGCCCTTAAAACTAAAATCAGAACAAGGAAAACAGAACAAGGATTATTCATGATTTCTCATACAAGTCAAGACCATTCATACAAATATAAATCTTTTGATGGCATTTCATTAAACTCATGCATAATGATGACCAGCTCCTACCCCATCAGATGCTGAGATGATTGAATGTAGGTTAGGAATGGAGTCTGCACTTTCGATTTTCACAGTGACATGTATGTCAGCATTGCAGCCTGAAAATAGAATAAAATGAACTCAATGAATTATGGAACAAGTGCATGGTATGATTGTTTGTAGAGTAGAATTGATAATTACTTCTTAGATAATCCTTCAGCTCATGGACAACTTGAGCATCTTTCACAAAAGAAACAGCATAGTAATCAACCTGATTATCCACACCAAATTTAATGTCATCCCAGTCTTTGTCTGCACATTTGAAATAGGTGTATGAAACAAGAGCACATACATTAGATGTAGTACACAAAGAGAAAATGTTGACTATTACCAGTTATTGATGGCAAGGTTGCACTCTTTCCACGAACGTTAAGGTGGCGCCTAGATTTCAATTCACCTCCGTCAACAACTTCACATTTCACAGAATCTTCAGTTTTTGACTTGACCAAAAATGACATCATTCCTCCTAAAAATTTTAAACACCAATTCAGTAAGAACATGAAGAAAATTTACTGAACCAAAGATGCATTAGACAAGAGTAAAAACTGAACAGGTATCTGACACCCAATATAATTGAAAGGCTATACAGTTACGTAGAACTAAGCCAGAAGGAAGTTAATGTTTATGAATTCCATCAGAAAATTTGGAGCCGTACTGAATTAGTGATGTACATCAATACTCTTGACAGTTTCTTATGTAAAGATTACATTTGAGCATGTCTTGAACACTGGTCTGAACATTCATACAAATTTGATTGAAGAATTTGTGCTAGTTCAGATCCAAATGCTCTAGCAAAGACCCACATCATGTGTAAGTGGAGAAACTAAAGAATATCACTATGATGAGCAAAACTAGGAAAAGTTTTATTGCAATTATGAACAGCAGTTGACAAGCAAGCCACAAAAAAAAAATACTTTTCAGATTTCACACACGGTGTGTGCAATCATGTGGCAAATGGTGTCTTGGCCAAAAGAAAAGAAGAAAATAGACAAAAGAGATAGAATATTAGATAAAGAATATAATATCATCATACCATCTACAAGGAGTATGTCACCCACTTCAACATCGTTAACAAAGTCATCATAGTTAACACTAACACATGTATCAGTCCCAACTCCCCTTTTAATTGTAAAAGTGAACTCTTGGCCACTTTCCAGAAAAACCGGTTGAGGCAAATCTCCACTCCGAACTTCTGGTCCCTGATTTGTAAATCAAGATGAATTAAATGCAGAAGAAATGTTTAATTCTATTCATCATTAATATAGAGAATCGACTACAGGGGCATCTAAGATTTCTTTTTCCAACCTTTATTGAAACCAAAAGAAAGCAGCTTCCAAGGATAGGAACTACCTATCTTTTTTTCACAATTATGTAGATGCCCTGAAAGAAGTAATACCAACCTTCGTGTCTAGCATGATAGCAATCACATTGTCTGTATGCGACGCATTGTATTCCTTCACCAGATCAATAACCTTCTGGTGTGACGCATGGTCTCCATGTGACATATTAAGCCGGGCAACATTCATGCCAGTCTCAGCGAGTTTCCATATCATCTCTCTGGTGTTGGTTGAGGGACCGATGGTACACACGATCTTTGTCTTGCGCCTCACATTTGGTTTAGACCACACACCATTTGCTGCAGTTGCAAGTTGCTGGATAGCCTTAAGGTGCTGGAAGTTTTCTTCTTCCTGCCAAAATAAAGACACTATAGGTAATGAGGTTTCAATCCAAATCGTCTTATTTAAAAAAAAATCAAATCATAAGGTGCCATCCAAAGATACATTGGCACAAATCTATGGGGTTCCCTTCTTGATGGAAGCGGGTTCCACAACAAATTTGACAGTATCTGGTGTCATTTTGACAAACAGGAAAACAAAAACGACGTCCAGGCAACCAGCAAGCAATAGGTTGCAACAAATCAAAAAGGTAAATGTGCACGTTTGCACCATAATTTATACTTAATAACATCCTGTGTTCGTGCTAATCAATAAAAACAAGCGGAACAAAACAGCTTCAGTATCACGTCCTAGGAATGCACCGAACATTGCTAAAAGGCGATAACGACATCCCCCGGACGATTCCGCCCTCCAAATTTCGCAGCCACAAGGGCGAAAGCGACCTCGAATCCAATTTCACCGTCAGTAAAAGTACAAGTGTAAAACAGCCAATCTTCACCGGCCAATCGGCTCGACAGTAACTTGAGACATCAAAATTCCATCCCCATCCCAAATCCAACCAGGTAGGCGCGGGCGTGGCGCAATTGCACAACGAGTACGAGGAGGAGGAGGTGACGCGCTACCTTGACGGCCGCGTCGTCGTCGGGCGACACCGGCAGCACCTCGGGGTCGGCGCGCGGGGCGCGGCTTATGACGGACACCACCTGCGAGTCGCGGCGGGCCCTCGCGGCCACGGTGCCGCTGCCCCACCTCTCCCTGGACGCGCACGTCCCAAGCTGCAGCCTCGGGGACGGCCGGAGCCCGTCCGCCCCAGATCCGCCGCCCGGGGCCCTTGTCGCTGCCGCTGCCGCGGTGCCCGACGCTGCCACCACCTGCGCCGCCATCCTCAAGCTCGGTCGGAGATTTGGAATTGGACGAGGCGGATGAGGGGTGGTGCCGTGCGCGCTGCGCGGTGGAAGGGTGGTGGGTTTAAGCCAGGAAGGAGAGGGAGGAGGATGAGCCGATGAGGGTGGCTGGCTGGATTGCTGCTGATGCGGCGGCTTTGTTTGTATCGAACGCAGGTGGGTGGGGGAGGAGGCGCGCGGGTCCCGCGCGGCAGCCACGGCTGAGGTGGCGGCGTCGCTCGTCGTCGTCCGTGCTCCGCGCCCGCTGCCTCCTCCTCCTCCTCGGCGTGGCGCGCGTCCCACCCACGAACAGTGCTCTTACCTTGGAGTCTCCGCCGTGGCTTTTTGGCTTGGGATTCGGAATATGCGTCGCGGTCGGTCATCACAGGGGCCCCCGTTCCGTTGGGTCCAGTCACGAGGCGGGGGCGCGTGACCTCGGAATTCGGAAGCGCGAGGCAGCTTGCCAACAAGCGAGCCAGGGACTCTACGATGTTTGAAAAAAAAAACTTACGCTGCGTCGACGCGACAGGTTACTGCAAATATTAACCCGCCCCATTATTCGTTCGCGGTGATGTTAGCGAAAGGGAAATCGAGATTATTTACCTGGCGACGACGGTGGTGGCGACGTGGAACCAAGTGGTGCGCTAGTACTCCCTCGTATAAGTATTCTAAATATTCAAACTCAAGAAACAACCGTGAAAGAAAATAACATCTATACCCCTCATTTTACACTACTCACCAATTCTCCACTCACCTATCAACCCTATTTACTTTTGTTCTATCCCTAGAAATACTTATATTTTGATAAAAATTTTGAACCTTAGAAATGCTTATATAAAGGAACGGATGGAGTACTACCCGGTTATTGAATGTAGGACACTGTTGACTTTTTTCGTTCATTTGATTATTCGTCTTTTCTATAATTTTTTTAAAAAAATAAAAAACTACAAGTTGACTTTAAAGTACTACCGATAGTTAACTAACTTGTTCAATGGATACTAATGGATACTGGTGGTCAAAGTAAGAATAAAAAGTCAACAACATCATGTATTTAAGAACGGGAAATAGTAGGCAGCTGGGGTAAAAACATGTGGAATGACGCTCGATCCGGCTCTCTCCCCCGTTTCTCGCTTTGAGGTTTTGTCAAACACGTTTTCGCTAGCGGGGACGAATGGATGATAGGAGTCGTACGACGAACCATTGCTGATGTAACTGTAACAACGACTCTGATACAAAGTTTTCCTCCCTTCCGCCTACAGCCTGTTCGTTTGGCTAGTGGTTGGTGGCTGGTGCTGATTTGTTCTGAGAGAAAAGTATTGTTGACTGGTTGCTGGTGGTTGGTTTGTTCTGAGAGAAAAGTTTTGCTGGTTAGTGGCTGATAAGCCAAACGAACACGTTGAAAGTCCCAAAAGTTTCACCAACTACCCGTCACATCAATTTGCGGACACTAATTAGGAGTATTAAATGTGGATTAATGCCAAAACTCATTCTGCAACCCCTATCTTAATTTTCGAGACGAATCTAACAAGCCGAATTTTGTCATGATTAGACAACGTCATGCTACAGTAACCAATCTCTAATGACAGATTAGTTAGATTTAATGAATTCGTCTTGCAGTTCCCAGTCCATTCGTATAATTATTTTTGTAATCAATTTACCTTCAATACTTCTAATAAACTTTGAAAAGACCCAAAAGTTTTACTTCACCAACTAGAGGGGCTGGGTCGCCGATCTCACAGGACTTTGCTACTTTGCGTGCGTCCCCTGATTCATCATGAGAGTACTAAGAAAATAGTTTATTTTTAACAATAACAATAATGTAGTAACAGTTAGACGAGCAACGTTATTCGTCACCCCCACGCATCAATTGGATGGTTGATATGTCGTAATTTGACATGATTTCAGGTTGTTGTCTATCAAATTGGATGAATGATGTAAATTGTCTACTTGCACAAGCAAGCAGAGGAGCCCTTGAGTAGTTTTGAGTTTGTCGACTTATGTTACTGGGCTTTTCCGTAAAGAATATATTCAGCCCACACAAAAGCAGCATGCCCAAGTTAGCCCATTGCTCAGACCAGTGAATTTTTTATATATTTTTTCGAGTTTGTAAAAATATATGATTGTATAGGAATTTATCAAATCTATACGACAACCGCCGTGACCCACGGCGGTTTAAGTGCAACCGCCATGGCACACGGCGATTGAAACTAACTGTCGTCGACTACGGCGGTTGCACTTAAACCGTCGTGAGCCACGGCGGTTAGGATGCCTCCATAGCGGTTGCTGGAGACTCACGGCGGTTAGTTTCAACCGCCGTAGCTTACGGCGGTTGGCTCATTTAATTTTTTTCACTTTATGTTTTTTTTATTTTATACGTTGTTTTTTAAATAAATACTTGCATGGTAAAAAAATACTTGCTGCTAACAAAGAAAAGCAAAGTGACATAATAGAAAATAGTTCATACAGATAGTATGTCCATGATCACGAATAAGAGTGCTGCTGCGTAAACAATATCCAACATAACCTAGCAACGCCTCTTCTTCTATTGTTGCCTGTCTGCTCGGGCTGCGGCCCACGTCTGGACGCGAGGGTACGTCAACTAGTCATGTGGGTGGATCTATCGACGCATAGCATCGTCGGCAGGCGGTGTCGCCATCACCATCACCGTCAACCCTGCATGTAACGCCCACGTTTTACCCCTAATAAATCAAGTCTAAATCATACGTGTTTTCTTTAATTTTAAAAATCTTTACCGCCGAGCTCGATCAATTCCTAAACTCCGAGCATCAATCTTTACCCCTCTCCCTCCTCTTTCTAACCATGCCATCGGATTTGAAAATGGTGTACTATAGCTCGATTCCGGCGAACTGCCACCGTGGGCGCTAGGCGGCGCTACGTAGTCAACGTTGTGACCCTCTCCCACGGTCCCACCTATTCTGTTTAGAGAGGTTGTTCGAAGAAGCTGCTGGATTTCATCACTTTTTACTAGCCATTTTATTTTACATGATAGTTAAATCTGGATTTTAGATATTCAATTGCCATGTGCATGCAGTCACCCATGCGAATTGACTTGTAATCTAATGGCAGGATGGTCCTGGTACAGTGGTTTAGTGGGACTCTACTTATTAAGGTTTAAATCTTGGTGCTTAAACCTTTTCTTGAGATTTACCGAAGTGGTAAGCAGCGTTTCGTTGATAATGAGGCGTCAATGGTGACTTCGGAAATCTCCAGATCTATCGAGTACTCAGTCATTCGGAAGTGCTCCAAACCTAAGTTTAGGATTTACGTATGCGTGTTCGTAGGAGTAAGTGTATGTACATGTCGTGAGCGCGTACTGTGTAATTGAAAAATGTGCGCCGCTCAGACGAGCCAAAATGTGCCGTCAGCAGCGTCACTGCCGCTCAGACTAGCCGTGGCAAGTCAGCTATTTGCCGGCGCCTGCTTGTTGGTCATTTACTGTACCGATTCTTTATCTTTAGCCGATTCATACATTATTTATTTTATTTATTGTCTATGCACCGATTCGTTATCTTTAGCTGATTCATTCATTTGAGTAAAGATTTCTCTGCCAGCTTGGCTGATGAACCGCTTTCAAAAGGTCACTGGAGAAGCCCTATAACCTGGTGTTGCTTTATTTTTACAAAGAAAAAGTGTATTTTTCGTCTCTCAAAATTTACAAAAGTGTGACATTTATCCTTCATATTTTATTTAGTGCAATCAACCCTTAACTACCTAACTGATGTATTTATCATCGTCGTCTTAGTTTAACAACGATTCAGTATCATATAATATCAGTTTGGACTATGTAATTATCTTTCTAATTACTTCTTAGTCACATTTTATGTTCAGTCAATCTCTATAATAATCGAGTGTAAATCAGTTTTATTATTTTTTAAAAAACTAATAGAGTGTCCAATTTACTAAATTTTTTTGTAAGTTTTATGTTTCCGATTTAGCATATTGCATCCCTATGTAGTGATTACTAATTAATCAAATAATTATTTGATTATGTGGTATAAATTGTTAGTAGATTTCACAAAATTATTGTTAAACTATAAGGTGGGATGATAAATGCACCAAATTAATTAGTTAAAGGACTAATGGCGTGTTTGGCTGCCCGCCACCACATGCCATGCCACTGTTCCGCCCGCCACAGCCCGCGGCGGACGAATCCTCCGCCACACTCATTTCACTGTACCGTGGCGGGGGCGCGTGTGGAGAGGCGCGGTGTGGCCTGCAACTAAGCATGCCCTAATTTGCATCAATGAGGGGTGAATACCACACTATTGTAATACTTGAGGGTGAAAAATTCACTTTTTCTTTAAAAAAAAAACTGGCGTCAACTAATAATTGGCAAATACAGTTAGTTCAGAATTGTGGCGCTCTGTTCCGCGGAGTAAACTTTGAAGTGATCTTTTCCTAGATTTATTTAATTCCAGCCTTGAGCTCCAATTTTTCAGATTTTACACTCGAAATCCAAAGGCGCTCTTATGGTAAACCAGAGAGGGGAGTTAGCTACACTGCACAAGTTATCGTTTTGGTGCCTTGTGAAATGTGATACCCTTCCAAGAAACACAGAAACAAATACCGTAGGTTATTGGAGTATCGAAAATTTCCTTTCAAATAAACACACAAACTAGTACGCACATCAAGTTAGTATTGGAATGCATGTGAAACAGTTCCTGTTGCAGGGCTATAACGGCTGAAACTGTACGTGAGAAAAACGCATCTCCAAATCTCAAGCCACCGGAACCGCCGTGGCAACGTACGGCGACGCGATCGTCGTCGCTCCTCCGCTCGCCGCGACACCTTCCGCGAACTGGCCGGTGAGCAGCAGCCGGCCGATGTCGTAGGAGACGAACGCGTCGATGCATGCGTACTGGACCTGCTCCATTGTCAGGCGGCGCTCGTCCCACTTGCTCATCGTGAGCCGCTTGGGCTTGTCGATGTGCACGCCCATCACCTCGCGCGTCAGGGCCTTGAGCCCAGCGTTCCTGAGGTCCGGCCGGGCGAGCACCTCCACCGCGACGTGCCTCAGCTCCACCGCGTTGGCGACGGCGAGGCCGCAATCCTCGGACAGGCGCCTGACGTCGCCGTCGACCGCCACGCCAAGGAAGCGGTGGTCCGGGCTGGCGAGGAAATCCCTCAGGGCGCCGGGGACGTGGTCGGCGTGGAAGATCTGGAAGATGAGGGCGCGCCGACCGACGCAGAGCTGCAGGACGGCCATGTGGTTCTTGGGGCGCCCGTTCTCCGTGGGGACGAGGCGCCACTCGGTGTCGATGCCGACGAGGAGGTGCCGGCCGTGCTTGCCGACGACCTCGCGGAGGAAGGCCTCAACGGCGTCGCCGGAGGACGTGACAGTGGTCCGGATCACGGTGCCGTCGTCCATGACGACGTCGGTGTCGTACGTCGTGCCCTTCGTCATCATCGCTGCGGGAGGAGCGCTTTCGATGACGTGATCTCTCTGTCTCTGCAACACGGGAGGCCGGATGGATCCGCTTGAGAGCTGCGGGATGAGTCGATGGTGATGGCTGCTTCTTTCTCCTGATAATGTGCGGGTATGGTTTAGCAATCCCCTATATAAAGGTGGGCGAAAGAAAGGGCTCCATGCTCCAATCCGGTCGAGTGATGACCACCGAGTCCGATCCGAGCAGCGAGGGATTGCGCCGTGGCGCGCGGTGCGGTCGGACTCCAAGTCCGACTAGAGTATAGGGTGAGGGGAACAAGATTCCCGCCCGCCACGATGCCAAGTCAGTCAGTCTCACGTCACCCAAAACAACTACCATTTGAGTTAGGTTTGACAAGTGAATGAAAATTTTTAAATATTGAGTATTGAAACGTGATTTAACCAATGGTTGATCGAATGATGATTGTAAAATGGGATCTTCTTTCTTGCTCCAAATTAATTTGAATCCTAATTTTGTGGCACGAACCATTCCAAAATTTCGGTTATTTTAAATTTATTGAAAAATGTGAAATATATGCATAATTAAAACATATTTTTAGTGCATTTTTAAAGTTAATTTGATATTGCAAGCGAGGATATCTTTTTTATAAATTTACTCAAATTAGGAAAGTTTAATTCCAGAGGTAGGGGTGCGGCGTGGGGAATAGCAGCGTTCGCCATGGCTGCCGGCGAGGAGCTGCGCCGGCGCGTGCGGGGACGACACGGCGAGGGAGGGGCGCGAGCGCGACTCCGGAGCAGCAAGGGAGGGGCGCGAGCGCAGCGCAGGAGTTTCCGAGGGCGACGGCGGACCCTCCTCTGTTGCTGCTCTGTGGTCCGAGTGAGGTGCCGCAGCGCAGAGGAGTCGGGATGTCCCGTGCGGCGGCGCAAGGGTGCTACGGGCGGCCGGCGGCGACTGTGGTGGGTGTGCTGCGGGCTGCCACAGCATGGATCGGGGTTCTGGGCAACGGTCGCGACGACAGAGCTCCGGCGGCGGTCGCCCAAATCGAGCCCTGGTACAATGAATCGATGTCGCGGCGACCTGGAGGAGGACGGTCGGTGGATGAAGAGGACGACGAGCAACAAGGAGCCGACCAACGGAGGAGGAGCAATGAGGGGGAGGGACGCGGGACGCACGAGGAAGGACCGAGGATGCTGGAGGGAGGAGATAGCGAGGCAGTCCCGCTCGGTATAGATGACGAGCGGAGGGAGGGGGATTCCGAGCCGGATAGCGAACCAACACAGATAGAGAGGCTGTTGGATCGTGATTTGATCTGTGTTTTTCTATTTTTAGCTAACTACTCCTCCGGTTTGGTAAAGAAAGTCGTTTTGGACAAGGTTTGGGTCAAACATTGGGAATATAAATGATGAATAACTTTTAAATAGTTGAGTTTAGAAATGTGAAAATTATATCACTAGATTTGTCTTGAAAATCATTTTCATAAAAATATACACATATAACTTTTCAATAAATATTTTTATAGAAAAGAGAAGTCAAAGTTGTGTTTTGGAGACCGTGTCGCTGTCCTAAACGACTTTTTTTACCAAACTAGAGGGAGTAATTGCATTTAGCTAGTCTCTTGGAGTTGCTCTTAGACACTGTCAGTGAAACCATCATTAATTCATTATCATAATAATTGAAATTATGTAACGACTGAATCTAGCGAAAACAACAGGGGACAGCGGGCAGGCGAAAAACGCATCTCTAAAGCTTAGTACGCGCCTTACGGCAATTCGAAGGACTTTAACTGCAAGAATGTTGGGCCGGTCGCCGCGGCATCTCCCGCGCGCTGAGCGGCGACCAGCAGCAGCCGGCCAATCTCGTAAGACACAAAGGCGTCGATGCAGGCGTATCGGACCTGCTCCATCGACAGGGGCTGGCCCCACCTGCTCTTCGTCACCTCCACGGGCTTGTCGATGTCCACGCCCATCACCTCGCGTGTCAGGGCCTTGAGCCCCATGTACTTCAGCTCCGCCCGGTTGAGCACCTCCGCCGCGACGTACCTCAGGTCCACCGCGTTGGCCAGCAGGAGCTTGCAGTCGACGTACAGGCGCTCGACGTCGTTGTCGACCCCGACGCCGACGAAGCTGTGGTCGGGGCAGGCGAGGAAGGCCTTGAGGACGGCCGGTACGTAGTCGGCGCGGACGATCTGGAACACCAGGCAACGGTAGCCGACGCAGAGCTGCAGGACGGCCATCCGGTGCGTGTGGTGCCCGTCGTCCCTGTGGTAGATGGTCCGCCACTCGGTGTCGACGCCGACGACGAGGCGCTGCCCGTACTTGTAGACCTCCTTGAGGAAGGGCTTGACGGCGTCGCCGGAGTTGGTGACGGTGGTGCGGATCGTTGTTCCGTCGTCCATGACGACGTCGGTGTCGTAGGCGAACGTGCTCCTCTTCCTCATCGCGGCGAGGAGAGGGGCTTGCACGCGTCTGTCTCTCTGCAAACTCGGCTGGATGGATCGGGTTGAGGGACGATGGTGATTTGACGATGTTCTGCTTGTGGCGCTGCTTCCCTATATGAAGGAGAGGGAGCGGAACCGGGAGACTCCGAGTCGGAACAGGGTCGTGGCGGTGAGACCGGACATGGAAATCGGCAGCAACCCTGAGCTCCGAGTCCGAGCAGGTTTCGGGCCCTGCCGTTCCGGTGTCACGCGCGCGTACGTACATCCCGGTTTTCCTCTCGTGCAGGTTGGGCCGCCCACGCCATGCCGGTGCACCACCTATAGAACGTCCTGTGCGCAGGGCACGCCCGGGATGTCGACAAGTCGGAGGCGGCGGCGGTTGTGCTCGACCAAGAGCGCGAAGACGACGACGATCTTGATCGGCGCGAGGAGTCTCTGGGGCCGGCCGAGGACATGACGGTGGTCTGGAAGTCTGGATCACGGTGCATGGCATGGCGTTGGGTGGCCGAGGATGCCGGCATGGCCAGGCTCTGTTTGGTTGGGTGTGCAGCGGGGTACATACATGCATGGTAACGGTATCATCCAGGACTCATCCTCCGATGAATTCTTCTAGTCTTGCTGATTGTGTTGCTGTTCTTTTGCCGCATGCCTTGAGTTGCAGATCACACAGATCCACCGTGGAGTAGCTTCACCGTGGATCTGAGATCCCGAAAAGTGTTTGGTACAGCTCCAAATTTTTCGCAATCCCTATGACATCTAGGTCCCACATGTCAGGAGAATAGAAAAGAAAAAATACATCAGCGGTCGCGTGGCCTTGCAGGCGGCCGGGCAGGCGCGGCCTCCGCGGCGGCTGGGCGGGTGCGGCGCGCCGGCGGCAGGACGGGGGCGGCCTCGCGGCGGCCGGGCGGTCGCGTCCCTCGCCAGCTGGGACTCCGCGACCCGGTGGCGCTGCCTGCGGACGATGAGAAGGCGGGACGACGAGCTCTAGCACCTGCGAGCTCGAGCCCATGGCCTGTGCCTTCGAGTGGTCCAGCTTACCGAATTGATTTGATTTGAACCAGCTGCTCTCGATCTCCAACACTATTACTGAATTGATTTGATTTGGGTCAGTTGCTATCGATCTCCACCACCATTACCGAATTGCTTTGAGTCGATCTTGTTCCGCTAGCTCTCCACCACTATTGCTGAATTTGATGCCCTGCAGCCACGATTAGGTTTGGATTGATGCTGCTCCTGCTACTCGAATAGTTGAATCGTTGTTTTCATCAGCCAAGCACGGGGAGGTTGGTGCGCAAGGAAGATTGGCGATGCAGCTTGCTCAAAATTGACAGTATTGACATCCCCACTGCTGCTCAAAATCGATCTCCAACACTTGGCCAGGGCGGACGCGACGTAGCCGGGCGGGCGCGGCGCAGCCGGGCGGGCACGCGTCCTCGCCGCCGGGCATGGCGCAGGGCGGCACGCGACCTCGCCATCGGGGCTGAGCGGGCGGCCATGGCACAGGACGCCACACGACCTCACCGCCGGGACCGAGCGGGCAGGGGGCGCACAGCTTCGCCGTCGGGCAGGCGGGAGCCGGCGTTGCTGCCGGGCAGGCGGGCGCGGGCAGGAGCCGACCTCGCCGCCGGGCAGGCCGACGCGCGGCCATGCCGCTGCAGTGGGTCGGGAAGAGAAGAAGCGACGGGGGAAACACGAAAGAAACAAATCGAATGGTGCATTTACCGATGGTAGTGGTGGTTAATTTCTTCCAACTTCACAAAATTTGGAGTTGGTGGAGCACCTCCTAAGGTACTCCACAAAATCCATGGAGTTAGGGCATGCTCCACTTTTTTTTTTGGAGCAGATCCACGGTGGAGTTGCTGGAGCTGGGTATGTTTGGCTGAAAAAAGTTGGAGCAGAGTTGTTTTTCAGATCTGGAGTTGCATAGAGCTGTGCCAAACAGGCCCTGTGTAATCTAAAGTTTCTGTTTTCTAGGAAATCAAAAGCACTAGGTTCTTGGTTGTGCCAGGTTGCTTCTGAGGAAACCCGACATGGTCCATGCTACATCTCGACCATTATAATTCTTGATGAAGGGGTCTTAAAGGAGTAGGGCAGCAGGTACATGCAAACTATTCGTCTGAACAACTATCAATCTACTATATTTTGTTTGTTAACTATAAATGTTTTTATTCTTTATAGTATATACTATGCATGTTTAGAGTTTTGAAAAGTTTTCTTTGGCGTATCTATTAAAACTTGACCTTTGTGGAGCTTTCATATGGTTAATCTTGCACCAGATATGAAGAAATCGAGTACTGATTGGGCACATCTCATGAATGGTCAAAGTCTTTAATGCTTGATCAAGTAAGAATATAGTATGGTTATCGGTAATATTTTATTTTTAGAAGCATCTGTTGATTTATAAAATCTACATGCAATAATATAGTATGCCAACAACTCTACATGTTGCCTTTATTTGGATCAGTTGTTCATAATCTCTGCAATAATGGTGACAACCAATAGGAAAACATTTGCAAAATTGAGATGTAATTAATAAGAAATTGTGTATGTGGTACAATTATCATGCTCAAAATGTGGTAGGTGGTTTCTGAATGAACAATAATCAGCATGGTTGAAACATTATTTTTTTACAATTTAGGTTACTGTCACAGTGTTATAATCATGGAAGAAGTGTTTTCCCTATGTAAACTATTTCTGATGTATAGGCTTTTTTTTTTTGAAAATCACAGGAAGCTTGTGGTACTGTGTAACGCTCGCGTTTTTAGCCCTAATAAATCACCTGCTAAATCACACGTGTTTTCAACACTTTTCCGCTGAGCTCGATCGTCTCCTCAAAACCCCGATCATCTTTTCCCTCCCTCCTTCCCTCGGCGCGCGTGCCGCGAATCCCGCCGGCACCGCCCATCCCGCCCGCCATCACTCGAGCCGCCACCGCCCACCGCGTCAGTACTACCACAGCGCCGCGGTCGGCCACCTCACCAGGAATCCCGGGCCAGCCACGGTCCCGCCAGCCGACCCGCGTCACCGTCGACACCACATCAGCCCGCGAAGTGCTCGAACCCGGGAAAAATCCCACAAAAATCCCTTTTTCCCTTCCTCCTAATTTTCCTAGAGTTTCTCCTAATTTTCTAAACTCTTTTCCTTTTTCTTTTCCTTTCTTTTTCCCTTTTTCCTTTTTCCTTTTCTTTTCTCCTTTCTCTTTTCTTTCTTTCCCTCCTCCCTTCTCCTTCCTTCGGCCGGCGCCTCTGCCTCGGCCCCGCGCCCGACCGTGCGCCCCCTGCAACACGCCACGCCCGGCCCCCTGCCCCGCGCTGCCATCCGCAGCGCCGGCCGTGACGCGACCGCACGCTGCCGCGGCCGCATTAACTCCACCGCCCCATCACCTCCGCGCCACACCGCCAGCCCGCACGCCACCGAGCTCGGCCCCGCCGCGGCCGCCACGCCGGCCACACCGCCGCAAGCCGTCACCCGCTCCGCGTTGACGACCGCTGCTGCCACGGCCGACTCACCCCCTGCCCGAGCCGTCCCGTCGCCCTGCTCGAGCTGTCCCGTCGCCTGACGACCGAGATTCCGGCCGGCCACCACGGCCCCGCCAGAGCACCGCCTTCGCCGGCGAGCCCAAATATCTCCCCCCCCCGAACCGCCTTACTCCGGCTATAAATAGCCCCGCACCGCTCTCGCTGCACCACCAAGCCATCACCGCCCCGCTATTGCCTCGCCGCG
Source organism: Cenchrus fungigraminus (assembly GCA_036936925.1). Lineage (NCBI taxonomy): Eukaryota > Viridiplantae > Streptophyta > Magnoliopsida > Poales > Poaceae > Cenchrus > Cenchrus fungigraminus. Next base: position 29,713,416 of record CM072778.1, on the reverse strand, counting down.
CTACCACATCGAGCCACCGCCGCGAGCCCCATCTCCACCACCGCCACCGCCGCGGAGCAGCCACCACACACCACCTCAGCTCAGGGTAAGTAGGGGAGCAGGTCGCCCTCGTTCCCCTCTCTCCAATCCCCCACTCCCCGGTCGCCGTCGCTGCCCGAAGGGCCGCCGGCGCCGCCGCGGCAGAGCCGCCCCCCTCCCTCCTCTGTTTCGGGTGAGGAGAGGAGGAAGAAGGGCAGTTTTGCCCTTAAGCCCCTCCCTTTTCTCTATTTTACACCCGAGCCTTTATACTATTCTATCTTTCTCTTTTTCTTTTCAAATGAAACCCTGTTAAATAAATTATTCACCAATAGGTCCCCGCTTCTCTAAAATATTTTACAGTCAAGCCCAGGAGCCTTTCTAAACTAAATCTTATACTCTTTTTATATTATAACCATGTCCTTTTTAATTTAAACCTGCTTGCAACTAGGTCCTTAGCCTCTCTTAGTTAATCCTAATGACGTTTTAACGCGTCATTTCATGTCCACCCGATCAAGCCCAACTCTTGCCCCGACCTCTTCCTCTGCTTTTCCGCCGAGCCACCCATCCCTTTCCCCATAAATAATATTTATTCCTCCTTTTCTATTTATTTTCTCCCCGAGCTCAGCCGGTAAATTTTGTGTGCTTGTATTGATTGCATGCTTGCTTGTGTGTGCGCTATAGCCGACGGAGTGAACGAGGAGGAGTACCGCGAGCCGGAGCTTGGAGCCGAGTACTACGAGCAGGAGACCGAGGTCCCGAACCGCGAGCAGGAACTTCCCGAGGACTTCGAAGACGGCAAGTTCAATCTCATCCTTTGATGCATGCTTTGATCCCAGTTTTATAAATACAACCCTATGACCCATTTTATAAATTGCATATTGTTTTACTGTTAAAACCCGGTAGGATAGCCACCCTTGATTGCTGTGATTGATCTTTGATTGCCCTAAATGATTTCTTTAAAACGAGTGAGGGCTTTAAAAATGGGAATGGGATATTTTGGAAAAATAAGTAAAGAACTGGGTAGACGGGATGGACGCGTGTGTCAGGAGTATGGGTGAGCTCGTACCTTTGTGGTTGAGCGTGTTGGAGATGTCCATCTTGTCGTTAAGGACCGGGTTGCGTGACATCTCACCTGACCCAATTATCGTACTACCACTCGACCGTTGTATGTGGCAACGGCTTAGCATAAATCCCACTAGCTAATCTACTTGCCATCGGGAGTGCGGGTGAGCAGCGGGAGATCAAGGAGTAGGGGTACGATCTGTGTGGGGTACGCCCTGGTTATGAAAGATAACCCCTTGGTTGCTCCCGTGGTGGCTCGTAGGGTTAGCTAAGGTGGGTAATGGCTTTGATAGGATCCGCGCCGACACTAAGGTGTTCGTGTGGCGGTACCCTACTTGTGGGTAAAGATGTACAACCTCTGCAGAGTGTAAAACCTATTCGAATAGCCATGTCCACGGTATTGGACGAGTCACGGTGTGGTCACAAAGCCAGTGTTTGGGTTTGGGATGATTTTCATGGCGTGAGTTGATTTCTGGAAAAGTGTGTGGCTGTGTGCCTGGGCTACTGCGGACGGGGAGTCCGGTAGTCCTCATTTGGTTTTCACAAAACAACTGAGTTACTTGAGTTATAAAAACTGTTTGCGAAAACCTTTTCGAAAACAAACCCTTGCATGAGTAAATGCGTTTGCAAAATAAACCTTATTCTGATCCTTGATATATCCTGTGCATGATCTGCTTATTAGCCCCTCCGTGGGTGGGGTTGAACTTGTTGAGTACGTATGTACTCACCCTTGCTTGATTAACTGTTTTTCAGAGGAGGATCCCGACTTCGTACCCGAAGACGTCGAGTAGGTTGCTGTCCTGCACCCAACCCGTGCCTGTGGATTCAGGGTCTCCACAGGAAGCTTCCATGGCGCAAGACTCTGAAAATATCTTAGATGCTGTTGCTATCATCGTTTGGTCTGTAGTTCTTATGTTGCTTCTCGTGGCAGTGGCGCTCCCATGCCCACAGCCTCGACGTGTTGTACGGTAATGAACCATCTGATGTAATAAATGTGGTACCAGCCTCCTGGGACTGGTATTTGTATCACATTTAGTCACCTCTGATGAGGGGACGCTTCATACTGCAACTTGACATTACGCAACATTATGACCATAAGTCTTTTTTCTCAGCAAGCAAATAACAGAGCATGAATTTTGTGTGGGGGCTGCATTAATATGGTACTGCAATATTATGGAAGGATTATTGGCTCTTTCATGACTATGCTGCTTTGCGAATAACGAGGAATCAATCTGAGGCTCAAATAATATTGGCATGCTAGAGAAGATTGAGAAGAGGTGCCAGCCTGATCCAAGCTAAATGTTTTATGAACAGTGCAGATCTTTGTATAATTTTGGGACTTTCGCCATTTCGACACAATGATGTACTTGAAATGGTATTCCTGTTTTGTAGAATCCTCTAATTGATGCAGTGCTTACACTGGTTTCATGTTTCTTTTAAATTTTTGTGATTCTAGAAAGTAGAGATTGTTAATACTCCCTCTGTATCGAAATACTTGTCGTCATTGGCTTTTTTCTACAACTTTGAGCATTCGTCTTATTCAAAAATTATACAAGTACCAAATATTTTGTTCATGACATGGTTTAGTATTGTAGGTATTTTCAGCTCGACTTATCCTTTTACATATTTGCAATAAATTTTTGAATAAGACGAATGGTCAAAGTTGTAACAAAAGGTCAATAGCGACAAATATTTCGATACGGAGGGAGTATTGTTTACACATAATATTTTTTACTCGAATATTATTTGTTATAAAAGAATATTTTCTTATAAATCCGTACCTCCAAACTTTCATGGTTATTCCTTTATCACAGAGGAGGCTTAATTTTTCTATTTTTTTGTACCATTCTTAAAATTTCTTTTTCACCGGATTTTTAAAAAATAAATATTAAAAATATGTGTTTGTCGCAAATGCTTCTCTACATCTTTACTGTAAATATAAATTATTATTTTCTTATCAAATCAAGTATTCCCTTTACATATTTACTATAAATATAAATTGTTAATTTTTATCAAATCAAATTTATTTTTACTTGTTTTTTTTAAATTACGTGTATGTCTCATCTCACATGTGGGTCTCCACTAGAAATATACCCTCACACCCCTCACAAAAATATTTCTACATGGGAGGAATGTGTATGCGTTAAAGGTATATAATTTGTTTATGGATTTTTTAGACACGTGCGATAATTTTACTAACAGCAAATAAAATAGGAAAGAAAGTTGTATACGTAGGAATTTACATACAAGAGAGCCCTAAAGACACGTACAACCCGCGTGACATGTACAACCCGCGTCTTTTTCTCGTCTCCGTCGTGGTAATTTTGCGGAACCCCACGCCTAAGACTAAGAGGCTGTTTAGATGTGCAAATTTACTATTTTAACTAGGAAAATTTTGTGATTTGGAAACTTCTAAAAGACTTGTCAAGCTAAAAAAAATAATGCATCTCCAAGAGTTTGTCATTTTTAACTTACTAAACTATGCTTTCTCTCTTATACATTTGCATCTGCAACTCTTATCTATTATTTATTTTTTCACCCTCCCACCTGACTCAACGCGCACGAGAAATACCGATGTCAAACTCAAACCGAGTACGTGCGCCCAGCATATTTTTGCATGTTGGAGATATTTTTTTCAAGTTACCAAATATTGTCAAATAGTTTACCAAACTGTTGGAAAGGTATTTTGAAGCCGAAAATAAAAAAATGTCCATCCGACTTGACAAAGTTGGAGATGCTCTGCAGCCCCTAAGCCAAGAGACGAGTGCCCGTCGGGTTCGCGAGGCGACGGGCTTGTTCCGTGCTCCGAGTCGCCGCCGCTGTACGCCCTCGTCTCCCGCAAGCAACGGCGCGCTCGGATCCCGCGCGGGTAAGCCTGTCTGAGGAGGGTATATACAAATTCACTCTTGTTCATACTTAAATCCAAATAATTATTATCCACTTTTTACCCTCTCCAATCCCACCCATACCTAATGAATAATTAGTTTTATACTAGATTCTATATATACCTAATCGATTATTTGTACCATCCTCACACCCTACTCTCCCATTTCTTCAATAGATAATTATTTTTTTTTATACTCTTCCCGTTTTTGAGATGGGTGTTGATTTGAATATGGACAATAGATACAAACATTAGGCTGACGCGCGGGGCGCGCGCGGGGGAGTCCTCCCGCGCCTAGTCTCCCTACCGCCCTCCCCCGATGTATTCTTCCGCCGCGGCGCGCGTGTGGTGGCGCCCTCTCCGCGACGTCCTCCTGCGCGGCGGCGCATCCGCGCGGTCGGCCAGCACGGCCTCCGCGTCCGGCGCGGCGGAGGAGGCCGCAGCTGCACCGAAGAAGATACCCCGCCGCCCCGCAAGGTAACGCGCCCGCTCCCGCCTCCACCATTGCTTCGGCATTTGAACATACACGTCACAGGCAGTGATCTTGCTCAGCTCCCCCACTGCTTTTCTCAACAAAAGCTGCTTAGCACGAGGAGCAATGGCTTTAGAATCTTGGACTGTAGTCGGTGTGCTGCTTATTTGCTTCTTGCTAACCTTTGTTTTTGCTTGATGCTTGCTAAACGCGTTGCATCTAAAGAAAGCTGTCTTTTGTTAAGCCTTTTTGCCACAGTTGTTTACAGTCAGTGTTTACATGATGTCGTATTAAGGCTAGCTCTGATTGGTAATTTGCATGTTATACAACAATGAATGACGGACTCTTCAATTTGAGGTCTATTATGTGCATTATGCAGTGATCAGTTTCAGTAGTTGAGCATGTGCATTGTTCCGTGTATGTACTATCAGTTGGTATGATCAATGCAGAATTGATATGTTGCAAAGCTAAATCTTGCACTGTCAATTGGTTTGTGAAACTGTGATGTTATCTTACTGCTTTGTTGTCCTACCTGAATGGAAGATAGTAGTGCTACCTGAATAGTAGTGCTATGGAGTCTTTTTTTTCCTAAATGTCAACATATAGTAGTGCTACCTGAATGTCGACTGTTTTTTTTCTGAGTGTGAACTGAGGGTAGCGCTGATGAATGTTGAGTGTTTTTTTCTTGAATGTGAACAGAGGGTAGTGCTAATGAATGAGTGTTTTTCCTGAATGTGAACAGGTGGTAGTGCTGCCTCCGAATGTCAATTGTTTTCCCTGAATGTGAATAGATAGTATATATTGCTACATTTGAATGTGAACTGATGATAGTGCTGCATGTGACTGCGTAGTACTCCACTTGGATGTGAATGTGAACATCTGAATGTGACCGAGCCTTTGTACCGTAATTATTATGTTCATGGTTTCTAAAAATTTATTATAATCATGTTTCTTTTATTCATGCTTGATAATATTCTATCAAATAGCCACACAATTGCATACACAAATACTTTTGTAGTTGATCGTAACTTAAACAGACAGATTGTCTCTGGATTGTATGAATTGTTTTATATTTATCTGGATAAAAAATTCGAGATACTTGGAGATGAACCTTGTCTGCGAGTTGTACATGCCCTAACTATCGAAAGCAGAGTTACCCGCTGCAGGCCCGAAGTCGTGGTTTCCAACTTCACCGCTAGCGCCGAAGTTCGCCGCCTCAACCAGGCGGTAGAGGAGTCGAGGACAAGGGATCAAACAACTGAGACCGAGGTGAAGACCGTGGCCTTCGGGCAAGACATCACCACCACCACCATCACGTCCTCCGGCAGGGCTGTTGAGCGCTGGATTGCGGAGGTCCTCTCAGTGTATCGCCCCGGTGGCATCGGCTGCAACGTCGTCGTGGGGCTCGACGTCGAATGGCGCCCCAGCTTCAGCAGCACGCGGAACCCCGCCGCCACCTTGCAGCTCTGCGTCGACCGCCGCTGCCTCGTCTTCTAGCTCCTCGACGCCGACTTCTTCCCCGCCGCCCTCGATCGGTTCCTCGGCGACCGCACGATCCGCTTCTTCGGCGCCGGCGTGGCGGCGGACGCGACACGGCTCAGAGCCGACCACGGGCTGGAGGTGGCCAACGCCGTGGACCTACGCGGCCGCGTGGCGGAGCACATGGACCGCCCCGACCTGCGCCAGGCTGGGCTGCGCGCCATCGCGGTCGCCTTCTTGGGCGCCGACCCGACGAAGCCACGGAGGGTGACCATGAGCCCCGCTGGGACGCGCGCCGCCTCAACGACGAGCAGATCGGGTATGCCTGCATCAACGCCTTCATCTCTTCCGAGCTTGCCCGCAAGCTACAATGCTACGATCAGAGGGCGATTACTGACCCAACCGTGGCGCATGGCGCAAGGATGACCGCAAATTCCAGCTAGTTATTGAGGTTATTTTCTTATAGTTTGCATCAGAAAAAAGTTTGTCTCGGTGCAATTAGACAAGGTTCTTGTTATATGTGAGCCATGGATTTAGGGGTGTTTTGTGGTTTTAATCAGGCCGGTGTTATTTTTCTTTTTCGTTGGTTGTATTGTAATGCAATTACTAGCTCTACCTCTACTACTGATTGTGTTTCAAGAAAAACAGACGGTTGCTGAGATGGTACGTGAATTTACTCGTGCGATGTGTGTTCGTTCGTTCCTTGTTTGTTGTTTGCTTTACACTTAGAGCAAGCAAACGTTTGTGTTGATTACGATGCTGCTAATGATCTCAAATCCAGACAAACCAATGCCCACACCCATCCATAGTTCAGCGCGTAGTTTTTTTTAAAAAAAGCAGAGGTGCAGGACCAACTAATATTTTTTTTAAAAAAAAACTGCAAGTTTTTGCTTCAGTGACCAAAGTCTCAAATTGTATTGTAGCGGGCATTTGCAACATACCACCCACCACATCAGTCCTAGGGGTAGACACAGACACTAGGGATACAGTGAGTCAGTATAAGGATTCATGTTTGTTCCTAATGCAAAATCATCAAAAATGCATATTGTGCAAATATTAAATCACACTTTGCTAGTTTGCTGTGAGGATTGTGGAAGTGTCAAACAATTAGCTTGCCATTAAGGGTCTCATTTCTTTTGTGAACCACCTAACGTATTCATATATTATATCCCTGATCGGCTTATCTAAGCTCGGCTTATTTCGGCTTGTTTTGACTTATTTTTCTCACACAATACTATTCAATCTATCAGCCGAGCACTAACATTCTACCAGCCGAACACAAATTCTTTCTATTATAAAAATTAGTAAGCCAAGTTTAGTTGTTTTTTATAAAGTTGGTCTAATGAAACCCCTGGTAAAATTGTGCATAATTATTTGGCCATCTCGGAGTATAGGGACATATATATTATCAAAACCAAGTTTAGAGGTACACATCTGCATTTCCATAAGGATGACGTAGGTCGGTAGGTGACAATTGAAGCAAGTTTGTGGATTCTTCTGTTCCTTTCATGTCATGTATATATTATATACTAATATAAATGGACTCAAGAAAGACTAATAACAGTACGTAACTCAACTATGTTATAACGACAAATTAAAACAAAATTACTAACTGCAATTAAACTGTTAGATATGCTGCCGCAGTGCCGCATGCTACTTGATCCGATCAAAAATTGCTGAGAAAAATCAATCACGCAGCTACCCAACACACGATTTGCTTGAAAGTGAAAGATCGGAACTCAACCAAAAGGGGAGAAATTAATACAAAAAGGAAGATTAACTCTTCATATAGCTCAGTGCTATTTTGTGTGACGCCCCAGGTTCTTAATTAGCATTATTAGTGCTAATGACCTAGTCAGCCAGGTCAAACGCGTGACTTTGGTCAAACCTTGGTCAACCTGGGTCATCACCTTGAAAACCTAGCCAACAATCACTAATGATCATCTTAATCAAGTCAACACACCTTTGGTCAAACCTTGGTCAAAGGCATAGTCAAACCATAGTCAACCCCTAATGCCTTTGAGAATCCCCTAGAACTTTTGCCGCGTTCTCCAATTTTCACTTAAACACTTCAAAATCGGTCAATATAAAAGTTACTTGTCTTTTTGAGGGACACACTTTTCATAATTAGCGGCATTGGAGATTTTGAGTGGAAGGTGTTCCAAAACGCGGTCAATGCCAGCCTGTACCTTTTTACCGAGCCATAAAAGACAACAATTTCACCAGCAGTTCATGCTCAAACCTTTGATCAAAAGATATGTCGGCCTTTACAAAAAATGGTCTCCTATAGTTCCTCTACAAGTTTGGTATTCAAATTTTTTGTCGCCCAGTTCAAATTTTCGGAGCAATGTTTGGTCAAACCGGGTTACTTCGAATCAAACGGCGCCTGGCCGCGCCCCTGGCCGCGCTCGGGCACTCCCGCGTGCCGCGCGCCCCGCCGACCGGCGCCGCTGCCCCGGGGCCCAGACGCCGAGGCCGCGAGGCGGCCACGTGTGCAAGCGGAACCCCTGGACGCGCTCCTGGCCCCGTGGCATTCCATCCGCAGGCGCCACACGGTCGCGCCAGCGCCGGACCCCCTATCCGCGCCGTGCCGCGCCGTGTCGTGACGTGCCGTGCCGGCCCCCCTGCCTCGAGCGCCGTGACCTCCGGGTCCCCCGCACGCACGCCCTTGCCTTCGTGCCGAAGAGTGGGAGCCCCTGCTCCACTCGCTCGTCTATAAAAGAGCCGCGTCATGCTTCTCGCGCGAGACAGCGCCGCACGCCGCACGCCATGGCCGCTGTCACTGTCGAACTCCCCCTTCTGCTCACTCCCGCAGCCGCGTGACACCCTAGCCTCTTCCCTAGACCGTACTCGAGCTCCCAGACCCGCTCATTGCCCCGGCCGCGCCGTCCCTTCGCCGGAGCAGCCGCTCCGACGGCCGCCGCCGCCGGGCTCCACCGCACAAGCTCGCTGACAGCACTTCCGCCCCGTCCAAGTCCCGGAATCGAGCCCTAGGCGAGTCGGGACCGCTTCCCCGCCCTTTCCCGGCCTTGAGCGTCGGCGAGCTCGCCGGATTCCGGCCAACCGCGCCGCCTGCCGCCTCCCAGGGACCCAATTGCAAGGGTAAAATTCTTTCTAGGGACTTAAATGCGAACCAAGGGCATATGTGTGAGAGGAAAACTTTAGCCGAGGACCTGTCTGCAAAAAGATTCTTTAACCTTTTGATTGTTTTGGTAAGATCTTGTAAAATCCGTAGAAAATCGTAGAAAAATGATAAAGATGCAAAACCAATTTTTTGGTTTCCTTGTGAGTAACTCTACAACTTTTACAAAGCATGACCATACTTTTGACGGATAGATTTTGCATGAAAAATTGAAATCAGTTTGACCTAGATTTGCTGTAGTTCAAACTATACAAGTGATCTCAAGCCGAATTTTCGATATGTTGTGAGTAATGCCTTGTCTAGGCTCTGCATCAAAATTTGCACAAAGTTACTAAGTAAATCTTTTAATATGATTTGTTTTGTATTTAAGCTGAATCTGTCCAAATGATTTTGTAGCTCAAAATAATTACATTTTTGTGCCCCAAATTCTGGATATGATCTTTTTATGTCTAGATACACCTCTGGTGAATTAACTATGATTTTATATCTACCAGAAATATTTGTTCTTGATTTATGTTTAGATTTAAATATAAATGCATAGTTCAAGATCTAGAGTAGCCCTTGCTACATTTGTTGGTTGCATAGCTTAGTTTTGGACCAAAGGTCATGTGTGAGAAAGTTGAGATCCTTTTGTTGCTTAATTTTTTTTATATGCATTTCTCATGTTTTGGTAGCAAAAATTTGTCATTTGTGGTATATTTATTTCATAACTCAATTAAGTGTGCACTTGTGTTCAGTGGTCTTGTTTAGAGCTAAAGAGCTTCAAAAGTGTCACCTACAGCATTTTTTATGTATTTATTTATGAATAAAAATAATGGAGGCCAATTGAAGCTTAATATTAAGTTAAATTGGAAAACCACCAACACCACACCTAAACACCTAATGACCTTACGTTTGTGATGTGAAACATACTAAGAAGGTTATGACCACTCCCTTTGCTGTTTTGTGGATTTAAATTAATTTAATTGTATAAATATGTACACAGTCACTATCAAAAAGAATAAATAAGGAAGCACCACCTAACATTACTTTAATAGAAAGAATATGTCAAATATGTGTTTGTCAAGGTGAATATGGCCAACCATACACTTCATGGTTGTCATATGTTGTTTTATAATTAATTAGATGAAAACCGTCAATTAAATCTTGCATATGCATCCTCGTGTAGATCTTCCCGACGGTAGCTATACGCTCGTGCCGGAAGGAGGAGACGAATGTGCTGACGGTGAGCTGCAGTACGTGGACGTAACCCAGGACCTGGACCAAAGTCCAGAAGGGCCCAAGGCCAACCTTGCCAACGAAGGCAAGTCCCGGATCATTAACCTCTCTTTTTAAAATTATGCAACTACCTTTGCTATGTTTGTGCATTTACGTTTTAGGAGTTGAATTGAAACCCTAGATGCATGATCTCTAGGTACCTATGCTATGTTACTAATATGCTAGGTCGATAGTTGCTATGCTATAGGACCCGGTAAAAGTCGAGTGATGTTCGTCACTCGCGAGAATAGGTTCTTATGTTGGAATCATAAGATCTTTATAAATGAATTGCTCATGTGGTAAGAGCATGAGATTTGGGCTCCGGTCCAGTGGCTTTCGTGGGCTAAGCTTTTGAACGTAATAAGCACTTGTCGGGAATGGGACCGGTAAACCTAGTACCTGATGGACACGGCAAGGGAACCTTTCCCTACTACCCCTAGAACACATGATGTGTCCCCCTGCCTGCAACAGTGGGGTACATGTGCGAGTCTGGGCGGTCCGGTGTGACGTACCAGTAAGCCTTGTACCGATGATTGTAGGTTCTGATCCCGACCCGGAGAAAGATGGGAACCGTCTGGTCGGTGTATACCCCATTTCGTTTTTGTTTGGACCTTCTTGGGGTATGCATTCTTCCGTGTGTTTAGGTTTACCTTGCAAGGTTATTAATCGATCGATCGTCGGCCTCTCACCGTTATCTGAGACTGCTTAATCAACTGGCCATGACATCCCTTAATGATGGAACTATGTGAATATTGCTGCGTGGATTAATTGTATTGTACGATTCTTGATTGTAATAGTTGGCTCACTTAGAAATGGTAATTAACTAGAATTTGAGATAAAATATTGAAAGTAAGGACCTACTCTTTGTTGCTTTTCAGTAAAAGAACCCACCGATCAAAAAGCCTGTCATGTCTAGAGTTTGGTGATGTAGTTATCACCCTTAAGTCTTGCTGAGTATTAGTATACTCAGCCTTGCTTCATAAATGTTGTTGCAGGTGTTGTTTGGCCTGGTGAGATTCCACCCGGCTGGGAGCTGGAATGGGTGGATGACGACGAGTGATGGCATCACGGATGGCCTCCTGTGATGTCTACCGTATCACTAGTTTATTATTTCGCTGTTTTTCAAACTCTGAACCTTTACTTATCATGTCATGAACCATGGTTTGTAATAATTAACCCTTAGGGGTAGATTTGGATTTAATTTGTGTAATGTATTCCGTACTCGTTTTCGTGTGAGTTTTAATGCATATGTTCGATCCTCTATGTGTTAACCAAGTGATTTACCGGGCTTTGACCCGGCAACTTACGACGGGATGATACTTTATTATTGCTTAATGACCAAAGTGGATTGGTTTAGGCGATAGTATGGTATTTTCCCGAGCGGGTTGTCACATTTTGGCATTGATCAACTTTGGAAACACCCAGCATAATTTCCACGCGTCATTTGTTTGACAGTCTTTGTTACAAAGAAGTTGTGTTCGGAATGATGAAGGAAGTCCAAAAGGACCCCCCCTAATCGCACCTGCAATTTTCTTTAGGAGGTAGCTACCGCGAGGGGGCTCTCGCGTTAGGCTTACGCAGAGAGCCCCTCCGGCCCACACGTCAGGCACCACGCAGCCCACGCGCGCCGCACACTAAAAGGAAAAACCCGCACGGAGATCGCATCGTCGTCTACCTCGCGCTCCACGCAAATCCTCTTCCTCTCCGGTTCGCGTCACCGCCACCGCCGGCCTCCACCACCGGCCCACGGCCGGCGGCGACCTCGCCGCCACCAGCCGCCCCTCCCCCCTCAACCCCGCCCTTCCTAACCACTCCTGTCGCTTGCCCCCGTCGCCGACCCATCCCTCCCTGGCTCCGGCGGCGCCTCCGCTGCCGGATCCGCCGCCCACAAGCTCGCTACTGCCGGATCCGTCGACGAAGACCTCCCCACGCCGGTCCCTTGCCTCCCACCACCAACCCTGCCCAACCGACCTCCTCCACCACCCCGGCGGGCGGTGCCGCCCGCCATTCCGCCCACACTCCGCCACCACCGCCGGTCCGGCAGCCGCCCGGTGGCCATGGAGGATCCCCAAACCCCGAACCCTAACCACGAACCCTAAGGCCGCCTCCTCCACCGCCACCCGCGCCCGACGGCGACCCGCCGTCGGCCGCCCCGCCCACCAACCACCGGAGTTGGAGAAGATGGCCGGAGAAGGTAGAGTTACTTTTTTTTATTTGTTACTTTTCCTCTTCTTTCCCTTTCTAGCTGCTGCTTCTTCGGATTACCCCGTTTTTTCCATATTTGGGAGGCTCTCGCTCTAAGACTAAATCGAGAGGCCTCTCCATGTAGGATTTGCGTTTTCTTTATGCATCCTCTTTTTCATGATCGTCAACGTCAAAGGATATAAATCGGAAAGGAAATATTTGTTGGAGACAAAATATGAAAGGAGAAAGAGATCGAGGCGTGCCTGTATGTAGCGAATGGAATAGGAAAAAAAGCTGAATGCATGGGAATTTCCGAATTTACATGACCAAGCAGAATAGGGCCCGTCTATGCCGCACCCGAGCATTTTTTAGACCAATTAGCACTCAAATTTTGATCCGACATCCACCAGATGAACGGCCCATGTTCAGCCTCCCATCAACCCTAGCAGCCAAACGTTCTTTTCTCTCACGAAGAGAAGCGCGCCGCCGCCAAACTCGTCCGCCGCAGTCCCGGATGTTGGAAACTAGAGTCTGGGGGCACGCCTCCGGCGTGCCACTTTATTGTTCCATTTTCGAGCCATGTGATGTGACCATGTTTACTTCCCAAATATTTCACCAACACATCAATCTTAATAACTAATTAGGAGTATTAAATATGAATTAATGACAAAACTCATCCTACAACCCTTACCTAATTTTCAATACGAATCTAGCCTAATTGTACCATGAGACAACTTCGTGCTACAGTAACCAATCTCTAATGATAGATTAATTAGACTTAATGGATTCGTCTCGCGATTTTCAATCCATTCATATAATTAGTTTTGTAATTAGTCTATGTTCAATACTCTTAATAGACCTTGGAACGAAACTCCAAAATTTTCTACCAAAATTTTCCCCGAAACAAACAGGTTAGAATCATAATGTAACATATATCAGCATTGAAAATAACACATCATGGAAGAAAGTATAGAACAAAATATTTTTTCAACACATGATATTTGTATAGATCACAGTTAATAGACCATGCATGAAACGGATAATTAAGCATTTATAAAATGCTTGCATTTATAAAATGATTGTATGTGCCGCAATCTCTTGCACTCATGACAAAATCAGCACATCATTGACTGACACAGAGATACCAAAACAAACACTTCTAAGCATGCATATATTACATGGTGCAGCACAGCTCAGTCGATAAATGTCAAGCAAATGCGGAACACCTGGTAGCTAGTCGGCAGGTATCTGAAAAATACATCTTGCTGTGGTGAAATTTTGCTCCAGGTAATACAAGTAGTAAATGACCAACGAGGCGATCATGTTAGTAAACTTGAAGTCCATTACGTACTTGGATTTCCCAACTCTACCAAGCTGCAAGACCAATTGCTTGCCATTTTTTTGCACTTATCTTGTCAGTGATGTGACTGATGCTTTTATTTGGAGGGAAAGTGATGTGATCTTCATATAGCCAACTGGAAATAAAATGTTACCTCCAAGGTCATCTGTAAGGTCTTCGCTGATGTCTGCACCTTACCCAATCCTTCCTACCCTCTCCTGAAGTCTAGTTCATAATTTTGTCACATCTACTATGAACACGACACATTATTAGATTCTCCATTTCTGAAGATGCATCGAACAAGTTGCTAAAAAATTCTTACATAGTTGTTGAAAGGGGCTCTTGATCATAGCTGGTCAGAAAAAAAAACTCTTCCTTCTGTCAATCCTTAGGGAGTCGACCGGTGTCCTGAATATGCAAATTCCCAGAACAAGAATCGCCATCACTACAAAATTAACCCCGAACAAAGTGACCTAAGCTTATTACTTGAGTTGCATGGATGGGCTCCTTGGGATCCATGATCTCATGCTTCTAAGACCCCCCTTTAGGTATGGTGATGGTAGACACAAACTTGTAGAAATAAATAAGAAATGGTGAAGAACCATGCATAAGAGAGAAAATCTCTTGATTCCTGAATTGGTTGTCAATGTTAAAGATAGTGCTGTGATTTATTTATAAATTTATATAAAAATCCATGGTGTCATTTGGGTAATGTTGTTGTGACTTCTGAAGTACCTCTGGAAAGTTGTATTATCTTTCTTTTCATTTTGTAGCTAGTTGATCTATTATTCGAAGGACATGTATAACCTAGAAACTTAAGTCAAACAGCAGTGGTCAAAAAATGAGAGGTATACATCTTATAGTCAAATTTGAGAAGTGGCAGGAGAAAATTCAAAGATGCATGATACATAATTCAAATTCTGATGAAATTTCATTAGTGAAATGCAGTGCAAATAAAAGGCATGCAATGAAATAAATTTATGTTCATAGACACAAATTAACACCTGAACAAAGTCTTTTTCATTTAACTTTTCATTTATGTAGCATTTGCTGACGTTTCCATTCATTCAGTTACTAAATAATTAGCCCTTGCAGTTAGTATCAAAACTACTTTGTCATCTAACAGCAAAACTGTAATTATTCCAGAAAGATATTCATAAGTGTTAGCTAAGACACAGTTGTAAAGGCATGCAATGAAAGGAATTTGTGTTCTAAGTCACAAATGAACACCTTAACAAATCTTTTTCATTTATATAACGTATGCTGATGTTTTCATTCCATCAATTACTAAATAATTAATATCAAAACTACTGTGTCATCTAACAGCAAAGCTGCAATTATTAAAAGTATAAAAGCAAGTAATGTTTAGCTAAAAATTTCAAATTTCAGAAAAGTTTCTGAATTAATGAAGAAAGGCAAAAGGGAAAAAATGCACTTGTGGGGCTTTGGAAAGTTTGTTCAAGCTCCCAACAACCCACCACTGCTGAAAGGAAATCATTTACATAAAGAATATCCTTAAGAATCTGTTTGGCTACAAGAAATTACTACAATTAGAAGGCTGTAAACTATGTAGTTCTTTTTTTCCCCAAATACTACCATATGAAAATAAGCTTTCTCGTAGGTGGTATGTGTACAACTGGTATACAGAACCCACCTCTGTTAACAAAGATGATCTTCTAGACCATGCTGATCCGCTGTTATTAGTCTCCTGATCGAGCTTCCCAATCCTGCAATTAATGGTAACCAAAGTGAAATCTCACTGACCCAATCGACACCCGCCATAAGGAGGCTAACAGAACCTGTAGGCTGACCTTGATAGCAACCACCTAGTGCATGAAGGCGAAGAGGCCTCAGATTCTAAGGGAGCGCTAAATCTACCAGCAGTGGTGAGAGACCATAATTTGTTGTAACCCAAACATAGATGCCTCCAAAGGCAATGAAATAACATTTAAAACTTATGGAATTGCAATGACTCCTAACTCGATTTAAAAAGAGAAATACCTCATCACATGCTCGTGCAGCATGAAGAAATCTCCTATTGTAAGCAAGAACAAAGAGTTAGTAAAGTTTGATTGGTAGTGGTGACATGAATTTTATAATATTAGAAAGATCAGAACCTCATTAAACACTTGGTTGTACGTTTCAAATTTCAGGCAATTCAGGACAGAAGCTTCCATTTATAAAACCTGCTCATAATAAATTTAGAGTGTGGAAGTAAGGGACTGACAGATGTACGGACCTAACAGACAAAAACAAAGAACTAATGGAAGCCACATATCACAGACCTCATTTCCGATATGTGTGTTGTCAGTTATGTAACATAATTCTTCTGGTTGGTGTGCACATATCTCTTCTCGTTTTCTGAATTTGGTGTTGTTAACATGATAAAATCAGCATGTCAATACTGTCATGATACTGAGTTAACTGAAATTATCAAAAAAGGACAGTTGTCTGGATCTTACGCTGCTATAAGCATGCACGCAACACCAATTAACTGCAGCCTTTCATGGCTGATGTGGTTGCAAGAAAGTATCAGGAACAAGACGATATCCTTCAGCTACCTGCACACAAGGGAAACATGAGAATACAATCGAGTGGCGCCCAAGCTTCAGCAGCGCGCAGAACCCCGCCGGCACCCTGCAGCTCTGCGTCGACCGCCGCTGCCTCATCTTCCAGCTCCTCCACGCCGACTACTTCCCCGCCGCCCGTTCGGTTCCTCGGCGACCGCACGATTCGCTTCTCGGAGCGGCTTAGAGCTGACCACGGCCTGCAGGTGGCCAACACGGTGGACCTGCGAGGCCACGCGGCGGAGGGCATGGACCGCCCGCACCTCCGCCAGGCTGGGCTGCGCGACATCGTGGCCGCCGTCATCGGCGTCAACCTCGTGAAGCCGCGGAGGGTGACCATGAGCCGCTGGGACGCGCGCCGCCTCAGCGACGATCAGATCATCTATGCCTGCGTCGACGCCTTCGTCTCTTCCGAGGTAGCCCGCAAGCTGCAGCGCTACCAGCAGCTCGTCATGTTTGTCTCGTGAAGCTGCTCCGGGGCTACGTAATGACCAAGCCGGGAGGTGTCCTGGCCGTAGCGCGCAACCACCACAAATTTCAGGGTTCTTGAGGTTATTTTATTCTATAGTTTGCATCAGAAAAAAAGTTTGTCTTGGAGCACTGGGACTTGGTTATTGCTGCAATTTAATTTCATATGAGCCAAGGTTAAGGCGTTTCTGCGATTTTAATCAGATAGTAGTGGAGATGGTGCATGATTTAACTGCTGCATGATTTAACTGCTGCGATCTGAATGTTGCTGGTTTCCTGTTTGCTTTAGAGGAAGCTAAAGATTGTGAAACTCTGCTAACGCGCCAATGGTGCCCTGCCCAATCCAACACATCCCGGGCGCCCTGCGTGCCTTCCTCGCCTGCCCGGACCTCAGCTACGGCGTCGCGGTCGACCAGACAACGACGTCGAGCGGCTGTACTACGACTGCGAGCTCATGGTCGCCAACGCGGTGAACTTGTGCCCCGTCGCGGCGGTGAACTTGTGCCCCGTCGCGGCGGAGGTGCTCTCCCGGCCGGAGCTCTTGAGCGCGGGGCTCAAGACCCTGGCTCGCGAGGTGATGCGCGTGCACATCGACAAGGACAGGAATGTGACGATGAGCAAGTGGAACCAAACCCCCCTTGTCGATGGAGCAGGTTCAATACGCCTGCATCGACGACGCTTTTGTTTCCTACGAGGTTGGCCGGCTGCTGCTCACCGGTCAGCACGCCGGAGATGCGGCGACCAGTGCGACGATCGCGCCGTATATGTCATTCGAGCTGCGCAAAGTCTCTCTTGGCTCGGGTGCGACATGCCGCCCCATAATCGATGGTTTGGATGATGTGTTCAGAATGGTGCTCTGTCTTTGCGATTCGTGCTAAACTGGTTACGGCAGGGCGTGTGGCAGTGTTTTACAGTACTTTGGTTGTACTGCCGTCACGTGTGTGCGGGTCAGTTGGTGGTCGTCGTTGACTGAACCACTTGGTGTTCAGATTTTTGGACACATTGGATGAAGGGCATTTTCGTCATATTGCTGTACACCATGTTGAGCCACTTATTTTGATTTTTTTTTTGGACAGGCTCTCCCGACGGCGGCTGGATTGGATCCAGTCTTGTGTGGTTGTCGATATGGATGGCTTCAATCTTCAGGACTCTTCCTCTGATTCCGTTGGAAGCGTGCGCCATGGAAGGTCGTTTCTTGATTTAGGTGGTGAGCCTTCTCTCGGTCAGTTTATCGGCGGCGATTCTGTAGGTAGGGAAGCTCATTGTTCTATGTTGCGGACGGGGTCGATTGAAGCTTCGTCTTGGAAATCTAGCATTGGAGTTGCTAATAGTAAGAATGCTTAAATCTCTTTTACACTCGAGTAAATATGTTTTTTATTTTTATTTGAATCTGTTCTTTTGCTTTTGTTTGATATACTTTATCTTTATTTGGTGATTTTTTAGATACAGACTCTGGTGTTCCAGATCGTTCTTGAAGTGTTGATGTTGGTAACCAAGATTGTTGGACCGGATGGCGGAGGAAGCATGGGTATGATTGTCTACATGCTTTAATTGAATGTTATTGTCTTTATAATTTCAGTTGTTGTCATATTTGAAGGACGGTCCTTCGTAAGCGTTTGATCTGAAAAAAGCCAATTGATAGTTTGGCATCTTATGTACTCGTGTTTTCTTTTGTTTTTCTGCAGGAGGCAGGGTAGGATTGGTCCAGATTTCAGATCCGCTCCTGGGGAGGAAAATGCTATTACCAGAGCCATTAGAACAGCTGCTGTTCGGAAGGGTGAAGCTATATTTTTTCCTCATGAAGGTATGGTATTCAATAGTAGGGAGGAAGCCAAAGACTTTTATAATCTGTATTCGTGGGAAAGAGGGTTTGGAGCTCGTTATGGTCGAGACCGTAAGAATGATTCGAAGTACATAACAAGGCAAGACTTGATTTGCTCTTGTGAGGTATATGATTTCTATCTGGTTATGTATTTTATATTTTCGGAGTTAGTGATGTTTGCATAAGCTGATATGATTATAGGACAGTAGGCTCTTTGTCCTTTTTATGTCTATATTTTTGTTGTTAGTTTTTTGGTTTTTTTGTCTTTGGATAGGGTTTAAGTCCTTTGAAGAATTCGGCTTCAATCCGTACTGGATGTACTGCAAGGTTGCGATTGCTAAGGACAAAGGATCATGGTTGGTATGTTAGCATGTTTTCTGATGATCACAATCATAGGTTATCTCAGTCTTTTGGTGAGAACAAGCAATGGAAATCCCATGGTGAGATTGATTCTGGAACTAAGGACTTTATTAGGAGGATGAGGGAGAATAATGTGAGCATTGGTAGAATATGTAACATTCTTGGGACATCTGATCCGAATGTGGCTGCACCAATCAGGTGTGAAGCTGTTAGGAATATATGTTCAAGAATTGCGCAGAATGAAATGTGTGATGATATTGGGAAAACGCTTCGAATTTTGGAAGAAATGAAGGCATCTGATCCATTGATGCAGGTTAGGTTCCAGTTAGATTCTGAAAGGCGAATCAAGTCGATGTTATGGTGTACTGGAAAAAATTTAGTCGACTATTCGAAATTTGGGGATGCAATTACTTTTGATACTACTTATAGAACTAATCTTTATATCCTTCCTTTTGGCCTTTTTGTTGGTGTTAATAATCATTTCCAATCTATAATATTTGGTGGTGTTCTGCTGACTTCGGAGAAATCTGCTGATTTTGAGTGGGCTTTTTCAAACTTCGTTGATATAATGGGAGGCAATGCTCCGAAAACGATGCTTAGACTGACTCCAACAAGACAATGCAAAATGGGAGAGGCATAAGGCGTTTTGCATCGTGCACAGTAGTTGCCTTCGTGATGCAAAATATCTGCTCTCCAACAGGTGTGATGCAAACAGCAGAGGCAAAAATCCAGCTCCTCCCGGCCGCCGCCACCCCCCATTCTTCTCCGTCTGCCGCCGGCGCCCCCTCCCCTTCTCTTCCGCCACCCCTTCCCTCCCCTCCATCTGCCACCGGCGCTGCCCCCTCCCCTCCTCCCGCCGGTGGCCGCGACCGCGCGTCCGACGCGGAGGCGGAGAATTTGGGGGCGGGGTCGGCGAGGAGGCGCGCCGCGGCGGCGGGGGCCTCCCCTGCTCCGGCGGCCACAGGCCCCATCGAGCGAGGAGCCGAGTCGAGCGCCGAAGAGGAGCTCATGTGGGTCCGCCACAAGGAGTTCCGCCGTGGTCGATTCAAGATCCGCCGGCACCAAGAATCGACTTCCGTCGCCGCCGATTCAACCCGCAGTGACAGGGACCGGCGAGCCGTCGTTGTGCCTGGCGGCGGTGGAGCAGCACGATTCGAGGCATGGTGAGTTGGTGACGACGGGATCAGGCTCGGGCTCGCCTCGGCTCCTTCCTCCCCCAGCCTCCCTGGCCCCTCCCTCCCCTCCCTGCGGATGCATTCGAGGAGAGAGGAGGTGCAATTTTGCATCTCCTCTCTCCTCCAAAGGCAGTTTGCCTCCCTCTTTGCCTCCTCTGTTGGAGGAGTGCTTCGGCATGCACAGTAGCGAAATCTGAGGCAAATTTGCTTTTGCCTCTTCTATTGGACTCAGCCTTACAGGTTAGATTCCAGGTTAAACTTTGCATTGCATTCGGTTATAGTTTGTATAGTAGAAATTTAAATATATTTTTCATGTTTTTTAATAGATCAATGTGCTGCAATGGCAAAGGCTATTCGAATTGTTTTGAAAGGCACCAGGCACTGATGGTGTAGGTGGCATGTTTTGAAGGGAGCTAAGGAGAAATTGGGGAATGTGTACTCCAAGCAAAAGAAATTCAAGCCTTTGTTTAATGATTTGGTTACTTATGAGATTGACATTAGTAGGTTTGAAGAGTCCTGGAATGGTTTGATTAGAAGGTTCAAGTTGTCAAAGAACAAGTATCGTAAGAGAATTTATAAGCATCGTGCCAAATGGGCGAAGCCATACTTTATGAATGTTTTTTGTGCTGGTATGACCAGTACCCAAAGGAGCGAGAGTGCTAATCATATGCTGAAGAGGTTCATTCAGAGGTCTGCTCCAATGCATTTGTTTGTAAGGAAGTTTAATGAATTACAACTTGATAGGAATGATCAGGAGTCTAAAGAGATTCATTGCACAAACCAGGTACGTAATTGTGTCTCTATCGTTTATTTTGTTGTGCTCTAGTGATTTTATAAGATTTTTTTTGAAGTCTGTACTGATTCTTTATTTATGTGCAGGTGAGCCAGAAACTTCGCATTGGTGTACCTATTGAGGAGCATGCTAAAGAAGTGTACACCAGAGGTATTTTTGAGCGGTTTTGTGATGAGTTATTTGAGTCTGGCAGCTTCGCCATTCATGCTTCTGAAGGTTCTGGTTCTTATGTGGTTGTCGAAAGGAAGTTTGATGGTAATAAGGAACCTAGGCGTTACAAAGTTGTATATGATGATGGTAAAAAAATCTCATGTGAGTGTGGTTTATTCGAGCATGTTGGTATTCTCTGCAGGCATTCTCTTAAGGTAATCATTCATATATCTATGTAGTATACATATTAATCTGTATATATGCATAAATATTTTCATGTAATTGTTGGAAGCAATTTTCTCGCATATATTTAATCTTTTCTACTAGTGATTGTTGCTTGTACTACTCTCAGGTACTTGTTCATCTTGATCATACACTTATCCCCAGTGAAAATATCCTCCAGAGGTGGACTAAGTTGATTGTAGCGCCGTGCTAAATGATTTAAATGCTCACAGCACGCTAAACAATTCTCAGATGTTCAGGAAGATGATTATTGGTAGAGTTGTTAGTATTGCAAGCAAGGAAGGAAGTATAAATGTTTCTGCTCTGATTGAAGCGCTGAAGGTGTTGGAAAATGCCGATTCTTCTTCGCGCTCTGTCGATGAGTCTTGTAATGTTGCATCTTCTGCTTCTAGCCATATCCTCCGAGGACAATTATGGGTGGTCGTCCTCCGTCAACTGGTCTTCAAGCTTTTATGTCAAGATGCAAGACTGCCCAGCGCTCTAAAGGTTCGAATCATGCAAATATTTTAAATGAATGGCCTGATGTTGAGAATCCCCCTTCGAAGAAGAAAAAGACAATGAGGGAGCTACTTGGTTGCTAGCGTATGTGGTTCTATTTCTTTTTGTTATTCTTACCTGAGTTTTTTTGTAATTTCAAGTAGAGTTTTTTTGTAATTTCAAGTGGAGTTTATCGAATTACTCAAGTAGAGTTTTTTGCTGACACGTAAGCAAATAGTTATTGGAACAGTACAATATTACATAGATAATTTGCAACAAATGTCATGATATTGTGATGTCTTTGATATGATACATCTGGGTATTTTATTGTCTGAATAATTCGATGCATCTCTTCCTTAGAAGCATGGAGAGCTGTCGTAATGTGGTATGTTGCTGTCCGGCGAGTCTTGTTCTGATGACAAAGTAGAAAGTTAAAGTATTGCTCAAAATATCATAGATGTAAATAAACATTTATATTAATGTTAGCCCACCTGTCATTGAATGGTTGGACTTGCTCTTTTGATCTTCAGGAGTCAAATCGAATTGTATGCCTGTAGTGTTATAGAATGGTGGTTAATCTTCTAGATCTTTTTTTATATTGGATTTATTTTTTTCTTTGTGCTGTAGTAATTGTTATTTGTATCAAGTACCTGTTGAATTTTCTGGTCCCAAAGATGTAATATGTTTTGTAGGAGTTCTGAATGTTATTAGTTGGTGTGGTATTGATGTTGTTGAACTAGGCGTTTCATTCATTTTCTTGTCATATGATTCTTCGATCTTGTTCCTTGATAAAATGTTGTTTTCTGTAGATTTCTCCGTATTGATCGATGTGTTGATCTGTGATTGTAGTCCCTTGTCATGTAGGAAATATGTTTAATCAATAGCACGTATTTGGGAAACATTTGGAATTGAAATGTGTCTGTACGCACCTTTATTTTCTGTATCTTGTTGGAATCTGTAGCTTCATGCCGTGCTCCTCCATCTATATTTTTCTGTGTTGTTGTTTCGACGGCATGATATTGCCTTTTCGCTTTCTTCCGCACCATTCCCTAGTCAATATGAGATGCAGAGTCTTGTTTAATTGGGGTGTTGTTCATAGTCAAAGGTGACATATATTTTTGTATAATACATAGTGTTACGAGTGCAGTGTTCTGACCTTGCATTTTGCGTCATGGCTTGATTTTGTGACCTCCTCTACTGATGTTTCTGCATCAGGTATCATGGTTTTCTGGTGATGTAAAAATGGCTATCAGTTAATATAAGTAATTTTGTTTTTTGAAAAATACTTGGATTGTATATATTGAGAAGTCGAATTCTTTTGTACCTGATAAACACTTCTTGTGATACATTTGTGTAGTAGTATTGAAAGCTCGACCTGTTTTAGTGCTTTGCTTGTCCAGTTTGCTATTCTTGGGTGCTTGTGATGTCTCTCTTTTGAATGGAATGTCGATAGTTTCTCAATATAAATAATCTGCAAGTTTGGTACGATATGATATGTACCGTGTGTTAATTGATGTATTATAATTCTGTGCCATCTAATGGATTGTTGAAGAACTTACTAGCAATAGTGTTGTGCAGCCGTAGATTTCTATATTTTTTCAGCTGGCCTGCTCTCTATAGTTTCCTGTACTTGTACAGCTGCACGCCGTAGTGTGTCTAATGTAAACTTTCTCCAATCTATCTTGTAGGTTTTGTTTGCCTTGCTCATTGCTGAAGATAATTGGATCTCTAGCTTTGAAAACTCTGTTGATGGTGTTGGAGCAAGAAATGATGCTGAGACATAGATGATCAGAGCAGCTGCGAATGTTTGGAGCTCTTCAGTTGTAATGTTTTCTTTTGAGTGTAGTGTCTGAAGTATTAGCCTCGATTTGCTTAGTGTCATGTGTGATCTCGAAGTTGTTGCTGCAATACTGTTTGTAGCTTCAAGTAAGACTCTTGATATATCGCTTGAACTTGGTGTATTATATAGTAGGTTTACTCCTCTGATCCCCAACATTTCATCTACAACTTCTTTGCTGCATTGTGCCTCTATATATTTGTCTGGTCTCAAGCTCATGGTGGTTGTGTCGAGAATAGAGAGCAGCCATGTTGCTACTACTGGGTTAGGCTTAAATCGAGTGGGTATGTGCCTGATGAAATTGAAGCCAAGTCTGCTTGTTACTTCTTTTTGTTTGTCTGCGAAACTTGGCAGCAATTTTGATAGTATGCTTGTGCTGCATCTGATCTCAGTTATATTTGCGAGGAATTGGCCCCTTGTGGTTCCTGTAGTTGTATCATATTCATTTGTCTTGTGGTTCTGGAAGTCGTCTGAAGCAGACATTGGTGTATTGAGTGTCTGAAGTTTCTGGTGTTAGGTTTGTAGTGGTCATGTTTTTATAGTCACCATATGCCTGTATGAACCGTCATCTTCAATTTTATTTTGTTTTATTCTACGTTGGTTTGGCAGTAGGTCGGTTGTCTGGCCAAGTGGTTTTGTCAATCGTGTGGCTTTTATTTACTTTAGAGTTTTGGTCTCATATGTTTAATTCTACGTGTAAATATGTTATTTAAACGATTTTAGGTAGGATATAGATAGTAGGAAATATATAATATTACACACTGCAGATGCCGCCATGATTAGCTTATCTGCCATTACAGTACTTATGGTAGTTCTGACGTTGCTGCCTATATAGTTATAGTTCAAGCAGCTCATTACAACACACGAAATTAAACTAATAGCGGTAGATAGATTTTTTTAAAGCCCCAGGTGGGTCGCTGCATCACATGCTACAGGGAGTTTCAGTAAGCTGTTGGTCCTGCACGCTGGTTGTCTTCATCATCTCTTCTTTAGGCTCCCACGGCCTAGATGATCCTGACGATGAGGTGGCCGTGGAAGTTCCTGAACATGAAGATGTAGGCCTCTCCAAAAGCAAGCTTGTGCTTCCTGACGAATGGCTTCCAGCCACGGGTGATGCGTGGCAGACTGTCAGGCTTCCTCCTGATCAAGATAGCTGGGGATGAGATGCTATCATGGCCGTAGAAGATGCTGACAGGAATGCGTTGATGTGGCAGGTAGCGTTCGTAGTTGGTGCTGAAGTACTGCATTGTGTAAGATTCAGGAATGCATAGTAAGTAGTGATTTGGAAGGCATTAATTTAGATATTTGAGCATGTGATTTGGTAGTTGTAGTATTAAGCTTTTGTAGAAGTGGGAATCTTACGAAGTTTCTCCCATTGCAATGGCTCATGGTCATCTTAACCGCATACAGCGGGTAGCTTGGCTTGTGGTTCAACCATGCATTTCTCATCCCAATCATCAAGTCACCGTTCAGCTCCACGTTCCTGGCCAGGACGTAGTCGACTCCGATGTTGTTGGTTGGTGCTTCAAGTGAAGTATATATGAGCAAGTTAGTATTTATTAGTTTGTTGTGGTCAAACTTTAATTTTTCAGCTATTGAGCTATATAATTATCGTACTGCTGTTAATTAGGGACTGAAGTGTGGAATTAATGGTTTGTACCTTCGTTGGTTGGGGCCGGAAAGATGCGACGGCGTACCAGGTGGAATGGCCTGTTTGCCTGCTCAGAAAGCCCATATGCTATGTCCCTGTTCCATGGAATTGGGCGGTCTGCCATTTCTTTGAGTTTGCCGGTTGGGCCGTAGATGCTGATGCTGATAGTGTTGTTTGCTTCAAGCCTGAACTGTCCTATGTCTCCCCTCACGATCCTTTCAGCTGTGACGAAGTCTGTCCACCCGTGGGTGAACCTTGCTCTGCCATCCACAAACTGCAAACCAACGAGGAAGGGTTGAAGTGTTGCTCCGACGACCTTGATTGCTGGGACTAGCTCAGTCATGTAGGCAGCAGAGAAGTCTTGGATGCAGTCGTGTATGATATTTATAAATAGAATTAGTGTTTCAGTTTATTATTATATATGAACTATGAATCATATCATTGTAGAACAGGTGATTGAAAATTAGTTTTTTTCTATTGGTTACTTATCTAGAGATTAGAATGTTTTATTGAGGCTATTAATTCAGTGTTTTAGAATTATGTTAACATGTCCTGATTTACCATTTAATGTTTGCTTCCATATTAATTTGTACATGATGTTATTCAAATCACCATTAGTTAAGACAAATTAAAAGCTGCAGGTTATTATATCCTCAAGGTTATTGTGCTTATGCTATTATTGATATTCAGATCAAAAGGATTCGACGAAGTTAGGTAAAAGAAGTTTTATTTGGTTGTGGGTCTTACAAAGTATTCGACGAAGTTGGTGTGGAAAGTTTTGAGGAAGCTTTTCTGGTACATGAATCCTTCTCCCAGATCTTGGTGTTGCAGTGGAATCATGAATATATCACCCTGCATTAAACCAACGATTTTTTCAAAAAATGTTAATTTGTAGTAGTTATGTTGATATTGCTCTATAATGAAGTACATTATGCTGACTTATACTGGTGATAAATGACTATTATTAGGTAGATAAAATTGTAAGCAACGGGAGGACGTGTTCTTTCTTTTGAATCTGCTTACCAAGGTTGCAGACTGGTTGAGATCTGGTGTTGCCTTGGAACTGCTGGTGTGGGTAGTCCTGTTGGTGCTGAAGTGGGTTGCGTGCGTGTAGCTTGGATTGTTCACTGGTGCATAGCCAACCAAATCCTCCATCAGCTTGTTCAGGAGCCTCATGTTGTTGCTTATTGCCTCAAACAGAGAAGCACCATTGAGTTGTGCATGAGCAGGTGCAGCATTCTGCATCGTTCAATTTTTCCGGATCAGTATATATACTTGCGTAGGCATGGTCCTTAGACATCAAATGCAATTTATTTTCTAATATTTTTCACAACGTGGAGTATGTTTAAATTGATGGATGTATTTACTATTCTGAAACTAAAACAGGATATACAAATTTTCTATTTGGTTAACACAGTTTAATTTCTTTTCTCTACATACTTGTTTTGTAGCTTTTAATCAAAGTTTTGGCCAATGATCAATCTCATGTATTATTCCTTTTAATGGACAGTACAGAGGAGGATGCAGTTGTGGTTTTGTTTGATTACCGTGTTCGCTGTGGAGTTGAGTGATGTGGATGGTGTCTGGATCTCGCCTGACGCCGTCAACAAGAGCCTTGGCAGGGTCGACGCCGTCGCCGCGAACTAGGTCGCTTCCTCCTGTGCTGCCGGCAGCTAGATCCCGGCGGCAGCTGCAAGGTCGCTGAAGCCTTGCTCGGTAGGTAGGTGGTCGCCGGCGGCCTTAGCCCTCCTCAGACTCTCTCTCAGCGGTGCAGCTCATGTCGTTGCGGTTCGCCATGGCTTTGGCTGCGAGCTTGGTGGTGCGGGTGCGTGCATGCGTGTGCTCTGCTTGCTACTCGAATGCGGTGGATGCGGTGTGGTGCTCTGCTACGGTGGTGGTGCCTGCTATTTATGGTAGATGCTGGCGTCGGAGGTGGCTGGGGGGATGAACTTTTTGTGCTCTCTTTTTGTGTGAGTTAGAAAATTGTAGTCTCATCGAGGGGCAAGTTGTCTTTCTTAGTTTCATTTTTGATCTAGTTATCGTGTGATCTTTTTGGCGCCAATATTTTTGGGCGGCTAGTTTGTAATCGAAGGGCGCGAACTTTTGAAACTTTTTGAATCGTTTTGCTTGACGGAGCGCATACTGTTGCGTAGTACGTTGATGTGATGCAGCGATGGATGTGTAGGTACACACTATACTTATGGTCTTGCTACGTCGTAGGCATGGTTTAGGTGTGTTTTTTTGTCACGCTGTGCTTGCTTCCCTTGGTCCGACTGACGCTGGGCCCTGATAGTGTGCGTGGCGGTACGTTAGGAATTTCCACGCCGCGTGTGCTGGCGAGGCTTCGAGGCGAAGGCAGGAGCGCGCGTAGTCAATGGTTGCACAGTGCAACACGTCGCGTCGTGCAGGGGCATCTTTGCAGCGTCGGTGGGCAGGCAGCTTGCGTGTGACGCGAGCTTTGCAGCTAGGCGCCGCAAGCTATCGATGTGTAGGTTTTTTTTCCGACTCTTGCTTCGTGTTTCTTCTATTTTACTCCGCAAGCTATTGTTGTTTTTTTTTGTTATCTAGCTCCGAAGCATCACATTAATCAATTTATTTGGGTAGTAGGTTTTTCTAGAAAGTATTGATTTGTGATGATTTTGAATTTTTTCTTTGTGGTTAAATGAACTTTAGAGTTTTGACCTACACCAATATACTTTTTCTGTGCTACATTATCTAGCTCTGATATATTATATTATATTATATTATATTTATGAATGTATTTGATGATAACTTTTTTACCAGATTGCGTCAGTTATTGTATTTAATATTTATTTTTTGCATCTATATTCCTTTGAGATTGTTGTTATGTTGTTTTTTGAAATATGTCTTTTTCATAATTATTTGTTAAAATTAGTTGTATGGAGTGCCGCAGTATAATATAGTCATGAGCTTATATTTTTATATTTTAGTATCTTATATTGTAAATTTTTTGTTCCATAGAATTTCATTTGTTAATATTGGATGTATATATATCAGTGTTTAACAAAGTAGAATTTCTATATGTAATCCTTTCAATTTTGCTTTTTAATTTTTAATTGTTGTTATATTTTTATATTTTAGTAGTTGGATTGGTATGTGTGGTTGTTGGGGGACTGGAGGCATTTTCGTTTCTCTGTATTTGTATACTGTAGGGGTACTGAAAAGGTCGATGTGCAATTTAAATCGGTGCAACATTAAATTAATAGTTTATGCAGCGGTGTGGCCTTTTGGTTGGCTGCACCTAGCAAGCAAGGCTATATACACACGGCTCACTGGCTCAATAGTACTTTGTTTCAGTTTCGTAGTCCTTTGTATCCAGGTTCTTCATCGAGTCTCTCTGCTTCTGCTGTTCTTGGAGGGAGGGAGTTCCTTGAGTTCTTCGTTTTCTTCTCTTTGAACCTGTTTGCATTCCTTGTTGTGCTTGTTTGAATCAGGTAATGTATATTTCTTTCGCCATTCTTTTGCTTGCCGTATCACTAGATCTTGTTTACTTGACGGTTTTTTAATTTTTCGGAAAAGTTGCATTAGTGGTGCAGTAGATGTGTCTTTTCTTATTTGCATTTTTTGTGTCAAGTAGCTAGATTTGGTCGGAAATCTAGTATTAGTTTTTTTTTGATATTGTAGTTTGAATGTATAAAGTCTTAAATGTCTCGTTTTTTCTTTTGATATTCTTCCAGTTTGTTAGGTGATAGGGTAAATATTCTGAGTTGATGTTTGCTAGTTGAATAGAATTTTTTTTAGATCTGGTTTGGTAAGTGTTCTTGATCTGGACGGATAATGTTTTAGGGTTCCTATGGAGGGGAGGATCAAGATCCGGTCTTTGGATTTGATGGCTCTGTTGCTTGCCGGACTTGGCAGTGGTTCCATCGAGGCTCGGGAGATCCCATGCATGCAGGGTGGTGTCATGTTTGAGATTCGTTTTGACGGATCTGAACATGTTGATGGTGGTGCCTGCCGCCGTTTTGTTGCCTTTGGGGAGGTTGATGATGACACTGAAGCTGCATTCAGAGGCACCTTGATAGCTAGTATGGTTGCTATTAGGCAGGGATTTTGTTTGTATGTTGGTGATTACAGCTACAGCAAGATTGTGGAGAGCCATAGCCTGTTTGCTAGAGTCCAATCCAACCAGACTCTCGGTGCCTTCAGTTCAGGGAAATCAAGAATGGGTCCCATGCATTCATCAGAGTTGTGTATGATCTCTTGGCATGTATTGACAATGATCTTTCAGCGGCTGGATGGATTGCTGAAAAGAAAGGCCGCATTTCAGGTGCTGTTTTTGGTATGATTGAAGCGATCAAGGGTCCAGAGGCAAGGATGAGCCGTTTCTTTCAGCGAAGTAATATTGTTTCTGATGTCTCCTTGTTTCTCCATGGAACGAATGCCCCAATTGTAAGTTTGTTTGTATTGTCAATTTTTTTTCGTTATTTACTTATGCATGTTTTGTTACAGATAGAATTTGATGTTGTAGAATTTTGTGTGATTATTGATTCGAGTTTTCTTTTGGTTTGTTGCAGAACTTCAGTGCTCAAGAGTCTTTTTTCCTTGTTAAGGTTGTGTTTGGGAAAGCTACGGAGGCTGCAGTTGGATATGAGCCATTTGTTAGGACGAGAAATTTTGGTGATGGTCTTTTTCAATCTGTTGTGTATCTCCGTGATGAGGGGGTGACCATTACAGGGCCTGAAGAGAGCAGTGATTTTGCAGCCAGGGTTGGTGCTATGTTTAGTTGCTTGAAGCATGTGGAGGAGTCTCGTGGAATCATAGTTGATGATCTGACCTGTGAGATGTGGTTAGCTATGCGGGGTAAAATTGCGGATTTTGACTCTGATGTTCGCTTTATTCTCGCTCAATGTGATGAAGCTGTATCTACTGGGAAGAATTGCTTTGAGGCTGTTGATTCTGAAGTTGAGGACATATGCTTGCTTGCCATGCGTGATAAAGTTGATGAACGTGTTCTGAGAGTTGTTGCTGAATGTCGCGGAAGGGCCAATCAGCTGATGGGTGATGTTCTGGTGGTGTATGATGCTATGAAGAGTGCAGTGGTATGTTTGCTTTTCAATGTTTAATTTCTACTTTGTTTGGAAGGATCAAGGATTACCTTTTTTTTAGCTTCATGTAAGTTAATAATGTTTGTGATGTTTCTGCTATGACAGGTGACTCTTGAAGAGATCCGCAATGGTTGAAGGGGAATATTTAACGTGCAGTACGTCTAGCGGATGCTTCTTTTGGATGATGCAGTTTCGTTTTAGATGATGCAGTGTTGTGCTGCTAATAAAATGTGACTTTGTAATGGTTGTCTAGACTATGACCTATGGTTGGGCAGCTGCAGTAAGGTGTAGTGGACTATTGTTGTTTTATTTAGTATTTAAGTTGTGTTGTATGGACAACTGTAATGTTTCTTTCATTCTCTCGTGTGTTATGAATTATGATATGGTTGTCTTGTTGGTGAATCTCTGAAATTTGGTGCAGTATGGTTGACTGATATTTCTTGGACGCCACGGAATGTTGCTGGTCGGTATCTCTTGGTTAAGTCGGTTGGCTATGGTTTTAAAAGATGTGTCTGTGTCGTATCCTTAGTTCAGTCGCTAGACACAGATATCGGCTGTGTGTGGCTGTAGTGCCTGAGGTAGCTTTGTCCATTCGAAACGAGTAAAGAACCAAAGCGTCCGTTACAAGTAAGCACCAGTTCTAACATTATGCCCGTGACCGTCAAGATGGTGATGGACGCTTTCATCCAGCGAGCCTATTTCCGGGGCAGGCTTGTTGTGAATGGAACTCAAGTATACACGGTATATTATATTGTGTTACATAACAAAAAATAGTATGTTCTGCTTCGGATAGTAACAATTCCTTGTAATGTTTTGTGTCATACATCAGCCTGATTTCTCCAATGTACATATTGTTACACTTTAGTGCGTTACAGTTATGAGAATGTCCCATAATCTCGTTTGTTGGTAAGCTTTATATATCTGTTCTCTTGTCCTCAAGCTCGTCTTATGCGGCATGATTCGGCAGTTGGAGAGGACTGATGGCTGCACTTTCTTCACTCTGTATGATGGTACAGGCGGTATACGCTGCAGGACCTGGTTAGCATATATTTAAGCAAACTAAATCAATCTGAATCATGGTTATTTTTTCGTTGCAAAGCATCAGATTCCTAGAAATGAGTAAAGTGGTTGTAATATTATATTTTTTGAAGTAATTGAAAAGCATCTCAGATCATCTGCAGCAATTCAGTAATAATTGAATAACTATGTGCGATAATCAGTGATAGAAATTGAAGTTGTTCAAATGTAACTTGAAATGACTAGTTCCATGTATATAAGCATGAGCATCTGAAATAACCTTTTTTTTGTAAAGGCCTAATGGTCCCAATAGTGAATGTCTTCTTCAGGATGCATGGTATGTTTTTGTTTTATTAGTATCGAATATGTTTTTGTTTCCAGCATTTTTGCGCTCGTTCCGTGATTTTTTTATCTTGGTTTTACTACAGGGAGAATCAGTACTATAAATTGTATGCTACAGTTTGAACTGGCGGTGAATGTGTCATTCTGAATGCAACAAAATTTAGGTTCGTATACGATGAATCCTTTATTTCAGATATTACGTTTTATCTTATATATTTTTTTATTTTGATTATGTAGTTCTATTGGAAAGTACAATGAAGTCAATTATCACTTTCTACATGTTATACACACTTCCGCTTTGGTGGAGCAGAAGAACAGAAGAGCATCGCTATGCCGTTCTATTTCTGTGGAAGATTATATTGATATTGACAAGGAATGGATAATTTCCACTTTATCTAAAGAATATATAAGGTGTTTCGGCAGTCCTGCAACTGTTTGTTAATTTAACATGTGTTCAGTAATTGCTATTTTTTTATTTTGGAGATTTGTACTTTAGTCTTTTAGCTGTCAATATTTTGTAATATTTGTATTGTGTAGGAATTCTGAAGATGGTGCAGCATTTGATTACCTTCTTCATGAGTCTCATATGAGTTTTCAAAGGCTGAGGTTGCTTATTGTTGCATTATTTTTTTTAGCCTGACTATCTAAATGTTTCAAGTGTTTTTGATATTTATGTACTGAAATTAACAAATGTTTTATTACAGTAAAGCAATGGAAGCACTTATAGGTGAAGGTTTGGTGTATAACACCACTGATTATTATCACTATAAACTTGCCGAATCGTGAATAGTGATGGTACTTACTATTTATAGCTGTTGAAGTTCAGATGGTATGGTGCCGCAGTTGCCATCCAGTGATAGGATGTCAGCTAGTATTGAAGATGACATCAATCCAATGCGGCCCTGCGAATGAATAAAGAATTGTCAGCTTAAATTCGATGAGTGTGTTGAGTTGATTGTTGTGAATGTACAAGTGGTGTATTTGGATTTTACCATTTGATTGGTGTTCATTATTTCGTACCCGTTGTACAGCTTTGTGAAGTAAGCACATAGTAGCCTTGTTGTGTTACATCTGTAATTTTTTTAGTACCTTTGGTTAGTAGACAGTATAAAAATATATAATTAAAATTTTCATGGTCTCTTTTTATGAAATGTATGTGTATTGTCGTATTTTTTTACCTTGATGGGAAGCCGTCCATGATGTACCTTACAGCGGTATCTCTGAAGTTGTAATGCCATCCTCTGAAGAACTGTGATGCTATCTGTTGCATAGAATCTTGCAGTTTCTTGACATTAGCTTCATGGAATTGTAATCTTTGTGTTCCATAATTGTCTGTTTGTGCTGGGTCGAACACAGATATTTCCTTGGTCTCCAGATGCCAAGTGTACACCATCCATCCTTTGTTGTGTTTTGCTGGGAATATCTTCTGTTTTTCTAGATTGAATTTGGTTAGTTATTTGATAGTGTTATGTGAATCTGTAACCGGAGAATTTATATCGATGTTTCACTTGTACAATTTTATCAAAAGTTTCATGATCTTACCAATGAACAGCCTGGTAAGTTGTAGCCGATGTGATCACCGATGATCTGGTCTCTTATGTATGGATCTTCGATGTCAAGTGCAGTTGAAATTATTGAGCCCTTCGACGTGAACATTATGTCAAGTGCATTTGAACATTGAGTTAATTGTTGTTGTCGTATAGTCCAGGCGTAGTATATGTTATACTTTAAGTGGTTTTTAACGAATAAAAAATTTGGTAATTATGTAGTTTTGTTTGATATACAGCTTACCATAAAGTCCGATTCAAAGAAGTGCCTCCACCGTGAGGAGCTGGTATTTTCTTCGAAGTTGTCATCTAGTTGTTTCTGTCGTCTTATGAATGCGTTGAAGAGGTCTGCGCTTAGGTCTTTTTGTCCTTCAAATTGCAGTAGCATGTCCTGTCCGAATAGTTGTATATGTTTTGGTACGAAGTGTAGTATCAATGGACTGTAATTGTTAAGTTCTTTAGTTAGTAAGAATGACTTTTCCAGAGTTGTATACATGAAAGTATTTTTAATAGACATACATATGTTACCTGTCTTGTGGCAGCTCTTCTACCGCACTGCGTAGCTTTCCGATCATAGTTTCATGTTGGGTAGGTCCGTGTGTTGTGTGTAGTTGATGGTGTTGGTACTTTCTCATTGAATTGGTAACTTGGAGATAGGTATTTGTGCAGAGGCCTAGTTTATTGATTTGTGGTTTTTTGGCTGGCTGCATGTGGCTTGTTGGATATTGATATGCAACTATGTTTGGTATGGTTTGTTGTGAGGTTGATGGCTGGCAGGTTTCAGCGTCAGGTTGTTGTGTAGGAAGTTCAAGTCTGACTTTATCGCTTGAAGATGCGCCTTCGTCGACATTGATGTAGTTATCATGTTGGCATGTAGAAATGGACGAATCTCTTGTTATGGTTTCTGATTTGTTACAGTGTGTGTGTTAATATAGATATTAGTTTTGTTGCCATACCTTCGGTTGGTGTTGTACTCAATCTTGATAATGGCCTTCAGACAATAGGGTCTAGCAGTTTCAGTATCTTAGACAAAAACCTAATTGTTGATTTCCGCGTGGATGCATTGTTGTGTTGGTCTTATTCAAGGAATGCTTTGTAAGCCTCTTGATCCATCTGCATATGTGAAAATATATGAATCAGACTTTGTTTGTTTGCAATAATTTCCTGTTTTAACTACAATTTATACATTAGTAATATTTATTTGTGTTGATTAAATATTTATTTACTCGAAATACCTCTACGGGGTTTTTGAACAAGCGTAGGAGAGCTTTGTGTGCGTCCCATAAGTTTGTCTTCATTGTGATTACGTCGGTGCGTGTGTGGAGGACTGATGATGTTGCCCAGTGGTAGCACAGACCTTCTGGGTTCCGTGGCTGCAACAATTGATTAAGCTAGTTATTTTAATGGTAGGTCAATCTTGATATTTTTACTGTCGTCTGTGATAAGTTTGGTTGTTTACCTTGCTATTGACAAAAGTTCTTTCAGTGTACTCTTCTTTGCTTTTGTTTGAAGATGCTAGTATCATAGATCTTACTCTTCCTCCACTGAAGTGTCTCACTCGTGGAAATGTTGTATGCTCCAAGTTCCAAACTCCTAGGTTCATGCTATCCAGGTACAGGACCTGTAGATTTTTTAAAAATGTGTTGTTAGCATTCAAATTCATAGTTATATATTATTATTGTAAGTTTGCATTAAAAAGATATGTAAATGATTTGTGGATTACCTGTTCACACAACCTGTTATGTTTGTGATTTTTGTGTTACAAGTCAGTTCTGATTTGAGCTTGATGTTGACGGTCGATTTCCGTCAACCAAGAGCACTTGTTACACTTTGGTTTGAGCTTTGAATTATGACTAACCCGCCACTAGGCATACTAATGATGTAACAAGTTCACACTTGCATGTGGTTTTTGGAGTTTATTGTTTACGCAGGAAATCAACGTTAAATAGGAAACTTTCGGGATAAGTTCATCAAGCACTTTATGAGAAGATCATGAAGCCCGTCACAAGTCAAGACACGTGATGAACATGAATCCAAATGGACCAAGGACCGAAGCATCAACACGTAAAACTCCAGGGACAAGGAGGTTTACCAACGAGATCAACTCAGCCCGAGAGATATTCTCGCAGCCCAGAACAGCATGATCTTTCGGTGCAGATTCGGAGACTTAAACAGCCTCTAATGGCAAAAGTTTGACTACCAAAGTTGTGGGCCTCGACGATAGCTTCGATTTGGACATGTGTAAGGCCCAATTCGGGTCAAGGAGCTAGGAGATATGGCCCCCGAAATGCCAGCTGCACAGACAAGTTCGAAATCAGACATATTATCTTCCGAGGCTGTTTTGGGGATCTTATCTTCATTTTCAAGGAAAGCAATGAATACCAAAGTCGAAGATAATTTCGTGCCACACAACCTGAACACCGAATTTGCATTATTTGGAGTCCGAACGAGGGAGATATGGTGCCGGCAAGGAAGGGCTGCGAATCAGAAAAATCTGGACGAGGTTGAGTTTATGGAAACCAAGTTCGCTTCTCTTCCAAGAAAGATCTCGTGCAAGGCAAGGTCGAGCACGCCCCAAGACTCCCCAAAGTCATAAATACAACCCCCTAGGCGCCTAAGGGGGGGTTACCATTCAGATCCAATCATTCTACCGACGCCATTCACCAGAAAACCGCCGCCGCAAGATGAGGGAAAGAGTTGGATGAGCTCGTCGCAAGGATCAACGCCGGTGGAGGGAAGGAAGCAAGAGGAGGACTCCAAGCCGCTGGCCTAGTGGTGTTCCCAAGCTTCATCGCCGCCATCTTTGTCGACGACGTTCTCCGGAGTCTCCATCACCTCTATGTGCTTCAATCCGTGTAAGATGATGGGGTAATACCTCCGTTCGTCCATAGGGTTAGAAGGATGCATGATATGTAATCTATGCATGAATCTTATGCCTATCGATGCTTTATGGTCTATGTCTTCGCAAATGCTTTGTTTACATATGTTTGCGCAACATGTGGTCTTAGTAGGGTTTGTGGTAATTGTGGTGATTAGCTTAACCCTATGGATGCTTAGGTATAGATGTGGTTATACGTGAAAGTGTTTGATTACCTGTACGGTGGAGGGAAAAGGCTTAGCGGACGCATAACCGTCATGAAGCTAGTGAAGGCAACACCCTTTTCATGTAGTAGATGCATGTTCATGAGATCCTAAACCCTAGGGAGGGAACGCTTATCTACCTTAATCTCTCTCTTGTACCAACCCTCACCATCTAATTTAACCTTAGTTTAGTCTTAGATTAACATATGTTAGATTGCTTTTACTTTAAGATTAATCCTCTTTCAAAGGCTTTCCAATCAACTAGATTAGTACTTGGTTAAGTGCTAGCAATCCCCTTGCTCCGCGGATTGACAAGAACATTAGGGGTCACCCCGTGGTGAAAAAGATGTAGGTCCGTACGCTTGCGGATCGAAGGTTCTTACGTGTTTCAACCATCAACACTTGATAACGGCGTCCATCAGTTTCTCCATTACATACTCGCACCAGTTGTAGTTTGCAATCTGCGAAGGATCTTGTATTGCATTCCAGTACTCATATGACACATAATCAAATCTTGGTCCTGGTGTGAAGAGGGTTGACAAGTGCTAGCAATCCCCTTGCTCCGCGGATTGACAAGAACATTGGGGGTCACCCCGTGGTGAAAAAGATGTAGGTCCGTACGCTTGCGGATCGAAGGTTCTTACGTGTTTCAACCATCAACACTTGATAACGGCGTCCATCAGTTTCTCCATTACATACTCGCACCAGTTGTAGTTTGCAATCTGCGAAGGATCTTGTATTGCATTCCAGTACTCATATGACACATAATCAAATCTTGGTCCTGGTGTGAAGAGGGTTGACATTATGTATATGATGAATGCCACTTTGAATGTCTTCTTCTGGTCGGTTGTCATTGGCTCGTCGTACTTCCTTGATATAATTTCCAGCCATGGCTTTATGCTTCTTGAATTTTTTCTGCTTGATCCTAGGTGTAAGTTGAGAATGTTCGCAATTGTTTCCTTGTTTACACAGAACTGATCATCTACTCTTTTTCCTACTGAAGGTATGCCAAAAACCTTGCTGATATCTGTTTGGTTAAATGGTAATCTTGTGCTTGAGTTCAGAACGATTGTTCTTGTTATTGGGTCTACTCTGCATATTAGCCATACACCGAACCTTCTGTCCACTTGGTGCAGTGATGGGAAATGCAACACGTTGTCAAACCCAATATCTCGCAGTAGAGATCTTTTAGTTTCATCGAAATTTGAAAGTAATGCATGGACTTTTCTGAAAGAGCATCACGATGATATAGAAGAAATTTCGATTTCTTCAAATGTATCTGAATGCTCACTTCTTGTGATTGGCTCACTTATTTGTTCGTTTTCTGACTATCAAAAAATAAAAAAGGAATCAGTAATGTTGACATCAGGAAAAGACTATTTTTTCTTCTTATATATCACTATGTTTTTTTTTGTTTTGTTGTTTTATATGAAAGTTTCGATTTGTACCTCTCTGCTTGGATCTGCAGAATTAGACCCAACTACGAGCACCTTTGACCTCAATTTCCCTTTGATTGAGTATTTCCTGGGCATTATTTTGTAGAGGTTCGTCTTGCAATCAATTTCAGTTTCTTCGAGATGACATCTACTGCTCTTGGGTTGTCTTGCAATCTGTCGAAATTTTTGCCACTATCAGTGTGCATTCATATTTGAATACAGAAGGGATGATAAGGAGATATGAATTTGTTTGAAGTTCAATCGTTAATCTTTTGGAAGAGATTGCTGACCTTTACTTCATTGATGTCGCTCTCCGATTTTGATCCACCTGATTCAAGTGCCTTCTAGCATGGTTCGAAGCCCGCTATCTAAGTTTAACGAATTGAATTTCCGGTTGTAGGTACAAGAAGGTAAGGCGTGGGTTGGTTCTTCTGGCCGTGGCGGCGGCGGCGGCCGTGGTGGAGGTGGTCGGTCGGAAACCCTAGGTGTCTTCCGTGGAGCTCGCTGAAACAGTATTTTTTTTTTCTATTGACATTTGTGTCCTTCGGCTGTTTTTTTCTTGCAGGGGAGGGCTCGTCTGAACGCTTCGGCTGTTAGCGTATATTTTACTCTGCAAGTGGATGTTTTACTGTATGTGTTCCAGGCCAGCGTGTCACTTTGCACGAATCTTAACGATACATTTAACGCTCGATATTGCGGGGGGCATGTCACCCCTATGTTAGGTTACAAAAACCGCGTTGATTTGAGCTGCCGTTGGAGGTTTCAGAGATGCGGTTTTCGAGCGTCCCCTGTTGTTTCGCTACCAATAGCATGAATCTTGCACGATCTTGCACGTATATATTTGTTTGAGGGAAATTTGAATGATTCGATATGACGAATTTGTTGCCAATTCATCCTCAGTAATATAGATCAGCCAACGTGAAGCGGTTAGCACTTGGAGTCTCTTTGCGATTGTCTTACGGCACTTTGCGATTGTCTTACGGCAATCGGCAGCACACTGCACACATATCCACCGCAGTTGGTTTTCACGCAAAACTTCAAGCAAATATGAACGTGTCACTGATTTGCACGATTGAAATTTCACCAACTACCCATTATATCAATCTTCGAACACTAATTAAGAGTATTAAATGTGGATTAATAAACAAAACTCATTTCACAATCCCTATCTTAATTTTCGAGACGAATCTAAGGAGCCTAATTATAGCATGATTAGACAACGTCATGCTATAGTAATCAATCTCTAATGACGATTAATTAGGCTTAATGAATCCGTCTCGCGATTTCCAGTCCATTCGTGTAGTTAGTTTTGTAAGTAGCCTACATTTAATACTCTTAATAAATCTTGAAAGGGAACCTAAAAATTTCAACAAAAATTTGCAACTAACTGAACAGAGAAAACACCAAAGTTGAAATATTTTGCAAATAAACCAGCCGAACGGTCTTGTCACTGTTTTTTATATCTTTTCTACATCACTCTCCACACATAACTTTTTCTGAGCACGTTACAACGTTTACACATACACACACAATCACATTCACCCCCGTGGACGTATGCATGCGTATCCTACTTGAATCCGCGTGAATAAATTTTAGAATAAACTAACACGTTATGCTTAATTTAAGATGAGTAATTGTTGGTATTTTTTTTGGAACAAAGTAATTGTTGGGGATTTGAAAGCGGTCAAAGTGGGGAACACTTGTACAGGCCCCTCATGTCGGCAAAGGCAGCTCAGGCGGAACTCCGCCGCCACCCCACCTCTGCCTCTCTGGCTCGCCGCCGCCCGAGCTCATCACCGGGAGTCTGATGACCGCAAGGATGGCGGCGGCGGGCCATTCCCTCATTTTCGTTTTCCTTTTCCACTCTTGCATCTCTTCTCTCTTTTCTTCTTCACTTTTTAGGAGAATATGGTCCCTAAAATCAGATGTGAAATACACCACCCGTTTGAAAATGTACGATGTTTATTTTCCCTAAAATTAAACTTTCCTAATTTGAGTAAATTTATAAAAAAGATATCCTCGCTTGCAATATCAAATTAACTTTAAAATGCACTAAAAATATGTTTTAATTATGCATTTATTTCATATTTTTCAATAAATTTAAAATAACCGAAATTTTGGAATGGTTCGTGCCACAAAATTAGGATTCAAATTAATTTCGAACAAGAAAGAAGATCCCATTTTACAATCATCATTCGATCAACCATTGGTTAAATCACGTTTCAATACTCAATATTTAAAAATTTTCATTCACTTGTCAAACCTAACTCAAATGGTAGTTGTTTTGGGTGACGTGAGACTGACTGACTTGGCATCGTGGCGGGCGGGAATCTTGTTCCCCTCACCCTATACTCTAGTCGGACTTGGAGTCCGACCGCACCGCGCGCCACGGCGCAATCCCTCGCTGCTCGGATCGGACTCGGTGGTCATCACTCGACCGGATTGGAGCATGGAGCCCTTTCTTTCGCCCACCTTTATATAGGGGATTGCTAAACCATACCCGCACATTATCAGGAGAAGAAGCAGCCATCACCATCGACTCATCCCGCAGCTCTCAAGCGGATCCATCCGGCCTCCCGTGTTGCAGAGACAGAGAGATCACGTCATCGAAAGCGCTCCTCCCGCAGCGATGATGACGAAGGGCACGACGTACGACACCGACGTCGTCATGGACGACGGCACCGTGATCCGGACCACTGTCACGTCCTCCGGCGACGCCGTCGAGGCCTTCCTCCGCGAGGTCGTCGGCAAGCACGGCCGGCACCTCCTCGTCGGCATCGACACCGAGTGGCGCGTCGTCCCCACGGAGAACGGGCGCCCCAAGAACCACATGGCCGTCCTGCAGCTCTGCGTCGGTCGGCGCGCCCTCGTCTTCCAGATCTTCCACGCCGACCACGTCCCCGGCGCCCTGAGGGATTTCCTCGCCAGCCCGGACCACCGCTTCCTCGGCGTGGCGGTCGACGGCGACGTCAGGCGCCTGTCCGAGGACTGCGGCCTCGCCGTCGCCAACGCGGTGGAGCTGAGGCACGTCGCGGTGGAGGTGCTCGCCCGGCCGGACCTCAGGAACGCTGGGCTCAAGGCCCTGACGCGCGAGGTGATGGGCGTGCACATCGACAAGCCCAAGCGGCTCACGATGAGCAAGTGGGACGAGCGCCGCCTGACAATGGAGCAGGTCCAGTACGCATGCATCGACGCGTTCGTCTCCTACGAGATCGGCCGGCTGCTGCTCACCGGCCAGTTCGTGGAAGGTGTCGCGGCGAGCGGACGAGCGACGACGATCGCGTCGCCGTACGTTGCCACGGCGGTTCCGGTGGCTTGAGATTTGGAGATGCGTTTTTCTCACGTACAGTTTCAGCCGTTATAGCCCTGC
Source organism: Cenchrus fungigraminus (assembly GCA_036936925.1). NCBI lineage: Eukaryota > Viridiplantae > Streptophyta > Magnoliopsida > Poales > Poaceae > Cenchrus > Cenchrus fungigraminus. The sequence continues at coordinate 29,672,177 of CM072778.1, read as the reverse complement.
AACAGGAATGGTTTCACATACTAACTTGGATACTTGATGTACTAGTTTGTGTGTTTATTTGAAAGGAAATTTTCGATACTCCAATAATCTACGGTATTTGTTTCTGTATTTCTTGGAAAGGTACCACATTTCACAAGGCACCAAAACGATAACTTGTGCAGTGTAGCTAACTCACCTCTCTGGTTTACCAGCGCCTTTGGAATTCGAGTGTAAAATCTGAAAAATTGGAGCTCAAGGCTGGAATTAAATAAATCTTGGAAAAAATCAAAGTTTACTCCGCGGAACGGAGCGCCACAATTCTGAACTAACTGTATTTGCCAATTATTAGTTGACGCCAGTTTTTTTTTAAAGAAAAAGTGAATTTTTCACCCTCAAGTATTACAATAGTGTGGTATTCACCCCTCATTGGTACAAATTAGGGCCTGCTTGGTTGCAGGCCACACCGCGCCTCACCACAGTACAGAGAAATGAGTGCGGCGGAGGATTCATCCGCCGCGGGCTGTGGTGGGCGGAACAGTGGCGTGGCATGTGGTGGCGGGCAGCCAAACACGCCATTAGTCCTTTAACTAATTAATTTGGTGCATTTATCATCCCACCTTATAGTTTAACAATGATTTCGTGAAATTTACTAACAATTTATACCACATAATCAAATAATCATTTGATTAATTAGTAATCACTACATAGGGATGCATCTCTGTGGCGTCTGGAGCCTCTAGCCATGGCTGCGAGGCGTGATTCTCCTGGTGATTTCATCCATGACGGGCCTTTCTGACCTTGATTTTGTTCGCACCCAAAATTGGCACGTCTTGTCTGACCGGTCAGACCTGTGGGTCCCACCAGTCAGACCGGTGTGGTCAAAGACCATAAAATACAATTTGGACTTCACCATTGGATAGGTCTCGTCGAGTAGATCAAGATTCATATGTGGAACGTCCAAATCGGAGTCCGGATGAGGGAGATAGGACTTATACAAGATCTGCACGTCGAGTGCACCGGTCTGACCGGTGCCCCCCTGTCCGAACCGAAAAAAGGAGTCCTGATAGATTTAGGCTTGTAAAAGGATTTTCTTGTGGGGCAAGACCTCCCCACCCTATAAATATAAAGGGTCACGGCTGATTGAGGGATCCAATCGATCAAATCAATCTACTTTTATATTTTTACTTTTTCCCTTTGCCTTATACTTTTCCAATCTATTACTTGCTGTTCCTCCTTCGTCTCTACGTCGATTGAGGGCGTTCTAGGTGGCCTTGCCGACCCTAGAGCAATCCTACGTGCGCCGCCCCGACGGGATCCTGCCCGAGCGACGTTCGGAGGTCTTTCGCCGGTTCACCCCGGCAAAGGTCTGACCGGTGACCTTCACCGGTCTGACCGGTGGGCAAAGGTCTGACCGGTGACACACACCGGTCTGACCGGTGCCTACGCAGAGGTGCTGCACCGAGTCCCTCCGCGTTGTTGTTGGCCGTACACTTGTGCCAACAAATTGGCGACTCCGCTGGGGAAGAAGGAAGATCAATCGGCTGTCATGGCCGGTAAACTACCTATACCCTCTGAGGTTGACCCCCAAAACATTGCAAGACCGAATGTTGAGCAAACATTGGCTGAAGAGCAGAAAGCACTTGCTGAAGTCAGGAGGAAGATTCGTGAACAAAAGGAGCGGGAGATCCTGGAGTTGGAAGAAGAAGCCATGAAGCAATACATCTCGCACTTCTCCGTGGATCGATAAGGGAACGTCAAGAAGAACAAGGATGTCGTCATCAATATTCACACGCTCAAGGTACAATCTGATGCTCCTCCTGAAGATAATTCAAATATTGCTAATATGATTGATGGGGCTGTTAGTGCTAGCTTAAATAACAAATTTGTTGCCATGAGTGAAAAATTTGATTCTACGATGAATTCTCGTTTAGATCGTATAGAGGCCAAATTTGGTAAACAATTTTCTGGTAATGATATTAATGCATCTACTTCTAATACCGAAAATTCTAAAGATAGCACTCTAGATGATTTTTCAGACTTGCATATACCTAAAGTCCCCATTGGTGTACCTCCAATCCACCACATACAAAGCCGGACTACTATTGGTGCTTCGGCTGGTGGAGGGAGTACAATGGCCGCTACTAATGCAATGATGCCGCATACCGTTGTATATAGCGAGCCAAGTGCATATGTTCCTAATAGTTCGTTGCAGCATGTTCCTAACACATTGCCGAACCAAACATCAACATATAGAACACCACAACCTACTATAAATCGAGCACCACATCCTGGATCGGCTAGACCTAGAACTGCTTTGGGGATGGAGGGATTTAGAGAAGAGATGCTCGAGATATTTAGGCAAACTTTTGGTACAGAGCCTAAAACCAAGAGTCGGTCGTATCAAAGACCGTATCCTGAAAATTATGAGTATATTTCGTACCCACAGGGATTTAAAATACCAGAGTTTACTAAATTTAGTGGGGATGATGGTAGAAGTACATTAGAACATATAGGCCAATTTACTATACAATGTGGTGCAGCTGCTTCTAATGATATTTGTAAAATGAGATTGTTTCCTTTATCTCTATCGGGTGCTGCATTTACATGGTTTATTTCTTTGCCACCCAACTCAGTTTACACTTTTTCTGATATAGAAAATAAATTTCATGATTATTTCTTTACTGGCGAAACTGAGTTGAAATTGTCACATCTTGTATCGGTTAGGCAAAAATCCAATGAATCTGTGACTGAATATATTAGAAGATTTAGAGACACTAGAAACCGATGCTATAGTTTGACAATTTCTGATAGAGATCTAGCTGATCTTGCTTATTCTGGTTTGCTTGATATTCATAAAGAGAAGCTAGATAGTCAAGATTTCTTAGATGTTAGTCGGTTGTTGCAAAAAGCTTTAGCTAATGAAAACCGACTTAAGGAATCTAAGAGTTCACAAAAAACCAATGAAAAGTCTAATCGTCCCATTTATTATGCATCTGATTATTCGGACGATGAAGGCAATGATGTTTTAACGGCTGAATTTGTATGGCCAAATAAAGATAAACATAGCACTTATGAGTCTTTAAAGCCGATCCGAAAGAATCGGCACGAAGAAATTAAATACACCTATGATGTAGCCAAGTGTGATAGGATTTTTGATGAGTTGTTGAAATCTGGAAAAATTAAAATAAATCATACTATACCGCCACTAGAAGAGTTAAAGAGACATGCTTACTGTAAATTTCATAATTCTTATTCTCATGCAACTAATGATTGCAATGTATTTCGTCGGCAAGTGCAATCGGCCATTAATGAAGGTCGTTTGACTTTTCATGCTATGCAAGTCGATCATAATCCCTTTCTGATAAATACTCTTGAGTTAAACAATCCAAAAGTGCTAATTCGGCCGGATCAAGCCGAAAAAGCTAAAGGAAAAAAATGTAATCATTGGTGAGCAAAGGCCTGAAGAGAAAGTGCAGAATAAGCTACTGGAGGATACCCCCAAGGTTGCAGCGAAGGCTTCAACGCTCGGGGGGCAAGGCAAGATAAAGAAGACCGGCAGCACGTCGACCGGTCTGACCGGTGCCCCAGACCGGTCTGACCGGTGCCCCCAGAGATGTCCCAAGGTCAAGAAAAAGGTGAAGCCGACCTTCGAGGAGCTTTTGGCCAAGTACAAGAAGAAGGGAGCAAGCCAAAAGCAAGGGAGTCGGCTAAGTAAAGGTAAAAATTCGAAACTTTCAACAAAAAATCAAAATATACCTTGTTCTTGCAAATCTCAAGAAAATTATGTTGCTACACCTTATTCATATGCTGGACCGACCTCACCATGGTCCTGGTCATATCCTTACTATTATTCACCTTTGGATTATGCTAATTTACATATGCGTTCATATATGATTCAATATCCTCCTACATATGTAAATCATGGTTCAATGCAAAGACCGATTGTTCTTGATAATAATCTGGTCGGAAGTGCATCCATTAACTCTAAAGGAGGTCATAAGGACAGCGATGAATCAAAATACTCGCAGCCGAGGTGGTGTCCCTCAGGCTTAACACATACACAAAAAAGAAGATTGCAACGGATGCGGAAGCAAGGATCAATGGAGCAACGAGCAACAGTGTTACCAGCAAGGTCAGCCACTACTAAGCAGGTATGGAGACCGAAAACAAGTTGTTCCATGAGTTGAGAGCAAGTTTATGGCCGATAAAACGATTATCGCCCTTAGGAGCAAAATATGAGCGATGCATTGTTGATCATCATCTTTAGCCAATTTTGATATTTGTGAATGTTTTCTGGCATGCAAGCTTTACCAGAAAACAGGGGGGTATATGTTCGCACCCAAAATTGGCACGTCTTGTCTGACCGGTCAGACCTGTAGGTCCCACCGGTCAGACCGGTGTAGTCAAAGACCATAAAATACAATTTGGACTTCACCATTGGATAGGTCTTGTCGAGTAGATCAAGATTCATATGTGGAACGTCCAAATCGGAGTCCGGATGAGGGAGATAGGACTTATACAAGATCTGCACGTCGAGTGCACCGGTCTGACCGGTGCCCCCTGTCCGAACTGAAAAAAGGAGTCCTGATAGATTTAGGCTTGTAAAAGGATTTCCTTGCAGGGCAAGATCTTCCCACCCTATAAATATAAAGGGCCACGACTGATTGAGGGATCCAATCGATCAAATCAATCTACTTTTATATTTTTACTTTTTCCCTTTGCCTTATACTTTTCCAATCTATTACTTGTTGTTCCTCCTTCGTCTCTACGTCGATTGAGGGTGTTCTAGGTGGCCTTGCCGACCCTAGAGCAATCCTACGTGCGCCGCCCTGACGGGATCCTGCCCGAGCGACGTTCGGAGGTCTTTCGCCGGTTCACCCCGGCAAAGGTCTGACCGGTGACCTTCACCGGTCTGACCGGTGGGCAAAGGTCTGACCAGTGACAGACACCGGTCTGACCGGTGCCTATGCAGAGGTGCTGCACCGAGTCCCTCCGCGTTGTTGTTGGCCGTACACTTGTGCCAACAGATTTCTCGCCGGGGCTGGAGATCCAGCGTGTTGCCAAAGAGCGCTTTTCGTCTCCGGTCAGTTTTCACCCCTCTTCTCCCTCTCACGAGTTTTTCCTGGTGGCAACCTTTGGTCGTTCTGCTCTTCGACTGAATGTTGATTCAGTCTCTCTGATCCTGCAATCCTGCCTTGGAGGGGTTGCTTCGGATTTCAATGTTGCTCCTTTGTCGGGCATGTGCTTCCGTTTCTCGGTGTTCTCCAAGCAAGTTGGATTCCTAGTTTACAGATTGGGTTTTTTCAAATGTCCCAAGTTTGCTGTCTTCTTCGATCTTTGGGGCAATGGCGGCCCGAATTGGCAATGAGGGCTTTCTCGTTGGATCTCTGAAGAGGAGAATTCTTGGTCCTTTGTTTCTTCTAAATCATCAAGGAAAACCTATGCTGAAGTTCTCAAGGACTCTAAACCCTCTCGCAGCTCTGGGCATGTTCCAGTCTCGGTTTTTTCTCGACTCAATTTTGTGAATGTTCCCGATCAAAATTTGGCTTCCAAGTCTGGCGACCACCGGGCTGCGAAGAACACGGCGACTTCCCAGTCTCCGCAAATGCAGCATTTCAATCAAAAACCGAGATCTTCGGGTCCTCCAAATTCAAATGCCCATGCATCCCGGGATTTCCTTTGTTTCCGTTGCTTATCACCCGGTCATTTAGTTAGAGCTTGCAAGTCGGATATACGATGCAAATCATGTCACAAGTTTGGGCATAAGATGCGCACGTGTCTGTCTCGTAGGCCCGCTCCTTTTGTTTATAGGTCGAAAAATCTGGGACCATGAAATCAAGCTTCCAAAGCAAGCGGAGATGCTGACATAAATACTCCGCCGCCTACCTCAGGTGCCACTGCCGGTTCATCTTCCCCCAATCTACAGGGGAAAACCCCAGTTTCCTCTTCCACCTCGCATCAATCGCCCTTGCCTCCGCCCCCCATTGGCCCTACTCCAATGGCGAACTTCGCCATTGATCCTCGCCCGCACACCCCTAGGGGTTTTGAGGTCATCCCCCATGACCCGGAGGACCCGCCTCGCCGTCTCCTGGCTCATCTTGGTGGCTACATGGATGCCACCAATGAGAACCTGGTGATTGCGATGTTGGTGCCGGCTGTGGCCAAGGAGGACTTCAACCTCATGGCGGCTGCTCTTCGGGACTACTTCATCAACACTCACCGCGTTCTTCTCCGAGAGGTACAACCTTGTGCAATGGGGGATGCTTATGTCAGATTTGGTAGCGCAGTGGAATGTGAGCGGTTTTTAGATGGTATTTATCAAGTTACTCCGGAGTATCAGTTGCATTTCGTTAAGCATGATGAGGGTATCAATGCGCGCTACCATGATGCTGATAGGGAAGCCTGGGTTATGCTTTTGAACTACCCGGCAGACGCTAAGAGCAATTCACTTGTAGCCAAGGCTGTTGCTGGCTTTGGGTTGCTTCGCTACTGGCATGACACTAATTACCTGGCGCGTATTGTTGTTCGGGTTTTGCTGAAGGATGATGCTCAGATCCCTCATGATGTCACTATTTCTGTTGGTATGCCGTCGCGTCTGCGATCCTGGACTTGCCCTGTGTTTGCTTTGAAGAGGAAGAATGTCACTGTTTTGCCTGATGAAGATGATCTGCCAAATGTTGGATCCCTGCATCCTCTCCCGGTTGGTCCTCCACGTTGGATGGGGCCTAATGCTGCTGATCCATCCTCTGTGCTTCAGAACCCCCAAGGGGCTCAGGGCAATGACTTTGAAATGGATGATGTTCAATCAGTTGGTGGTGGAGAGCAAGAGGTGGAAGCCAATCAGTTTCAGGGTGCTGGAGATGGCAGTCTAGGGGATCAAAATGTTGAAGCTGCTGCAGAGGTCCTTGCACATTTGGGAGATTTCAATGCCACTCCTGAAGCTGATCACCCCCCTCTGAATGTTCAGGCAGCTGTCCCGCCAGCAGGGACTCATTCAGATGCTCCAATTGTGGTTTCTCAGCCAATCATTGCTGCTCCTGAAGTTGATCCTCAAGCACTTCTTGTTGTCGCCTCCTCTCCAGCTTCTGTGCAAGCTATGCTCAGTCGTGGCAATGAGGTGATTCCTTTCTTGCTCCTCTCAGTTCTCCCTTCCTTCCATTTCAGGGGTTCTTTCCGCAATCTCTCTGTCTTTGAGATCAATCTTGATACATTAGTGCCTACCTTTATTCATGATGATGATGTGCTTCTTTTCCTTGCCTCCATCTCTGTGGAACAGAATGATCATGGGGTGGGATCCCTCATTGGACCGGTGCTGCCTCCCACTGGGCTCCCTCTGGTTCCCTACGAAGATAGTGATGATGAGGAGGTGATGGAGGTGCAGGGCCTGATCACCCCGAGCTCGAGGAAGCGCCGTTCCAGACTGAGAGAGCCTTTGGAGGCTTCCTTCCTTCGTCGAAGTAGGAGGCTGAACCCTGATCTGGGAGGTTTCCGTGATCCTGCCTCGCGGGCCGTTGCTGTCCTCCCTGATGCTCCTGCTCCTGTGGCTGCCTCGCTCAGCCTGAACCCTTTGGTGTACACCATCAAATCTTCCGAGGAGGCTTCTTCTTCAGTTGCTCCACATCTTTCACTCGACAACATTCAGGGGATGGCTACTAGCTTCCTCCAGATGCAGCCTGAGGCAGTGTCTGCTGCTGCTCTGTTGGACCTGGACCTTGATGTTGATGCATAAGCTTTTATGTAATAGGGCTAGCTCTCTTTTAGTAGTCCTTGGGCAGTTGAACCTCTCTTTTGTCTCTATGTCAGGAACAATCTTTTGTGTTGCCTGTAAAACTATGGTGATGCTTTGCTACTGCTATTTATCCTGGTGGTTGTCTTATTCTGTTATTCTCTTGACTGGGGTGCTGTGCTCCCTAGTGGTGTTGCCTCTTTTCCTATCGGTTACTCATGAATCAAAATCGTTCCATTAAAATTCTGGTTTGGAATGTTAGGGGAATCAATTCCCAAGCCAAGTGGGATGCTCTTCAAGATAAAATTGGTGAATCAGGTGCCTCTATTGTCTGCCTTCAGGAAACTAAGAGGAGCAGTTTTGATGTCTCTTACCTAAAAAAGTTCTGTCCTAGGCATCTGAGCAAGTTTGAATTCTTTCCTTCAGATGGTGCCTCTGGGGGTTTGATTATTATTTGGAACCATGCTATGTTTGTTGGTTCTCTACTTTCAGCTAATGCTTATTCTGTCACTGTCAAGCTTAATTGTACCCTCACCGGAAAAAGCTTTGGACTGACTAATATTTATGGTCCTTGTAATGGTGTTGAAAAGGCTGCTTTTATTAATTGGCTCTACAATTTTGATTTCTCTGCTCTGGATGATTGGTTACTGGCTGGGGACTTCAATCTTATTAGATCACCAGAAAATAGAAATAGAGATGGGGGCAATCTGAATGATATGATGCCTTTCAATGATTTGATTCAACATCTGGATCTGGCAGAGATTGGGTTTCAGGGCAGGAATTTCTCATGGAGTAATATGCAACAGGAGCCTCTCCTTGAAAAGCTTGACTGGGTTTTCACTTCCTCATCATGGGCTCTGTCTTATCCAGATACCACTGTGCAGGTTTTGAGCAGGCCTGTGTCTGATCATTCACCTTTTGTGGTCTCAATTGGTACTCATGTTCCTAGATCCAAGCTGTTCAGATTTGAAAACTATTGGATGGACTTTCCTGATTTCTTGTTAGTAGTTGATCTGCATTGGAACACCTCCCCATATTTTGCTAGTGCTGCTAAAACTTTGAATGCTAAATTCAAACAAGTAAGGGCAGGTCTTAAATTTTGGAGCAAAGAGTTATCTAAGCTTGGCAAGCTTATTAATAACTGTAATTATGTTTTGGCTCTTCTTGATGGTCTGGAAGATCAAAGACCTTTTAGTCAATTAGAAAGTGCTTTCAGGAGGGTGGTCCAGAAACACTTGGCAAAGCTGTTGGAAGCTAAAAGAATTTATTGGAAGCAGAGAAATACTGCCAGATGGGTTAAATTTGGTGATGAAAACACCAAACTTTTTCAGGCCATGGCTACTTACTCTATGAGGAGAAATTTTATTTCCTCTTTATCTCTGGCAGATGGCTCTATTGTTGCTGACCACAATCAGATGGCTGGAATTTTATGGTCCTCTTACAAGGAAAGACTGGGTGTCTCAGATTTTACAGAAATTTTTTATGAGCTTCCTGAATTGATTCAACCTTCAGATATTCTTGCCTTGGATGAGCCTTTTACTATGGAGGAAATCCTTGCTGTTCTTAAAGATATGCCCTCAGATCATGCTCCTGGCCTAGATGGCTTTAATGGGGCCTTTTTAAAGAAGTGTTGGCCAATCATAAAAGATGATATTATAAGGTTATGTAATGATTTTGCTGCTGGGCAAGTGAACTTGGAGAGCATTAATGGCTCTTTCATCACCCTCATTCCAAAGATTAGCAACCCTCAGACTGTTAATGATTTCAGGCCCATTTCTCTGCTGAACTATTCTCTGAAATTTCTGACCAAACTGCTGGCTAATAGGCTACAGGCAGTTATTCTAAGGGTGGTTCACACTAATCAGTATGGTTTTATCAAGGGGAGAACTATCCAGGATTGCTTAGCTTGGGCTTTCCAATTTCTTCACATTTGTCATAAATCCAAACAGGAAATTGTTTTACTAAAGCTTGATTTTGAGAAAGCATTTGATAAAATTGAGCATGAGGTGATTTTGCAAGTTATGAAGCATAAAGACTTTTTTGATAAATGGATCTCATAGATCAAGGCAATCCTTTCTTCAGGCTCTTCTTCTGTTTTGCTGAATGGTGTCCTTGGGAAGGAGTTTAAATGCAAGAGAGGTGTAAGACAGGGTGATCCTCTTTCACCTCTTCTCTTTGTTCTTGGTGCTGATCTGCTGCAATCTGTTATAAATGCTGAAGCTCTTTTGGGCAATTTTACTCATCCTTTGGGAGATGACTTTGGTGGAGATTTTCCAATAATTCAATATGCTGATGACACTTTGGTTGTTCTTCCAGCTGATCCCGTCCAGATTGCTCACCTAAAGGTTGTGCTCCAAACTTTTGCTTCCTCAACTGGTCTGAAAGTCAATTATGCTAAATCTTTTCTGGTGCCCATCAATGTTGAGGAGAGCAGGTTCCAGTCCCTAACTGATGCCTTGGGATGTCAATTGGGTTCCCTGCCTTTCACTTATCTTGGTTTGCCACTAGGTACAACTAGGCCCTTAGTGCAGGATTTGTCCCCAATTCTCACCAGAATGGAGAAACATCTCATGGGAATATCGAGGCACCTTTCTTTTGCTGGAAGACTGATTTTGGTGAATTCAGTTTTCTCAGCTCTGCCTACCTTCTACATGTGTTCCATCAAACTTCCTGGTGAGATTTTAGAACAAATTGACAAGTACAGAAAGCATGTTCTTTGGCATGGAGGAGATGTTACGAAGAAAGAGGGTTACTTAGTAGATTGGAAAATTGCTTGCAGAAGTAAGGAGGATGGAGGATTGGTATTATCAACTTGAAGAATCATAACTCGGTTCTTTTGCTCAAATATCTGCATAAATTCTACAATAAGCTTGATTTGCCTTGGGTGCAGCTAACCTGGTCCAAACTGTATTCTAATGGTAAACCCCCTCATGAGAGAAAGTATGTTGGCTCTTTTTGGTGGAGGGACATTATGTCCCTAGCTCCCTTGTTTCTGCAGATGGCCAGGTGTAAGGTTAATAATGGTCTTTCAGCTTCTTTTTGGAATGATCATTGGAATCTGGGAATTCTTAAGGACTTGTATCCTCAGTTGTTCTCTTTTGCCAGAAAGAAGTGTTGCTCAGTGAATCAGTTCCTGTCTTGGGATGCTAGCAGATCATTCTTCCTGCCTCTTTCCTAAGTGGCTTTTGAGCAGTTTAATGAGCTACAGGCTGCTATTTCTGATCTCAACTTATCAGTTCTTTCAGATGATGAATGGATATATGTTTGGTCTGGAGGAGTGTTTTCCAGCAGGATGGCCTATGTTTTTTTGCAAGGTTCTCATCCAGCTTCTCCCTTGTTCAAATGGTTGTGGTCTTCGAGGTCCCAAAACAAGCATAAGTTTTTCTTCTGGTTGTTCTTGCGTGACATAATCAATACTAGGAATCTGCTGCATCGTAAACATATGTTCCTGCCTTCCTACACTTGTGTGCTATGTGTGGAAAATGTTGAGGAGGATATCAGGCATCTGTTCTTCTCCTGTCCATTTAGTGATGCTTGTTGGACGTATCTGGGTATTCATTGGGATCTCTCTTTGGACTTCCAGTCGATGATTTTAAATGCAAGATTGAGGTTCAATTCGGTGATTTTCAGAGAGATCTTCATTGTTGGCGCTTGGGCTATTTGGTGTCACAGAAATGACATCATTTTTGATGACTCAGCTTTATCTTTTGCTAAGTGGAGGACTTTTTTTATTAGGGAGTTGGATTTGGTTTTGCTTAGGGCTAAACCGAGGATTGCTGACAAAATAAGAGTGTATATGAGTAAACTTTTATAGTCTGCTTTTTTCTCCTTGGGCCTTTGGTCTTGTAACTGTACATATTTATTATATATATAAAAAATAGGGGTAGGGGCCTCCCCTGCTGATTCCCGTCAAAAAATATGCTAAATCGAAAATATAAAGCTTACAAAAAAAATTTAAGTAAATTGGACACTCTATTAGTTTTTTAAAAAAATAATAAAATTGATTTACACTCGATTATTATAGAGATTGACTGAACATAAAATGTGACTAAGAAGTAATTAGCAAGATAATTACATGGTCCAAACTAATATTATATGATACTGAATCGTTATTAAACTAAGATGAGGATGATAAATACACCAGTTTATAGGTAGTTAAGAGTTGATTGCACTAAATAAAACGTGAGGGATGAATGTCACACTTTTGTAAAATTTGAGAGATGAAAAATACACTTTTTTCTTTGTAAAAATAAAGCAACACCAGGTTATAGGGCTTCTCTGACCTTTTGAAAGCGGTTCATCGGCCAAGCTGGCAGAGAATGAATCAATTCAGGATAGTGAATTTTTACACAAATGAATGAATCGGCTAAAGATAACGAATCGGTGCATAGACCATAAATAAAATAAATAATGTATGAATCGGCTAAAGATAACGAATCGGTACAGTAAATGACCAACAAGCAGGCGCCGGGCGCCGGCAAATAGCTGACTTGCCACAGCTCGCTGCTGACGGCACATTTTTCAATTACACAGTACACGCTCACGACATGTATATACACTTACTCCTACGAACACACATACGTAAATCCTAACTTTAGGTTAGGAGCACCTCCGAATGACTGAGCACTCGGTAGATCTAGAGATTCCTGAAGTCACCATTGACGTCTCGTTATCGACAGAACGCTGCTTACCACTTAACGCACAACATCGGTAAATCTTAAGAAAATCACAAGAAAAAGTGTAAGCACCAAGATTTAAACCTTAGTAAGTAGCGTCCCACTAAACCACTACCATCCTACCGTTGGATTACAAGTCAATCTGCATGGGTGATTGCATGCACATGGCAGAGCCCTCCTCGTTCATCACAATACTCTCTAAAATTTAATGGCTAAAATCCAGATTTAACTATTATGTAAAATAAAATGGCTAGTAAAAAGTTGATGAAATCCAACAGCTTCTTGGAACAACCTCTCTAAATAGAATAGGTGGGACCGTGGGAGAGGGTCACGACGTTGACTACAGCGCCGCCCCGGCGCCCACGATGGCACCTCGCCGGAGCTTCGCCGGAATCAATCGAGCTATAGTCCACCATTTTCAAATCCAAGGGCATGGTTAGAGAGAGGAGGGAGAGGGGATTCGATTTTGGGACTTCCCGACAGGGGTGCTGCAGAAAAAGGAGGGGGGCATGGGCGACCATGAGTGGCGGCCGGCGAGCTCGTAGGGAGCTCTGCTCAGGCAAGGAAAGCGAGGAGCGAGGCTTGGAAGAGGTAGGGGATGGTGTGCGAGTGCTCACCGTTGAAGCAATTGAATCAAGATGAACTGGTGGAGGAGATCTACGATGATGGTTGACCTCGGTCGAGGCGGCCTGTACATGGCTGTACGGCGGCGGAGGGATATATATGGCGCGGGAGGCAGGGGTGGGAGAGTCGATTTGGCGCGGGAACAACGAGATTGCGAGCCGGACGCCCTCGCCGGAATTCTCGAGCGGAAGGGGCTGAATGGCGAGGCTGATTGTGAGGGGCTATTTTGTCGAAGCTGTTGGAACGGAGTTTTTCGTGTTTTCTTTATTTTTTACCGATACAAAATGAGTTAGAGAGGCTCTTGGAGTTTCTCTTGCAGTCTAAAAAAGTCTATTGTCGTCGCTTCCATGAGACGCGGCGGAAAGTTATCTACCCAAAAAAAAAGATAAAGAGGTGTTTGGATGGAGGGGTAAATGAGACAAATTTACCCCAAACTTATCCCAAAAGTGTCAAACATGTGGGGTAAATGTGGTGAGGCAAATATGTAACTTCCTCTAATTTCATTGCCCCACAAAAGTGTCAAATTGGGGCAAATTTACGGTAAATTTACCCCAACAGTCCAAACATGCCCAAGGTTTAGCATCGTAGACAAACTAGCACACACATGTGCAGCCCCGTTGCCTTCTCTGTGAATGAAAGAAAACACTAATGAAATAAAGCACCCGGCAAGCTCTTGGATCTATTGCCAGAGACAAAACACACACACACACTGCGAACACCAACGCCATCTTGCAGCATATTCACCATCGCCAGGTTTTCACTCTCGAAGACAATCCTATCGAAGCTTCGCTGTGCGGCCAGTGCTAGACGACCATCACGCGCAACTAGAAGCTCTCCTGTCAAAGCATCATCAAAATGATCATATCGTTTCACAGCCAAAAGATCATATCTTGTGGTGAATATTTGTGGTTCCTTAATAATTAGTGTTATTGACTTTTATCAATTATTATTTTAGTATAAGTTGCTAAATGCTAGTTTGTCATTTATCTTTATATATCATTTATGTTGTTGCTTCCGCCACTTACGGAGAGGACATTCCGGCGATCACAGGAGTCGATGCTCCTTGAAAAGCTCCGACTTCATTCCTTGCCACTGCCCACAGCGGCTAGGTTTGAGTTTTTTTGACAAAGCAGCATCGACATTGATCTTCATCAGCCCCGTAGGAGGAGGAATCCATGGCGCCACCGGAGGCCATGTCCCTGGTGGACCCGATTTCTACGGTTTCTCCATGACCATGTCAGACGAGAAGCACTCAATGTAAGTGTTAGTCGACAACAGACTCTGAAACACGTTCTCATGAACCACCTTCGGTACCAAATAGCCCAAAGGGTCACCACCAGCCTCAACAAATCCTCATAGTTCAAAATTGTGATGGCCTCATGGATCCACCCTCGTGCATCTACGTGCTGAGCTTGCGCCATAAAATTCAGGATTTCCTCCCCCTTGCAACACCCATACACATCGCACCAAGTTACATTCGAGCAGGGAGTGTCTCGACGAATCCAGTTGGCCACAGATGGTGTAGTTGCAATGTTGAGCTATGTGTCTTCTGCGTCGAACATCCCCAGTCGGGAGCGACTGTCTTGCGAGTCTCTGGAGGAAAATTCGCAGCTTGGATGGAACCTTGATGGTCCATAGCTCCGTCCATACTTTTATTTTGATCTGCCCCCATGTCTGATCTCCCAGCATTGTGTTCGATCCAAGCCGTCCTCCACTCCCGGGTGTGTACAAGCATCCGGTAAGCTGATTGAACCGAGAATACCCCCGACTTCTCATAATGCCATGCTCAGAAATCAGGTAGTCTATTTAACAGCAAGGGTATATTCTCTATTAACTCTCAGTCCATGGGCAAGAAGTGTAGCTTCAATTGTTCCAAATCCCACGTCATCTGTACAGGATCAATAAGATCACACACCTTCAGCGGCGGTGCATTGCTCATACAACTGATCGGCCTCAACATACCGTCTCTCGGTATCCAATTTGTGTGCCAAATTTCAGTTTCCTCACTGATCCCAATTTGTGGGCAATATCTTGGTAGCAGGCTTGGCTCTAGTCGTCAGCGGTAAGTGCGCCGGCTTAGGTCCCAACCCAGTAGAGGCCCATACCAGTACATATGTCTAATGTGCGCTTCCTCGGCCTAAGTCTGATTAGCTAGGTGAAAATAGGAGGAACGACATCTTCGGCCCATCTACCTAAACTTGTGGTCCGATACCAGGTTTTTTAAATCATTATTCCTCATGGCTGCGTGTATACCGATTCAGTTATGGACCCATATCATCGAGTCTGCCGTAGGGCTCTCAAAAGTGTAGAGCCAACCTTGCTTGGTGGGGAGGGAGAGGCTTGGATAGATATTGGTGGATCGAAGAAGAGAGGCCAAGAGGGAGATGGATTCGCGTGGAGGAGGCCAAGAAAGGAAGAGGTGTAGGGACGAGATTGCGGGAGGGGGAAAAGGGACGGAGGGCTGTGGGAGGATCGGCGGGCTCCCACAAGAGGTTAGCTTCTTAAAATTCAATCGCATAGAAATTTTGTGTTCGAGACCTCAGTTTTATCACTAGTTCCTAGTACTTCTTGACAGTGATAGCTATCAGCGTCAGCTCGTACTTTGATGTGGCAATGATGTTACATTAGCACGGTTGGTTCATGTTTTTAAGGTGGGATCTTGTAAAAATCCAACAATGATAAATCATCACCACCCATTTGATAAAATCCGGTAGTGATATAGACAGCGGTGATATAGTAGTGATTGAGACAAGCAGAGAAACACATTTTATTTAATTTGCATAAGATAGGATAGATGCAATATGGCATCAGTTAAGGCTGAGGGCAGCAGCACTTCGGAACTGGCAGAATTCGGCAGTAGGCACGATCCGACGGTTTTTCCGAAACGCGACAAATAACCTTGCAAATACTTTTGTTACATAATTTGTAATTATTGGGCTGGAAGCAAGGTGGACAATGGCCGCCAATACCTACATATACAATGTTTTATCAGTAAAGCAGGATTTATTTTTGTGAGTAAAATATTGAATCTAAAAAGTTGTGGAACTCAAAATAGGTGCACGTACACGAGGCATGGCAGGATGAAGAGCGAGAAGAAATGATCAGAAGAACAAAGATGGAACTAGCCATCAGGCATGCAATCCTTCCCATGCTGAACTTGATGTACAAGCGGAGTATTTGTACCCTTCCTTAGTTTTCTTATTGCGAGGAAGAGAAGATGCTTTTATAGAAGAATATCTTGTCTGGAATAAATGTGTCATATCAAACTTCATGTCTTCTATATCCACTAGATTGCAAAAGTATTTTAGTATCTAATATTTGGATTTGTTGAGAGTCACTTTAATAAATATTGAGCATCTCCAAGATACTCTTTATATCTTTCCTATCTTACATGAATAGATATTTTGGTGAAAAAACACCCTCCAAAAACATCTTCAATTAGATATCAAATATAGATATCCCTTA
This sequence comes from Cenchrus fungigraminus, assembly GCA_036936925.1. Lineage (NCBI taxonomy): Eukaryota > Viridiplantae > Streptophyta > Magnoliopsida > Poales > Poaceae > Cenchrus > Cenchrus fungigraminus. The sequence continues at coordinate 29,655,707 of CM072778.1, read as the reverse complement.
TTCCGGATTTCTCGCTAGCCAAAAAAGAAGAAGAGTAAATTGCGTCCACCATACAACAACTTGTAAGGTGGGTGCAAATTAGTCCAATAACTTGTAATATGCTCAATCTAATACAATATCTTGTCAGGTGGGTGCAGATTAGTCCAACAACTTATAAAATGATTGATCTCATGCAATAACTTGATAGGTGGGTGCAAACTGGTCCATGAACATGTAAAATACTTAACTTAGTGCACACTCAATGTATCTGCAGTCTAAATGTTATCACAAATAATATATTTTCTAATGCCAGACTAGAGTATACTTGCCTCAGAACAAGTTATTGTGCATTATTTGACAATTGATATTTCTGTTGTGATGGTAAAAAAACATTTAGTAAGGACTAGAACCTTAGATGCTATGTCTTTGTTATCAATTTTTATACAAATATTAAATTTTGATTAGAAATATTTTTAATTTCATATTCAATATTAATTTCAAATTTGATTATATTATTTTTATTCAGCTAGTAATAGAATATGGTAACTCGTACTAACAATTAATACTTTTTAGAAGTTTGACATAAATATTTTTAAAGTCTCATGTACTAGTTGAAAGACAAAATGAACTAAAATAATGAAAATGAGCATGCTTCGTTCTCTGAAGTTGTTGAATACACGAGTAAAGGTGCAAAAGAAACAAAAGGTCATATGGTGTCTTATGAACTTTGGTCTCTCAGTAATCTAATAGCGTAATTCAAAAATTTGTTTCAATTTAACTAATAAAAAATAAGTGATGTATATACATTTGATTCAAAATTAGCAACTTTAATTGAAAAAAACTATTACTTAGAAGAAAATTTGAATGCTACCTTATTTATCTAATACATTATCATTTGTAAATTTGGACTATAGGTGCACCAATTTGCCAAGTTATTACATTGAACCGAGTATTTTACACAAGTTATTGGATCGATATGCACATACATATAAAATTGTTATACTAATTTGATTATTTTACATGGTTTTGGACCAATATGCACCAAGCTGACAAGTTATTATACTAAATTGAGGATTTTACAACTTGTTGGACTAAGCCACACCCACCTGACAAGTTATTATAGTAAATTGAGCATTTTACAACTTGTTGGACTAATCCGCACCCACCTGACAAGTTGTTGTATGGTGGGCGCAATTTACTCAAAGAAGAATGAGGATGACTCTTAGACAGCACACAAGGTATAGAAAGGTTGTTGGAGAGTATAAAGATATCTCTACTCCTAAAAAGGTTAACAAGGAGAACAAAACCTGGCCATCATTAATTTCACCCCTCTCTCCCATACGTTCACCTCCAGAGACCTGCACCTTCCGCTCCCCTCCTCTACCCTTCTCGTAATTGATTCCTACTGTCCGATCAGCACCGATTGCTCATCCACTTTCGTTGTGCACCCTCCCATCACACCCTTTTTCGTGTACCCCGTCACCAGATCTAGATCTGCCCACACTCCCTTTTTTCCTCTGCGACACCCTTGGCCTTGGGGAGCCCCACACCGTTGAGCGAAAAAAAAGAAAGGAAGCAATCTGATACAGTAACAGATAAGGTTACAAACTTTTGCAAAATAATCCTTGGCAAAGAAAAAATTAATTCACCAAAAATTAAGATTACCTTCATGTGATCCGGTCAAGCCCTGTTTTTCCTAGCTGATCCCTCAGTTTTACTTATTCGCATCGCCTATTTACTGAGACTTTGTTCGGCCCGTCTTCTGTTGATTTATACGACCATTTGTTCTGATAAAAAAGTATTGTGTGATGATTTGTACGACTTATTTGTTCTGTACGACGCAAGAAACCGAAAGAAGAGAAGTCGAACAAAGCAAAACTTCCTTAGCAACCCTCGGACCACTGAGCCCGCGGTCTAACTCCTCAGACCTTTCCGCTCCTCGCATTCACGCCCTCCCCCTGACCGCTTCAACCGCCTCTCGACACCGTCGCCGTGCGCCCCCGCCGCCGCCACTGGAGAAAAAGGGGGCATAGATGGGTAAAGTAGTGGCATCGTAGAGAGAGGGAGAGATAGTGGGGGAGAGAAAACAAAAGGAAAAATTGTGTGGGAACCACGTGTCGAGCCCCAGATGTTTCAGTAGTCTGTACAGAGTGGTAAAAAGATAATGTGGTTGTGGGAGAAGTTGGTATGAAGGTCACTAGGTTAGAATCCTCGATGACTATGATAATATTCCTTTATAGATGAGTTTTAAAGGTGGTGTGGTGCAGATAGCCTCCTACTACTTGTAACAGCACCCGAGGTGGGGTCGTTTTTGCGTGGTCAGTTTTTTACATGAGCCGGATCCAAAACTAGTCCGGGGGCGAGATGGGTGGCCATCCAGGGAGCTCCTATGCGTCACTTCAGCGACAGAAAGACAACTTGTCGTTGAAGGTTTGTGCATACGTGGTGGTCCGCGTGGGTCTTTCCTTCTTTGCATGCAGCTCATGTACTTTCCCATTAGTGATGACGTGAGTGTAGGATTTGAAATTAAAAAATCTATAGATCACAAATCAAACATCAAAATTAAATTCCGATCGCACTATTGGATTTCTGACAATAAAAACTTCGAAACAAGATCCCACTTGACTATATTTTGACAAACTTTTTTATTCATATTTTTTAATTGAGGTAATATATTCTGTTATCGCTAGAACAAAATGAATGAAGTGTCAGAACAAACGAGAACAACTGTCAGAACAAGTTTATGTCATCCCGAACAACAAATATGGTGTCAGACCAAATCAGAACAAGGGTCAGAACATGTTATTATTATAGACAGAACAAGATTTTACTATAGCCAGAACAAGATATTACTGTAGCCAGAACAACTTATTATTATATTCAGAACAAGTTTGTATGTCATCTCGAACAAAAAAAAGTGTCAGAACAAATGAGAACAACTGTTAGAACAAATCCTATTATAGTCGGAACAATTTTGTGTGTCATCTCGAATGAAACAGAAAAAGCGTTCCATAAAAATATGAATAAAAAAGAAAAACAAAAAGAAAAAATGAAACAGAAAAAATAATATTAGAAAGGAAATATAAATAAAAGAGAAAAACAAGAAGAAAAAATGAAAAAGAAAAAGAAAAACAGAAAAAGCGTTCCATAAAAATATGAATAAAAAAGAAAAACAAAAAAGGAAAAAGAAATAGAAAAGGAAAAGAAAAGAATAATTAAAAGAAAGAAACATAAAAAAGAAACAAAAAAGAAAGAAAGAAAAAAAAGAAAGCACCGGCCCCCCAACCCCGCGGCCCCCACACCCCCGCGGCCTTCAGCGACACAAGGTCATTTTGTCGCTGAAGCGACACATAGTATCGAGGGGCCATCCAGGCCTCCCAATGACTAAGGCCCGCTTAGGTAATGCAAAGAGGAGTATGTTACTAAAAAACTACCGTGCAAGTCATGCAAATAAAGGGCCAGTGTTTTTTTAAGACAAATAAAGGGCTGGTGTTGATGAGCAACCGAGTTTAATGAATAGTGCTAGGATATGTTAGAATAAATAGGCCTTGTGCCATTTATTTTAATTAATTAAGAATTAAAACTCGTTAGATTAAAGCTAGGGAAATTGAATAATATTGTATGAGTATTTGAGGAAGCTTCTATTCAACTTATGTGCTAGACCAAGAGTACACCACTTGCGAAGTTGAATAAGGAGACTGGCGAGCCACACGCGTGCGCACACGCTCGCTCGCCTCGCCGGGGCCATGGGCGCGACAAGCGGCCCGGACGTGATGTGTTGCGGGACGGGAGCACCTTTTGCCGTGGGGGAGGGGGGTAATCCTAGGAATATTTCAAACGGTAATTCTCTTACCTTAACCGTAACCATTTAGGTTTCATGAAGCGCGTCCCCAGATCCAGATCTGGCGTCCCGCACCCATAGCCCTCTGCCTATATAATGGGCCACTCATCCTCCTTCCCAACTCGCCCATTCACAATTAGATACTCCTATTCAGGAGATCTCTCTTTTTCTCCCTTTTTGTTGCTGCTTACTCACATTCCCATCGCATGCACCACGCGCATGGTAGCGGCGACAGCAGAGCCTCCGGAACCCGACCGCTGATGAAGATCCTGCTTGGGATAGGCGGGTGATAAGGTTTTTGGGGAGCGTTTGATGCAACTGCTCGCTTCCCTGGTCGTTTTCTTCCTGGTGACGGTCCCCGCGTGAACGACTACTTACAGAAGGTCATCCGTGATCTGCACTGCATACATCTTCCTACATCGACTTTGTATGGCTACTTCGACTAGATCATTCGAGATGACTAATCCGAATGATAACAGCGAAGCGAATGCCTCCGACACCCGTCCAGCTTTTGGGTACATTCTAAAACTACTCAGTTTCTGTTGGTTTATGTTTAATAGTTGTTTAAATATGAACATGTGCACATACTTTGTATCACTCACAATAATATTTATCTTGAAATACCTAGTTAATTATGGAATTAAAATATACCGTAAAATCACCTATTATCTAACAGTCCAAAAAATCCTAGGATGATTCCGGTAGCTAGCTTTGCACAATCTATCAAGCCTAAGCCTTTTGATGGTTCCAACTTTAAAAGGTGGTGAGAGTTGGTCATCCTTTGCTTGACAACCATGAACGTAATGTATGGGGGTGTTTGGTAGGTTGCATAAGGCCTATCCAGGCTTATGGAATGCAGCCTACTGCTGTTTGGTAGCCTGCATAGGGCCTTATGCAGGCTTGTGTTGTGCAAAAGGAGTCCCCCAGCCTGCATCCACGGAAACGAGTGGGAGGAGCGTTTCCGGTTGTGCAGGCTTGCACAAGCCGTCTCGCGTGCTTCCCCTCACCCCAGGTTGGCCACAGCGGTGCTCGCGGCCGGTGCGCCCAAGCTCCCGGCGGCGCTCGCAGCCGACGCAACCGAGCTCGCGGCCCGCGTCACAGAGCGGCGCTCGTGGCCGATGCGACCGAGCTCGCGGCCCGCGTCGCAGAGCGGCGCTCACGGCCGATGCGACCGAGCTCGTGGCCCGCGCCGCGGAGCGGTGCTCGCGACCGGCGGTGGACCGCACGGCAGATCTTGCCCGCCCAGCCGGCGGCGGCCCGTTCAGCTGCGGCCCCGCCCTGGCCACGTCGCCCGGCAAGAAGGAGAGAGGAGGAGGAGCTCGGCGAAGAAGAAGGGCCGATGGCGGCGGATTTGCTCGAGAGTGGCAGTGGAGGAGCTCGCCCTCCACAGCGGTGTGTCCTTCTTCTTCACGCCGGAGGTGGGGGCCGGGGTGGCGGACGGCAGCTGGCGCAAGGAAGCCCTAGGGTTTGGGGTGCGGGGAGGCTAGCCGGCGGCGGATCGGGGGCGGCGCCCGGGGCACGGGCGGGATCGGGGGCGGCGGCCGGGCACGGGCGGAGGTGGGGAAGAGGAAGAGGAAGGAAACAATGGGTTGGTAACCTCACCTCTAGCCAACATAGGGTCATCCTACCATATTATGCAGCCTACCAAACACGAGCATAGCAAACCAGACTATCTCTAGCCACCCTACCAAACATGAGTAGTTTGCATTGATTTAGCCTGGTCAACCTTAGCCTGGGTTAGAGTTAGCCTGGCTAGAAACTAGTGCAGCCTGCCAAACGCCCCCTATGTCATCTCCGGAACTCCTCTCGAGGGTGTCTCTGCGGAGGCTTTTGAGGCTGCTGATAGCCTTTTCTGGGGTGCTGTCATTAGTGTTTTAGCTGACAATCTAATCGACACCTATCTCCATTACAAGTGGGGAAGGAGGTCTGGGATGCTCTAGACGCTCAGTATGGAGTTTCTGACGCCGACAGTGAGCTGTACATCATGGAACAGTTCCTAGACTATAGGACGGTTGACGACCATCTTGTGGTGGAACAAGCCCATGAGGTACAGGCGCTGGCTAAAGAATTCAAAGACTGCAACAAATAGACTCCATGTGTGTTGCCCAACAAGTTTGTGGCCGAAGCTATTCTCTCTAAGTAACCACACTTTGGAGGAATTTTGCTACAACTCTAAAACATAAGAGACAAGTGTTCACGTTTGATGACCTTGTCGTGACTCTTGATGTTGAAGAAAATGCGAGAGCAAAGGACACACGTGGAAAGGGAGTGCCAGGACTCTTGAGCGCAAACTTTGTGTAAAGGGGCAATCCCAAGAGTAATCCCAAACCTCAAAACAAGAGGAAGAAGCCTCCACAAAACCCACCCAAGGCTAAGCAAGCCGACGGGCCGACCAAGAAGAAGAAGAAAGGCGTCTACTATGTGTGCAGGAGTGCGAACCACTTTGCTCCACAGTGTCCAAACCACAAAGACGCCAAGAAGTCCGCTAACATGGTTATTAGTGAGGCTGGAGAAACAACAGGGTACGGTAATTATTTACCTACAGTTCTTCCAGTTTGTTCCTCACCTGAGTGGTGGGTTGATACTGGTGCTAATATTCATGTATGTGCTGATATCTCTATGTTTTTCTCTTACCAGAGGTTGTTTCGCTCATGAGGTGGTTATTTCGCAAAGCAACGGCCTCTTTCTCTCTCCACGCCCTCTCCCTCCACATCATCAAAAATCTTACGTGGCACTGCATGGGACGACCTATGTGACCACTGACGTGTACCAATATACTTGCTCTTATGAGACAACTTCACAACCATTGTATGAGTTGTTGTTTCCATGCAACTCATAATATTTCTTTTTTACATGCACAAATTAAGGGATTTTATTGCTCTACCAGACAACTTATATTGTACAAGTGCTCTATTGAGTCGACCAAATATTACGAGTCAATGCATGGGACGACCTATCAGACGACACCAATGTACTTGACCTAAGGATAGATTCCAAGACAAACAACCATGCCCGACCCATTAGCTATGTGGTGGGGTTTGTGACCGTGAGGCATGAGAGCTAAGCGGGTGCTAGATGAAGTAGAGGAAGAAGAGCTTGGAAAAGGTCCCTTCGATCTTTGGCCGGAAAGACGTGGTCAAGAAGCTCGCCAATGACATCCACCAGAGAAACCTTCAACAAACTACGTTATTAAGAAACTAAAAAAGTCATGGAGATAATTGATTTGGGTGGATTCTTTGGTTCTTCTCTCTCATGGTGGGTTGTGCAGATTTCGTCGGGATCCGAGCCTTGGGTCGGTTCAGGCTCTAACTTTTTTTGTGTGCGATGCTTCGGTTTGTATATTGTTACTATCTTGTATCCCAAACTTTGTCTTCTTTTTAATAAAAAAATGTGCTTTGAACTTTTTTTAAAAATGGTTCTTGCTAAGGAAAGAAAGAAAAGAGTGGAAGATGTTCTAGGTGGGAGAGATAGAGAGAGAGTTGAGAGTGCCTGTAGGCAGTGTATGGTCCAAGTGGGAGAGATAGAGAGGGATGGAGGGGGTGTTGGATTGGTGGACAGGAGTTGCTGCAACAGGATGGTGTGGGTTTGGTTTGTCTAGATTTGAGATCAACAAACTTTTGCTTGCTCTAAGCCTAAAGTAAACAACAAACAAGGAACAAACGAACACACATCGCACGAGTTAATTCATGCACCATCTCAGCAACCGTCAGATTTGATTACAATACAACCAACGAAAACAAAAACCACACTGGCCTGATTAAAACCAAAGAAATCCCTAAATCCATTACATATAACGAGAACCATGTCTCATTGCACTAAGACAAACTTTTTTCTGATGCAAACTATAAGAAAATAACCGCAAGAACTAGCTGGAATTTGTGGTCGTTGCGCCAGGCGCCACGTTCGGTTAGCAATCGCCCTCGAGCAGCTTCATGAGACATATATGAAGATCTGATCATAGCGTTGCAGCTTGCGGGCAACCTCGGAAGAGACGAAGGCGTCGATGCAAGCATAGCCAATCTGCTCGTCGCTGAGATGATGCGCGTCCCACCGGCTCATGGTCACTCTCCGTGGCTTCACGAGGTCGGTGCCCAAGAGGCGCCCGGGATGGCACCCAGCCCGACCTGACGCAGGTCCGGGCGGTCCATGTGCTCCGCTGCGCGGCCCCGAAGGTCCACCGTGTTGGCCACCTCCGGGCCGTGGTTGGCTTTAAGCCGCTCCGCGTCTGCTGCCACGCCGACGCCGAAGAAGCGGATCGTGCGGTCGCCGAGGAACCGGACGAGGGCGGCGGGGAAGTAGTCGGCGTGGAGGAGCTGAAAGATGAAGCAGCGGTGGTCGACGCAGAGCTGCAGTGTGGTGGCAGGGTTTTGCGCGGTGCTGAAGCTGGGGTGCCACTCGACGTCGAGCCCCACGACGAGGTCGTAGCAGATGCCGCCAGGGTGGCCGTGATCCCGCGCTCAACAACCCTGCCGGAGGACATGACGGTGGTCGTGATGACGTCTCGCTCGAAGGTCATGGCCTTCACCTCGGTCTCGGCCATTGGATCCCTCACTCGTCCTCGACTCCTTGTTCGTCTGGTTGCAGCATCGAACTTCGGCGCTAGCGCTACTTGGGAGTTGGAAAAAGGAGCGTGGTGTCAAAAAATGCTCAAGGGTTTTTCTATTTTGATGCGAAATCTTGTTAGTATAGTTAGGATTCTGCTTGTATATATGTAAATTCCCATGGATACGGCTTTCTTTCCTATATATATGATATATATCCTTTCATATTCCATCTTCAACAATATTTTTCCTTTCCGATTTACATAACCTTTGTTGCATATGGAAAAAGAGGCTGCATAAAGAAAGTTGAATTAAGGTGCTGGAACATGATCAGCCTCATAGAATGTGAGTGCCATCACCAAACTTGTTGACATGTCCTTAATACTCCCACTATTCCAAAATATAGCTACGTTTAGACTTTTTCAAAATCAAAATTTTTCAACGTAGCTATATTCGGTGACGTAGGGAGTAGTCATGACGTGCCGCTTGATCTTCACTTTCCAAACCCGTTAACTCAAGTTCTTTTCCTTTTTGACCTGCACGTTGTCATTATTAGTTCAGTTTTTATACCACTGAGTGAGGAACTAACCAACCTCACAGCGAGGGGTAGTGGACACCAAAGGGGGGCCATGCCCCCCCCCCCTCCCCTCTTCACCCTAATTTTCACTGAATGAATAATAAAATAGGCACTGTGAAAGACCTAGCTAAAAGAAAACGAGGAATGCATGTATAATTAACAAAATACTAGATTTCATTTCTGTGGTCACATAAAGCGTCCATTGCAAGCTTCGTAGTGGGGCTGGCCGATGAACAAAGGGTGCAAGAAGTACATACCGTGGATGCACCACAAAGTAACGACTCTCCCACAAGTCCGCTAATAGTCGGAAAAAACATAATTTCAAATAATTGCACAAGACAAATCTTGCACTCTCTAGAGGTTTTTTTTTTAAGTTTGATGCCTCCTCGCTCGATCCATGGTCGACAGGCTTCCTTGCCAAAGCCCATGAGGCATGGGCCCAAAACAAATCAACGGGCCGAATCACCCAAGCAGCAGACTCTTTCTTCGAAACTACCAAAGTCGTGGAGCCCAAAATCGCCTTCGCTAAGCTGCGCTCAGTCACTACAAAGTTCAGTTGGCTACTGCTGATTTGCTATGAGAGAAAAATACCGCTAGTTGGCAAATGTCAGGTGGCGTGCTGATTTGCTGAGAGAAAAATACCGTTGACTGGTGGCTGAAAAACCAAACGAACATGCATGCAAAAGTTGGACCAAATAGACATGTGCCCAGATGATTAGGATAGTCCAAAACGACATAACATAGCCCAGATGCAAGGAAATAAACCGGGCAAGGGAACCAATCAGGTCTGCATCTCGAAAAATATTAATATCAACCTGGCAGGGGGATCAAGTGGAAGCAAAACTTATGGCCAATAGATGTCAAGATGCAAAGCGTACACATTTTCATCACACAGTTGATCAGCTACATTGTACTTGGATGACGATAGGCGTGCAATACATCAAATCCTTGAAACTTCTAAGCAAAACTCAAGGATAAAACATGTCCATTTTCACTGATCTAGGCCTTGATAGCATACTTCCTCATGGGGAAGTACTTCTCGCGCTTCTTCTCCCTCTCAATCTTCAAAGAGAGCTGCAGAATAAGTGCAAAGCAAGTCAACAAACGGAAACATCTATGCAAGTGAGGCTCTATTACACAGAAAGCAAAGGGGCATATATAATCAACCAATTAGCTAATTCAGTGGACAATTATAACAAAATGGCTAGCCCACTCATATAAGCCAACAGAGTAATAATCAGCTAGAAATAGCATTTCAACATGCCATAACTCTACAAGCAGAGGATGACTTCAAGAATTCAAGATGTTCTCAGCACTAATGGCAAAAGGAAAGACACCAAGTGAAACATACTTCGCGTGATCAGGAATACTTTGACATTCCTAAATCCTGTCCGGAAGGATGTTACAGGTTGTTCACAAGTAAGCAAGTTGTGGTAGTACAAAAAACTACACTGAAGAGCTTAGTGCATGCCATAATGCGCAAACTGTATCACTCGGACTTGCCATGTTCTGATAACAATAAAAAAACAAGAAAATGGTCCTCAAGATTTTTGGTTAAATAGGAAAAGGAATTTATGCTTAATACCCAAAACAAGCAGCCTCAATTTGATCAAACCCTTACACATAATCCTATATCGCAATATCCTTGTATAAGTAATGCTACCCTTCGTTAATGCTATTTGCCCTTCACTGTAAGGGAACAATCAGATTTAGATTGAGGTTTTGCATTTTCAAGGCACCTAGATATTCATCCTCCTTGGTATTTCACCAATCACACAATTAAGCACAATAGCACAACAATGCTAGAACAAGACAAACAGAACAAAATAATTTGCCAACAATAAAGTTACAACCCTAACCACATAGTCAACTGTAGACAACATGAATACAACTAGTGAACCAAATCAAAGGAAAATAACTAGCAAATACATTAATTTACTATGTCACTTTAAGCACTAGTCAATCTTTATACAGACTACACGCAAAATTGACACAACATTTTCATGCAAGAATGTTAATTCAATCTTTATATATATATAGGCATGTGCATTCAATCTTTATACAAGGAGGTCCGTTTTGACTGATGTTTGCAGCATTCAACGATTTCAACATATCCAGATCGAGCTTTCAACAAGGAAACAAAATAGTAACGTGCAGGGGATGCCACAAGGAGAGGTGAGCACGGCGTGTATACCTGGTGCTTGGTGAGGCACCTACGGATGACGCGGGTCTTCTTGGGGCGGAGGTCGAGCGGGATCAACTTTTTCTTCTTGTACGCCTCTCATAGCGCTGCCTTCTGCTTCTGCGAGATCACGGTGTGCACGGGCGTGATGGAGGTGCGCACCACCTTGCTGCGAGAGCAGAAGCGACACATCCACGCCACTTAGTTTCAGTTCGCCACGAACATGGGAGATAGGAAAACAGAAGAGGAAGAAAAGAAAGAGAGCAATCAAGCACACACATCTTGGAGAGCTTGCTGGGGGCACGTTGGTGACCTTGGCGACGCAGAGGAGGGAGAGCTCTGGCACCTTGATCCGGGCTGCCATGGGCACAACGAAAGGTCAGATCCCACTGGGAACACACGAGCAGGAAAGTCTGACAGGGAACACATGAGCAGGAAGACGACAACAAGCGAAGCGAAGGGGGCTTACTCATCGTGAGCAGCGATGCGTATAATTTTTTGCATTCTAGTCCTTCTTGAGTAAGATTTCTACATTTGGACCCCTCAGGGAAAGATTCCCAAAAATGGACCCATATCACAACGCCAAAAGTTACAGTGCCATTGTATAATAGCACGGGCCATGTTGTTATACAACGGCACTGTGACTTTTGACGTTGTGCTATGAGTCCATTTTTGGATATCTTTCCCTAGGGGTCCAAATGTAGAAATCTTACTAAAAAGGACCAAAATGCAAAAATTATACCAGCAAGGCAGGGTTTCCTGCGGTGGCAACGAGCGAGGGGATGAAAAATGAAGGGCGACGGAGGGAGGGAGGCGGCGGGCAACTTATATACGTGGTGCTAAATCCCTTGAGAATGAGGAAACCCTAGACCAGTTGAGGGCTCATGGGTTGAGTCAAATGGGCTGTTACTGATACACAAGGCCTCCAAAAAATATTTCTGAGTGTGCACATGGCTATCACAAGGATCCAAAGGCCCACTCGGGGAGCAAACCGACTCAAAAAGATATACACACCGAGGATACACACAAGGGCCCACATGTCAGCCACTTGGCCAAAGGAGAGGACCAGCCGGTCCCACAAGGGGTCGCCCGAATCGTGGGTTCGGCCGAACCGCCTTAAGGCCGGTTGATCCTAGCCCTCCACGTGGTGGCGTCCCATTGGCTCCTTAATGCATTCCCGGGGTGCTTCTGGCGATCCTCCGTGCCCCTCCTAGCCTATAAATAGAAGAGGGCCTTCTCACTTTTAAGACACACACTTCTCCTCCTCCTTGTCACTTTGGCCTCTTGGCTTCTCTATTTAGGAGAGGAGAGCTTCTTGCATAGGATTAGTGCTGGCTTGCTAGTGCTTTTAGAGATTTAGGAGGAGAGTGAGAGGGATCTTGGGGCCGTGCCATGATCGTTGGCATCCCTCCCCAAGAACGAATCTCTACGGATGTTGTTGTCCTTCATTTAGAGTAAAGTGAGTATTCATGTATTTTCTATTTAGACTAAAGTGACATTTATGCATAGGTGAGTGTGTTCTTATGTTCTTGGTTTGTTCATTATTTAGAGGCTTGTGTTCTTTCAACACAACCCTTCCGATCTAGTTGATCAAGTTCATAAGTTTGCATTCCGTTTGTGTGGTTGCTTGTCTACCATACCATAGTGAGTGCTCATGCATTTCTCTAATTAGATCAAAGTTGCATTTGTGATCCTTGCATGTGGTAGAGTTTATCTGAGCTAGTTCTAGCTTCTCCCTCATGGATTCATCGCTCCATATTTATACGAAGTGCTATAGTAGGGCTACGGAGATCTAGATGTAGTCAGCTATAGTAGTAGTCGGTAGTGTAGATGTGGTGTCTAGACTACAGGTTATCCTTCGTTTGCCCTGTATCCCACGTTTAGATAGAGGTAGGCCGCAGTGGTGACAGCCGTTGGACCCTTTGTACTCCTCTGCATTCGGATACGGTGTAGAGCCAAATACCGGAACCAACTATTAGAGCCAGGCGGGGTCGGTGCCTGAAGTGAGTGACCATACCAGAGAAGTTGTTCTAGACTCTGTTTCTACCCACCGGAACCTTTCCACCCATCTTATCATATAGAGTGGTGTCCTTAGACCACAACTAGGTCTAGAACTAGATCTCTGTCGTCCCTTGGATTCGATACCTTTCGGAATACACATTTGAGGAAGTGCTACAATACTACATCCATGCGCTTGCGGATACAATACTACTCATGCTAAGTGCGCAACTAGTGGTGAGGTTAAGAAACACCAACAGCAACCTGTAAAATCATCCCCTAAAAGAGTATTTGGAGGACTCCATACAAATTTTTATCCCCTAAATGTCATTTACCTGTGACAGTGACCCCAAATCTCACCCCAAATCCCACCACGCTCACCCGCGCGGCCTCCTCATCGACGATTCCGCCGGAGGAGGGGTGGTGGTGGCACGGGTGCCGACAAGGAGGATGGATCCCAGAGCAAGATGTAGATGAGCCTCACCACCTAGAGGAGAGCGTATAGCCGCCTCCGTTCTACTTCTGTGCCTGCGTCTCCGCACGCGATTGCTTCACAGACAACTTGGCCTTGGCCATGTCTCTCCCCGCTGGATGTCACAGTGGAGGGGGCGTCCAAGAGGGATGTCGCGCCAACAATCCTTTTTTTAAGACATGAGCGGTCGGGGAAGCCTGGAGGACCCTCCAGAATTAGAGGACATAGCCGAGTGACCGGAGAATAGCGCACCTTTTACAGGGTGTTGTTGCAGCTGATTTTGTAGTCAAAACTCATACATTTAGGGGTCCAAGACCTTTTACGGTCTATTGCTGCCTGCTGCAGATAGGCACCGCTTGTCTCTCTTCCTCAGTCTCCCCTTCCTCCCCCTCTCTCTGTGCCCGTTGACAGCGCGGCGGCGGTGGTGTCGAGAGCCCTACGCGGGCATACCTTAGAAGGTGGCATTTATGGATTTTCATCTTCAGAATCACGGATATGTAATCTAATAAGCTTGTAATCTCGTGAATTTTAAAATGGTCACTAGACAAAGGGAGTGTGAAAAGTTGTTAGCCTGTGATAGTTAATCTTTTTCATGTGGTAATTATTTGGTTGATTAATAGGTTTTCATTTGTCACTCTGCCTGCCACTGCCCAAATCCTGTATCGAGATTTGCTAAAAAGAAATTTCGTGTGTCGCAAAAAAGAAAAAATCAGAATTTTTTTTGGAGGGCTTTTGCGTATCACTAACAGCCCATTTGTCTCAGCCCAAGAGCCCACAACAGCTCTAGGGTTTCCTCGCTCTCACGAGGTTTTAGCATCCACGTATATAAGTCGGACGCCGTCGCATCCCTCCTGCTTCGCCCTCCATTTTCCATCCCCTTGCGTGTTCCCGTCGCCGTCGCAGGAAGCCTCGGCTCGCTGCTCGCCATGGGTAAGCCCCCCTTCGCACCGCTCGTTGTCGCCTTTCCTCCTCGCGTGTTCCCTGCCAGACTTTCCTGCGTGTGTGTTCCCTGCGGAATCTGACCTTTCGTTGTGCCCATGGCAGCCTGGATCAAGGTGCACGAGCTGCGGGGGAAGAACAAGGCGGAGCTGTAGGGGCAGCTCAAGGAGCTCAAGTCGGAGCTCTCCCTCCTCCGCGTCGCCAAGGTCACCGGCGGTGCTCCCAACAAGCTCTCCAAGATGTTCGTGCTTGATTGCTCTCTTGCTTTTCTTCCTCTTGTGTTTTCCTATCTCCCCATGCTCGCGGCGAACTAAAACTGAGTGGCGTGGATCTGTGGTTTCTGCTCTTTCAGCAAGGTGGTGCGCACCTCCATCGCGTGCGTACACACCGTGATGTCGCAGAAGCAAAAGGCGGCGCTAAGGGAGGCGTACAAGAAGAAGAAGCTGCTCCCGCTCGACCTCCGCCCCAAGAAGACCCGCGCCATCCGCAGGCGCCTCACCAAGCACCAGGTATACATGTCGGGCTCACCTCTCCTTCCGGCATCCCCTACACGTCACTACTTTGTTTGCTTGTTGAAAACCTCAATCTGGATATGTTGAAATCATTGAATAATGCAAATATTGGTTAAAACGGATCTCCCTCTATAAAGATTGAATGCACATACTTGTATTGAATGAACGTCCTTGCATTATGTCAATGCAAATGTAGTATCAATTGAGTGTTCAATCTGTGTGAAGATTGAATGGTGGTTAAAGTGACATAGTAAATTTATGTATGATGTATTTGCTAGTTATGTCCCAGTGATTTGGTTCACCAGCTGTGTTCATGCCAGTGGCGGACTCAAGGCCTGGCCACCTTGGGCACCTGCCCGGGCACATCAGCAAAATTCCTAAGCAATCCTCAGCTTATTAGCCATTTGTTAAGTGATTAGCTGTTTGTTAGCACCATAGTTAGAGCTCACTATGTGAAAAACTCACTTTGGTAATGGGCATAGATTGCCTTCAGTAACGGGCAAAGCGCCCATTACCGATCAAGTGTTACAAATGAGCGAAGAAAAGTAACGGGCTGATGCCCGTTACTGATAACACATATTCATAACGGGCATCAAATAACGACCGTTACCACAATTAGCCACCGGTCACGTGAAATGGCTGTTTCTCTGGGCCCATAGGGAAGTTTGGTAACGGGCACCAAAACAGAGCCCGTTACATCAAGTCAACATCGGAGAGCCGTGTTGTAAACCTGTGTCTCCTTTGTCTCGACGAAATGAGACGCGTCTATTTCACGCGCGTCTCAGCACAACTAGGATTCGTAACAGGTATCAAACAACGACCGTTACCACAACTAGTCACCGGTCACGTGAAATGGCTGTTTCTCTAAGCCCACAGGGAACTTTGGTAACGGGCACCAAATCAGAGCCCGTTACAGGATCTCAACATCGGAGACGCGTGATGTGAACCTATGTCTCCTCTGTCTTGACGAAACGAGATGCGTCTATTTCACGCGCGTCTCCTGTCTCTCGACTAAACGAGACTCGTGCTGTGAACCCGCGTCTCCTCTATCTCGACGAACAGGCCAGGTTCTGGGGCCCACCGGTCAGTATTAGTAACGGGCTTTTATGCTACCCGTTACATTGTTGGCATGTTTGTAACGGGCATTCCAAATGAAGCCTGTTACTCACTGATCAGTGTTTGTAACGAGTTTTAATTAACGCCCGTTACAGATACGTAGGCCACCCCTACAGTAACCTGCCTGCTTGCCGGCTGCATCCTGGAACCAGCCAGGATTTGGCAGCCATCAGGGGCTGCATCCTGTCATCCTGGAACCAGTCAGGATATGGCAGCCACCACAGCAAGGAGACATCACAAACACATTCTCACATCACAGATATAGACAAGTAAGATCACATTTATAGACAAGCAAGATCACATCAAGTTTCAAGTTACTCATCAGGGCTTGTTTGGATGGAGTCATGAGAAAACTACCTGAACCAGGCAACATCTAACCCCAACCAAGCAAGCCAAGCAGGTTTCTCAGGCAACAACACCTGACTAAAGAAGACTGAATGCAGCAAGTTTCAAGTTTCTGGCTACAATGAATGCACGGTGCACCATTATAGAAGTTGCCTTTTCAGTCGATGGTCTCCTTAAGAATGTACTCGCACAGCATCTCCCGGACCTGCTTTAGATCTTCTGTAGAAACATCTACGGCAGCTTTGAAATCCTGCAAAATACAATCATTATGAGAATACAAGTAGAAATCATTTTTTAAAATCAAATGGAGAATATGAGTACAGACAAGGCTGAGCATTATTATCTACTTACAGCAGCCTTCTTGATGTCAGGTATGTCATCGAGTAGCCTTAACATATTAAATGCCACATGGAATCCACACAAAGCGGACCGCGATGGTTGCTGAGCACACTGCATCGAGGTACCAAAATGACAAGTTAATGTAGTACCAAATAGGTAAGAAGGGACCATAAAAAACCTCGATCTTACATCGAGATTTGGTTTGTGCTTGAGTGTTGTGGTTTTTGGCTTTTTCTTCTTTCCTTTCGTCACTCCGTCCTGTGCACATGTACCAAAGGCCCTGCATGATCAGCAATACCGATTACAAACACTAAGAGATTGAATTTTTGTGAACAAAACCTACAAGATATTGACCAGTCCACAACAGCTTTGAGGTCTGTGAACTTTCACGCGGGGTATTATTTAGAAGAATCTATATATCAAACCTCTTTGAACTTCATACAGATGATCAGTGTTACCCAGTGGCTAGTGTAGTAGGCTCCCACCACGTAGTCGTTGTTCATTGCATTTCCGATTGCTTTTACTACAAGGCCAGAATGCTGAGAAATATTTGTGGAAGTGAAAATATCTGGATCCAAAAACCCAACACTGATCTGCATCTATGCTGCCTTGTCCATCATTTTCCTACAAAAAATCAAATTGTTAGCATGCATGAACTTTGTGGTCAAAATTAAAGAAATATCTTTTTAGGTTTTAAGGGACTTACAATGTCCACAACCTCAAGAAGGTAACATCCAGAGAAGTCAGGGTTATAAGGTTATACACGCCACTGAATGCAATGTTTAACTTTAAAGCACCACCACCTTGAAAGTAGTCTTTATCCACCTTTGCTGGAAAGGCAAGTTTATCCTTACTGTATTCCATGACGTAAGCATGCAACCTGACACAATTTGGTCCAGCAGCCTCTAAGTCCACTTCTGACAACATAGGTACACCAGACTTGTATTTTGGTTCCTGTTCTGTCCCAATAATACAATTAAGAATCTCATCTTCCAAGCAGTGTGGGCAAGCTGCACCTTTCCTTTTACTCTGGCCAGAGAGGTTGCGATGAGCCGGGTTGTCGTTGATGGTGGTGAACAACATGGCACACATTGTGAACTCCTCACGCTTGAACTCATCCCAAACCTCCTTCACACCAGGCCTCCACAGTATCTTCAAGTCATCAACTAGTGGCCTCAAGTAGACATCAGTACGGTCGCTAGGTTGCTTTGGCCCAGAGACCAATATTGTCAGCATCATATATTTTTGTTTATTGCATAGCCAGGGTGGAAGGTTGTATAATGACAGCATGACAAGCCAGGTGCTATATGTTGAGCTCTGGTTACCAAATGGGTTCACCCCATCTGTGCTCATAGCAAACCGTATGCTCCTTATGTCTTGGTTAAACCACTTAAAGTGGTTATTAATGTTACCCCATTGTGCTGCATCTGCGGGGTGCCTAAACTTGCCATCTTCCTTCTTATTTCGGCCTTCCTCATGCCAACGCAAGAGTTGGGCCTCCTTTCGTGTTGCGAACCATCTTCTCAGGAATGATGCAAAAATATCATGCCACCCTCACAGGAGCCCCTCTGTTAGCCTTCTTCTTCTTGCCTCTGATCTCCACGGGCACGTTCTCGTCATCAGCATTATTATCATCTCCACCATCCTTTTTCCTCTTGTACCGATCGCAGCCACACTTGGGGCACTTGTCAAGGTCTGCATAATCTCCACGGAACAATACACAACTGTTCTTGCATGCATGGATTTTTTCAACCTCTATTCCCAGAGGACAGATTATCTTCTTCGCCTCATAGACAGACTCGGCTATTTGGTTTCCTTTAGGTGGCATGTCTCTAAGCACATCCAATAGATGTTTGAAACTTTTGTTGCTCCAACCATGATCTGCCTTAAGCTGCAGAAGTTTTAGATCACCAGAAAGGCGAGAGTACTTCTGGCAATCAGGATGGAGGGGTTTCTTTGAATTTTCAATGAACTACTTCAGCCTCGCTAATTCAGAAGGTGTGTACACTCATTGAAACTCAACATCTCGCAACATTTGATCAACATTGTGCACACGTTGCAACACCTCACCATCATCGAAGCCCCTAACTTCTTGATCAGTGATATCCTCAGGCCTCATCACATTGGGTGGGAATGGTTCATTTTCCTCAAAAACCCCACCTTCATCAAGGTCTTCATCATGATGGTCGGTAGCATGGTGTCGCACTTCACCTTCATTTAGGTAGCCTGCTTCGAGTTCATTAATGCCTTTCTCACCATGTTTATTCCAACACGTGTAATTTTTGTGAAACCACGTGTGACCAAATGATGAAAAATGATTTCCTGTTGTCCGAATTTCTTCTGGTTGAGACAATCTATACAGGGGCAAAGCATTGCCTAAACACCACGGTTTCTCATATCCGCCTCTGCTTGATTTAGAAAACCATTGACCCCACTTAAGAAATTCTCCCAATCTTCTTGGGGCTGTCTGTACATCCAAGTCCGAGCAGCAGCAGCCATCTGCAACTTCCATACACCAAAGGAGCATAATTCATCACACACACAAAACTGATAATATAAGAGAATTAGGACAACTGAAGAATTTCAATAAAAGGGGGCAATTAATTTCCACCTTGATGAGGACTTTCTACAAGGCGAGCGCGACCGAGGAGGAGGATCGGAGGTGGCGTCACGGCCGCGGCGACAGCACAGAGGACGGCACCGAGCCCGAGAGAGAGGGGACACGGAGGCATCTACTTTGGATGACGTCACGGTCGACGTCCGCTGGCCCCTTTCGCCATCGCGCACGCGGCCGACCGGCCTGCTGCAGCGCCGGCTTTCTGAGGAGAGAGAGCGCGATCCTTAGGGCGCGCGCAGCTAGCAACGGTGAACGGGGCAGGCCGGCGGGGACTTCTGAGGAGAGAGAGCGAGTGACCTTCTGAGGAGAGAGAGCGAGTGTTGTCGGAACGTGAGTGGCCTTCTGAGGAGAGAGAGCGAGTGGTGTCGGAAGGAGAAGACAGAGACGCGCAATAACAACACGCATCTCCGATGTGAGAAAAAATGGCGACGCTGGGTGGCAACCAAAGGAGACGCATCTTAAGAAACAAGCGTATCTAATTGGGTTGCCATCAAAGGAGACGTGCCCTAACAAACATGCATCTCCAGTACGAAAGTTATCGGTAACGGACTTTAAAGCCGGTTACCGCTATGGCAGTGATTAGTAACGGACTTAAAGAGCCCGTTACGGATAGGGCATTGATCAGTAACATATTTTACAAGCCTGTTACCGATAGGTTTAACTTTTGTAACAGACTCGCTTTAACGTTCGTTGCAATGATTTCATGTAACGGGTGTTTAAGAAGCCCGTTACCAGAAGTCCACATTGGTAACGGGTGTTGTGAAGGCAAACCCCGGGGTCGGCCTGCCGCGCTTATGGGTAACGGGCGTCAAACAACAACTGTTACAGATGTAGGTGCATGTAACAGGTGTTAAGGACCCGTTACAAATGTTGGGTGACCTATTTGAGGTTTTCACGTAGTGGTTGTACCGAGAAGGCACCAGGGCTCATCCAAGCTGCTAGATCCGTCACTGGTTCATGCTGTCTACAATTGACTTTGTGGTTAGGGTTGCAACTCTATTTTTGGAAAATGATTTTGTTCTGTTTGTCTTGTTCTAGCACTGCTGTGTCAATGTGCTTAATTATGTATGCCCACAAAAATATGGTAATTATTGATGTTCCGTCATGTTTTTTCCAACTACGACCAGTACAGTCCTAGTCGGGAACATCAAATATTCACAACTAGATGGAGTGTGTTTCACTTGGTGGTTGTCATTCATTTTGCTTTTGGTGTTGAGAATCTTGAATTCTTGAAGTGATCCTTTGTTTGTAAATACTAGTCATCATGGCAGTAATCCTACTTTAAGTTTTATTATTTTGTGGGCTTATACATACCTGTGACCTGTGTTTGTCACTATGTAATTGTTATAATGGTCAACTGAATTAGCTAATTAGTTTATTATATATTCATTTGCTTTGTATATTGTAATGGAGTCTCGCTTGCATAGATCTTTCAGTTTGTTTACTTGCTTTGCTCTTATTCTGCAGCTCTCTTTGAAGACTGAGAGGGAGAAGAAGCGTGAGAAGTACTTCCCCGTGAGGAAGTATGCTATCAAGGCCTAGATTAGTGAAAATGAACATGTTTTATCAAGTTCTGCTCTGAAGTTGCCAGGATTTGATGTATCGCACACCTATTGTCATCCAAGTACAACGTAGTTGATCAACTGCGTGATGAAAATGTGTACTCTTTGCTCACTATGTAAGGCAACCAGATCGGAGACACATTTTAAGGCTCATTAGAGACGCGTAAAAAACGCGTCTCCGGCCTCGCGTCTCTAATGACTCCAGATCGGAGACGCGTTTTTTACGCACCTCTAATGAAGCAACAAGGGAGACACGTTTTTTACGCGTCTCCTTTGACCAAATAAATGGAGACGCGCATAATACACGTCTCCTTTGCTGAGAAGAAGCGAGACGCGTATTGTACGCGTCTCCGTCCTGTTCCTCCAGCGTCTTGTTTGAATGAATCCACAGACGCGTTTGAAGCGTCTCCTTTGTTGTAAGCATCGGAGACGCTTCTATTCGAGACGCGTCTCAGTTGGTGTAAGCATCTAAGACGCGTCTCTGTGAGACGCGTCTCCTTTGTTAGAAGCATAGGAGACGCGTCTTAGTGAGACGTGTCTCCTTTGTTGTAAGCATAGGAGACACGTCTTAGTGAGACGTGTCTCCGTTGTTGCAAGCATAAAAGACGCGTCTCACAGAGACGCGTCTCCTTTGTTGTAAGCATAGGAGACGCGTCTCACAGAGACGCATCTCCTTTTTTGGAAGCATAGGAGACGCTCCTCACTAAGGCGCATCTCCTATTAGCAAAACGAAAGGCGACGTGTTGTATTAACACGCGTCTCCTATGTTACCTCTATGAGTCAATATTTGGCTCCATCCAATATTTAGCCCCCCCATCACAGGCATAAATCTCACAAAATCACAGAAAATTCACATCATCAGCAGCAAAACAGACAGAATATATATCACAGGCATAAATCTCACAAAATCACAGGAAAATCAACAAGTTCATCATCTGCAGTACACACATGTTCATCTGCACTACACCAACAAGTTCATCACCAGTACACCAACAAGTTCATCACCAGTACACCAAGTTCATGGGCACACCAACAAGTTCATCACATCCACTACTTCCAGACAACATCACACAGCAACATCACAGTGGAATTCTGCCTTCTTAGGGATCACCTGGCTCATGATGAAAGATGCTATCTTGTCTTGAATGTGGTTCAACTCGTAAGCGTCCAGAGGTCTTAGCGGCACCTCAAAATCCTGAAGGACAATACAAGAAAGTCAGAAAACAAGCTGCATCAATTTCTATCTGATATAAATTCAGAGAAGGCCACAAAAACGATCACTGAAAAGAATTGAAACCAAATGGTATTTGCTACTGCAACCTGCTCTAGATACTACAACAAGCAATAAGTAGGCTGATCTGAAGCAAAACACAATCAGACAGCAAGCAGCTGTTGATCAAACACAAAAGCACAATAGGAGGACAGCCCTTAGCTAAATCGATGAAACCAGCCCAGATTACCACTAGAGTTGAACTGAACACACACACAGATATATATATATATATATATATATATATACACACACACACACACAAACATGACAGTTGAAACTAATGACATAGTAGAAAAATGTAATGGAACAAAGTATCAAGCTGAGCACATAAATGCACATAGTACCATTTCTAGCCTCAATTTGAAACTGATCGAAACATTCTCCACTGGCATGAACTCCTAGTGCCTAATTCTCACATGAACACAAATCGACATGGAAAGCACAAAATCACAGGAAAGCCAACAAGTTCACAGGAAGAAGGATGATGGAAGTACCTCAGGATCAGCTTTCCAATCCAGTAAACCCGTTGCTACCTCCATGTGATAGCAGGTATAGAAGACACAAGTGCTTCCTAGTTGCTGGTGGCACTGCAAAAATACATAAAAAAATTGAGAAGACAAACTAAGCTGCAAAAATATATAAAAAGCTGAAGCAGAAGCTTTCACAGAAGGGTACCATACCGGAAACTAGACCACGTGTGCCAGGTCGGTGCTGGTGGCTATCCTCTTGTTCTTGCAGTAACAAATAAATGCCCTGAAACATAGGATGCAACAACTGTTAGACAAACTAAGCTGCTAATTGGCGCGTTTGGAGTAGTTACTCCCGGGAGTTTGTAGAAGTAACTTACTCATTTATCACAGCTTTCAACTTGGTATGATCACACCCTCTGGACCTCAAGGAGTTAAAATACAAGACTTTGTTAGACTTTGGAATGATTGCCACTGTAATAAAGTGTCCACCAACATCATGCGCAAACACGACCAGTCTCTTCTTAGCACAGTGTTGGAAGGCATTTGTAAGATATTCCACCACAAAAGAAGCAGAAGAAGATATTGAGGAAATGGTCATCACTTCAGGATCAAGGAAGCCCACAGAGGCCTTCCCCTTAGCTTCTACAATCATGGACCTAAGAAACAACATAAATTATTGGTTGCAGCTCATAAGCACAAGGTGAAGCTACAAAGCACTCAAAGTAGTTCAGAGCAAAAGAAACTTACAAGGTGAAGCAGCGGACAAGTGGCAGGCTCAAACCATCCATCTTGAAGAGGTCATACAAGTCATTCAAACCCACAGAGAAACTATTTTTCTCCTCTTTTGTCAAAAAATGGGAACGCTTGAACATGACCATTACCTCATTCTTGTTGTTTTCCTTGCAACATTTCATGTAATGCGCATGGAGAGCCCTGGTTGCAGGTCCAACACTCTTGAGTTCAGAAGCACTGAGCATTGGCTGTCCAAATTTGAATTTTGGATTTGACTTATTCCCTCTAGACACTTCTATGGGCTTCTCCTTGGAGCTCATGGTAGGTTGCTTCTTACTGGCAGCCTTCTTCATGTGCTTCTTCGAGGTTGCTGGAGCAGTTTTCCCCTCAAAAACACTCTAGAACACCTTTGCAAGTTCTTCTGCTGGAATGGCATTTCCTTTCTTGTCTGCACTCTTTGTTGCTGCTGGTGATGAAGAGCCGCGCTTTGAATGGACACTGTCACCACTCTTGGTTGGCGCTGCTGTTCCTTGCTGCTTGGAAGGAGCACTCTTGGCTGATGATGCTTGCTGTTTGGAAGGAGCACTATTGGCTACTGCTTTTGTTCATTGTTGCTTGGAAGTAGGACTCTTGGAAGGACTCTTGTGTGCTGCAGCTGCAGGTTCACTATCCCTTGAAGACATAATGGGGGACCTCATCGATCCAGATGTAACATTTTGGCTGTCACTTGCCCTTGTTTGGGATGGAAGAATCTATGCCATTTGTGTAGGAGATCTCCCCTTTGGTGCAAACTTGACAGCAAGGTCAGCCCTCTTCCACTGTATCCTCTGGTTCACAGCTTGCCCAAGAGTAGTTATCTCGTCATTAGGAGCCAATTCAAGCATCAGGGTCTTATAGGCAGGATGTACTAGCTCCACTTTGACCACTGCACAGTCTGCACGAATAGGGACTGTATGTAGCTCAGTTTGCTCTGGATAAACCTGACCCCATGCGCCCTCAACTTGGTGGCCACCGATCCTGACTAGTAGGCCACACTGTGTGGGCTCGGTCAATCGGTCTATAGTATCATCCCCGGTCAATGGGTCTTCATGTAACTCTATTGGCTCAGAATTTAGTCGATCCTCACAAACTGCGGCATCATCCTCCTCACGACCTCCAGGCTGAGAGGCGGAAGCACAGCTGCTCCTCCGTCCGGGTGCAGGGCTTGGGTTCCTGCAACTTGGCACAATGACTCCTTGGGATGCTAGCATGGACATTACATCCCTTGTCACCTCAGCTCTGAGGTCCTCCTTCATCTGTTGTATATTTATCGGTGTTCTCTTCCTCTTCCTGTCATGCCTAGGTGGTGAGGCCATGCATGCTTCCAGCCGTTGTAGCAGGTGACACCACGGACAAGCCCTGGCTGTTCGCGGGTGCCCAAGCACTGACTTAGCAAATCATTCTCCCTCTCCCACTCTACTCCTGAATCTTCTGCTTGCTTTGCTTTGACATCTTCAGCCACTTGCTTAGCTGAATCTTTGTTCCACAGGATCTCGGCAACACCGTCTTTCACCTGTAGCCTACTCCTTGCTCGCAGCCATGTCCTGGACCGATCATCAGGGTATTCATCCCATGGGTTGGGTATTCCAGCTTCAGCTAATCGTCTGTCCTCTTGCTCCCATTGTTCTTCTTTCCCAGCATAACCACCTGGACCTAAGTAGTGCTCATGTGTCATCAGACTTCGAAGCTCTGTGTATCTGCTACTATCTGCTTTAGCCTCTTCACTTTCCAGCAGCATCAAAAACTCATTCCAGTCTTCCGGCTCGAGATACGGGTGCCTTGCAAATGGCTCCAGTCCTTTGCTGACAAAATCTCGTTTCAGACTACTTTTGAATGTTCTCCGTGCCTTGGCTGTCATCTTCAGGAAAAGCTTGAACGCTTCCGGCTTCATCTCTGGCTGAAACTCCAAATGTTTCTGCATGTGGTCATCGAACAAGCTCCATTTCTGCTGACGGCTTAGAGACTTGATTCCTGGCATGACTAAAGAGAGCTTCTGTCTTGCAATGAGACCACAGAGCATCCTGAACCTGCACTTTTGTTTCCTAGGTGCGGGCATCCCCCCATCCTCAACCTCAGTCACTACCATCTTGTCCCTTGGCCACTTTGTGAATGTCCTTGGCCTTTTGACTCGGCGTGCAGAACCATCCTGCTGCAGCTCTTCTTCTTGATCAGTATCAGGATTGGTGTCATAATCACCTTCCTCTTGGCCAGAGGCTCCATTTCCATCCCAGTCCCTGTCCTCGCTGGATGACACCTGTCAATTGACAAGCATATGGTTCAGATGATGCACATAGTTCAGATCTTAGCCAAATAAGCCATGTGATGGACATAAATTATTGCAAAATTCAAAAACAAGAAATAAGACATGCAACATTACCATTTTAAAGAGGCAGAGGTTGGCTAGCAGGACAGTTCCGGAAGTGAATCAACCTCTGACCTCCTATGCCAAGCTCCTCCTTGTGCAGTCCATGTGTATATGTGACACACGGGTAGAACCACCTGCCTCTTCTTGTTACTCGTGTCGGGCACATAGAAAACTTGTGTAACTTTATCCGCCAAGACAAATGGCTCTTCCTTGTGCCCAATCTTTTCAAGGTCAACCGTGGTAAATCCATACTTGTCCTTTACGATACCCTTTGCGTCCTGGACCCACCGACACTTAAAAATTGGCACACGGAAGTCTACATAGTTCAGCTCCCAAATTTCCTCTATTTGTCCATAGTATGCAGCTTCCTCACCCCTGTTGTTGAGGGCAATAATCCGAACACCACTATTTTGGTATGTGCTTTTGTTGTCTTGGGCATTCGTATAGAACGTGTACCCATTTATGTCATACCCTTGATAGGTAGTAACTGTGTACAGCGGACCATCGGCCAAACATCTAATATCATCATAATCTATGAGATTGGCAGAAGATCGTACTCGGTTTCTAAACCAGACGTTGAATCCATTCATATGTGCCCTATCTATCCAATCTTCACCCCGATCAAGGTTACCTTGGCACAGGTACTCTTTATGCTCTTCAATGTATGGGGACACTTTCGATGTGTGTTGCAACACAAGGAAATGAGCCTGTCGGTATGAATGCGCGTCAGGGTTGAATGTTTTCTCTCCAAGAAACCCTGACCCTGCTAACCTTCTGTCATGGCGAGACCTTGCAACTCCAATTGGATTTTCAGGGTCGATGAAGTCGAGGCACCAATCGACAACCTCCTCACAAGAGTACCCCTCAGCCATGCTTCCCTCAGGATGAATGTGACTCTTTGAATACTTGTTTAAGGTGCTCATGAATGTCTCGTAAGGGTACATGTGATGGAGGAACAATGGCCTGAGGTACCTGATCTCCTTAATCAGGTGAGCAACCAAATGCACTGACACATCGAAAAATGATGGTGGGAAATATGCCTCAAAGAGGCACATTGTCTTGAACAATTTTTTTCCATAACATCAAGTTTTGTCTCATCAATCACCTTTTGAGAGGTCGCATTGAAGAAGAAGCACATGCCCATGATAGCCATGCGTACTTTCTCTGGCAATATGTTCCGTATACCAACAGCAAGCATAGTTGTGAGTATGACATCACAATCATGAGCCTTCATTGGGAGAAATTTCTGCTCCGTGGCATGGACAAGTTTTCTGATATTTGATGAATACCCAGAAGGAACTTTCACACTACGAAAGAACTCGCATAGTTCCTGCTTCTCTTTCTTGTTTAGTTTTATGGCAGATGCAGTAAGCTTTGTACTTGTGGCATTGGGATGAAGCTCAGGTCTTATGCCCAAATCTCCCAGGTTTGCTCGAGCATTCGCATGGTCCTTGTTTTTGTTCTTCTCGCTCATGAGTGTACCGAGTAAACTACCGCAAAAATTCTTCTTCACATGCATGTCATCGATGTTGTGGTGAACATCCAAGTCTATCCAGTAAGGCAGTTCCCAAAGGTTTGATAGTTTTTTCCAGTACTTCAGATCTGGAGGAGCTGGTTCATCTTCTTGATGTTCTTGATCTCTTTTTCGCTTGTTGTTCCCTTTTTTTCTTCCCAACATTCTTCCCACGGGCAGCTGGGAGATCCTTCACCTGCTTGTAGACATGTTCGCCGTCAAAATGCCTCGGGGGGTCTCCTGTCTCCCTTGTCCCATCAAATTGCCGTTTCATGTGTCGGTAAGGATGGGACTTTGGAAGGAAACGCCGATGCCTGACGTACACTCGCTTCTTGGAGTGGTTAAGCCAAATGGTCTCGGTGTCATCTAAGCAGTGCATGCAGTCTTTTTCCCCTTTACATTGTCCAGACACCGAACGACCACCAGGTATGTCAGTGACTGTGCATAAGATCATGCCATGCAGTGTGAATGGTTTCTTCTCGATCGCATCATAGACCTGAATACCCGGGGACCACAGTTTTTTCATATCATCTATCAATGGTCGTAGGTAGACATCGATGTTTATCCCGGGCTGTTGTGGACCTGAGATAAGCACTGGCATCATCATGTATTTTCTCTTATTGCAAAGCCATGGTGGAAGATTGTATATTGATAACAACACTGGCCAGACGTTGTGGGAGTTACTCATGTGACCAAATGGGTTCATCCCATCTGTGCTCAGTGCAAACCAAAGGTGTCTTGGATCTTTCATTTCTTCATACTTGTGATCAATGACGTGCCATTGGGTCCCATCTGCTGGGTGCCTTATGAAATCATCCTTCTTGCGCTCCTTGTCGTGCCAGCGCAATAGTTCCGCATCTTTTCTCGTGGCAAACAGACGCCTCAGGTGTTGATATATTGGGAAATACCAAGCCACCTTGTAGGGAGCTCCATGTTTCCTCTTGTCATGACCACCATCAAACCTTCGTTTGTACCGAGGAAAGCCACACTCGGGGCATTCTGTCAAATCTTCATAATCATCGCCACGGAACAGGACACAATCATTCTTACATGCATGGATTCTTTCTACCTCTAGTCCCAAAGGGCAGACATTCTGCTTCGCCTCGTAGGTGGTCATGGGTATCTCGTCCCCTCCGGAAGCATGTCTTTTATAAGATCCAGCATTGCTTTGAAGCCGCGATCAGTCATATGATGAGTGGCCTTTAGCTGGAGGAGCTTGAGTGATGCAAATAGCTTTGTCCATTTTCCCTTGCAGCCTGGATAGAGCGGGGTCCTCATATCTGCCACTAGCTTCCTTAGTTTCTCCGATTCTTCACTATCATACCCAGCATAACCTAGTGCATCACGCACCATCTGTTCCATCTTGTCAGTAATGATGTCATAATTGTCACCAAGATCAGCCAGCTCCTCTTCAGAGAGATCATCAGGGCCTGCAGTCTGACTGTCCAAGTTTGCTTCACGTCCCTAAGAGTCAGTACGTCCTTCATCACCATCCCCACTATCACCATCCTCTCCAGTGTTCTGTTCATGCTCAAAGATGAGGTCTTCGGAGCTATGTTGATCCAAATGCCCGGCCTGCAGGTCTCGGTCATTAAGTCCACCCTCTCCATGCATGTTCCAGCATCTGTAGTCACTCATGAACCCCCGGATGATAAGATGAGCATAAACATCCATTGAGTTAGCCCATCTAGTGTTCTTGCAATCCACACATGGACAACAAATAGCAGACTTGCTCTTGTCCAGCTTGTCCGCTTCGGCTGCCTTGATGAATAACTTCAGATTATCCAAATATTCCTTGCAATTCCGGTTCTTGAGGTACATCCAACCTCGATCCTCCATCTACACAATCATGTAAGAAAATGATAAATATCTAAGCAAATACTTAACACATGATGACATGAAAGAAAATGGATCCAATTTGCATTGTCGGCCTCACCTTCACTGCACCTTGGATCGAATTGCCGCGTGCAATGCAAGAGGGACCTTCAACAATCAGCACCTTGGATGGAATTGTCGTGTGCAATGCAAGAGTGACCTTCAACAAATTAACAATCTACATGCAAGAAAATGGTAAAAATCCAAGCTTATAATCCTAAATGTCACACACATGATCTCATCAAGATAGAAAATTACCAAGGAATATGGCCGACGGGAGGGGGCTTAATTAGCTTCTTCCTCTTCTTCCACCTCTAGCTCCTCCTTTCTTGTTCATCCTTAGCTTCTTCCTCTTCTTCCACCTCTGGCCGACAGGAGGCAGAGCGCGGGTGTTGTAGACACAAGCCTCTCGTAAATCTCGGTAGAAGCGAAGCATCAATCAAACTATAGGGTCGCATCAGCCAAACCTAAAGAATTCTCCTTTTCCGCAAGGGGAAGCAGCAGACCTCCTCTGCTGCTCGAGCTGCTTTTCTGCAAGGGGAAGCAGGCACCGCCAGCAACCGCCTGCTGCTCGACGTGCCGCGCCAGTCCGGCCGCGCGCCTCCGATCCTCTAGGAGCTCCTCCACCCGCCGCCGAGCCGCCCGTGTCTGCACCGGCGCCTGCACGCGCCGCCGCCGCGTCGTGCCTACACGCGTGCTCACTGCCTCGGTGCAGTGAGCATGCACCGGCGAGATGTCAAGCAGCACGCCTTCGTGCGGGAGCTCCTCGACGCGCGCCGGCAACGAGCTCCGCCGCCTCTAGCTCCTCCACGCGCCGTGCAGGTCCGGCCGCTCGCCTGCTGGGAGCTCCTCCACGCCGCCTGCGCGCGCCGCCGCCGCGCGCAGCTCTGCACGCGGCGAGGACGACGATGATGGCACGCGGCGGCGATCGGAGCTAACTGTAGCGAGCACTGTAGCGTGTGTGTGATTGTGGTCGACGTGGCAAGATGTTGGCCAAGTGTTGTATTTTCCATAAAAGGAGACGCGTCTAACAGAAAAGCGTCTCCTTTGTGGTCAAACAAAGGAGACGCGTGTCAAAGAAAAGCGTCTCCGATGATGTCTACTTAAACCGAGACGCGTTTTATAACGACGCGTCTCCTATTCTGACCTATAAAGGAGACGCGTTTTGCAAACGACGCGTCTCCGATGCTCTCTAGTTTATTGGAGACGCGTTTTCAGGAACACGCGTCTCCTTTACTTAACAAAGTAGAGACACGTTTTGCGAATCACGGGTCTCCGATGCTCTCTACTAAATTAGAGATGCGTATTTCTCAAACCACGTCTCCTATAGAGGTCAAAGCGAAAGGAGACGCATGTAGGGAAAACGTGTCTCCTTTCTGTGCGCATAGGAGACGCGCGTTAACCACCGATGCTTTTGGTAGTGTTCTCGGAGACGCGGGTAGTTGTCTCATTGGAGACGCGTTTTAAAAACGCGTCTCCAATGATGGTGTCTTATTTCTTTGGTTTTTACATAGTGGCTTCTTGACATCTGCCGGCCATAAGTTTTGCTTCCACTTGATCGAGCCAGCTTGATATTTGAATCAATATTTTTCCAGGCCTGTTTGATCCTTGATCTGGGCTCTAATGAGATTTTTTGCAGTCACACACTCAGACATGTGGGCCTGATGGTTGCCCGAGCCCACATGTAGTGACAAATGCACTCTGCCGTCATGTAGAGGAACCTCATCTGGGCACTGTGATATCGATTTGGTTTAACTTTTGCATTTTTTTTAGGGAAACAACAAGGGGAGGCCCCTACTGGATTTAAGAAAAGGTATTTATAGTTTACAAGGCCTCAGCCCAAATCGAAAAGGAACAAAAGGGTTTAATTAAAATTACAAAACCTAGCTTCTAACTCCTGCTTTCGGGAGGGGATGTTATCAGGACAGACGAGAACTCCTGAAAGATGAATCTCCACCTCCTCAAGGAAAGTGACACCCCATCAAAAATTATCTCATTTCGGTGCTTCCAGATAGACCAGCAAGCAACAATCAAAATTTCTCTGAATATCCTAGATTTAAAATTTCTCCTTGTTGTCACAATCATGTCTTCACCAACCAAATTTAAGTTCCATGAAATGGTCAAGAAACGCCAACACTACTTGCTGAAGGGGCAATGGAAGAAGAGATGAAAAAGGGTCTCCTCATCGAGCAAAGCACACAAGAAAAGTTTTGTAGTGTTAAGCCGATCAATTAGAAGCAGTCAAAAAAAGAACTTGTGCTTACCACGACAGCAAGAATTCCAAACCCGTAGATCAGGGTTGTTAGTGCCTTTCAGTTGGGAGTCTGTTTGCCAAAAGTTTAGTCAACAATTTGAGAGAAGAATTAAGCAAAGAGATGGGTCTATAATCATTTACTGTCAAAAGGCAATCTTTTTTGGCACAAGGGTGATGAAAGAACCATTGGTGCATTCCAAATCCACTAAACAGTTTTCAAAGGCTGCACAAAGTCTATAGAAATCCTCACAAATGATCGGGCAACATTTCTTCATGAAGAAACCATTAAAGCCATCTGGTCTAGGAGCACGGTATGGAGCCATCTCTTTTACCACAACATCAATTTCCTCTTTAGTGAAGGGACCATCCAAGACGGGGAGCTGAACTTGCTAAATAAGACTTTGCAGGTCAAACACTATATGTGAGAATTCAGAAACACCCAATCTGTCACGAAAAGAATTCCAGAGAGCCCCTGCCTTAAGCTCATTTCTCCTGTAAGTTTGAGATGCTAGAGCTTGAAAAACCTTCGAGTTTTCATCACCAAATTTGATCCACCTAGAAGTAAGTCTTTGCTTCCAGTATAGCCTTTTTGCCTCCAACAGTTTCAATAAATGAGCTTTAACCAAAGTTCTGAAGTTAACTTCAACCAGATCAAGAGCTCTCTGCTCCTCCAACCCATCCAAGAGAGCAAGCACCCAGTTACAATTATTGATGAGTTTGCTCAAATTTGAGAGCTCTTTGCTCCATTTTTTTAGACCAATTCTGAGTTGTTTAAATTTGCCACTTATTGTCTTGGCCATTTTTTTAGCTTTACAGTGTCCAGGAAATCATGGAAGTCTGCCCAATAGTTTTCAAACCTAAAAATTGAAGCTTGGCCGAGACAAAGCCTTCACACGGGTCACTGGATAAGAAACAGACCAAGAAGCATTGCCATGCTCGAGTACAGATTTTGTCTTTCGTGACGCGTCCCAAATGAACTGTTGCTAGAATGACATGCGCTGCTTTTGTTCTGCAGCGTTTCTTCAGATTCCGGGCTCATCTTGTTAACTAGATGACGGATAATGTTAGTTTTTGGCGTGTTTGGTTCATGGAACTTGCAGTGTGAAAATCTATTACTCGCCTACTAGAGGTTGGTACTTATAGGATATATATGTGCATTATTCATCATGGCTTATTATATGATACAAATTTCTCACTTCTAAACCCCGATGCGGCCCGCGTGTCCTCTTCCTATCTTCCTCCCTTCCGCTGTCGTCCTCCTCCCACCCCCACACGGCCCCACCTTCTCAACTGCCTGCCCGCGCCGCCGTCTCTCCGCCCTCCGCATCGCCAATCGTCGCGCAGCCTCTCAGCTGCTCGCTCGCCGCCGCCATCTCGACACGGCCAAATTCATGCATCCCAACGTGGAAATTCCTCGGACCCCCAAACCTGTTTGTTCCTCTGTTCCGTCTGGCTCGCGTCCCGGCGTCGACGCCCACGGCCTTCCCCATTCCGCCCCCAACTAACACGAAGGGAGCGCTCAATTCCGCATCGATCCGGCGATTTAGGGTTTCCCTGGCTCGCCGCCGCTGATGAAGGGCGGCCGCCCGCACCGTCCGGAGCCGCCGCAGGCCCACCTCGCCACGGCGGCGGCGGCGGCTGCCCCAGCCCCCAATCCCGCTGATGACTGGGTCGATGGCTCGTGGACGGTGGACTGCTCCTGCGGCGTCACCTTCGACGACGGCGAGGAGATGGTCAGCTGCGACGAGTGCAGCGTGTGGGTGCACACGCGGTGCGCGCGCTACGTCCGCGCCGTCGACACTTCCTTCTCGTGCCACAGGTGCCGGAGGTCCAAGCAAGTCCCGTCCTCCGCCGACGAGGCCGAGGTCGCCGAGCTCCTCGCGGAGCTGCCCACCCACCGCCCGCCCCCGCTGTACCGCCGCTGGGCCGAAGTCCCGCTCCCCGCCCGCGTCCACGTCCACGGGCTCCCGGGCGGGGGTGATGCCGCCCTGTTCCGTGGCGCCCCGGCCTTTTCCGCTGCCCTGTGGCGCAGCACCGGCTACGTGCCAAAGAGATTTGGCTTCCGCTACTGCGAGTTCCCCTCCTGGGCTGACGAAAATGGCGGCGCTGATGCTTTGTTTGCACTGGCTAGAGAGAAGCCCAGGGAGATGGCTGATTCTGTTCCGATGGGCGTTGAACCAAAGAAGGAGAAGCATTACGTCCGAAGCCTAAGCTGTCGTGGCAAGAAGATTGACGGAGATCAGCAACCACTGCCTCCTCTGACCGGGGTTAAGAAGAGAAGTGAATAATTTCGGCACTATTTCTTGTTTAACTGATGCATGAAGAGCATTCTTTAATTTTAAGTTTTCAATATGTTACCTATGTGTTGCAGAGACTGATAGTTGGAAGGATGGGTGTCAGCAGAGTGAGGCCTGTGCCATTCGTGATGCCACTCGTGAGGATTGCTATGCTGAAATAAATATGGCCAGTTCTGATTTACAAACCATTAAAACTAAGAAGAAGATGGAGAAATCCTTGGAGTTAAGCGGGGAGAAGAAAAGCTCTGAGCAAGTTCCTGGGATCCTGAGCAAGGATGACAAAAAGGTGCCGTTGAAGTTGGAACTTTTATCTGGAGTTAGAACTACTTCATCTGAAGCGGAACAAGAAGTGCACTCAGGATTTGCTGGGGTAGAGGTTAGTATCTCACGTATGAATATTGCATATGACTGAATATATCGCCTAATTGTGTGATTGATAGATTTACTTGGTTTGGCACAATAGTATAGCTGTGCTGTTTCTGCTTTAGGTAGTTTGGTGGCTGGGCACCCGGTTGTGGTGCCACTGGATGCCTAGCCAACCAGGGCTCAACCCTGGGTCATGCAAAAAAAAAAAAGGCCCCTCGCCCATCAGACGTACATGTGCTGCAGCCTGGAGGTGCATCCTGGGCAGCCGGCTTTTAGGCCTTTTCTTAACCCTGAGATTGATCATCCCCTCTTAATGCATGTGTTGCTGGCAATCTTTCAACCTTGTGTGAGATTGTACTGCTGCACTGCAGTTGAATATAATGGACCAAAGATTTCACAACTAAATGAAATCAGAACAGAGATGGAGCTTGCTGTAGTGTTCTCGTTTTGCTCCCCTGTTTGGATCTGTTCCATTGATGTATTTCGTTTTGATATATTAACGTGTAGTCATAAAATTGTAATGTTATTAATTATTGATGGGTTTATAGTAGTGTATCAGCTGTTAGTTCCAGTGGTACAGTATATTTTGGTATGAGAATGCACAAAAGTTTGCTATCTGACAGTCATATAACCTTTTTTTTGCATTTTGTATATCCTTTGAAGCAAGCAAAGTTTATATTAATACCATGTGCAGAGATTTAGTTTGAATTGTTATGTCATTTGAAGCAGAACCTTTTTGGAGGGTTTTCATGCTTTTTATATGACTACAATGCACATTTACAGTTCCATGGTAAATTAATAAAGTAGATTTTCCATAATTTAAAATTTTGAACTTGCCTATGGATTATCCATTAAGACAGTGAGTTTCTTTGTGTTTTGGTATCTGAAGTCCCATTTATTATCCTAAGTTAGCTTAGTTATTACTACATTTTTGTAATATCAGTTCAACACACATTGTCGCACAATGTAGGTTACTGTGCATAAGCAACAATCAGAAGGGGATCACAATGCAGGCTTAAGATCTGGCATACCAAGTTCAGGTAACTCAAGTTCCTTAAGACACTTACCTGATGCACACATGTTGATGGATATGTAAATGCTGCCTATGAAACTCAGCACTATCCTATTGCTTGGAGCCTTCTATAGTTATCAGAATATGTGATGACAAGCATCCAATGAAAATATGATAATCCATGCAGGTGTCATAAAAATGCAAGACAAGCAGGACCTTCAGAAGCAATCAAACCAAACTTCAAATATGCAGGATGTTGCTGGTGCACCAGATGTACAGATTGATCAGTCAAAGTCACAGATCATGAAAACTGAGCCTAGTTCCCTGGAAAATGAGACAGCTAAGTGTATACAGTTGGTAAGTGATGACCATGAAAGCAATAAACAAGGTCTAGGGGACACTGCAGGTTTCCCAATTGTCCAAAGAGATTCATCCAAATTAAAATATGATTCATCATGTCGTGAACATAAAAAATCTGAAACACAGCACACAGTTGGTGAACATCCTAGCTCAACTTTTGGTTCTGCAAAAATTTGTGCATCTAAAGAACCTTCAACAACAGGTAACAGTGATCACTCAAAGAAAGAGGAATTTGTCTCACCAACTGACAGCAAACATGATTCTGCAAAATTTTCTGAAGATAGTTCCCAGGAGGTGAGAAGGGGCTCTGAGAAAGTTCAACTGAAAGGCTCACTACCTTCTGCACCAAAGTCATCTCAAGCTAGTAGAATACATGTGTCTACAGTCAAACCTAGATTACCAGTATCAAAGGAGCAATCACCGAAGATAGCCATCACTGAAGGCACCTCAGGAAGATCATTCCATGGAGAAGTACCACCACTGCAATCTCGTAACAAGCCAGTAGCTTCTAGTTCTTCCCAGAAAAAGGACAAGATCCACCACCGCATTATTAATGTCACACAAGAGACCTCCAATAATTCAGCATCAACTGAGCTGCGACCGTCTGATTTGACTGCTCCATTGAGTGATGAACAGGTATGAAGTTTGTCCAAATCACAATCTTACTATAGCTTTTATCGCCCTTTTCATAATGTTTTTCTCGCAGCTTGCATTGTTGTTGCATCAACAATTAAATAGCTCCCCCAGAGTACCGAGGGTGCCACGTTGCCATCAAGCAGCTGGTACGCAGATGCTTCATCCAACTGGAGCTACTGTTTTTTCTAAGCGCTCTTCAGCACATGGAGGAAGAGATCATGCGGCGGTAAGGTTACTAGCACCTGGAGGACATAAGAGTTTCTTTTCATGTCAATTCGTATTTTCTTGCTTTCGAATATTTGATTCTTTCCTGGGAGTGCAGGTTTTAAAAAAGAGAAACAGAGAGGATTCAGTAAAAGATAGCGAGGACATTAAGAGAATAGAAAAAAGACAACATAGAGATGCTAGCTCAAAACATGCTTCTTCCACGAAGGATTCATGCAGATCAGCTGAAAATGTAGCATCACAACAGAAAATTCGTGGTATATGTTCATCTGGCACTGACAGTGGTTTAGCCAAGGATGAGTTGATCGATAGCAGTGTTTCTCACAATTTACCTGGTATCCAGCTCAAACTGCTCAGTTCATCTCTTTTTTGTACAATGCAAGTTTTTTAAGCGTGACATGTATACTATGCACAGGATTAATTGATGATGTTATTAGTAAAGACAAAAATATAACATATAGGGAACTCTGTGATGCTATTCATCAGGTATGTTCATTTTTTTTTTTTAAAAGGCCACATGTCTTTATATTCTGTGTTATCATACTTAATGTTGATCTTTTACTTTTCAGCATTTAAGGGATTCAAGGAAACCTAGTGGGGGAGATTGTGCGTATCCCAGCTATTTGCAAGCCATCAATGATTGTCTTAGGAAGAGGAGGGAGTGGGCTTACCTTGTTGATCAGGCTTCAAAGGTCAGATTGTGGCCTTATGTTTTCTTACCAATTTATCTGGTTGCACTGTCCTTTTTTTCTTCTCTCGTACACGGAGGACAACTGTGTATCATTAAATTAAGAAAAAGATTGGGTTTAGAAACCCCATACATCCCTTCTCTTTCTTATACACGCACACACCCCTATTCCATCTTGTGGGAAAAATCTGCACTGTCCTGTATTGCAAACTTCTTATTTCCTCCTTCCAGTCCAGACCATAGAGACTAGAGAGCTGATTTGGTTTTGTGTTCTAACATGTGGAGTTGTCATTTGACATATGCCTTGCTATTTGCTGAATACATCTCAAGTTCTCAAACTTCACTCATAATATTAACCAAATTGGATGTTGTCTTCAACGGCATGATTCTATGCTAAGTGACATCATTAGTAAGCTTCCAGGTTCCATGCCCTTTTCCTGAAACTTGCCTTATTTTAAAGTTCCAAGAAGATAACTGAAGCCCAGAGGTGTGGGGCTAATGGTAATCCAAACTAGCTTATTTAGCCCCCCCCCCCCCCCCCCCCAAAAAAAAAAATAGCATCGTGTTATACTATTCTCGTCAATACTAACAATGTTGTATGGCTTGGTAGCTGAATATTTATTTTATTGATGTTCTTTCTTTACTTTGATGTTGAAGAATCGTTTTGACCAATGACCAATCTTTGTTTCAGATGACTTCAAATAAGCGCCGAAAAGGGGAAAACAACTCTTTGTTGGCTGACGTATTAGAAGTAGAGAATGCGAGGAGTGGGCCTGAAAGGGATTCAGATGGGAGTGCTGATTTGCATCAGGAAGACCTTCCTAGGGGCAAACGGAAGTCACAGAAACGCAGGCGACTTGAGCTCAAAGGTAGGAGAGTCAGGGACACGAGAAAGAGATCAAACATTGGCTCATCCTCAGAAGATGCTGCTGCCACTTTGTCTGATTCCAGTAACGAAAAAAATGATACTCCCATGGTTGACGTGAACCGAAAAGATAATTCTTTTGCTCTGGAAACTGTTGGTAATGCAGAAGCTAAGAGTGCAGATTCAAGTTCATAATATGTTGACTGATTCAGCAATGCACGTGAATACATATGACTGGAACTGACACTTTCTGGGGGATTTCCTTTTGGTGAATGGTTGATTGGTTCTCTTATCCAACAGAAAGAAAAGCGGGAACTGCAGCCTGCATCTCTGTTCCTCCAACAATTCTGTTGTTCAGTGCAGCAGTAGTGTATATATTGGTAGTCAAGATCTGTAGCCTTATGCCAATGGGAGAGTGTGTGGAGGATACTAATCCTGCTTGCAGTGATCACTCATGTTGTTTTGCTTAGTTAATGTACATAAAAAATTGAGTAGACACTTGCGTAATGTAGCTAATTGCCATTTACTACAAGTTAGTTTAGCTGTTCGAAATGTGCAAGTAATTCTTACCGATGGTAGCAGATTGCTAAGGTGTGAAATAGTTCTGTTCTTCTTTTGCATGTTCTCTGTAACATATTTCTGTGGTACTCGGTTTTCATTTGGTTTTCATTTACTCATCACTCGTTTTTAATTTTTATTTAGTCAAACATATTATTTTAAATTGTCAGTCAAGCCATCCAGCGCAATCAGCATTGGCGGAGCCATGAATTAGGCATAAGGATCTCTGGACGCCTAGACCAAGACAAGTGAAATCCAACCTAGTGATAAAAAAATTCGGCTAAATTTTTGTGAATTTCATGAAATATTGGCAGAATTTTTGTGACTTTTGTGAAATTTTGGTGGCACCCGAAATTACTATTTACTGAAATTTCAGTACTATTTGCCGAAAGGCTAACTTTTTAATTCCAAATCTTGGTCGAAATGTCATGAATTTCGGTAATTCTGTGAGAATTGAAAAATGTGTGAGAATGAAATCTAGAATCCTGATCCAACCCCTAGATAACGAGTCAGTGGCGGGGATGAGTGAGAGAGCGGAGGGCGACGGGGAGGCGACGCGCGGCCGCGCGTGGGAATCGCCCCGTGTGGGAAGGCGTCGGCGGTGGCTGACGCTGGCCCCGCGGCCTTGGGCGGCGGTGCCACGCGACGAGGAGGAAGCTGAGGTAAGACTGGATGTTTTTGCAGATTCGGACGACATTGGAGGTGGGGTGGCGAAAACGAACGACGAATTGTCGGCAGCAAGGCGGGAGAGCCATGAGTGCTCGAGTGTCGGCTCTTCGTCGACCTTACTGTCTAGCTTCTTGGAAGCAGGTCATGGCTCCCGCTTCTGGGCCTTGGCCGACGACGTGAGCTCCGACGATGATTCGTCCTCCTCGGATAAGGCTTTTTCTGCCGGCGAGGTGGTTGTGAGTGCAGGAGGCTCGGCATCCGCACGTCCGGTCTCGCCGCTGTTGCCGTGGGCGCAGGTGGAGCCGGCAGCTGGGGACGACAGAGCAGGCGCACCGTCGGTGCCGGAGGGGCCAGGACCCATCACTGTGGGCAGGACAGGGAAGCTGCTGGTCTCGCATCCTAAGTTGGTGTGGCAGCAAGGCAAAGCAGGTAAACCATGGAAAGGCCCTATGCCGCCGGCGAGAGCAGCTCGAACTTGGTCACTAGGGGACCTGCGAGCTACGGATCGTCGGGCAGGGAGAAGGGGGCAGCGGGTGTTGCTTGCGGATTTCACGGAAGATAACGGCTCGTCGGAGTTGTGTTCCCAGTCGCCGGCGATGGGGAAGAAGGAGGGGCGGCGAGATCCAGTTTTGAATTTCAAATCTCGTGTGCCTGTGTCGCTGCAGAGTGTTGGGCCGTCTATGCTGCCTCGATTGGGCCCGACGGAGGCCCAGGCGGCCTTTTCCTTTACTAACGGCCTAGGGTTTCTATATTTCGGAGGGGGGAAAACTGATTGGTATTCCCAATCATTCTCACCGCCATCCACCCGAGATCCTGGGCGCAGGTCGTAGGGCAGCGAGCAAGGAGGCCATGGCGGCATGGCAGAGGGAAGGAAGGAAGGGGTTCGAGGCCGGGAGAGACCGTGGCAGTTCCCACCAGGAGAGGAGGTTCTGGCCGCCACACTTCGGCGATGAGCGCCATGACAGCCTAGAGCTGCGCAGGGGCGGAGCCATGGAGGTAGGAGTGGAGGTATCAAGGGGCGCCGAGGGTAGGGTGTTCCAATTCTGTGCTCGAGGCAGGGGCAGTTTCTGAGGCCGCGGTGGCAGGGGCAGAGGAAGGGGCGATGATGGCCAAGGCCGGCCGTTCCATGCAGGTGACCGCACACAGGGGAGCCGTGGGGCTAGCGGCCCTGATCAGTGGAGGGACCGAAGGGAGAGGCAGGAGGCTGGGGTTCAGAAGGTTGAAGACATGGAAAAGGTTCAGCAGCAGGTAGCGCCAGGAGGTGATGTGGTGATGGGGAAGCAGGTGAAGGAGATGGAGGTGGTACAGAAGAAGTGAAGGCTGGGACTAAGTGCTCCCGCTGTACCAAGAAGGGGCATATCACTGTTAATTGCACGACGGAAATTTACTGCATCATTTGTGATAAGCATGATCATGTGAATTATAAGTGTCCGCTAGTGAAGATGCCAAGACCAGTGGCTCGTGCGGTGGGGTATGGAGTTCATGGTTTGGGCTTCTATCATATCCCACGACCACCTCTTGTGAGGTCGAGG
This sequence comes from Cenchrus fungigraminus, assembly GCA_036936925.1. Classification (NCBI taxonomy): domain Eukaryota; kingdom Viridiplantae; phylum Streptophyta; class Magnoliopsida; order Poales; family Poaceae; genus Cenchrus; species Cenchrus fungigraminus. The sequence goes on along the minus strand of CM072778.1, from coordinate 29,614,958 downwards.
AGGGAGGCGAGGACTGCTCTTATATCAGTGGAGGGGGGCATGTTATCGATGGAGGAGGTGCAGAAGTAGTTAGAGAGGTTGTTCCCGGGGAAGTGGGTGTGGGAGCTTAAGCCTCATGACAGCAACACCTTCCTTGCCAAGTTCCCATCTAAGGTGGACTTGCAAAGGGCGGTGGCTTTTGGAGGTGTTGATATTAAGGGGGCTAACGTTCCAGCAGGTGCGAGGATCAAATTTGAGGAATGGCATGAGAGGGAAACCGGTTTTTTGCTGCCCAAGGTGTGGGTTAGGGTGTTTGGGATGAGGCCGGAACTGCGGGAGTTTCTTTAGTTGTGGGCGGTCGGGTCTATGCTCAGATCGACACAGATGGTGTATATGGAAACCACTAGGAAGAACAACTTTGGTCGGGCCCTCGTGGCTGTCCTAAACCCAAGCTTAATCCCGAAGGAGTTGGATGTGGTGATCGGAGATCACTACTTTGAGCTTGAATTTGAGGTGGAGAGGTGGGGGTTTGATGAAAATGGTGAGGAAGTGGCCTTTGAGTGGAAGAGTGGCGGTGTAGAAGGGGAAGGGGAAGGTGAAGAGGGAGGGGGAGAGGGGCAGGAGAGGATGGCAAAGAAACAGAAAAAGGATGGGGGTAACAGAGAGAAGGAGTCAGGAAATGTCTTGGTGGATAACTCGGCCCAGTTTTTATCATGGAAGGAGCAGGTGATGAACATGTCTAAGGCAGAATTTGAGGTGTTTCTAGTGGAGAAAGCGGGGGAGATCATGAACAAGGCTACAGATAATATTTTGGATGAATTGGTGGACAAGGTGATGGGGGAAGAGGAGGAGGGTGAGCAGGAGGTTATTGCAGATGGGGTGTTGAGTGAGATGGGTAAGGAGGGAGAGGTGCAGAATGAGCTACAGTTGGCTGCAGCGGTGCCAGATGCAAGTGCAGGTCCTGGCTAGCCCAAGACTTTAACGGTCTAGGGATGAGCACGTTTTGGCCAAGGCAGAGGAGCGGGTGGCAAAGAAGAATTTGGAGTTCAGTGGAGGTAATTCTCACTCTAACTCTTTAATTACTATTAGTAGAGGCATAGCTATGGATTTCTTACAATTAATAGGTATAAACCTAGGGGAATCTAGCAGTGATAGAGAAAATAATTTGCAGAGTTTGTTTGCCTTTGAGTTAGAAAGGGAGGGTGTTGAGTTTGGAGGGTCTGAGCAGGATTGGTTGGGTAGTGAGAGTGATGAAGATAATATTGACATGATTGAGTTAAAAGCTTTAAAGAGCTTATGTGGTGAAATGATGGATGAGGTTTTTGACGAATCAAGTTTCCCTTTAAACAGTGAGCTTGATGATTATAAGCAGAAAGGCAAGTCCCACGCTAAGTCGTGTTTAAAAAAAGACTTGCAAGTTCAGGAGTACAAAATTATCAAAGAGGTGTGCCAAATGAAAGGAATTTTTTAGAATAGCAGAGGTCTTAGCGACTTGGCTAAAACAAGGTTCCTGAGAGACACTTCCAGAGAGCATAACTAAGATTTTATTGCTCTTTTGGAAACTTGCAAGAAAGATTTCTCCCAAGCTACACTTGATATTTTAAGTGGGGGTAGAAATTTTATATGGCATTGGACGGCACCCCATGGAAGGTCAGGGGGAATATTACTGGGAGTTAATATGGACTCTATGGACATAGGTAGCATTGATGATGGGGATTTCTTTGTGAAGTTTAGATTGAGGGATAGGAAGAATGACTTTAAGTGGGTGTTGGTGGCTGTCTATGGGGCAGCTCAACCTGAGTTTAAGGAGACATTCCTTGCTGAAATGGTGAGGTCTTGTAGAAGCGAAAAGCTCCCTCAATGCATCGGGGGGGATTTCAACATTATGTGGAGCAGCAGTGAAAAGAGTAATGATAATTTTGAGGAAAGATGGCCTTTCCTCTTCAACGTGGTGATAGACAGTTTGGACCTGCGGGAGATTGAAATGTCAGGTCGTAAGTTTACCTGGGCAAATTCTCGCAGGGTACCTACCTATGAAAAGTTAGATAGGGTTCTAGTCCGTACAGAGTGGGAGCAGAATTTTCCGCTTGCCACGGTGGATGCACTGAGCAGGGAAATCTCAGATCATGCTCCTCTTTTGCTGTCCACTGGGGAAAACCCGAAAGCTGGGAGACAACAGCCCTTTAGATTTGAGCTTGGTTGGCTCTTAAAGGATGGCTTCTTTGAGTTGGTCTCCGATGTGTGGAATAAGGAGACCAGAGGTGCAACGCCGATGCAAAAGTGGCAGAATAAGATTAGAAGATTAAGACAATTTCTGAGAGGTTGGGCAAAGAATATGTCTGGTGCTTATAAAAAAGAAAAGCAGGAGTTAATGATGAAGGCCGATGAGCTTGACAAAAAAGCGGAGACCCAGCTGCTAAGCCAGCATGAGTGGGATCTTAAGCAACGCATCAGTGACAGGCTTGCCCAACTCTTGCAGGAGGAGGAGTTAAAATGGTTCCAAAGGGTGAAAACAACTAAAATCTTAAAAAGAGACAATAATACAAAGTACTTTCAGATGGTAGCTAATGGTAAGAGGAGGAAAACTCGAATTTCTAGACTCGAGCAAGAGGAGGGGTTGTGGAGGGGGAAGAGCAGTTGCTCGAATATATCACGAATTATTATAAGGGACTCTTTGGTAATTCTGAGAGAAATAATTTTTCGATGAATGAATCTATGAGAGACGACATTCCACAGATCACTCCCATAGAAAATGATATGTTGGTGGGTGAGTTCTCAGAGAAAGAGGTTCGGGAGGCTATTTTCCAAATGAAACATAAGGCACCGGGACCTGATGGGTTCCCGGCTGAATTTTACCAAGTCTTTTGGAGTCTCATTAAGAATGACCTAATGGCCTTGTTCAGAGACTTTCATGCTGGAAATCTCCTGCTTTTTAGCCTTAATTTTGGAATTATCACTTTGCTTCCCAAGGAGCAAGAAGTCAAAAAAATTCAGCAATACAGACCCATTTGCATGCTTAATGTTAGCTTTAAGATCTTTACTAAGGTCTTGGCTAACAAACTGTCGTCGATAGCATGCAAAGTAATCAAGCCTTCTCAAACGGCATTTTTGCCGGGAAGGTATATCCTGGAGGGTGTGGTCATTCTTCACAAAAAAATCCATGAGCTACATAGAAAGAAGCAAAAGGGCCTCATTCTCAAACTAGATTTTGAGAAGGCTTATTAGCATTGTCAAAGGTGGAAGTGTCTGTGTTAAAGAGAATGATGAAATGGGACATTATTTCCAAACTAAGAAGGGGTTGAGACAAGGCGATCAGCTGTCCCCGATTCTTTTCAATTTGATAGCTGATATGTTGGCGGTTTTGATAGAAAGATCCAAAGAGCTGAGTTATTTTGATGGTCTGATCCCACACTTAGTTGATGATGGCCTATCCATCTTGCAATATGCAGATGACACAATCTTCTTGTTGGATGATGATTTAGAGAAGGCCAAGAACTTGAAATTGGTACTAAGTGCTTTTGAAAAGTTATCAGGTCTTAAAATCAACTTCCACAAAAGTGAATTATTCAGTTTCGGGGATACAAGGGAAAGAGTGGCGGAGTATGTGGAATTGTTTGGGTGTAAGGAAGGGGCTTTACCCTTTAGGTATTTGGGAATCCCGATGAGTTATCGAAAAGCTCTCCAATAAGGATTGGAGACTGGTAGAAGAGAGGTTTCAGAAAAAGCTAAGTAGTTGGAAAGGAAAGTTGCTTTCGTCAGGAGGGCGTCTCGTCCTAATCAATTTGGTGCTCTTGAGCTTGCCAATGTTCATGATGTCCTTCTTTCGTATACCTAAAGGTGTGCGTGAGAAGCTAGACTACTACAGGTCTAGATTCTTTTGGCAATGTGATGAACATAAAAAGAAATATAGACTTGCTAAATGGAGTATTCTTCACAAACCAAAATGTATAGGGGGGTTAGGTATTGTAGACCTGGACATTCAAAACAAATGCTTGCTAAGCAAGTGGATTGTTAAGTTATTGAATGAAGAGGGTCTATGGCAGCAGATTCTTAAGAGAAAATATTTGAAGAACAAAACTCTCTCCCAAGTGGAGAAAAAGAAAGGTGACTCACACTTTTGGTCGGGCTTAATGCTGCTAGTATTGGAAAGGGGTAGGTTTAAAATTCAAAATGGAACCCAAACTAGATTTTGGGAAGATTTATGGATTGGAAGGGAGCCTTTGATGACAAAATACCCTTCCCTTTACAATATTGTGAGAAAGAAAAATGCGTCGCTGGCCCAAGTACTAAGTACAACTCCATTAAATGTTTCTTTTAGAAGGGCGTTAGCGGACGATAATTGGGCTAAATGGTTAGATTTGGTGGGAAGTATTCTTGGTGTGCGCCTAGGTGAACAGACAGACTCTTTCATTTGGACTAAGTCCAAAAGTTTCTCTGTCAAGGCCATGTATAACGATCTATTGGTCGGAAATGCCTCACGTCTTAACCTAGTTACTTGGAAAGCGAAAATACCCCTAAAAATTAAGATATTTCTTTGGTATTTGTGAAAGGGTGTTATCTTGACTAAAGATAATTTAGCTAAGAGACAATGGAAGGGATGTACTCGTTGTTGCTTTTGTAGCGAACATGAGACTATCCAACATCTCTTTTTTGATTGTCCAATGGCTAGATTGATGTGGATTGTAATCAGTGCCACTTTTGGGATTACAAAACCTGCTAATACTGCTAACCTCTTTGTCCCTTGGCTTAGAAGTTTTTCCGCATAAGCAAAGGACTTTAGTGATTGTTGTGGTGGCTGCTTTTTGTTGGGCGTTATGGCTCAGTAGAAATGATGTTGTATTCCAAAAATCAAAATCAAAATCTATTTTGCAGGTGATGTTTAGGGGAACCTTCTGGATCAGGAACTGGTCCATTTTATCTAGAGAAGAGGGAAGGAGCATTTTGAAGGAAGGATGTCGTTCGTTGAAGACTTGTGCGTTGGAGTTTCTCAAGAGTAGTGGGTGGAATGTTTTAAAACGTATCCAGTTCTAGCGTATCTTGCTTTTAGCTAGCAGGGTATTCTACTAGTTTGCCTTTTATTATACGTCAGGAGTTGTATGTACTCGTGACGTTTGTATCACTGCACTGGTGTTGACGTTGTGGTCGCACACAGCAGGCTGGCTGTGGAGACCGGATTATTTCCTTAATCAAAAAAGATAACGAGTCAGTTTGGAAACCTTCCATGGCGTCGACACCGGCGAAAATTTCGTTATGACTGGAGGTTGGTTATCTGATCGAGTAGCCGGGTGGACGGGCGCTCGAGGCTGCCTGCCGGTTACCTTCGACAAAGAAGACAACTACCGCACGGAGTACCTGACGTTCAAGGTGGCGGACTTCCGCTCATCCTACCACACCATCCTTGGCCGACCTATGTTGGGCAGGTTTATGGCCATCCCGCACCATACCTACCTCGTCATGAAGATGCCGGCACCAAATGGGATCCTCTCCGTCTACGGCGACTTCATGATATCCTTCAAGTGCGAAGACGACACTATCGACCTCGCCGCAACCTCTGCATGCACAGCTGCAGCCACGGTCATGGTCGCTCAGGCTACCAAGATCGACCCTACTTCCCTGGAAGTACCCGAGCAGAAGTGCACATCAACCGCCCTGGACGCCAGTCCTGCGGTGAAGAAGGTCTGCCTCGGCCTGCCCGACGCAACCAAGGAAGTCACCATCGGAGCTGACCTCGACCCCCAATAGAAACTCGTGCTCACCGGTTTCCTCCCGGACAACACCGACATACTCGCATGGAGCCCTTCCGACATGCCCGGTGTCCCCAGGGATCTGGCTGAGCACGCCCTCGAAGTCAGCAAGACAACAAGATTGAAAACTGAGTGGCAAACTGGCAATTGATGCTAAACCAATATTTCAATCAATGGAATGACGAGGGGATAGATATCCTTAACACGTACACGTATTAAAGTTTGGAACTAACGGTTTGCAACAGAAAGATATCGCAAAACCCAAGCATCCCAACCGTAATTCCAACTGAATGCCCCTTCGCTTCATATAGCAATCAAGATCCATCGCTCCAATCCCTTGCCGCAGCCCAAGCCATGATGGCGAAGCGCCGCCGCAACAAGAGCGCCATGCATGGCTCCCAGGCAAGCCACGAGGGCGAAGGCAGCCAGCACGATGCCGCCGGTCCTCCCGCTGCCGGACGACCTCGTCGATGCCGTGTTCGCGCGCCTGCCGACCCAGACGGTGGCCGCGTGCCGCTGTGTCTCCCCGGCCTGGAACCGCCGGCTGTCCTCCCCCGCCTTCACGGAGGTCTTCCACGCTTTCTCATCTGCGGCGCGCGGCACCCCGACGTTCGTGTCCATCCCGGTGGACCCTCGCCACTCGCCAGCATGACCGCACTGTCGTCGCGGACCCGGTACCCACCGTTAGCTCCCTGTGCGAGGACTACCCCAGGGTGTTCCTTGGCGCCGGCAAGACGTGCAACGGCCTATTCCTCCTCGGGAGGCCCAGCAAGGGGGGCGCTTCTATGCGTTACTTCAGCGGACTCAGATACATTGCACGGTGACATTCCCCATGACATTGAGTCACTGACATGTGGGACCCATGTACACATGTCAGTGACTCAATGTCATGGGGAATGTCACCGTGCAATGTCACTGAATCTGAGTCCCACTTCAGCGACTGTGGACGGTGTATTTTGGTACACCAAACATGTTCATTACACTTTGGTTTGAGCTTGATTATGGAACTAACTCGCCACTAGGCACACTAATGATATAACAAGTTCATCTTTATATGTGCATTTGGAAGTGTTATGTTTTTGTAGGAAAACATAGACAAAAAGGACGAAGTCACAACAAGTTCAAAGGAGTAAATGAGGAGTCTCGTTCGTGTTCAAGTGCATGATGAAATCACTCCCAAAGGTGGCAAGGACCGAAGTGTTACAAAGGAACATCCCCGAGCATTGAAGCGTAAAAGACCGAACTTCATGCGAGAAGACCCTCTATCTTGGACGCGAGGATGACGTCGCCAAAATGATGCAATTGAAGGGGGCAAAGTGCAAAATGTCAAAAGGACCCACAAGAGCGATTGGGCAACTGAACCGGGCCGGGATGGGCCTGGGCCGGTCGGCCCAGGCCGGCCGGCCTGGCCCATTCCTGAGGCGGTTCGGTCCCCCATTTCTTGAGCGTGAAGATGATGCAACCCTAAGTACGTGTGGCTGCCGCCATTCGCAGGGAGAGAGCCATTCGCCCGAGAGGTCATTCACAAGCTAAAGAGGAAGGAGAGGAGAGAGATCATTCGTAAGAAGGATCGCTCGAGTTCAAGGAAGCGACCACAAGTAGAGGAGGACGTCGAGGCCCTGCCACGACACCCCCGGAGGAGAAGGAAGACACCGTCGGAAGCGTCACCATGATCAACGGCGCCATGCTTAGCACCTTGATGGGGTAATCTTCTCATTTGTCCATGGGTTGTAAACGATCTTGAGATGTAATCGCTACTTTTATAGTTTCAATCTATCATCTAGTGTTGAAGAAGCTTTCATGTTTAAGGTTAGCTACCATTCCTTTTTGGGAGTATAGATCTCACTTCTCCCTTAGAACCCTTCAATACACCGTGATCATCATAGGTCTAGTCACGAATACCTCCGCGTAGTGACAGTACGGGGGGAGGGAAAGGGCGAAACCGTGGTTACAACCCCCGGTAGATTAGATCGGTTTTCATATCTCCAAGCGATTGCATGTTCAAGTATCGTAGACCCTACGGGAAAATGTCTTTTATATATCTTGTGAGTCTCACAACCCTCTCTAGTGTAGCGTATTAGTTCTTTTAGATTAGTCTTTAGTTAGGGTTTGGTTAGTTGACTAGGTAGTGCTAGATAAAACGCTTGTAATCCTCTTGCTCTGCGGATTGACAAGAACCTAGGGAATTCCCGTGGTGAAAAAGGTATAGGTCCGTACGTTTGCGGATCGTAGGTGGATACGAGTTTTATCCGTCAACAAGCCCCTTTTTCTGGCGCCGTTGCCGGGGAGCAAGCCAGTTTACATCGTTTGGTTTTGCACTTATTTTTTATTATTGCTAACATCTAACCCCTATTACATAGAAAACCACTTTGTTTTTGTTTTGTTTTTCTATTTTGTTGTCTAGATGGCGTTCGCCAACCACCTTATGGAAGAACCGGAGAAATTGTTACGGGATTACGCTAGCCCTCGATGCGAAGACATTAAAGTACAAGAGTCGGATTCAAAGCTCGAAGCGACCAAGTATGAAATCAAAGCTAGGATCATCGAGATGGCGGCGACAACCCCATTTAAAGGGATGGAGACGGAGAACCCGTATAGACACATAAAGCATTTCACGACGCTATGCAACACGGTGCGTCAAGAAGGAGTCCCCGATAAATGGTTCAAGTGGAACCTCTTCCCTTACTCACTTGACGGCGAAGCAAAGACATGGTACTCGTTTGCGTCCTTTGAAGTTGAAGGAAATTGGAATAAGTTGACGAAGAAATTTTGCGAGAAGTTTTTTCCAATAAGCAAGGTTCAACATCTAAGGAGGCAAGTGATCACCTTCACGCAAGGAGAAGAGGAAGGGATAGACCAAGCGTGGAATAGATTTAATGAGTTGATTGAACAAGGACCAAGACTCGACTTCTCCGGTGACGTACTTTTGCATACATTTTTCTTTTCCCTAACCCCTAGTTGCATGGAATATGTTCAAATGTGTGCAGGTGGGGATCTCATGGAGAAAACACTCACGGAAGCTGCTCAACTTTTACAAAAGATTAGCAAAGCGGCAGCCATGCGAAGAGATTGGGAAACACGACTTTCGGGAGAGCCGGAACACGATTCAAGGATGAAGACGCATGCTGAAATTTCCAAGAAGCCAGCCCCGGAAGACAAGAAAGAGGAGCCAATTCCGGAAAAACTTAAAGAAGCACACACCGAGACAAGAACTACTCCAAGTGTTGACTTCGGCAAGTCTATATCTATACTATAAAGAACGAGTTCTTTTGAAAATAAGCCCCCACCTGAAAATCTACCCTTACCCCTCACAGGAGGTCCCACCGGTCAGAAAAAATCCCACTAAATCTCACCAAATCCCACACAAAACCTTCCAAATAGCGTTGAACCCTACCAAAAAAATCATGGCGTCGCGGGCGACGACGATGGGGGGAGTCAATCGTAGTGTAAATTTTCGTCGTTGTTGTTTTTTTCACCGCGCGGCTTTCTACCCGCATGGCGTACCCACGGGCAGTCACGCCTGCAAATTGCGCCACCATCGCTTTTTCTTTCCTTCCCATTCTGGCTCCCCAATCCCCATCCCTACCTCCCTGACTCCCTCCGCGCGGGCGCCAGCGAGCCGCATCCTCCTTGTCTGCGCGGGCGCCGGCGAGCCGCCGCCTCCTCCTCTGCACGGGCGCCCGTTGCACCTGCTCTCCGCCCGCGGAGCCGCCAGAGCAGGGGAGCCGCCGCCATCGTCCACCACCGCACCGGAGAAGAAGGGGAAGATGGCAAATGGCATGGTGCCCATGGGGCGGAATGGCGCGGCCGGATCCGCCACCGCTTATCGTCTCCACACGCAGACTGAGGTGTGGCCGCCGCGGGTCCTCCCCGCACCAACGCCGCCGCCACCACCACCAAATCCTCCCGCCCCGCGGCACCGTGGAGAGGGAAGAGGAGAATCAGCCTTCAGCCGCCGGTTCCTTCCATCCTTTAATTTCCCTCATCGCACCCTAATAATCCGCCTCCACTTCCATTCCCATCCGCGTGGTGGCCTCGATGGTGGCGGCATGGTGGGGTCTGAGGAGAGTGGACTGGCGGGAGCGCCGTGCTTGGCCGACCGACGAGCCCGTGGAGGGGAAGCTGGAGAGCGCGCCTCGCCGACGACGACTCCTCGGTCCTCGCAAGCCGTGCTCATGTCCTCGTCCGACGCGTCCACCAACCGCTTCGACGTCGTGCTCTACCGCATCTCCACGGCGACGACGAATCGCGTATTCGTCATGCACATGCCTCTTCCCTGTACTGTGGCAGTGTGCGGGTGCGGAACGGTGGCCGACGACAAATCCGACCGCGGCAGACCTAGGCCCGGCCACCGCGAACCCAAGCGCCGTCGACCTGAATCGGCACGAGGGCCGGCCAGTGTGCCATTGCCGCCATGCCTTGTGCTCGTTTCGGCTTCTTCAATGCCAATGGACTTATCTTCTCCTCGCGCGCCGTCGTATTTTTGCCTCAGGTCTGACGAGTCCAAGAAGCACTCAAGGTCCATCAAATATTACGAGATACAGGTGTGCTTCATCAGTTCATCCCTTTGCTTGTTGTTTTTGCTAGGGTTTGAGTGGCAGTGCAATAGTGCATCTCTCTTCAGTAATTTCTGGGCAACAGGTGGAGCCAACGCTCCTAGGTGGTGAGGCTGCAGGAGGTAGATCGCAATGGAGGCCGCCGGCCGCCGCGAATTTAATCAGCAGCACCCTTGCATCGTCGCCATCCATTGATCGGTCCTGCATCTCTATCCAGCAAGCACCTGGTAGAGGTATCTTCTCCTCCCACTCCTTCCATTGCACATTAATCCTAGGCGGCTAGGCATGATTTATGTGACATTTGCTTTTTATGTTTGCCTTTTGTTCCGTTTTCCATTCTAAATGTGAGTTTGCTTGCGAATCTAATGGCCTGCTGCGTCAAGGCAATTACCTAGATGGTCCTGACCTCTCAATGTCTCTTAGGTGTTTGATGATAAATTGCCGGTAAGGCAAATTGCAAGGAAACTTTCTCATGGTGTTGCACCAATATTCGTATTGGGAGTATTGTGTGTGATTTTTGTTATGGACATGCTATATTACAGAGAAATATTTTCAAGAGCTTAGTGCAATTATATCTATCACTTGATGTACTTTTCCCAGGATCTTAATTTTTCTCTCAAAATGCTAAGACCATCCACACTCGTCATCATTTATTTCCTCCTTCAAAACGGAATATGCCATCCTACTCATCTAGATTCTCTCATTTGTATTCACTTCTCCCGCATCCATCATCATTTATATCTCCACTTTATCCCAACTACTCTCCGGCGGGACCCACACGTCAGCCTCACCCCTCCTTTATCACCCCACCACCTACCCCCCTCCCCCACCTCGCTCCTTCCGCCTTGCCTCTCCCCTGCTTCTTCCTCCCCGGCGCTCCACCCTCTCTCCTCTCTGCCACGGGGCACGGGGCACGGCGGGCCTCGATCTGGGGCGGAGGACGGCAGGGATCCGTCCTGCAGCTCCAGCGCCGGCGAGCATGGCCCCGACGCCTCTCCCTCTCCCCGATGTTTGGTCGGCGGAGCTCACGAGGAGGCGCGCGGCGGGGGCGTGGGGCTCGGCGGCGGCAGCCATGGAGGTGGTCAGCGCTGGGGAGCTCCCGGCGCTGGGAGGTGGAGACGGAGACGGCAACGGCCATGGGGATCCGCATCCCCGTGAGCTCGAGCTCCCTGACTGCCGCACACGGAACTGGAGGGCGGCATGGAGCTGGAGTCCGGCGGCCGGTGTTGCGTCGGGGAGGACGGCGGCGAGGAGCTCACGCAGGGGAGCTGGGAGAGGAGGCCGCGTGGTGCAGGACGGGCGGAGTTAGCCGGCGTCGGCGCGGCGCGCTGGAGGCGGACGGAGGAGGGCGCGGCGTCCCCCCTTCTGCCACCACCGTCGGCGAGCCACGAATCGACGACGCGCAGCGAGAGGACCTGGAGGCCCAGCAACCCGCCGAGCGTGCCCCGCGGCACACCGCCGACGAGGCCGACGCCCGGGAGGTGGAGCTCCACGACCGTGGCGTTGGCCGCGTCGCACCGGACGCCGGTCCAGGCGCAGGCCGGCACGGACGCGTTTCAGCCCAGCACGCGCTCGTGTGGCGTGCCCGCGAGGAGCGCCTGTAGCGCCGACCGCTCCTGCTGCGGCGGCTCCGCGGCCACACAGTCAAGCGCCGCCGCGGCCACGCCGTCCAGCGCCAGGAGCAGCACGGGCGCGCCCATTCTTCTTTCTGCCGTGGCGTTCTACTACGGCCTGGATGGAGGCGCGCGCTGCCGACGCCGAGGCATTACGCGGTGGTGTGCCAGGTGTGGTGGGGTGGAGAGCAAACTATGCAAGGAGGCCTCTCTGGATCCGCGGTGGTGGGGCGTCGTTGCTGCGGGTGGAGCCGGCGGCGCCCTCCCTCCTCTCTCGATCTGCGGCGGAGGCGCGCGTCGGCCACCGTCTCGGCCCCTCCTCTTCTCCATCCCCTGCACGCAGATCCCCCGACCTCCTTCCTCCTTCCTCTGGTGGCGGCGAATCCCGTGGCGCAAGAAGCGGCGGCGGCGCAGGCGAGGTGCGGAGGCGGAGCTCGGTGGCCGCGACGGCCGTGGCAAGGCGAGGAGGGCCACGACGGCGACCAACGCGGCGTCCCCACCCTCTCCCCCCTTCTACCTGGCTCGGCGACGGTTGGGACGGCGCGCGCGGAGCCGTGGGTGCGCGGGCCCCACGTTTTCCCGTGAGCCCGGGACCCCTTCGTATATGAAGGAGATTGGAGACGACGGGATTTTGCCGTCCTCCCTCCAGGACGCCGCTGCAGGCGTTTTGACACCATAAACGTCCCGGAGGAGGCGATCCCGTCCCCCAGTGCGGATGGTCTAAGAGAACTTACAGATAATGGAAGCTGACAGCATGCTTCCTACGCAAAGGATTGCATTTATTCGGTTGAAGTGAGTGCTTGCTTGCTTTGGTACAGGTTTATGAATATTAAAGAAAAGATTGAAAAGGAGGTGATGTCCCTAGAGGTATATTAATTAGGTGCCTTGGTAGAGTTGGTTCTTGTGTCAATTAATTGCGCATCTTATTTAATTACTGACATATCATTTTTTGGGATAGCTTGGATGGAGAGAATGCAGGACTGTTGTTTCTCATTCAGGACAATTTGTAAACTGGTTTTCTTATATGACCTTGAAAATGATTATTTGATTTCTTCTCTGTGCTTGCTGCATATACGATTTCTTTCTTATTTATATAGGGAAGTATCGATCGAAGGTATCGATCAGATTTCTTGCTGCAGATCATATTTCTTCTGAACCAAACTGAACTCATGTATGATTTCTACTCAGATTCTGAAATTCTACATCTGGTAATAATTTACAAAGGGCAATCACATACAGGTATCTTGCTTTTGTTGTTCTTTCGTTCTTTAAGCTGATTTCATTTCCGTATATAAGCTATCTGAATGCTAATGATGATGACTTCAATTGTGGTTTAGTTGCTGCGTTAACTGAAGCGAGACAAAAATAAATCCAAATCTGACTTCAGTTGTGTGCTTTCATTTGTTCTAATCGAAATGACTCACATAAATTACTCCTACGCAAACCAGTTAGGTTTTAAATTACATTTTTATATACCTGGGAGTAATTATTTCTCTAATTGATTAATATTACTTTTCGAGATAACTGATAGTAATTGCATCTCTAGAATTTCCTACTCAAGTAATGCTAACTATAGTAGCTTTTAACTCCTTTCCAAATAAATAATAATAGATTTCAATGTATTTGCTAGCAAAGTTTATGAAGCTGGAGCAACTAGCCAGACTCATGATTGTCATGGATCATTTGAGCGATGCATTAGGGCTTGCAATGTGATTGGGACCTGAATTGTTGTTTTGTTTGGCTTGGTATTACGCTGCAGGTGAGCGATCCAGACTCTCTAGGAGAATCCTCATGCAACAGCCACTTCCCGTTGTAGTGACAAGATCCTTCAAGAAGATGGTAGCAGAGTTCCGACGTGAACACTAAGCATGAATATTTCTTTTGTAGAGAGGATGTCAATAGCAAGTTGGTCTTGCGGTGATGGACATACGAGCGGGGAGAGAAGATTTCAGTGGTACCGCTGGTCAAGGCAGAAGATAGGTCGTCAATTGGGTAGATAACGTGGGGAGGGCGGGGTGGGGAAGGACACAACTGCGAGTGGAAGAGGAGTCATCTGAGTTGATAACGTGGGGAGGGCGGGGTGGAGAAGGACACAACAGCTTGACTGCGAGTGGAAGAGTGTCTCGTTCGTGGGTTGTGCCACCACAAATAGTTGCTGAAACTTTCTGTTCTCCTAACGATGGGATTGTTAGCTATGGTAATAAAATTATTATGGTATGAGATTAGATTTCTTTGTTATTAATCTTGTTCGATTGACTGGTGTTGATTTATTGTGAAAGAAAAATACTGCTGGCAGATTGGTGCTAGGTGGCTGGTGCTAATTAGTTGTAAGAGAAAAATATTGTTGATTGGTGGATGATAAGCCAAACGAATAACGCACATATATCCATGTACCTTCATTTAAAATATATCTTATTTTTCGTATCGGGTGTTCTTAAAAATGCTTTACTATAAAAATCAAAATTTTAATTATTGTGATTTTTTAGACACCGTGCCGCACGTGCATGTCTAAAAAACAAAAGTAATTTTGTTTATTTGTGAAGCTTGGGTGTCTATGATGTTCGATCGAGTATGTTCTTGGGCCTATTCTCCAGACATTGGGATTGTTGCCTTCGGTAATAAAATTATTAAAATTATTGTGGTATAGGATTATATTTTTGTTATTGAATATGTTCATGTATCTTCGTTTTCAAAATACTTTTTTGTTTATTATGTCCTTTTAGACATGTGCGTGCCGCACATGCATTTTACTAGTTCAATGAAACAAATAAGAGGAGTATGTCAAGCGCGAAGCCATTAAGGGAGTTCGAGCAAATGGATTGGGTTCCAATTGATTATGGAGAAGTATTCGACAAGAGAAGACCGTTCCCTAACCAAATGGGGATGGCAAGAGCATTGGAAGTGGACTTCCCACTGGAAAAGCAAGCGGAAAATCTATACGATCATGAAACCACCGGTGAGATCTTTCGAAAGCTCTTTAGTGATGATGAAGTGGATCCGGATCACATAGCCGAGGTGAAGAGAATCATGGGAATCAAGCCCGAAGCATCGCCATACGCTCGCCTCGCCGAAGTTTATGCAATAGGATCCGATCAAGAGGAGAAGACGACACCACACTTGAGTTGCGAGATTAGCGGAGTTCAATGCAAGGCTTTATGCGACATTGGAGCTCAAGTAAGTGTCCTATCCTCCAAGATTTACAATAAAGTTCAAGACCATAACCTAGACTTGGCTCCAACTTCAACAAAATTAATTATGGGAGATGTTAGAACTATTAAACCTCTAGGTATTGCTTGCAACATTAATGTAATCATCTCTGGAAAGTGCATACCAACCGACTTCTTTGTTATAGATGCCTATTATGATAATCATGATCACACAAGCTTAGGTAGGCCTTTCCTTAAGTTGGCTGATGCTGTGTTGGATGCCGGAGAAGGCAAAGTAATAATAAATCTTATTGGAGATAAGTACACATATAATTTTCTTCGCGCTTCTAGTCATGCTTCACCTTTTCCTCCCGAGGATGAAGAAGAGGAGGAGGTAGGTATTCTTTGTTTTGTTGAAACCTTTAGAGACCCGCTGCAAAGAGCGATGGAGAATCAATCCAATGATCAACAAGACGAAGAACTAGAGAAAGTAACGAAAGGATTAGAACCACAAGATGGAAGCATAGAGGAAGAAAAATTTGAAGACATAGGAGACACTAAACCCGAAGAACCACAAGTGCCCGAGGTGGATCTCAAACCTTTGCCCAAAGGATTAAAGTACAAATTTTCGGGCCCAGACAAGACATATCCAGTGTTTGCATATAGAAGGATGCCCTTCGGTTTATGCAACGCTCCGGACTCTTTTCAACGTTGCATGATGGCGGTGTTCTCAGAATTTATCGAGGAAATTATTGAGGTGTTCGTGGATGATTTTTCCGTTTATGGGAAAACATTAGTGGATTACTTGGCAAACTTGGACAAGGTTCTCACGAGGTGTGCGGAGGTCGATCTAGCGCTAAATTAGGAGAAGTGCCACTTCATGGTATTGCAAGGCATAGTGCTCGGACACGTTATATCCGAGAGAGGGATTGAAGTGGATAAAGCCAAAGTGGAGACGGTTGAGCAACTCCCACCTCCAACGGATGTTAAGTCTTTGAGAAGCTTTCTAGGCCATGTCGGATTCTATAGAAGATTTATTAAGGACTTCTCAAAGATCACTAAGCCTTTAACTCAACTTCTTCAAAAAGATGTGGCTTTTGACTTTGATGAGAAGTGCCTAGCGGCATTCCGGACCTTGAAAAATGCTTTAGTAAGTGCTCCCATCATTCAACCTCCAGATTGGAGTCAACCTTTCGAGATCATGTGCGATGCAAGTGACTATGTCGTAAGGGCAGTTTTAGGGCAAAGAAAGGAAGGCCGAGTTCACGCCGTATACTACGCTAGTAAAACTCTCAATGAGACACAATTCAATTATGCCACAACGGAAAAAGAGTTGCTAGTGGTGGTTTTTGCTTTCGAAAAATTCAGATCTTACATCGTGAACTCGAAAGTCATTGTCTACATCGATCACGCGGCAATCAAGTATCTTTTGGCTAAGAAGGATGCTAAACCAAGATTGATTCGTTGGACCCTTCTTCTCCAAGAGTTCGATGTTGAAATTCGTGATAAAATGGGGGTGGAAAATGTTGTGGTCGATCATATGTCTAGGATGAACCATGGACAAGATGACAAGGAGCCCATAGAGGATAAGATGAAAGATGACCACCTCTACCGAATAATCGACAAGGATACTTGGATGATTGATATCATTCGAGCAATTCGGAGAATACCTCTTGATCACCTAGATAAAAACACTCAAAGGAGGATAATCTCCGAAAGTCGGAAATATTTTTGGGATTCACCTTACCTCTTTAAGCTTGGGAATGATGGAGTAATGAGAAGATGTGTACCAAGAGAAGAGTGGCAAGAAATTTTGAGGAAGTGTCATTCGGCGGAGTACGGTGGACACTATAGTCATTTTCGAACACAAGCAAAAGTATGATCCAGCGGATTTTATTGGCCGGAGATGCATGAAGATACTAGAAGGTATGTTGCCTCGTGCCCCGAATGCCAAAGGACCGGAAACATATCTCAAAGGAATGCTATGCCCTTGAATTACAATCTACAAATCGATTTATTCGATGTTTGGGGAATTGACTTCATGGGGCCTTTCAAAAACTCACATGGATTTGAGCACATCCTAGTTATGGTTGATTATGTATCCAAGTGGGTAGAGGTCATCCCATGTCGTAAAGCTTCCACGGAAGAATCCATCGCAATGATTAAGAGTGTGATTTTCCCTCGCTTCGATACCCCGAGAATCTTGATAAGCGATGGAGGAACGCACTTCACCAAGAAGAACTTTAAGAAGTGCTTGTCCAAGTTAGGGATTGAACATAGAGTGGCTACGGCTTATCACCCACAAACCAATGGGCAAGCGGAAACATCGAATCGGCAACTAAAGAGCATACTAAACAAAACTATAGAGAAAGGTGGCAAAGATTGGTCAAAGAAATTGGATGGAGCATTGTGGGCATATCGACGGCGTTCAAGACACCGATAGGTGTGGCCCCATATTAATTTATTTATGGCAAGGCTTGTCACCTTCTGGTTGAGCTAGAACACAAGGCATATTGGGCAATAAAAGAGATGAACCGCGGTCTAGACACCGCGGGAGTAAAACGAAGGATCCAAATTAGTGAGCTAGAGGAGATGAGGTTGAAAGCTTATGAAAATGCAAGCATCTACAAGGAGAGAATAAAGAGATGGTATGACAAAAGACTTAAAAAGAAGGAGTTTAAGGAAGGAGATAAGGTCCTCTACAATTCAAGATTCAGAACTTTCGAAAAAGGGAAGTTGCAAAGCAAGTGGGATGGACCTTATGTTGTTCATTCGGTGCTCTCTAATGGAGCGGTCACCATCACAGATATGAAAGGAGATCAATTCATGGTGAATGGTCAAGGGCTCAAGGTGTATTTCGAACCTGATGTCGTGCCCCTTCACCATATTGATATTTTCATCATGGAGGATGAGCCCGAACACATACAAGTCTTTTTGAAGCCCGCACTTTGCTCTTCTCCTTCAACACATATAGGTCTTTTTGAAGTTTTTCAACCTCTTGCTTGAGTTCATCATTTTCTTTAGCAATGAGGTCATTACAAGATTCTACAAGTACATGCTCAATACTAGATTGGCTTGCTTGAGACAAACAATCATTAGCGCAAGATAAATTAATTTGAGCATGTGAGCATGTGCATGTGTGAGATAGAGGTTGTATAGATTTTACTGATGAAAGCACAACCTCATGGGCTATCTCTAGTATTGCATAAGACTCGACAAGCTTCTCATAGGAACGCTCAAGTCCCTTGTGATCGGCTTGTAGAGCCATATGCTCACTAGTGAGTTTCGCTAGTTGGGCTTCTAGCTCATCATTGGCTTCTTCTTCTACTTTAGCTCTATATGAAAAGGATTTGATATCATGATCATATTTGTTAGCCAAAGATTCATACTTACAAACCAAGGATGCAAGCTCGGATTTGAGAAGTTCAAGTTCTCTTGTCGGAGAGCTTGATGCTTCAATCTTCTGGCCCTTAGCTCCCTTGGCCTGCCTCTTCTTCTTGCTCTTCTTTTCCTTCTTGGCCATCAAGCAAGTTGGTGTGCCTCTGTCGGCACCGGTCTGACCGGTCCCTGCAGAGGGATAGCGTCATCGCTTCTTTGATCTTCTCCTTGCTTGAGGGTTGATGCTTGATGATCAGTGGATGTTGTAGAGGCTGTGGAACATATCTCCACTGGTTCATCTTCATCATCACTCTCAATTTCATCCCATTTGGTGTGAACTATCTCAAATAGCAATTCCCAAATTAGATGAGCATCTTCGCTAATCTTTTTGCTCTTAAGAATAAGATGCTTTAGCTCTCTACATACACACCTACACAAAAGGTTAGTAATAACGGCATTGAGTCGCTTCTTCTCCAATTCCTTTGGAGAGACACAAGTCTCATCCTTCGGAAGGATACTCGCAACCATAATGCCCTCAGCGGTAGGACCCAAAACCTTAAGTGCAATGAGAACATTGGAGCGCCAAGAAGTGTAGTTTGAGCCATCTAGAGCTAAAGGCTCAAACGGTACCTCACACGTTGTCGACATCGAAGAACTCCAAGCGGTTAAGCTCGAATTGGAGCACCAAGCTCTGATACCAATTGAAAGGACCTTGATGTAGCCTAGAGGGGGGGTGAATAGGCTTGACGACCAAATTAAACTCTTCTTCCCCGAACACTTGAGCTGACAGTGTTCCACCGGTCAGACCGGTGGTGATGACCGGTCAGACCGGTCAAGCACTGGACTTCACAGGAGGCACCGGTCAGACCGGTGCGCCTCACCGGTCAGATCGGTGTAGCACAGAGCACCTGCAAAAACAACTTCAAGCACCTCTTGACTTCTAGCACGAACCAAACTTGGTGAGTGGCCTTTGTAGATGATCACAAGCAAGGTAATGAGCCCTGCACACAAGTATATCGAAGCGGAAGCAAATCAAATATGCTAGAAAAACAACTTAGAGAGTCAAACCACACGAAGAAGCAAGGATTTGTTTCCCGAAGTTCACCACCCACTAAGGAATGGTTACGTCTCCGTTGAGGAGCTTGTAAGGGACAATTCCCACAACAAGCCAGGTCTCTTTCAACCACTTTCCTCCTTTCCACTAAGGGGATCTTTTCCACGAAGAGGCAAGATCGCAGCCCTTACAAACTTCCCGCTGCTCACCACAACCTTGGGAGCTAGCTGGCGACGCCTAGCCGTCTAGGAGGCAAACCTCCAAGAGTAACAAACACTTCAAAGCTTGTAGACGCGAAACCAAAGTGCTCAAGCTATGAAAATGCTCTTGTTAGCTCACAAGGTCGCTCTTGAGCTCACTCTCTCAACCCAACACAAAGAATATGGCTTGAATCCACAAATCTCACAAAGAGAGGGTTGGGGAGAGCCACTAAGGCTTGGAGCTTGTTAGAAATGGCTTGGGACCTCAGCAAAGTCACTAGAAACAGCAAGCCTCAACTGAAGAAGGCTTGGGGTATTTATACCCCTCAAAGGAGAAAACTAGCCGTTGGTCGTCGGGCGTCACCGGTCAGACCGGTGTTTGAAAAACTAACCGTTGGGGCTAGCGGCACCGGTCAGACCGGTGCCCCTGACCGGTGAGACCGGTCAGGCCCGAGACACCCCCAAAACCCTTTCTATGAAACTAGCACTTCATCACCAAGATGAAATGGCTCAGGTTAGGTTAGGAGGGTTTGTTAGCACACTTTAAGGCTAGATCTCACTTAGGTCAACTAATGAGCACTTTGACTTGGTCAACTCGCTAATGTTGCATCCCTCTTGATAGTACGGCATACCTATACTCAAGAATAAATAAAAACACTTTGTTGATCTCTTGAGCTTGGATATCTTCAATCTTGCCATACTTGATCAATATTCACTTGAGGGCTTTCAACATAGCCTTTGACTTGAGCACGTCCATACTTAAGCTAATGACTTAGGATCTTTCCATCTAGCATATGAATGCACACTTGGATCCATAAGTCACTCCATATTACCAATCTTAACATGTTGATGACTTGCATTACTTCCCTCGGTTAAGGTTTCGATATGATACTTGGAGACCCCACGGATGCTAGAACTTCACCTTAGCAAAACACTAATGGCGGCTTAGCTACGGCCCCAAAGATTGCTTAGTCCCTCACCCTAGACATCTCGGTTGATCTCTTCATCACTTACCCAATCCACTTTTGAGTTCCACTTTGCTTCATACACAATTAACCTTCATTTGAAAACCCGCTTCAAATGCTTGATCTTGATTGACAACGAATGTGCAAGTTTCCAAATTAGAACCATAATGTGTACACTCATCCTTATGTCCTCTTTCAATAAACACATGAAGCCTTGCACTTGACTTAGAGAATTACCATCTTCTCTTTTATGATCCTTGTAATTTTAATCAAGCTACGTCTTCATATGGGAGACCATGAATTGACCTTCTCAAATTATCTCAATATTTATCTTCATTTATTGCTTGATATTTGTCACTTATGCATTAGGATCATCCATATATTTGTCTTTGTCAATGTGAGCCATGTGATATTCAACCATAAATAAATACTTCAATAATTGCTCATGAATATATAAATAAAACATGCTCACAATCTTAGACAAATCCATTAGTCCTTTAATCGCCTTGTCATTCAATTCACCAAAATCCACTTAGGGGCCTAGATGCACTTTCAAAGTGTCTTTTATATATCTTGTGAGTCTCACAACCCTCTCTAGTGTAGCATAGTAGTTCTTTTAGATTAGTCTTTAGTTAGGGTTTGGTTAGTTGACTAGGTAGTGCTAGATAAAACGCTTGTAATCCCCTTGCTCCGCGGATTAACAAGAACCTAGGGAATCCCCGTGGTGAAAAAGGTGTAGGTCCGTACGCTTGCGGATCGTAAGTGGATACGAGTTTTATCCATCAACAGCGATAGAAAGACAAATTGTCGCAGAAGGACGTGGTCCGCGTGGGTCCTTTATTCTTTGCATGCAGCTTATGTACTTTCCCATTAGTGATGACGTGAGAGTAGGATTTAAAATTAAAAAATCTATAAATCACAAACCAAATATCAAAATTAAATTCCGATCGCACCATTGGATTTCTAACAATAAAAACCTAGAAACAAGATCTCACTTGACTATGTTTAGACAAACTTTTTTTATTCGTATTTTTTAATTAAGGTTATATATTCTGTTATCGCTAGAACAAAACGAATAAAGTGCCAGAACAAATGAGAACAACTGTCAGAACAAGTTTATATGTCATCCCGAACAACAATTGTGGTGTCAGAACAAATCAGAACAAGGATTAGAACATATTATTATTATAGACAGAACAAGATATTACTATAGCCAGAACAAGATATTATTATAGCCAGAACAACTTATTATTATATGCAGAACAAGTTTGTATGTTATCTCGAACAAAACAAACAAGTGTCAGAACAAATGAGAACAACTGTTAGAACAAAATCCTATTATAGTCGGAACAGTTTTGTGTTTCATCTCGAATAAAAACAAATGTAGTGTCAGAACAAATTGTTATTATAGCCCGAAGAAGATACTTATAGCCTGAACTACTTATTATTATAGCGAGAACAAATTTACATCTCATCTCAAATAATAAAAATATTAATGAAGGAAAAAATATTAAAAAGTAAAGAATATAAAAAATGAAAATAGAAAAAATAAAGTAGAAAGTAAATAAATAAATAAATAAAAGAAAAGAGAAATAAAAGTGAAATAAGAAAAATAGAATAAATAGAATAAAAAGAAAGAAGAATAAAAAGAAAGAAAGAAAAACAGAAAAAGTGTTCCCTAAAAATATGAATAAAAAAGAAAGAAATATAGAAAAAAAGAAAGAAAGAAAAAAGAAAGAAGGCACGCCCCAAGCCCACGGGCCGCGGCCCCCACGCCCCGTGGCCTTCAGCGACACAAGGTCATTCTGTCGCGATACATAGTATTGCCGCTGCAAGGGGGCCTTCGACGCGTGCAATCCGTACACCGGTGGCGTCCGCCGCCTCCCGCCGCGCCGCCCGGAGTGGCTCCTCTACAGCGCCGGGCTCGGGTACGACGCCGCCGCCGGGGTGCACAAGGCCGTGCTGCTCGAGCGCGTGGTGGAGGACCTGCCGCTGCTGCGCCCCCGGCGTATCCCGAGGCTTCAGTGCGTCGTGCTCACCGTGGGCGGCCAGCAGCGGCGCTGGCGGGCGCCGCGCGGCCCGAGGGTGGCGTCCGTCGCCTTCCACCAGGGGCGGGCCTACTGTGATTCATGGGTATTCAAATGAATACCCATTATTTTTGACAAAAAACTTTACTTATGTAGTATATAACATGTATATTTATTAAAAAACTAAATAATAGCACCATAAAATAGGCTTTCCAATCTCTCATTCTCTTACTTAGTGGCAAAGTATAGATAATCTGAGCTAGAGATTTTTACTTCATATATAAATGAGTCTATAGCCAAAATTTTCTATACCATAGGAAATTTTGAATACTCATTGTCAAAATCCTGGGCCCGCCCCTGCCTTCCACGACGCGGTCGTGTCGCCGGACCTCGACCCCGTGTTCGCCGACGGGCGCCTCCACTGGAAGCTCCATGCAACACCGACGACGGGCCGGCGAGAAGCTCCTCTCGGCGATCCTAACGGCATCCTCTCGTTCTCGGTCGGAAGCGAGTCCTTCAGCCGCATCTCGCTTCCGTCCTTCACCGCATCCAGCGAGCGCCGCCATTCCCAACCGAGCTCGTCGCCTTCTAACTGCACGCAGTCGCAGTGCACCACGATGGGCGAGCTCGACGGCCGCCTCTGCATGGTGCGCGACCTCCGCGGTGACTGCAAGTCCGGGGCCGCGGTGTTGGAGGTCTGGAAGCTGCACTACGGCAGCCATGAGTCCGTATCGTCGTGGTCGCTGGATTGCCGCATCGATCTGGGGCGGATAGACGACTGGACTCTGCCATGGATACTTACCGCCTTTTCTCCGCTCGGCTACGTGGGCGGCGAGCGCAGGCGGATCCTGCTGTCGGCCATGGAGCAGACGGCGACGGCGTACATCTATGACCTGGACTGCGGCGGATTGCAGACCGTGGCGAGAAACAGTTACATCGGGACAGAGTTGCACGCGCTTCTTATTGTGCCAGGAAAGCCCTCTGCATATATTGCTGGCATGGAATACGGCACACAAGTCGTCAAATATGATCACATATATATATATATATATATATATATATAGAGCATCTTCAAGAGTTTGCCAAATTTTACTTGACAAATCTTGTGTTTTGCCAATTTCTAAAAAGATATGCAAAGTAAAAAAGAGTTCATCTCCAATAGTTTGGCATAATTCACTTGCCAAATCTAGATCTAATTTACATCAGGAATCCTGAGAGAAACAAAATTATGTTGGTACCCTTCCACCTCTTAAAAACTTACATCAGGAATCATTCTCTATTCTTTATTTCTTTTTTCACCCTCCCACCTACAGGAAAATGCCGATGGCAACCATGATCCGCGCGCGCATATATGCGCGTGGGGAGGTGAGTTTTGCCAAGTTGGTTTGTCAAACTGTTAGAGGCTAATTTTTCTTGTTTTGCCAAAATTAGATGGATGCCAAGTTGATTTGCCAAACTGTTGGAGTTGCTCTTAGGAATCCTGTAGTATAATGTTAGAGCATAGTATACACTAGTTTCTCAATAAGTAAACTCTTTATTAAGTTTGGAGATTATTAGGAGAGAGGTCGCGTTGTACCGTAGTCTCCCAGTAATCTCATTCGCCTGAAAAAAGTTCTTTTTTTTTGGGAGACTTGCTAGAACAGTAGTGCAGACATTGAGACATCCTTTAATGACAGTTTTTTTTTAGATCAGGAGTGATATTAGATTATTAGGTTATTGCTAGAGTTAACGCATATTTTCTTAATATAAGATTTCTTAATTACTATGCATTGAATTATAGATGAATATATGTGACAGTGAGAGCCAGCATAGTCCTTTGCAGCTTTATTTCGATGGCAAGGGGACATTCTAATTCAGTTGGGCAAGTAGACCAACTTTGTTCAGACTCCCCACATATTTTTGTGCACATCTCTCACTTTGTGTTGTGTGTCGATGCACACTTCCCAAATATATTTTTGTAGTGCACATCTGGAAGCAAAAGTCATATGTGTCGACTATGTCGTCATTTTTCGAAATTTAATGAAGTCATAATATAATACTCCCTCCGTTCCAAAATATAAGCATTTTTC
Source organism: Cenchrus fungigraminus (assembly GCA_036936925.1). NCBI lineage: Eukaryota > Viridiplantae > Streptophyta > Magnoliopsida > Poales > Poaceae > Cenchrus > Cenchrus fungigraminus. Next base: position 29,590,227 of record CM072778.1, on the reverse strand, counting down.
GATTTTCGTGGTGCACGTTTGATCATTCGTCTTATTCAAAAAATTTATGAATATATTATTTATTTTGTTATGACATGTTTTATCATCATATATATTTTAAGTATATCATAATAGTTTTTATATTTATTTTGTTATGACATGTTTTATCATCATATATATTTTAACTATATCATAATAGTTTTTATATTTTCATAAATTTTTTGAATAAGACGAATGGTCAAACGTGATCAGCAAAAGTCAACAAATGCTTATATTCTGGAACGGAGGTAGTATTAGATATAATTATAGCCATTGATTAGTATTTAATATTTGAGGTCTACCAATCTGAAAGTTCTAAAGTTTGGTGTGATCCGCATAAAATTTCACTTCTGTGGCGTGTCACATTGTCTAGTTAAAAATTGTTAACTTGGTTGGATTTTGAGAAATAAACAGAGGTTAATAAACTCCCAAACATAAGTTCTAATCTGACAGAACAGGAAGAAGCAGGAGCCTTACAACCTCCTTCCCAGTTCGTTCTTCAGTTAAGGAACTTATTTTGACATGCAGATCCGTCTAAAAACAGCAGAACGAGAGGCATGCAGGCATGCAGCAAAGATCAGCAAGACTGAAGAGTCATCGGAGGACCAGTCCTGGATGACAGCGTGCATGCACTCCGTATGTACCCCGCTGAACACCCAACCATCGATGGCCTGGCCATGCCGGCATTCTCATCGAATGATGGCGGCGTCGTTCAATCATGCCGCCCCAGAGTCCTTGCGCTGATCAAGATCGTCGTCGTCTTCGCGCTCTGGGTCAAGCGCAACCGCCGCCGCCTCCGACTTCTTCCCGGGCGCGCCCTGCGCAGGACGTTCTAGAGGTACCTGCATGGCGGCGTGGGCGGCACAACCTGCACGAGGAAAACCGGGATGTGCGCGCGCGTGACAGTGGAACGGCCGGTCCCGAAACCTGCTCGGACTCGGAGCACGGGTTGCTGCCGATTTCCAATTCCGATCTCGCCGCCACGACCCTGCTCCGACTCGGAGTCCCCTGCTCTCTGCCCTTCATATACATAAGAAGCAGCGCCACGGGCAGAACCATCGTCAAATCATCATCGTCTCTCAACCCGATCCATCGAGCCGAGTTTGCTGAGACACAGACGACGCGCAAACCCCTCTCCTCGCCGCGATGAGGAAGCCGAGCACGTTCGCCTACGACACCGACGTCGTCATGGACGACGGCACCACGATCCGCACCACCGTCACCAACTCCGGCGACGCCGTCAAGCTCTTCCTCAAAGAGGTCTACAAGTACGGGCAACGCCTCATCGTCGGCCTCGACACCGAGTGGCGGACCATCTACCACAGGGACAGACACCACACGCACCGGATGGCCGTCCTGCAGCTCTGCTTGGGCCGCCGCTGCCTCGTGTTCCAAATCGTCCGCGCCGACTACGTCCCGGCCGTCCTCAAGGCCTTCCTCGCCTGCCCGGACCACAGCTTCGTCGGCGTCGGGGTCGACAACGACGTCGAGCGCCTGTACGTCGACTGCAAGCTCCTGCTGGCCAACCCGGTGGACCTGAGGTACGTTGCGGCGGAGGTGCTCTCCCGGCCGGAGCTGAAGTACTTGGGGCTCAAGGCCCTGACACGCGAGGTGATGGGCGTGGACATCGACAAGCCCGTGGAGTTGACGAAGAGCAGGTGGGGCCAGCCCCTGTCGATGGAGCAGGTCCGATACGCCTGCATCGACGCCTTTGTGTCTTACGAGGTTGGCCGGCTGCTGCTGGTCGCCGCTCAGCGCGCGGGAGATGCCACGGCGACCCGCCCAACATTCTTGCAGTTGAAATCCTTTGAATTGCCGTAAGGCGTACTAAGCTTAGCGGATACAGTATTCCACTGGTTTTTTTTTCGGAAATGCTAGTATCAGGACGTCCGACACGTCCGGACGCTCTTTCCACGTGGGCCTGTGCTTCCCCACGACATCTTTATCTCCTCGGTTCGTTTTTTTTTCCTTCCGCCTGCTCATCTCATTTTCTGCCTGTCTCTGCATCTTCAATCCGTCGCTGTGCCTCCTCGCCATAGACTCCAGCGTGACCTCTCTTTGCCGTGCTCAAGCATAGGGGCACGAGCCTTGGGCTGTTGCTTCCCCATCCGGTGAGCTCGGAGGCAGGGGAGCTCCTTCCGCCACCGCGGGCGCGCGCGGCGGAGCTCAACCCCGGCCGCCGCGGGCAGGCGGCACGCGGGGAGAGCTCCCGCCTCTGTTTTGGGATTTTTTTTACGTCGTAATTGTTGTATATCGGTGTTGTAACAGTGTCTTTGACATGTTGCAATCGTTCGTCTTCAGGATGTAATCGTTTCTCGTTTATGTTTGCAAATCGTTGTACACATGTTGCATTTGTGTTCTTGACATGTTGCAAGTGTCCCATGCGAATGTTTTAAAATTAGATATAAATTTTTCGATGTTGCAAACATTAATTTTCGATGTTGCAGATGTCGAGTTTCGATGTTGCAGACGCATGTTGTTGGGTGTTGCAAACATTAAATTTTAATGTTGCGGACGTCGAGTTTCGATGTTGCAGACATGTGATGTTGGGTTTTGTGTTGAGGAGGAGGGGAGGAAAGCTCCTGATGTCGGATGTTGCACGCAACACGGGTCGCAACATGGTCGCAATATGGTCGCAACATGGGGGAGGAGGGAAGAAAGACTCCTGATGTTGGATGTTGCACGTAACCGCGTTCGCAACATGCTCGCAACACGTTTGCAACACGCTCGCAACATGTACTCGGTGGACTTTAGATCTAACGGCTGACGATTGAACATTTTAGGATCCGACGACTGCGGACCCGTCCGATGGCTAGCGCCCGGATCGGACGTGAGCGCTAGCAGTGCCGTTTTTTTTCCGGGTAATTCCAGACGTCCAGTGGTATTTCAGTATTGCGATAATGAAATAACGATTGTTTCACCATCAATGTCTAAAGGGGTTGTTTGGGTCTGTACTTGATGGAAGAAAGAATCTCGCACGTCTTCAAATTATACTTCACATGTACTCCCTCCGTATCGAAATATTTGTCGTCATTGACTTTTTCACAACTTTGACCATTTGTCTTATTCAAAAAATTATGCAAGTATCATTTATTTTGCTTGCTACATGCTTTATTATTGTAAGTATTTTAAACTTGACTTATCCTTTTACACATTTACGATAATTTTTTAATAAGATGAATGTCCAAAGTTGGAAGAAAAAGTGAACTGCGACAAGTATTTGATACGGGGAGTACTTGTGAAAGCATGCACCTTACTTCTGAATGTCCATAATGAGCTCGCTCAATAAATTTTCAGTTCAACCAATAATGAATCTTCATATGGGCAACTATTATTTCTCATTGACAAATCCTTCCTTATCTATGCTGCTCACTCTCGGTTTGGTCTTAGTTCTTCATATGGGCAAAAGGGAGGGGGGGTAATCCAGAGCTGTTGTAAATATTTAAAATGTTGAGCCCTATCCAATTTTAGACGATGAAGCGATACATTATCATTATTTTGCACGAACAAATACAACAGAGTAAAGTCATTCATCCGGGGAAAAAATGTCGTCAAGTTGAAATGAATGTCTGGAAAAGCAACGTAAAAATGTTGAGTAGAAACTTATGGAAATAAGTGGATTTCAAGCCATGGTTTTGTGCAAAAAGACAAATGGAGAAGTTCGGATCACCAGATTGTTAAAAACCACATTTTCACACCATGAAAACATTGTCACTTTTTTATCGCAAGACTCTCCACGCAAAGTTGAGGGATGAATATCATATTCATATACCTTTACAAAATGACGCAATTAATCATGTTTTCTATGTGACAAAGTGTCATACAAAATGTTGAATCAACGTAGTGGAAAGGAAAAAGTCTAGATACCCCTCAACGTATCTGGGGTGGAATATATCACCCCTCAGGCCTTGTTCGGTTGCTCCCTTTCCGGCCGGGAATGCGGCCCAACCCACGGGGGACACCCGACCTGGGATCAAAACCGCCCCCCCAACAAAAATCGTTGTTCGTTTAACCCCCTCCTGAGATCGGATACCGGCCCAAACCCACTCGCTCTTCACACTCTGGCCCGGGAAGAAAACATCCCCTCTCGAGTCGTGGAACAGACCCCGGGCGGCGGCGTCTTCGCGAGGGGAGACCGGGAGAGGCAACAGCGAGGGCAGGCGGGCGGCGGCGGAGCGGATCAGGAGGAGGAGGACGGACGGACGGCGTCTACGGCGACCCTCCCGACGGCAACCCCTCCCGGTGAGCCACCCATCCTCTCCCTTCACCTCTTCCCTCTCGCTAGGGTTCCCTCTCGACGGTGCTCCCGACGGCGCCGTCTCACGCGAGCCGCGAGGGAAGAGGCGACGCGAGGCTGCACAGGTGGCGGCGGCGGACCAGGTCAGGAGGAGGAGGACGGACGGGCCTCTACGGCGACCCCTCCCAGCGTCAACCATTCCGACGACGTCTCGTCTCGGCAGTGGCGGCGGCGTACAGTAGGTTGGCGGCGGCGAGGTCGGCGCGACCTTCTCCCCTCAGCAGCCCGGCCCTTCTGTCGGTCGTCTTCTCGCCTCCCCATCCTCGCGCTTCACCTCTTCTCTCGTACGGCTAGGGTTCTTGTTGCACATGCCAAGATCTAGGAATCCTCACCCTTCATCTCTTCTTGTTGCTCTCCTACGGTGATTCTTGATTCGCAATAAACTTAGCTGCTCTGGTGGTAACCAAGTTCAATACCTGATGCTGTTATGCATGGTGCAGTGCTGGCTTGCAATATCTATACCTTTTTTTATATGAACAAGAAACACATACTCTGCAGCTAAGCACTACTCTGAACCAGAAACACATCCTCTGAGCATTGTGTTTCTATCTTATTACTTTACTTGTTATTCTATCTGTTTGATTTGCTGATTTGGACTCAAACAATGTGTTCTTGAAATGCATTTAGTTTTCTAGTAATATATTGATCATAGGACTATTATGTGCTTAATCAAGAATAATTTAGGAGACAAAACAGTTATGTGCTTAAACAAGATAATTACTGATCTAACTTATCTGTACACTCTAACTAATGCCAAGTTTGCACTTACTGATAGTCGATGTGTGTTTGAGTGGTTGGCATGTTGGTCTTAAAAGACAATGTGTGTTCTTTTTATGCTTTCTTTCACATATAAAGGCGGCAAGAAGGAATTGTCTTCCCACTCAACTATTATTTCTTTCATATATATGTAGCATTTTATCCTGATTTCTTGCTGTCATGTATTTTTTCGTCCATCAGCGTTCTCAAAGGAAGCCTGATATATTCAGAAAATGTTATCATGGGAAAAGTAATCCTGTCATTGTCATTGTCACTGCCTCTCCTCTCCCGTGCCTGATAAGACAATGATCATATGTTGTTTCATGTAACCTGATACTGCTAGACTTAGAAAATTGACTTGATACAGCCTTGATGAACTACTTAAAATTGTTTCTGTAGTACTGGTGCTGGCTGGATGCCTTAGCTCAGGTCTTGAGATAAGAATCTTTTTGAAATGGTGAATGGGGTGGTCTGCTACATTTCATCTTTGCTCATGTAATCTGATGGTACTGCTAACCTGCTAGTGCCTGCTTGATGTGACTTGATACGCTATACTACTATAGAAATTTTCTTGCAATAGAAGACTGAAGAACTAACTTGTTTATAATTATTCAGTGTTGTTAGAAATGCTAGGATATACCATCCGTCTCTGTCAATATCTCATACTAAATACTTTTGTAATTGTTTTGTCTCTAGGAAGGAGGTGGTGTCGATGGTACAGAACTTTTATGGAGCAGGCTAAGCTGCAAGCATGCTCTCTGAATTTAGAGTGTTGTTCTCATGGTAGTTGGCAGGCCATGTGAATTTCTGCTAAATTTCACTTTTGCTTGCATGTTCACCACATATATATGGTCATATGGAGATTCAGCAAACACTACATACTGACCTGAATATCTTTCTTTGATTTTGCAAACACTGCTAAATACCTTATCAGTAATGGACCCTTGTGATGCATTGTATCATATATGGAAACACATGGAAAATTTTTTTACATTCTGATATACTTAATACATTTACAGGAAGCAGATGAGTCGATGATGGAGAAACATTGAGCTATGATGGAGAAACATTGAGCTGGACAAAGTGGTTTTAATTATAGATGTTTTGCGTGCTCATTTTTTAGATTTTTAGACGTCTTTCCTGGTAGATTCCATCTTTGTGACACCTTGTGGACACCAAGTTTTTACTGGAAGAGTACTATCTTGTTGATTGTTGCTTGATCATATTTAAATTGTACTATAATTTAATGGATAAAATAAAGAAACGCAGTTGCTGCTGCATGCCTTACGCTCTGTTTCTGTTGCCTCCCCACAACTAATCCCTGCCAGCCGAATAATGCAAAGGGATTAAACACCAAAGGTATTAAACCCCCAAAGGGAATAAGTGAGAGCAAGGGGATCCACTTATTCCCTGCGTGTATTAAACCCCCTTTGGGATTACTCCCCGGCCAGCCGAACAAGGCCTCAACGAGTTTTAACCCTCAACCTTTGGAAAACCGGTTAAAATGCCCCTAAGGTGGTTTCGCATGGTGGTTTTGCCACCTGTGTGTTGAGATGGACCGAGACCCTGGCTGACTTGTGGACCCGCGCTTGTAAGTGGAAAGGTCATGCTTGAGCATCAGGAGCTCATGAGGCCGCGCGCTCCGCCTGACCCTGTGACCCATGCGACTCGCAGCCACGCCACCGGATGCTCTCGAACTCGTTATCGTTGCTTCCGCTGCCTTGCTCTTGATCACCAAGTGCGAGACTGCCGCGATCCCGTCCGGTGCAAAGCTTGCAAGCGCTGCGGCCACCGGCTGCTGGACGGTAGGTGTGGAAGATCGCCTCGCTCCTTGTTTTCCCCTCCTCGTCTGTGAACCTGATTCCCCCTTTCCCTCCTCGTTGCAGTTCCATGGCTTCCTCATCCGCCCTCCGTTGCTCCCGCGTCCGCTCGAGGAGCTCTTCGTCCCCCTCCTCGCCGAGAGTCACTGCTCCCGGAGTGCGCACCCCGGCGGCCGGCGCTCTCCCCCGTCCGCCTACCCACTGGTTCGACCGCTGGGCGGAGACCCTAGGGGCGACCATGTGCCACCAGGAGGCTCTCCTGGACGCTGCCCTGCCCCGCGTTGGCCTACCTGGGAGCACTCCGTTCCCCCCCCCCCTTCCCCCCCCCCCGTCGAGCCGCGGCTGGGCTCGGCACGACGGCCGGCCGCAACGAGGTCGGAGCTAGCCAGGGTGGAGGTGGTGCGGGCGTCCCTGTGCTCGTCGCCTCGGACATGGACAGTGACGACTCCCACCACGACGCGTCGTCGCCTCCAACTTCGCGCCCCTCTTCCCCGCTCCCGGCACCTTCCCCGGGACCTTTCATTCCCCTGGGGCCGGCGGCGAGCGACTTCACCGACGTCTTCATGCCTCCCGCCGCAATGCGTTGGAGCCTCAAGTTCGCTTTTGTCTACATCGAGCCAGAGTCTGCCAACCCTGGGGCAGTGCTCCGCCACACCTTGGTCGATGTCGCTGGCGACCCCTTCTGCATCCTCCGTCCCTCCTCGCGTGGTGCCATGCTTCTCGAGTTTCCATCTCTCGAGGCTCGAGAGGAGGTGGTTCGTGGTTCTCCTTACCAGTACGGCTCTCGCCGTATTGTGGTGGAGCGCCACGAAGAGGCCGACAACCGCTTCTTCTCCGACTTCAACTTCTTCGCCGATGTCGCGGCGACCGACTTCCCCCTCGAACACTGGTTCGAGGCGAACATCCGTGCTGCTTTTGCCTCCATTGGGAACGTGTGCTGCATCGACTCTCGCTGCCTCACCGGCCATGACTTCTCCAACATTCGAGTCGTCCTCAAGCTCGCCCACCATGCCGTCGTCCCCTCCAAGCTGATCGTCCGCAACCAGGCGGGTGGGATGGCATCGGTGGTGGACCTCCACGTGGTCCGTATGTGGTCCCAGCCATCTGACGTGGCAGATCCCTACGACTACAACTTCTCAGCGCACAACTTCCAGCCGCCGGGCCACCACGACTACTTCCAGCCTGCGCCTCAAGCTCCTCCCCCCGCTGCTGGGCGCCGAGGAACTTCCGGCCCCCACATTGGCGGTCCCGCATCCTTCCATTCCCGTTCCCGCGGTGAGCTCCCTCCCATCCGTGTTCCCTTGTCTGCCTACATAGCTGTGCTCTGCTTTCTAATCCGTCCCTGTTCTCTCCCAGAAATGCACCTGTCCTTCCTCCGCGCCATGCTCCTTCTGCGCATCCATTCCCGCCAACTTTCGGCGCAGCTCGACGCCTTCCCCCGTGCACTTCGCTCCGCATAGGCAGCTCTTCCCTGGCTCACGCCGGATGATGACGCTGCATCCCCCCGCCCCGGGCGCACCGCTCCGCCGCCGTCCCCGGTCAAGGAGAGTGAGCTCTCCGACGGCACCGGCGACATGGAGGTGCACGAGCTCTCTCACCGCAAGCTCCGTGGGCGCAAGCGCCGCCTCCTCTCTAGTGCCCACAAGGAAAGGCGTAGCGCCCGCCTTGCGGCAAAGGAGCCTGCGGAGTACGTCGGCGCGGTGGACAAGGCTGCTCGAGTCAAGGCGGCTAAGCTGAACCTCGCTGGTGTCTCCCGCTCTCTCACGGAGGCCATCGCCGAGTCCGGGATTCTGCAACGCCCTGCCCCGCGTGCCATTCCTGTCTCCAAGCTGAGGAAGATGGGGCGTTCCTGCATTGCGTGCCGCCGCCTGGCAGAGCTGGAGGAGGTGTTCGTGCCCCTTCGCTGATGAAGCGCAGTCTACCTGTCCGGGGGGCACCCTGCTGTCGTGGGCGTCTGCCTGCTTTTGGTGCTCCTATCTTCACCTGGAGCCGCTTTGTTGCTAGTTCTCGGGAATCGTGGTTTGCTTTCTGTAATCGTGCCTTCGGCGTAGTAGTGCTTGTTCCCAGTCGTGGTCCTAGCTGTGTGTCCTGCTTAGTCGCGGGCATTGCGAGCTCCAGTAGAGCTCTCCTGTATCACTGGCTCCGTTGTGTGCCCTTGATGCCTATGTGCCCTTGATGCCTAATCAATGTCCCATTTGGTTTTTGTGCTTGCCTCTCGTGTTCCTGGTGCCATCCCTTCTTCCATGAGTAACACTCGATCTTTTGCTTGCTGCTCCTGGAATGTTCGCGGACTCGGTGACGCTGACAAATGCAGCAAAATCCTCTCTGAATTAATCTCTATGCATGCTGCCATCGCCTGCCTCCAGGAAACAAAGTTGTCTGCGCCAGATGATTGCAAAATTCGAACCTTCCTCCCCTCTCGCTTGCATGGTTACTGCTTGGTCGATTCCAATGGGGCTTCAGGAGGCATTCTTACCGCTTGGGACACTCAACTCTTCACCCTGATCTCGGCCACTCGGCATGAATACTAGCTCACTGTCTCCCTCTCGCAAAACCACGATGGCTCCACCCTTCACCTAACCAACGTGTACGCGCCGGCTTGTTCGCAAGATAAACCTGCCTTCTTATCTGAATTTCAGAGTCTCTCCCCTCCATCTTCTGCTCCCTGGGTCATCCTTGGTGACTTCAATCTAACGCGTTCGCCTTCTGACAAGAACAACGACAATTTCTCCTTTGCCGAAGCTTCCTTGTTCAATGATGCTATCAACAATCTCGGCCTTATAGAAATTCCCTTGCGTGACCGTGCATATACTTGGTCAAACAAGTGAGATAATCCTACCCTTGTCAGGCTCGATCGCGTGTTCATCGACACCACCTGGAGCGCGACCTTCCCTCATACTACGATCTGCTCGCTCACCCGGTTCGCCTCTGACCATGTGCCTTTGTTGGTCAATGTCTCCACAAACATTCCTCGTCCCAACTGTTTCTGGTATGACCGTGCTTGGGCTCTCCACAGAGAGTACCGTGATCTGATTGTCGCCAATTGGGCCTCGCATGCAAACGCTGCTCCCGCAAAAAAAATCCTTGGCAGATTGAAGTGTGCACGCCGCATGAGCAAGATCTGGTCGCGGCGTGTAGGGCATCATGCACAGCGTGAGCGCGACTGCAAAGCTATCATCGATGCAATCAATCTGCTTGAGGAAGAACGCCCCCTCCATCACCCAGAAGCACACCTTCGTGCCCTTGCTGTGGACGCCTTGGAGCTCGCCATCTGTGAAAAAATCAAGTACTGGCGACAGAGGAGCAAAATCAGAGTGGCTGTAGAAGGAGACGAAAATACCAAATTCTTTCACGCGCATGCATCCCACAGGCTACGCAAAAATACCATTCAGGTTCTGGAGGACAACGGGACTGAATTTTTCAAGCATGAAGACAAAGCTGCTGTCCTTTATGCGTATTACACAAACCTCCTTGGCAATCCTATACGTCCTTACTGGAACTTCAACCTCAATCAGCTCTATTCTGACAGAGACGTGCACCTTCCTCCATCCCTCTCCGAGCCCTTCACTCAACTTGAGATCGAGCGTGCTTTCCAGGGTATGAACGCCAACTCCAGTCCTGGCCCTGACGGATTCAGCCCGGGCTTCTACACCACCTTCTGGAACACCATCAAAAACGACATCCTCGACCTTTTCGCCGCTTTCTACAATCACACGCTCTCTTTGGACGGGCTCAATCGTGCGTTTTTGGTCCTCATCCCCAAGAAAGATGGCGCACGCACTGCTGCCAACTTCCGACCGATCTCTCTACAAGGCTGCCTTGCCAAATCCTTTGCCAAAGTCATGACAAACAGGCTGCAACCCCATATCGCCCACCTTGTCAGCCCTGAACAAACTGGTTTCATAAAAGGTCGATGCATCTCCAAAAATTTTGTTTACGCTGCTGAACTCCTCAGCTGCTGCCACCGTCATGGCGCAGCTACCATTGTGCTGAAACTCGACTTCCAAAAAGTGTTCGATTCCATCTGCTGGGAGAGTCTGGATGCAATCCTCCGAGCGCGCGGCTTCGGTGATCGATGGTGCTCTTGGGTCTCGTCCCTTCTTTCCACTGGCCGCACTGCCATCCTCCTGAACAGCACCCCCGGCCGCTGGTTCTGATGTCGTCGTGGCCTCCGTCAAGGCGACCCCCTCTCCCCCTACCTCTTCATCATCGTAGCTGACCTCCTGAAAAGGCTGATCAAACAAAGATCTGATGATCTTGAGCATCCTTTGGTCCCCGGGGCGGTGTGCCCCATTTTACAATATGCCGACGACACGCTTCTTCTCCTCCGTGGCACCCGGCATGCCGCCGCTGTGCTCAAAAGCGTCCTGGAGGACTTCACGGCTGCGACCGGCCTTGCCATCAATTACAATAAATCCACCTTTGTTCCCTTGCACCTTGATGACAACGATGCCGCTCACATCTCCTCCATGCTTGGCTGCCCGATCTCGTCCTTTCCCCAGCCGTATATTGGGTTGCCCCTCTCTGCCACAAAACTTCGAAACATGGATTACATGCCTCTGATTGCTAAGTGCTACAAATACCTATCCGGTTGGCGTGGACGACTACTCTCCTCTGGCGGGCGCCTTGTGCTCACTAACGCCGTTCTCAGCAGCCTGCCTATATACTACATGTCCGCCCTGCTCCTTCCTGCTGGTGTGATCCACGCCATTGATCGACGGAGGCGTGCCTTCCTTTGGACTGGTGAAGATACTTGCTCCGGGGCACGGTGCCTCATTGCCTGGGACAAAGCCTGCATGGCGAAGCTTGACGGCGGCTTGGGCGTCAAGGACATCACCACCCAGAACCACTGTCTTCTTCTTAAATTTGTTCACAAGCTCCATCAGAACACTTCGCTTCCCTGGCGTGATTGGTTGCTAAATGATCTTAACTGCGACATTGGGGACGGCCTCCCGGATGTCTCTTTCCTCCGTCGCCTGATCGTCACTGAACAGCAGAGATACCGCGCGCTCACTCGAGTTCTGGTTCGCGATGGTAAATCAACTTCCTTCTGGTTCGATGACTGGCTCCCCTGCGGGCCTCTATGTCTGAAATTTCCTGCTCTGCTATCCCATGTTGTCCGGCCACACTACTCAGTTGCTGTCGCTCTATCTCCCTCCTTGAACCTTCATCTCCGACCACGGTTGTCCACTGCTGCGTCTTGTGAACTCTGCTCCTTGCGTGAGCTGGTTGGCAGCGTTGCTCTTAGTGTTGAGACGGACGAACGGGTGCTGAATCGGGAAGGGCAGACTAATTCTTTTTCTAGTGCAGCATACAGGGCTCTCACTGCCGTGGAAGATTTGGACTCCAACAGCACAATAATCTGGGCTGCACGTGTGCCGACGAAAGTAAAATTCTTTGCATGGCTACTCTGCAATGACAGACTTCCTACACGTGCCAACCTCCTCCACAAGACAATCCTGGAAGCTGAAGAAGCCAAATGCCCGCGAGGATGCGACGTGATCGAGACCGCAGGACACCTCTTCTACGAATGTGACGCCGCTGCTCTTCTCTGGGAGGTGCTGGGCATCACCCGTGATGGTGCCGACGTTTCAAACCCGTGGCGGTGCAGGCACCCCCCCCCCCACCTCGCTGATGGCCTAAGCAATGATGTCCTGCTGGTCGTGATGTGGAGAATCTGGAACAGCCGCAACGACGTGATCTTCCGCTCGGAGTACGCGGATACGCAGGCGACTCTCCGAGCCATCGTTCGCGACCTTGATCTTTGGTCCTTTAGATATCGTTCTCCTGTACTGAAACTCCGTATTTCGCAGTGGCGCGCGCATGTGAGCGACGCCGCGTCGAGGCAGCCAACTGCTTCGCCCTAGAGCTAACACGCACATCGTGCGCGCACAAAAAGCTCCCCTCTTAACTCTCTGTGGTGTGGTCCTTGATCACTGCTTTCGATTAATATAGTAGGTGGGGCTCCCCCCCCCCCCCCCGGGAAATTCTCGAAAAAAACGCCGTGGACATTGCGTCCACCCGCCCGGCCGGTCGCGTTGTGCCGCATTCTCGGCGTCGAGTGCCACTTCCCTCCGTCTGTGTCGCTTGCTCCTCATTGCTCTGCCGCTCCTGTCGCACGCGAGGGTGGCGTCCCTGGAGATCGATGTGCTGGTACGACTCGAGAGGCAAACTTATTTTCTAGTTCTATGTCCTGATGACTGATGAGACCAAGCAAGCCGTGAGGCACATGGGGCAGGGCGGCTAAATCACCAACATGTTATTCTCATACGCGTACGAGGATAACACAAAGACTCTGCTGAACTTTATGGCCACCATGAGCACAATCATGCGCTAGCTGGTGGAGAAGCCATGCACCCGCGTCAATGGCTTGAAGCAATGGCGCTGCTCATCCTAATTTCTACATCATGCGACTGTTTTTTCACGAAGGGAGGAAGACGCGCGGTGCATCCGCGCGGCCCAACAGCGCCTGCGCGCGACTGCGAAGCGGAGCATCGGCGCTGGCTTGGCTCGCCTCTTCCCAGGTCCCCTCCAGCAGGAGCGGAGGCGCGGCGCGCCGGCTCAGCTGCGAGCACGACGAAGCTGACAGTTCCCGCACTCGCTTCGACGGCCGGTCTCCTGAGCGGGCTGCTCCGCTGATTCCTAAGTCCCTAGCAGCCTAGCACTGCAAATGATGTTTTACAATCGGGATCCACACGTCAGCTGTCCATGTAGCACCTCATAGCGCCAGCATAGCAAAACCACCATGCGAAACCACATTAGAGGGTATTTTAAACGGTTTTACAAATGTTGGGGGGTTAAAACTCTAGTAGGATTAAACCATAGGTGAAACTTTTGGGTGTCGTTTCGAGGTTTATTAGGAGGATTAAACGTAGACTAGTTACAAAAATAATTACCAGAATGGACTAGAAATCGCGAGATGAATTCATTAAACTTAATTAATCTGTCATTAGAGATTGGGTACTGTAGCATGATATTGTCTAATCATGTCATAATTAGGCTCGTTAGATTCGTCTCGAAAATTAAGGTAAGGGTTGTGGAATGGGTTTTGTCATTAATTTATATTTAATACTACTAATTGTCCGGAGATTGATGTGACGGGTAGTTAGTGAAATTTTAGAAAACTAAACAGGGCCTTATAGTTGAGGGAGTGATGTACTCCACCCTAGATACGTTGAGGGTTATATAGACTTTTTCCTAGTAGAAAATGATACATGGTACGAAATTGTGTTGTGCCCAACCAAAGAGAAGAAAGTTGCAAGCGCTAAAATAAGGGGTGCAATGGACTCTGCAAAGACATTGGTGTGCTTAATTTGATCATCGTTTTGCATTAAATGAGAGCTAATTCATGATATGAATCTATTAAATCTAATTAATCCTTAAATGATACGTATTTACTATAGCACCGCATGCTAATCATGAACTAATTAACCTTGATAGATTTATCTAGTGAATTATCCCTCATTTATGCAATCATTTCATCATAGCTTATGTTTAATGTTTCTAATTAGCATGTTTAGATACTATCTAAAAGTATTAAATATAGGTTAATTTCAAAATTAATTGCATAGATGAGGACTAATTCGCGAGACGAATATATTAAATCTAGAATCATGAACTAATTAGACTTAATAGATTCATCTAGTAAATTAACCGGTTCAGAACTTCTCATTTAGTTTTATAATTCATTTTTATTTATTTAATATTTCTAATTAGCATCAGTAACTAAATTCTAGCCGTGTCGTGTTTGGCTTGCGGTAAAACTTTAGTCCCAAAGAATCTTGTTATTTTAGAGTACTATAAGTAAAATTTATTTACAAAACCTTTGCACATATGAGTATAATTTTACGCGACAATCTAATGAGCCTAATTAACCCATGATTTACTAAGTAATAATACATTAATCATCCTCTGATCATTTGATTCGTCTCGTGAATTAGCACAAGTAGTTTTGTAAACTAACTTTATTTAACACTACCTTCGTTTCAAATTATAAGTCATTTTGACTTTTCTAGATGCACATATATATTATTATGCATATAGACATAAGGTATAATGACTAAGTGCATAATGATGTTTATGAATCTAATAAAGCTAAAATGACTTATAATATGAAACAGAGAAAATACTCTTAATTAACGGTTAGTTTTGAGTAAATTGCACCCACCATACAACAACTTGTAAGGTAGGCGTAGATTAGTCCAATAACTTGTAAAATGATCAATCTAGTACAATAACTTGTCAGGTGGGTGCAGATTGGTCCAACAACTTGTAAAATGCTCAATCTAGTACAATAACTTGTTAGGTGGGTGCAAACTGATCGAAGAACTTGCAAAATGCATACTTAACTTAGTGCACAAATTGGTGCATATGTAATCCAAATGTTATCACAAAATAACATTTTTTTTCTAATACCGAACTAGAGTATATTGTTCAAGCAAGTGAATGAGCATTATTTGACAATTAATATGCATGTCGTGATGGTAATATATTTGACAATTAAGTGTTGAGGAAATTACTGTTTGTCTTCGTATTAACTATTTTTATATAAAAATTACTTTTATTAAGAATATTTTGTTTTATATTCAATATTAATTTCACTTTTGATCATATGTCATCTAAAAAGCGAATATGTTACATAGTAATACCTTTTAAAAGTTTGGTATAAATATTTTGGATCAATATGCACTCACGTGATATATTCTTAGACCAGTATATACACATGTCAAATTAGTGTACTAAATTGATTATCTTACAAGTACTTGGTTCAATTTGCACCCACCTGACAAGTTATTACACTAGATGGAACATTTTACAAGTTGTTGGATTAATTTTTACCCGCTTGACAAGTTGTTGCACGGTGGATGCAATTCACTCCAAAGTTTTTTTCGAAAGTTTAGCGGGAATTGGCGGTCAAAGTGTAAGATAAAATTCTGCTATTACCAACAGAAGGGTATGGGCACACAAGCATCGCTGGAGAGGACGCCAATCGCGTTGTTGGGAAGGACGATGGTCGATGGGCACTGGCGCACTGCTGCTGGGGACGTCGACGAGCGTGGGTGACGCTAGCCACTCGCCAGCGAAAAGATGGCCTGTGGCTGTGGCTAGACGTGTGTGCTCAAGTGCAACGTAGCAAAGATGCTATGGTAACTCATGAGGTGAAGGAGGAACAGGGTCTCCATTTTCTCGACGGCATAGGGACTGTGATATACTAGACTGATAACTCTAAATGACATATAGGGAATTCACTAGAGTATATGGGTGACCTTTGCTCGTTGTGAAATCCTAGTGATGCCTTGCGAAAATCAGCCGGGAGTCAAATGCATGAAGGCCTGTGAGAGCAACTCCAACAGCTTCTTTATTTTTCTAGTGAAATTTGAAGATTTAGACCTTTGTAAAAATAAAATACTTCATAATTTTATTGAGTAATCCAACAGTCTCTTTAAACTAAACTCTCTATCCTGTGAGCCCCACATGTCATAATGTTTATCTTCTTTCTTTCTCCCCCACCTCTCTACTTCCCCAGACGCCACCCCCACACCTCCCCGTGCGCGCGGCGGCCGGCGGCGCATCTCCCCCGCGCTCGACGACGCCTAATTCCACCTAGCCAGCTCGACGATTCCCAATTCCACCTCCACCTTCCTTCCCCACCTCCCGTCGCATCTTCTTTTTCTCACTCTCCCCGAAATCAGTGGCGCTCGAGGGGCTGCTTCGCGGCTTGAGGGCAACGGCGGCGTGCCCGGCGGCAAGGCGGGAGTGAAGCGAGCCTCTGACTGGTGGCGGGCCTCGCGGTGAGGTGGGGGAGCAGCGACCCTTCAGGCTCATCAGCCGGAGCACGCCCGTCCACGTGGGGAGCGAAGTCACTCCAATCTCCCGTCCGGCGTGCGTCCGTCCACGGGGAGCGACCCGTCGAATCCTCCTCTCGACCTCTCCTCTACGGCGGGCGAGCTCCCCTGTGGGCGCGACGGCGCGCGGGCGTGCGAGCTCCCCCGCCGGGGAGCGGCGGCGTGGCTTCCTCGGGGCGTGCTCCCGCACCAGCTCTGCGGACCGGGAACCGACCGGGACGCGCGGGTGTGCGAATTTGGTGCGAAGAGGACTCCGATTTGGTGCGAGGAGGAGGCCAGGAGGGAACCTGCCGTGGATTCCGGCGATTTTGCGAGTCAGACGAGCTCGCCACAGAAAGCGAGCGGCGGGGAGAGAATGGCGAGGCGGATTGCGAGGACAGCGTTTAGCGAGGCTGTTGGAACCATCGTTTTCTCTGTTTTTTTCAATTTTTACCGAAGGAAAACCTTTTAAAGAAGTTGTTGGAGTTGCTCTGAGTAGGGGTGCGTTCTACTAAAGGTCCACATTATGTTTCCGAAAAAATTGCCGACAAAAATGAGAGTAGAACCTTGGCGAGCAGGAATTCCGATCGCTATAACAGCCTAACACGAACCTGCTGCACATGATCAAGCGATTCGGTGAACTACTAGTACTAGAACAATCGAATCATACTGAAATTTTGCAGCATCGAATCGACAAGTGTGAAGCATTGAGGGCACTCACAATGCAGACTCTACTATAGAGTCTAAGTTTATTATCTTCAAATTTATTGTGTTTTGTTGATGTGGCGCTTACGTGGCAGTGTATTTATGGAAGAGGGAGGCAGAAAACTAAGACTCTAAGTCTTATTTAGACTCCAAGTCTATGAGGGTGTTTGAATCCCTTTAGTCAAGGGACTAAAGTTTAGTCAGACTAAAACATTTTAGTCAGACCCTGTTTGAAAGGAGACTAGACTTAATCAGCATTAAATTATTCTCCCTCCCTCCCACTCTCCCTTTCTCTCTCCTCCCCTTCCCTTCCCTGCGCCCGTCCGCTGCCCCGCCCCCCACGCGCCGCCAGACCTACACCGCGAGCTCTGCGCGCTGCTGCTCTACCCCTGCGCGTCGGCGCTCCATCCCGCGCGACCGCGCGTCCCGGCGGGCGCAACTGGACCAGCGGGCGGACGCCAATCGTTGGCCGCCTCTCCTCCCTCGCCGGCGCTGGCCGCCTCTCATCCCTTGCCGGCGCGGCCGCCCCCAAATCACAGCTCCGGCTGCGCCCCTGCACACCCTAGCGCACGCCGCGGCGTCGGGCCTGGCGGCGGCGGCCCCTCCTCTCTGTCGTCCTCATCATCTTCCCCGCACCCGGCGACGACAGATCCATGGCAGCGGCGGAGGCCCTGCTCTGCCCCGGCACGGTGCTCGTCCTCCCGGCGCGGCCATCTCCGGCTCGCTTGTCTCCATCTCGAGGCGTCCCTTCCTTCCTCGTGTGGCACGGCGGCCCGACCTCGATTCGTTTCCCGGGTCGGCGGCACCCCGACGAGGAGCGGCGGCGGGGTCGAGGCGCACGGCGCGGCGCGGTACGGCGCAGCGCGGCGGCGCGCGCCCCTCCCGTGCACAGAGGATGTGGCCGAGTGGGCGCGCGGAGACGAGGCCGAGGGGGGCGCGCGGAGACGAGGAGGGACCATGGAGAGAGAGGGAGCTTTAGTCAACTTAAGTTGGGGCACCTCTGACTAGAGTAGATTAGTTTTAGTCAGCTTTTAGTGTCTAGTGTTTGGAAGTTTAATCCCTTTAGAGACTAAGATTAGTCTGACTAGTACTAGTCAGGTGGATCCAAACACCCTTATACTATCTTCGAGGTAATAAATACTTTTAGACTCTACGTAGAGTCTGCACTATGAGTGCCCTTAGCAGCATCTAGCAAGCACGGCACAGCAACAATGGCGCTCTAGTGCAAGCACAATAGAGAAGACGACTCCGTGCAATTAACAGCATCGGCACAAAAAGTCCTGAATAGCACGCATGCCCAATGATACTAATACCAGATTAATCACCACAATCTTTTGTCTGCTACTAAGAACGAGCACATCACAATAGTTAACCCCTTCCAATCCCAGTCTCCATGACGGCCTGATTGATTGTTCAGTCACAGAAACCCCGAGAAAGAGTAGGACCTAGGCTTAAATTCTAACGGGAATAGGCAATTTGAAATGCAGTCAAGAACCAAATCTGCACGAACCGGGGCAAATTTTGCGGAACCAGGAAGGAAACACTAGAATTAAGCAAGGCGGGTTCACGGGACTCGCGCGACGGCCACCGCACCTGCGACAGCTGGAACCGCTGGATCAGCCGCCGCCGCCCCGCCAGCTGGAACCGCTGCATCAGCCACCGCCTCGCCGGCTGGAACCGCTGGATCAGCCGCCGCCGTCGCCTCGCCAACCAGCAGCTTGCGGCCGACCTCGAAGGAGACGAAGGCGTCGATGCAGGCGTACCTGATCTGCTCGTAGCTGAGGCAGGACGCGTCCCAGCGGCTCATGGTCACCCTCTGCGGCTTCACGAGGTTGACGCCCATGACGGCGGCAACGATGGCGCGCAGCCCCGCCTGGCGGAGCTCCGGGCGGCCCATCCCCTCCGCCGCGAGGCCGCGCAGGTCCACCGCGTTGGCCACCACCAGCTCGTGGTCGTCGCTGAGCCGCTCGGCGTCCGCCCCCACGCCGACGCCGACGAAGCGGACGCCGCGGTCGCCGAGGAACTGCACCAGCGCGCGGGGGACGCGGTCGGCGTGGAGGAGCTGGAAGATGAGGCAGCGGCGGCCGACGCAGAGCTGCAGCGTGGCCACGGGGTTCTCGTCGGCGCGCCTGCAGGGGCGCCACTCGACGTCGAGCCCGACAAGGTTGCTGGGCGCGGCGCGGACCTCGGCGAGCCAGGCCTCCACGTCGTCGCCGGAGGACGTGACGGTGGCGGCGATCACGTCGTCCCCGAAGGTCACCTCGATCACGTCGGTCTCATCCATCGGAATCGGATCCCTCCTCGTCCCGCGGCCCTCGGGTTGCGGCTGCTGTTGCGGCGCTCCTTGTGGCCTGCTTCTTCGCGCAAACGGCAAAAGGGATTGGATAACTGGAAAGTGGAGACACAACGGCAAAGGTGCTGGATACAGGAGCGTCTTTATAGACAGGTAGGAGGAAGAGACAAGGTGATTCTGAAATTCCGTCAAAATTTTTATGTCTGTCATGACCTGGATCTGTTAATTACTTTCTTGTCAATCGTGTTACCTATAGTTGAAGTTACAGTCTTGAAGCAAAGCAAATACCAAATGCCCTTTGTGTGCCAAGTCTGCTAATGAATGCTTGGTGGATAGGTAAAGACACAAAGACACATGCTACTTGGGTGCTGCCCTGCAGTATCCATACCACCACAGATGTAGCATAAAAATTACACGCCACAGGTGTGACGTCAAATACAACTGCAAAAAGCTATGGCAGCAGCAAAGGTAAATGACCCACGAAACATGGATCCTAATTACCTTGACTTTCTTCTCCTCGAATCAGCAGTGCTCCTGACAGCTACGAAACTAGTGGCATGGTAGATATGGCTAGCAACAACAAACCCCATTGCACCATGGATCATGGATGGCGGGAGCATTTTGAAGACAACCGGTGGTAATACGGGACAAATTTGATCTTAGAGTATCTCTAGCACATTGCTCATATCCATCTTCAATATATAAAAAACTACTTTTTAAAAGATATTTAGATGTTGAAAGAGAACTCCCGCAGACTACCAATCAAATCTCCAACACCATTTTTTTTAGCAATTGCTCCCCTTCATATAAGGGAATGCAAACCTCTCCCCTATCGGTTGACGTGTGGGCCTATGAAGTATTGATGCTCGAATGAGGAATGGCCAAGTGAGAATTAACACTCATGACCATAAGTCCATAAGTCCACAAGGACTACTTCATCTACTTCTCAGTGGCCTACTGTACGACTACTTTCTGCCGGTCGTTCGAGGGACTACACTGCATACATCTTCCTGCATCGACATTGTACGACTACATCAACTGAGGTCCTCCCACGATTAGTATGACTAATCCAAAGGATAACGGCGCATCGGTTGCCTCCGGCAATCGCCCCGCCTTTGGGTACACTCTCACTTTATTGTGATTTTATTTGTTCATCATGCTTAATCTAGTTGTTCAGTTCGTCATGATTTATATTATGGTTTTAATCTGGAAATTGTCTGACATTTCAACATTCCTAGTTACATTTCATTGTCTCTCAGTAAATTTTCCACTTGCCAGGATTTCTCATGTGTTTTCAGGACTAAAGAAACAAAAAAGGACCCGCCTATGGAATTCAAATTCCTCCAAAAAAGAAAAAGTTTGCAACGCATTGTCTTTTGAAATTTGAAACAGCGATCGGGGCAGAGATATTTCATATGCAAAGGTCTGTGGCCCGGGGGGGGGGGGGGGCTAAGGAGCTGCTGCAAGCCTGCAACACTTCACACATGTGCCTGTGCGTCCTCTGCTTTTGGTCTTGTGGTACTGTGCGTCTGTAATGTACCTGCTCGCTGGCTAGAGATGAACGTGGCGAGCGATTCAATTGCCTGACACGTGACGGGTCTCGGCAACTGACGGGCTTGTGAGTTGTGAGCCAGTCAGCCAGATCGATCCGCGTCGGGGCGACTCGTTCTCGATACGGACCCGACCAGTCGCCTGCCACGCTTCGCGTGTCCTCGCCGCGCCGCCGCCCACCTCCTCCGCGCCACGCCGCGGCCGTGCCTCGCCTTCCACTCCGGTAAGCATGGTAGTCGAGCAGATGGCTTCCGAATTCAAGTCCGGTTCGACACAAAATCTGGGATAACGGGCGTGCGTGCGTTCTATGTGTAACATCTCATGGCCGTTAACCACCACACGGTCAAGTAAAGCATACTGGCAAATGCATCATCAGACGAGTACGGAGTACCGATAGGCATCATTAGATCACAAGCATGCGCTTAGCAATTCTAATACCATATTTAATCGCGCGATCTTTATAGCCTTGCTCAAATGCAGTCCAACGAACACATCACAAGGAGAAAGGAGACAAGTCACCTCTTGCCCTTGGAAAAAAGATCCGCTTCCTTCTCCTCTAAGCTTCCCACTCTGCCTCCCGCTCGGGTCCCTCCCTTCCTCCCCTCCGGCGATCTCGCCGGCGGCGAGAAAGGGTAGGGACCCCCCCTACTATATAGATCTATTATTTCCTAGTTTAGTTGTTGCCCTTATGGCGTTTACCCTAAGTGGTTCGTGCTACCTTGGTGTCGCCGCCGCCGCTGCCGTTGGCTCCCTCGTCGCCGCCGCTGTCTCCACACCGGTATGCCTAAATAAACTAGCTCCCCTTCACCACCCTGCAGATCTCCTCCCCGCTCCTCCATCTCCGCCTCCTCCACTCCAACATCGAGATCTGCTGCGCACCTATCCACCTCCACCGACGCCGCAATTCGCCTCGACCCCCCCCCCCCGATGCGGCCTCCAAACCCAAGCTCCTCCTGGGCATCTCGACACCAGGCGTGGGCTTCTTGAGCTCGTCTCCCCCTGGGACATGGCGTTAGGCTCCTTCAACTACCACCGGCGACGACAACCAAATCATTTTTCGGTCGTCCGGCGTGATCTTCAACACAGGCTCCGCCGTCCCTGCAACCGACACTCTGCGCGGCCTCTCCATCCAGGTGCATGCGTCTGTGACGCCTCTGCGACCTCCCGCCGACGTGCTCGCCGTCGCCACCGCCTTCACTGTTGTGATGCTTATCCGGTCAAAGGACCTCTTTGTAATTCGGCCTTCTTTGAAGGTCCGATCTGTAATGTTGCCACATAATATATAAAGTGGTTGTTGTCAAAAAAACCGAACACATCACAATGGTTCAAAATTACTCCCTGTGTCCACCACAACTGTTCAATTAGTTCTTCGGATCCATCCATCCCAAAACCCCTAAAACCTTAACCATAAACCTAACGATGATTAGGAGAGAACGAGCAGCTAACGCACATAGGAATCTGGAACAAAAGCACTGGAATTTCACGGCGGTCCGGCCGCTCGATCAGAGTCCTACCACGCTTCGCCTGTCCTCGCCGCGCCGCCGCCCACCTCCTCCGCGCCACGCCGCCGCCGCGCCTCGCCTTCCATAGTCGAGCGAACAGATGGCTTCCGAAAATCAAGTCCGGTTCGGCACAAAGCTGGTATCACGGTCGTGCGTGCGTGCTTTAGTGATGTTAATATCTCCTGATTAATCACCACACAGTCGAGTAAAGCAAACTGGTAAATGCATCATCAAACTAGTATGGAGTACCGATAGAATCAAGCATCATTGATCACACGCATGTGCTTAGCGATTCAAATTAATACCAGATTTAATCGTCCAATCTAATGCAATCCAACGAACACATCATAATGGTCCAAAATTACTCCCCGTCTCCACCACGACTGTTCGATTAGTTCTTCAGATCCATCCCGGAAACCCCAAAAACCTTGCATTTTAAAAAAATCTAACGATGATTAGGAGAGAACTAGTAGCAGCTAGTGCACATACGACAATTCTGGAACAAAAGCACTGGAATTTCCTGGGACGCGCGGCGGTTCGGCGGGTCGATCAGTAGTCGCCGGTGAGCAGCTTACGGCCGACCTCGAAGGAGACGAAGGCGTCGATGCAGGCGTACTCGACCTGCTCGTGGGAGAGCTCGTAGTCGTCCCAGGGGCCAAGCCTCACCCGCCGCGGCTTGTCGACGTTGGCGCCCATGACGAAGCTCGCGATGGCCTTCAGCCCCGCGTTGCGGAGATCCTCGCAGCCCGTCGCGTCCGCAGCGAGCTCGGCCAGGCCCACCGTGTTGTTCACCTGCAGGTTGTAGTCGTTGCTGAGCCGCTCCGCGTCCGCCTCCACGCCCACGCCGACGAACCTGAAGTTGGGGTCGTCGAGGAACTCCGCCAGCGCGTCGGGGATGTAGTCGGCGTGGAGGAGCTGGAAGATGAGGCAGCGGCGGCCGACGCAGAGCTGGAGGAGCGCGGTGGGGTTGTACCCGCGGCCGAAGGGGGGCCTCCACTCCACGTCCAGCCCGACGACGAGGTTGTGCAGGCGGCGGCGGTGGACGGAGCGGACCTCGTACAGCCAGCCCTCCACGGCGTCGCCGGAGGACGTCACGGTGGTGGTGATCGCATCGCCCCCGAACCCCACGGTGTACACCTTGGTCTCGCCCATCGGATCCGTTTCGTCTCTCGGCTCTTGCGCAACAAGATGGTGGAGAAAGGCGAAACAACCGGGCTTTGAAAGGCAAATGCCAGCACCAAAGCAGCAGGCCAGCAGAACTGGAGTTGCAGGACGCCAAGACCCAAGAGGCCACAGGAGTCCAGGACCAAAGACCGTGTGTCAAGACTCAAGAGGGGAATGACACATTTGGCCCTGCTTTATTTTGGTTTTGCACATTCTCTTTTAAAGTGTGAGAAATAGTGGGATCAAAGAATTTGCACTTTACCAATTAGAACTGGCATTAGACCTGGTTTGCTACTAGTCCGGTAGTTATTAGGCACACCTTCAGCTGGCTTTGGCTTCTGTATTGTTACCACTTTTCCTTTACCGTGAAGCCGGTGAAGAAAAAACTTGCTTCACTTCTCCCTCATTTTATTTTACTCAATGTTTTGCATTTCAGCTTCACGCTATAATGCAGTGTCTCAGTGTAGCGAGAAGTTAAAACCGAAGCCATATCGAGACGAGCCAACGGGGCCTGCATCCCCCTCTACCTTGTCCCATTAGCAAGCACCAACCAAGTGAACTAGAACAATCCGGCGCGCGATGCGCGCCCTAGCAAGAAGCATAAATTTAAAACTCTGAATTAACACTGTATTATTCAATCGAAGTCCTCAAATCAATTAACATATGTTGAGGACAGAAACTGATGTTCAACAAAATTGAGAAATGAGCTATTCCATGAATACTTGATAATTTGGCAGGAACAATCACCCAATATGAGCAAAACCAAACTGTGGTGTTCAACTTCAGGTCAAGAATGAATAGAAGAAAATACATTTGTCCTTAGATATCACCCAATGATGGTAATCTGTGCTACCAGTACCGTTCTGCATTTTTATTTCATGAAAAGGTGATACATTTGTATTTGTGGCTCGAAGTGGATAAATCGGATTGGAAAACTTACAGACAAGAAACTTAATTATTCCATCTGTGCTTCCTCCAAATGTCAGGTTAGAAAGGGCAACAAAAAAAAAGAGGACCTAACTTCCACGAGCTAACTGAAGCTACCATTTTAGCACCTTAATAAGGTCTGCTCTGGCTACTCCCCCACAACATCACCATCCAACCTTCACAACCTGCAAATTCTAGAAACAATCAAAACAATAACAATTAAACCATCCAATGTTCGCAACCTGAAGTGCAAGCACAAGTTGAGATATCTACTCTTTACTGTGTTTCTGATTAACTGTTGGGGTCTTATTTACGACATCGCAACCTGGAGCTGAAGTGAGCACAATTCGCAATTTACTAATTTAATTTTATTTGAAACATCTAGTACTCCACAACTAAAATTGATTCAAAAGCCAAATCAAATGGAAGTGTTAACAACATGCAGCATATAATGTTGACCACATTATTGTTTTTGTTTCTGGACACAATAATCCTTAGTTGCTGAAAAAGTATGTTACAAATGACAGTCCCTTGACCATGTAATGTAATTCCAATATACCATACTACTTGATTCACATTTAGCAGCTAAAATACAAAAAAAAAACTTACCAATGACCATAAGAGGATGCTCTTGGTGCTGATTTCTGAGCCCAAGATGGTGGGTACTTTTGACACATGAGGTATTGCAAGAGACATTTCAACTTGCAGCAACGAGTTCATCCCACCAAGCTGGTTAGCAACAGGGGAAAGGGTTATACATTAGTGAAATAATACAGTGCAAAAGAAGATAAATCATGCCAAAAACCTTTGCATTAATCTTCATCAGCAAATTAAGCAGGTATGGATCATTGACTTTCATTGGAGCTAGACACTGTGTGACAATACCAAATTCAGCAAGGCACTTTCTCTTCCAAGGACCTGGTTGAACCAAAAGGTATAATTCTTGCAAAGGTACGATAATTATATGGAAGGGTAACAGTGGTAACAAAAAATAAACCAACCATAGACTTCACAATTTTTCCTTTCAGGAAGAAGGCACAAGAGGAACTTAGGAGCACCAGGAAGTTTTGATTTTATCTGCTCAAACATATCATCCACTCTTCTTGACACAGGGGCACGCCTCATAGAGGGGCTCTCTTCAAACAAATTAAAAGGCTGGTCCATTTGCTGCAAAAATATAAGGTGAGCAACAAAAAATTGTACAGAATGTGTGAAAGGCTAAAACATACAATTCCCTTTGCAGATGCATTTTTGATCAGATCATGAATAAGTCTCCCAACATCACACCGTGCAGAGAAATTAACAACCGCCCATTTCTCCACAGAGCAGGTTTCAATTAGCTTCTGAAAGGGGGGGGCAAATAATTGGCAAAGACATCATAAAATCCTATAATCAAAGTGATAGACGCTACGAAAAGAAGCATGGTGACCTTGTGGGTGAAATTCCACCGTCCATTTCGTGAGATGATATCTTCACCATTGCCGACTTTCAGCTACATAATATGAGATTAGCTTAGATATATTTTGCTGATGCAGTGCAATGTTTAGAACGAGAAAAAACACATAAGATCAAGAGAATTGTCACCAACCTTTGGGGCTTGTAGGACCCTTCCTTCAATTTGAGTAAATTTTGGAGCAACTGAAATGCCACAAGACCTCAGCATGGGGTCAGAATCATAATTACTGCATTGCAGTGCCTAGCATTTAGAGTAATCATTAACTGTCAATTATTATAGTCATAGAAATCCAAGGACATGCAGTTATATATGTTTGCAACATGCTGAAATCAAGGTAGCAACTCACATCGTTAAGGACTGTCATCCTTTCTTCAGGCTTGTGTCTAGACTTCTCGACAAGGCTAGACCTTTGTAGTGTAGATAAAGCTTTGGTGTATCTTTGCAACGGAATAAGATTACATAGCTAACACAGCACAAAAACATGGCATACAACATATTTTTAGTAAATAACAACAAAATTTAAGGATGTAGACAAGCAAAACTGAAACAAACCTCGACTGGAAAATATGTTGGGCGCTTTGCTTTCCCCGCATTTACACAGGGATAGTTACCAGAATAATCCAGTTTAATTCCTTTCTTCGTATAGTAGTCATAGACCAGAATAACACTGATTTTATGGCCTCTCAAGTCATAATCTGGAACATGAGCATAATAGCTACATTAAAAACAGAACTGGACATTGTTAAAAAAACAGAACTGGACTGAACTGAACTGGACTGGACTAAGGCAAGCATCTCCTTTGGCTTTTCCATATTCATCAGTTCTTAGCCTATATCATTTGTTTGAACTAAGCCAAACTATTTCTTGACTAAGGCAAGCATTTCCAAAAAAGATGACTAAACCAAACATAATTATTTGTACATTGGGGGGCAGGAAGCGTACGTAGTGGGAGAGATGATGGACAATACCTTGCTTGCAAGGCTGAGCTACCGCTGCCTTCATTCGTCAGGCTTCGCTTCGCCAAGCACCGCCTGGACATGAAAGAGGAGGAAGAGCATTAGCGACTGGAATCAAGCAACCACCAATTCATAACTGAAACTATGAAAACAAATAGACATTATAATTGATATTTTCAAAGCTTATCCCATAGAGGTCTACGTCATAACACAAACAACAAAGCACAAATATGAATATACAAGCAGAGTGATACCTAGGAAAATTGGTGACTCGAAAAAAAACAAAAATACCTAAGGAAATATAGGGGCTATTCTTATTGCTTCCTCGGCATCCTCAAGCGCGCACCAGATATCTCTCCTATTGCCAGTCTCATCTTAGACCTGCATAATTTCCACAAATCATCACACGGCAAACTTACATGAAGCACACTGTTTGAGTAAGAAACACTAATTCGCACGTCAAACTTGGAACAGAAGAATGTAATCTGCTCCAATAACCTAGTGTAATCAAAGTTCTACCAAGTAACAAACGGACTATGCACAATGCAGAGAGTGCATTTATCCAGACCTTATTCAGAAATGGCTCCGCATCGGCCGCGCAATAGCATAACGGGAAAAATGTGGCTAATAATATGCGCATAATAGCCCATGGGGTAAGGTCTCACCTGCACAGCGTCAGCAAGTAAAGACTACACCATACACCATGTAGAACTATTAATATTCCTGACTCTTGATGATCCTCTTTTTATTTCTATAACACAAATTTATGTTTATCTCCATGTAATCTATTTTCCCACACATATCTAAAGGCAAGAACCAGCAACCAAAACATTATCATTTCTTAATTGACCACTCTTTCAGTCTCTCTACCGAGAGGTTGCTTTGTGTTAGCAAACAAATAAAAATGATAAGCATATGAAAACAATTAGGATAGGAAAATTTTAACTTCAGTAGCATAAC
This sequence comes from Cenchrus fungigraminus, assembly GCA_036936925.1. Lineage (NCBI taxonomy): Eukaryota > Viridiplantae > Streptophyta > Magnoliopsida > Poales > Poaceae > Cenchrus > Cenchrus fungigraminus. Next base: position 29,561,998 of record CM072778.1, on the reverse strand, counting down.
CCATACCAAGACTCTTCATGTTAGTTTTTTTTTTTGATGTAAAAGAACAAACACAAAGAATAGTCGAGCCGATAGAGGCAACTTAACAACTAAATCTGCCACTCTTACACAAAGCGGAAGGCAATGGATATCAGGTAAATTTTAGACACTGGAATTTGCTATTTATGAGGAGAACAACTTTCAGGTAGATCTATCCGTTATATTCACCTGAACCGATCCATCCATTTCTAATGTAAATGAATCGCACGACATCAATCAGTTTTGAACAACAGTAAAGCTTTAGGCAAAATGAACTATAGGTTCAAGCATAGTCAAATAAGAACACGTCTCAGACACACATAGACAGGGGAAACAATCCAGACCATAGGATGAAAATGATTTACCATGAAGATCCTAATTTACCATGAAGATCCTAGATCCAGGCGATCTGTGCGCCTGCAAGAAGAGAGACCTGTCGAGGGGCAAGGCAAGCAACAAGAGAAAGGCAAGTACCTGCAAGAAGAGAGCACCGATCTGCGCACCTGCAAGAAGAGGACAGCGTGGGTGCTGGCCATGGACTGGGGCGTCGACATGGTGGCCGTACTTTGGCGTCAACTGAATCCCGCGCTATCACGTACCGCCTGGATAGGGATAGGACATGAGAGCAGATGAGAACGGGAGAGAGAGGAAGAGGAAAAGGAAGAGCACCTGCGTCAGCGTGGAGGCGCGGCTTGGAGTGCGAGCGCCGCCGCCGCCGCCACCGCTCGAGTTCCAGGGGCCTTGTCGCGGGAGGAGGGAGCAAGGGAGGGCGCGGCACGGCGGCGGCCGCGGCGGCGAAGAGCAGGTAGAGAGAGCGGGGAGGCGCAGGTGGGGGTTGGACGGGAGAGGGCTAGGGTTGGAGCTGCGGGCTGCATCTTTCACGGAATGGCCCACACCACCCGGGCGCTCCACCGCGCCTCCCGTGATCCGATCGGCACCAGCTCGAGACCGAGGCGCAGGCGGCTGAGAGTGGGCCTTGCATTCGATGAGTTGTGTGGCACGGCCCACCTTCCAGCGGCGATGCGGAGGCGAAGCTGCTCCCGTGCGGCATTCGTCGGCCCCCGGTGCTCCTCGCGCGCGCGTGGTCGCGTGGACGCAGCGCTGCGCGACACCTATGCCGTGAAACACGGAGAGCGGTGGAATCAGGGGTAGCTTTTCATTTCTCCGATGTAAGTGTAGTGTAGCAAACACCTGCTTGTTTCTTGAAAACACTAATTTCTAATATTTCTTATCACATTATATGCAGAAAGTTATTAACATTCTCTCTTTTTTCGATTTATTCATGTGTTCCGAAATACATAAACACACCAGTTGTTTCTCAAATGTAAAGCTGCAAGCTTTCCAAGGGCATTTGGCTAAAAGAGAGAACGATTTGAAAAACTTTTTGCTTTTGCAGTTTTGCGTTCACGAGCACTTTCTTCTCCGCGGGTACATCTGCTCTCTGGCAGAAAGACGCCCTGTTCGTCTGGCTTATCAGCCACCAGTCAGCAGTACTTTTCTCTCAGAAAAAACCAGCCACCAGCAATCAGACAGCAGTACTTTTCTCTCAGAACAAACCAGCACCAGCCACCAGCAACCAGCCAAGCGAACCAGCCAAGAGATGGCAACCGAATCAAGCTGACAATGTCAGGTTAAACCCATATCTTCATCCACGCCACATTGTGGGGACCCATGAAGGCCTGCAACTGCAAGCATACAACTACGATTCTATGACTATGAGCTCATCGCCATTAGCCCATTAACCTGATAAGCTGATATATACAACCAGTGTCATCTACAATGGATTATGGAAGAGTGATTTCTTTTTTTTAATATTCAGTGGAAGAGTGAAACAGTGCAAGAACATCTGACCAATAAGTACTCTATTCATTCCAAATTATAGTTTGCTTGGCTTGTTTGACCTCAAGTTTGACCACGTATATTATTAAAAAAAACTATGCAAACTATCACATTTTTTATTGTGACTTGCTCTACTAATAAAAGTTCTTCAAGAATAACTTAAATTTGACTATATTTGTACAATTTTTTTGGATAAGACGAATGATTTTACTTGAGGTCAAAAAATCAATGAACTATAATTTGAGACGATAGGAGTACTTCTAGTCACCCCAATCTCTTTATTGTTCTTTTAGCCCTTTTCTTTATCCCATTTCGTATTCTTAAGGAAAGGACAGAAAAAGGTTAGCAGATGGGTCGGTTTTTCAGTAAGAATCAGAGTTTTTTGGGGGCTGGGCCAAACTAAGGTACTATTTGTTTGAGATTATAATCATTATATAAACTGGATTATGGTTCAAGGCAGATTTATTTGTGGTTCCCAAGTGATCGCAGAGTGATCTTTTACTATAGTACCATAACTCGTAATCCAACTTATGTACTATAATCTAAAACAAACATGGCTGATGTTAAACCTGATTAATCACCACTGCTTAATTAAGCCAATCTGAAAGAAACACGGTCAAGTAAAGTAAATATACTTTGCAAAGGCATCATAAAACGAGCCCCCGATAGGCTCAAACGAGTAAATAAACTTGAGATCACACGCACGCTTATTAGCGATGCTAATACTAGATCTATCACCGAATCTTGCTGCTCTAAGCAAAAGAGGAGCCACGAACGAACACATCACAATGGTCCAAAATTCCGTCTCCACCACAATGTACTGTCCGATTAATTCTTCCGATCCATCCCGGAATTTCCTAAAACCTTAAACCTACGGTGATTATGAGAGAACTAGCAGCTAGTGCACAATGCACATAGCACAATCTGGAATTTGCACTGGAATTTCCCGGGACACGCAGCGGTGTGGTCCGGCCGCCGGACGCTCGATCAGTAGTTGCCGTTGAGCAGCTTGCGACCGACCTCGAAGGAGACGAAGGCGTCGATGGTGGCGTACTTGATCTGCTGGTACGTGAGGTCGCAGGCGTCCCAGCGGCCCGTCCTCACACGCTGCGGCTTGTCGACGCTGACGTCCATGACGGCGCTCGCGATGGCCTTCAGCCCCGCGTTGCGGAGGTCCGGGCGGCCCATCTCGTCCGCCGCGAGCTCGGCCAGGTCCACCGTGTTGTTCACCTGCAGGTTGTAGTCGTTGCTGAGCCGCTCCGCGTCGTCCTGCACGCCCACGCCGACGAACTTGAAGTCGGGGTCGTCGAGGAACTCGTCCAGCGCGTCGGGGATGTAGTCGCGGTGGAGGAACTGGAAGATGAGGCAGCGGCGGCCGACGCAGAGCTGGAGGAGCGCGGTGGGGCTGTACCCGGGGCCGAAGAGGGGCCTCCACTCCACGTCCAGCCCGACGACGAGATTGTGCAGGCGGCGGCGGTGGACGGAGCGGACCTCGTCGAGCCAGTCCTCCACGGCCTCGCCGGAGGACGTCACGGTGGCGGTGATCGCCTCGCCCCCGAACCTCACGGTGTACACCTTCGCCGCCATCGGATCCGTCTCTTCGTCGCCCCAACCCCAAGTGTTTCGTCTCTCTCGTCTCGTGCGCAACAAGATGAAGGTTATGGAAAGGCTAATCAACCGGGCTGCGAAAGGCAAACAAGAAGAGTCAGACAGGACGACGCCGCCAGAGGCCTAGCCCAGGCTGCCAGGCAGGACCAAGACCAAGACCAAAAAGTCCAAGATCGTGGAAAAGGATGGAACAATGGCACATTTGCCCCTGCTTTATTTCTGTTTTGCATATTTTTCTCTTTTGTGTGTGAAAAGAGGAGACAGGAGAGGATCAATGAATTTGCACTTCTGTTTCTTTAGAACGATTCATAAAGGATTTTTATAGGATTTGATTTGAATCCTATAGAATTTGTTCCCTATGTGCCCTTTGGAACAATGATTAGTTATCTTTCAATCCTTCAAATTTCCTATAGAAATCCCCGCAAAAAAAATCCTATAGAATGGCTCAACTCATAAATATTTTGGAGGAAATTAAATCTAACACGAGGACATGAGGTCCAACCTCTTGAAAACTTTCCTTTGTGTCTACCTCCTCTTCCTGTACCTTTATGTTTTCTACATTGCATCTGAACACTATTATAAATTTTTCTACATTCTATCATATAGGATTTCTCCGTTCCCAACAGGATCTTACTTGGTAGTCCTTTTGTGGGTTGTTGCTCATTTCTCATATCTGTTGACTGTTGTCACATTTATGCATAACTTTATTAATATTTTGTTTTTTTGATATATTTATGTTCCAAAATTCATAAATTTTTTAAAATGTAAAGTAAGCTTTGCAAGGATATTTTGGCAAAGTTGGAGGCCTTTACGAAGGAGAGCATGCTTTGACAAACTTTTTTTTTTTGAAAATTAAGCAGGAGCACTGCTATGTCATTTAAAAGAGAAGAGAATGCAGTTCAATACATAGTTCCTATCACATAAATCAAAGGGAAACTCAAACATCTCTAAGTTTATTAACATTAAGAAACAAATGGGGACTCCTGGACCTCACAGGCAGCAGACCGCATGGCCATCTCTTCCTTGACTATCTGCAAAACTCTTCTTTCAGTCGCCACAACTCCCTCGAAGATCCTCCTGTTCCGTTCCGTTCCTTCCATATATTCCAGGCTGTGTAGATCATGATCTCCGTTGTTTTGCCGCCAATGACATTCCTGCTAGTTCCTTGTTCCACCAGCCCTCCAAACCTTTAAGCTCCGTTTGGATGTCGATATTGAGAGCCTTGGTATTGAATTGGATCAAATATCAAATCAGAACTGGTATTGATATTGATTACAATACCAAATTCATTGTTTGGATGCAGATGGAATTGCTAAGATGAAATTGCTAGGAGAGACAAATCCGATTCACGTTTGGATGTGTTCTTGCTGGAATTGAGAATCGACCCATTGCTTCTCTTCACGGCGCCCATCCATAGCTACTGTAACATCCTGGATATTTGGGCAATAGTAATCATCACCATTAGTAGCACTAAACATTGGTTACCTTGGTCAAACCCCCACTTATGGGTCAACTCCTTCAAACCCTAAGTCAAACCCTTAGTGACATGCACCTCTCCCTAGTGTTCTAGCTTGTTCTCAAAATTTTTCTTAAGTACTCAAAATTATGCCAATATAAAAGTTGTCCAGTTTTTCATGGAACACACTTCATCTAAATGGTGGCATTTGAGATTCAAAGTGGAAAGGCCTCAAAATTCCAGTCAACGCTCAAAGCACTTGTTTGACCAGGTCGAGAAAAGTGCAAACTTTGCAGCTGTTTTCTGGCCAATCTGTTGAGTAAAACATTGGCCACCCTTTGTGAAGGTTGAAGCTGGTTAGGTGGTCTACCACTTTTGTTTTTGGCGAATTCGAAGTTTAGTTCAAAAATCCTTGGTTTGAACCAGTGGAACAACCCTGCAGTGAAAGGTCTCGGGCGCCTGGCGCTCCAGAGCGCGCGCTCCACGCGCGACACCGCGCCGCCGACGCGCCCCGGCGTCCGTGCCCCGGCCGTCAACTCAGTGGGCCCTGCCGTCACGCTGTCACCCCACTTGCCACGTCGGCCGCCAAAACCACGCGCCGCCCACGGTTTTCCCCTCCTCTCTCCTCTCCCCGCCGTGAAGCGAGTTGACACGCACCGGCCATCGCCGCCGCGGGACCCTGTGCAGCGCACGCCGGGAGGGGAGGTCAGCGGCGTCGTCGACTCATCGCATCACCGCCGCCGTCAACCACTCACGTGTGCCACCGCCGGAGCTAGGCCCTCGAGCGCCTATGCACCCTAGCCGCCTAGCTGCCACGCGCCGCACCGCCATGCACCGTCGCCGCGGACGCCGAGGCCGGCACTGGCCCACAGCTGCACGGGCGAGCTTATCCTTCCCCAGGGAGTCTTGGACCCTCCTCCAAGCCGCGACGCCTATAAAAGGAGCCACCAGAGCGCCTGCGCGGATTTTTCCCCCTTCCGTCGTCTGCCATTGCGCCGCCGCCATGGAGCTCGCTCGCTGAGCTTCGCCACCGCCGGCTGATGCACCCAGCATCTCCCCTAGTCCCCGTGGAAGCTTCCTTGTTTATTTTTATATCAGCAAGCTTATGAATATGTGGCTAATACAAGTTCCAAATTTCAGATGGTGGGACCAACCCGCGGTCATCCGAACGGTTTCGGTGGTGCTAGTGGCAGCAACGATCCGCCACCGCCACCGCCACCGAACATGACTCCTATGGAGGCCTTCATGGTGGCGCAGGCTGAAGCAATACGCTACATGATGCAACACCAGCAGCCCCCGCAGCCACCCCAGGGCGAACGTGATGGGCAGCCCCGTGTGGCTAGGTGGGATCAATTCGCTGCCTTGAAGCCACCGGTCTTTTCTAAAGCGGATGAGCCCTTGGAAGCTGACGCTTGGATCCGTGCCATCGAGGCTAAGCTTGATGTGCTGACTCTACCATGCTCGGAGGAGCGCAAGGCTAGCTTTGCTGCACAGCAACTCCGTGGTCCTACACTTATCTGGTGGGACCACTACAAGATGATGCAACAGGCTGGGCATGTCATTACCTGGGATGAATTTAAAAGAGCATTCAAGGAACACCACATTCCCAAGGGAATGGTGGAGAGGAAGCTGAACGAACTGCTGGCACTGAAGCAAGGGTCTGACTCTGTGTTTGAGTATGCATAGAAATTTAACAACCTTTGCCAGTATGGTGGGTACCATGTGGATAGGGATGAGAAAAAGATGGATCGTTTCCGCCGCGGGCTTGATGAGGAGCTGTATGAGCGTATCAATCCCATCAAGACCGAGACCTACCATGAGCTGGTGGATTTAGCCATCTCCCAGGAAGATGCTATGAAAAGGACCCAGAAGGCAAAGAAGAGAAAGGTTGCGTTCACCTCTAACAACGCGCCTAACAGAAAGTTCCGACTGGTGAAGAAGGTTAACCAGGGTTCCCAGGGGAACCAGAAATCTGGAAGGTGGGTGGCCAGACCACCCCAAAAGCAACAGTGGGGAGGTCAGCGTTCTTCTACTTCTCAGCAGCAGAATGCCAAGCCCAATGCTTCACCACCTGCCCGGAACAACAGGGACAACAAATGCTACAACTATGGGAACGTTGGGCACTATGCCTATGATTGTCCCCATCCAAAGAAGCAGAACCAGCAGAACCAAGGACGTGGTTCTAACCAGGACAACAAGGACAAGGGAAAGAGGCAGACCATGCAGGTTAAGCAAGGCCGCCTCAACTTCACTACAATGGTGGAAATTCCAGAAGGAGCAGCAGTCATGACGGGTACATTTTCTATCCGAAGCAAACCTATTAAGATATTGTTTGATTCTGGTGCTACCCACAGCTTTATTAATAAGAAAACACAAAGCAAGTTAAGATTAGATACGGCTCGGGTTAAGGATATCTATAAGATTGCTACACCGAGAGGAAACATTTCTTCCAACACTATCAGCGCTAGAGTACCACTGAAACTGGGTAGCAAGGTTATTTTTACCAATCTTATAACTTTGGGCTTAGATGGGATAGATGTTATTCTGGGTATGGATTGGATGACCCAACATAAAGTGACCCTGGGTATCACTGAAAGAAGCATAGAAATTAATTCACCGGTTGTCGGGACTTCCACACTCTACTTACCCTTGAGAGAATCTGCGGATCCCAGCGCTTTTGTCGCCATAACTTCGCACTTGGAAGATATTCCAGTAGTTTGTGAGTATCCTGATGTCTTTCCTGATGACCTACCTGGTATGCCACCCGACCGGGACATTGAATTTGTCATTGAACTTCAGCCCGGTACAGCACATGTTTCGAAAAGAGCTTACCGTATGCCACCCAAGGAACTGGCTGAGTTAAAATCCCAGCTTCAGGAATTGTTGGACAAGGGTTTCATTCGCTCGAGTTCTTCACCTTGGGGATGTCCTGGTCTTTTCGTCAAAAAGAAAGATGGTAGCTTGAGGTTGTGTGTGGACTACCGACCTCTCAGTGCGGTGACCATCAAAAATAAATATCCCCTACCCCACATTGATGTTTTATTTGATCAACTAGTTGGAGCCAAAGTCTTTTCCAAGATCGACCTTAGGTCAGGATATCACCAAATTAAAATCCGACCCTGCGATATTCCCAAGACTGCCTTTTCCACCCGATATGGATTATATGAGTATCTAGTCATGTCCTTCGGCCTTACCAATGCACCAGCCTACTTCATGTATCTCATGAATTCTGTATTCATGACCGAATTGGATAAATTTGTGGTTGTCTTCATCGATGACATTCTGATCTATTCCAAGAACGAAAGGGAACATGCTAAACATCTTCGCATTGTTCTACAACGTTTGAGAGATCACAAGCTTTATGCCAAATTCTCCAAATGTGAGTTTTGGCTAGATAATGTCAAATTTTTGGGACACACCATCTCTAGTGAGGGTATATCCGTGGACCCAAGTAAAATATAAGAAGTAATGGATTGGAAGCCACCTAAGTCGGTCCATCAAATTCGAAGCTTCCTTGGGTTAGCCGGGTATTATCGTCGCTTTGTCCCTGATTTTTCCAGAGTGGCCAAACCTATGAATGAATTGTTGAAGAAAGGGGTAAAATTCGTGTGGAATGAGAAATGTGAAAAAGCCTTCCACACCTTGAAGCAACACCTGACATCAGCACCCGTTTTGGTTCAGCCTGACAATTCCAAGCCATACGACGTGTATTGTGACGCCTCGGGTACTGGTCTCGGTTGTGTCCTCATGCAAGAAAATAGGGTCATTGCTTATGCTTCAAGAGCACTTCGACCTCATGAGCTGAATTACCCAACCCATGATCTGGAGCTAGCAGCAGTTGTTCATGCTCTCAAAATTTGGAGGCATTACCTTATGGGGACCCGCTGTAATATTTTCACCGACCATAAAAGCCTCAAGTATATTTTTACTCAAGCCGACTTGAATATGCGGCAGCGGAGGTGGTTAGAACTCATTAAGGACTACGACTTGGAGGTACACTACTACCCCGGCAAAGCCAATGTTGTTGCAGATGCTCTCAGCCGCAAGGCTCACTGCAACTGCTTAACAGTAGAATCTTACAATGACACATTATGTGAAGAACTAAGGAAATTGGCTTTGGAAATTGTTCTGCAAGGGGAATTAAATGCAATTAGCATTGAGGCTACCTTGTATGATAAAATCATCGCGGCTCAGCCTAGTGATGAGGGTGTTAAAGCCATAAAGCAGAAACTATCTGAGACTGATCCCAAATATGCTTGTTTTCGCCAAGATGAGAAGGGTACAATCTGGTTTGGGCAACGTCTTGTTGTTCCCGAAGATGCTACTATCCGCAAGGAGATTTTTGATGAGGCTCACCTCTCCAAATTTTCGATTCACCCCGGAAGTAGCAAGATGTACCAAGATTTGAAAGAGAACTTTTGGTGGTCCAACATGAAAGTGGAGATAGCCAAATACGTTTCGGAGTGTGATACGTGCTTGAGAGTAAAAGCGAGTCATTTGAAGACTGCGGGTAAACTCCAACTGTTACCCATACCTTCTTGGAAATGGGATGACATCAGTATGGATTTTGTTGTTGGACTACCACTTACTCCCAGGAATCACGACTCCATTTGGGTTATTGTGGATCGACTGACTAAGACCGCGCATTTCATTACCGTTAACACCACTTATTCGGCTAAGAAATATGCAGATCTTTATCTTGATCGTATCGTGTGTTTACACAGGATTCCAAAGACCATCATTTCGGATAGAGGTCCTCAATTTATAGCTCATTTTTGGGAACAGCTACATGAGTCTTTGGGAACGAAGTTGATCCATAGTTCGGCCTATCATCCTCAGACAGATGGACAAACAGAAAGAGTCAATCAAATTGTGGAGGACATGCTACGAGCTTGCATCATTCATTTCGATAAGAGTTGGGACCAATCTTTAGCATTAGCAGAGTTTTCTTATAATAATAGCTACCAGGCTAGCTTGAAAATGGCACCATTCGAAGCTCTTTATGGACGGAGGTGTCGAACTCCTCTAAATTGGTCTCAAGCGGGAGAGCGGAAGTTCTTCGGCCCAACCTTGGTTAAGGAAGCAGAGGAAAAGGTAGAGGTGATACGGGAAAATCTTAAAGCCGCGCAGATGAGACAAAAGAGTTATCATGATGAAGGAAAGGCGCAGAGAGAATATCAAGTTGGCGAAAGGGTATATTTGAAAGTTTCACCAACCAAAGGTGTACAAAGATTTGGAGTAAAAGGGAAATTAGCCCCACGCTATATTGGCCCATATGAGATTACTGAAATATGTGGACCAGTCGCTTACCGTATCCGGCTTCCGAATCGGCTCTCTGCTGTTCATGACGTTTTTCATGTATCTCAACTGAGAAAGTGTGTCCACGAGCCGGAAACTGAAATCATTGAAGAAGCAAATGCGTGGATCGAACCTGATCTTTCTCTAGTCGAGCACCCTATGCGGGTATTGGAACGCAAGGAGAGGAAAACTCGAAGGCAAACCATAAAGATGTACAAAATACAATGGAGTCATCATACAAAAGAAGAAGCTACTTGGGAAACTGAACATTTCCTCAATACCAAATATCCTGGATTCCTACAAGCTCGAAACCGTAAGAACTTTACCCTACCTTTGTTTTAACTTCCAAATCTCGGGACGAGATTTCTTTTAAGGGGATAGGCTGTAACATCCTGGATATTTGGGCAATAGTAATCATCACCATTAGTAGCACTAAACATTGGTTACCTTGGTCAAACCCCCACTTATGGGTCAACTCCTTCAAACCCTAAGTCAAACCCTTAGTGACATGCACCTCTCCCTAGTGTTCTAGCTTGTTCTCAAAATTTTTCTTAAGTACTCAAAATTATGCCAATATAAAAGTTGTCTAGTTTTGCATGGAACACACTTCATCTAATTGGTGGCATTTGAGATTCGAAGTGGAAAGGCCTCAAAATTCCAGTCAACGCTCAAAGCACTTGTTTGACCAGGCCGAGAAAAGTGCAGACTTTGCAGCTGTTTTCTGGCCAATCTGTTGAGTAAAACATTGGTCACCCTTTGTGAAAGTTGAAGCTGGTTAGGTGGTCTACCACTTTTGTTTTTGGCGAATTCGAAGTTTAGTTCAAAAATCCTTGGTTTGAACCAGTGGAACAACCCTGCAGTGAAAGGTCTCGGGCGCCCGGCGCTCCAGAGCGCGCGCTCCACGCGCGACGCCGCGCCGCCGACGCGCCCCGGCGTCCGTGCCCCGGCCATCAACTCAGTGGGCCATGCCGTCACGCCGTCACCCCACTTGCCACGTCGGCCGCCAAAACCACGCGCCGCCCACGGTTTTCCCCTCCTCTCTCCTCTCCCCGCCGCGAAGCGCGTTGACACGCGCCGGCCATCGCCGCCGCGGGACCCTGTGCAGCGCACGCCGGGAGGGGAGGTCAGCGGCGACGTCGACTCATCGCATCACCGCCGCCGTCAACCACTCACGTGTGCCACCACCGGAGCTAGGCCCTCGAGCGCCTATGCACCCTAGCCGCCTAGCTGCCACGCGCCGTGCCGCCATGCGCCGTCGCCGCAGACGCCGAGGCCGGCACTGGCCCACAGTTGCACGGGCGAGCTTATCCTTCCCCAGGGAGTCCTGGACCCTCCTCCAAGCCGCGCCGCCTATAAAAGGAGCCACCAGAGATTTTCCCCCTTCCGCCGTCCGCCATTGAGCCGCCGCCATGGAGCTTGCTCGCCTGAGCTTCGCCGCCGCCGGCTGACGCACCCAGCATCTCCCCTAGTCCCCGTGGAAGCTTCCCCGAGACCCACATTGCCCTGCCGTGCTGTGTTTTCGCCGGAGACCGAGCCGCCACGGCTGCAGCACCGCCCCCTTCGCCGCCGGCGATCACCAGAGCTCTCCCCGTCGACCCCGACACTGCCAATCGGTCTCTGGTGAGCACACACGCCACCCTAGCTAGTCCCCTGACCTGGCCCGGCCGTCGGCGAGCTCCCATGAGCCGCCAAGGGCACATCTGTGAAGATCGAGTTCTTTAGGAGGGCCTGGCTGTAAGACTCCAGGGGCTAAACTGAAAAAGGGATCTTTAGATTTAGGTTTGAATACTGAGATCTTGTAAAATTCGCCATAAATTGTAGAATCATGCTAAAAATGCAAACTCAATTTTCTGTGCTCATCATAACTAGATGCAACTTTTATACAAAGGAAGTTTTCAAATTTCTGAGTAGTTTTTAAACTAATTCAAATTGATCAGTTTGGCTAGATTTGAAATAATTTAAATTCCAGAAGTGATCTATTGCCAAATTTTGGATATGTTGCTGGTATCATCATGAGTGAGCTCTGGTAGAAAGATGGCACTTAGTTATCATGTGTATCTTTACTTATGAATTATTTTTCATGTATGCTAGTGCCTCTATTTTTGAATTTTAGAAATTAATCTGTTGATCAATTCATGTCAAACTTTTGGCCACGGCTCTGTTTCTAGATGATGTACCTCTGTTAAATAGTATGCATGGTTTTGACATGTTTAGCTTAGTCAAATAAATTGCCATGGTTTATTAAGGTTTTATTCATGAGTGTAGCTCCTTTAAGTTTCTTTGCTGAGTAAGTGCATATGTCTGGTATTTATGCTGCCATTTAGCCCTGTGTGAGGTATCAGCTCAAAAGGATGTATATTTATTTATGTGTGTTTTATTTTTCTTATGCTAGACATAGTTTTGTGTGATTTTTCATGCTAGCACTAGTTGGTGGTATAAGCTGGTTTTTGGGTAGTGGCTTGCTCCATGTATCAAGTTCATGGCTGAGATGTATTTTGTTCAGTTTATATTTATATTTATCAGAATAAACTCATGGGAGCAAATCACACTCAATAAATGGGATAAATGGAAAACTCACCCTCACCTTCATGCAATGCAAGTTTAAATGATTGAATTTAACTAAATTGAATCTCGAGGCAGCAACCTGTCCTTGGTGAAGTAAATTAGTTGGATGGTGATAAATATGTACACAGTCACTATCGAGGAAAGGAATTTAATAAGTTTCAACACATCGATAATTTCCGGAAGAGTATGCTGAATGTATTAACCCTCATGTTGATTGTGGTCCATCAAAACACCTCATAGTTGTCATTAAATTCAAAACTGAATTTATTTTATTTTGAACACACCAATCTCATGCATATGCATATCGTGTAGAGCTCCCGGACGGAAACTACGAACTAGTGCCGGAAGCTGACGAGGACCTCGCTAACGCAGGAGTGAACGCAGTGGAAGTGCAACAAGGCCCGGACCAAAGTTCGGAGGATTTCACCACTGACTGTGCTAGTGAAGGCAAGCACCGAAGCATATTTCTCAATTCCTAACTTATGCAACTATATATATATGGATGCTTGTGCATTTACATTCAGGAGTTGAATTGAAACCCTAGTTGCATGATCCTAGGTTCCTATGCTCTAATACTAGTATGATAGGACGATAGTTGCCATGCTCTAAGGACCCGGTAAAAGTCGAGTGAAATCCTTCACTCGCGAGCTATAGGTTCTTATATTGGAATCATGAGATTTAATCTGATATGCTCATGTGGTAAGAGCTTGGGATCGGCTCTGGTCAGTGGGTGTCACTGGTTAAGCTTTTGAACGTACTAAACATTTGTCGGGAATGGGACCGGTAAGCTTAGTACCTTCGGGAATCGGCTAGGGAACTTGGACCACTAATCTTGGGGAGGGCCCCCGTGTTCTAGGCCACGCGGTACATGTGCTTGGTTGGGCGGCGGAGTCTGTGACCTTCCCGCCTTGTATCAAGACTGTGAGCTCTGCTCCCGAACCGAGGAATGCTGGGAACTGCCTGGTTGATGCATGCTCCACCCCCCTTGGTTTCTTTGTCTTTTTGGGGTGTGCATCTCCCGTGTGTTTAGGTCCACCTTGCAAGGTTAATAATCGATCGATCGTCGGCCTCTCACCGTTATCCGGGACTGCTTAACTATACAGCTCATTTCCCTTTATGATGAAATTGAGAATTGATTTGGATATTGCTTAATTGTATTGCACAACTTTGCTTGCAGTAGTTGTCAATCTAGTAATGATTAAATGACTAGAATTGTGAGCTAAAACTAGAAAGTAAGGACATACTCTTTGTTGCTTTTCTGCAAAATAAATCACTAGGCAAAAAGCCTTTCATGTCTAGGAGTTTGGTGAATAATATCACCGTCGGATAAGTCTTGCTGAGTATTAGTATACTCAGCCTTGCTGTTGTTGATGTTTACAGGTGATGTGAATGATGGGTTTCCGTGCCCTGGATCGTTCCCACCCGATTGGGAGATCGAGTGGGAGGAGGACAGTGCTTAGTGACATCTCGGATGGCCTCCTTGGATGTTACTTATGACGCGTAGTATTTTATTTCCGCTGTGTGTACTAAACTCTGAACCATTTACTTTTATGCAATGAACTCGGTTTGTAATAAAATAACCCTTATGGGAATTGATGTAATATAATTTGTGATGATGTAATCTCTGGACTCGCCTTCGTGTGAGTTTTGATGTACTCCGGGTTACTCGTGATTTACCGGGCTTGACCCGGCAGAGACGACAGGTTAACTCTGTGTTATCGCATAATGACCAAGAGGAATGGTTTATGCGATAATACGGAATTAATTTGGGCGGTTCTGTCACAGCTACTATCACCACTGCCTGCAGAGGCCTAGGGGCAGAGCTCTACCCCGTCCGCGAGCTGGAGCTGACGCCATCGAGGTGAGCCGTAGCTCGCCTGAGGCGGAGCACGCCGCCCTAGCCTCGTCGGAGAAGGCTGTGCCGCTCGCATTCGGAGTCAAGCTCGCCCGCCCTCCCCTTGCCTCGCTGGGAGAAGAAGATGGGGGCGACGGAGTTCGCCGGCGAAAGAAGCAGGGAGGGGCCGGCGGAGGAAGGATGGGAGCTCGCTGGCAGAGGAAGGATGTGAGCTCGCCGACGGAGGAAGGATGGGGGCCGGCACGGCTCGCCGGAGGAGGGAGGATGGTGGGCTGCCGCCTGCCGGAGGAGGACGAGGGCCGGCACGGCTTGCCGGCGGAGGGAAGATGGGTCCCGGTGGAGGAGGACAGGGACCGGCTCGGCTCACCGGTGGAGGAAGTCTGGGGGCGGCGGCCGGCGTGGTGTGCCGAGGGAGAGAGGAGCGGCGCGCGACTTCGCAAGGAGCCGAGGACGATTCCGTCCAATTCAGAGGGAGTTGGCTTGGTATCGGGGGGAAGCTGCTGACGGGCGATGGATGCCGGATTGGTATTGTGGTGAGTTTCTAATGCCGAATTCAAAAGACATCCAAACGGCGGAATTTAAGTGCCATAATGCCAATTCCGAATTCCGAGCTTCAATGCTGACTTCCCAACGCAGCCTTAGGCTTTTGCTTTTGCGTCCACGCAGCAGGCAGGCACTGCTTCTCCGCGGGCTCACTGCCAGTGCCAGCCAGGAGATGGCAAGCAAAACAAGTTGTCAGTGTCAGGTTTGACCCATACCTTCCTGGCCATCCATGGCTCCATGCCCCTCCGTTCCTCCCTACCCCTACGGGCTACGGGCTACGGTGAATCGGTGATAGTGGAAATCCGTACAGGGCTACAGCCTACAGTACAACTACGATGGAGCTCGTGCTCGTCGATATTACTCCCTCCGTTTGCTCGTCGATATTACTCCCTCCGTTTCAAAATACTTGTCGCTGTTGATTTTTCTTTGCAATTTGACTATTCGTCTTATTCAAAAATTATAGCAAACATGTAAAACGATAAGTCAAGTTTAAAATACATACAACATTAAAATATATAGCAAACAAAATAAATTATACTTGCACAATTTTTTGAATAAGACGAATGATCAAAGTTGCAGAAAAAAGTCAATGACGACAAGTATTTTGAAACGGGGAAGTATCTTTTTTTTTAGCACACCATCCTTTAATTAACTAGACTAAATAAAATGGAATTACATATAATGTCCGGTGGATACAACAGTCAAACAAGACGGAGCTGCTTCATTGAACATGCGATTCTCGTGAACCAACCCAATACTTTCAAATGCTTCTCTTTATGTCTCGATTTCCCATATCACTGGGCCTTATACGCCCGTAGCTGCTCCTGCACAATCGCTAGCCAACTTGAGATTCTGAATCAGAAATTCAGAAGCTCGATTGCTAATGCCAGACCTTCTTTTTTTTTTTTTTGAGAATAATGCCAGACCTTCTCTACACGCTAGCCCATTTCTTAATATCTCATTCTTGAGAAAAGGAGGACATTAAAAAGATTAGTAAATCTTTAGCAGATGGGCCGGTATTTCAGTAATTTGACACGGATATTTTTTAGACTGGGCCGGCCCAACTAGCTGGATATTTTGCTCACTCGCATTCGCTCCGGCCACGAAAGCTCCGTCGAGCTTTGTACGTCCGGCGCGCAGACGGGAAGAAATGCAGACCACCGCGCGCTCCTCCGCTTCTGCTCCGTCCTCGCCGCTCCCCTCCTGCGCGCCACCGCCACCGCCGCGCGTCGCCTTCCCCTCCCTCCGCCGCCGCGACCTCCTCCTCCTCCCCGCGGCGCTGTCCCTCCCGCTCGTCCCTTCCGCCGCGGCGCCCGCACCCGCGGCGGCTCGCGGGCTGTTCCGCATGCCCCCGCAGCGGCTGGCGAACCGCTACTTCCTGGTGCGCGCGGGGGAGTCCGTCTACGAGGAGCAGGGCCTCCTCCGCACCAACCCGGTCGCCAAGACCTCCGTCGACAACGGCCTATCCCCCGTGGGGCTCCGCCAGACGGCGCGCGCCGCGCTCGAGCTCCAGCGCCTCGGCGCGTGCGAGGACGACTGCTGGATATGGCCGTCCATCACGCAGCGCGCATACCAGGCGGCCGAGATCATCGCGGCCGCCAACGGCATCAATCGCAGGTGAGGTGTCCAGTCCGCACCGGCTCTCTGTTACCTCAATTGGCTCTTTGATCTCACATGGATACTGACTTTGCTTTGTTTGATTGCTTTATTGCAGCCGCATCGTGCCGGAGTACAGCTTCTTGGATGCCCGCGGATTGGGCGCTTTTGTGGGGAAGAGCCTAGACACCTTGCCTGAGGTACTTATTCCTGTACTTTATCATGAACGTTCTTTCACACTGCTAGTTTGCTACTTTAGTAAAGTACAAGAGCAAACCAGCTTGAAACGACCAAGTCTCTTATGACCAAATGATAGGTATACAGTATATTGTTAGGTTCATATGTTGGCCTTCTTGCTTCATCGTGAACCAAACTATTGCCAGATCAATGCCAATGCCATTTTTCCTTTTGATTGATGCTGCTGGTAATTAAATGCTGATACTGTAATTTCAATGAGGTCTTTTACGGTACACAATATCACTCAACGATAGTACGGTGGTATTATCGGTTTTCTCTATGGGTAAAATGGTAATTTGCTTGATGTATATTATTTGAAAAAATTTTCCTCCTCCCTCGCCTACAATATCTAAACCATTTCATATTTTTCATTTCATATATTACAACAATACCATTTTGCATTTCCGATAATACCTTTAAACTACCCATACCACCTATGAATACCACCCATACCACACAAAAAAAAATCGGTGGTACAGAATTAATTTCAACTGTCGGATCCTTACATATAGATCATTTTCTATTACATACGAGTCCTTTTCAATTTGTGGTACAGGGTGGTATTGTGTACCCTAAAAAACCTCAATTTCGATAAGTAGATAAAACCGTTGGTCTTTAGGAACAAAGCAAAGCATGAACTAATATTCATTGCTTGACAAATGAGTATCCTAGGATAATGGATTTATACTTTCGGATTAAGTTATAGTTTGATTGAGATGACTACATGAATATCAAGAATAAATGATTCGTACTTTTCAATTTTTTAGCCGCTCTAATAAAATGGGTGTATAAATAGTTTTTGCAAAAAAAATACTCCTATTCTGATTGAACTATTGAACTATGCTTTTCTTGGTATGGTGGCTGCACTAGGTGTATGCGTCAGATAGCATTTCACCAGACATGAAGCCACCTCCTATCAGTGATGGTACTCCTAATGAGAGCGTATCAGACGTATTTGTTCGGGTGACACAGCTCATGTCAATACTAGAGACCCAGTATTCAGGGGAAACTGTTGTCATCGTTTCTCCAGATTCTGACAACCTGTCTATTCTTCAAGCTGGATTGATCGGGCTAGACCTACGAAGGTTAAAACTCTTCCTTCTGTACTCTGAATTCTTC
Source organism: Cenchrus fungigraminus (assembly GCA_036936925.1). NCBI lineage: Eukaryota > Viridiplantae > Streptophyta > Magnoliopsida > Poales > Poaceae > Cenchrus > Cenchrus fungigraminus. The sequence goes on along the minus strand of CM072778.1, from coordinate 29,543,864 downwards.
TTCACTTTGCAAGATTTATGACTGGTAATTGGGAAATACAGTGCACTCCACTTTGGGGTTGGTTAGGAAACATAACCTAGTCTTATACAAAACTTGGTTCAGACCGTTTTCATTTTGATTTCTAGTTGTTATGCTTATAAACGATATTCAGCACTGTTGCTAATTGGAATGGAAACATATCCTAACAGTTTGATGCTACTTCTGCAGGCATAGCAGCTTATTTTTTAAACCCGGTGAGGTCCGGCCAGTTGATCCCAGTAGCATACCTGAATACAAGCAACCTGCTTCTGCTGTTTTTAAGTGTACAAATCCGCCAAGTTGTAAATAGTTTCTCTTCCTGACACTACAGTTCATATATTGTGCACATCTATATGAATATACCCGTGAGAAGAAATATCTTCTTCATAATTGCCCATAGCTCGACGTATGTTTTGTGTGTCACATCTGAATAAGCAAGTCAAAGATTCATAGCAAAAAGGATGGGTCTGTATGTCATAGCTGAGTAGAGCATCTCCAAGAGTTTGCCAAATTTTACCAACTTCTAAAAAGATTTGCCAAGTAAAAAAGGTGTCCATCTCCAACAGTTTGTCATAATTCACTTGCCAAATTCAGATCTAACTTACATCAGAAACCCTGAGAGAAACAAAATTATGTTTTTACCCTTCCATCTCTTGAAAACTTAAATCAGGAATCCTGAGAAAAAACAAAATTATTTTAATACCCTTCCATCTCTTTTAATCCGGAAGGATGCGCCGCGGATTGCTGCGCGCATATATGCGCGCGCGGAGTCAGTTTTTCCCAACTTGGGATAAATGACAACCTAAGATGGGGAACTGTTGGAGAAGATTTTTTCTGTTTTTGCCAAAAAAAGTAACAATGGCAACTTGGGATAGGTAACTGTTGGAGTTGCTCTGAACAAAGTTGCTTTTGCATAGTACTTTTGTAATGTGGACGAAAGTTACACATTTCACCGTACTTCTTGTAATGACAGTATCTGTATGAAGTGTAACAATGTAACATCTCTGCCCCTCGTGGATCCATGATTGCAGAGCCGAAGTTACTTTTCACTTCTTGATATGCCATCTGAAAGGTGTAATTTGGTGACTACTTTCACCATGAATGTGCAATTTTTGAGGCCGCATTTAGTTCTAAAAAATTTCACCAACTACCCGTCACATCAATATCCGGATATTAATTAGGAGTATTAAATGTGGATCAGAGGAAATTGCTGACAGGTGTGATGGAGCGTTCGATCATGCGAGGACAATGCAGGCATGATATGAAGGCTTTTGAAATACCCATTGGTCAGGAAGCAGCATAAAACATCACGCGAAATACCGGTACGATTTTTTTGGTTAGCTCTCCTGTGTGATCCTAATCAGATTTCTTAAAAGCTCACCCTCCTTGCTGCTCTCTCCGCGCTCCCGGGGGTACGTGTCGCCCCGGGAGGCCTCGCGGCGGAAGCACGCGCGCTTGCGCGGCGATGCGCACGGTATGACACCGCTCCCTTGGCCGCCTTTGCTTGTTTGACAGGTGGTCCAACCAGCGTCTGGTGGCCCGCTGTCAGCTGACCACAGTCGTGTCTGGGCCGGAAAAAATTCACAGCGGGAGCGCGCATGGTTGGGTGGTGGGCGCGCGGAGCACCGGTCCCTTGCCTTGCCTTGAATGACAGGTCGTCCGGTCAGGCGTCTGGTGGCCCATTGTCATCTGCTGAGGGTATATCGCAGGCATGTATGGAAGGCTGAGGAAAACCGGAAAACCTGTTGGCGCCGCGCGGGTGGCCGAAACCGCGGTCCCCTTTCCTCGGTCGGTCTCATCCTTTCTCTCTCGCCTGCGCCCGCCCTCTCTCTCCTGCTCTGCGTCGCCGCCCTCTCTCTCCATCCTCGCGAAAGAGCACGACGCCGGCCTCGTCGAGCACGCCCGCGAGTGCAGCGGCCTCGGGGTGCGTCCTGGAGCGACGCGAGGCCGCGGCGGTGCCGATGGCGGCGGGGCACGGCTGCAGCGGCTCCGCGCCCAGCCGCCGAGGCGGAGGCCCATCCCTATCATCTCCTCGGTGAGCAGCGGCTCCCTGCTCTGTCACGCGCGCTCGGATCCATGAAGGTCGATTCTTTTTTTAATGGAAGGCCTTGAGGCCCGGCTTTACTTAAAAAGCAGAAGGTCAACTGGGGTTACCAGTTTTACATGACAGCGTAAAGCAGTTTTACAAGCCAAAAGAAAAAACCTAGGGCAGGACATGCTTGCGGAACTGACACCCTCTAAAACCCCTCTAGCCAGAAAAAGAAGAACAGAGAAAGATAAGATCATTATAGGTTTTTAGAATTTTAAGCTACAGCCATATGAGTACAAGAAAGAGCAGGGTAGATGTCATCTCCAGAACCGGCTCTTGTTGTTCTTCTTTGGTTCAACTTCAAACTTTCAGAGTTTGACAAAGATAGTTGGCTTCTTTACTTTTCCTCTTCAAATTCGGTGCGGCTCTCTCCAGATTTGGCGTGGGGGCTACACCGAGCAGGAGAACTCGATTCTGATCCTCCTTCATGCGCTCATCTCCGTTGTGTTCGGGGACAATGCCGTGCTCGCACTACTCCCGGAGGAGGAGGCTGGACTGGCGGCGGCCATCACTCCCGCCCCCGTGTCGGCGTGCGGCGCCTGCGAGCTCCTCGCCTTGGAGGGGACCGGGTCGAGCAGCGAGGCCGTGGACGGAGGGGAGTGCTCCGCAAGCCACGTCGTCACTGTCGGGGCCGTGGGCAAGCGGCGGTGCCGCTGGCTTCTTTGGTGAGTTTCTCTCTCTTTTTTAAAAAGAAAGGTGAGCTTCTCTCTTCCCCCTCATCCCGTTCTCACATTTCTTCTCCTCTCTCTCTCTAGCCACTGAACGAGGGAGAGGCGGAGAATGGCGATGGATCCACGGAAGACGTCGATGACGACAAAAGGTAAAAGAAGGCAGCAGGCCAGCAGTGGCATGCTGGAGAGCAAGGATGTGTGGTGGTCAGCGAGGTGCGCCTGATCTGCACGCTGGATAGCGAACATGGTGAGTTCCTCTTTCTCACTACACCTTCCGCTTCCAGCACTACACATGGATGCTACCCAGTTTTACGATACACGGGCTGATTTGTCTTGATTCTTAATGCTTTATGGTTTTGTGTTTGTGTGCAGAGGACACTCATGGAACTGCTGGGTGTTAGGGTTATTGCTGATCGCCATGTCAGGTTGCTGATTGCGATATGTGGTTCCTGCCGGGATGGGCTTGATACTGTCTGTGCTACACTCGCCAACCTCCCTTTTGTGTCAGTGTCACCATTGGTAATTCACAACCACAAGTATGCAATATAGTTGTAAATTGCTTGATGTATTTCCATTTGTTCAGTTTCCTCCAAAAAGTCATGTCGTTTTGAGGTAAATATGCCTACATCTAGCATATTTGCTCAAAATATATGACGTTTTCCATCATAAATATTGTTGTGCCCAACTATACTACCCTGACACGTCAAGGAGGGTACTGTACTGTATCTACGGATACGTGTCAGATATTGATACATCACGGATACATTGAGCTACTCCTTCACCTTTTGCTTTGGCAGATCAGTGCCTCCTAACTTTTCTTTTATCCCCTCGTGTAGCCTTTTGACTCAGTGTTGTGCCTTGTGCTCTAATAGGGTTGCATACTTAAACTTAGTGCAAAAGGATACAATCGCAACCTTATTTATAGTTTCTGCTATTATAAGTATTATATTAATTATTTTAAAAAATGTATCCATGTATTGGTTTTTAGAAGGACATGGCGTATCCCTGTATCCGTATCGGGCTGATAACGATACACGTATCCCTATCCATGCAGCATAGGTGCCCAATGTCTTGCTATTGGAAACCTTTTTCATGTGGTAAGTTCATGATGCTAAACTTATTTTGTTTTTTTTTCTTTCTGCTGACACTGCCAATATCCTTAAATGATTCAAAAATTTTCTTTTAGATGCTTTTTTAAAAATCTCATTTGGGCATATAAATAGAGACGTCCTCTTTCAGCCATCAGTGCTCAAATTTCTTTTGTTGGTCACAGAACAAGATTCAATGAAAGCTCGGAAATATTTTTTTCTCTGCTGCAATGATTAGATGTTAGGTTGATAAATAAGTGGTCATGGCATTCTAAATAAAACAAAACCAAGCCATTTTCTTTACAGATTAATTGTTATTTCGCCTTGTGTTTTTATGCAAACTGTCTTGCGCATAAAATAAGTGATAATGCATATTCAGATAATGTTGGTACCATCAGATACACATTATGCTCTACATGATAATTTAGTACCTAGAAATATAGAATACTAAGGGTGTGTTATGCGCATGTGAAGTGTTGCGAAACAATGTAAAATTTCTTTCTATGCAGTTTAGATTGTACCCGTCTTCTGATTACTTCTCAATGAATTTTTTTTCTCAGGTGAGAGAAGGCACTGTCATTGTGATAAGGTGAAATTATTTGATTAGCACTTGATCTGTTGTCTGCATCGGGAGGTGTGCCTGGACGAACAAGGGGCCTTAAGATAAACTCAGATTAATTCACCTGGCATTTTTCCAAGATTGCATGAAAGCTTCAGAAACACCTTATAGGGAAAAAAATGGAAACAAACATGGAATTTATTTTCATTTGTTGTTCATTGGTGCCGGAATGAACCTTGGCAGAGATTGTACCTTCTGTTTGAGGGATTGTGTACTTTATGCTATTCTGAAATAACAATAAATACGGAAGCCTATGTAATTATACCAAAGGATGAATAATTTCTGTCGTCTTAAAGATCGTTTGATCCCATTGCTTGATTTGATTGTTGAAATGGTAGGGTGTGTATTGAGCGTCTTATATGCTGTCATTCTATGTTTATAGTGTATCTTATATCCTTTTATATGGTACTCGTGTTTTTATTTACATTCAGTCTTCACCTTTTACTTATATATACTGTAGGGCGCGCAACACGCGTCGTGTTTTTATTTACATTCAGTCTTCACCATTTACTTATATATACTACTGTACGCGCCAACTGTTATAGTGGGATCAATAGCGATGCGATTCAATCCCACAAAGCTTAGCTTCAGGCCTTCAGCGTTGCCTTTGACACAACCAGAGTTGCCGCACCGAGCTTTCTTTTTAAAAAAAAGACCGCACCGAGCTTTCGATGATGAACTCGTCACCGCCTCCAACGCCGATTAACCATTTGTATCTCGAAAAGCTGGCTTACTGATTGGATAATCTCCTGCATGATTCAATGGCGAAAAGAAGCTGAATCTTCTGCTGAATTATCACTAAAATCAGGGCATCAAAGCTGTGCAGCTAACCAGCAGTTCAACGTCGTTGCCTTTGAATTGTTATCACGACAGTTGAACCGAAAGACGGTGAGCCATATCACTAGTCAGTGTAGTCACTTGGCAGTCAGCATCCACCGCCGGACCGCCCTCATTTTTCAGCGTCATTCTTCACCAGAGCCGCACAAAAGCCCCCTCTCTCCCCGTCCGTCCCCGACGCCAGAGCCAGTCAGCCACCAGCAGCCGCACCTACTCCGATGGCCTCACCAATCCGACCGCCGCCGCCGCCCCCGCCAGCGGTCGATCCCGTCGCGCCTTCTTCTCCCCCATCGCAGCATCCTTCCCGTGATGGATCCCTCTCGCCGGAGAACCCAGCACCAGCACCACCACCATCTCCTCCGTCTGGTCCTACCACTACCACGCCTCCTCATAGTCCCGGCGATGCCTCTCCATCCTCGCCTCCGCATCCCCCGACGCCGCCGCCGCCGCTTCCGCCCAGTGCCGATGCTTCCCCTCCCCTGCCGCGTCCGGACGAAACATCGCCGCCGCGCTCCCCGCCCCACCCTTCCCCCGCTCCAGCACCGCCACCCCCTCCCGCGGCGGCGTCGTCAGATGCCAAGTCGGAACAGGAGGCGGCTGAATCGGCTAGCGAGTCGGGGAGCATGACCCTAGCCCTCGCGCTAACCCAAACCGAAGACTCCACGCCGCCGACGCCACCGAAGGCCTCCTCGGCCCAGGCATCACCAATCGGCTCGCCGCAGAAGGAATCGGCCGTCACCATCGCGAAGCTCCTCTCCGGTGAGGACCCCGCCGCGGCGGCGGCGTCGGCGAAGCCCGCGGCGGAGAAGGTTGTCCCTCCGAGCGACCCTGGGTCACTCTCCGGGTCCGCCCCCGTTACCGGCGTTGGTGGAGGTGGGGGCAGCGTGGGGTCCAAGAGGTGGCTCCTAGCCGGCGGCGTCCCGGAGAAGGTCCGGCGCGCGGAGCTGAGGAGGGCTGAGCTAGGGTTTAGGGTCTCAGCCGCCGTGTTCTGCCTGGTTGCACTCTCCGTCATGGCCGCTGATACCACCACGGGCTGGTCTGGCGACTCCTTCCGCCGCTACAATGAGTACAGGTTGCGCTGAGCTCAGCTCAAACCTTCCTCATTTGTCACATCTGCTGTTTCTTGTTGGTGTTGATCGGATGCTTGGAGGCTTGGAGCTGATATTGGTGAATTTTGGCAATGTGTAGGTATGTACTTGCGGCGAGCGTCGTGGCTTTTACCTACTCGGGGTTCCAGTTGGTAGCCGAGGTGCATTACCTTGTCACGAGGAGGCACATTATTCAAGCCCCATGGCGCAGCTACTTCAATCTCGCCATGGATCAGGCAAGCATGAGTGAACTGTAACTCTGCATTTCTGAATGTCTTCGCCATTGGTAACCATGAGTTATGATAGATTGTTAGCACAATTTTGCAAGCTTGGAGCCCTAGTTGTTTAGTGTTTGGTGTCCGCGAACTAGATTAAAGTTTATGGCACCTGAATTATATTAGAGTTTACCGAAGTTCTTATAGTAGATGAAGTTGAACCGTCGCATTGTTTTTATGGAGTTTATTAAAGAGATCCTAGTTTGTTGATGAGGTGGTGGTAATATCAGTTTCTACTATGCTCGTGATTGTTAATGCTGGATTTATTTTGATTAAGACTATCTAGATTAGTTGGTATACACAATCTTCAGATACCGAACAGTACATTCACAGGTGTAAGCAGTGACATGCTGACACAACGAGTTAATGAAAAAAAGGAAACTCCAGATCATCTTTAACTACTTAAAGCGGAAAAATTACACATTCATTGCAAAAGGATTATTGTTCCCTTCATGATAGCAGCTGTCCAAATCCTCCAACTTCAATCAGTTATCTTGATAAGAGAACTTTTCAGAAATAACTGATGAGAATGCTGCCATTGCTCACAGTTTGACACATTTGTGACTGATCGTATGTAATTTTTAGTGCTTAGCAATCACATAATTTGCCTTCAAAATCGTGTTGCTTAAATACTCCTTGTGAGTGGCAAGTAGATCAATTTGTTATTTATTCTTCAGTTCTCCCGTTCGAATCAGTCAGACCTTGTTTCTAGAAATATGTTTTAGTATCTAGAAGGCCATAAGTTCCTTTTTGGCCATGACCCTACATTCACTTTGTAAGTCTGCCTTAAGTTTGGACTTTGGACAATCTTGGCTTAACAATTGTAACTAGTTGAGTTGTAGAAAATGACATTTTGATCCTAATTGCAGATGTTAGCTTACCTCCTTCTGTCAGCATCTTCAGCAGCACTTTCTCGTAATGGTGTTTGGATGTCTCGGTTTGGAGGGGATCAATTCACGAAGCTGATCGACGCATCCGCCTCCATGGCATTCCTCGCTTTCATTGCTCTTGGTCTTAGCTCAATCATCTCTGCTTACTGTGTCTTCAACTTGGTTTCGTAGATCTATTTTGATGTGCATTACCTGGTGTAAATAGTATGTTCAAGATGTTTCTTGGGCCATTTAACCTGTTTGTGGGTTGTGGCATCCTTTATCGCTACAAATTGGTATGTTTCAATAGTATAGACTGAACTCAAATATTTTTAAACAAAGTTGAGTGGATGCAGTAAGGGTCCATGCTGGTCTTCTCATGAGTTCGAAAGATACACAATTGAGACCAGTTCAATTGTTGGGTAATAACTGACATACCGATGCTCTGACCCTGTATATATATGATGGTCAAGTACTTCATTTGCTTGCTTCCCGTACCGACTTTCTTGCTCAGACTAGCAGTTGGGGCGCACTCCTGCGCGCCGGCCCAAGATTGCACACCTTTGAGCGGCCCAGGTCGGCACTGTTTAGTGTAAACAAAGATAAAGCGGAGGAGGTGGCGCACGTCGTAGGCAGTAAATACAGGCTCTCGCATAGTCACATCTGTCATTTCCAACAGTGGCGGCCACTACGGCGGGGTATGGCGAACAGGGTAGGCGAGAGCAGGTGAGGTAGAGGGCGATCTTGGGGAGGTTGGGACCGCGACGAGCCGTCCAGGTGACGGGGTTCATCGGAGTTGCGGTTCCGCTGAAGAGCATTGCTTGCAGAAAGCAAGGTGGGGTGGTAGTGATTGCGGCGGCGTTGTTCTTGCCGTTGGCTCGAAGGACGCGACGCGCGAGTGGGTTGCGGCGGCGGTTGATCTCTTCCAGGTTTGTGCTATGCGCTGATTTTGCCGCCCCGTTCGATCTGGATCTGATCTATTTCAGTGTTCCTGAGTTGCGGAATAGTGTTTGATTTGCCTTTTCCTCCCTTCTTTTTTTATTTGGTATCTGTATTTGTTGGGTTCAGAATTTGAGTTAAGTTGGTGCAGTTGCATAAGAAATCGAAAACAGAGGGTAAATGTAGTAACAATGTGATTAGTACTGATTGTCCATTGCGAACAGCGTAGCACACAGGTAGATGATACTTTCAATACGGGCTGTAAAAGCCGTATATTACATTGTAGCACACTGCTATGAAACAGCGGATGCAGTTATGCATTGGGTAAGAAAAAGATTACACTAAAGCTTGAGACACTACAACTGAATAGAACTCGAGCTGGATGGGTTCTTGTTCGCAGAAATACAATCTGCGCAGTCTACTGTCATGATTACATGCCATGATTTACGCTAGTTTGAGCAAGGTGTAAACCTTGCATAGGCACTCTGCCAGCTGTTCCTTCTCGTTTCTTGGTGGATCCTGACCTATGTAGACCATGTGAGGATGGGCCGTAGATGTTGGTTTCAATGGAGTGGTGTTCTCTGCTAGCGCCAGCATCCCTGGTATTTTTTCCGCGGCTGCGATCATTTCAGTCATTGCGAGTTCCCTGTGATTTCTGATTCTTGCAGCTTCAGCCGCTGTTCTGGCGCATTTTTCTTCTATGACTGCTGCTATTCCTGCAGACATCTTCAGCTTGTGTTGTGTTTCTTCTAGTTGCTTGTTTGCTCTGGAGTCTATTACCAGATTGACCTCTGATTGGAGCCAAGTAAGAGCTTCTGAATAAGCATCTTCTCTTGCATCTTGGATTGTGTCATGGAAGTAGCTGTAGATTGTAGTTTTTTTTGAATTCTCTGAGTAAGGATAACTATCGATCTGAATATCTAGGATTGCAAAATACTTGTGGTCGTGTGTTTCCTTGAACTGGATTTTGTACTTATTCGATCCAAGCTTGGTCAGAGCTGCTTCGACGATGGTTTCAGCTCCAATGGTGACTTTCTCAGCTACCTGTAAGTGATCAGAAATTTGAATCTACAAAGGGTTTTCATTTTCCTGTCATCTGTATCTAACAATGTAAGGCAGTGCACTGTCACCTGAGAAGGTTGGGTAGAACCCATGTCGATGAGGTTGCCTCTCTGTGTGTCGTCGACAGAAGGGTAGATGAGGAGAGGGAGTCAGTTGGAAGAAATGAAGTGTAGGTGTGGGCTGCCTTGATGAGGCTATGGGCCTGTTTGGCCGCGCTCCAGCGCACGCGGAGCGGGAGCTGGAGCAGGCGGAGCGGCGTTTTTCAGCTCCGCCTGTTTTGCCGCAAAACGGCTCCGTCCCTCACATCCAGGTCAGCAGAAGCGAACGCGCGGGGAAGGCTTTGGTGCAGCTCCGGCTCCTTCGGCGTGTGGAGCGGCGCGCGGAGCGGTACCAAACAGAGCCTATATATTGGCGTGGTGTACTACTTCCTATGTGAAGGGAAGGTGAGAAGGCAAGGTAAAACAGATAGGTGCATATATGGGGTAGGTAAAAGGATTTTTGGAGTGTGCCTTTTGAACAGTTGCCTGTGTATTTGTTTGCAGTGATAGTTTAGGCATGATATCCTTCCTGATTGGTTCTGTTGGGTTCCAGTTTTTTTTTTCTGTGTATTCAGCCATGTTTTGTGAGTACGGGTTTCCGACGCTGCTTCTGAGGTGCTTTTTTTCTGTTTTGTTGCCCTATACAGCTTGGCAGCCTTACACTGTGTTTGCTTTGGTTTTACAGTTCACTAATCATTGGGTTAATAGGATGCATTGCTACACTGCTCACAAACGCATCGTCGGATTCATGAAGATCATGGTTTGTGTCGAAAACCTGCATGTCCATCAAGTACTAATTTTCATTCCTGTAATATACTTAGCAATTTTAGAAATTGTGTTATGCAGTGTCATGTTCCATCACGTCTACGGCCGGCGCGGGCAGAGGAAAGGAGTCCAGGAGGTTTAGGAGTTTAGTTAAGATTTGATTTGGTTTGTTAGAGATATAGTTTGAATTAGCTTGAGTAATAAGCTAGGTTGTAACCGGCAGTCATATAAGCCGGGGTTAGGGAATTTGTTAGGCAGGCTTTTAGATTGAATCTTCTGTAAGCCGTGCCCTGCCTCATCGGTGCGACGTCGAGCTCCACGGCTCCGGCACGCCGGCGAGGTCCAGGGCCACGCCCTTCCACTTCCTTTAAATACAACCTTCGCCGTAATCCACCGTCCAACACTCTTCCCCGTGACAACTTGGTATCAGTGAGGCCAGGTTTCGTGCCCATGGGAGACGAGTTCAAGCAGCAGATGAAGGAGGTGTCGGACGGCCTGCGCGACCTCGCGGCCACCGTCAACAACCTTAGCACCAAGTTTGACGACATGACCATCAAGATGGATCGGCTCGCGCCGCTGGCTCCGGTGGCGTCCAAGCTCGCCGCCCTACCAGACAAGGTCGTCACCCTCCAGGCGGCCTCGTTCGAGAACACCCAGGAGGTGCGCGCCCTCAACCTCGCGGTTATCCGCGTTGAGAAGACTCAGCGCGACGGCAAGGCTACGGCCGTGGAAGACGGCGACGACGCGATTGGCTCCGTCACCGGGCCGCGGAAGGATCCCCCCAAGCCGCCACCACCCTCAGAACGCCCACAGTTTCTGCCGGAGCCGCCGCCGCGCAACCTGTACCAGGATGAAGAAGACGACTACCTCGACACCCGCTTCCACCCGCGCGCCCGCCTCGAATTCCCGACGTTCGACGGCAAAGAAGACCCCCTGCCGTGGCTGAATCGCTACGAAACTTTCTTCCGCGGCCAGAACACGCTGGAACGCCGCCGGGTTTGGTATGCCGCGATGCACCTGACGGGCTCGGCTCAGCTGTGGTACTTTAGGCTCGAGCTCTCGGCGGGCACTCCCTCGTGGCGTCGCTTCGCCCAGCTGGTCCAGCAGCGGTTCGGGCCGCCGATGACGGACAGTCCCGTGGGCGAGATCATGCTGCTGCGCCGCACCGGGTCGGTGGAAGAGTACACCGACAAGTTCCTCGCCTTGGCGTGTCGCGACGCTGACCTCACGGAGCAGCAGCTCGTCCACATGTACTCCGCCGGGTTGGTGAACCCCTTGAAGACCGATGTGGCGCTCCGAAGGCCGCACACCCTCGACGACGCCATCATGCTCGCACGCGCCTACGAGCAGCGCCTTCAGCTAGAGCAACAAGACCCCGGCCCCGGGCGCGGCAGCCGCTCGGCGTTCCACTCGTCCGGCAGCGCACCAGCGTCCAAGGCCGCCAAAGCCGCCACGCTCCCGGAGTCGGCGTCCTCTGCGCCTGCAGGCGCCGGCAAGGTCACGGCCCTGGCGTCGACGCTTCCGCGCCGACGTCTTTCCCCGGGCGAGATGGCGCAGAGACGCGCGGATGGCCTCTGCTACAACTGCGACGAAAAGTTCGTCCTCGGCCACCGCTGCAAGAAGCTCTTCATCCTCGAGGTGGTGGTCGACGACGACGAGGAGGTCGACGAAGAGATCGAGTGCAAGGCCATCTCTGCGCCGGTAGAGGAACCGGGCATCTCCCTGCATGCGGTGACGGGCGTTCGCGCGAAGGGGTTCCAGACAATGAAGGTCTTCGTGTCAGTGGGGGACGCTGTGGCAGTCGCGTTGCTCGACTCCGGGTCCTCCCACAACTTCATCGACACGCAGATGGCGCGGAAGGCGGGCGTCGCCCTACGCGCGTGCTCCGGTCTGTCGGTCGCGGTGGCAAATGGTGAGCGCATCAACTCACCGGGCCGCGTTCTGGACCAAACAGTACGCATCGGGGGGGAGCCCTTCAACATCGACTTATACGCCCTCCCCCTTGGCGAGTACGACATGGTGCTCGGCGTTCAGTGGTTGGGAACGCTGGGACCCGTACTGTGGGACTTCGCGCGGCACACGATGGCGTTCAAGCGGGGCGTCAAGCGCGTTCTGTGGCATGGCGTCGACGCCACACCGGGGGTGGCCGCCGCGACGCTCGCCGGGACAGGCGGTGACCTCATGGACGCGCTCTTGGAGGAGTTTCACGGCCTCTTCGTCGAGCCACGGGGACTCCCACCCAGTCGACACCTGAGCCACCGAATTCGCCTTAAGCCAGGAGTCGACTCGGTGGCGGTCCCTCCCTACCGATACGCCCACGCCCAGAAAGATGAATTGGGACGCCAATGCGACGAGATGCTCCGCCAAGGCGTGATCAGGCCAAGCTCGTCAGCGTTCTCCTCCCCGGCGCTGCTCATACGCAAGCCGGACGGCTCGTGGAGGTTCTGCGTCGACTATCGAGCACTCAACGACGCGACGATCAAGGACAAGTTCCCCATCCCCGTGGTGGAGGAGCTCCTCGACGAGCTGCGGGGCGCGCGCTTCTTCACCAAGCTCGACATGCGCTCTGGCTACCATCAGGTGTTGATGCACTTCCTCGACGTGGAGAAGACGGCGTTCCGCACACACCAGGGGCTGTTCGAGTTCTTGGTGATGCCGTTCGGCCTCACCAATGCACCGGCGACGTTCCAGGCCTTGATGAATGATGTGCTGCACCCCTTCCTGCGTCGGTTTGTGCTCGTTTTCTTCGACGACATATTGATTTATAGCTCGTCGTGGTCGGATCATCTCCGCCATGTTCGTACCGTGCTCCGCACCCTGCAGGATCATCAGCTGTGCCTCAAGCGTTCCAAGTGCGCGTTCGGGCAAAGCTCTGTCGCGTACTTGGGCCATGTTATCTCTGAAGACGGTGTTGCCATGGACAAGCAAAAGGTGCAAGCAGTGCTGGAGTGGCCGGTTCCTCGATCGGCTCGAGCATTGCGCGGATTCCTGGGGCTGGCAGGATATTACCGGCGATTTATCCGCGGCTTTGGCGCCATCGCCGCCCCGCTTACAGCCCTGCTCAAGAAGGAAGGTTTCAGCTGGAGCACGGACGCAGGGCGGGCGTTCCAGGAGCTCCAGCGCGCGCTCACGACGGCGCCGGTGCTGCAGCTGCCGGATTTCGACAGAGACTTCGTGGTCGAGTGTGACGCGTCGGGCTCAGGGTTTGGCGCAGTTCTACACCAAGGGGCTGGGCCGGTGGCGTTCTACAGCAAGCCCATCGCGTCGCGCCACGCCAAGCTCGCCGCCTACGAGAGGGAGCTCATTGGCCTCGTCCAGGCCGTGAGACATTGGCGGCCGTACCTGTGGGGCCGCCGGTTTGTGGTCCGCACAGATCACCGCAGCTTGAGATTCATCCTCGACCAGCGCCTGACTACCATACCGCAACACCAGTGGGCAAGCAAACTCCTGGGCTTCGACTTTGTGGTGGAGTACAAGCCGGGCGCGCTGAACGTCGTGGCGGATGCCTTGTCTCGTCGCGATGAAGGTCTGGGCGAAGCGCTGGCGCTGTCTGCCCCTCGGTTTGTTCTTTTCGATGAGCTGCGCCAGGAGATCAATGGCAGCGTCGAATTGGCCGAGTTGCGGGATGCTATCCGTGGGGGTGTCAAGCCGGCGGCTTGGACAGTGGTGGACGGCCTCATCCTATACAGCGGCCGGGTCTATATTGCGCCGTCCTCAGCTTGCCGAGCAGCAGTGCTTGAGCTGGCACACGGCGCCGGTCACGAGGGGGTTCACAAGACGCTGCATCGGTTCAGGGCGGACTTTCATACGCCTAATGACAAGGTGGTGGTTCAGGACTTCGTGCGGGCGTGCACGGTGTGTCAGCGCAACAAGAGCGAACATCTGCAGCCAGGGGGTCTCCTTCAACCTCTGGAGGTGCCAACTACGGTATGGGCCGATGTGGCCATGGATTTTATTGAAGCACTGCCTAAGGTGCACGGCAAATCGGTGATTTTGACAGTAGTGGATCGCTTCTCTAAGTCGGCACATTTCATTCCGTTGAGCCACCCATACACGGCAACGACGGTGGCCCGAGTGTTCTTCGCCGAGATCGTGCGCCTACATGGTATTCCGTCGACGATCGTGAGTGACAGGGATCCTGTGTTCACCAGTTCATTTTGGAGGGAGCTCTTTCGCCTTGCCGGAGTGAAGCTGCAGTTCACGTCGGCATTTCATCCACAGTCCGACGGCCAGTCTGAGGCAGTGAACAAGATCATTACCATGTATTTGCGCTGCCTCACGGGTGATCGACCTCGCAATTGGTTGGAGTGGCTGCCGTGGGCTGAGTTTTGCTACAATTCGTCTTATCAGCAGTCCCTGAAAACCTCTCCATTCGAAGTGGTCTATGGCAGGCCGCCGCCCTCTGTTCGCTCCTATGAGCCGGGTGATGCGCGGCTGCCGGCAGTGGAGGTGGCCATGCGGGACAGAGATACGTTCTTGGCCGAGGTTCGTGACAGATTAGAGCAAGCTCAGCAACATTATAAAGCCATCTATGATCGCAAGCACAGGGAGGTGGAGTTCTCGCCGGAACAGTGGGTCTGGCTCCGGCTTCTGCATCGACCGGCGGCGTCTCTTCTCGTGCGCGGCCGTAGCAAGCTTGGGCCCAAGTTCTTTGGGCCATTTCAAGTGGTGGAACGCGTTGGCGACGTGGCGTACAGGCTCAGGTTGCCGGCGGGAGCTCGAATTCATGATGTGTTCCATGTGGGGCTCTTGAAGCCGTTCCATGGCGCGCCTCCGGCTCATCCTCCGCCGTTGCCGCCGCTGGAACATGGCCGTGTGGTGGTGCAGCCTGAGAAGATCATCGACAGCCGCGTAGCGCGCGGGCGGCGTGAGGTGCTCGTGCGTTGGTGTGGAGCTCCGGCGTCGGAGTCCGCATGGGTCGCATTGGCGGACTTTCGTGCTCAGTTTCCGGCGTTCCAGCTCGAGGACGAGCTGCTTGTTAAGGAGGGGAGAGATGTCATGTTCCATCACGTCTACGGCCGGCGCGGGCAGAGGAAAGGAGTCCAGGAGGTTTAGGAGTTTAGTTAAGATTTGATTTGGTTTGTTAGAGATATAGTTTGGATTAGCTTGAGTAATAAGCTAGGTTGTAACCGGCAGTCATATAAGCCGGGGTTAGGGAATTTGTTAGGCAGGCTTTTAGATTGAATCTTCTGTAAGCCGTGCCCTGCCTCATCGGTGCGACGTCGAGCTCCACGGCTCCGGCGCGCCGGCGAGGTCTAGGGCCACGCCCTTCCACTTCCTTTAAATACAACCTTCGCCGTAATCCACCGTCCAACACTCTTCCCCGTGACATGCAGAATCATACGGACAGTATTGTATGCATTTATCCAAGCTCTGACCTACTCGGACTGTGCTGTGAAGCTAATCTTTCAGAGCCTGTTTATTCAGAAGTCAGCAAGGAACGTTTTAAGTTCCAATTTAGTGTCCAGTTGATGGCGTCTTGTTGCAAGATCATAGAGAATGATGGTGAAATTTCAGCTACTGGTTATTCATTCCGTGATAAATCTGATGCCATAGAAAGTGCCGCTTTAGTTATGCTTGATCTGCTAATGTATCGTTATGGGATCAGGTCACCTTTATATAGTGATGTTGTTTTTCTCAAGGACTGGCCTGCTTACAATCATATATCAGAAAATCTTAAGGCTACTTGTTCAGCTCTTATGGACATCACATCCGATCTATCATCCTTGATTGACGGTATTCATGAATGTGTTAGCTTATTCGAGTCTGAAAAAGCACGTTTCAGTAGTGAGGTTGGCGGTTCAGCAGTGATGTTCGCGGTTCTTAGTGACTGTCAGGCTGAATTGGAGAGCACACATGAATTTCTTTCTGTTCACATCAAGGAGCATGTAGAAAATATACGGTGGAGGTGTCATTCGCATCGGTTTTATCATAAAGCGTATTACAAAGCAGTGCACAGTTTGCATAAAGATCTGGTATGTGCTGCAGCAGGAACTCATTACTGTTTTGGAGGTTCTGTTTTATAGCATGTCTATGAACGCAGTGTTTGCAAGTTCTGATGTCAAATGTGTATCCTCTGTATTTTGTTTTATAGGATATCAAAATGGAGTATGCTGTTACTCTAAAGGCAATCATGAATCGAGTCTGCGAGAAGAGTGGTTACTTACTTGAAGTGTTACCTGGCAGATGCGATTCTGAAGGTCGCTGCACCAGAGATAGTGCTTATCAAGCGATCTAGCACCGCCGAATTAGAGAAGAGGTTTAAGATCAGCAGGTTGAGTTGCAGCAGCATTTTCAGATCTCAGCAAGATGTGGTTTACCGCGGGATCAACACTATCTGTGCAGAAGAAGGTTTAAAGATCATTGATGCTGGTTATTTAGACCTACGTGATATGCAAAAGGAAGCTCTTGATTTTAAGTATGAGGTTCCTCTGCTTTGCAATGCAGTCGCAAAGATGAAAGCTATTGCTGAGGATGGTCTCAAAAACATAGATGTCTTGAGTCAGCACTACTATCGGCGTCTAAAAGATCCAAAGGTGTCTAAGGAGCTTCGATTATCACTGGCTGACTGTATCTGCGAATTCATTCACATCATCAGATCCTTTGATGAAGAAGCGAAGATGGAAATTTATTCAAGCAACTCGCCATTGGACGGTGAAGAAATTGGGGCTTTGTAATACTTAGCTGGCAGTTTGATGATATGGCTTTTGAGCACGTCACTCTCTGGTTCCTATAGTGCCAGGAAAGAATAGGTTATTGTGACTATGCATGCGTTCTAGAAGAAAATCTCTGGTGATTATAATGTGTAGTGTTTGAAACTCGGTGTACTCAGAATTGCAGTGTTAGTGTACCTGTTGTGTTTCTTTGATTGGTACCTTCAGTTACATATCATTAGACGTTTCGATGAAGAAATTTAAAAGGTGGGAACTATTTTTTCCTATCGTATGAGGTTCTTGTGATTTTGTGTAAGCGATTGCACACTCAGTGTTCCTACAACATTCGAATATTAGACAGAATATAGCGTCAGTTCAGCATGATTACCATTGAAAAGCATCATAGTGACCAAAAGATTTCTAAGCTGACGTCCAGATCCCCATGCTACAGCTTCATCGAATGCACTGTCTAAGGCCTAATTGTGATTGTGCCTTTGTAAGTTCTAAAATCTTCGTAACTTTGCGCTCCTGGCACCAGAGTCAGAAGCATCCTAAGATAGTATCGCTCATCTTCAGAAGGATGTACATAGTAAACCCTCCCAATAGTGTGAAGGGTGGAGATTTAGGAAATTTGCAGCCTAACTTAAAACATGTCAATAGTTTGCGCATGTCACACACAGTGTTAAATTACACATAGGAGATTCCAAGGACGCATTGCAATACATATTTTCACAAAACAGCTAAGAAGTATGATAATAGGTGGGTAGTCTGTGCAGAGAAGGAGCTCTCAATCAAGCAACTGTCGATGATTCCGTTTGTATAGGGTGTACCTACATGCAACGTTGGATCAGCGATTGGGTACCAGGCAGCAGAGCAAGCTGATGCAGACTTAGAACATAAGTGCTTACATGTGTCTTCATTTGACGTGGACAGCAATTGGTGATCAGATTATCTTGGTGAGCAAGTTCCGGTAGATTAAGTTCTGCATAAACCATTGTACATATATATATTTAAAAAAATACTCCAAACAGACATTGATATACGGTAGAGGGAAATGTAAGGTCCTAACCATTTTTCGTTATTTACCTAATGCTGGCAAATATATCATGCAAAACTATATTCCTAGTCACTGATGAACAGTTGCCATTTTCATCTTCGATTAGTATCTTTAAGCCTTTTTTCGATGTGACTCTAGATATTGCAACATATAGCTGTCCATGTGTGAAAACTGGGTTCCTAAGATAAACACCAACATTTTTCAGTGTTTGGCCTTGACTTTTATTTATTGTCATTGCATATGAATTCTTAATTGGAAATTGCCTTCTGTGAAGGACAAAAGGCCATTTTGGGTTGGTTGTTGATAGAATGATCCTAGGAATATAGACTATATCACCAACATTTGATCCTGTAATAATAGTTGCTTCTATAATGTTATCACCAAGCGTCTGTATCATCAAATCTTGTTCCGTTGCATAAACCTTGATTCTGGTTTAAATTCCTTAATAGCACTATTGGAGTGTTCCTTTTCAGAACCAGCTTGTGTTCAGGGAAATTTGGTACTGATATCGAGTTTAAAAATTCAGTGGGATACAACATATCGATATCGTAACATTTATCATTAGTCTTTGCTATTGTATCATAGCTTAGATAAGTTCTGGATTCACCGGGTATGATGTCTAGAACGAAGGCGTTAATTTCATTCACAATTGAATTCGTTGGTGATAAAATAGCACGTTCACACAAATACTTCCGATCTTTGTACATAACATCTAAATTTTCATAAACGGAATCAACAATTGTTTTAATTTTGTCATCGTTGGTGAACAGCAAAAGGTCGTGTGGTATTTCAATTAAATCTGAATCGGTTTTTCCATCCCCTGCGACAGTAGAAATTCGCCCATCTCCTACAGCCAGAATCCAGTCACTAAACTTTTGCAGTTCCAACTGCTCGGAGTCATTGAGCGACGGATCCTTCAATCTCATGTTTTCCTTTAAGTGAAGTACCTCAACAGATTCCCAAATGGGTGAATTTAGTATGCAAGCATTAATGGTTTTGTTTTTGTTCCCTCCCTCAACAACAGGAAGTATCTGTCTAAAATCTCCTCCAAGCACCACTACTTTGCCTCCGAAAATCTTATCAGCTGCTGAGTCATCATCAACAGATAGAACATCACGCAGGGACCGATCAAGCGCTTCAAAACATTTTCTATTAGTCATCAAAGCTTCATCCCATATTATGAGTGAAGTTTGGTGCATGAGTTCAGCCAAAATGGTTCCTCTTTTGATATCACATATAGTTTCATCATCGATTTGTAAGGGAATCTTAAAGCGTGAGTGAGCAGTTCGTCCCCCAGGTAACAGCAAAGAGGCAACTCCAGATGATGCCACTGTAAGGACAATTTTTTTTTTCGGATCGTAGGTGAGAAACTATAGTGTTCCACAGAAAAGTTTTCCCAGTTCCACCATGACCATACACGAAGAAAAACAATGGATTGTTGCGATTCACGCTGTCTACGATCTTGTTAAATGCATTTAGCTGGTCCTCATTAAGGTTTTTCAACATATCAATTGAATCTCTAGCTAGCTGTTCAATATCGTACGATCTCTCCTCGTCGATAAGGCTATTCATCCTATCATTTTCAGATCTTCTACAAATAGCAGGTATATTGTACGATGATATTGTTGCTCCATTACGCAAAAAGAGCAAAGAAAGTTCTTCTATAAGCATGTTCCGAAGTTCATTTTCGGAAATTTTATATCTATTATTGTTCATTGCTGTCTGTAGATTATATTCAAAATCATCGGACATAGCTTCCCAGTATTTTTCAAAGAAGTGTCTTTCGTCTGTTACATCACAATAAAGCATCGTCACGAACAAATTTCTAAGCTGACGTCCAGATCCCCATATTATAGCTTCATCAAATGCGCTATACCATTCTTTGTCATCACCCAAAAGACCTCTAGCTGCACATGTTTCTTTGAACGACGAAAAAATTGTGCCTTTGTAAGTTCTTAGATCTTCATAACTCTGTGCTCCAGGCACCATAGTCAGAAGCATCCTTAGGTAATATGGTTCACCTTCAGAAGGATGCACATAACAAATTCTTCCAATTTTTTTCTTTCTTGTTCTATGAATCCAAGTACGCTGATCTTTTTCCCATCGCCATTCATTAGGGAAGCTGGTGTATGTTAGGTTTCTAGCTTCAGGAAATTTTTGGTTCGTCTTAAACCATTCTGTCAAAGTGGTTCTTTGTAAGAATTCGTAGTGGCAATGTCAGATAAATTAGCTCTCTTCTTAAATAGGACACAATTCATATTAGGCAGGTGTACAGCTAGGTGTTCAACTGAGGGTATTTTGCTATGTATATCAAAACTATATAGCCTCCAAAGTGCTTCTTTATCACATAAATATCTACATTCTAGATACTCTTCGATTTCATCTACTTGTTGGCTGCTGTTGGTATCATCATTATTTGCGGAACTCCTTTTCCATTTAAAGCCGACTTTAGCAAAGTCAGGTCCTTTAGTAACATATTTGAAGAGGTACTTGATGACCTTACTCTTGTTGCACCATTCAACATTAATATGTGACTGAAATTTCTTAAGCAGGTACATATTGTAAGGAACCACCCATCGATTGTCTAATTGTACTCCATTTTTTATAACATAGCGTCCGTTATCGCGTCTTCGATATATTGCAAATCCATTTTCATCGATTGTTGTTTCATCGTTAAAATCTTTAGGATAGTGCTTGGAGCATGAACCTTTTTTCATACACACGCATTTAGGATTATACTTACCACATGGACCATGGATCATAAACTCTTCAACTAATGCATAGCCTAACGGGTCCACAGCAGGATCAGGAATTTCGGCAGAAATAAATGAGTCTACGGCAGAAACGGTACCTTCTCTTCCGTCCTTCTGTAGCCATGTCAGGATGTGAGCGTGCGGCAATCCTCTTTTCTGGAATTCAGTACTTTGCAGAACTGCATGATCACAACATGAGAGAAACAAACCTCAGAGAAAAAGAAAAGAAAAAGCAAGAGTAAATACTAAGCTTCCAATAAACTCCAACAGCATCTCACCAGCAAGAACAGGTCCAAATGCAGTACCGTCTTTGATATCGTCTAGCATCTCATCAAGTTTGATTTTATAGACGCGAACAATGGCATCTGATCTGTCACAGGGCTGCTGACCAGGTTCGGTCTCCAGAGACTCAACAATTTCTCTCCATTTGGGATTGGCTGTGAATGTGATGAACCAATCAGGGCATCCGTAAACTCGACAAATTGCTAGAGCATCCTGATAATTCTGTGCCATGTAGCGTTTCCCGCCTGTGAAACTTGCAGGAAGGAATTTCTTTTTTCCGATGCTGCCACCATCCAAGGTTCCTTTGCCAACAGCATCAACGATTCCTTGATAGTAATCGCTCCTTAACTCATCCTGATGATCATTTATGTATTTCAGCCTACTCTCTTCAACGCAAGCATAACCGTCGACCTTGGCTTGCTCTGAAAGTCTTCCATAACAAAGAAATGGATTTGGTTCATCCATTCTATAGTGACAACGGTAGCAATAATAATCCTGCATTGTCACTTTTGATCTGCAGTTTTGATCAGAAATATCCATCCCTTGGTAGCGAATTCCAAGCTGATAACCACGCTCGCCATACGGAAACAGCAAAGGATACTGGAGAGGCATGTAAGCAGGATGCAAACAGGATACCCGATGCAGGCCACCGTCTGTGCCGTGTACAATGATGTCTCTTTTGTAATTTTCTTGAGAAAAGTCACCAACAATAAGAGCAGCAAGTTCAGAGGCTGTTGGCATTTCATACTGCACAGGATCATTTTCACTTGCACCAACAATACGAATACCGATCTCTGCATTACCATGTTCAGCCAACCTATCTCTTGCAATTCTAAACTGCTGCACCAATGGATTTACTTCGTCTAACATGTGCATGAGACCAGCAGCAATTTCGGGAGACATACCATCGGACCCAGTATCTCCAGGAACAATGGCTCCAAATCTGTTTGCTAACTCATTCGAAGTGTCATAAACATATAGCTGAGCAAATTTTGGTGGCGCATCACCATGTGGCAGAAGAGAACCTATTCTGTGACAAACTTGACCAGATATCTTGAACACAGGAGGTCCACCACCATTGTTCACGCTGCGATCAACATATGCGCCCATTGACGTGAATGCAAACAGCAAATTATAATGTCTGATCTTCTGTAGGAACATTTTTGATCGGCGACCACCATCAAATTTTAGCAGCTCTTTTAGAAAATCAGGTGGTGGCATAAAAGACGGCAACTGAACTTTGCCCCCTTTACAACACATGTTATAGATGATTCTTCTTTGGCTGAAGGAAGATTCAGACCTAACTCTCTCTTGATACCGGAACACAGCACCGCAATACTGACATTTATATTCAGGTCTTCCAATGTAGGATCTTCCAGGGCAAGTATCTGGGTCATTGAATAAACTCATCAGGTTCAGCAAACAGGTATTATCTGCAAATAAATAGAAGCAATGAAACAGAAAAGGGAAGTTAAGTGGATGCCTTTGAGTGCATCAGCATACTCCTTTGGAACTACATCCCTAGATGCAGAGGACGCAGCAAAGACAGGCAGACCTACAAAACATTGAAAAGCACAGGGAAATAACTTGAGAATAGGATTACAAACAAAGGAAGCAGATAACAAAGGTCGTTATCAGTCTGCACCTGCGTCGATCAAACGATGCTGTCTTCTAACAGTGATCCTTGAAAGACGTCGCTTTTTGCAAAGTTGGGATGACAGCAAGGGACAGAAATGATCTCCTACGCAAGACAGTGCCGACAGAAAAAAATGAAAATGGCAAACAATATAGCAATATTCGCGGTAACAGAACGACAAAATCACTGCTGACGAAAAGCAATAATAGGCATAGAATTATTACTGTTTCTTTTCCCGCAGAGGATTCTTGCAAGAGCTTCTTCGACAGAACCTGATGGAGCATCGTAACATGGGCGAAACAAAGGAAGGCCAGTGTGGTGGTTCCTTCGACGCCGAGAACGCCGAGAATTCTCTACAGCACCCTCCATGGAAGAAGAAATTCCTAGACCGCTGTGCACGAAAGGTAGAAGAGGACAGCATAAGCAAAAATTTTTGTGACAACATGAATATCACTAAGCTAGAATTAGCAGCCAACAGTCAACCACACATTCAGTGTAGGTACCTTGGTTCAAAAAACACCTGCAGATGTCAACGGCGGTCCTGGCAGTATCCACGGTAGACAAAAATGATGATCGACACAACACCATCCCACCATAACTATAGTCAGAAACAGTGAACCCGTATAAGCTCTGCAAATATATAACAGCCTGAAGGGCTGCACAATCAAGAGGAGCTACACATCCACTGGCAGGACAACCCCAAAAAATCCTAGAGATAGAACACCCAGCAGAAAGATTCAAAGGAATATGCACTTCAATCCCGACCGATAGAGAACCATCCTCACAAATTTCTCGCACATAAGTCGCTGAAACAAAGTTAATATTCCGAACCACAGCCTGGAGCAGAGAGATAAATGAAGCAGAGATACAGAACATCGAAACAAAAATACCCCAGGTAGCCGAAGTGACGCAGCCAGCGCAGATAAGGAGTGACAACCAGGAATTCGGACCGAACCAATCACATTCGAAAGCCACTCAGAATCCACTGGAACCTGCATAAGTCAACATTCAGTGAGGAACGAATCGACAAAGCAAGGCGACGAAGGAACAGCAGATCCAAGCATCAACAAACAACAAACAGATCCAGCATCAAAGGGGAATCGCGACCTGAAACACCACAGGCGCGAAACGAAGAGAAGCTACGCCCAGGCAAGAGCCGCACAGGAACGGCGAGGAAGCAGCTCGGGGGACCCTACAGCTGCGTGACACAAAGCAAAGACCGCGAGGTGAGTAAAAGGAAGACGCACGACAACTCACCGACGCTGTCCGACATGGGAGCAAGAACAGGAAGATGAGAGGGCAGGTGAGAGGTAGGAACGAACCCAGGTGAGTAGGTGACGCTGCAGAGGCGGCAAGGAAGCTGAGGAACCTTAATGGAGAAGCCTCCACCCGCGCGGGCCCCGCCAGCCAGCGAGCACTACGTGAAAGCGCGGCAGCGCGAGGAACGGCGACCGCCCACGCCGCACGGAGCAGTGAGGCGAGATGGGGACGGTCACATCCGTCGCCTCCAACAACGCCAGCTACTACACCCGCGTACGGGAAATCGGGGCAGGAGAAGGGGAGGGTCACCCGGTGGAGGCTCCACTTGCGCGGGCCCGGCCAACCAGCGACTGCAACGCCTCGAGCAGGCGCGCCCGGGAGCGATTCGGGGAAGTGGACCCAGGCTGAATTCGGGGCGACGTGGCCACCCTCCCCCCTCACGCCCCCGCTCCAACCTTAATGGGGTTGTAATGTGCCGTGTGCGTATAAAGTACAGGGGCGTATTAGCAGTTTGTGACTGTAATTGATGTGTATCAGGAATATGCAATGCCATTTCGTTGGAATAGCTGGATTGACCGTTGCTGAGATATTCTAATGCCTGTGGCTATCATGGTTTTGGACAAGGAAACATTTGTTTTTCTGCAGCCGAACTGCTCGAAATTTCGAAATTTGGCAACCAATTCGACTGCCTATCTAGATTTGGCACGACGTCTCTTCAAAAATTGACACCCAGACCGCGAATTCTTTAAAAAAAAGAGACTCACCCCATATTTCATCATATCCCTAGCTGCAACCATTGTTTACTCATGTGAACGGACCAAATTGCCCCTTACCAAATGCGAGGGAGAAGCTGACGTGTGGGACCCACGTGTCAGGGCCTTCTTCAACCTTCGGTCGCGTTGGCCTTCTTCTACATCCGGCGATGCCCACCAGGGGAGCTCCGCGTCGAGACCGCACGTCGCCGGGGGCACAGCCGCGCGCCCGTGCCATCGGGGAGCTCGACCCCACCGACCACGCCGCTGGCCTTGGGAGGGCTCGATCCCACCGGCCGGACCTCCATGCTCGTCTGCTGGCACGATGACGCCTAGGCCTAGCCGTACGTCGTCGTTTTGCGTGCTTGCCTACATGCAAAATCATTGCAAAGCTAGCTTTCCCCCGACCTCCGCCGGGGGCGCCATGGCATCTCCGCGTCTGCTTTGATCTGCCCGCCCGGTCGGGACAGTGTTGTTCTGTCGTCAGGAGAAGGCCGCGACCACGACGTTTTTTTGTTTCGGCATCTAAGTGACCGAGAGCACGGGCTCCTGATTGTGTGGATAAGGCAAGGGCAATTTGGCCCGTTCACATAAGAAAGCATTGGCTGCAGCTAGAGATATGATAAAATATGGGGTGAGTCCCTTTTTTTTTGAAAGAATTCGCGGTCTGGGTGCCAATTTTTGAAGAGATGTCGAATTGGATGCTAAATCCAGAGAGGCAGTCGAATTGGGTGCCGAATTTCGAAATTTCTCGCAAGTGAAATGCAATCTGAAACCTTTCATCTTGGGACTATGTGTCGGGCGTCTGCGGTCGAGGGCCTACCGGGGTCTTCGTAGTTCTGTTAGTATAACTTAGTAACCGACCCTTTGTGGGGCTCCTATATGACTACCGAAAGGTGGATAAACATTGCAACTTTCAGTTCACCAAAGTCCATCTAAATGTATGTTTTTTATTTTCCCACCATCTCACCTCATAACTATTAAATAAAAACTGTTGCAACATTTTAAACAAAATGTTGAACCAACATTTTTCATAAAAAGTCGACCTAACATTTTTTGAAAAAGTTGCACCAACATTTATGTTTTCAAAAGTTTTCATCAACATTTTCGTGAAATATTTCTAAAAAAACATTTCTGAAAATGTTCCAACATTTTTTGGTTCAACATTTTTTTCTCCTCATCACCACCACCTCTGGTAGACATCACGCGGTCGGTGAGGTGGCGGCGCGCGAGCACAGCGGCAGCGACGCCAGCCAGCCGGTTAGTCGCAGCCTCGCACGGCAGCGCGCGAGCTGGCTGCTCCCGACGGTTGTAACGACCCGCCTCCCCAAGGCCGGGCCCACCTACGCCTGGCAGCTCTCTAGGACCCCAAGAATCTCCCCACAAAGCAACACATGTCTTTTCTGTGCACTTTGTCCTCACTCATGCGCACCCGGGAAGAACTTCCTGGTCGGTCACCCATCACTCCGAGCCAAGCACGCTTAACCTCGGAGTTCTTTCGAGATGGGCGTCTGGAAAAGAAGTTACAACTTGTTGATATGAGTATCCTTATCAATCCTATTAAGCCTTGGGTCGGGATGTCACAACGACGCCGGCCGCGAAGGACGCACGGTGAGGCTCGCCGTCCAGCAAGCTGCAGCGGCGCGGCGGCCCACAGGGCGGCGGCGGGCAGAGGTGGGAGGGAAGGTGGGGATGGTGGCTAGGGTTTGATGCCATTGTTGGGCTAGGTGGGCTGTTATTAGGCTAGTAGTGAGTTATATAGTTGCATAAGAAAAAATCTCCCACCCTCTCTCTTTTTTCTGAGAACCCCACCCTCTGTCGGAAATCCTATATATCTTCCGGAAGATAGAAACACAACCAACTATAAACCCAATAAATAAGAGCCCACCCAAATCCATGAAAGCTAAACCTAGCTCCTTCCTCTCCATCCCTCCCTCCCTCCCCTGCCCGCCGCCGCACACACACCTGTGCGGGCCTGCGCCGCCGTGCCTCCCGCGGCGCGCTAACCGGCCCTGGCTTCCTTCGCGCCGACCGGCCGACCGGCTCTGGCCTCCTCCGCCGCGCCCCGTGCCGCCCCGGCTCCGCCCTTTCGCGCGCAGAGGCCCAGCGTGCGAGCTCGCCGCCGCCACGGCTCCACACGCCGAGGCCTAGCGCGCGGGCTCGCTGACCGCTGCGCGCCATGTGCGTCGGTGCGCCACCGGAGGAAGAAGATGCAACATAAATTTGTCCAACATTTCAAAAAATGCTGCAACATTTCGCAAAATGTTGACAAAAAATAGTTGAGGAAACCAACATTTCTGAAATATGTTGGAACATTTCTGAAAAATGTTGGAAGAAGCCTCTAAAAAAATGTTAATTAAAAAATGTTGGACGGAAATGTTGCAACATTTTGTATAATGTTGACGAAAAATAATTAAAAATATTGAAGAAAAAATGTTGTAATATTTTTGAAATATGTTGAAACATTTTTAGTTTAATAGTCACGAGGTGAGCTGATAGAAAAATAAAAAAATACATTTTGACGGACTTTGGTGGGCTGTAAGTTCACAATCTTGTTGGTGTCATCATCCGGCCCAATGCACCATCCCAACCAAAGCAACGGTTCGAGGCCGACTGGCCGAGGCCGGTGAGGCCCGTGTCCTCCGCTACTAACGAATTTTATTCTTTTTTAATTTATTTTTTATTCATTTTGCAAAACTATACTATCATTTCAAAATTTAGCAAAACTAACCTACTACCGCCGTGGTTCATGGCGATAGGGGCAAACCGCCATGAGCCACGGCCCGGCAGTAGGTCACTGTAGCACCTGCAACCGTCGTGGCCCATGACTTCAAATGAAAAAAGTTTGAACTACAAAGTTGTAGATCTCGTCGAAAGCTACAAGTTTCGTATAAAGTTCATCTCCATCCGAGTTCATACAAAAAAAAAAGTTACGATTTTTTAAAAACAGACCCAAATAAAAAATTCGCTACTAACGAGTAACCCACACGCTCTGACGCACAGAAGAACAGAAGCCAGGACCGCCGCCGCCGCGTTCTACTCCTCCACGCCGGCGTCCCTCGACAGCCATCTTTGAGTTCGAGCAATGGAGTCGAAGAGGCCGCCGCCCTCCCCCTTCGTGGACACCTATGTGGTAAGCCTCGCGGCCCCTTGCTGCGCCTTGATCTCTCACTTTCGCTGACTGTGCGGGTCTCGACCTGCTACCTCACCCCGCCGTCGCTGCCCAGGTACCCGGCGACGTCGTCCTGGACCTCTCCGAGATGACCAACCAGACCATAAAGCTTGGCTCTGGCATGCGTCAGGTAAACCCCTTCTTGGTGGGAAGTGGGAGCCGTTATCCTTTGTGAGATTTAGGGGTTAGGGTTTACTGGGGGTTTATCTGGGCCATGAGGCTTATGGGTGGTACATGGAGCTTGCAGGAGTGTGACACCATCCAGGCGACCAGTGCTGGGATACTGCGTCTGTCGAAGCCCAACAAGTATTGGGTTGAGAGCTCCCAGAAGAGGGTGAGTACCTGGTTTGCGCTTATAGGTGCTCAAATTCTGAAGATTTGGTTCCTCTGGAGATCACCATGTTAAGATTGTGTCTGTTTGTTGCAAATATTGATTGATGGGGATATGGTTTACTTCTGTAGTGGTTATGTGAATGGATCATAGCTTTGTGTGCCTTTCAAATTGAAGTACTGAATGACAGTCTGAATGAACCATACCTTCACATGCCCCTTCAAATTTATTAAGTACTGAATTGGTTGAACTGAATGAAAAGGGTGTGCATTTTATTACCAATCTATACAATGCTGATTGGTTGGATATTCAGAATGTATGGTCCATCCTGAGTAAATTACTAAACTAATGGGTTAGCCTATTGTGCTTATGGATTCGGTTGTGTTGATTTGGTGCTATGAAAATCCGAGCACTTATTATTGACCACCATTGTGTTTACCTTGAACTATTGAATGTGTGTTATTCTGCCCTTTTTAAGAAAATGTTTTAAGTTTTAGTTACTTCTCTTCATTTATCAAAGTTCAATTAATCCTTAAATGATCTGAGCTTGCCCTCTTATATCTTCTTCTTGACTGTAAAGCTGGAGAGTGCAGATAGTGCTACTTTATCTGTCCTCCATGTGCTGTGTTTCAGCAGTTGCCCATTCATGTTTCTTATTAAATTTCTTTCTTATGCAGTATGTACCTTCCGTTGAAGATACAGTTCTTGGTATTGTGGTCGACACCAAACCAGACGTAAGTATACACCTACATTCAGAAATATGCAAATTGGTATTCCCTCCATCCGATATTTGTCCAGAGCTACCATGGAAACTGACTAAGGAAGCACCAGGCCAAATCAAATAGCTGGTAGTATTGGGCCGTCGACAATCCCTATTAATTAACACTCACAACTACACAATCTCTTTACTAGCAGTAAATCAGGGTTGAGAGGTATAATAACGAATATTGCTTGTGTTCCTTGATGGTGAAATATTGTGAAACTTCGCTTGCCCAAAAAATGGAAAAATATTGTGAAATAGAAGGAATTTTTATATACGATGTCACTTAATGTCTGGTCCTCGTTGGGGCAAGATAATCAGAGTATTACGCCTTTTTTTACATTTATATTTACAATATGTAAACAGAAACCAAAATGAGCTTGAACTAGAAGCTTTATTTCAAATCTTTTATATTAAATGAATGTATTTTGGCGTAACAAATATTTCTTTCCTGACATGGCTTTGGTTATTACAGAACTTTGTAGTGGACATAAAGGGTCCTCATTTGGCCTTCTTACCAGTGCTTGCATTTGAAGGTGGTACAAGGAGAAACATACCAAAGTTTGAGGTATGGACGTATGGTACTGGGTAATTTGTACCTTCCAACACTGTTGAGTTTCATATTTTGTCAGTCTATACTAAAAGCCTTAAAGATGCCACATATGCAGTTCAGTAACATGTGGGTTGTTTTTTTCAAATACTCCTTCCGTTCTTTTATATTTGATGTTTTAGCTCTTTGCACTCGAAATGAGAAAAATTACGACAAGCCACATGCCCTCTATTATACCTGTCTATTTCGTAAATTAATTAGTTTCTCTCAAATTACCTACATTTAATGTTAGTTACAAGGCCATTTTCATGTCAGCATATTTTATGATGTGGTAGTGTATTAATGAAGAGAGAGGTGAAATGAGTTGCATGGAGATGAAACCCTGTGTACATAGTTTTACCTAGACAGCTTGTGTCTTGCATGTAACCTAGAAAACAACAATAGATGAAACTATGCATTGAGGGGGGGTATTTCATCCTAGTTTCAAACGTTTTTAGATGATGTGTGACTCTAGGTAATCGTGGCCATGAAACGTCCACTGAGAATGGCCTAAGGAACAAGTACATAGTCTTTAGGTTGTACCCCTTTTAAACTTTGGCAGGTGCATTTTAGGAAAGCAAATCAGATATTCTTCTTGAAATCTTATAACATCATCAAATAAAAAGAAATTGAATAAATGCTAATCAATTTCAGACGGTTTATATATTCACCGTGATTTCATCTCTGAGTGGTCCCATAAGTTGTTTCCACAGTGTTTCTAGCCCAGTGTTCAGTTTGCTGATTATATCTTCATCTTACCATGGGACTTCTCATGCAGATTGGTACATTAATATATGTTCGAGTGGTGAAAGCAAATAGCATCATGAATCCAGAGCTCTCATGCATGGATGGTAAATTTTCAGTTTATAACTCAGTGTTTATTATGTGTACTGGGTATAAATTTTCATCATCTTAGCAATATGACATTGGTTGTGACAGCCTTTCTGCTTGTGGGATGATACTCTCTCAGTTTGGACCCTTGTCTTTGACTTTATCTGATTATTCTTTTACAGTTTCATTGTATAATATTGTTCCTATTTTGAAGCTTCTGGCAAAGCTGCTGAATTTGGTGAGTTGCGAGGTGGCTATATGTTTGACACGTCAACTGGCATGTCACGAATGTGAGTATAAGATAATACATATCGTCCTCCATTAAATCATTAGCATTTTTTTTGTTATATTTTGATATTGGTTGCTCATAGGTTGTTAAGTTCGCCAACATGTCCAGTTCTGGAGGCCCTTGGGAAAAAACTATCCTTTGAGATTGCTGTTGGGCTTAATGGTCGAGTCTGGGTATGCTTATTATTGTTATTTTTCTTACTTTTTTATCCGGTTATTTTTGTTAAATTTGTTTCTTGTGTTAATTCCATGGTCTGCATTTTGTAGGTGAATGCCCCTGCAGCAAACACTGTCATTCTTGTATCAAATGCAATTATGAGGTCAGAATCTTTGAGTGGCATACAACAAAGAGCTATGGTAGAAAATCTCTTGGAGAGATTGTCATAATGGTAAGTTAGCAAGCTTTAGTCCAATGTAAAATGGGCGTAGTTTGAATCCATCGTGTCTGTTTGAAGTAAATAAAAGTAGAAAAGTTTGAAATCAAAGTTCCACATCGGGTAATGTCCCTTCCTTTTTGTTATATTTATGAACATAAATTCCCATTTCTATCCACGAAAAAGAATATTACATTTTTTCCTGAAAATATTACTGCCATTTTTCATCTTGAGCACTGTGTGCTTGCTATCTCCATCAGATGAAATCATTCTTCTCTGCTGTTTGATTTCCCATATACTGGTATATTTTGCAACCACTACTAAACCTAAGGTGGACAACAACCTCATTCCTCTAGTTTTCTTTTATCAAGATAGGTTCTGTTTCCCACTGGATCAGTGGTAATGATGACGTGTTTCTTGGACGTAACGCCGTTTAATATCACAATTTGTAGCATACTCCTGTGTATAGATGAAAGTTTCAGCACATTACTTAACTATTTGATTCCTTTTATTATATTGATGTTTTCAGAAATGTTCTCCAGTCAGAATTGTGTGACATCTTTGCCTTGTGTGCAGGCAATGAACAATCGCGCTATCAATGTACCTGGGGGAGTTGCTTGGTTAGATGCCACAGCCGATTCTGCGCACATGGGGGGCAAAACATAGTGATCGCTATCACCTCTGCAGGGCATTCTAAATGGAGGTGTTGCACATAAATTAAATATGGCTATAGAGGCTGGTGTTTTTTTTATGTTGTAGGCTGAATCGCTGAAGAAATAGATTGGCTAGTATTAGAAACAACTTTCTTGCGAATACTATGTTGACTATCTGAGGGTGCTGCAAGAAGCCTCATGATGACACAGTTGCAACACTTTTCATATTCGTTGCACTCAGAAATTGACTTCTGCCGATCCCAGTAATTGACTTTCGGCACAACCTTTTGGGTCTACTCCCTCCGTCCTAAAATATTTGCATTTTTAGGACTGTGCACGGTAACCCAGACAAGTGCGAAATTACCAAAATACCCCTACTGATGTCAGATGACTGCCGTGTAAGCAAAGCCACGTTGCCCACCGAACAGAGGGTATGGAAGTCTCTAGAGTCCGTTTTTTGACCGGGAAGCATTGCACACTTGCACTCGTTCACGGAAAGGGAAAATAAAATAGACCATGCACTGCTCTGCTGCAGGGGTTTGGGTCTAGGAGGTTCGCTGTCGGACCTATGTGATCATTTATTTGGGGACAAAATTTAAACTCTAAATGTGCAATTAAATTGGGACGGAGGGAGTAGATATATAGATGGCCAGATGGGCCACACGACACGACACGGCACTAACACGACTCAACACGACACGATTGTGCACGACACGGCTGGACACGATCCAGCATCCGTGTCGTGCCGTGCCAACACACCGTGCCGGCTCCTCGGCCCATACACGACACGCGACCTACTTAGTCGTGTCGTGCCGGCACGACGGCACGGCCAACACGGCTAGCACGGCGTGCTAGCGCCAGCACGAGGGTGCATCGAGCCAGTGACTCAATGAGACGTCGAGACAGGAGGAAGAGAAGCAAATCGAATGAATCAAGAAATTCATCACAAAACCAAATCACACACAAATCACAAAAAAAAATCGGCCAGGAGCCTCATGGCCGCGCGCCCACCGCGCCCGCCGGCGGATGCCGAGCAGGGGAGCCCGCCGCCCGACCGCGTCCGGCGGCGGCACAAGGCCGTCTCTCGGCTGCGCCAAGAGAGCCGCACGCGGGAGGGCCGCCGGTGGGAGGGCACGGACGCCGAGCTGCGAGCGCGACCGCCAGGGAGGGCCGCCGGTGGGAGGGCACAGACGCCGAGCTGCGAGCGCGACCGCCAGGGAGGGCCGCCGGCCGGAGGACATGTTCGCCGGAGGAGGGGCGGCGAGAGGGCGCGGCGCCCCACGGACGGCGGAATGGAGGAGGTAAGGAGGCGGCGGGGGGAGGGTGGCTGCGGGATGGGGAGAATGGGGGGTAGGGATTAGGGTTTGTAAGTATATATACGTGGATTCATGGGCCGGCCAGGTTAGTGGGCTGGGCAGGCCGGTGTTTGGATGGGCCACTTTCGTGTTTAAATGGGCCGCCATCGTGTTTAAATGGGTCGCCTTTTCGTGTCGTGTTCGTGCTGGCACTGCGTGCCGACATTGTGGCCCAGACACGGCCCATCATCGTGTCGTGCCGACACTGACACTACGTCCATCGTGTCGTGCCCGTGTTCGTGTCGTGTTTTTTAGTGTCGTGTCTCGTGCCGCCCGTCGTGTCTGGCCCATCTGGACATATATAAGTAGATACGATTCTTTTGCCGCGCCTCACGAAAACTCCCTGCTCTTGCTAAGCTGCGGCTTTTTTTCGTGGCAAGCTCAATAGGTGTAGAAAATACTACTTCCATCCCAAAATAAATGCAATTCTAGAACCGAGCACGTAAACCAATGTGAAGTGTATTTGTTCAAAATACCCCTTATCTTTTATGGGAAAGATCTAGCAATTAACTTGTCTTTTATGTGAGAAACTTCTAGAATCTCTTGTCTTTTGTGATTGGTTAGTCAAAATTGCATTTTTCGTAGGACAAATTTCGAATTCTAAAATTGCATTTATTTTGAGACGGAGGGAGTACCGTAAAAAAAAGTGCAGGAAATAGAAATGGTCGAGCTTGGAGAGCGACATCCGCCGCCACATAAAACTGTTTTTTTAATTGACGCCATAGCTTTTCCTGAATAATATTAACATTTGCTTTCTTGTAAGATCAGCCAAGTTTGATGATGAAGCGTCTCCTCATCAGAGGTGACTAAATGTGACATAAATACCAGTCCCAGGAGGCTGGCTACACATTTATTACAACAGGTGGTTCAGTCCCTTACATCACGGCGGCATAGTGGGCACGGAAGCGCCATTGCCACGAGAAACAACACAAAAGCTAAAGACCAAACTACGATAGCGAAGGCTTCTAAGGCCTCATCGGAGTACCACGCCATGGAAGCTCTCTGTGGCGACCCTGATTCCACAGGCACGGGTTGGGTGCAGGACAGCGACCTACTCGACGTCTTCGGGAACGAAGTCGGGATCCTCCTCTGAAAAACAGTTAATTAGGCAAGGGTGAGTACAAACGTACTCAAC
Organism: Cenchrus fungigraminus; assembly: GCA_036936925.1. Classification (NCBI taxonomy): domain Eukaryota; kingdom Viridiplantae; phylum Streptophyta; class Magnoliopsida; order Poales; family Poaceae; genus Cenchrus; species Cenchrus fungigraminus. The sequence goes on along the minus strand of CM072778.1, from coordinate 29,509,625 downwards.
AAGTTCAACCCCACCCACGGAGGGGCTTATAAGCAGATCATGCACGGGGTATATCAAGGGTCAGGATAAGGTTTATCTTGCAAACGCATTTACTCATGCAAGGGTTTGTTTTCGAAAAGGTTTTCGCAAACCATTTTTATAACTCAAGTAACACAGTTGTTTTGTGAAAACCAAATGAAGACTACCGGACTCCCCGTCCGCAGTAGCCCAGGCACACAGCCACACGCTTTGCCAGAAAACAACTCACGCCATGAAAGCATCCCAAACCCAAATACTAGTTTTGTGACCCCACCGTGACTCGTCCAATACCGTGGACACGGCTATTCGAATAGGTTTTACACTCTGCAGAGGTTGTACATCTTTACCCACAAGTAGGGTACCGCCACACGAACACCATAGTGCCGGCGCGGATCCTATCAAAGCCATTACCCACCTTAGCTAACCCTACGAGCCATCACGGGAGCAACCAAGGGGTTATCTCACATAACCAGGGCGTACCTCACACAGATCGTACCCCTACTCCTTGATCTCCCGCTGCTCACCCGCACTCCTGATGGCAAGTAGATTAACTAGTGGGATTTATGCTAAGCCGTTGCCACATACAACGGTCGAGTGGTAGTACGATAATTGGGTCAGGTGAGATGTCACGCAACCCGGTCCTTAACGACAAGATGGACATCTCCAACACGCTCAACCACAAAGGTACGAGCTCACCCATACTCCTGACACACGCGTCCATCCCGTCTACCCAGTTCTTTACTCATTTTCCAAAATATCCCATTTCCATTTTTAAAGCACTCACACATTTTGAAAGCACTCACACATTTTTAAAGCAATCATTTAGGCCAAAACAAAGTTCAATCATAGCAATCAAGGGTGGCTATCCTACCATGTTTTTGCAGAAAAACAATATGCAGTTTATAAAACGGGTATAGGGTTGTGTTTATAAAACTAGGACCAAAGCATGCATCAAAGGATGAGATTGAACTTGCCGTCTTCGAAGTCTTCGGGGAGTGCCGGCTCGGCGTTCGGGGCTTCGGGCTCCTGCTCGCAGTAGTCGGCCTCGATCTCCGGCTCGGGGTACCTTCTTCCGTCTACTCCGTCGGCTAAAGCGTACACACAGGCAAGCAAGCAATATTAGCACACAAATATCCGGCCGAGCTCGAGGAGGGGAAGTGAGCGGAGAGAGGGTATATATAAGCCCTAGGGGGTTGGTTCGGCGGAGTACTACGGAAAAAAATAGCGGGGTGAGGTTTAGGTTTAACCGTGCATGAAATGTTGGACCACAGAGGACCTATTAGTAATTTCTACTAATGGTAAAAAGGGGTAAATATGCTAATATAAACTGAGTTAGGGCTACTTTGTAAATTGTTTAGGGTGTAGCAGTGTTCAATCCATAATTAGTTATTAATTCAGGGGCTAATTGAAGGGAATAAAGAGAGAGAGGGAATAGGGCTCTGGTTCTGAGGGAAAAGGGGGAAAACAGGGGGGGGTTTGGCAAAAACGCCATCCCCTTCCTCCCTTTCGGTTCTGAACAGAGGATGGGGAGGGGGGGCGGCGGCGGCTCCGGAGAGGAGGGGCGACGGCGGCCCTAGCCGCGGCGGCGTCCGGGGAGTAGGGCAGGGTGGAGAGGAGGGCAAGGGCATTCCATCCTCGTGCTCACCTTCGGCTAGAACGGCGTGAGGCGGCGGATCGGCGGCGGACAGAGGGCGGCGGCGGTGCAAATGGTGGCGGCGCGATGGAGCTCGGGGGAGAGGTTGTGCGACAGCTCGAAGGCGGTGTGGTGCGGCGAGGGGGGTGGTGGTGGCGGCCTTAAATAGGCGCCGAAGGTCGGTTTGGGGGGAAAGGAGATATTTCCGGCGAGGCCGCCGGCGAGCTCGGGCTTCTTCTCGAAGTCCGGCCGGACTCCTGCGGCGACCGGTGATGCGATGGCACGGGCTGCTGCGGTCAACCTTGTGCAGGGGAGTTAGGCAGCCGCCGTCAGCGGCGAGGGGCAGGCGGCGGTCGGGCCGGTGCTGTAGGCCGGAGGTGATGGCTCGGGCGCGTCGCCGGCGCCAGGGAGAGGTCCCGTCGGCCTGTGCTTGAGCAGTGAGGAGAGGAGGCCGGCGCGGTAGCGTGCTGGGAGGGTGGCGCGGTCGGGGCGCGGGCCCGAGGTCAACGGCGCCAGGGCGCCGGTCGGGCGCAGGGCCTGGCCGCGCGGGAGGAAGGGGAAGGAAGGGGAGAGAAGAAGAAGAGAAAGGAAAAAGAAAAAGAGGAAAGGAAAAAGAAAAGGAAAAAGGAAGGGAAGAAAGAAAAAGAAGAAAGGAAAAAAAAAGAAAGGGGAGGAAAATGAAGAAGAAAAAGGAAGAAATAGGGAAAAGGGATTTTAGAAAATCTGGAAAATTGTTAGGGAATTTAGGGGAAAGGTTCTTGCGGGATTTTTTCCAATTTCCGGGCGTCGGCGCGTTTTCCGGGGCGGCGGTGATGGCGAGGCGGACCGGTCGGCGGGACCGCAGCGTGCGCGGGGTTCCCGGCCGGTGGCCGACCGCGGCGTTGGGAAGGCGCGCATGGGTGCTGGCCTGGGTGCGATGCCGGCGGGATTCGCGGCACGCACGTCAGGGAGAGAGCGGGGAAAACAGTGGCTAGGGTTTGAAGGGTAATTGAGCTCGGCGGGTCGGTTTTGAAAATACGCATGATTTATTAGGTGATTTATTTGGAGCTAAAAACGCGGGCGTTACAAACCTACCCCACTTAAAATGAATCTCGTCCTCGAGATTCGGCTAGAGTTCGAAAAGGTGGGGAAACTCCTTCTTCAGTGCGTCCTCTCGTTCCCACGTAGCTTCTTCCACCCCGTGTCTGCTCCATTGGACTCTGCACATCCGTACTTCTGACGTCCTTGTCCGCTTGACCACAGTGTCTAAGATCTTGACGGGCACCTCCTGGTACCTAAGATCTGGCTGTAAGTCAATTGTTTCCACCGGCACTCGTTTCTCTTCGATCACTCTCAAACACCTTCGTAGCTGAGAAACGTGGAACACGGGATGTATATCCGCCATTTCCTCTGGTAGCTTCAACCGGTATGCTACTGCTCCAACTCTCTTCAACACTTTGTACGGTCCAATGTACCGAGGGTCTAATTTCCCGTGCACCTGAAATCTCCGAGTCCCTCGGATAGGTGAAACCTTGAGATAAGCAAAGTCTCCTGGACTGAAGCTTACTTCTCGCCTCTTCCTATCTGCATAGCTCTTTTGCCGGGATTGGGCAGCCTTCAATTTTTCTCGGATCTCAGCTACTCGTTCCTCGGCTTCCTTTATAAGTGCGGGTCCTACCAAGGCACGTTCTCCTACTTCTGACCACATTAAAGGTGTTCTGCATTTTCTCCCATATAAGGCTTCAAATGGTGACATGCCTAGGCTGGCTTGATAACTGTTGTTGTACGAAAACTCTGCATATGGTAGGCTCTGTTCCCGATCTTTGCCATAGGTAAGGACACATGCTCTCAACATGTCTTCCATAATCTGATTCACCCTCTCAGTCTGTCCGTCCGTCTGCGGGTGATAAGCCGAACTAAAATCCAACTTGGTTCCCATAGATTTATGCAAACTTTCCCAAAACCTAGAGGTGAACTGAGTCCCTCTATCTGAAACTATCCTGCTAGGTACTCCATGCAGCTTCACTATGTTTGCGATATACAGCTTGGCCAACTTTTCTCCGTCATAATTATTTCGTACGGGTATGAAGTGAGCGACTTTAGTGAGTCGGTCTACTATTACCCATATGGAATCATGTCCCTTCTGAGTCCTTGGCAAGCCTACTACAAAGTCCATGCCTATCTCATCCCATTTCCATATCGGGATGGGTAAGGGTTGCAACAGTCCTGCGGGCTTCTGGTGTTCTGCCTTAATCCTTTGACAAGTATCACAGTGGGCGACGAACTGTGCAATGTCTGCTTTCATTCCACTCCACCAATACTTCTGCTTTAAATCCATATACATCTTAGTGGATCCCGGGTGGATGGAATACGCTGAGTTGTGTGCCTCATCCATGATGGTCTGCCGAAAATCTCCGTCTTCAGGTACGCATATCCTGTTCTTATACCATAGTGTACCGTGACTGTCCACCCTAAAATCTGGGGCCTTATTCTCTCCCGTGTGCTTGCGGATCTTCATCAGCTCCTTATCGGATTCTTGGGCTTTTCTGATTTTGTCTTCTAGGGTGGGCTGGACACTTAGTTGGTGAACGTAGCCCTGGGGAACAATGTGCACGTTGAGTCGTGCCATTTCCTCTTGTAACTGGGTATTCTTAGGTACTGCTTTTCCATACGACTTTCTGCTTAAGGCGTCTGCCACTACGTTGGCTTTTCCCGGGTGGTAATGGATTTCTAGGTTATAGTCTTTGACTAATTCCAACCACCTTCTTTGCCTTAGGTTCAGGTCAGGCTGGGTGAAGATGTACTTCAAGCTCTTGTGGTCCGTGTAGATCTCGCACTTATTTCCAATCAGGTAGTGTCTCCAAATCTTAAGAGCATGCACTACGGCTGCAAACTCCAAATCATGGGTGGGATAGTTCTGCTCGTGGGGCTTGAGCTGGCGGGAGGCATATGCCACTACCTTCCCATCTTGCATGAGAACACATCCTAGTCCTTGTCGTGAGGCGTCGCAATAGACGACAAAATCCCGTTGGATGTCTGGCAAGGTTAGTACTGGGGCGGTTGTCAGTCTTCTTTTCAGCTCCTGAAAACTCTTCTCACACGACTCGGTCCAGACGAACTTCTTCTCCTTCTTGAGCAACTCTGTCATGGGTCGGGCAATCTTGGAGAATCCTTCAATAAACCTCCGGTAGTATCCTGCTAAACCAAGAAAGCTTCTGATTTCGCTCACATTGGTTGGTTGTTGCCAGTTGGAAACTGTTTCGACTTTCCCAGGGTCTACTGCTACTCCCTCTGCTGTCAGAATATGTCCAAGGAAGGATATTTTCTCCAACCAGAATTCACACTTGCTGAACTTAGCGTACAGCTTGTGCGCCCTCAGTTTCTCCAGTACCACTCGAAGGTGTTGCTCATGTTCCTCCACACTTTTGGAGTAAACAAGTATGTCGTCAATGAAAACTACGACAAACCTATCTAGTTCCTCCATAAACACCTTATTCATGAGGTTCATAAAGTATGCCGGTGCGTTAGTGAGTCCAAAGGACATCACGGTGAACTCATATTGTCCATAACGGGTGACGAAGGCGGTCTTTGGGATGTCACTCTCCCTAATCTTGAGTTGATGGTATCCTGACCTTAAGTCGACCTTCGAGAAATATTTGGCTCCCTTTAGTTGGTCAAATAAATCATCTATTCTGGGGAGAGGATACTTGTTCTTGATAGTGACCTCGTTTAGTGAGCGATAGTCCACGCACATCCTCAGGCTTTTATCCTTCTTTTCGACGAAGAGCACTGGGGCTCCCCATGGTGACGAGCTTGGTCTGATGAACCCATTTCGCTGAAGTTCTCTCAGCTGCTTCTTTAACTCTGCCAATTCAGGGGCTGCCATCCTATAGGGCCTCTTGGCTATGGGAGAGGTTCCGGGGATAAGGTCGATAACAAACTCTATATCCCTATCTGGTGGCATTCCGGGGAGTTCTTCGGGAAATACATCTGGGTACTCCCGTACTACTGGGATTTCTTCTAGGGACTTGGCCTCCATGCTAAAAACCATTATGTCTGGTCTGCTTCCTTGGGTACGGCAGGTTACTTGCACTCCATCTGGGTTGGTTAGGTGTACTACCTTATCGGCACAACTTATAAGGCCGTGGTGAAGGCTTAACCAGTCCATCCCAAGAATCACATCTATCCCTCTGGACTTCAGTACTACCAGGTCCGCTAGGAACTCTACCCCACTTAAAATTATTCTCACCCGGGAGCAACCCAGTTGACATTTGATGTCACCTCCGGGTGTTCGGGTTAACAAGGGTGCTTTTAGTAGTACTGTAGGTATTTTATGCTTTTCCACAAAACTTGAAGATATGAACGAATGTGATGCTCCTGAATCAAATAATATAGTTGCCAAGACTGAGCTGACCAGGAACTCACCGAGCACTACGCCTTGTGCTTCTTGAGCCTCCTGGGCGTTGATGTGGTTGACGCGGGCTCGTCCATAAGACTGCTGGGGCTGCCTCATCTGCTGGTTGTTATTGCCGAAGTTGTTGTTGTTGCTGCGAACTGGCACGCGGTTGGCTCCAGATACAACCGGTCTCGGCCCATTCACGGAGTTGGAGAAGGCTGAAACTGTTGGCTTTTTGGCATATGGGCAGTTGGCGATGAAGTGTCCGGTCTCACGGCAGTTGAAACACACCCTGGAGTTGTTGTTGTTGTTGTTGTTGGCAGTGACCTGGCTAGTGTTGCTCTGTGAAGGCTTCATGGCGTTCTGGTTGTTGTACGGTTTGAACTGGGTTCTGGGGCCTTGAGAGCCCGTGGCTTGGGACTGGGTTCTGTACTGCATGGGGGCTTGGAATCTGGACATGGGGTGTCCGAAGCTTCTCTGCCTCTGGGAACGTTCCTGCTGTTGAGCCTTGTGCTCCATAAATTTGCGCTTGTTTTCTTTCTTCTCCTCTGCTTTGGCTCTTTCTGTGAGGATGGCCATGTTCATAAGTGTGTTGAAATCAGGGTAGATCTGAGGGGTAAGCAGAGTCCTCAGTTCCGGAGTCAAACCCTTCTTGAACATCTCCTGCTTCTTGGAGTCCTTATCCACCTCCTCAGGGGCGTAACGAGCCAACTCTATGAACTGATAAGTGTATTCTTCCACAGACTTGTTGCCTTGGCGAAGTTCACGGAACTCGTCTGCCTTGCGCTTTAGTGTGGCTTCTGGGATGTGGTAGCGACGAAACTCTTCCACGAACTCATCCCAAGTGATGGCGGAGGGATCTTTGGCCGCTGCACAGTAGTTTTCCCACCAGGCTAAGGCTGTTCCGGTGAGCTGGTGGGTGGCCAAAAGAACTTTGTCTCGATCCTCACAGTTGAATGGCTCTAGTTCCCTTAGGATGGCCCTCAGCCAGTCATCTGCATCCAAGGGATTCACGGATCCGCCAAAAGTGGGTGGCTTTGTCCGGAGAAATTCTATCAGTTTCTCATTCATGCCCAGAACACGGGGCTTTGGGCGGGTGATGGCATTGGCTATGGCTTCCAGCAACAGGGTCTGGTTGGCCAACACTTGCGCCAGGTCTACGGCAGGTGGTGGTGGAGGCGGAACCATGTTTTCTCCTCCATTTTCATCCTGATACACTTCTTGGTCGTTAGGGCGCTCCCTTCGTCCTGCATGCGATCCTTCCGCATTCGGGTCCATACGACCGGAGCCTTGGAAGCTCCCGGCGGGACGCCTTGAAACCATCTGTAGGGGAGCGGGTTTCTATGAGATTTTATGTGATGTTTAAGTTGATTAAGACGGGTTTTTGAAAGGACAGGATCGGACTCCTGCCGTCAAGCACACAACAAGCACACATGACAAACAAGCACAAACAACTTTATTTCAACCATGAGAGGAGGATACATCCCGAACTACTCGACTGATACAACGCTGGTACACTACACGACAAGGCACTTTGACAAAGCTAAGGGTGCGGCTCTAAGCTCGGACCAGCACGGCTTCATTCCTTGGCAAGGGCCTCTGGGGCATGCTACTCGCGGGGCGAGCCATCTTCTGGGGCGGAGTGTGCTTCCAGTGGAATGAGCAGCTCATCACCGTCATCATCCTGGGGGTTCCCGTTCTCTTGGGGCTGGGCGGAAGTTCCTTTTTCGGCGGTTGATGTTGGTTGCTCGGCGGCTACAGACGGTGTTGGAGTCTCAGGAACTCCTCCCCATCCTATGAGGGGTGTCCCAACTAGGACTTGTGCTTCTCCCACAGCCGGAACGGGTGTTCCACTGTTGGTCCATTCCTGTATGCGCTGATCCTGGATCCGCCTGAGGCTCTCATGGGCAACAGCTTCACTGCTTATGGCGGCTGCGGTCCTTGCTTCTGCTTGGGCCACTCGGACTTGATGCATCCTCACTGTGACTTCAGCTTGCTCGGCCCGACTGATTTGCTCCCTCAAGTGCTTGGCTTGGTCATCGAAGAGCTTATCCAGGGAGACAAGGTAGGCAACTACGTGGTACAGCAAGTCTTCTTGGTGGCGGCGTCGTTCCAGGTTTCTCATGCGGGCCTGCCAAACTGGGGTTCTGATGGCGGGAGGAAAATACCTCATCGGTGTGGGGACGAGGTGCTCCTCGTAGATCCTGCATAGGTAACGGAGAGTTTTCCGGAGGGCCAAGGGATAGGTATCCCGATGTCGAAAACCTGTGGCAGTCACGCGCCACGGCTCGACGTTGGGGTAGCGGGTGCTTCTGGCGATGGAGAGGACCACCCTACAGCGAAGAGTGCCGAGTTGCTCGTACTCTCTACTGTAGTACCTTGGGCGCTCAGTGATACCGAGGCGCTCCAGGGAGTTGATGAGAAGGCGAGCAAAACCAGGCTCCTCCTGGCACACGCCTTGGGTCCATCCATCTTCGGCCATCTGAAAACAAGGGTAGAGTTGAACAAGTTGTGCAAAGGGTAGGGTACAAAAGATAGATAGTTTTATTTATTCACAAAGGTTGGGTACACTCCTCGGGGGTACACTTATTATTATTATACCATAGCTCTTTACTTGGGTACCCTACTCTCTTCTCATGGGGATTCTTCCTCATGCTGAATGCGACGCTTCTTCGGTGGGAGGTCTTGTTCCAACATTACATCCTCGGTCTGGGTTCCCTTATCCCAGTGGGTTTCTTCGGGTTCATCTTCCATCAACCCAGCTTCTTCTCTTCTCCTACGTTCCTTGTGGAGCTCATCCCATAGGTTCTTGTGGAATACCTCAGAGCGTTCTCTTTCTCTGGCGTAATCTCGCCGCAGGTTGCGTAGCTCAGCTTCCGCCATGGTTGTCTTAATCCTTTCCAGCTCTATCCTTTGCTCCGCTCTTTCCGCTCTGTCAATCTGTTGCTTCAGTTGCTGGGCTTGCTCCTGGTAGAGGTGGTCTAGGCCTCTGAGGTAGATAGTCAGGTGAGAAATTGTATCTTCTAGGTCTTCTTCTTCCCTTCCGAGTCCTCTCATCCGGGCGATCCATGAGCGTCCTCTTCCTCCAGAGGGTGGGAAAAATCCCATCGGAGTCCGTCGAAGGTGTTGCCTATAGACCACTCGTAGGCGTCGCAGGGCTTTCCGAGCAGCCTTTGGGTAGGTGTCGGCGAAGCGAAACCCAGTGGCGGAGACGAACCAAGGTTCTATGTCGGGGTAGAGCGTGCTTCTTCCCACGAAGATCAGCAGCTTACACCGAAGGGTGCCGTAGCGTTCGTACTCCCGATAGACGAACTCCGGCGGATCCCTTACTCCGACGCGTTCTAAGCTGAGTAGCAACAGGTTAGGGAGGCCAGGCTGGACAGGGCAGACTCCTCCGTTCCATTCGGGGTTAGCCATCTGGAATCAGGCAAGGATCAAGGTAAAGATTTTGGAAAAGATGAGCTTAGCAAAGGAAAGATTAGAGAGGGCCAGAGGAGGTCTCGCATCCTAGGGGTCGTATCCTACGGCCAACCTACGGCTCTGATACCACCTGAAGCGTCTCCTCATCAGAGGTGACTAAATGTGACATAAATACCAGTCCCAGGAGGCTGGCTACACATTTATTACAACAGGTGGTTCAGTCCCTTACATCACGGCGGCATAGTGGGCACGGAAGCGCCATTGCCACGAGAAACAACACAAAAGCTAAAGACCAAACTACGATAGCGAAGGCTTCTAAGGCCTCATCGGAGTACCACGCCATGGAAGCTCTCTGTGGCGACCCTGATTCCACAGGCACGGGTTGGGTGCAGGACAGCGACCTACTCGACGTCTTCGGGAACGAAGTCGGGATCCTCCTCTGAAAAAAACAGTTAATTAGGCAAGGGTGAGTACAAACGTACTCAACAAGTTCAACCCCACCCACGGAGGGGCTTATAAGCAGATCATGCACGGGGTATATCAAGGGTCAGGATAAGGTTTATCTTGCAACCGCATTTACTCATGCAAGGGTTTGTTTTCGAAAAGGTTTTCGCAAACCATCTTTATAACTCAAGTAATACAGTTGTTTTGTGAAAACCAAATGAAGACTACCGGACTCCCCGTCCGCAGTAGCCCAGGCACACAGCCACACGCTTTGCCAGAAAACAACTCACGCCATGAAAGCATCCCAAACCCAAATACTAGTTTTGTGACCCCACCGTGACTCGTCCAATACCGTGGACACGGCTATTCGAATAGGTTTTACACTCTGCAGAGGTTGTACATCTTTACCCACAAGTAGGGTACCGCCACACGAACACCGTAGTGCCGGCGCGGATCCTATCAAAGCCATTACCCACCTTAGCTAACCCTACGAGCCATCACGGGAGCAACCAAGGGGTTATCTCACATAACCAGGGCGTACCTCACACAGATCGTACCCCTACTCCTTGATCTCCCGCTGCTCACCCGCACTCCTGATGGCAAGTAGATTAACTAGTGGGATTTATGCTAAGCCGTTGCCACATACAACGGTCGAGTGGTAGTACGATAATTGGGTCAGGTGAGATGTCACGCAACCCGGTCCTTAACGACAAGATGGACATCTCCAACACGCTCAACCACAAAGGTACGAGCTCACCCATACTCCTGACACACGCGTCCATCCCGTCTACCCAGTTCTTTACTCATTTTCCAAAATATCCCATTTCCATTTTTAAAGCACTCACACATTTTGAAAGCACTCACACATTTTTAAAGCAATCATTTAGGCCAAAACAAAGTTCAATCATAGCAATCAAGGGTGGCTATCCTACCATGTTTTTGCAGAAAAACAATATGCAGTTTATAAAACGGGTATAGGGTTGTGTTTATAAAACTAGGACCAAAGCATGCATCAAAGGATGAGATTGAACTTGCCGTCTTCGAAGTCTTCGGGGAGTGCCGGCTCGGCGTTCGGGGCTTCGGGCTCCTGCTCGCAGTAGTCGGCCTCGATCTCCGGCTCGGGGTACCTTCTTCCGTCTACTCCGTCGGCTAAAGCGTACACACAGGCAAGCAAGCAATATTAGCACACAAATATCCGGCCGAGCTCGAGGAGGGGAAGTGAGCGGAGAGAGGGTATATATAAGCCCTAGGGGGTTGGTTCGGCGGAGTACTACGGAAAAAAATAGCGGGGTGAGGTTTAGGTTTAACCGTGCATGAAATGTTGGACCACAGAGGACCTATTAGTAATTTCTACTAATGGTAAAAAGGGGTAAATATGCTAATATAAACTGAGTTAGGGCTACTTTGTAAATTGTTTAGGGTGTAGCAGTGTTCAATCCATAATTAGTTATTAATTCAGGGGCTAATTGAAGGGAATAAAGAGAGAGAGGGAATAGGGCTCTGGTTCTGAGGGAAAAGGGGGAAAACAGGGGGGGTTTGGCAAAAACGCCATCCCCTTCCTCCCTTTCGGTTCTGAACAGAGGATGGGGAGGGGGGGGGGCGGCGGCGGCTCCGGAGAGGAGGGGCGACGGCGGCCCTAGCCGCGGCGGCGTCCGGGGAGTAGGGCAGGGTGGAGAGGAGGGCAAGGGCATTCCATCCTCGTGCTCACCTTCGGCTAGAACGGCGTGAGGCGGCGGATCGGCGGCGGACAGAGGGCGGCGGCGGTGCAAATGGTGGCGGCGCGATGGAGCTCGGGGGAGAGGTTGTGCGACAGCTCGAAGGCGGTGTGGTGCGGCGAGGGGGGTGGTGGTGGCGGCCTTAAATAGGCGCCGAAGGTCGGTTTGGGGGGAAAGGAGATATTTCCGGCGAGGCCGCCGGCGAGCTCGGGCTTCTTCTCGAAGTCCGGCCGGACTCCTGCGGCGACCGGTGATGCGATGGCACGGGCTGCTGCGGTCAACCTTGTGCAGGGGAGTTAGGCAGCCGCCGTCAGCGGCGAGGGGCAGGCGGCGGTCGGGCCGGTGCTGTAGGCCGGAGGTGATGGCTCGGGCGCGTCGCCGGCGCCAGGGAGAGGTCCCGTCGGCCTGTGCTTGAGCAGTGAGGAGAGGAGGCCGGCGCGGTAGCGTGCTGGGAGGGCGGCGCGGTCGGGGCGCGGGCCCGAGGTCAACGGCGCCAGGGCGCCGGTCGGGCGCAGGGCCTGGCCGCGCGGGAGGAAGGGGAAGGAAGGGGAGAGAAGAAGAAGAGAAAGGAAAAAGAAAAAGAGGAAAGGAAAAAGAAAAGGAAAAAGGAAGGGAAGAAAGAAAAAGAAGAAAGGAAAAAAAAAAGAAAGGGGAGGAAAATGAAGAAGAAAAAGGAAGAAATAGGGAAAAGGGATTTTAGAAAATCTGGAAAATTGTTAGGGAATTTAGGGGAAAGGTTCTTGCGGGATTTTTTCCAATTTCCGGGCGTCGGCGCGTTTTCCGGGGCGGCGGTGATGGCGAGGCGGACCGGTCGGCGGGACCGCAGCGTGCGCGGGGTTCCCGGCCGGTGGCCGACCGCGGCGTTGGGAAGGCGCGCATGGGTGCTGGCCTGGGTGCGATGCCGGCGGGATTCGCGGCACGCACGTCAGGGAGAGAGCGGGGAAAACAGTGGCTAGGGTTTGAAGGGTAATTGAGCTCGGCGGGTCGGTTTTGAAAATACGCATGATTTATTAGGTGATTTATTTGGAGCTAAAAACGCGGGCGTTACAGATGAGTTCGTGCTTTCACCGCTCACCGTGATCTGCCTGTTCGCCACCCTTTCTTGCTTCGCCGGATTGCCGGAATCAGCGTGCCCTTTCATACGAGATCGCGGGTAACGAGACATATATGCGTTTGCATATGGTAGGTTGCCTCCACGCCAGTTTCTCGCTCCTTCTGCCTTATCCTCCCGCTACAGTTGCCCAAGGCGAAAAGGAGGCGACGTTGCGTGCCGGCGGCGATTTCGTCGGTCCTCTTCCTCTCCGGTGGCCAGGATGGCCTCGGAGAGGGACGAGGACCGGCGAATCGTCGTGCAGGTGTACATAGAGTAGGTAGGTGTCTACCTAGGTGTAGGGTTCGCTCGCCGTCGGTCGCTGGCGGTGGAGCTAGGTTTAGCCGGAAGGGTGTTCCTTCGCGGCTGGTCTTCCCTGTCGGCGTCGACGAGGCGAGGGCGGCGGCGGCGGCGTGGTGGAATAATGCTCCGGCTCGTCCTCGCCCCGTTGGCGCTCTACTCCGGTGCCGGCGGCGAGTTCGGGAGCTTTTGTACAGGAGTCCGGGGCCGGTGAGTTGTCTCTTGGCAATTCGGCTGGCCTTCTTTTTCTCGAAGGTTGCAGGGATGGCTGCTGGGTTTGCGGATGGCGGCCGGCCGGATCTGGCTCGACTTCCCCTCGGCGACGGTGGTCGTCGGTGGTGGGCTCAGATCTGGGAGTTGGAGGAGTTGGGGCGCTGCCCCGGTCGATGGGCGACCGCCGAGGGCTTCCTCAACTTCGACTCCAACAAAAGCCAGCGTGCGATGGGGCTTCTCCAGCTCAAGGGACTCGTCTTCTTCTTCGACGGTGATGGCCGGCGACGAGGAGGACGACAGTGGTGGAGGATTCGCGAAGGACCTAGGGGCCTCGGTGTAATTTATTTCTTTGTAAGGGTCCTTTGTGCAAATTGGCCGGGACAGCTGTCTCTGTATCCTTTACGTACGTTTCTGTATTCGTACGTCCTTGTGTACGTTCTCCTTATCTAATGAATACAGATGCGTATTATAAAAAAAAAAAGTTGCCTCCACGCCTCTTCCTCCGATGCGTCTCCTCCGATTGATCGACAACAATATCTTCTGATAAAAAATGAACGAACTCTCGCCCGCAGAAGTGCAGGTGCCCCGGCCGCCGGCGCCCCCAACCTTCCACCGCGGCACCGCGCCATTTCGTTTGGGGGCGTAGCCAACACCAACACGAGCGATCAGGCAGCGACACTGGCCGAGAGCCCGAGAGCAACTGTGCAAGCAAGCGCGGCAGCGCGCCGTTCTATGCTAGATCAGGGATGGATGATGGGGGAACCGCCCACGGCGGGCGGACGGCGCGTCTCTTTCGCGCGCGGGGTGGCAGCGAACGTGGCGGCCCCCTCGATTCTTCCCCAGTCCCAGATTATTAACCGGTGCACCGCACCCAGCCGGCGGCATCGCCGTCAGGAGAGCGCCAGCCCACACGCGCCGGATTCAGATCCTCTGCAGTCGGCTGCAGAGGCTGGCGCGTGGGCCCGACGGACGCCAGGGCCCGCGTGCAGTGAGAGCTGCACTCTGCAGTCGACTGCAGAGGAGCTTCTCCCGCGCCGGACGCCCGCGCCGAAAGGTCGGCTGCCACCGCAGCATCCCCCTGAACCCACGACGACGCCGCGGCGCTGCCGACGTCGCTCGCCTCCCCGAGCCGGCGCTTCCTTTGCATCTACGCCTCCTCGTCCTCCTTTCCCCATCCGTGGAGGCCGAGGCTCATCCTCTTTTGCATCCGCGGAGGCTGCAGGAGGCCGCACCATCCGCCGGAGTTTTTTCGTCCTCGTCGTCCCTATCCAAAAATTCCCCCCTCGCTCTCGCCCGCGCGCCACTCCTTGTGATGTGTGCGGCATGCACGACAGCGACGTGGTGCCGCGCGTGCGCCCCCCATCGGATTCCAGAGCGGAGCCCTCACGTGGCGTGGATTCCTTCCCTGTTCGCGTCAGAATAACGGCAGCGTGGGCACTCTCGTGTCTCGACTCGTCGCTCGCCTTTCCCCACCTCTTCCTCGTTCTTCCTCCCCTGCTCGCGGCTTCAGCTCCTCCGAGGCGAACTGCTGCTCTACTCTCCCCTCGCGCCAATCCATCCCACCGATCCCTGCTCCAGATTTTCACGAGGTGAGTGGGATTGTCTCTCGAGTCGACGAGTCCGGGGAGGCACTTTGCGGTACCTATAACTGGTAGGCCGCGAGTTTTGTTTTTTCGCAGACCGCTAACCAGGAGATTTTTCGTATCTGTTTGGGTTTGAGGATTGACTACTCTGCACCTGCTGCTGGGTGGGTTAGTGATGAAATGGTCGCTCGTTCTGAATTCGACTTTTTGTTAGATTAATACTTTTATTAAACAGCAGTGGTTGTGTTCCTATCGTTTGATTGAAGTAACGCGTAGTCTCCGATTGCTCTGCCAATTAGTAGCAGGTCGGGTGGAGGACGTGCCCTGAACCCGTCGTCTTTGATTGCCTGTCAGTTTTTCAATGTTTTTGTTAGTTCGCCTAACAATAGTAACAGTGCCCTGGTGTTGTTACAAGGCTCTTCAAGTTGCTGTCTTTTCTTTCAAAGCCTCCTCTCCTTTTTTAAAAAAATGTTTATCAGCCTTTGATGTTTTCTTTTTGTTACTTTTGCAGGCTGAAATTTTAGTGTTCTGCTCCAGCCATGAGCAGCAGGAGGTATGCCGTGCTTTGTATCTTCTGCAGGGATTGACGATTTTGTGTTACTGATACAAAGATCATTAATGTTTGATGGAAAAATAATGGCAGATATGACATCAATGCTTGGAGATGTGGGACTCGCTCAACGCCAAGTAAATCGATGTATCTAGATGCTCAACAAGCTGTCCACTGCCAAGCTACAGACCGTGATGCTGGCTCCTGCGCTGTGAAGCATCACTTCCCGTCTCCAATCGTATCTTGGATAGAAGATCTATCGAGCTTTGGCAATGCTTCTTTTAGCCCCGACACTGAATATGTGGATGAGCAAGCCAGAGCTTCAGTGGGACAGTCTTCAACATCAAGCAATTTGCATGACATG
The DNA here is from genome assembly GCA_036936925.1 of Cenchrus fungigraminus. Lineage (NCBI taxonomy): Eukaryota > Viridiplantae > Streptophyta > Magnoliopsida > Poales > Poaceae > Cenchrus > Cenchrus fungigraminus. The sequence continues at coordinate 29,493,920 of CM072778.1, read as the reverse complement.
CAAATAGTACGTTCCCTTTTGTTTGTCATCCGTAGAAGGCTGTTTCTGTAAAATTTGAAGGTGGAGATGAATTTACATCCTTGTGCATGATATTCAGTCAGTGAGATTGACAGACGAATTCATGGAGCTTGCAAAGGAGAATACAAGCAATAATCTAGAGACTTGCGGAATTCTTGGTGCTTCATTTGTAAGTGCGGTGGGCAATTGCCAATGTGACTAACATACATAATTGTCATATTGAATCTTGTTTTTTATTTTTTGTTCTTTCGTGTGTAGAGGGATGGAACTTACTTTGTGACAATGTTGATTATACCAAAGCAAGAAGGAACTGCTCACTCAGTATGTCAGTAATTGAATGGTTTCAAACATATAATTAATATATCAATTGTTAGATTATTATATGTTCTGACAAATATCTGGCTGCCCCACCCTAAAACCTTCATCTTTTTTTTTTCAAATACAGTGTCAGGCTGTTAATGAGGAGGAGATACATGCTGTATTATCTGAGCAGTCACTTTACCCTGCAGGATGGATTCATGTATGTATTCCAGCATTGCCATACTTTATGTCCTTTGTGTTTCTTGTTGGTTTAATTGAAATTAAAAAAATCACATGCAAGTTACCTGCCTCACCTAATCTTAAAAGATAGCTAGCTGATAACTGCAGTAGACTTACCTGGTTGCAAAATGTAATATCACTCATCAATTATCATCTGATTTGAAACCATTATCTTATATTCGTTTACCTTTTTCTTTCTTTCTTTTTGCTGTTGAGGCTCAAACCTCTTCCTTTCATTTTGGCCTGTTGCAATTATTTCTAACCAGTGTAATTGCTGCTCTCCTGCTAATTTTTACAGAAAAATCGTGTATATATTTACCATTGAGATTTTTTTTAATAATGTTGGAGGAAATATATTTAGTTCATCTAGAAACTAACATTAACATTCTCAATATAAACCTTTATAACAGTCAGTTTGGTTGCTACATTGAAATATGTTTTTGCCAATCATATTGCATTGCTAACGTAGAGCATTCATCTGAGAAAATATTACTCTTAACATGTTTTGGCAATTATATTGCATTTAATATAGAACATTATCTGAGAAAACACTACATATAACATGCCTTATGGCATCAGCCATAGGAAGGAGCAGTGGATAATGTACTGTATTTTCTGTCTGCCACAAGCAATATACCCCGGCATCCTGACCCAAAATAGTATGGTAGTGGCATATCTCGCCTGGAACAGAAATTATCAGGATATTATTGTTTATCTTGAGTGCTTTGAAAAAGACTGCATGTGATTCCATTAGTTATCTTATACTCCCTCTATATCGAAAAATTTGTCGCCGTTTATTTTTTTCTACAACTTTGACCATTCGTCTTATTCAAAAAATTATTGCAAATATCTAAAAGCATAAGTCAAGCTTAAAATACCTACAATAGAAAAGCATCTAGTAAACAAAATAGATGCTACTTGCATAATTTTTTGAATAAGACGAATGGTCAAAGTTATAAAAAAAGTCAATGGTGACAAATATTTTGATACGGAGGGAGTATATTATATCTGCTGTTTTTACTCGGCTGCATAAGAAAGATGGATATGTCACATGACTGCACCCAGAATTCATGCAACATACTCCCTCCGTTCCAAATTACTTGTCATTTTGGCCTTTATAGATACATTCCTTTTGTTATGTATCTAGACATAAATATGTATCTAGACATAAATATATATCTAGACAAAGGATGAGGAAAGTGTGATTGCCTGTCCAGTTCAAATTCAATTTGATTTTCTTTATTGGTTATTATTACTACAGAACGTGCACCTGATCTTTTGGCCTTTTTGAACATTCTTGCTCCTGAGAATTGACTCTTTTCCTCTTTTCCAGACTCATCCTTCACAGACATGCTTCCTGTCATCAATCGATTTGCATACGCAATACTCTTATCAGGTAACTAAATAAATGTGCCTGTGTGTTGATCTAAAAAAGGCGCCTTTTTCTATATTGAAGATGAGATTTTTAGAAGTATTCACTTTAGTGTGACAACTTCTGTTTGAATGATCTGCATCAAACATCAAATTATTGACATCATCATGCCATGTAGAGTTTATATTTTGTAGAAGATAAACTGCACCTTTTTATGTGATAACTTCTTGTTGAATGATCTGTGTTTGTTGAAAGTAAGCCGCACTTGCTTAGATACTACGTGGCTCCTTATTTTGACCAGTGATCTTTTTGGGTACTGAGGTGCTACTGTGCTAGATGCGCTGCAAATTTAGAAAGTATCAACCATACAAAATCATAGATATGGGCATCAAAGATGACTAAAGATATGGTCTCGCGTCTCGGTGATTAGCTACAATATTTACTTAATTTTCACCTTGATATCTGAACACTGTGCTTTAACCTCTGTTGAGCGGCCATGGCTTACTGGCTGATATTTGAGGGTCACTTTGCGTTCCCTTTTTGTCCTGATTAAATCACAAATTGTCCAATACTGAAAAGGCAGGCCAACAAGCTACCATGTATCTTTTTTAAGCACACGGAATCATGCAGCCCGAGTAGCAATGGTGGTTCAGCTATTTACATATTTCATCTTCGTAGGATAAAGATCATTTACCAAGCAGTAGGATATTGACAAACATTAGGAAATATCCTACAGTTAGCATGTTTACGGCTGTAATAACATTGATAGTAACTTGTACTGCAGCTCAGAGTTGCCAAGTCTCTGTGACACTCTGTTGTGAAACTCAGAAGTCAGGATCACTTCAACACCTGAGCTTTCACCTGCTTTGCCATGTCTATTACTTTGATTGATGAAAATTGCCGGATTCCTGCAGGTTATGTTGCCAGAGGCTGTTGCTATTGTGGTTGCACCTACTGATCCTACCAGGCAAGTGTTTTTTTCTCATGACTACAGACTTGTACATAAAGTGTGTGACATGCATCTGCAGTTCTTTTGTTCTTAATTGCTTTTGGTCCTACCTTCTGGCTAATATAACATGGATTGAAATCTGAAACTACCTGATCCTGTTTCTCAAATCCTTCAGGAGTTATGGAATATTTAGGCTGACTGATGGAGGGATGGAGGTGCTTAGGGGGTGCGATGAAAGTGGGTTCCACACTCACCGAGAGACAACTGATGGCAGTCCAATCTACGAAACCTGCTCAAAAGTGCACTTCAATCCCAACTTACGGTTTGAGATCGTCGATCTACGCTCTGGTGTGTGATCAATGGAAGCAAAGCTATAAGCAGCTCGGTTCTTCCTTGTGTTCCCTCTTGACAGAAGTATATACGGTAGAGCTTACAGGTGAATCCTGCTAGGTAGATAAACAAGCTTTAACCAAGATGCCCAGATTACTGATCTGTGATATGTCACCAAGCCATTTGGCATCTGTTTCTGGTATTCGTCAGAAAGAGCTTAACTGAAAAAATTAGCACCGTCTATGCTGAATCTGGATGTTCAATCAGCCTTTGAGCTGGTATCTGTAATTAGTGTATGTTTACTTGGGAAAACGAACACATGGTTTTCTTGGCTGGACTGAAGTGTGTTGGAACATAGCGCTTGACTGCAGCACTGTCAAATTATCCGATATGGAATCTCCGCGGAGTTTCAGACGCTGCATATTAACCTAATAACTTTCTGAGAACTGTGTGAAGTTGTATGCATCATCAGAGATCTAAAGTCTGTAATGGTTTGTGTCACTTACATTACGCTCGTTTGTTTCATAAAGGATACTGGAACTTTACACCGTTCGTGTACGGCTTGGGCATCTGATGTTTTTATCAATGGAGTGAATACGTTTGACCAAAGGCCAAATGATTTAATCGCCGTATGTTTGTCTATTATGCCATAATTATATCACTTAGCTAGCACGTTTGGTGTACCCGAATGGCTGAATCCTTTTTCCACATGGGCCGCATGAACGGGCTTCGTAAACGTAACGGGAAAAGCCAATGAGCAAATCCTACAGCAGCCTACTAGAAAGAGAGGCTAGCCGATAATGAACCGGCCGCACAGCCAGCATCTCTTACAAAAAGAGAAAAAAATGTGCGTTTTTTTTCCTGGAGCATAAAGAGAGGGTGAATTCCACATCAAGGAACTACTAGCTGTTGGCGAGGATGCAGGAGAATGATTCTCTGTCCTGCAAAAGGGGTGTCGACAAGAACAAGAAGAACCAGGTAGATACCTTAAATGATAATGATAAACGGCCGAAAGAGATGGGAGAAAACACGGAGCAGACACAAGGAATTGAGTCGCTTTACATCGAGGACCACCTGCTGGCGCCAGAACCGTGTGCCGTCCATCTACGTATTTGGGATTCCGCGATTGAACAACAGGGCGCGAGTCTGATGCATCCGTATGGGAATGTGCTCGAGGCACCCGATGGCTACGGGTAGAGTACGGACTGCAACACCGGAGCACTGGGGAGCTCCTGCTCCTCCAGTTCACGATTTGGCCGCGCACCGGTCGAGATCCCGTCTCGCTCGCACGACTTGTTGTCCTGGAGGTTGCTTTCTTTCAACTTTCAAGCGTTTTTATTCGACGTCGAGATCCAGCGAAGAGCCCCCCAGACCCACTTGCCCCCCGGGGTGGTCGGTCGACCGGGACGGGAAGCTGGCGCGACACCATCCTCGCGCCAGCCGTCGCGATCCGCCGCGCCGTGCCCGCCCGCGGCCGCACGGCATGGCACCGCCACCGCGGAGCCCACTCGCTTGGCGACACAAACCCCCCGCACGCTGCTGGCGATCACCACCGTACCGAACCCCCGGCCGCGCCCACGCCCCGTGCTTGCGCGCCCGCCCGCGCGAGACCGTCGGCGTCGCGGGCGCGCGGTGTCCGCCGGTGCCCAGCGCCGAGGAGCACCGAGTGGGACGCGCGCGAGGCCCCTGTCTCCGCGCTGTCCCCCCGCCGCTGCATCCGTTGCGCGCGCGTGACGGCATGAGCGCGCCCCCACCGCACTAGGCGCGTGCGCTAGCTACTACCAGTGGTGGCCGGCACCGGCGCTAGCTTGCTTTGCTTGTGCGCTCTAGCTAGCTCGCAGGATGAGTGCAAACGCAACGCTAGTAGCGCTAGCGCCTAGCCGCCAACAGCAAAATGGCTGGCTCACTACTCAACGGACAACGGAGACAAAGGAAAGGAAAGGGAAAAAAAAAGGGCATTCCTGTGGGGTTTGGATGGTAAGAGCAACTCCAAGAGCTCACTAATATCAGCCCCAATACCTTGTTTACGGATAAAAGTCAAAAAACCAAGCTCCAACAGCTCCCGTAAACACTCCGAAAAAATACGGAACTGCGAATCCAAGCACGAGCTCCCCGCATATTTGCGCGAGGTCGGCCTTCCCCCAATCCTCGCTCGGCCCACTCGTCGGCACCAAGTTCGCCAGTGTGGGACCTGCGCGCGCACACCGACGCCGGAGGCATCATCCTCTGCTCCTCCATGACGATGTTGTCGGCAGGCTTGAATTCCTCAGGGGTGGCGCCGAGTGGGTACCCGTCAGGCGTCGGTCCCACACTCGCTCCGGGGTGCCGCGGCCGCCGGTGACGAGCAGCCTGTCGACACCAGAGAAGAACCCATGCGTTGACTCGCTGCAGCCGCGGAAGACGCTCCATCGACTGCAAATTCAACTTCTTCTGCTGTGCTGGTGTCGTAGGGTAGAACAAGCGTTCGGTCGAGAGATGTGGTGGCGTGGTGCTGTGTTGTTCGGAAGAAGAAAGAAAGGAGCAGTACAGGGACCAGGGGCCTGCGGCCATGGCGTGGATATTGAGCTGTTGCTCAGTCGATTGGTGAGGAAAAGGAGATTGCTTGCTTGGATTTGATGGCGGAAGAAGACGGGAGAAGCTTCAGCTGTCTTGCTTTGCCGATTGGAAAACGGAGGGAGAGATTAAGCGTGGAGAAAGGAGCAGCTCAGAGAACATCGGGAGAGATCGAGTGAGCTCCGGCGGAGCAACAATGGCGATTCACATGGTTGAGAAGATAAGGCTTGGAAAGAATAAAGAAAATTAGAATGACGGGTGGGTCCCATCAGTTGATGATGGACTAACGGATGGGCCACATGTGATGACCTGGTTAGTTTTGAAGTATTGAGGAGTTTATTATTTGGAAACTGCTGTAGCATGATATGATTTTGGGAGAAATTTTTTTTTAACACAACCCCAATACATTGTTTTGGGAAGAATTTTTTAACAGACTCTCGGAGATGCTCTAAGGCCTCCGTGCTAGCTTAGCTCCGCCTGGGAACGAAAAAGAAGAGAAAGGGAGCAAAACGATTCCTAGCTCGAAACCGAGGGAATAAAGTGGGGGAGCTTTAACAATAACAAACCAGACGGCTCACTGTTACACGTGTGTGGCTAGCCCTGGGCCTCTCCGGCTCGCGGTGTCGCGCGCTCCGGCGGATGCTCGTCGCGGTCGCGCCGCGTACACACGACGGGGGCCCGTGGATTGGATGAGGAGGTGACGATGCCGATGCCAAAACCTCCTCCTTCGGAAGAGGAGTTGGTGAGGGGAGCCGGTGGGATTATTTGATCATGCCGGGTATGATCTGCTGCTGTCCAAGTCAACATCTGATGAGAGCATATTTTGTTTACATCTCCTGACCAAGTTAGCATTGGACGGGGTCCGGTACCACACAGCAGTGACACTGACACACAGGCAGGGATAGGTTGTTCTTCAGACCTCGGAGCATATTGTGTCACTGTGTGTGTGGTGTGCTACCATGGTTGCTTCAATTTACAACGAACTGGATCAAGGAACCAAAGAGAAAGGCTACATCAGACACACAACATTCAGCAAACCAAACACAGATGATGAAAAGCGTGGCCAAGTGGGGGGAATTAGCGTGCTCGGCGATCGGATAGCAACAGCAACCAGATTCTTGCTAGCTCGTTGTGGCACTAGCACGTAGTGGCAGGAGATACGATCAAGAGAATGTGTAACACCCTTAGGCTGGTCGCACCGCGCGCCTGCAAAACGAACTGAACGGCAAATAAGGAGGTTCAAGTCCCGCACCGCGCACCTGCAAACCAACCTCCTCGCTTCCGATTGCTACAGGAAAGCGGCAAATCCAGCGTTCTGACACACGGACGCTATCTTCTCTCTCCCTTCCTTCCCGCCAGCTCCATGGCCGCGCGCCGCACTCCTCACCTCCATGGATGGCGTCGGCAGGTACATATGGAAGGTAGTGTCGAGGCAAGGACGGAGCCGGGGAGGCTGCGAGCTTGGGGTGGTGAGCTTGAGACCGTAGGCAGGGATGGCGGCGGAGGAGGGAGGCCTCCGGGCCGCCGGCGGAGAGGGACGGGGAGCCAGAGCTACGCCGCGCCTCCGGAGGTGAGGAGGAGGCCGGTGGGCGCTGGCGGGGAGGAGGAGGACAACGAGCTCGGCAACGGTGCGGGAAGTCGTAGGCGAGCTCGGAGGCGACGAGGAGTCCGCCGGGACGGATCTTGCACGGAGGGAGGGGGAGGAGTCCGCCGGGCGGGTTCACCCACGGGGGCGGCGCGACCTTGAAGAAGGAGTAGGGAGAGGGGAGTACGCCGCCGAGAGGGAGGGACCCGTAGCTGCCCGACCACCTTCGTCGTGGCCAACGACGTGACCGGCGAGGGCTCGGCCACCGGATCCGGCACCGTCGTATCGTCCTACACCTCCCGACAAACCTTCCTGCGCGCGAGACCCGACGCGTCCGCGAACACCTGGAGCAGGCCGCGCTCTTCTCCCGGAGCTCGCTCCGACCGCAACATCGACGGCGGCGACATCCTCCTGCTCCTTCTTCTCCTTCCTGGCCAGTGGCATCCGATCTGCGGCGGTGGGGGCGGGAGGGAAGGGGTGCGCCTGTGGGAGGGAGGAGGAGGCCGCTGGCGGCCGCCACCAGCCCACGCCGCGCCTACAGGCCGCCGGCCACCACCAGTCCGCGCTGCGCCTCCTGGCAAGTCGGGAGGAGGAGAAGGCCTTCAGGACACCGCGAGGAGGAGATCGCCATGGAGAAGGAGGCCGCCGGCGGCCGCCACCAATCCGCGCTGCGCCTCGAGGCCGCCCACCGAGAGGAGGAGGTCGCTGGTCGTTGGGAAGACGGAGACGATCTCGCGTCGGGAGGGATGGATGAGAAGAGAGAGGTTGCGGTGGTTGACTTGGAGTTTGGTATAGAGGCGCATCGACCGCAGCAAATTTCATTCCTGAGCTGTAAAACCCGTCGGAGCGGTGCGACCAGCCTTAAACGGGGAACTACGGTTCGCCTAACGACGACTATCTGTGAAGAAGCATGGGAAAAATATTCGTGGAGATCTTTGACGTCACCGACGTATCAACAGGCTGCTTTCTGGCAATTATCTCATGATTATGAAAGCATGCGTTTTAAGGAAACTTGAACGTGTCTTACACATACATCGTCACCACCCGTATGGCTGGCTGTATTGCACTAGTAAAATCAACTGTCGCTGCCGCTGACACAAACCACATGGTACCGTATTCGGAAGGTGACAATAATGGACACGGATGCTAGCTAATCTAATCAGAATCCGCTCATCCAAAAAAATCAATCAGAGACATTGCACTAAATGCACGCAGCGAACGAACACAACTACACAGGAGTCGATCAGATTATGAAAATGAATAAACAAACCAGATTAACACTTGACTCTGCATGAAGCGTGCGAAAGGAAGAAATCATATCAGTACATGTACTCCTCTCTGCAATTACCTTCTTTTTGCCCTTTTCGACATGCCAATGCAAACCCCATTGCCGAGGTCGTGCTGTTTTTCTACACTAACCCTGTTTATCCAAGCCAATAATTTAGAGAGAACACGAAGATTTACTTCTGCTGTATTCAAACTGTAAAGCCAGTATGCACAGAAAGCAAGCGAACGAGCAAGATCCGTCGTACGGAATGGCTTGATCAGAACGGGTGGTAGCTTCGGCGCAGCCCGCTGACGTTGGCGAACAGCCCGACAAGCTCTTGCTTGTACGGCAGGTACGAGCGCCTCCGGCTGCCGCCGCCGGCGCCCCCTCTGCCGTAGTATCTCAACTGATGGGCCGCGCCGCCGCCGTCGCGGACTCTGTTGCTGCCGCCGCCGCCGCCGCCGCCGACTTCCTCTTCTTCCTTGTTGCTAGGAGGCGGCGAAGGCGGCGGCTCCGGACCGGCGGCGGCGGTCAGGAACACGAACTTCTCCTTGCCGTCGCTGTGGCTCCGGCCGACGAGGCGGTCGCTGATGCGGCGCCAGCGGAGGACCGACCCTGTGGAACCGCTCTTCCGGCACCGCCGCGGGGAAGCCGGCGCCGACGCCGCCTGCCCGCCGGGCGCCCACAGGCAGTAGCTCTCCGGTGGCACGCCCTCCAGCTCCTCGTCCGCGGCGGCGGAGGCCCCGCCGTCGCCGTCGCCGTCCTCGTCGTCGTCGTCCGGCTCCCGCCACGCCCGCGCGCTCTCCGACCGCGCGCGGAACTCCCGCTCCTCCAGCAGGAGCCGGCCCAGCGGCACCCGCACGGTCGCCGTCCCCGGCTCGTGCTCCCCCACCGGGGGCGGGGACGGCGGCCGGCCGAAGATCGGGTACACCGGCACGATGCACGCGTCGGCGGCGAACGGCGGGGCGGGGAAGCTGAACCCGTCGTCTTCCCCGGCTTCTACCTCGGCCTCACCGGGTGGAGGAACCTCCGGAAGGTTCTCGGTGGAACCCTGGCCCGTGTCCTCCTCCTCCATGAGCGATCTCCCTTTGCTTACTCCCGCGGCTCCCGAGATTTTTTGCGCCCTCGGCTGATTGGCTACGGTTCCCTGATCTTTTTTTGTTTGTTCTTTTTCTTTCCCCGGCGTGAGGCGGTGGCGGCGCGAACAGAGAGGGCGGGGGCGGGGTGGTGAATGGGGCGGGCGCCGGGACGGACGGGGAGGAAGATAAGAGGCGCTCTCCGTGCCGCTGGCCGGTGGGCCGCGTCACGGGAGTGGGACCATGTGTCAGTGGTCGACCGCGACACCTCGATGTGGGTCCGGGGGGGCGCGGTCCACGTGCCGGCCCCGGGGTACGGCGCGCAGGGCTGGGGGCCGAGAGGTGTGGATACGGTGGCAGTTCTAGAAGGCAGGTCAGGGAGGAGGGAACGCGAGTGGGAATGTGGCAGCTAGCACGCGCGGCGCGAGCTGGAGGGGACTCGCAGAAGAGAACAGAGCACCGGCGGCGTCAGCACGCGAGCGAACGAGATTTTTGCCCGGGAGGAACGCGGATGTGGCTTACCGAACCCCGGCGGAAGAAGGGGTCAGGGGAGAGTTGGCTCTGCCACACGCGTCGCGCGGCGGCGGATCACACGGGATTTGGGGTGACCCGATCCGATTCCGGTGTCTGCTAAACGGCCGCACTTGCCCGCCTCGGCCTTGCCTCGCCGGCCTCTTCTTCTTCGTTTTCCTCCTGGATTATTCTGTTTTGGTTGGCATGCTGCTCGAACGCCCCGTTGTACGTGCGGTGCTGTGGCGGTGTGGCCCCGACGGATCGGCCGTCGTTGGCAGGGTCGTTGGCCCGTGCCGTCGGCCCCGTCGGCTTCATGCTGCTGTTCTTGGATGGAAGGCGACTGCTATATGGTTAGAGAGCATGGTTAATGGTTGAGACAAATATGGTTGGCTATAAGATCAACTAATCGCAGTAGACAAACCATACAACAGTGAATTTTTGCTAGTCTATACGTACCTATTTAAACTGTTCTCTCTTAAATTTCTTCTAGTCACCAATGGAGCATAGCCCCACAAGCATGCTAATCTGGTTGAAAATTTAATGTACACGGCCTCAAGCACTTAGGCACGCGTGCCGTGACGAACTCAGAGACAAGCTAACCTCTCTTTCCTCCCCCCTCATTCAGGGCTGTTTGGCACATTTTCTGCTGATTTGAACATCAAGTTTGTTAAGAAAGAAAAATTGATTTGGAAGCTGTTCGGCTTATCTCAGCTTGGCTTATCTCGACTTATCTCCTCTCGCACAACACTATTCATTTTACCAGCCAAACACTATTCTTCGTATTAGCCGAACACATTCTTGATCTGCAGATTTGTTTGGAACGAAAAATACAGCCGAAATGGACATATTGGACAAGTATTGTACGTGCTATGATAGTGGTAGGCTAGTCGGTGGTAGATTCTTTAGGCGCTAGCAGGGTGCAGCAAAGCGTACTAGCTGGGCTATCTTTAGTTCACTTCTCAATTATTTTTGAGAAAATAAATTTTGTATGTATGAGTACTTAATAAAGTTTATTTGCAAAATCAGCAGATGAATGCAACTTTACACGATGAATCTAATGGTCATAATCAATTCATGATTTGCTACAGTAATACTATAGTAATCATCCTTTATTCATCTCGCGGATTAGCGTAGGATTGTGAAGATACCTCTAAATAGTGGTTAAAGACGTGTGAAAAAATTTAGAGCACTAACGAAACATTCACGAAACGAGCTTAGCCATAATAGCCCGAGATTTGGCATGGGCTCGGCTGGACCGAAAAATTCCCGTGGTACATTCCTACTATGGTCCAGCCCATCATGCTCGAATGGCCTGCTGATTCCGTTCCTTCACCAAACTTGTCACTCATCCCATTCCTCCAATGGGCTGCAGTATACGGTGACATTTATATGGTCCAGGCCCAGTGTCCTGTGGAACTCATGTCCCGACGATTGCCCTTGTTCAGCTCCAAACTGACACAATCTCTATCTTCTACTGCTAAACACAAGGTTTCGACAGATACCAGATTGTTTCGAGACAGACTTTGTGCCATTTCAGTTCGTTTGGGAAAACTACGCCTTGTTCGTCTGACGTGTCAGCTAGTACTTTCCTCTTACACCAAATCAACATCAGTCACCAGTAATCAATCAGCCAATGGTATTTTTCTCTCACAACAAATACCACCAGCAACCAGTAGTCAACAATATTTTTCTCTCAAAACAAACCAGTCACCAGCAGCTGGCCAGCAGTACTTTTCTCTCAGAACAAACCAACACCGGCAACCAGCCACCTGCCAAACGAACAGGTCATTGTTTGCTAGTTTCAATTGATTCCTATATTAGCCAATTCTTAGAGAGAATTGGATAAATAGTTTTTTTTTGCAAGAAGTGAATTAGAATAATCTAATTCTTTCAACTTCTAGTAGCTTAGTTCGTTTTAGAAAATCACTTCACAAAATCACTTATATGAGTAGAAATGTTTGGCAAGGCTCCTCCTAAACTCAGCTACTCAGGTTATCAGTCACCAGTCAGCAGTATTTTTCTCTGAACAGACCAGCACAAGTCACCAGCAACCAGTCAAACGAACGGAACTTATCTTTGGTGGAGTCTCCACACATGTTGCCGTGGCTCTGGGCGCACAGAACAAAAGAGCTCGTGCAGGCGTGTCGGCCATTGACCGAGGAGAGGGAGAGTAGCAACGGTGATCGAAAGCGCAGAAACGTGAACGACGAAACATTGTCGTGTCCCGTTGTGCTGCGCACGGGGAACGGGGGAAGACGCAAAAATAATTCGTATGAACAGCATTTAGTTATATGGGATATAAAACAGGTAAAGACTTGTATAAAATAATAAAATTAATAATAACTTAGGTAACGGTGCAGTGCGTCAGTTGGAGAGGGTTATTTGCAATCGACAAATATTTGCACGAGCGCGCTTGGTCAGACGGTAGCGGTAGTAGTGTCGAATCTGAATCGTGGAGTCTGCATGTCTTGAGCAAGCAAAGCCGTCTGATCAGCCACCGACGATCCTATGCGAGCCAAGGATGTACAATCTTTCTGGGAAAAAGAAAGCGGGTATGTACAGTACAGAGACCGCAAAAAAACCAGCAACCTGGAGAACCCGGCCGCTAAAATTATGTACAGCTTGTAGAAATACAGGCCGAGCTCCCGGAACCACGAGAAGAAGAAGAAGACAATGGATGGAACAGAGCCACTTGGAGACGACCAGACCACCGAGCGGAGCTGCGGAAGGAAGACCTCCGGGTTTGCCGCTGCGCACTGAATTGTTCGTTTTGGGGCGGGACACGGACGGCGAGCTTGACGCAAAGGCCGCGAATCAAGCAGCAATCCCCATGCCCGGCTTCAATCATGGTGATTCTCCCCTCCGAGGCACGGTCACGGACCACGGACTCTTGACTTTACCGTGCAGAGAGTCAGAGGACCTGCTTCCCGAGCTCCCAGCATTGCCACGGCGCTGTCTGGCCGCGGCGGCGTGCACCAACCGTGGCCGTGGCCGCGGCCGCGGCCGTGCTCGTGCGGCGGCAAACCTTTCAGAGCGGGAGAACGCGCAGCGGAGTGCGGGACGGTCGCGGACGGCTTCGTCGCCGGTCACGACTCGCACCGCAGGTCCGCGTCCTTCCTCCCGCCGTCGGCGCTGCGGGCCGCGGCGGCCGCGCAGCTGGGCCTCGCGGCCGGTGGTGGCGGGGTCACGGAGACGGACAGGCGGCCGAACCCCCAGTGCCCCACCCGGTACATCTCCATCCACACCTTCTCGGCGTCGAGCCTGCCCGACGACGAGTTGCTCGCCCTCGCAGCTCGCGCGGCCGCCTCGCCGCGGACGTCCGTCTCCAAGACCACGGCGCCTTTCGCCGCGGCGGCGGCGAAGGCGTCCAGCTCCAGGTCCAGCGCCTCGAGCGCCCCGCGGCCGCCGACGCCGCGGCATTTGGCCTTGGCGGCGGGGTCCATGTCGCGCACCCGCTTCTTGTGCCGCAGCCCGCCGCGGCGCCGCCGAAGCCGGCGCAGGCAGCGGCGCGCCACGGCGAGCGGGGCCTTGACGAAGGCCAGCCCCAGCAGGCTGACCACCGCGCACGGGCAGCAGCCCAGCGCAATGACGTCCGCCAGCGTCACCGCCACGCAGGACCGGCACGTCTGCGCCGTGCAGTCCGCCTGGTCCACCACCGGGACGGTCGCCGCGGCCGCCGGCCCGCACCCGTCGACGCCGCCGTGCCCGTCGTGATGGTAGAACCGCCCGCGCCGGCTCGCCGACATCACGCCACCGTCACCGCCGCCGCGACGAGCTCCGGCGCCTCCGGTGGTCACCTCTTCATGCCGATGCCGCTGCAGCCTGTCCATGACGACGGGGAGTAGGAGCGAGCCGTGAGCTGATGAAGAACAACTGGAGAAAACCCGGCCAGACGGACGGCCATGGCTTCACCGCATCACACAACAACAAATTCGCAGCGGGCTTTTGCGGTTTCGAGTTCGAGGGGCTGCGGGGCGCTGGCTGTTGCGAGTAAACGGAGGCAGTAATTAAAGACAGTAGAGTGTGTGGCGGGGTGGTGGACTGCGCTGCGCGGACGGAGGGGGGAGAAGGCGTCGTTTTCCGGCACAGCGGCGGGCGGGGAACGCCGCCACATGTTGCGAGCTGAGACCCGGACACGGACACATGCGAGCAGTGTGCAAAACCCCTCCATAAATGGAAGGTTTTGGCGGATGGCGAGGCGTCGAGTGGTGGCTTTGGGCTCGAAGAGAGTAGTAGACCACACACCAGACCGCCGGCCGAGACCAAGACGGAACAACTCCTACACTACACCGTTGTAGTAGGTCAGGGACGCTATCACTCTCGTGCCGAACTAGCGCCGCCGCGCACAACAAGGGAGCAATGTGTTAAACGAGTCCGTGACAGATCAGGAGAGCAACCGGCAACGGTTTACGGGCCTGCAAGGGACCAACAAGGGGCACTCCTGCAGAAGCTATGGTAGCCAGGGCGCCCGCTTCCAGTTCACCCTGCTGCCCCTGGCCCCCTGCTCTCAGTTCTGCTCCCTCCTCCTCTAGTCCTCTGGTTTCGGAGGACACGGCATGCCGGGCCACGGAGCTTTTTCGTCGTCCAGGGACCAGGGGGCCGGCACTGTGCGGACACGTTGGACGGGTACAGTCGGGAACTGTAGCGCCCATCAGCGTTCGACTCGCCGACGATATGCTGGCGATGGCGAGGCCACCCCGCGATGGCGTGGCGTGGATATCTCTGAATCTGATCCGTGGCTGGCCGGCTCCCGCCCCCGGCCTGGGTGCCTGACGGTGGGCGGGTCCGGCGCGGAGTGAATTGCCGGGCTTTAGCTCCGTTTTCAGTTTTCACAGAGATGTGCCTCACATTCAAAGGCCTGGGACCCGGCTGCTCTGCACGCCGTCGTCCCCTTGGTGCTTGCTGGATAGCTGGCTCATGGATCGTGGATGTGGATGGATGGATTTCTACTTTCTAGGGGCACAAGTACTGCAGCAGATGATGCCAAGGACAGGCGAACATAATGCACCTGCTTCGATCGGTCCTTCAACAAAAATGTGCTGGAAAATAATTATTTGTTCCTTTTCTTTCGTTTGTCTTGCTACTGGACGGTGAGTCATCGAGCTTGGCAAATGTCTGCAGGGTGAAATAGCTGGAGAGGAAGGAGGAAGACACGAACGAGACACGTCGGAGTAGGACTGTAGGAGGAGGGATCTGGTATTATCTGATCTGCTGCGGGGTTTTTGTCTGCCACTGTGCATCGCATCACCCCCACAGATCAAGTGCCTAGCTTGACTAGTCTGCTACTGACATGTAGCATCACATGATCGGGCGGATCTAGAGTTTGACCAAACCGAAGTTGAGCAAACTCGATCTTCCAAAATTCTAAGCTATTCAGAGATCCAACTCATTATTCGTACTTGTCGAAACTTTTGGCTGTTAGAATTCAAAATAACAACTTCAGAATTCCACAGGCTGACAACTCGTGTGTGTGTGTGTTCCTTAGCAAGTGCATTTCTCAAAATGAAATTAAAATTAAATTAAATTGAATTGTGTTTTTATTGGGATTCAAAGTTTGATACTCTTAAAATGGGTTGTATTAGAAAAGCAAACTGTTTACTAACAGATAAGAAAATGCCAAACTCCGTTACAATTTCTCCCCACTCATTTCAGTTACTAAAAATGACCAATTGATGTTTCTACCCATTGAAACTCTGAGCTCTAGTAATCCAAATTTCCTAACGTTTCAAAACTCCATGGCTAGCTGGAGTGAAATCACAAAGTTCAATTGTGCTCGTATATTACTGTCAAACTTTAGTCAAAATTTTCTCCCCAAGAAGACGAAGAAGTGGGGGGGCAAGCATGTGTGAGCACGGTCGAATCCAAACAGGATGAGTAACCCAATCGGCCGGATTCGTGTCGCCATCAATCCTACTGTGGAGCACACATCAGGCAGCGATTAAATATGCGTGTACGTACTCCTACTACGCAGGAGCGCAAACCTGCCGTGTCGTCCCTGTCCCCAAATCATTGCAGGTTGTATATACAGACGACCACCGTACACCGGAAGACACGATGATGATAATCGCGGCGACCAACAAGCTGCACGCTTCCTCGATGTTTTGGTGTGCGCCCGGTGGTTAAGCAAAGCAAGGCCCCCATTTTAATGCCGTTGTTAGCATCAGTAGGCAGTAGCACAGGTCCACAGGCCACCCGCAGGCCGGAAACTGTGTGAACTCTCTTTAGATTAGTGGGGAAATCGGTAGCTTTCTATGTGGAAAGAGGGCCTTTCGTTTGTGTGTCGTTCATGAAAGGATCCACCAGTTCGCCGGCCATCAGTGCAGTGGATGGATATATGATGGAAACGGCCGGCGACATGTCTCGGTTTTTTTTAGAACGAACCGGACGTCGTCGTCTCTATAAAACCGAAAGATTAGGGCATGATTAGCAGGCGGCGAAGCGACGGCTCTCTCGTTTATTTTATTTCTAATCATATGGTTTCGTGTCCTCTCTGTTGCGAGCAACTGGTTTGAGTTCTGATAGGCTGATGTCATCGACTAATCGTTGGATTATGTGGCAGCCGTCAAGAGATTCATACTACTGCGCGCTACATAGAAAGCCTAGCTAGCACGCACGGTACAAATACAGTCGCAGAAATGGAGAGGACAGAGGAGCACGCAGCCGCACGCGGCCACGCACGCATCTCGTCGATCCGTCCGTTTGATGCCCTCGACATTGGAGTATTGGACAGCAATGCAGGGATGGAGAGCGCGAGGCTGCATCGCGTAGGTTGGCCGCCTAGACGACCTGGTCGTGGCTTTAGGTTCGGACGAAGGGGCGACCGAGAGGGAGAGCCAGGAAGGATGATCATGTACTCTCCGGTAAACGAAAGGGGAAGATTCCCATCCACTTCGGGGATTAGAAAACCGCAAGCATGGGCGTGGCGGCGAGCGGCGTGGCCAGCGGGAGCCTGTGTGCAGTGTGCCTAGGACCGGACCGGACACACTACCATTGCCTAGAGCCTAGAGGACCAATAATCCGGCGAGGAAAAGCATGCATGCGCTCCTCGTCCAAATGATTTCAGCGCCAGGAGAAAAAGCTGTGGGCGTATCATACTCGGTGTCAGCACTCAGCAGAGGAGGAACCGCCGCACCCGCCCTGAATCCCCTGCTGCTGCTGCGGTCTCGCAGAGAGAGCGGCGGCTATCCTAGGACGTAGCACCACGCTAGCTTGCCGAGGGAGGGACGACGACATGGGCCACGACGGGACGAGGTCACTTCCCGCAGCCTTTTCACCAGCCGCCGCGCCGGAGCCGGGTCGGGAAGGCCTGTGCGGTACAGTTGCCGGAGCCACCGAGCCCAAGTTATTGGCACCGGATGCAGCAACATGCGTAATTAAGGGTTTCCATGTGCGAGCCTTCCTTTCTGAAACTACGCCGGGGACTGTACTGCCTGCAGCATACTGTGTTTCTTTCTGCTATTAACCGAGTATAGTGCGTTCCTCCGTCCCTAAATACGTACGTGTTCTTCCGAAATCGTATTTTCTTCACAAACATATTTGCAGAAAGACGTTTAATAAAGAATGGAGGGAGTACTACACAGTACCGCGTTTTGTCGGGTAGCAAGAGGCCGTGCCAGGCCAGCGGCGGTTGCCGGTCTCTGCTGGTCTCGTCAAACCTGTTTCGCGTTGATCAATTAATGTAAAGCTCAAATTTTCTACTGTGCACGGGGAAGGATTGACTTGTCCTGATGCAAGCAGCAAAGCCTCGAAAACGAAATGCAGTTACAGCGGCGCGCGTGTAGAAGCTAATGGAGATAATAGATTCTGTGGCGACGCAGTTTCGCTAAGCCATGAGCCCCATTTTTGAAGCCACGATTTGGCAAAGAAGTCAAGAGCTGCAACTTACCTCACCGCGAAGGGTCGTGCTATCTGCTACACCCCGTCGCCGAGGAAGTTCGAGGCCCGGAGCGCGCCGCCGCCGCCGCCACAGCCGCGGGCGTCGTCAAAGGCGGGAGCCCGGGGAGGCCTTGAGCGACGCGAGCGGCGATACCTGGTGGAGCGCGTCGTCGCGAGTCATGGACGCGGCACCTGATCGCCGGCGAGGGAATCGTCTGCTCCTCCGGCTATAATAATAACTGGCCGGCGGCGGTGTTCGTGCGGGTGGTGGCTGTGGGCTGTGGTGCCGAGGAGACGGCGGGAGCACTCTGCGGAGGCAGGCAGGCAGGCAGAGGCGCGCGCCGTGGCCTCGCGGCTCTGTTTTCCCCGGGACTTTATACGCGGCGACCTGTGCAACTGAAATCCGAATTGGAAAATGTTGTAGGGGAGGACGGAGTTTTGCAGGAAAGCCACTCTGGGGTTCTGGTATTCCGCTGGGGGTCCTCTGATGACGGAGGATCCGTCTGGCGCGAGGGAATAATTGAGATGGGATATTTTTTATGGGGTGGGATATAGTAATGTTATGTTGAACTGGGGATAATGTTCCCTTGTCGGATTTGCCGTGGAAGCAAGCGCATGTATAAGGTGTTGCCGCTGCTGATTCAACGCAGGAGGGGATGCATGAGTCAGCTCAGCTTTGAGATGGCGATTTTAGATTTAAATTTTCATATTTCGGAACTTAGAAAACTCAAGGCACCTACAATTCGTTTCCGAACAAAAGTTGCTGTAGATACCGTACTGAAAATTACTGCAGGCAGTGGACTGAGAATTTACAGAGCTAGGGGTGGCAAACTGCGAAAGCTACCTACATCTGGGCCTTGTTTAGTTGGTTGAAAAAATTGCAAATTTAACTGCTGGAACTCCTGTAGCACGTTTCGTTTGTTTGTGGTAAATATTATCCGACCATGACCTAACTAGGCTCAAAAGATTCGTGTCGCAAAGAACATCCAAACTGTGTAATTAATTTTTTTACCTATATTTAATACTCCGAACATATATATCTTTTGACGTATTTAATGTGATGTGATGGAGAGAGTGGAGAAAAGGTTAAAAATTTTAGCCATCTAAACCAGGCTCTGCTACCGAGGACAGTGAGAATCTCGTTTGACTTCGCGCTTCTCGGGACGGTCAGACTGAGCTTGGCATTTTTCTAGTTCGAATTTATATATCCGTTTTCCAAACGATGTGCGCCACGTACGTATTCACTCGATCGCACGCCGATACGCCCAGTTCAACTTCAACCACGAGCAATGAAGCAAGTCCAGGTAAGCAGGTAGACATTCCAAACACTTGTTAGTGAATTGTGTTGGTGTGAATCGGGTTGGTTTTGAAATTAGTCATGTGACCCGCGCGTACGTTACGGCCCAGTTAAAAATGATCACCGTATCCTGTCAAGATTGTGACACGTCCTTCACTTCCATGCGTGCACGTACGTGACGCCTCGCCGCCTCCCCAGCCATTTTTCGTCGTGCCACACCATATGGTTTTAACTCATGCTCCTGCTTTATTTCGTCTCGGAATTTTTCGTCCATCTATGTAATTAGTTTTGTAATTAATCTATATTTATTACCCTAATAGACTTAATTTTCTCCCAAAATTTTCTCTGAACTAAACAGGTTGAAACTCTTTGTAATGACAATTTACTAAAACTAACACTGACTCACACGGGCCTCTCCACACCTCGACGCCCACCTAAAAAAAAGGACATTTTACTTGTCAGAAGCTTGAATAGATGGTTCATCGTCAACATGTACTGACCTGTATATATATTTACAGTGTAGCACATACACAAAATGACAATATAGGAGAACTTATTTAGCTAATAATCGAGCTTTCTAGATGGTTTACATAAACAAATTACTGGCAATAAAATACAAGCTTAATGGAGCTTGTTTTTATATGAAGAGGGTACCTCTTGATTGATTAGGTTATACTACAACAGAGACTATCTGTAGTGCATAAGGATTTGATATTCTGTAGCTAGAAGCTGGTTTCATCTTCCATCCAGATTCATTCTCTACCAACCAATCTAACCGTGTGTTTGGTTGGAGAGCTGCGGGAGCGGAGTGGAGCCGTCCCTCGTTTTGGGGACGGCTCCAACCCTTTTTTTTGTTTGGTTGGAGGGACGAAATATGGAATGGATGGCAGTTTTAACACCGTTAATGGGTCCCACTTGTCATAGAGGGTAGAGGTTAGTGGGTCCCACATGTCATGCATCTTCTTCTTCCTCATCCCACGCTGGATCTCGAGTAGCAGGATCCGGTGATCGGGTCGCCGGCGCCGCCGGCCTGGGCGAGCCCCGCGCGTCGTTCTGGATCGGGGAGGAGGGGGCGAGCCTCACGCCGCCGCCCTGGGCGAACCCCGCGCACTGGCCTGGGTGAGCTTTGCTCGTTCTGGATCGGGGAGGAGGGGGGCGAGCTCCGCCCCGCCGGCCTGTGCAAGCTCCGCCGCCGGCCTGCGCCCCGCCTCAGCTCCGCCCCCGCCACCGCGAGCTCCGCCCTGGGGCAAGCGCCACCGCGGGCGCGAGCCGCCGCCGCGAGCTCCTCCCTGGCACCCGCGTCCCGCC
This sequence comes from Cenchrus fungigraminus, assembly GCA_036936925.1. NCBI lineage: Eukaryota > Viridiplantae > Streptophyta > Magnoliopsida > Poales > Poaceae > Cenchrus > Cenchrus fungigraminus. The sequence goes on along the minus strand of CM072778.1, from coordinate 29,473,237 downwards.
ACCGTGGAGGAAGAAGGAGGCCCGGGAGAGAGACAGCAGGGAGACGGGGGAGAGACGGAAGAGGAAAACGGGAGCGGAGCGGCTCCGTCCCTCGAATTCTGAGGGACGGAGCCAACCCGCATCTGGAGGGTATATTCCCTCGGGAGCGGCTCCGCTCCCGCCGCTCCCATCCAAACAGCCGCGGGAGCGCTCTCCAACCAAACACACGGTAAGTGACCATGTATTTTTCTTAACATTTGTTTATTACTATGGCGGTAGTTTGTTTTCAGCAAATATAAACGGCAGCTACAGTACGACAAACCATCGTTGGCTTGAATTTTTCCTCTGCAGGGTACCAGTACCACCCCTCTCTTTATACATTTGCCATGTCCAGTCTCGGTTCCCTGTCGGTACAAACAAGATGATCAATCAGAGTGGACCTCGCGTTCTTTTTTCTCTCGTCTGTCCACTTTCAATACGTGGTTGCCCAGTACGCATCCTATCAAAGATCACATCACAATCCATGCCGACGCTGGCCGCCTGGCCCTTGGCTCCTCTCCCATGGCCTTTTGGCTCCACGCCTCCAACGATTTCTTTATAGCAGCCTACGCGCCCGGCCGCCTCCGTGTGCATCGTGCATGTGCGCGCGCTCGTGTGCGCGGCCGCTCTAGCCGTCGTCCCTCTTGGTGCCGGAAGGGAGCGAGGTGCGTGATGCGCCGGTGACGAGGATGACGGACGGGACAGTGTCATTTCTCGCCATCCTCCGTCCCAACGAACCCCGCCTCACCTAACCGCTGCGATCAACTCATCAACCGCCCACCTCGCCGAATCTCTAGGGCCATGAGCCTACGATGAGCACTGGCAGTTAATCTAATTACTGACATCACGCAGGGGCTTGCAATTTTTTTTAAAAAAAAATATTATGGCAGTGAAATGATCAGGGAGCCGGCCAGCACGGCAGCACAGCAGTCATCAGATCCGGATCCAGGTGAGTGACGGTGGTACGGTGCCAGTGCCAGTGCCACTGCCAGATCGATCGACGGGAACATGAACACACCTGCATGCAGAGAACACGGCAGCTCATGTGCGTGTGACCGCTAGCTGTTTAAAAACTTTCTGGTCAAATCTCGAATGGTGGCCGCCCTGGCTGGCTGCCATGGTAAACTACAGTGCAAGGGGGGGCCTGCGTACACTGCACACGGCCGGCCCTCCTGCCGCAGGAGTCCTGTGTCATGAGACGAGAGGTACTTGATCGAGCGAGCTGAGGACGACCGGTTCGGTCGGTGGTCAGCCGTGCATAAATGCATGTGACTAGCTTGCTCTTTCTAGCCAGGAGAGGTAGTGCTTTTATCTGTTCTGACGCTTCAACTTGTTGAGTTGTGTTGCAGCGCGTACATGCATGCTATACGTGCCGGTTCTGTCGTTTTCGTCTCCATTTTTTTTAACCTACATTTATGTGCCACAATACACAGCTTTATAGTACGATCAAAGATATGATATACGTATATGGAGTTGGTACCGACCATGTGATACTGATGAGCGTGAGCCCCTTAGCTAGTGTATTTGACTACACGATGCTAGAACCTAACGGAGAGAGGCTAGCTTAGGCCCTGCTGTCGATCAGTTATGCACGGGTCCTGGTGTGTCCTCGCTGGATAGGAATTGTTAGTCTTTCAGCTCTGCAACTCGTGCATCCGCAATTAACTAGTGTTGTGACATTATCCTAATTTGCAAAGGTCCCCTTATTAGTCGTTTGTCTCAAATCGTGTGCCCTTGCAATGCAAGTAACGACCATCTTTAGTTAGTTTCCCTCTCGTATATGCCCTGTTGATTAATTTGTTGTAAACTTTTATTGTGTGAAATAAGCTAAGCATCCACAAGACTGCGATCAATTTATTGCTCTTCCATTATTTTTGTGTAATTTGGAAAATGTTTTTACATTTTTTTTGTTTGAGATGTACTATATTTTGTAAGTTTCAAAATCCTTCTACAAACTGTTTCCAAAAAACTTTCAGCAAATCAATAGGCAAACTAACAGTTTCTGGGTTATGAAATTGATAGCCAGACTAACTGTCTCAAATTACTGAATTTAATTAATAACATTTTTGTGATTAATGAAATCTCTCGACATATAGTAAGAGTTTTAGCTAACATTGCTTGCCAACTTCCGTGTGGACACGCAACTAATCTTTCGTTGCGTGATTAAGTTCAGTACGCCTGAAAAAGACGAAAGGAATGCAAAGATAAACTTCTCATAGATGTAGTACTTCATTATTCGTAATATAATCCATCACTCCGCTTGCAAAGTTTTCCTTAACAATAAAATAGTATGAGTTGAGTTGATGTAATATAGTCTCCATCACTCCTGTTGCAAAGTTTTCATTAAGAAAGAAATTAAATAGTACGAGTGGTGCTTATGATTCGCTCAAAGGCCCCTAAAATACAGTTCATTATTCAGTTAGATGGGCTATCAGCGTCGATGACAGAAAAAAAAAAACACGCAAAGACACACCAGATAAAGAGAATCACACGATTTATTCAGCACTAGCAAACATTGATACATGGATGACAGAAATACTAGAACTGGATAAAAGGGCACCTAATGATTATTTAATGATAGCACAAAGACGTTGCTTACAAGTGGGATGTATATTGTCAATCATATACGCATTATACAAATGGACTAAGGGACCAAATATAACGTATATTTGTTAAGAAGTTATTAAAGATGTTTATATTTCGAGAATCAAAGGTTAGCAACCTCTCCCAATTTGGCTCTCTCTGCTCCTCTTCGTGATCAGCAACCACAGGTCCCATGTAATGATATGCAAACAAACAGAATTATGAAATTTAATTAATCCAACAAAGAGTGATCCAGATGGTGGAGTCTGTTTGTTATACCTAAACGACGAGGGGGGACAACACGTACGTGTGCACCGACTCCACCTGGAGCGTGCCGTCTGTTGCAAGTACAGCCGAGTCGTGGAAACCGATTTTCTAATGGAGGGCGGGGCGGATTCTTGCAAACAGGAACTGAAACTTATGTACAAACCTGAGGATGATGAGAGCGACGTCGCAGCAAACGGGACAATCATCCTGAAGCCAGAGAACGTCGCCATCACGACTAATTCATTGACCTGCTGGCTGTTCCGAATCGAGAAAGCCATTTTGGCGGCCCTTCCACTATTTTTTTTTAAAAAAGAGTGAAGAAGAAGAAAGACATTTTTGGGGTCAAATAAATAAATATATAATCGGCGAGGCCTCTGTTTTTGTTTTTTCTTTGCTGGTGTTGTTTTGTTTCATGATTGGTCCAGAGTAAAACTAACTCAAGAGGTAAATTTTCCCTTCAAACTGGAGTACTGGAGTATTTTTTTCTGAATTCGAGCCAGGTGGCGGTTAATAAGGCTAATCATATCAAAGCTCTTCTAGTCTACCTGGTTAGAGGGGGATATTTAATTATTTGTCACTATTACAGAGGTCACTCCTTGAGATAGGACCTTTAAAATGGCTTCTACGTTTTTACCATCGTGCAGAGTTTGAGGCAACATATTTGCCACTTTTGCTGACGTGGCACGCCACCTCCTCCCTCTAGCGTGGAATCGAGACGTAAAATGAGCCTTTTGCCCTCTCCTTATCCTTTGCTCTCGAGGCCCGCATGTCAGGCAGTGGCGGAGCCACCAGTATGGCGAGCTATGGCAGCCGCCATACCTGCTGCCGGTGAAGATCCCCTTCACCTGCAAGGCTCAGGTCCACTATCCGCTGATTTGCCTGGCTGTGTTTTTGTTTCTGAAGTACGGACTACGAAGAAGTTGTCCAGGGGAGGAAGATGCACAGTGCTGCTTGGTTGGGCCTTTGGGCTTCAGCCTATCATTACTTAGCAAGGCAAGATAACGGGCCACTTTAAAGAGTAAAAAGAGTACGTTGATTCGTAAATCACTTAATGATACCTACACCAAGGAGACACTAAAAAGGATGAATGTTCCTTAGCCATCTTGCCGCACCTAGTGCTTTCACATTATGTTTATCTAATTATCTCATACTGTTTGACATTATCGAATAATTACGATTGCAGCTTATCTTAATTCATATATATTCAATGACTATATCTATATTTATTGAATCTGTAGCTCTCGTTACAAGCATGTGAACTTTTTAGAAATTAGTGATAGTGGATTCGCCGTAGGTAGATTTCGATCCTGACTCCGCCACTAATATCAGGCCTATCTCCAACCTCTCGCATGCCATGTCCGTCCAGGGGGCCGCAGTGTTGGGCGGTCAAGCTTGCTCCTGCATGGCGGCCAAGCGTGCCCCAGTCTTCGGCCTCGAACTTGGCGGCGGCGCGCATCATCTTCCTGTGCCTCCGATGCCGCCGTCTTCTTCGTCGTCGTCGCAGGCGGGCGGCTTCCTCGGCAAGTTGTTCGCGCTCGGCGCCGACGCGCCGCTACTCGATGGACCCGCGGCGCCGATGCTGGAAGGCCACGGCGCGGGGTTGTTGGACCTCGTCCTCGGCCTGACGACGGCACCGAGCGGGCCTGCGGGCGGCGCAGGCGATATGGACTTGCAGATGAAGGGCCTCGGACTTAGGGGAGGCGACGGCGGCCGTGCCGGCGTGGCGTCGTCGTCAGGGCTGTTCTAGCCTGCCGGGCTGCTCGACGGCGCAATCTTCCCAGAATTTTTGTTCGAAGACACTTCCCGGAGCACACAGCTTGGAATCCTGGTAATTTTTTTTTGCTTTCTTGTATTCTAGATTCCACAAATCTCTTGCATCAAACGCCCAGCTCTTGAGCAAACATTGGATAGTGTCTGAACTCTGAAGTGCCGCCGCCGTTTTTGACAAAAACTGGAGCAGGTACGCGCTCGTGTTGGAGGCACGACGCCCTGGAGGCCTGTCGCGCCACCCGGGCACGACTCCGGCGGCTACGCACCTCCCAGGTCTGGACGCTGCTGTCGGTGCGGAGATTAGTCCCGACACTAACTAGTAAAATGTGCTGTGATCGGTCTCTTGATGGCCGGTGCTAAGCAACAAGGGGACACGGGTTTATCCTGGTTCCGACCGTGGGGCCGTACGTCCAGCAGATTTGCACTCGGGGCGCTATATTGTAATGCACCGTGGTGCTCGTAGAGGGGGGCTACAAGCGAGACGGGAGAGGAGGAGAAGCCTCCAAGTCCCTACTAGACGATTGAGGCGAGTGCCAACATCAGGGGAGCAATCGTTCGCAGGCGAATGCGGATGAAGATGATCCCCCTGTAGCCGGGCGTCCGCCTCCTCCTTTTATAGACCAAGGGGAGGCGGCTCACAGACATGCCGCAGGGGTTCTTGCATAGTGTCGTAGTACCGGTGCACAGGGCTTGCGATCTGATGGCGTCCTAGCGAATCTTGGTTCATGCGGATGTTGTGGCGGCCCTATACTCGCCAGGGAGCGGTCTCGAGGGTGGTTTGCCAAGCACACGTGCCTGGTCGCAGTCCGTACGCCAATTCGAGGGGCTCGCTGATGGGGGCGCCTGTGCCGCACAGGGCCTGGCGTGGCGGTGCTCCTTCAGAATAGGGCTCCACAACGCTGGGGATGGGGGCACAGGGCCGGAGGTGACGGAGAGGACGTGCTCCGCTCACCCTGCGTCACGGCGCCGTCCTGGACGGGCGCCGGGTTGGCGGGCGTACGCTCCTCGAGGGCGTCGCTGTCCCTTTTCGAGGGGTGCGGCGTGGAGAAAGGACGGGAGCGGGTGGCACTGCGTCAGAGAATGACACCAGCCATCCCGCACAGCACCCGCACAGCGCCGGGGATGGCTGCACAGTGGCGGGTTGCTCGAACAGCGCCGGGGTCGAATTCCCAAGCTGTGTCAGTAGATCGGCGTGGCGGGATTCGCTTTTGACCCGGGCACCCACGGTGTGTTAGAGCAGTTAATGCCTCGGTCGGGGGAGCAGGTGAGGCGCTGCGGGCTGAGGGAGGCCTCGAGCGAGGCGGAGACTCGCTCGAGGGGCTGAAACCCTCGAGCGAGGCGGAGACTCGCCCGAGGGGCCGGGGCCCTCGAACGAGGCGGAGGTCTGCTCAAGGGGTGCCGTGCCCTCGAGCGGGACGGGAGCTTTTGCAATGCGGTGCCCGGCCCTCGAGCGAGACAGAGGTTCGCTCGAGGGTTGCGGGGATGGTGGTTCGGTGGGCCACTAAGGCTATTGGGCCGTGGGCTTTATTCGCATTTGGGCTGCGGCCGGTTTGGGGAATGATTTCGTGGTCGTGCGTTAATTCTTTAGGAAAGGGTGATCTCCCCCATAGTTAGGGGACCCCTATGGCTGTCCCCGACAGTAGCCCCCGAGCCTTTGCAGTGGTATCCGGAGGGACCCGCAAAGGCTGAAGCTCTATGTTAGGACTTTCTTCCCTTCTGGACGCTGTGACGTTCCGTGGGGGCGCGCTAGCGCACCCGCGGGTGTAGCCCCCGAAGCCTTGGAGGAGTGTGTGCACTCGTGCAAGGTTTTAACGCTGAGCTACCGGTCCGTGAGGCATTTGTTTCAGCCGGCCTCGGCGATATTTCAGCCGGCCTCGGCGATCTTACGCGTGCGGGACGGCGTTAACCCTACCCGGTGCGGGTCTCGGGAGGTTCGCTCGCTGCTCTTGAGGGAGCGGGGGGAAACGTGATTAGGCACGTCCAGGAGGTGTAGCCGTGCGCCGAGCCCCCGAGCCTGGGCCTACTCGAGGTGATCAGGACGAGCCCTTCGACTTGTTCGTGCGCCCCTCGCCGCCCCTTCGCAGGGCGGAGGGGTGAGACGGTCCATGCTTCCCATCGAACGGGTCGCGAGTCACGGATCCCTCGTTGAGCTGCTAATGGGTAATTCAAGTGGATGCCCGTGCCCCATTCGATAAGGGTCGGCTCGTGGTCTGGAGACACGTCCATGAGAGCGCTTTACGCGGGTATGCTAGGCAGGGCTCGGTCCCATTCGGTTGGGACCGAGGGCGCAGAAGCTCTCCCTCGATGGGATCCCTCAACTAGCTGCCCTCGTTTGGCCTTGAATACGAACTATGGGGCACCCTCGAACCTTTGAGTTCGAGGACCGGCTCGAACGCGCGCGCCCTGGTCGTCCCTGACTCTGTTAATCTGAGGCGCCTGTTTGAACCCGTCGGGGGTCAGGCTCCGTACCTCTGATTAGTAGGGCCTTTGCGGGGTGGCACCGGGTGCCCCCGTCTTGGTCGATCTGTGGCGCTCGCCGGACTGCTGTCGAGTTGAGCCTCGAGCCACTGATCAGTAAGTCCCCAAATCGAGGGGCATCTGCGGTGCCCATTGTTCCCTCTGTGGGCAGGGTTTCGAACCGCTGATCAGTAAGTTCGCGTGGGTCCGATCCTTGGGGACCCTCGAGTCCGTTCCTTGACGGCGTGTCAGTAAGCCGTGACTTTGCGGCTCTACCCTTTTTTAGATCTGGGCATTGATCGCACCCTCGAGGGGTCAGCCCTCGAGCTCTCGGCTCTGGTCTCGCGAGGAGGCTATCCTTACACAAGAAGGAATCCCCGTCATTGGCGAACTGTGGTCGTTGTCGTGGGTCGTGCGGAGTAGGCGCGCCTTTTTAGGCGGCACGATGTGGACGACATGGACGACGTGGGAAGGTGATGAGACGGGGCGCCGCGTCCCCTGGGATACTGTGCAGTAATCATGGCGCGTGCGTGTGCGCGTGGCCATTTTGGCACGGCGGGGCCCAGCCGTCAGCGGTGCGGGGCGCCGGCCGCATTAACTGCCGCCGCGCGCGGAGTCCCCGGGGACGCCGCCCTTTCAGATTCTATAAATCACGGGGAGAGCAGGGGAGAGGCTCCTTACCTCTGCCATTCGCACGCATTCCCCGCGCGCTTCATCTTCTTACCCGCTGCGCGCCTCGCCGTCTCAGATCTGCCCGTGCTCTTCTTGCTTCCGCCGCCGCCCTTGTTCCTCGTCTCCTCTTCCATGGCTCCGATTCGGGTGCTGGACCCCTTCCCGTGGCCCCGGTCAACGGTGGACCGACTGTCGCTGGAGGTGCTGGTGCTCGGCGGGCAGCTGACGCCAACCGGCGACTGCCCAAACCTGGCGTGGATGGTCCCGCCGTCGTCGGACAGGGAGCCCAACCCTCCGCCGGGCTACGTCGTCAGCTTCCTGCGGCTGCACGAGCGTGGCTTCAATGCTCCCGCGAGTAGGTTCATGCGGGGGCTGTGCCACCATTATGGGGTGGAGCTTCACAACTTCGCCCCCAACGCCATTTCGCAGGCGGCCTCCTTTGTCGCTGTCTGTGAGGGATTCTTAGGGATCCCGGCGCATTGGGACCTGTGGGTCCACCTCTTCCGCGGCGAGCTCCACACTCTCGCCACGGGAGAGAAGAAGACACGGTGAGCAGTTCGCGCCGGCGGCCTCACGCTCTCACTGCGCGACACCCGCAGGGAGCTGTACCTGCCGTGCACCATGACATCGAACAACACCGACTGGAAGAAGGGGTGGTTCTACCTCCGCAACGACGGCCCCGGTCTCCCGCCGTACACCGGGAAGGTGTTGAAGGAGAAGTCCGATGTGTGGACGTACAGGGTGTCGCCCCCGGCGAGGCAGAGGAGGCTCGAGCCTCTCACCAACACCATAAGCCAGCTGGCGAACTCCGGGCTGGGGGTGGCGTCTGTCATCGCCAACTTTCATCACCGGCGGATCATCCTCCTCATGGAGAGGGAACTCCGCATCTACGAGATGAGCGACGCGACCAATCCCGTGTCCTTGGCGCGTTCGCGGCTGCTGGAGGAGCCGCTTGCCCAGGGATATGCGGCCACTCGGGCAAGGCGCGCGATAAATCCCAAGGCGGTGCAGCACAGTGACGACGATCTGTGGTCGTTCGCGATGCTCCCCGATGCCGGCCAAGTGAGTATCGTCTTTTCGCCCTTTGCTTCTTTGCTTGCGTGTTTGTTCTGACAGTTTCTGCCCGGCGGCAGGCGGTGGGTGTCAACGCCCCCACATCGGATCCGCTGACGCCTCGGTCGCAGGCCGCCAACCGCGCCGCGCAGCAGCGGGAGCGGGACCGGGCGGCTCGGGCGAAGCAGAGGAAGATCCGGAGGCAGGAGCGCCTCGATGGGCACAATGAGGATTACCGGCTGTGCGAGCAGCAGGGACTCTCCCCTCCGCCGGCGCTGGTGAACTCGTCCTCGGACGAGGAGGAGAGCGAGGGGGAGCGGACCACCTCCGATAGGTGGGAAGCCGCGGCGCCCCCGTCGCCAGGGGTCGAGGGGGTCGTCGCGGAACGGACCCTCGAGGTGGGCGCCGAGCCGCCCGTCATCAGATCGTCGTTAGAGGCACCGGTGGGCGCCGGGGAGGCGCCTCCCGAGCCCTCGAGGAAGCGCAAGCGAGGCTTCTCCAACTTGAAGTGAGTAACGTTCCCCCCTCTGTGTCTTTGATTTTGTGGCATGGTTGCTTACTCCCCTTTTCTCCCTTGTTGGCAGGACGTCACCCGCTGTCCCCGCTCTCACGCCCGTTAAGGCACTCAAGCTGGGGACGTCGCTGGTGACGAGGCCTCACTCAGAGAGAGCGCCACGGGCGGCAGCGAGTGCGGTGGCGATAAGCGAGCCATCGCGCACCACGGCCGCGGCCGCGAGGCCGCGGCAGCAGGAGGGTGTGGCAGCGGCGGCCGCGCAGGCGCCGGCTACCCGCGATTCCCACCAAGGGCGCGGGCGGGCTCGCACGGAGAGCCGTGGCGTCAGGAGCCGCGGGGCGGCCGAGACCGCCGCTGGGGGTCATTCCGCCCCCAGAGGGGGCGATCGGGGGTGGCGGTCGGGTCAGCCCCCGGGCCCGCGCCCGGGGTGCTGGTGGTACGATCAGATGGCTGCGTCATGTTGCAGCAGCCGGCGCCTGATGCCAGGGCGTCGACGTCCCGTGCCGCGGCCCCGGCGCCTGACGCCGTCACGCCGCAATGGGAACAGGGGTTACGTCGCCCCGGGGTGCCGGGAAGCCTGCTCGAGGAGGCAAGGACCGAGAGGGCGCTGTGGCAGGAATTCCGTGCCCACGGCGCCTCTCTTAGCGCCGCCCAGACCGAGGCACTCCGGCTCCATGGAGGCAGATCGCTCCAAATTTTTCAGGTGAGGACCCCTGTTCGATCGTCGCTTGTTTTCCTGTTTTTTCTTGCCCGAGCATCTTTTATCCTGATTTTCTCCCTTGCCCTCCCGTTGCTACCCGCAGGAGCTGCAGGGCCAGGCGGGCGAGAAGTTCAACCGCCTTGCCGAGCTGAGCTCTGACCTCGATTGGTACCGGGGGCAGTATGAGTCCCTGGATGCCATGGTGGAGGCCTTGCGGACAGAAAAACGGCTGGCTAGAGTACAAGCTCATGGCCGCGGAGGACGCCTACACCGACCAACGCACCCTGGCGACAGAAAAAGCCAAGGAGGCTGACGAGGTGAAGGCCGCGCTCCAGGAGAAGGAAGGGGTGCTGGCGACGACGAGCGGCGAGCTGCAGAGGGCACGTGACGCCCTGGCCGAGGCGCAGACCGCACTGGCGCAGAGGGAGACGGCCCTCACCGAGGCGCAGACCCAACTCCTGCAGGATCGCACCACCCTCGAGGGGGCGCGGTCCTGGCAAACTCAAGCAGAGCAAAAGGCCCAGGAGGCCGAGAAGCTGAGCGCTGCCCTGCAGGAGAAGGTCACGGTGCTCGCTGGGGTGGAGGAGCAACTCTGCCAGGAGCGCAGCGCGCGCGCATGCGGAGACTCTGCTCCAGCAGGAGCAGGCTGCGCTCGAGGACGCTCGATCCTCCGTCCAGCGCGAGCGCTCGGCGCGGGAAGAGGCGCAGGCCCAGCTCCAGCAAGAGCGTACCGCGCTGAAGGAGGTCAGGGCCTCGCTTCAGCTTCGAGAGGCGGAGGTCGAGCGGCTCACCGGGGAGCTGGTCCAGGGGGGCGTGGCCGTCGAGGCCTTGAGGGTTGCCGGCGAGGAGAAGGACGTCTCGGTCCAGCAGCTGCAGCAGGAGGCCGAAGTCGTGCGCACGGATCTCGAGAAGGAGAGGAAGCAGGTCGAGGTTGAGTTGCAGCCGCCGGGGCCTTCATTTGTTGGTTGGTTTCGTCAAGATTCACTCTTGACTCATCCCCGTTTTCTCCCAGGCCTGCGGAAAGCTCTCGGGGAGTCGGCGACGCAGGTGGGAGTGCTCCAGACGGCCTACGACTCCTCCCAGCAGGACCTGGGACTTTTGGAGCAGGCGGCTCTCGAGGTGTGCCAGAGCATCGACGAGGGTGCCGGTCAGGCGGCGAGCTCGGTGGCAAGTCGCCTTCGGGCTTTGGGCGGCCACGTCGCCGAGCGCATGAAAGGCGCCCTCCGCCTTGGCATCCAGAAGACCCTCGGTGTGGTGCAGTCCCATTACGTCGTTGATCTTGCGGCGTTGGCCACGGGCTACATCATCGTGGACGACCTTGATGATGATGGGGCGCAGGCGGTGGTAAACCGACTCGACGCTGCCGCTGCACACGCCGCCGCAGACCTTGCTGACGCCTTTGAGGAGGACCTTTTCCCGAACGCTCCTCCCGCTGGGCCCCTCGAGCCCTGAAAATGGCCGGGCGCTGAGGCCCTTAGATTGTAATTAGGATCTAAGCCAGGTGGCCTTTGTAATAAAACAATTTGCTTTCGAAGTTTGTAAGTTAAGTGTGATTTGTTTCGTTTTATTTGTGCTGTTCTGTCCCTTTCCCGTCGCCTAGGCAAGTTTCGGCTGGGATTGATCATTTTCATGAGTAGCCCGTAGGCAAAGTGGTGAGGGGGAGGAGCCGTATCCTGCCAGAGGCGTGGGCCGTCCCTAGCTTGCCCGTCTTTGCCTTTTGGCTGCTCGCGCCCTGCTTCTTTTTGCCCGAGCTCCCGGGTTGGGACGTACTTAGCATTTTTTAGAATGAGGATTTTTGCGAAAAAACGGGACTGTTTAGGGGGGGTGCCCCCTGTAGTAGCCCCCGAGGGGGACTTGGTTTTCGGAGAGAAAGCCGAGTCACCCTTCACTTTATTCACAAACTTAACATATATACAACTGACTGGAGCGTCGGATATGCACAAATTGACTTGGAACTTTTTTAAGGGTAAAAGCGACGTAGTTGTTGGATGTTCCAAGCATTGGTGAGGACTTCACCCTGCTCGTTCGCAAGCTTGTATGTGCCGGGCTTGACCTCGACGACGATGTAAGGCCCTTCCCAGGGCGGTGACAGCTTGTGGCGGCCTCGATTGTCCTGTCGTAGCCTTAGCACTAGGTCGCCCTCGCTGAAGTCTCGGCGCCGGATCTTCTGAGCTTGGTATCGCCGGAGTGCTTGCTGATATCTTGCTGAATGCATCATCGCCACGTCGCGGGCTTCATCTACCTAGTCCAACGAGTCTTCGCGAGCCCGCTGGTTCGAGTTTTCCTCATAGGTCCTGAGCCTGGGTGATCCATATTCCAGGTCCGTGGGGAGGACGGCCTCCACACCATAGACGAGGAAGAACGGCGTGAACCCCGTGGCTCTGCTCGGGGTGGTCCTGAGACTCCAAATGACCGACGGTAGCTCCTGAATCCACTTGCGACCAGACTTGTTCAGTCTGTCGAAGATCCTAGGCTTGAGGCCTTGTAAGATCATGCTGTTGGCACATTCTACCTGGCCGTTAGTCTGTGGGTGTGCGACGGCCGCCCAATCCACACGGATATGGTGGTTGTCACAGAACTTCAGGAATTTCCTGCCGGTGAACTGGGAGCCGTTGTCGGTAATGATGGAGTTCAGCACTCCAAACCTGTGGATGATGTCGGTGAAGAATGACACGGCTTGCTCAGATCTGAGATTAGTGATAGGGCGTGCCTCGATCCACTTCGAGAATTTGTCAACTGCGACCAGCAGGTATCTGTAGCCCCTGGGCGCCTTCCGCAGGGGCCCGACGATGTCTAACCCCCACACGGCAAACGGCCATGTGATGGGTATGGTCTGGAGGGCGTGAGCTGGGAGGTGGGTCTTGCGGGCCTAGAACTGGCATCCCTCGCAGGTGCGTACGACCTCATTGGCGTCGGTGACGGCGACTGCCGTGGGCCAGTAGAAGCCCTGGCGGAACGCATTGCCTACGAGGGTGTGCGGCGCCGCGTGATGGCCACACACACCTGCGTGGATGTCCCGGATCAACTCGCGGCCCTCGGGGATGGGGACGCGTCGCTGTAGGATTCCAGACACGGCGCGCTTATACAACTCACCGTCGACCGCGGTGAATGATTTGGCCTTTCTGGCGATGTGCCTCGCCTCGGTCCGATCCGAGGGTAGCTCCCCTCGATCGATCCAGGTGAGGTACTTGCTTCGCCAGTCCGCCGCGTGGGGGGCCATCTCGATCTCCATGGTCTCGGCCTCGTCGGCCCCATACCCCTTGAGTAGGGAGAGCACGAACACCTCGTTCGAGGGGTCCTTATCCATGGGCTCCGCGCCCGTCGGATTCGAGGGAGCCCCCGAGGGTTCTTCCTGACTCGGGGAGATCTTGCCAAGGTCGACAGAGGGGTTGGCGACATCGCGCGTGAAAACGTTCGGAGAAACGGTGATCGGTCCCGACGCAATCTTCGCGTGCTCGTCTGCCTCCTCATTGTACTTGCGGGGGACGTGGTTGAGCTCGACGCCGTAGAATTTGTCCTCAAGCGCACGTACGACATTGCAGTAAGCTTCTATCTTCTCGTCATGGCAGCTCGCATTCTTCATGACTTGGTCGATCACGAGCTGCGAGTCTCCCCTGACGTCGAGGCGCTTGATGCCGGTCTCAATGGCGATTCGGAGGCCACAAAGGAGGGCCTCGTATTCCGCCATGTTGTTCGATGCGGGGAAGTGCAAGCAGACTGCATACCTCATGTGCTCATCGAGGGGCGAGATGAAGAGCAGGCCCGCGCCTGCTCCGGTTTTCATCACTGACCCGTCGAACTAGAGGGTCCAACACCTGGCTTGGATCTGTAATGGGGGCAATTGAGTGTCCGTCCATTCTGCGATGAAGTCTGCGAGAATTTGGGATTTGATTGCCTTGCGCGGCGCGTAGGTGAGCGTTTCACCCATGAGTTCCACGGACCACTTTGCGATTCTACCTGTGGCATCCGGATTGCGGATTATCTCCCCCAGCGGGAACGATGAGACCACTGTGTCCGGGTGGGCCTCGAAGTAGTGCCGCAGCTTGCGCCGTGCAAGTACCACTGTGTAAAGAAGCTTCTGGATTTGTGGGTACCGCACTTTGGTTTCGGATAGCACCTCGCTGATATAGTACACCGGCCTTTGGACTGGCAGGGCGTGCCCTTCCTCTGCCCTCTCCACCACGATAACCGCGCTGACCACCTGGGTGGTTGCCGCGACATAGAGGTACAGAGGCTCACCGTCTCGAGGCGGCGTGAGGATCGGCGCGTGCGCGAGTGTCGCTTTCAGCTTGTCAAGCGCGTCCTGGGCCTCGACGGTCCAGGAGAAGCGCTCGTGCTTCTTCAGGAGTCGGTAGAGGGGCAGGCCCTTTTCGCCGAGTCGCGAAATGAAGCGGCTCAAAGCGGCCAGGCAGCCCAACGCCTTTTGCACCCCCTTCAAGTCTCGGATTGGCCCCATCCGATCGAGGGTTGAGACCTTCTCGGGGTTGGGCTCGATGCCCCGCTGGGAGACAATGAATCCCAGTAGCATGCCGCGCGGCACCCCAAAAATGCATTTTTCGGGATTTAGCTTTACCCCGTTGGCCCGCAAGCAATCGAACGCGACACGCAAATCGCTAACCAGGTCGTCCGCCTTCCTGGTTTTGACGACAATGTCATCTACGTATGCCTCCACGGTCCACCTGATGTGGTCCCCGAAAACGTGTTGCATACATCGCTGGTATGTAGCTCCCGCATTTCGAAGACCAAATGGCATCGTTACGTAGCAGAACATGCCGAATGGCGTGATGAAGGAGGTCACGAGTTGATCGGACTCCTTCATCTTTATTTGGTGGTAACCCGAATAGGCATCAAGGAAACACAAGAGCTCACACCCCGCTGTGGAATCCACAATTTGGTCGATTCGTGGCAGAGGAAAAGGAACTTTGAGACATGCTTTATTCAAACCGGTGTAATCTACACACATCCGCCATTTCCCATTCTTTTTCTTAACTACTACAGGATTAGCTAACCACGTGGGGTGGAACACTTCCTTGATGAACCCGACCTCGAGGAGCCTCCGCAGCTACACTCCGATCGCCCGGCGTCTTTCTTCGTCAAAGCGCCGCAGGCGCTGTTGCACGGCTCTGGAGTGAGGTAGGATGTCAAGGGAGTGCTCGGCGACCTCCCTCGGGATGCCTGGCATGTCCGAGGGGCTCCACACAAAGATGTCTGCGTTGGCGCGGAGGAAGTCGACGAGCACCACTTCCTATTTCGGGTCGAGGGTGGAACTGACCCTCAACACCTTGCCCTCGGGGGCAGCGGTGTCGAGGGGTACCTCCTTGGTCTGCTCGGCGGCCTCGAAGCTACCTGCGTGCTTGGCAGGGGAGTCGGGACCCTCGTTGGCCAACTTCTCTATGTCCGCGACGAGCGACTCGGCGTGCTCGACGCACTTGACGTCGCAGTCGAACGCGTGCTCGATCGACGAGCCCACTGTGATGATGCCTTTTGGCCCCGGCATCTTCATATTGTGGTACGTGTAGTTCGGGACCGCCATGAATTTGGCGTAGCACAGACGCCCAAGGATGGTGTGGTACGCGCCCCGAAACCCCACCACCTCGAAGGTGAGGGTCTCCTTGCGGAAGTTGTCCGGCGTGCCGAACCAGACCGGCAAGTCGATCTGCCCGAGGGGCTGGACGCGCTTGCCCGGCGCGACGCCATGGAACGGCGTCGTGCTGGGCCGCAACTGGTCCAAGCCGATCCCCATCAGTCGCAGAGTGTGGGCGTAGAGGATGTTGAGGCTGCTGCCGCCGTCCATCAGCACTTTGGAGAATCGCGAGTTGCCGATGACGGGGTCGACGACCAACGGGTACTGAAGGTGATGGCCTCCTCTAACCAGTCGAGGAAGGAGGGAGGGGCCTTCTCGGCGGCGAGAACCTCATGCCGCTCGTGCTTGCGCTGGCTGGTGGACATGTCCACCGTCGGTCCCCCGAAGATGAGGAAGACGTTCTCCACGGCGGGGAAACCGCCGGCGCCCCCGTCACCCCATCCTTTTTGGCCTCGTCCTCCTTCGCGGCGACGCGGCTATAGTACTTCTTGAGCATGTCGCATTGCTCGAGGGTGTGGTTGACCGGGGTCTTGTGGTATGGACACGGCTTCTTCAGCATGTCATCGAACACGCCGGGGCCTCGAGGGGGGCCTCGAGGACCCTTTCGGGCAGGGTCGACGGCGAGGGCCTCGTCATCGTCTTCGCCGCGTCCCTGCGCGCGCGCGTCGCGGTGGGTCTTCTTGCCCCGCTTTTGCTTCTTCGCGGGCTCCTTGGACTTGCTGCCCTCCGCGGGCGCGTCGTCCACGCACTTGCCTTTCTTGCCATCGAAAATGGCCCCCACCGCCTCCTCTCCGGAAGCGAAGCTGGTGGCGATATCGAACAACTCGTTGGAGTCGACCGGTGGGCTCCTCTCGAGCTCACGCACGAGGTCCCGACAGGTCATGCCCTCGAGGAAGGCGTGCACGATCTCCGACTGAGCGACGCTCGGGAGCTCAGTACAGCGCTTGGAAAAGCGCCGTATGAAGTCCCGGAGCGATTCGCCGGGCTTCTGAGTGCACCCCCGCAGGTCCCAGGAGTTCCCGGGGCGCACATACGTGCCCTGGAAGTTTCCCACGAACGTGCGGACTAGGTCGTCCCAGCCATGGATCTGGCTGGGCGGCAGATGCTCGAGCCACGTCCGGGCCGAATCCGCGAGGTGTAGTGGCAGGTTGCGGATGATCACCGCGTCGTTGGTGGCGCCACCCAGCTGACAAGCCAGGCGGTAGTCGTTGAGCCATACCCGAGAGTCTGTTTCCCTGTGTACTTGGTGATGGTGGTGGGCTGACAGAAGCGCTGGGGGAAATTCGCCGTGCGGATCTCCCGGCTGAACACACGGGTTCCCGGGGGTTCCTGCGTTGGCGAGCGGTCCTCCCGGCTGTCGTAGTGACCACCTCGTCGAGGGTGGTAGCCCGCCGCTGTTCGCACCTCCGCGTCGCCCCTTCTCTTGGCGTTCAGGACGTTGCGAGCATCGCCGTCTTGGGCCTGGTCACGCGTGTCGAGGATCCGCTCCCTGACAGGCGTCCTGCCCTGGTTAGCCGGCCGTCCCGTCGCGCCGCCCGCGTGGATGGTTGCTTCCTGGTCCTGCGCATCGCCGTCGCCCCGCGCGTTGGACTGATTGCGTATGCGGGACGCGGAGCTCTCGGCCTGCTGTACGGCTGCCTGCTCGATGAGGGCCTGCGCCTCGCGGAGCAGGTTGTGTGCCTCAGGCGTCGACGGCTCGGGCATGGCCCGAAGTAGTGTTGCCGCTGCGATGAGCTTCTGGCTGGCCCGAGGCGGCGTGTGCGGGTCGTCGACATTGAAGTCGGTGTTTATACGCTCGCGGGCCAGTCTGCCGGCTTCTCGAACGCGTTCGCCGCGTGCCGAGGCTTCCCCAGCGATGGTGGCGCGCAGGAGCCGTACCTGACGGTACTCCTCCGCGAGCTTTGCCTCGAGCTCACGAGCCTGGGCCAACTGCGCAGTGATGTCCGCACCCCCCGCCGGCGGGACGGGTAGCGGGTTCGGCTCCGGGTCCTGGGGTACATCCCCGTCGCCCGCCCCGTCCGCGCCTTCGGCATGTTCGTTGATGGCGACCACAAAGCACTCGCGTGCAGGGTCGTAGGTCCCGATGCTAGAGTCGTCGGAGCAGCCGAACCAGTAGTCCGCGGCGTCGAGGAATCGCCGGAACGTTACTGGGTCTGGCACGCCGGAGAAGTCCCACTCCGCATAGCCGCGCGACGTCACGGGTGGTGTCTCGCCGGTCGAGCTGTGGTACGACTCGTCGTTGGTAGTAGCGATGAGGTTCCGGATCGACAGCAGGTGGTGGCCCGAAAGATCCTCATACGCGGCCATGTCCGTGCTGACGGACGAGGCGTACGTGGCAGCGGAGTTTCGCATCTCGTGGGGGAACTGCGGCCCTGCGGCCGCGCGCTCCTCCTCGGGACGCATCGCCGCATCAGTCGGTGGTAGCGGGTCCCCCCGCGCGGCGGTGCGTGCTGCCCGGCGTCGCTCCGTGCGCGCCTGGCGCGAGCGCTGACCAGAGCGTCTGCGGCGCCGGGACGTCGAGAGAGTTGTTGCCGTCGCCGGTGCCGGGGGGTCCGTCGTTGGCGTGACGGGGATCGGGCCTGGCCCGGTTGACCGCCACGGGTGGAGTTCATCCCGGTTGAGGAGGCGCATATGGTAGCCATTCCCTGTGGCCAGAAAGTTCAGGCTCCCGAACCGGATTTCGAATCCGGTCGGGAAAGGGTCAGACCTGCCCATAGCGGCCCTCTGGGACGTCATCTCGGTGCGAATCACCATCGAGACTGCTGGTGAGGGGTCGATCGCAGCGACGCCCCTACCTGGCGCGCCAACTGTCGGTGCGGAGATTACTCCCGACACTAACTAGTAAAATACGCTGTGATTGGTCTCTCGATGGCCGGTGCTAAGCAACAAGGGGACACGGGTTTATCCTGGTTCCGGCCGTGGGGCCATACGTCCAGCAGATTTGCACTCGTGGCGCTGTATTGCAATGCACCGTGGTGCTCGTAGAGGGGGGCTACAAGCGAGACGGGAGAGGAGGAGAAGCCTCCAAGTCCCTACTAGACGATTGAGGCGAGTGCCAACATCAGGGGAGCAATCGTGCGCAGGCGAATGCGGATGAAGATGATCCCCCCTGCAGCCGGGCGTCCACCTCCTCCTTTTATAGACCAAGGGGAGGCGGCTCACAGACATGCCGCAGGGGTTCTTGCATAGTGTCGTAGTACCGGTGCACAGGGCTTGCGATCTGATGGCGTCCTGGCGAATCTTGGTTCATGCGGATGTTGTGGCGGCCCTATACTCGCCAGGGAGCGGCCTCGAGGGTGGTTTGCCAAGCACACGTGCCTGGTCGCAGTCCGTACGCCAATTCGAGGGGCTCGCTGACGGGGGCGCTTGTGCCGCACAGGGCCCGGCGTGGCGGTGCTCCTTCAGAACAGGGCTCCACAGCGCTGGGGATGGGGCCACAGGGCCGGAGGTGACGGAGAGGACATGGTCCGCTCACCCTGCGTCACGGCGCCGTCCTGGACGGGCGCCGGGTTGGCGGGCGTACGCTCCTCGAGGGCGTCGCTGTCCCTTTTCGAGGGGTGCGGCGTGGAGGAAGGACGGGAGCGGGTGGCACAGTGTCGGAGAATGACACCAGCCATCCCGCACAGCACCCGCACAGCGTCGGGGATGGCTGCACAGTGGCGGGTTGCTCGAACAGCGCCGGGGTCGGATTCCCAAGCTGTGTCAGTAGATCGGTGTGGCGGGGATTCGCTTTTGACCCGGGCACCCACGGCGTGTGAGAGCAGTTAATGCCTCGGTCGGGGGAGCAGGTGAGGCGCCGCGGGCTGAGGGAGGCCTCGAGCGAGGCGGAGACTCGCTCGAGGGGCTGAAACCCTCGAGCGAGGCGGAGACTCGCCCGAGGGGCTGGGGCCCTCGAACGAGGCGGAGGTCTGCTCAAGGGGCGCCGTGCCCTCGAGCGGGGCGGGAGCTTTTGCAATGCGGTGCCCGGCCCTCGAGCGAGACGGAGGTTCGCTTGAGGGTTGCGGGGATGGTGGTTTGGTGGGCCACTAAGGCTATTGGGCCGTGGGCTTTATTCGTATTTGGGCTGCGGCCGGTTTGGGGAATGATTTCGTGGTCGCGCGTTAATTCTTTAGGAAAGGGTTATCTCCCCCATAGTTAGGGGACCCCTATGGCTGTCCCCGACACGCCGCCCGGGAACGACTCCGGCGGCTACGCACCTCCCAGGTCTGGACGCCGCGCCGCCCGGGTCCACGCCTCCGCGCCCGAATCGCCGCGCCGCCCACACGAAAGGCAACGCGCCCGCCGGATTCGCTCGCCTGAATCACCACCGCCGCCACTAGGCCACAGGCAAGTAGGCTGCTACATGGCGGCACGAAGCTCATGTGAGAGTGCACGCGCGCGACTGTCCATGGCGTGCCTTCGTTCCCCATACAGTATAAGCACTCTACAGGCAGCCGGATGGGATTGACGACGCCCGCACGGAGCAATTCGATAAAGGTTGAAGATGACCTTACATGCGGGCCCCACATGTCAGCGATGTAAGAGAGAGATGAGTAGGGTTAAGGCAGGGGCATTTTCGACTTTTCACGTGCCTGATCCACGCTGGAGGGAGGAGGTGGCGTGCCACGTCAGCAAAAGTGGCAAATATGTTGTCTCAAACTCTGCATGATTGCAAAAATGTAGAAGCCATTCTAAAAGTCATATCTCAAGGAGTGGCCTTTGTAATAGTGGCAAATAATTAAATATCTCAGTTAGAGGAGCTGAGGTACGGTCGTAATTAGGAGACCCAGATTCGAGCAGATTCTATTCCTCATTGGAGTAAATTATGGAGCCTAGTTTTTCATAAGGGTAATCCTAGGTATGGTCGGAATTAGGAGACCCAGATTCGAGCAGATTCGATTCCTCATTGGAGTGAATTATGGAGCCTAGTTTTTCATAAGGTAATCCTAATTTTAGATGAAACCATAAAAAGATGAAGAAATCTTCTTCGAACCTGAGTGGTTACGACCATACCTCAGCTCCACTAACTAACTAGGACTAGGACTACAGGGCTTTGGTAAGTATGCACGATTGTTTTAGAATCTCTCCCGTTTCGTTGATAGTTTTATTACCTGGTAGAGGTGCAGTTGTGCAGAGCGAAGATTTTTTTTGTACGGGCCACTATAACTACAACGACGGACATTTAGGGATATAGAGGGAGTGTGTGACTATCTGGACACGTCAAATTGACTACCGAACATGAAGCTGATCGTTGTAGGGGGCTTTGATGTAATTTTCTGTTTCTTAACGGACCTAGAATCTGGAATGTAATTCTCAGTTATCAATAAAAAGTCAAAGCCGAAGAGGAGGAGAAGAAGAAGCCGCGGCATGAAAGGGGGAAAGAAAGAAGAAGCTGCGGGCGCTAAAAAGAAAAAAAAAAGGAAATTTGTCGGTGTTACCCTTGCTGCACTTCTGTTGAGATGGGCCTAAACTGAAGAAGATTGCCACAAAGGACCGCGCTGATGAAAATTCCAGCCCGCGCGGTACAGGGCCAGGGGAGCCCACACCACGCAAAAGCGACGGTTCTAAAAAAAAAAAAAGACCACGCAAAAGAGACAGGCTCGCAGACGACCGACGACCCAAACACAAGCAAGAAGGCAGTAGGATTTGTAGGAACCGACGAGAGGGCGAACCCGAACCGAGCGCGGACGAACGAGACCGGCTCGCAAACAAAGAAAGAAGCAGTTCGGCCACGCGGGGTTCAGCGCCACTTTCACGCAACCGCGATTTCCGCGGCTACAAATATGCACGGGGTGGAGACGTCCCGGGATCAATATATACCCTACCCCGCAAAAGATCGGGAGGGTCGAGAACCAGAACTCGAGATCATGGCGGCCAAGACCACCACCACCAGCAGCCGGTGCGACGCCTGCGGCGGCCACGTGGGCCTCTGGCAGGCCTCGTTCACGTCGGAGTGCGCCCACACGTTCCACCTCCGCTGCGTCTCCAGGACCGCCTCCTGCCCGTCCTGCGCCGCGGCGTGGAGCGACGCGCCGGCCGCGGCTCCGGCACCGCCGCCGGCCACCACCTTCTCCTTCGCCTCGGCGAGCCCGTTGTTCGGACAGGCGCCGCCGGCGACGCCGAGCTCCTCCTCCGCCTTCACGGCTACTGGCGCGTTTGGGCAGTGGCCGAACGCGGCGAGCCCCGTCTCCAACTTCTCGGGAGCGCAGCCGGCGGCGTCCCCGCCGTCGTCGCAACCCTCCGTGACTAGCGTGTTCGGGCAGAAGCAGCAGGCGCCACCGGCGACGCCCAACCCCTTCTGGCTCGCCCCCGCGCCGACGGCTGCACAGACGTCGCCGTCGTCGTGCTCCGTCTGCGGCGGCGTCGTGGGCCGAGGCCAGGCGACTGTCACGTCCGAGTGCGCCCACACGTTCCACGTCCGAGTGGGCCGAGGTCAGGATTTACCGGCGTTATGCGTTAAGAGGTAAGTGACGTTCCCGTCGACGACGAGGCGTCATTGGTGACTTCGAGAATCTCCAGATCTGTCGGTGCTCAGTCCTTCGGAGGTGCTCATAGGAGTAGGGTTTGCGTACGTGTATTCATAGGGGTGAGTATGCGTGTGTGTTGTGAGCGTCTGCGTTGTACTGTGTAATTGTCAAAAAAAACACGGGCTAGCACCTTTTACTCAGAAGAACATCCTTGCTCGAATTTGTAGGAACTGACGCAACAATTGTATTGTTTCCATAATTCCACAACAGAATACAAGAATCTGGTGCGATCAGCAAGTTACAGTGTTTTCCTTTCCCTCGAGGCCTCAAGACTTAGACACGGGTTCCTCTCATTTGGAAAGGCTGGCCGCTGAATACAAAATACGAACCCATATCATTCTCAAAAAAAATAGAAAAAAAAACGAACCCATATCAACAATTCAACACGCCGGCAAAACTGTTCGTGCCCCCTCCCAGCATCCAGCAATTTTGCACCGAATCTCCCGCTCCTTACCAAACCGATTTCTCTTTTCTATATCCAAAAAACATTTTTTCTTTTAAATTTCAACCAAACCTATTGCGAAAATTTCCTATAAAACAACCTATTGTGAAAGATTAGTACGCCCTGATGAGTAATTCTCTTCTTGCTACGCATCATCGCATCAGTTCTCGGCAGCGGGGAAATGAAGAATTGAAGATAATCGGGTTGAGCGGCGACACATGGATCTGTTAGAAATTTGTGATCTCAGCGTAACAACTAACAACTGAGAGAACAACTCCATACATGGAAGGACTCAACATCCTTATGTGAATAGGACTCTTGTGCTGTGATCAGCAAGCACACCTAAGTTGTATTCAACTAGGACTCGACCCTGACCCTGCAGCACTACATATATGAGTTAGAGAGGTGCCTCGCGGTGAGAAAATCATCTAATCTCGAAATTAGCCAAAACACTGATTAATTAGAGTGCTGAAGGGGTTGGAAGATCGAGGTCCTGGTTTCACTGATCAAGAACCCTGTTCTTGAGAGGTGACTTGCATCTCCCTCACTGGCCGCAACAGCTAGGGACGCACGCACGACGTGAGTTGCCGCCGTGTGCACACCCGACGTTGCCGGACGGCGGTGCGCCTCACGCCGCCACGCCCAAGCCGTGTGGCCTAAGCATAGCCGCGCTCTACCGCGTGTGGCCCTCAGCTTGGCCGCCGCGGACAGTGCCGACTGGATCGCCACCCTCGCAGCGCATCAGGTTGCGCGTCCTGCTCGCCCGTCGTTACGGTTTCCCGACGGAGCCTTTGGACCAAGGCGCACACGATCATGTTGCACGCGTCCTCCGGCCAGAGGGCCCGCGTCGGAGCCTACAGCTAGCGGTGGTAAATCTCGACGGCGGCGGCGTTTTTTGCTCGCTCGGATTAGAGGGGGAAGGGGAGAATCGTGGGAGAGAGCAGAGGGGCGGCGACGTCTGGATGGAATGCGAAGGATTAGGGTTTCTTCTGCGACGACCGGTTTTTGATCCGGTTCCGGCTCCTCCCAGCTGTCAAATCTCAGATCGACGGCCACCGTTGCTCACGCATTAGGCAACGCAGCGAGCAGGCCGGGCTATTAGTTGGGCCATTAG
Organism: Cenchrus fungigraminus; assembly: GCA_036936925.1. Classification (NCBI taxonomy): domain Eukaryota; kingdom Viridiplantae; phylum Streptophyta; class Magnoliopsida; order Poales; family Poaceae; genus Cenchrus; species Cenchrus fungigraminus. Next base: position 29,449,557 of record CM072778.1, on the reverse strand, counting down.
TTGGGCCGGGATAAGCTGGGCTAGGCTGGTGTTCTGCGTAGTAGTTATGGGCTAAATTGTTTTACAGGCTTCCTTTGAAGTTTTTAGACTCGTTCATAGTCTTGCCTTTATTTTATGTTTTTATGCTTATTCAATCTCCCATAAGCTTTATTAAGTTAAGCATTGAGTGATATAATGTTTATTTCACAAATATGGGTAATCTACTATTTACATGTGCAAATAAGTTTATTGCTATTAATAGTAGATTTTCTCATTATGAGTAATGATATTTCCCATAATGTTTGGAATATTTAGAAATAAATTTTGGGAATTTTTCAATTAAGAAGTTTTGAGCCTTATTTTTTCAGTGCAATTTAATGCCTTTTTGTACTGTTCATAAGTTTAAGTTTAAATTCACATTAAGTTATTTTTTTTAAAAGTCTATTGTTTCTATTATGTTAAATATTGTATTTTTTTGTTATATTTGAGCTGAAAATTATATTTCCCACCAAGTACCATTAAGATGCTCTCTAATTGAATGGAACCATGGAGAAGTTCAGTTAGAGTAGTAATTAATTCTAACCATCTTTGTTTTAATTATGAGTTAATGATAAGTTTCGTTTGTTTGCCCCATCGGTGATGCAAATTGAAACTTATTGCATGATCTTAATCAGACCATCGTAGGGTTAATTTCGTGCTTTTATGTGCATCTTATTGTGCTATTACTGAAACATTAAGTTATTATAATTTTCAGTTGAAGATATTACAGACATCTTAAGAGCTATCATTCCTCTAAATGGAAATAATGTTCATGCCTGGAAGAGAGATGTGCAAGACGTTCTCATGATTCTTGACTTTGATTATGCATTACGTGAGGATAAGCCTGTTGCTCCTATTTTGTCTGACAATTTGGAATATACTCATGAGTTTGAGAAATTCATTGTTGACATTGAGAAGTGGGAGAAATCCAACAGAATTGCCAAAAGGATCATTAAGGAATCGATCTTAGTAGGCATAAGGGAAGGCATTCCTGGTAAGAAAGATGGAAGGGAGTTGGATGCTAAGGAACTACTAAAGTCAGTTGAGGAAAATTGTAAGAGTTCCTTTAAGATGTATTCCAACATCCTGATTACGAAAATGTCCTCACATTATGATGGTCAAGGAGGAGTCATGAGACATAATTTGAGCATTTTTGACATGGCAAATGAGTTAAAATCACTCGGAGTTGACATCACGGATGGTCTCCTTGTGGAAAGTATCATGTCATCTTTGCCAGCTCGTTATGCTCCTATCAAAACCAGCTACAATACTAATGAGGAGTCTTGGAGCATTCTTGATCTCGTTAGCTTCATAAATAATGAAGAAGTAGATCCTTAAGTAAGTATCTGCAAATCATGTTGATTTTACTGTTTTATTATGGCTAAGTTTCTTAGCAAATTATTTTCCTTAATGGTGGACTAAGGTGCAGTTGTACACATCATTTGCAGATTCTGCATAAAGATCCATATGAATAAGGGGAGCAAAGTATTGCTAATGGATAAAGTTGAAGTCAAAAGCATTATGAGATTCTTATGAGAATCAGCTAGTGACTCTAATATTTAGCTTGATGATGTTATAGATAATTTAAGAGAAACTTTAGTTTGTTTCATTACTATGTCACATTATGTTTTGTGGTATTAAGAAATTAATCATCAAGTTTATCCATTTTATTGTTTGCTATTTGGCAAATAAAAGTTTTATGTGCTCTCTTATATGATATAATTATGTGGTGTGTGTGCATAATTAAATGATGAGACCTTGTCGAATTTGTGGTTCACTTTCGTTTAGACCACAATTCGAAGGGGAGAATGGAATGTCTCATCAGTAAAGAGATACTCCATCCATTAATTATATTGCACTAATTGTATTAAGGGAAATAATACTAAGATAATAAAGGAGCTATAAGTTCTCTCGCTTGTTTTTAATTTCCATAAAGTTGAACTAAAATATTCAAAAGGCTGAAATAAAGAGAGAGAGAAATCAGCATAAAGCAAGGGTGAATAAATTGAGAGAATGCTCACTAAATGCCATGGTGATAGGAGAGATACTCCAAAAATTATCAATCATATCAAATAAGTTAGTGTCGCATTTATTCATTATTTTAGCCATCGCTGATTAATGAGTACATATTCACAAGGTTCTTGTTGTTCTGGTTCATTTCTGGCCATCGTTGTTTTGGACTTGTTCAATGAGGCCCGAGATTTTTGAAGTATGGTTTATATTCATCATTCTGGCCATCGCTGATTGTGAATATTTAACCATAGCTTTGCTACTCTAGTTCATTCTCTGGCCATCGCTGTGGTGGGTTAGATTGGCGAAGGAAGTTCATCAGGGGTATTTAAGCAAGATAAAAGTAATATTTTGCTAAAGATTAAGATATTAGAAGAGCTACCATTCATGGATACCCCATTAAGTTTAGGGGATACCACCTTCACTGTTCTAAAAGTTTTCCTAAGGATATTGAGACAAATTAGTTGTGTTCTACAAGAATGCAGAAATCCGTGGGAGTCAGTGGGAGCTCACAAAGGAGGAATAGAAATCTTGATGAGATACATACTTAGTTTATACATCAACGAATCAAGACATCATTTCTCATAAATGTTTTAGTTTGTGGTATAAGTTAATTTACCTCCATCGCAAACTACTATATTCTGGTGAGGATTCTCATTAATTGATTAACCACACCAGAAAATGTAGTATACAATAATTGGGCATAAAAGAAAAGAGCCTACGAGCTTAAATCAATATGTTTGGATTATTAGCAGAAATTTCTAATGGAGTCAACACAGTGAACTATAATGGGTCTACATTTTAACAGTGATTCCAAAAAGAAATAAGATATTAAGCTTGTTGCTCACCATGATTTAGAGTCTCATGGTCAGTTCAGTTTATCCTAAGGTTGATTAAAGGTGGAAAAAGATTATTATCCTAATACTCAAAGTGAATGTTACTCTTAAGTAGCAATAAGTGTAGCTGCGAAAGAGATAATAATTCAATTATATATAAATATGTCTTGGTGTAAGCCTTTTATGTTTTGGGCACTGAGTTGTACACTGAGATTGGACCGAAGGGAGTGTTAGGATTTTCGTCGCTAAAGCATAAGTTGATACTTATGAATATAGAGCCACGCTTGTTCTATTTTGCATTATGTAGCAAAATATTTGGTTTTGTTCCAAATACTCTAAGAATAAATTTAACATAAGACAAAGGACGTTCCTTATGCTTCAACCATTGAAAGTTATGTTAAAAGTCTATAAGTATTTGACTTAGCTGGGATGCTTGACAAAATATTAGTTTAATCCAGATAAGGTCTACTGGAATGGTGCGAAGAGAATTTGAAAGCGCCAAATACATGCTTATTTGTTATGAAATAATAAGATGAGATTTTGTAAAAGTGTATGGATATAAAAGTGCACAATTAGATTATATCCTTCACTCTTGCATAAAGAGCGATTTTAGAAAAGCTCTAAACAAAATTAGCATGATGAAAAGCTAAGTTTGTATATGGCATGTTTTAACCAAGCAGACTTAAGAATTATATTCCGGTATTAAGAAACAATATACAACAATAATAAGTTGATATCACTATTGTTGTATTACTTCGAGTAGCAACATATTCATAAATGGTGTCAAGTCCATTCATGAATATATATATTGTGTTGTGAAAGATATATCCCAGGATCGATTTGTTAAGAAATAAGTATTAAATGCTAGCAAATCTTTCTATTAAAGACTTATTATTTATCCCAATTTTCGTGAAATTAGTTTGGGATTCATAGTTAGACTTTATCAAATAAGGTTCTGGGAATAGGTCGAATAAGTAACTCCGCGTTCTATCAAGGTATTGCAGTAAACTATGGGTAATGGGGTCCCAGTAGCGAATTAAATGCTATTGACGACACATTGGTCTAATATTACTGTTGTATTGAGTGTGAGCATAAGTTTAAAGTGAACATTAGTTGTTAGCGTTTGATCAAGTTGGAGAATGTTAGAAATTTGTGATCTCAGCGTAACAACTGAGAGAACAACTCCATACATGGAAGGACTCCACATCCTTATGTGAATAGGACTCTTGTGCTGTAATCGGCAAGCACACCTAAGTTGTATTCAACTAGGACTCGACCCTGACCCTGCAGCACTACATATATGAGTTAGAGAGGTGCCTCACGGTGAGAAAATCATCTAATCTCGAAATTAGTCAAAACACCGATTAATTAGAGTGCTGAAGGGGTTGAAAGATCGAGATTTTGATTTCACTGATCAAGAACCCTGTTCTTGAGAGGTGATTTGCATCTACTCGAGTTCATCAGAAGGTGACGTCCACAAGGCTGCTGTTCGTCATCGACATCTAAGTCTTCACCAACAAAGAGCCCTAAAGCTTTTGAACCAGTGAAGATCACATCTACTTCATCTACATCAACGCCTTCACGCCTACAGATGGCATCTACAAGCTCTGCTGGTTAGTCTAACCTAAGTTTCCACATTAAATTTAATTAGTGATCATGGTTAGACTAAGCTAAAATCCTGTTTTAAGTTAATGTTAGATTAAGTTGTTTTCTAACAGGATCACGCTCCTGCTCGTCGGGGCGGTCATGGTCGTGGTGGCGATATGCTCGGTCCTCGTCTGCCACCGCCGCCGGGGGCCAGCGTCTGGCGCCACACGAGCGCTCTCGGCGGCGTGCAGTCGGGGCAGCACATCTGGAGCGCTCGGCGTCCGGACGACGACGGGCACACTTGTTCCAGCATCAGCAGCACCGACTCGGAGCAGTCGCTCAGCACTGTTTAGGAGTTAGGACTCTGAATCTCTGGTCCAAGGCGCCCTGAAACTTTGAACACAATCATTTTCGCAAAATTTATGCTGCTCAATTCATGAATTGGATGGGCGTACGACCTCCGACTGGGTGACGGCTTGTCTTGCTGCCTTATCAGTTGCGCTTGATCTGATTCTGACCTGTGCAAAATGGAGGACTTGAAAATACAACTGACTAGAATATTTGATTTTTGAACGAATCACAAATTTGGAACAATCGTCAGGCATTGTCGTTTTTATGATTGAACGAGATTATCATTTTTAAAAAAAAGCAGCACTAGGATTTGTCCAATTTGCCTTTCGATTATACGGTCGAGTAGACCAGCATGTATTGTCACCAAGGATCACCGAAAATTACAAATGAGCGTTATGTGTGTACAAGCACCCCCAAGAAAGGAATTTCTTTCCCAGCAGAGCAGCTTATTCAGAAGGAGACCAATTCAATTCCCTTCTTACTCTGCAATCTTCTGTACTCGAGGCCGATACTTCGCAAGACGCTGAAGACGACACCAACATCCATCACCTCGACGATATCCTGCTCGACACCGTCCGCACGGTCATGCTGACACCCGGCCGCTGCTTCAACCCGCTCATCGGGCCACCACCGGCACCAACGCCGCTGTCTCGGCTCCTGCCCAGCGACAGCCTCGCTTTGATTGGCGACACGAGCCTTGTCGCCAACCTTGACGGCGAGAACGAGCAGCGCCGGCTCTTGGCTGGTGATGCCTGCGCTTTTGGTGGTGGCGGCGGACTCGCCACCGCGGGCCTCACCGGCAGTGCCTTCCCGTGGCTCCTGAGCTTGGACCCTAGCGCGCTCGGCGGCGTCTTGACCAGGAACTTGGGCGGCGTCTGCCGAGTGGCGACTGGGGACCGCGCCTTGTAGGACCGCTTCTGCTTCTTAGATGGCGACGGTGTGGCGCACGCGTCGGCGGCGGCGTAGGAGGTGGAGGCGTGGAACGCGGGATTCGGGAACATCACCGTCTTCTTGGCCCACGGTCGGTTCTTTGGGGAGACCCGGTTGGCGGACACCGAAGGCCGGCCCAGGGCGACTGGAGAGGACGGCTTGAACTGGATCCGGGACCGAACGCGGCCGCGAGAAGGCGGCGTGGCAGCATCGGTGCCGCGTGCTGCGCCGCCACCCCGATGGCTCTGCTTCTCCCGGGCTCGCCGCGCACGGAGAGGCGTCTGCTCGGCCGCCGCCAGCTTCCTGGTCCTGGGCGCAGACTTCGGAGTCCTCGGGGGCTCCCGGTTCGTAACGGAGGCCACCGCGACGATGTCCCGGGCGAACTGACTGGCCTCCACGATCTCAAGCACGGTCTCGCCGAGTAGCATGGCCGGCAGCGACATCCGCCGCCACTGCGCGCTCCCGCCGGCGCCACCGCCACCGCCACTGTCACCGCTGGCGCCACCGAACTTGCCGGTCGGGGATCTTTTCTGCGCCGACGCGCCGCTCCTCATCCTGCGGCGGAAACCGGAAAGGGAGGTGAGGAATTCGCGCGCGTGAGACGAGAATCTAGATCGAATCGAACGGGTTCGGACGGGGGAGCTCTTGCCTGACGGTCTCCTGCTTGCACCGGAGGCTGGTGCGGAGGTACCCGCGCGTGCTGCGCGGGCTGAGGTTGACGCCGGAGACGACCTTGGCGCCGCCGGCAACCGTGTACTGCAGCTCCTGCAGCCGTGCCATGCATCGGTCCACCTGCGCATCGGAACCACCCACACACAAAATTCAGTCCCCCTGCAGAAACCGGATGGAGCAGAGCATCTTCTCGTACCTTCTTGAGCGTCTCCCTGACGAGGGCCGGATTGAGCGCGGCGGCGGTGGCGAGGGCGACCGCCGTCTGCCTATCCGGCTTGGCGTTGGGGCTCCTGGCCACCATTGTCCTCGTCGGCGGCGTGCCTGATCGGTAGAACGGGAGGGGAGTAAGGGGGGAGGAGGGAGTCAAAAGGGGAGCTCGTGACGAGCGGGGAGGGGATTGGAAAGCGAGCGGCACATTTCGCAGGAGGACTGGAGGAGGGCTTGAGGCTAAACGGTCATCGTCTCAACGGCTAGTTCTCGGGAGTAAACACGGGGGAGGCGGGGACCGAACGGCCGGCCCCGGCCGCTTCTACTGGAGTAATAACAAGCGGATTGGTCCACATGTCAGTCAATGGGCTTGGGCATTTCGGTAGGGATAAACTGCGGAATTGTTCTTGGGAGACAGGGAAATCTGATTTATGCCTGAGAGGTTAATAGGGAGCTTTCATGGATGGACAGCAAGAGCTACGGATTTTCAAATCGATTGGTTCTTGATTGCAGTAATCAATATTAATAGGAGTGCCAGCCAACGCATGATTGTGCTACTGTTGTAATGTATCCATTGAAAATATGAGTCTCTTCGGCTGGTAGAATAAATAGTGCTCGATTGATAGATTGAGACCCTGTTTGGCAGGGTCGGAGCTTTGCCAAACAGGGTGCTTCATGACGGCTCTGGGGATGGAGTTGGTGGTGGAGCCGCAAACGACTTCCACAGGGGAGGGTCGTGGCTCCATCCGGCTCTGCCTCCCTCTTTACTGCTTTGTCCCCGGTGTAGAGGCCGGTCGGCGCGAGGAGGCATGGGTGGAGGCGTCGGCGGGGTGGGGCGGGGCAAGCGTGGTGGAGGAGAGGAGCAGGCGAGCCGCCGACAGCGGCGGGAGTCGGGACCTCGCGCGCGAGGAGGCGGGGCGGAGGCGAAGCGGTGGATGGATAAGAAAGAGGTGAGGGTGAAATGGTGAATGGATAAGAAGGAGAGGAGGGGGGAAAAGAGAGAGGAAAAAAGGAAAAAAGAAAAAAATAGGAAAGGGTAATTTAGACATTTTACAACTTAAATCTAACAGGTGAAGCCGTTTTGCCAAACGTTTTCCAAAACGGCTTCAGCTCCATCAGAAAAGCTGCTCCACCGGAGAAGCTAGAACCGGAGCCGTTTTTAGAGGAACCGGAGCCCTGTCAAACAAGCTCTGAACAGTATTGTGTGAGAGGAAATAAGCCGAAATAACCTAAGTCTAAGTAAGTCGGACAAGCTCTATGTTAGAGGGGAGCATCTTTTGCGGAAATGAACGTGTGGCATCATCAAGGTAATTGTGCTTTCAATTCCTTCGAAAAAACAAATAAAATGTTAGGAAGTACCACTTGGTTCTACAAGGAATGTGTATGCATTATTATGCTAATTCTATAGGGCTACAGAACAAACTTAGTTCACAATACTACTACTATCCTCTGAGTCAACATAGGAACTGCTTCAAGAATTCAATCTCCATGAGCCAACCACGAATGTTAACTGACAACTTCAACTTCATGTTATGCAGTTACTCAGTAGCTTCTAAATGTTTTCTCCAAATAAGGACAGGAGATCATGCAAGCAACATCTGCAAGTAAACAGCTAAATTATCAAAGTATGAATGCTCATGGCACTGAAAACATATTTCAATTTAATATCAATCAGTACAGTAAGAGACATGTATATATCTAAGAAAAAAATATATACAACTTTAAAATGCATTGAAAAGAAATGACATCGCAAAGGCGACGTATGACCTTAGATATAAGTGGTGTACGTCTTCTAGGGCAATACTATTCCATACTTTTTCTTAATTGTTGTCTCCTGCAAATACGCATAGGTAGCAGTCAGCCATGTAGAAGGCTAACAACAAATTCCATACTCCCTCCATACTCATAAAACATGTCGTTTAGGACAGCGACACGGTCTCCAATACATAACTTTGACTTCTTATTTTTATAAAAGTATTTGTTTAAAACTAACGTAACTATACTTTTATGAAAGTATTTTGCAAGACAAATCTATTTATGTAGTTTTCACATTTTCAAACTCAACAACTTAAAAGTTATTCATGGTTTGTATTCCCAATGTTTGACTGAAACCTTGTCCAAAACGACATGTTTTATGAGTATGGAGGGAGTACTTTGCATGTGTAGACCAAAGAACAATTCATTGATGGGATAAATTCAAAAAACAAGGAAATAATGCCATGTAGGTCATTGTTCTAGCCTGCACAAATTGTTAAAAGTCACACAATTGGGAACTAAATAACGCTAGCTTCTGCTAAAAACAGGTGTTACCAGCAGGCGTTACACATCGATGCATACTTCATAGTGTGGTATTAGAATTCCCTCCAAATCCGCCAAGAGCATAATTTGCCACAACCCAAGCATGGATGCATTGCAATTTGCCGGTCGAAGTGCAGGTGATAGCCACACACGGCGTCCGTATATAACTCTTCCCCATCTTATCGCAACGGCACCCTATCGCCTCATCTTCTTATCCCCGCCTCGTCCCGCCGCTGCTGCTCACTCCCGAGGCCCGAGAGCTCCCCGAGCAAGTCCCCATGGCGTCCACCACCCTCTCCTCTGCTTTCACCCTCCTCTCCCGCCCATCCTCCTCCCCGTCCCCCTCCGCCTCGCTCCCGAGGTCCTCCGTCGCGGTGCCGCGCCGGGGCCGCCGCGCTGTCGCCGTCGCGTCCACCGCCACCGAGTCCCCCAAGATCCTCGAGCTCGGGGACGCCATCGCCGGGCTCACGCTCGAGGAGGCCCGCACCCTCGTCGACCACCTCCAGGAGCGGCTCGGCGTCACCGCCGCGTCTTTCGCGCCGGCGGCCGTCGTCGCGGCGCCCGGTGGCGGCGCGGGGGCGGCTGAGGAGGCGGCCCCGGTCGAGCAGACGGAGTTTGATGTCGTCATCGATGAGGTGCCCAGCAGCGCGCGTATCGCCACCATCAAGGTCGTGCGCGCGCTCACCAGCCTCGCGCTCAAGGAGGCCAAGGACCTCATCGAGGGCCTCCCCAAGAAGCTCAAGGAGGCCGTCAGCAAGGACGAGGCCGAGGACGCCAAGAAGCAGCTCGAGGAGGTTGGCGCCAAGGTGTCCATCGTGTGACACTAGGTATACCAGGACTCGTTTTTCCGTTTTTCCTCTTCAGTTTCCTTACTATGCGGTCCAATCTTTTTTATCCCCACTGTGGTTCGCAAGGAATTGTTGTTTGATATGAGGTTTGTGTATTCGCTAATTCACATATTTGCATGACGCCACTACCTTGAATTGACACTTAATGCCACACGCTCTAAACTTGTAATGTAGATTTGTGACATGACAATGTCAATTCATGATGGTGGACATTGTGCTTTCCTTGTGGTTGGGAGTGGAAATCATATTTACTGAATGTTAGTTCAAACTTTTACCTTGAATGATCTCTTTTCAAACAATGTATATTACTTTGTTGCTCCACTATTTTTTTTCAGATCATGCTGTGAAATCGTGGAATTGTGTTCACTTTATTTGATTCCAGCCAGATGTTCATTCAACTTGAGATGACCTGTTTAATTAAACATACCTGAGCGAACTCAGTGGGACTAGTTATTAGCGTTACAGTGATCATGGAAACAATTTGTCAGCTCAGTCATCCTTATAAGTTGGTAATGTTCAGAAAATCTCCATGTTACACTTCTATATTAACATCTGGTCAAATTTAGAACATCTTCCTGTCCTTCATTTTCACAGTGGAGTGAATTGTCCATTCCTTTGAGAAATTCATGGTATTTGTCTATTTGATATTCCCCATGAGATATGACGGCAGCTATTTAGAATGTAAGCTGTATCTTTGCTGTCAATTCAGAGTGCATACCTAATAGTTCTTTTTTTTATTTAGTGTATCTTTAATCTTGTGATGAACTGATGATGCAGCATTTGGCTTGTTTGTGACATAGAATAGTCGTTAAAATGAATTTCTGTTTTTGTCGGCTTGCTTGTTCATAGAATCTTTTGTTGGCATTTTGAGGGCTCTTTTGGAATAGCTTCATGAATTTTGAAGATTGTTGCTTGCTTGTCTTATTGTTACTTAGGCACATCGTGTTCATATGTCATGAGTTGTGATCTATGGCACAAACTTGCTGCGGGCATTATTGAATTAGTTCAGTTCATGTCTTATATCCTAATTATTTGCCAGCTCTCATTCTTTTTGTATGCATTTAATTTGCTTCATCAGGAACCCAGATTTATCTCCTTGCAATACTACCTGTATTTTGATCTCTGAATATTTTGTGATGTTAGTAAAAGTCAATTATCTGAATTATGTTTGGATGAAACCAGTCCATGACTTAACATAAGTAAAATGCTACCTCCAATTCCCTGTATGTTCGATAGAGACCAGAATATTTTTCATCGAGACAAAACCTTAAAAAAAAAAGAGAGGATTACCACATATGTTCATCATGTCCTTTATTGTAACCTTTTTTTTTCAAAACTAAACCTTGTGATTCTCAGTTTGACCACCTTAATTCTTCTTATTTTTGCAGAGCAATGTGAGTAAACCCCTTTTTCATTTGATATGGCGTGTATGTTCCACCAATTGGAGAACGATGTACTTTCCAGATGCATATATCTACTTAGGGAGCTGAACGCCGGAGTTGGTTGTGAAAATTATGTGTTGTAATCCTAGATTATTTCAAGAGTTCCATTCATCGAAGCCTTTGACGGTTACAGGATACCTTACATCATTGTATTTTCTACATAATCTTTTAGTCTTAAAAGTTGTATTTACGTCAAAACACTAGTTCACAAGAACGTGCAGGCTACAGCCAAAATCCTTGGCATCCAGCGAGCAGCTCAAACCCAGTTCGGATTTACCGGCAAATTACTCCTTTTATCTGCTCGCAAAATATTACTCTCAAGAAAAACTGCTTGCAAAATACAATGAGCAAGGCAACGTTACTCCTTTTATCTGCTCGCAAAATATTACCCTCAAGAAAAAACTGCTTGCAAAATACAATGAGCAAGGCAACGTCGAACTGCATCTTGTGGGTGAACTGATCTCATAATACAAATGTACGATGAGCAAGGCGCCGTCGAACAGCATTTTGCGAATGCTAGTTCCAGTAGCATTGTGGGCGTGTAGCTGCTACATCGATTAGGATAGCAGCCGTCTTGCAAGTGCCAGCACTGGATGATCATGTCACAGATTAATACGTATAGATTGATCAAACGGTGATGTGTCCCAAATCCCAGAAAGACGAAAAGAAAACATTATGCAATACGCAGTAGCATTCTGCACCCAACAAATTGACTAGTACTACATAAATAACATACAGCCAAGCCAAACAACTTTCAGACATATGGTTCTTGTACATGAGCATACTCATTTCTAAGATGGCAGCTGATTTATTTGAAATTGTTCATCTCCACCCTTGAGTTATGATACATGCTGCAGTACCAGAGTTTGTGAACATTACACACAATCCCTCACCTTACGAACAGTAGCATATATCTTTGCTGATGCGCGATGGGGATTCAGAAGTTGAAATATATCGGCTCCATACCTCCGTGGCAGAAACTTCGCATTCATGCTTCAGCAGCCTTCTCCGAAGACCTGTCTTCACCCTTTTGTCCTGTCTTCCCCTTCTTGGCTTCAAAGTCTTTCACAGCAGCCTTAATCGCATCCTCCGCAAGCATGCTGCAATGGAGCTTTACAGGTGGAAGCGACAAGTGCTTTGCAATCTCACTGAAAAAGATATAACAACAAAGTCAATTTCGGTAATGTCAATTTTGCTTCAAAGGATTCTGATAGTGCCGAGAACAACTTCAACTGCATTGTGACAACAGCAGTGCAGGTGAAAAATAAACAAAAAGAATTGTCTTATTTCCAAAGAAAGCACAGGATAAGACCATAAGTGGCATCTTAGCTTCCTCTTTTGTAACCAGCACACAGATCCATTTACTAATACAGAAAGTCAAATAAAACCAAGAAGAAAGTGAATTCCCTGGATAGAGGCAGGTTTTGTATTCACTGACTTGAACAAGCTCATGGCACTATAAACTAATATCATATCACAGATCTGCAACTGTAAAAAAACAAGGAAAAAACACTGGATTGTTTATACCCTGGCAAATGAAGAAAGACCATGTTTGTAGCAACTTACAGACCGGAATATGACACTTACATTCATCATGCAATCAACTGGATATTTTTTATACAATGGGAAAGGTATTGACCAAATAAAACCAATGTATTTAATGGCCATCCATAAAGGGAGCCATTAGTCCACGACAATGAGTAGTTGTCGTGGGCAAAGTCTTCTCTGATACAAACCCCCAACATTCTAACACTGCTATCAATTATAAAGAACAAAATGATGTTTGCAAAGGAACACACAAGCAGCAAGTGCATGAGTTTTCTAAAATTGAACAAAGATACAGGCAATATACATGATCAAAAAGTGCAATATGCGCTTGTTAGGATGACTAAAAAGTGAACAATAAAAGCACAACAAAAAATATTGGAAGAAGATATGGGCAACTTACGTATTCTTGATAGTCAAAACTTCATCCATTGGTTTTCCCTTCACCCATTCGGTAGCTGCAAGGAGAAAGAAAACATAAATCATTTTTTACACATTAATAACTATTAGAGATCAGGGTGGCAATGGGGCGGGGCGGGGTCGGGGGACTGCTCCCCGTCCCCGCCCCGACCCCCCGAGTTTTGTCTGCCGCCCCGGCCCCGAAACATCAATCGGGGGAAAATTTAGCCCCGGTCCCGACAAATCCCCGACCTCCGTCGGGGATCCGTGGAGATTAATGCTACGCCAATCTATTAGAGAGTAAAAGTTGTATAATGAGCAAATCAGAAGTTTATATGAGAAAAAATCGGCAGATAAGTTCAGAAGGTCAAATAAATTCCAAAAATTCCACGCTGCAACCAAAAGCTCCAGTTCGATGTTCACGCAAATAAACAAAGCAATTTAGTAGCCTATTACAATATTGATTGGGTGCTGGATGCGAATGGTGAAAATATTTGCATAGGGGTAGCACCGTAGCAGCGATGCTGCACTGCTGCAGCAGCAGACAGTGGTAAGGGGAATCGAGAGCAACGCCAACGCGGTGTGGACGGAGAAATAGCAGCATCTATGGCTTCCCTTCGATAGCACATGCACGCGTCGTAGATAGCAGCCTCGTCGCCTCGTGCCCTTCGAATAGCTGGCATGGCGCTCGCGGCTCGCCGCTCGCGGAGGCCGGGAGGGGGTGGCGCTCGTCGCTTGCGAAAGGCCACCGCCGCTGGGCTGCGGGAGTGAGGGAAAATGAGAGAGGATTAGGGTTTTGGGAGAGGTTTGGTTTATATACGACGGTAGGGTACTGGACTGGGCCACGAGGTTAGATGGGCCATGACTATTTTCGGGCCTCCGTGGCGCTCCGCGGGGGAAAACTCATCCCCGCCTCCACCCCGCTTAGTTTCGGCCCCGGTCCCCCCGCGGGGGCATTTTGGCCCCGTCCCCACTCTAATCAGGGCGGGTCCCCACGGGGATCCGTCCCCATTGGGGAAATTGCCATCCTGAATTAGAGACAGCATGTTGTAAGGGAACAGAATAACTAGAAAACTATGAGGAAAGAGTCAAGCATAACTAGAAAACTATGAGTAAACAGTCAAGCACTCAAAATTACATAACTTTGGACATAAGATGGTGTTAAGAGAGGTCCCAAAATTTTAAGAAAACTACAAGCTAGTAGTCAAGCACTCAAAATATTGTTTCACTAACACCAGTAACTCAAAGGAAGAGCTTTGGGTGTCAGGTTGAGAATTGTTTTCAGCTTCTAATATTGCAACCACTGGTACACAGCCGTATGCATCCCAAGGTGATATCTTGCGTATGTTTAATATAATAACAAAAAAAACTAAATATAAACCAAATTTAGACAGGAAACCACACATCCCCCATGTGAGAATTCTAGTCATATTAGATTAAATATTTAAATTTATATTTAAATTAGCAACTTGGCTCGCATTGTTATTGGCTTACAAGTCACAGAGCAATACAGCACGACTCAGGCAATATGTGCAATTAATTCATGGCATTTTCAAGCATAACAGCAACACAGGAAGTCAGACATAGTGAACATGAAAACACGCATCAGAACAAAGAGACTCAAAATTTACCATGATCCATCTGGTGGTTATTTCATTATTTTTTCCTTTTTCCAGTTTATAGTAGCCTGAGCACAGACTACAAGTTTTCCCAAAGAGTCACAATCATCTTACAACCAACTTGGTTTTCAGCAGCTAAAAATCTAAAAGCTACAAGTACCTGATTCTACAATGATAATGCTACCAATTGAAATAAGAAATTTTCAAGTTATAAGCTCATTATGTTTCTTATTCTTGATGCTTTGGGATTTTTCTCCTCAAAAAATAAAAAAAGAACCCAGCAAGATTGATATGCTAAACTAAATCCAAGAGTAAGCATAGGATGAGTATGAAACTGTGACTCCCTACAAAACTCATTTGTTAAACAGCTTATCTCTACAAATGGTCACATCACACATATCTGAAATTCAACACAACCAGCAAATTAGGTTAGCGCAGCACCAAAAAAAAGGCAAAATAAAAGGAGGCCGACCCCACAGCAATAACAATAAAAATTTGCAGTGAAGTTGTTACTAAATCAAATTGACCTCATGTACCACATTTTGTCCCTCAAATAGTCCCTCGAAAATGACCTATCGTCTAACAATCCAGGCATAAACAATTCGATTGAAAAAATTGTAACCAGATATTAAACTACCTGAAACTCGCCATCCTATGCAAACTACCGCAACAAATCAGAATAGAAGCACTGGAATCGTTAGACAACAAATTGGTGAATTCACAAAATAGCAAGCCCCAATAAGTCTCGCCCTTAATCTGGCAAGGAAACAGTATTACGCCTAGAACGGAATCACCGAGGGGAAAGCGAGGAACTCCGGATGTAACGCCCGGGCTGGGAAGAGGCTCACCGACGGATGAGGACGCTATGGCGGAGCCGCAGCCGAAGGTCTTGAAGCAGGCGTCGACGATCTTGCCGGAGTCCTCGTCGACGCGGATCTGCAGCTTCATGACGTCGCCGCAGGCCGGCGCGCCGACCAGCCCCGTGCCGACGTTGGGGTCATCCTTGTCGAACGAACCCACGTTGCGCGGGTTGTTGTAGTGGTCCACCACCCGCTCGTGGTACGCCCTAACCCCGGCCGCCGCCGCCGGGGCCGCCTCGCCTGCGGCGCCGAAGCCGAGCCGCCGGAGCCCCGGGGCGAGGAGCCGCCTGCCTCCCGCGCGCAGCATCGCCAACAAACCTGGAGCCGCCTCCGGATTCTTCTGAGCTTTTCTGGCTTCTGGATTGGGAGCGGTTGTTTTTTTTTCCTTTCCTCTGCGTTTTGCGGCCGTGGTTTCTATTTGTTGTGCGGCGGTGCGGAGGACGCCGGGGATCCGCTGTGGCAAGGTGGGGCAGGGTATGGGAGGTGTACGTGGCGAGGTATTATTGGTGGACCGAATCGGTGTTGGGTGTTCGGTGTTCTGGTCTTCTGGATCGTGCGTGCGGGTTGCGCGGAGGGGATAAGCGTCAGAATTACTGGGCTTCAGTTGTTAAACTGGGCCTCGTCAGCAGTTGCGTACGGCCCACTGGTATCCTTTTCTGCGGGCTGGCTCTCAAATCAGCAGCAAGGGGAAACTAAGTCAACCGAGCTTTCTGCTTTGACAAAGAGTAAAAAAGCAACCGGCAAAAGCAAGGAAAGATGATCGAATGCACCAAGATTTATTTTTGATCATCTTGGAAATTTTCAGATGAATTACATTTCTCACGTATGCAAAATAGGTTGACAAAGTCTTTCAAGAAGGGAGTGTCTATGTATTACTCGGGTGTTGCAAGGTCTGCAATCACCTGGGCAATCAAGTTTTTGTTAAAATACCTGGTTTTGCTACTAACAAAAATCAGGTGCTACCTGAGTGCCTGTCACCTGAATTTGGAGACCATGAGATTTTGATCCGATAGTGTATATGTTTTACTGGAACAATCAACTTAGGAAAACAAAACTTCAAATTTAACACGAAAAAGGAAAATCAAACAACAAAACAGATTTTTTTACTATGGTTAGTCAAAGAACAAATAGTTTTGGGACAGTGGAAACCCCTCATATTCAAACATAGTATTCAAAATATAAACAGAGCCAAAAATACAGAACATAAAACTAAATTTACAGGTACACCATCACTGTAAGTTAGTGAATAATGTAGTGTAAATCCTAAAGAATTTCTCAAGGGTTGACAGAAATAGTGGTAGATGATATCGAGTATGACCGCCGTCCAAAGCTTATCAGTTGGAGCATTGATGCCACTCTAGAGAAGCGTAAGAATAGTCAGCACTTGATAAAAAAACATGGATGTATAGGGAGTATAGTATTCCAAATGGGCTGGGCACGATTGGCGGCACGAGGCACGACCCTAAAAAGCACGGCCCTAGCCCGGCTCTAGGCACAATCAATAGTGCTTAGTGCCGGCCCGGCCCGGCCCGATGAGCTTTTAGTGCCTCGGCCGCCTCTCTGGCCCATGGTGTCGGCCCGAGGCACAGCGCGATATGGGCGGGCACGATGGCAGCCCGACCTTAGGCACGATAGTGGCCCGATCTGCCAACGGCCTGCTAGAAGCCCAACTTACCTATAGTATATAAACTAACTCTTTTCTACCCGTACCCTAATTCCCCTCCCTGCATCAGCCGCCACCCCGCCACTTCCCTCCTTCACCTCCCTGCAGGCAGCCGCCGGCCGCCGTCCCCCTCCACCGCAGCCGTGGGAAAGGCGGGCGCCAGCCGCGCGCCGGAGTTACTCCCCCACCTCTCCCTCACCTGTGCCTCTCCTTCGTTCCCCAGCTTCCCTTCCACAACAGCCGTGGGGCAAGCGCCGCCGCCGACCACCTCTACCGCAGGTCGCAGCCGCGGGGCAAGGTGGGCGCTGGCCATGCTGCCGGAGGTGCATCCCCTCCTAGAGGTGCCGCCTTCCCTTCCACCGCGGTCCGCAGCCGTGGGGCAGGCGCCGCCAGGCCGCCTCCACCGCAGGCCGCAGCCGTGGGGCAAGGCGGCTAGGGTTGGTGCCTGCATAAGGGCTTGGCCACGGCACCACCTCCCCAATCCCCATGCTCTTCGCCTTCAGACGCGTCGGCCGCCGCCGCCCCGCTGCCCGTCGCCAGGGCGCACCGCGCCGACCTATGCAATCCGCGGCAGGTCGTGTCGGGCTGCGTCCAGCCCGAGTTGCGGCCCGTTCGTGCCGTCGTGCCGGCCCGGCCCGAAAATCAGGCCGTAGGGCCGTGCCTGGGCCGGCAGTGAGGCACGACGCCCGACACAGCCCGGCACGAAGTTGCCATCGGGCCTAATAGTGTCGGGCCAAATCGTGCTCGGGCCAGGCTAGGGCCGGGCGGCCCGTTTGGAGAGTAGGGAGATTGATTGATCATCGTCATCATGCAGCTCTGCGCCGCTCCCATGGTGCGGTGCTGTGCCATGCGCACATGTACCCAGCGAACTAGGGATGGAGCCGGACAAACCCTGAAACCAAGGACGGAGTGGACCCAACAACAAAGTATAAAAATAGAGAGCCTTGAAGATCACGCACAAAGAAGAATCAAAGACAGGATCAGACGACACAAAAATCGGGTGACGCAAAAAACACCCGGGTAACGTTTAGATTTTCCCTTCAAGAAAGAAGAGGTTGACAAAGAATGGGCATCATCCGTTACCTCCTCGAGTGCCGTAAATGGTAGTAATGATCTACGGTATTTTTAACCGCCTGGTAATCATTCGGAAATGTAGCTTAATACTGTAGCTTTTTATGTAGTGGTATAAATAATTTATTAGACGCGTTAAAGTGGTGAAGCTTCAAGGTTTCCTTGGGAACTTGGAGAAATCTGGGCGTCGTCTCTCCATGTACGCATTCTTCCCTTCCTTTGCCTCCTCGGTGCCGTAGAATATCAGCGTTGCATTACCACCAAGCTCCTGCAGCAGAGGCGCGAGATCAGTAACTATAAATAAACACGGAGAGACAAGCAAGCATCCTACTGGATACAATAATCAGATAACTTCAGAGTTTGGCTACGACTTGAGCTCCACCGATTATTCAAGAAAGGCATTGTTTCGCAACAATACCTGGAGACCTGCATGACCGTCATCGGCTGCATTAAGTGCAGATTTCAGAACTCTAATGGCCATGGGGCTGTTTCTCAAGATTTGCCGGCACCATTTCACAGTTTCTCGCTCCAATTCAGCAAGCTAAATTTGCAAGGCACGTATTGTCAGTGCGTCAGAAAGAATACATCATAGTAGTTTACTTTGAACAGTTAACTTTGCAATGCTCACCGGCACTACGGTGTTTACAAGTCCCATTTTGTCAGCTTCATCAGCAGTGTAGAACCGTGACAAAAACCACATCTCACGTGCTCTCTTTGGTCCAACCTGTTCATAGGAGAAAGAATTGATGTAAGAATAGGACACTAGTAATATGAAAATGGAATGCATTCTTGTACTAGATTAGGTAATTTGTTGTTTAGATCACACTCTTCTGAGTGTTGAATGTTATCCGGGACACAATGAGAAACGTGTATGATCAGTAAGATAACTCACCAACCGGGACATTATGGAAGATCCATATCCAGCATCAAAGCTTCCAACCTGCAATATGGATTACAAAAGGGGGCGTTAAAATATTACTACTTTATTTTCAATTCCAATAAGAAGGAATTCTACAGCAAATTGTTTGTATTGAGATTTGAGGTATTTCACATTTATTGAATGGATACAATTAAAATCCTCGCACATAGATGGGAAGATACGAGGTTTAGACCAGAAAATCACCTTGGGCCCTGTCTGCCCAAATATTGCATTGTCGGCTGCAATTGTCATGTCACAGACCATATGCAAAACATGTCCACCACCAACAGCAAAACCAGCAACCTGGTTGTGAATGGCATAAGATGAGTCTATAGGATGATGTGATGCAAACAAAATAAGAAAAGGGGAATGATAGTGATGATAGTACCATAGCAATAACAGGCTTTGGAAGACGGCGGATTTGCACCTGAAGAAATTATGCATTTGAGTTTCACAAGGTTAACAATTTATAATACATTTCAAATTAAATGGTTAAATTTCAAACTAAAAGGTTAAATAATTTCATACTGCAGAACATACTAAGGTCCAACAGGACAAGCAAAACACGCTCCTAGAAATTTACTAATCGGTACATAAACATATACTAGCATTAAAAAGGAATTCTAGTCAAACTACCGTGTGATCATCATATCTTGAGTTGAAGCAGAACGATGCAGGTCAGTTCAGCATACACTAAAGAAATCATCTAAAATTTGGGCAGAACAACTGCATTGTGTATGAATAAAACATTGATAGAAGACGTGTGCCATTTCAACATTATTATTTTATAAAACGAGCACAAAGGTTGTCCTCTTACTGGAAAAATTGTACCCCAGAAGTAATTAAGTATATTTGTACACAAATTTGTTGAAGCAGTGAGTCTGACGCTGACCTGGAGGTCAAGAACGTTGAGGCGGCCAAAGCTATCGAAGTCAACATATCCATCCGAATCTCTTAACGCCTGATCACCACCGCTACAGAAGGCCTTAGTTCCCTGTTCAGCAAAAACAAAGAAAATTAATCCTCTCTCCTCATCCAACCCGGACCCCAGGACGCGAGAATGGCGGAATCGCTTACCTTCCCTGTTAGAATGATGACTCCAATCGAACTGTCGTCTCTGGCATCGTTGAACGCGCGCATAAGCTCCTTCACGGTCAATGGCCGGAATGCGTTTCTTCTATCAGGCCGGTTTATGGTGATCTGCAGCAGAAATCGGGGTTAGACAACCACGGAATGCAAGAACCACGGGCAATCAGTGAAGAGCAAACAAGCTTGATCCAGATCCAGGCAATCCAGCAGCCGCGATTTTGCCAGCGCAGGAACCCAGAATTTTCACGCATAAGTATATGAGTATATCGACGGGTAGAGGAAGAACTCAACACCTTGGCGATGCCCTCCCCGACGGCCTTCTCGTAGATGATGTCGACGAACTCCTTCCCCGACTCGTCCGTCGCCGCGCGCCACTCCGGGGGCTCCGACGGCACGTCGCCGTGCACGCGCCGGTAGCTGTCCCCCGCGGGCGATGACGACGAGGAGGAGGAGAACGCTGCAGTGGGACCAGGCACGAGGGGGAACGTCGCGGCGTGGGTGGTCGGGAACGACGGCGCGAGGTGGCCTGCGACGCGGGCGAGCCTCCTCTCCGCCGCGTCCATGGCGACTTGGCGAGAGCTTAGCTCGGGTGGGTGTGCGTGCGTGGCGCGCGTGGTGTGGTCGGTTCGGTTCGGAATTGGGGGCTTTGCTGGGTTCTGGATGAGGTTATAGGTAGGGATGGACGGGGCGGGCCCTCCGGGAGCATGAGGAGTCTTGCTGGGCCGGTATCGATGGGTATTTCGCAACATGAAAAAGTTCATTCCACAACCCTCGTCTATAGACGTTGTATGAGTTTCAACCTCTAACCACAAAATCAGTTATTGGACACCTACGAACTATCGAAACCATCTAATTTACCCCTCTCGGCGGTTTCTGAGGTGGTTTTCGCTGACGTGGCTGATATTTGAGGTGATTTTTGCATATGTGGCGCCACGTCAGATCTTTTTGTCACCAACCTCTATGACATTGGGTCCCACAAGACATACGCATCTCCATCTCCAAACACCACTCGCCGCCCCGACCTTCTCTACGCCGCCGTCTTGGCCTCCTCGACGTCGCCGCCCTACGCCTCCTGCCACAGCACCGACCTTCGCCTATACCTCTACGCCGCTGCTCCGGACTCCTCCGTGCCACCGCCCTTCACCTCCTCGAGCCCTCCGCGTGCCTGCGCTAGTCCGACCCACGGCCACGGACACCGGCCCCAACCGAGGAGGAGCAGAGCCCTGCGGTTGGCTCCTCGTGGCGATGACGGCTGTAGCGCGGCAAGGCGTCGTTGCCTCGGCCCCGGATCGAGTGGCCGGTGAAGAGCTCGTCCCGGCGTCGTCCTCTCCACCACCTACTCTCTCTCATGGCAGACGGCGGTGTCTCGCGCTCTTCCTTGTCATCTCCATCGTCACCCACGCGGTGCTCGCGACCTGCGCGGCCCAGCGCCGCCTTCTACGCGGGTCGGCGGCACTGGGGAGCGTCCTTTGCTCGCGCAGGCGGCCTCCTTTACATCCCGCTCACGCGCCGTTGGCAGGTTGTGGCGCTCGCGCGCCTCCAGGCAGTGGATGAACACCATTCAACAGCACCCCCATCGGGCCTCCAGGTACGCGTCGTCGGCATCGCGTAGGCTCGCGGGGCGTGTTCCTCGAGATCCTCGGCGGCATCGGGGGCGAGGAAGAAGACATAGATAGGGGGAAACTTCAATCCCTCGGCAATCGACGGACGGGTGGCGCGTCCGGCGACTCCGACGTGGTAGCGTCGACCCGGGCTCTAGCGGAGCAGCAACCGGTTTCGCCGCAGCCCATGTCGTCGCGTTGAGCCATCAGGAATGTCAGGTTCGTCCTGGAGCTGCTCGCGGCGCGACCGCCACCCGATGATGGCCAGGACGACGAGTTCGACCTTTGGCCGGCCTGGGGAAGCTCGGGCCAGATCTGGCATTAGAGAGCACGTTCGCCCGCGGCGGAGCTTGACCCAGGCGGCGAGGTGGTGCTTGTGTGGGGTGAACGACGGTGACCGCCCTCGCGGCAATCGACGGACGGGAAAACTTTTACCCCCGGCCGCATGAGCCATGACCGGCGGTGAGGAGCGGCTGAGGTGGCATTGTGAAGGTAAGGGAGGTGCGTGTGGCGGCGATTTGGTTTTCATTAAGGGAGAGCGGCGGATTTGGATGACAAGACGATGGTGCTCGGCGGGCTCTGTTGTCGGCTCGACCAGAGGAAGAAGAAAGAGAGAGATGGCAGGGTAGCGGTGTCTTGGAGACTCCACGTTGTATCAGCTGACATGGCGCCACATATGCAAAAACCACTCCAAAATCCACCGAGGGGGTGTATAGGATGGTTTTAATAGTTCGTGGGTGTGCAATACCTGATTTTGTGGTTGGGGGTTAAAACTCAGATATCGTCTGTAGATGAGGGTTGTGGAATGGACTTTTGCCTTCGCAACATTCGGCTGGTTCGCGTGGATATTTAAGATGGGCCATACAATGTTTGTTAATGGGCCGCACGAGGGCCATTCATTCGAATGTAGCCCCTTGTCACGCATTTCTTGCCCAGCTAGCGCCTTGGCATTTAAATTTCACATCACCTTGGAATGGAAAGGTAGCCATTTTCAAAAAAAAAAATTCAAAAAATGGAAAGGTAGCAGAGGATCACACAGTTCAAACAACTGATCTGTCTGATTAGACCTTTTTTTTTAGAATCGATTAGACCTTCCTTCAATCCTCCAGTTCAAACCGAAGCTCTGCCGGGTGCTGTCCAGGCCGGCATCGCAGATGGTCTGGTTACTGATGACCGACAACAGAAGCTTGGTGTGGGCCGCCCTTAATACCGGACGGTCGTGACTCTTTCCGCGGCGCGCCAGCCAAGCTCGCTAGGCCGCCGCCGCCGCTCGGTCAAACAGTCTCGGTGCCGACAGCGGCCGGGCTTTGCCCCAGGCGGCGAGGCGAGGCGAGGCGAGGGACCGCCGATGGGTCATGTCACGCGCCGGCCCCCCGGACCGAAGGGATTACCTACGTTCGACGGCGGCCGATCGATGGCCGGGCCTTACCGACACGCGAGCTTGCGCGAGAGCTTTACGCGGCGGGCCCACGGCCACAGCAGATATGTTTGCACACGAAGAAGAGAACAGCGTTAGATTTTGTACGGGCAGTTGCTTATCGTAGATCTGCCAGAATATCCTATGATTAGCGCACATGTAGCGGTGCGTGCTCCGGTGGTCGAGTATATACGATACGACGCAGCGGCACGGCAGGCAGTTTAAAGTGGCCCCGGGACGGATGGTTCAAACCTAGAGAAACGGGAAGTGCTCCAGGGGACTATCGCTATCCGAAAGATGCCGGGGGCCACGCCACGGACGGGGGCGGCACACCGATCCTGTCTCTCTCTCTCTCCAATCGAAAGCCAAAGCGGAGCCGAGAGCGACGGCGAGGCCGCAACCAAAGGACACCAATCTCTAGGCTTAACTCTGGCCGTGTCGGGACAACTTTTTGAACGACGATTTCCTCGGGCGGATCCCCTGCGCCCCGCCACCGCACCCAACACCAGCAGGACGTAGTAGTACGTCGTCGCGGCCGAGTAGCGTCGCGCGCTCGTGCTTCCCCGCTTGTTTTTTGTCCCGTCTTATTTTAAACTCCCTGCGCCGGACACGCAGCAAGCCAACAGATCCCACACGGAGCACAAGGCGCACAAACCCCTGTCAGCTTCGACCATTACTACTACTGTGCTGCTCTCCGCTCCTCCGCAACTCGATCGCAAGCAAATCATGGAGCGCCCGGATACTCTGCACGTCTCAGCCCAGCGGCCACATAGATACTCTGCCCAGTCAAGCACCAATGCATCGCCAAAAAATGATATGATGAAGCGAGCTCCAAGTTAAAGCTTTGCCGGGGAATTAGCAGGAACGCAACAGCAAACACGGCGTGCTTTGGTGGCGGTCGTGCCGGCCGGCGCTTTGGCCGTTGGGGGTTGCAGTTGCAGTGCGGCATACGGAATGCCGGGGGGGTCCACACCAGCTAGGCTTTCGCTTTCTCTGGCATCGCTGCCTGCCTCCTTTGACTTGGCAGGGGGCCGGGGGAATTACCAGCAGCAAACGCTGCAGTTCGTAGCAGTAGTCTGTGGTGTCTACCATCGATAAAGGGGAAAGGAAAACACACACGAAAACAGCGAAACAAAACAAAGGGAGAGGGGAAATAAAAAGAAAAGAAGCGCCTACGACTAGCAGCAGCTGCTGCAGGAGGCGAAGGAAGGAAGGGGGAGCATGCAAATGATCAGGAGGAGGGGCGAGGCGAGAGGGCTACAAGCCCTGGGATCCGTATCGGATCCCCGCCTGGGTTTGCGTGCGTGGGGTTGGTGCCAAAAGGCGGGATCTTCTATGCCCTGACCGCGACTGTTCCTTGGACCGATGATCGGATTCGATTCGACGCGGCACTTTTGATGGGGAGAGGGAGGGAGAGCTCCTCCTCTCCTCTGTGCTCTGCTCGGGGGCCGGGAGTGCGTGGCCATCATGTCGCGGTGGTGGCGCGGCGGCCGTGGCCGCGGCCGTGGCGCCACTGCACCCCCACAATTATATCGCCGCCCGTCTTTTCCCGTGTTCCCTCCTCATCTCACCTCACCTCTCGGCGCTGCTTTGCTCTTTTGCTCCTTTTGATTTGCGTCGTTGTTGCTTGCCCCGTTGGTTGTTCCCTTCCAACCCCTCCCTAGCCCTGCTCCTCTTTTGCTCTCGCCACTCCCGTTGCCTTCTTTAGCGCCCGATCGATACGGTGGCCTTTGCTCTTTTTTCCTCTTTGGCGTTTGGAAGCTCCTTGATTCAATCATGTGCCCAAACGTGCTGCTAATCACGTACTGCCGCTGCAGCTTTGTTTCCCCCGTTCGATCGAGATCCCGTTCAAATGAGATCGATCGATCGATTGATCGACGATCGGTCAGTAGTGTGGCCTGCGCCGGCGGCAGAGACCAGAGACGTACCCGAATCGTGTCGTACTGTACGTAACATGACCGCTCGACGACCAGGACAGATCGTCCGAGCTGTATGCATGCGTCGGCGCAGTCAAACTGGTGGATAGGGTAGCGTACCACGACGCCGCGCTGCGTGTGCATGGCAGGACATTGGGGTCGCAGGGCAGGGCAGGCTCAGCTCGTCAGCTGGAGAGAAGATCGTCGAGCGCGTCGCGACGGCGGCAATAACTTCGACCGATCGTGTCTCGTCCGATCCGCCTCCGTCCCTTCTTCATCATCCCTTGGACGGAAGGCAGGCAGGCAGGGGATCGAACGATGCAGTGCAGCTGCATACACGCGCCAGCAGGCTCGGGCTCGCTGCATGCGCCGTGCAGCTTTTTCTTCACCTAACGGATGGACGACGTACGCCTGCCTCTGCCTGCATGGCATGCATGCCCCCTCCGACTGAGGACTGACTGACTGACACCCGTCTCGTTGTTGATAGCTCAAGCTCACTACTCCTCGGCCGAGCTGAAGGCCTGAAGCGCAGTGGTGGCCGGCCTGCTGGTGCTGAGGGGAGGGGATCCCACGGCGAGGACGACGGAGCCAGAAGCCCGCGCCAGCCGCCGCAGACAGTCGACAGATCGAACTGTGCCCCTCGTGATCGGCAAACTTGCTCCGACGCACGACGCAGCTGCCAGCGGGCACCGGCAGCCGGGGCGCGCACCACCACCGCGCACAGCCGAGCTACGAGCTCCGATGGCCTCGTCTCATCTCCTCCACGTCCCCATATGTTGTTGCGTGGGAGACTGTTCCCGGCTTCACGTGGCCTCGCTTTTGACCGGGCGGCCACACCGCTCTTTGACCGCGCCCCCGGCCCACACACCCGCCAACAAGGCAGGCAGCCGGACAGACATCCGCCTCGCGTCCTTTCCCTCCCCGCTGCTGCATTGTGTGTGCATCGCCCCGGCCGGAATCCCAAATCTGGCAGGGCCGGCCCACGCCACGCCAGCTTCCCCCACTCCCCCACGTCGCCGCTATAAGAACCCGAGGCCCCCCCATGCCCTGCCGCCCCACATCCACACGCCACACAGCGCTCTCGCCTCGCCACCGCACAGCGACCGACCGCGCGTAGCACGAGCCTACGCGATCGAAACCGTAGCGCTCGCGCCCTGTGGCCAGTTCCGAGGAGAGACATCCCCTCGATCTCGTCTTCTCCTGTCCGAGCCATCTCCTATATTAATCTCATCTCGTCCCGATACCACCAGCAAGGCCGCCACCACCACCTCCAGTCCACCACCACTTGGAGCAAGATCGTTGGGGGGCAGGGTGTTGATCGAGCCATCTGTTCCTGCGAGCAACTCAGGCAAGATGCTGCACGAGGCGGCGCCCTGCACGTGCGGGCTGCTCTACGGCAGCTGCGGCGGCGGCTGCTCGCTGCTGTTCGCCGCCGCGGCGGGGGACCACTACTACAGCAGGCACTGCGCCGGCGACGAAGAGGCCGGCTTCGGCGGCAGCAGCGGGCCCTACGGGGCGTCGGTGGACTGCACGCTCTCGCTCGGCACGCCGTCCACGCGCCGCGCCGAGGCGGGGGCGGCGCGCGCGCCCGCGGCTCCGTCCGGGGCGCTGCATTGGGAGGCGGCGGCCGCCGCGACCGTGCCCAGCAGCTGCAACGGCGGCAGGCAGCAGCCCGAGAGCGGCGCGGGCCGCGGCGGCGCCGAGGCTAATAATCACGCCGCCGCGGGCGCCCGCCGGTGCGCCAACTGCGACACCACCTCCACGCCGCTCTGGAGGAACGGGCCGCGCGGACCCAAGGTACGTTCCACCGCAATGCCATATTGCCATGCAACGCGTAGCGTAACCAACGCATTTCGTCAGTAAATATACTACCCCGTGTTGGCAACAACAAGTTGTTCTGATCGATCCATTATTGCTCTGGTTTCCTTGCGTGCATCATCAGTCGCTGTGCAACGCGTGCGGGATCCGGTACAAGAAGGAGGAGCGGCGCGCGGCGGCCGCGGCGGTGGCGCCGGCGAACCTCGCCGCGGACGGCGGCGTGGAGTACGCGTCGTCGTACGGGTACGCGCGGCAGCCGCAGCAGTGGGGCTGCTACGGCCCGGCGGCCGTGGCGAAGGCGGCGTCCTTCGGCATGTTCGGCGACGCGGCCGGCGGCGAGGTGGACGCGTGCCTGCCGTGGGGCCTCGGCGTGATGCCGTCGTCGTCGCCGGCGTTCGCGGCCGTCCGGGAGATGCCGAGCCTGTTCCAGTACTACTAGGTACCACCACACCAGTAGCTTAGCAGAATGCATGGTAGTAAACTCCCCAAGTCGGAAGCCTCCTTTTTCTCTTTCTCCCCTTTTGGTAACAACAAGATGCTGTACTTCCTTTTGAGGGCACGAGATGCTGTACTTGACCAACGACCCAGCTGCATCAAAAGCCGAAGCTGATATGGATCAATCCGATTTCATTCACTCCTGCTCGTCTCTTTTCCCTCTTTTGCTCTAGCAGCTGCAGTTTCTCCATGCATGCATGATTCGTTCGCGGTTCTGGATTCAAACGTATGGCCGTATGGGTAGTTCTGTGTCTTCATGCCTGGATCTTGCTGCATGGTTATGGTTTGATGAACTACTACTAATCTACAAATTTGTTTGGAACCTACAACATTTGGCATGGCAAGCAAGAGTACAGTTGAGTACTCCTACCTAAGAAAAAAAAACCGAAAGTTGTCATGTTTCAAATGTGCAGCCGCATTGGCCTTGTCCTGCTTTGGTGATCATGATTGGGTTCATTGGGGACACCGTGCACAGCTGGCTAGATTTGCACCTTTTGCTGGGGCCAACGGTCAATCATCGGTAGCTGCATATCTTTCGGGACCCACAGCCGTACGGGCTTCTCCTTTTTACTCCTAGCTTCTCCCTGCTACTATTCACTAAGTCACATCAAAGGTCTAATATTACGACGCTTTGGATAAACAGAGATTAGTGCATGCGAGCAAACAAATGAAAAACACAATGAGGAGGCGTTTGGTTGACGCTCAGGTAACGCAAATGGAATACTAATCAGGTCACAGCTGGTTATGTGGCGAAATCACTGACTGCGTGCTTTGGTTGGTTTGATGCCGTAACAGATAACGTTACCGCTGTTTGGTTCAACGCTCAAGTATCACAATGTAGTTTTCAAATTTAAAACTCCACATGGTAAGTGATGCAAAAAGAGGTCGTACTCATTACTCAATGCTTGTTACTCTTAAGAAGAATATCATTGTATAGATAAAACAAATTTAGATGGAACCCAAAAATGCACATGCTAACCATACAATTCAAAGATCCATCTCAATCACTTCACATCTCATATCAGCTACCGGCCAATAGAATTTTTCTCTCACACCAAATCAACATCATCCACCAACCACCAGCCAGCTATCCAGCAGTACTTTGTTGTTTGGTCCGGTTGAGCTAGCCTGCTGGTTGCTAGTATTTTTCTCTCGATGAATCAGTTTTTATCAAGAAAAAAATCTCGATGAATCACATAACAAAAGGCGGGGAGTAACAATGAGGCGCTGCTGAACAAGTAGATGTAGATTCTACGATGAACTGGTAGTGTTGCATGCCTTTCATCTTGTACCAGCAATGTTTTCTGTGTTGTGTAGAACAACCCAAGTCCAGAAACCCTTGTCAAAATGCCAATGCCCCCTATCACTAGAAGTCTAGAAGAGACGTCCATAAGTTTGAGATGCATTGGCTCTAGAGAATGATTACCATATCCATCTTCGCTACTCTGTTCCATCTCAGAAGTGGAATGTAGAGTCATGCTCTTGACTGAAGGTGAGACTTTAAATATCAGCGTCACGAGGTCCATCTCCTCGTCCGCGGGAGAATTGTGACAACCCGTTCAGGAAAATACCGTACTATCGCCTAAACCAATCCACTTTGGTCATTAAACAATAATAAAGTATCATCCCGTCGTTAGTTGCCGGGTTGATGTCCGGTGAAATCACTTACATAGCAACAAAGATCGACATATATGCATTAAAACTCACACGAAGGCGAGTCCAGAGCACAAACACAAATTAAATTCAAATCTGCCCCGAAGGGTTTAATTATTACAAACCATTGTTCATGACATGAAGTAGAGGTTCTGAGTTCGAAAACAGCGGAAATAAATAAACTAGCGCAACGGTAAACATCACAGGAGGCCGTCTGTGATGCCATCACTCGTCGTCATCCACCCATTCCAGCTCCCAGCCGGGTGGAATCTCACCAGGCCAAACAACACCTGCAACAACATTTTTAAAGCAAGGCTGAGTATACTAATACTCAGCAAGACTTAACCGTCGGGTGATAACTACATCACCAAACTCTAGACATGAGAGTCTTTTTGGCCGGTGGAGTTCTTTTGCTGAAAAGCAACAAAGAGTATGTCCTTACTTTCAAAATTTTAGCACAAATTCTAGTTGATTACCATTTCTAAGTATGCCAACTAATTCAATCAAGAATTGCACAATACAATTAATTCAATCAGTAACTTCACCAAGTTCCATCATTAAGGGATATCATGACCAGTTGATTAAGCAGTCTCAGATAACGGTGAGAGGCCGACAATCGATTGATTTAAACCTTGCAAGGTAAACCTAAACACACGAAGGGTGCCCCCACATGGACAACCACCAGGCGGTTCCCAAAAATCCTCGGCTTGGGATCAAAGCTTACAGTCCTGGGTACACGGCTATCTGGCGTACCCCGCAAGGCACCCAGCTTCACACATATACCCCCCTCACCTGGTAGCTAGCCGGGTAGGTGATTACTCAAGATTAGTAAGGGTAAGTTCCCGCACCGTCTCATTAAGGTACTAGGCTTACCGGTCCCATTCCCGACAAATGCTTAGTACGTTCAAAAGCTTAGCCCACGAAAGCCACTGGACCGGAGCCCAAATCCCATGCTCTTACCACATGAGCAATCCATTTATAAGGATCTTATGATTCCAACATAAGAACCTATTCTCGCGAGTGACGAACATCACTAGACTTCTACCGGGTCCTATAGCATAGCAGCTATCGACCTAGCATACTAGTAAAAGAGCACGGGTACCTAGGGATCATGCATCTAGGGTTTCAATTCAACTCCTGAAACGTAAATGCACAATCATAGCAACGGTAATTGCATAATTTTAAAAGAAAGGGCTAATGATCCGGGGCTTGCCTTCGCTGGCAAGGTTGGCCTTGGGCCCTTCTGGACTTTGGTCCAGGTCTTGAGCTACGTCCACGTACTGTAGCTCTTTGTCAGCACCTTCGTCTCCTCCTTCCGGCACGAGCGTATATCTACCGTCGGGGAGATCTACACGAGGATGCAAATGCAAGATTTAATTAACGATTTTTAATTTAATTAATTACAAACAACAAAAGACAACCATGGGGTGCATGGGTGACCACATTCACCTAGATAAGAAATACATTCAGCATACTCTTCCAAAAGGGAGCAATATGGGTTCTTTTTTAATTATTTTTTTTGATAGTGACTGTGTACATATTTATGTAAATAAATAAATTAAATTTCACAAACAGCAAGGGGTTGGTCTTGAGCTTTTTAACATGATTTACATCACACACATAGGGTCATTAGGGGTGTGGTTGGTGATTTCTCATTTAATCTAATATTAAGCTTTAATTGCCTCTACTGCTTTTATTCATAAAATAATTTAATAAAATTCAGTGGGGTGTTTTAAGAGGCACTACAAACCTAAACAAAGCCACTGCACACACATGCACACTTAGGAGAGCTATGAAATTAAATATGCTGAAAATAACAAAAGCTAGCTACCAAAACAAGAGGAATGCATACAAAACTAAATAAGCACCAAATGGGTCCCAACTTTCTCACCTATGGCCTCTGGTCCAAAACTAAGGTAGGAATGCAACATATACACCTAGAGCTACCATAGATCTTGATCCATGCATTTACAAAGGAAATTAGGCATAAAACAAGATTAAATATTTATGACAGATATAAAATTGTGATTAATTCACCAGAGGTGCATCTAGGCATAAAAAGAAAACATGCAGAATTTGAGCACAAAAATCTATTTAATTGTTGCTACAAAAATCATTTAGACAGATTCAGCATAAATACAAAATAAAACATATTAAAAGATCTACAGCATAACTTTATGCAATTTTTGGTACAGAATCTAGCCATGACATATCACACAACATATCCAAAGTTCAGCTATAGAGCACATGTAGATTTTGAGATACAACAGATCTAGGTTTTTCTATCTTCTATTTTTCATGAAAAAACTATCATGCAAAACTATTGTCATGCTTTACAAAGGTTGTAGGATTTTTCACAAGGAAACCAATAAAATTGAGTTTGTATTTGTATGATTTTTCTATGATTTTCTACGGATTTTGCAAGAATCAGCGAAACATCATTTACTATTCAAGAAACTACTTACACAGAGGTCCCTGGAAATGTCTTGGAAATCACATATATACCCTTGCTTTGCAGAAAGGACCTTGGAAAGATTCAGAGCCTTGCAATGTGGCCCTAGGGGCGGCCGGCGGCGCGGGCGGCCGGATTCCGGCGAGCTCGCCGGCGCTCGCGGCCGGGCAAGGGCGGGGAAGGGGTCCCTGCTCCCCCAGGGCTCGATTCCGAGGCGCGGATGGGTCGGGGAAGGGGCCGGCGAGGGGGCTCGGCGGCGCCCGGCGGCGGCGGGTGCTGCGGCTGGGAATTCCGGCGAGGGTGAGTCCCGGTCGGGCAATGCGTGGCACTGGTAGCTCGACGGTGCCCTAGGGGTGAGGCTCCAGTGGCTGAACGGCGCGGGAAGGTCGCCGGCGAGATGGTTCGGCGGCGCTGCGGCTCAGCGGCCGCGGCGGGCGGCCTTCCGGCGACGGGGTGGTGCGGCCTGGGCAACAAGCGACACGGGCAGCTGTGCTAGGAGGTCAAGGTGATGCTGGCGTGCTCAATTTGGCCGCGTGTGGCTTGGACGGGGAGCTCGCCGTGGTGGCGTCCATGGCGGACGGCGGCGCTCAGGGAGGTGGAGGGGGCGCGCACGCGCGGGGAAACGGCCGTGCCTTTTATAGGCGACGTGCACGGTGCTTTGAAATGATCACGAGGGACGAGGGGGGGTCCGGCCGTCGCGGGGAGGCGTGCGGCGTCGGCGTGCGGCGCGGCCGGTGTCCGGCGCGGGCGGCGCAGGGGCGTGACACGCCGCGGGGGCGGCTCCCAGGGGCTCGGTCCGCGTGCGGCCTCGGGGCGCGCGGCGTCGGGGGGCGCGGATCGGTGGGGCCCAAACGTCAAGGATGGTAGGGGCGCCACGCGGTGCATGGGCGCGGCGCTCTGGAGCGCCGACGCGCCGGCGTGCGCGACGTCGCCCGAAACCAACGCGTCTAGCCCTGTTTGACCGTCGAATGCTCGAAAAATTCAAACCGAACTTCAAAAACTTTGAATACGAAAGTTGTAGAGCATCTATAGGAGAGTATTTTTCGTAAAGGCCGACCTATGTTTTGCTCAATGGTTTGAGCATAAACTGCAGGCAAAGTTGCTGGTTTTCCATGGCGCCAATGAATAGTAAAAGCTGCAGTTGACCACGTTTTTCACCCTTTTCCACTCAAAATTTGAAATGCCACCCAAAAGCAAAGTTGTGCCCTCGAAAAACTGGACAACTTTTATTTTGGGAGATTTTGAAGTGTTTAGGTGAAATTTGGAGAACGCGGCAAAAGTTCTGGAGGAAGTTCAAAGACATAGGTGTTTGATCGGGGTTTTGACCAAGGGTTGACTAGGGTTTGACCACAAGGGTGTGTGGACTTGATTAAGAGGGTCATTAGTGATTGTTGACTAGGTTTTCGAGGTGATGACCTAGGTTGACCAGGGTTTGACCAACGTCAGCAGGTTTGACTCAGTTGATTCGGTCATTAGCATTAGTGACGCTAATTAAGAACCTGAGGCGTCACAACCTACCCCCCTTAAAAAGAATCTCGCCCCGAGATTCGAAATTAAAAGACGAAAGCAGGGAGGGGTTCTCGGATAGAGATGTTACCCATGAAATGAAGCTGGTCTGGCTTCACTTGAAAAATCGGCTTCTGGCCGTGATTACCTTCAGCTGCTCCGGGGTTCTGATTCTGCTGCTGGGGTTTGTGCTGCTTAGGGTTCGGGCACTTATTTGCGAAATGCTCGGGTTGTCTACAATTGTAACAAAGGCGGGGCGGAAGTTTCTTAGGCTTCGAAACTTGCTGCTGGTCCTTCTGGTACTGGAAATTTTCCGAAGGCTTATTCTGGGGCGGGGTCACTTTGCAGTGTCCGGATGAAGAGGGTGGTGAAGACCCATGAGTATCCTTCCTGACGAAGCGAAGCTTCTTTCCCTTTTGTTCTTCTAATATCTCAACTTGGGAGCGAGTTTCATTTTCGAGGAGCTGGTCGATCTTGCCGCTGTCGCAACTTCGTTTGCCCTCACGTGGACGAATTTCCTTATAGGTAATTCCCCACTCACTTAAATCTATCTCGGATAACACTCGCTTGTTGCTCCGACCTTTTCTCTCTTCCTTTCTAAGGTCCATTGGTAGTTTCGAGGGTGGTAATATAGAGTCGGAGGTATTGAGTTGACACTGATTTATATGATCCACCAACAGATTGAATAAGCAGGCCTGCTCAACCATGGAGGCGGATAATGACTGAGAGAGACTGTCTACCAAACTAGTTTGAGATAGTCCTTGGTAACGACCTTGGATGATATCGTACACTATCTGACTTAGCACTGAAATTTGCCCTTCCAACATATGAATTGCACCGACAATGGTATCCATATCAGTCTGGGTAGGTACTCCGGGTGAGCAAGGCTCGAAGGATCGAGGCTTCTGTTGCATCGGTTGCATCTGTTGTAGTTGTTGGGCCATCTGCTGCTGCGCTTGCAGGATCTGGCGCAACACTTCGGTTTGAGTTGCCATGAATGCCTCTGCCAGTGTCATGGGCAGTGGCGGCGGTAGGTCACTGCTATCCGAGGCACCGAAACCATTTGGGGTGCTGCGTGTCGGTCCGACCATTTGAAAATTGAGTTTCCATTAAACACACATTCATAAGCTTGCTCATAAAATTAACAAGTAGAACATGCACGACGAAAAGTCATTTATGGTAAGTGTTGCGAACCGGACAGCACAGTGGTCATAAGCATAAACTTTAAAAATCTCTGCTCATGCACCGAAAAATTCTCATTTTTGGTCAGTAGGTGTAGGATTTCACAGCTCTAAAGTGGGTATTCACTCCGAGGCAAACTCCAGGGTTAACATGCTGGAAAACTTCCATCACAAGGTTTTGTCTAGCTGATTTGGACAACGAGTAGAGTGACGCCACGACGTCGTACAGTCGTGGCACTGAAAAGAAGGCGGTCCACGGTCTGAGAACTGATCGTAACGGTGGGAAATAACGGGAAAAACTCACGGTACCCGCCTTCTATGCTCGAGAGCGCAACGAGGAGGATTTAGCAAGAGCTTCCACCGATTCTTGGTTTGCTCCTTTCTCGATTCCTAGGATTTGGAGGGTATGATCACGGATCATGGATTGATAAGCGATGGAGGACTCTCAAACCTTGACTTTTAGAGAACCTTGATTGCTCAAGAAAACACTACTTCTACTTCTTCAACTTAGCCGGTTGAATTGATTTGATGCTAAGAGATCGTTGAGATTGGCGGAAAGAGACCAAGTCGAAAAGTGATCATCAAAACCGATTTCTATGAAGAAAAGGAAGGCTAGTAAAAGATTTCCGTAATTCCTTTTTGGAAGCAACACGGATGTGATTTATGGGTCAAAAGTTCCCCATACTCGGTGGAGTGGTTCATAAGAACAGTCTAGGAATGTGAATTCGTAGAGGGCATTCGCAAGGAATGGTTTACGGATAAAAGGTAGGAAACGTATGGAAGACAAACTAGTATGGGAATTTCAGAACAATCTTGCCCTCATGTTATTTAACTTGTGAAATTGGGTGGTACCGACTCGTTACATTACGGTGCAATGATTTTAAAAGTTGGCGTGATGCCCATGCTCATGCGGTATGGTGCTCATGATGCATGTTAGCACGACTCGGTTACCCACAAAATGAGTTAGTGATTGAGACGGCAATCATAGGTTGAGAAGGAGTATATGCGTGGCAAGTCACATTCTCACAACCAAGATACCTAGCGCGCTCCTAGTGGTAATCATATGGCTGCAGCGCACATGATGCCCTAGGTTCCGTCGCGGCACCTTTAGTTATGGGAAAATAACATCACCAATCATAAGAAGGATAGAGTAGGAATATTGAAATCTTCCATGCGTATGCATGTTAGTTCACCCAATGTTGCCAAATGCACGTGCTATGCAAATGCATACCCAACAAGTGACATTTTTTTTATTCAAAATGTTGTGAGCAAGACCCAAAAAGGATAAGTTCAGGATTGAGAGATCGAATTGATCATGATTGGCATTAAATTTTGGACAAGTTTGATACTCATCACGGAACTCTGATCTGATCACAATGAGCGGAATTAATTCCTTTACAAGGATCACTGCAGGAAGATGTTCAACCAAGGCATTACATCGCTGAAGGGTTTCGGGATCATCATCAGCACTTGGGATTACAATGCAGACTAGCTGCACAAAGAAAGCTCCTAGTTCAGCCTACCACAAAAACTAACCAAATGCGACTGCACACACTAGGGGTTCCTTACGACTACTACACTCGTACAACTCACTACTTTATCACAAGCATACCAACTTCCAACTAGCCAACAAGCTAATCTTAGGCTCACTTCCTACGGGTTGAGTCTTCCATGCCGAAGAAAAACTATGGTGAAGCAGGTCTAGACTCTACTCCAGATTCTCCTTGAATTTCCTCAGCATCTTCTTCTTCTTCTGGTCCGGGAATGACAGGTTCCGGAGGTGGAGCTGCTATAGCTTCCAGTTGATTCTCTAGTTCAAACATATATTGGTCATTATGCTGCAACATGAAATTTTGCTCATGGATAACTTCACTTAATTCTCGAATCTTGGCCTTATCCTTGCGTCTTCCCTTCTTGAGAGTGGCTATCATTGCTCGGGCTTCCCTCAACGCTTGAGCGGTATTCTCCACTTCTTTAACTCGATGCCTATAGATTTGACGTCTATAGAATGCACTTTCTCCCACCATCAGTCGGTAGGTCTCATACATGGCTTCAGAAAATCGAACTGAGGTGACAAGGTCAGGACTATAGTGAGAGTTGCTCTGAGCTGAGAGAAAAGCTTCGCGTTCGACGCATTGCTCAGTGTGTCGCTCAGGTAAAGGAATCACTCTGGCTGCCGTGCCGGCCACCACGTCAGGGTGCTTCCCACAAAAAGTTGTGAGCGCTTCCAGAGTAGCCTTCTGCACAGTGTCAGCCAGGTTCAACCCTTGTGCCTTACAATCCCACTCTTCCCAGGCAGGGTTTGTCGGGCACACGGGAATCTTCACCTTCACTTCACAACGAAGGAGTTGGCCGGTGGTCATGACCTCACGTGTCGAGTATTCTGGGTAAGCGGTGTACCCACAGTCCTTCAGGGTGTCCCACAAGAGCGCAGGAAATCCACCCTCCTCGAGACAGTCCACGAGAGTCCATGCTTCCACATCAGCCGACGCAGATCCAATGTTGTCTATCTGGACATTACGACAAAAGTGATAACCAGACGGATGTGAGTGTACAAGATAGATCTGGACAATGATAAAAGAACTCTTGGTTAAGAAATGGGGTAATCATGTGTACAAAGGTACACTCATATGTTAGAACTCGAAACGAGCGGACATACATAATGACATAAAGTTCTGGCAGTTGTGAACAAAAAATTCATAACTCAAAAACCAGAGCTCCCAAAATTCTCAAATTTTGGTAGCAACTCCGCAAGGTTATGATACACATCTTTGGTACTCAACGGTTGATCTAGAAAGGTTAGGAAGGTGCTTCAACTAAGCAAGGTTTCAGATTGGGTTTCTGGGAAAGATAGCATGACGGGGTTCACCATTCTGAGCATAACTTGAGGTATACAAAGGCTAAGACCGTGAATCTGTGCGAGCAGAAACTAGATTAGATATGGAGCAACTTTGGTAGAGATCACCTGGGCAAATTGATTCCTGAACAAGGTGCATAAATCAAGCAAACAGTCCTATCAAAAATTTTTGGACAGCAACACAATTACACCTGAGAGGCTATGCAATGAGAAGTCACACTAGCAAAATTTCCTTAGAGAGCACATAAAACAAACAAGGGTTCAGTTTTAAGTTTCCACAATTTTTAGCATGATGCAAGACGTCCTATTCGTCCTCACAAGGCAATCAAGCCCAAAAATCGAAGTTAGTGCCGGTGGCAAGGCATATACGCGTTTCTCCCTATAATAACTAGTCGAGAACTAGCCGATGCTCACTTAGCGACTTACGAAACGTAGTTAGTGCACCTGCAGAAGATCACAGAACACATCGAACCTTTCGTGCCAGCACCCACGAAAGCGTCCACATACATTACCGTTCACTATAGAAACGGTATCCATGCGTTTATCGCTGCATGGACAGCGTCCAACCTCAGATACTCTCCTTTTGAATGGAGTGCATCCTTGCCTCGCATATTCACAATGCGGAACGTCCACGTATGGCAAAACGTGGCGAGACACAGACGCGACGGTGGGTTCCCTTTGGATTAGGTCCCATCCATCCCTCACAGGACTTTCCTGTGGCACCACCACGTATGGCAAAACGTGATGAACTAGTATGGTTGTACAGAAAGTAAGTTTTGACAAGAATAAAATGTGCTGGAAGTTAGCAAAATAAACCATAGATTTGTAAGCCACCTGAAAGAACCCAAAAATTCCCTCTAGGGCCTCTCGGTCTAAATCCATCCTTAACGGACCAACATATTTTGCAAATCCAAACAATCTTGGCAGGTTTTATTCAAAAACCAGTGTTAAGGTTGTTAATTAACTCTGGTGCATATAATCGCTCTGATACCAGCTGTGACAACCCGCCCAGGAAAATACTGTACTATCACCAAAACCAATCCACTTCGGTCATTAAGCAATAATAAAGTATCATCCTGTCGTTAGTTGTCGGGTTGACGCCCGGTGAAATCACTTACATAGCAACAAGGATCGACATATATGCATTAAAACTCACACGAAGGCGAGTCCAGAGCACAAACACAAATTAAATTCAAATCTGCCCGGAAGGGTTTAATTATTACAAACTATTGTTCATGACATGAAGTAGAGGTTCAGAGTTCGAAAACAGCGGAAATAAATAAACTAGCGCAACAGTAAACATCACAGGAGGCCGTCCGTGATGCCATCACTCATCGTCATCCACCCATTCCAGCTCCCAGCCGGGTGGAATCTCACCAGGCCAAACAACACCTGCAACAACATTTTTAAAGCAAGGCTGAGTATACTAATACTCAGCAAGACTTAACCGTCGGGTGATAACTGCATCACCAAACTCTAGACATGAGAGGCTTTTTGGCCGGTGGAGTTCTTTTGCTGAAAAGCAACAAAGAGTATGTCCTTACTTTCAAAATTTTAGCACAAATTCTAGTTGATTACCATTTCTAAGTATGCCAACTAATTCAATCAAGAATTGCACAATACAATTAATTCAATCAGTAACTTCACCAAGTTCCATCATTAAGGGATATCATAGCCAGTTGATTAAGCAGTCTCAGATAACGGTGAGAGGCCGACAATCGATTGATTTAAACCTTGCAAGGTAAACCTAAACACACGGAGGGTGCCCCCACATGGACAACCACCAGGCGGTTCCCAAAAATCCTCGGCTTGGGATCAAAGCTTACAGTCCTGGGTACACGGCTATCTGGCGTACCCCGCAAGGCACCCAGCTTCACACATATACCCCCCTCACCTGGTAGCTAGCCGGGTAGGTGATTACTCAAGATTAGTAAGGGTAAGTTCCCGCACCATCTCATTAAGGTACTAGGCTTACCGGTCCCATTCCCGACAAATGCTTAGTACGTTCAAAAGCTTAGCCCACGAAAGCCACTGGACCGGAGCCCAAATCCCATGCTCTTACCACATGAGCAATCCATTTATAAGGATCTTATGATTCCAACATAAGAACCTATTCTCGCGAGTGACGAACATCACTAGACTTCTACCGGGTCCTATAGCATAGCAGCTATCGACCTAGCATACTAGTAAAAGAGCACAGGTACCTAGGGATCATGCATCTAGGGTTTCAATTCAACTCCTGAAACGTAAATGCACAATCATAGCAACGGTAATTGCATAATTTTAAAAGAAAGGGCTAATGATCCGGGGCTTGCCTTCGCTGGCAAGGTTGGCCTTGGGCCCTTCTGGACTTTGGTCCAGGTCTTGAGCTACGTCCACGTACTGTAGCTCTTTGTCAGCACCTTCGTCTCCTCCTTCCGGCACGAGCGTATATCTACCGTCGGGGAGATCTACACGAGTATGCAAATGCAAGATTTAATTGACAATTTTTAATTTAATTAATTACAAACAACAAAAGACAACCATGGGGTGCATGGGTGACCACATTCACCTAGATAAGAAATACATTCAGCATACTCTTCCAAAAGGGAGCAATATGGGTTCTTTTTTAATTATTCTTTTTTATAGTGACTGTGTACATATTTATGTAAATAAATTAATTAAATTTCACAAACAGCAAGGGGTTGGTCTTGAGCTTTTTAACATGATTTACCTCACACACATAGGGTCATTAGGGGTGTGGTTGGTGATTTCTCATTTAATCTAATATTAAGCTTTAATTACCTCTACTGCTTTTATTCATAAAATAATTTAATAAAATTCAGTGGGGTGTTTTAAGAGGCACTACAAACCTAAACAAAGCCACTGCACACACATGCACACTTAGGAGAGCTATGAAATTAAATATGCTGAAAATAACAAAAGCTAGCTACCAAAACAAGAGGAATGCATACAAAACTAAATAAGCACCAAATGGGTCCCAACTTTCTCACCCATGGCCTCTGGTCCAAAACTAAGGTAGGAATGCAACATATACACCTAGAGCTACCATAGATCTTGATCCATGCATTTACAAAGGAAATTAGGCATAAAACAAGATTAACTATTTATGATAGATATAAAATTGTGATTAATTCACCAGAGGTGCATTTAGGCATAAAAAGATAACATCCAGAAGTTGAGCACAAAAATCTATTTATTTTTGGCTACAAAAATCATTTAGACAGATTCAGCATAAATACAAAATAAAACATATTAAAAGATCTATATCATAACTTTGTGCAATTTTTGGTACAGAATCTAGACATGACATAACACACAACATATCCAAAGTTCAGCTACAGAGCACATTTAGATTTTGAGATACAATAGATCTAGGTTTTTCTATCTTCTATTTTTCATAAAAAACTATCAGTCAAAACTATGGTCATCCTTTACAAAAGTTGTAGGTTTTTCACAAGG
Source organism: Cenchrus fungigraminus (assembly GCA_036936925.1). NCBI lineage: Eukaryota > Viridiplantae > Streptophyta > Magnoliopsida > Poales > Poaceae > Cenchrus > Cenchrus fungigraminus. Next base: position 29,408,835 of record CM072778.1, on the reverse strand, counting down.
AAACTAACAAAATTGAGTTTGCAGTTTTCTGATTTTTCTATGATTTTCTACGGATTTTGCAAGAATCAGCAAAACATCATTTACTATTCAAGAAACTACTTACACAGAGGTCCCTGGAAATGTCTTGGAAATCACATATATACCCTTGTTTTGCAGAAAGGACCTTGGAAAGATTCAGAGCCTTGCAATGTGGCCCTTGGGGCGGCCGGCGGCGCGGGCGGCCGGATTCCGGCGAGCTCGCCGGCGCTCGCGGCCGGGCAAGGGCGGGAAAGGGGTCCCTGCTCCCCCAGGGCTCGATTCCGAGGCGCGGATGGGTCGGGGAAGGGGCCGGCGAGGGGGCTCGGCGGCGCCCGGCGGCGGCGGGTGCTGCGGCTGGGAATTCCGGCGAGGGTGAGTCCCGGTCGGGCAATGCGTGGCACTGGTAGCTCGACGATGCCCTAGGGGTGAGGCTCCAGTGGCTGAACGACGCGGGAAGCTCGTTGGCGAGATGGTTTGGCGGTGCTGCGGCTCAGCGACCGCGGTGGGCGTCCTTCCGGCGACGGGGTGGTGCGGCCTGGGCAACAAGCGACACGGGCAGCTGTGCTAGGAGGTCAAGGTGATGCTGGCGTGCTCAATTTGGCCGCGTGTGGCTTGGACGAGGAGCTCGCCGTGGTGGCGTCCATGGCGGACGCCGGCGCTCAGGGAGGTGGAAGGGGTGCGCACGCATGGGGAAACGGTCGTGCCTTTTATAGGCGACGTGCACGGTGCTTTGAAATGATCACGAGGGACGAGGGGGGTCCGGCCATCGCGGGGAGGCGTGCGGCGCGGCCGGGGTCCGGCGCGGGCGGCGCAGGGGCGTGACACGCCGCGGGCGCGGCCCCCAGGGGCTCGGTCCGCGTGCGGCCTCGGGACGCGTGGCGTCGGGGGGCGCGGGTCGGTGGGGGCCCGGATGTCGAGGATGGCAGGGGCGCCACGCGGCGCATGGGCGCGACGCTCTGGAGCGCCGACGCGCCGGCGTGCACGACGTCGCCCGAAACCAATGCGTCTAGCCCTGTTTGACCGTCGAATGCTCGAAAAATTCAAACCGAACTTCAAAAACTTTGAATACAAAAGTTGTAGAGCATCTATAGGAGAGTATTTTTTGTAAAGGCCGACCTATGTTTTGCTCAATGGTTTGAGCATAAACTGCAGGCAAAGTTGCTGGTTTTCCATGTCACTAATGAATAGTAAAAGCTGCAGTTGACCACGTTTTTCACCCTTTTCCACTCAAAATTTGAAATGCCACCCAAAAGCAAAGTTGTGTCCCTCGAAAAACTGGACAACTTTTATTTTGGGAGATTTTGAAGTGTTTAGGTGAAATTTGGAGAACGCGGCAAAAGTTCTGGAGGAAGTTCAAAGACATAGGTGTTTGACCGGGGTTTTGACCAAGGGTTGACTAGGGTTTGACCACAAGGGTGTGTGTACTTGATTAAGAGGGTCATTAGTGATTGTTAACTAGGTTTTCGAGGTGATGACCCAAGTTGACCAGGGTTTGACCAACGTCAGCAAGTTTGACTCAGTTGATTCGGTCATTAGCATTAGTGACGCTAATTAAAAACCTGGGGCGTCACAAGAATGGATCATGGTTAAATAGTCATGCCATCACTGCACACAGAAATAGTGGAACACTAAGGAACACGTGCATCAAAAGTCCCCAAAAAAATTCAGAGGTTAATATACGTAACATGTGAGATATTTCCAGATGATTCATTTGAACTTGTGTAAAAACTTACAAAAGATAATTATGTATCTTTTTTATGCTCAATGCAGTTGAATTATTTCCTGAATAGGAACTACATCTTGTGATTTCATCTCTCCGGCGATGGTGCACCGGTCACAACCTAGCCAGACTACAGTCCCTCTTGGTGACCTGACAAACACATATCGAAGCGGTAATGATTCTTAATTCAAATGTCATCTCAGCATGCATCTTTCTTTTTCTATGGTCTAACCCAGATTTGGTAGAGGGCCTGCAAAAAGAATCAACTTCCAAAGATCGTAAGAGGCAGAGGGAAAAAGAACGTTATGTAGCAATATCAAGGGAGAGGAAGGATGAAAGAAACAAGAAGCAACGTGAGAGGATGATGATGAAGAAGGCCCTGGCAGATGGTAATCAGCTAGGTCAAGTCCATGTCCCAATGGAAGAAGACGGTGATAATGAATGTCTACAAAGTGGACAACTAACTGAGCACTGTCAACAGACAGGTTTGTCTTATCGGTTGTTCAATAATACGAGGGTTTATATGTTGACCTGATCACCTGCTGGTTTCGTGTAGCTCGGGGCGAGGTATTGACCAACGCAGATAAAAGCGTCGAAGGCATAAATGACAATTGCATTGATAAAAGTGTTGATGGATGTAAATGTGTTGTTAATCCAGCACATACCAAATCTTATTGTACCAATTGATTGAGATTTTTTAATGCCTTTTTTACCAGATTAGCAATCATGCCCGTGCGTTGCAATTAGAGAAAACATTGCTCACATACGATCCGTCCGCTTCATGACACCCATCCACCACCGTATTGTCACCGTTGATGTAGTCCCTGTGTGTCACCCTGACCTCACCCGCCATCGTCTGCGTCTCTCCAACCTTACCGTCACTTGTCTCGATCTCGTTGTCGTCTGCCCAACCTCATCTTTTCCGTCGCCATTGTCGTTCTTATTAGAACCACGCCACCCTGACCTTGTTCATCGTTGTCTATGCCTCCCCAACCTCACAGTCATTTGCTCGACTGCGCCATCATTCCCATCATGCATGTGCCACTTTTGACCTCGTCTGTTGTCGTCCACACCTTCCTAACCTTGTAATTATTCATCTTGGCCGCATTATCAACCCTCAACACCTCGTAGTCTCATCGTCACGCCCAGGCCATCACGAGTTCATGACCTCGTCCATTGTCATCCTCCCCAACCTCACCTTCCCCGCCATGCCTCATCTCCATAACCCACGTGTCTCCCTAACTATATCACATCTTAAAAATTAATGTTACAAAAGACGGATTCAAGAGAAGATGAAAAACTATTAGTTTATTTTTAGTTCACATGCCAATTCTACAAATTAATTATCTTGACATAATATAGAACTAATCATATATGTTCTACTTCAATTAAAAGATATACGTGGAGGAAAAATGAACTTGTGAAGCAATTTTTTAATGAATTAATCCTAATTGAAAAGCTAGCCTGGCTGGTGGGAACTCGAACCCGTCCTCAGAGTATCACTCTTCTTTATTTGGTAACCTTTTCATTTTTTCCTCTCTATTTCTCTCCCTTTTCTTTCTCCCTCACATTTCTTCGCCCTTGTTTTTTCTCCCTCTACCTTATCCGTTCACGTTCTTCTCCCTAGCCGCTCCGCTCCGGCCGGCAGCAATACTCCCTGGCCGCACTGCTCCTTTGTCGTGGGCCCGATTTGATCTGGATCCAACGCCGCGGTGGCTTGCGCTGATTTGATCTAGCGCAGTCCCTCGTGAGATATTTATGGAGGCCAAAATTGAGACCAATCCAGAAGATGTGGGGCTATCCTCTCTACTAAATGAGGAGCGGAGGGCTGCCTATGATGAAATAATGTCCACAGTCGACACCGAACAAGGTGGTCTATTCTTTGTAGATGGACTAGGCAGCACAGGAAAGACTTGTATAGAGCTGTTCTCAGAACCGTTCACAGTCAGAACAAGCTTGTCATTGCTACAGCTACATCTGGTATCGCAGTATCTATAATGCCTGGTGAGAGGACAACCCACTCACATTTCTAGATTCCCCTAATGCTCAACGCTAAATGTTGTTGCAACTTCACAAAACAGAGTGGAACTGCCAAGCTGCTGCAGCAAGCATCTCTCATCATTTGGGACGAGGCGTCTATAACAAAGAGGCAGGCTGTGGAAGTGCTAGACAATGGCATGCATGATATAATGGGATGTAAGGTCTTCCATTCGGTGGGAAGACAATTGTATTTGGTGGAGATTTCAGACAAGTCCTCCCTGTGTACGTAAAGGATCCAGGGCTCAAATTGTCGGTGCTTCCTTGCGAAAGTCGGATCTTTGGGCATCCATGCGACATCTTAAGCTCGTGCGCAACATGAGGGCCCAAAGTGACCGATGGTTTGCAGATTATCTTTTGAGCATTGGTAATGGCACAGAGAAGGTTAATAAAGATGGTGATGTATGCCTTCCTGACGAAATATGTGTCCCGTACACTAGGGATTTCGAGAAAGATCTTGACACGTTGATCGAGAGCATTTTTCCAAACCTCAATGCAAACATGACAAACAAGGATTACATCACCTCCAGAGCCATTTTATCAACTCGTAATGACTGGGTGGATGATATTAATTTGAAGATGATCAACAAGTTCCAAGTAGGGAGATGGTGTACCATAGTTTCGACGAAGCGATTGATGATCAACTCGTAATTCTGAAGCAATTTTGTCCTTGCTGGTTAGGTGGTGTTTCTACTACATATTACAGTAAAATTATTTTTGATCCCATATGTAGTCCTGAAGGCAACAATTTGAAAGGTAACATTCTTTCTTATAACTTTTTTAACTGATAAACAAACATTTTCTGATCCATGCTCTTTGTGCTGCAGACCTATGCGAGAGGATACAACCTGAACGGAGGCAAATTAGAAAGTTCGCACGTGCCGCTGCAGCAGCCATCATGGACAAGTAGTGATGCCTTCTCAAGGATGAAGGATTATATTAGGTCTCCACACAGTTATTATTTTAATCAATGAAGTTACTTTAGAAGTTCTCAATCTGCGGTTCCATTATTTTTGGCACGTACCAAATCTAAACAAGTCGGACACTTTAGTGGTTCTTAATTTCCATGTTCTTTTTACATGAGCTGAGTTCGTATTGTCCGGCTAAATTCAGTGTTGCATTGCTCACCGGTAGTGGTGCTGATGTCAAATATTGTTTGGACTTTAGTCATGTCGTTATGCTTTTGCAAGTTGGTTGGAATAAAGAACATCAAAGATCATGCTTATGTTAATTTATTATTATAAAACTCATTAGTTACCGTACTCATGTTGTCACTAGGGATGAAAGTGGTATGGATAATTTTCGCATCCAACCCGATCCGAATCTGAATCATGCGGATATGGAGAAGATTTTTTTATATCCATGCGGATGTGGATAATCCGAATCCGATTTTGTACGGATGCGGATTAGGATATGGTGTTACTGATATCCGACGGATATGGATTATCCGATAATTGAATGCGGATAATCTGAGGTCTATAATAGGATATCCGACTACTATGACAGCCCAATACAGGCCATACACTATGACCTTTTACCTATACACAATTTTTTAGCCCACAAAATTTTAGTTATACATATAGTGCATGCATGTGCATCAAAAACCCAAACCGCAATCCTACGCAGAGCATCATTTGTCACCATTTAAAACTGAATATAAGAATGTATTATCCGACTATATTAATCCGCATCCGCTCCGACACCGATCCGACTCCGCACCATATCCGACATCCGAAAAAATCCGCATCCGTAACCGCATCCGGGTAATATCCGCTCCGCTCCACATCCGACAAAAAAATATGGATGTGAATATGGTAAAGGTATTATCCGATCCGATCCGATCCGCTTTCATCCCTAGTTGTCACTCATTCCAAGACTCAATCACTTAATTTTACTTTGTTTGAGTAAATATATCAAATCATCAAAATATACTTAACTATCAAGATTGTACTACCCGGAGCAACGCATGGGCACGAACCTAGTGATATTACATAAATAGAGATTTACTCTAAACTTATTCATTTAGGAAACTAAAGATACACTAACCCAGATCATTCCCACATGCCCTCTTTCTCACATTAACGTCCTCTTAAATCATTGCCAAAACTTGGGCATCATCATACAAAACTATATAAGCGGTCCCATTCTCTCAACTCCTAGAGTGCCACATCATCCGCTGACGTCATCTCCACTTAATCCCCCCGCACCCCCAGATCCCATGCAGCTCAACACTTTACTCAGAGCTGAAAAGGCTCCATTAACTCGGTTGAGCTTGTCAAGGGACGTCAGCTCAAGAGACTCCATTAACAGTCTGCGCACATGAAGAGAGGCAGCTCCAGAGGTTTTTAACGCCGTCCAATCCATGAAAGAGCAGAATCGTTCTCATAGCGCACCGGGTGTTGGCAAGACGACCATCGCCAACAGCTTCATGCAGCGCCTCGCCAACAATAGGGTGCCCAGCCGGCCCGTCGCTGGCTGCAAGTACGTCGTCATTGGCTCAGTGTCGTAGCCTCATCTCAAGAAGGACATGGGGGTGGTCATTCGCCTGCCGTCATGCAGGGTTCGCCGTACCGGTGCAAACCGGCCGGTATACCGCGGATTCCGGTGCTACCGGTGGCCGCCGGTACCGGTTTGCACCAGTGCGTACCGACTGGGGTTCAAATATTTTGAATTTGAATTCAAAAAATTGAAAAATGAAATAAAAATATCTAAAAATACTTCAAGATTTATAGAATATAATAGTGTCAAATTTTTTGCAAACTTAGTTCATTTAGTATTTTTTCGATCATTACAACATCAGCTAAAATAGAAAAAGAAAAAAATCCGGCCGGCCCATAAGGCCCAACGTCGGGGACCTAAATATCCTGCTGAAAAAGTTTATTTTACCTCCCTGGACATAGCGTCGAGTACACGATTCCTCCATAGACATGAAAAACAGGTGAACTGCCTCCCACAACTTTCAAAACCGTAAAATTTACCTCCCTACCTTGTTTTCAAAGGTGTTTTTGTCATTTTCAATTAAATTTAAATCTTGTAAATATTTAATGAGGTTATTAGACCACAAAAATATAAAATATTCTTAAACTTCTAGAAATTAAGAGAAAAATCCTAGAGATTGATGCGATGCAAAAAATCTAAATAAAACATTTAAAACTAGTGAAAATGTTTCTAAAATTTTCTAAATATTAGATTTAGCTCTACCAAAATGGAAAATATATCCAAAAATTTAAAAAGTGTATTAAAATATTCAATCTATATATAGTTGGGTCTTGAATACTTTCTATAATAAAATGAATTGAAGCTAACATGAAAACATTCATCCAAAATGCATTCAACATTAATATATGTTACATTTACGATGGTTGACTACATTTACAATGAATGTATTCGTGTTAGATTTACGATGAATGCATCCAACGCCGTTGAACTTTTATTGATGTGTATGACTATGGTATTTCTATGTTTATGAGGTTTGTATGCACTATTATGAGTTTATGACTGGTATTTGTATGCACAATTTATTCCTATGCTTTGGTGTGGTCTTTTTACATTATATGTGCATAGGTCATGCCAAAATTTAAATTTATTCAACACCGGTGAACTGCGAAAAAAGCACCGTAAAATAGCCAATTACACCGGCAAGCCACTCTAACCGACCGGTATACCACTCATACCGACCGGTATACCGCTCGTACCGACCGGTATACCGCTCCGAACCAATTGTATAGGCATTTCGTTTTGATTTTTTGAATTTGTGCGGTATTTGGCGGTATACCGACCGTACCGCTCGGTATACCGATACCGAGGGTCGGCGGTTCGAGCGATCGATTCGGTAGGGTGAACCCTGCCGTCATGGTCTTCGCAGTCTCAATCCAAAGTCAGCCATGACAGCATCATCCTAGAGGTATAACGTCGGAGGCACAAAGCGCTCCGACCTCCCCACGCCGCCGCTGCGCCGCACCGCGTCCCTCACGCGGTCGCTGCTCTGGCCTCGCTAAATCACGTTCGCTCACTGTTGACGGTCGATTTTGGTACACCTAGCTATAAGTTTACCGTCAACATTCGCACATATTTGATATTCTAACTAATGGTACTAACCCCCCGGAGGTATCAAGTTCACTCTTGCATGTCGATTTTGGAGTTTGTTGTTTACATAGGAAACTAGCGCTTAAAGGGAGACTTTCGGGATAAGTTCATCAAGCACTTCAAGAGAAGATCATGAAGCCCGGCACAAGTCAAGACACATCATGAACATGACTCCAAATGACCCAGGGACCGAAGCATGAAGCCGTAAAACTCCAGGGATCTGAACAGAAGATGCTGAAGCTTGCGCGACAAGGAGCTCTATCTAAACCGTGGAGAAGACGACGTCAAGGGCCCACATGCATAAGGGAGCAAGTCAACAATTGACCAAGAAGCGTCGGGGAGCGAGACGGGGCCGAACCGGGCCAAAACAGGCCTGGGCCGGTCGGCCCAGGCCGGCCGGCCTGGCCTGTTCCGAGCCCGGTTCACACCCCCCCTTTGACCTAGGTGCTCGTCTATTTATTGCCTCTGCCTCCGCCGACCGCCACATCCATCCATTCATCAGAGAGCCGCCGACACAAAGAAGAAACACCGGGAGGAAGCCGACGACCGCCGCAAGTCCTCGAGTTGCCTAGGAGATGGCCTAGGCCATGCCCTAGCCGTCATGGTTGGCCCTGCGTGGTGAAGTCATGGTGGAGTTCCGGAGCCATGCCTTGGATCCATCAAGGCATTTGTACTTTCGACATTCGATGGTGATATAAATCAATCCTTGTCCTTACTTTGATCTACTACGAGTTGTTCTTACTCATATGTGTAGCTACCATATGCTTTTAGTAGGATTAGATCGAATCATGGTGATTAGTCTTGTCTTGCGGATACATCGTTGTAGTGTACAGACCTAGGTTGTCATTCGGTGATGAATATCCTTGCGTAGTGACAGTACGGTGGAGGAGAAAGCGGCGAATGAACGTGTATCGGACCACTCCATATCGGGTTACTCCATATCGAGTGTACTCCTTATCATAGTATAGGATTAGACTGGTTTGTCACCGTGGCCGGAGCGGCAACAAGAAGACGATAGGCTAGGGTTACCTTTTGGATGCTTATCTTTATGGCTAGGTGGATGTGATCCATACATCCTTTCATGTATGTTTAACCTTTATGCAATCTACGCTTCACATAGGGTTAGACTGGTAGGTTAGATAGAGAACCTTAGTGGTTTGCTTCCGATCCTTGGATTGACAAATCTAGGGAGGACCCTCCTTGGTGAAAAAGGCACCAAGTCACCCGTAGGCTTGCGGTGAACTTGAGCACGGTTTTGAACCGTCAACAAGCCCCTTTTTCTGGCGCCGTTGCCGGGGATCGGCGACTCGAACCCTAGGGCAATCTATCTTTCTTTTAACTAACCCTAATTTTATCATTGCATATACGCTTGCTTTCTTGTTTTTGTCCTTGAAAGTAGGTGGAAAGCTAGACACAAAGCGATCGATTGAAGTTTTCAACATTCGGACTTCGACAAGTCCAACCTCGCTCAATCAAGTTGATGGCTACACATGTTTTGCTCTTTAGTGGTAGGTGCTAACCTTGGTTAGTGGCCCAACATCCGCTATTGAACCCCCACCCAAAGCAAACGAAGATGAACAAGGTATGCCTATGTGTGTCAATTAAGTTTTTAAGACTAATTTCTTTTGGAGGTTTGTATGTTCGAGCTATAGATTTCGGAAACGACCATGTCAAGCACGACGGAGAAGGATTCCATTACCGTCATGCTCATGCAGCGATGGTAATGATTTTTCAAGCCAAGAGATGTGTGGCATGGTGCCCTAAAAAACTTCAAGATGAAGACCACACATACATCTCCGGATCGATGGACGAAAGGATAACGATGTCATCACGATGTTTGCATGAGCCTCAGCAGAAAACAATTAGATATATTTGGATTTTCAGAAGCTCCATGAAGTCTACGTTCCAATGAATCAAGCTTCAAGGCAATCGGAGGTTCCTACAAGCGGATATGGCCGAATCACCGATGGTTGCACATGCTGAAATTCTGGACAGCAAGCAATGCTGAAGTGAAACAGCCATAGCTCCCTCATTCGGACTCCGATTAAGACGAATGAGTACCCTTTGGAAAGGTAATTTTATAAATTTTTCAATAGAACTATATTTTGGTATATGTTCTGTTCTGGATGCAGGGGTAAATCCATGAAGAAGAGGCAGCAACAAGGCGATGATGACAAGATAGAGGAGATGGATATGGTGACAATAAAGAGAAGATGGGGCAACGGTTCCACAAACACGTACATGATGAAATTCAGAAGCTAAGGATAGAAACAAACCCTCCGGAGCTTGGATGAATGAAGACACAAGAGGCACCACTCAACACATGATGATGTTGGAAGCGAACCACGACCGATTTCATAAGGCAACATCAAGCTGCATGGCTACTTTGGATTCTCGCACAAGTAACCATGGCTTCACGACAATGAAAAGGTACGTGAGAAAGTCGAGCTCTATGACTTCAAATGAAGCGCTTTGCGGGAGGCAACCCGATCTTTTTATATATCTATTTAAACTATGACAAGTCTACATTGTGTTCTTTATTTGAAAACTTCAAGTAACATTGTACCATTGCTCTAGTAAATGTCACAACCACATCTTGTATGCTTTAATAGATATTGAGTGAGCACTTTGCTACTTGAATTTTGGGAAACTTGTAGACCCTTTTTGTGTGCTTATTAGTGTTTAGAGTTTTTTTTATTTGTGTCTTTTTAGAGAGAAATATGAAGCATGATCCCTTTTGATTCTAAACTTGTGGCTAGTTAACTTAGGCTAACTTTTGCTTTTGCTTTAGATCACCACTATATCATGTCATGTCATTTTGTTCATTCATATAATGTTGCACTTCATTCCACTTTGTTCTCCACCCTTGCATTTTGTTGCATGATGCATACCATATTTAAAACCCTTTTTGTGAAAAAAAATCTCATCTTTGCCTAAACCCTCCTATCAAACCACACCTAGAACCTAGGCCAACAAAGGAAGGATCTACTTGTGTTAATCCGACAAAGTCTATCTTTATCGCTTTTCTAAATTAAAATTTTGACTAGCCTCATCCTATACCCTTAGGAAAAACCCCTCATATCTTTAGTAATCCTAAAACCATAGGTTTGCTTTTCATCCAAAAATCTAACTCTTGTTTTCTTTTCTTCTTTTTCAAAACCACCTTAGATAGAATTTCTTCACCCGACTTATCTTTTCAAAATTCTTATCTTAAGCCAAAAATGTAGGATACCCATAATCCTTACCTTAAAACCTTGTTAGCTTGTTTGGTTAGGTCTTTTGACAAAGATTTGTTGACAAGACTTCACCTCTCATAACTTGCTTGTCATTATTAAGGAACAACATCGAAAGCCTTTTTCAAACATTGCTGACCCTTTTTACTAACCCATTGCATTTGCATTTTGCATTCACCTCATTGTCATCATCCACCTTATGTTAGCTAGGTCCTTTTGTGAAACTTTATGATAGATGCTTTCATGTTTACGATAATGCTTTGATCAAGCATATCTACTTTTGCAATCTTGTGTAAACATGGTGTTTAGACATGATTAAGGACCACCATCATTCAGTTTTATAAACCTTGCTTTCACATTGCATTGGTTGGTTTATAAATTTTGCAATGCGTCCTACTTCTCTTGCACTTTAAAGAATTATTAATCTTGGGATGAACATGGTGTTTTGACCTTGGTTAATAAATCTTTGTAGGAATGGAAAGTATGGCAACCACTTTGTAAGCATGGATCTTAGAATTTGGTGTAAACATTGTTTTGTTTATATCCCTTCCTTTCATTTGCATTTTCACCTACACGCACGTACACTCATTAGGTTCTCTTTTCTTTTTACTAGGGAAGCTATGCCACAAGTTAAGATCTTAGGGATGCGTTTGGTTTGTTGGCAATTGTTTCTACTCCCGACCATAACCCCGGGGGTAGAATGTGCATTTGATTTGTTTTGCAGGCATGACGAAGTGTTCCCATGAGTTCTTGACCGATTGCAATCAAGGTCATTAGTCATCTACAAGGCTTGAGAGGGAAGTCGTTGTTTCCATCAAGATTTGATCACGTGTTAAGAGATGTACAATGGAAGAAAAGTTCATATTCAGAAGCTCCTTCAAACCTTCTTTCCAACGCATCAAGAATCGTCAATTTTGAAGACCCGTACAAGGAGATATGGCAGAAACATTGAGCGCTGCGCAGTCTGAAATCAGCCTTGGACAGATTGCATCGCCGGAGTAAAATAGGCACAACTCTCTTGTTCGGAACCCGTTTCATGCGTATGATGGCTTGTTGGAAAGATAATTTCATGAACTTCAACTTGGAGAGGTGTTTCAGTACATGTTCTGTTCTGGAAGTAAAAGAAAAACTGTGGAAGATGAGGCAGCGACAAGAACGGGATGGAAGTCGGTGATGACGATATGACGAAGGATTGGAACCATGGCTTGATGATAATAAGAAGAAGTTGAAGGACAACTAAGTAACAAAGGCAAGGAAGTGAAGATGATTCTCAAACACATGGCAATAGGGGATTACGAGCGATTCAAGTTCTTCCACACTTAGCAACATGGTAAGCATGGGGGAGAATTTGAAGGACGAAAGGGAAAAAGGCCACGTGGAGTACAAGGATCACCTTCAACACAAGATGGTCATCATTATTTTTCCATGCTAAGCACAATGCTTAAGCATGGGGGTGACTACATGGAGATCCCTCTCCTTTTAGTCTTAGGTGGAGAGGCCCCCATTTTTGGCATGTTTCCATTTATGGAAAAGGGTCTCCACACCCAAGGCAACGGCACAGTACTACACAAGTAGGAAGAGGCGCGCGGTGGGAAAAGTAGACATTATTGACTCGTTGCGTCAGAAAAGAAGCGGGAAGAGAACTAGTAGTGCAAAAACAAAAGGCTAGCCAAGGTAAAGCAACAAAAGTCAAGTTGATAGCCTAAAAAAGGTAACAAAAACATATGTTTGCCTGCAAAGACTGTTTATAGCCCAAAAAAGTAATAGAAACTCATGTTTGCCTGCAAACACTGCAACCGTAGTGTTGTTCCCTATCTGTTGTTGCTGCTAGAGTGAAACACAACTAAATCCAAACTCGATTCAAGGCGAAAAAAGAGGACAATTAAATGGAAAACAAAGACCGAAACAAGTAGATAAAAGGTTCGTCCAATTCACAACAAGGTTATCCAGGTACACAAAGTTTGCATCCTAAAAACATACCAATTTGTACCGAGAGATTTCTCCAGCGATTGATCCTCTTAGTTTGGACTACAAGTAGTTACATCTCACAGATGATTCATGTCTAAAAAAATATTTCTTACAACATAGTATCACTGTACATAGCATATTTCTCCCCCAGCAATAACATTAATATCTTGTGTTGCTTCCTTCAACATGAAGCAATGCATCCTGTTGTGTTATGTAACAAAAATAGAAGACAAATTAAACTCGACAACATGAATGCTTAACTCCCTGATCATTGGATTTATGTCTCTTTCCCTGAGAAGCAAAAGAAATAGATTCATAGATAATATCCCATTATCATCATATGAACTGTAAATAACTAGGGAAAAAGCTAACAATGTGGATAACAGCATGAATATGTTATCCATGCTATCTGCTGACTAATGAAAACTAAGAAAAATGTAACATATTTATAGTTTTAGGTGGGCCATTGTTTAACCTAAATGAAGCAGCTCCAGATGTTGATTGGGAAGTACAAGCTTTTAGAGGAGATGAAACAAACTCAGTCACAAGATGAAGCTAACGATCAGGGGTTATGTCACATGGCTACATTCTCACCAGGAAGTACAATAATGATGGGAACAATTACTTCCTATTTATCTCAAACTATATGAAGCTACTTCCTATGGACTAGCGAAATATGACAAGCTACCAACTAAAAGCATTAAATAATACTGAAGCAAAATAAGATACTTTTACTTATATAAGATAACCTGGACACAAAAGTTACTTACTACATAATGTAATGCAAGATTTCATTAATTCCTGTGTGTTCCAAATCAGTGGCAAAGTACTTCCAATGCCGTGTGGATAAATGGGTAGTTATTCTAAATCTCATGAATATCATTGGCAGATTTCTTCCTATCCCATATTGTAGTTGCACATTATTTATAAACTAATAGAAAGAGGAATATGTAGTAACGCATTACTTTTTAACTCAAAATGAGAATGGACATTAACAGAGATGCCAGGAACATGTGATGCCTATAGCTAAAACTATTTCTTCATGTTTTGTTTGTTTACCCATAAAAAACATGAGGTTAAATAAAGTAGGCATAGCTAAAAGCAGCATAACATGGGGCATTCACTGAGAGATAACACACATATGCATTAGTAGCAGAGTGACATAATAAAATACTATGAGTACCAACACAACATATAGTTGTAGGGATTATGGTGAGAGGATGTACATGTTTGGTAGATAACTGATGAATATGTGTGCCAAGCATTGATTACTTGATATAGAAATAACTATTGTGATGCACTGAACACAAAAAGGAAAGTTGATAAAGACTTATGACAAAAGGACTGAGTTAGCAGCACCTAGAAAAGGAGGAACACAAAAGTAAGTTGATTATGATTTATCACCAGACTTTCTGAATGAAAGGCGCCCAAACTACTTATTTATCAGATAAAACATGAAAATTTTGATCTGCTAATATGGCACAGAATAGGTCACGGAGGGGCGAAGGCAGAGTGTCGGGGACAACACAACTATTGGCTAGTTCTCTTCATCATAGGCTAGTTCTGTAGTTCATATCACTAATTTTTCACTCAAAATTAAAAATCCACCAGGGTCAGCTGACCCTGATGAAGCACTTGGGGAAAAATACATTTGTGACACTTTTTGGTTCATCACTAGTTATTTTTTATGATTTTTAGTTTATATCACAATAAGAAAAAAATCTAGTTACTTTATATGAGTTCCAAATTAGGGAAAAATTACATCATATCTAGTCAGAATAGATGGGTAGTTACTTCCTATCTAGTGACAATAGATGGGTAGTTACTTCCTATCTAGTGAGAATAGATGGGTTGTTATTTCCTATCTAGTGTAAAATGGTTGATTAGTTACTTCTTATATGTTTTAAATCAGTAGAATGCTACTTATTATCATGTTAAAATTATTATTTATTTACTTCTTATTTATTGTAAACCAGGGGTTAGTTATTTACAATCTTATGTAAATGAATGGTCCATTACTTATAGATCAAGACGGCAGAAACTAATTAGAGGTAGAAAATTGAGAGCTAAAAAATACCTCTATCAACATCATCCATGGTATTTGTACAGTCTGGGCTAGCTGTGTTGGTGCTAAAGCTAGTAACATATCCTTGTGTGCTGGATTCCAAATTTGGTGATGCTTCATCAGTCAATCATACATCTGTCTTCTTTCATAACCATCAACCTTGAAAATAAGATAAAAATATAGCAATAATGATACCAGAACAAGCTCTTGAAGTGGTGGAAATTAAAATAAATAAGTGCAAAATAAAAATTCTGAACTAGTTACTTCTTGTGGAAAAGGTGCAAACATTGTCATTGTTTATATCCCTTCCTTTCATTTGGATTTTCACCAACACGCACGTACACTCATTAGGTTCTTACTTTTCTTTTTACTAGGTAAGCTATGCCACAAGTTAAGATCTTAGGGATGTGTTTGGTTTGTTGGCAATTGTTTCTACTCCCGACTATCACCCCGGGGGTAGAATGTGCATTTGATTTGTTTTGCAGGCATGACGAAGTGTTCCCATGAGTTCTTGACCAATTGCAATCAAGGTCGTTAGTCATCTATGAGGCTTGAGAAGGAAGTCACTGTTTCCATCAAGATTTGAGCACGTGTTCAGAGATGCACAATGGAAGACAATTTAATATTCAGAAGCTCCTTCAAACCTTCTTTCCAAAGCATCAAGGATCATCAATTTTGAAGACCCGTACAAGGAGATATGACAGAAACATTGAGCACTGCGCGGTCTGAATTTAGCTTTGGACAGATTGCATCGCCGGAGTAAAATAGGCACAACTCTCTTGTTCGGAACCCGTTTCATGCGAATGATAGCTCGTTGGAAAGATAATTTCATGAACTTCAACTTGGAGGGGTGTTTAAGTACATATTCTGTTCTGGGAGTAAAAGAAAATCTGTGGAAGATGAGGCAGCGACAAGAACAGCATGGAAGTTGGTAATGACGATATGATAAAGGATTGGAACCATGGCTTGATGATAATAAGAAGAAGTTGGAGGACAACTGAGGTACAAAGGTAAGGAAGTGAAGATGATTCTCAAACACATGGCAATAGGGAGCGATTCAAGTTCTTCCACACTTAGCAACATGCTAAGCATGGGGGAGGATTTGAAGGACGAAAGGGAAAACTGCCACATGGAATTCAAGGATCACCTTCACCACAAGATGCTCATAATTCTTTTTCCATGCTAAGCACAATGCTTAAGCATGGGGGTGGCATCGCTGCACTTCATTACGAGCATCGAAAAGGACGGTAACTCGCCCTTAACTTTATCTTTGTTCATCTCCTTTTAAATGCTTGCACATATATGCTTTCAACCATAAACAAACTTTGTATTTATCTCTCGATCAATAACATGGCTACTAGGAGGACAACCTAGGTTTGTTAGTTTTTATTTTTTTCAATAAATGAATCACCATATCTTTTGAGCTTACCACGATGATATCATTTGTATGTCTTGCTTATGGAAAAGTGATGAAAGTTGCCGCTTTGTTTTACTTGCATGATGTTTTATATGACATGACTTTTTTCTCTCTATTAAAAGGAACTTAAATTGATTAAATACCGGCTCTTTCATTTGTGGAGGTTAAATGACTAACTTTTAAGACCCACATACTTTATGTTGCTCTTTGATTTAAGTTGACTGATGACCTATGCCTTGTACTTGTTTTATTTAAAATCATTATGCTATCTACATTTGTGAATCTCTTGCAAGGCTCTACCTACCAAAGCCTATACTCATACAAGTACTTTCATGATATAATCTTTAGTTTGCAAACTTATATCTTGATGAGTTGGATTAGGATTGATTTCTGTGGTATGAGACTAAGAAGCTGGTCATTCCTTTGCGTATCTTTTTGATGCTAGCCATTTTTGTCCATGCATTGTGAGTTTCTACATTGGAAATTTCACAAACTTCGCTAGGCATCCACCCTAAACCCAAAACATCTTTTTGTGATTACCTCCTTGACCACAACCCAAATTGAGTATGGATGATCTTTCGACAAATTTTCTGAAGATTTTCTGGCAAGATTTCAAGACATATAACATATGGAGGGACTCATCAATGCACCCAATCATGCGGAGTTTCGACATGGAGGAAGCCCTTGAAGATTTCAAAAGATTTATAAAGGAACACAAACATTTCGTACTTCTCTAGCAGCCATAGGTCCCCTCACTTCTATGCTCGAGGACGAGCAATCATTTAAGCATGGGGGAGGGGACTGCTATAGCAAGTACTATGTTGCTTAAAAGTTCGGAGGAGCATAAAAAATGATGAATAAAAAAAAGAGAAAAAAGAGAAAAAAAAATGAAGAAGAAAGAAAAAATAAGAAAAGAAAAAACAACAAAAAAAGAGAAAAATAAAAATGCTCCTCGGTTCTTTTTCGCTTTCATTAAAATCTTAGAGAGCTTTGAAGACAAGTCCATACTCAATCTTTTCCAACCATGTGCAATCCGATAACGAGAACTTCATTCGTGTCTCGAGATCACCCATTTGCCGCTTGCACATGTTCACCTTTCTAAATGCATGTGTTCCATCTCTCTCTTTCCAACATTTATTTTCCATGGCCTTTTTGACTAGTCTCGATAATTCCAATAGATCTCTCTCTTAGTTTGACCATATTTCAAGTATAATGTTTTGCTAGGATTGTTTTTACCTACCAAGCTCCATATAAGCTTTCCACTTTCATATATGAGTAGAATAGGTCGAGAATAATCTAGTGTAGGCTTGAATGACTTGATGAGATGAGTGTTTCCATGATCTTTTGCAAGAGAACCTCACTTATGTTAGATGTACAACTTTTTAAAAACTCTTCACGATGCAACAAGGTAAAGATTTGAAGTTTGCTTAAGTTTGAGAGCACTATATTTGTTTTATTGTGGCATATTCTTTAATGATAGTCTATCTTCCATGATGAATTAGCCGGTCAAAACTTGAACCTTAAATGCTAAATACTTGAGAGAGCAATATGTCTTATTGTGTATAACTAAGTGCAGGGAAGACATTGAAAGGCAACGCTGATTTCCAAGGGTAAGCAAAGATCTTGGACTTGCTCGAGGACGAGCAAGGTTTAAGCATGAGGGTATGTTGACGGTTGATTTTGGTACACCTAGCTATGTATTTACCGTCAACATTTGCACGTATTTGATATCCTAACTAATGGTACTAACCCCCTTGATATGATAAGTTCGCACTCGCATGTGGTTTTTGGAGTATGTTGTTTACGCAGGATTTAAGCGCTTAAAGGAGTACTTTCGGGTAAAGTTCATCAAGCACTTTATGAGAAGATCACGAAGCCCGTCACAAGTCAAGACACGAAGTGAACAAGACTCCAAACAACCCAAGGACCGAAGCATCAACACGTAAAACTCCGAGGACTTAGAGGTTTACCAACGAGATCAACTCAGCCCGAGAGATATTCTCGCAGCCCAAGACAGCATGATCTTTCGGTGCAGATTCGGAGATCTAAATGGCCTCTAATGGCAAAAGTTTGAATACCAAAATTGTGCGCCTCGACGATAGCTTTGGTTTAGCCATGTGGAAGGCCCAATTCGGGTCAAGGAGCTAGGAGATATGGCCCCCGAAATACCTGCTGCGCACACAAGTCCGAAACCAGATAGATTATCTTCCGAGGCCGTTTTGGGGATCTTATCTTCGTTTCCAAGGAAACCAATGAATACCAAAGTTGAAGATAATTTCGTGGCACACAACCTGGACACCGAATTTACATTATTTGGAGTCCGGACGTGGGAGATATGGCACCCACAAGGAAGGGCTGCGAATCAGGAAAATCTGGACGATGCTGAGTTTATGGAAACCAAGTTCGCTTCTCCCCCAAGGAAGATCTCGTGCAAGGCAAGTTGGAGCACACCCCAAGGCTCCCCAAGGGCATAAATACAACCCCTTGGGCGCCCAAGGAGGGGTGATCGATCCATCCATTCATCAGAGAGCCGCCGACACGAAGGAGAAGCACCGGGAGGAAGCCGACGGCCGCCGCAAGTCCTCGAGTTGCTTAGGAGATGGCTTAGGCCATGCCCTAGCCGCCATGGTTCGCCCTACGTGGTGAAGCCATGGTGGAGTTCTGGAGCCATGCCTTGGATCCATCAAGGCATTTGTACTTTCGACATTCGATGGTGATATAAATCAATCCTTGTCCTTACTTTGATCTACTACGAGTTGTGTTTATTCATATGTGTAGCTACCATATGCTTTTAGTAGGATTAGATCGAATCATGGTGATTAGTCTTGTCTTGCGGATACATCGTTGTAGTGCACGGACCTAGGTTGTCGTTCAGCGATGAATATCCTTGTGTAGTGACAGTACGGTGGAGGAGAAAGCGGTGAATGAACGTGTATCGGACCACTCCATATCGGGTTACTCCATATCGAGTGTACTCCTTATCATAGTATAGGATTAGATTGGTTTGTCATCGTGACCGGAGCGGTAACAAGAAGACGATAGGCTAGGGTTACCTTTGGTTTGCTTACCTTTATGGCTAGGTGGATGTGATCCATACATCCTTTCATGTATGATTAACCTTTATGCAATTAACACTTCACATAGGGTTAGACCGGTAGGTTAGATAGAGAACCTTAGTGGTTTGCTTCCGGTCCTTGGATTGACAAATCTAGAAAGGGCCCTCCTTGGTGAAAAAGGCACCAAGTCACTCGTAGGCTTGCGGTGAACTTGAGCACGGTTTTGAACCGTCAACAATTATTAAAAGGAAATAACTCCTAATTAAATGTTTGCAACAAGGGACTCTTTGCTTCCAACATAATTGCACACAAATTTAATTACTTGCTACATGTTTCAGATCAAAGCCCAGTTACTTCCTATATCATGTCAACAAAATCATTAGTTACTTCTAATCTCATGTTTCATAAATTTAATTACTTTCTGTATATTTAAAATGAAGGCATGGTTACTTCCTATCTAATGTCAGTAAACATTTGTTACTTATAACCTCATGTAAACCAGTCATTAGTTACTTTATCATTCAGACAAAACATGGAGAATGCACATTAGTGAGCACTTAGAGCAGTTGCGAATGCACATTTGAAATGGAACGGTGGCAATTCCTCTCATCATAGTCCACTGTTAGGTTATCCTGCCAAAAACACATACTCTCAAACAACCATCCTCTCACCAGCCAAACGAAACATCAAACACATGGCATGCACACATAATGGTCAACACGAGCTCCGACCAACAGCGGCAACCCAACCACCAAACTCACCTCGTGCAAGGATGCAAGTTCATCGATAGACTCCTGCGGCACGCACCTGCACTCCCCCTTCAGGACCAGCTCCACGCTACCCTTGCCCCCAAACCTGAGCCAAAAGCAAGGAAGATAGACAAGGCTCTGGTCAACTCAACTCGTGAGACAAAAAAAACAACCCAATTAATATTCATACCACATCTAGACATATAGATATACCTACAGATCATTTCTATACAGATTTTCAAAGTACTAATCAATAAGAACCTCGGGGGACTACAAAAAAATTGTCAAATAAGATCTCATATTAGCACCAGTAGCTCGCATCATAGTTAAATGGTCCATTATCCATCATTTGGCGAAAGTAATAATAAGGTTAATGGTTAAATGTTATTACACAACAAACAATGAAAGAAATGTTATTACACATATCTTTCAAAACAACCCTACTAAATATCTACTTTCAAACTTAAGATATGATTGAATGCATGCCTAGTTACTTCCTAAATGTTCAGGATTAGAGACAGATATAAACTAAAAAATCATAATGCAAATAATGAACAAATTGCAGTAACTAATCATGAGTTGGTTCGATAATGTGCACACATATGCTACATGTAAAAATATTCGGACTACATATTAGGTAATTATGAGTTGGAATATAAGTAAAAGAATTAGTTACTTCTTATGAGACTACATATGAGGTAAGGTTACTTTCTATAGTTTTCAGACTGAAATCTTATTACTTCTTGTATGATTCAAATGTTTGACTAGTTACATTTATGACAACTTATAAATGTTTGAATGTTCCTGATAAGGGCTAAATAGTAAAGCAAAAAAGAAAACATAGAAGTAAACTTTATAAGTTGCTTTGATAATGTGCAGACGTATGCTACATGGAAAAGATAACAAAATAGAAACATGTGTATCACGCTATTGAATAAAAATTCAGATCTAGATACTTCTTGTGTTACTGAATATATGTTAAGTTATTTTGCATGGAACCTAAGTGAATATATGCATGCCTTTAAAGTTACTCAAACTCATATTCTACATGCTGCATCAAGATAGAGATCAACCAAACACAAATTATTACAACGCCCAATTATAAAAACAAACAAAGTCAATCAAAAGGTACAAAAACAAATGCTATAGGTTAATTACAAATCTCAAACATAAAAGAGCCTTGTAAGATCTCGCAACCAAGTATTATAATAGCAGCAACATGACTCACAAACACACAAGAATATATTAGCTCATATGACATGAGATGAACTGCACTAACTAAAAAACCATAAACAGTAGAATTAAAATCTATATGAGATCTAGTGATATGTTTGGTACCATTGAACAGATCTACTAATCCAATGCCAAGCCAAACAAAAAAATTGAAACAAAAAATGAGGTACCAAGAGATGAGGTTGAGATTTTTTCAATTCAAGAAATTTCCATCCACAAACAATATCCCAACCAGCTTCTAGATTACTGACAGGAGAATAGGATAGACCCAAGAAACAGCTTCCAAATAGCACAATACCTAACAATCAAATGGAAGATGCACTCAATCTAGAAATACCGTAATTATGACGAACCTCAATTTATGAATACACATAAAGGTTGTCAAAGGCAGAAATTTTTAAGCAATTAGCCAAATTCTACTTAGCGTTAAGAAGTACTAGATCTGACCAAACCGCCGATCATGAACTGATCTTAGTGCCTTTGCACCAAGAGTCAAATCCCCTAAAAGTTGTCATAGAGGGTAAGAAGTACATGCACAATTTTTAAGCAATTCGGTCGAATTCCCCTTAGCATTAAAAATTATACACAAATGTCTACGAATCAACCATCAAACATGAACTGATCTTAGTGTGTTCATCAACAGTCAAAACCCTACGGTCAGAGACTATACTGCACGCACAGATCCCTAATCAGACAACCAACCAAATGCGCAACAGAATGGAAGCAGATGACAACGCGCAGTAGCATACCTCGTTGTACTCCTTGTCGACCTTGGTCGCCTTCAGCGGCTTGGCCTTCCCTCCTGCAACACCACCCCAAAACAAACCCAATCAGTCAGTCCGGAACAAAATCAAACCGATCGGCGCCCAGTAGCGAGTAGATCCCACGAAACACGCACGCGCGAGAGGAGGTAGGGGAAGAGCGAGCAGACCAACGCACCTTGCTTCGACATGGCGGATTGGGGGAGTGGGGCACGAAACCCTAGCTAGCGGGCGTCGGCCCGCCGTCGCCTTGCCTCTCTCCCTTCGGAAGCCGCCGCCGCCTTGTGTCTCCCCCCTTCGGGTGCCGCCGCTGCCTCGTCTCCCTCCCTTCAGGACCGGCAGCTCGTCGCGTTTCGCCTCGCCCTCCTCCCTCTCGAAACCTCACACTAACTGCCGACCCGTCGCCGCTTCCCCTCTCTCCCTACGAATCGCTCGTTGGCCGGCGACCTCCACGCCTTCCCCCCACGGTCCCGCGAATCACCTAGCCTTCTTCCTCCCGGTCGCCTGACAAGCGGACATCACAGATTAGGCAAGCAAAATGGAACCACAGATCCGCGGAGCGTAGGAAGATCCAGAAACGAGGAAGCTCCTAGACAGCCCCAGGCAGCGGAGGCTCGAGCCGAGCGTGAAGGCGCAGGGGACGCATGCGCGGTGCTCACCTTCTCGTCGGCGGAGGCGCGCGACGGGTTGACCTCCATGGTGTCAGCGGCGGCGGGAGGGCCCACCACCAGGTGTAGTGGCCATGTGGGCGGTGGCTCTGCGGGCGGGCTTGTCTCTCCTCGGTGATGGGGGAACCGGGGAAGTGGAGGAGGGGGTGGTGCCATGGTGGAAATGTGGAATCCAATTGTTACGCCGACAAAGTGGGCCCTCAGTTTTAACGGGACGCGGGGGGAGCGAGCGATAGCGTCCGCTCGTTTGTGCTGACGCCGATGTCCGTCCGATGGGAAACGTGTGGAGATTAAAGGGGGTCTCGCGATAAGACAAAGTGGAGACCCCTCTCGGGGTAGGATTTGCGTTCGTTTTTTCCTGCTTTCACTGACTGTGGATTAAACATGGAGTATAGCATAGCGATGATGATTAAATGTGCCTCGATATTACTGTGTATCATACCAAGTACGGATTGGTTAAGTGCTTTATTAGGATTTAGAATATCAAGATCAGCCTCCTTCAATCAAATAAGGTAAAAACTCTCTCCAACTTTAATTTTTGCTGATTAATTGTTGAGTGGATGTCTTCACATACAACATTTAATTTGTGTTCAGCTTCACATCACCATAACATCATGTGAATATCATCTCCATAATCTTTCTAAAAAACATTTCTATTTTATCAATTAAATATCATATCTTTCTCAGTTATCTATTAAATACATACGGAGTAAAAGTATAATTTAACTTCACATAAAAAACTTAAATCTTCGCTCTTTTCAAGTGCATCAAATAATCATAATTTTTTTAAATTTTCACCCTTTCTAAAGTGTACAAAATCATTATAGAAAAATTAAGCAAGTCATCAATTTATGTCTTGTACCGATTTTCTGTGACTATAGCATCCATACATCTTTGCAGTACCATGCTCCAAAATTCCAACAATGAAAATACGTGAAAGATCAATCATTTAACAACCGTTTTCTCTCAACTAAATGAATATATTTTCATATAAAATGTCGTTTGTAAAAGGATGTTGCATAGCAACCACCTTAGAGCAACTCCAAGAGTGTCTCTAAAAATCACTAGCTAAAATCTTAATTTGGCTAGTATGTAAAATGAAATAGCTAGCAAAAAGTTGATGAAATCCAATAGACTAGCTAAAATCAACTCTCCATATGCTCCACCGCTAGTGGGTCCCGCCTGCCATACTCATGTACGAGGGGATAACTAGCGGGACTGGCTAGCTAAAGATGGCTAGCAAAGCCCCCGGTTTAGCTAGCAGAGGATAGCGAGGGCAAGTTTAGCTAGTCTGTTGGATTGAGTTTTTTTTACAAAATTTCCATTTTTTAGCTAGTTAAGCCAAAATAGCTAGTCTCTTGGAGTTGCTCTTAGTTTATACTTTCAAATTTTCATCTTACAACTTTGTTTAAAAATTCACGCAACAACGCGGGGTATCACCTCGTTTCCTTTAAACACATGTCGATTTTCTTTCTTTCCACATGTTCCACCATGTCCATGCAGTTAAGCTGCCACCGAACGAACCTTAATTTGCTTGTTAATGAAAGGCTCCAAGGATTTACTCCACCATTGCTCTAGCTTTGTATCAGGAAGCAGAATATTTAACGAATCACATAACAAAAGCTGTGGAACAACAATAGGCTCCGCTGAATAAGTAAATTTAGATTCTAGGACAAAATGGTTGTGTTACCTTCACTTTGCAGCAGCTACTCCCTCCACATATGATTTAGATGACGTTTAGGATAGCATTTAGCATACCAAGGAGTGATTAGTAGAGTTTTCCCTGCTTACCCCTATTAAATAGCATTGCGAGTGCATCACAACAACAATTGGTTAGCTCAGCTGGTACCGAGGCATTGGTGCACATTGTTTTTTTATTTTTGCGTGCTGATGCATTCATTCCGCGTGGGTGCGCAGCTGCATGCATGCGTGTTGTACGAAGCGCCTGGTGAGGGGTAACAGCGTCCAAAAGTGCTATGCATGGCCAAAACTGTGAGAAGAATGGTAAAGCGTGTTAACCACCGTGGTGGCCGCGTCTCCGTGTTAATATAGGCACAGATGGTGCAACAAGATTACAGGATTGCACAACAACCTCCTAGGGCCGGCTAGAGATAAACTACAACAAACTCTATCCTAGATTACAACACCTTACACCAGAAAGATCTCCAACCGGCCTAGATAGTCTTGTTGTGCACGATTACATAAACCAAAATATCTATCTTATCTAACAGCCACCCTCAATCACAACTTCTCTAAGTTGAGATTGCCTTTGAACTCTTCTAACTTTTGTTGTGTTAATGCTTTTGTAAATCCATCGGCCACTTGGTCTTTAGTTGAAATGTACCGAACATCCAACCTTCTTTGTATTACTCTGTCCCTCACAAAGTGATAATCAACTTCTACATGTTTTGTTCGTGCATGGAAGACCGGATTGTTAGACAAATACTTGGCTCCCATGTTATCACACCACAATCTAGCAGTTCTTGGACAAGCTATTTTTAATTCATCCATCAAAATCTGAATCCACATTACCTCGGCTGTTGCATTTGCCATTGCCTTGTACTCTGCCTCAGTGCTAGACCTGGAGACTGTTGCTTGCTTTCTAGCACTCCAAGAAATCAAGTTAGAGCCCAAGAAAACAGCAAATCCCCCAGTAGATTTTCTATCATCAGAACATCCAGCCCAGTCTGCATCAGAGAATGCACTTACTAACAGAGAAAAGCACTTGCGAATATGTAGACCCAAATCAAGTGTATACTTCACATATCTCAAAATTCTTTTAACAGCTGTCCAGTGTTGAGTAGTTGGAGCATGTAAGTACTGACAGACTTTATTGACTGAGAATGAAATATCAGGCCTAGTTAATGTCAAATACTGTAATGCTCCCACTATACTTCTATACTTTGTTGCATCTTCTGGTCCAAGTGAACTCCCAACATATGCTGACAGTTTTTCACTAGTTGAAAGTGGTGTTGCTACCGGTTTGCACAATTCCATGCCAACTCGTTTAAGGAGATCATTAGCATACTTACTTTGTGAGAGAACAATACCATCAGTCACCTTTTTAACTTCAATACCAAGGAAGTAACTTAGATCACCCAAGTCCTTGAGAGCGAAGTCCACTTTTAAATCTGCAAGGAGAGCTTCAACCGCCTTTGAAGAGGAGCTGACTACAATTATATCATCAACATATACCAACAAATAAATGGTGACTGATCCCTTCATATAGATAAACAGAGATGTATCTGCCTTAGATGCATAAAAACCAAGTGACACTAGCTTTACACTAAGTCGAGCATACCAAGCTCTAGGGGCTTGTTTTAACCCATATAGAGCTTTATCAAGTTTGCAAACATAATGAGGATGAGTGCTATCTTCACACCCAGGAGGTTGCTTCATATAAACATCTTCCTCAAGAACACCATGAAGAAACGCGTTCTGCACATCCAACTGTCTAATCGCCCAACCTCTAGACACCGCAATTGACAGAATTAACCTGATAGTAGCAGATTTTACCACAGGACTAAAAGTATCTTCATAGTCAATGACGTATCTTTGTTTATAGCCTTTAGCCACTAATCTTCCTTTATAACGATCTATGGTGCCATCAGCTTTTCTTTTAATTTTCCATACCCATTTACAATCGATTAAATTCTGCCCCTTGTGTGGAGGAACCAAGTGCCATGTCTTATTTTTTATTAGTGCCATGTATACAGCATCCATAGCATTTTTCCAATCTTTGTTAGACAAAGCTTCTTGCACATTAACAGGTTCCCAGTAGTGGTCAAGCAGCCATACCTTACTGTCCCGTCAGTGTATGTTTTTGGTTTTCGAATGCCATGTTGCAATCTTGTCCGGCGAGGTGGATCAGGTGCTGCAGGCGACTCAGATGCAGAAGGTCCATCGGGAGGCACCTCAGGAGCAAGAGATCCATCACCAGCCGCAGAAGATCTGGTTGTGGGATCAGCACCGTCCGCACCAGATCCGGGAGACGACGAAGGCGTTGTGGCCGGCGCAGAAGATCCGTCGGGCGCTGATGCAGAGGCGGTGTTGTCCCCCCTCGGCTCCGCAGCAACGCCTGCTGGGGCAGTCGGAGAGCGCCGCGTGGCCTGGGTGCCGGTCGCCGGTGCCGCATCAGCGGGAGAATCCGGAACGGATCCCGGAGTCGATTCTGGCACAGACTGCAGCGACAGGACGCCAGGATCTGCCTCAGAGTTTGCGCCGGCCGAGTCTGAGGGGGCAGGAGCTCCTTGCTGCGGTATTTCATGCTGCAAAACAAAATTTTCTTCTGCATCGACACAAGCAGGATTAGGCGAACAAGGTGGATCCTCAAACTCATTGGTTTCTGAACTCATACCCCCAGAAGTTGGTAAAAGAAGAACTTCAGAATGAAAACGAGTACCGGCATTTGAGTGCAACTCGGCAAAAAGGAAACAAAGTTTCATCAAAGATGACATCACGGGAAATATAGATACGTCCTTCAGAAATATCGAGGCATTTGAACCCCTTGTGCATGTTACTCTAGCCCAAGAACACACAATGTTTAGATCGATATTGGAGCTTGTGAGTATTATAGGGTCGAAGATGAGGCCAACAAGCACACCCGAAGATTCTCATGGAGGAATAGTCGGGTTGTTTGGCAAAAAGTTTGTGCATGGGTGTATCAAAATCTATGACTTTACTCGGCATTCGATTGATGAGGTAGACGGCAGCAAGAAAAGCTTGATCCCAATATTTTAGAGGCATAGAAGCATTTGCAAGGAGAGCAAGACCCATCTCGACAATGTGTCGATGATTGCGTTCGGCGGCAAGAAACAAAGTGAGATATGCCAACATTGCGAAAGAAAGAATTTAATTTTTCATACTCGCCACCCCAATCACTTTGCATGGCAAGAATTTTGCGATTGAATAACCTCTCAACAAGGCTCTGGAATTCTTGAAAATATTTAAACACCTCAGATTTGTATCGAAGCAAATAGATCCACGTGAATTTACTATAATCATCAATAAAACTAACATAGTATCTCTTCCCACCAAAAGAATCAATGGCAGGACCCCACACATCTGAAAAAATAAGTTCTAAAGGAGCACTAGACTTGCTAGTGGACACTGAGTACGGCAATTGATGTGATTTGGCTTGTTGACAAGCATCACAAACCGTCTCTTCATTGACTTCACTAGAACATGGAAGATTATTCGTACTAATGACACGACGAACTACTTCAAATGAAGGATGCCCTAGGCGGCTATGCCATCTTGAGGAGGACGGCTTGGCGACGCTAAGGGCTTGTTTCCGTGGATCTGAGGTGTGTTGGAGTGGGTAGAGGCCGCCCCTACATCTGCCGCGAAGCAGAACTTTCTTCGTTGCCTGATCCTTGACCAAGAAAAAATCAGGGTGAAATTCCATAAAGGTTCGATTATCTTTGGTGAAACGATGCACAGAGACAAGATTTTTTGCTGCTTGTGGTACATGAAGGACATTGTTTAGATGAAGGTTACGACTAGGGGTATGAATAACAGAAGAACCAACATGTTTGATGTCCATACCTGCACCACTGGCCGTCCTGATCTGATCGGTTCCATTGTACCGATCATGCATCGTCAGCTTGTCCAATTCACCAGTAATGTGGTCAGTTGCTCCAGTATCCGGGTACCAGAGTGGTTCACCGCCACCATGTGAAGCTGTAGCCGCGGCAGCACTCCTGTTGGTGTCGGGGACGAAGTCAGCGTCGAACCTGTGCCAACAGGTGATCACCGTGTATCCGGTCTTGAAGCAGAGTTGACACTTCTGCTGTTTCTTGTCTCCACCGCCGGTGTTGCCGTTGCCATAGTTGGAGCCAGGGTTGAAGCGGGCTGTGTTGTTGTAGGAGCCACGATTTCCACCCCGGCCCTTTCCACGGCCGCCGCCGCCATGATTGTTGTTGCCGCCGCGCCCTGCACTGCAACCTCCGTAGTTGGCAGATGACTGCGATCCCTGCCCTCCAGATTGCATCTCGAGGCGAGACTCATAACTCAGCATCTGAGCATAGAGTTCACCCGGAGACATCGGATCTGAGCGAGCAAGGACTGCAGAGACCAGCGGGTTGTACTCTTCCTCAAGCCCTGTGATGATGTAGGACACTAGTTCCTCATCACCGAGAGCTTTGCCGGCGGAGAGGGTGGAGAGCAAGTAGCTCAGGACCGCTTGGTCCTGCGCCACCCACCGAGCGTACTCGGGATTGGGCTTCTTGACATCCTTGTCAGCGACCTTCTCTTCGATCTAAGCGGGAGGCGCTGGAACAGATCCATCTAGGAGGCCCTCAAGTTGGGCACCCTTGATGGCCGGGAGAACTTGAGCTTGCCAAAGGAAGTAGTTTGACTTGGTGAGCTTCTCTCCTACAAGGATGCTGAAGGACGCCAGGATCTTGAAGGAGGACCTAGAGCTCGCCATGGATGATGTGGATGTGGTTTAGAGGAAGGAGGCTCTGATACCATGTGAGAAGAATGGTAAAGCGTGTTAACCACCGTGGTGGCCACGTCTCCGTGTTAATAGGCACCGATGGTGCAACAAGATTACAGGATTGCACAACAACCTCCTAGGGCCGGCTGGAGATAAACTACAACAAACTCTATCCTAGATTACAACAGCTTACAATAGAAAGATCTCCAACCGGCCTAGATAGTCTTGTTGTGCACGATTACATAAACCAAAATATCTATCTTATCTAACAAAAACGACATCTAGTATTTTGCAAAATCTTCCCCAATCCAGGATGTCAACTAATTCATATACGGAGGGAGTATATGTTCTCTTTTGTGTATCACATCCCAAGTGCAGACACTCTTCCCAAAATGCCAATGCCCCCTATCACTAGAAGAGACGTCCATCAATTTGTGATGCGATGGCTCTAGAGAATCATGACCATTTTGTTCCGTCTCCCAAGTGGCATCTAGAGTCATGCTCTTGATTGAAGGTGAGATCTTAAATATCAGAGTTGTGAGGTCCATCTCCTCGTCCGCTCCTGTGAATCCACTAATCTGCACCTCCTCAAGGAATCCCAAAGAGATGTTTCCATGATCATAGCGCGTAACTAGTTTGCGACAGAAACACTTCAAAATGCCCTGATCGAAGACACAAAAAAAGGAAAACAAAACATTCATGAAGAGGACAGTTTGTAGATCATTTTATTTTGCTAGGGAATTGAAGAGTATTCTTAATGAACATTACCCGGTCTGTATCAGTGATTTCGATGTGTAGTGACCTCAGGCCAGGGAACCTCCGAAGTAGCGACGATATGCTTGCCACGCTCCGGAATAGACTTCGCCTTCACGAACATGCCCTTGACATGAGGAAATCTGGGTGCACCTTCCACCGCCAGATCATCGTACTTGTTCTTTTTTATATACTTATAGTCATAGTTAGCATGGCGAAGGTAGAACTCGACGTTCTCAACGGCGGTGCAGTTCTCCAGGAGCCAGAAACTGAAGCTCGTGACGCAAGAGTATCGATGCGCATGGATGTCCATCTCGATCTCTCTGAGACGGCGAACGCTCGCCAAGCTTTGTATATCCAACAGGTATGGGCGCCTGTAGAGATCGAACCTGCACAAGTCAATCTCCTGCAGCCTTGGCGCCAACACCCTGACCGCACTGGCTTGGTAGCAGGCCAAGAGATGAAAGACGCGCAGGTTGGGCGCGGCCATGTCCAGTTTCACAAGATTCGCCGCGTAGATGACCGTGAACTCTTCTAGCGCCTCGACGCGGAGCACCAGCTGGGTCAGCTCCATGATGTTTTTCATGTAGAGGGTACGGAGGCGAGGGCAGCAGGATGACGACGACACGAAGCTGCTGAGGCCACGCCCTTCCTTGTCCTCGGCGAACGACACATTCTCGAGCGAGAGCGCCGTCACCGCCTCGTACCTTGCCACCGCCGCCGGAGGGAATTGGATTCCACGGGAAGGTAGACAAAGCGAGATGGAACGGGGACTTCCGTGTTCGGGCAACTTGGCGACATCCCGATGTGGCTCGGACTCCATCTTGATGAGGAGGTAGAAGTCTCCGACGACGCGCTGCGCGCCGTAGCGGATCCACGCGTTGATCTGGTCGGACGGGGGCAGTCCCCTCTGTTCATGGAGATGCGGAGAGAGTCCACGTCGGCTTCGCCGCGCTGGGCGAGCACCCAGTCCAGGAAGCCGCCGACGAATACGCCGTCTCGCGCGACCTCCATGGGGTGGTGTTCGAGATCGTCGTTCACGACCGAGAGGTCCCGGGCATGGATCCAGACGCGGCGCCATCGCCGGGAGAGCGCGGCCGTGCGCGTGACCTCCAGCGCTCTGCGCACGCGGGCGAGGATGACGTGCAGCAGCTTGTCGGGGAGGGCGCTGAGCCGATCGACGCTATCGCCGTCCATGGGATCCGGCTGCGTGCGTCCAGGGTTCAAACTAGCGGGTGTTCCGAGTTCCGACGACGCATTTAAGTCCAGCCGGAGAGGAATTGAATCGGGTCCGAGTGGCGAGTGGGCTTAAGAAATTGGATTTTCAATCAGCCCACCACACCAACAAACCTGGACGAGCTTTTCTAATGCGTGTTCTGGCCCAGTACAGCATTTCTGAAGGGCCCAAGCCCAACCGTCGACACCCGCTCGCACCGCACGGGTAGTGAGCCGCTGCCGTGACGAGTCGAGTCCCTCCGCCTCCCGGCTCCCGCCGCCCGCCGCCGCGCCGAGTTCAATAGCTAGGGTGAAAAGTCTCCGGCGGCCGCCCACCCCGCTACTTATTGTAGCGATAGTACCTGTGAGAACTCGGGTACGAGGCCCAGATGCCCGTCCTGTCGGCGCGTTGCAACTGCGTGGGGACGGCGATCAAGCGCAGTGCCGCCGCCGCCATCAGCGACGAGCCGACGAGGCCGAGCTATCTAGGTCAGTGCTTGCGTCTTTCTAATAGATTGCGATGCTTGTGTTTCTACTTGCTGTTCTAAACTCTTGCAAATTGATAGATCACTGATGGTGTAGAAATTGATGCGCCGATAGATATAGCGATGTAGGGAATAATGCTAGAATAACGAACCTTGTGCTTGGTATGGTACGTACGTAGATTCGAATTTCGCAATTTATATATGTTCTCGTTACTGTTGATTCTTTCAGGGTTGAATCATCTGTGCGTATAGAGAATTAGTGGGGGATCAGGCATTAGACTAAGTTATTTCCTTTGTTGCTGGCGAATTCTTGGAATCAGTTCTCATACTTGCATTTGTACGTCGATCTGGATTTGTTCAGGGTACTGCTCGTGGTTTTACTTATTGAACACGTCAACATGATCTTGGGTTCAGAATGAAAATGATTCAGGCTTTATAATAAATTGCAAGTTTACTGTGAATAGGTTGAGGGTTGCGATTTATCACTACCAGGACCTGCTTGAGTTTATGTATGACACCTGTGTCACGTGCATTTTTCGTAGAAATGAACAATGGATGGATTTAAATTGCATAATTTCAACCAAAGCACTATTATAATTAGCAAACCGTTACAAGAGATTTACATTACATAGCTGTTTACTGCACAAGTATTCCTGGGGGATCATGACTACACACTATTGGCAGATAGCGCATCACCCTATAATTTCTTTATCATAAGGGTTGACTTGCTCACAACCTACAGTTATATACACATAATTAACACACATATCGTTGGTAGCTCCTTTTATTTTTAACCAAGCAATCGTTAACTTCATAATACAACAACAATATATCAACATGCATGTTTCCTTCAATAGCTATAGTATGTAGCAGTGTAGTTCCTGTCTGGTGGTTCTTCACATTCTTCATCCCTGAAAAGTAAACAAAAGGCATACCCATAAGCTTACCTGAATAGCACAACACCTGGAACTCTTGATAGGCAATCCTCTTTTTTTTTCATTTGAACGCTAGCATGAAAATTGTAATAGCAATATAAAGTGTTCCTTTTTATTTGTACTAGATCTTTATGCACGGACACTAGGGTTTTTTTTTTTGCGAGACACTAGTTTTGTTAAAATGGTCAACTTGCCAATTGTCAGCTTATCTGTAGTTTTTAACTCATGGGTATTTACAGTTGCCTTCTCAGGGGGTAGCAATGGTCCTGTTCTGCTTCAAGAGAGCACAGAATAGCCTTTGCAAGATTGCCTTTTGCAAAAGACACATGTGCCTCTTTAGAAGTGGAACAAAAACCTTTTTGCAATAAGTACTACTTGAAAAGAAGATACTAAAGTGCATGTCCGCTACAAACCTGGAACTGAAATAATGGGGTTAGAGTGCAATATCTTAACTTCTCTTTTGGGTATGGTGAATATATAGTCTGGGCAAACCAACTGATCAAGCACAGATTGAGATTGGGGCATACTGATGGATACTACTCCATGCATGATGTCCTGAGAGAAGCTCAAATATGTGTTGTCACTAGTGACAGATTCTTTAGCTTCTATAGTAGTTCATGCACTCTGAGATGTAAGATGTTGCATCCAACTGTACGTAGTGGACTTAAAACGAAAGGGAATGATCGGTGTGTAGTGGCATTAGTATAGGTTCTAGCTACTGGTGTTCACCCATCTAGCTAGGGCATGGTTTGCATGGCTGATGTTTCACCAGTGCATAGGTTCTTGCATTGAGATAACAGCAAGCAGCAAACCCTACATGACATACAGCTGCAGATTATGATGCTTATTGACAAGACTTTGGCATTATTAGGACATGTAGTCACTAGCTAGGAAAAGCTAGTTTTTAATGGAAGGACGGTTAAGTAGCTTCTTCTTATTACCTTTAGTTCCAAGCTCCCTGTGTGTTGTACTTGGGGAACGGAATCCTGCCAGACTCAATGAGTTTGACGTCATCTTCTAGTATCTCATATTGGCGGCGCACCTCGTCGGCCGTCTTGCTGCCACCCATGGCGCGGGACACCTTGTGCCAGCGGTCGGGTGTGCCCTCACCATAGTAGGCAAGGGCCTCTTCAAACAGTTTTTCCTCTCTTTTGCTCCACGTGGAGGCCATGTTAACGTTGCGGGAAGAAGAGCTTCTTGACCCAGACATCTTTGGATTAGACCTCTCTTCTAAACCAAACTAGTGCTGATGTTTTATGTGTAGCTAGACACTCAGGAGTTATTAGGTAGCTTGGCTGAAGCTTTTAGCTCGTCCAATGCTCTGATGTTTTGATCTGTGTTGCTAGGGTGGCTACTATTTATAGGCACTTGGCAAGCACGAATTGCTCATACTGCCGTCATGCTGCAATGCTTGCACTAGAGGGCGAAACTTGACAGGCGAATAAGATTCTCATGCTTTGAACTCAGGACCCACTGTAAGAGTTGTGTGAGCGGGGGCGTGATGGAAAGGAGAATCACGACATCTTCTAGTATGAACATAAAAGAGCTTCCTTTTCGAATGAAGATTCTTCAGGTACAATGTGCCTGGCTGACAAAAGGATCTGACACTGACAATGCAAACGAGTTTAGATCACAGTGCATGGTAAGTTAAACAACAAGCGAGATTCGACCTAGTAGGAACTGTGGTTTTCCATTAAGAAGTAGAAAATTAACAGCCAAATTATAGTTAAGAGGACTTAAACCTGGATGGTTGGGTGTCCACACTCCGTACCCCAAACCAGTTGAGATTGGCTCACTTCTTGTCTATAGGTAAAATGACGACCCCATTTTCTTTCAAACTTCCAGATATGACTGATCCTGTAGGTAAGGCAAGCAGTTCTTTAGACTGAGAAGCCATGGCAATGCATCTGCATGCCCCAAGAACTGCAAAAGGATCTTAGCAACTGGATGGTGAAACCGATGGCTTTGCACCACCGGGAAGAATGGATATTGCTTGCCTCTGTCGTGTTGGAATGAAATATATTCCATGGACCTGCATGTACGTTTGGCTGCTGGTAGCCTAGTGAACTACACCAAGTAAAATTGAGGCTACTGAGCAAATAATCTTTGGCCAGGCATAGGAGCTTTGGTTGAATAAAACGGACTATGATTTTGATACAGCATTTGTGCAAACTACTTGATTATTGATTATGACATACTTACACTGTGATTGAGATATATACTTAATAGAAGCTTATTCCTGGAAGGTGATTACAGGAAGCTCGACAATGATACTGATTCAAGAATCAAAGCAAAATCTATCAAATCTTTTGTACTCCTGAAGTTCTCTTGGTCTGGACAGTACACATGAGATGGGCAGAAGAAGAATATGTGCTAAAGCATGGGCTGTACCTGGACCAACGAATAGGTATTTCCCTGTCTGCTGCCAGGACCTTGGAAGAGATAATTGCTTTTGTTCTTTGCTCTTTAATCTTTGGCCTTTGAATTTCAAGAAATTATGTGGACCATTCAATGTTTGTTATGTAATTCTTCATTTATTAAATATCGATCAAAGCATTAGCAATTGTGTTTAAACAGTGTCACAGACTCTAGACGACATATGCTACCGATTTTTAGTGCAACATATTTGATATTCTAACATCTAATAAAGTGTCCTTTATACTTTAGTTTTGTGGTTGGTATTGAAATAGTTTAACTGCTCACATTTAAAATATATTTAATTTTGACCAGACGGAGTAGGAGAAATATACTTGTGTGTCTCAGGTGTCCTGATTATAAATTTTAAATGGTGTTTATTACTTGATATTAGGTAAATCCCTCAGTTCTAGTTCTTATACTGTCAATAATAGTAATTCTTCATTTATAAATATCGATCAAAGCATTAGCAATTGTGTTTAAACAGTGTCACAGACTCTAGACGACATATGCTACCGATTTTTAGTGCAACATATTTGATATTCTAACATCTAATAAAGTGTCCTTTATACTTTAGTTTTGTGGTTGGTATTGAAATAGTTTAACTGCTCACATTTAAAATATATTTAATTTTGACCAGACGGAGTAGGAGAAATATACTTGTGCGTCTCAGGTGTCCTGATTATAAATTTTAAATGGTGTTTATTACTTGATATTAGGTAAATCCCTCAGTTCTAGTTCTTATACTGTCAATAATAGAAACTTACTGATGTTTGAACCTTGGATCCTTTCGAGAGACGTTTATTTATATAGTGAAATGCACCAGATTCTCACCTAGATCTAGTTCCTGCAGCTTTTTAATTGGTCCAGGTCAATTTATTACACAAGCTGGAAGAGTGAGTTTGACTAAGTCCGTCCTATCCTCCCAACCGGTTTACTTCCTTACGGCGCTCAGGCCAAATAAAGAGTTGCTTGAGGACCTTGACAACAAGCTCCGGAGGCGATTCCTTTGGGCGGGCGACAAGCAGCTTACGGGAGGGAAATGCAAAGTTAATTGGACTCGCAGAGTGGAGGTTTGGGTATACCAAATTTGGAGAAATTCGTAAGGGCGCTTCGCCTACGTTGGCTCTGGCACCAGTGGGTCTCCCCCGACAAACCTTGGGTGGGAACTGAAACACCATGCGACGACGAGGATAAGCTGTTCTTCGCCGCTTGCACCACGTTTACCCTTGGCGATGGGAAAAGGGCTAGCTTTTGGGACTCCGGGTGGATCCAAGGGCGCGGACCTAAAGATATTGCGCCGGGTCTTTTTGAGCTTTGAGGAAAAAGAATAGAACTGTTCACGACGCTATACTCAATGACAACTGGTTACATGACCTGGACGTGAGAGGACACATAACCAACAACCTCCTCTCTGCTTTTGTGGAGCTTTGGTCCTTAATACAATATGTGCATCTACGACTGCATCAGGAAGACTCTATCACTTGGAAACTCACAATTTCAGGCTCGTAGTCGGCAGCCTCCGCCAACAAAGCTCAATTCTTTGGCTGCACCACGACACCACCGATAAGCTCCATTTGGAAATCCTGGGCGCCCCCTAAATGCAAATTCTTTGCTGGCTCGTTACCCAAAATCGTGTATGGTCAGCTGATCGGCTCGCCGATAGAGGATGGCCGCACAATGGTTCTTGCGTCCTATGCCGACGATCTATGTAAACTGCCCACCACCTTCTAGAAGATTGCAGATACACAAAGCGAATTTGGGAACTTATTGCGGTACATTGGTGGACAATGATCACTACTTTGCCAGACTCCCCGCGACGAGCCTTGAGAAGTCTGGCACTGTTAGTTATTTGGGAAAATTGGAAGCAACGCAACGCACGAATTTTCGACAAACGTGAATCGTCAACGGCTACGCTTTTAGCTAATATTAGAAGTAAGGTGTCCTCTTGCCGTGTGTTTGGTTGGAGAGCCGCGGGAGCGGAGCCGCGGCTCCGCTCCCGCGGCTGTTTGGATGGGGAGCGGCGGGAGCGGAGCGGCTCCGGAGGGAATATACCCTCTAGATGCGGGTTCGCTCCATCCCTCAGATTTCGGCGGACGGAGCCGCTCCGCTCCTCTTTTCTCTCTCCGTGTCTCCTCCGTCTCCCTCCCGTCTCTCCTGTCACCGCCACCTCTCTCCTCTCTCCAGCGCGTCGGAAGCCATGGCGCCCGGCGGACCTCACGCCCGGAGCCCGCCCGCGGCGGAGCTCGCGCGCGGCCTACGGAGCCCGCCCGCGGCCGGAGCTCGCGCGCTGGCGGAGCCTGCCCGCGCGGCCGGCGGAGCGCGCCCGCGGCCGGAGCTCGCGCGCCTGGCGGTGGCGGAGCCCGCCCGCGCGGCCGGCGGAGCCCGCGCACGGCCGGCGGAGTGCGCCTGCGGCCGGCGGAGCCCGCCCCGTTGCCCGGAGCTCGCCTCCTGATGTGCTGTGTGCAGCTGTGCTCGCCCGCCCGCGGCTCGCCTGCCCGCCCGCGGCCGGCGTGGCTCGCCCGCCCCGGAACCGCATCTACTCTGTGCTCACAGGGAGCCCAAGGAAGAAGACAAGGAAGAAGATAAGGTTGAGGAAAAATAAAAAGAAAAAGAAAATGAGTGAGAGTATGACAGGTGGGGTCCATTTGTGACAGATGGGGTCCGCACTAACACCGTTATGTTGTCCTCCACCCCAGATTTTCAGATCCTTCATCCAAACAAAAGTTGGAACGAACTCATCCCCGACCCAAAAACACGAACCAAACTTAAGAGGGGTTGGAGCCGTCCCCAAAACGAGGGTCGGCTCCGCTCCGCTCCCGCGGCTCTGCAACCAAACACACGGTTGGATCGTTGCGGGGGCAAAAGACCTGGCGCTTCTTGTGTCGCGAGAGTAGCTCCTTGTCCTGTACCCTGCGGTCACCGCGGTTTTTTGTACTCTCTTCTCTATCAATAAAATAGGCACACTCTCGTGCCCGTTCGTTTAAAAAAAATATGGACCTTGGATTCTCGCTTAGAGTGAACCACTTAAACAGTTTAGGAACCTAGACCCTTACTTTGGGAGTTTATATGGATGTAGTTAAAAAGTTGTAGGACCCCAATGCATTTTCACACTATTTTATTTTGAGAGCAGACTCTCATACTTCCCCGTATTTTGTGATGAATGGGCTAGCACTAATGAGAAACCTGTAGGACATCTGGATTAATTAAGGGCGTGTTTGGCAGAGCTCCGCGCAGCTCCAGATCCAAAAAACCAACTCCACTCCAAACTTTTTCAGCCAAACACACCCAGCTCCAGCAGCTCCACTGCGGATCTGCTCCAAAAAAAAAGGGTGGAGCAGGCCCCAATTCCATGGTTTTCGTGGAGTAGGTGCTCCACCAAATCCAGATTTCATGGAGTTGGGGTAAATTACCCACCACTGCCACTCGTTAGTGAAAAATGACTGGTTCGCTCCTCTTTTCTTTTCCCCTCGCCCTTCTTTTCCCCGCGCGACTGCCATGGCTGCGCCCGGCCGGCTGCCATGCCATTGCGAGGGTCGCCTCAAATCAGGCCGTACGCGCCTGCCGGCGAGGGATCGCAATTCCGGATGGCCACCGCCGCGTCTTCGCTGTTGAGGCTCGCCGCCGCCACTGCCTCCAGTCGTCTGCTCCACGCCCGCGCCTTCGTGTTGGGCGGCGGCGAGAAGAACAAGCGGGTGCTGGTGTGGGTTGTCGCTGGTGAAAGTGCATCTAGGCCCCTAAGTGGATTTTGGTGAATTGAATGACAAAGCGATTAAAGGACTAATGTATTTGTCTAAGATTGTGAGCAGGTTTTATCTATATATTCATGAGTAATTATTGGAGAATTTATTTATGGTTGAATATTATATGGCTCACATTGAAGAAGACAAATATATGGATGATCCTAATGCATATTGACAAATATCAAGCAATAAATGAAGTTAAATTTTGGGATAATTTGAGAAGGTCTATTCATGGTCTCCCATGCGAAGACTTAGCTTGATTAAAATTACAAGGATCATAAAAGAGAAGATGATAATTCTCTAAGTCAAGTGCAAGGCTTCATGTGCTTATTGAAAGAGAACACAAGGATGAGTGTACACGTTATGACTCTAATTTGGAAGCTTGCACATTCGTTGTCAATCAAGATCAAGCATTTGAAGCGGGTTTTTCAAATGAAGATTAATTGTGTATGAAGCAAAGTGGAACTCAAAAGTGGATTGGATAAGTGATGAAGAGATCAACCGAGATGTTTAGGGTGAGGGACTAAGCAATCTTTGGGGCCGTAGCTAAGCCGCCATTAGTGTTTTGCTAAGGTGAAGTTCTAGCGTCCGTGGGGTCTCCAAGTATCATATCCAAACCTTAACCGAGGGAAGCAATGCAAGTCATCAACATGTTAAGATTGGCAATATGGAGTGACTTATAGATCCAAGTGTGCATTCCTATGCTAGATGGAAAGATCCTAAGTCATTAGCTCAAGTATGAACGTGCTCAAGTAAAAGGCTAAGTTAAAAACCCTCAAGGGGTTATTGATCAAGTATGGCAAGATTGAAGACATTCAAGCTCAAGTTATCAACAAAGTGTTTTTATTTATTCTTGAGTATAGGTATGCCGTACTATCAAGAGGGATACAACATTAGCGAGTTGACCAAGTCAAAGTGCTCATTAGGTGACCTAAGTGAGATCTAGCTTTGAGAGTCTTAGAGTGTGCTAACAAACCCTCCTAACCTAACCTGAGCCATTTCATCTCGGTGATGGAGTGTTAGAATCCTAGAAAGGGTTTTGGGGGTGTCTCGGGCCTGACCGGTCAGGGGCACCGGTCTGACCGGTGCCGCTAGCCAACGGCTAGTTTTTCAAACACCGGTCTGAACGGTGTGAGGCAGACCGGTGCCGCCCGAGGACTAACGGCTAGTTTTCTCCTTTGAGGGGTATAAATACCCCAAGCCTTCTTCAGTTGAAGGTTGCTGTTTTTAGTGCTATTGCTGAGGTCCTAAGCCATTTCTAGCAAGCCCTAAGCCATTTCTTTGTGTTTGGGTTGAGAGAGTGAGCTCAAGAGCGACCTTGTGAGCTAACAAGAGCATTTCCATAGCTTGATCACTTTGGTTTCGCGTCTATGAGCTTTGAAGCATTTGTTACTCTTGGAGGTTCGCCTCCTAGACGGCTAGGCGTCGCTGGCTAGCTCACAAGGTTGTGGTGAGCAGCGGGAAGTTTGTAAGGGCTGCGATCTTGTCTCTTCGTGGAAAAGATCCCCTTAGTGGAAAGGAGGAAAGTGGTTGAAAGAGACCCGGCTTGTTGTGGGAATTGTCCCTTACAAGCTCCTCAACGGAGACGTAGCCGTTCCTTAGTGGGCGGTGAACTTCGGGAAACAAATCCTTGCTTCTTCGTGTGGTTTGTCTCTCTAAGTTGTTTTTCTAGCATATTTGAATTGCTTCCGCTTCGATCTACTTGGGTGTGCTACTTGTGTGTGCAGGGCTCATTACCTTGCTTGTGATCATCTACAAAGGCCACTCACCAAGTTTGGTTCGTGCTAGAAGTCAAGAGGTGCTTGAAGTTGTTTTTGCAGGTGCTCTGTGCTACACCGGTCTGACCGGTGAGGCGCACCGGTCTGACCGGTGCATCCTGTGAAGCTCAGTGAGGGACCGGTCTGACCGGTCACCACCATCGGTCTGACCGGTGGACACTGTCAACTCAAGTTTTCGGAGACGAAAAGTTTAAATCGGTCGTCTTGCCTATTCACCCCTCCCTCCAGGCGACATCATGGTCCTTTCAGCTGGCACCGAGCCAATCGAAGCGGCCGCCACCGCCACCGCCGACATCCTCAATCGCGCCGGCGCGCGGGTCACCATCGCCACAGCCGACCCAGCGGGGGGCGATGGCCTCGTCGTGGAGGCCGCCTGCGGGTCAAGCTCGTCGCCGACATGGAGGCGAGGCCTTCAACCTCATCGCCCTGCTGGTGTGCCTACGGGGCTCAGAAGCTGAAGAATCACACCGAGAATGGGGGCAGGTCGCGCGCCTGCCCCGGCGGCGGCGCCGCCGCGCTGCGCCCGCCTGCCCGGAGCTCGTGCGGGGCCGCGGTGCTGCCCGCCAGCTCCCGCGCCGCACCCCGCGAGGCAGCGCGAGCCGCGAGGACGAGGTGGCGGGCAACGGCGGGAGGCGAGACGCCCTGCAGTCCTGCACATCGAGGAAGAAGAAGAAACTTTTTTTATTGGCCTGACATGCGGGCCATAGATGTCATAGGGATGACGAAAAAATTGGAGCTGTACCAAACACTTGTCGGGATCTCAGATCCACGATGGAGCTACTCCACAGTGGAGCGTGGTGGATCTGCAGCTCTGGAGCAGTTTTTTCAGAGCTGGAGCTCTGCCAAACACGCCCTAAGTTTACAAAGTTAGGCATACATAGATAGGACTATGAATATTATTTCTCAAAAAAAAACATCAATGGTAAGTGAAAACCCACTCCATTTCATAAGGATCAGGGAACACAGGGGCCTGATAATATACTTTTGTAAGCTTAACAAAACTTACATTGGACACATGACATATCACAAAGGCACAAAGCCTCTCTTAAATTCGACCAAGGGGGAGGGTTGCAAATCTAATTTGTGATCATTATTAATGTTTGCCACTCTATGGTCTCTATGCACAACTATCTTTGATTAAATTGGTGTTTTCTTATCGTGATTGATTTTGTGTTGAGAGTGGAGAAATGGTTCAGTGGATATAAAGTACTACAATCACATTCCAAAGCCTAAAATCTTTGTAAGCTGACGCTCCATGCAGCGTGCATGCTTCACAATCTCAGCCACCCAAAGAATGATTGCAACAACAAAATCATTTCCCATAAAAAAATATGAGTTGTTCAAATAGTCAAAATGTTGTAATTAGATTTGTCCCGAAAAAAACACTAAATGGAGTTATGATAATCTGACTTTTTTAAAACATGCATAGCATGTTTTTCATTAGGGAGAAAAGAACTACAGTTAAGCAACTTTAAGGGAACCCTGAAACACGGAATTACAAGAGCTAACACATGCGACTAACAACATCACCACTACCACCTAAAATACGAGACTGAGGGTGAAACCTGCTGGAGAAGAGGATACCAAGAACACCCACACATCACCAAAAGCCTAGCCACCCAGAGGGGCAGTCAACAATGGGGTATTAATGGTGGTTTTCATCCCTATTAATTGACTTATTACCTAAGCAAAAATTTGACATGTTAGCCTCATTAATGAAGAAAGAGAAGAAAATTTGAAGAAATCATTCCCTCCTAGAAAAACCACATCCTCACGTCGATCGATGCACCAAGAAATGGCAAAGTCGTCACTGGGAGGAAACCAACAGTTTCTACATGGCTAGGCCCGCGATGGGATTGCTCCATGGCTCCATGCTCCGTGTCGCGCCAATTGAAGATTGAAAAAAAAAGTCATATTTATTAGGTGAAGACTCTCTACCATTGTGTGATGATGACGTGTTCTTCTTGAACATTGCATATAGTTTTTATCATTGTAACAACCCTTAAGATAGATATTTGCAGTTAATAAGTTGACCATGGAAGCATCTCAAAATTCTTCTTTGGAAAGAGGGCAAGATACTGATTCCATGTGGCAGGTAAAAGCGTGTAATTGTAAACGACGCCCGTGGGACCAAAGGGTATGCGGATCTCCCTATCTCCAATTTCCTTGGAAAAGGAATTTGACTTTTGATGCTTTATCATCTTTGCTCTCAGATTGGCCACGGAGGCCATGGAATTATACATGGATTTTCTGGCTCCAGAATGATTTTGGCAGCCACATGATGAACTGCTGGTAGTTACAGAATCTCTCCTCGAGCCGACGTGGAGGCGTTGGAGTCCATCCGAAGACGCTGGGTTGGACCAAAGAAACCCAAGTTGGCATCGTGGCGCAAGCAAGCATGACTGGACCGGTGGAGAGCCGCCTCTCTGGAGAAGAGGTAGATCTCTGCGTGGAATATAATCTGCACAAAGCGCGGCAAAGATACATGATTCCCCGTGATATTTCGAACCCCTCTGAGCTTTTGTTTTCAGAGCGGAATCCTCTCTGAAGGAATTAATTCTCCGAGCTAGCGCATTGTTTCATCAATGCCTTGAGCACATGTGCTCAATCAGTCACTTAACCTGCAGTGCTACTGTACAACGGATCTTAAGTCCATTGTATGAATTGTTGCTTTTGTGTGGTCTGCGTCAACCAGATCCCAAATCTGCAAAGGCGGCGGCAGCCCGGATTCCAGCAGGCGCGCTCCAAGTTGCTGGATTGGAAATTGGAATCCAGGTGGACACACAAGGATTCATCACATTTGCCCCTGAGCTCTCCCTTTCCCTGGCGAAGAAAGCTAATAAAGGCATCCCAATCCTGATGGCCATATTCCCTCGGCACATCAAATATACCCAGCCTAGCTAGCTACAGCCTATCTAAGCAACGCATTCGATCAGCTAGGAAGGATGCTGATAGATTGACACCGCCACCGGTGGTGTCGGTACAAAATAACGACCGATGCCGAAAGGTGATCGGCACCGGGCAGCTGACCGCGTGGTAATCGGTGCAAGCTCGGAGTGAAGGTTATTCTTCTTCTTCAATTCTACGAGGACGATCGATGACCGCAGTCACAGGAGATTCCGGGCCTTCTCGATCGCAGCCAAAAGCTGCGCCGGATGCCTGATGGTGAGCGATGAAGGCCACCGATCGAGGAACGATTCGGATGTCCTGCAAGAAAATCGGCTCGCAGTGGGGTGATCAAGGCTAAGGCTGGCCTTGCGCCTCGTCAGCTGCTGCATTGCGTGGGGACGCTACTGCGTCTCCAAGGGGCATGAGCATCTGGATCTGGTGATCACGTCGGGTGGAGCTTGAGGCGCCGCCTTTTCACCTTTGGCATTTGGGTGTAGCCGCAAGAGGTGCCCTGCGCAGCCGGCGGTCGTGTGTCTACGTCGTGGTCGCTTTTGATGGCGGCGCGCGGTCCGAAATGAGCCACGCACGTTGGTGAAATTGCAGGTCGTTTGGATTAGTTTTATAAACTTTTGTATATAAACATATATGAACTAAAAAATCAAAACGATCTGCAATTTGTACCACCTGTTCCACTTAGAGAAACCACATGCAAACTGCGGCGGGTCATTTGAGTTTGAGGACGATCGAATCGATCACCTGAAAAGCAAGCACGCAAATGGTTTCAGCAGCACGCGCGGCAGAGCTCTAGCCTTAGGACTTG
This sequence comes from Cenchrus fungigraminus, assembly GCA_036936925.1. Lineage (NCBI taxonomy): Eukaryota > Viridiplantae > Streptophyta > Magnoliopsida > Poales > Poaceae > Cenchrus > Cenchrus fungigraminus. The sequence goes on along the minus strand of CM072778.1, from coordinate 29,364,352 downwards.
CTGGGACTCTGGGAGGATGGCGACGAGAATTTTTTTATTTTTATATTTTTTCTTCAATTTTTCAAAAATATATGTGTCATCTCAGATTTTGTAAAACTATACTATTGCCGCCATGTGGTTTGGCGTTTGCGAACAGCACCCGGCGCGGGTACTGCAGCGCATGCAAACGCCGTACGATACGACGGTAGGGTTCAGTTCATTTTCAAAAAATCGTAACTTTTTGTATGAACTCGGATGGAGATAAAATTTATATGAAAGTTGTAGCTTTCGACGAGATCTATAACTTTGTAGTTTAAATTTTTTTCATTTGAAGTCATCTTGAGGCCAGAAAAAACGATATACTACCCACCGCTGTACCACACGGCAGTTGGAGGTGCTACAGTAGCATTTTTTACAATACCGTACCACACGGCGGTTGGAACATTGTAGCACCTGCCCAAACGCCATACCACATGGCGGTAATAGTATAGTTTTGCAAAATCTGAGATGTCACATGTATTTTTGAAAAATCGAAGAAAAAATATAAAAATAAAAAATTCTGGCGACGAGATTGTTGTAATCCTGCTGGCCTCCTGGGTCAAAATCTGGGCCGTCCTGTTGTAAACTTGTCCTTGGCCCACAAAGCGGACACTCTATATTTGGAATTTTTTTATTTTTTTCATAATTTTTCAAAAATATATAGCAGATCCAAAAATTTGCAAAAGTAGCCTCCAACCGCCGTGGTAAATGACGGTAGGGGTGCTACAGTGCTCCTACCGCCGTTTCCACCGGCGGTAGCGGGTTCCTGCCGCTGTTTCCCGTAGCAGCAGGGACAGCTTCTGTTCAAAAATCATAACTTTTTGGTATGAACTCAGATGAGGACAAAATTTATACGAAAATTATAGCTTTCGACGATATCTACAACTTTGTAGTTCAAACGTTTTTCATTTGAAGTCATCTTTGGACTCAAAAAATCGATATACTATCCAGATCTCAGTTTACGGACCCAGATCTGGATAGTATATCGATTTTTTGAGTCCAAAGATGTACAAAGTTGTAGATCTCGTCGAAAGCTACAATTTTCGTATAAATTTTATCCTCATCCAAGTTCATATATCAAAAAGTTATGATTTTTTGAAGAGAAGTTGTCCCTGTCGTCACGGGAAACGGCGGCAGGAACCCGCTACAGTACCCACGGTTGGGTACTGTAGCAGCCGTCGGTTGAAACGGCAGTAGGAGCACTGTAGCGCCCGTACCGTCGTTTCACGTGGCGGTAGGTCCCTACCGCCATTTACCACGGCGGTTGAAGACTACTTTTGCAAATTTTTGGATCCGCTATATATTTTCGAAAAATTGTGAAAAAATAAATATATTTAAAAAAATCCTATATTTGAACCGAACGCCGGGCCGCGCGAAGCTAGGTATATCTTTTTTATTCCACTTTATTAATCAGGGAGCTATAACATCTGCCACATTAGGGGTCCAGTCCGGACATCGACGTGCCTTGTAGGCACACCATCCCTAGCGCAAGGCGTGGGACGTGTCGCTGCGGGTTTCATCGTGTGCGGGTAAGCACACCTTCAAGCATCAAACAAACTTGAGTAAATCGAAATCCGTAGCCAGTGGCTTGACGGTCGCCATCAGAGGTGAGGTTCACCACCATCGGACGATGGTGTAATTGTACAGAAATTTTATATAGCTTTCGGAAAATGGATGAGGTTTGAAACTAGAGAAACTTTCCGTTGGGAAGATGGATAAAGCTTGAAACTAGAGAAATTTTCGTTTATGCTCTTAGAAGTAGTAATTGTGGAAATAGTATATATTCTATATATCTTTTGGAAGATGGATAAGGCTTGAAACTATAACCCACAAGTGGCTCAATAATAATCCACAACACCCTAATGTGCCCAAACCCTAGGACCTCCCTCCACCATCTCCTCCTGCTCTCTGCCCTAAACTTTTTGTTTATGCTCTTTGGAGCAGCAATTGTACAAAAATTCTATATATGTTTCGGAAGATGGATAAGACTTGAAACTAGAGAACCTTTTTGTTTTTGCTCTTTGGAGCAGCATTGTGGGAAAAATCCTATATATCCTATATATATTTCAGAAGATGGATAAGGCTTGAAACTATAATCCACTTATCCACTAGTGGCTCAGTAATAGTCTAGAACAGCCTAATGTGTCTAAATCCTAGAACCTCCCTCCACCATCTCCTCCCGCTCTTTGCCCCCACTGCGGGCCGTCGCCACCCAGTGTGGACTCGCGTCGCCGCCGACAAGCACCTCCACGACCGCCACCCCCCGCGCCACCACTTCCGCGCTGCCGGCTGGCCCTTCTTGCAGTCGTTGCCTGCGCGCTACTGGCGGCCTCCATCCTCCTCCACCCTGTCGCTGTCGCCGTTCTCCTCCACCTGCCACCGGTCGTGCTCCTCCACACCCACTGCCGGGCGTGCTCCTCTACCCCCGTCGTCGGCCGTGCTCCCCCATTGGCCTTGCTCCCCGCCCTGATGCATCCCTTTCCCTGCTCCCTAGCCACCACCGCCATGCGCACCTGGGTGGGGCTCGACGACCATCAGTGGTCACCGGAGGCAGAGAAGAAGACACCGAAAAAGAAAAAAAATGTCGGTCCAATTTTAAAAAAATTGAAAATTTTACCGATCCAACATTCTCTGAAAAATGATGACAAATTGTTGATCCAACATTTCCCAAAAAGGTGTTCATCCAACATTTACTGAAAATTGTTAAAAAAATGTTTTGTCAACACTCTAAAAAAATTGGTTCAACATTTTTCAAAAATGTTGATCCAATATTTATTGAAAATTGTTGAAAAAAATGTTGGGTCAAAATCCTAAAAGATTTTTTTTTGAGAATTACACAGTACAACGCAGACGCTCACAACACGCACACACACTCACCCCTATGAATACACGTACGCAAACCCTACCCCTATGAGCACCTCCGAAGGATTGAGCACCGGCAGGTCTGGAGATTCTCGAAGTCACCATTGGCGCCTCGTCGTCGACGGGAACGTCGCTTACCACTTAACGCATAACACCGGAAAATCCCGGAATAAATCCAGGAAAAGGTGCGAGCATCAGGATTTGAACCCTGATGGGTAGCGTCCCACTGGACTGTCCTACCATTGGACTACAAGTGTTGAAAAATGTTGGTTTGAAAAAATTTTGTTCCAACATTTATTGAAAGATATTGAACAAATATTGGTCCAACAAATGTTGACAATATTTTTAATAAGTTGAAAATGTTAAATGAATTATTAGTTGCTGGATATTAGGCAGGTAACTTTGGTAGACTGTTTTTACTGGACTAAGTGAATTTATAGTTTCAATTTATCCACCGGAGTCCCGTCCTGCAATTGTTGCCGGAGATGAAGCCCACCCAGCAGTGGAAGACACACCTTCTTCCAGCGGAAGCGGCCCGTTCGTTAGGGCAAAAGTCTGAATTTTTTATATATTTTTTTCGACGATTTTCCGAAAATAAATAGTCGTTTCAAACTTTATCAAAAGTAGTCTCGAACCGCCGTTTGAAGTGGTGGCAGGAACCTGCCGCCGTTTCACACGGCGGCGGCAGGTCCTGTAACCGCCGTTTGAAATGGCGGTAGTGACGTGACCCTAGAGCGCTTGAACCAGCCACCAGGTGATAGGGCGGTTGGAGCAGCCGCCAAAGGAAATGGCGGTTGACCGACCAACCGCCGTTTGACGGGGCGGCAGGTCCAACCGCCACTTCCTCTGGCGGCAGCTCAGGCCTACCGCCGTTACAAATGGCGGTAGGTTGCCCTCCTCCTATAAAAGTAGCTGCACCCCTGGGTGGAGCTCCCAGCAGGGCATCAGTCGACGGAAGAGAAGGAGCATCCGGGTAGAGGAGGAGGTGACCACATCGAAGCTCTTCCGTTGCACTGGTAATATTTCTAGAACTTCTGAAAATATATTAGAAATTTAGAAAATAGTTTAGAAATACTAGAAATAGAGTAGATATTTAGAAAATAGTTTAGAAATACTAGAATTAGCGTAGAAATTTAGAAAATAGTTTAGAAATGTAGAAAATAATTTAGAAATTTAGAAAATAGTTTACAAATACTAGAATTAGCGTAGAAATTTAGAAAATAGTTTACAAATTCATAAAATCGTTTAGAAATTTAGAAAATAGTGTAGAAATGTAGAAAAGAGTTTAGAAATTCAGAAAATAGTTTAGAAATAGTAGAATTAGCGTAGAAATTCAGAAAATAGTTTAGAAATAGTAGAATAAGCGTAGAAATTCAGAAAATAGTTTAGAAATTCAGAAAATAGCGTAGAAATTCTGAAATTAGTTTACAAATTCAGAAAATAGCGTAGAAATTTTGAAAATAGTACTATTAGTAGTTAATTTAGAAACACCTTATTGCTCACAACTACTTTAATTACTTGCATAGTACTATTAGTAGTTAATCCAAGTCATTTGTACATTATATGATATCAGGGATGTCACAGACAGTCCGGGTTCAATTGTTTTATGGATCTGGGGAAGTTAGATATGGTCCCGAAGGAGTTGATCTGTCACTGTTTAAAACAGTGGAGAGAGATCTTACAAGAACCGAAGAAAGACCTTGGGGGTCATAACCAACTGACTGTACAAGGCATTCAGGAAAAATGAAGAGCAATGGAAACTGTCGGTGATGGCTGTGTTCAACAGAAGTGAACCAGTGTTTTGGGAGCTTATGCAGTTAGAAGGTACTGAAAATTGGAGGCGTTATGTCAGGAGTGCATGCACAATTGGTGCTCCGGTGGTTTTGCTTGTCCAATTTGTACCGAATGTACAACAGAATGAGGAAGCAGAGGGTCAAGGCCAGAGTAGCCATCATGGGGGAGAGGGGGAAGATGGTGGAGAGGAGGAAGAGGGTGGACAGGAGGAAGAGGGTGGGGAGGAAGATGGTGGTGCAGGGGAAGAACGAGAGAGGGATGAAGCAATTGGTGTGGTTGATGGGGGAGAAGAAGACCCTGAAGTAATGAGGCAGTTCAATGCAGAGATCGATAACTATGAACGTGCATTGGAAGATGACTCCTCAGATGATGAGGATGAATCCATTATGCCAAGTGACTGGGAGAGCTATGATTTCTCACAGCTTACTGTAAATCCTGGTGTGAATGTGGCTTGGGAGTACCGGGAGAATGAGCTGTCCGAAGGAGCTCTATATGCAAATTCAGGAGAGCTTAAGGATGCAGTGAAGAGGTGGTCCACCTTGACCTTGAATAGGGAGTTTAGGGTATTGAAGAGTTCTCCAGCAGTGTATGATGTTCGTTGTGTGAAGCCCAACTGTCCATTTAGAGTGCATGCTTACAAGGGTAAGTGGAAAGATTACTGGAAGATCAGTATAGTTGTGGATCACACATGTGCACTTGACCAGTTAGATGCAAGTCACTGGAATTTGACTGCCGCATTTGTTGCTAACCACATGTACTCTCAGATTGTGGAGAATCCAGCTTATGAGCCCAAGTTCATTATCTGTGCCATTGAGGAGAAATTTAGGTACATGATCAGCTATGGAAAAGCATATAGGGCGAAGAAGAAGGTTATGGAGATGAGGTGGGGTACTTACGAAGCATCCTACAACAATTTACCAGCCTTGCTGAATACAATAGCTGTGTTAAATCCTGGCACCTACTATGACATCAAGACATATCCTTTGGTAGCTAGGCCAGGCAAGCTTGTTCTTCAGCGGTCATTCTTAGCATTGGGGCCCTACATTGAGGCATTCAGACATTGTGGCACATTCTTGACAGGGAAATACAAGGGTACAATCTTGACAGCGGTGGCAGCAGACGGCAACAATCAGTTGTTGCCATTGGCTATTGCGTTTGCGGAGGGAGAGAATGGTGACAGTTGGTATTGGTTTTTGGAGAGACTGAAGCAGATGGTGGTGAAGGAGGTGCCAAACGTGTGTGTCATACACGATAGGCACAAAGGAATTTTGCAGGCGATGAATGACATCAAAGAGGGTAGCGAAGAAAGAAACAGAGCAGCCCAGTGGCCCGATGTTCATAGCAGATGGTGCATTAGGCATATGGGAGCAAACTTCCACAGCCAATTCAAGAACAAGCAACTGACTGAACTGTTCAAGCGGTTATGCTCGCAGAATCAGGAGAGGAAGTTCAATGAGATATGGAAAAAACTAGATGAACACACAAAGAAAGCATCAGAAGAAATAGCAAAGAAACCAGTCAATCCTGAACCGGGGCAAGAGCCAATTTCTCTTGAGGACGTTGGGTTAGATGCTCCAAATGTCAGAAGGAGAAGGGGACGTGCAGTGAAGACCTTCAGCCAGTGGATTGAGGACGAGCCGAAGGAGAAATGGTGTCTCTTGCACGACACAGGAGGTGTACGGTATGGGATCAAGACCACTAATTTTGCTGAGGTATACAACGCAGTCTTGCGTGGGGCCAGGTGTTATCCTTTAGTTGGCATCATTGAGTTCTTCCTGTACCGCACAATGAAGTACTTTTATGAGCGTGCAAATGCAGCACACGCAGCTATGGCTGATAGTCAGAAGTTGTACTCTACTGCTATGCATGAGTACTTGGACATTAAACAAAAGAAGGCTCTGAGTCACCGAGCGGAGCATGAGCCTATACATCGTGCAAGTGGCTCTGAAACTAGGTGGAAGTATCTGGTCGAGTGCAAAGTCAAATCACAGAAATCTGGCAATGAGAGAAGGAGGCAAATTGTGGTTCTAGCCAACACGACTTGCTCATGCTCCTGCCACAAACCACAGCTACTACACAAGCCCTGCAGTCATGTGCTCGCTGCATGTTTCAAAACTAAAGGTTGGCACTGAGGTCGGTACATGTCTAGGTACTACTTGAAGCAAACCATCCTGGACACTTGGAACCACACTCTAGAGGGTCATCTCTTCATCAGTTCGTTCATTGAAGATTCCAAAGGAAATGCAACATACATACCTGATCCAAATCCTGAATTGTGCCAAGGCGTTGGTCGACGGAAGAAGAAGAGGATCAGGAACAACATGGATGAAGCTGAAGCTGGTCATTCAGTGGCGCTTTGCTCAAAGTGCAACAATCTAGGACACACCTACAAGAAATGCACTGCAACAATGTACGCTTGCAATGCACCTAGTTCGTCAAACGCGGATGATGCTGCCCAACCTTCAGCTAGTGGAACTGCACCTTCGGGACGTGGACGGGGATGTCGTAGCCGCCGCAATGAAAGAATGCATTGAGTTTAGTTGTCTTATTTCGCTGAGTTGTTTGTAATAATGTCTTATTTGCCGTAGTCGGACGTGTTGTAATAATTGAACTAGTATTTCCTTAAATTATGTTGTGTACGAACTTATTCATGTTATCGTATTTATTTGTCATGTTGAATTTATGTAACAGTAATTAGAGATGGCGTCTGCTGCTGCCGGAGGTGGTGAGGATGGCAATTGTGGTGGTAATCGTGATTCCTCACACCACAGGGGGAAAACACGTTCGAAACACCACCTGATCCGAAGAAAATGAGCACGTTGGAAAGAGGCACGCTTCGCCATTTGCAAGGAAAAACTGCAGATGTCATTGCAAGAGGAGAGGAACCTCCATGGAATGGTATTTATGCTCCAAAAGAAATGCATCATTATTTGCAACGGAAAACTGCCGATGTCATTACAAGAGGAGAGGAACCTCCTTATGGTGGTCTTTATGCTCTAGGTGGTCCTTATGCTCCACCAGCAGACCCGTGTGTTGCTAATCCACCAACTACAAAACTTACCAAGGAAGCTAAACCTTTGTCGTCACGTCGCAGGAAGGGCTGAAGTCTGTCATGTTGTGCGATGTTGTAGTGTTTCATCCTGCAGTGGTGTAATATCTGAAATACTATTTCGTTTGAATCATGGTGTTGTAATAATAGTGTAATGTTGTTCTGTACGAACTAGATCCTATTTTAATTGTGTTCTAATAATTGAACCAGTATTCCTTAATTTCTTCTGATATTTTTTACTGCATTATTAAAATTTCGTTGAAATATTTGGATTTCCTCATGTGCTAACATCCAAATAATACCTTGTTTTGCAGGTTCGGAATGGCTGCCTCAGGTCCTGAGTTGGACTTGGAGTTGCTCACTACGAGGAAAGAGGTGGTTGCGGTGCCTAAGGGGATCCACACTCCTATATGCTACTGTGGTGACAATTGCAAGGTTGTCAAGTGCAAGGCTCTCGGGCACGCTTACGGGATGCGGTTCTTCATGTGCGCCAACTATGCGCACGACCCGATCAAGCCATTGGACCGCAATGATAGACCCAAAGTAAGAACTTAGTGCAATTCTTGATTATTAATTTGTCATTTTTTTGTATTTTTTTACTAACATGTTTTTGCAAAAAGAGTCCACCTCCTCTTTGTGATTTCATGCGGTGGCTGAATACCTAGCAGTCTGACGACGACAAGAGGTATGTCGAGTCAACGGACCGTGATGCAAGAGAGAGGTGGTTCCGCATGATTGAGGCGGAAAAACAAGAGAAAAAACGCAAACAACAACAGGAGGAAATTCGCGTTCGCCAGCAGATGAGAGAGCGTGAAGAGGCCCAGGCCCGCGAAGCAGATAGAGAGAGGAAAAGGGAGAGGGCTCGACGGGCCAAGGAAGCTGGACCCGATGCCATTAGGAAGGGGAAATACCCTCGTTGTACTCAGTAGATCTAGAGTACTAGCAACGGAGTCGGATTGTATGAATTGTAAACCACGAATTAATTTCGTCGTCAGTTAGAGTCGGTTAGGTGTGTGCTTCCTCTCAGTGACTGGAACATATAGGGTACCGTGTGTTTCCTCTGAGTCACAGCAAATTTTCTCTCCCACGGATCAAAGGGCCCACATCGCTACAGTACCCTACCGCTAGGGTGTGTTTCCTCAGAGTCACTGCTTCGATTCCCTTCACACGGACCGAAGGACCCACCACTCACCCTTCTTCTACATACATCACCCTTCTCTACGATGCCTCTCCACAACAAACCGCAATGGCTTCCGGGAGTGGAGGTGAATATGGGTGTGGTCCTGATTTCTGGGAGGAGCAAGATCCAGAGTTCAAGGGGGAATTTCCAGTCATGCACAAGAGGGACTTCCGTTCCATGCGTGAAGTTAGAAGCTACGCACCGAACAAACCAGTGTTGTGGCCAACATGTACACACGGTGAGCGTTGCGCGATGCAAGTCTACGAGGGTTGGGGCAACTACGGTCGTCGTTTCTGGCACTGCCCACTAGCAAGGGTAAGTTATGGAAATGATATTTGTTCATCAACCATACTTGGTTTGTTAACATTTTTTGGGTATTTTTCAGTTCTCCGACGATGATGACAACTGTGGCTTCTCGCAATGGGTGGATCCCCCAGCCATTGACCCCTATCAGGATTACATCAACTACCTCCACGACATCGTCATCTACAACCTGAAGCGGCGCCTGGACGAAGCACTTGCTTCTCCAGTTCGTCCCGCCGACAACCAATGCTGCCCTTGTGTGACTTGCACTTGTGAATGCCACGCGAAGATGAGAGATTGGTCCCCTCCTCCTTCACCTCCACCACCACCACCGGGGTACTTCATACCGTCTCAGCAGTCCTCAGGTGCCGGCTCCTTGCTCTCTGGCCAGTTCTCGTACAACTAGTTTTTGAATGTAATCCAGTATCTAAATTCCCTAAGGCATGTTAGGATTAGAGTTGTGTCGTGCATGCCATTGCAATTTCGTCGGTGATTTATCTTTAATTTAGATAATGTCATTTCCATTTCATAAAAAAAAACCTACCGCCGTTTTGCGCGGCGGCCTACCGCCGTGTGATATGGCGGTTGACCGCCAACCCCAGCCGCCAACGGCGCCGACCTGCCGCCCGCTACCTTAAGAGAAACCGCCATATTGTTTGGCGGCTAGGGTTGCCGCCATTTGAACTGGTGGCAAGCACTTACCGCTATTTCAAACGGCGGTTACAGGACCTGCCGGCTGCCGCCGTGTGAAACGGCGGCAGGAACCTGCCGCCACTTCAAACGGCGGTTCGAGGCTACTTTTGATAAAGTTTGAAACGGCTATTTATTTTCGGAAAATCGTCGAAAAAAAATATTTTTTTTTCCAAAAGTCTTGTGTGTTCCGTTGGGCCTCTTGTGTCACCCATGACTGAAAATATATCCACACAAAGCGCCAAGCTTTGAGTTTTGTGGACACTGGACAGGGTTTGACTGGTGCCTTGTTGGACTGGCGAAACGGGAAGAGGACTGGACGGTGGCACGGTGCCATGGCGATCCGGCTGCTCGAGAAAGAGTTCAGTAGTTCACCGTCCCAGCCAGTCCGGGCGCCGGTGCTGCGCAAGGCGCGTTCGTCGGGCGCCGTCGGCGTTTCAGCGCTGCTCTCATGCCACGCCGCCCTCGTCCCTGCCCGGCTGCACGCGCGTGCCATCATTCATGAGCGACCATCGCGGAGCGTCATCCGTATCCACGGCGTGGAAAAGTTCGGCGCAAAACGGTAAAAGTACAGTGCCACGCTGCATACCGCCAGCGTCTCTCTCGATAGAACAGCTCGTGTTGTTTGGTGGGCCTCCGGTTCCTCCAAAAACAGCTTCGGTTTTAGCTCTTTCGGTAGAGTGGTTTTTTCAGCTCCGATTTCTCTGGTTAGAAAAACGTTTGGCAAAATGACTTCTTCTTGACGTTGAAAATTGATAAACAAAGTAAAATGACAATAATGCCCTTCTTTTTTTTTCTTTTTCACCTCTCTTATTTTTTTATTCACTTCCTCCATCTTATCCTCTCCGTCCACGGCACGCCGCCCACGGCACGCCGCCCACGCCTCCTTCACCTCCTGCGGTAGGGGTGGGCGGCGCCTCCTCCACGGCAGCCCCGCGAGGCGCTTCCGCCCCGCCGCATCCTCCTCCACCCGCCCCACCGGCGCCTCCGCCCCGCGCCGCCTCCTCCACGGCAGCCCCGCGCGGCGCTTCCGCCCCGCCGCATCCTCCTCCACCCTGCCCCACCGGCGCCTCCGCCCCGCGCCGCCCCGCCGCATCTTCCTCCACCTCGCCCCGCCGCAATCTCCACCCCGCCCACCGGTGCCTCCTCCATGGTGCGGATGCGTAGGAGACGGTAGCTGAGGTCGATTTGGTGGCGGCGGAGCTCAATTCGACGCCGTCGGAGCTCGATTTCCATGGCGGCTGAGCTCGATTTCGGCGACGCAGCATCTCCAGGTTCGATTTGTGGCAGCAACTCCAGGTCCTCCTCCGCCTCCTCCGCCTCTGCCCCGCCCTGCCGCCGCCTCCGCCTCCGCCTCCGCCTCTACCCAGTGCCCCAGCCCCTGCTCCACCCCTCCCTCCTGCCGACGACCGCTGCTGTCGTGGGCCCCACCCGAGGGCAAACCCTGGAAAAGGGGTGGGCGGGTGAGGCGGAGCCGGATGGAGCCACGAAAACGTGGCTCCGCTTCCCCTCGGAAGCCGCAAGAGACTCTAGCGCCAGCTCCACACCCGGAGTTGGTGCAAATTCCACCGCTTGGCAGGGCTTCAGCCGGAGCCGCTCGTGGAGCTGCTGATGGAGCCCTGCCAAACAGTACTGCTTCTGTGTGCGCAATTTGCCGCTGATTTAGGACGGGGAACGTACTACGGCATCATCAGAAAAGAGAAGTGAAGCACAGTATCAGTATGCCTGCGCTTTAGCGGCCACAATAATGTGAGCGTGATTTGCTCTCGAAAAGCAGTCAATCTCGTGGTTAGTGCCGGAACTATGTTTTCTTTCCGCCAAGTGGACCACCTCGCAGCATCTGAGACTTCTGGTTCTGGTACCCCCAACAACACAGGTTCCATGCCGAAGTTTCTCCCCGTCCCCAACTTTTGAGGAGATCATCAGCTGTCCTAAAACCAGTGGCAACTTCAAGGTAGAAGAAAATTAACACAGTTCGATGACGTTTTTTTTCCTGGCTGATTCGATCCCTTTGGCATTTCATTCTAGAAGGTCATTATCGCCACAAATAAGTCCGCGAGTTCGATCGGTTGGTCACCACTCACCAGCTGTCGACCATGCATATGCAGGTGCGGGCATGCGGCGACGTCTGTTCTCCTCGATGCACTCTGGCAGGATCCCGAGATGATAAAAATGAGCACACAGCACACAGGTCGAGCACGTTCAGCCTGGTACTGGGCGGTTTCGAGTGCCCGCGCGCGCGGATTCTTCCCTGTTTTCCGGTGGCCGCAACAGCATCGTCGGCCCTTTTTCTTTTCTGTTCTGACCACCCAGGTTTGGAGCGACCAGAGACGCAAAGCAGTTCGTCTTTGACCTGGCACGGCACGGCTTTGCTTTGCTTCCCACAGGAAGCCACGCTCCAGTCCGGCCTCATCAGGCCTCAGCCATGTGTGTGCTCGCGGCACATCATTGCGATCCGGCCGGTGGGGAAGGAACGCTTTGAATTCGCACGGCCATAGCCCATGGCGCGACGCGGCGAGGAAGCCGAACGGAGGGCGACCGCGCGCCGTGCATGCAAAGACGCGAGAACCTTACCCCGGGGCAAGGGCAACCTGCGGATGAGTTGGATGCGCGCAGCCACAGGATTACGGCAAGTCCGTGCTCTGCTCCTCCTCCCTTCGCGCCACGCGACGTTAGACGAGGACCAGAGAGATGTGTGCCGGTGCCGACGCGCGAGCACGGGAAAATGCATGGCGCACGCGGCAAGACGGGACCAGCCGGCAGCAACAGGCGACACGGGATGGGACTGGACCCTGAAAAGACTGGGAGGGAGCGGTGGGTGGCAGGAACAGGGAAAGGACGTCGGTGGAGGCGGCATCATCAGTTCATCACCGCCGAGGCCCCGCCGGCCGGCCAGGCCAGGCGCATGGGCCGGCGCCGCTCGCCTCGCGGAAGCTGCGCCTCCCACGGTCCCACCCAAGCGGTGGGTGGACCCGCCACGTGGCGCCTTCGAAGGGGTGGGGCCACGTCCCATGTTTAGGCGGGCATTGTGGGCCCCACACCTTATTGAAACGGGCGTACTACAGGACTCTGCCATGATCTCACTCTCGCGTTCTCACTCACCGGGATCCCGCGTGCCTCAACGGCGTAGAAGCAGCCCAGAACGACGGGCTCCGCCAACCGACCAGAGGCTAGACCAGCCGATCACGTCGCGCTCGTGCCTGCCCCGGACGTACGCGGCGTAATTGGCGTCCCGAACCGAACGTGCTCGTGACTGCGGCGAAGGTATCAGGCGCCTAGCAGATCGCCGCCGTGACAGAAAAATTCAAGGCATCTGCCGCAACGGACACCACACACACATGACACATGAACGCAGCTACTACTACGATTGAATCTGGGGCATGTGTCGGGGGCGGATGCTGCGGCGAGCGAGCGAGCCGAGCGCGCTCACGCCGATGTCCCCCCGCGGTCGCACGGCACGTATGCAGATCGTTCCAGAGACCGACGAGAGGACGACGACGTCCCTGTCCCGCTGTCCGTTCCGATCCGATCCCATGTGCATCCACATGCACGCAGCGGCTACGGACACCAGTATACAGTACAGGACTACAGGTACCTGGTACTCATCTCAGCAATACTCACCCAAGCTTCTGATAGTACAAAAAAAGCTCGTGCCTTTTTTTTTTCACGTCTGCTCGATTATTCCTCTGCTCGACGATCCTGCCATCCTGCGTACCTACTACTACTACCTCACACCATGAGAAGCAGCAGAGCCGAAATTTCATCAGAGAAGATCGAGCTTGGTGAGTGTTGCACACAGTGACACAGTGCACGTGCGGGCAGGCGCGTCAATCGGAGGGGTGCGCGCGCGCGGCTCGATCTTCTTTCCCCCCGCTCCGTCTCATTTGAACACGATACGACCAACAAGAGTTGACAAAGCCTGCCAAGAAACGGCAGCGGTAGTATTTTGAAGTTTGACCACCCACAAGCAGCCACAACAAGGGAAGTTACTCAAGCGGGAGGCTGCGAATTTCAGAATCAGTTGCGGTTTGTTTACTCCATCATGGGTCTCGAGATGGATTCTGTAAAACCCTATCAATGCAGTTATGCAGCCGTACCCATCCAAACCCCATCATGTTCATGTTCCCAAAGGCCAAAGCCCCATGTGGGGTGTCCAACAAAAGCTTCTTGCCTTCAAGCGCCGGAGCCGACCGACAGACAGATGGAAAACCCCGGAGACCAACTGACAAGTCGGCCTATCTCACCGACCGTTTTACCACCAACAACAAATGTAAGCCTTGTGGTCTACTCTTTAAACGACGGTTGGCAGCTCGGCGTCTCCTCCTTTCTACAGTTGCATCCCTCTTCCTCACCTCACCTCATCACCATTGCTGCCTTGCTGGCCATCCAAGAAGAGAGATACTGAGATAGAGAGAGGCAGGCAACGACACACAGAGCCTAAAAGTCCACAGAGGAAGAATGAGGCTTGGTGGAGCTCTCGCTCTGCTTCTGCTCCTGTGCATCCATGGAGGCGGCCATCAAGGAGCAGATGCCAGAGGAGACGGGTTCGTGAGGGTCCAGGGCACCCGCTTCGTGCTCAACGGCAACCCGTTCTTCGCCAACGGGTTCAACGCCTACTGGCTCATGTCCTTGGGCGCCGACCCCGCCCAGAGGGGCAAGGTCACCTCGGCGCTCAGCCAGGCCGCCGGCGCCGGCCTCACCGTGGCCAGGACGTGGGCGTTCAGCGACGGCGGCAGCAATGCCCTGCAGTACTCCCCCGGTCGCTACAACGAGAACACCTTCCAGGTCTTTTAGCCTTCACTGTCACTCAGCTCCCCTCTGTGCCAGCAACTCGTTAAGTTTCTTGAGATGTTCTTGCTTTCTTGTGGATGTCCGTGAGCTGATGCATTTCCGTATTTATTTCCTTCTCTGGTGTGCATTCAGGGGTTGGATTTCGTTCTATCCGAGGCTAGGAAGCATGGGATTAAGATGATACTAAGCCTTGTGAACAGCTACGACAGCTTTGGAGGGAGGAAGCAGTATGTGCAGTGGGCGAGAGAGCAGGGGCAGAGCATTGGGTCTGATGACGAGTTCTTCACTAACCCTGTTGTCAAGGGTTTCTACAAGAACCATATCAAGGTAAGGGAAAAAATCCAGTCACAGTAATCTTACCGTTTTGTACTTTTGTTAGCTGAGGTTCATTTCTAGTGTCACTACTTACTAGGAGAGTCTTCCCTTGTTTGTGGAATAGTTGTTCTTTGGCTGTTGTTTGACAAGTAAAATTTGAGGAATTCACTCTGCTTGTTTGGTTCTTGCTCCTTTTACGCCTCACATACCTTTTTTCTTATTTTTAAAATTTCACCCTGCTTTTTTTTAAGTATGCTCGCTATTGGTAATACTGATAAAGCTAGCAGATTCAGCTCCAGATATATTTGCCTTCATGGCTTCATACCGAAATCTTTTCATTGAATTGCCTTCATATTTGTTGTGGAAGAGAGATTCTTTCTTGTTTTGCAAAGGAAATAAAAATTCACACGGGCTCGTTTAGTTTCAAAATTTTCTCCAACCACTCGTCACATCGAATAAATAGACACTAATTAGGAACATTAAATGTGATTAATGATAAAATTCATTTCATAACTTCCTCCTCAAAACTCGAGACAAATCTAAAGAGCTTAATTATATCAAGATTAGACAATAATGATGGATTAATTAGACTTGATTTGTCTCGAGATTTCTCGTCTATCTGTTTAATCCTACTGAAAAATTAATCTTAAAAGGAGCACTCAAAAACTACTGTAAACGGGTAAGACGAGAGTAGAGCATTTTCCTCGTTTTGATCAGAAGAATCCAGTATTTCCTATGTTCGAGGTCACAGTAGAGAGGGTCAGAGGGAGCCATGTGCCTCCAGCCCTCCACCATTTCTCCAAACTCGTTCTGACGCGGTACCGTTAGAAAGATCCATTCTTCACGCACACTGAGAGTCACAGTGAAATTATTTTGGTCTCAATACCGTGACGCTGTCGGTGGAGATTGGAGAAACTGTGGTAAAATTCATGGGAAACAGGCAGGAGAAAAGGTGGGAAAAAGGCCTCAGACAATGCACTGTTCTAGAACTAGGACCGTACTACTCTTTGGCGCCGCAGCTGCCATAATCAATCACTTGTTTGAACCCTTATTATTGCTACTAGTTCCAGCACGCTTCTGACAAAACCTTGCTCGTCTTTTTGCGCGGTGGATCCGATCGTCAAAGACCGTGCTGACGCGGGTGAACACGATCACCGGCGTGGCGTACAGGGACGACCCGACGATCATGGCGTGGGAGCTGATGAACGAGCCCCGGTGCCCGTCGGACCTCTCCGGCCGGACCCTCCAGTCGTGGATCGCCGAGATGGCGGCGCACGCCAAGTCCATCGACGGCGCCCACCTCCTGGAGGCCGGCCTGGAGGGCTTCTACGGCGCGTCGTCGCCGTCCCGCGGCGCCGCGAACCCGTCGGGGTACCAGGTGGGCGCCGACTTCCTCGCCAACAACCGGGCGCCCGGGGTCGACTTCGCCACCGTGCACGCGTACCCGGACCAGTGGCTCCCCGGCCTGGACGCCCCCGCGCAGCTCCGGTTCCTGGGCGCCTGGCTCGACGCCCACATCGCCGACGCGGCGCGCGTGCTGCGGAAGCCGCTGCTGGTGGCGGAGTTCGGCAAGTCGCGGAGGGACCCCGGGTACGGCGGCGACGCCCAGCGGGACGCGGTGTTCGGGGCGGTGTACGCCAAGGTCTACCAGTCGGCGCGGGCCGGGGGCCCGGCGGCGGGGGCGCTCTTCTGGCAGCTCCTGGCAGAGGGGATGGACTCGTACGGGGACGGGTACGAGGTCGTGCTGGGCCGCGCGCCGTCGTCCACCGCCGGCGTCATCGCCACGCAGAGCCGGAGGCTGCGGGGGCTCGCCAGGGCGTTCGCGCGCGCGCGCAAGGGCCAGCACCAGCAGGGGAAGGCGTCGGGCAAAGGTGGCAAGGGCGGCAACTGAAGGTGACGCTGACAAGGCCGAGATCAGGGTGCTTTGCAGCAAGAACGCGTGTTTTTTTTCGTGCGTTTGGGTTCAGTTGTGTTGTGTGCGCGCGCGCCGTGCCGCCCGTGCGCGTCGATGTCTCCTCGAGATGATTTGAAGATTCATTCATCCGGGAGCGAAGGAGTTATACGTGTCTGGCATTCCTCCTCCGTGTCTTGCTAGAGGGCATGCTTTTAAGTGTTCTTCTAGATCACGAGAGGAGCGAAGTTATGGTGCAAGGCTGTGTGTGGAAGAACAAGCTTGCTATGCTTTAAGGTTGTCACTTTCTATGATTTATATGAAGGGATCTGTTGCCTAAATAGCTCCATCTGTTCTTATCCACCTGTTGTTGATCACTCGATTTCCTCATCACCTGCATTCCTCTCTTGGTCGTTTGTCATCTGGCACGTCCATAGATGAGAGCCATGAGACATAGCTTCAGACTGAGAGAGCTGGACTACTTGTCGGCATTTTGCTTGCTGCTTGGCTTGCATCTTGATTCCTAGTTCCGCAACAAGAAGACGTACGGCTGGGGCAGCTTGGACCTCAAGATCATGCATTGCAAGTATGCAAGAATGCCCTTGTCCACGCAGGCTGAAGGGGGTGAAATCAACACTAGAGGACAGCACAAAACATCACAGAAGCAACTAATCAGCTTGAAACCCTTGCCTTGATAGATATATTAGCAAGTTGAAAAAGACAGGTTTATCATGTCAGATCACACATGCTTGCAGGACATCACCCGAGCTGAAATGCAGGTGTTGCAAGGGTTCGTCCGATCGCTTTGGAGGGTCGCATCATGCCGCCTCAGCGAAGCCAACCTTCAGGTTGCCGTAGTCAAAGACGGTGTGGTAGGCTCCCATGAAGATATCACCCAAGATCCTGTGTTACCGAGTTCTTATTATCATTGTAGTAGTACTCCAGTAGTTTAGAAGAAATGCAAATCAGATAGCATGACAAAGATTGGAAGCTAATCCCACAAAAGGAAAAACTTTGACACACCTTATTAGTTTTAAAAGTATGGAGAAAACCAAATAACTTACGTTCTTTGTTACATGGCGAATAATTTCAAAACAAGCATGTTCAATGATGACTTAGGTACTTGTTTTGGGTAAGAATTTTGCAAGAACCTTAAAAGGTGCATATTTACCAGAGAGGACCACGAGGAGGGATGTCCATAGCTGTAAAACCACTGATGCACTGATCAGCAGTTCCTTCACCACCAACCTTTAGGATATACTGAATAATACAAACGAAATAATCAGTTTTCTGAAAGTAAGAGGAAAGTAGCAGAAGATAGCAACTAAACTGTACAAGAACAATGATAAAATAGATGGTTAAACCTTATATGTATCTTTATCAGTTAGATTCCAATACAGTATTAAAATCTAACATTGGTAATACTGTATAACCTAGCATGCCTATATGGGAACACCTCATGAGAATCGATTTATAAAAACTTGCAGGACCTCCGGTTCATGAAAAGAGCACCTTTAGCCTTCTAATTTACTCCCTCTGTTCTGATTTATATGATGTTGGTTAGCCCACATTTGAGCTAAGCAGCAGCAAATAAAAAAGAATGGAGGGAGTACTTAGAAGTATAATTTAGCATGCTATATGAGAACACCTCGTGAGAACCAATGTATAAAAACTTGCTGGACCTCCAGTTCACGAAAAGAGTACCTTTAGCCTTCTTATTTAATTAGCAGTAAGAATAGGAGCAAGAATATCTGATTTCATGATCCGATACCCATAAGGCAGAAGTTAGCGGGAAAGAAGATCTAAAATTTAAAATAGAAAATGGATGCTTGCTAAGCTTGATGACTAAACTAGATGTAGTTTCCATAGAAAAACAAAGATAATAGTCAGAGAGAAGATGCAATACTTGTTCTGGTTTCAGTGCGAACTTTCTTCCCCCGATGGTGAAGGCAATGTCAAGCATGGATGCAACTCTGCTGCAGTCCACAGATGATTCCCCCATAGGACTAGGAAGCCTTTCACACAGCTGCAAAGTTGAACCAGTTATTTAAGTACGGTTCGTGCATGGTATTACAAGCTATGAAGCTTACCAGATTAATGTACTGCAACACTAGATCCTGAGTTTGGTTCTGTGCAAGCTGGTTCTGTATCCATACAACAGCCATTTCACAGGCATTGCACATAGCTTCATCGAAGAGAACATTTGATTCCCTAGCTTCATCATCTACCACGCTCCGAATACCAGCATTGCTAACATTGCACGGGGCATCATATAAGTAACAGTCTCAACTATGAAGACATCACAAAAATAATATTGGAAGTTGAGAAATAGATGAAAAACTAACTTCATGCAATTCAACCATTTCATAATACACTAGCTTATGTAGTCAGCACTAGTAATAGCAGCACTCACATTCAAGTAATCATTACTTGCGGAATTGTGAATTGTTATGATAAACTCATACCTAACTCCATGAGTTCCGTCAAATGTACATAGACCAACTGAAGAGCATATCTTTGATGGATGTGTCTGCATCATGATTCAAGATAAAATTCAGCATTCTTTCTCATTCCAGATAAAATTCAGCATTTTTTTCTCATGTTATACAAATACAACAGCAGCAGCGACAGCAAAACCTTTTGGTCCCAACTCCCAAATAAGTTGGGATAAGATAGAACACAACAAATTTCCAACATGTCTAATCTGTGAGTAATAAAACTAGAATGTGACAAATTTGAGGGTCCATGTTTTAGGAATGAGCAAACCTCTGCTAGGAGCTCATCTATGATTTGCTGCCCATACTGAGAAACAACTGCCTTGCATTCTTGGCTGACTACCCCAGCAGCACCAATCTCTTCATTTATCTGAGTAATTATGGCCTTCATATCCCATATAGATTCATTAGGACACATAAATATTAGATTAAAAATGCAATACACTTGCCAGCAGGGGCGAATCTAGAGCAAGTGAGAGGGGGGGTGTCTTTCCCTTATACATGTGAAGATTTGATGTGCTAACATGGTGAAAAATTATTTTTGATAGTAGTATTTCAAATTCTTGTGGGTGCCTGGGCACCCACAACCTTCAACGTGGCTCCGCCCCTGCTTGCCAGGGTAGGAAGACCAGTCTTAATAAGATATACACATCGAATCACCATTATGACATTGTACCTACTGGGTGCACATCAAGTTTTCCCTTTATATGTTACAGTTGTAAACTTTATTTGCTGAAAAAGTAAAACTTAAGCAGAAAGCATAGAGGCCGAATCGTTTGAAAATTACTTTGTCACTTTGGTTACTACTTACTAGTAATGTTAATAGCAGAAATGCAAATGTTACAATTTCCATTGATGTCAGGACTAGGAAATAAGTCAATGATAAGAACCACCAGGATTAGATCCAATACACCCACTTTCCTTGCTTTTGGACAAAGTAAAAAAAAAACAAAATTCTTAACATACTTTCGGTCCAGTAAGCAATGATGTTCCAGAATCTGCTATTGCTGCACAGCCAGAAGCACAGAATCCTAATAACACAGAGGCGTTACAAAAATTAGTAGAACACTTTGCGTTTAGATATAGGCGTATCGGTCAGAGAACAATGATAAAGAAATACCTGTGGACTTTCCTCCAATCAGGACATCACCCATATCAAACTGCAGGAAGTAAGTGCTATGTTAATTCACGTTGTCAGCAGAATTAGCACAAAAACGTTTCCAGCTACCAGTAAATGCATTTGAAAATGTAAGAATTAATAATCAACTAGCTGAGAAGTGATGTTAACCTGCCAGTATCCCTTCCTAGTAACAGGGACATATGTATGATTTCCCTTATAGTGATTAGGATCGATTCCTCCAAACACAATTTCACCTCCCTGCCCTTCATCAGCGTGTCGGTTGAACCAGAATGAAAAAACAGGATCATCAACAAGACCCTGTTTAACCATGTTGTACCTATAAATTTGTTTTTGGTAAATAAGATCATCTGCTTTATTTGAGGGAAGTGCAAAATACATAAGACATAACACATAACTGTTACATTTTGCAGTACAATACTAACAAAATACCAAAACTAGATCATAAATGAAAATCAGGCAAAACGAATATTCATTCAGCTGTTAACATTACCAAACAGGAACGCATTAGAACAATTTGCCAGCCGGACATGCTCACCAGACAGGTACAGAAGCTCCAACTGAGATTTCCTTAAACCCAAGCCCAAGAATGCCGTCAAATTTTGCAACCATGAAAGTAATACCTGGCTCCCTTGTAGCTTCAATGAAATCCTAATAGAACAACCCAATAAAACCCAAATATTCTAGAAAATGTTTACATGAAGAGATAAGATTGGAAAAGTGTACAACATATGGTGATAGGAATAAACCTGATTTCTCACAACTACATCACCAATTTTCACATTGTCCAGACTGAAGTAGCCAGAAATTGCACCAGTACCATAGCGTATAGAAGCACGTTTTCCTGCGACGAGCTTACGACCAATTAACTAAAATTATTACTGCAGGTTCTAAGTTCTTAATTCAGGCTGAATGTGAGTTCTGTGTTCTTAACTCTTATGTCACCAACAATGCCAAATCATGAATATCTCAGTAAAAATGGTAAAAAATCAGCTAAAATTCTGAAAAACTTAGTTTCCTACTACAGCCACGAAAACTACATTACTCATCGATGACAGAATAGTGATCAATCAAATATAGAGAGAAATAGACACTGATCTCCAAGACACAATACACTAAGAGCAACTCCAATAGTTTGGCAAACCAACTTGGCATCCATCTGATTTTGGCAAAACAAGAAAAATTGGCCTCCAACAGTTTGGCAAAACAACTTGGCAAAAATAGAAACTTGGCAAAACTCACCTCCCCACGCGTATATATGCGCGCGCGGATCGTGGTTGCCATCGTCGTTTCTCTGTAGGTGGGAGGGTGAAAAAAGAAATAAAGAACAGAGAAGGATTCCTGATGTAAGTTAGTTTTCAAGAGGTGGAAGGCCATAAATATAATTTTGTTTCTTTCAGGATTCCTGATGTAAGTTAGATCTAAATTTGACAAGTGAATTATGCCAAATTGTTGGAGATGAACTCTTTTTTTTACTTGACATATCTTTTTAGAAGTTGGCAAAACACAAGATTTGCCAAGTAAAATTTGGCAAACTCTTGGAGATGCTCTAAAAAGCACCATCAAACTTGTAATAATGGCCTAATAGGAGAGGAACTAGGGGGCGAAGTCACAAACCATTCTTCTTATAACTGTTCGATTGGCCGGCCTTGTACCTCGCGTGGAAGTAGCATGCCATCTGGAACCAAAACCAAAATTATCACTCCAGTTTAGAGCCATACACAACACAGCAAACTTGAAAAAACAGTCCCAGTCACAGAGTCAAATACGGTGCGCACCGACAGGTAGCACTTGGAGGAAGGCACCCAGAGGTTGGAGCTGCCGGTGTCGAAGATGACGGTGAACTTCTGCTGCGGCGTGCCGATGCCGATCTCACCGTAGTACTGCGCGTTGAGGTAGTTCTTCAGCGCCACGATGTCACCCTCCTCTTGGGCCTCAGCCTTCTTCGACGCGGCGGCGGCGTCGTCGTCGTTGTTGCTGCTGCTGCCGAGGAAGCCGTGGTAGCGTTCGTCACGGTGGCGGCCGTTGTCATCGGTCGGCCGCTTCTTCAGCGAGACACGGACCAGGCCCTCTGCCGGTGGGGCGAGGAGGGATTGCAGCAGCGCGGTGGCGAGGAGGAGCAGCGCGACGCGGCCGATTCCCATGGCCGCGCTGCACTGCGTGCTGGGAATCGAACCCGAAAAAATTCAGGAGGGGAAGATATAATGCGAGTTGATCGAGGGGAAATCGAGACCGCTTTTGTGAGGGTTAAGGAGAAATCGCAACAACTGCTGGAACTGATCACCAATTATCCAAAGGGGGAGTTTGGATACCAAATTATTCAACAAAAACTCAAAATTATTCGAACGAACTGGAAAATGGCGAAATTACGGCGCCGTTTCATTCAACCCATCAACACTGGGAAACTCGACCAAGACTGACCTAAATTGACAGCAGGAGTGCCCAAATTCGTTCGATTCTACCGATTCCGTAAAGCGCAACCCGAATTCCGAAGCGAAGAAACCTGCACTCACCTGATGGCTCGAGAACGGGAGGGGAGCAACTGAGCAATAGAGCAACCGCCCGCGGCCCGCGGCCGTGCTGCACTGGCGAGTGTGGGGGGACTGGGGGATGTGGAGCCCGTGTCTCTACGTGGGTCGATTTATAGTGACGTGGCGGGTTGGTGGCACTCCTGGGGCTCCTGGTCGTCTGATCTATGGTGGTGTTTGGTGCGCCGTTGGGTTGAGATGGAGTGCCAGTTTCTACGTGGGGTGTTCAGTTTGTACCCAGGGGAGGGAAAGTTTTGTTCAGATAAGTTGATTGATCCTAGCACGCAATTGCGTGGAAAGGGAAACCAAACAACTACACTACTACTTTTGCTCTCATCTTCCGGACCGAGAGAGAAAACGCTAGCGCAAGTAGTGCGTGTCGTAATAAGGTTCATAAACCCCAGAGCATGCATGAGTGCATGCCACGTGAGGACTTCATCATGCCTGTTGCTGAAAGAATGCAAAGTTCCACTTCTACCAACAAGGCAACAAATTTGTTGGTCTTCTCTGGAGTACAGCCGTGGGCGATGCCAAAAGAAAATAGCGAGGACATTTGTGTGCTATAGTCGCATGCTGACAAGTGACAATTCACTTCATACTCTGTAATTTGAGGATCTTGATATTTCTCTTGAAGGAAGGCTTTCAAGCACCTTTTAGGCACACAACCAGACTCTTCTCCGTTCTAATGGATGTAGAAATCTAGCATCCAGAATCACTATTACTAATTGAAGACTCCTTTTGAAGCTTCCAGATGAAGCCACATAAGATCCTAGGTGGACACTCTAAAAGAAGAGCGTAATCCTAAAAATTCTCACAAAAAATAAAACATCTGCCCGTCAATAAATAGACTCAAATCATCACAACTATTAGATTATTACATTTTCTAAAAAAATTACCCGCCTATGCCATTATGAAAATAGTCTAAAGTAACCCCCTAAAGCTATATCTAAATTACCCACCTCTGCCATTACATAAAATAAACTAAAGTAACCCTCTAATTTTGATAGTCATTATAAAAAATAATTTAATATAACCCTCTAAAATTGCAAATAAATTGTCCACAACTAATACATAAATTAAATTAAAATAACCTTTTAAAATTACACCAAAATAACATGAGGCAATTTTAATTCAAATTATCTATATTAAAAATATAAATCAAAATATGATTCTAAATAATCTTTTTTTCTTAAATTATTGGCATATGATATAATAATTAGAGTTTTTTAATGGTACTTTTGAAGTACCCGGAAGTATTAGGAAATACTCTAAAATTTCTCTGATAATTAAGGTATACACAAATGTCAAATGGTGTGTTATAATTTATAAGAATATAACCAGTGCGTTTATACATAAATTCTATTTGTGTGGTTATTCTAAACTAGACCTGAGCATTCCATGGGCCGGGCCGGGTTCGGGCAGGGCCGAAAAAACCCGGGTTTTTTGGGCTGAGAAAATCCTGCCTATGCCCGTCCCATGGGACGTGTCGGGCCTCAGTTTTCGGGCCGGGCTCGGGCCGGGCCCGGGCTCGGGCGGGCCGTCCGCGCATTTTATAGTGTAAAATAACTAAAAACAGCATTTCGGGCCGGGCTCAGGCCAAATTTTTTTCGCGGGCTTCAAGATCTCTGCCCACACCCGCCGAGTAAGGTTCGTGAGCGGGCCGGGCCAGGCTAAAAATGCGCAAGTATATTCTAAACCATCATGAGACCATCGCCAGCAGCAGCCTACAATAAACAAGTTACCCATGCTGCCAAAGTATAATGCCCTAGAGGCTAGATAGAATAATGAGGCTGACAAGGATCCCTTTCAATCAGGAAATCAAAAGCAGATCAATGAATCAGCGACAGCTGCAAGGCTGAACTTTTCTAAAGACTTACCCTATAAACTTATTGGGAAATTGGTCTGTGGCACACTCTCAAAGTGTAGTTTTGTGCATAGCACATCCCACTTTTTGATTTACTGTGACGGACACTATGTTTTTAACCTTTTGTCTCCAGCACACCCCACAACAGAAGATGACTTCCATACCCTTGCAAAAACCGGACCCACCTGTCAGCTCTTTCCCTCTTCTCCGACGCTGAGTTGTCCGCCCCAGCTCCCTCCCCGTCTGTGGTGGGACATAGGCGTGAAGTGGCCGCCGCGACAGAAGAGGAGCAGCTTCGCCAGTCAGCCGGCCGGCCGCCGACACCGGTGCCCCGCCCGTCAGCGCCGCCACCGTCCGTGGCGCACGTGAGATGCAGACCTCCCGGATCCGCACCTCATTGCCGCCGGGCCCCTCCCACTACCCAGCGTCGGCAGCGGAGCCTCCTCCCGCACTATCGTCGCCGCCGTTCGACGTGCCGCTCAGCCGCCATTGCGACTGTCGCCGTCCGAGCCGAGCCCGCCCGCCGCCGCTCGAGCTCCTCTCTCGCCGACTGCACGGGCCACAAGACCGATCGTGGCGTTCTGCTCCTTCGCACCGCTGCATAGGGGCCGCCCGCGGTGCCCCTTCGCCTTCTGAGATGGCATCACCGGCGTTGGCGCCGGTGCCGCTGAAGAACATCGTGGATGATCTCGACTGCGGCGGCTTCGTCGCCCACTTCTCTATCGCTCCTTTGCCGATGCACAAATTGCGAGGGGGTCAGGGAGGGGCGCCAACCGGATCTGCTCAGCCTCGCCGTCGCCGCTCGAGCCGACCACACCCCCGTGTGGTCTAGCTAGGGGTGCCGCGACGGTGGAGGATGGGGCGGGCGGGCTTGGCTCGGACTCGTCACGAAAAGAGGAAGGAGGTGAAGAGGGGAGAAACAGGGGGTAATTATCTTAGCCCCTAAATCCCCGAAATCATGAAGGCTAATGATGGGCTGCATCTACGAAGGCCCAACATCGGCCACCAGCAAGCCAGGCCCAACTTCCCTTCCTTAAGGACAGCGGTTTGGCCCCATCCGCAGGGCCACCTCCGACTTAGGTGGCCACTTCAGCTACCTCGATGGGCGGCTCCGCCTCGCACGACCTAAGGCTCCTTCCGCTGCAATCCATCGGCCAGGACCCCCCAGGGGGAGGGCTGCAACATGGCGCAACCCGCCCCGTGCCGCTCGGGACGTGCAGGAGCAGTAGGGAGAGCGGATCTGCCTTGTCAGAAGGTGAGGCCATGATGAGATTTTCCCCGACGTGGGAAGCGGATTGCCCCGGCGTCCCATCACCTGGATGCTGAACAGTGGCAAAGGATACGCGAATCCTTCGCCAGCAAGACATCGAACGACGAGACCCGACCCAGCAAGTATCAGAGAGAAGGTCGAGGCTTGCACGAGAAGCCCCGACCTAATAGGACTGGCGTGCTCATGGGTCGGGAGAAGCTGCCTCGGAACGAGAGCCGCAGCTACACCGCCCTACGAAGGCTACCACGGCTAGCACAGTGTACGGCGCCAACGGGAGACGAAGGCCCACGGTGTGGCACTATTCCAGCACTGTTCTGGCACTGTTGCAGGACTGTAGCAGGACGCTGTTTTACCTTCTTAACCCTTGTACACCGGCCCTCCTTGAACTATAAAAGGGGAGGTTGGCACCGTAAACAGCAGTGTCCAACACGCAGAACACAGCGTACAAGACCAACAACACACTACATTCACCGATCGAGCACTCGTAGCTCACAACCACATCCAGAGACTTGGGACACTCTCCCTCTCTCGACCTAAGCTTGTACCCCCTACTACAAGCCCTTGTGGGCATATAGAATATCTTCCCGAACTGGACGTAGGGCACCCCCTCGGTGCCAGAACCAGTATAATCCCGGTGTCTCTAAGCCCAACCATCCGAATCAGACGCACGAAACATACCAAAATTTACTTGCCGGCGGTATCAAACCCTGACAGTTGGCGCGCTAGGTAGGGGCACTTCGTGTGTCACGACGCCAACAAGGGTCCGGATGGCCCATCCGACGAACAGTCAGTGCACACCACCGTGCTGCGCTTTGGCTACCTGGACTTCGTCTTCGATGGTCCAGTCGAGTCGCCCGCTGGTGCCGTGTTCTCGCGGTCCCAGCCCGATGCCCCCGTGCCTCCTCAGGACCAGCCGCCTGAGGAGCCGCGGGCGGCAAAGTCTGCCGCCGACCGGGTTTGGGACCTAGTCGGCCGCAATATGGCGGTCGCTCTAGGGCCGAACCCGTCCCAGGAGCTCTTCCGCTTTGTGGCGTTCGCCACCTCCATGCTTGTGTTCGGTTTGCAGGAGGAGGAGATGCTGACCTGGGACGAGTTCAAGCTCTGCTACAACTCTGTGTACCTCGAGGGGCAGGCATGGCTCCCCTGCGGCGGGACAGCTTCTCCCGTCGCCACGGGAGACGCACGCTCGGTCCCCTCGGAGGCATCTCAGGCAAGCTGCGACGAGGTCGAGAGCACGCCTCTCTGCGAGAAGGCGCCGTCGCCCCACGACCCGAGGCACGAGTGTTTCGTCCTCTAGCAGCAGGCCGATGCAGTCCGTTCCACCAACTCCAATGAGAGCTCCGCGGAAGGAGAGCCCACTTCGCCTGACGCCTCCGCTAGCGAGGAATCCCCGCAGGACGAGGGCGACCGTGAGCGGCAGCGTGCTCACCTCGACGAGCTCGATGAGGCTCAGAAGGCTCTCGAGGACGAGCAGGCAAGGCTCCACCACGCGCTCGGCGCGGAGGCCGCGGCAATGCCCGTGCGCGAGCGCGCACAAGAGGTACGCTGCTGCATCATCAGCGATGTTCACGGGACTCCCTTCGCCAAACGGGCCTCCCAGAACCTCACCGCAGCAGCCGTGCTCCTCCGGGCCAGCCCCGAGCCGACGACCCCGGAGGAAAAGAAGCTCCGTCAGCACCTCCAGACGCTCCTCGACGTGGCCGCCGAGCAGCAGGCGGAAAGTTCGGCGTCTCGACGGCGCGAGGCACGGGCTCCGGCCCAGGAACGCTCGGTTCATCACGGGTCCTCACGCCCATCGGGGCAGCCGGGCCGCGCGGAGAGCGTGCACTCGCCCGCTGGCCGCAAGGTCGACTCCAACCACGGAGCCCGAGGCGCAACCTCAGCGCATGGGAGGACGATGACCAGAGGCGGGACGGACGGCGAACGCCGGCCGCGAAGGGTGTACAATTGGAGGTGCGGGGGCCGCTACGACAGCAGTGAAGACCGGAGTCGGAGCCCGACGCCTGACCCCCGAGGTCCGCTGACTTTCGGCGTCAACGTTCTCACTGTAGCCCCCCAGCTCGATATCATGCTCCGACCACCATCGCGAAGTATGATGGGGAGACCAACCCGAGCGTATGGCTTGAGGACTATCGCCTTGCCTGCCACAACAGCGGGGTGGCCAACGATCTATTTATCATCAAGAGCATCCCTCTGTACCTCGCTGACACGGCGCGTACCTGACTCGAGCACCTCCCCCGAGGGAGGATCAACAGCTGGGCCCAACTCCGAGATGCCTTCATAGGGCACTTCCAGGGCACCTACACCCGCCCCGGCAATGCCTGCGAGCTTCGCCATTGCCGGCAGAAGAAGCGCGAGAGTCTCGGTGACTATATACGCCGCTTCTCTAAGCGCTGCGCCGAGCTCCCCGACACGGCCGATAACCAGGTTATCACCGCTTTCCAGGATGGTACCATGTGCGAGACCCTTGTCCACCGGATAGGGCGAGTCAAGCCGAAAAACATTCGAAAGCTCCTTGACCTGGCCACTGACCACGCCGACGGGGAAGAGGCCGTCGCTTTCAGCAAGAGGAAGCTCGAGGAGGAACAGGGTGAAGCTCCGGCTACCCGTTCGGAGAAGAAAAAGAAGAAAGAGCGCAAGCTCCGCACCAACAACCTGGTAGTGGCGACCGACAAGCGACCGCCCAAGCCAAAGGCTGGTCCCCCGAGGGATCACTTCGAGAAGATGCTTGAGGTACCTTGTTCTTACCATGAGACTCCGGTCAAGCATGCCATGAAGGATTGCAACCTCATGAAGAGATACCTCGGCGGGAAGAACAAGCCACAGGACGCGGCCAACGCTAGCGCCAGCAAGAACGTCGAGCACGACGATTTCCCCAAGGAAGGTGGCACCGTCATGATGATATTCGGTGGAACGCCTGCTCGCCCTCCGAGGTGCAAGCATAAGTGCATCCTGGAGGAGATCTACCACACCAAGCTGACCGTGCCTTCATACCTCCGGTGGACCGAGACGGCCGTCACGTACGACCGGGCGGATCACCCAGACCACATTCCACAACCGGGGGGCTTACCCCCTCGTGGTGGCACCGCTCTTCGGCACCAAGTGGGTGCACAAGGTGCTCATGGATGGGGGAACGGCCTCAACATCATCTACATGTCCACCCTCGACAGCATGGGGATCCAACGATCTCAGCTCCGCCCGTTGTCGACCCCGTTTCACGGAGTCGTGCCCGAGATGGAGGCAGTCCCACTCGGACAGATCAACCTACCGGTCACCTTCGACGATGAGGGAAATTTTCGCAGGGAGACGGTCACCTTCGAAGTGGTCGGCTCCCCGGGAACGTACCACGCGATCCTCGGGAGGCCGGCGTACACGAAGTTCATAGTGGTCCCCAACTACACCTACCTCAAGCTGGAGGCACCAAGCTTCAGCACGCATTTGAATGTGACGCTGAGTGTTTCCACTTCGCGGACTCTCTCATTCGCTCCAACGAGCTCGCCACAGAGCCAGTTCCGGAAGTGCTCGACATCCCAGAGACCGCCAAACGGGTGGCGTGCTCGTTCGAGCCCGCAAAGGACGCCAACGAGGTACTTGTGTCTGACGATGGGCGCACAGTCCGCATCGGTTCGACGCTCGAGCCGGAGCAAGAGGAAGCGCTCGTGCATTTCCTAAAGGCGAATCTTGATGTTTTTGCATGGAAGCCGTCCGATATGTCGGGCATCCCGAAGGAAGTCGCCGAACATAAGCTCAACATCAAACCGAGCGCCAAGCCGGTTAAGCAGAACCTGCGACGTTTTGACGGCGACAAGTGTAAAGCCATACGAGAGGAGATCAAGAAACTCCTTGCAGCGGGCTTCATCAGGGAAGTATACCACCCTGAGTGGTTGGCAAACCCCGTGTTGGTGAAAAATAAGAGCGGCAAATGGAGGATGTGTGTCGACTACACCGGCCTGAACAAAGCGTGCCCGAAGGATCCGTTCCTACTGCCACGCATAGATCAGGTTGTGGATTCGACCGCGAGGTGCGAAACCCTCTGCTTTCTCGACGCCTACTCTGGGTACCATCAGATTGCGATGGACGTAGGCAATCAGCTCGCCACGGCCTTCATCACCCCTTTCGGCTGTTTCTGCTACTCCTCCATGCCTTTCGGGTTGAAGAACGCAGGCGCCACCTTCCAGAGGTGCATGCAGCGCGTCTTCGGCGAACTCATCGGTCAGTTGGTTGAGGCATATGCCGACGACATCGTGGTGAAGTCAAGACAAACGGGAGATCTGGTCCCCGACCTAACAGCCATCTTCGAGAAGCTGAGAAAGTTCCAGGTCCGACTCAACCCTGAGAAGTGCATCTTCGGGGTCTCGCGAGGGATGCTCCTCGACTTCGTCGTATCGGAATGCGACGTAGAGGCCAATCCGGAAAAAATCACGGCCATCACCAGTATGGGGCCAGTTCAAAACATCAAGGGAGTCCAACGAGTAACTGGGTGCCTGGCGGCCCTTAGCCGATTCATCACCCGGTTAGGCGAGTGAAGCCTGCCTCTCTATCAGCTTCTGAAGAAGTCGGAGCGCTTCACCTGGACCTCGGAGGCACAGGAGGCACTAGAGTCCCTCAAGAAGCTGCTCGAGAAACCACCCATCCTCACGGCGCCAGCGCCGGGGGAGCTGATATTGCTGTACATTGCTGCTACGACTCAAGTCGTCAACACAGCTCTTCTGGTCAAGCGCGACTGTGACAACCCGCCCGGGAAAATACCGTACTATCGCCTAAACCAATCCACTTTGGCCATTAAGCGACAGTAAAGTATCATCCCGTCGTAAGTTGTCGGGTTAACGCCCAGTAAATCACTCGGATATCACACAGAGGATCGAACATATGCATTAAAACTCACACGAAGGCGAGTCCAGAGTACCTTACATAAATTAAATCCAAATTTGCCCCGAAGGGTTTAATTATTACAAACCATTATTCAGGACATGAAGTAAGGGGTTAGAGTTCGAAAACAGCGAAATAATACAACTACGATACGGTAGACATCACGGGAGGGCATCCGTGGTGCCTTCACTCGTCGTCATCCACCCATTCCAGCTCCCAGCCGGGTGGAATCTCTCCAGGCCAAACAACATCACCTGCAACCACATTTATAAAGCAAGGCTGAGTATACTAATACTCAGCAAGACTTAACTGTCGGGTGATAACTACATCACCAACTCTAGACATGATAGGCTTTTTGGCCGGTGGAGTTCTTTTGCTGAAAAACAACAAAGAGTAGGTCCTTACTTTCAATATTTTAGCTCAAATTCTAGTTAATTACCATTTCTAAGTGTACCAATTAATTCAATCAAGAATTGTACAATACAATTAATTCAAGCAATAATATTCACAAAGTTCCATCAATAAGGGATATCATGTCCAGCTGATTAAGCAGTCTCAGATAATGGTGAGAGGCCGACAATCGATTGATTAATAACCTTGCAAGGTGGACCTAAACACACAAAAGAATGCATACCCCCAAGAAGGTCCAAACAAAAACGAAACGGGGTATACACCGACCAGGCGGTTCCCGTCGATCTTCAGCTTGGGATCGGAACCTACATTCCTTGGTACAAGGCTTGCTGGATCGCTCCCACACGAACGTCCAGACTCACGTAGGTACCACACTGTTGCAAGCAGGGGGACACATCCTTGTGCCCCAGGTGTAGTAGGGAAAGGTTCCCTCGCTGCATCAATCGGGTACTAGGCTTACCGGTCCCATTCCTGACAAGTGTTTAGTACATTCAAAAGCTTAGCCCACGAAAGCCACTGGACCGGAGCCCAAATCCCATGCTCTTACCACATGAGCAATCCATTTATAAAGATCTTATGATTCCAACATAAGAACCTATTCTCGCGAGTGACGAACATCACTCGACTTGTACCGGTGCTATAGCATAGCAGCTATCGACCTAGCATACTAGTAAAAGAACATAGGTACCTAGGGATCATGCATCTAGGGTTTCAAATCAACTCCTGAAACGTAAATGCACAAACATAGCAAAGGTAATTGTATAATTTTAAAAGAAAGGGTTAATGATCCGGGGCTTGCCTTCGCTGGCAAGGTTGGCCTTGGGCCCTTCTGGACTTTGGTCCAGGTCTTGCTCTACAGCGACGTAACGCACGTCTCCGTCAGCTCCTCCGTCTCCTCCTTCCGGCACAGGCGTACAGCTACCGTCGAGAAGATCTACACGAGGATGCAAATGCAAGATTTAATTGACGGTTTTCATTTAATTAGTTACAAAATGACATATGACAACCATAAAGAGTATGGTTGGCCATATTCACCTTGACAAACACACATTTGGTATATTCCTTCTATTAAAGTAACAACACATGGTGTTTTATTACTTATTCCTTTTAATAGTGACTGTGTACATATTTATGTAAATTAATTAATTTAAATTCACAAACAACAAAGAAGTGGTCTTAACCATCTTAGCATGTTTCACATCACCAACATAGGGTCATTTGGTGTGGTGTTGGTGGTTTTCCAATTTAATTTAATATTAAGCTTCGATTGACCTCTATGGTTTTTATTTATAAATAAATTCACAAAAAAGCAGTGGGGTGTTTCTGAAGCACTATTGACCTAGACAAGGCCACTGAACAAGATTTCACATTTACATGAGCTATAAATTAATTATATCACAAAAGACAAATTCTAGCTACCAAAGCATGAGAAATGCATATAAAAATAAATAAACAACAAATGGATTCCAACTTTCTCCCACAGGTTCTATGGTTCAAAACAAGGCTAGGAAAACAACAAACACCTCAAAAGCTACTCTAGATCTTGAGCTATGCATTTTCATTGAAAATTAAGCATATTTCAAGAATAAATAATTCTAGCAGATATAAAATTGTGATTAATTCACAAAATGTGTATTTAGGCATAACAAGATCACATGCATAAGTTGAGCACAAAAATCTATTTATATTCTGCTACACAAATCATTTGGACAGAATCAGCATAAATACAAAATAAATAATAATAAAAGATCTACATAGTAACTTTGTGCAATTTTTGGTACAGAAGCTAGGAATGACATAGCTCCCAACATATCCAAAATTCAGCTACATATCACATGTAGATTTTGAAGTACAATAGATATAGGTTTAACAGATTTCTATTTTTCATGCAAAAACTATTAGCCAAAAGTAGAGTCACGCTTTAAAAAAGTTGTAGATTTGCTCACATGCAAACCAAAAAATTTTAGTTTTCATTTTTATGACTTTTCTTTGATTTTCTATGAATTTTCAAAGATTCAGCAAAAGTCATACACTATTTAAGATTTAGTTTTGCGTGCAGGCCCCTGGAAGTTTTCAGTTCCTTACAAAACAGCCCTTGCTTTGCAGTTAAGACCCTGGAAAGAGCTAGGGGTTTGCAATGTGGCCCAAGGCCATGGAGGGCGGTGCGGGCGCCGGAATTCCGGCGAGGCACTCGCCGGAGAGGGCCGGGAAGGGCGGAGTAGGGTCTAGGGCTTACCTACGGTCGATTTGTGGCCGGAGACAGGGCGGGGATGGCGCCGGCGAGCTCGCACGACGGGCAGGGCGGCGGCGGCCGCTGGAGCATATGCTCCGGCGAGGTCGCGGCTCGGCCGGGGCAAGGTGCGCCATGGGTAGTTTGAGTGGTGCAGGGGGAAGAGTCTATGGGTGTCACTTGACTGCGGAATTGAGAAGGAGGGGGAGTTCGGCGGCGACGGTGTCCAAGGCGGGGCGGCGACAACCGTGCTTCACGCGAGAAGGGGCAACCGTGGCGTTTTATAGCGTGGGCGAGCGTGCAGGGGCTCCCACCCTTCGTCACGAATGTAAGGACGTGCGGGATGGGGGACCCGACGTTCGCGGCATCCAAGGCAGCCGGCGCAGCGCGGACAGGGGGGTCTGGCGCCGGCGCTCGGGGCGTGGCACGCTGGGACAGGGGCGGCGACCGGGGTCGGAGACAGGGGCACGCGGCCCACCCCCTCGCGCCCGCCACATGGCACTCAGACCCTCGGCGTCCGGGCCGCGGGGCCACCCTGCCACGGCGCGCGCGGGCGCCGATCGGCACGGGAGACTCACCCCGGCGCGCCAGAGCGCGAGAGGAGGCCGGTCAACACGACTTTGACCGCGATTTTCTTGGAAATTTTGGACTGAGCGAGGAAAAGTTCGAATAGCAAAGTTGAAGTTCAAACTATCCTCTACAACATTTACAAAGGCCGACATATGCTTCCATGCTTGGTTTGGTCTGGAACGCGTCGCGAAAATCAGCTTTTGCACGACTCAAAACACTATCATTTGGCCTTTGACTGAGTTTTTGAGCTTCAATTCTTCAAAATTTGAAATGCCGCCAATTAGGAAAGTTGTGTCCCTCGAAAAGATGTACAACTTTTGTATTGGCCGATTTTGAAGTGTTTAAGCGGAATTCGGAGAACGCGCCAAAAGTTCTAGAGCGGGTCAACTGATCTAGGGGTTTGACCGGGGTTTTGACCCGTTGACCAAAGTCAACCTTTTTGATTAGCTCCTAATGACTATGATTAGGCCACTAATGACTTTGTTAAGGCTACTTAAACACCTAGGGTGTTACAGCGACGAGCCCGACAAAGTGTTGAAAGTGCAGCGGCCCGTCTACTTCGTCAGCAAGGTACTTTCCGATTCCAAGACCTGCTACCCACAGATCCAGAAGCTCATCTATGCAGTGTTGATCTCCAAAAGGAAGCTCATGCACTATTTCGACCCGCATCCTATCACAGTGGTTTCGAAATACCCACTCAAAGAGGTAATCCAGAGCCCGGAGGCAGAAGGAAGAATTGCTAAATGGGCCCTGGAGCTGATAGGGCAGAGCAACGCTTACGCTCCTCGCACCGCCATCAAGTCCCAAGTCCTGGCCGACTTCGTTGCCGAATGGACGGAGATCCAAACGCCTGCGGCCCTGATCGAGCACGAGACGTGGACCATGTACTTCGATGGATCCCTCACGAAGGAGGGGGAGGAGCCGGACTCGTTTTCATCTCGCCTCTGGGCGTGCGTATGGAATACATGATCCGGCTCCACTTCCCAGTATCCAACAATGTCGCGGAGTATGAGGCTCTCCCCAATGGGCTCAAGATCTCTCACGAAATAGGGGTTTGGCGCCTTGAGGTTCGAGGGGATTCCGAGCTCGTTGTCAATCACGTGATGAAGGAAGCCAACTGCGTCAACCCGAAGATGGCAGCTTACTGCAAGGCTGTCTGGGAACTCGAGGACAAGTTTCATGGACTCGAGCTCAAGCACGTACTGTGGAAGTACAATGAAGCGGCCGACACTCTCGCAAAAGCGGCATCGAACCGAACGCCAGTCCCAAATGGCGTGTTTGCAAGCGACCTACGGGAGCCATCTGTCCGCTACGGGGAGGACGACCCCCCCTCTCACCGCCAAATCTTCAGGAGGTCATGGCACTGGGAGAGGCTTCAGAGTCCAACCTTGAGGACCCCGACTGGAGGATCCTGATCCTGGAGTGGATGGTGGAGGGAAAGCTTCCGACTAATAGCACCGAGGCCCGACGCATCACGTGACGGGATGCGTCGGGCCAAATCCTTCAGGCTCATCGATGGGGATCTTTATCGGCAGGGCGCGGCAGGGATACTCATGCGCTGCATCCTCATGGATCAAGGGCGCCAGCTACTGCAAGACATCCACGCGGGGGCCTGCGGCCACCAGAGCGATCGTCGGAAGCGCATTTCGACAGGGCTTCTACTGGCCCACAGCGGTTGCTGACGCCAAGAACATTGTGCGAAGTTACGAAGGTTTCCAGTTCCACGCTCAGCAAACGCACCTCCCGGCGCAGGTGCTTCAGACCATCCCCCTCACCTGGCCTTTCGCCGTGTGGGGGCTCAAAATGGTGGGACCATTGAGAAAAGCGTCTGGGCGCTTCACACACCTGCTCGTGGCAATCGACAAGTTCTCTAAGTGGATCGAGGCATGACCTATATCTGCAGCGTTAGGTCGGAGGAGGTTGTCGAGTTCTTCACCGACATCATCTATCGTTTCGGGATCCCGAACGCCATCATCACCGACAACGGATCAAACTTCACCGACAAGAAGTTCCTCTGCTTCTATGATGACAACAGTATCTGGATAGACTGGGCCGCAGTCAGTCACCCGAGGACCAACGGGCAGGTTGAGAGGGCAAATGGAATGATCCTACAGGGGCTGAAGCCGCGCATCTTCAAAAGGCTCGAGAAGTTCAAGGCACAGTGGGTGGCCGAGCTACCCTCGGTCCTCTGGAGCCTACAAACTACCCCCACGTGTGGCACCGGCTACACACCTTTCTTCATGGTCCATGGGTCGGAGGCGGTCCTCCCGACTGACATCGACTACGGAAGCCCAAGAGTGCGCGCCTACACCGACGAAGGAAACCAAGTCTCCCTCGAGGACGCCATCGACCAACTCGACGAGGCGCGAGACGTTGCACTACTACACTCCGCCTGGTACCAACATGCAATGCGGCGTTACCATGGCCGCACCATTCGGGAAAGGGCTTTCCATGTCGGGGATCTAGTGCTACGCTGGGTCCAGAGCAACAAAGATCGCCACAAGTTATCACCGCGATGGGAAGGCCCCTTCATCGTCGACTAAGTTTTGTGTCCCGGCACCTACAAGTCTAAGGACGAAGACAGCCAACCTATCACCAATGCCTGGAACATCGAACAGCTACATCGTTTCTACCCTTAAAAGAAAAAAAAAGCTTTTATGTTCCCGTTAGGAAAGATAGCCTAGTTTTTCCTCTCTAGGCACAAGGCGTTTTCTTGTCGCCCAACAAATCCCTTGTAGCTCAGGCCCCCCCACTCGAGAAAGTGGCGTTTTTTCTATTTTCCTCTCTCCCGGTGCCCAGGAAAGCGCTCGTACTTCAACGCAACAAGGGAAGGAAATGGAAGAGAAACAACTGGGGAAACACTTCAAGATCTTTAATAAAAGAAGGAGTTCCGACATGGTGGACACGGCCATGGTCCGCAACGGCGGACTCGACCTACGACGCCTATGCGCCTCCGGCTCTACCACCACTGTCGTCGCGAAGGATCTCGTCGACGTCGACCCCATCGGAGACGGCGTTGGCGGCTCTGGTGAACTCCAGTGAGTCGAGGCGGCGGCGCTCTGCATCGTAGCCGTCGGGCCATCCCGTTGGGACGAAGAAGAGCCACGGCTCGTCCGACTGCGCGTCAGCCGCGGCCAAAGCTTCCGACGCCCCTTGGCGCACCCCGGCGCGCACCGCCCCCCTGACACGGTCGGGCAGTGCTCGAAGCTGGTCCACCAGCAGGGCCGGAGGAGAAGCCACGACGTCGACGGCCGCATGCGCCGCGGCCGTGAGAACGTCAAGACATGTCTTCGCGTCGAACTCTCGGTGCCGCAGGACCCCCATCTCCCACCGGAGCTCCAACATCCTGTCTTCCATGTCTGCAGAGCGACGGAAATTAGGGAAACCACAGCTCTCCAGAAGTCAGCCGGAGAACAAAAATCGTCCCGAGGCACATACCAAGTCGGCGAGCCTCAGCCCCGTTGGCATCGACACGAGCCGCCTCGACCTCCGCCTCGACGACGTTAAGCGCCGCACGAGCAGCATTCAACGCCTCCACAAGACGGCATCGATATCGCGCAGGGCCTCCTCCAGGCGGCTCCCCGTCTCCGCCACCTGTGTCGTCAGAAAGAGGACCTCCTCCTGGGACGCTCCGTCTGCGGGGGCCACACCTACGGGTCGGGGCTCAACACCCGAAGCCGACACGCCCTCGGGGCCCCTACGCGCAAAGAAAGGAGGCAAAGACGATGAGAAACAAGAAGAGGCCGGAGCAGCGCGACCGCCGCCGTCCAAGAAACAGTGCGCACCTCCGGCGGCGTGGCGACGGCGGCTGCGGCCCCGACGCGGTGCGCTTCCCCCTGTCCATCACAGACGAAGGAGCCGAGGTAACACTTCTTTCGAACCCTCACCTAAGTTTTTCCACTACCTCCACGAACGCTTCTGCAGGAGCTGGTGAGGAGAATGAGGCGAAAACCTCCAAGAAGGAGGGGGATTTAAAGGGTCATCAACAGGGAGAGCACGACCGATGCACTCCCCCACCATCACCACAAACGGACGACCCGCCTCGATCGGAGGCACAACTGACCAAGTCGATTAAAGTCTCCCCGCGGGAGAAGTAATCACTAGGACGCGAACCGCCACAAGCCCTCGGGGGCCTAGGGCTGACGTGCGGTTCGAAGGCTGGCCCAGCGAAGGGTTTCGAACAGTCGCCGCCGTCACCAGAGCAAGGGACGAAAAGGGATGGGCCCACAAGCGGTCAAAACCCGGACGCACGAGCGTCACGGGCATCCTGAATCGTGTTCGAGCCCCAGACGAAAAGTCTCAAGGAATCCCCATCGGAGGTAAGGCAGTGAGCCGCTAGGGTCAATCGAACGACCTTGGAGATAAATGAGATATTCGGAGGGGTTGATAAGATCTATCACCAGCTGATTCTGTCGGGACCCCGCGAACGGGACCCGGGTCTTACTCGTACTACTCGATAGTAGCTAAACGAGCACCACGATTCGGCCATCGAGGTAAGCCGT
Source organism: Cenchrus fungigraminus (assembly GCA_036936925.1). Lineage (NCBI taxonomy): Eukaryota > Viridiplantae > Streptophyta > Magnoliopsida > Poales > Poaceae > Cenchrus > Cenchrus fungigraminus. Next base: position 29,325,582 of record CM072778.1, on the reverse strand, counting down.
GGTATTGCTCAACCCTCCTTCCCTAACGAAAGGGATGCGTGAGGAGAACCAAGCGAGCGCTAAGCTCACTAAACACCTCGAACAAGCGACACCCGCCGACCGCTCAGGCGAACAACGACAAAACTCGAACAAAAAAGACAAAACGTGACAAAACGCCTTGCTCGAAGGTCCCAACAGTGATCTTCCTCCAGTAAGGCAGTGAGCCGCTAGGGTCAATCGAACGACCTTGGAGATAAATGAGATATTCGGAGGGGTTGATAAGATCTATCACCAGCTGATTCTGTCGGGACCCCGCGAACGGGACCCGGGTCTTACTCGTACTACTCGATAGTAGCTAAACGAGCACCACGATTCGGCCATCGAGGTAAGCCGTGGTATTGCTCAACCCTCCTTCCCTAACGAAAGGGATGCGTGAGGAGAACCAAGCGAGCGCTAAGCTCACTAAACACCTCGAACAAGCGACACCCGCCGACCGCTCAGGCGAACAACGACAAAACTCGAACAAAAAAGACAAAACGTGACAAAACGCCTTGCTCGAAGGTCCCAACAGTGATCTTCCTCCAGTAAATACATAAGCAAAAAATCTAGGACAACCGAAAGGTTGGGAGATACAAGGAAATAAGACAAGCGGGATGCCGCAGCAAACAGCGCCCCAGTTCTTGAGCAGGGCACCGCAAAGGGAGCGAGGGAGCGATCGCCCAAGAGTAGACCGGGCACAAGGCGGCGGGCCGGGACTCTCGAAGATCCAATGCCCGCCGTACTCCCGTCGTCGGCCGCCGAGCGCAGGACACCCGACGGCCCCAAGGCCGAGAGGTCGTCAGCGCGCTCACAATCTTGACGATGAAGCATCCTCCTCGGAACAGAAGGAGGATGCTTCAAGCAGAGATGCGGGCGGCCGAACCAAACTCAGGGGGGATCTACGCCCCCAGGGCATAAGAGCAAGAAGTTCTGATCCCGAGCGGATAGACCTGGACTACGACAGGATGAACCGCTCTGGGAATCCGAACGCCTAACCCTAGCATGCCTCTCCATTCGCTGAACTCCCACCAACATCAGGAGGCCTAAAGGACGGCACTACACTCAGGGGGACGAACCCCCCACGACTGCAGAAGTAGATGCTTTCTTTCCCTCCCCATGTGGCAACCATGGAGTCTCACCGGGATGAAGTGGAGCTCCTTTTATAGGGCGGCACCTGCCTAACCACGCGAGGACTGCATCCGGCTCGATTTAGCTTACGAAATAAGCTAAAGCGGCCACCCACCCCGCCAAGCGGTGTAATGAAGGCCTGCTGAGCCTCGCCGTCACATCGGCAGAGACCGGCCACAGTGCCCCGTGACAGCAGGTCAAATCCCCCGTCCGGCCACGTCGGCCTCAAAAGGCGAGCCGGTACTCATGGCGGCTAAAATAAACACCTCGCGGCAGAGCCTTTGACTCTACCACGGGCTCGGGGGCTACACCCGGCGGGTGCGCTCGCGCCCCCCCGCCGAACTGAAGAATAGAAGAACAAGCTCAACGTCTCTAATCCTAAGGGAGAAATCCACTCTTTCCCCCTTAGGCTCGGGGGCTACTAAAGAGGGGAGAAACCGGGGGTAATTATCTTAGCCCCTAAATCCCCAAAATCATGAAGGCTAATGATGGGCTTCATCTACGAAGGCCCAACATCGACCACCAGCAAGCCAGGCCCAGCTTCCCTTCCTTAAGGACAGCGGTCTGGCCCCATCCGCAGGGCCACCTCCGACTTAGGCGGCCACTTCAGCTACCTTGACGGGCGGCTCCACCTCGCACAACCTAAGGCTCCTTTCGCTGCAATCCATCGGTCGGGGCCCCCCTGGGGGAGGGCTGCAACGTGGCGCAAGCTGCCTCGCGCCGCCCGGGACGTGCAGGAGCAGCAGGGCGAGCGGATCTGCCTTGTCAGAAGGTCAGGCCATGATGAGATTTTCCCCGACGTGGGAAGCCGACTGCCCCGACGTCCCATCACCTGGATGCTGAATAGTGGCAAAGGACACGCGAATCCTTCGCCTGCAAGACATCGAACGACAAGACCCAACCCAGCAAGTATCAGAGAGAAGGTCGAGGCTTGCACGAGAAGCCCCGACCTAACAGGACTGGCGTGCTCATGGGTCGGGAGAAGCCGCCTTGGAACGAGAGCCGCAGCTACACCACCCTACGAAGGCTACCACGGTTAGCACAGTGTACAGCGCCAATGGGAGACGAAGGCCCACGGCGTGGCACTGTTCCAGCACTGTTGCAGCACTGTAGCAGGACGCCGTTTTACCATCTTAACCCTTGTACTCCGGCCCTCCTTGAACTATAAAAGGGGAGGCTGACACCGTAAACAGCAGGGTCCAACACACAGAACACAGCGTACAAGACCAACAACACACTACATTCACCGATCGAGCACTTGTAGCTCACAACCACATCCAGAGACTTGGGACACTCTCCCTCTCTCGACCTAAGCTTGTACCCCCTACTACAAGCCCCTGTGGGCATATAGAACATCTTCCCGAACTTGACGTATGGCACCCCCTCGGTGCCTGAACCAGTATAATCCCGGTGTCTCTAAGCCCAACCATCCGGATTAGACGCACGAAACATACCAAAATTTACTTGCCGGCGGTATCAAACCCTGACAAGAGGAGAGGGAAAGAGCTGACAGGTAGGCCCAGATTTTGCAAGGGTATAGAAGTCATTTTATGTTCTGGGATGTGCTGGAGACAAAAACTAAAAAACACAATGTTCCTCACACTAAATCAAAGAGTAGGATGTGTTGTGCACAAAACCACCAATTTGAGGGTGTGCCACAGACCAATTTCCCAAACTTATTTCCCATTCTCTTCTATATAACTTTTTGTATGAAAATTTTTTTGAACATTTTCTAGGAAACTTCTCTATAGAAGTATAGAACACTCCTAAACGAACTTCTGAAGAAAAGGTTAGCAGCCAAAGTGGTTCAGCTACTCCAGCTGCAAGACATTGCGGTCTTGTATCGCTGAAATAATTTCGTCTACCTCCTCAGGAGCTTAGATCCATAAATAATATAGTAGTAGCTTAGATCCATAAATAATATAATTTCGTGAAACTTTTGGGTCCTCTTTCAAGATCTATTAGGAGTATTGCACGCACAGTAGTTACAAAATATTACACGAATGGACCGGAAATTGCGATATGAATCTATTAAGTCTAATTAATCCGTCATTAGAGATTGTTTACTGTAGCACGATGTTATCTAATCATGTCATAATTAGGCTCGTTAGATTCGTCTCGAAAATTAAGGTAGAGATTGTGGAATGAGTTTTGTCATTAATCTACATTTAATACTCTTAATTAGTGTCCGGAGATTTGATGTGACGGGTAGTTGGTGAAACTTTGGGGAACTAAACTGTCAGTGCACGTTAGGTAAATGGGAGAGCTTTTCTCTCATCTGTATTTTGTTTCCAAAGTAGTAAATGAAGTTATAAGGTTCATGAGTTCTAGGAAAAAGGCTTGTCGAATCCCGTCCAATAACCATAGCAGTCTAGAAACACGATGTCTGCGCATTAGTCAATAGTCCACAAACACATTGTGTTGCGGTTGTACCACTAACTCTATACAAGCAATACCGGACTGTAACACAGTTTTTCAGAGAGTATGCTATTAGTGGATCCTAAATCAGAGACCTAAGGCACCAGCAGGTCTTCCTCTAATCTCTTCGAAGCATGAGTACAAGACGGTCGTGGCGAGCATGATCCCGGTGCCAGAGCCGACCACACCGGCGAGGCCAGCTAAAAGTGTCAGTGCACCAACGCAGAGTCCTACGAGAAATGCTGCTGTGGCGACATAGCGCTTCCATCGACGCATTGGAACAGAGTCCGGCTGCGCCACCGTAACACTTCGTGGCTCCTGCATTCAGTCAAACCACAACATGTTTCAGTCAAAGTAGAAGATGGAGGGAAAGAGGAATAGTGGGAAGTAATCTGTGGAAGCGACGCATGCATTTTGCACACACAATACTTACCCCAAGCAACCTGGCAACGTATCGCTCTGAACACGCACAAACTTCGAAAAAGGTCAATGAGGCAAAGCCACATCCCAGGAGAAGCCACAATGCATAGATAAGCGTTTGGAACGGGTGTCTTCCTACATCAGCCAACCTTAAATTCAAGGAGGACAAATTAATTTCTGTTTGAGTGTGTCAATAAAATCTTCAATTGAAATCAACAATACCAATATACTCCCTCCGGTTTGGTAAAAGAAGTCGTTTTGGACAAGATTTGGGTCAAACATTGAGAATATAAATGATGAATAACTTTTAAGTCGTTAAGTTTACAAATGTGAAAATCATATCAATAGATTTGTTTTGAAAAGCATTTTCATAAAAGTATACATATATTACTTTTCAATAAATATTTTTATAGAAAAGAGAAGTCAAAGTTGTGTTTTGGAGACCGTGTTGCTGTCCTAAATGACTTCTTTTACCAAACCGGAGGGAGTATAGTGTACTAGATGATGGCATGATGCCCAAAAATTATCTTATACGCCCTGAAAAAACAATTCTCTTATACAGAACAATTAAATACGGGAGCGCACTCACGTTGGTGGTGTGGTGACATAGTAGGCAAAACCGCTGACTGGAACAGCTTGCCCAAAATACTTGGATTCTTTCCACTTGCCAAGCAGATTGACTACCTTATTTTCACCAAAATTTGTGTATACCAACTGCATAAATAGTAGCACAAAGGACAGATTGCATATTACTCATCCAAAGCAGCAACAGCATAACATGATAAGATAATACATATATATGATCCAGGGCACTTAATACATACTGTTTTTGGCAGCTCTCCAACTTTATTGAAATATATTGACTATGTGCTTTATTAGTAAAAACAAAAAAGAGTTCATTTAAAGTAATATATTTGGACATAAATGTGCCCAATCCATGATAATTTCTCCCAAGTGCATATTAATATGGTCATACAATTAACAGCAGCCACATTTTTCATATATTTGACCCCATAGATTCTATAACAGCCTGTATATATGGTTTGCAAAAGAAAAAGAAAAAGAAACGACTCGTGCACATATGAAGATAGACCAGGCTAAATGACCAAACATGCCATGCTAAAATGATGCAGCTGGTACCTGTGGGATGAAGTACAGGGATATGACAAGTAAATCCTGCAAGAGGAGGGGTGCGATGGAGAGGTAGGAGAGCCTGAGGGTGTAGTTCTTTTGCAACCTAGGCTCCGCAATAGACCTCAGAGGCAACACGACATAAAAGCCTTGCAGGCTGAGGATGAGTAGAAAGAAGGAGCAGGTGGCTATCACACTAGCCGTGTCCAGGAGGCCTCGACTGTTCAAGGCTTTGTGCATCGCAGACAACTCGTCGTTTCCATTAGAAATTAGACGGTGGATGAGGGACGAAATCACAGTTCCTTCCCCAAATTGATTGCCACGCCCTCCACCATATAGCTGTATGATACAGGGGCTAAAAGCGTTCCAAAAAACATCCGTGCTGTGCAAATTAAACATGGAATGTTAAAATTTTGAAGCAGTATAAGAGCGCATACAGAAATGTTCTTGTTTAGGCTAACTAACTCTAAGTTCATATAATAATCCTGGAAACAACCACATCTGTGTAGAGTGTTGGACTCATCACTAATGAAAAATGATCCCACCCATCAAGGTTCAGAACTTCAGATCATAATGACCATGTTTTACAGCACTACCATGAAGCACTGTTTCCAAACGAGGAATAATGATAGATATGATAATGCAACTTTGTGGCATGAACTAGAGACAATTTACTGAAGAAACTAAAATCATGAAATTCGGTTAAAACACTAGAGAAATTAATAACAAGAAAAAGCTATAGAAAATTGTCAATTACCTTATTAATTTTATATACCAATATTTAATGTCATATAGCTGTATTTAAAGCAACAAATACATGCTTAAGGCTTGTGGTTTCAGAAAATTCAATATTTCACAGGAAAAAAACCAAAAAGATATAATTGAATTGATGGACTTGATGTAGGAATTGAAAACGTTTAGTGACCTAACTATCTGTGGAGCAATTTTTATTTATGGCATATTAAGATTTGAAAATGTTTTTAGAAGCGTATATCAAATGTTAATCTCTGTTGCAATATATCACCAATAGTTGTAAAAATCGATATCCTATTAAAAGCCGTCGAAATCCGAATTTATGTCTAAAATTTTCTCTTAGTACCCATATAATTTGACTAGTCGTACCTTACGTTTCACTACTTTAAATTAAAATACACCCTATAAAAATGAGTGGAGGTGTAATATTAGAATTTACGGTCTTACCAAATGTTGGTGGTGGTGAACAATGGGACACTCGATATCAATCCATATCCCTTTTTAAGGAGCTCATCAATATAAATGGCAATGACACCTCCGAAGAAAAGCTGAACAGAGATCAGAATCGCCTGTCCTGTACTAAGTTTGCTCACGATGGTTGAAATTAGCACATGGCCGATAGGGAGAGCAGCCGCGAAAAATATCCCAAATAACTTCTGCAGCCCATTCCTGAAAAGAAAATTTCCATCAGATTATTTTGAAGAAGCAAGTCTCATGTTCACATAGAATATGGTCTATGTGATCAGATTATGAGTTATTTTCTACTGTAATATGGTCTATAAGACCTAGGGAAAATGATAGTACTGTGGAACCACTTTATGAGAAAAGCATATATCATTTTGAAGAAGCAAATCTCATGTTCACATAGAATCAATAAACAGATTGTGGTAGCCAATATTAGTGAAGGTTCTTAGTTTGACTGCTCACAGCACCAGACGTTAACTCTTGAATTTGTGACTGAATGGAGTGAGGCGTAGTGGTACTCACAGGAACGCCTGATCCTCAGAGACAACGTGGTTCCTGAGAATCGTGAAACGCATCAGGAAGTGAAACAACAACTCGGACAGCAAGACGGTGGTAATCCCGTAGGCCATGACGGAGCCAAAGTTGGATCTGCTGGTCGCGTGCATCCAGTACAGGGGGTCGGCGGCCGATGAGTAACGGACCCCGTACAGAGGCATTTGACTGCCGATAAGGAAGATGGCAAGGGAAGCCGCCGTGTAAGCCACCTTCTGACGGAGAGGGATCTCGCGGCTAGGGCTCTGGACCTCTGGCAAGATTCCCGCCAGCGTCCGAGTCAGATCGAGCAGGTCCAGCCCACGACTCGGCATCGTTTGTATGCTGGATTACTGTACCTGTGGCATGCCATGAGTCCGACGAACAATCAGGTGCAAGCGTGCAGCAGAATGCCATGCCATGAAATCGATTGAATTGCTTATCGTACCTATAATTCACAGAACACGTATCGTCGTAGCAGGATGCGCGGCTGGGGAGGGAGTCATCAGGCAAACCACGATCTCCTTTGATGGTTGCCGATGCCGGCGTAGGACGAATGAAATTGGTTGGTGGCGGTGAGCGGAGGTTAAATCCGGTGGTGGAGCCGGCCAATGGCTGGCGAACTGCGGGGAAGTAGACGGCGGCGGGAGGAGCCAGTTCAGGTCGGTCTGGTCTGCGACGGGGGAGACGGGCGCCTCTGCAAGATTTAATTACGGTAGGTAGAGACTAGTACGTCCTCCGTTTAAATTGTCGCCCGTCGGCACGGATCGTCCTCAACCTGAACCACGCGGCTTCGATTACGGGTGCAACTCGAAGCGAGCACCAGAGCCGAACTCTGTTCCGATGCCGTCGCCTAATCCGCCTGCGGCGGACGCCGCCCTCCTCTGGACGCGATTAGGTGGTGTATTTCAACCACGGCGTAGAGGAGCATTGTCGGTACTCGGTAGGCGGCCGCCTTGGACGCGATGGCGCAGGACGTTGTGGACGAGGAGGTCGCCGCTGCCGCGGAGGAGCGCGTCGAGGAGGAGGCCACCGATGACGCGCATGCGCTGGACGGCGAGGACGGGGATCTTGCCAACGAGGACGCCGACGCCGACGCGCTAGCGGAGGCAGAGGATGGCGGACACGAGGAGGTGGACGCCGACGACGCGCATGCGCAGGACGGCGGCCACGAGGACCACGCCGCCGCCGCCCCCGACGGCCGACGACGAGGAGGAGGAAGCCGATGACGAGAACATTGTCGACATCGTAGTCGACGTCGTGGGCGTCCCAGCTCTGGAGGGCGTGCCCGTGGAAGGGCATGACGTGGTCGGCGACGTTCTGCCGGAGGATCCTGACGTCGCGGACGGCTTCGTCGATATTGGGGTGGTCGCGGAGCACGCCGTCGGAGGCGTCCAGCAGCAGGACGAGGAGGGCCAGGACAACGTCCAGCCGTTCGCGGAGGTGGAGCAGGCACCCGTGATCGATCTCGACGACGCCCTCGCCAACATCGACCTGATGGACTTCGCGCGGCACTCGGCAAACCATATCATCTATCTATTATCCTGATGTTATTAATTATAGGAGTATTAAATGTGAATTAATGACAAAACTCATTACACAACCCTTACCTTAATTTTCGAGACGAATCTAACGAGACTATTTTTGTTATAATTAGACAGCATCATTAACCAATCTCTAATGATGGATTAATTAGACTTAATGGATTCTTCTCATAATTTCCGGTTCATTCGTATAATTATTTTTGTAATTAGTCTATGTTCAATACTTCCTAATAGACCTTGTAACAGGAACGAAAATTTCATTTCACAAACTAAATGACTAAACGGGTCCAACTAAACTCTTGTAGAGTAGTACGTGTCGTAAGAGTCTATTGGCCTGAAGGCCGTGCAACTATTGGACCGTCCGTCAGTGTAACGGCCGAACTCCCATTTGCTAGCTAAGCCATCGGCATGTGATGGCACTAAGTCAATATATCAGGGACTTCGGGACTTCAAGAGAGAAACAAAATTATGTTTGTACTCTTCTACCTTTTAAAAACTTGTATCAAGAACCCTTTTGTATTATTTATTTCTTTTTCAACCCTCCCACCTGTCTCCACCCACGGCCACGGGAGAAATGACGATGCCAAGTCGAGTACACACGCGCGTAAATTTACAGGCTGAAGGCTGTTTTTTCCCAAGTTGCCAAAAATTGTCAAGTCTTTTTTCAAACTGTTGGATGAGTGTTTTAGCGTTTTTGCCAAAAATCAAAGATGTCAACTTGATTTGGCGAACTATTGGAGATGCTCTTAGATCGCAGCAAAAAAATGAACCCTAAGAGCATCTCCAAGAGTGTTTCTAAATTTTACTCACTAAATCATCATTTAGAGTCATTTGCGTGAAAATCATTTTCTATATATTTTCACTTTCCAACAATTTTTTCTATTTCTTATGTGCACTCTAGAGAGCCATTCTCGTCTTCTATATTTGACTAGCAAAAAATCTGGAAAAATGACCTTGGAAAAATGACTCCCGCCCAGGAGCGGTCGGTTTTTCCCCTCTTTGGAGCATTTTGCGCGGAACAGAGCTAAAAATCGTAGTTCCTCCCGGCTCCGCCCGCACCCCTTACCAATTTGCCCTTGTAGTTTGCGGAAATAACAACGAAAATGACATTGCCCCACCACATTGATTCCCCACCGCTCCCCAGCATACCTGCAGAGAAGTGCCGCAGAGGAGGTGATCGGCGGTTGTAGGGGAGCGGAGACGGAGCGTCGGAGGCGGGGCTGACTGGTGCGGTGGGAGCGGAGGGGTCGACCGGCGAGCTCCGCGCAGCGCTGCATCCATAGCCGGTGGTGGCTGCCGGGGAGGAGGCAGCCGGCAACGGTCGCACGGTGGCGCCGCGGAGGTGACCGGGGTGCGGGTGGAGGCGAGGCCGACTGGCGCAGGAAGATTTGGTGGAGGGCAGTCCCCGACGGCGGCGAGCACGGCGCGGAGCCTAGCTGGACTGCGACGACAGTGAAGGTGTGGAGCCTGGAGCTAGAGATGTTGTGATGTGAACCTGCTAGGGTTTGTGTCCGATCTTTCGATGAGAGTGGGGAGGGATAACTCGAGTGGAGGAGACGATGTTCACGACATGAATACAACCTTTCTAAAGATGCACCTTAGCAACCGATACACCACCTCCTATGGCTATCACGATCTTGCGGAGCGCGTCAACCGCCAATAGGGCACCTGTTCCTGCAAGCAATTGAACGAAGAACAAGCAAGAACAAGTATAACAAGCAACTCAATTGCAAATGTGGAGATGGAAACAAATCTGATATCACAAAGTTGGGGGTTCCGAATCAGGTAGAACGGGTGGTCTAGCCGACACACGCGTCTACAAGAAAGTAGCAATGGCTAAACTTACAACGAAACAAAACATGATCTGTTTGTGGCGGCTATGGGGGTATTTGAGAGGGTAGGGGCACGACCTTGACCTAGTGGGGGTCGTGCACCAACCCTTGTACGCGCCCTCATGGGCTCCGATATGATACACGGGCCAACGGCCCAAAAGACGGTGACGCGGCACTGTGACAGATTTTGGATGTCCACTTGTTTCGATGATTCCCGTCGACTCAGATATAATTTTGACATGAGACCAGATGAGGACATCACAGCCATATGTAACCCGGATGCTTCGGTTACACCGAACGCGTCGCTAGTTAGACCAAATCCACCTCTGGTTACGCATCAAGAATCAAGCACACAATCGGTTATGCAAGATCAAGCATTGGATACACAAGCACAAGTGTATGAAGGTCCGGTTACGCGCAGCTGTGCAAAGAAAATCCAACAAGAGGTGCATGCTTTCCTCTCTGAGTTGTGTTGTCATATTGATGAGAGTCATATACTACCTAAGTCTTGTACTTTACTCCTACTCAGGTTTACACAAGAGGCCTCTCCGCTGGGTTACTGAAAGGATCTTGTGATGCTTAGAGGGGGGTGAATAGGCTCACTTTAAAATTTCTTGAAAAACTTAGCAGCGGATTAGATACAGGAAGTTCCGACACACAGGTCGTATGTTCCGGTAGGGCCGGAAGATACGACCTCAGGGTCGGAAGATCCTGCAGAGGAAAGATAGCTGAGCGAAATACCAACAAGAAAACTGAAACTAACAATTCTACTTGAATCAAAAGTTTACTAGAGATGCTAGGAACCTCCTACAACCAAAGATTTGTTAGGGAACACCACAAATATATAGATCGGGCCAAAACAAGCTTCTAGGGTTAGAGAGAAATGAAGAACACAATGAGCACAAGAGATAAGCGATTTGTTTACCGAAGTTCACCTCCACCAAGAAGGCTACGTCTCCATTGAGCTTCCCACAAAGGGAGGGCTATCACGAAGAGCCACTTGCCTCACCCAATCCACCACAAAGGTAAATTGGTGCTCACTAAGAAACTCAACAAAGGAGGGGTAATGCAAACGTTCCCGGGTGCTCCACACGGAGAGGGCACTCAACGGGTGACGCCTAACCGTCTAGAAGCAAGCTTCAAGAGTAACAAACGCGAATCGATGAATCTTGGCCGCCACAAGTGCTTCTTGAGATGAACAAATGAAGAACTAGCTCAAGGGGCTCAATCTTACACCTCAAATATCTCTCACACCCAAACCCTAAGTGAATCCTTGCTTGGAATGGCTTGGAGAGGAGTTGGGAGAGAGGGAATGGAGCTCAAGGAGGTGTTTATCGTGGGAGGCAGCAGTAAGAAGAAGAGGGGGTGAAGGGGTATAAATACCCAACCCCCAAAAATATGACCGTTAGGCCTCTGGTCAGGACATGTCCGGAAGATACGACGTGGAGGTCGGAACTTCCGGGGTCAGGCCGAGTGTAGACGGAAGATGTCATCGGAAGTTCTGCCAGGGCTGTATCTTCCGACCTTGAGGCTGTATCTTCCGACCCCCCAGAGAAAGTTAGCATACCCATGTGTTCGTGTGTGAAAATGTGTCTCTCATGGGTTGTTAGTTCTCAAGATTAGCACTTGTGACAAACTTTGATAGATCAATCACGTCCCCCTTTATAGTACGGTGTTTCCTATACTCAAATTCAAACCAAAAAATAATTTAAACTTCCATTTGGGCTTCAACACCGATAAGAGTGAAATGAGGGACTTCTTTTCACCAAACTCATAAGATTTTCATTTTTAAGCACTGCACACATCTCATTGAAAGCATTAGTCCATCCAAATTGTTATTGTCATAATCACCAAAATTAATTAGGGGCCTAGATGCACTTTCAATCTCCCCCTTTTTGGTGATTAATGATAACACAATTTGGTTAAATAAAAGGAGATGTGTGTATCCAACAAGATAGAGAAGAGCTCCCCCTAAATGTGTGCATTTTCAACCGTAGAGGCCTCAAATGCCTTTGCACACATTTAGCAAAAGCTCCCCCTACATTTTTGCATACAACAACAAGGTGCAAAAAGTGTGATAAGCAAAAAACCGTGATGCATATGACAAGATAAATCACAACAATAAAGTGAGAAATAACATTCACCAAGCATCCATAGCATCACACATAGATAAATAGGTTCTTACAACACACTAGCATATTAAAGTACCACAAATAAGTCTTACATAAATAAAAGGTTCACTTGGCACACACCAATCATCACACCACACGTAGTTCATTACATGTCCATTAACTAAACATTAAGCATTAGATAGATAAAGAGATAGATAGGGGCCTCCAATCACCAAATTCACTCCCCCTTTGGCAACAAGCACCAAAAAGGGAGAGCTAGTCCTCATCCTCGTCGGTGGCCTCCGCATCTTCTTCCTCCTCATCATCCTCATCTTCACTAAGATCACCTTCCTCCTCTTCTTCTTCGGTCTCATCATCATCATGGTGACTTTCACTATCACCACGAGCCTCTTCTTCAATCTCATCAACCGGAACATAAGAGCGTGAGTTCTCCCAAGGATTTTCAATGTGAGAGAAGGGAGGGAAAACCCGTGGCTCACGATCTGGAGAGCAAGGCATATTCATCTTGGCATACATCTCTTTTTGTCTCCTCTCATTGTTATGAAATTCCTTTGCCATCCATGTCCTCATGTCATCAATGGCTTGAGCATTTTGATGGCACATGTTGAAGCAAGCAAATAATCCTTGAGCAAGAAAATCAAAGTTCCCCGTTTTGCTTTTGGGGATGCCATATGTATGAGTTGCACCATGAGTAGGGAGAGGACCATGAGATGAACTCGGAGCTTGAGAAGGAGCATGAGACGGAGACGGTAGAGCGTGAGAGGATGAAGCACCCACATCACCGGGCCCTTGAATAGGATAGTTTCCAGGAAAAGAACCCCTAGGTGTTTCACCGGTGCTATGACTTCCAATCTTAAGCAATTGCTCAATTTTTCCCGTAGAAGACTTGTAGGCCCCATGAGACGTTCCTCCTTGGATTTTAAGGTTGGTCACATGCTTGATCATATGAAATATGTAGGGATCATAGTGGCAACCACTAGAAGGATCATGTGAACAAGTGATAATTTCTTGCCAAAGAAAGTCACACACATTGAACTGACATTGAGATGGAGCCATTTGATACAACAAGTCCTTTGCTCTATGTGAAATATTTGTCGGGTCTCCAGCTCTAGGAGTGAGTGTGAGCCTAAAGAGTTGATTGAGCAGCTTGTAGTAAGGAGTGAGACCATGAGTGTGTCCAAATCTAACTCTTCCATAAGCCTTGTCATACATAAAGTGCATCTTGCTCACCTCAAGTTCCTTGTCTTCATGCAAACGAACAAGACCACGATCAATGTCCAAGATGTTGCGACCTTGATCAAAGGTTTTATTAACCCCACAAAGGCGAAAGAGGGAGGCAAACTCATACATCTCGATAGAGAACCTTTTTCCTCCAAGAGTGAAATGCATGACCTTTCTTCTATCATCCACATAGAGAGTGGCATAAAACTGAGCCACTACTTCCTCATTCCATTCACAAGAGAAATTCATGATGTTAATGAGACCCATCTGTCTACATCTATCATAAACTGCATCCACTACTTCCTTGCAAGGTGAAGAGAGAGTTCTCAAGTAATCCCAATTTATCCATTTCATCTCAGTGGTGATATGCTTCTTAGAAAGGATGGTAGATTCATACCAGTCAGCTTGATGTGCAAGCCAAAAGCGAGGATCACCATGAAGAGATCTTGGGAGCACATAAGGATCTTGATAGCGAAGGGACTTCATGTCATTTATGCTCAAGTTGAAATCCAAGCAAGGAGGATCATTACGGGCACGAGTAGGACGGGACAGAGGCACTAACATCAGCTCAAACGGTGTCAAGTCAATGTTATGATCATATCGGTCTCCCTCATCTTCTTGACTAGCATGCTTGGACCTTTGACGGCCGGATGTACTAGATTTGCCTTGCTGAGTTGTACGGCCACGTCCACGAGCACGAGCAGGTACCTTCTGTGGTTTATGCCTTTTGGGACGAGCACGCAACACAACCTCATCATCCGACCTATTTCCATCATTGTCTTCAACCTCATCATTTGTAGCCTTAGGTCGCCGAGTGAAGGTGATGATGTCCTTGCTAGGCCTCTGAGACATCTGAAGAAAAAGGATATACAAGACTGGAATTAGAAAAGATACTCGAAACAAGGTGCATAGGACCATCTGACCACGGCCGGAAGATACGACGCTCGGGTCGGAAGTTCCGACGGGATGAACCCTAGCAACAATGAATCGGAAGATTTTGTTCACGAATTGAAATAAGATCATGGGCATTTGCTCTAGGGTACTAGATAAAGCTTATCACCAAAGGGAATCGCCTAGAACTGACTACATTGAGAGATCAGGGAAAAGGGATTTGAAATTGAAATACCTTCGATTTTCCCGCGCAAAAGATTCACAGGTAAACCGGAGAGGAAGAGCTCCAGATGAACGGGAAAGGATCAACAGCACAAGCTCAAGGACCTGCAGGAGCTCCATAAGCCGGCACCGGAAGGGGCGGTGGCGCTGGCCACGCTGGCGAAGCAGCGTCCCACGGTGCCCCCTGGGAAGTGCGCGAGGGAGCACGGGGCACAGCCTGCGATGCGCGCAGGCGCGAGGCGCGGCGCGCGGCACTAGAGAAGCTGCGGCGCTGGCCAACAGCAGCGCAGAGCCACCAAGCGAGCAGGCACGAAGCGGCGCGAGGGACGAGGGGTGGGTGCGTCTTCCGAGGTGAGCAGGCACGGCTCGGAACGATGGGGAGGAGCGGCGCGGGCCCAGGCACAAGGGTCGTGGCGCGTGTGGCCCGCACGGCTTGCAGGCTGTGCAGGCGCGCGATACAGTAGGAAAGAGGCGGCGGATAAAAAGAGAGGGGCCGCAGGCATCTAGTTTTTTCTTAATTAACTTGGATGGAATGCCGGAAGACACAGCATCCGTGCAGGAAGTTCCTGCAGCGGCCCGAGCCGGCCCGGAAGATGTGTTCGGAAATTCCGGGGCGCACCCGAGAGGCACCGGAAGTTCGGTTTTTGAAGTTCCGGATGAAAAAAAACAACCCCTAGATTTTTTTTGGGATTAGATTGGTTTGAGATTTTGAAATAAGATATGAGATATGAAATTTAGAGATAAGATTTGATGATGGAAATTTATAAAAACGATTAAGAATATACAAAGATGAAGCTAATGGACATATAATAAAATCTTGACAACAAGTGACTAGCCACAAACAACATACATAACAATAGTCACTTGAGCCAAGTATTTGATCCAAAGATCTCAAAATCCAAATCTTTTGTAAGACTCACACAAAGTTGAGAAAAAATAAAATGTTTTCTTCCTATCTAGGCAACAATCAAGTATGTGCAATAAGTCAAGCCAAGTTACGAGAATCCAAGATATTTAGCTCACTTCTCAAAGCACAAAACCTTTGCTCATCTAGAGGCTTAGTGAAGATATCGGCAAGTTGCCTCTCGGTGCTCACATGACGTAGAGCAATATCTCCCTTAGCCTCATGATCCCTTAAGAAATGATGTCGAATATCTATGTGCTTTGTTCTAGAGTGTTGCACGGGATTGTTTGCTAGCTTGATAGCACTCTCATTGTCACACAAGAGTGGAATCTTACTAAACCCACAACCGTAATCACTCAACGTTTGCTTCATCCACAAGAGTTGTGCACAACAAGCACCGGCCGCCACATACTCGGCTTCGGCCGTGGATAAAGCAACCGAATTTTGCTTCTTTGAGCTCCACGACACCAAGGACCTACCAAGAAATTGGCAAGTCCCAGTAGTGCTCTTTCGATCTACTTTGCAACCGGCATAATCCGAATCGGAGTAGCCAAGTAAATCAAAAGTGGAGCCCTTGGGATACCATAAGCCTAGGTTAGGAGTGTGTACCAAATATCTAAAGATTCTCTTAACAGCCATTAGATGACACTCCTTAGGATTGGCTTGAAATCTTGCACACATGCACACACTAAGCATTATATCGAGCCTAGATGCACAAAGATAAAGGAGGGAGCCAATCATGGAACGAAATACCTTTTGGTCGACCGACTTCCCTTCTTCATTTAGATCAAGATGTCCATTTAATACCATGGGAGTCTTGATGGGCTTTGAATTGGCCATGTCAAACCTCTTGAGCATATCCTTTACATACTTGATTTGACACAAGAAAGACCATTCCTTCAATTGCTTGATTTGAAAACCAAGGAAGAACTTCAATTCACCCATCATGGACATCTCGAACCTCTTGGTCATGATCCTACTAAACTCTTCACAAAATTTATCATTAGTAGACCCAAAGATAATATCATCAACATAAATTTGACAAATAAAGATATATTTTCCATTTCTTTGAATGAAGATAGTAGAATCGGCTTTGCCTATTTCAAAACCATTTTTGAGAAGAAAATCCTTAAGGCATTCATACCATGCTCTAGGAGCTTGCTTAAGCCCATAGAGCGCCTTATGGAGCTTGTACACATGGTTGGGGAGGTTTGGATCTTCAAAGCCCGGTGGTTGTTCAATATAAATTTCTTCTTGGAGAGGTCCATTCAAGAATGCACTCTTCACATCCATTTGATGAAGCTTGAAATCATGATGAGTAGCATAGGCCAAAAGTATACGAATTGATTCAAGCCTTGCTACCGGAGCATAAGTCTCTCCAAAGTCCAAGCCTTCAACTTGAGTGTAGCCTTTGCCAACGAGCCTTGCCTCGTTCTTTGTGACGACACCAATTTCATCTTGTTTGTTCCTAAAAACCCATTTGGTGCCGATCACATTTTGCTTGGGTCTTGGCACCAACTCCCAAACTTCATTTCTCTTGAAGTTGTTCAACTCTTCCTCCATAGCAATAATCCAATCCGGGTCCTCAAGAGCTTGTTCCACACTAAGAGGTTCCAAAGAAGAGACAAACGAGTAAAATGCACAAAAATTTGACAATCTTGAGCGAGTTGTTACCCCTCTTCGGATACTCCCAAGTATGTTGTCAACGGGATGATCCCGTTGAACCATTTGATGTACTCTTGGGTGTGGTGCTTGAGATTGACGTTGAATGGGTCCATCATCATCATCTTCAACTTGTGGAGCTTCTTCTTGAGCTTCACCACCTTGTTCTCCCCCTTGATCAAAGCCCCGTCCATGATCGTCACCATGAACTTGACTTTCTTCTTGATGAACTTGAGAACTTGGTGGTTCCACTCTTGTTGATGATGATGGATCTTGATTGCTTGTGTCAACCGGAGCTTGAACTTGAACCTCACGAGGCATCACTTCACCGGTCCCCATTCTAAAGATTGATACACTTGGGGGTTCTTCATCATCTACAAGTTTTTCACTAACTTGCTCTCTTTGAGAGCCGTTGGATTCATCAAATTTCACGTCTACTGTGGTCTCAACACAATCGGTGGTTTTGTTGAAAACACGATAGGCATGTTCGTTAGTTCCATAACCAATAAGAAAACCTTCATCAACCTTGGGTGCAAACTTTAAGGCTTCGGGTTTCTTGTTAAGTATGAAACACTTACACCCAAAGACCCTAAAGTAGTGCACACTAGGCTTCTTACCGGTGATGATCTCGTAGGGAGTCTTGTTCAAGTACTTGTGGAGGTAGAGGCGGTTGGCGGCGTGGCATGCGGTGTTGATGGCTTCCGCCCAAAATGAGTCCGGAGTTTTGTATTCATCAAGCATTGTTCTTGCCGCTTCAATCAACGTACGGTTCTTCCTCTCAACAATGCCATTTTGTTGAGGAGTGTATGGAGCGGAGAGTTCATGCTTGATGCCTTCTTCATCGAGGAACTCTTCAACTTGGGTGTTCCTAAACTCTGAGCCGTTGTCACTTCTTATGTTTTTGACCTTGAGTTCGAACTCATTTTGAACTCTTCTAATGAACTTCTTGACCACTCCCTTTGCTTCACTTTTATCTTGCAAAAAGAATACCCAAGTGAAACGGGAAAAGTCATCAACAATTATTAGACCATATTTGTTACCACCGATGCTTATGTAGGTAATTGGTCCAAACAAGTCCATGTGTAGTAGCTTCAACGGTCTTGATGAAGATAGGATGTTCTTGGGCGGGATGATGTGCTCCAACTTACTTCCCGGCTTGACAAGCACTACACAACCTATCTTTCTCAAAAACAACATTTGTTAGTTCTATGATGTGCTCGTCTTTTTGAAGTTTGCCCAAGTTCCTCATGCCAACATGGGCTAGTCGGCGATGCCATAGCCAACCCAAGTCGGATTTTACCACTAAGCAAGCCTTAGGGTCCACCTTCACTTTTGTGAAATCCACATAGTAAAGTTTTCCTCGTAGATGACCCGCAAAGACAATAGAGGAATTCTCCCTTCTAGAGACGGTCACACCCTCATGGGTAAAGAGACAATTGTAGCCTTTCTCACAAAGTTGTGAAACCGACAACAAGTTGTATCCTAACCCTTGAACATGATAAACATCTTCAATTGAATTAGTTGTTGAGATAGCAATTTTACCTAGACCGACCACATCTCCTTGACCATTATCTCCATAGATGATAGTTTCCGTTGGGGTGTCATAATGATCAAGGGATGCAAATAAGCCTTTATCTCCGGTCATATGATTAGTGGCACCACTATCAATCAACCATGCACTTCCACCGGAGGAGTAGGCCTACAAAACAAGTTTAAGCTTTTGGTTTAGATACCCAAAAGGATTTGGGTCCTTGGAGGTTAGAAGCATAAACTTTTGGAACCCACACACTCTTCCTCACAGCCTTCTTTGTGTAGGATCCAACATACTTGACCACCATTTTACCATTGTGGTCCAAGGTCACAACATAGTCACAAGTGTAGTTGGGAGAGGGCTTGTGTTCCACCACATTCTTCGATGCCTTTGATGGGGAATTAACCCCACCATTTCCTTTTGTGGTGTTCACAACCTTTGGCTTGTCCTTTGTTGTGGTAGAGGTGGGACTCCATGGGCAATGTCCATGATCGTGTTGAGGTAGCCACCCTTGTTCCACAAGGGGATCTCATGCCCTTTTACCACCACTCTACCGTTGACCTTGTTGTCTTTGTAGTGCCCAAGTCCTTGCTTGTCAACTACCTTGGGGATGGACTTGGCACCGATCTTGCCTTGATTGATCAACATGTTCAACCAAGCTATTTCTTTGTCTTTGCTCTTGATTGTCTCTTCAAGCCTTGCATGGTTAGTCTTGAGAGCATTTATATCAACATTAGAGCAAATAGAACAACCTTTGCTAGTGGAGGCACTAGAGTCAAGTGTTGCCTTAGGGTTGGCTTTGGAGCTTTCCCAAAGAGCACTATAGTTTGCTTCAAGATTTTTATGTTTATCCTACAAGCGTGAGAAGCTTGTTTGAAGCTCACTATGAGTGGCCTTTAGGGAAGCTAAAGATTCATTTGCCAAGGTGTAATCCTTTGACATCCTCTTGTTGGAGTCATTGGCCAAAGACAAGTCCGTGGTCAACTTCTCCACCTTAGCCGCTTCTTCGGCAAGGCGTCTCTCTAGAGCAAGGTTTATTTCCTTCTTAAGGATAAGCAAGTCTTCTTGCTCATGGAGAGACACTTTCTTTTTCTCTAATTTCTCCAAAAGCCTTTTGATTTCCTTATAGCCCTTTTTGCTAAATTGTTTTATCATGTTGGCTTCAATTTCTTCTTCATTATCTAGATCATCTATGTCACTAGGTGTGGATGAAGAAGAGGTAAAAGAGGATGGGGTGGTTGATTCTTGTACTTTGCTCCCCCTTGCCATGAGGCAAAAGTGAGAGTGGTCCTCATCGTCGGAGAAGTTGTTGAAGAGGCGTGGTGAAGATGATCCTTGTGCCATGGCAATGGTTGCTATGCCTTGTTTCTTTGGTTCTTCATCTTCATCACTTGAGTCCCATTGTTGACCCACGTGTGCACGCCCTTGATACTTGTTCTTGTACTCTTTACTCTTCTCCTTGTACTTCTTGTCTTCCTCATTCTTTTTCTTGTTCTTGGGACATTCGGCAATAAAGTGTCCATACTCTCCACACTCATAGCATTTGCGTTGAGACTTCTTCCTTTCATCACCGCCTTTCCTTGATGCCCTTGACTTCAAGAATTTCTTGTACTTTCTTATGGCAAAGGAGGTTTCTTCATCCGTGCTTCCTTCTTCACTTGTATCTTCATTCTTGGTCTTGGAAGTCTTTGGCTTCACTTCCACTGCTTCACTAGAGCTAGCATTGAGGGCTAAGCTCTTGTTCACCTTCAAGCTTAGCGACTTCTCCACATCTTGATCAACTAGCTCTTGATGCAAAATCTCTCCAAGAAGTTGATTGGGGGTCATCTTGTAGTAGTTTGGATCCCTTCTTATCATGGTTGCTAGGTTTGTGTTCCTTGGGGTGAAAGCTCTTAGCAACTTCTTTGTGACCTTGGAGTCTTCCCAATCATTACTTCCTAGTGCTCTAATATCCGAGACAAGGAGCATGAGTCTATCATACATTTCCCTCACGGTTTCTCCATCCTTCATGAAGAATAGCTCAAGTTCTCTATTGATCAAGTCAATCTCCCCTTGTCTCACATGCTCGGTCCCCTCATGTGCTTCCTTGAGTGTGTCCCAAATCACCTTGGCAATTTGGATGTTCCGAACCTTGTTGAATTCTTGAGCACACAAGGATCCCGTGATGACTCTTGTTGCTTGTACGTTGCGGTGGAGGTCTTGCTCATGTTCAATTGTGAGGGCTTCTCCTTCGGCGGGGATTATTACACTTACACACACAATCTTCCAAAGAGATGGGTGAAGCCCGTAAAGGTGCATTTGCATATCATAAGCCCATTTGGGATAGTCTTTCTCATCGAAGTGGGGAGGCTTTCCCAAATGTACGGAATATAATTTTTTGTTAGGATGATTGTCTGAAAATTGTGAGTAGTCGTGGGGCACTTCATAGTAGCCGGAGTGGGTGTACTTGGCTTGCTCCTTCTTGATCATCTTCTTGAGGAGCTTATTGGCCATCTTCTTAGCCTTCTTCTTCTTCTTTGCCTTTCTTCTCTTCTTTGCCGCTTTTCTTGTCGCATCATCATCATCCCTGATGTCTTCATCGCTTGAGTCGAAGTCCGAGTCGGAATCAGATGAAGAGTCATCGGAGCTCTCAATGTTGGATGGTGTGCGGCTTGGAGCCTTCCCGGTGAGGTCACCGGCTTGGGCTTCCTTGAGCTCTCTTTCTTGAGCTTCCTTGGCGGCGATCTCTTCGGTGGTTCGGTTGCCTCCACTCCCCGACATCTTGATCCCTTAGCGCTTAAGCCTAAATCAAGGGATTAGGCTCTGATACCAATTGAAAGGATCTTGTGATGCCTAGAGGGGGGTGAATAGGCTCACTTTAAAATTTCCTGAAAAACTTAGCAGCGGATTAGATACAGGAAGTTCCGACACACAGATCGTATGTTCCGGTAGGGTTGGAAGATACGACCTCAGGGTCGGAAGATCCTGCAGAGGAAAGATAGCTGAGCGAAATACCAACAAGAAAACTGAACCTAACAATTCTACTTGAATCAAAAGTTTACTAAAGATGCTAGGAACCTCCTACAACCAAAGATTTGTTAGGGAACACCACAAATATATAGATCGGGCCAAAACAAGCTTCTAGGGTTAGAGAGAAATGAAGAACACAATGAGCACAAGAGACAAGCGATTTGTTTACCGAAGTTCACCTCCACCAAGAAGGCTACGTCTCCGTTGAGGTTCCCACAAAGGGAGGGCTATCACGAAGAGCCACTTGCCTCACCCAATCCACCACAAAGGTAAATTGGTGCTCACTAAGAAACTCAACAAAGGAGGGGTAATACAAACGTTCCTGGGTGCTCCACACGGAGAGGGCACTCAACGGACGACGCCTAACCGTCTAGAAGCAAGCTTCAAGAGTAACAAACGCGAATCGATGAATCTTGGCCGCCACAAGTGCTTCTTGAGATGAACAAATGAAGAACTAGCTCAAGGGGCTCAATCTTACACCTCAAATATCTCTCACACCCAAACCCTAAGTGAATCCTTGCTTGGAATGGCTTGGAGAGGAGTTGGGAGAGAGGGAATGGAGCTCAAGGAGGTGTTTATCGTGGGAGGCAGCAGCAAGAAGAAGATGGGGGTGAAGGGGTATAAATACCCAACCCCCAAAAAATATGACCGTTAGGCCTCTGGTCACGACATGTCCGGAAGATACGACATGGAGGTCGGAACTTCCGGGGTCAGGCCGAGCGTAGACGGAAGATGTCATCGGAAGTTCTGCCAGGGCTGTATCTTCCGACCTTGAGGCTATATCTTCCGACCCCCCCAGAGAAAGTTAGCATACCCATGTGTTCGTGTGTGAAAATGTGTCTCTCATGGGTTGTTAGTTCTCAAGATTAGCACTTGTGACAAACTTTGATAGATTTATCACGTCCCCCTTTATAATACGGTGTTTCCTATACTCAAATTCAAACCAAAAAATAATTTAAACTTCCATTTGGGCTTCAACACCGATAAGAGTGAAATGAGGGACTTCTTTTCACCAAACTCATAAGATTTTCATTTTTAAGCACTGCACACATCTCATTGAAAGCATTAGTCCATCCAAATTGTTATTGTCATAATCACCAAAATGAATTAGGGGCCTAGATGCACTTTCAGTTACGTGGAGGACGCACAAGGTTACTTGGAAGACACCAAGACAACTGCCCAAGCTGAGAAGGGTTATGCACACAAGACTCAGGGTTACGCCGTAGAAGCATCAACTTCACGTCCAAGTCTGTACCATTTCGGGAAGAAACGGGGGTCAAGCCATACATAGCTGGAAGCGTCTTGAAGTCAAGATTCCAACCCAATAAATGACACATCTTTTCAACTTCCGAGTTAGGAGTAATGGTCATTTTACCGAACGCTGCACAGAAGGTGAAAAGACGCACAAGAGCTGAAGACCACTTCGTGAATGCTTCAACCAGTTGTCCTTCCACCTCCCAACGTGGTTGCTGCAGTTTACACCTATCCAACCACCCATCTAGGAGGGTTGTTCCTAGTATAAATACCCCCTATGTACCCCAAAGAACTCAGTTTTGATTATTGAGAATTGACAACCACATATGGTTTTCTTGCAGCCGAGCTGCTGAGTGCCTTCCACACCCATGTTCTTCCTTGTTCTTCTTGAACTTGTGAAGAGATCCCTCTGGGATCCCCTACTTCGTGCTCTAGGACTTCCGTTTGGCTGCGCCGTATTGTGTGGATTAGTTCCGACTTGTGGTTTTGCGGTCGTTCGGAGATCAAGTCGAAGTCTTCACGGTTTCGATGCCTCTCTCTCCCCGTCGCTTGGTCGCAACCAACCTTTGTCAGGTATAAAGTATTTACCCGCTGCTTGCAGCAATTTATCTTGTTATGAAACCTACTGCCGTGAAGATCGAGCCATCCCTAGGACCTTTCTTGAAACGGTCCCTATCAAGACCGGTATCATTAGAAGCTCTATGAAATTTCCTTTCCAACCATATAAAGAACGTCCCAAACGGATTCCCCAGTCAACCTCTTTGGTCCTCCATGTTGGACTTATCTCCTTCCATCTTTGGGCCAAAAGTGACGTGATGGCCTAGTGGAGGACGTGGGGAACACTAGGACTTAGTCCCCAGTCAACTTCTTTTGGTCCTCCATGTCTTCCATGTGTGTCTAGCACTCTTTTTATCCACGCATGTATTTCTAAAAACGACAATGAGCAAACATCATGGTGCAATAACAATTCATCAAAAATAGAAACAATAATCATACATCTTCTGTTTACAATCTATTAATGTGGTCATATATGATGTCCTTATCATGCTGGAGGTCGATCGCGGGCGCAGAGGAGGTTGGTCACGAGCGCTGAGCAGGCCGTAGAGCTGGATCGGCGCTGGGAGCTCCCGGTGGTGGAAGGGAGGTGGGCGTAGGTGAATGGATAAGGTGATAAGGGGAAGGAAAGAGAAGGGAAAAAGATTAAGAAGGAAAGAAGAAAAGAAAAAATAATAAGAAGGAAAAAAGAAAAGAGAAAAAATAAATGAGAAAAAAGGAGGGGTATTATGGACATTTCACCTTTTACACAACCAGGGGTATTATGGACATTTCACCTTTTCTTTCAGCTCCACCACAAATCCGCTCCACCAACACAGCCACAGCCAAAGCCGGAGTTCTGCCAAACGCACCCCAAATTAGTGCAGGAAGTAAGTGCCATTTCAATTCATGGAATAAAATTTTGACAGCAGACTCAGCACAAAAACATTTCCATGGATATACATTTGAAAATATAATAATTATGAGTCAGCTAACTGAGATTTCCTTAAATCCAAGCCCAAGAATGTCGTTGAATTTTGCAACCATGAAAGTAATACATGGCTCCCCTGTAGCTTTAATGAAATCCTAACAGAATAATCAGATAAAACCCCATTATGCTAGAAAATATGTACATGAACAGATAAGATAGAAAAACGTGTACAACATGCCGTGGTGATATATATAGGAATAAACCTGATTTCTCACAACTATACATCACCAATTTTCTAAGTGTCCAGGCTGAAGTAGCCAGAAATTGCACCAGTACCATAGAGGTTTTCCTGCAACCAAAACCTGCTTCGCGGGAGAAGTGATGAATTACATCCAATTTAAGTAAAGTTATCACTGCAGCTTTAAAAATAAAGCCATGCATTGTTGTAACTTGAGTTGGATGTCACCAACAGTGGACACAAATTAAGTTGTTTACTAGTGATGAAGCTTATGCCTAATAATAATACCTTTATTTCAGAAAAACATCAATTGCCTCACTATTTTTGAAAGAGTATTTTGAACTGCAAGCAACAACATGTTTATAATCATGAATATCTAGCTACAAATGTTCAAATAGGGGAATATCCAGCTAAAACTCTGTAATGCCCGTGCGTATCTAGCTACTTGCTACAGCCACGAAAACTACACTGCTTATCGACGGAAGAATAGTGATCAATCAAATACTCCCTCCGTTCTAAATATATGTCGTTTAGGACAAACTAGTTAGTTCAAAAATAAACTAATTGGTTTGTCCTCAACGTCATATATTTAAGAACGGAGGTAGTATATGTAGAAGTACATACTGATCTCCAAGACACAATACACTATCAAACACCATCAATCTTGCAAGAAAGGCTCTTTTTAGTAGGAGCAACTAGGCAATTATTACAAATTTACTAATTTTGGTAGCCTCCTAGTCCCACCGCCACCCACCCCCCCACCACCACCACTAGGGATGGCAGTGGATCGGGTTTGGAGCGGATACCATGGATTTTTGGTACGTGGGTTGTGGGTTTGGTTCAAATTTTCGCCCAAGGGTTCGCGGATTTGGATATCCGCAACACTGCGGTTTAGAGTGGATTCTACATTTCGCCCGCGGATGCCCATTGGAGCTCCGCAAAATTGAGCCTAATAAGCCACATAAGGAACCCTAACCACATAAGAAATAGTATTGTTGATGTTTCTTTTTATACTTAATTTGTTAATTTACAATCTGCTGAACATGTAAGTAATTTGCAACTCTATTTTTATTTCACAAGTGAAGATGATTCCACCATAATTGATGAATGATAAATTGTCCACTATTGTTCATTTGGAGGACTATGGATGCTTATTTGTGTTGTTTTCCATTTTTAGTGAACTTGTAGTATGTTGAATTACAAATTTTTGAAGTAATTTGGACAGAGTGTGTGATGTACTACTGTATTATGTGCTCTTGTATAATAATCGAACCAGGTTTTGGATTATCAGTTGAGTTTTGGATATCCGCGGATTTGGGGTTGGATCAGAATTTTCACCAGAATTGATTTTTGGGTTGGATTTGGATTTTAGGTTTGGGTTATGGGTTTGGGTGCCCTGACACTACATCCGATCTGAATTCGACCCATTGCCATCCCTACCGACCACCCCTTTGCGACCGGACCCCGGCGCCCCCAGCCATTTCCTTCGGCCGCCTTTTCCCGATCCGCCGCCGCCATCGTTTGCTTTGCCTGGCCGCGCCGTGGTGGCCATTTCCTTGGCGCATCCGACTCCACCATTTCGTTTATGCCACCGAGAAAATTTTCTAGTAATACCTCTATACCACCTATGTATACCACTTTATACCACATGTGCAAGTTGTGATGATATTCAATTAATCTCAACCGTTGAATACTTTCGTACCTGTCTTTTTTGAAACAGTGATATAGGGTGGTATGATCCACGTAAAAGAAGCCTAGCCTTAGGCCTGGGCAAAATACCTGATACCCATTACCTGTACCCGCTACCCGAACCCGAGGTACCTGATCCTAAGTTCGGATAGTGATTTTGATTACCCGAAATTAGTTTGGGTAATTCGGGTAATACACTCCGGTACCCAAACTACCCGAAATTTGCCTTTGCCTTTGTATTTATTCACGTGTTGTTAGTTGAACACTTGAAATTGTCACTTTATTATAATATAATTCTCTTAATTTGAACAGGTCACTATAATATGCTATTTTTCTCAACTTGTAGTTGAAATTCAACACAAATTAATGGTGAATTTTTTGTTAAAATTCTACTGAAATTTTGTGTAGTTTGTCATTTTCTGTAAATTCGGGTAGATCAGGTATACCCGAAAACGAATTATCGGGTACCCGAAATTTTGAGTAGTGTTATTTAGAGGCTAATATCGGGTAGCAGTTTTTATTACCCGAATTTTCAATTACCCGAATTACCCACCCCGAAATAATCAGGTAACCCTAATGCCCAAGCCTACCTGGCCTAATAGGAACTAGGAGTGACCGGGTCACAAACTATTGTTCTTATAATTGTTCGATTGGCTGGCCTTGTACCAGGCGTGGAAGTAGCAAGTATAGATGCCCATTCGGGTCGCCCATCACGGCCCTGGCCCGGGACATGGCCCGGTGAACAGGCCCGGCACTACACTCCACCGTGTCGTGCCCGCCCACGGGCTGCGGCGACGGCCCAAACCCGGGCCCACGGGCCTATTTCGTGTCGGGTCAGCCCGAGATAGCACGGCCTGCGCGCGCCCACGGGGCGGCCCGAAGCCCACACCAACTGTGTCGGCAGAGGAGAGGAGGGGAGAGGGGGCACAGGCGTGTGGCACTGCCGCGCCGGTGGTCGAGAGAAGGCAGCCCAGCTCCCCGCGACGCCGTGTCATAGGCTGCAGGCCTGCAACTCCACGTGCTTGAGGCAGAGAGCAGATGGGAAAGACGACGCGCCGGCGGGGAAAGAGGAGAGGGGGCACGGCGTCCCCGTGCCGGCGGTGGAGCGCAGGCGACCGCGCCGGCTCGCGCTGTGGGGGCGGGCAGGCGGCCGCACCGGCCTTCGACCTCCGCGCGCAGAGGCTGCCGCCTGCCAGGCAGGGCCGATGGAAGCGGCGGAGGAAGAAGGCGAGAGCGGAAGCCGGAAGGGAAGGTCAAGCTGCGCGCGCAGGTAGGGGCGAGCGGCGGATGCGAGGTGGCAGCGGGATTCGGTGGCGGTGGTGTCGCGGCGGAAGGGATGGGGCGCGGTGAGGTGTCCGCGTCCAGCGAAGGAGTGGCGGCTGCTGCGTGTAGAGTAGGAGGTTAGAGTTTGGGAGCTTGCTTATATATGATGGGCGTGGTTAGGCGGGCCGTTGTCGGGCCGGCCTGCTAACTGCGTGCCGGGCCGGGCGCCCGACGTGCCGGGTGACAACCTGCGCCAGGCACGTGGTACCAGGCGTGTCGTGCTTAGACCGGGTCAAAATTCCGTGATTTCAGGCGGGCCACCATGCCGCGGGCCATTTGACCATCTATATAGCAAGCCATCTGCAAAATTATCCCTTCACTTTAGAGCTACCACACGAAAAGACAGTCTAATCCAATACGGCGCGCACTGACAGGTAGCACTTGGACGAGGGCACCCAGAGGTTGCCGAAGATGATGGTGTTCTACTGTTCTCCATTCCTTAAAAAAAAAAGATGATGGTCTTCTTCTGCTGTGGCGTGTCGATGCCGATCTCACCGTACTACTGCGCGTTGAGGTAGTTCTTGAGCGCCACGATGTCGCCCTCCTCTTGGGCGTTGGGCCTCGGCCTTCTTCGACGCGGCGGCGTCATCGTCGTTGCTGCTGCTGCTGAGGAAGCCGCGGCGGCGTCCGTCACCGAGGCGGCCGTTGTCGTCAGCTCGGCTGGCCGCTTCTTCAGCGGGACGCGGACCACGCCCTCTGCCGGCGGGGCTAGCGAGGAGGGATTGCAGCAGCGCAGTGGCGAGAAGGAGGAGCGCGACGCGGCCGGTTCCCATAGCCGCTGCACTGCGTGCTGGGAATCGAATCCGAAAAAATTAGGAGGGGAAGAGATAATGCGAGTTGATCAAGGGGAAATCGCGACAGCTGCTGCAACTGATCACTAACTTGGAGTATTACTTCACCAAATTTTCAAGAGATAATTAGGAGGGGAAGAGATAATGCGAGTTGATCAGGTCAGTTTACTTCACCAAATTTTCACCAACAACCCGTCACATCAATCTTTTTTCCACTAATTTGGAGTATTAAATGTAGATTAATGACAAAACTCATTCCACGACCCCTACCTTAATTTTCGAGACGAATCTAACGAGCCTAATTATATCATGATTAGACAATATTGTGTTACAATAAATAATCTCTAATGACGGATTAATTAGACTTAATGGATTCGTCTCGCAATTTCTGGTCCATTCGTGTAATTATTTTTGTAAATAATACTCCTAATAGACCTTGAAAGGGACCCAAAAGTTTCGATTCGCGAACTAAACAGGCCCGAAAACTAGGAAACACCCAAAAAATTGCCGAACCTACTGAAAAATGGCACAATTGTGGCTACGTTTGATTCAATACGTGAAACACCGAAAAACCCAACCAAGACCGACCTAGGTAGATCGACAGCAGGAGTGAGCAAATTTTATTTTGCGAATTAGACAGTACACAGAGACACTCACAACACGCACATACTCATCTCTATAAACACACACGCGTAAACCCTACCCATAGGAGCATCTTTGAAGTTTGAGTCAGCAAATCTTCAAGATTGACGAAGTCACCACAAGCGTCTCGCTGTCGATGGGAATGTCGACTACCACTAAAACGTCGTTAATTCTTGATAAATTCGCTCTCGAGGCTTCTGTAAACCACTAAACTACATACTCTTTCGAAAGAGTGAGCAAATTTTGTTCGACCCTATCCTATAGTACTCCCTCTGTCAACTTATAGGTCATTTTGACTTTATTATATTCACATATAATGTTGTGTATGTAGATATACACTATACTAGATGCATATTAATGGCTACGAAACTAGAAAATCCCGAATTCCGAAACAGAAGAACTAAGTCTGCACTCACCTGATGGTTCGAGCGGGAGGGGAGCAGGAGCGCAACCGGCCACGGTTCGCGCCCGTGCGTGTACTGGGTGGTGTGCACTGGCGACTCGAAGGAGAGCGGAGCGACCCGTGCGTCTACCCGTGTGTTTGGTTGGAGAGCGGCCGGAGCGGAGCGGAGCGCAGCCGACTCTCGTTTTGGGGACGGCTCCAACCCTTCTCAAGTTTGGTTGGAAATTTTGGGTTGGAGTGGCTCTGACCTTCTTTTTTGTTTGGTTGAAGGGATGAGGTATGAAATGGATGGCAGTTTTCACGTCGTTAGTGGGTCCCACGTGTCATAGGGTTTAGGGTTCAGTGGGTCCCATATGTCATACATGTCATCTTCATCCTCATCCCCACACGCCCCTGGATCCAGTCACGACCTTCTCCCGCCGGCCCTCCTCCAGTCCTCCCGCCGGCCACTCCTCCCGCGTGCGGGCCGCGAGCCCCGGCCGCCCGCGGGTGTGAGCTCCGCCGGCCGCCTGCCGCGAGCGCTCCCGCCGGGGCCCTCCTCCCGCGTGCGGGCCGCGAGCTCCGGTCGGCCGCCTGCTGCGAGCGCCGCCGGCCGCGGGCGCGAGCTCCGCCGGCCGCGGGCCGCGAGCTCCGCCCACCCGCGGGCGCGAGCTCCGCCGGCCGCGGGCGCGAGCTCCGCGGGCTCCTACGCCCCTGTGTCGGGGTGGGTCGGGGCGTCGGGCGTAGCACCAGGAGAGAGAAGACGGGAAGCAGACGGCAGAGACACGGGAGACGAAAACGGGAGCGGAGCGGCTCCGTCCGCCGAATTTCAAGAGACGGAGCCGACCCGCATCTGGAGGGTATATCCCTCGGGAGCGGCTCCGGTCCCGCCGCTCCCCATCCAAACAGCCGCGGGAGCGGAGCAGCTCTCCAACCAAACACACGGTACGTGGGTCGATTTATACTGACGTGGCTGGTGGGTAGCGGAAGAACCGAGCAATCCAGGGTGGCAGTCCATGCCTCCTGGCGGTCGGATCTCGGGGTGGTGTTTGATGCGCGGATGCGCCGTTGGAGTTGATATGTGAAGTGCCTGTTTCTACG
This sequence comes from Cenchrus fungigraminus, assembly GCA_036936925.1. Classification (NCBI taxonomy): domain Eukaryota; kingdom Viridiplantae; phylum Streptophyta; class Magnoliopsida; order Poales; family Poaceae; genus Cenchrus; species Cenchrus fungigraminus. The sequence goes on along the minus strand of CM072778.1, from coordinate 29,294,885 downwards.
TGCTGGTATTAACTTTGTACGCAGCCTTGTAAAAAAAAAACTTTCCACCCACGCAATTACGTGGAAAGTGAATCCAAACAACTACATGGTACTGCTACTATTGCTCTCATCTTCCGGGCTGAAAGAAACGCTGGCGCAACTGCGCAAGAAGTGTGTAACAACCCCAGAGGACGAGTGCATGACACGTGAGGACTTCGTCGTGGCTATTGATGAAAGAAAGCGAAGCTCCACCAAGTTCTTCTATCTTCTCTCAAAAACAACTATGGGCGATGCCAAAAGAAATGAAAATCGTAATATTTATGCGCATCGAAGTGTAGAAATTAGAAAGTCACTCATGAGCGAGCCCATTCAGAGGACAAAATTCGATGCCCGTTTAGCCCCCGTACGTCTTCCATAAAAAACCAAGAAGTGGAAAACGTGAGGCCCATCTTCCAAGCAGAAAAAAGTTGAGGCCCATCTTAAGTCTGCATCACTCGCCGCCGGCCCCGAATTTTTTTTAATATATTTATTTTGCTTTGATTTTCGAAAAATAAATGGTCGAATCAAAAATTTCGAGAAATATACATCTGGCGTCATACCCCACGGCGGCAGGTTCCTACCGCCATGCCCAACGGCGTTAAGTCCCTACCGCCGTGGGGCACAGCGGCAGGATAGGACTTCTGGCGGCAGGGCGGCACGGCGCCAGGACCCTGCCGCCAAGCGCCACGGCGGCAGGTCCCTACCACCGTGCCACGTGGCGATATGTCCTTTTTTATTTATTTTTTTAGTTTTTCATTTTTAAAACACTTTTAACCTTTTTAAAAACTACAAACTGATAAGTACTGATAAGTGTAAGCATAATCACAAGGGAATATCATAATCAACGAGTAGATGCAAATAGTTTATACAAAATCATGGTAAACGTAGTACTACATCTAAATGCGCCGGCCCCTCTTCGGCCTAACAGCTCTAGCGCCAGCCCAGGTCTGGTCCCGGTCGTACGTCCAGGGGTCAGGTGCCCTGACCACCCGCGGTCCTAGCTGGTCGGGAGACGGTGTCGCCATGGCCGCCTGCGACGAGCCTGCAGCATCCGGTGTCGCTCCGCCCGCTGGTGTCGCTCCGCCCGCCGGTGTCCCTCCGCCCGCCGGTGTCCCTCCGCCGGCCGCCGGCTGTGTCGGCTGAGTCCAAACTGGTGCCTGTGTCAACTGTGACGGGACAACCTCCTCGGCCTGCTGCGGGGCATCTAGGGTCGCGAGAACGTCGTCGAACTCCATCTGATCCCAGCCCAGGTGCTCCTCGGTGGTCGTGTCGAAAGTAGGCTGGAACATAGGCGGAGTGGACGAGGAAGGAATATCTGCCGCCGGAAACTGAAAGGCCGGCGGTCTGGAACCTCCTAGCGCATAGATCGGCGGCGGCTCCTGCTGTCGAGGCCCGGCTGTCGGAAAAGGCGGCGGTCGCCCTGTACGATTAGAATATAGTATAATCACAAACACACAATAATTGCGTGCATTAGTTGAAAATAAGGTCCACTGAAAGTACCTGCGCCGGGGGGAACAAACGGCCACTGCACGTAGGTGTGCGGGCCCTGCGCCTGTGGCTGCTGCTGTGCCCTCGGAGCCGAGAAGCCGCCGGCAAAGGTGGCAGGCATCGGCTGCGAAGCCGGTGTCGAGGCGGAGCTCGAGGACGACGCTGGGTGGCGCGGAAGGAGAGGAATCTCTACGGCCCCGGCGTAGTTCACGACGGCGGAGTACCTCATGGCAGCAGCGATGATCCTGTCGTACGTGCTCTGGTGCTCCCGAGGCCCCCAGGTAAAGCACTGCTCCCTCGCGGCCGATGCGAGCCGCACGATATCAGCCAGCACGTCGTGCTGCACACAAAATTAGAAACACATGTTATAATGAAAAGTCATATGAATGTAATATGTTTGCAGTATCGTAGCTTACCGCTGTGTCGGCGGTCTGGTCTCGGCGCACCGGGTACGTCGCGTCCGGCAGGATCCTGTCGTGGTCCGGGACAGGTGGCGGTGGCGGGGTAGCAGGCACGTACGTCACCCGCGTCCGCGTCCTCGGGAGGTACCACTGAAGGTACGCTACCCAGGCGGCGCCGTCGTGAAGGCGGTGCTCGGTGACGACGTTCTGCTCGTGCGCCGCGGACGCCCACTCGGCCACGTACGGCTGCAGCTTGTCGACGAACGACGTCGCCGCAGGCACGCCCTTACGCGTCCACCTAGCATAGATGAAACATAAAATTATTGGCAACTGAATATTTGTAACGAAAAATAATTATAACTGGCAAATGTAGCTCACTTGTGCGCTGTAGGCGGCAGACGTGGCGCAGCGGGTACTGACGCCTCCTGGAAGAGGCCGAACTTTCTCATCACCCGGTGGACGGCGTACTCCTCGACGTAGACGTCGAAGACCAGTCGTCGCCTCGTCATCCAGTACGCCTGGTCTCGGGAGCACAGGGACGAGAGCCCCTGTGGTGCGCGGGCAGCGACCATGACAAGAGCGTACGGCGTCCACCGGACCTGGGCATCGACCATCCGGTCGATCTGACCAACGAAGTCCTTGTACGCCTTCTTCGGCTGCTCCTCAGCCCAAACGTGCTGCAAAGAACAAGAAAAGTTAAGTGAATCGAACTAAAGAACTCATAACGCGAAGAATCACGTAAAGGGAGGTCATTACCTTCCGGAGGCACCACAGAAAACCCATGGTGGGGAGGTCCGCTGGGTCGGTGCCGTTGGGCAGCGGCTCGTACTCCGAGAGGTCGGCCCTGGGCCGACCGATGTCGAACCGCTCGTGGATCCTCATCTGCAGCAGGAGAGGGCACCCCTGGAGGATCGCCTCCCTACTCGTCGGCCTCGTCACTGCCGAACACAGCCCCCTGTAGGTAGCTGCCAGAACAGCGCTGCCCCAGCTGATCTGGGGCATCTGCTCGAGGGGTGCGTCGGCGATCCTCTGAGCCCAGGGGATCATGTACCGCGACACGGAGTCTCCCGCTGACTCGCAGAACAGCACCCACCCGAACAGCCAGAGCAGGTAGACCTCCAAAAACCTGTCTGACGTCGGGTCGTCGGCATCGTCCGCCATGTAGTCAGCCTGCACACACACAAAGGTCCATCGTCACATTCGTTTAAAATGCATACAAACGTTGAAAATAAGAGTTAGAATCACGTACGCTGAACTGCTGGATCCAAGTCCAGGTGACCCCGTGAGTGTCGGCGAAGGGCACGTACGGCGCCGGCGCGCGATCGTTCCGTGGAACGGTCGCGAACCGAGCAAGGAAGTCAGCGTGCCACGTCGCGGGGATGTCGATCGGCCCCATCGCCTGGCCAGCACACGGCAGTCCTCCCAACATCGCGGCGTCCTCCAGACTGAGAGTCATCTCGCCGACGGGGAAGTGGAACGTGTGTGTCTCTGGTCGCCACCGGTCCATGAACGCGGCGATCAGCGGGGCGTCGTAGCTGAACCGCGTCAACCGCTCCGCCCGGGGAACCTCAGCTCGTAGCCTGTCCCCCTCGACCAACCGCGCAACAGGGAGAAGTCCTGCAGCGCGTAGCCTGAAAAAATATTAATTTACTTAACGCAATTACTATTGTAAAGAAACAGAAATAAATAATAAATATGAATTACGTACTTCGGAATCCACCGCTGGTGTATCGGCATCAACGTGCGGGTCGTCCGGCAACGTATGGTGCCGGGCGAACGTCCGAGAACAGCCGACACGTACGAGCGGTGGTGTCGGTCCACCGCCTCGTCGAACAACTCCGGCCGTACGTACTCCAGCGGTGCAGCCATAACTGCAAAAAAAACATAATTTAATCAATTTTTCCAATTATACTAATTAAAAACGAATTTTGTAAATTTAAACCATTTTCTACGATTTTTATTTCAATTTAATGCGAATTATAACCATTTTCTAGGAAATTTAAATGAATTGAAATGAATAATGTGAATTTAAACCATTTTTAATAAATTGAAACGAATTATGTGAATTTAAACCGTTTTCTGGAATTATAATCTAATTATGTGAATTATAACCATTTCCTGAAATTTTAAAACCAATTTAAACGAATTATGTGAATTTAAACCATTTTCTACGAATTTTACATCAATTTAATCTAATTATGTCAATTATTACCGTTTCCTAGAAGTTTAAAACAAATTTAAACGAATTATGTGAATTTAAATAATTTTCTACAAATTTTATATCAATTTAATCTAATTATGTCAATTATAACTATTTTCTACAAATTTTAAATGAATTAAAACAAATTATGTGAATTTAAACTATTTTCTATAAATTTTATATCAATTTAATCTAATTATGTCAATTATAACTATTTTCTACAAATTTTAAATGAATTAAAACAAATTATGTGAATTTAAACTATTTTCTACAATTTTTATATCAATTTAATCTAATTATGTCAATTATAACCATTTTCTACAAATTTTAAATGAATTAAAACAAATTATGTGAATTTAAACTATTTTCTATGAATTTTATATAACCTAAGTTAACTAAACTAAATTTCTAAACTAAACTAAGTTAACTAAACTAAATTTCTAAACTAAATTTAACTAACCTAAGTTAACTAAACTAAACTAACTTAACTAAGTTAACTAAACTAATCAAACTAACTAACTACGCTAAACTAAATTTAGAAACATACCTCAAAAATGCTTCGAAGGTTGAAAGCCGTAGATTTAAAGGAGGGATGGGGAGGGAGTGAGGGCCGGCAGCGGCAGAGGTCGGCCCCTTTTATAGGTGTGACGCTGCCGCCGTGCCCTGCGGCGGCAGGAATCTAGCCCCACCTGGCAGTAGAGCCGACCGTTGGCGTCACCCCTAACGCCGTGCCCCACGGCGGCAGGAACTGGGGTATAGCGCCAGATGTATATTTCTCGAAATTTTTGATTCGACCATTTAATTTTTGAAAATCAAAGCAAAATAAATAAATAAATAAATTCGCCGCCCCCGGTCCGTCGTCCATCCCAATCGTCCGTCAAGTTCCGGCCTCTCTGCGCGGGCGGCCGGACGCCACGCACACCGACTCCTCCGCTTTCTTCTCCGGATCCAGTGAAGCCGCAGGAGCCACCACCCTCCCCCGATGATCCGAGCAGCAACGGTGCACGCGCGACTCCTCCTATCGCGCTCCTACGTTAGCCAGGTGCGCATCAGAAAACTCCACCAGCCTCCGTCAGAGCATATCATCGAACACCTCCCGTGCTCTTCTGATGCGCCTCTTTCTGTTGGGTGTCCGTGCAGGCGAAGGCGGCTGCGGCTTCCCGCTGGCCTCTCGTCTCCAGGAAGCCTTCCCTCCTTGGATTTGGGCGGTATGGCCTCGTTCTATCTACAACCTCCCGAGCATCTCATTTTGTCATAACATGTCTAATGCGTTATGCGTACCCTACATCCTGCTAGGCTCCTAGTGGCTATTAGCCTTAGTGTCGATGTATGAGGGAAGGTGTGTTAATTGGTCATGTCTCTGCATCACACAGTATTTGGTTCCGTAGTCAGATTATTAATTAACTTGAAAGAACCTGCAGACCAAAAGGATTAAGAATTGATGTTTCATGTGGAATTGCTGAATTGCATCATATGACACTGAAAAAAAATGCAATGGGTGTTAGGCACAGCCCTGCAAATTTATTCAATCAACATGAAGACAAGCTGCTTCAACCGGTCTTCAAGCTTTTGCCCCTGTGAGATCCCTGTTATATACATGCCTATAAGCGACAAGAATGTAAAATTCGACTTAGCTAACCAAATATCTGAAGCTCTGCTTATTGTTTGTGAACTCATGTTTATTCACCAGATCACCTTCAAGTCTATGGGCTCTTATGTTTCAAGCTCCCTGATAAATGGTTTTGTTCTCATGTCCTATGCGTGCTTTTATATTTTGTTCACTGAATGGAGGCATCGCTATGTTGCAGTCCTTTCTATCAGATGGACACAAGAGGGCAAGATGAAAGTAAAGTGTCGACTTCAAGAGGTTGCCATACTTCCCCTGAGACTCAAGGTCATCATCAGATACACTGGTCTATTCAAAGTTGCCTCTAACCAATTGAAGTTCATCTTGTGTTAAACATTGACACTATACATATATTGTCCCTGTGCAAGCATCTATTTATCACTGATGATATCGTGAGATGTAGAAAAGTCACACCAGTTAACATTTTGATATGATATCTACCTTTTTTGTGATTTTTTAAGGTTTAAAAGTAATCGTTCTCACATGAATTATTTTGAGATGAAAAGGAGGTGAGACAATAATATGTACATAGTAATCGTGCAAATATGACTATAATGCCTGAATTATATTTAGGGTACCTTTTATGGCCTTGGTGAACTAGCCGTGATGCATTAGTTACGATCTCCAGTAGATTTTATGTTCCTAGTCCTTCATTAGAAAAGGATCATGTTAGGAACTTAGGAGTTAGGAATGCATTCTTCTAACCTCAACTAGAACTTTTTAAATTCGTACTGGTATACCTGACACATGTAAATAATTCTGTGCATTTCTATTATTTCAGAACTGGCAAAGAAAAGTTGTGTTCCATGCAACTCTAAGGATTTACATCCCATGTCAGAAGATTCTGCTAAAGAATTGCTTGAACAGGTCTTCATCTTGTTTATTTTTGTAGTGAGATCTTTGATGAAATCATTCCTATTCCTACTCCATTGGCTAATACCTGAAAACAGGTGAATGGTTGGGAACTGACAACTGAAGGTGGTATTCTGAAACTGCATAGAGCCTGGAAGGTGAAGAACTTTGCTAAAGGACTTGAGTTCTTTCAGCTTGTTGCTGCTATTGCTGAGGAAGAAGGTCCTTTCTTTCCTTTGTTCTACCTGCTTTCTTTTTAGGTGGTGTTTGGTTTGGAAATTGGAAAATATAATGCAAACGTAAAAGTAATTAAAAAGCACCTGGTATCCATTACAATGTAACAGATAACTAGGATTGTTTGGTTCCATGTTGTAACACAAATGGAAAACGGATGTAGATCAGCTGCAGCAGTTCCAGCTATGCATGGATGCAGCACAGGGGGCAGCGCCTCACATACAGCAGCAGGCTATATATGCATGTGTGCAGCGGCTCAGCCGCTCGGGGATTTGATTCCGTGCATGATGGGGTGTAATCGAAGTTGTACAGTAACAGGATCTGATTACATGTAATTGATTACAGAGCCTCCTAACCAAAAATAATTGAAATCGCTTTGCACTGTAAACCGATTATGTTACAAAACAACCAACCAAACAGCACCTTATTTCTTTAGCTAATAGTCACTCTTTCATGTATATGTATATGCTTTCTGATAAAATTTAAAATCATGCCAAGCAACTGCAACTGTTCTATCTGTGGAATGTACTTGGTACACCAACTGCGTCTCTTATGATTGTTATTGAAGAACATAATGGACAAGAGAGCTAGGAATCCTGCTCCAGCCAAACCTGGGGAATTATTCTAGTATTCCTGTGATGAATATGGAAACTGAAACATTTAAGGGAAAATAACTACCCCGCATATATGCAAGGTGTCAGAACCAACCTACTTTTCTGGTCTAGTCTTGTTACCTAATGCATATTGCTTACTCTAGTTAGATACTTACATGTGACTATTATATAGAATGCTGTGAGAGTTTTGTTATATCTTTGTGAAAACACTCCAACTTGATCATTAATTCTACTACTACATTCAGAATCTGGCAAATTATTGGTGCAAATTTTTCTTTCAATAACAAATCGTTGTTTACACTGATATGCTTTCTCCAGGTCACCATCCAGACCTCCATCTTGTTGGTTGGAATAATGTGAAAATTGATGTTTGGACTCACTCTGTCAGTAAGTGACTTGCTTTTTCTCTCTCTAGTTTATTGTTATTTATGTCGGGCAACTTGTTTATATTACCTTCTTCATCAGACCATTCGTTCCAAAAGTAAAGCATCACCTAGTGAATCCAATGGTCAGGCTTTTGTAGTTATTTAGTTTTACCGCTTCAGGGATTCGTATTTGATAGTTAATTTGCAATTGTCCAATCAAAATAACAATACCCATATGGGCTTTTCTTTTCGTGCTTCATTATATTTTATTGGGTTTTCGACATTAGATCCTTATAAGCAACTTATGTGTTGAATTTATTACGACTTGTCTACATGCTAAAGCATAAAAAATGATAAGATCTTTATTTTCTTTCAAAAAATAGATCACTTGTTTAAGTTATGCTGTTAAAAGTTTGTGGCAATGGAGATATGTTGTAGGATTCTAGGATCAAATATGTTATTTTCGTTAGTCTACTAGTGGGTATCTCGTTAGGGCTTAAAGCTGGGCATCGATGGTATGCCAAATGCACTTTCAGTTGTAAGTTAGAAGCCTCAGCCAACTTTATTTTGGCTTTCTAGTAAAACACGGCCTTTGGTCTAATGTTGATCTTTTGTTTTTTTAGGAGGTTTAACAGATAATGATTTCATCCTTGCTGCGAAGATCAATCATCTCAATTTAGAAGGCATTTTAAGCAAGAGAGCCAATGTACAGAAGTAGCTCAGATGTGTCGACCGAAGCAGTCCTGTTTACTCTCAACTTTATACGGAGTAGATGCAACTTATTTTCTTGGGAAGATTTGGCTGAAAAATTACATATTCTGTAGCTCATCTTACGTAGCTAATTTATATGAGAAAGACTGTCTTTTGAGTCCGTAGTTCAGCTGTTGCAATCTGGATTGTCTGCTATCCTCCTGCGTCTGGGCAAATGTTCAGCTAATTCCCATTTAAATTCTACACTGTTCTGTGAGCATATCAATTTATATTACAATAATAATATGGAAAAGACGGAAAGGATATTTGCAAATTTGGCTACTTTTGTCATGATAATCCTGAAATTCTAGATGTAAGTCCAACCCATATGAGTCAAATTTCATTTTTCATGAAGACTGCCTACAAGATAGAACACCGCTGGGGTTTTGATAACTTGATGAGAACACATGTAGTTAATTTTAGCTGAATAGCTGCAGGTAAGGGGACACCAGGGGACCAAAAAAAGGCACATTACAAGGTATGAGAAGCAGATCTGTTAGATGAGTTAGGACTTTACCGTTACAAGATAGCACCTCTGCAACATCACTATCAAGTAAAAACCACGATAGCTGAAATTAGTCCCGGAGACACACGCAACTGGCAAAAAGGAAACGAAAAAACACACTTGACGCTGTTGGATGGATCATCCTCTGGTCAGCAGCGCTCAAGACGGCAGCTCAGCTAGTCTGCTCGCTTCACGGCGCAGCATGCCAAGGCTTGCAGGTAACCTGGCAGTGTAGAGAGGCTTCTCCCAAGATAGCACAGGTGTTTAGTAGCTGTGCTGCCAGAGCTGGTGCGACGGTTGGGATGGTGCCCCCTGGGGATTGTTCAGGCCTCCCTCGGCAGGGTTCTGGGGGTGGTGCTCCTGCGGCAGACCTGCCTGCGACTGGTAGAAGCTTGGGTACCCAAGACCACCGTATTGAGAGGGCTGCTGTACTTGTGCCTGGCGGAAGCCACCCTGCTGACTCTGTCCCTGGAAACCATAGAAGTTGCCAGGTGGAACCGCTGCTCTTGAACCAGCAGCTCCATGAAGCCACATTGCTGAGTTGTCACTCTGAAATGAAAATGCACAATTCAGAATGAAAGGAACCTCCAAATCTAAACTGATGCAGGAGTGTGAAGTGTGAGAAGTTCATGCAATAAAACAAGGCTACACATCCAGCCAAGGACACCAGTGGATCAATAGCATGCAGTATTTCCATTACCTGCTGTAGAGCCGCATAATTATTGGGATCTTTAAATTGTGTGCCCAAAGCTTCATCAAACCCCATAGTTGTGGGCGCAGAGGGGGCACCCTGATTTAGGCTGAAATTTCCAGGAATATTATTTGCATTTCCGAACCCTCCATAACCAGAGAGTGATGATGGCTGTGGTAGGCTCGAAGCAGGAGGGCTGCTCTTGTATTGTGGCATCGAATACTTCATTCCAGCTGCAGGCACAGCAGGAGCAGCAGACTGATGGAAAGGTCCATTACTGGAGTACGCTTGCTGGAAGGCTGCTGACGGTAGGAAATAGTTTTGAGGCATATATGGATAGCCAACCAGACTGGCAAAAGGCCCAAGGGGTAGAGTCGGCTGAGAGTACGGATGTACAGGCAGTTGTTGTGGGAGAGGAAGCCCTGACGGGATGCTCGTACTGGGAACATGTTGCGTAGACTGAGTGTTGGGGAAGCCTCCTTGTTTCATAGTCTGAAGACAGTTCAAGAAAAGTGAAAAGCGAAAACAAGACAGAAAAATATTGAAATGGCAACACATCAATGTCAATACCACATTACCACATACCATGATTAAAATGAGATCAGGCCATCAAGCTATCTCAACCAGATTGCCAGTGACAACAATTAGACTACCTCATCAGGAATCTCAAAAATACAAACTGAATTTCTACAATAGCACGATTCATTCTATATCACACTACAAAGTTGCAATGCCAATTTACTTTTTTTTTGTCATCTGATTTATCTTTGCAAATATGAACATGTAATACAATAGAGTGAATAGGCAAAGTAGTAAAGTTGTCAGAACTTGAATTGATACTCCATGTCAAAGAGGATCACAAACTCAACAAATATTTCTAATGAGTTCTGCTTTTCTTATCAATTGGACATGTGGCATAAAAAAAATACATAAATGTCAAAAGCCCACACCATATCTATATTTACTTACAAGAAAATGGATAACAAATACAGAAATATGTAAAAATAAATTACCTCTTGCATGGAAATTCCTGGCAAATTACTAGGTGCAACAGGTGGGTTATATTTTGTAGCTGACTGTGTTTGAAGCAACTGCGAAAAGTCGAAATCCCGAAGAGGTAGATTTGACCCCAACAAGTTATTGGGTTGCTGCAAAAAGACATCAGAAGAACAAATAAGAATTACAGAAAAGGGAAATAGTAACAGCATGAAATTGGCCAAAAAAGATAATAAAAGAACAAATGGCATCCCATTACATCATCATTGTAAGAAATCTTATAGTGTTTTAATTCAACGTTAAAGTTGTAGCATTCGTATTACACATTGGGCAAAACAACATGCAATGGAGAATAAACATAAGCATCCTCCAATCATATAACTTTGAGAAGACAGGCGCACATTTTGCCATATTAATAATTATTTAATGCGTTCAAATTTGAAACAAAACTAGCTGCATCTTTCATTATATCAAGACCACAGAATTCAGAACTGTCAGTGCGGCGTAACCCATACAGGTCAAACAACTTCATTCCTGATTGTCAGTTTTATGCCTAACTGCCATACAAGTTGAGCCTAGACAAGTGCTGATGTGAAAAGTTAAGTTTCTAGCTCTTTTATTTCAGAATTAGAGTGCAGAGATAGATAGATAGATAGATAGATGTACCAATAAGCTTGAAAAATGGGAAAGAGGTTGTGCTTGGGTGTTTCCTTGTGTGTCATCCATTGTGCTTGGTTGCGTTGTGTTCGAATATGCATGACTTGAGACTGATGGCAGGTTATATTGAAGACCAGGGACATCTAAGGCACCCTGCCTCAGTACATCAGCCTCTGAAACTGAAGGTCCATCAATAGTTCCCACGTCGGTACCAATTCTAGTCTCAACATCCTCATTTGCTGGAGGATTTAGAGCACCGCTGTCATAGTAATCTTGATTCCTGTAAATAACAAGCTCATCATAAGAGGGACATCTCGTGTGATGAATTGGAAAATTTTAGGAGAAAGTTTTCACCTAACATCTATTTGATTAACTGATGGAGATTCATCTGGAATAGGCACTTCCTCATCCAAACTGCTTCTGGGGTTCTTTGATGAAAGCAAGCCAGAGAAGGCACCAGATTCAAAACTACCAAAGCTCAAGTGAGCACAGTCTGCATTTGCAGCCTGTAGATGATCAGGGAGTATGACCGCAGGATTATCTTCAGTAGAATTAGTTGCAGCTAAGTCTTCATCCTGTAGGCTTAGATGCTGAAAGTTCGCTGCAGCTGATTCCGCATCAAGATTGGAAACTTCAACTGCAGGAAAAAGAAAAAAGGAAGCAAGAAAAGAAGCGTAGTCAGAGGTCATCTCTAGTTCTCTATAATTGCATGCATACTTTATTAAAAAAATAGTGTCGCTGTCACCATGATGGCTCATAATTTATTTTTAAAAAATAGTGTCACTGTCGTCATGATGACAAGGAGCCAAAGCAAGCATGCCACGTCAATGTATCTCACTTTGTTCAATCAGTAGCTCATGTGTGCCATCTACACAAAACTGTCTGCCAACAAAACAACAATTACACATAACCGTTCAAATGTAAGCAATCATCATTAGCTTATGCTGGTTGAGAGTTGGCACCACATAAACTTCTACTGGCAAAGATCTGGCAGAGCATCACAAGTTCAAACCATACTTATGCAGTTCTTGGAATGGCACAATTACCATCTATTTAGTCACGAGAAGGTACGGGCTTCTAAATAAATAACAATGTGTTCATTATGTCTGACATTCTAGATGTGCTCAAAGTTTAGAACGAATCTTCAATGATGTGCTCCCATTGCTAGCATGCACTCACACAGGGCACTAGGAAGGGACAGAAGGCAAAAAAAAAAAGCAAAGTTTTATGTGTCAATTGGGGTTTCTTGTGCAAAGGAAAACCCTTTGAACACTTAATGATGGCCTTGTGGAAACACTAAATGGTATTCATTTATCTTCTTATAGATTATGTTAGTATGAATGTGCTTGGCGCTAGGGCAGATAGAAATAAAGAGCTCCTGAATTTCATTTCGGGAATGAGACATATGTTGGCAGATACAAACCTTCGTTATCAACATAGGAATGCACTTGAGACTGGTATGTACTTGAGTTCTGCAATAGTCCATCGTTGAATTGATGATTCTCCTCAAGGATTTCCAAGTGCCCCTCTGAAGATATTGCTGGTTTAACTATAGTTGAGCTGTTCTCTTCCGTGTGAGAACTTTCTTGCGAGTAAGCAGCATCAGCAACCAACACCGATGAGTCAAATGGTGTAACAGATAGTGATGCATCACCAGATGTATCAATGCCTTTTGATTGAGTTCCCAATGGTGGCTCATCCTGTGGAAACCAATCATTTTCGTGCATTTGGTTGTTTTCAGCAGAAGCATGACTAGAATTCAAATTCTGAGGAATAGGGTCTGGGAGAGCAGGAAATCCCTGGTCAAATGCTGTTGCTAGGGCTGTGCTTGCAGAATGCTTTGAGTTCTGGTTTACGGAGCTAGACAAAGATGGGGTTTGACCAGCAAATGATATGTCTGTTGTAGCAATAGGCTTGCCAGAAGATTTTACTTGAGGTCTTCCCATTTTCACAACATCAGCCATTGACATCTGACCTGGCACCCCGCACCAAGCAGGCTGAAATCCAGATGACGATTGTTGTGCTCCAACTGATCCATTAGGAACGACATCTTTGTTTGCAGGCAAACTGCAACAAAGAAAAGCAAACAAATGAGCAATCCGCAATACAGATAAAACAACCAGATCTAGCTGAAACCTCCAGTTCTTGAATACTCCCTCCGTCCCAAATGTAGGTCATTTTGGCTTTTCTAGATACATAGTTTTTGCTATGCACCTAGATGTAGATCATGTCTAGATACATATCAAATACTATGTATCTGGAAAAGCCAAAACTACCTACAAGGCTACAAATTGAAACACATGGAGCATTTGTTACCTTGGAACTGTTTGCCTCTGAGTGGAATTGGATACTGGCACGGCAGGTCCCAATATTGATGATCTTGAAGTCATATAATCTGGTTGAGTTGAAAATGAAAAACAAGAAACTGAGGAACCAAATGTAAAAGATCATGAATACATAGTTTGAGAAAAAAAATTATACCAGTGCCACTGGATCCAGATTGAACCAAATTGTTTCGTCCAGCACGATCTGCGCCACCTCTAGTGGCTCGACTGCTACTTGCTCCTCGAGATCTTGGCTCTGGTGTTTCTTTGACCTATGCCAAAATTCAATAAATGCTTGGTAAATATCAAAACTAAAGTCAGAGGCAATTAAGGTATCAAGAGAGTGAGTTTGCATGTGTAAGCTTTTTTTAAAAAAAAAAGATCAATCATGAGCCAAGAAACTAAAGATCTAATATATGGAACTTGTTTTTTATTCCATAATCCAATGAAGCAGAACAATATGTGCAAGAGAAGGTCACCTACATTAGTTTACAACCACAGTTAAAGACAACCCTATCGATTTTTTAGAAGAACAGCAAAAAAAAAAGTACTAATTCTCAAGTAGCATGAAATTAAAGTTGGCTATCAGGTAGTAAGCTCAAATTATCAAGAACATTAGGCACATAGAAATAAAGCTCAATACTCAACTGACCTCCTTTTTCTTATCACGCTTGCTCTTTACCTCTTGAAAAGTATCTGAAGAAAGATTAGCAACATGTGAGAACCATATACAAGAGGACAGCAGGGAATATGAGATGACAACAAAACAATTTCACAAAAGTGTTGTTTGTTGTTCACGCAACTGATGCATATTTGCCCTATAAATACAAAACTGCCAGAATTCCCATATTTGTTTAGATGAGGTTTTTGAATCCATTTTCCAACTTACAGCATAAAGTTGAATCGATCAGGATCAGAGGAATCAGTGTTTAAGAAATGATGGTAGCTACTAATCTTTTGCAAATAAAAATGGCATGAGATACACCTTATTCAATAGACAAACAAGACCTTAGTTGCATGAAAATAATGCATGCGCCAATGAACAGTAAGACGGGGAGCAACATACAAAGGTTCAAAAAGTTATTAAAACATTCATTAAGATAATGATCCAGCTTTACTCAATATTTTCATTCATTCTCGTAAGCTTGATAAATTATAAAATTGAGTTGGATCTGACAACATATGTTAATACAGATCATTAGTTTCATCAGCCTCAAAAAGAATGTGACATACGAATCCCAAACCATAATCTTTGCCTTGGCCTTTTAGTACCAAAAACAATGACAAAAGAGAAAACCTCTGAAGCAACCTGGGCACTTACATAGTATTCATAATTAGGGTTCTGCCGGACAAGGTAACACACTTGCACTCGCGTAAGTGATATCTGATATCGTACTTATGGCATGTTGAAGGACAAGGCTAACCCATGGATACTCACAATAATCCTCAATCAAAAGCAAAGAGTCTACAGTCCCTGCGCCAGCTCATCCAAATTCTGCTTGGGACGAAAGAAATCAGACCTTACAGTTCAAAAATCAAAGAGGAAAGATTAAAATCACCTTTATTTTTCATAATCTATGTTTCGAGATAACTGATTTTTGTCATCCTAATTTTATCCTATGGTAAGTCCTAGCATAACAAATCTTTAGATTCTTAATGACCTAAATATAGTCCTAGCATAACAAAAAAGGTTTTGTATCCTCCACTACGTTTATTGCCTTTTTGTCGATTGAGCTCTTCTGTTTGCATCCCCTAAAGATTCATATGTTCATCGTTTCTTCTGTCAATCTAATCCATTTTGTAGCGCTAAAACAGTACACACAGAAAATAAACATATCATTTTCCTTAGGCAAACATCTGACAGATCCAAATTTACTGAACCCAGGTGAAACAAAACGGGAACAGGGCAATAACAGGGAGACCCTGTTTCGCTTCGTTCCAGTTCGTGCATAGAAACACCATGTGCTCCTCTTTACAAACCCAGAAGTTTAACGCTATCGCCATAGGGTACAGGAACAAATCCCATTTTCCAAAACAGTTCTCCCAAGCCACAGGTTGGAACTGATAAATAACGAAATAAGCACTTTGAATAGCACCAAAATTTCACGTGGCAAACAAATCCATAAGCTCCCAAACCAAAGGCTTGAATTAGAAAAATACTAAGCAGATTACAAATCCCCACAAAACCAACCTAAAGCCAAACGAAAACACAGGTTGGAACTGATAAATAACGAAATATGCACTTTGAATGGCACCAAAATTTCACGCGACAAACAAATCCAGAAGCTCCCAAACCAAAGGCTTGAGTTAGAAAAATACTAAGCAGATTACAAATCCCCACAAAACCAACCTAAAGCCAAACGAAAACTCAAGCACGTCCTGCCAGGGCCAGGCTGAGGCTGCCGCTAGCCTGCAGCACATTCAACCCCGAACTCGAGCAGAGTAGAACAAATCACCAAAGCGGAAAAAAAAACCATAACCCAACAGCGCGCGGTAGTGCTCGCACTCAGTTATCCAATCCAACCACACAAGCACACACACCCTCCAGTAAAGCAGTACAGGCTGAACAAAGCCAAAGCCACAGGAAACAGCTAGGAAAAGGGAGCGGTGAGAGATGAAACCTTGAGTCAGCAGGCGGCTGACCGCCTCGTCGGGGTCCATGCCGCACTCCCGCAGCGCCGCGTAGATCTCCGCGTCGGGGCGGTTCACGATCTCCTTTAGACCCTGCACCAGCTTCCTCGCGGACGCCGGCACGGGCCCCGCCGCCCCCCTCGCTCCCCCTCCCCCTCCGCCGCCGCCGCCGCCGCCGCTCATCCTCGCCGGAAGCGGAACCCCTCGCCGGGAACTCCCGCCCGCCTCCGCCGCCGCCGCCAAAACTGGCACCCGCGAGGCGGCGAATCGCTGGCCCGGGCGGGGGCGAGTGGTAGCGCGGCGGCGTAGACTCCCCACTTCGGCTCGGGCCTTTGGGGTTGCTTCCGCGTCCGCTTCTGCGCCTGCTCTTCTTCCCCACCCACGCAAACGCAGACGGCGGCCAAATTCCAAAACCCTCCCTGCCTCGCCCTCGCTTACCTTTATATACCGCGACGGGCCGCGGCCGGGGGAAATGGATTAAAAAATAATTTCCATTTTTTGTCCGCGCTTACCTCCCTCCCCCTCCTTTCTATCCGCCCCGGGTACACTTGTCGCGGCGGCGTTGATCTCCCGGGGTCACGCACCGACGCGTCACGCTGACTCGATGGGCCCACCTTTCCCGGACCCACACGTGGTCACCTCTGCTTCGGTGGGTACATCGGCGTCACGTAGGTGTAACATGCACGGGATTCCATGCCCGGAGTGGTGAACCCTCGCAAACAGCGACGGGAAAGTTCCGCCCCGAGGCTAGCATGTGGGGGCAATTATTCCCTGGACCCATGTGTCATCCATTCGTCTGACCGGCGTGGCAATTGGGTTACCCTCGCGCGGGGGGTTGACGCGAGGGGGACGGACACCTCGTCAGTGGAAGAAGGGATGGATGAGCCGACGAGGGCGTACGAGATGGGTTGGGCTTCCGGATCCGTGTATGCGTGCCAGTGTGTGACGCGGCGAGTCAGTGGGATTCTTTGCTTCTTTTTCGTTTGGTTTGGAGGGTTTTTCACCAGAAAAGGATTTTAAGTGGGCAGTGAGTGTAGATCTGCGCGACTGCACGCACCCGTAGTGGCAAATTCGCCTGGAGTTTCCGGATTTGGTTAAGATTCTCTCGGCCCGTTTATTTTTGTCTCTTTCGACCTCTTTCGCTCCCGGGAGAGATCATCAGATTATGTTTTGAGTTTTTTTTTCTCTCGTCATGTCAATTTTCTATCTTATTGGTGAAGAGGCAGCCACTTGACTTGAAGTTTGTCTTTATCAAAATTCCATCCATCCAACATGGAATCCTCCTTTACTTTTTTAATGAACTTAGTAGTTGAACTTTTACCAAAGTAGTATTGTACAATTTTTAACTGACATCATTTGTAGAAGTATATATAATCACACTAGTATTTTGATACTTACTTCCTCCGTTCCAAATTACTTGTCGTTTTGACTTGTTTAGATACCTTGTTTTTGTTATGTATCTAAACATAAATACAGTATATATCTAGATGTGTAGCAAAAGGAATGTATCTAAAACAGCCAAAATAACAAGTGATTATATACTACTTTCTCTCGTCGTTTGACCTTTTAATCTCAAATTTGGTCACTCGTCTTATTTAAAAATTATGCAAGCTATCACAAATTTTGTTTTGCCTTGCTTTATCAATAGAAGTTCTTCAAAAATGATTTAAATGTAACTATATTTGTATAATTGTTTTAATAAGACGAGCTGTCAAACTTAAGGTAAAAAAATCAAACGAATTATAATTGAAAACAGAAGGAGTAACAAGACAATTAGGTGAATCAATTAGGTGCATCGAGAACCTAAAATCATCTCAACGGTTCCCAATCGTGCACTCTAATAATTAGGTTGGTATTTCCTTTTTAGCCTATGGTATCTTATAGCAAGCCAAATATTATGCTAATTCACAGCCACATGGGGCACGAAGATCCTTGCATTTGTTTTGAGAAAATTATTCTCTTTATACTGAAAACTGCTTTTAAAGCATTAAATTTGAGTGAGTAACGGGAACGCCGTATATTGGTGTTAAAATTGAGTGAGTAAACGGAGTGTGTTCCAACCATATATGAGGAATAACTTTTTTTTTGAAGGGGTTGATTTCTTGCAAAGGAAATCGGGGGGATGCGGGGGCATTGCTGATGAAGAAGTTGAGGTGCTTTCTTAACAGCATAGGAAGATTGAAATTGCTCATTATTTGAGCTTTGAGGAAACCAGAATACTTTTTAGCTAGACATTCTTGAGGAAAAAATTTGTCTGTTGTGTGTTTTAATTTGGCTGTGCTATTCATTTTATAACAACTGTGTTCATGCTACCTCCTAACTCTGTGTTAAGTTCCTTCTAAAAAAAACTCCGTGTCAAGTTAAAAGATCTAATTTTTCTTAAATCTTCATGCAAGAAAAGAGAAACAAACGAGTCATATGAATATGAGTTGCTCTTTCACAACAACATGGTGAAAACCTATTTGCAGAAAAAAAAAATAAGCAAAACTAATGGTGAACTTGAATGTTTTCGAATAAAGAAGATGATTGTAATATAAAAGATTGTAAATAATACAAATTTTATAAAAGACCTTTCGCATGGTGTGCCTTAAGTTTACTTTTAGTTTCTCAAAGAAAAAGAAGACACAAGATTTATAGGCTAATTACATTACGAACATTTTGTAGCAAGCAAATACTCACTGTTATCATAAATTACAACATACAAAAGAGAGCATCCATAACAACTCCATTGCTCATGCAAGAAAATTCACTATACAAAGTGAAATTTTAAAATGGTTCCAAAAATGTGAAACTGTCCCTCTCATCTAGCATGATTCGGCGGCAAAGAGATAGAACGAAACATGAACATGGTTGTGTAGATGTTACACAAACTCGATGGTACACGAGTGGAGTAGGCAGCTTCGCATGGCATACTGTCGCTGGAGGAAACTGAACGCATGGTTATGGAACAATCTGGTGATTTGGTTGAGGTTCCTGTTCAGCTGGGACCTGTGTCTTTGGGTGGTGCTGTGATGCTGTTGTTGATGGGGCTGAGGGGCAGCTGGAGGTGGTACGTTTTAACGACGCTCCTATTGCTGGGATGATTTCTTCTCCGTCGCACAACAGCTTCGTCACTGTCTCGCGGGGGTCCCTTGAGGCCCTCCCACTGCACTTCCCACCCGCTACTGATTCGCCGGTGAAACAAACGGTGGCTCATTTTGCACATTCTGTGTGCAAGTTGTCGTCGCCGGCAGTGCTGCAATCGACGCCACCGAGACGCCGTGCGCGCGCCGTACCGCCGTCTACGCCGGCGATACGGAGGAGCGAGAGGCTAGCAAAAAAATCGCGGCACCGTGCATCGAAGCCGGTGCTCCAAGCCCAAAACGTGCTGATGAAGAAGCTGGGAGTCTCATCGACGTCTGGCCCGTTAGATGCCTCTGCCTTCCAGCGGTTCCTGGAGGTTTTCACTGCCACCCTGTCACCTTCGCAATGTGAAGCCCTGGATGAGCTGATACCTGATGTCGGGCCGGCTTTTGCGGCCGTGGTGGAGGAGATGGAACCTTAAGCTTGCTGGGTGTTATTATTTGGTCGCAAATTTGTTGCTTATGAATGCAGAGAATATTCTTGTTTGGAATGTACGGGGGTTGAATGCACGGGCCAAGCGTATTATGGTCTGTGAGTTGGTCGCTCAAGAACGTATTTCCCTCCTCACCCTGCAAGAAACAAAGCTCGATGCTTGCAATGATTCTATAATTCTCGAGTTGCTTGGTTCTGGATTTGACTACTACACATTGCCGGCTTCTCATACTTGTGGAGGCATTCTGTTAGCTTGGCGACAGGATTGTTGGTCGGTTTCCAATCCTATCCTTCGTGAGCACTCGCTCACTGCCCAGGTTGAGCTCCTTGCTAATGGTCTGACATGGTGGGTTACTTGTGTTTATGGGCCACAACTAGATGAAGATAAAATAAGATTTCTGGATGAACTTCGGGGCCTCCAAGCTGGTCGCTCAGATAGCTGGTTGATCTGTGGAGACTTCAACATGATTTATAAGGCCGAGGACAAAAACAACAACCGTCTGAACCGACACATCATGGGTCATTTTCGTCGCCTCATTGATGATTTAGAGCTGATTGAGCTCCCACTTCAGGGCCGCCTCTATACCTGGAGCAGCGAGCGCGAAGACCCAACTCTCGAGCGTATTGACAGGGTTTTCGCCACAGATGAATGGGTGCATTCCTTCCCTGATTTCAGCCTTCGTGCCTTGTCATCAGAGTATTCTGACCACTCACCCCTCCTTTTGCAAACTTGCTGCACGTTGACATATTGCCGGCGCTTTCGCTTTGAAAACATATGGCCCAAATATGAAGGCTTCCTCGATACGGTTCAGCAGGCATGGACCTGCCCTTGGTCGCATACCGAAGCTGACGCTTTCCGTGTGCTTGACTACAAGCTGCGCAACACGGCGACTGCATTGAAGCGATGGAGCGCCAAGCATGTCGGCTCGGTTAGGCTGCAACTAGCGATTGCCAAAGAGCTTGTACTCAGGTTCGACGTCGCACAAGACTCCAGGCAACTTGCGCCTCATGAGCGCAGCCTCCGAAACAAGATGAAACTGAAGTGTCTCGGCCTTGCGTCCTTGCTTCGCACGATAATGCGCCAAAGATCTCGTATCACTTATCTTGCGGAGGGTGATGCAAACACAAAATTCTTTCACCTTCAGGCTTGTCACCGGAACCGAAAAAACCACATTGATTCTCTGATGGTGGGCGACATGGAGATAGTGCATGAAGAGGCTAAGGCTGAGGCAGTTTTCAAGCATTTTGATGACGTACTGGGCTCTCAAATCCCAACAACCGTGACCTTGGACTATCAGCGGCTTGGCATTCCAACAGCAGACCTCTCTTCTACAGATTTTTGCTTCTCAGAGGAGGAAATCTGGAAGACCATCCTAGAGCTACCTCTTGACAAAGCGCCGGGACCAGATGGGTTCACCTGCCTTTTCTATCGAGTGGCATGGCACATAATTAAAGATGATATTATGAGGGCTTTTCAGGCTTTGTGGTCGCTTGATGGTCGCAGCCTACATTTGGTTAATCAGGCATATATGGTGCTTTTAAGGAAGAAAAAGGAAGCCATCACAATTGGTGATTACCGGCCGATAAGTCTGATACACAGCTTCTCCAAGCTATTTGCTAAGGTCCTGGCCAACAGACTGGCACCTCTCCTACAGACCCTGGTTAACGTTAATCAAAGTGCTTTCATCAAGGGTCGAATCCTACATGATAATTTTAGAGCTGTGCAGCTCACGGCTAGGCTGCTGCATCGCAGGAAAATACCAAGTGCGTTAATCAAAATTGATATTGCCAAAGCATTCGACACGGTGAATTGGACGTTTCTTCTGTCAATTCTTAAGTTTATGGGCTTCACACGCCGTTGGTTAAATTGGATCAACATGCTTTTATCGACAGCGAGCACAAAAATTATTGTGAATGGGTCACCAGGTCCTAGGATTTGCCATGCCAGGGGACTTCGGCAGGGTGATCCCCTGTCACCAATGCTTTTCGTCTTGGCCATGGAAGCGTTAAATTCGCTCATACGGACTGCTGATCGACATGGTCTTTTACAAGCATTGTGTCCAAACCACATCAGGGAGAGGGTTTATTTATATGCTGATGATGTGGTGCTTTTTCTATCACCAGTGCAGCAGGATCTTACAGTCATAGCAAACATCTTGGAGCTGTTCGGCTGCGCTTCAGGTCTCCGCACAAACCCGAACAAGTGCCTGATTTCACCCATCCAATGTGGCCTCGAGGAGACTGTGACGCTGCTTTCTTTCTTCCCTGGACGTCTACAACCCTTTCCATGCACATACCTCGGTATTCCCTTGTCTGTCCTTAAACTGAGGAAAACTGACTTGCAGCCACTAGTGGACAAGGTTATGACCGGATTACCAACTTGGAAAGCAAAACTCATGAGCAAAGCGGGAAGGGCAGTCCTGGTGAAGGTGAAACTGTCGGCCATCCCCGTCCACACAGCAATTGCAGTGGCACTATCAGGCTGGGCCATTGATTGCATTGACAAGCGTCGTCGTGCCTTCCTGTGGACAGGATTCGACTCTGTCCGAGGAGGTCATTGCCTGCTAGCTTGGCCAAAGGTTTGCAGGCCGTCGGTTTCAGGAGGACTGGGTTTCGTGGACTTGGAACTGATGGGCTATGCCCTCCGTCTCCGTTGGCTTTGGATGAAGCGTACAGATACCACCAAGCCATGGCTGCACCTTCCTGACGAGGTGGAGGAACCTGTTGAGGCATTATTCCACTACTCGACAACCGTCCAAATTGGAGATGGGAAGCAAGCACTCTTTTGGAAAGACAGGTGGATTAATGGCCAATCGATTCAAGAGCTCGCTCCTTGCTTGGTGCAGGCTGTTGGGTCCCGAATCCGCGCGAAACGAACTGTTAGTGAAGGCCTCCAAGGCAGGCGATGGGTGAGGGACATCAGGGGAGCTTTAACGGTGCAGGTGCTGCTAGAATATCTTTCTATCTGGGAAGCAACTAGCGAGATTAATCTACAGCCTAATGTGCAAGATAAGGTCCTCTGGAAATGGACAGCTGATCACAACTTCTCTACGTCTTCAGCTTACAGAGCGTTCTTCGTTGGTCAGGTTGCTATACCAGGTGCCAGGGAGCTCACCAAGGCAAAAGCCCCAAGAAAATGCAAGTTTTTTGTGTGGACTGCACTACACGATCGCTGCTGGACGGCTTCGAGACGTAAACGTCATAATTTGCAAGAGGAGGATGATTGTGCTCTATGCGGACAGCAGCCTGAAACTACCACACATCTGTTGGTGACTTGCTCTTACAGCAGGAAGTCTTTTGACTCTATGGTGGTGTTGGTGTCCTAGTGCCTTTGGCTTGAAAGAAATGCTCGCACGTTTAACCAGAGAGACAGAAACGTTGGTCAGCTGCTGCTACATATTGACAATGAACTTAACAACTGGGTGCTTGCTAGCTATCGTAGTGTCTCTGTTTTTCTTCCTGTAGCTTTGCATGTTCAAGGTCGCCCATCTGTAACTGGGTTATAGCTGTAACGCATTTTGTAATGGTCCGTGTCTGGTCCGAAGTTGCGAGTCATTGTCCGGAATGACTTGCAGGGCGTTGTAACTATTTTCTCTTCCTCTTAATGAAATACGTGCTTGCTAAGGCACGGTCGAAAAAAAGAAAAGCGGGAAGGGAAGAATAAAGCGTAAATAATTCATGCGAAAAAGGAAAAAAAAGAGGGGGCAAAAGAGAAACCCAAAATTCCCCTCCCACTACCTCAGCCGCTCACGGTCACAACTCACACGGCTCACCGCTCAGACCATCATCATCATCCACTCCAAACCCCAACGACCAATAATAACCGGAGGCTTCCTTCCTTGCCTACAGCTCCAAAGCCGCGCCGCCATGCGGCCACTCTCCTACGCGCCGCCGGCGCCGCAGTCGCGAGTGAACCCTGGCCCCGGCCGCGGGCCCAGGCCGCCGACGTGCGCGCTGCCGTTCCCCGACGCCCTCCGCGCGGCGGCAGCGGCGGCTGCCGTCTCCTTCTCCCTCCTCACCGGCGACGCCGTGGGCGCGGTTGTGGAGGCGGCGCAGCCCACCGAGGTCTGCAGGGACGGGGTCGCGGCGGTGGTGGAGGAGGTAAGGGCTGAGGCGGTGACGAACGAGCAGCTCGTGGAGGAGGCGTGGGAGGTGGTCAACGAGAGCTTCCTCCCCGACGCCGGAAGCCGCCCTTGGTCGCCGAAGATGTGGATGGTGAGTTGGCCTTGCGGCAATGTCATCACGAGTGTGGTGTGTCAAGTGACTCTTCTGCGTAGCTTCACGTCTCTACGGACATTGAAGTCACAATGCTCATTTTACCTGTTAATTAGCAGTTAGCACGCTGTCTTCCCCTTAGATTGATAAGTTGATCTTGATCCACTGCAGCAAACGAAGCAGGATATTCTCCAAGGCAGAATCAAATCCCGTGCTAGAGCCCATGATATCATTCAGAAAATGCTGGCGAGCCTTGGTGATCCTTATACAAGGTTTCTATCTCCCTCGGAAGTAAGTTTGTGTGCTGTTGGCTATCCAGGCTCGAGACATTTTTTTCCTGTTCAATGTACTGAGATTAGTTCATTCCATTTCCTTCTTTCTCAAGACCAATCATAGATGCTAAAACTAACATAAATAATCTTTTGAAATGGAAAATTGGCCATTGAGTATGCCATATGAATTGTTAAGATTTTTTCTTATGTTTTCAGAAACTGTTGGATTGTAATATATAGCAGTATATATGTATGGAAATGGTTACTAAACCCTCCGGGGTACTGTTATTCTATCTTCCAACATGCAGCTGTCTTGCTATGTCATATTTATTTTTTTGCTTTCACGCTGATGATATATGACAAAATTAAGTCTTGATGCCTTTTTGTTTCACTGGTTCTACTTGTCTTGAATATTTGTTATGAACACATGGTGTAACTATAGTTGCGGTCCTGATATTATTTTGCATATGTTTAATCAATCTTCTGAAGTTCTCAAAAATGTCAAAATATGACATGACCGGGATTGGATTAAACTTGAGGGAGATTCCTGATGACAATGGCTCTTTCAAGTTGATGGTATTAGGGCTGCTATTAGATGGCCCTGCTTACTCTGCTGGTGTTAGACAGGTATCAAGTATATGTGCAAACCTCTTAACCTGAGTTTGTTTGTTCTGTACTTTCTGATGAGAAAATTGCTTTCACCATCATGCATATAGAACTAGTAAAGTTTGTTTGTTCTGTAATTGTGCTAGTGAACCTTGATGTAATATGTTTAGTTAGTGGACCACTCAAACTTCATAATATACTAATCACTAAAATTGCATATTCCATTTAAAGATTAATATAATTGGATACAAGTAGCATTCCTCTCCCTACATTATATTAAGAAAAAATGTTAGCAATGAAGCTAGAAAGGAGAATCTTGTCCACATAGAAGTAGGTTATAAGGGGTTGAATGAGCTACACTAAATATTTTCAGTTCATGCTGTTTTTTTTCATTGTAAGGCTTACAAATGTTGCAACTTAGAGGCTTTGTGACTGTTTCACTTTCTATTGTTCTCAACCTTTAGTTTTAACACACACTTTTTGGTAGTTTGTTGATAATATTATGATCATGGGGCACTCTTGTTTGTTATATCTATATCTGTTTGTTTGGACTGCCCCATCTTTTGTTGTGTCTACTTTTCCGATCTTTGTGACTGTATGTGCGTGTCTCAGTTAATTAGTGATATAGTTCTTATGTTTGGATAAGGTGCACAAATTAACTAATTCGTTTAAGTTCAATATCTATTAATGTTAGGGTGATGAGCTTTTATCAGTGAATGACATTGATGTAAGGGGTAAATCTGCATTTGATGCTTCATCCATGCTGCAAGGTCCAAAGGAGACATTTGTTACAATTAAGGTAACGGCCAATCATAATAAACATCTGTATCTGGATTATGTACGGACCTCTTTGTACCAATTATTTTACTATTGTAGTGTTTCTTGTGTCACCTCTAGGTTAAGCATGGTGATTGTGGTCCTGTTGAGTCAATGAAGGTGCAGAGACAACTGGTTGCTCGAACTCCAGTTTTCTATCGTTTGGAGAAAAGAGAAAACGATGATTCATCTGTTGGATATATTCGCATTAAAGAGTTCAATGCAGTGGCCAAGAAAGATTTGGTCAGTGGTGTGTTGCTGGTTTGTTAACCTTGTCATCTGTCTTTTTTTTTCATATTCTGGATGTAATAGTTTCTGTAGTTGGTCTTTGCTCGATTGTTATATAGTCTGCTTCTTATGTCTAAACTTTGAACCCAGCTTCTCACAGGTCGTGTGAGTTCCCTAAAGGGTTCGGTACTCCCTTCTCCAAAGATAAAGACAAGGGAACACCTGTCCCTGTGGTCAATTTTTTTTAATGCCTAAACTGATACATGTATATCTAAACATATATCTCTCATCCTGATTGAGTTCTGTGAGCATCCAGTTAACTTCAAACATTTTTTTAGGAACAGAAAACTTCAAACCTTACTTCCCCTTTTACATACTGAATGCACATCAAGGATGTTATTTCTATTGTTATGCATCTTTGAAGTTAATGTTTTATTATTACAACATTAGTAATCTTGGTTGTAGATATCCCTTTTTTATGATAACATTGGGATATAGAATGCTATGCCCATTTAACTTATGTTCTTTCTTGCAGCGTTAAAGCGTCTTCAAAATTCAGGTGCCTCCTATTTCATTCTGGATTTGAGGGACAATCTTGGTGGGCTAGTTCAAGTATGCCATCCCTTTTCATCCCAAGCATATATCATGCTATGCCTGTTTTTTATCTGTTAGACATGATACATGTGAGGTATCATATTTCTTTTTCTTTGATGGTAAGGAACTTATCCTAGTGGGAGGTATGGGTGCACAATGCCACCTAGTTCCTCCTAGGTTGATCAAGCATTTTTTACCCTCAATGTGTTCATGCATCGCAAGCTTCTCAAAGCAGTTTGAAGTTTTATGCATATGCATTATGAAAGAAACTAGCAAGACTTAATTTGTCTGCATATGGCTATGGGCTTATGGCATGATGTTTACATAGCTTTTATTTTTATTTTCGTTTTGAAGGCTGGAATAGAGACCGCAAAGCTTTTTCTGAATCAAGGAGACACGGTAAGGATGTAGTATTGCTACCAAATATTGGACTTCAGTTGGTTTTCTGTAACCATTGTTAAAATTTGTGCATTTCCTTTTTCTTTTCTTTCACACTTAAGCCAAAATGGTGAGGTTACCGATTGTTCCATGAATATCACACTCTTATGCCTATAGAAAGAACCCGTCAAAATAAATTTCAAATGTCCGTCTCAGTTAAACCTTAGCTTCATGAACAATCAGTCACTTTCTCCAAATTGTAAGCTTGATAAAAGTGCAAAGACGCTTACAATTTTGGTTAGAAGTTAGGAACAAATCACTATTTTACTTGTTCTGATGTCGACACTTTGCAGTTTGATCAGAGTTTGAAGTTATAATTTGTTCAAAACCTCAAAATGGAGCCACTATCCCAGCTACTCTAATATGATCGACTATATGAGAGGGCCCCCTCAACCTTGGAACTGTTATTTACTTTTTTATTTGATATTGTCGTTCGCTAAAAATAGGGCAGCATATGCACCTTTTTTTTCTCGAACCATGCAGGAGAACTGTACATCATTTCATTAGGTAGAAATAAAAGTACACGAGTCTAGAAAGACCCAACCCGAGTTCCAGGCAAACTCCACAAACACACAAACGCACCCACACCCTCACAAATAGGGCATCCGTATGCACCTATAGATATGTCATATGCTTTCCATATAATCTTTTCTGAAATTCAAATATTATGCATATTAACAATTTTGTGCTTCGTTGATTTTGTTGCTTAAGACATTGCTAACTTGTCCTCCATACTATGAACTGATTTTTGAGGCAACACAGGATTCATGTCCCTATCTTCTTCAGGTCATTTATACTGCTGGCCGGGATCGTCAAGTCCAAAACACAATTGTTACTGAAAGTGATCCAATGATTGCTACTCCCCTTATGGTATGTTTATGATATGGTGATGCAACTATTCTAGACTTCAATAAGCAATAATCATAAGAAATAGAAAGCAAAAACTAGTTTTACACTTCTGTTAAACTGCTCAACAGAAAAGTGTGAAGAGAGAAGAGACACGATAAAATTGAGAGAAAAGTCAAGGTTTAGAGCATTATTCAGATCCATAGACCATTGTTCTTCTGATTTTACACTTTATTGATTGGTTGGTCTTAGAAATGATACTATTGAGATTATCTGTGCTAGCCACCTCTAGTTAAAAAGCTACATCAATTTCAATATTTTTGGAACCATGCCATATTTTAATTGTCTTCTGCATAACCAGGTTACCATTAAACTCCTAATTGTATTTCTCATATATTTATCTACATTTTGTAACAGTTACTGGTGAATAATAGGACAGCAAGTGCCAGTGAAATAGTGAGTACACATTTTCTACCACTGATTGTAATGAAATGGTGAACAGTCAAAGCTCACCTAGGTACCAACCATTTTCTAGGTTGCTTCAGCACTTCATGACAATTGCAAAGCTGTTCTTGTTGGTGAAAGGACTTTTGGCAAGGTTTGAACCTTCCAAATGGAGATACTATGGTCGTGCTTTTTTCTGTGATCAACAGGATTATGTTTTTTTTTGTATGGCAACTAAAGGTCTGGGGTGTTTGCAGGGTTTAATCCAATCTGTTTTTGAACTTCATGATGGTTCTGGTATTGTGGTCACAGTTGGCAAGTATGTTACACCAGACCACAAGGACATCAATAGAAATGGGATAGAACCAGATTACAATCGTCTTCCTGGTAGTATTTTGAAATCATCCGGTTTCTTTTGTGACAATTAAAGTATATGCAATGTAGTTCCGGGTGGCTTATTTTGTTTTTGTGACAGATTTCAATGAAGCCAGAGATTACCTATCACGTTGCCGACTTAAGAGTTAAGCTGAGTGGCGCACTTTATTCTGAAGGTTCTCAAAATGTAAGACATCCTTTCTTTTCTTTTTACTGTTGCATGATTGGTTCTTGGGGTTGTGCATAGAAGTTCAGACAGTGAACTCTTAAAAAGGAAAAAGAAAGATTCACACAGTGGCTGTTCATGGAGCAGACTGCTCACACAACCAAGGGCCCCTTTGCAGAAATGGTGGCATCAAATATATAGTTTTGCAATTGTTTCTAACTGTGCCTTTGCTTCTCTCACAAGGGTGTCTCCTTATGGTTGCCTGTTGCTTGATTGGCCCTAATTATCCGCACTACTGTCATAATTTCCTTTTTGGAATGCCTCTCTTTTGCAGGTGTTGGTTGACCCAATACGGTAGGATGATGGAACAGAAATGCTGCTCCACCTGACTGCACAATACTCTCTCCATGGCGTGCTGATACCGTAAGGCGCGCATTCAAGCATCAATACAAGCCTCCCCGCAGTGAGCACGCCCTGAAATTCGCTGTTGCTGCATCGCGGTGTAGATACTTTGCCTGCAGTTGAGCACGGCTAAACCAACACCTGTGAATAGTAAATGGTCTGTATTCTAAGGTTACCCAGACGGTCAAATTTGCATCTGAACTTGCTGCTGCGGTTGCTTGTCGGCCGTCACCCTCGCGCAACCTGAGAAACCCTACCTTTGTCCTGCAGAAGCTGTAGAATTTCAGGTGAGTACTGTATCCAGGATCGGCTGCATGCTCTAGTGTTGAATCGGGTGTTGTAACTTCAACTTGCAAGTTGCAGAATCTGTAGACCCTGGTTACCGGAAATCTGGAATTATGTGAAGGGGTTCTACGTTAACCTAGTGGTCTTGGTCGGTGTGGTGCGTGGTGGAAGCAGACCCCGTCCACGGCGCACGCATGCGCAGCGCAGGGAGAGCGGAGCGCCGTGCCGCCGTGGCAAGCTCTGCGGCACGACACGGTTGGCCTTGACGAGGACGAGCCGACGAGGAGGAGCCGAGGAGGTCCCCGAAAGCGATCGATGACTCAGCCGCCGGGCCGTGGGCCCGTGGCCCACGCACTATCATCATCCTTCCTCCCGAGACGTTGACATGAGGAAAGTGGTGATCGTTTGTTCTGAGACGTCGGATGATCTCGCGAGGCCCTCCAATCCGTCCGTCGGGGATATTTAACTTTTTACCATTATAACAGATGAGGACTCCTCGATTAGTTTTTTAACGGTGCCAAATATTCTTTTATCCTCGATGTTGTGAAAGCGATACAAATTTACCACTTTTGCATCTGTGGCACGCCGTGTGAGCAGTCCACGTTGGATCGGTGGCCAAGCAGGATTGCAAATGACCGGGCATGCCCCTGCCATTTTCTTCTTCCTCGCGCCCCTAGCCTTTTTCTGCTTGCTCGCACCCTACACCGGCGAGCGCATCGACGGCAGCTCCCGAGTCCCAGGCAGCCTCTCCCTCTCCACCGGCGAGCAGTGCCGCCGTCGACTAGCTCCCTTCTTCTCCTCACGCCACCTGGGTGCGTCTTCCTCGTGCCCCTCCTTCCCCGATCCCGGACATGGCGGTGGCGGCGGGTCCTCGATGGGGAGTCGGTTAGCACGAGACTCGATGGCGGCGCGGTGACCCCCGGTGACGCGCGGGACCTCGATGGGGCCGGCGACGAAGCAGGCAAGCGACGGGGCGGCGGCGAAGCAGGGCAGGCACGCGACGGGGCCGGCGGCGAAGCAGGGCAGCGCAGGACCTGCCTCGGCCTCCACCGCGCTGGCGCCGCCGCGGCCTCCGCCTCATCTTCTCCCGACGCGGCATCCCGGAGCTCATCCTCCTCGTGCTCGGCCCCTCCCCATCGGCAGCAGAGCTCCTTCCCGCCCCCAGCCTCCTCGCACTCCGCGTCTCAGACATCCGCGGCCGCCGCCCTCCTCCCGGGGCCGGCGCTCGTCGGAGGCCAGCTGGCCGGCCACCACCTCCGCCTTCGGGTCGCGCCGGCGCCGGCAGAGAATCAGAGATGGTCGGGCATAGTTCAAGGAGGCTGGAGGTTGAAGATAACTTACATGTGGGTCCCACGTGTAAGTGAAAGGAGAGAGGAGGAAGAGGACAAAGGGCATTAGAGACATTTTACACTGTTCGCTGACTCAGATGTGAGCTGCACGACCGCGTTGACGTGTCACGTGAGAAAAAGTGGTAGAAATGTATTCTTTTTCAACATCGAGGGCAAATAAATATTTAGTACGATGAGAAACAAAGAGTGACTATCCATTATAATAGTAAAAAGTTAAATATCCCGTCCGTCGGACGACCGAAGCCCGCGGTCATTGATGCAGTGCAGTAGTTATTGATGCCCGCAGGCCGCGGCAGCATCAGATCCGAAGCGAGCACGAGCAGCGGCCGCGATATCGACATGTGGCCAGTGGCCTACTCGAAAGAAAAAGGAAGAAGACGACGACGATGACGGGAGGAAAGAGCGGAGGACGACAGCGACGCGCATCTCATTCTGGAAGCGGTGGCCATCGAACACCCTCGCCCTTCGTGTTTTCTTCCGGTAACGGCCTCGGCACCCCACTCCGCCTCCCCTCTAAAACTTCCTCCTCTTGCTGTTCTAGCCTGCGAAGCTAGCTCTCTCAGGACGTAGCGGGCGGTGGCTGGGGGTCTGCCGACGAAACTTAGTAAGGTTTTGGCCTCCGGTGCTGGTGCTACCCGGTGTTGCGGTGGGTGCTGTGTTCTGAATCCCGTGGTGCCTGTAGGATGCAGGCTTGTAGCACTATTTTGCTTCTTCTAATTTGTGTATTTAGTTGAAAAAAAATGTATCCTGCTTCGCTTTGCGATCATAAGGATCACCAGATGCTGATTCAATTGCAGTTTTAGTGTCTCTTTTCACATTAAACATTTGCTAGTTCATCCCAAATTCCCTGGAGCAGTTGTTTGAACTCTTTTGAATCCCGTTCCTCAATATACTGCTGTCTCTAAAGGGTTCAGTGATTAATTATTCAGTGTTTGCCTAATGGGTTTAATTTGTTTCATGCACAGACAGATAGAATTTTGATAGGAAGATGAATGGTGCTGAGGAGGAGCAGGCGCCTCAGGTCAGCAGCAACATGTCCAAGATGCAAGACACCGGTGCCAAGCCCAGTTTGGGGAAAGAGCCAATTCCAGGGAGTGAGCTCTGGACGGATGGGCTCATCTGCGCTTTTGAGCTGGTCAAGGGTCCCAGGAAGACTGCTCATCACAAATCATGGCCAGCAATTGATCAGATGCAGGAGAAAGGCTCCACTCTGTACACAAGGAAACACTCTAGAAGGAATGGGCACCACATCATAGCTCCAAAACCGGATGAGAGTATTGTGTTGGAGAACCCCCATCAGACCGAGACTGAATTCAGTAATGATCCAAAAGTGCTCAAAGATAGGCCAGTTTATGCCGGGGAGATTTTGGATCACAAATGGGTACCCATTGGATGGACCAGGATCGCCGAACTGGTCCAGAGGGTTCAATCAGACTCCAGCTGGGAGAATGAGTTGACGGAGTACAGTGATACTGAGGATGATTACACTGTTGCTGATCTTGCAGCTCCATACTGGCAGCGTCCTGTGGGGCCTACTTGGTGGTGCCATGTCACTGCAGGTCATCCCTCTATCGATGCATGGTTGAATAGTGCCCACTGGATGCATCCTGCCATCAGAACTGCACTGAGAGATGAGAGCAAACTGATAAGCGACAGGATGAAGTACCTTCTCTATGAGGTTTTATTTCTGTGTCTCATCTGTTTAATACTTAAGATACCTCAAACCATCTGCAGCTTTTTACTGTTTTGCAATTCATCACCTGAATCTGGAGTGCACATACTTGTCTCTACCTGCAATTTCAACTTGATGTAAGTATACATGGGTTCTTTAATGTCTCGTTGCTTTTTTTTAAACGAAATTTCTCGTTGCTTTGAGTTTCTACTGAATCTAGTCACCTACAATCTTGAACTAATGAGAGATGATTTTGTGCATTTACAATAACTATTCACTATGCACATATTGCCAGCTATTCATGCCAAAGACAACTCTACTCTCTGTCAATATTCTGACTATCATTTTTTTTATATGCACTCTGCTTGATCTTTGCCTCATTGCATAGTAACTTATCATACCCATTACCCACCTTTTCCAATCAGGGTTATGTGGCGAAGTATCATATACACCCTAACTTAGTGGTTAAATCATCTGTGATGTAATAACAACATGACGTACCATAGTTTGCCCCCCATGCTGCAGGATTTTTTGCTCCTGACTAAATTAGTGGATCAGTTGTGCTATATATGCTTGCCAAATCATCACCAAATAGTTTTCACTTTCAAGTATTAGCTCTACTTCTGAGTTCTGACACTTAATCTAGGAGTATAGATTGAGTGAAGATGGAGTCAGACATGTACCTTTTAGTCAAACATTCCTTATTTTTATATTATAATTGCAGATAAGCAAATTAGTAGTTCATTGAACCGTGGTGGGGCTGACTGTTTTGCAGTACATTTTGTCAACTGTCATATGTGTTAGAAGAAGATATTCCTACTGTGTGTTAATGTGCTGTTCATATCATATTTATTGTATAATTTTCTGTTAGCTTTTCAGGTTCCAGTAAGAGTTGCAGGAGGACTGTTATTTGAGCTTCTTGGTCAGTCGGTTGGAGATCCAAATCATGAAGAGGAAGATCTACCAATTGTGCTTCGGTCTTGGCAAGCACAAAATTTTCTTGTAACAGCAATGCATGTCAAAGGCCCTTCATCTAATATAAATGTGTTAGGAGTGACTGAAGTACAGGTACCAAACCGAAGTTTTTAGTTTCTAAGCTTTCAGCTTAATACATGCTTACGAAAATCTGTCCAGGAGTTGCTTCTTGCTGGTGGAAGCCAAACGCCTAGATCAGTGCATGAAGTAATTGCACATTTGGTCAGCCGTCTTTCACGTTGGGATGACAGGTGAAATTCACAATATTCTTTTCCTTTACATCTTTGGTCATTGACAGTGGGTAGTAGAACTCTATCCCCTATTATATTTAAATACTCTCCCGCAATAAAAATATTAATAGTTGCTTCTGCATTTTTGCCGCAGATTATTCCGGAAATATGTCTTTGGGGAGGCAGATGAAATTGAATTGAAATTTGTGAATAGGTAAGAACACTGTGCAAGAATGCCTCAACATTTTGTTTGAATTGATGTGTTAATACTCTCAATGAGATGATTTCATCACATTAAGTTAGCAGTTTTCTGTTGAATTTACTACATGTTTAAAACATCAAATTCACAGGAGAAATCGTGAAGATCTGAATCTTCTCAGCATAATACTGGATCAGGAAATCAGAAGGTTAGCAACACAGGTAAGCATGCTATCTTGCTATGCTCATTTTCTTTTTCAGTACTATTTCTACCAACAAGGGAACAAATTCATATTGAAAATTTTCTTATTGCGACATTTACTGGAGTGGTTGATGTGACTACTATTTTTTTGAATACTATTGTAAAATTTGGATCAGATATATGCAGTTGCTCCTAGGGAGTAGCACTGATTGACTAGTCAAGTAGCATTACCTTCTTTGTTAGCAATTTGGCATATATTGACCATAAAACTAGTCAGTATATTTGTTCGGAAGAGTGGCTTCAAAGGTTCTCAGGTTTATCATGATATGGTTCAGTTGCATCTGACTGATTGAGATCTAATTCCTTAGTCACCAGACTTATCAGATCTGAAATCCTAATATTGAATATTGTGGTTGTTCTGTTGATATTATGCATTTCGATACTAAATGAAACTAAATTTATAGTTAGCAGATTAAGCATCTATATCCTTTTTTAGTTCATAAGGAAGCTTAAGGTTTTCGCACATAACTTTCTTGAATGTTGTTATTCATTTTGTCTTATATAATGAGCTGTGACATAAAGGAACATTAACTTCCCTGTTGTAGGTAATCAGGGTGAAATGGTCACTTCATGCAAGGGAAGAGATCTTACATGAGCTTATCAGACATTTGAGGGGTACCACCACCAGAGTTATCTTGGAGAGTGTTAAAAAGTGTACAAGGAACATGTTGGAAGAACAGGAAGCTGTGCGTGGACGCTTGTTCACTATTCAGGATGTTATGCAAAGCACCGTCCGTGCATGGTTACAGGTTTGAATGGTTCTGTCACACATCAGTTCAAAGTAGAGCGTTTTTTGCATTTATTGTGACAATGCTAATGTGTCTATCTGTGGGATTGCCAAATGTTACTATCTTCCAGGATAGAAGCCTCCGAGTTACCCACAATTTGGCTATTTTTGGAGGCGGTGGCATGATTTTATCCATAATCACGGGACTCTTCGGTATCAATGTCGATGGCATACCAGGAGCGCAGAATACACCATACGCTTTTGGTTTGTTTGCGGGCCTTCTCGTCTTTATTGGAATCGTCCTAGTCGGCATGGGAATGTTGTATCTTGGGTTACAAGACCCAGTTAGCAGTGAGAAGGTGAAGGTGAGGAAGCTTGAGCTCCAGCAACTGGTTTCGATGTTCCAGCATGAAGCAGAGCAGCACGGCAAGGTCAGGGAAGGTGTTAGCCGGCATGGTGTGACACCGAGGTCGTCTGGAGACTCAGGCGAAGGGTACATTCTCATCTCCTGAGATTGAAGATCTTCATTAACGTGCCAAGTCATGCTTGAAAGTCGAACTGAAGAGAAGGGGGGGTACATGGTGGGTGGTGGGAGACTTGCACGTGTTCTGAAAATTGTAATCGAGGTATTCGACATTAAATAAATTAGATTATATAATTCTAACACCAGGTTGGCGCTCCGCTGTTGCTAGAATTGCTACTTTCTAGTATCTTTTGAGCGAGAAATCTATCATACGGCTGCCGTCCATTCCTCCAAAAATGTGCATAGGGATGTAAGCGGGCGCAGGTTTGCCTGCCAACCTGCAAAAACAACCTTAGCGTTGAGCGCCTCGCTAGTGACTGTCAGACGTCAGCTCTGAAGATCGCCTTATCGGTTGGGAAACCTGCTTGGTTTTAGCCGTCACCGTACTGCCATGGGATCGCTGTCCCAAACGGTAAACACAGCAAAATTGGTTGCACGGAGGGAGAGCTGGTGGTCAGGAAAGCCCAGCACAAGCCAGATGCTTTCGGTGAAACAAGGATTTTGCGAGCTTACAAGCACAAGCCTCTACGAATGACGTGTTGGAGGAAAAGTAAAATGCAAGGAGTGCGGGTTCAGTAACAGAACCAGCTGCAAAGGCGCCAATGATTGGCATCCAGTCCTCGAAAAGGGATCATCGACAGTGTCAAAACTTGTAAACCAAGCAGGCACCAATCATTGACATCCTGCCATCATTCAAGCGCAGGAACCTAAAACTAATCGATCTCCAGGTGTCAGGGGCCAGACATCTGCCTTCCAATCACAGCAATGAAGAGAGAAAGTGCAATACTGATGATGGGTTCAGGTCCCACTGACATGGACTATGAGATATATCTTGTTTTTAAGGCAGGTCTCTCTGCTTGCTTGGTCGCCTTCGATAAAAAATTGAGACAGCATAAGCATTTAAGCAATTCAATGCTCATGTTGTACAGCAACAAATTTATGTTTTTATAGGGTAAAACTAAGTTTCAATAAAGCCTCTATACAAGGGTGACGGAATCTGGTAACTATAGTGATGCCTTTGAGGTTAGTCCCTCCTGGTGACTAAAATGATAAATATAGGTGAAGAAGATGCTTCTATGCTCCCCTAAAGGAAAACTGCACAGATCCTAGAGTGAAGTGATGAAGGCAAATCTTTCAGGGGAGTATAGAAGCACACCCGGTGAAAGGGGTAAATGGAAATGAGCAGCTTGTTCCTAATTGATTTAACCACCACCTCCAGTATATGCAAACTGTAAATCTGATCCACTCACTCTAACAAAGTACTGAACATCCATCAAATTAATGTTGTAATCGGATGATTTCAGGTGTCCTATTCTTCTGTACTGGTGTTCAGAATTGGAGATTCAGGCATCAGCACTGTTTGAAGTTTCCTCTAACGACTGCTGAGATTCAATATCCATGCTTCCCACTTGACTGAGCTTTCTCTGATCCTTCATTCATGATAGAAAAATGCACTGATGTTAGAACATTGCCCAAGGATACAGATCTGTGCTAATTAAAGAGTAAGTACTGAGAAAGAAAGATGTTAGGATAAAATGCGTACTTGATAATATGCATTCTGAACAGCTTCAAGCATTTGGACAACGTGACTCATTTTTGGCCTCTTGTCAGCATCAGGATCAACACACTTGAAGCCAACCAAGATTGCTCGCTTAAGGGCACGTTTTGGTGGCTTAACCTCAAGGTTTGGATCCACTACCTCCTCTGCCCTCTTATTGGTAACCATCATTTTAAGCCACTCTATGAGATTCACCTGAAGCAAACAATGAAATAAGTGCAAGGACTACTTGGAAACACAATCGGTGTGATAGTCTGAAATGGAAAAAACACGTACCTCATCTGCAGGCTTAGCATAATCAACTGGATCCCTAGCTGTCACACATTCTAACAATACCACTCCAAAACTGTAAATATCACTCTTTTCATTTAACATCCCACTGTTTGCATATTCGGGTGCTACATACCTGGCGTCAGATTCAGAAGTTAGGAAACTAGTTTCCACTTTTCAAGATGAATGAATAGAAGAACTAACAATAGGACATCAAGAAAGGACATAAAATGAGCTATACCCATATGTTCCCATCACTCTTGTATTGATATGGCTTTTATCAGAATTCAGAAGTTTGGCCAACCCAAAATCAGAAACCTTGCTGTTAAATTCATCGTCGATTAAGATATTACTTGACTTAATATCTCGGTGTACAACTTTGGGGTCTATGGCCTCATGAAGGTAAGCGAGACTGCAAATCATGAACACCAACATTAGCATGTAAGAGTCAACAGCCCCTGTTAAGCAAGATTCCAGGAAATGATTGTGAAACAGGTCCAAACTCCGAACTTACGCCTTTGCAGTGCCAAGGAGAATCTTCATGCGGTTTTCCCAATTAAGGACACCAAGTTGATTCACACCATGAAGCCATTGTTCTAGGTTGCCATTGTTGACATACTCATAGACAAGCATCCTGCAGGTAAAATATTCAGAATAAGTTTGTATGCAATGATAATATTCTGTAGAAAAATTATGACTACTATAGTTTGAAGGGAAAAGCTAACAAACATGAAACAAGGAAAAACTCAAACTAGCATTAGGTATAAAAAGGAGAGAACTTTTTTTTTCATTGTATCAATTACTTATTTTTCCCACTGTCAAAATCTTCAGAACATAATGTCTGGTACAGGTATCATGATGAAGATCTTGCAGAAGTTGGAGCATATATGCTGGTCCTAGCAGCTTTGATGATCTTCTATTACAAAGTAAATGAACTGAGCAGAAAGGAAGTTCCAAAAGTATGAAATGCTAACCTGTGTATCCCTTCCACACAGTATCCCAGAAGCCGCACCAGATTCTTATGCCGAACATGACCAATGGCTTCAACTTCAACTCTAAATTCCTTCTCTGCTTGTCCCCTGCAAACCCATATATCAAACCTCAGTTCTGAGTTAATACAAGGTAAAACAAGCAAGACAACATACACTTACACATTATTAAGGATCTTCTTCACAGCAATCTCAGTTCCATTCACCAGCCGACCCTTGTAGACAACCCCATAGCCACCTTCTCCAAGGACATTACTCTTTGCAAACCGATTCGTTGCCAGCTCCAAGTCCCTCAAGGTAAACCAGTGGCCCCAGCCCAAGTGTGATAACTCAGGCAAACCAACCAGTGGTGATGCTGAATATGCATATGGTGAACTGCCTTTCCTAGCAGGCCCAGAGCTGCTGTAACTGTAATCTTCAGAGTATGAACTCCCAGCCTTCTCTACGTTGTACACGGAGCTGCACTGGCTGAACGTATCGACATCGACAGATCTGCTCTCTCCCAAATGCCCAGCACCCTTCATCTGCGTATATTTATCATGCACCGGCTTGAAGGTCACTTGGCTGTCATGTAGACTCTGCGCATCAACTCTGTCAACATTGATTTCCTTTGACACGATAGGGATCTCAGCCAGTGAAGTGTTGTCAAACCCATTCACTGCCTTCTTTTTCTTCCGGAGAGAAAGGCACAGCGCAACGACGAACAGCATTGCCATGAATATCCCAACACCAATAGCAATCAATTGCCATACTTTCAACTGAAACACGGGGGTCGTTCTTGAGAGAACAGCACTGATAGAATTGTCAGATGACGACATGTTCTTCGCTCTGTCTGATGAGCAAACTGTGCAATATTTTCCCCCAAATTGAGAATCTTGTTCTGATTTGACGAAGGTATTTACAAACTTATCCCAACAGCTTTATCTGCGCAAGAAAGGGGAAAAAAGGCACATTAGCCAACTCAGGAACCCAAAGTAGCACATGAGCAAAACCACAAAAGAAAAGGGCAATTTTGTCTCTAGAAGAAAGCTACGCATCATTCGAGAGCACAGTTACTCCACTTCCATGTGTGGGGGGAGGAACAGGGGAAGCACGCAAGCAAGGAAACTAATCAAACAGCAAAAGCAACATAGTACGTGCCACCCCATAGAGGGATTTCGGGAGGAAAAACCACGACAATGTGCAGGGATTTGGAGTCCTGCCGACACCAGCACGCACCGTGAATCCCAAGACTCGACATTATTCCGAGGGCACAGGACAAGTCAACACCTAAACCAGAGATGGGCCACGGCAAGGAGAGCGAACGGGGGGTTCCAAGAACTTGTACCTTGGCAGCACCTCGAATCAAACCCCATTGAGCGAGAATTCCACGACGAGGTCCCGCGGCCTCCCGTCGCGGCCAGGAGGCAGGAACGCAACCGGCGCTACTGTTCCTGCCTGTGTCCGGTGACGCCGGAATGCGGAGCCTGGAGAAGGGCGAGCGGCCTTTGCTCCTTCGCCAAAGAGGAAGGCAAGCCGCAAAGCCGAGCGCAGCGCGCACCTGCGCACATGAAGAGAGAGAGAGAGAGAGAGAGAGAGAGAGAGTAAAGGGGAAGCAAAGGGAGGTTGAGGAGGAGGGGAAGGAGAAGGAGAAGGGGTTGCAGTGTTTGGAATTAAAGGTGGGGTGGGCGACGAAAAAGAAGGAGGCCATTAAGAGGATGGTGGAGTTAATTAAGAAAATAAGAATGGGGAAGGATTGGATTAATGGTGGGCATGGTTGAGGTTGAGGATGGACTGATGCATGTGGCCGGGGAAGTCAAACGTCCAGGGGCCTTTTGCGCTGCTTCGCTGGCGACCGGCGGCTGTGCTGTGCTGTGCTGTGCGGTGCCCCATGGAATAGAAATGTCGCTCCTCTCGCCGAAAGCCCCAAAATAACCACATTATTAGTGATCTAGCACCACGTTATTCTGATGAAAAATGGCGTGCTTAGTTGAAGTTTCTTGATGGAATTCCTCTAATAACATTATGGCTTACTTTCTGTAAATTTTCACTCATTTTAGTTGCTGACATGTACGTTTCTTGATGACGAGTTTGAAACAACATATGTGCACATGTAGTCCTTTTTGTGGGCGTGACATGTCGTGGGCGTAATTTTGTTGGTAGTGATATTGTGACGTAGCCGCGTAGGAGTCTTTACGATTTGGTTGAGAATTTGATTGTCATATGTAGAGCACATGGTTTTGAAAAATTTTAATGAGCGGTATCTCAACATAATACATGTGTCATCATGGTCCATCTTGTGAATATGACTTTGTAGAAATGATGTAGCATGACTTTAGGGATGCAAGTTGGGATTATAATGGGTCATTGGGTTGACCCAAAAAATTGATAAAATGCTACGATGGCATTCACATAATTAATTTTGGAGAGAAAATGAACTGGAGTGACATGTTATCGTAATTAATCAGCTGACAAAAAAATACCATTGGATACCCACTTGCATCCCTACTTGACTTCCTTCTTCAGTTTGTTGCCGAGAGTAGCCTGGGAGTCTCCGTTCGAGGCAAATGCATGGTTGCTTGGGCCTCGGTATGCTTGCCGACGGCCAAGGGCGGTCTGGGGGTCGTTGATCTCCGGCTTGTCGGCACTGCCTTGAGAACCAGATGGTTATGGCTGCAGCGCACAGACCCTGACAGAGCATGGGCAGCGCTACCGATGCGGGTTGAGCCGGATGTCCAACAACTATTCGACGCATCCATCTCCGTTCATGTGGGCAGCGGCACTCAAGCGTTATTCTGGACCGACAGATGGATCGACGGCGAGTCGGTGGCTGATTTGGCGCCGGTTCTCATCACCTTGGTGGCCGACGGGATTAAGAAGACTCGTACGGTGCAACAAGCTCTACTTGACCGCCATTGGGTTCGTGACATCTCTGGGGGACTCACAGTGACAGCAATTATCGAGTATCTACACCTATGGGACCGGCTGGAGGAGGTGCAACTACGGCCGAACCATGACGACGTCGTGCGCTGGAAAGGCACCTCGGATGGACGCTACACCGCGAGATCAGCTACAAGTTACTACACCAAGACCGCCCGAACTCCCCAGGTGCCCGGCTGCTCTGGAAAACCTGGGCGCCATTGAGAGTAAAGCTCTTCCTTTGGCTTGCTTGCCACGATCGCCTATGGACGGCAGACCGACGACGTAGGAGAGGGCTTGACGCGCATGCAGCCTGCCTCCTGTGCGACCAGCTTCCGGAGAGCGCCGACCACCTACTGGCGTCCTGCCCTGTCACGCGAGAACTCTTCTGGCTGACCTTCACTTGGGCCGGCTGTATCTGTCCTTTGGGTGCGGAGCGCATGGTGAAGGAATGGTGGCAAGAGCTGGTGGATGTGCAGGCACCGCGGAAGAAGAAGGGCGCTGCTTCACTTTTCATGGTAGTTGAGTGGGAAGTTTGGAAAAAGCGCAACGCAAGAGTGTTCGAGCGCCACCCGACACCCAACTCTGTCATCCTCGACAGGATAAAAGCTGAGGTACAGTTGTGGACGGCCGCGGGAGCGCGCAAGTTAGGGAGTTTATTTTGCGAGTAGTCCGCATGAGCTGTAACGCACCCTTGTGTGCTTGTACTAAAATTTCTTCTTAATACAATGATGCGCAACTCTCCTGCGTATTTGAGAAAAAAAAAGTGGCCTGGGAGTTCAAGTATCGTCAGCTAGGTTGCAAAATACATAATAATTCTACAACCGAATGTTACGCTCTTTGTTTTATGATTCAGACTTCATGTAGCCCATACTTCAAAAAAAAAATGTGGATTTACCTATATCCAAGAGCTAATACTGGTCCATCTAGGAGTATATGCAATTTGATTAATCATCAAACGATTTCATCGTCTTTTGTACGCCACATAGATTTAACATATTTTGGTAAACCTTGGTATATTCTACGTCTCATCATGCGGTCTATGTTGTCGATATGGCTTCTTTAAGATCGAGTTGCTCAGCATGCGAATTCCAAGTTTATGGCCAAGAACTATCTTTACATGGGAGTTGTATCTCGCGTGGCTAACTTTACAAAGCATACAGCTGTAGTCAGATGTCATGCTCCTTGTATTGTGAATTTATGATTCAGGCTCCATACAAATCTCCACATGCGACCCAAAATTTAACAAAAACATGTGGATTGACCTATTGCCAAGATGGCAAAGAGATCTAGCTAGTTAACAACACACGGCAACTACATGACGATTGTTTATTGTTTCATTCATTTTCAATTCATTTCTATTGTGACTCCAGCTCCAGTCAGTTCATTTATATTAACAAAACAATTAGATGATTTATTGTTTCATTCATTTTCAATCCTTTGAACGTTTGCGAGCACTTCCACAAATTTTGCTAGAAAATAAAAGTACTGTGGATTTTTCTTTCTTATTGTGAGAAAGTCACCAATAGATTAGAGTACTTCCTATATGATATTTTATCAAGAAAAGCAATAGGCGATATAAAAGAAGATCAATTTGACAAAAAATAACCTTTATAAAATGAAATAACCCTGAAGATCTTTTTGTCAGCAGCACGGTAGTTATTTTTTGTCCTTGTCCATTAAAAAATTTGTAGTTAACATTGAAGCTTCAAGCAAAGCCTTTGATGTGCAAGATATATACGGTCATATCAAATTATTTAAGTCTAACTTAAATACTATAAATTCAAAAAAGGAATCTGCAAAAAAATGGTTGGGGTGGGGCAAATGCCCCCTTTTGCCCGTCTGCAGTGTGAATTTATGATTCGGTAGTTAAGTTATAAATTTGCCATTGGATTCAACAATAGAGGGCTACTAATAATAAAGTAACAAGAGATTTAAATCCTTTTTATTTCGAGAACGTAGTAACATGGACACGGAATATGATTTCATTCTTCGAACATATTAAAGTTACATGACCGCTGAAATACATTGGTCAATTATACAGATATAAATTTATTTTTGATTAATTAGTACAAAACTAATTTGCATTATATTCATATCTCGTGTCAAAATATCTCAGATCATTAAGTGGGCTCAATGTAATTGTCTGAGTCTCCGTTATATTTTGTCAATTTCTGTCAATCTGACTGGGCAAAAATTTTATACATGTGCCTTAGAATACTTGTTTGTTCAAAAAAAAGGACAAAGGTACAGAACGAATTCGGTGATGGTCAACCTTCCCGAGTCAGGTGCGGCGTGACAACATAAAAAAATCATTCTTTGATCCTAATAATAATAATGAAACTAAAGTTTAATAAGCATCGCACCTGGGGGACAGATCGAACACAAAGCATGGCATATACGCATACTAAAATCAATTTCGACACAATATATGCTTTTAAAAGGGAAAAAAACTTAGTCCACTAGCCATTTCTCAAAGGATGTGTCTATACATCAAACGTTTGATTTTTAGCAATCCCTCAATCATTTTTTTAAAAGCCATGGATGCCTGATCCGATGGCTAGAGGGGAGGCAACTTTTTTTTTTACTGATTGAGATTTAGTTTTCTTTCAATCACTTTTCCAAAAAAATAATAAATCCATCACTTCTAAAAAAAGGACCCGTCAGTTTTCTGTCAACCCGTTAAGGAAAAACATGCAGGGTTGAATATTTCTGTCAACCCGTTAAGGAAAAACATGCAGGGTTATTCAAAGTGAATCACATGGTTTCTTTTGAGGTTGCGTTTTTTTTCAATTTTTAGGTCTTTAAAGGCAAAATGATCACATGCACACAAGAG
Organism: Cenchrus fungigraminus; assembly: GCA_036936925.1. Lineage (NCBI taxonomy): Eukaryota > Viridiplantae > Streptophyta > Magnoliopsida > Poales > Poaceae > Cenchrus > Cenchrus fungigraminus. The sequence continues at coordinate 29,250,803 of CM072778.1, read as the reverse complement.
GTTTTTTAGCCTGCAAAACTATTTTTGCCTAATTAACAAGGCATCCGAAAGAGTGAAAAAAGCAGCAATCTGGTGATGAAAGAAGTCTGAAAAAAATGAAGCAGAGGCAGATAGGCTGCAGGCGATCTGGAGCGAACAGAATGGTACCAATGGGATCCTTCCCCTAGTCAATTCGTCTTGCTTCCACCCCTCACCAGAATCATCAGATGCTACCCCTCACCAGAATCATCAGATGCTCTACTACTTGTAGATCCAGTTACTTCCTTTTAGTCAGTTTGTCTTGTTTCCACCCCTCACAAAAAAATCAGATGCTCTGCTACTTGTAGATCCATTTACTTCCTTTTGGTTTTGAGATCCAATTCTCTCGCATTTTTCTGTTGAAAACCAAAATTCAAACATCTATATGAGAAAAAGACAAATTCTTGTACGAAATTTTGTGCACAAAAAAATACTTCATGAACTTGCAGCTAGTGAGACCTAACATATTTCAGTTTGAACATGCAGTGCTTGAAAAATAACAGAAAATGAGGCATTGATAACCATTTCCTGAAAAAGAATCTAGTGTTTTTATGTAAATAAACATGGATATCTATATTTCTAATTTGACACGGTTGGTAGTGTTATTGAAAACTTGCATATTTCATATACAAACTATATACAACTCCTTAACCCTTGTTATGGTCATAGTTTCTGTTAGTGAAAACAAAGAACAATATAACTGAAAATGGAATTAAAAATGTTTCAGGGAGAGGTTGTGGCACATGTTGGGATGGGTCATCAACCACTGTCGCTTGGTATACTTCAAACATATGGAGGTTACCCTTGTAGGGGGCATCAGTACCCATGATATTTTTTTAAAAAAATGAAATGCTGCAAGGAAGTATTACAATGCGTTGTACTAAAATTTATATGTATGATGGCAGAGGCAAATATTTGCATATGTTTTCATTTCCGCACCACATACGCCAATAATAGATGGAGCAAAATATGCTGGGAAGGAGGTGGAATCATCAACACTTTCATCAATGGTTCATTACTAGGATCCTACATGGTTTGGAGAGAGAAAAATGCTGGCATATGTACTGTTAAATTATCTACTCTTTCTAGATTATTAAACGTAACCCAGACTTGTACACAGGAAAAAAAGGAATTAGGAAGCTGGTCTCAAGGATGTTTGAAAAAATAGACAAAAAGCTTTACTGAAAAATATTTGTTTTTTTAGTTTTGTAGATTATGAAGATATCAAACTTGGAGCAAGGAACTTGAGAACCTCAAGATACCATATGCATAAAATTATATGAGTACCTTATTGGTGCAATATAAAAAATATTATAATATAGTGACTTAAAAGAACAACTGAAATGTGGAGACTGGATAACAAACAACTTACGTAATCTTGTTTTGTTCATTGTGCAGGCTGTTTTGGGTTCTCTTACACACATGATGACAGCACCAGATATTCTTTATATCTTGGACTTGATTACTCCCTTGAGGTAAGAACATCCTAAAAGAAAATCAGATGGAAAATATTGAGAATGGGATGGCTGGAAAACAGAGAGAGTTGGATTAAAAACTAACAGATTGACATTTTTATCATGCAGACTTCTTTGTAAATAACAAGATTGATTTGTAGAACCTCTACCAGCTGATGAATGAACAACTGCTAATTAATCATGTGCAAACAGGTGCAGCTGATGGAGGCACGAGTCACGTATGGTCGACCATGGGTAGTTAGTTGATGATCTGCAAACAAGTGAGGCAGCAACATATATAGAGAGTTAGTTTTTACTGGAGAGCCATGCATATATCATCCAATGAAATAAATGTTGTAGATGTTCTGATGAATACTGAAGCAAACAAAATTAAAATTAAAATGATAAGCTGGACTAATGGCATTTGAAATGGTCACCCTTGGAGATGATTGTATGGTTCAGACATCTTAAAATTTGACCCACCAATGACACAAGTTGGTGATGGGGTCCTTGGAAGTTGGAACAAACCTCTTACGATAAAAAGTTGATCACCTGCACAAGCAAAAGTAAAATTTTACATTGAGTTTGAAATTTTGAATTAAACTTGGAATTGTACAAAAGAAAATAATGTAAAAATACACTCATATAAATTAAACAGTTTTCACAACAAGTTTCCCATGTGTGTGCCATTTAAGTACCATATATAAAAATATGATGCATGTAGTTGAGGAAAAACACAAAACAGTCTACCAAAAGTTTATTGATAGAACTAACCTTCACAATACATTGTGGTTTGTGATCCCGAAAAAGGAAACCCTGCTAGCATAAAAAGGCAGAGCCCCTTCTTGCAAAATATTAATTAGTTAAAAAAGAAATATACGAGTGTAGATCAAGCAGGAAAAAGAGTAATGGCTAAACGAATTAAAAGCGAACAAAAAGACCCCGGAAAAGAACTTCAACATGATTTGGGCTCCTCATCCATGTACTACACCTGGGCTATCAAATTATGAACACCAGGAACAAAAATAACACGTTTTACAAAAAAAAGTCAGGAATTACAGGGGCAGAAGAGCCACAATACCATTTCAATGGTAAACCTACAACCAAAAAAAACCGAACAAGTACCACCACCTCCTCAAAGCGCAGAAATTACTACTTCCTCCCTATACACCGATTTCGCCAACCTGTCGTTGTCGAAGCGTCGGGAAGGAGATCAAAAGCATCTGATTTTGCATGCCCACAAAAATGACATATGCCATAAAAAACATCAAATGTTATTTGCATATTTACAGTACAAACTCACTCACTCAGATACGTGTTTTGCATATTTACTTTAAAAATGTATTTTTTTGCATATTTACAAGAAAAAGAAAACAAATGCATGTTTTTCTAATGTCATGTTTCTAATAATCATGTTTTTCCATGTATCTCCATTGTTACCAACAGTTCCCCTATTCACTACTCACCCTACTCCACTAATCTGTACAAACTCACTCTGGTGTGTGTTTTGCATATTTTTACTGTAAAAAATGTATGGTTTGCATATTTACAAGAAAAACAAAAAAAAACATGATTTCATAATGTCATGTTTTTAATAAATCATATTTTCCATATATCTCCAGTACTACCGACCGATCACCCATTCACTAGTCACCCTACTCCACTAATTAAATGTGTTTCCTCCTAGTCCCTATAAAGCAAGTGTGAGTGTATAACATTAACACATCAATCTCATCCCACTAGCATTTAAAAAAAATCTGCAGTCAGCCAGTATTTGAAAAAACCATTGCACCAAAAATGTGCAGTTAGGCAATATTAAAACACGTCACACAAAATTCCAAAGAAAGATCATTCTACATCATGATATTAACTACATATATCACTTATTCCATCAAAAAATTGCAGTCAACTATTTTATAATTGTCTAAAACATCACCTTCTTAGCATCAGGGCCTTGGATCCTCTTTGAATGACCAACATCCCAATCATCATAGGTGCTGCCAGATTGCTTCTTAGTGTTGTCAATAAGAATGTTGCGTGTAAAATCAGGACCAATCATCTTGGTGTTGACTGGCATAGAGGCGTCCAGACCTGTGATCATCAGTACATCTTGACTTTAATTAGAGTTAGGATTTTAGACTAGTGGTAGCCAAGAATGGAATATTACTACAACTTAGTAAACACTACAGAAATTGGTTATAAGTGATATTTAATCTTTTGAACTCCTGATGAGCCTTTGACTAAAGGTTTTGAGAACAGTGGCTATCGCTCACACTCGACACCATACGGGATGGAATTGAACAATGACACATCACACATACTACAACAATCATCTTCTGTTGCCGGAACGTCTAATTTTCTGTATCCCTAAATCAGCCATCATTAAACTTAAGAAAAAAAGGAATTCATCCATCTTGCAGCCATCACCTGCACACAACACACACACACACCGGCGCGAGCTGCAAGTAGAAAAACACCTATTGGATGCCCTAAAAAATAATAACGGGAATGGAACCAAAAAATCGAAATGGAAAAGAACAAGAAAAAAATCCCGATCTGACAGTGATACAGAATCCATTTGTTCAAAACCTATCTGAGCACTGAATGCGATTCGAATCAATTTGATTAAGAACAAAAATTTGGGGGATTACCTTCAGAAGCCCTTGCTTGTAGATCTTCTTAAAGAAATGGTTGATTCTTGTTTCTTGAGACGTCGAAGACGCTGCTCCGTGGACAGAGAGTCGTTGCAGCTGACGGAGGAGAAAATAATATAGAAACAAATTTTAGAGAAAAAAATCAGAAAAAAAAGATAAAAACGGCGGTGGGATCTTGCCTCAGACCCGCTTCTGCGTTCCTGGCGACGGAGCTCGCCGCGAGTGCCCACGCTTGCCTGGCGGAGGAGCTCGCCCAGGGGGCACACGCTTAGCAAAGCGTTGCCGCTCGTCGGGCCCGCCGCCACGGCTCACAGTCGGGCCTGCATCCCCCACTCGCTCGGCTCACTGGCGCCCAGCACAACCGCTCGCCAGGGCCGCCGTCGTGCCCCCGCTCACCAAGCCCGCCGCGGCGCCGCCGATACAAGCTCCCAGACTCCCATGCATGCTCGCCGCCAGGAGAGAAAAGGAAGGGGGAGAGAGACAAAACGGGTTAACGGGTCCGAGGCGAGTGCGTGGGTTTGAAACGTGCCCGATAATGAAGAAACAATACTCGAATGCATCCAGACGTCTGTTGGAGATCTAATGGTTCACAGAAAAGTGATTGTGAGTGACACAAAAATCAAGTATTTGAGATCTAGAAAATCTATTTCTCAAAAGCAATTTAGGTTGTGCGCGCTTTTATAATTTGGTGCACGCGTAGTGATCGTTACGAGCAGTTTTCCTCGAGCCTGGACGTCTGCTGGTGGAGTAGAAGCCGAGAGTAGGGCACTGTAGTCTCATGATAGCGACGATCAAGACACAACGGAAGATATATATGGATTTTTCGGTGCCGCTTGAAGTTGAAGACGCTCGCCTGCTATCACATCAGATCAACTGCACGGCCCCCGCGCCCGGCGCCCCTGGCCGGCCTTGTCCCTTTGTCGGATCCCGTCCATCGCCGTCGTCGCGCGCGGCCTCGCGGGACGGAGATGACACAAGGCCGGCCGGGGTCGCCATCGTTCACCTGCAGGTGCGCCGTGCCGCTCGCCCATCACTGCCATTGCCCATGCTCGCTGCTGCTCCTGGAGCACGTAGTCCTTTTCAATCTCCCTCTCGGTCTTCCGGTCACGCACACGGAGATGGATCGGAAGAACACCGGATGGAACGGCAGAAGTCGCTGTCGCGGCCAACAAAGGGGCGCTTCGAAATTAAATGTGAAGTCTTATTAATTTCAAAATTCGTTACATCCAGATGATTTAAAAAGAAATTAAAATGCTCCTCACCTCTGCATAATCAGGGTACGTACGATCTTTCAAAAAATTAAGTTGGAGAAAAAAAACCCGACACACTAATGTGTGTGTTTGCAGGTTATTATCATTATTAGGTTGCTGATGACACCCGCAGGCTCGTTCAATATATAATGTACTACCTGGCCCGCCTAATTAGCTTTCTTATTATTGTTGCTAGACCCATGCGTGGATGCTTAATTAGTAGTTAGTTAGTTGTTGGTGTCAGTGTGTCACCCCCATCATGACCCGGCCTTGCTAGCAGCTAATCATGGTCGCCATATAGGCGGCGGCACTACAGAAGAGCAACGAGAGTATAAAGGCGAGAGCACACAGCAGCGCGCGGTGGTTCGTGGACAGGAGATTGATCGGTCGATCATGGCGGCATCACCTTTAATTTTTCTAGCTAGCTCTCGGCTAATCATCATCACCCCGGGGAAGCTAATGAAATCCTCTCGATCTCCAACTGGTTTATTAGTTATTCGCAAATCCCCTCGCTTAAAATATGTACTGTTACTCGGCTAGTCATGATTTTGTTCAGACGACAGCTAGCGGACGGCCGGACAGCTGCTGGTCTGGTCTCTGTACGCGTCGTCTTTGTCCGAGTAGGAGTATCTCTTTTCCATCGTCCCCGTTGTGGAAAATGTGCGCGCGGCCGCGAATTGCGGGTTCTTGGTCACCTGCACGACACGACCGACACAATAATGCGACACACGCAACTAGTATACGGAATTTTGTTTTTGGTAGTAGTTGAGGGGGGAAAAAATACTCCTGCTAGTCTGCTACTACTGTGTCTTGCAACTTACAAGCGTACGCGATGTGTGGGCGACATGTTGTGCACCTGGCTCGCTATCGTGTACTGCATCGTGCCTGGCACCTAGAACTCCAATACTCCATGCCATTCGCTTGCGTCCATCATATCAGTGGACGGCCTCGATTGCATTGGGCAGCGTACAATGAGGATGGATGCCCCTGAAGACCTGAACCACCCTGAACCTGATGGCATCGGTCACTGGTTAACTGCTCACGGTTGACGTCGTCAACATGGTCTCACGTCGTCCCACTAATCCCAAGCCACACCTTCGTTTTCGGCAAAGAAAGACCGGTTCCGGTTGTTCGGAGAAGTTAACTGACATCGACGTTACAACGGCCAAGCGTCTGCTTGCCTCCCCGGCCGGAAAGAAGAGTTGGATCATGGGGCGAGGAAATTTCGCAAAGCAACACTGCTTCATTATACACCCTGGGTGATAACAGGCATGTATTATCCGTGTGTGTTTGGCCGGGTGCGCGCGCGGTTTGATTTTAATCTGCTTGTTGATCGGCATGAGGTTAGGTTAATTAGAGTGGGTGAGGAGGGGCAGATGAGATGAGATCCCCTGCATGTGCCGGGGGAATTTTGCAGCGTCCCCCGTGGATGTCGCTGCGTCGTCGTCAGATCCATCTCATCACATGCCTTTTCAGTTTGTTAGAGCTGAGTTCTTTAGGTGCCACTTGGAGGGTTTTTTTTTTTTAGAGAGACTTATGTGCCACTTGGTGATCTACAGCTTCAGTGGTGGAGCTTAGCGTTTGCCCTCTACTAATGACATAAAATTGACCTTTGGTGTCATGTAATGAAGCCCACCACAAATGTAAGCCCATTGAGAGCAAAACAAATGGCTCGCGCAGGCCAAGTTACTTTTTGGTCCTAATTATATCCGGCCTGCGGAAAGATGGCCGACGAGAGAACGCGAGTCGGAGACGGATTCGAGTTCGATTGAACTGGGTCGTGTTCTCTACAACCACCCGCGACTATACATTTTTTTTATTTTTTTCGATTTTTCAAAAATATATGTGTCATCTCAAATTTTGCAAAACTATACCATTACCATCATGTGGTATGCCGTTTGGGCCAAAACTCCATACCACACGGGAAAAGATGGCCCATGAGAACCCGGGTCGGAGATGGTGGATTCAAGTTCAATCGAACTGCGTCACGTTCCCTACAACCGATCGCGCCGCGTCCCATGAGGCGCGGGGCTTTTTTTTTCTTTTTAGTTTTATTTTTTTCTATTTCTCTCTTTTTATTCTTCTTTCATTTTATTTTCTATTTCCTTTTTAGTTTATTTTTATTTTTCTTGTTTTTTAGTCTTCTTTCTTATTTATTTATTTCTATTTTTATTTTGTTTTTTCTATTTCTATCTCTTTGTTATTTCTTCTTTCCTGTTTTTTATATTTTTCTTTTTGGATATTTATTTCCTTTTCATGAAATTTCCCTCCTCAGTGAATATTTGTTTTGCCCGAGTGAATATTTGTTTTGCCTCAATGAAAAATTTTCATTTCAAATTATTTCATCTACGTTAGTGAATGTTTGTCCCCACGGGTATATTTATTTCACATCAGTGAAAATTTGTTCTCACTCAGTAAAAAAAATTTATCGCTCATTGAAAATTATCTCATTTGATTGATTTAATGCTCTGTGGTTCATTTTTCTTTACATATTTGTTGTTCTTTTTCAAATATTTACTTTCCCCTTCTGTAAATATTTATTCCTCCAGTATAATTTGTTGCGTTAGTTCATATAATTTGTTCGGTACGTGCAAATTTTTTTGTTTCAGAAGTTTGTAGAATTTGTTCGACATGTATACATATATGTTCCGACGTGCACTTCAATTGCAACTGACATATTAAACACAAATCACAATGGAAAATGACTACTCAGCATGAGTGTTCATGAAACCATCCAAAATATACAATACAACATTACCTGACAGCATTCGGCGAGTCAGGATATGTCGAGCCTCTCAAACTATAAGTCAATTCAAAATGCTGAATAAATCACATCCAAAAATCCTAGGCTCTTTTACGGTGGACCCCACCACCAAGTGGTGGTATGCAGTATATGGCCATTTTTGGTAAGGGTAAATTGGTAATTTTTGCAATCCTTTAATAAATTTGGCAGCCTCGGGCCAAGAAAAAAGATTTGTTTATGCCACAAGGAAAATTTGAAAATATTCATTTTTGATATTTGAATTGAAAATTTTTGTTTTTCAATTTTGCAAAAAAAATTTGGCCATAACACCTGAGGGAAAATTTTCTATTTTCTATTTTATTTTTCTTGTTTTTAGTCTTCTTTCTTATTTATTTATTTCTATTTTTATTTTATTTTTTTATGTTTCTATTTCTATCTTTTTGTTGTTTCTTCTTTCCTTTTTTTGTATTTTTCTTTTAGTGGATATTTGTTTCCTTTCAATGAATTTTCCCTCCCGAGTGAATATGTGTTTTGCCTGAGTGAATATTTGTTTCGGCTCGATGAAAATTTTTCATTTCGAATTATTCATCTCAATTAATATTTGTTATGTTAGTGAATATTTGTTCCCTTCAGGAATATTTATTTCACATCAGTGAAAATTTGTTCTCATTCAGTAAAAATTTGTTATCACTCTGTGAAAATTATCTCATTTGATTGATTTAATGCTCTGTGGTTCACTTTTCTTTACATATTTGTTGTTCTCTTTCAAAAATTTACTTTCTCCTTCTGTAAATATTTATTCCTCCAGTATAATTTGTTACGTTAGTTCGTATAATCTGTTCGGTACGTGCAAATTTTTTGTTTCGGAAGTTTGTAGAATTTGTTCGACACATATACATATTTGTTCCGACACGCACTTCAATTGCATCTGACATATTAAACAACACAGATCACAATGGCAAATGACTACTCAACATGAGTGTTCACGAAACCTTCCAAAATATACAATACAGTACAATATTACCTGAAATCAACAGCATTCGGCGAGCCAGAACCTGCCGAGCCTCTCAAACTATAAGTCAATTCAAAATGCCAAGTAAATCACTGCAAAAAATCCTAAGGCTCTTTTACAGTAGACCCCACCACCAAGGTATGCAGTATATTACTATTTTTGGTAAGGGCAAATATGTAATTTTTGCAATCTTTTAATAAATTAGGCTGAGAAAAAGATTCGTTTATGCCACAAGGAAAATTTGAAATGAATTTTTTTTGAAAATTTTCGTTTTTGAAATTTGAATTGAAATTTTTTGTTTTTGAATTTTGCAAAAAAAATTTGGCCATACCACCAGAAGGAAATGAAGAAATCATATATTTCGTTTATGCCACCGAGATAAAACTTTCAATAATACCCTATACCACATATACCACCTATGTGCACCACCCTATACCATAGGTGCAAGTTGTGGTGGTATACAATTAATCTCAGCCGTCGGATCCTTTCATACTGGTACTTTTTCAATAGTGGTATAGAGTGGTATGGTCCACCGTAAAAGAGCACAAATCCTAACCTACAAAAACATGAAAATGGTCAAATAAATTGCCAAGATTTCCTTTAAGCATGAAACACAATATTCGGTCTTATGTGAAGGGAGAAATTGAAGATAAGCTCACGCAGCCTTCCAACCATGATGTGAGCTGGAAGCAATTGTAAATGTGTGAGCAAAACAAGAACAATTAAACTTGTAGTGTAGCGATGTTTCGGCTTGGTTCTTTTTTAAAAAATAAATAAAACTGATGTTCTGAAAGGCAACTCAACATACAGAAGTTTAGAAAATGCCTATCTATTCTCCCTTGGAGTCAACTTATTGAATAATCACATAGCCTCACAACACCACATAGACTTGGGATCAGGTTCCTCTCCCGACCTAGGCTTGTATCCCCTACCACGAGCCCCCTGGGCATAAAGAACACATTGCCGAACTGGATGTAGGGACCCCCGGGGTGCCTGAATAAGTATAAACTATAACCCCTGTGTCTCTTGTGCCACCGTCCGGATCCGACGCACGAATGTACAAAATTTACTTATCGGCAGTATCAAACCCTGACACATACTCTACTAAGTAAATTTTCAGAGAGAAGTGATTCTTCGTAGTTATGTAAAGTAATTGTTTGAAATAAATTAAATGGCTAGGAGATGAAAAATTACTTGATTTTTCCGATTATGTGAAGTGATTCACCATCCCGATTTTTTTTAAATTTTTTTTTTCTAAAAATCACTTTCACCTATAGAACCACTTCTCTTAGATAATCAACCCCCATAGTGTGTTTAGTAGTACTCCCTGTCGGCTCTGCTCCACTCCACTCCTCGCTCTTGCTCCCAAAAAAATGTTGTGTGACAGCGCTCCAACTCTAGGGTGCGATCATGCTCATCCAAGGCATGACAGTGGCATCAAGAATCGAGTTACAGTGCCACAAAATCGACCTCCGGTAGCATCAGTCAAACGCGACTAGTCAGATTCAATCGTTGGTGACCCAAATCAAGCCTCGCAACAGTGAAAGCCGAGGAGAATGAGTCACCGAAGATCGTCGCGGCGGAGGATGAGAAGGGTACCAGAGGAGAGACTGTTGCCACCACCTCTAGAAAAACAAGCTCTTGCTCCCATGAATCAAGCTCAATCAATGGTGAGTCAATATTTTATCCCGCAGATCGAGCTCGAATGTCGGCAAATTGGTCTCTCCTTTCGCAGATTGAGATCATCTGACCACAAAAAACAACCTCTCGTGAGGTCCTGCGAGGAGGAAGGTGAGATAGAGAGAGAGAGGGAGGGGGGAGGGAGGCAGCACAAAGATGGGCGACATGGACCAAGTGAGGAGACATGTGTGGGCTAGAGAGGGAGGATCAGGAGCATTGCGGGGGATCCAAGAAGGTGTTTTTACGCTTCCCACCTCATGTTAAAAAACGAGAATTGATCCCTTCCGATTCACCCTCGAATCAAACTGTGACAACGTTGTTTAAAAGCACTTTGCCCGATTCCGCGGAGCGGTAGCGAAGCATGCGAAAAGACGCCCAGAATCAAATGGACCTCTACTAGACATTCCATAAATAAAGAGTCCATCTCCATGCATACAAAAAGTAAATAATAATTAACTAAATTTATAGTAACATAAAAAATGTCTTTGCAATTTCCTTTGATATTGGAATCAAAATTCTTAAATGAAAACCCCACTTAGAATTTATTTAGTTAACATTATGTTTTGAAATAAAATCAGATAAAATGTATATTTGGTGCTGAAAGAAATATAATAAAAACCATTTAAACTATTGTGTACAAAAATGTAATAATGAATATCATAAAAGATGAAACTTAAATAAATAGAATATTCTTTTTTTATCAAATGTAGTAGCGGAAATCTGAACGTATTGTATGTTGGATGGTACTCAGGTGCTCTAACAACTAGGCTAAACATCCTTTCGCAAATAGAATATTATTTGTCCATTTAAAACTATGATAGGAGAACAGAGCAATAAGTGCTCCAAAAAACAAAGCGGTTGTGGCATATCATTTCGTTGGCATGCATCCTCTACCTTACTATGTTACTTTTCACACCGTCTCTTACCTCAAGGCAACGGTATGTACCAAAGTCAACCATCAATCAATAAGTATCTATGCTCATCAACTCTAATGATAATGTTGTTGGGGTCAACATAGAGACTACCATATTATTCAAAATAAAAAGAAAGCAATAAAAACAAAATAAGATCATTTGAAAAATTCACTTCAAGTAAAATAAGAGCACAATTTAGTATGAAAAAACCTAGCTACCGACGCTATTTGCGGGGGACATCTTTGCTAGTGTTAGGAAAGAAGATAAGAAGGGTTCACAGTTGTTAGGGGAGAAGATGGGCTTTGGTGGATTGGAAAGTTTAACTCCCCCGTTATTTATAACCAGAAGCACATGTTACACAAGCGGTGCATCTAGACCTCGTGCAGCACGCGGCCGTCAAGAACTCGAGATATTATTTGCAAACACATATAAGTGAAGGAAGCTTGATAAGGAATGATAAGCAATTGCATGATTGGAGAAAAATTATAACATCAATTATCTTAAACGAAATCACAGTGTGTTGTACATAAAGACAAAAAAAAGTGGTCTTGTCAAAGGCCGGTTCATGCGGACCAAGACCAAGGTTGGTCATGGGCTTGTTGCTCTCCACCACCAGCACTCCACTATAGACACATTTCAGCTCTGGTGGTTGTGGAGCCACGCGACGGCGTCTGCAAAGCACTTCTGAAACCTGTCCATGTCAGCCGGCTGCAAAGAGACACCGACCTCCATCCCGCCGGCGCTGCTCCGGCTCTCCGCAACCGCCATTGCGCCGGTCCTCGCCACGGACACGATGTCCACCTTCGTCGGGCGGCCGAATCCAAAGTCCAGCTCGTAGACGCGGAACCTCGGCGAGCCGGCCACGGACAGTGGGCCCGCCACGCTCGCCTCTAATACGCGGTCGATCCACGCGTCCATGCTGGATGTCCCGATATCACGCACAGCTTCGTCTATGGCGGATGCGACCGCGGCGCACGCGCTGAAGATGCCGCCTTCGCTTGGCGCCACCAGCTCGCCCTTGGGGGCCTTGGGTAACGCTGGGCCGACGCAGTTGCCGAGGTACTTGTCAGGAAGGGGAGGCTCCATCCGCGAACGGTGGTCGACAGGGAAGATCATGTAGCTCATCGTTGAGCCCTCGCCACTGCTGGCGCCGCAGCTCTCTTTGGCTCGCTGGAGGCACGACCAGACGAAGCCGAAAGTGGCAACCAGAGAGGAGCACCGCGGCGGCGGCGCGACGCCGCGCCTCGCCGCCTCGTCGGCCACAGCGTCCTTGACGCGCTGTAAGTCGTCCTTGGATAGAGTGAACGTGGCGATGAGCTGGTCGTCGGACATCTTGACGAGCTCCATCACATCACTGCTCGGCACCGATTGGAAGAAGATGTCGTAAAGGCCCCTCGGATCGTGGAGGAGAGTCCGGTCGATGACAGGAGGTGGCGGCCGTGCTTCGGCGCCGCTGCATGCCGCCGCCCAGGTGTGCAGGAAGTGCGTGGAGCCCGAGCCGTCGCAGGCAGCGTGGTGCAGGGTGACACCGATGGCGAGGGCGCGGCGTGCGGGCAGCAGCGTGACCTGCAAGGCGAGCAGCCCGCCTCCCTCCGGCAGCGGCGGAACGAGCGGTGCAATCTTGGAAACCTCCCTGGGGTCGTCGGTGGTGAGGCTGTCGATGTCGTCCGCATCGTCGGCGGCGCACTCGGCGACGGTGAAGGTGACGGCGTCACTCAGGCGGTAGTACAGCTCGTAGCGGTCGGACGTACCGGGGGTGAGGCGGAGGCGGCCGGCGAGCGGGTAGAAAGCGCGGACGGCATGTTGCAAGGATTCCTTGAGGTTGGAGACGATGGTGGCGACGTCAGCGTCGGGGGAGAGGTGGTAGAAGAAGAGGCGCTCGACGGGCGGGGAGTTGAGCCAGAAGATGTCGAAGAAGGTGAGCGGGAGCGAGGTCTCCGGCGGGGATGGAGACGGCGACACCAAGGTGGTGTCGTGGACGCGGATGCGAGGAGATGATAATTTCCCTGCAGGTTGCTGGTGCTGCTCCGGCGCCGCAGCCATGGCCGTCGCGCCCGCTGATATCGACGTGGTCGGACGTACTTGCCGCACGCAATTGGGGACACGAGTGGTGCCTCGAAGTAGAAGCAGCCTAGACTATAGTGAGCAACAAATTTGGCGATCGATCTACCGTCGCCTATGGAATGGCCGGATCGGGGATGCGACGCTATATTTGATCCCAGAGCAGAGGGTCGGTCCTGTCTGCTTTGCTTTGCTTGGTTGCTTCAAATTGAATTTGCTTGATCTATTGTCCTCTGCAGACCCATCCACTCACCTGCATCCACGAGCTCAAAAGTTTGGCCACCAACTCTCCCACCTATTTTAGTGGATGTAATAATTCTTTTAAAAAGACTAGTAGATGAAACGCACCGTCAGTCCGTCGTCACTCATGACCATTGAGCTCAACAAGGCACCGCACCCCCAAGTCCTCCCCATAAGAGAGTTGGGATGGAGACAGAGTGAAAAACCTGCACGTCTTTCTTTGGGTGGATGATTGCTCTTGGTGAGCACTGATGCATTTTTCTCTTTGGATTTATCGCTTTTGACTATTTAATGTTGCTTTGTGTTAGGATAGTACATGATTTCTCGAAAACTTAGCAAAGTTTCCAAGTACTGTTCTGGGAGTGTAGAAAAGTTTTTCTTCCCTAAAGAATCGTGCTTGGAAGTGTATGTGCTTCTAACACGATTTATTTTATTTTCTAGCAACCAGTAATGCTCCCTCCAATTAGGACATCCCTTTGACAAAAGAGAAACACTCTACTAAGTTTCCACTTATGAAAATATTTTTAATAATGATATGAGATTTTCGTTTCGTAAAAGTTATGTAATCTTATGATTCCAAATGGAAGGAGTATACTGTAAGAGAAATTAAATGGTAAGTATAGTTTAAAACCTTTTCACATACTCCATATGTCCATCTTATCATCCATATCATCAGTAGTCTTAATCTTGAACACATCCATCCGTCTAACCAGCTCAGGCAATTGGACCTCGCCACAGCCCACAAACACACTACGCGTAGCAATCACCTACAAATTAAAGCAAAGCCACTCCACCGACATCTTTCTCATGTCTGATGGGTGAAGGATATACTTCATCCGTTTCAAACTATAAGTCTTTTTCTAGGTACATAACTTTTATTCCTATTGATGTATAAATGGCCAACTATTGTCAAAACTTATGAATATCACCTCTTCCTTGACCACATGCATCTTAAAAATCAACGATGAGATAAATCATCCGCAGAAAATTCACTAGTTTGCGTGGGACTGAAAAGGTATATCTCGTCGTCGTTGTAGCACAAGTAGTAGGATGAGGTAGAGGCCGTGCTATATTTATGGGCCGTATGAAGCACCACATTTTGGTATGACCCAAAGCACGACACGGTATGATAAATTTTGGGCCGTGTCAGCACGAAACGAATGCGAGGGTCGTGCCGTGGCTAGGATCTCGGCACAATGGGTAGCACGACACGACACGTATTTTGGGTCGTGTTTGGGCTGACACGGTACGAAAATGACCCAATAGGAAATCCATAGGTTATACCATCTTAATAACACTTGTTATATGCATTATATAGCATAATATAACTAGTATCATATAAGTATATCACAAAAATTACCTTACATGTTTGAAATTGTGATGATGGTCATTTATAACATAATAATATTGTGTTCTCGTATGGTCAAAAGTAGTCATATCGCGAGGGTCGTGCTTGGGCCATGGCCGTGCTTGGGCGTAGTAAATAACTTGTCGTGCCATGCCGGCACGGCACGACGTGCCGCGGGCTCCTATATATCTACCGGAAGGTGGATAAGCATTGCAACTATAAAACCCATCTAGCCCAAACCCATCTAAGCCGCCAACCCACCAAAGCCACCAGCCTACCACGTTCTAGTCAGTGATGATTCATTCATTCAACATTTTCAACCGATTAAAAAATATTGACCAACATTTTTTAAAATGGTGTCAATATTTTCTAGATCAAAATTTTTTCCAGCATTTTTCAATACAAACCAACATTTTTCAGGAATGTTGGATCAACATTTTTTCACCCAACATTTTCTAAAATGTTGACAACATTTTTTTTACAACATTTTCCATCCAACATTTTGTAACATTTTTTATTTTACAAAATGTTGGACCAAACCAACAAGGCGAGGAGCGGGAGGCGCGGCGGCTGGCGAGCTCCCGCACCCGCGCCCGCACTCTGGGAGGGCCACGGCGAGCCGGTCGTGGCGCACAGGGCCGGCCTCGGCAGTCGCATGCCGGCCTGCCAGGGAGGCGCGGGGCGCGTCAGCGCGACAGAGGAGGCGTGACGGCACAAGGCCAGCACGAGGGTGGCGGTGGCGGGGTTGGGGAGAGAGGGAGACGGGGGGGGGGATTTGAGGAGCCTTGGTGGGCTCTTGATGAGTTTACAGATGATTGCGTTTCTATTTTCCTGAAGATAAATAGGATTCCCGCGAAGGCACGAGGCGAGAGGGCCGAGCAGTACCGGCCCGGCGCGGCCCCAAGTCCTATCTCTAGGATGAGTAAGTACGTCCGATTTTCAGTAAACAACTTCACGAGCACCGGCGGTCCCGGACCCGGTCGATGTGAGGCGCTCACGTCAGGTTCCACGCGAGCGCCTGTCGCTCTCTGGCTGCTGCCTGCTGGCCGTGCACATTCCTTTCCGCCTGCGAGTCGTCGTTCACCTCGTGCAGCTCGCCCGTGGCGCAGAGCTCGTACCGCCAAAATATGACCTCAAAACATAACACAAAGGGTTTCCCGTCTCGTCAGCGGCTGCTCCCTGCTTTCCCTAATCGCGCGCTCTGCTTGCTCTCTCATGTCGTGGGGGCCGTGCTCCTCGCTGATGAGGCCGTCGTACAGCCTGACCAAGCGCTGCTGGCACCTGGGCGGCTTGGCCGTGTGCTGCGCGGCGCCGGCGCACATCTGCGACGAGGCGGCGCGGTGGGTCTCCGCCACGGCCACCGCATGAGTGAGCGCTCGCCATACTGGGATACTCCCAGAGATCTATGTGTTGGTTGGTGTTAGCTGCTGACACAGGTGTTATGTTAACTTGTTCCCTGCAGAATACTGATGCTTGCTACTGGAACAACCACACACAAATCATTCCTTGTGCCCCTCTTTGCTCTACAAGCACCTTCTAGCGCCATCTCATGGATCACGTAAGGTCCCGGTATTTGGCCAAGAACAGAAACAAAAAACAAAATCCATGTTTTACTTTTTGTTTTTTCTGAAACCATTCATGCAAAACAAAATGCAGTAATACCTCTCGAGGAATTTCTGACATCGCCATCTCGTTCTAGGGATGATTACGGCCGGTGGTTTGCTTTTCTTAGTCTTCTATTACGTTTGTTATACTTCATTCCAGGTATAGATTTTTTTTTTAAAAATCCAGGTATAGATGAACAAAATTCTATAAGCCATCCTTCACAAATATTGCCATGTATTATCCTCAAAATTTTTGCAGTATTTAGAATCAAGTAACATGGACTAAGTTTTTTTGTGTAAAACATATAGATGAAGATTTTACTCGTATGCCATAGATGTGTCTATGACAAATGGGGTACCCCACAGTTCACAAGACAGAACCGACTATGGCATACGCGGGATTTACGTTTTATTCGGTGGAATATGAGGAATTTTTTTCCAATGAAGAAATCTTGAATGTTGTGATTGTGCCTACATCTTACAGGTGGACTAGAGCTTCCTTTGTCAACAATTCTGCTTGTTATGACTGCTCCTTACCAATTCATGGACTTGAGGTACGAATCAAGCTGCCGGTTTCAGAAAATCAGAAGTAAGGTTTCCAATAACAGTCAGTCTGGTTTACTATTTGCTGAGACTCAGAGAACTCGCTATCCCTCCGGTTTAGCAGTCTGGCTATGTGTAAAGGATGTTGAAATATTAGGCAATTTTCAGATTAAAACCATAATATGAATCATAATGTAGTGAACAACTAGATTAAGCATATCACAGATCATGGCAACTAGTGTAGGCACAACTCGTACACTAGACAGACTAAACATGCTGATCAAGCAGAACAATAAGACTAGATTGCAAGAATAATACATGCTGGAAGTTGTAGATGACAGCGTGATGGAGAGATTCCCGAAAAAGCGAAGTTGAGATCGTCCTGGTCGCTGTCACTGTCGTCGATTAGCGACGGCGGCGCAGCAGTAAGCAGAGACTTCAGCGTGGCCGGTGGTCTGCTTATAGCCGGACCATTCACGCAGGTGTCGTGCGCCCGTGCCCTTCGCCCCGCCCTGCCCTGCGAGGTGAGGCGAGCGAGCGAGCGCGTGTGGACTTACTTTCTCCTCCTCATACTAGTCTTTAGAAGATGAGAATAACTTCCATATATAAGTTGGTTCCCTTCACCTTCCACTAGCAATGTGGCACTAAAGGATTCCACTACTCCTCTATGCACTCATATGTATGGGCCTTTGAGATTTATTTAGGATTTTCTGAATTAATTATTTGGCCAAGCCCACATAAATTCCAACAAAGGATAGACCATAGTGCTCACACTTGCCAATAATTCAGTGAGACTGATTCGATATACCTTTGGTGAACTTTGTGCAGAGACTCTCAAGATGGTGCTGTACTGTCCAAGGCAATAATGGTTTATCTCACATTTCAACATTTTATCGGGGTTGGAAGCTTGAGGAAAGCCTTCGGCCGTGAATCGATAATTGCCACCTTGGCAATCGTCATCCTAGTTGGTGTTCTGAACTTATGATCCAGCTCAAGCTGTCAAGCTTTGCTTCTTCTTGCAAAGCCAGTCCATGCTCTTAGCCATTCCGGCATTGATCTATATATATAACCTGCTTCTTCTGATATTTGAAATCAAACGTGATGCTAGGATGTGAGGCAAAGCCTGCTCCATCAAAGGTTTCAGAGCTACAGGGGTCAGAGTATCAGAAAGTTGTGTTTTGTGTAATCTGTTGGACAATTGATTGATTTCATTATCCATAGTCAGCTTTGTTATGAACTTTTAACTGCACACAGGATGTGTTATACCTATTACCACTAGGCGGGATAGCCATTCTGACCTCTTAACTATCATGAAAAGCTCAAATTGGCTCCTGAAATGTCAAAACATCCAATTTGATCCTTAATCTTTCAATTCACAATTCAATTTTGTCCCTTGTGGCCAGCTAGGCATGCAAAATGTCTAACACGTCCCTCTCTAATTCCTTTACCTGTTGGCCGCTCATGTTACTGAGGGGTGTGTGGCGAGCCACGGCGTGGCGTGGCATTCCATGGCCACCAATCTAGTAGCCCGTCAATCTCATTCCATTTTGCCGCAAACCACATGCTACACAATGAGCCATATGCCATAGGCAATTACAACAATGAAAAATTAAGTTTACAATGCAATCTCTTTGTTCTCTAATAGTTCATTTCAGATCATGTATTTCTTGTTTCGCTCTCTGCCGATCGGCATACATATGATCTCTTGTTGGTCCAGCTCGAACAAGTTGTGTCCCATGGAAACAAGGTCTTGAATCACCTTCTTTGCTCTACCTTCAAACTGTTCATCTATCCAATAGTTGAAATCACAGGATTGTTCGACTTGGGAGCTTGAATCACCTTCTTTGCTCTACCTTCAAACTGTTCATTTATCCAATAGTTGAAATCACAGGATTGTTCGACTTGGGAGCAAGCCAGGAACCTTTTTTCTGTATCTGGACCACAAGGGACGAGATTGAGTTGTGAATTCACTGCATTGGAGTAGGTAAAGGAATTAGAAGGGGCATGCTAGACATTTTGCATGCCCAACTCGCCACAAGTGACGAGATTGAGTTGTAAATTGAAAGATTAAAGGTTAAATTAGATGTTTTGATAGTTCAAAGGTCAATCTGAACCTTGTGCGATACTCCCTCCGTATCGAAATATTTATCACCATTGATTTTTTTCACAACTTTGACCGGTCGTCTTATTCAAAAAAATTATGCAAGTATCATTTACTTTGCTTGTTACATGCTTTATTATTTTAGGTATTTTAAATTTGACTTATCTTTTTACACATTTGCGATAATTTTTTGAATAAGATGAATGGTCAAAGTTGGAAGAAAAAGTCAACGGCGACAAGTATTTCGATACGGAGGGAGTAGTTTAGAGGTCAGAATCGGTGGTTCTCGGATACTCTAGGGCCCAGACATGTTAGAATGGACATGGACATTTATACAACTATTAAGCCTTTTCCAGTAATGTAACAGCTACTCCCTCTCTCTGGATCAAATTTTATATTATTTTAACTTTTATATACATATATACTACGATTAGCGCATATGGTCAAAGAACTTTGGCCCTGCCCATCTTGGCCTAGGCCCATCTTGGCCCGGCCTGCATTGGCCCGGTCATGTTGGCGAGCCGAATCGTGTCGCACGTTTGGCCTGGCCCATTTGGCCAACTATATGGACACCCCTTTCTCATCGGTAGTATGCAGTCCGCGACGATCCCTGCTGTGCCTCCTGCTCTGAATCAACCGTCAGCACCATCGCGCGCTCGTGCTCTGCCGGCTTAGAGCTTGTTCGTCTCCACCAGATTGGATCCGGACGGAATTGATAAATATAATAAGAAAATCATGATAGCTACTATAAGGGATCCGGATTTATTCCGGGTTGGAAACCAATTTACTCATAATATAGACATCAAGAGACTCGGAATTAATCCAGTAGTCAAGATGTGTGGAATCAACCCGGCTCTTTGATTCCTTATTATACTTATCATGATGAGTAAATTAGTTCTCGAACAAGAACAAATCCGGGTTATAGTATCTATATTGATTTTTTCTATAGTATTTGTCATTTCTGCCCGGATTGAATCTCATCAAAACGAACTAACCCCTCAGGT
Organism: Cenchrus fungigraminus; assembly: GCA_036936925.1. Lineage (NCBI taxonomy): Eukaryota > Viridiplantae > Streptophyta > Magnoliopsida > Poales > Poaceae > Cenchrus > Cenchrus fungigraminus. Next base: position 29,230,177 of record CM072778.1, on the reverse strand, counting down.
CACGCCACTCGCGCGCGTCGCTCCCTGGCTCCCGGCCGCTGAATTTGTTTCCTCGGCTGTCGGCTCCTCGTGTGGGAGCCGGCGGTGAAAGCGACGACGGCTGGACGTCTCCCACAGTTCACCTGTCGGACGGCTGGCGCATAGTTCGTAACGCCAAAGGGTATTTTACCAGCGGCGCAATGTGACCTCAAAACACGAACGAATCGGAGTGTACTTGGCGGGTTCCTCCCCCCGCTGCTTGCATCTGTGACTGTAGTAGGAGCCTGTTCTTCCTCTGGTCGAAGATGGGTGTGAGGTTCTTTGTTCTGAAGGGAGCATGCGCCTCGCCGTCGCAGAGGCCGCCGTTCGCCGGGGGCCTGCGGTGCTGGCGCCTAGCCCTTTGGAACGCGACGACCCTGTGCTGCACGTCGGCGGACCACTGCACCGACGCGTTGCGGTGGTTATCCATCACGGCTGCAGCGTGAGTGATAGCACTAGCTCCCCCTCCCGTCTCTTCTTCATCCTCCTGATTCTGATCACAGTGACGCGCCTGCATTCGTCCCAAGTCCAGAGGATTAACTTTTTCATCCTCCTGATTCTGGTCGATTGACGAGCATGCGTGTGTGTTGTTCTGGCGCAGGAGGTTGATGCTTTCTACAGGGACGACCGTGGACAAGTATCTCCTTGTGCCTTTCTTTGTTCTGCAAGCACCTTCGAGCGGCATCGACTGGATGGAGTGAGAGATGCCACAATACATTTGGCAAAAGAAAAATTTTCAATTTTGAGTACTTGTACTTCTTTTTACCCCTTGTGTTGTGATCCTGCTCAAGGTTGTGCTGACAGCATCCATCTTCAGGAGCCGCGACGGTGCGTTGATTGCTTCCGTTATTAGTCTTCTTTTGCGCTTGGCGTACTGGTTCAATCCAGGTAGAGTAACTAATGGTGTTGTCTATGTGATCTCTCTCTATCTCTCTGAGGAAACGATGTAATTTCTCTTTACAAAGTGACGTGCTTTGTTGAAGGCAGTTCTTCGAGCCTCCTGATGCCGTTCAATTTCGGAGGTGTTTGTACGAGGGTGACTAAAATTAATCTGACTAATTTTAGTCACTTTTAGGAGCTAAAATTCCAAATGGGGTGGGACTAAAATGATACCAAAATTAAAACTTTCTAGTAGAGGTGGGGGTAGTTAAAAATTTTTAGTCACCTGACTAATTTTAGCCATGAGACTAATTTTAGTCACCCCATCCAAATACCCCCTTCTTCCAACTCCAGTGTTGCTATACTGTGTTTGATAAGAAGATGATCAGATAGAAAATGATTTTGCTCCTGCATCTTCCTGTTACAGGTGAACTGAGCCTTGCTGTATCAACGATGGTAATTGTTGCGATAATCACCACCCCTTTCCAGTATATCACCTTGAGGTACTATTATCTGCATATTTACAAGTATGTAAGGTGTTTCATCATTAGTTTGCATTGCTTTTTTCCCCCCTGTATTTCGCCATCTGGCCAGCAGTCCAGAACACTATACTACACAAGTTCAACAGCAACGTTTTAAGTAATAAAAAAGGGATTTGTTTTCACACATCTCTTGTAATCTTTGGGCAGAGAGTCTCAAGGCCGTGCAATACTGTCATTGGTGATAGCGGTATATCTCGCGTTTCAACATTTTGCCGGGACTGGAAGCTTGAGGAGGGCCTTTGGCCGTGAAGCGATAGTTCCCACCGTGTGCGTTATCCTCATGACAATGATCACCCTCATTCTTGTGTTCTGATCCAGCTCAAGGTTGTGAATACCTGCTTCTTGTTCTCGTTGCGAAGTGCAGGAGCTACTTCGCAGACGCAGGTCACTACTTGTCGTCTGCAGAGATGCACCTTAAAGTAGCAGAACCTTTTTATTTCAGGACACAAGCAAGAGAACGATGTAACGCAAGATCCTGTCGTCAATTATGAGATCCTATCATTACTACTTTGCAGTTTTCCTTCCTCAGTCACAGTAGAGTAATAATAGATTTTATTTTTGATCTATTCCCTTCTTATGCGTGCATTTTGTCCAAATTTTCACCAGCTTTTGAGCTAGTAAGAACAGGGGTGATTGGGTGAAGCTAAAAGACGAAGTTTATGAGAAAATCGTCGAATATCAGGAAATTCATGAGAAAGTCGTTAAAGATGTTACCGCTGACACGATGAATTAAACTCGCCCCTGCCCCCGCGTCGCCCCTCACGGGCGACACGGGAGGACTCAGGTCGCCGCCGCCACAACCTCTCTGACGTCATCCTAGGTGCGCCGCCAGAGTCGGTCGCCGGAAGTGGCATTTTACGGTGGACCATACCACTCTATACTGCTGTTGGAAAAAGACCAATATGAAAGGATCCGACAACTGAAATTAATTGTATACCACCACAACTTGCATTGTGGTGTAGGGTGGTACATAGGTGGTATAGGGGTATTATTGAAAATTTTATCTTGACGGTGGCGGCAGCGGCGGCGGTGGTGGCAATGGCGGGGTGGAATTAGGAGGCTGCCAAAATTAGTAAATTTGCAACAATTACCTAGTTACACTTAGTGGTATGGTTCACCGTAAAAGAGCTCCTAGAAGTTCGTGTGGCGGCGAGGATTGTGGCGGCGAGGCTTTTTGTTTCCTTCCCGCTCATCTCCCCATGTTCTCCTCCACCTCTGTTCATCAGATGGGGGCGGTCGATAGCGGTGGCCTGCTCCACGGCCGAAAACTCTAGATCTGACGATGCGATGGACGGACCCAGCTTCCTCATGCGGATCTACGTGGTGGGCACGTGCACACCACATGGTGGTTGTGCCCAGTTCGAGGCAGCCGACGGTGGCTGCCCACAGCCAGTGGCGTAGCCACCGGTGGGACGGGTGGGGGGCTCCAGCCCCTCCTACCGCAACAAATCCTGTGGAGCCCCCTCTGTCCCCCTACCACTTTTGAAACAAACAATAAAGGATGAGGAGCCGGATGTGGAAGAAGCACAGGGAGAGCCCTCCTAGGGCTCGATCTTGGCTTCACCACTGCCCACAACGGTAGTGGCCTGTGGACATGGAGGTTTGTAGCAATGGCGTCAACTCATTTGATGGTCGCTCATGGTGCGTGGTGGCCCACGTTTGCAGTGGTGGCGTCTGCAACAACCACATGTGGTGTGACGGATGCACCTGTGGTTGGCGCCCCTCCGCGGTTCGCTTATTGTCTTCCCCGACCCGGATCCAACAGGGGTGGCCTTTCCGTCATCTTCCCGGCCTGATGAGAATGGACGGTGGGTGGGTGTTGGGGTAAATATTTCGCAACTAACCCCCTCCCTTCATTTCGGCTCACCGAAGAGGAGCGGAAGATGACGTCCTTCTTTGTCTCGTGATCACAGGGTCGAAGAAGACGCGATGGCGAAGGCGGCGGCCGAAGATCTTGAGGATCTTCGGCAGATGGTGTAGCGACTTGGTCGAACCGCGAAGGTGCATCTTCGCAGATGACGACGAGAGACATTGTAGCGCCGACGGAGAAGACTGACCAATTCCTCACGATGAAGAGACAATCAAAGAGTGCAACACCACGGAAGCTGAGCCTGACGAAGAGGAGGCGACTGAAGATCACAGAGGCACGGCGACCTTCGGCGAGCGAGGAACTTAACGACAGGAAGAAATGCAACTGAAGATCTTAGAACTACTCGGATGACCACGTGGGTTGACACCGTGTGAAGTGTTGAGTTGTAAAGTAGGTCTTGTACGGGCTTTGCAAGGTTACCGAAATGCCCTTGAGATGCTCCGCATCAAGAGATAAAGCAAGGGTATGTGTTGTAAAGTGAAAATGTTACGGGCCTATATAAGGGAGCCGTCGGGAAATGAAAAGGGGCGATTGGACGAAGGTCGAACATCTTCGCGCTCGACCGAAGTCAGACTTTGGGAATTTCTTTGGTGTCGTTTTGCTTTCTGCATTTTAGTTTCCTTAGTTGTTTGGCCCCTCTTTGGGGAAGCCAGTTACCCCAACGGTGGGCTTGTGACACAATATTGTCGATTACGGGTCCATCAAAATTTCGTAGGGTTCATTGATGCCTCTTGAAGTGTCGGGCATGAAACAAGGTGCCGACAGTTGGCTATAGACAATTGTGGGTCGTGCTCGCACCATCAATAACCCACTGAGACATATTTGTTCTGCTCAGGCGGCTACTTCCATGACGTGGTGGAAGCTGAGGTGAAATCCTGGTCGGTGACGCCTGCGGGTGCCACTTCTTCCTTAGAGGCGATTTCATGTACACTTCTCCGAACATGTGGCCATGTGTTTGATCCTCCGGTGAAAACCAATTCTTATACTTGGGCCGACGACGATGACACCACTGGCGTTATATTCTTCCTGAAGACGTCATTGTGGACACCCATATGATGTTTCAACATTTATCGGTCGTGCTCGACTGTTTGTGGGCAATCTTCCTACGTTGCTTTGGAGATTACCTTTTGAGGAACATATTGGCTGTGATTTATCAATGCAGCGTGAAGGCACTTGGGAGACCGTCTACTCGATGAGCAAAGTAATAGAGGCTTTGGATATTTTCTCTAAAAATAAATGGATAAGCAATATTAGACATTGCTTATGCTTATTTTCTCTTTATATGTATTCTTTATCCCTTTATTTATTTATATTGTTAATAAGCTATTAAGCTGAAAAAATCTCAAAAAAAAAGCTATTAAGCTGAAAATTTTGTAAGAATTTGACTGTGTGCCAGACCAGATATATTTCCATTAGAAAAAGTCAAAAATTTCCGAAGATTTAAACTAAGACAATGACGCGTGGGCCCCGCCCTTCAACCTTGCTCGCGCACTGACCATACCCTAATTCTCCCCGAACCCTCGCGCCGCCGCCGTTTTCGACCTACACCCAACCCGATCTAGCCTATTCCTGAGGGGGACGCCTGAGCCACCCCCAGCCGCTGCCGCCGCCGCATCACGATGGGCTTCGACGTGGGCTTCGTCCCCTACAATCCCGATGGGTGGGGTCCTCCGGAGGTCGCCGCCGCGCCGGCGTCCCTGGGCGGGGGCTCCGTGTCCGTCCCCTTCGCCCCTTTCTCCCGCTCCGACAAGCTGGGCCGCATCGCCGACTGGACCCGCAACCCGCCGGGCCCTGGGGCGTTCGCGGCCGCTCGCGACACCGTCTTCGACTTCGCTGGGCTCGAGGATTCCGTCGGGCTCGCGTCCGCGGACGACTCCTCCTTCCGCCTCGTCGACGGGAAGCCGCCGCCGCGGCATCCGCGGTTCGGGCCTCGCTGGCGCTTCCAGCAGCGGCCCCAGCTCCCGCAGCGCCGCGACGAGGAGGTCGAGGCCCGGCGCCGCGAGGCTGAGAAGGAGCGCGCCCGCCGCGACCGCCACTGGCAGCAGAACCGCCGCACGCACCACCAGTTCAACCGCGGCGGGCAATCTTCCTCCGCCAAGTCGTCGGTCGACATCCAGCCCGAGTGGTCGGTGAAGGAGCAGATCCCCTTCTCCTCCTTCTCCAAGCTCTCCTTCGCTGTCGCCGACCAGCCTGAGGATCTCTTGGTCTGCGGCGCCGTAGAGTTCTACGATCGCGCCTATGACCGCGTCACCCCCAGGGCGGAGCGCCGCTTGGAGCGCTTCAAGTCGCGCAACTTCTTCAAGGTCACGACCACCGACGATCCAGTCATCCGCCGCCTTGCCGAGAATGACACGGCTACAGTCTTTGCTACCGACACCATCCTGGCCGCGCTCATGTGCGCGCCCCGCAGCATCCAGTCCTGGGACATCGTCATCCAGCGCGTGGGCAACAAGCTGTTCTTTGACAAGCGTGATGGCTCTCAACTTGATCTGCTCACCGTCAACGAAACTGCACAGGAGCCACTCCCTGAGGCCAAGGAAGACATCAACTCTGCACATTCCCTTGCAGTTGAGGCCACATACGTCAACCAGAACTTCTCGCAGCAGGTACTGCTCCGCAATAGTGAGAAGGTCACTTTTGATGAGCCCAACCCGTTTGCCACTGAAGGGGAGGAAGCTGCTTCCGTTGCTTATCGCTACCGCCGCTGGAAGCTTGATGATGAGACCAGCTTGGTTGCTCGCTGTGAGGTTCATGCTGTGAATGTTGATCCACGTGGTGAGCGCCAATTCCTTACACTCAATGCACTGAATGAGTTTGATCCCAAGGTTACTGGTGTTGACTGGAGGAAGAAGCTTGAGACCCAGCGTGGAGCTGTGCTTGCTACTGAGCTCAAGAACAATGCCAACAAGCTTGCACGTTGGACTGCTCAGGCATTGCTCGCTGGTGCAGACATGATGAAGTTGGGTTATGTTTCGCGTCTTCACCCCCGTGATCACTACAACCATTCCGTACTCAGTGTGATTGGGTACAAGCCAAGGGACTTTGCTGCACAGATCAATCTCAACACCGCAAACATGTGGGGAATTGTGAAGTCGATTGTGGATGTCTGCATGAAGCTTGGAGAGGGCAAGTATGTTCTTGTGAAGGACCCAGTGAAGCCTCAGGTCCGGCTTTATGAAGTGCCGAATGATGCATTTGAGAATGACTATGTTGAGGAACCACTTCCTGAGGAGGAGCAAGTGCGTCCGTTTTCCGAGGATGTCGATGCTACCGCACAGGAAATGGATGCTGCTGCAGAGGCGGAGGCTACTGGAACAACTGCAGGCGCTGATGGGGATGCTGGGAAGACCAGTGAAGCGGCAGCTGCATGAAGGCAGAAGGCTACAGAGGTCTATTTGGGCCTTGAATAAAGGTAAACTTTGCTAGCTATTTACAATCAAGGACTGTTTGGAAGAGGTTTGAGGTTTCTACTATAAAAACTTATGCTATTGTCGTTTTGGTGAACCAAACCAGTGAATTATTTATCTATGTTCCGTATGTAACTGTCCTAATTTCTGTTAAATTGGAGCCAACTTGTTGCAATAATGTATTGCACGTTTAGACATATCATACCCTGCGGGTAGTCAGAGTATTGTTTTCCTATGATTTGAGTTTGGGTGATTTATCTGGTTGGCCATATTCAAATATTAGTTTGTGTGTTAGTGACTGGAATGTTAGATAAATTCATAGTGCTGTGTGCAATTCATTGTTTCGTATCTGTCCAAAAGCAACCTCGAAAACATATCTGCACGGTACATTCTTCTCATAGCATTGCATATATTCATCCCATTCCCGGTGAAACTGTGCTCAAACAGATCAGGGCTATGGCTACCGTGCTGTTGCTGACCCAGGGCAAAAGGCTTGCCTGATCGCTGATTAGAAGGCGAATTTTGCTCCCACGCCATTATTGAGACTGAGAATCTGGGGCAGGCAGGCCTTGTTTTCAGTATTGGTTTTGTGGGGATCATCTGTAGTAGATGTTATGCGTTTGTGGGTTGGAAGGAACAGACCTTTTCGTGGATGCTCGATCATTACCTTGTGCTTTGGTTAAAACTGCATCACATGAAGCCATGGTGAGAGGCCCTGAGAAATTTTCTGCCATGCCCCCGGTTTTCCGAAGGTATCATAAGCCTAAGTTTGGTATACATGCTCACTGCTGGATTATCTGACAGCTGAATTCAACACAGTTATATACAAGCTAACTAGGGATAGTGCTGGACCCCTCCTGTTTTCCGTTGGTACAGGCGGAGCAACTATGGGCTGACCGAAAAGAGAGTTTGGGCTGCAAATTGGCTCAAGGGGTGAGGCCCATCTGGAATCGGTTGTGTGTGCCTTAAGCCCGATCCGTTCGATTTTTTTTTTTTTTTACAACAGATCCGTTCGTTTTTTCACACACCTTTGCTTTTCACCTTGCTTTTCCGCACTACGGGGGTTTTCCCCTCACAACCCACAAATGCATTTGGTGTTTTTCCTTAGACTCTCTTGGTCACCATTGCTTACACGTCTACCCTTGATCGAGTCTACTAGCTACGCCGACAATGCATGCCACACCTTGTTCCGGTCGTTCTTCACGACGACGATAAGTAATCCGTTTTGGACTCCCAACTCTCGAAGCCATTCCCCCTTTTGACCCCCAAAAAGCCACACGCGCATCGAATCCGTTTTGGTTCAACTGTTCAAGCCAAGTTGCGTCGCGGAGCAGATCTCGGAAACTAGCCACGAAAGGAAACCACAAAGGCTCGCGACCGCGACTTGCCTTTTGCCGTTCTCTGTTGGCGGACGAGGTTACACGTCGCCGCCTCGCACGCAAGAAACGCGCGCTCCATCACTTTCGTGTGGGTGCGTGGCTTGCTTATCCAAACCCGCTCGCATTTTTTGGAGTTTATTGCCCCGCGGCCGATCGATGGATCGATCATGCATTGAGCGCGAGCGCGAGGCGCAGAGGGACGGCAGCGGCACGTACGCCGCCGCAGTCCGGCTTCGATCTCGACGGCTCGATGATCTCCACGGTGGTTTTCGGGGTCAGAGCGGTCGAGGCTGGAGCTTGCGCACGTCGATGGCGTACGTGATCGACCATGTGCCTGGTTTTCTCCCAAGAGAGTTACACTACTGTCAGCTACGGATTGCAGTGACGACAGGTGGTTTAGCGCGCGGCTACCGGCGCGTTGGCTTGTGCTTTCGTGCAATCATTCACACCCCACCCCCCTGCCTTCCACGTCGCTCGCGCTTCTCGCGGCTTCCGGGTTACCATCACACATAAATCATGTGCGCCAAAAGACAATCGGTGGCACATTCGCACGGATCGAATGATGACAGCACAGGTGGATTATTCGTGGAGGCGTGACAAACTGTCAGTCCGAGAGAAAATCGGCGTGGCATTTGCATAGGGAAGGATCTTGTTCTCTGATGCTGAAAAAGGTTGGCCTCGAATTCTTCTTGGCTAACGAAACACCAAACAGAAGCAGCAGCTGCTGCAAACAAGTGTCCCGCGCAGAATCTCTTTCGCCTGTTAATGCTATAGAACCTGGCAGGAATTTGCAGATAGGAGTCGCCGAGTCGGACAAAATGGCTGGGCCTGCCTTTGCCTGGCTGCAGGAGAAGGGGGGGGGGGGGGGGGGCCAGAGACAGAATAGCCGCCAAACAAGCTACAGAAGCCAGGGTGCTTGCATCCCCCGGCAAGCCTTTTCTAGGCAAGAGAGCTAGGGTGAACGAAGTCACAGCACAAAAACAGCAAGGAGTAGAGTAGTAGCTGCAACGGCGAATCTCTAGAGTTCTAGATGTGCTAGCACTCTCCCAAAGGGCAAAAGGCACAACACAAATGGAGCCAACACCCACCCAGCCGGCCGGCAAGCCGTGGCCCGCCGTTAACTTGCCCTTTCCGAGAGAATTTACGTGTAGCTCGCTCGATCAGTTCGGCAACAAACTGGCCCCGCCGCCCGCCGCAGGGGACGGCCGGCCCCGCCCGGCCGGGGTTTCAATTCAGCAGGCGACTCCACTCCACAGCCACACCTGGCAAGGCCGGGCGCACGCTGTCCTTACAGGCAGGCAAGAGGCGACGGCTTGTGGATAGGCTTGCCGGCCGCGCGCGGCCGATGTGGATGCGGATCCCCATGCCCGTGCTTCACTACTGCACTGCGCGAGCCGCTGGCCGACGGACGACCCCCGTCGCTGTCGCCGGCTGCCGTGCGTGCCCGTGCGCGCCGTGATGATAGTTTAAGAACGAGATGGATGGGGTTTTAATGGTGGTAAAACGCTAGCTCTCCGTGTTCCGGGATGGGTGGATCGATCACCGATGGAGGATAGGATTAGCTTCCTGAGCCCTGAGGTCGATCGGCCATCTTGGCCTCATTCGTAGGCGCGTGTGCGTACGTGTGTTACTCTCTGTTAGCCGTTAGGCTGCCGCCACCGGTCACTGTTCCTGAACTGTAACCCATCTATATATGATGACATTCCTGTCGTCGATTGCGCAGCATTGCCGCCAGGGCACCTACAGCCTCTATACAATCCAAATACCATGGCCCTTGCAGACTCTACAGTTTGTTACTGTACAGTACTCAGTTTAGCTGCTTGCAAATTAAAGTAGAATTAATTGCTTAGCCCAGAAGCAACGGTGGATCAAGCTGCCATGCTGGTCTGCACTCTGCACCCACCAAGTCGCCGGCGGCGCCCGATAAGCTAGGCGCGCGCGGTTGCTTTGTTACGAGCTTTACACATGAGAATCACACACCGGGCGACCGAAAGCATGTTGTCCAGTAACCGCAATTAGGCCCTTGCCTTTTGGTCCTTTCGATCGATCGACCTGTTGCTTTTCTGATGGGGATCCATTATAATTGCTTGGGGAGTCACTCGGTCCACGCATCCAATAACCATTAGTCCTTTCATCAAAGTTAAGGGGAGGAAAGGGACCGTCGTGCTCTTGGTTCGTGTTCTAGGTACTGGGGGCATGATTGGGTCTTCCAGAAATGGACTCCGTCGTGTGGGCTACTCGATCTCGGCCCCCCATCCAATCATCGCCTGCTGCAGGCAGGCCTTGCAGCTGCAGCATGCACTTGCTAGAAAGGGCAAAGAGTTCATCATCTGTCAATGCAAAAAGATGTTGCTGCTGAAACGGTGCTTGCTGCTAGCTTCACACAGGTCGGCATGCATGTAACTGCATCAAACAGTGGGCGCTTGCTGTAACTTGCGCACGGTGGAATTCCACTGCACAACGAGACGGCCGGCGAGAAGTTTCTCGGCTGTGGCTTCCAGCAGTGGATTCCAGCACGTTGTCCCGGCCGCCCTCTCGCTCTTGGCTGTGGCTGTCTCTGGTGGATAATGCCATGTAGGAGACACCATCCGGAGGGCGGGCGTTTGGACAACGTCTTGGACAAGGGTGACGGTGATCCATAGGGAGTTTTAGTTTCCCCCCTCTTGTGTCCACTGAAAACGTGCTTTGTTACTGTCGGCCGGAGCCCGTGTCTTCGATCTACTCCTTTCGTGTTGGGAGAATTAGCCTCTTGAACTAGTAGTAATTGTTCCAAATACACTATGCAGTATGCACAAACACTGTCACAGTGATGCGTACTGATGGTCACTGCTTCAGTGTCGCTTCACGTCACTCTTGTGTGATATTGCCTACTGCTAAATACTGCCATATTATTCTTCAAATGTCAACAGCACTATGACTAATATACATGTAATTATCAGCATTGTGAAAGGAGAGCACGCGCAGTAGTTATTGGCTCTCGCATTTATGTCAGCAATATCGGCCAATCACGTCCCTGACAGACAGGGGCATGCGTGGATTAATTCCTAATTCCACTCTCAATTATTGGATGGAGTTTTGCTGTGCCTAGTAGGACTATCCATGTCCGTGTCATGCTTGCTGAGTTGGGATCCAATTGCTTGCTCATGCTAATTATCTCAAAGTCCTGTTGCTCTAATTTGTTGGGAAATTCCAAATCCGTATATGGTCCACCTTCTCTGCTGCCCCACCACGGTCTGCATAGCATCTTAGTCGATTTAATTGTAATTGCCACAACAGCTTTTTTCTACATACACAACTTTTGGTATGTATACATAGATATATACAATGTCTGCATGCATAGCACGCACATGTTATGTAGTATGTAGAAAAGCTAAAGCAAATAGTAATTTAGGAAGGGATGAATAAATAGCTATGGCATTTATCTAGTTTTGGACATTTGCTTGTCATGCTCTGCTTTGGTTATGCTTAATCTATACAATCTATATAGATGCAGTGATGCACCCCATTGATGATCATTTATTATATTTCTCTCAACATGCAAAGCTACCCACCTACATCAAACGTCACATCACCATCCACTAGAATCATCTATTTATGACTTCAATTTCCACTGATTTTCTACAACTAATAGCATCCACTCATGAAATATATTAGTCTTTGCGAGTACCACACTACAAAATTCCCACTGTAGAAATACATAGATGATCAATCGTTTAAGAGTTGTTCTCTCTCAACAAAATGAACACGTTTTCATGTATAATATAATGTCGTTTGCAAAAGAACATTGTTATGCAACCTGTTGGGTATTCGAAAAATTCAAACACCAAGACAGAAAGTAGAAAGTGGAAAAAGTGTCACTTTATTCAAGAAAAAGAGATCACTGCTTTACACAGGGACAAGAGCTCTCCTTTTATAGTGCCTGCATGTCACTTTAACATTCCGAAATTACCCTAGGATATTTGGGATATTCCTCTAACATTTTGTACTAAAATGTCTAAAGTAGTCACACTTTCGGCATGACCCTCTCATTTTATTACAACTTTACCCCAGTTTTATACCTTAACTTCCTAGCTTCACCGACACACCATTGACTGGGTTTCATTTCGAAGTTCACCCAAAATCCCGGAATCCAATCAATTCTCATGCCAGGTACTTCGCCCATGATGACGTCACTTCCGAGGATGCTTACGTCGCTTCTGGTGATTCTCTCATTTCCTCGTTTCTTCATATTCCGGTGACTTGTGTCATCACCCCCCTTTGCCTTGTAATTTATCTGAGTGGTTTTCACACTTTCCACACCTTCGCACCCTGAAATCATGTGAAGAGACAGAGAAACTTGGGAGACTTCACTTCTCGTGAGTGTTAGCCGAAATTCAGAGTTTTGATAACTTTTAATAGGAAATGATGTCACATCATCTTTGTTATTCCGAAGTAGGCACAAGTTTAGATGTTTAAAAAAACAACTATTCATATACTTCGACTCCCCTGTTTTCCCTGGAATCCTGAGTTTAGTCTTGTTCTCAGGAATCTGTTTATAGGAGTTCACTCGATTCCCAATGATTCGTTCCTTCGACAGTTCGAGGGTAATCCAAATTGGTTGATTCCCTAACACAACCATCTTAATGTTTCTACTTTCAAATTTCAAAGAATGTTGCCATGTAATCACCTTAGTGTTTCTACTTTCAAATTTCACATTAAAATTTTGTTTTGAAAATTACCACAGCAATGCGTGGGGTATCACCTGGTAACCATTGTTCAAACAAGATTGCACGAAATTAACCTCTTGGGAGGAAACACGAACTTAATAAAACCGAGTGGGTATAACTGTTATCTCGAGTATGTCCTAGTGTTTTTTTTTTGAACTTAGTATGCGCTAGTGTTGATACTGAGATATCTTACTTCTCTTGCACTACAAAGCTAATCGAGAGCCAAGGTGAAAAAGAATAATGGTCATAGATGGAAATTTTGGTCGACGGTGTACTTGAAAGTTAAATTTTTTTGTCCAATGTCTTAAGATCCCATTTACACAGTCATTCAACAACGACTTTGGATCGACCGAAAGATGTGAGCTAGTCAGCTAGTATAACCTATGTATGAACGTACTACTAGATAGCATCGTAGCCTTTTTCTTGTCGCACCGGCCATGAAACATACAAATATCCTCTTTTTCTGGATACGTGTGTGGAAATTAGCCTCTTTCCTCCACGCAAGGCTTCCCCGGCCGTCTGATGCTAAGGACCGAGACTGTCACATCGACACAAATTCGCCTTCATATATATGCTGGTAGTAGCGCAAAACCAACGGCACCCTGATAGCACAAATTAGTACTAGACTACTTGGGCCTTGTTTAGTTTGCTAAAAATTCTAACGTTTTCTCCACTCTCTCTCCATAATATCACATTAAATACGCCAAAAGACATAAGTTCGGAGTATTAAATATAGGTAAAAAAATAACTAATTACACAGTTTTGATGTACTTCGCGACACGAATCTTTTGAGCCTAGTTAGGCCATGGTAGAATAATATTTACCACAAACAAACGAAAGTGCTACAGTGTGCTACAGGAGTTCAAAACGTTGAAAAGGCAAATTATCCCACGAACTAAACAAGGCCTTGGTTATTATCATTGCAATCATTCCAGCGATCGACGTCGTCCCAGATGGAACCAGCAGCCAAAAAGCAGTTTTTTTCTAAGCATGCAACCCACCATGAGCGCACAATTCACAGCTACTAGCTAGCTCGATCTCGGCCGTCGTCTGCTTCCGGCAATTTGCGCTATGCAAGTTGCCGCCGCCCGCCGGAAGAACCCCCTACGCCGCACACTCGTGCAATGTCCGCTTCCGCGAGATGGCATATTTTTGCCCCCCAGCTTTCAGAGGCTTGCGGTTCCGGCCAGTACGTACGTCGTCTCACGGGATCGATCGCGCATCGTATATATCGCGTCACATCACGTCGCCCGCGGACCGACGGCGAGCGCAGCGTAGCGCCAAAAGAGAAAAAAATCGCGGATGCTCGAGGACAAGGCGGCGAGCCGGCGACTTGCCGGTTGTAGCGTACGGGAGTACTAGCTTTAGCTCAGGATCCGATGCGAACCAACGGTGAACTACTACTCGCTCGGGATGGACGACGGGGACGCCACTTTTCGAGCAACAGCGACAGCTCATGCGCCGGCCGGCTTCCTTCTTAGCGCCGCTGCTTGCATGCTCCGTGTGACGCGTTGGACCGGAGCTTATTGTTGGGTAGGGAAAGAAAAGGAAAAGTTGTTGTTGCGATACCCGGACCATCATCACGTGCCAAGCTCTAGTTACCGGAAGTATATATACATAACATGTGGTGAACAGTGTGAACTGGTGTTCCACTCGCTCCCAGTGAAAGAGATGCAAATAACCAAGTGGGCTACGTACACGGTAGAGCCAAAACGCGAGTTTTATTCTGCTAGCTCGCTACCACTTGCCGAGCGTGTTCGAGTGGTTCCATGCAAGTACAATTTGCATTTTGTTTTCGTTGGTGCCATGGAAGCCACGGCAGGACGCCAAGCTATATATTGCTTGTTACTGCTTGCTTCGTGGAAGCCACATACTCGTACAAGATTTGCGCATACGAATAGTGCTTTTGAACAATGCTTTTGAATGGAAAATTATGAAATAAATGGTTCGAGGTGACGAATATGAATTAGCAGTTATTTGCCATTTGTGCGAATAGTCTAAACACGTCTGTATTGTTTTTTTCCCTGTGGACACTACTAGATAATCGCACATATATCACAGGCCCGATTTTTCATTTGTACCGGGTATTTCTTCCACCGGTACAAATGATGGCATTTGTACTGGTTGGAGCCACCAACCGGTACAAATGTCCTCTCACAGAGGCTCGTTGGGGCCTGATCCAACCCACCCGGTACAAATGTGAGGATAGTCCATTTGTACCGGGTGGGGATACGCCCCGGTACAAATGTGGGCGATATTTGTACCGGGCAACCCAACCACCCGGTACAAGCCTCCCTCCCCGCGCTCCCCTCAATTTTTTCTAAGTCCTGGCTCCTATTTTACTCTGTCTTTCCTCTTCCTTCTCATTCTCTCTCGTTCTCATCTCTTTCTTCATATTCTTCTCTCCCGATTCTCTCACATCCCTCTCTCGATCGGCTTGCAGGGCAACGGGAGGGGCCACCCATGGGCGCGGAGGCCGGCGGGCGGTGCAGGGGCCGCGACCCGCGGGCGCGCATGCCGCGGGCGTCGCGAGGGCCGCGACCCGCGGGCGCGCATGCCGCGGGCAGGCGCGGAGGCCGGTGAGCGGCGCGCAGGCCGCGGCGCTCGGAGGGCGCCAACGCGGAGGCCGGGAGTCGCGGGGAGGCCGGATCGATTCGGTGATTGTGTGATTTGCGTTGATTTTGTGATGATTTTTGTGTTGATTTTGTGAAGAACATGTGATTGTTGCGGTGATTTTTGTTGTGATTTTGTGAATTCGTGACTGTGATTCGAGTGTTGATTCTTGTAAATATATGATTGTGAATCGTGTGGTGATTTTTGTGAGATGAATCTAGTGAATCTTGTTATAATTTGTTGATGAGATTGAGATTGAGATGAGATGAGAAAAAGAAAAGAAAAGAAAAAAAGGAAAGGGAAGGAGGGACCGATGCTCACGGCGTCAAAAAAAACATTTGTACCGGGACTTATTACCACCCGGTACAAATGTGAGGGCATTTGTACCGGGTATCTCGCCCGGTACAAATGCTCCACCACATTTGGACCGGATCTTTGTACCGGTTCAATACCCGGTACAAATAAGGGTTTTGATCCGGTACAAATGCCCATTTTTTCAGTAGTGGGAGCAGCACACGCAAGCTGCAAGTAGTATAATAAATTCACTACACTGCGTGCAAACTTCGCAAGTCAATTAAGGTAGTACGAAGCCGTGTGCGGACATGTGTATAGTTGATCCATAGTTGTCAAAACAAAAAAAACTGTCGATCCACACCATATATTTTTGTTGCGTGATTACATGAACACGTCTCATCAGATGATGACACCGACATGATATGGGAATGCACGAAACCATGAGACACACACAGGTGTCGAGCAGAGATTGAGCCAACCGAAGATCCATCCATACAAAATGGCGTCTACGAGTAAATTAATCCTACTAGGTAGAGTGTATATGCCACAGACATGTGTATGTAACAATTTGTGCCATCCGTTGGTCGAGTTGAGCATCGCCGGTCATCGTTGTTTTGTCGTGTTTGAGCAAATTAATTCAATAAGGACCCGACCGTGCAACAAATTCATTTATATTGATCCAGCCGTGCAAAAAATTAATTCGGCAGTTCAAAAAAGCAGGACAAATTTTAGTTTATGACCAATGAATGAAGCCCCACCAACTTATATTATACAGAGTAATATATAAAAACCTGCACACTCAACAGTCGTGTCAAATGTGTGCTACATGCTGCTACACGCGGGCGAACTTTTTTTGTTTTGGGGGCGAACTGCAGAGGTTGATGTATGTTTAGTATGTGCAAAAGGTTGAGGTACGATAAATATATTTTATATGAAAAAATTCAGCTGAGAATTGGAAATGTGGTTGGTACACCAGCTCAGATATGGAGGAACATTTTTGGGTTTGTGGGTAAATCCGTAAATTAATTTTCTTGCTAAATCCAAGAGAACATGGTATAGTTTTTTTTTGCTAAAAGGCCAGTAATTGATTTTACGACAATTATTGTAAAGATATTTTGAGATAAAAATGTTTCCCATGTGCCATTGAACTTAGTTCTTGCGTATTCGTTTTGTAGATATGACCAATAGGGATTTCCACCACCATTTCCCATTCCAATCGTGCACGAAAACAACGCTTAGAAAAGTTGAGCAATCAAACAGAGAGCACAATAATTGTTTAAATGATTGGTCATCTTCACAAATGTAACATTATTGGGAATTGTCATCTACAACTAGTTTTGTGGAGGGAAAAAGACTGGGTAACATTATTGAGTTCTCATTAATACATAGTCATCTGAAGAAAAGGGACCGGAGCCACCCATTTTGAATTCTATGTTAATTGAACTGATGCAATACCAAATGTGTTTCGTCACCAAGTTGTAGCCCTAATAATTGGAAGAAATTGCACCATGGAAGAGGCCTAACGTGTATAATCCGGAGATGTTTTGAATACCTGTGCAGCATTCTACTACTCCCTTCTTCCCAAATTACTTGTCGTTTTGACTTTTCAAAGTACATTCCTTTTATTATGTATTCATACATAAATATATATCTAAATGCAAAACAAAATGATTGTATGTAGAAAAGTTAAAATGATAGGTAATTTGGGACGGGGCAGTAGCTTATAAAGAAACTGTTGTCCATCAATGTTGGTGACCACCCCCCAGCGGTGCAAAGAGCAGTAACCTCGATGATGATCTTGCTCTGCCCCCCTGGTAAACTATACGGAAAGAAGAGTGAGGGAGAAGGAAATTAACAAAAGCAGCAACAATGCTATACTATACTACGTTGCATGATTAAGCGCACATGCCATACACGCAGGGAACGGGAGGCTCCCCACTCATCAACCCTATCCGAGCTACCGATCCATGGCGTATTATTTTGTTAGGAAGCTGTTGGTAATGGTACCTCGCAATCCAGATCTACCAACCGATAATTGCGTGACCTTATCATGGCCGGCACGCGCCCCACCCCCAAAGCGCCGGAAGCTTCCTGCCCTTGCACTGCACAATGGCAGCCATGTTTGCATTCTTCGCATCTCCTCCACCACCTTGCAGGGTTCCTAGCTGATGATGAGTTGATGACAACATGGGAAACGATTTTCTAGGAGGAAGGAAATTGTAACGTAAGTTTATCCAGATCTCCGATCTAGGAATAAAATACTTCGCGCTCCGCACCCACGCGCACACCTCCCATGTGAGCCGCACAGGGAGAGAAAAGGGAAGGGCGCAGTGACGAGGCGAGGCGGGCTCTGTGAAAAAGCGCGTCTGAGCTCTGACCTGCTCTGCATGCATGCCGGCGGGGTCTCGCCGCCGCGCACCGACCAGACCGGACGGCCTGCGCAAACGTCAAGCGCTGACGCAGGCAGGCAGGCAGGATCCCGCACGGAAACCCAAGGAGACGCCTACGCAAGTGGCGGCGCCGGCCTACCCACCACCATCACCTCCCATCCGCCGCCAGAACCAGACCGGCGGCGGTAGGCGCGCACGGCAACCGCTCACCCACCGAACCCGAAACCACCGCGGCTATGAGCGTGCTCGCGCCGGCTTGGCAAGAGGCCGGAAATGGAAATCACGGTGGCGACGGCGACGGCCAAGGTGGGGCCAGGGGCAGTCGGACAGGTGGAGCCGCCCGTGGGGACCCGTCCGTCCCCACATGGCGGTCCACGGGACGTAGCCTCCACCGGCCACCGCGCCGCTGTCAAAAAAGGAAAAAGAAAACGCTGCTGCTGTTTTTTTTTTCTCAACCGGAGCCGTCACGGAGTCGCTTGTTGGCTCCATCCAGCCAGGGTCGCTCGCATCGCACTCGCACGGCACGAGGTGGAAGCAGAGGGAGACAGAGCAGGGCAAATTTAACGCAACCTCCTCCCCTACCTCTGCGGTGCGGCATCATACCAGAAATCCAACGCCACGCCACGCCACGCCACCACAACTCTCTCTCTCTCACCCCTCCACCCTCGCCGCGAGTTGCTCAGTCGCAGCGAGGCGGGTCACAGAGCGGAGCGGGGGCGGGGCGAGCGCTCCGGCTGTGGGCTTCGATCCGGGACGGGAGGGGAGATCGATCTCTCCTCTGCCCTTCTTGTCTCTATCTCTCTCGCGCTCGCGCTCGCTCTCTTTCTCCTGGAGGGGCGGGCGGGCGTCGCATGCGGCGGCGCGGCGGGGCAAATGCGGGTAGCCTTGCGGGCGGAGAAGAGGTGAAAGAGGCGGCGGCGGCGGCGGCGGCCGGGGAGCGATGCAGGCGGCGGACCACCACCACCACCACCACCAGCAGCAGCAGCAGCAACAGCACCACCAACGGAGGAAGGTGAGGGGCAGGGGCTCTCGTTTCGTTTCGCCTTCTCTCGCCGGTGGGAGGTTTTTTTGGTTTCTTTCTGGCGGGGGGTGGTTGGGGTGCGGGTGGACGCGAGGTCGCCTGGGTTGTTGGCGTCTGGAGATCGGTTGGCCTGCCGGGTTGGACCTCCACCTCGCACAGACGAATATCACCTCTGAGATCGTTGCGTACGTATATATCTGGGGGAAAAGAGCCTTCTTTTTTTCCTGAAAACTTCGGTTCCCGGAGGCGCACGAGAACCCGGGAGGATTTACTCGTGCCATTGCGCGACTTTTCGTCGTCTTTCTTGCCGACGATCGCGTAGAGCTGTTACTGGATTTGAGCTGTGGGTGAGTCGCCACAGTCCAGGTTCGTGCGTCTGCAGACGACAAATTTTGTTCCGTCTCTGTTGTCTTTTTTGTTCTGGAATGGATCGGAAGTTTGCTGTTGAATTGCCGGAAGGTTTTCTGTTGGATTTGCAAGTGGATGCTTTTCTTCTCCATAATATCTGAACTCTTCCGGTGTTGGGCGACGACCCCTTTTCCTGCCCTCCAAAGGAAATGTCATCCATTGCAACTTTTCCAACTGTGTCGAATACAAATTGCTCCTTGAAGGACTGGCCAGGCCTTTCCCCCCACCCTGCTAATCCGTGATGCCACGCCAGAAAAAGCTTATTCAGTTGCAACTTAGAGGCATCGCACATGAGGAATTAGATTCGCTGAGTAGTTTGTGTTTATCCGAGTGTTTTCCTAGACGGAAACGGTAGACAAGTCGGTCGACCATCGTTTAGCGTTTAATCTGTTTAAACGCTTGTTTAAACGGGGCTAAATGGCGTTTAAACGGGATAAACGGTGTTTAAACGGGCTAAACGACATAGACAGTGGTAACCCGTTTAGCGTTTAAACCCGTTTAAACCTCCCGTTTAGGCCGTTTAGGATAACACTGTATCTTTATCCTAATCCATTCTGTGGCCTGTCTTGCCTTCTTTTCCTGGGAAGAAAAGGATGTCCAATCATGTTAATTTGTTCCACTGGATTAGCTTACCAACATATTCTATGCCCACTCAGGAAGAATGTTGATTTTTATGCCCAAAAACACTCCCTTAAAGACTCATACTTCTGCTAGTACCATTTAGTCTTGAACTCTTGATCAGCCCTGCTCTGCTCATCGCTGAAGACCTAGGTGGCTTGCATTGGAGGGAAGGTGTAGCTACCTTTTATGCATCTTGTTACATAAACTATTGGAGTCCAGTTGCTGTTAGTGCTATAGTTGCTGTCAGTTGAACACCGGTACGATTCTGTTGTTTCAGTAGGAACTAGGAAGAAAGTATGAGCCTCAGGCTTCACATAGTCTGAAGCTGTTTTCTTGTGAACTGTTTCAGACTTTCAGTATTCTAGTGATATATCTGCAAAAAAAAAAATCCTTGCAAACTGTTTCATTGAGTATTCTAGTGATGTTTCCTTAAAACTTGGGATTTGCATCGAGTTATTCTTGTCAGCGTTGCTTCTTACAATTACTGAGGGTGCCATGTATGATCACCCAAGGAACAATCGAAACTTTTTTAATGCTCTTCTTTCTGACCATGGGGGCAAAAGATGGGAGATCTGACATTGAGTTTAGTTCTTGAAGCAGATCCTGCATTTCGATTCAGTTGAATTGGGCCTTCTCTTTTAGTTATTGCATGTTCTTTCTTTTCTTTTTCTTTTTTTGCCGAAAACAGTGTTAATTCAGTATGTTGAACTTTGCTCAGGGTTCATCAGAGATGGACTTCTTCAGCGAATATGGTGATGCTAACAGATACAAAATCCAAGAGGTCATAGGCAAAGGAAGTTATGGTGTTGTTTGCTCAGCTGTTGACCAACATACGGGCAACAAGGTGGCAATCAAGAAAATACATAATATCTTTGAGCACTTATCTGATGCTGCCCGGATCCTTCGTGAGATCAAACTACTTCGGCTATTACGACACCCTGATATAGTTGAGATCAAGCATATAATGTTACCTCCATCAAGGAGGGACTTCAAAGATATCTATGTCGTGTTTGAGCTGATGGATACAGATCTCCACCAAGTCATCAAGGCAAATGATGACTTAACCAGAGAGCATCATCAGTTCTTTCTGTATCAGATGCTCCGTGCACTCAAATACATTCATACCGGTATGCTTCTATATACAAATTGCTGTTTTAGGTAGAGTATGATTTTTATCTTTAATTCTGTGGTTTTCATAATATTCTTCACACGTCTAGGGACCATGTCTCTTTAAAAATAGTGGGACAGGTTTTATTTCTGGTTTGTATCAGTCCTTCATTATGCTATGTTAGGAGCATGGAGGATCAGAGTAGTGTGTCCATGAATATATATCACTTTAGTGCCAATATGTTAACCAGGGCCCTTATTGTTGATTGTTTCTGTTCTTCCTCTTTAGTTTGCACCATTGTATGAATATTTGGACATTTATCTCATATTTGATTCTGCATCCACGAACTGTACTTTTGAGTTTTTAAGTTGTACAATTACTTCCTGCCCTCTGCTGTTGAACAGTTGAGCCCTCATGCTTATTCGCTAGATCCTCCAGAAGTACCATAACTGATACATGCATGTTTATGTGATTGCAGCTAATGTTTATCATCGTGATTTGAAGCCAAAGAATATATTGGCTAATGCTAACTGTAAACTTAAGATATGTGATTTTGGATTAGCAAGAGTGGCATTCAATGACACTCCTACAACAGTATTCTGGACGGTATGTAGATCTTGGTAGACTAGATTTATGTAGCACTTTGTTTAACAGATTACATTCATACTCTGTTTCACAATTTTTCAGGATTATGTTGCTACAAGATGGTATAGGGCTCCTGAACTGTGCGGATCTTTCTTTTCTAAGGTAACCAGTCTGCACATTACGCTACAGGGCTACTGAGCAGTGCTACTTTCTTTTAGAACATTCGTATGGCAATGGTGAACAAGATGTGTTGTTTCACAATATCTGTTGCTCTGCAGCTTATCCTTTTATGCCCAGTTTTCAATAGCTGAACGTGATTTTGCGTCGACCATTCACTTTATCTGATTTCCATATATCTATTTATCAGCCAGCATGCCAATTGCCAAGGGTCGTTCCTTCCAAATTGTTTGTTTAGGGCTGCATTCTTCTGCGTTCGAGAAAAAAAAAACTGCATTCTTCTGCATAAGTTAATATTCTAGTTACCGCTGCTACCTTTTAGTAGGTAACCTTCATTGGAAATCATAGATAAGCTGTAATATTATTGGACCTAGGTGTGGGAATTAGCATTTACAATACATTTACAATATCATGCCCTTCTTTTTACGGACTAGTGCTGAGTACAAGTGGCTAATGTTGGGTACGAGCGGCAAATGTTAGTTGTAACTACGTAACATATTAGCTGTGAATTATTTTCTGCTTTATTATTTCCTTCAATTTATTTTTTCTGTCGAATACAATGATACTTATTTTGTTGTTCTATGCAGTATTCACCAGCTATTGACATATGGAGTATTGGTTGCATTTTTGCGGAGATCTTAACTGGGAAGCCTTTGTTTCCTGGAAAAAATGTAGTCCACCAATTGGATCTGATGACTGATCTCTTGGGTACTCCATCACTTGATACAGTTTCCAGGGTATGCCTTTTAATGCCTATTCCAAAGTAAATTTTCGAGAACTGTCAAGTAATGATCCTTTGGCTGCTGCAGATTCGCAATGAAAAGGCAAGGAGGTACTTGACTAGCATGAGGAAGAAACAGCCAGTACCATTTTCTGAGAGGTTCCCGAAAGCAGATCCTTCTGCACTCAAACTTTTGCAGAAACTTTTAGCATTTGACCCTAAGGATAGGCCAACTGCTGAAGAGGCAAGTCCTTGAACTGTAGAATCCAAAATCAATATACTATTTGATCAATATACTAGCCATCATTATGCCTTAAAATTCACTCCGATAATGTTTGCTTGGTTGCTGATGTACATATTCAGGCATTGGCTGATCCATATTTTAAAGGCCTTGCAAAAGTAGAGAGAGAACCATCATGTCAGCCAATAACAAAAATGGAGTTTGAGTTTGAACGGAAAAAGGTGACCAAAGAGGATGTCAAGGAACTTATATTCCGGGAGATATTGGAGTATCATCCTCAACTCCTCAAGGATTACATGAATGGAACTGAAAAAACAAGCTTTCTATATCCTAGGTATTTATT
This sequence comes from Cenchrus fungigraminus, assembly GCA_036936925.1. Lineage (NCBI taxonomy): Eukaryota > Viridiplantae > Streptophyta > Magnoliopsida > Poales > Poaceae > Cenchrus > Cenchrus fungigraminus. Next base: position 29,206,854 of record CM072778.1, on the reverse strand, counting down.
TGCATGTGAACTATCTTCAATTTTCCCTATTTATTCACACCTGCTATGTGCCCATATTTATATCTGAGGTTAATTTTTCCTAATATTTATTATACAGCGCTGTTGACAATTTCCGAAGGCAATTTGCTAACTTGGAGGAAAATGGAGGAAAGAGTGGAGCACACAACCCCCCACCATCAGACAGGAAGCATGTTTCCCTCCCAAGGTGGCAAACTTTCCTCTCCAGTGCGAATAAAATATCTTGGTTTCGATGTAATATTTTCCTAGTTTCTCCCGGGGAGTAAAATGAATGGCTCATAGTTGCATGTTTATAGGACTGATATTTGATGACCTTGTGATTCTCTGAGATTAAAGGGCCAGCAACTTCTTTGCTTGTTTAAACTCTTTATTTAATTGTTTCTATAGTAGTTAGAGATTGCTGTCGGAATTGTCTGCTGACCTTTGATCTGCTACTTGCAGGACTACTACAGTTCATTCTAATCCGATCCCTCCAAATGGAACTTCCCAAGTTCCTCAAAGGATTCCGACAGGTATTTTCTCCCAAGTAACCTTGCAAATTCTTCAGAAGTCAGCAATCTAATATAATTTTATTTTGCAAAAACAATTCCAGCTAGACCAGGAAGAGTGGTTGGCCCCGTAATACCATATGAGAACTTGGCTGTTGTTGATCCTTACAGCCAACGAAGAGTGGCAAGGAATCCAGTACTTCCTCCAGCCACATCTAATCTAGCAGCATACACTTACCACCGGAAGTCTGACAACTCAGACAGAGAGGTCCAACAGGAGCTTGAAAAAGATCGCATGCAGTACCAGCCAGCACAGCGGTTCATGGATGCCAAGGTAGCGCCACAGATGTCTCCCGACTTGAGGTCTTCCTACTACATAACGAAAGGTGTCCCAAAAGCTGATGTTATGGAAAGAGCTGCGTTGCACTCCAGCATGATTCATGGAATTGCCCCCTTTAATGGCATCACAGCTGTAGGTGGAGGCTACAATAAGGTCAATGCAGTTCAATATGGAGTTTCTAGGATGTACTAGTTGCAGTTGCATTGGTCATCTCTAAAATCCTCAGCTCAGATGAAGTAATAACATGGCAAAGAGGGAAAAGATGTTGGTGTGGAAGAACTGCATTGCTGGCTCTTTGAGCCGAATATAAAGAGCATGGATCGAGGATCAAGGAGGAAGTGCGATGTCTCATTGAAAATAGATGTTGGGAAAACAACATCCATCACCCTGTCCATTTGGTCCAGCTTGTCGAATATGGAATGACGTGACCCCACGAAAATTGGGGAAAAGAAGAAAAGGGAGAAAAGGGCTTTTGCCATCCGTTATTCGCTGCAGATAAAGAGTAAAGAAGGGGCAGAGAAGATTACAGGGAAATCTGTGTGCTTTGCTAGAAAGGAAATGTGTGGGAATAAAGTTAGTGAGCTTCTGTATATACAGTGACTTGATTTATATGTTACTGCTGGTGGCAGCAGCTTCTTTAATTCAATGCTGTGGAATTTTTATGTACGTTTAGCTCTGTAATATCATAGTAGCAAAGCGAATTGCCAGGACGGTAGGGCAGTTTAGATTGGAATTTTATTTTTATTTTTAGAAATGAACATTTAGTTTATACATTAAGCATGTTCCTCCCTTTCTTCTATCTGGATTTATTGTCCTTTCGTGATGTTCCTAAGGTTATTATGGATCAGTTTGGGGGCTATATTAGGTGTGAAGCAAAACAATGCTTATGTTCCATTTCTTAAAGCATATGAAAAAACAAGCTTACCTTTTGTTCATATGAAGTTGCAAGAGGCCAAAAGCAGATAAATTAGTTCAGGTTTATGCATCATGACTTACAGCACATTTCAGTTTGTGTTTCTATTTTCAAAGGATGTCTAACCTGGACATATAGCACGTGTCTAACGTCCTTCCTTTCGCTCGAGCTGCCGGAGTGTGGGATTTTTTAAAGAGGATATCTGGCCCAACGATTTTGTTAGTCGAAACTATTAGCTGCAATAGCATATTTTCTTGTTTGAGACAAGTGCAATGTCATGCTTAGGGTTTAATTCCTTCAACTGAACAAGGTTTGGAGATTTGTTTCTTCATTGGAATTTGAAATTTCTTGCTATAATCATGATATTCCTTTCAATTAAAATGAGATGCATTTTTCTAAGTTGAGATTCAATTGCAAGTTCGGAAAAATAAAAAAGGAACAACAACGATACATTTTTTTATCACAATGATGATATAGCAATGATGGAAGAAAAAGAAGAAAAACATTTTTTTTTATCACCCACATGCTTGTTCGTATACCGTTTGTCCATTTCCCTCCAGGAAAACTGGAGAGCAATCACAAGATCGGTCCCCTCGACCTCATAACTCAAATTTTTTGTACAAAGTCTTTGCACACATGGCGAAAACACAGAGAAGAAATTTGCAAGGAGACTCACTTTCAGTCTTTCATTTCCATTAACATTCTATGTACAAAGTCAAAAGAACCAAAATTGAGGATATGTACAATTCTAAGAAATTGCCCCGTGCTAAGACTCTCCATCCTATGAAACCAGCTTGCTGTAAAGAGAAAAATGAAGTCCCAACTAGTCCTGTTAACATGTCATGTAGTTTTCTGTTCCACTATGTGAGCAAACAAGACTAACCCTAAAACTTACTCAAAAACTTCAGCAACTATCTATTATGTTGCCAAACTTCTTGGCAATGATAGGCCGGACGTCATCCGCGACAGAAAGAGTCTCCAGGAAAGGGATCAACTGAGGTAATGCCTCATCTGCAGGGTTGTTATACCAACTCTCTATTGGTATACCATTGTTCACTTGAAGCTGGAAAACCTGAAGCGCAGAGAATAATTAGATGATTAGTCAAGTTGCACATTACCTTAACAAACCAGTGAATAGAACATGATGCACAACATAGTACTCTAGAGTACTAGACAATTTGAAACACAGCTATCAACCACTTTAACTCAATCAATAGCAGTTGAATCTATCAAGATTTGAAACAACTATAAACAACTTCCTTAATCAAAAACAGAAAGCAACGACAAACCTAGCATGATTTGAAATACAGCTATAAACAACTTCAACTCGATGAAGAACAAGAAGTCACGGTGAATCTATCAATAGCAGTTTTACCTGTGGAGTGTTGTCAATAATGGCAACCTTCGCAAGGTCAACTCCAACAACAGTCAGATCTTTTGTGTAGCTGCTGTCTGTGAATAGACATGATTCCCGGAAAAATCGCTTGGAGAATAGTTTATTCTCTGGATCTAGCATGTCCAGTAACTGGTTTGCATAAACACTTTGGCTGGCTGTGAATATCACTACATCAAACATCTCCACCATCTTTTGGAGGAACATGTCAACATGTGGTCTCTTTTTCACATATACCACATGCTCTTTCATATCACAGAACACAGGAAAAGTGAAATCAGCATCATCACATTGCTCCATAGTTGAATGAACAAGCGTTTCTGCATTAAAAGGAAAGAAGTTTATTATTGACAAGGGTATGAATATGCGCTCATACAAAGATTATTTTTTTTTTGAAATTAACATACAAAGATTAGCCTCTGCATTGCTCAGCAAGTTAGCAACATACCATCCAAATCAAGGACGAGAGTGACCTTCCTGCTCCCTTGCTCTTTTGTTGCAGGAATAGCGTTTGAATTCAACTCGGCAAAATCAACAAGATCTGGTAAATCTTCCTCAGATAGGTGCGGGTTAAGCCACTCCAACACATCAGAGTTACTAAAGCACAAATCAACCTCAGGTGAGCATGGCTTATTATCAATACTGGCTTCTGTCACATTCTCAATAAGTGGGAACACGCCACATCTGCTGCTCACGTTCATGAATGCATCATTTGATACAAACTCTTCACACAGTCCAGTATAACTTGGCAGAAGATCAGCCGGATTATCCAGCAAGAAATGAAAATCGTCATCCGGGCTGTAAATATCCAGCAGGCTGCAACACTGATTTGGACCCCAGCTTGCCTCATGATCAATAACAGCACAAAAATTCTGGGCTGAATAACCTACACCTTCATCTGCAAACTCTGTAATAGAAAATAATAAATGAACACACATGCATTAGATTATGGAAAATTTTAACTGACAATAATGTGTGCTTCTGTAATGTAAACATGGACAAGTAGCTTGTAAATCAGGGGAAATGAGCCATGCCCTGGGCTAGTGACCCACTGGACTGGACTTTATGCCATTGTTTTCTTTATTTAAAAATGATCCCTGAGTTGATTAATCTTAACTCCTGATCAGGCAGGTCTTTTCTTTTTTTTTCTCAAACACGCAGGAGAGCTGCGCATCAATATATTAAGAAGAAAAGAAGGGTAAAAAGCACCCAAATTACACAGGTTTTGTTTTATTTGTGGGGGCAAAACAAAACCTGAAAAAGAAAGACCCCCCCCCCCCCAAACACATTCTACATATCCTTAACACAGCTCCATGATCAACCACGCACAAGCATAAATTTTATGATAAAGAATTCACTTGATGCTGGTGACAAACCTTCAAGGCTTCAACCAACTGGTGCACCACGACCCGAAAGAAATCAACCAAAAACGAAAAAATAATTTGACTCATAGACCTCATGCATATGACTTAACTAGATTGGAAATTAAATCTACAGGCGAATGAGACAACAAAGCTCAATTTGCACCTATGGCATAATGACAAACCTTTTGAAGACATAACATGATTCGTTACAACAGCAAAGACAAGTTTTGTCCTAAGCAAGTCAGATAGCCTAAATAACTTGGCTCATTACTTGTCCAATTTTAAAAAATCTTGACAGCATTGAATTTTCATATAATTACTAGATGACAGAATCTATAACCTCAAATCGCATATGCTGCATTGATTACAGCATAACTAACAGAACTCATGGGACTGTGCATATCAAATTGAAAGCTACTAAAACTTCTCTTTATAGATCTGTGTTCCCATCTCCATTCGACATTTAAACTTTAAAGCCAACATGCATATCAATATATCATTATAGGGGAAATGACTACTCCTTACCTTTGCCAACATAATTTACGATATGCAACAGAGACTCGTCATCATAATTAGTAGAGGAATCAACCTCTGAGTTTGGTGAAACTACCACTCCAGATGTTGGATCCTGAAATAAAAAGGATGATCTCAGGTTGCAAGACAAGCTTATATGTAGTTTTGATACCCCAAAACGAAATCAAACAGTACAGTAAACACAATAATAAAGCAATACCCGATCTTCAAAGTTTACTATAGATCAAACTTCAAACAATACCAAACAAAGGCGATCTCTAATAGCCACATCAATCATTTACACAGAACAAGTTGAAGCTAAAGGCCACGTGATAACAAGCAGCGGGCAATTGCAATGGTTATATTATATCTAAATGAGTTGCAATTGTTTCATACATTATGCATCATTTCCACCCTTTTTCACAGGTTCAATCAACATGGAAATCAAGGTTGGAAACTTAATGAGTTGAGAAATTTACTAGTCAGGAGTGAGGACTAGGATGAATAAAATACTCATGCAATCGTTTCCGGATATAAAATGATGGATTTATGATTTATTACATCTATTTGGACGGTAATAAAAGCAAATATTCAAAATGTGTAAGGAAACATCTAAGCAACAGTGTGCAACTTACACATCAATTTAGAAATATTGCAAGTGCTATGAAAAATTGATCCTTAAGACCGTTGAAAAAAATGAGCCCACAAGCATAAACAAAAAAAATGATGCAAATCAAGGACAAGTGAACAGTTAATTATCAAAGTGTTTAATATGAGATTAAATATGCTGGAGCACCTTGAATACACCAACGGATTTCCCTCCATGCAGATCATGCAAGCCCGAAGCTTCCATTACCCTAATATCCTGGTCAGCAAGCTGAATAGTTGGATCCAAATCTGCAGAAAAAAGAGATGCTGTCAATCACATATACACATTAACACATGCTCAATGATATTGCTAAGCTACAGTCACTAACAATGCACGGCGTAAACATATTTTTCCAAACTACATGTGAGAAACCAATTCGAAAAAAGCAAATTATCAAATATTATAAAGATTCTTAAGCTATATATTGTGTGACTGTCAATGGTTTCAAATGTGTAATTAACAATATGCAGTGACTGCACATCATAGGCATCAAGGAGAGCCAACAAACACTAACCGAAAGGTGTCCTTAAAAAACCAAAAAAAAAGAACTTTATGGAAATGAAAAGGCAATCGATAACACTCCCAAGATATATGAACAGCACCTATACACATGCAGTTATCTTCCTTTAGAGAAATAGAATGTCCATGAGATCACTTACCATCTTGAGGAACTTTATCTGACGAGTTCATTACAGCCGACTGCTCCAACTCACTGACATGAAAATGCGAAATTTTCATGGATTTAACTGTCTTAGTGTTGAACTCGTTGGCAAAATCAGTATCTTCGAGCATCCTCTTCATTCTCAGTGCAGGCATCTTGACCACTGAACTTGTTCAGTGAATCAGAACTCTTTGTGTATTCACTGGAAAGTTAGAGAACGGTTAGTTGAGCATACTTGGGTAAAGACATTTATGCCACTTTTTTTAGCTTTTAAGACAATATTATGTGTCATACCAATATAAATTTATCGTCCAAAATTCCATACAAACAAAGTAATGGCAACATCATTTATGATGTAAACAGAAGTACAAGTACCACAACCATCTAAACAACAAATACCACATCAAAGTTCTATAACGTCCTACTCCCTCCGGTTCCCTATTAGAAGTCGTTTTGGACAAGGTTTGAGTCAAACATTGGGAATATAAATCATGAATAACTTTTAAGTCGTTGAGTTTGAAAATGTGAAAATCATATAAATAGATTTGTCTTGAAAATTACTTTCATAAGAATATACATATATAACTTTCCAATAAAGATTTTTATAGAAAAGAGAAGTCAAAGTTGTGCTTTGGTGACCGTGTCGCTGTCCTAAACGACTTCTAATATGGAACCGGCGGGAGTACATGGCTACATCTACCCACATTTCAATGGCCTAAAACTTGTCCAACACGACCAGTGCCAATTCAGACCAGGGCCAAACATGTGAAAGAATATAAAAGCAAAATTTACAATAACCTACCCGAAAAGGTGCTGCCTTTAAACAAAGATCTAGCCTTTTCAAACAGTTTCTACTCTTCTATCACATCTTTCTGCAAGTGTCCTGCTGTATACACAAAACCGTCCACTTTTACCAGCTAAAAGCGGTAACTGCAAAACGGCTCAATTAGTACACTAAATTTCAAATATCACACAAATCTAGACCCATTAGGCAGAGGTTTATTAGTGTTTTGTTGTGACACATAGAAGGGTACCAGAGACTGCATGTAAGCATCAGGACATCCAGGTAAACTTCCAAGACAATATGTGCTAATTGCAATACAGACAACAGATAGTAGCCAGATCTGTAGCGAAACACTACAAAAACAAACAGCAGCAACTACCCCCAAATTTCCATGAAATATTCAGTAACAAGGTGAGATGCCGCGAGACCTACACGAGAGAGTAAAATTTGGTAATTTCATGCTAGGATAATCATTTCCAACAAATTGCCTCCAACTTGCTACCCCCAAGACTATTTTCTGAACTGACATCATGAAATTTCTGCGAAGAAGCCCCAAAAGTAACTCGTGTGAACACGTAGATCGCTTCCGTGCCCTAGAAACCCACAAGGTTTCGAGTCAACTAAGAGATTTAGCTCGAAATTACACGCTCCCTACTCCCTACAGCGAACACGGGACAGTTCGAAAACAAAGCAACAAGACAAACCAAAGCAACCAAAAGTTCTCCAAGCCGACAAAACCAAACCCCCCAAAATCAGACCCGCCGGTGGGAGCAAGCAAGGATCTCAAGACTCTGAATCTAGCGAGCCCCCCAAAGCAGCAAAAAACTCATATTCCCAACTGAATCGCCATCCCCCCAAACTTCAAATTCACCGAAACAATCACGAAAATTCAAACTCCTACATCAGGAGGAGCGAATCCCCACGGCGTCGCGCCATCTCCCTTCAAAACCCTAAGCACTAAACTACCCCGCTGCACGCCGAACCCCCCAAACCCAAATTGGACGAATCGAACACAGCTACCGGTTGCTACAGCTTCCCCCATCTAGCCCGACAAAATCAACGGATCATCGAATTCCACACATGGGGGACTCGAAGCTTACCGAAATGATACTCGAGGTCGCAGCAGGTAGCTCTCTCTCCGCTCTCTCTCTCTCTCTCTCTCTCTGGAGCGGAGGAGAGAGGAGAGGGGGAGGAAAACCTGTGCGCGGAGGCGGAGGGGAGAGTACCCCCAAATCGCGAGAGGGGAAGAGAATTATGAGGGGTCGGTCTCGAGTTTGGTAGCGCGCTATTGCTCTATAGTTCCATTCACTCCACCCGCCTCCTAAAATAATCACTGACACGTGGCCCCTCAAAGTTCGAGGGCCCACCATACATTCTCACGACACGGCGCCGTGCCCGAGCACCGCGGGTCCGACGGCCTGCGTACGTGCCACACTTCGCTACCCGTCCCGTGTACCCGGCAACTTACGTGTACACTGACTGAGTCTCGGGACCCGCTGCATGTGGGTCCGCAAAGTCAGCGGCACCGGCTGGCTGGAGCCGCGTGCGTGAGGGATCGCGGCGGTGAGGGGACTCGCGTGCGGCTACGAGGAGGGCCGACATGTCATTGGGGAAGGGAGGGGGACGAGAGGAGGTTGCGTGTCGGGTTTGGTGAGGGGAAGGGAAGGTCAAGTCAATGCTGGGGTGCACGTGGACGGCCAAGATCGGGTGCCGCGGGGGAGCGGACGGCATCCGAGCCGTTGATGCTCAGGTGGCCGGGGTCTGAGTCATCGGTTTGGTCGTCTCGCTCCGCACGGCACCCTGCCGGCGAGGAAACGATAGGCGGTGTGCCTCGCTCCGTTTGGAAATTGGAATGCTGTTTTTATACCAGCATTTTACGGTTTTACCCACAAATCTTTTTGGACGAGTCTGGACACAGATCTTGCAGCCCGCAAGAAAAATCTTGGTCCGAGACCGGCCTAAAATGTTATTTTTAACTATTTTTACACTATAAAACATATGGGTGGCTCACCCAAGTCCAGACCTGACCCGAAAATTGAGACCCGACGTGTCCAGTGGGATGGTCATGAGTAGGATTTTCTCAACCCGAAATATCCGGGTTTTTTCGTTTCGGCCCGGCCCGGCCCGAAAAATGCACAGGTACAAATGTTTTCTTTGTTAGTCTTCTTTTTATAGAAGTTTTTCTTTGTTAGTTTAAAGTGTCCAGCAAATACAAGCTCTATAGTTTGAAACATCGATAATCATCGCCGTTCAAATTTTGAGCAATGTAGCTTGAAAACAGACTCCAGATGTAGGAGGCTCGCCTTGCAAATGATAGATTTTTTGCAAATGATCATGTGACTCGAAATTTGTGCCATGTAGCCAAAAATCGGAGGAACGTCACGTTGCAAACTTAACTCATGATATTTTGACGCACAAAAAGCCAACCTATGTAAGGTGTAAACCTCACTCAAACGTTTAATAAAGAGCATTATAGTGCTCTCGCCAACTATAGTACATTTTTTATCACTCTAGACATTAGGTTTGTCATTCATAAGAAGTTACTAGTAATTAGCACGCACATGGCGCGCGACTGAACTCAGAGTTGCACAAGATAATTAAGCTATATAGAACAAAGGATAGATATAACTCACGATATGAGTATTATCATCTTACATTGACAATATTAATACACCAGGAACATGATTTATTTGGCAAAAAAAATATACAATATAAGTAAATATAGTTCACATCGCATTAACACTGGTACTACATTTTGAACATGATTCATTAAGGAAATAATATAGAGTAGGTTACAGAGAGTTTGATGATCGTACAGGTTTGTACATGTAGGATTCAGTTTTTTAGACATTGGGTCTGTGCCGCGTGACTGAACTCAGTGCACAAGATAATTAAGCTATATAGAACAAAGGATAGATATAGCTCATGATATGAGTATTATCATCTTACATTGACGGTATTAATAAATTGGAAACATGATTTATTTGGTAAAAATTTATACAATATAAGTATATATAGTTCACATCACATTGACGCTTAACGCTGGTAGTGCAATCTAAACATGATTCATTGAGGAAATAATTATAGAGTATGTTACAGAGAGTTCAATTATGGTACATACGCTAGGTTTGTACATGTAGGATTTAGTTTCCTAGATGCTTTTGTAGTCATAGCTCCTGAACCCTTCCATATTTTTGGTAATCATCCACGTTCATAGAAGCTGATGTTACAATGCATTTGAGTCAGAGAATGATCTAGCTTCTCCAGTGATCCTGAGGAAAGACTACCATATATATCGTAAGAAAGTAATGAGCTGACACTGGTGCTGCTAACTCATTGGAGGCATGGTTTGTTAAGGAAATAATTATACAGTAGGCGCCACCATTTTATTGCATCTTGTTGAAATATCTCAAGTAAAGAAATCCATCTTGATACCTACCATAGGTGTATTTTCTTGCATCTCATTGTTTTTTCCACGAAACCAGAAATTACTAATGGAAAAAATCGGAAGTTGCAACCATACTCATAGATAGTGTTCAGTCATGGAACTAAAATTGATTGTGGGTGTAGTGTAAATCCAAAACTAATATAATCTTCTTGTAGAAATGCAAAACACCATCGATCTTAACAAGCTATTTTTCTTTGAAAAAGGGTATGTGTTGATTGGTAATGATTTCTTCCCAGCTAATTGTAATTTACTCCAACAGCGCAGCCACCCGATTAACTAGAGTTTTGGAGCTGCTCGGTCACATGGTGGGCCCACGCGCTGAACCACCTCTCCCTGCCATCTCCTCCTCCACCACCCCCACTCCAGCTCCCTCTCTATCTCTCATTTCATTTTTCTCTACTCCCTCTCTCTCGCCTCTCTCTCGTGCGTGACTAGGGTTTCACCGGCAAGGGGTGAGGCTGCCCCTGTGAGCGCACGCGGCATCCCTGGCAGCAGCCCCCGATGAGGACGCGCGGCAGTGGCGATCCCCGGCCCCGACACGTCGTCCCCTGGCAAGGAAGCTCCCGGCGACGACGGCTTCTCTGCAACCACTACGCAAGGTGAGGCCTCCTCCCCTCTTCCTCACTGGTCCAGAGGCGCGTGCCTCCTCCTTTCCTCTATCTAGACTTAGTCTGTTGTATCTCTCCCCCTCACTTTCTCGTGTCCCTCCAGATCCAACGATTCATGCTCTTTCTAGACGATTCATCGTCGTAAACATCAGATCTAGCGATTTATCTGATTGGATGTTGAATTGAGCTGCATGGGACAACCTGTATGCTCAAAGTTGAAGGGGCTTGAGGATTCGGTGGCAGAGGAGGAGCATGCCGGGGGAGACCTGTACGCTCAACGGTGAAAGTGCATCTAGGTCCTAAGTGGATTTTGGTGAATTGAATGACAAAGCGATTAAAGGTCTAACTTGTTTGTCTAAAGATTGTGAGCATGTGTTTATTAATTATTCATGAGCTAAGATTGTTGAATATTTGAATGAATATTATTTGGCTCACTTTGATTAAAGGCAAGCAAGTGTGTGACCCTTATGCAAAATGGTAAATGTCAAGCAACAAATGAAGATAAAATATTGAGGATATTTTGCAAGAATAAATTTCATGTCTCCAACGATTGTGGTAGCTTGACTAAAAATAAAAGGGATCATAAAAAGAGAAATTGGTAATTCTCTCTAATAAAGTGCAAGGCTTCATGTGGTAATTGAAGGAGGATACAATGATGAGTGTCTATTTGATGGTTCTTAATTGGAAGCTTGCATATTCGTTGTCAATCAAGAACAAGCATTTGAAGCGGTATTTCAAATGAAGATTAATTATGGATGAAGCAAAGCCGAACTCAAAGTGGATTGGGTAAGTGATGAAGAGATCAACCGAGATGACTAGGGTGAGGGACTAAACAATCTTTGGTTCAAGCTAGGCTGCCATTGGTATTTTTGCTAAGGTAAAGTTCTAGTATCCGTGGGGTCTCGAAGTATCATATCCAAGCTTTAACTGAGGGAAGCAATGCAACTCATCTAAAATTTATGATTGGCAATATGGAGTGACTTAAGGATTTAAGTGTGTATTCCTATGCTAGATGGAAAAATCCTAAGTCACTAGCTCAAGTGTGGTTACGCTCAAGACAATGGCTAGGTTGAAAGCCCTCAAGTTGGATTGCTAAAGTATGGCAAGATTGAAGATCTACAAGCTCAAGTGGTTGACACGGTTTTATATTTATTCTTGAGTAAAGGAATGTCGTACTTATCAATAGGGATGCAACATTAGCTTAATGACAAATATCAAAAAGTGCTTATTAGTTGACCTAAGTGAGAAAACGCCTTGAGAGAGTCCCTGAGTGATCTAACAAACCTCTAACCCAACCTTAGCCACTTCAACAAGTCTTGGAGTGTTTGTGAGAAGTGAAAAGGGTTTTTTTTACTCTCTCTGCCTAGGGCGGTCTAACCGGCCCAGGGGGCGGTCTAACCACCCCAGGCAGCCAACGGCTAGTTTTTCAAACTGGTCGGGGGCAGGCGGTCTAACCGCTCTGGCCAGTTCTCTAACGGCTAGTTTTCCTTGATAGGGGTATAAGTACCCCACGAGCTGCACTTGTTGGGGCTGCTGGTTCTAGAACTAAATCGCGTCTCTCTTGTTCAAAAAGCTACAAAACTTCTTGGGCGATTTTCTACCTGGTGGTTCTTTTTTGTTGTTTGTGCGGTGAAATTCATCAAGGAATTGATGTGGATTGGTTTGAACACACCTTTTTTTACTTCCGATCGATCTTGATTTTGGGATTTGTTTGCACTGAATCCGCCGCCCCCCTGTTCCGTCGTTGTTCGGTGCGCTCTGTTCCGCACCGCAACTAGCAAAGTGGCGACGCGCAGTGGATTATTTTTCACGTGTTTTTTTGGGCATCCTGTTTTTTTGCCGCCAAATCGCGGGCCTGAGAATGCGTCCAAAAAACTGACGCACGCGTCAGAAGTCCTGACAACTTGCACAGTCAAACTTGCCAAAAACTGCCGACTGTACCCTAAGCTATTTTGCAGCCAACTGTAAAATAGCCACATCCTTATTGATTAGCACTACTTGTATGGCATTATATCTTTCTAAGGCAATGCATAGGAAGAACTGAATTAATCAGATGAAAAAAGTAAAATAGCCCTATCGAAATAAGCAGGAATGGTGCGGGAAAAAAAGAATAGGAAGAAAAGAAATGTGCACTAACTAAATGGACAAATGGAAAAGACCTTCAGGCATCGACATGGTGGTGTCACCTTGAATAGATATCACAGCAGTTGGATGGATGCCACCATCCTAAATGCAATTGAAGAGTGCCTGTGTGCAGAATTTAGAGCAAAGATGCCTACTAATTGAAAAGTAATGCAATGATTCCAAAAATCAATAGATTAACTATATCAATTGGAACCTATGTCGGCATTTATGTGAGTTTTGTTGCCGCAAAAACAAAACAAAAGAAAGGAATGCCGAGCATTTCATTGTAGTGTTGTGATGGTCCCTGATGGCTGCACTGGACACTTCTGTCTTGCAAATATTACACCTTCAGAAATAAAATTCAAACTTGAGATAGCATAGGTAAGAAGAATTGGTCCTTAACAACCCGCTAAAGAATGGTGGATATAATAACCATATAAATAGTTATAGATAAAAGTTCAGTACTAATGCTAAGTTTAGTATATGATGAAAACCTGCACAGTTGGTATATTATTAAACTTTATGTGCCAACAAATGTAACTACTCAATATCTGTGTAACCAAGCAATTGATTTATTAACTTACAGTAAGAGAAAAACAAGAGCTGTGATAATGGAGACCTATTGAAATAATGTGTGTATTGATTTATTGTGAAGAGTGCTAATGCATTGTTTTAGTAAGACTTGAATTCTTTCATTACATGATAATTGTGCTATTATTAGAGTGAAAGAAAAGTTAGGACTCGCATGTCACACACCTTTTGGTTGCTGCTTATTTGTCTTGCTGATCGCCTGGTACACGTGTCTGGTGCCCTGCTACGGACGCACAGAATGCACCAAGGCCATGGAACCATGCCACCTGCACTTGATTCTACAACTACGTTGCTCCCTGCCTGTAGCTGTGCTGGCATGCCGATGCCTTGCGGACGCACTATGACACTATGTACCCGGACATCCGGTTATGTCGGAGTGCCACTACCTCGCATGATTAGTTGCCGTGTAGTGGCTTGGTTGGGGAGTTTTGCAACTAATGGTAGAAAGAATGGGTCGAATGGGGAAATTTGTGCTTCATAAGCCAATTACAAGCTGCAATGGAACGAAAAACCCAATTAGTAACAGCTATATAACAATAGTGATCCAGGTGCCAAATATAAATATTACCAACGAAGGGAGAATCAAAGGCGCCTTGCTGGAAAAAGCACAACAGATTGCTTGTCACTGCTATCAGAAAAGTTAAATCATATATTGCCAGGGAGAGAGGATCTTGTGCAGAGCTTCATCTCAATTAATCTTGTAATCAGTTGAGTTGGTCAATGATATCTACATTAAAATCAACAGATCAAATGTGTCAACAAAAAATTTTCTGCAGGTAAAAAATTTCAAGCAGCTCGGTTTTCTAAACAGGGGATCACAAATTATAATTATTTTTATTTCATTTGAGAGGATGTGGCGGACCTTCCTCAGCTATAACAAATGGTACTAATCTTAGTCCAAGAAATTTATAGTCAGAAGTATGGTTGTATCTGGTTATTGTTGAAATAAATGGGCCTTAAAACATTTATTTTAATAATTAAAGAATTATAGCCCATTGTTTTAATGTTAGGGAGAATAAAAATAAATAATACCGTAAGGATATTTGAGGAGACCTTTACCTGACTTAATAGGTTTACAAAATGTACACCACATGTGAAGTTGGAAAAGGAGACTGGCGAGCCACACGCGCGCGCTCGCTTGCCTCGCCGGGCCGAGGCTGAGACCAGCCGAGCCGAGCCGAACGGAACGGACGACGTGAGGGTGGAGGCACCTTTTGCCGCTGATAGGAATAATCCTCGGAATACTCCCTAACGGTGATATGCCTTCCTTACCCGCAAGCGTCCCGGTTCAATGAACCGCGCCTAATCCGCGTCCCAGATCTAGATCTGGGAGCCTCCCCCGCAGGTCCGCCTCGGGCTATATAAAGACGCCCCCCTCCTCCTCTCCGATTTGCCCATTCACAACAGATACTCCTGTTCAGGAGATCTCTCCCTTCTCCCTCTCTGTTTTGCTGCGCTCCGCATTCCCATCATACTCCCTAACGGTGATATGTCTTCCTTACCCGCAAGCGTCCCGGTTCAATGAACCGCGCCTAATCCGCGTCCCAGATCTAGATCTGGGAGCCTCCCCCGCAGGTCCGCCTCGGGCTATATAAAGACGCCCCCTCCTCCTCTCCGATTTGCCCATTCACAACAGATACTCCTGTTCAGGAGATCTCTCCCTTCTCCCTCTCTGTTTTGCTGCGCTCCGCATTCCCATCGCCTGCACCGTGCGCACGGTACCAGCGAGAGCAGGCCTCCGGAACCTCGACCGCTGTTGAAGATCCTGCTCGGGATAGCGGGTGATAAGGTTTTTTGGGAGCGTTTGACGCGACTGCTCGCTCCCTGTACGACTACTTCGACTACTTCCCGAAGGCCGTCCGTGATCTGCACTGCGATCATCTTCCTGCACCGAATCTGTACGACTACACCGACTGAGGTTCTCCGACGGTTAGCCAAATGGTTAACCCAGAGAATAACGGCGCATCGGGTGACGCCGTCACCCGCCCCGCCTTTGGGTACTTTCTGATCTTCTCATTGTTCATGTTTAATTGTATTCTAATCATGAACATGTTTATGTTTAATAGTTTGTTAAACATGAACACTTGCACATGTTATGTTGCACACACAATGTTATTTCTGTTGGAATATCTATTTAATTATGGAATTAAAATATACCGTTTAATCACATATTATCTAACAATCCAAAAAACTTATGTTGATGATAGGATGATTCCGTAGCTAGCTTTGCAAACTCCATTAAGCCAAAGTCATTCGATGGTTCCAACTATAAGAGGTGGCGAGATTTGGTCACTCTTTGGTTGACAATCATGAACGTGATGTACGTTATCTCCGGGATAGCTCCCGAGGGTGTCTCGGCTGAGGCTTTTCAAGCTGTCGATAGCTTGTTCCGGGGTGCCGTTATCAGCGTTCTGGCTGACAACCTGATTGACACCTACCTCCGTTACAAGACGGGGAAGGAGGTCTGGGATGCTCTTGAGGCTCAGTTTGGAGTTTCTGATGCTGGTGGTGAGCTGTACGCCATGGAACAGTTCCTAGACTACAAGATGGTCGAAGACCGTCCGGTAGTGGAACATGCCCATGAAATACAGGGACTAGTAAAAGAACTCAAAGACTACAGCAAAGAGAAACCATGTGAGTTGCCCGAAAAGTTTGTGGCTGGAGCTATTATCTCCAAATTACCACACTCTTGGAGGGACTTTGCTACGACTCTAAAACACAAGAGAAAAGTGTTTGGTTTTGATGACCTTGTCGCTACTCTTGATGTTGAGGAGAAGGCGAGAGCAAAAGACACACGTGGAAAGGTAGTGGTCGGCCCCTCGAGCGCAAATTTTGTGCAAAGGGGCAATCCCAAACCGCAAAATAAGAGGAAGAAGCCTCAACAGAACCCACCCAAGGCTAATCAAGCCGACGGGCCAAAGAATAAGAAGAAAATGCCAGGGGCAGGGCACAACAAGACGTGCTTTGTGTGCGGGAGTCTGGATCACTTTGCTGGGAAGTGTCCGGACCGTAAGATGCCTAAGTCGGCAAACATGGTTATTAGCGAGGGTGGAGGAACATCAGGGTACGGTAATTCTTTACCTACTGTTCTTTCAGTTTGTTTCTCACCAGAATGGTGGATTGATACATGAGCTAATATTCATGTGTGTGCTGATATTTCTATGTTTTCTTCTTACCAGGTCGGGGGGACTGGCTCCTTGCTGATGGGGAACGGTGCCCATGCGCGTGTTCTTGGTATTGGTACGGTCACTCTGAAGTTTACTTCGGGAAAGATGGTGCAATTAAAGAACGTGCAACATGTCCCTACCATCAAGAAGAATCTAGTCAGCGGATCTCTACTGTGTAGAGATGGGTTTAAATTAGTCTTCGTGTCGAATAAATGTATCATCTCTAAATTTGGTACCTTTGTTGGAAAAGGCTATGATAGCGGAGGCTTGTTCCGCTTTTCTTTATCAGATGATAATTGTAATAACGTTGTGAAACATGTGGTTAATGATGAGGAATCAAATGTTTGGCATTCGAGGCTTTGTCACGTTAATTTTGGTTGTATGTTGCGCTTAGCTAGTTTGAGTTTAATTCCAAAGTTTACCCATGTCAAAAATTCTAAGTGCCATGTATGTGTTGAATCAAAACAAACTCGCAAGCCACATAAAGTTGCTAAGGCGAGAAATTTGGCACCTCTAGAATTAATTCATTCCAATTTGAGCGAAATGAATGGTGTGTTGACAAAGGGAGGTAAAAGATATTTCATGACTCTAGTAGACGATTGTACCAGATTTTGTTACATCTATTTATTGAAATCAAAGGATGAAGCTTTGCATTACTTTAAAATCTATAAAGCTGAAGTAGAAAACCAACTTGAGAGAAAGGTCAAACATCTTAGGTCCGATCGAGGTGGCGAATACTTCTCAAATGCTTTCGATTCATTCTGTGAGGAACACGGTATTGTTCATGAGAGGACACTGCCATATTCACCCCAATCCAATGGGATTGCCGAAAGAAAGAACCGCACGCTGACTGACTTGGTGAATGCCATGTTAGAAACCGTGGGGCTCTCCAAGGCATGGTGGGGTGAGGCGATAATGACAGCATGTCATGTCCTGAACCGTGTACCCCTAAAGAATAAGGAAGTAACACCATTCGAGGAATGGGAGAAGAAGAGGCTAACTCTTTCATACTTACGTACCTGGGGTTGCTTGGCCAAAGTGAACGTGCCAATCAACAAGAAACGTAAGCTTGGACCAAAGACTGTGGACTGTGTCTTTCTAGGTTATGCTTTTCACAGCGTTGGATATAGATTCTTGGTAGTAAAATCTGGCGTGGACGACGTTCTCGTCGGTTCAATTATGGAGTCCAGAGATGCTACATTCTTTGAAAACATATTTCCAATGAGAGATGAAACGAGTTCATCTAGGCAAGAGTCTATCGAGAAGGATAAACCTGCCGAGTCAATAGTATGTGACATACCCACACCTATTGAATATCCGGAAGAGGATAACGATGAGGCTCCTAGGAGGAGCAAGAGACAGAGGACTGAAAAGTCCTTTGGTGATGACTTCATCGTATACCTCGTGGATGACACTCCTAAGACCATTGAAGAGGCCTACTCATCCCCTGATGCTGATTATTGGAAGGAAGCAATTAGGAGTGAGATGGACTCTATCATGACGAATGGCACTTGGGAGGTTGTTGAACGTCCCTATGGGTGCAAACCTGTTGGGTGCAAATGGGTGTTCAAAAAGAAGCTTAGGCCTGATGGTACTATTGATAAGTATAAGGCTAGGCTTGTGGCCAAGGGCTATACCTAGAAGGAAGGAGAAGACTTCTTTGACACCTACTCACCAGATGCTCGATTGACCACTATACGAGTGCTACTATCTCTAGCAGCCTCTCATGGTCTTCTCATCCATCAGATGGATGTTAAGACAGCTTTCCTGAATGGAGAGTTGGAAGAGGAGATCTACATAGATCAGCCAGATGGATTTATAGCAAAGGGTCAAGAGGGAATGGTGTGTAGGCTAGTAAAGTCTCTCTACGGCCTCAAGTAAGCTCCCAAGCAGTGGCATGATAAGTTCGACAGAACTTTGACATCTGTTGGCTTTGTTTCGAACGAAGCCGACAAATGTGTATACTATCGTTTTGGTGGGGGTGAAGGAGTAATCATGTGTCTGTATGTAGATGACATACTTATCTTTGGCACGAATCTTGATGCGATTAAGGAAGTCAAAGACTTTCTGTCTCAAAACTTTGAGATGAAAGATTTGGGAGAAGCTGATGTTATCCTTAACATAAAGCTGATAAAGGGAGAAAATAGTGGGGTGACTCTATCTCAGACTCACTATGTTGAGAAGATCCTAAGCCGGTTTGGCTATAGCGATCACAAAGCCGCCCCAACCCCTTATGATGCCAGCTTGGTTCTGAAAAAGAATCTAAGGATAATGGTAGATCAGTTGATATACTCTCAAATCATTGGTTCATTAATGTATCTAGCCAGCGCCACTAGACCCGACATCACATATGCAGTTAGTAAACTGAGCCGGTTTGCTGCAAACCCGAGAAGTGAACACTGGCGTGCTCTTGAGAGGGTAATGCACTATCTAGTAGGAACAATGAGCTATGGAATTCACTATTCTGGTGACCCTAAGGTCTTAGAGGGATATAGTGATGCAAAGGCCACAAGTGGATATGTGTTCACACTTGGAGGTGACGCTGTTTCCTGGAAGTCTTGCGAGCAGACCATACTAACAAGGTCTACAATGGAAGCAAAACTCGCAGCATTAGACACTGCCACTGTTGAGGCTGAGTGGCTTCGTGAACTCCTAATGGACTTGCCGATAGTTGAAAAACTGATACCGTCAATTCTAATGAACTGTGATAATCAAACCGTGATTATCAAGGTGAACAGTTCAAAGGATAACATGAAGTCATCCAGACATGTCAAAAGACGGTTAAAATCTGTCAGGAAGTTGAAAAACACCGGTGTTATAGCTTTGGACTATATCAATACAACTAAGAATCTGGCAGATCAATTTACAAAGGGTCTTTCACGAAATGTGATAGACAATGCATCTATGGAACTGAGCTTGAGACCCACATGAGTTCCTCCATAGTGGTAACCTATCCTATGTGATCGAGATCCCGTGAATTAGGATGGCGAAACAAGCTATGGTTGAACTGAGAGAAGAGAACCTTTAATAGGCTCGTTCCGTGGAAAGATGCATTTCTCTTCTAAACTGTAAGGCAGGATGGTATATACCTTAATGTGCCCCAAGTGGCTTCTCAGATTCAAGAGAATTTGTATCTCTGAAGCAAAGACATAGTCCTACAGTATGTCTTTAAGGAGCACACCTATATGAGTCTGACTACTAGTCATAGTCTATGAGATTTGGGTGATCTCTAGAAAACTCATGAAGAGGCACGGAGTATGACTTATAAGCTTCAAACCGCTGGGATGCCTCGCAGCCAAGTATCAGTAATAGACTCTGGCCAAACTTGCTCACACAAGACTGACAATTCAAGGCATAGTCCATTGTTCAGTCGTGAACAAGCGCAACCTCAGCTCCTGGTGGATGTTCAACTTAACAGTCTCCACCGCAGTACTGGTATATCAAAGGCAAAGATGGATTTTGAGAGCATTTTCAATGAAGCTTATAATTCTTCGTGGGGATTGTTGAAATAAATGGGCCTTAAAACATTTATTTTAATAATTAAAGAATTATAGCCTATTGCTTTAATGCTAGGGAGAATAAAAGTGAATAATACCGTAAGGATATTTGAGGAGGCCTTTACCCGACTTAATAAGTTTACAAAATGTACACTACTTGTGAAGTTGGAAAAGGATACTGGCGAGCCACACGCGTGCGCGCTCGCTTGCCTCGCCTCGCCGGGCCGAGGCCGAGGCCGAGACGTGTCGAGTCGAGTGTGCGGTGCGGAACGGAACGGACGACGTGATGTGTTGCGGGGCGGAGGCACCTTTTGCCGCTGATAGGAATAATCCTCGGAATATTCCACCTTTTGCCGCTAATAGGAATAATCCTCATAATATTCCCTACGGTGATATGCCTTCCTTACCCGCAAGCGTCCCAGTTCAATGAACCACGCCTAATCCGCGACCCAGATCTAGATCTGGGAGCCTCCCCGCAGGTCCGCCTCGGGCTATATAAAGGCGCCCTCCTCCTCCTCTCTAATTTGCCCATTCACAACAGATACTCCTGTTGATCTCTCCCTTCCAGGGATGGCAACGGGCCCCCGATCCCCGATCCCCGACGGGGATTTCCTCCATTAGGGGATGCAATTGGGGTGTTTTTAGTCCCCGCGGGGAGCTTAACGGGCATATTTGCATCCCCGTCGGGGGAAGCGGGGAGCGGAACGTTCTGTATGTCCCCGTCCCCGTTCCTCGTCGGGGATCCTAAGTCTCACACATGCATGATATAATACAGGCCAAAAGAAGCCCAAGCATGATATAATACAGGCCAAAGGGGCCCAACATGACATCTTACCCAAGCCCAAAAGAGTTTGTATATAAACTGTCTAAACCCTAGCTCACTCCAACCATCCCATTCTCCTCCCAACTCCCGTGCGGCCTGTGTTACTGCCGCCGCCGTCACTTCTCCACCTCGCCCCTCACAGTTCCACCACCAGCAACCCCACCGGCCGGCGGCCGCTGCGCTCGCCGCCGCTCCTCCTGCCCGCCTCCTCTCTCTCTCGCCAGCGGATCCCACACCGGACCGCGACCGTGGTCTCCCCGCGCCCGTTCGGCCGTGCGGACTCGGCTTCGTGCGGCGCGCCGCGCGCGTGGCGGGGTGCCAACGCGAGCGCCGAGCGGCTCGACTTCGAGACGCGGCGGGTTGCACATCACCTGGATGGGAGGTTCTCGGTCTCCCGAAGGCATGCTTCCTGCCCACGAGCGTGCTGTATAGATCGATGTCGAGGCGTCGAGCTAATGCAATGTCTGTGTGAACTGAAAGTCTGTAACTGGTTAATGGACTAATAGAATGATGGTGGTTGGTGAATGCCTGATGGTGTATGTTGTATTGTTATTCTGGTTTGTGCTTGTGAGCTGTGTTTCACATAATTTTTTTTATATTCTTCATGTTTTATGTTGCTGATTCGTGGGGATTTCTCGGGGATGGGGCACCCGTCGGGTGAGCAATCCCCGCTCGGGGACGGGGACGGGGAAAATCCATCCCCGCGAGCGTTAGCGGGGACGGGGACGGGGCCGTTCTGCTCCAGCGGGGAGCAGAACGTTTAGCTAATCCCCGGCGGGGATAGCCCCGTTGCCATCCCTACTCCCTTCTCCCTCTCTGTTTTGTTGCGCTCTGCATTCCCATCGCCTGCACCGCGCGCATGGTACCGGCGAGAGCAGGCCTCCGGAACCTCGACCGCTGTTGAAGATCCTGCTCGGGATAGGCGGGCAATAAGGTTTTTGGGGAGCGTTTGACGTGACTGCTCGCTCCCTGTAGGACTACTTCGACTACTTCCCGAAGGCCGTCCGTGATCTGCACTGCGATAATCTTCCTGCACCGAATCTGTACGACTACACCGACTGAGGTTCTCCAACGGTTAGCCAAATGGTTAACCCAGAGAATAACGGCGCATCGAGTGACGCCGTCACCCGCCCCGCCTTTGGGTACTTTCTGATCTTCTCATTGTTCATGTTTAATTGTATTCTAATCATGAACATGTTTATGTTTAATAGTTGTTTAAACATGAACACTTGCACATGTTATGTTGCACACACAATGTTATTTCTGTTGGAATATCTATTTAATTATGAAATTAAAATATACCGTTTAATCACCTATTATCTAACAGTTATACCCTACCACAAACGCATATGGTGAGCTTAATTGCAAACCATAAGAAGTCACTGTCGTTTTGTAAATAAATTCAAATATGTGGTTTCTTTTCAAAATTTTTTTGGGGTGAGTACAGCATAGAGCACCATTATTTTCAACTGTATTGTTAATATGCTAGAGTTACTTAATCAAAATATATTTCATATTCGAGGTAGCATCATTACCTTGGACAACGTAAGTAACTTTTGGCATACTTAGGAGAGAAGGTCACAGCCTCACAGGTTAGTGTTGGACAAGCAAAACATCAAACACTTGGTGTGCATCTTCCATGGATGGAGACCTTGTGTGCAGCAGGGCGTTTGCACGTTTGCCCCAATCGGAGCGGATGCAGCCTCTGGCCTTGCAGCATGCCACACTCCTAGTCTCTTAATACACTAGAAATGTGCGCGCGCATGGGCGCGCGGTTGAATTTGTAAAAAAAAAAATCAGCTTGGTTCGATCAGATTGGGGAATCCAAACGGCCCCTAAACAACAAAAAAGAGAGTCAAATGTGCCTATTTTTAGATCGTGTGTCACCTGTTGTGTCTCCAAGTGACACCTTTTCCTGAAATTTTCAGTAAATGATAAGAAGAGCATACAAAGATCGAAAAGGTGAAATGGGAGCTATAGCAACACAGGCACTGTGGTCAAAGGCCTGAAAAATAAGAACACTCGCCTAAGGACGGTTACATGGTCCATATTTCTTTCTTTGCTACAAAATAACCATTATGTACTTGTGAAACCCAAGACAACAAAATAACCATTAGTTAGCATAGTATTATTCCTAGAAGGATATTCATAATTGTTGAATCTCAATTTGACTTTTTCACGACTGATTCTCTAAACTAAAACTCCTTGAGATCGCGTGGCAACGCCGCGCGTTAGTTTTTAATAGTTCTTTATTTCTTAACATGTTGTATAAAGGGCGCTCGTATAAATGCATGTGCATTCACTCTCAAAAGTATATGCATGCATACCAGCTCTATAAGCACTACAACTAGATGTAAGCATATAGGATCGCATAATAGGAGGGCTCATTTCGACATAACCATTTCCGGACCCGAAATCGTGTCCACCTTCTGGAAGAAAATTCGACTTATATTCCATTGTTTGAGATTCATGCAAACTCCAACCAACATACGAGATCGGAGCTGAGGGAGGGAACATGGTGAGCATGCATGACTTTGGGGTGGACCTGAACACGTGTCAACATTTCGTGTGCTCCTTTGTGTGGGTGGGATGGAGAGAATCCTTTTGGATTTAAAACTGATCTCATTTTCTCTCAAACCATATATGTGTTTTGTATTCCGTTTAAACTACTATATTCTTGATATTAATGTAACACAATGAGATCTACTTTTAAAATCAATATTTTAAATGAACCATCTCAATATTTTTTAACTAAAAAGTTAGTGAATGTCAAAAAAATGTTGAGCCAAAAAATGTTGGTGAATGCAAAAAAAGTTAGTGCATATAAAAAAAGTTGAGCAAAAATGTTGGTGAATGTAAAAAAAAAGTTATAGAAAAATAGTGGTACATATATAAAATGTTGATCAATGTCAAGAATGTTGGTTATTGATAACTTCTTTAGAAAATGTTGATGAACATCAATAAATGTTGGTAAATATCTAAATATATTTTTAAAATGTTGTGCATATGTTTAGTATGGTCTTTAAAGATACATTACTTATCTACCTAGGCCGCGCAAAAGAGCCAATTGAAAGAGAGAAAATTGCAGGGCACCATCCAGTCAAATTAGGTAAAAAAAAATTATATGCAGAGCAGTATATTTTTAAAGCGAGCACTTGCAATTGCAAATACGTACAAGACAAGCATACTATAAGAAAACATTATGCTGATGAAAAAGAAGTTTCAAAGACACAAGAGAATTAGCAAATATCTTTATACAAGAGACGACCCTAATTTATATACTGAAATGGCATGCAGATGCAGATGCACTCGCTCACAGGTACGGAGGAGCATTCTCATTACAGAAACATGCTCATACATTTCAGCATTTTCTATCTGACCCTAAGTAATCAAAGATGCTGGATACTCCAGGGCATTCAGCTTTTCAAGATAGCATTCCGGTGATAAAGGCACAACCGACCATGCAACCTTCATCCGCAATGCACAGTACCCGCTAACTTTACGGTATGTTGTATCACATGATCTGAGCTTTAGGGCTGAAAGGAGCGGGATAGCTGATCTTGCCGACCTTATCATTCCCAAGTGATACCTTAACCTCAAGCTTCTGGCCCTCTTCCTTCGACACAGCCAGCACAGAGTTCCCCAAAGGAATAAACTCCTCTACAGCAGGCACTTCAACATCCAATTTACCATCGAAAAGGACTACCTTGCTGAACTTTTCATTGATGGCAACTACCTTTGCATGAACATTGTTATCTGATCTGTCGGTAATGACAACACTAATTACAGCCTCAACCGCACGACAAATTACTGCACATATGACCCGAATTGCACCATGTGCTCCAGGAACCACATCAGTACATCACTGAAAATACCAGGTCTCACATTCATGCATTGCACATGTGAAAAAAGCTCAATGGAGGCAATGTGTGAAATCAATACATTTGGCTCAGGCTTTTCACCTACATATGTTTAGCACCCACATTATAACCAAAATATTTTTATATTGGTAAGAATGCCTATCATAAAGCTACTCTTGCAAATTTTTGGTGATCAAATTCTGAATGATAGCCAGTCAGACTAGACCAAGTTAAAAAAGGACTCTAATAAAGTTTTAATACAACACTACTTTGGTACCACTATGATCGTGAGAATGTGTGCAGATCTCTGTGTCCGAATACTGACATAGAGTTTATTTTTAAAACCTTCAGATTATAAGTTCCACAAACACCCAAGTACAGTACGCAGCATGCTCACTACAATTCATGACATAATTCTCTCCATTAAAAAATGACGAAATGCATGCTTCCCGTCTTCACGCACTACACCAAACATGGTGACTTGGCATCTTCCAGTTTTTGCAGATATCGTTCGGGCAGCAGACCATGCAACCTTCATCCGCAATGTACCAAACTTGCTTCCTATTTCACCTGTCATATCACAAGAACTGAACTTTGGAATGAAAGTAGCATGGTGGATGGTCTTGCCGGTCTTGTCATCACCCAGTAACACCCTAATCTCAAGCTTCTGACCCTCTTGCTTTGACACAGCCAATACATGATTCCTCAAAGGAACAGATTCCTCTTCCTCTTCAAGAAGGGCACCACCCATTATGCCATCGAAAAGGACTACCTTGCCAAACATTTCATTGATAGCAACTACTTTCACATGAAGATTCTTAACTGGACTACCAGTTATGCCAATGCCAACTACAGCTTCGACAGCTTGATCGATTACTGCATATGTAACCTTAGTTACACCATCTCTTCCACGAACCAGATCAGTGAATATACCAGGTCTTGGCTCTAGACCCTGCCATGAGATAACACCTCTGGCAACCTCTTTCTCTTCTGAGCATTCTGAATCTTTTGTCCTGAGATCTACATACATGTCTAGTTCATCACGGATCTGGGAGATGCGGTGTGGGCTGGACAAACTAGCAATTGACTGAAGACCAGAATAGGGGGGGGGGGGGGTTAATTCACAAGCAAACAGGAACAAATATTCAAATAATGTGCAGATGAACTTAAAAGTCCTGGATTTGGATCAATCTTTCTACCCCGCTACACACGATGAATGCACACCCGACAGCAGGGTCGTCACATGGGCAATCTGGAGCAGATGCCAGAGGAACAACCCTGCAAAATTTTTGATGTACTATATGTCTCCCCAGCCTCATTCCAGCCCAAATGCCCAACTGTCTAGTGAAATAAGACTTGCCGCCTGCTGGCAGCACCATCTGGCCAAATCAACCATACAAAGAAGCGGTGTCACGCCACATTGGCCAAAGCAGGTACCACAGCTAACCAAGGTTTCAAAAAGCGCTAGGTGCTAAGCGAGCGATGACCCTCCAACTAAAGCTTAAGCATGCTTAGACACGCCTAAGTGTTTCTTAGGTGTCTACAGTGACTAGCACTTAAGCAGAGAAGATGTGTGGAATAGAAAAGGAAAGATACAAGCAGCTAAATGA
Organism: Cenchrus fungigraminus; assembly: GCA_036936925.1. NCBI lineage: Eukaryota > Viridiplantae > Streptophyta > Magnoliopsida > Poales > Poaceae > Cenchrus > Cenchrus fungigraminus. The sequence goes on along the minus strand of CM072778.1, from coordinate 29,180,003 downwards.
ATTCGGGCCTGCGCACTTGTGCAGCCCACAACTAAAACCCGGCACAGCTGCTTTGTCTAATAAGTAACAGCGCACAACACATCCAAGCCATACACTCACACACACATCGACCACATACTGCCAACAGCCACACACGCCTGCACGCTCGCACACAGCCACATGGATCAGCCACACCCACTGCAGAAGCGCTCCCTGCTCTTCGGATTCAGTGGCCGCGCTACTCCTCTCGAAGTCTCGAGGCAGCTCTCCTACGCCCTATGCCCTGTGTCGTGTAGGGCTTAGGACGTGTATCCCTCAAAGCAAAGCGGACATGCTCCGCTCACCGCTCCAGCACGCAGAAGCGAGTGCCTAATTACCCTTTTTGGAACCTTGCAGTTAACAGCGTGTCACACAAGATAATGCCAATAACACCGTGTGGCCAATAACACCGTGTGAGCCAGCAGAAGCAACAGAGCAGTGCCAGGTTGTGGAGTGCGTGGTTGCGGGTTAGGACACAGCAGCGCAGGTGACAAGACGCAGCAGACTCATTGCTTGCACAATTGTACATCTCACGTATATAACCTTTAGGAATTTTCCTCTTTACTTTCACCCCATAACTTTGATTTCATATTTTATTTGTAGTAACTTCAATTTTCTAAAAGCAGACAGATGAAAACGATAAAATCAACTCTCTGTTTTTTTACATGTCACATTAGGTTTGTCCTAAGTCAAATTCGTTCAACTTGGACCACGTTTATAGATGTTAACCACCCAAAAGGCAAAGGTTGCACTGTACTCCCAAGTTCAACCTTTTACTAAATGTGTCAAATGACTAGCAGTTCCAGCATAAACAACAAGAATCATCCTTTTTCTCTTTGTTCAACCTCACTAAAATTTTAGTGTTTCGTACATCCAATTATATTATTCAAGTTGCACCCAAAAGTTCAAGTTCAAAGTAATGCAGAGCATTAAAGCAGAAAATAAAATGCTAATAAACAATCTCATTATAGAAAAATTAATTCACAATACCTATGAAAGGCAGGTCACAGAACATTAAGACTGTCAGTGTCAAGTTACAAAAGGTAAATGCTTGAGGGAAAACTTGTCTGAATGTCTGGTGAAAGCATGTAAATGGAAACGAACATACCCTCACATACAAAAAATGTAAATTATGGTTACCTTTTCATTAAAAATCTCACAATTATTGCTCTCTCTGTTAAAAAAAGATAAAAATTCGAGCCGATAGTTCACACTCAATATTTTACCAAACAGATATTTTCCACCGCCTTCAATAATTTTCACAGAAACCAGCTGAACAAGAAAACCCATCTGTGAGCATTCACCCTCCTCAAAATATGTAAAAAGAGATCTGCACGGAACACCTGATATAAGGGAAAGTAAGAGAAACATGAGGGTGTGATTTAAGTTAGATGGCAAGTAGTTCCCTATAAGTAAGGTGAAAAATAACAAAAATGGGAGCTCATCAGCAAATGATTTAATTTAAATAATGTGATTTAGAAATGCGAGGCTGGTAATGAACCTGACCATAAGCCATATCACATGATTAGTCATTTCTGTCCAAATTTCCCCTCTTACTGTTTCACTGATTTGAGAATGAGAGGTTGTATCGGACTGACTTAATGCAGATCAATCAACTATTTTGTTTATAAAGAACTACAGATATAGTCACTATCAATAGGATGCCTGAATCAGCCTGATCCAAGAATGCAAGGCGCACGATACAGTATGACTTACTGCATTTATATTGCCTTGCTGCCCAGTCGATCTCGTCTTGATCACCAGGCTGTCGTGTCATGGACACCACGCGGATACCAGAAGCATCATAGTGGCCTTCAATCTCCTCGTCATCATAGTCCGCAGCAGCATCTGTCACAAGCTCACTAGTTTCCGGGTTGTCATTAGGCTTGCCACGACTTTCATCCTTGTATGGCTCCTCTTCAACAGCATCAGTCATATCTTCCTCAGCATCAACCAACCTGAGGCAGCTGGTGACGGTCCTTTGCCGTTTCTGCTCCCTCGCCTCCACAAGACCTATGTTATCAAGGTCACGTAGATCATCTAGATGCTGTTTCTTAAACCTAAAAGAAGCGGGAAATTTCTTTGATTAACTTTACAATCACTGGATTTGTAGTATAACCTAAGTGAAATTTCTTGAAATGTGAGCAATTAAACTCTGTTGTTTCGAGTAAAAGACGAAGACTGCGGCGTTACCTACGGGAGGCGTGGCGGCGGCCCGGATTTGGAGTGTCGTTCGGGAGGTGCCGCGACTTGAGGTCAGCGGCGAGAACGCTCGCTAGCAGCGAATCTGCCGGCCAAGAAGCCCGGGAGGAGCGACGGCGTCTAGGGCTCGGGGTTGCGGATGATCTTGGGGCCTTGGGGAGGGGCCGCGACTTCAGAGAGGCCGGCGGCGAGAACTCGCAGCAGCGATGTGTCATGACCCCGGGAGTGCCATGGAATAGGCCCACCGGATATCGGCCCAAGACCAAGCCCAACCGTGCATCCAGCCCAGCCCAGCCGTTCCTACAAAACAGAGAGGAGCAGCAGGTATCGGGACAAGGATATTCAGAAACAAATCCCTCACGGAGGAGCGATTCCGGATGTCGTTCGCCTGTCTGCTCGGCGGCGACGCCCTGTACTCGTGCTCATGTTCCGGTGGTGGCTCACCGGTGGCCTTGGGTCGTTACAGTGGTACCCGAGCTTTACATTTCCTCGGTGTGGGTGTGGCGGTGGCGCTGTTGCGGCGGCGGTGTTACTGCGGCGTGACGGTGACGCACCTCTCTGGCCTCGATCCGACCGACGGAGCATCTTCCCCGACCTCTTCGCACACGATTCCAGCGCGGACGCGAGCGGATCGAGCGCGCGGCGGTGCGCCTTGACCCAAGCCCGAACCCTAGCTGGTGTGGTGGGCGCTGGAGGCGGAGGCGACGGCAGCAGCTACACTGCTTCTCCTTCCTGGCGGCGGAAACAAGCGCGAAGAAGGACGGCGGCACCTGCTTCTCCCCGCGACCGTCTCCTGCTCCTCCGCACGACAGCCACCACCGCGGATCGAGGCTCTTCTTCCCCGCGGGTCCAGCGTTGACTCGGCTTCCAGCGGTCGGAGGAGCGCGAGCGCAGCACGTCGGCGCCGCCTCTGCAACGGCCTTCTTCCGCGGCGGCGCCAATGAGCTGGTGGTGGCCCCGAGCCCCTCCCACGGCAGCGACTCGAGACCCTCCCGTAGCGGCAGCTCCGACCTTCTTCTCCCGCGGCGGCCAACAGCCACCACCTCACGCAGCCCACGCGCTCGGAGGTCGAGGACGACCTCGACCCCAACGAAGCACCTTCCAATCCAGCTCCACAGCGGGCGCGCCCTCCTCAACATCCTCCACCCCGCCGAGCCAACACACGAGGATGCCGACCACGCCTGCTCCTGGCTGGGGGGTCTCCTGCGACCCATGCACGGACCGCGTCTCCGTGCTCAACCTCTGGCAACGCGATCTCGAGTGGCATTTCCTGGAGGCACGCAATAGAGATTTGGATTTCTGGTGGCGTGCGACAGCGGATTCAGTGATTAGGCTCAGCAACTCCATCGATCCGCGCGGGACCCATCTCCTACAGCTCTGGCCGGCACTCCAATTATCCTCGAGGTGGAAATGTTCTTCTTCGTGGACTTGAGGTAATCTGCTGGTGTGTTGAAGGCTGTGGCGAGTCTCCTATTTTTGGTGCTACCAGTACCAGATATGATTGCCTCTGAGGTGTTCGACGATTTGCCTCATTGGGATGACGAGGAGATAAGTGTGGGTCTCTCTTATCCTCTACAGTCACCAGGTGATCTCATTTTGGATGGGGGTGGTGTTGATTTGTGGCTGCCCAGCCATGGTAGGAATGTTGCCCACAATGTGTTTGATGAGATGGCTGTTCAAGGGGTGGTTTGGGATGTTGATGAGCTGTTTGATGAAAAGACTCTTTCAGATGTGATTTGGGACGAGGAGCTCATACATGGTGAGAGGCCAAGTGCAAATGTTGTGTGGGATGATGTCATGACAGACGATTGTGGTCCGTGGGCCGTGGCATGGTTCATTGGAGGAGCTACAAGCAGTGCAACCATTACTCTGTTGATGGGAAAACAAAGCCAGACATCAAGCTTGATGTTGATGTTAAGCCACCTCATGTTTCATCTGATGAGATTTCTCGCAAGGTTCAGTGGGATGACGAACAGTTGCCAGATCAAGTTGCTGAAATAGCCAGTAAGATGGAGAAGGCAGTTTCTAATGGGGGAATTTGGATGACAATGCTGTTTCTCTGGAGCTGAGTGTCAATTCACCATTCTCTCTACAAGCTGGTACAGATTATGCAGATGAGCTTTCGATTGGAGGGTGCATGTCTTTTAGTGCTATCAAGTCTGCCAATCAAGTGAGGGTGCTGATGGAGAAAGATTCAAGCGACACAATGGCAGTGGAAGAGAGATTGATTGTTGTCAAGGTGAAGTGGTCACTCACTGTGCTATTTTCTCCGCACTTCAAGTTGGCATGGTTGGACCCGAATCAACAAATTGCTTCATCATTTCGAAGGCAGTGGGATCCGGGCATCCGTACGGCCACAGTTTTGGGACAAGCTCTGTTTCGAGGGGCCGATAATGTCATGACCCAGGAGTGCCATGGAATAGGCCCACCAGATATCGGCCCAAGAGAAAGCCCAACCCGTGCATCCAGCCCAGCCCAGCTCAGCCGTTCATACAAAATAGAGGAGCAGCAGGTATCGGGACAAGCATATTAAAAATCAAAGATTACGGAACATCCCTCTCCACTGGCGATCTCCCTCACGGAGGAGCGATTCCGGGCGTCGTTTTCCCGTCTGCTCGGCGGCGACGCCCTGTACTCGTGCTCACGTCCTGGTCGTGGCTCAACGGTGGCCTTATGTCGTTACACGAAGCTCTCGGCGTGGAGGCTCGGGAGGGAGGAGCGGCGGCGCCCAGCAGCAATATTTCGCGTTGGGGTGATCTGATTTGGTTCGAGTCGACCGGACGGGCAGGAGAGAATATTTGGCAATATGCTAATACCGTATTTCATTCATCTCGTTCAAAGAAAAAATCCAGTTCAGCTTAGTTGCAGCATAAATGCGCAACAGCGTAAGTCATATTAAATAATTCTTTTGAACAATACTATTTAGCGATGATATTAAGAACAATAGACAGTTTGAGATATGTCTTAGTAGTAGATTTTTCATGTTGCAACTATTATTTTCACGTGTTTCACAAATGATTGTTGCATGAAACATAGTGTTTGTATCGTGGTGAGAATTTTCTACCCCATAATCGAACGACTTAAGCAGATAGGCAGGAACCGACGATGTATTATGTAGTGTGCCTGGTCGCGGGTGCGAGCACGAGCCGGTCGGTCGACGGCTAGCGAGCTCAGCGAGGAGGAAACCGTTCGCCACCTGTCATCGTCGGGAGAGAAGGAGAGGAGTTGGAAGAGGGAAAGGCAGAGGATGACGGGGAGCGGGAATGAGCCGACCGCGGGGAGAAGGAGCCGGCGGCGAGCGCGGGCTCGAGAATGAGGAGACCGGCCACCGTCGTCGTCGCCAGGAGAGATAAGGAAAGGGGCCAAGAGAGGGAGAGGGAGAGGATGACAAAGAGGGGGTGGGAAGAAGGGGGAGTAGGGATAACGCATGAATCTCACGCGTCGGTGTGGGGGGTATTTCAAGAGTGGAGAGATGGAAAGTCTGAAAGGAGTGAGTAGCCCGGCACGAAGAGAGATCTTTGTAGATACTCGAATGAAAAGTCAAATAGAGAGCTAATTTTGATTATTTGTGTTGAAGATGCTCTAAATCTCTAACACAAATCTTAAATGTTGATAGATAGATATATATAAAAAATGGAAAGAGGTATAGCATCTCCACCGCCGCAGTTCTGATAATCCGAAACAATGAGAGATGCATCGATCCAGGACTGAACAGTAAGTAGAAAAGAAATCAGAACAACTCGAATCTTGAAGAGATCTTCATGTTAACAGAATGGATTGCACCGCAAGACTTATCTAGGATAGGCGGCATGTGTGTTGCGTATAGCTTCTTGTATAGGAAGAAAGGAAGGTAGTTTAGATGTATATCTACTTGTAACTTGTACACCAAGATGTAAGCCACGTTGGGGGCTCTTCCCAACTCTATATTAACACGCAACCGTGAGCCTGAGAAGGCATCACGTTCCTGCCATTTTCACATGGTAATCAGAGCCTCTTTCATCTTTAGAATCTCCCATGGCGTTCCCATCCTCTTCCGTGCCTTCTGCTGTTGCGCCTCTAGCAATCCTGGTGACGGAGAAACTCACCCGTTCCAATCACCAGATGTGGAAGGCGCAGGTGCTCTCTGCCCTTCGTGGTGTGCAGAAAGCTTCGTTCCTCGAAGCAGATGCCGCACCTCCACCGAAGACCATCGTTGACAAGGAGGGCAAGCAAGTTGCCAATCCAGAGTACGATCTCTGGAACACCCACTATCAGCAGGTCCTAAACCTGCTGCTCTCGCCGTCCTCCCGCGAGATCCTTTTGCGGATCTCGTCGAGCTCTACAGCGGCCCAAGCCTGGACTGCGATCGAGGCCATGTTCGCCTCCCAGTCTAGGGCACGCATCATCAACACGCGGATGGCCCTTGCCACCGCGCAGAAGGGGAACTCCAACATCTCCGACTATTTCGCCAAGATGAAGACACTGGCGGACGAGATGGCCTCCGCCGGCAAGAAGCTTGAAGATGAGGAGATTGCTTCTTATATCCTCGCTGGACTCGATGTTGAGTTCAACCCCGTCGTCTCTGCGATGGCCGCACGCGTCGAACCAATCACCCTCAGTGAGCTATTTACCCAACTAGTCTCCTTTGAGCAAAGAATGGATCTACTAGTTGGGAACGACTCCAATTCCTCTGCCAACTCGGCCTCGCGTGGTCGCGGTGGAGGGAACTGGCGCGGACGTGGCCGCGGCAGGCGCATTGGTGGGCGCCAAGGTGGAGGAAGGGGTGGTCACAACAGTGACCGTCCCATCTGCCAACTGTGTGGCAAGGAGGGCCACACGGTTCTTCGCTGCTACAAGAGGTTTGATGCCTCATTCACCGACGTCTCCGACACCAAGTCTGCATCCTCTGCGACAACCAACTACGGCGTCGACTCCAACTGGTACATGGACACCGGTGCCACCGACCACATCACTGGTGAACTTGACAAGCTGACCATCAGGGATAAGTACTCTGGTGGTGATCAGGTTCACACGGCCAGCGGAGCAGGTATGATGATTGATCATATTGGTCATAGTGTTCTACATACCCCTAGTAGAAATCTGATTCTTAAAAATATCTTACATGTGCCTCAAGCATCGAAAAACCTTGCCTCTGTCCATCGTATAGCTCAAGATAACAATGCCTTTCTTGAATTTCATCCAAATCATTTTTTGGTCAAGGAACAGGCGACGAGGAGAACACTCCTTCGAGGCAAGTGTGAAGGAGGCCTCTATCTCCTGAAGTCATCCCCAAATAAGCAAGTCTGTTCTGCCACCAAACCGATGACCTCCCTGTGGCATAGCAGTCTTGGTCACGCCGCACTTCCAGTCGTCCAGGAAGTTCTTAGCTAGAATAATTTATCTTTTTCCTTAGATCAAAATAAAGGTGCGGTCTGTGACGCATGCCAACAAGGCAAGAGCCATCAACTGCCGTACCCGCGATCGTCTAGTGAATCTAGGCATCCTTTAGATCTTGTTTTTTCTGATGTATGGGGTCCGGCCCCAAATTCTTTTGGCAGATACAACTATTATGTTAGTTTTATTGATGACTTCAGTAAATTTACCTGGATCTATTTGCTTCGCCATAAATCCAAAGTTTTTCAGTGATTTACTGATTTTCAGAACCTTGTTGAGAGATTGTTTAACAGGAAAATAATTGCTATTCAAACCGATTGGGGAGGTGAATACCAGCGCTTGAATTCCTTCTTCCAGCGCGTTGGGATATCACATTATGTTTCGTGTCCGCACGCCCATCAACAGAATGGGTTAGCCGAAAGAAATCACAGACACATCATCGAGATGGGTCTGTCCCTCCTAGCTCATGCGTCTATGCCACTAAAACACTGGGATCAAGCATTCCTCACAGCCACCTTCCTAATAAATTGCCTTCCCTCCAAAGTTATCAATGATTCCACACCCCTAGAACTTCTCTTTGAGCAAACAGCCAATTATTCCTCACTTCACACCTTTGGGTGTGCCTGCTGGCCTAATTTAAGGCCATACAACACTAGAAAACTTTAGTTTCGCTCAAAGAGATGTGTGTTCCTTGGGTATAGCAACCAACACAAAGGTTTTAAATGCCTTGACATAGCTACAGGGTGCATCTACATCTCTCGAGATGTCGTGTTTGATGAGAACGTTTTTCCTTTTGCTCAATTGCACCCTGATGCTGGCGCGAGGCTTCGCTCCGAAATATCTCTCCTGCCAGATTCTTTACTTGGGGGTGTAAATACTAATGATCAATTTTTGATTAATTCATCAGAACCTGGCTTCTACAGATACAAGGAGACCTTCCCCTTCTGATTCCGAACACAATGTTGAAAATTTGGATGAAAATAACCATGATTTCATGCAGTTTTTAGTTCCTGCAGTACCAGGTGCGCAGCCCGGAGCAGATACGCCTGCGGGGTCGTCAGGCAGATCCCCCTCGGATCGGGCGCCAATCTCCCAGGGCGCGGGGGCCGACCCTGCCTTGCCGCGTGGTGGGCCGTCCTCTTCACTGGTCCCGCCGGATCCCCCCCGCGTGCCCTTGACCAACGCCGGCACGCCATCTGGAGCGACCGGCCCGGCACCTCCACCACTTGCCCGACAGGACGCCACGGGACCGCCACCTGGCTCCTCAGCTCCGACCGACGGGGGACAGGGGACTGCGGTCGGCCCTGTTGAGATCCCCCACGCCCGGATCTTCTGCTCCAAGCAATTCTGCTCCGTCACCTGATGTCCCAGCACCGCCACCTCGCCCTTCTACTCGGCTTCAGCACGGGATTCGAAAGCCCAAGCAGTACACCGATGGCATAGTACGGTATGGTCACCTAGCTACTGTTTCTGAACCAACGAATCTTACTGATGCTCTCAACAGTATACAATGGTGCGATGCAATGGAAGCTGAGTTTCAAGCCTTGATCAAGAACAAAACTTGGCATCTAGTTCCATGTCCTCTCCACAAGAATGTAATTGGGGCAAAGTGGGTATTTAAAATCAAGCGCAAGGGTGATGGCACGATTGATCGGTATAAAGCTAGGCTCGTTGCAAAGGGGTATAGGCAACAATATGGAATAGACTATGAGGACACGTTTAGTCCTGTGGTCAAAGCTGCAACTATTCGACTCATATTGTCTCTTGCAGTATCCCAAGGGTGGCATCTTCGTCAGCTTGATGTACAAAATGCATTCTTGCATGGGATTTTGGAAGAAGAAGTATATATGGAGCATCCACCGGGTTTGGAGGACAAGAGTAAACCAGGGTATGTGTGTAAACTTGATAAAGCTTTATATGGACTTAAGCAGGCCCCTCGAGCATGGTATTCACGATTGTGCCGGAAACTTATAGCACTCGGTTTTGTCCCTTCCAAAGGAGATACATCTCTGTTTTATTTCAGTAAAGGAGGATATACTATGTTTGTTCTTGTTTATGTTGACGACATTATTGTTGCAAGCTCTTCTCAACAAGCCACAATAGCTCTTCTACGGGATCTTGAAAAGGACTTTGCATTGAAGGATCTCGATGAACTGCATTATTTCTTGGGAATTGAAGTCAAGAAGCATAAAGATGGACTTGTGCTCACGCAGGAGAGGTATGCAACTGATATTCTTGAAAGGGTAAGCATGAGTAATTGCAAGCCAATAAGTACTCCTATGGCAACCTCTGAAAAATTATCTATACATGATGGTGAGAAGCTCGGTCCAGGGGACTCCACACGGTACAGAAGTATTGTTGGCGGTTTACAGTACTTAACCTTGACAAGACCTGACATATCCTTTGCAGTTAATAAGGTCTGTCAATTTCTGCATTCATCATCATTAGTTCATTGGCTGGCTGTAAAAAGGATCATTTGATATATCAAGGGGACCATCAAACAAGGGCTGCATATCAGGAAGTCGAATTCAAGGCTTGTTAGTGCATTTTCGGATGCGGATTGGGCAGGCTGTCCGGATGATAGGAAATCTACTGGTGGCTTTGTAGTACTTCTCGGATGCAACCTTATATCATGGAGTGCACGCAAACAACCTACGGTGTCTAGGTCGAGTACAGAAGCGGAGTACAAGGCACTTTCAAACGCAACAGCTGAGGTGATGTGGATTCAAAAACTGCTTGCTGAACTGAAAATATCACACCCTAAAGCAGCCCGTCTTTGGTGTGATAATTTAGGAGCAAAATATTTGACAGAGAACCCTGTCTTTCATGCGCGAACCAAGCATGTGGAAATAGATTTCCACTTCGTGCGTGAGCAGGTTGCTAAGAAGTTATTGGAAGTAAGATTCATTGGTACAGGAGATCAGTTGGCTGACAGTTTTACAAAACCAGTGTCAGCAGAGAGACTTCGAACATTTAATTACAATCTCAACATTGTAGAGAGTTGAGATTGACGGGGGATGTTAAGAGAATGGATTGCACCGCAAGACTTATCTAGGATAGGCGGCGTGTGTGTTGCGTATAGCTTCTTGTATAGGAAGAAAGGAAGGTAGTTTAGATGTATATCTACTTGTAACTTGTACACCAAGATGTAAGCCGCGTTGGGGGCTCTTCCCAACTCTATATTAACACGCAACCGTGAGCCTGAGAAGGCATCACATTCCTGCCATTTTCACACTTCACCACTAAAAACTGACTACGATCGTATTAAAATAGCCAGCTATTATATTTAGTAATTCCGCGACTGCAACCATCATCTCTGCTCTACTTATTTAGCTAGAGATGTCCACTACCTCCAAATTTTAAAACAAACATATTTGAATTTTAAGCAAAATATTACCAATATCCTACATGAATATTTTTGCAGTCTTATTTGTATTTCATCTTTATTATATTTTTACGTTTTGTTTGGTAGTAAACCGGTACTATTTCAGTCTTTCTTTCTATTGTGCGAATGGACTGTATCATCACATCCTTTTTTAAGTAAGAACTCACTTGTCAATGAGATTTGGTTGGATTAAACCAAAAAATTTGAGATGTTTACTTTAACAATAAGGTACTCTCTCGGTTCCAAATTACTTGTCGTTTTGGGTTTTCTAGATTCATTACTTTTGATATGCACTTAGATATATATTTATATCTAAGTGCATAACAAAAATGAATATATTAAAAAAAGTCAAAACGAAAAATAATTTGTGACAGAGAGGTAAAATAAGATTACGTGTAGCATGGTCAAGAAAAGAAAAACATTAGGTAGTCCTATGGGCCATGTTGTTAAGATTTCTTGTAGTCTTTTTGCTATGGGCTAGATATGCCACACTGCACTTTTCTTGTGTCGGGCCAAGGTATCTAGTGGCTCGGACCGAGATTGGTGCTGCCATCTAACCCACCTAACCTCTCCTCTGCCCCTCGTGCTCTGCTGACTGCTGTCTTCTTCCCTTGTCCCTCCTATCACACTCCGTCCCACGCGAACTAAGCAAGGGTTTGGCTCCTGCGATAGCCGCCGGTGAGCGAGTGCTCCCATTTGGATCCTACAAACCTCGCAAGCCGGCGGCGTGTACGTCTACCTCTACCGATAAGATTAGTCGCGCTAGTTCTCGTCACTGCAACGACGCCACCATTCACCCCCGTCAAGAACAAGAAACAAAGGTGGTGCTAAAGGTGAGATTTTTATCACTGTATACCACATTCTGCGCCTTGATGTTGAGTACTATTTAGGTTCTTTGGGGTTGCTCTCAAGTAATTATCACTAGTTCCTAAAACTTAACATCCTTAGTTCCCACTACTGATTCTCACTCTTTGTCTCTCTCCCTCGCTAATCTCACATGAACAGAGCTAGGTGCATCTCCTTTGGCAATCGACGCTGGCGAGCATGTGCACTTCCAAGGTGCGCTCCAGTGGTCCTCAAAATCTGACGATGTAGCCCCGCAGCTGATTCACAGTATCAACCCTATTATTCTGCCTCAAAATGACACACCACCAGAAACAATGAACTCAAAGGTGAGATTTTTTTTTATCCTAGACCGCAAGCAATTCGTTCAAATTGAGGATCCAGTTTATTTAGTGCATTATTCAGTGGATTTTCTTTCGAAAAATCATGTATTTGTGATGCACACACTCATTCTTCAATTTTAAAAGCAGTGCACATTTTTTTCATTTTTTTGTCTCTGTATAGACGATAGACTAATAATTTGAAGCATATGGATTTGTGGCTACTCAATTGAAATGTTCAGTAGTATAGTATGCATGATTCCTTTCTTGCAGCGATACTCAGTTGGATACTAACTTCTTAGGATAAAATTTAGTTAGTCATTTTGCTAAGATAAAATCCGATGATAACTAGAACTAACTGGATTTTTGGGTGCTCCTTTGAAATAATGTGCATGAATTAGTTGATTTACAATCATATGGATAACTTTAATGCTAATTACACCCACAATTGTAATGTGTAGGCATCTGCAAGCAGGGCAAAGAAAACCAGTGTCATTCATTGGTTCTTAGAGGTGCACTTCCCTAACTTCTTCCGTTGTTTAACTTATGTCTTCCACGAAAACTAGAATTACACCTAAATCTTGACTCACCAATTTTAGTTAAGGGGTGTACCGTACATTTATAGAAGAAATGGTGAAGACAGTGGTATCTGATAAAACAGCGCATGGGGTGCCCATTATACCCCAACAACCTACAGATATGAGGTGGTTCCCGTCGGACTAATAGCCTTTGGAATTTCAATAGTAGCAACAATAAGGTGAGATGACCTGTATTTTCTTGGATTCCAGACTATGGAGGAAAGATGGTTTGCATGTAAATTAGCTGAAACACATGCAGATGAGGACAAGGATGTTAAAGGAAAGGGAAAATACAAGTATGATGAGTTTTAAAGGCCCTTTGTTGAAGGTGCAATCATGATGCACTTTTTTGGGTTTTACAATTCTTTGTTGGGCCTTAAACTGAATAGCTTCAAGTTTTCAATGGGAGTTTTTTTTAGAAAAAGGCCCAGAACCGGCCTAGCTTTGATTAAAGCTATAATAGGACTGGGGTTACCAGTTTTACAAGAGTCACAAACAAGAGCCAAGAAGGCTAACAAGCACTCTCAAGACACACCCTCTACAGGAGAACTATCAGAGAAAGCATGGAAACAAAAGACCAAGTTTAAGATAGTTGAAAAGAGACCAACAAAGCTATCCTATTACAAGCTGGAAGACAGGAGGATAAGCGGTGGGGAGTCATCTCCAGCTTGCGCCTTTTTACCCAACTTCAAGCCTTAATGATGACAGTCGAAGATGAAACTTCAGTATCACCGAGTTGATCCACTGTTGTTCCTTCTCTCTGTTCAATATCTTCCATCTCTGCATAAAAGAAATGGCACGGTATATTCCGGCGTTAGGTGAAGCCACCACCACATCTTGAAAGATAAAAGCATTTCTAATTAGCCATAGGCTCCAGGTAATGCATCCAAAAAGAAAGATGAACTTCTGAGTCTGCTTATTGGACTTTTCTCTACAAAGGTTAGCAAGGTCATCAGCGATCCAAGGGGTAGAATCCCAACAAAAAACATCTCTACAAACACACCAGCAAAATTGGGCAATAGCACATTGAAAGAAGATATGGTTAGTAGATTCTTCTTGCCCACGGAGTTTGCATTCAATTGGCCCCGGCCAATTCCTTTTTTTTAAGCTGCTCCGCCGATTGAATCTTGTCATTTAGAATTTGCCAAAGAAACACTCTAATTTTTAACGAGATCCTAGTCCGCCAAACACACATTAGCCACCTGTTAGCAACCCCCGAAAAAGTTAGTTCCCTATAGAGTGAGGAAGTGGAGAAACCCCCCGATCTCTCAAGTACCCACTTTACTGAGTCTAAATCTGAAGAGAGGTTGACACCCTCTAACAATTGAGAGAGTTCTAGCCATTCGGCGTGTTCTCCAGCGCCAAAGTTCCTTCTAAAAGAAATAGCAACTGAAACAGGCCCCTGGCTCAAAATGCGGTGGACAGACCACTCTTGTTGGTAACAGATCTCAAAAATGTTAGGGAAAGCAATTATTAGTGGGCAGCCCTCAAGCCATACATCATGCCAGAAGCGAATTTTTTTCCTGTTTCCAACAATATATTTCATCCCTCTACTACAACATTCTTTTGCTTCCTGTAGACTTCACCAAAATTGAGAGCAATTAGCATTCTGGGAGCTGAAGAAGCCTTTCTGTCCTAAGTACTTGTTCCTGAGCAGATTGCAACAAATGCTATCTTCATTGTTTTCTATTTTGTAAATCCATTTAGCTAGTAGACACTTATTCATCACTCTAGTATTAGTAAAGCCCAGGCCACCCACACTTTTAGGTGAGGCCAGAAGATCCCAACTTGCCATATGGTATTTTTTCTTCATATTTGGCCCATGCCAGAAGAAGTTAGCTCTAGCAGAGTCAATCTTCTGATGGATTTCCTCCTGTAGCATGTACACTCCCATTGTATAGATTGGAATAGAACTCAGGCTTGACTGGATTAGAATAGATTCCCCCCAGATGATAAGCCAACACTCTGCCAAGTAGGAAGTTTCTTTTCAACCTTTTGGTATACATACGCCAGATCAGCAACTGTCATATGTCTGTTGTGCAACATCACCCTAAGATATTTCAGAGGTAAGCAGCCTATATTACAGTTGAAAATGGACGCCACTCTATTTTGTTCATCCTCCGAACCCCCAACACCATGACATCGCTTTTTTGGTAATTAATTCGAAGCACTGACATGCTTTCAAAATAGAACAAGAGGAACTTGGAGTGAAAGAGTGTCTGGTCATCTAAGGCAAGGAAAATAACAGTATCGTCAGCATATTGAAGATGAGTAAGCCCGCCCTCTATAAGATTTGGCACGAGGCCTTTGATGTGACCGGCCACTCTAGCTTTGTCCAACATCGAGGCCAAAGCATCACTGACTAGATTAAAAAGTAACAGCGACAAAGGGTCTCCTTGTCAGACCTTTAAAGGTCCTGAAGTAGTTTCCATGGATCCCATTAATATTGATGCCAACACTACCCCCCTTCACTGCTTGCTTTACCCACTCAATCCATTTGCTAGGGAAGTTCTTCTGTCTAAGAACTTCCATTAAGAAGCTCCAATGTACTTTATCATAAGCTTTCTCAAAATCTAATTTTAAGATAACACCTTTTCCTTTCTTCACTCGCAATTCATGTAACACCTCATGAAGGGTAACAACTCCCTCTAAAATGAACCGCCCTGGTATGAAGGCAGTTTGATTCTTGCTGATGACCTGATCCGCAAAAGGTGTAAGCCTCCTTGTCGTAACCTTTGTGAAGATCTTATAGTCCACATTCAGAACACAGATCGGTCTGTATTGCCTTATATTATTTGCACCTGTTAGCTTTGGGATCAAAGAGATCATGCCATAATTAAGCCTACTTAAGTTGAAGTCCCATCTACAGAAATCCTGGAACATCTCAAGAAAGAGATCTTTTAGTTCTGGCCAAAACTCTCTATAAAAGCCAACCGACAACCCATCTGGTCCTGAAGCTGAGCTGGTATCCATTTCCTTTAGTGCTTCTTCTATTTCCTTAGCAGTGAACGGCTTGGCTAATTCCTGAGCATCTATATCTGACAATTTGCCCGTACTATCCCAAAAATTTTCCCCAAGCGAAATGTCCCCCTCAACCTCGGCCCTAGGGGTGGGCGTTCGGGTTACCCGATTAGTTCGGGTCGGGTAATTCGGGTTTTGAGAAATTCGGGTAATGAGAATCATTACCCGATATCAGCTTCAGAAAAACACTACCCGCAAATTCGGGTACCCGAAAAAATCGGGTTCGGGTTCGGGTTACCCAATTTACCCGAAATCTATAATCAAAGTATACACTCAAACACACATAATTTTGTATAAACTAGTAGTTTGTGTTGAATTTCAACTACAAGTTGAGAAGAATAATATATTATAGTCACTTGTTCAAATTAAGAGAATTATATTCTAATAAAGTGACAATTTCAAGTGTTCAACTAACAACACGTGAATAAATACAAAGACAAAGACAAATTTCGGGTAGTTCGGGTACCGGAGTGTATTACCCGAATTACCCAAACTAATTTCGGGTAATGACAATCACTATCCGAACTTAGGATCGGGTACCTCGGGTTCGGGTAATTCGGGTTCGGGTTCGGGTATTTCGGGTACGGGTAATGGGTATCGGGTATTTTGCCCAGGCCTACTCGGCCCCAAACAGATTCTTGTAGAAGTTGTCAATGTGTGTTCTAATCTCTACAGGGTCTCTCAAATCACGGCCATCTTCTTCAATGAAAAAATGGAGCATTTCCTTTTCCTGCCATTTGCCACTCCATGGAAGAAACTGTTATTTGTATCTCCTTTTAAGCCTCCTTTAAATTATGAATTCTTTACTTTTCTTGATGAACAACTTATCTGAAATACTCTATGAACATCAAAATTCACTTGTAGTCCAAAAATATTCAAGGTCTTAGTGTAAAATTTATCAAAAAGTAGGTCCAAAGTTGACTAGTTGACTCATTTTTGGGACTTCGCATATTTGATGCGTCGATGCAATTACACTTAGCCTATTTCGAAAATAGATTTCTCATTGTAACCACCATGATTTGGAGTGCAAATAGTCAAAATGGAACGTATACACTCTATAGATCGTACACCTTGAATTTCACAAATTTAGGAGTTTATTTGCTAATTAAAATGATGGATGAAACACGGCTAAATGATAGCTGGAACTCCTAGTTTGAAACCGGTGGCTAGCAGTCACGCCACAGACCGTGGCGTGACTCGTTCGTGAGTCACGCCACGCCGTCTGGCGCGACTCGATCTGCCATGTCATCTACGACCTTTTCAAATGCCACCGTGTATACTAGTCGCGCCACTTCATGTGGCGTGACTCAACTATTAGTCGCGCCATGGAGCTTAGCACGACCAAAAGGGTTAGTTCTTAGAAATATAGTTTGGGGTGGGTTATTTTTAAAATTTTAGTTTAAAAAGGGTTAAAAAATAAAAAAAAATCAAAATTTGAACTGCCATGAGCAGAACTCTGATGATGGTGTTAAAAGATATGTTTGTTAGGATATGTAACTCATGTGTATCTTCTGTTGTAATCTAGATGGTAGTTAGTTAGCTTTACTTGTAACCCAAGATGATGTATTCTACCTCTTGTACAAGCCACTGCAGGGGCTCTCCCTGTGCATATAAACACGTAGCCGAGTGCCAGGATAGGCATCTCGTTCAACTACTTCTCACATGGTATCAAGAGCCTTCTTCTCCACCGAGTTTTCTCATGGTGTTCGCTTCATCCTCCTCCGCACTCTCTGCTGCCATCTCCCTCACCACCTTCCTGCCGGTGATAGAGAAGCTCAATCGCGCCAACCACTAGTCGTGGAAGGCGCAGATCCTCTCGGCCTTGAGGGGCACTCAGCTAGCAGATTGGTTGGAGGCCGGTGCAGAGCCGCCGGCGAAGCATCTGCCCAAAAAGAAGCCCGACGATGCTGATGAACCTCCGGTGGCGAATCCGGAGTATGCTGCACGGGTAGCAAAGGATCAGACGGTCCTAAGCTACCTTCTCACCAATCTCTCCAAGGAGATCCTCAGGCATGTCAACACCGAGGTCACGACAAGGGGTGCGTGGGCGGCCATTGAGGCGCTTTTTGCATCTCAGTCCCGCGCAAAGATCATCAGCACAAGGATGGCCCTCGCCACGGCATCCAAGGGTACATCCTCGATTAGTGAGTACATCGCCAAGATGAAGGGATTGGCGGATGAGATGGCGGCGGCGGGACGTCGTCTTGAAGATGAGGAGCTTGTCTCCTATGTGCTGACAGGATTGGATCTTGATTTTGATCCAGTCGTGTCGGCGGTGGCGGCGCGTGTTGAGCCGATCTCTGTGCCTGAGTTGTACACACAACTTGTCAGCCATGAGCAGCGCCTGGAGCTGCGCAACGGGGGCAATCAATCCTCGGCCAATGCTGCAATGAAGGGAAATCGGGGCAACAACAACTCTTCACGTGGTGGTCGCGGTGGCACAGACGACCGCAATGGTGGTGGACGCAGCTCTTTCCAGCCGGGTGTGTTCTGTCAAATTTGTGGCAAGGAGGGACACCCGGCACCACGCTGCTTCAAGCGTTTCGACAACAGCTACAATAGGCCACCACAGAAGCAAGCTTCGTCGGCGATGACAGGCTATGGTGTGGACACGAACTGGTATATGGATACCGGCGCAACCGACCACATCACCGGCGAGCTAGAGAAACTCACAACGCGTGACAAGTACCACGGCGGTGACCAAGTCCACACGGCGAGTGGATCAGGTATGGAGATTCAGCACATTGGTCATGGTGTTTTACGTTCCCCTACTAGAAATTTGCATCTCACAAATATCCTTCATGTTCCATCGGCCGGTAAAGATCTTCTTTCTGTTCATCGTATAGCAAGTGACAATAACGTGTTTTTTGAATTTCATCCTAAACACTATTGTGTTAAGGACCAGGAGACGAAGACAACTCTTCTCACCGGGCCGTGTAAAAATGGCCTGTATCCCGTGAAGTCGATCAATAAAAGCGTGCTTGGAGTCACCAAGCCGTCTACATCCTTGTGGCATCATCGGTTAGGGCATCCTGCATCGTCCATCGTCCAGCGTGTGCTCAACCTCCACAAGCTTCCCTTTGCCAAAGAGACCAATAAAGAAGGTGTCTGTGATGCGTGTCAACGGGGCAAGAGTCATCAGCTTTCGTATCCACGATCGTCTAGTGCATCTACTGGCGTCCTTGATCTCATTTTCTCAGATGTATGGGGTCCAGCCCCTAGTTCAGTAGGATGGAATAAATATTATGTTAGTTTCATTGATGATTTTAGTAAATTCACGTGGATTTATTTGTTGCGTCAAAAGTCTGACGTTTTCTCTTGCTTTCGTGATTTTCAATCCCTTGTTGAAAGGCAATTTGATCGCAAAATCAATACAATTCAAACGGATTGGGGAGGGGAGTACCAAGCCTTAAGTTCCTTCCTTACACGCATGGGGATTGCACATCATGTGTCTTGCCCACACGCACACCAACAAAATGGCTCAGCCGAACGAAAACATCGACATATTGTTGAAGTTGGCCTTACCCTCCTTGCCCATGCTAGTATGCCCCTAAAGTTTTGGGATGAGGCTTTCTTAACTGCTGTTTTTCTCATAAACCGGTTGCCTTCCAAAGTCATTGACAATGAAACTCCCTTCCTCCGTGTTCATGCTAAGCATCCGGATTACTCCTTTCTTAAAACCTTTGGGTGCGCTTGCTGGCCCAACATGAGACCTTACAACTCTAGGAAGCTAGAGTTCCGATCTAAGAAGTATGTCTTCTTAGGGTATAGTCACAAGCATAAAGGGTACAAGTGTCTTGATCCTTCCGAGGGGCGTGTCTATATCTCCAGAGATGTCATCTTCGATGAACAGGTTTTTCCTTTCGCCTCCATGCACCCGAATGCTGGGGCTCAACTTAGGTCTGAGCTTGCTCTTCTTCTGGATCTTTTTGATTTACCTTCTAGCTTTGGGGACTCGTCTTTACCTGACCAAAGTACTGTTTCTTCATTGCCTGCTAACCCTTCACAAGGATCTGCTCGAGATTGTGTGCTTTCAGGTGAAGATTTGGGAGCAAACGGTGAAAATCCTGCCCTTGAATTGGTGGATCAAGGGCAACATTTTATGTGTCCCGCGGCGGGGAGCAACACGGCGGCCGAGGTGGATCCTCCTGCGGGGTCTGCGGTGACTGGTCCCGTATCTCCCTCGGGATCGGGAGAACTCCCGTCGTCGTCTAGAGCTGAGCCGGTCGGGGGCGGATCTTCTGCAGGCGAAGTGTCCGGCTCCACCGCACCGTCGGCTCGTGCGGCTGCGCAAGCGGATCCCGGGAGCGCATCTCCCTCTGCCGCCGCGCCGCCTGGATCCTCTACATCGCCTGGATCTGGTGCGCCGAGCTCGTTTGCTGCTCCTGGTGTGGTTCCTCCCATCCCGTCGCAGCAAGGGCCAGTAACCAGACTTCAACGTGGTGTTTCCAAGCCAAAAGTCTACACGGATGGCACTGTTCGTTGGGGAATGAGTGCGGATTACAACCCTGAAGAACCAACAAGTATTGATCAAGCTTTCCGTGACAAGAATTGGGTGGCAGCCATGGATGCTGAGTTCAAAGCACTTGAGCACAACAAGACATGGCATCTCGTTCCCCGACCCAAGGGGAAGAATATTATTAGAAGCAGATGGGTTTTTAAGATCAAAAGGAGGTCGGATGGATCCATTGATAGGTATAAGGTACGGCTAGTGGCTAAGGGGTACACACAAAGGTATGGGATTGATTACGAGGACACGTTCAGTCCTGTTGTCAAAGCAGCGACAATTCGTCTCATTTTGTCTCTAGCCGTGTCAAAGGATTGGTGTCTTCGGCAACTTGATGTCCAGAACGCCTTTTTGCATGGAATTCTTGAAGTGGAAGTGTACATGAGTCAACCTCCTGGTTATGTTGATGAAGCGCATCCGGATTATGTTTGCAAGTTGGATAAGGCATTATATGGCCTGAAACAGGCACCTCAAGCTTGGTATGCGAGACTGTGTGGAAAATTGATGGCACTTGGCTTTGTCCCTTCCAAAGCTGATACGTCCCTATTCTATTATAATAAAGGAGGATATTCAGTCTTTGTCTTGGTTTATGTAGACGACATAATAGTGGCTAGCTCATGCTCAGAAACTGTGGATGCATTGCTTGCCGATCTGAAGAAGGAGTTTGCTCTCAAAGACTTGGGGGATCTTCATTATTTCCTTGGAATTCAGGTCAAGCGTGACAAGGATGGTCTACTCATGTCACAGGAAGGATATGCGTGTGATGTGTTAAAGAGATCGGGCATGGACAATAGTAAGCCGATGGATACTCCTATGTCAAGTATTGAGAAATTGAGTTTATATTCAGGAAATAAACTTGGACCAGAGGACTCAACAAGGTACAGGAGCATAGTTGGGGTGCTGCAGTATTTGACATTGACACGACCTGATATATCCTTTGCAGTTAACAAGGTCTGTCAGTTTTTACATGCTCCTACAACTACGCACTGGAGTGCTGTTAAAAGAATTGTACGATACATTAAAGGGACAGTAAGCCTCGGTCTTAAGCTTGTTAAGTCGGGGTCCTTAATGGTCAGTGCGTTTTCAGATGCTGATTGGGCTGGTTGTGTTGATGACCGGAGATCCACTGGTGGTTTTGCAGTTTATCTTGGTGACAATTTGATTTCCTGGACAGCTCGTAAACAAGCAACGGTCTCACGGTCATCTACAGAGGCTGAGTATAAATCTTTGGCCAATGCCACAGCTCAGATACTCTGGGTACAGAAACTTCTTCATGAGTTGAAGATACAGCATCCTCCAAGAGCCAGACTGATAATCTGGGTGCAACCTATCTCTCTGCTAGTCCCATCTTTCATGCGAGGACCAAGCATATTGAGATAGACTTTCATTTTGTTCGTGAACGGGTTGCACAGAAGCTGCTAGACATCAGATTTATTAACTCCGGTGATCAGGTTGCAGATGGGTTCACTAAACCATTACCGATTGCAAAGCTTCGGCAGTTCAGAGCCATATATATATTTGAGTGCAAAAACTTAGTTTACAAGGTTTATTTTTGGGTGAGTTATTTCAAGGTTTGATTTCTCTGGTCCGAGACTAAGAAGCTGGTCATTCCGTTTTTGCGTATCTATCTTATTGCTAGCCTTTCTATCCGTGCATTGTGTATCCCCACATCGGAGATTTCACAAACCTCGCCGGATATCCACCCTTAAAACCAAAAATATCATCTTTTGTGTTTACCTCCTTGACCACAACCTATCATGTGAGTATGGATCGTCCATTCGAGAAAGATCGCAAGATGGTGCCAAGATTGAAGATTTCAAAGTATCTCTCCAAAGAAAAAATATTTCTAGTACCTACCTTATCTCTATCACCTCTTTGCCCGAGGACGAGCAAACGTCTAAGCATGGGGGAGGAGGTAGGTACAATGCAATTTAGAGTTCAAAGGGGAGTAAAATAAAAAAAATGAAGAAAAAAAGAAAAAAAGATAAAGAAAAAAATATATATGAGAAAAAATATGAGTATGTGTAAAAAATAAATAAAATAAAGTGAACTCCCCGGTTCTCTAAATGCATTAGGAATTTCGGAAAAGTATCAAGATTAAAGATCCAAACTCATCTTTCCAACCATGTGCAATCCGATAACGAGGACTTCCTTTGTGCCTCGGGATCACTCTTTGCCATTTGCACATGTCCACCTATCTCAAAGTGTGTGTATTTTTTTCTCTCCCGTCCTTGATATAACATTATTTTCCAATGACCTTTTTGACGAGTCTCGGTAAGACCATGAGAAGCTTGTCTTGTTTTGACAACATCTCATTTATAATATCTTGGTAGGACTAAACTTTCCAAAAAAGCTCCACATAAAGCCTACCACATATATATAAGTTTCAAGAGGGAAAGAAGTAGAAGAAATAGGCTTGAGAGACAAGATGAGATGAGAGTTCATGAGCAAGATGCAAGGTGGTTTAAATTTTTGAACTTGGTTTAGCTCTTTTTCATCTCATTCTTTACTTCAAAATTTCTGAGATCTATTTGAATTTTGGGAGCATGTTTAATATTTGTGGGATGAGCTTAATTAATATCCACCCTCCGTAGGGATGAAGGCTAGTACACTATGGAACTCTAACAAACTAAGCTTTTGAGAGTATTATGTTTTCTCGTGTATGATTAAGTGCAGGGTTTGAGCAATGAAGGGCAACGTTGATATCCATCGAAGGCTTACTCGAGGACGAGCAAGGTTTAAGCATGGGGGAGATGTTGACGGTGATTTTCCGTCAACCTAGCCATGAGTTTACCTTCGGTGTTGGCATCAAATTTATATCTTATCCATTGGTACTAACCCCCTTGATATAACAAGTTCGTTCGTGCATGTCGGTTTTGGAGTTCGATGTTTATGCAGGATTTTGGCGTTGAAAGTAAGACTTCTGGGTAAAGTTCATCAAGCACCTCGTGAGAAGACCATGAGGCCTGGCACAAGTCAAGCAATGAAGTGAACATGACTCCAAGAAGCCCAAGGACCAACCCGTGAAGACAGAAAACTCCGAGGACCTGAACAGAAAATGCTGAATCTTGCGAGACAAGGAGCTTTATCCAAACCGTGGAGAAACTGACGTCAAGGGCCCACATGCAGAAGGGAGAACATTCTGGAAGACACGGGAAGCATCGTCCACGAAGGAGGCCACGAAGTGGGCCGAAATGGGCCCAGGCCGGCCGGCCCAGGCCAGCCGGCCCAGCCCATTTCGGGGCCCATTGTGCTCCCCTTTGACCTAGATGCCCCTCGGACTATTTATAGTCCCCCTGCCAAGAGCCACACATCAACTCATTCGTCATTCGCCGCTGAGGAGCAGAGAAGAGTGGGACACCATTCCGGAGAGGAGAGGGTCGAGCTAGTTGTCCAGGGTTTCCCTAGCCGACGTGGGAACCTTGCAAGGAAGACCACGTCGGAGTTCCAGGAGCTAGGAGCAAGATCAAGGTAGGATCCCGGTGGTGATCTTGTCTATGTATCATTTATTATGTTAAATTATCAAGTTGCAATCCGATTTCTAGCGATCAAGTGCTTCTTCTACGACTTTGATTTCGATTGACTTTTCTTACTTTAAGATCTATTCTCGAGATAGATCATAGAGGGTGTTCTTGTAGCCGTGGTGGCTAGAGGTGCATGCCTGACCTTCCAAGAGATTTCAACTTGTCCATTGGACTCGCCCTAGGTTAACCCGCACGAATAGGAGTGCGTTGTGACAGAACGGTGGCTCCAAAAGGTGGGCGTCTTCGGAGTTGGACGGGAAGCCGCGATTTAAATAAGCTTTTTATGAGATTGATCTTGGTTTATTCTTCTTTGCTTAGAACTTCAACAAGAGCTTGATCCAATCTCTCTAGATTGGTTTACCTATCCCTCTCTATCTCTTGCTACCTCCGGTTTTCATAGATTAGATTCGTTTTTATGATGTTCTTTAGATTAGATGCATAAGAGTTCCTTTTGAAGATCAAAGTTCTCGGCTTTAATAGATTGATTCTTGCATCACACATTTGTTCCACGGATTCGATACCTTGGGTTCACACTTGAGGGAAGAAGGGTCCCTTGACTACGACGGAGGACTTGTCCGCTTGCAAGTCCAAACGAAGTTTGATACGCATATACACCGTCAACATACTACTACTTCCACAACATTAATGCTCATTTGAGTTGTCTCCTAATCCTCTCTGTTCCATTTGTATACAGCACTTTACTTATTGGGGCATGATCCGAGTGTAATGGATAGAAGATATATTACGGTTAACGTGTGTGTTTTTCTATTATGATTATCATACTATAGTCGTATGGAACCTTTTGATTTGATGGCAGTATGCATCCTCATATGTGCTCCTAGTAAATACCATTTTTTCTGGAAGTTCTGAACCAAGTGAGATAGAAGAATCTCATACACTTGATACTGTCCACTCAACAATTGCAGCCAAATTCTCCAAGTTTAGGACAGCCGAGACGAGTGGACAGAGATTATGAATGCAGAAGAAGATAGAGAGGTTCTAACGTTGCAGAAGCACTAGAGACATAAGGGTAAAACTCCAGGTTGAATCCGATGAGCAAGATGGAAGAGCGAGGTATGAGATGAACAGTTCCAGATACTTGACATTTACACGCTAAATGTTTGCTATTGATACTATATTAATAAGGCCGTTTGGCTAAATATGAAACTTGGATTACGAATACCCATCCTTGAATTGTTTTTTAGCACAAACTGTGGGGGAGATCCCCACAGCAACAAAACTCATTTTATAAAATTAAAGCACAGAGTACATGAGTTCTTACATTAGATTAACTGAAAGCATCTAGCCAAAAACAAAAAGCTGACCGCAGGTCAGGACTAAATCTAATAGATTGGGTGAGGCATTGATTTTTGAAGTTGTGAAACCATCTTTCCTGGCTTGGATGATGTCTGTTGAAGATGTGATCATTTCGTACTTTCCAGAGCTCCCAAGCTGCTATCATAGTCACTTCCATGAAGAAAGACAGATTGCTATCCTGCCTAGCTTGAGCCAGCCTATCATCCAGACTTAGATTAAGATCCCAGCTGATGCCCAGGCGATTCCAACATTGGACTACAGAGGGGCATAGAAAAAAGAGGTGTTCCATGGTCTCATTTTCTCCTATATTGCACATAACACAGTGATCATTGTTTCTTTCTCCTATATGCCTTTTGGTGAGCATTGTCTTTGTGTTAAGTCGATCCACTAGAATAAGCCAGATGAAGAATTTTATCCTTGCTGTACACCTTGATTTCCAAATTAGTTTCAAGATTGGGTGGGCCTGAATAAGGTCATAAATGTGAGTGTAGAACTTTTTTGCAGTATAATCCCTCCCCCAAACAGGTTTCCATTGGACAGAAGTGTTCTCGTTAAGCTCAAGGTCTGGCATACTGTCTTGCAATTGCCCAAATTCTTGCAAAGCCTCCTGAGAAAGGGGAAGGATGAATATGGAATCCAGTTCATCAGCTTCCAACATGTCTTTGACAGATGCAGCATTGTTTAATGCAAAAGAGGCAAGTCTAGGATAAGTGTTGGCCAGCACGGTTTCAGTCCATCTATCCTCCCAAAAGCAAGCAGCGAATCCATCACCAATGATGCATTGGGAAAAACCTCTGTAAATGCCATTCAATCTCATTATATCTTTCCACCAAAAGGAGTCAACTTCCCTTGTTACATGTGGTACTTTGTGTTGGTAGTATTTGAACCAAACCAACTGAACCCAAGGGATGTGCACACTATTGTAGAATTTGTGGAGATGCTTGAGCAGCAGGGCATCATTCTGCAATTTTAAGTTGATCACACCAAGACCCCCTTTCTCTTTTGGTTTTTGAACTGTTTCCCAGGCTACTAGATTTCCTCCCTTTTTCTTTTCTGTGTTACCTCTCCACAAGCATTGTTTTCTGATCCAGTCAATATTTTCTATAACTTCTCGGGGTAGCCTAATTGTGCACATGGCATAGGTTGTGATTGGTGTGATTGCAGCATTTAGCATCTGGAGCCTTCCTGTGTAGGATAACCATGTGGTGCAGCCTAAAAGTTTTCTTTCCACTCTATCCATCATTGGGGTTAAGTCCTCAAACTTTGGTTTTGTGGTGCCCATTGGCAAGCCAAGATAGGTGAAGGGGAAAGTACCAATTGTGCAACCAAAGCCCATCCTTGAATTGTTGAAGCTTCCTCTTGTGGCTTCTTTTAGTTTTATTTAGTTTTTTATTGCACATCTAGTCAGTTTGAGTGTTTGGAAGTCGCTCATTGGGATGGTGCGTCATGAGTTGATCGAATAAATTTCATGGGGATGAATTTTGTTCCTCATAACATTGTGCGCATATATGGAGCTGGGATGGTGCGTCATGAGTTGATCGAATAAATTTCATGGGGATGAATTTGTTCCTCATGTTTATAACAATTGGGCGCATATATGGAGCACAAACCAAACCACCGACCATGTCACCAAACTAAACATCATGTTCTGAACTTGCTGATCTTGCGCCGCTTGTAGCTGGCGCTTGAGTTATTGCTGGTGCTTTCAACTCCCTGCATCATGTGAGTGACAAAGATACTAATTACTTTGATGCCTCCATGGCTAGTGATTTCTTAACACTGCTATATGAGCTCCTAAAGGCGACGACAACACAGGGCAAGTGTTGTTGCGCGCTGACTTGGCTTGTGTTGCGTGGCGCTGCACCACCACCAGCACTGCACTGAAATTGTAAAGTCGTCTTGTTAATTTCCTTGACTTGGTTCAAGAAGGCAGGGACCTCTCGGTCCGTGAAGCTGATCTCCGTGCCATTGCGTGTGATCAGCTATCCCTACATCTTTTTTTCCCATGAACGTGCAAAGTCCAAAGTTGAGATCAAAACGGATTTTTCAGCTGAGTTTCAGGGAGCACAAACCACCGACCATACCACCAAACTAAAAGTTTTCATAGATTATTCAGCCTTGCTGAGTTTCATTTATGCAGACATTACTCGCGTTGGCAGAGTGTGCTTGAAGCTCCTATAACGCTGGCCGAAGCAAGAACTGATCTCAAGCAGATGGATTGGGCAAGTGCTCCCGGACCTGACGGTTAATTTGGTGCAGGTTTCTACTGTGCGTTCTGGTTGCGGGTAAAGTGCAGGACATCCGGGCTGATCGGAGGCCACAAGCACCAGCCGGCGTCCAGCTGAAATGTCAACAACGCTTGGAATCTTGCTGTCTTGGATGCGTGAGGTTTCGGGGTTCCGGACTTCTTGAAGCGTTTCGGCAATGAATTTGATGGTATATAAGTACTCAGTTACATTACCGCTAATTGATTTATTTTTTTTCATCACCATCGCATTTCAAACAAAACCGGCCATCACAAGTTTCAAGTGTGGACTGGAAAACACTTTTTTTAAAAAAAATAAAAGCATTTATACAAGACTGGGATTATGATTACAATCGGTTTGGATAACTACCCACTCTCCTCGTTTATCCAAAAAAGTTTGTCAGCCTAGTCAGCATCGGCATCGGCTGACCCTTTTTTGTCTACTTCACGACTCCATCGTTTTCTCTACTCGATCGACACAACCCGACAATGGCTCGATCGGCGGTGCGCCTCCCTCCCGCCGGCCCAACGCCGGCCACCGCCTTCCTCTCAGGCTCCAACCCCAGACCCGCCCACCTCCCCTTCTCCTCGAAGCGCAACCCCACATCCCTCTCCGCCGCCGCCGCCACCAATGCCCCCATCGTCGTCGTTGGCTCCGCCAACGCTGACATTTACGTCGAGGTCAACCGCCTCCCGCTCGTCGGCGAGACCGTAGCGGCCCACGCGGGGCGGAGCCTCGCGGGCGGGAAGGGCGCCAACCAGGCGGCCTGCGGCGGGCGGCTCGCGCTGGGACCCACCTACCTCGTGGCGCGCGTGGGGGACGACGCCAACGGGCGGCTCCTCGAGGGAGCGCTGGCCGACGCCGGCGGGGTCCGCACCGACCGCGTCGCGCGCGCGCCCGACGCGCCCTCGGGGCACGCCGTCGTCATGCTCATGCCCGACGGCCAGAACTCAATCATCATCGTCGGCGGCGCCAACATGGAGGGCTGGGCGGCGGGGATCGGCGCGGAGGACCTGGAATTGATCCAAAAGGCAGGCGTGCTGCTGCTGCAGAGGGAGATACCCGACTGGGTCAACGTGCAGGCTGCCCAGGTGCTTTAGTCCTGCTATCTCTCGGATTGCTTTGGAACATAATTGGTACTGTTTGATGTCTTTGATCGCATTAGATCAGAGGGTGTAGCAATTCGTACTTAGCTTCGTACTCTTTGATTCGTAAAGAGGCAAGGGTTTGATTAAACGTTACAACTGTTTGTAAGGTTAAATGCTTTTGAGTTAGTTTCTGAAATTTGGGAGAGAAGATAGTATTTTTATCACAGTTAGGTGTTGTGCAAGTAAATTGCTAATAACATATAGCTTGGTAACGCTTTTGGCAACAACATTGAGAGAAAGGGTCGGGTTCTATTCTTTTTACTCAACTATATGTTGGATGGTACCATGAAACAACAACAAAGCCTATTAGCTCTCAAGCGGGCGACCTAGCGATGAAACGCCAACAGAACCACTCATAAAGGGGATAAATGCTTTTGGTGACTTTCATCATTTCCACTGAAATGATAATGGTCCATACTGTTCTAGGTCCTGTTTGAGAGAAAGAATAGAGGGTTTATTGAAGAATTATCTCCTTGCTAGTAGGTCGGTTGCCTTTTCATTTAGGGCTTGTTCGTTTCCATGGGATTTAATCCGGATGGAAATGACAAATACTATAGAAAAAATCAGCATAGATACTATAGAGACCCGGATTTATTTCGGTTCGAGAACTAATTTACTCATCATGATAAGTATAAACAAGGAACCAAAGATCCGGATTGATTCCACACCTCTTGACTAGTGGATTAATTCCGAGTCTCTTGATGTCCATATCATGAGTAAATTGGTTTCCAACCCGGAATAAATCTGGATCCCTTATAGTAGCTATCATGATTTTCTTGTTATATTTATCAATTCCGGCCGGATCCAATCCGGTGAAGACGAACAAGCGCTTAGTATTTGCAATTTGGGGAGATGAATAATACGGAGTAGGCCTTTTTAGCAGAACTAGACATTGTTTAGTCAATATAAGGGCATTTGCCAATGGCAGTGTTTTTCACAATATTAATGGCGGACATTTCATTGCATTTCTTTGGATACAGATATATCAATTTTCATTGTGATCTCCTCAGGTACTTACCACATTAATCTACATTTATTAGGTTGATTTGCGGATGTTCTGATGGTTATTGCTCTGATTTTCAATTTGGTATGAGAGGTTTGAAGGGGATAACACTTAATTGTATTATAGCCTTATAGAGAAGAAAATAAACATTTGGTTCATGAGGTGCTCACTGTTCAAGCGCACCTTGTTCTCCAATGAATTTACTTCACACTTTATTGACAGTCATATTTCTAGTCTTGCTTTGTATCTAACAGTTTAGTAAAAAATAACAGATTGGCCATACATTGATGTTGATCATGTTGTGCTTATGTTAAAAATTGTTTGGGTTGCTGTTTGTGAAATTACTATTGTATATTATCGTATATATTCGTGTATATTCAGACTGTCTTTGGGCCTGGTTTAATTTTTTTCTTTATGTTCAATATTGACAACAGCATCTTTGAGTTTTCACTCCCCTGTTATTGTCTTTGAAATGTATTTGCGGCCTCAATCTTCTTTTCTCACCTTGATGACCGCCAGAGCAGAGTTCTCTATTTATTTTGTATGCTTAGCCAGCCAGGAGGACCTCTGTGTCCTCTTTGATAACTGCATCTCTGCAACCTAGTTACATAGTTCAACTTTGTTGACGGCATTGCCATCCACAATCTCTTTCCTCAGGGGTAAATGTTGATTCATTCAACATCTGCCTCCTACATGACAGTTGGAAGAAACAAATGTTTTTAGCTCTAGCAACTGCACCTTCATTAGATATTAATGCGAAACTTTCAGACTCCCAAACATTTTTGTCATTGATGAAATATAAAATTAACGCACATGATGTATTGCTGGTATTAGTATTTAGGAAAATGATACATGTCCTTCATGATTCCTGTACCGTTAAGTGTATGCTTGGCTGCTTGGGCTGTGCTAGTGGGGCCCACTGCCTTGCTATGACTGTTGTTGGATGGGAGTTGGATATGGCGGTCGTATGCATAGCAGTGTCGGGCATTTCATGACTTGTAGATATCACTTTTTATGATCAAAGTCATGAAGGTGCTTTTGCTAGATGCATATGTTTTGTCAGAAATAAACAGCAGGAAGAGATCCACTGGTGCAGATATATGCATATATTTTTAAAAAACTCATATCTAGAGTCTAGAGCATGCTTTCCTGCACATGTAGAGTGAGCCAATCTCTTTACACACTGCAACATGTACGTCTCATTTCAGCAATACAAGGAAGTTAACATCCTTGAGGTTCTGTTTGCTTTAGTCACCTGTTATCTGAATGTCATCTTGTGTTAACATCTCTGCAACTTAAGACTCAGTCTATCATCAGAATAAACTAAATATTTATCATAGTTTCCTCCTGTTCTACATTTCTAAGATTAGCATGTACTGTAAGAAAAGAAACCCAAACCTTTTCCTGGATAGGAAATGCAAAATCATGTCTTTATGTTTGCTAAGTGTGCAGCGGCCCATTACTAATATATATTTTTTTTGCCAGGCTGCAAAACGTGCCGGTGTGCCTGTTATCATGGATGCTGGTGGGATGGATGCTCCTGTCCCTGGAGAACTACTCAGACTCGTTGACATTTTCAGTCCAAATGAAACAGAATTAGCACGTTTGACTGGTCTACCTACTGAATCATTTGAACAGATCAGCCAAGCTGCAGGACAATGCCACAAAATGGTGAGATGTCTGAATTTTATTTGCTTAATGTGGTTTATGAAGATTTCCTTTGTATTCAAGTGTAGCTTCTAATTTAGCTGGCATAGCCTCTGGGTTCAAATACTACTACTTTTGATAATACTGTGCAGTAATGCTATCTGATAATAAGTATCTGCATCTATAGGAAATACATTGTACTCCTTTCATTACCATTTTGTATATGTACATGTGTATCATGTATGGTTTGTATGACTGACAATGGTGTATGCATGTTTTCATGGGCATCGATTGTAAATATAGATTAATGTATTTGCAAGATAGGCTGTGAACATTATGTGGATTTGTTAGATTTATGAAAACTCTATTGGTCGTATTTAATGAATGCATGGGAATTAAGGTTTCCAGTGATACGTGCGTGCTAACAATCATGGTTCAGTATGATCTTCTGACCGCTTTTCCCATTTGCACTATCTAGGTGGCCTAGAGCTTTTGCACAGCATCTGGTCATGAAATTGCCAGATGTTCAGATTCAAATTTGGAATGCATAATGCATGTGCTCTGAACTTCTGAATCACGAAGGTCCTTCAGTCTGATATGCTTTGTAACTAGACTGCTGGCATAGCTGTAAATATATGATAAATAGTAAATTAGATCTTGGTGTAAAAACAGATTTGTGAAGGCTCGCAATTTTTGTGCTAGAATTGATCTAGTTTGAACATATGAAAGCACCATATGTTGAGAAATACGTCTTTCTGTCAGTATATCATCGCCTTAGCTTTTGTTAATAGAATCGCACATGCTGGTGTCAGTTGTTACTATGCTTCTAGCCTTCAATAGCATTTGCCTATTCCACTTTATAAGCTGCTAATGTATGGACTTAGTCCTTCAACTGCATGTTTTCTTGTTAATTGCTTCATGTCATCATGATTTTTTATATCTTTACTATAACTTGTTCAAATTAAATGTATTCTGAGTCCAGAGGCGAGCACTTCTTTTGTTTTAAGCATTCTGTCAGAGACACAAGTGTTTACAGGGATTCAGTTCACCTGCAGATCACCTTAAGCAGATTAAGAAACTATTAATCTTTTCCTTGTGCAGGGCGTGAAAGAAGTACTAGTAAAGCTTGGATCACAAGGATCTGCTTTGTTTGTTGAGGGGGAGGAGCCAATCAGACAGCCGATTATTCCTGCCACAGAAGTTATTGATACCACGGGGGCTGGTGACACTTTCACCTCAGCTTTTGCTGTAGCTCTGGTTGAGGGGAAGCCTAAGGAGGAGTGCATGCGATTTGCTGGTACGAGAAGCACGTCCTCTTCGATATTTGATCAGTCGGTTTGCTGATGTTTCGATTAATAAGACTTTTTATTTTCTTGAATTCCAGCTGCTGCTGCCTCTTTGTGTGTCCGAGTGAAGGGGGCTATACCCAGCATGCCTGACAGAAATTCAGTGATGAAGCTGCTGGAATCTGTGCAAGTCGAGTAGCTGCAGACTGCGTCGATGGTTCAAAGTCGACCTCATTCATCGGCAATAATGTGAGCACCTTCATCCTGCTTGACAACTCCTCTGGTGCACATTTGATGGTAGTATAGAAAAACAAGATAAAAACAGCACTGCTTCTATGTACCTCGCTACCGAAACAGAAACACTGATTGCTAAGTTGTAGTCTTTTGTCAGGTTTATTATAGCCTTTCCTGTTTTGAGCCATACATATACTATTTTCCACACGATGCCAATTCCCCCCGTCGGCCTAAATCATACTGCTCGCGATCCCATCAAACCGCCCAATACTGCACCCAATCCTGAGTGAATTTCCGTGGAAGCCTGTCAGTTTCAGTATCCATTTGTTGGGAAACACTGCTGGTGCAGTGAGCGAGGTTAGTGGGACGTCGTTTTCCACCTCCAAATCTAACCATCACCTACATCTATCATCATTGCAGGGCCCTTTCTCCAGTACGCGGAATTCGTGGGATCCATGAACCCTCTCGCCGCCCCTTCACGTGCGTGCTCCCCCGGATAACGCGAGGTGATCTCCAAACGGAAACGCATTTCCCGGTGCCGCCCATGGTATACTACTGTAGTAGTAAACAAAAATAAGGAACGACGTCGTGTGCGCCCATGGCCACACGACCGTTTCCATTTCCAATACAACATCATCCTGGTTTTGTGAACGCGATGAACAGTTTCACACTGCGTTTCCCCCTGGAGCTTGTCGCTGGCGCAAGTCAATGCGCGGCGATCTCAATCCGTTCCCGTCGATTTCACAGTCACCACCGGCCGTCGTGTCTCGCCGCGGATCAGCCGCACGTTCTGCCGCCCGGCTCGCGTAATCTGAGACCCGTGGAAAGGTCGTCCCGTCCCTGACGTCGTTCCCCCCTGTCGCCGCCCGAGGGAGCAGCGGCGCACGGCCGGCTCGATCCGTCGCTCGGGCAGGTCGTCACAAGGATCCCCCGTAAAAAACCTGTGGCTTCGCTCGCGACGCGATCGTTCGGTAGCTTCGCTCCGTCGTGGTACGACGCCGGCGGCCGGCGGGTGCTCCCTCCGCCATCGCGGCCGACCGCCGAAGATTTGAATCCGGCGACTGTTGTGACGGAGCCATCGCACGGCCTCGCGCAATTAAAGCCCCCGACGGGTACCACCGCCACCACCACCCTGCTGCTGCTGCCCGCCGCGCTACAGCCTCCTCCGGGGTTCTGGTCTGGGCGTCTGGCGCGCAGCGGCCACTTTGAGTCTTTCGCAAGGCTGAAAGCTCCTGATCGGTTTATTTGAGGGCGTTTCGGTTTCCTGCTGCAGCGCGCAGGCATGCACGATCATCTGATCGGTGCGTTGAACCGGCCGGCAGAGTGCGGGGCGGGGCGATCGGCGACGTCGCTGTCGCAGATGGCTTAGCAATCCAGCTTCCTCCGAACACCATCCATCGGCTCCGATTGATTTGTTAATTGCCCGCGGTCACGTCGCACCGATATCTATTTATGGAACCCGTGGCCACGACGGATACGTGTAGGCGCGGCTAAGCTACTTGGCTTGGCTTTGCTAGGCCAGAGGTCGATCGTGTACGTGCTCGCAGCGACAGGCAACGACGTGTGTGTGGCCGTGAGCGTGACAAGCGCGGGCGGCATACCTCTCCCTCTCTCTCTCGCTGCCTATCTGACCCCGACCTGGCCGGTCAAGCAAGAGAGCTTCCATGGCATGGCAGCCGGGCGGGAGGAGGAGGAGGGTTCGGAGCTGGACGTGCGCGATCGAGCGGATCGCTGGTGCATGCCCTTCAGGAATTATAGCGGTGGGCTTGACCTGCTGCGTGGCTTGCGTTCAAAGTCATGGGTCGAGCTGCTATTTTGTTGGAACTGCCTGCTAATTAAATTGTCGACGCGACACGACTGCCACCGCCGGTGTTAAAGGGCGAGCTTAAACGTACCTTTCGTTCCATTGAAAATATCTTAATAAATAAAGCTTTATTTATTTGCCCACAGGATGTACACCAATCCAAAATAGTGCCGTTACTGCGTGCGTGCCCGCCCTTGATCAGGAGTACTGAGCTGAACTGCACATCAATCCGTGGTAGCACTGCACATGCCGGTATACTCATGTCATCAGGTTAGCTAGCGAGGCAAACCACAGTGCAGAACAGGAAGGCACAGAAAGAGCAATTGGGTGGAACCCATTATCAGGAAGGAGGACACGATCGATAATACTCAGATTTTTTGTAGTACCATCCTAGCCCAACAAGTCATAGAAAATTGGCAGGATATACCTTTTTTTCCAAAGCAATAAGTGGCCAAAAAATACCAAACCACAAAGCAATAAATAAAGTATTCGCAAAATTAAAGGGAGGTCGATAGATGTGGTCTCCATTATTGAATATTTCATTCATTTATTATTGCAGCCTTGACGTACACGTACGTACATGTACATATTCCGCGTGGACTTTGAACACGGGTCTACGCCGGAGTATTTAATCTGCTTATATACCTTAATTATTTTTTGGTGACGGAGAAGGAAAAGAGACGCGCGGCGCGGGGGGCGTACCTCGCTCGCTCGATGGGCTGGGGCAGCACGCAGCGATCGACCAGCGAGCGGGGTGTGCACACCTCGCGCTGTGCCTTTTAATGCTTTTGACCTTCTACTAGTCCGGTTCCGGTAGCTATCAGCAGCAGCCCCCCATTGGCCATGTTGCTTGCGTCCCCGGACTTCCAACCATGTCGCTCATCCTCCATCTCTCATCTCTCCATGTCCGACGCCTTTACCCATCACCGTCACTTTGTAATTCCCTCCAACCAAAAGGCAAGTAATGTTGTGTTTTCTTAGGCAAATTCCACTCAAATCCACTATTCATTCCATCACATCCTCGCCATTTTTTTCAAACTAAATACCTCAAATCCAAATATCCACTATTCGCTATCTTTTACTACCTCTGTTTCTATATAGATGACGTTTCAGACAAAAAATGCTACTAAGATTAGCCTAGATGTGTTGGTCGGAACGTCAAATAAAAAAGGATAGAGGTAGTACTCATCACATCCTCTCTCATAGGTCATAGCACGCGGCTCAATGCATTATTCTCCCATCACATCTTCACCACTAAATACCTTCAAATTTTCACTATTCACCCACTATTCATCTCACCAAATTTTCCGAAAAACCAAACGCACTCTAAGTACTCCCTCCGCAAATTTTTGAAGCCTAAACAAACAATAATCTTTATGAACGGAGGGAGTATCACACTAAAGAATCGAATAATCCAGGTACAATAATAAATATTTATCTCCAACCAAAAGGCAAGTTAGTAATATTACACACGCATAATAAAGAGAGAGAGAATGAGAGATACATCATTCAGACAAACATGAACAGTGTGCTATCCCATGTAGATAGTGGACCTCTCTCCGGCCGAGAAGATGATCGAGTTGCTGTTGCACCGGCCAGTACAAAAAGGTACGTACGAATTTCGAACGAACGAGCCAAAAGGCATGATGATAAAGCTACATGCAGCAAAGGCTTAAAGCTCTACTCCACTCGACAAGAACGTGTCAAGCTTGGCTGATCGATCAATGAAGGGTCCATCAGGACGCCTGATTATTAGTGCTGCTACTGGTAAAACAAAGGCAGCTAGCTGTACGTACGTAGTATATATATAGAAGCGTAATTGCCCTGCTTGCTTGACGATTCCGGTCCTCCTCTGAAAGTACAGTCGCGTGCACTGTGGAAGGAGCATCTGGTGGATAGCTTTTGCCTCGCACCAATTAATGGGATGGTCACCAAAGTAGGTTTGCTCTTGATCAAGAGCCGGGAGCCTTTAATTGAACAAAGGTGAATTCTGTCACATGTGTGTTTAATGTAATCCTTCCTTGACTGGTTTGACGAAGTAAATACGTACGTTTATCCACATAAGAAATGTTTGTTACATATCCAGAGCAAAATTAAGCAGTGAAATTTGAAGCTGGAATATTGGAACTTTTTTGTTAAGATTATACTACTAATATAATGTTCTAGAATTCACACGCTTTATGCAAATTTAATTAGGCTCAGTTTGAAGATGAGTCTCTATAGCAATATATTGTGGTGTGCTCATAGAAACTAAAGCTTCATATTAGATACTATGTCAACATTATTATCTCTAAAGTGTATCGATTTCTAGTTAATTTAGTTTTGTTTTCAGTTGCGTAAAATAAAAGATCTTATTAGAGCTATTTTATAGGGGATATGGGTCATGATGGTTCGTGAAAGGCATGAAGTAGTCAATCTTGGGGGAAATGGACATTATGCATTTGGAGGCGAAAATAGACCACAACATGCATGTCATCACACCTATTTGACCTACTCCCATGTACACCCAAAATCTATGTCATATTTCATGCTGCATGCTGTTTGACCGGTGCAAACGACATCTCTCCGCCTCCTTGCATCAGACCCAAAAAAATCTGGAATTATTATATATAATTCGGGTGACCCAACTAGTAGAACGAAAGAGCAGAATTTATTGACTGCTAGCTTCACATCACAGTACACAACTTGCGCGAGAGAACGAGCGGTACGCATCATTGAACAGTAAGGAGATCGAGTATGCATGATGTAAAAGGTCCCAGACCCAAATATCTCGATCTATTCTCTACCATGTTCAGAATTAGGCGTACGATTCTCTAGCTAGCCAGCTCCTACCCTTCTCGCTATTTCAGCCACAATTCTAGCAAAAAACACACACTACAAACAGACCGTGCGTGTGACACGACGATGAATCGATCGATCGTTCTCTCGATCTGGTGGCGCGCGCTTGAATTGAAAGAGTACGTGCAGGCCCGTCCAAATCCTTGGATCAATCATATACGCTGGCGCACGGCCATTCTAGTTCTAGGTAGGCAGGTTCACATCACTATATATGCATGGGTAGGACTAGTACTAGCTCTTGGAACGACCTGACCGCTGCCACTAGCTAGTACTTGCACACGAAATAAAACAAGGAGCAAAATGACGCTGGCTGCTTTTTTTCCTTAACAACTCTCACTTTGTACCAACCACACGAACAGAACGACCCCATATCATGCATGACGAATAGCTAATTGCCATCATCGATCGATTCATGCATCAGTGCATGCATCTTCCTGCCATCAAGAGGCGATTAAGGAGGACGTACATCAGTCGATGAACGATTATCATCTGGCAAATTTGAAGAAATTAAAAAGGATATGTAATTTGTCCATGATGCATGCATGGCCTCTGGTTGAGCAATGAGGCTACCAATAAACATGTGCCCAGATGTAGTAGAGATATAGTGTGCCGTATTAATGGAGATGGATGAGAGAAGGGATGCAAAGAGGAGCTAGCATAAAATTATCATAGCCCATGGCCACGGTACTGCAGCAGCATATAGCTAGAGTGCAATGCACGAGCTGTTGGTTGATTAGGTACATGTACAAGAACCGCTAGTACTACCAGCAAGGACTAGCTAGATGATCATAGAAATGGTACGAGACCAGGCGCCAGAAAACCTCTGTAGCGGCATGTGTCTCGCAGCACAGGAGGAAGGGGGGAAAAATCAAGAACCGATCCATCTCGATCATATATCTAGAGGAGAAAATCGGTGAAAAAAAAAGAGGAGAATTAAAGATGTTAAGCATTAACAAGAACCAAATTAAGTACTACTATCTCTTATCTAGCCTTCTTCTCCCATTAGCTTGCCTGTGGCGGTGGTGGTGAGATCATCAATGCATTCAGGGCTGCATGTTGCCGCCGCCGTTGCTGTGGACGAACGGTGGCGGCGGCAGCATGTCCTGAAGGAGCCCGAAGTCCTGCGCCATGAAGTGCTGCATCTGGAGCGATGGGGGAGACGACGAGGCGGCGGCGGCGGTGCTCATCGGGCCGCTCATGCCGCGGGACGACGAGAGGCCTATCGCCGGCGGCACGGTGTGTTGGCCGTGGTGGGCGCCGCGGGGCGGCAGGAGGCCCAGCGCGTCGAGGACGCCGGCCCGCCCGAACGGCGTCGGCGTGCCCATCTGCGGCAGCGGCGGCGGCGGCGGGTAGGCGCCGCCGAGGTGGTGGTGGCCGCCAACGCCGGCGTGGTGGTGGTGGTGCAGCTGCGCGGCGAGGAGGTGGGTG
This sequence comes from Cenchrus fungigraminus, assembly GCA_036936925.1. Lineage (NCBI taxonomy): Eukaryota > Viridiplantae > Streptophyta > Magnoliopsida > Poales > Poaceae > Cenchrus > Cenchrus fungigraminus. The sequence continues at coordinate 29,141,281 of CM072778.1, read as the reverse complement.
CTGCCGCGGAGCGTGGCTGGGATGGGGTGCGTGTGCTTGCCCTCGTACGTGGTGATCACCACCGCCGGGTCCTGGAACGACCGCTCCACCCGCTTCTTCACTGGGCACTTCTGCGTCGTGCACCGGTAGTAGCTCCTGCAGCCGTTTGCGTGTGCACACACACACTCCATTATTAGACCATGTCTCTAGCTACCATTCAGGTGCAGTGTGCAGGTAGATGAACAAGGTGTATAGTACTACACAAATACGTGCATGAATCAAACACAAATGTGTAACACCACACACCTTGGGTACGGGCTGTTCTTGACGGCCTTCTGGCCGTACTTGCGCCACCGGTAGCCGTCCTCGAGGTGGTCGACCTCGCTCTTGGTCATGAAGGCGAACCGCGGCTGCCGCTGCCGCTTCTCGCCCTTGCCCTTGGCCTGCTTCCCGGCCGCCGCCCTGCAAAACAGCAACCAAATCCCATTCCCATCAGCTCCTCTCCCATCATCCGCCGGCCGCGGGTCAGCACGGAAAGTGATCGGCGCGGATTTCGTTCATACTACGATTGCGAGCCGTGTTCAAACGCGGTTGTTGGCGAGCTCTTTGGCAGCCTAGCTAACTGGGCGTGCGAATCAGCGATGCTAGAGTAGTGCACATGGTTTTAGCAGGTTCACACTGCTGTGTGCACACTCCATCCCCTTTTCTCTGCTCGCGAGCACTTTTTCCGCCTCTCTGCGGCCGATTTGTACCGATCGAACTCGTGCCATATGCTAGATTTGCTTGCACCAGAAAGGGAGCTGTGCAAATCCCTATAGTTGAGGGGGAGGAGTATCTCTTGGCCTGCAAGAGGGGCTGCAGGCTGCAGCAGCTTTTAGACCGGACCGTTCAGAAGAGATCTCTGGGGGTTTTTTGGGTATGATCTTGGTAAAAAGAGATGAACCAAAAGAGTAAAAAGAGGGGAGCCGTAAACGAACAAAAAGATAAATAATTTCAGGGTGCATATCTTTTGGGCCAAGTGGAAAAAGATGCATGTTCATGCTAGGCGTAGCATGAAATCCATAAAGCAAAAGGGAAAGAGGAAGAGGGGTATGCAGGTAGCAGATTCTGCTAGCTATATAATAACTGACAGACTTTTTTTGCGCTCCGTATTTGTTTTCTTATGACATGCGAGTGTGAAACCCTAGCCCAGGTTCACACCTTCGCCTTGCGGCTACCTTAAAAAAAGAACCAAGAACAAAAGGAAGGAACAAAGAATTAATAGAAGAGGAATGGATGACTGGATGACCAGCAGCCGAAGCAAGGAAGCAGAATCTTGAGCCACAGGAGCTGACGCCTAATACAGTAATCGTGATGCGGGATCACCCAAAAGCACTAGATAGATATAGGATAGGTTCCGATTAGCCGAAAGATCTATCGAGAAGCTGCAGAAAGGCTAGAAAGAAGGTTCGCAAGATTTGCAAGGCAAAGCGCAGGGCAGCAATAATCTCAAGAAAATCGACGAACAAGCTAGAATTCCAGCTCATAGACTACGAACTCACCCTTTCTTGCTCTTGTCAGCGTCGTCGTCCTCCCCCTTGCCGAGCTCCTTGCTCTCCTCTCCTTCTTCCCCTTCCTCCTTCTTGAGCGAGTCCTCCTCCGTCCCGGCGCCGAAGCCGCTGCCTGCGACTCCTCCTCCTCCTCCTCCTCCGCCGCCGCCGCCGCCGCCCGCCGCCTCGCTGGAGGACGAAGACATGGACGACGTGGTGTTGGGCGTGACCGGCGCCGTGCCGCCCCCGCTGGGCGTGGGCGTGGGCGCGCCGCCGAAGAAGCCGCCTCCTCCCCCGCCGCCCGTGTCCACCACCAGCATCTCCCTCTTGACCACGTCGTCGCCCGGCACCGGAAGCTCCAGCGCGCGGCACAGCAGGTCGTAGTCCATCATCCCGCCCGCGCCAGCCGGCGCGCTTTCGTGCAGGTAGTCCGCGAACCACGCCGCCGCCGCCGGCGCCTGCTGCTGCTGCTGCTGCTGCTGCGCCATCATCATCATCTCCCCCGGCGCCGGCCGCTGCGCGAACAGCGACGCCAGCTCGTCGTGGAAGTGGAACTCTCCCGACGACATGATGTCTGGCGCCGTGCTAGCTGCTGCTGCTGCTTCTTGGCGCTCGCTCACTTATCAAGGGCGAGGAGGAGGAAGCCAGGGAGGGAGGTGAGGGATCAAGATGGCCAGGGGAACTTAACGGATGATGAAATGGGAAGGAAGCGAGCGTATACGGCTATATGGGGGGCGCAGTGAACGAAAGGGATTGGGGTGGTGTGTTTTGTGTGTAGGTGAGGTGTGTGCGCCGAAGAGAGCGCATCGCGGCTATAACTAGGTGTGCGTAGCGAGCTGATGCGCGTACAGATATACTGTTAGAGGGTTTTTTTTTGATATACTGCTAGAGGTTGATGGAGAGAGATTGATGGTTGGGTGGGAGTTTTTTTGTCTCCTTCTCTCTTACCAGCTGCTTTTGGGGTTGGCTTTTTATTTAATTGATCCAGCCAGCTTTTGTGACAGAAACTACTAGTAGTACTAATTGATTAGGCCCAAACGACATGTCCATTTCCCCCCTCCCTCCGATCCCCTGGAGTTATGCGCTTGTTTCCATCGCAAGATACAGCAATTATCGGTGGGTTAGACTTAGACCTCTCTCTCTCTCTCTCTCAGGATAGACCAGTGGGGCTGAGCAGTGGTAAATAATGCAGGATTAGCAGCAGAAGCAACAGTAATGGCGCGGCCACGGTCACGGGCGCTGGCCGTGAGTCAGCGGGCGCGCCACCGGCGGCAACCGGTCACGTCGGGTCAAACGGCCGCGCGCCGCGGTCAGACCGTTCACACCGACACGTGGCGGTGGCCGGTTTGACCGGGCCCAACCCCGGCGCGCCTGGCGGGCCAGCCTGCCCCCTCCCCCCTGACGCCAGCGTGACGCCGCCCCCCCGCCTCCGTGTCCCCCCGTCCGATCCCCAGCCGACGGCCCCGCTGCGCCGCCGGTGGCCGGGGGATGCGACGCGACGTGCCTGCAATCGCAAGGCGAGACGCGTATAACATGTGCATGTGCGGCGCGGGGAGGCGGCCGGAGAGGGCAGGCAGAGAAGGCAGTCGCATCGCGGGGGTCCGTTTGGTCCTCCCTACTCCGGTATAGTCCGGTCAAGGCGTCTGGACGGCGGGGGCCGCAAGGGTTTCCTTCCGCGGACGGTGCGTGGCGCTGGCGCTGCGACGTCAGGGGGCATCGGGGAAAAGGGATCCGTTCTTCGTTTCTGGAAGGAGATTTGTGTAGTAGGAGTGGGCTGTCGTACTACCACGGCGGCAGCAGCAGGAGCAGCAGCAAATCCAATCATGGAAAAGGCGTCGCGGTGACAGGGGACCTATTCGGTCTGGGTCTGGCAGCGGGGGGATTTTATTTCGAGCACGAAACAATCATGAAAAAGTGCGCGAAACGCATGTCTGAGCGAGAGCGACCCATCCGCCTCCTTTTTCATTTTGTTGCGTCCGCATTCAAATGTTTGGTGCATGGCAGGGAAGAAGGGAGCATGTGGACTGGACGCATGCAATGCACAGTGGCAGCAGTAAGTAGAATGCATTGCCTGCCATTCTGGGATAGAGAATTCCTACTCCTAGTGACCCATGAAGTTTCGAGCCGCTCGCTCGTCTGTCGTCGTAGGTCCTCCTGGCCGCAGCAGAACCGAACTGTTGCCATCTACAGCGCTGGTACGGCCGGCCAGCGTGCATGGTCTCTCCGGACCGGACTCCGGAGAAACGCGAGAATGCGAGAAGGAAGGAAAGCGGTGACATGGTAGAAAACATGCCTTTCAGGGTCCTTTGGGTACTGTACGTACGTGCGCACAGAGTTACGCCGCGTACGTACGCCGTCCGTTCCTCCGTCGGAGAATTCGATCGAGTCAAAAGTCTCTCCGATCCGATCCAAAAGAATCACGTGTTACCCTACCTTCCAAGAAAAATAGTTGTTAGCCAGCTCGTGCGTCGTCGGTCGCTCGCTCCTTGTTCGTTCGTGTCGCCTCATCAGCGCGCCGAGCACGAGCGCACCGCCAATGCCAACGGCGCAGGCCCCCCGCCAGCTCTGCTGCACGCGGCGCTCGATCAGCCGCCGCCTGCCGGCGGTGTGAAACGCGGAGCACCGCCGGGCGCCGCCGCCGAGTCAGGCGCAGGCCCGAGCGCGCGTGTAGCCTCGGCGTCCTAGAAAACAAATACAAAACCGTGTCCTCCCAACGGCCCAATGCAACGCCCCGCAGGCGTCTGGATGCTGCCGGCCGGTGCCGCGCCGTGTGATCGCGGATCGGAGATTCGGAGGCAGGCGGGGCGATGCGATGTGAATATGTGATCACCTGCTGTTCACGCGCGCGGCCGGCCGGGGGTGGGCTCGGGGGGCGACGCCGATCGGCCGACCAGCGTACGTGCCGGCTCCGGATCTGGGGCAGCCGGCCGGTGCCCTGCCTGCTTGCCGATGGCGCCTGCGGCGCGCGCGCATTTAAGGCGCGGGCGGCTGGTGACGGCCTGACGGAGCAGGGAGAGGAAGGGTGGTTTGGTGGGTGCGCGCCTGCTTTTTGTCTCGGAAAGCCCGGTCCAGCCGGGGACGGCGACGTCCTGCCGCTGGTCGGTCCCTGGCCGCGGGGTCCAACCGTTACCGTACGCGACCCATCCACTGGCCTGGCCGGCCGCTGCTGCTGCTGCTCCGCACCAACCCGGCCACGTCGATCGCCCACGGCTTTCCGTGGTCCGTACGTGCTTCGATCGGCCTAAGTAAACGGCTCTCGTTGATTAACCGCGCGCGCGGCGACTCCTGCGCCGTCGATTCCGTAGATCGATCCGCATCTATCCACCGGTCCACCCCCCATCTACGTGCGTACGTATACGTACGGCGGGGGGTGTTCCGTGCGTATTGAATTCGTCGCTCGTCAATTGGACGTTCGGTGTGCGCTTTTGGTTGTTTTCTGAGTACACCTACAGTAGACGTACATAACACGGGCGTGGTGCTGCCAAAACTCTGATCGGCCGGGCCAGTAGCGATATAACGGTGGACCTTAATATGGATCACGTTCTGGCGAATTTTGACCGTACGATCTCCAATCTACGCAGCACAGTTTAATTGCGATCATTATTGTTGGTAAAAAATCATTAGCATGCGTGAAAAATATAAACTAATCACACTGCTTAATGCGGCGAAGAATACTCACACTGCACCCGAAAATATAAGATGACCTAAACACAACCGTTCGCAATGGGTGATCGAGTGAAAGATCAGAACCGGTCGAGCTTAATTAGCCTTGCTAGTATATATATCCCCGGTGACATTCCTCGTGACATTGAGTCACTGACATGTGGGACCCATGTACTCCATTGACACGTGGGTCCCACACGTCATTGACTCAATGTCACGGGGAATGTCACTGAATCTGAGTCCATCACTTACACACACCAGCAGATATATCTAGCTAGACGTGTAGCTTCTGCCTTGGGAAAAGGCCATACCAATTACAAGATGCAGAATGGAGTCGGTACGAGTTTGGCATGGGATCGAGCAGGGGGTTGAAACCACATCAACCCCTGGTCTAAACTGGGGTGCTTAGCCGACTATAGCCACGCCATCTAGAGAAGACCGAGCTGACATGCATGGATGGATGGAGGAACTGGTAGCTAGCTGGTGGTATAGGAAGTAGCTGCAAAAGCATGACTCCACCAACACTGGTCCGGTCCATGGAAAAAAGGCCTTTCTTAGACGAGGCCTGGCGTGCGTGACTGCATGCAGCCTCTATTTTGGACTAGAAAGCAGTCGCTTGTAGTATGTTCCGTCTAAGAAAAGTAGTAGCATGACGTAGGGCACCCCAGCTCCGAAACCTTGGATCTTGTCGTGAACAGCAAGTCCAGGCTTAATTGTATTGGCTTTTACACTTTTACTAATTTTGTTATGCCCATCTTAAAACACTTGTAACAGTTATAGTCGTTTTTGCAATTTCAAACATTTAGTCCGATGTTCAATCTAGATATCACCACTGATGCACATACTAGCTACTTTTTAGTCACAAAGCCATGGATTGTACTGTTAACCAAAGACACTGAACAGTGTCGATATATATCCTTCATTTAAAGGAAAACCACACAAGAGAGAACCCAGAAAAGATATATAACTAGAGATAGAGAGCGAGGGAGGGAGCCGCATTTATGGAGGTAGGAGGGATGTCACTATTATCCGGTACGCTTTGACACTGAAGTTAAACTTGGGGGAAACGTCCAAGCCCAAGGTCAAAATCGCAAATCTGAAGGGCCTATAGATTATCATACGATATTATGATCCTATAGGAGCACACAGCTAATTAACCCGTCAACGGAGGAGGCCGAGAATAGAAGAAACCAACTGCTAATCAACGTACGTATCCTATGCTCATCAGCCTCTCAAACGAGACGACGACGACGACGCCTCCAAAGCAAGCAAGCAAGCAATGCAAGTTGGCCCGGGTCCAATCCTTTTATAAATCTCTCTCTCGGTCCATCGCTCTGCAGCGCGCGCCCCTGTGACATGTGAGTGTGACTCATGTTACTGTCCCAGCGACCTAATCCTTCTCATGGTTTGACTTGTTCCAAAGTCTCTTCACCTCTCTCGCTAGCTAGCTAGTCTTAAACATATTACTCTATTGAATAATTAACAATCTGATCGACGATGTGGTATCATTCTTGGAAGAAAATTAAATTATTGTAGAGATTGTCGAATCTAGAGAGCGTTAGAAAACGTCGGATCCGCCTGTTTCTTTAGATCGATCGTCTCACCTGCCCCACATCTATCGATTGTCGCTGGACCGGCCGGGCGGGCGGCGACTGCGGAGAATCTGCGCGTTTGAAAATGCTTGCGTCGCCGGCCGGGAAGACACGGCGGCGTTCCGGCGTACATCAGTACATCATCACGTACGTACTAGAGATGGCAACGGGTAGAAACCTGTCGGTAGTGCCGTTCCATACTCGCACCCGCTAACTTTGACCGTACCCGATAAAAAACCCATACCCGCATGCGGGTATAAGTTCTTACCTATGCCCGCACCCGCGCGGGTTTTTTTACCCGTCGGGTAACCTGTACCCGATAGCATACCCGTTGTAAACCAATATAATTGAGAACATAATGCATGATAAAGTGCATACATCAACGGATTTGAATAAATAAAATGGATAAATGATAATTCTTAACCAATTAATAGTCTAATAAAGCATGAACTTCTTTGTTAGTTATATATGTTAAGTTATCCTTTACTAACAATGTGCAATTTTGCTCATTTGTCACATATTGTACACGGGTATATTTTACCCGCGGGTATGTGGGTATGGGTAGTATGTACCCACACCCGCACCCACTTACCCGATGGGTACATGATGTTGCCCGTTTGTGTACCCGCGGGTAGAAATATGATTCCATACCCACCTCTTTATCGGGTAAAACCAGTCGGGTACTCGGGTTTCGGGTACCCATTGCCATCTCTAGTACGTACGAAAGATTCCGTTTCGGTGCACTGCATCTGCATCTGCATGCATGCGCGCCGATCGAGCGGCTGTGCTTAATTAATTTGTTTTTGTTGTGCTATGCCGAAGCTTTAACACAAACAATGAAGGGAACGAAAGGGCTCAAGCAAACGAACTCAAAGGAATGCCAAACAAAAGGAAGACAAAAAGCTATCTTTCAACAGTGTAACTCTCAAAAGACGATCCCCTTTACAAGTGTCGGTCGGCCTCCTTTTATAGGGAGACGAACGGACTTTTTACATACCGAAATTGATCCTGTATAAAACGGATCAAACAAGAATGTACTAGGCTAATTTTGGGATTTCTCCATCAGGGCCTTGTTTAGTTGGATGAAAAATTTGCCTTTTTAACTGCTGGAACTCATGTAGCACACTGTAGCACGTTTCGTTTGTTTGTGGTAAATATTATCCTACCATGACCTAACTAGGCTCAAAAGATTCGTGTCGCAAAGGACATCCAAACTGTGTAATTAGTTATTTTTTTACCTATATTTAATACTCCGAACATATGTCTTTTGGCGTATTTAATGTGATGTGATGGAGAGAGTGGAAAAAAGTTAGAAACTTTAGCCATCTAAACCAGGCCTAGGTCTTCACGTAATCGGCGCCTCCTGACGTCACGCCGCAAATCACGGCGCTTTTCTCGGCATCAGCACGTGCGCCTGTCGGGTGAAGACCTTCAATCTTTGGAGATACCCCTTGAGCCTAGCGAATTCCTGCACCTGAAGCACACGCAAAGCCAGATGTGAACGAATAAGTGGTTAGCGGCGACGAAACCCCCAGGCGACAAGTTGGCTAACGCTCACTGAATAACGAGGATTCAGCCCTGGGGTTTCGTCCTAGGAAAAACCGAAAGCAACAAACCCGAAGTTTGGTAAATTGAACTCTTTGCCATGTACTGGGACATTCGGATGACGAAGGGTACCTGGCAAAAGTTGACATAAAAAGAATAAAATGATGTCGATTGGTTTTAAGGGTTTCGCTGCTAACCTTTCGGATTGCCCCTATCGGACTGTGGCAATCTTATGGTTTTGACCGTACTAGACTCGATTCCAAATCCCCCAACAGAAGCCCTTCGGAGGCGAAACGTTTGCGAGACCGAAAACTCGAGCCACCGAAACCTAGGGATCGAGAATCGAGGCAAAAGAAAACGTCTTCCACGATGTCGACTCCCAAGAAAACCGCACGAATTACCAATATGCCCCCGCTTTTTAGCCGTTAGGTTCAAAATTTCGACCGTTACCGTCCACTGCCTATAAATAGAGGGGGTCGATGCCACATTCAGACTGCTGTCGCTTTCACCACCTCCTCTCTCTTTTAGATTTTGCAATTGAGCTCTTGGGCTTCACCTCTTACGAGTCGCGCTCCACGAAAACTGACCATCCTTAAAGGTTAGTTCTTATCTTCGATGGGCGATATTTTTGATCACCTATCTTTCGTCGTGGTGTGTTTTGAGATTGAGACTTTATAGACACATGACTCGTGTTAGGCACACTGCGAAAGCGATGGAGGACGAAGGCTCCCCTTCAAATCGTGAAGACCGACCTGCTTCCCCAGAAGCTGTGGAGGCTGCCGCGGCATCTTCCTCGTCGTCATCCATCTCGGAATCTGGTAACATTTCTGGCTTGGATGGGTCTGTTAGCTCTCGCGAGAGCGGCAGTTCTTCATCCACCTCGAATAGCGATGAAAGTAGTGATTCCAATAGTGGAGGTGATGTGAAAATAATGTTGAGCGACACAGATGCTAAGAAAATTGATGTCGGCGTGGAGGAGGGCGAGGTAGCTGAGGGAAGTGGCGCTGCCGCGATCGAAGAATCGGGGGAAACTTTGGCAGGCGTGAATGCTGGCCCTGAGGACTTGGTCAAACCCAGTACATGTTTCATGGGACGGTCTCTGGTGACTCAGTCTGATTTGGACGCCATGGTTTCGGAAGGTTATTTTGAATCTGGTAGCTGTCGACCGCCTGGGAAGGACACCACGCCGAAACTACACCTGAGCATTTTTGGCCCGGCCCGGCCCGGCCCGGCCCGCGCCAGGCCCGGCCCGGCCCGCGCCAGGCCCGCCCACGGACCTTACTGGACGGGCGTGGGCAGAGATCTTGAAGCCCGCGAAAAAAATCTTGGCCCGAGCCCGGCCCGACATGCTGTTTTTAGCTATTTTACAGTGTAAAATACGCGGGCGGCCCGCCCAAGCCCGGGCCCGGCCCGAGCCCGGCCCGAAAACTGAGGCCCGACACGTCCTATGGGACGGTCATGGGCAGGATTTTCTCGGCCCGAAAAAACCAAAAAAATTTTCGGCCCGAACCCGGCCCGGCCCGTGAAATGCTCAGGTCTAGCCGAAACCCAGGAAGAATGAAAGTGTCGTGTTTCGCGACTTCTTTACAGCGGGTTTGCGCTTGCCAGTATCGAAAAGGTTTGCTGACATTTTGGCAGCTTACAAGGTTCAGATTCATCAACTGACGCCCAATTCATTCCCCCAAGTGCTGAAGTTTTTGTGGGCTTGTCGGTCTTTTGCTGGTGACAATGACGTGGATACATTCGTCTGTCACTTTGAAATCCATTGGGCCAAAAGAACAGTCACCGTCGATGACGAAGATAAGGAGGCTCAATACGGCTGCTGTACTTTCCAGACCCGCCGTATCAACAAAAATCAACCTCCGGTGGAATTAGCCCCTGCTTACAAAAATAAGTGGGCCAACAGATGGAGTTCCTACTGGTTTTATGCCACCATCCCAGTGGTTGGCATGAATGCGAAGCACGAAGAAGTGATAACCTATGACCTGGCCAGTCGTATGGTTGATTTGGATGTTGAGTTAGCCCCGGAGCTTACGAAAGCAAGTCGCAGCTCCGTCAGTACTAGTGCCTTTTTCCAGGCCACTCATGTGATTACTACACGAGATGCTCTTGAAGAATTCGTGGCGGCTGATATTTGGCCCTGCAGGCCTCAGTGGGGCTCATGGGCTTTCAGGATGAAGAAACTGCCTGGATTGGACTTCGAGACCCGTAGCCCCAAATTCAACGTCAAGCGTCCTGAGGGGAAAACTGACGAAGAGATTTTAGCTGAAATTGAGAGGAAAGTTATTCAAATGATCGGCAACTACACTCACAAGGAGTGGGAGTGTGCCCAAAAAATTTTGAAGCACGAAGGCCGCGTTAATCGCGTCCTGGAAGAAATGAAAGTTCTGTGCCCTCCGCGGTCGAGACCTGCAGCCCCGGGCAAGAAGATGCAACCTCCTGGTAATATTGGGTCCGAGCCGGCGGAGGCTTCTAAAAAGGGGAAAGCGGGCAAGATTGCTGTTACGACAGAGGGCACGTCTAAGAGTGCGAAGGCCACTGAGGTTTTGGTGCAGCGCAAGGCTGAAGCTGCCAAAACCACACTACCTCCACTTGCTGAGAAATCCTCTAAGTTAATGAAGGTTAATGAAAATTTGATTCGTCGAAAGACTGAGGCAGCGAAGGTGGCTGCGGCGGAGAAAGAGAAAGAAAATTCACGACGTACCTCCGGCTGTTAATCTTGAGAAGAAAACAACTTCCAAGAGGAAAACCCCAAGCGTGTCCGAAAAAGATAAGGGGATTGTTATTGAAGAGCGACAGCCCGAGGCTGCGAAACCTCAGGTAAAGAAATCGCAGACGGACCCGACCGCTGAGACAGACGAAAGCGTGGATGTTTTAGCCACGCCGCAAATTCAACCTTCGACTTTTTATCCTCCGAGGGCTAAAGAGGTTGAAGAACCGAAAGATCAACCTGTGATTGTTCTAACTGATCCGGCCGAGGCAGCAGAGATTGAAGCCAGGAGTGAATGTGCACGAATATATTTCTCATCCACTTGTCCTCCTGGGGAACGCATGAAACAGACTCCGGAAGAGGAGGCTGCCGGTAAGAGGTATTGGGAACACTATGAACGGACTGGGGAATTTCTGATGACTGGTCCCATGCCGGAGAAACGTGTTGCCGGCTTGATGGATGTGATTGATGAAACTGAAGAGCTGTTTTACATTAACGATAGTACCCCAATGGAAATCTCAGAAAAGAATCCATCTGCTTCAGTGCCTGACGAGGCCAGGATCAATCCTATGCCAGATGAAGGACAGGGCTCGGGCTTGAAAGCGAGTGATCCGATCGATTTGGGCTCATCAGAGGTTGAGAAGCCCACGGAAAACCAGTCTCGGTCTCCACCTCCCACACTTAATGAGGCCGAGAAACATGTTGAGAAAGCGACTGAAGGTGACACCATTCTGGATTCTAAAAACGACGACACCCTCCAGCTCGAAAGTGCTGGTACGCTTCTTTACATTGCTTTCTCTCTGACTTTATCAACAGCTCCACTAATGGTAGCTTACCATTTTCCTTGATTTTTTGCAGTGGCTACAACTTTGATCACCATGAGTGGCAAAGAAAAAAGCCCACTCGATCAGCAGAATGCCTCGCCTTCATTTGAATTAAGTGCTGATCCTTCGATGTTGGAACCTGGTATGCGCCGCTAATTGATTGACTTCCTGAATAGATTTCAAAATGACCTTTCGCTATTGAATGCGTGAGGCTTCTAATTTGTGGTTTGAACTGACGACCCTTCGTTACTCTGTGATTGTAGATTTCCTCCATTCCTTGGAAGGCCTTAATGGAAATCAATTGCTAAAGATGATGCAGTCCTTTCTTTCGAAAGGCATAACTGCTGGCCAAAAGGGGTTTGAACAAATCGCAAATGAAGCGAAGGTCTCTCGTGATGAAAAGATTCTCCTGGAAGAAGAAAACCGCAAGCTGTGTGAGGAGAACGAAAGGTTGAAAAACCATTCCCAGCAACTTACCAGCCAAGTTCAAACCTTGACAGAACAATGTTCAAATCAAAAGACGGCTATGGATGCACTAAAACAAGAGCTAGAAAAAAGCATCCAGTGCTATGAGGAATGCCGCATTGAGCTTCGCGACATTGTTACCCAGTACGATGCCCAACAGGTGCAGATACAAACTCGCGACAATCTAATCGCGGAATTAAAAAGGTTGAAAGGCGAATTGGAGGAGACTTTGGAAAAGAACGAAACTTACTGCCATCAATGGGGGGTGCACCTGGCCTCAGCCTATCGTCATGCACTTGAACGCTACGGTGCCGAAACCCAAGAGTTTAAGGTTACTGATAATATTGCTAGCTACTGTCTTTGGATGAATAGTGAACTCAAACTTTTGCCTGATACTATGTCCAAAGTTGGAGATTATGTAGCGGCGACGTGTTCCGAAGCCATTTTCCACCTGCTAGAACAACAAGGCTGTGAGCATTTAAAGGCTTTTGGCACTCGAGGTTTTGAATTCCCTTCTTCGGAGGACATGCCAGCCCCGAGCAAAACTGTCGATTTAGTCACCAAAATAATACTTCGCAATTTCTGGATGAAAAGTGGTCGAGAATATGCTCGTAAGAAAGCTGTGGACCGCTTGACTAAGGTTAGACCCCTCGCATTGTTTGCGTAGTTTTGATTGACCTTATGTATTCTTGACTCTAATGTTTGGTGTTCTTGATACATTTCTTCTCTCATAGTTCTATTTTGGCCAGGCGAAACAGGCCTTGGAGCTTCGCGAGCACCGAGCGACGCACGACGCGGAAGCAACCCTTGGACCTTATGGACCATACTGTGATTGGCCACCGAAATCTGACGCTGATGAAGGCGAGACTGTCGTCCCTGGAGCCCCTGTTCGTGAGGCGGCCAGTACCAAAGGAGAGCAAAATGACCCGATTACCGGCGAATCTCTAACTCCACTGCAACACGAAGGGCCACCTCCAAATCCAACCGCTGAACCGGCTTCGGAGGTGTAAAACGGGAGAAGCTTTTAGGGAATTGTTCGGTGTAGCCTTGCTTAGGTTGTAAAAACGGTGATGTAAATTTTGTGTGAATTATTTTCGCAGACGTCGGGCGAAGGTGTGGTGTTGGATGTGATGCCTAAGACTTTCAGCCGTGCCAACACCTGCGTCAGCGGTGCGTCTTGGCAGGTTTTCCGACGTCAATACCCTGAGAAAACTTTCAAAGAGTTTTGAGAGTTTTGCTGTCAATACCTTTCTTTGCACAGCTATCCCCTTCGCTTTTTTATGACCATGAACGACACTAGCAAGGTTGCTCTGGTGGAACCGAAAGCTCACGGAGCCCCGGAGGTGAAAGAAGAGCCATATGAAGATGAAGACACAGATTATTGTTTCGTGTATGACATGGCTAAGAGTCGCGGAGGGTGGTATTCGGATGGTTGTTGCATAGAACTACCATTCTCGTGAGAACGATGTACTTAGATTAGCATTCTCGCTGGTTTCGATTGATGTTTCTGAAAGAAAATGTCTTCCCCCCTTCGAAAACTGGGAGAATGTAAGCTGAAAATTTCATATACCACCGAGCAAAACCTCGGACTTTAAATTTCATTAGTCGGTTTATGATAAACAATACTCTGTTTAAGAAATTTTACGTTGACGAAAGATATTGCATGAATACGTTTGTTTTTCCGATTGCTTCTTTCGTCGTAGAAAGACTAGCCTACCATGCGACGCCTAGGCGTGAAACGCATTGTAGGACTAGCAACTGAACAAAAAGAACGTCGAATATTGCAGCCCCGAGGCTGTTTTTCGACAATGAAAGTTTTCTATTGCTTGGCCTTGGTGCCGCGGTACGAAACCGAGCTTCGCTTACTTGAAAACTAAAAATTGATTTGAGACCTGGCAACTTTTCGTTGCTGCTTCGATTCAAGATTGAATCGCTTTTGATGCATCCTTTGCGGATGGGCTGTTGCGAAAACAGCTCTTTAAAAATATTGATTCTTGTGAATCATTTGTGTTTCACCACTTGTGGGTGGGCTACTTTCGCGTAGCACTTCAATTCACTCGCTTTTGGAGTGGGCTATTCGTAGATAGTAGTTTAAAGTATGCATGAAGGTAAAAACAGGAGACGTAGGGTGGAATTATTCCATTCATCGAGGAAGGGAAATTTTACATCAAGGTTGCCTCGTTAAAAAACTCACGCTCCAGGATGGACTCCTCCCTATGTGAGGAAAAGAGTACAACCTTGTTATTGAGTTTAAATTGCGCGAAAGTAAAAAACTAGATAAAGTAAAACTTACGAGTCGTTCGCATTTATAGTTCCATGCGACCGACTCCTACTAACTTACATTACGGAAAGAACTTGCACAAGTTATCCACATTCCACGAATGCGGTAACTCCACGCCTTCCTCGTCCTTGAGACGAAAGGCTCCGTCCCTAACGCTGCTCGCGACGATGTAAGGCCCTTCCCATGCGAATTGTAATTTGCCTACCGAGTCGGCGTTCTTTTTCCTTTTCAAGACAAAGTCTCCGAACCTGAATGTTCTTCAAAGAAACCTTCTTGTTTCTCCATTTTCTGGTTTCCTCTTGGTACTTCAGCAGATTTGCAACTGCGTCAAGCCTGTCAATCTCTACCAGGTCTTTGTACACTTCTTCGTTCTCACGAGAGCTCCCCATCAAAACTCTGGCACTCTCATTGGTTAGTTCTTCTGGACACATAGCCTCGGCTCCATACAACAGCCTAAATGGGGTGAATTTGGTAGCTCTAGACTCGGTGGTGTTATGTGACCAAATGACTCTGGATAACTCATCAGCCCACTTTCCTTTCTTCTGATCGAAGAGACACTTCTTTATAGCTGAAAAATTTTGACCATTGGCCCTTTCGACTGCGTCGTTGGACTGAGGGTGATATACGGAAGCAAAGCGAAGCTTTGTCCCAATTGTGCGGCAATACTCTCTGAAATCCTGGCAATCAAACTGCTTCCCATTATCAACTGTGAGTTCTTTGGGTACGCCGAATCTGCAGATGATTTGCTGCCAGAAGAATTTTCTGATGGTGGCTGAAGTGATAGCAGCGACAGGCCTTGATTCAATCCACTTGGTGAAGTACTCGACCGCTACCACGGCGAATTTGAAATTGCCTTGAGCCGTAGGTAATGGTCCCACGATGTCCATGCCCCAACGCTGCAACGGCCAAGTAGGTGTGATGAGTTGCGAAAGAGCCCCTGGCCTTCGCTGGTGCTTTGCTGCAAACTGGCAGGCCTTGCAAGTCTTGACAATCTGCTCAGCATCTCTTATTGCCATTGGCCAATAGAAACCTTGCCTGAAAGCCTTTCCAGCTAAAGCTCTCGCTGCAATGTGAGATCCACACATTCCGCTGTGAATTTCTTTCTTGAGCTCAATGCCTTGCTCTTGTGTGATGCATTTTAGCAGCGGTGCACACACTCCCAACTTGAAAAGGTTGTCATCTTTGAGGACGTAACCCTTCGCTCGAGCTTGCATCCTTTCCATATCGTGAGCTTCGACCGGCTCATAATGCCCACGAAGGAAAGCAATGATGGGAGCTCTCCAATCTAAGCTTGCGATTGCATTGACAGTACTGAGGGGTTGCTTGTCTGGTTTGATAGATGGGGCAGTGAGAATCTCGAAGAATACATCTGGAGGCATCGCCTCCCTTTTCGCAGCTTTCTTTGCCAGTTCATCAGCTTCCCCATTCCTCTTTCTCGGCAGATGCTCAATAGTGAAACCCCGAAAATGCCTTTCCATCTTTCGTACCTCTGCAAGGTACTTGACAAGCTCCGGCTCTTTGGCCTTACTCTCCTTTTCGACATGATCCTTGATGACCTCAGCGTCGCACTTGACCAGAAAATTGCTTGCTCCCAAGGCTCGCACTTTTCTGAGGCCTAAAAGGAGTGCCTCATACTCGGTGGTATTATTGGTGCACTTGTCGGATGGATCTGAATAATCCAGCCTAGTGGCGTATCTCAACTTGACTCCTGCTGGTGAAGTAATAACAGCTGCAATTCCTGCGCCTTTGCGCCCCCATGCTCTGTCGCATCTAATTTCCCATACAGGAACCAGCTCCTCATCCCCAGTGCTGTTGCAAGGTGAGGTCCAGTCCGCCACAAAATCTGCCAAGACTTGAGATTTGATTGCTGATCTTTTGCCAAAATCGATTGTGTGCTCCGATAGCTCTGTTGCCCATTTGGCGATTCTAGACGAAGCTTCTTTGTTGATGAAAAGATCATTGAGAGGCTGATCAGTGAGCACGGTGACTTTGTGAGCTTCGAAGTAATGCCTGAGCTTTCTTGTGGCCATAACTACCGCATATGCAATTTTCTCTAGTTCCGAGTACAACAGTTTGGAACCTGATAAAGCCTCTGAAACAAAGTACACCGGGCTTTGATATTTCCCTTTTTCACCATCAACCTCTCGCACAAGGGCCGCGCTGACTGCTGCTTTGGATGCAGCCACATATAGAAAGAGTGGTTCAGATGGGAGAGGTGGTGACAATATTGCCATCTTCTCAATGTAAGCCTTTAGCTCGGCGAAAGCTTTGCTCTGCTCAGGTCCCCATTCAATCTTGCCTTTGCCTTTCAATGCTTTAAAGAATGGAAGGCTTCGCTCGGCAGATCTGGAAATGAATCTGTTCAAAGCCGCAACTCGACCATTCAACTTCTGAATGTCCTTCTTCGTTTTTGGCTCTTCCATTTCCCTGATGGCCTTTATTTTGTCTGGATTCGCCTCAATCTTCTTGGCTGAGATCAGGCATCCCAATATCTTTCCCTTTGTGACTCCAAATACACACTTTTCCGGATTCAATTTCAATCCCGCTCTTCTCATGTTGGCGAAAGTTTCAGCCAAGTCACTGATGTGGTTGGACCTCTCACCGCTTTTGACTATGAGGTCATCGACGTAGGCCTGTATGTTCCTGCCAATTTGTGGCTTGAATACTTCCCCTGTCCTTCTGGTGAAAGTTGGGCCGGCATTCTTCAAACCTTCGGGCATTCGCACGAAACAGAAAGTACCAAAAGGCGTGATGAAGCTAGTTTTTTCCTCATCCTCTTTCGCCATCCAGCATTGATGGTAGCCAGAGAAACAGTCCAAAAGAGACATGATAGCGGCACTGGCAGCTGAATCAATGACCTGATCCATTCTCGGAAGTGGGTAATTGTCTTTGGGTGTGGCTTTGTTGAGGTCTGTGAAATCTATGCACATCCTCCATTTTCCATTTTTCTTTTTAACTGGCACGGTGTTAGCCAACCACTTGGGATACATGACCTCGCGAATGACACTAGCGTCTAGCAATCTCTGAACTTCAGACTTGACTGTTACCACTTTGTCATCAGACATCTTTCTGAGCTTTTGCCTTCGCGGCTTGATTGTAGCATCGATATTCAATTTGTGCTCGATGAAATTGCGATCCACACCCGTGAGATCCTTAGCAGACCAGGCAAACACATCTCTATTCTTCTGGAGGAATTGGATTAACGCCGCCTCTTCGCTTGGCGTGAGATCTGACCCAATGACGACGGCCTGATCCCAAACCATTTCATCTAACAAAACTTTCTTAGTGTCACAATCTGGCTGCACATTGATTTTTTCCCTGTCTGCTTTCGGTTGCTTCTCCACTAACTTGGCCTTGGCTGCCTCGTCGAGAGTATTGACATTTCTTTGGCCTGGAGTTCTGCCCCTTTCTAGGTTTCGACCATCATTTTGGTGACCCCAGATTGTAATGACCCCCTGCGTCGCTGGTATCTTCACGCACAGGTAGGCTTGATGAATGATAGCTTCGAACTTGTTAAGAAATCCTCTCCCAAGGATTCCGTTGTAAGGGTAGTACATTTCCACCACATCAAAAGAGAGATACTCTGTCCTGGCATTCTGAACAGTGCCAAAGGATACCGGAAGCGAAACCTTTCCTATTGCATGAATGACACGCCCTCCAAAGCCATACAACGGTGTGTCGGGAGGCTGTAACAGATTTCTACTCAACCCCATTTTGTCATACGCATCGGCGAAAATTATGTCTGCTGACGAGCCATTATCGACCAAAAGCTTTCCCAAAGTCCAGCTTGCTATGTTGGCTTCGATTACGAGGGCATCGTTGTGAGGAAAACCTTGTAATCTCACATCTTCCTCTGAAAAGGTGATCGGAATATGAGACCATCTTGTTCTTTCTACTCTCCCTTCCACACAAATATTCCGGACCTCGCGAAAGTAATGCTTCCTATCCTTCTTGCAATCAAATTCCAAAGCGGAGCCACCCGAAATGGGAAGGATGGTTCCGACAGATGGTAGTGGGTCGTTCTGGCCCTCAAGCTTTGCTGGTACGGGTGGAGCGGTTGGGCCTTTGTATGGGGGAGGAGGAGGAGCGATGGGGTGCTGGTCAATGGGTCTGCGCTCAACATTTTAAGCTTGGAAAACCTGGGATTGCCAGGGTTGCGGTTGAGTATAATTTGGGATAGGCGGTGAGAAGTGAGGTGGCTGAAAAGGATTGACGAAAGGGTTCCTCCCAAACTTTGGGTTTTGCCAAGCTGGGGCGGAGTGATTTACATAACTATTTCTCTCTTTCTCCTTTTTCTCTTCTTCTAAGATGGCCTCGAACCTCTTCTTATCCGGACAGTAATTGGAACTGTGATCATCGTTCTCTTTGTGAAAAATGCAGTACCACTTTCTTTTCTCTTGGTGGCCTCAGCCCCTGCCGCGACCTCTGCCTCTGCCGCCTCCCCTTCCACCTCTGCGGCCGCCCCCTTGATTTTGATGTGGTGGGCTGGGTGGGCTATTGTTTTGGTTTGGAGCGTCGCTTTGAGGGTTGCAGTTTTCCTGAGCGGTTTCTCCCTCTAGGCCAAAAACATTTCTGGGGTTAGCGTGCGAGGCGTTCCTGGGGTTGGACCATTCCCTTTCGCTGGACTGGTTAGCTTTGGCAGATTTCTTTTGCTGAGACTGCTCCTCCATACACATTCTGAAATCATTGTCTGAGCGGCAATACTTCTCGAATTCCTCGTACAAGCGCTGGATTGTTTTGGGCCTCTCACACATGAGATGCGAACGAAATTGACCTACCCTCAAACCCACAATTGCAGCATTGATAGCGACAGCATCCAACACATTTGGTGCCTGGGCTCTGAGATGAACGAATCTTCTGAAGTAATTCTGAAGAGGTTCTTTGTCCTTTTGCTTACAAGAGAAAAGATCGCTCTCCGTAAGCTCTGGACGCTGAAAACCCTGAAAATTCGAGAGGATCCGCTGTTTCAAATCCTCCCATCCATGTATCACTCCAGGACTCAGGAGAGAATACCATTGCGCTGCCGCTTCATCTGTAGCGATAATGAATGACTTTGCCAGCACGGAATCATCGCCCCCGGCCGAAAGGATGGCGGCCTCGTAGCTCATTAAGAATTGCCTAGGATCCGATTGGCCTGAAAACCTAGGAAGTGGTACAGGCCTGTAAGACTGTGGCCACAGAGCGATTTGGATCTCTTGTGACAGAGGCGATTTGGGATCCCAAGACCTCGTGCGGATGGTGCGAGTATCATGGTTCGAAGGACCAGATTCGAAAGGGTTAAGGAAGGGATTACGGCTGAAAGTGGTGTACGGAGGGGGTTGAGTGAAAGGCATGTTGCCCTCTGTGTATGTGGATTGGATGGGTACGGAGTATTCAGGCGAAGGCTGGTTGAAACTTAAGGACTGTTTGGCTTTTATGACACGCAATTCTTCTTGCAATTTGGCGATTTCAGCCTTTTGCCTTTGGATTTCTTTGGCTGCCTCAGCCTCTTGCTGCACCGCCAAAAGTTTCTTTTTAGTTTTGGCCAGCTCCTCGGCCTCCTTCCGCAATTTAGCCAACTCGGCTTCGTATGCTGCCTTGGCCGTGGCCGTAGTAGCATTCGGTTCTGGGAGCTCCTCTCCCTGAGTGAGCAGGTTGGATGGGTTCAACTCCTCGTCAAGGGATGACGAAGCCCCCTTGCAGGAATTAACAGTGTTCCTCTTCTTCCTTGTGGACATCTTGGGTTTCTTACTCGAGCCAAACACAAACGGTGGGCGCCAATTGTTGTGCTATGCCGAAGCTTTAACACAAACAATGAAGGGAACGAAAGGGCTCAAGCAAACGAACTCAAAGGAATGCCAAACAAAAGGAAGACAAAAAGCTATCTTTCAACAGTGTAACTCTCAAAAGACGATCCCCTTTACAAGTGCCCATCGGCCTCCTTTTATAGGGAGACGAACGAACTTTTTACATACCGAAATTGACCCTGTATAAAACGGATCAAACAAGAATGTACTAGGCTAATTTTGGGATTTCTCCATCAGGTCTTCACGTAATCGGCGCCTCCTGACGTCATGCCGCAAATCACGGCGCTTTTCTCGGCATCAGCACGTGCGCCTGTCGGGTGAAGACCTTCAATCTTTGGAGATACCCCTTTCGCCTAGCGAATTCCTGCACCTGAAGCACACGCAAAGCCAGATGTGAACGAATAAGTGGTTAGCGGCGACGAAACCCCCAGGCGACAAGTTGGCTAACGCTCACTGAATAACGAGGATTCAGCCCTGGGGTTTTGTCCTAGGAAAAACCGAAAGCAACAAACCCGAAGTTTGGTAAATTGAACTCTTTGCCCTGTACTGGGACTTTCGGATGACGAAGGGTACCTGGCGAAAGTTGACATAAAAAGAATAAAACGATGTCGATTGGTTTTAAGGGTTTCGTTGCTAACCTTTCGGATTGCCCCTATCGGACTATGGTAATCTTATGGTTTTGACCGTACTGGACTCGATTCCAAATCCCCCAACAGTTTTCTTGCTGTTGCGCGCTGTGGATTCGATCATCAAACAAGCTGCCCACCACACACCAATTCCACGGCGACATCTCGTCGAGACCTCCAATTCCGACCGGCCTGCTCCGTCCCATGACCAGCGGAACGCAGCATCGACCGGCGCGCGCGGGTAGCAGCAGCCCGGCCGCCGCACGTCCCTATCGGCGGCGCGCTCCCGCCCGTCGACGTCGCCATCCATCCATCACCCATCCTCGCGGCGCGCGAGCGCCGAGCGGACCACAACACCCGGACACGCCCCCGCGCCGCGCGCCGTAGACGCCTCCGGCCCACCGCTAGCTACTACCTCCCACTTGGGCACACGTTGCCTTTGCTGTCGCTCTCTCGCTATGCTCGCCACGGCTATCGCGTGATGACATGCGCGGCGGGGGTACGCAAGCGGCCGCGCTGACGACGACGCCGGCTGCGTTGGGCCGCCGCTGATTGATCCATCGATCAGGGTGTCGTCGGATCGGAGCGAACACACGTGGTTCTCCCGGACGACGCCGCGCGCGCGCGCGCCAGCAATCCGCCGTCAATTCCATCAGCCTTGCGCACGGCCAGGCAGACACCGACCGTGACATGCGCCGAACGCCGTACGTACCCCTCCAAAAGATCACCTACCACTCCACGTCTCCACCACACGATGAGTTCGATCATGCTCGCGACGAAATCAGCTTACCACACGCACCCGATCGAGAGATATGGCTAGCGCTAGAATGATATATGCTACTACTAGCAGTTACTCCTGCTACTACAGAGCACCACTAACCACTAAGAATCTCGAGATGTCGAGATTAAACTACGCTTTTTATGCGCACGATGCTAACTTGCATGGTTTGAGCAACGACGCTCTCAGTCGTCTCCATCGGAATGAGTAGCCGGCCGGCCGCCACCCAGAGCCAACTTATTCTGTGCTATTAGCTATCTACTAGCTTTTTCTCTACACATGTGAAAGGAGGTACGTGCACGCAACACATCTTTGCCGTGGCATGGCTGCAGGCTACGAGGCTACGAGAGTGATCTATCGAGCAGTGATCAAGTGGCTAGCTACCTGCTAGTAGGTCGCCAAACTCGTAGCCCTAGCCAGCTATACTAGCTGCTGGGGGTACGGTGGGCGATCCGGCCGGCAAAGCATCCGCAATCAACTCTAACCCCTTGTACTTACTCGGGTGAAAGTGAGGCAGGAAAGCGCGCGGCACCAAACAGTACGGTGTCGATCCGTAGCTTGGTCCGTCACGTACTGCCATGTATGTGAGCGAGCTATAATAGCCTCGGTCCCACGCTGCTCGTATTATTCTAGTATTTGTATCTTGGTTTCCTTGTTAGGTGTTTGGTTAATGGGCTAGCTAATGGTGCTTTATTGCCGATGCCGAGCACGTAGATCGTGGGAGGACTTGAATTTGATGCTTGCACGGCATGGAACAAAACCACGGCGTGGGATCGAATTGAATAGTTTATTATTGCATATGGGACTTGACTTGATCTGGCTCGCTGTAGACAGGCTCACAGACCTAACAAAAACCGCCCATCATGGCATCATCGATGGAGTCAAACGCTGCCCTTGGACCGCCAACATCTTCAGCTTGGACCAGCATGATGTCGGTCTCCCATGAGCATGACGTACGCCGCCATGTAGGGCACTGCTGGTTTAACTGTAAATAGTAGCACTGGTACATGCATGCAGGGCCATCTAGTTTTCACGCCTAGTAGTTTGTTTTAACAAAAAAATCCATATCACTACGCATTAGCTGGCGATTAATTTTGGTGATTAATTCTGGCGAAAGGGTATGTAGCCTAGTGATTACAGGAGCCTCAGTAGCACCTCAAAGTCCTGGGTTCGACTAGGCAACATTCCCGTCGACGGCGAGGCGTATGTGGTGACTTCGTCAATTTTGAGGATTTGTCGATCTAGTCTTCGAAGATGCTGCTAAGGGTAGGGCTTACACGTGTGTATTTAAAAGGATGAGTGTATGTGAGTTGTGAGTGTCTCTATTGTATTGTGTAATTCGAAAAAATAACCATTAATTCTGCTTCCTGCTGAAAAAATACAACCCGTGAATATAACATATTTTTTTGGTCATCTTGAGCCTTTTTCTTGATGAAAGAGTCAATTCATATATCCTGCATATATGTGTCAGCTGTTCGCGATCGAACAGTGTTCCTGCGATAACGATTAACAGCAGCCAGACATTAGTCTTACGGCCCTCCGATCCTTTTCCAAATCAAACGAGCACGTTTTCATCCCGTCGAAAGAATCCAAACTCCTCCGAAAAGCTGAAAGCTGAAATGTCTCGGTTTCGCCATGCATGCCTCTCGCTTTTCCGACTAGATCACCCACCCACCCAGCCACCAAATTGACCGGGTCGTAATCCTGACCATGGCCTGTAGTTCTTGCTCTGAATCTCTGATGGCCACGGGCAAAGCCAAAGCGAAGGCAAAGGGAAGGGAAGGATTGCATGCCGCCATGCAAGTGGAGAGGTCTCATTGGCCGCGGGAGAACCCCCTCGTTTCCATGCCCCCCACTCAGATAAGATGGCGTGGAAAAAGGATGGCCCATGGGCAACTTTCCTTTACGTTTTATCCTGAAAGTGATGTGATCATCTGGGGTTCGAGTTGGGAGTTGGAACTGCTGTTCACTCATGCCTGCACCCCCTTTATTTTAGGCTCTCTCTCAGCTTTTGGCACAGGATTTATCCGGATCTCCTTTCCCGGCTTCTGGTTCATACTACGTTGTACACCACAGTGACAATGGAAACAGGCTGCTTTGCTAAGCTAGCACCAACAAGCTTAATTATTAATTAGATTACTAAGATCATGTGAGTATTTTATCTGATCTGGTCAAACAAGTCACGGAACGTGCATGGTCCAAGGGGGGCACACAAGGGGCGAAATTCTGTGGCGACCCACAGGCCACAGCCACTTGCCTCGTTGTTTACTCGCTCCCTTTGGACCAGCAGCCAATCGACGGGGGAAGCTTTCAATCAGGTTCAACGTCATGTGATGATCGGCCTGCCTCTGCTGCTTTAGAAAAAAACCCTCTGATCCACCCATCCTATAATTTGTGATGGCAGATTGGCATTTCAGTTACATCAGGTATACATGCAAATGTACCGGCCAGATGCTCCTTCCTCTGTTGGAGCCTTCAGCCTTGGAGGGTACCTAATAAACCTGCAACCTACTATACTACTTTATTGGTTTTCATAATTCTTCCTTATAAAAGATATAGCATGGCACCTTTGATATCCCTTTATATAAATTCTAGAAAGGGAAGGCACATAAATGTTTCCTCCTTGCATGATCATTTGAATTCATCAGTTGTACAAAAGTGACCATGGTTTACCGAGTAAAAAAGCTAAACTTAACTTGGAAGATGCTTCTTCCTGTCCCTTCGCCCCCCCCCACCCCCCCCCCCCCCCCAAAAAAGAATGGTTCTTTCAAACAAGAGTACTGGTGCTTGTCAAAGATCGTTACAGGAGTGGACTGACGACTGACCATGAGCCTGGCGGTGGTTTGTTGTCTTGGGGCCCTTTTGACTTGCACTCCTGCTGAGTCCTGGACCGGTTGGGGTAGATCGAGGGGAGGCAGTGTTTTTATTTTTATACACATGTAAGCCCTCTGTTTCTTTATTACTCTCTCCTCTTTTTTTCAAGGGAAAAAAAGATAATAATCCGGTCTCTACTACTTCTTCTGGCGCCGCGAGAATCTTCTCCCGAAAAGTCTCATTCGGGTCCGTTCACACCTCTCCGGTCTCCTCCACTTGGGGCTCGGCCTTGGGGGAACCTAGCTCCAATGATTACTACTAGTACCTTTGCTCAGCTCACAATCAGGTTTGGGATGGGAGAATACCGGCACAGTGACAAATTCCTTTCGGCACTGCTATCGTCCGGACGTCCGATCCGGGCGCTAGCATCGGACGGGTTCGCGACCGTTAGATCCTAAGATGCTCAATCGTCAGCCGTTAGATCTAAAGTCCACCGAGTAAATGTTGCGAGCGTGTTGCGAGCAACATCCAACATCAGAAGTCTTTCTTCTCTCCTCCCCCATGTTGCGACCATATTGCAGCCATGTTGCGACCCGTGTTGCGTGCAACATCCAACATCAGGAGCCTCTTCTCCCTTCTACTCGACACAACAACCAACATCACATGTCTGCAACATCGAAACGCAACATCTGCAACATTGAAAAATAATGTTTGCAACACCCAACAACACATGTCTGCAACATCGAGACTCAGCATCTGCAGCATCGAAACTTAATGGTTGCAACATCCAACATCAGGGGCCCCTTCCCCCCCTCGACACAACACACAGCATGTCTGCAATATCAAAACTCAACATCCGCGACATCTAAAGTTAATGTTTGTAACATCAAAAATATGTTAAAAGTAGTTGCAACATCCGCAACATTCGAAAACAAATAGTTGCAACATCGGGAATCAAACGTTTGTGTTGGGGGATCAACATCCGCAATGTTGAAAAATCTAGATCTACTTTTGCAACATCCGCACGAAACCCTTGCAACATCCTTGTGAGACATCTGAAACACGTGGGACACACGCTTGCAACATGCACCACAAACCCTACCGCGCATCGTGTCTCCTCGCCAGGGGCAGGTGCGGGCGCCACCGCCGCCGCACATAGAGAAGAAGGGGAGGAGGGGGTCCTCGAGGCGGAGGAGCGGGAGGAGGCCATGGCAGCGGCGGCGGCGCATCCGGCCGTGGGGGCCGCACCGACGCATCCGGCCATGGGAGGAGGCCATGGCGGCGGCGGCGCATCCGGCCGTGGGGGGCGGCACCGCCGCCAGAGGAGAGCCCGCCGGCGCCCGTCGTTGCCGGTGGAGGAGCTCCCATCCATGGTTTGCCGGAGAAGAAGAAAAAAGGAAGAGAGAGAAATGGTGGGCGGTTGCCTCTTCCTTCCGTGGTGGAGAATAGCCCATGACGTCAGCGTCCGATTTTTTCTCCTCCCTCCGGGCGTCTGAGTTCGAGCATTATCGAATTCGTTTTGGTTGGATGCCTCGCTTCCTTTTTTGCTATATAAACCTCAGCCTCGGCGATAAGGAAAGGGCCCTCCTATAGTCCTATTCTACATATGATGAACGAACTTTGCTCGTGCACAGTGCGCTACTACCATGCATGAGCCATTCTGACGACGTGCCGTGGGTGACACAACCACATAACACAACGTGATCGTGATCGAAGCACGGAGGAGCAGTTCATTGTACGTGCAACAACAGGAAGTCCAACTCCAAACCAACAGGTACAGGCGTTGTGGCACATCCATCCAGTAGTCGGACACGACGGCAGGAAGCCAGGAACAATACAACATCCCTGTTCGATCTGCCGCCGCCCACTGGCACTGATAGATCCCATCGGCCATCAGCCATCTCGCACTGACGTCGGACTTTTACCAGCGTCCGGTCGCCGTCAAAAGCGACCGCGGTGATACGGAAACCACCTGCCATCGCTCCGAAATCCTCCCCCAAAAACCTGTCTCGTACCAACCATCCACCCCACTCCCCAGCTCGTCATCGGAGACCCGCACGTCGAGCTCCGGCCGCAAACCGGGAACCCCCGGCCAAAGCCCTGGTTCACACACTCCACTCGTTGACCCGCGCAACAAACAGCGCGGCGCCCGCGGGCAGGGGGGCCGGGGGCGCCGGTGCTGTGCTTGGCCTGCTGCTGCTGCCGCCGCCTGAACCGCGTGCGTGCATGTGCATCGTAGCGTGCCCTGCGTGCTCGCCTCGCCGCGCACCGGGGCGCCAGCCGCCAGGCACGCAGCGTGGCAGCGGTGCCTGGACGGGCGCGAAAGCGCGTTCCGGGGGCGCCGGGATACGAGCGTGTACGCACTGCGGACGCGGCGGGCACATGACGTTGCCGGCCGGCTGCGGCTACGGGCTGCGGATCGATGCGCTACCTGCTGTTCCATCGCGTCAGGGCGCGCAATGCCATGGCTACGCGCAGCCACGCGACGCCTGCGGCCGCTGCCTGCGCGCGGGGACAGGACGGGCGATCGAGGCGAAGATGTCAACGCCCCGGCCCCGCGCGAGCGAGCTCTCGGATCTCGATCGGCGGTGGCCCGTTGGAGCGTAGCGTAGCGTCCGCTAGCTAGGCCGCGGTCGATGCCCCGTCCGTGCGAACAAACAAAAACGAGAGGGTCAGAGTCAGAGGGAAGGAGATGTCTGTCAGGCGGCCCGAGATTCGCCGAATTTTTTATTTTTTTAATATCATTTATTTCCGAAATCTCAAAATTATACCCCGAATTGAGGAAATTACAAAAATATACCCAAATCGTCTTCTGGGTGGACGAAATTAAGATTTCGTCGGCCCGGTGGACGAAATCCCCTAATTTCGTCGAATGGGTGGACGAAATCTATATTTCATCCGTCCAAACGACGAAAATAGCAAGATTTTGTCCAACCAGTGGACGAAATATATATAACTCAATGGGTGGACGATTTAGCATGACGAAATCTATATTTCGTCTACCCACTGGACGAAATTATGTTTTCGCAGGGTTTGCATGACTAAATCCATATTTCGTCTGCCCGCTGGACGAAATCTTAATATTTCGTCTGTCCACTGGACGAAATCTTAATACTAACTACTTTTCTAAAATTTATACTAGATTTACTAAATCTACAAACCCTAAAGTGATACTAAATATATTAGATTTAAATATTTGTACTACATTTAAGTTATTCTACAAACCCTAACAAAGTACTTTTATAAAATGTGTACTACTATTACTTAATCAAAAACCGTAAAATGATTCGAATATTACTACAACTACAATTTCTATATACTAGCCTTCGTACGTATGTATTTTTTGCAAAAAAAATAAATTTTTATACCTGCACACGCCGGCACCGCCGTCTGCCCGCCGCGCCCGACCTCCAGCCGCCCGAGCCCCGCCGCCGTCTGCCCGCCGCGCCCGACCGCCGGCCGCCGCCCGCTCGCCCGGCCGCCGCCGGCCGCCGCGCACCACACCGCCGCCCGCGCCCGCGCGCCACACCGCCGCCGCCCGCGTCCGCTCGACCCGGGATGGAACCGACAGAGAGAGAAGAGAGAAGGGACGAAGCGCTGGATAACAGCAAGATTTCGTCTAACGGGAAGACGAAATCATAGATTCCGTCGAACGGCCAGACGAAATCTATTATGTCGTCGTACCGGCAGACGAAATATGGGTCCCAGTAACAGTCGTCGTCCGGCCGGCACGTTTTCGTCTACCCGTCGGACGAAATATGGATTTCGTCCACCGGGCTGACGAAATATAGATTTCGTCCACCCAGCAGACGATTGGGCTATATTTTTGTAATTTCCTCAATTCGGGGTATAATTTTGAAATTTCGGAAATAAATGATATTAAAAAAGTAAAAAATTCGAGATTCGCCGGCCTCTGAGTTGGTGCCCGCGCTCCCCCGCGTGATTCGCTCGCTCGCTCGCTCGCCTGCTGCTGCTGCATCGGTGTGTGTCCGCAGCCGCGGTTGTATAAAAGCATATTCTGTCGATCGAGCCGTCGGATCCATCAGCAAAGCCCACGGCGGCCGCCGCTGCTGCTGCTCGTGGACTGCACCATACGAGTAGTTTATATATTTTTGTTTCCTCTGATCGATGGGTATGGGCAACACGGGATATACTACTGCATTCTGGGGATGGAGATCGAAGTTGCAGCGCACAAAGTCAAACGCCCGAGCATTTTAGGCCATATCACAGTTGGTCGCCGTTTTGTCTGGCGCGTAGCGGATCTCCCAAGTTGTAGCCGGCATTTCGAGGAAAACAGGAAACTGGTTGTCGTGCGCAGGGATGTCGGTGTTTCACTGTTCTGAATGGGCAAGATGGCAAGTTAAAGAAACGGAGCGCTGGTTGTTACGGCGGTGATTCCGGTTTTGGCTTTCAGTTTAGGAAACGAAGTGCCTCTTTCATGTACACCTTAAAATAAAGTTTCAGTTTCATGTGTGTGCAGTGTGCTGCGAAAAAAAAAATCGGTGCACTTGATCTGTTTCGGTGTCTAGCTGTTGCAGTTAGAAAACCTTAGGGTCCAACTCTGGCGTGTTCATGTTTCAAAAAAAAAAACTCTGGTGCGTTTGGCCCTGGAAGTTTGTACCTGAAGCATGTCGAGCGAACAGTGTCAGCAAAAAGAAAAGAAACAGTCAAAGAACAATCAATATTAATGAGGCCAGAGGCCCAAATTAGTCAGCCCGACAAGGAAAGTAGGAATACGGGCCCATAAAAAAGCGGTAGAGAAATTCTCTGAAAGATGAAACAAAAGATAACCAGGGGGGAGAACATTCTAATACGGCGTATCTCACTCACCTAAAAAAAGCGTATCTGACGGCAGGTTAACAGAGAAGAAGCATTGCATTTTTTTAAAAAAATGAAACATTGTAATATCTTCTCCAACACTAGGGCATAACCGGAAGCAGACAGAGCTTTTTGCTACACAGGTAACAGATGTTCATCATGCCATGTCCTCTCTCATCAGTCCACTGTCCACAAGCAAACAGTGACGAACTCAAACATCTACAGAGATACGCCGGCATAAGACCATCCGCACTCGTGTTGCTCTATAAATTTGCTCTAAAAGAAATATTCCAGCCACATCAGCGAGAATCTTTACTCTACATCAACTTCTTCCGCACTCGTGTTGCCCTATATAGTTACTCTATATTCAACAACCATATATTTATTCATCCACTTCCAACTACCATCCTCATTTAAAATTTTATTTTATACCTCTTTAGGGACTTAAATGTGAGGAACTGGTAGTTCAAGGGATTAGAGTGGGAAATAGAAATTCTGAGGAGTAGAATATAATTACCAAAAAAAGCAAAGGGACAAAACACAGAATATGAACCTTATCTCTTCCCACAGCCCTCCCGATCCGTGAACCCCCTGTCTCTCTCGATTCGTCTCTCTGTCTCGCCTCTCTCTCTTCCCTCCGGCGATTCACCTCCGGCGGCGCGGCGTGGAGCTCCTACGACGAGATGCGACGAGCTTCTTGTTCACCTCCTCCCGCTGCTGCTCCTGCCCGCGCCTCCCTCTCCGGCAGCGCACGGCCTCGAGGCAACCACCGGAAGCTTCTTCTCCACGCGCGCTGGCAGCTTCTTCCTCACGCGCGCCGACGGCCGGATCCAGCTCGGGGCGGCGCGTGGCGTCGAGCAGGACGAGCTCCTGCCCGACTCCCTCTGCTTCCTTTTCGCTGAAGTGTCGATCCTCCGTCGCGATGGTCCGCTCCCCGTACCTCTCTGCTGCCCCGGCGAGCCCTTCCCTCGGCGCCACGCGGAGGAGCAGCTGCGGCAAGGCGGCGCGAGGCGAGGCGGGCGTACAGAGGACTGCAGCCTGCACGGCGCGCAGGAGGAGCTGCAGCCGGCGCGGCGCGAGGAGATGAACCCTCCCGTGCGCTCTAGTGGCCTGTGTCGGCGCCGCCATGCAGCCCCCGCCGGTGGACGGACCCATCGTCGATGAAGCTTCTTCCATTCCTGCCCGCAAGGAAACCTGTCGTTGGGCTGCAGCAGCTGTGGCGTAACGTTTGTGTTGCGGCGTCTGTGGCGTAAAGCTTGCTTTACGGTCTCGTGCCGTAGATGATACCGTGGAGCGCTGCAGCTGTTTTTGCTCTATAGTGTTACGGTAAAGGTTTGCCGAAACGCATACCGTTATGCAGTGCAGATGGTCTAAGTCAGCTACAAAAGTCGCATGAATATGAGCAACACTTTGCAGTTGCAGAAACACACACACAACCGCAACCACCAGAATAGCATTGCTGTATACGCCTCCAGTAATCCAATCAATGTGGGCGATGCTCGATTCTCTTTGTCAGAAGAGGAAGGAAACACACATGACCGCAACCAACAGAATGGCATTGCTGTATGCCTCCAATAATCCAATCAATGTCAAGGCGATGTTCAATTCTTTGTCAGACAAAGGATTGTCAGACAACAGCAGAATTCACTGGAAGCTAACGCAGAAAACCCAGCAGGCTGCTAGCACGAGGTGCATAGAAGCTATGCGGCTACGCCTGCCGCTTGCTCCTTCAATTGTTTTTCTTTCAAATTATTTTTTAAAAAAAGAGTGCAAACTCTATCTTAATAATCAATAACAGGCCACGCAGATTAGATAAAGACTTAATATGACATCACACCCATCCCACTCCCCAAGCTATGAATTCCGGCAAAAGGGACAAAGCAGTGAGATGCAAGGAGTGAAAACGGCAGATCAACAAGTTTAGGTTTCACACCAATAAAAGATGAAAGAAAGTGAGATGAAATGTGGAAAGGCCAAAACGAAGGCTAGAGCATATTCTTTTTTTATTTCAAAGCTGACTAGAGCACACCAGCCACCTACATTAACAATAAGAGTTTCATAATTCAGACGTCCAAGGATCCTAAGAGGGTTTCCCAGATTTGGAGTATGGTTGAAAGATATTGAAAAGGGGCTCAGGAAGAAACAGAAAAAAAACACTTAATGAAACCATCTCAGATTAAATATTAAGCTAATTGCAAATGCCAAGTTCAACAAATCAGCAGGTCACCATTTTTTCCAGATTAAACTACTGAATATTCAGATGGGAGTTGAAGTAATAGCAACAGGAGAGAAAATCAGAACAGCAAACAACCCGATCGTGCTTATTCTTTTTTTGCATTCCGGTCATGGACTTTCTGTTTTTCTTTGCTTTGATGTACTGTACGACCATATAACTGATGTATATATAGTAGTTGTACTTACGATAGATGGGATTCATCCCTGCTAAACGACACTTCTCAACCATTTATCATCTTAAAGCACGGGAAAAAATATATTCAACAATATTCAGCAGTCATACTCTTCTCTAATATATGAAATTGCCACATTCTTGGGCCAGTTCGATAAAAAATCTTCCAACCACGAGGGACGAGACAAGCATAGTGATATTTAGTGCAAGATACAATAATAGTGATCAACATCATGACACCCTGCATAAGATGATGGGAAAGACAATAAATGAGTAACCCAACTTTTTTTCAGGCGTGCCAACAGTGAAGGTCATAAAACACAGAGAAGAACATTGTCAATGATTTAACACATTATGTATTTATGTAACAACTGACAAACCATAGTGAGTTTGCATATCATAAGGGAACCATCAGACATGGCGTAACAATTCACCAGGTTGCCAAAAGTTGACATGCTGCGGGCAAGAAGGCATCCTATCCTCAAGTTGTCTATAAAACCAGTGGAACTCTTCAGAAACCTGTTCCAAAATCCTGAAAAGAGAAATTTTAACACGCTTAGTACATCAGATTGTGACAGAAAATACAACACTTTAGCATTA
The DNA here is from genome assembly GCA_036936925.1 of Cenchrus fungigraminus. Taxonomy (NCBI): domain Eukaryota; kingdom Viridiplantae; phylum Streptophyta; class Magnoliopsida; order Poales; family Poaceae; genus Cenchrus; species Cenchrus fungigraminus. Next base: position 29,108,864 of record CM072778.1, on the reverse strand, counting down.
GAATAAACCCAAAGGTAATTCTTAAACATTGAAAAACAAGAGTAAACAAGAAAAATAATTCGTAAACAAGCATCCCCCTTCAGAAGGAATCCTGCAAAATACAAAAAAATAAGTGAAAATTCAATAAATATCATCACAGATGTAACAGTAACACCACAAAGTCAATTACAAGCTTTAACTTGAATACTATCCAGTTAATTTCACATGAATACAAATGATGATACATGGACATAGACACCCAGCCTGCCAATTCATTTCAACGTCAGACCCTCCCCCTTCGCAACCAAAACAAAGAACAGATAAAAAGTGCAGAAAAAACACGTCAGCACAGAATTATTGCTACCCAGGACAAGGAAGATGTTGTCAAAACTGCTATTTAAGTCCATAATTTGACATCCGTGTATAATTAAACACCATGCCCCATAGTCATCTCAGGGTCTAACAGCATGTGCATCAGGAAGATGATCATTTATCAAGGGACGCGGTACAGGATGATGAAACACTTTGCAAAAAAGAGAACTTAAAGAATCATTAGAGAGAGGGCATTTAGAGAAATTGTGGAACGGAAACACGAAGAAGAAAATTAAAGGAAGAATTCGGATAGTGCATAGATGAATAAAGGCTTTGCTACTATAACAATAAACACTTAAACAACAAATGTATGCCGCATGATCTAAACTTAGACATTTATAACTAAAAGAAGATATAAGAATAATTACTGCACAATGTAAGTTGGGACTATGAAATAGGCAACACTTACATTGATCATACAAACACTGCCAGCTCAGGTCGGCTGAAAATATTATCTCCGCCATCCTCCAAGGCAGGATAAGCAGCAACAAGTGCATCTTGTGCACCAATATACAGTGAGTTGTAAATCTTCCAGTAAACTTCACGCACTTTCCTTGCTGGATGGAAAAGGCCTTGGAGACAATAGTTCAAAATCACAGCAGCACCTAATGCGACTCTCATCCCTTCAATTGCCTCCAGAACAGCATTTATGACATGGGGAGATGTCTCAAATATGTTGGGCCAGACAAAGTTAAGCAAATGGACAAGAGCATCCTCACAACCCAGGCCAGCCACACCTAGAGCGATGTGCTTAGCAGCAGATGCAGCAGTCTGCCGGTGAACAAGGTCTCTGTCCATGAGAGCATCTTGGAGCAAGGGACTGACAGCATATATGTAATCTTTGCCCATCTCACCAATATACTCAAAGAGGAAAGAGAGAGACTTCAATACACCATTCTGGACATTGAGCTCTGGGACACGATATTCATTCATGAGAGCAGGTAGAACTGTGTAAGGCGAGCAGGTTTCAGCAACAATAGCAATTGCTACAGTAGTACAAACACGGTTCTGCCGCTCCTGCACCTTCAAGTTGTTCAACAGAGTGGCTAACACATCCTGTGGCCCGATAGCCTTCGCAATATAACCAAATGTGTTCACAGTGGCTCTCCTAATACCCTTCTTGTGAGCTTTCAACATTTCTAGCAGCTCGAAACAAATTCTCATCCACTCTCTTGCAGGAACAAATTCAGCTCCACGATCAGCAATTCGGCCAACAAGATCAATGCAGTTCTCTTGAACCTTCTCATGCCTGTTCTTCAAGATTGGGGTCAGGCGAGGAAGAAGATCCTTGATTGGGGGAGTCATTTTAGTCATACCAATGACATTCACAATAGCCTTCAAAGCTCCAAGAATTGAACCCAGAACTTCAGGGTACTCCTCTCCTAAATACTCGTAAAGCACAACACCCAGGTGACCCATGAGCTGCTCCCCCTGACAATGCTTCATGACAATGGCTATCCTTGAGATCAGATCAGCCGCTTGCTGCCTGACTTCTGCATTTTTGTTGTTCAACCTCCACTTGATAGTACCACAAATCTGAGGAAGGTAAGGCTTAACTCTCTGTCCAAGTGCATTAACCACAACCCCAAAACCATTAAGCATGACATTTGCATCATCACTTGTTTGCTCTTGAAAAGCGTACAGGATACCATCAATGAGAAGCTCCTCCAGACGAGCATCAACATCTGAAACACCCAAGTTGGCCACCACTTTCTCAATTGTCTCCATTACCATTCTCCTGTAGGGCTCACTTTCATCTTTCAGATCCTCAACAATCCTCCCAACAATATTTGCAACTCCAATCTTGTTTGCCATCTCCACTGTAGTTTCCACAAGCTCCTTATAGTTCCTACGGTCTAGAGCCATTCTTCTAACCCAGAAATGACTGAAGAACTTTGGAAGGATGTCATTCCTGATATAGTCAGCCTCCACACCCTCTGTACTCACACACTGTTTTACAACCTTGAGAACAATCTTCTTCATCTCTTCATCTGGTGACTGGAACTCCCTAATGAGGACCTCCATCACCCCCTTTGTGTAGTAACTAGCATACCCAGCATCCATAAGAGGTATGATGAAACCAATGGCCTTTAGGAAGGCGGCAAGAACCTTTCCACGGTGAGATTTGATACCCTTCCACAAAGGCCTCAATATAGTATCAAAACTTTCTATACCATAGGGTGCAGCAGCCTCAGCAAGTGCAGCAAGAGAAAGAGCAGTAATTGTCCGTACTTTCTGGTTTTCATCAGTCAGACCAAGCTCAATGATCTCAACTAGTGACTTGAGATGTGGCAGAACAGCACAACCCATGAGAATAGCAATCTGCTGGACTACTTTGATACCAGTGTGCCGAGCCTGCCAAGACTTCTTACTCTGACAGACAGCCTTCAAGAACGGCAAGAGGGCTGGGATACCCAAAGCTGAAGCCACCACACTGAATGCCCTAGCTGTAGTATTTCTCACATACTCATCGATGTTATCAATATCCGGTCGCATTGAAGCAATCATAGTGGCAAGGCCAGCAGCTTTGCTAAGATTCGAGATAATCTCCCTGCCCTCCACACGAGCATAATAGTCTTCATCAATCAGCAATGGCTCAATAACCACAAGAATTTTATGCACAAATGGACGGACCAGCTCATCCAGCTTATACAGCACCCTATCAATGACCTTAACAAGAAGGTGCCTCTCCTGATCCTCTAGTGTTGGTTGCATGAGCAAAGGAAGGATTTTGTTAAACAGTGGGCCCGCACCAAATTCCTGGGCTTTGTCCGTCAGCTGACGAAGTGCTGTTTTGCGCTGTTGGGGCGTGCCATTCTTCACCTTGAGCAGCAGTTTCATGATTTTTCTCTCCTTCAGCTCCTCTGGAGATAGCTGCTCCTCCCCATCCTCGTTCAGCAATGTTCCGAAGTACTGGTAATCCTCTGGCTTCATGAGCGGTAATCCACCAACTTCCTTGGCCACATCAAACTGCTGCCCACGATTCTCCTCAGGAATAGCATATAGTGGTGTCCCCAGGGGCGTTGGCGTAGCAAGTAGCTTCCTTGCTGGAGTCCGTATGGGCTGGTAAGAAGCTGGGGGCTCAAGAATCTTGTACCCCACCTGTGGGAACATGGAGTCAAGCTCCTCGTCAGTCAGAGGCATGTTCCTCTCCTCCATGTCGCGCTCATACCGCTTCAGGTGGTAATGCTCTGGGGTGATCAGACCACGAGCAATCTGGCTAGGCATCGGTGTGGCAAGGTTATCTGCACCAAACGGTGTAGGTCCAGGAGTATAACCTGCAGGGGTTGCAACATCACCAATGCAACCAGGAGTTGTGCTTCCCATACTCGGTGTCTCATCCCACCTTGATCGCTTGTTCTTGGGCGTTGGTGTGGCAAGCCCACCAGGCAGCTTCGGAGTAGCATCCCAAGCCCCAGACGGAGTTGAGCCACCAGCTGCAGGGGTTGCGTCCGCATCAGTCATCCTCCCCGGAGTTGGTGTCTCATCCCACCTGTTCCTTCTCACCGAGGGTGTGGCATCTCCAACACGTCCAGGGGTGGCATCCCAATGCCCAATGCCATGAGTCGCGTCAGGGGCATCCCAGTCCGACGAGGACGTCTTTGCCTTCTTGGCTCCGGCAGCAACATCACCATCCTGCGACTGATCCCACCTGTTGCGCCGCTTCGTTACGGCGGCGGCGGGCTGCTCGGGCGCAGCCTTCCTCTCCTTCCCTTTCTCCTCCTCCTCCTTCCTCTTCTTATCCATCTCCCGCAGCAGGCCCTCCTTCTTCTTCTGCAGCGCTGCATCACGCATGACATCGGCGTAGGTCCGCACGGCGGGGTCCGGGGTGGCCTCCCCAGCAGCGAACGGGTCGTGGCGCTCCGGCGAGATGATTTGGTTGAGGCGGCGACGCCGGTAGTCGTCCTCGCGGTCGACGATGCGCTGAGACTTCTTCGGCGGCCCGTCGGCCCCGTCCTCGTCGGGGGCGCGCGGGAGCTCGGCCGCGGTGATGGCGTGGCCCGTGTAGGACGGTAGGCGGCGCGGCGCTGGGCTGGGCTGGCCTCGTCCACCGCGGCGTCGTCCTCGGCCGCCGGGATGGAGGTGTCGTAGCCGGCAAAGCGGTTGGGGTCGGAATCGCCGCCGCCGCCGCCGCCGTAGATGTCGGTGTCGAATGTGACCGCGGACACGCCCAGTCGCGCTCCGGCCTCGAGCGCCGCTTCCATCTGACGGCGCTCCTCCTTCGTCCGCGCGATCTCCGCTTCGATCGCGTCCATGGCGGCGGCGAGTGCTGCCGTGCTGGGGCTAGGGCTTGGCGCGAGGCGGAGGCGGCGAGGCGAGATTGGGGGAAAAGCTTGGCGCCTTCACTTGGTTGGGGAAAAACGATCTCGGACGTTTATGGGACAAACCAGTTGCCGACTTAATCCGGGACCGACTGATTTTGGAACCGACCTGAGCACGAGCAGAAGAGGGTGGTGTCCGGCTCGCACCAATCTCAAACGCTATGAAGTTGCAACCCCTTCCTACCTACCTCTCGGAAGATATAGTGTGAGCACGATCCAAACTCCAAATTGAATCCGATTTTGTGGGCCTCATGAAGTTGATTAGCGGGCTTGGTAGAGATTTGAGGGAACTTTTTTATAATTTTTCTTCAATTTTTCAAAAATAAATGCTCCCAAATAAATTTATCGGATCTATACACCTGTCGTTGTGTCATATGACGGCAGGATCCAAACGTCATACCACACGGCGACGATGTTTGGACTAGCGCCAATAGTCGGGGAGCGGGGCTGCCCCGCCAGTGGGTTAGGGACCCTAGCGTCATATGGCACGACGCTAGGGGCCCAAACGCCATATTACACGGCGTTTTGGCCTACCGTCGTGCCATACGGCGACAGCCTTACGCCTATTTAAGCAGCCAAGGGCTGCCGCCAGCCCCCTCCTCCTCCCTCTCCTTCACTCTTGTCTCCAAGGTGGTCTTCGCGGAGCACTTCGGATCCGGGTATTTTTCTAGTTCCACCTCTAGTATATAAATTGTAGAAATAGTTTAGAAAATTTAGAAATAGTTTAGAAATAGCAGAAATAGTTTAGAAGATTTAGAAATAGTTGAAAATTTAGAAATAGTTTAGAAAATTTAGAAATAGCTTAGAAATTAGTTTAGAATTATTAGAAATCGTGTGAAATTCTTAGAAAATAGCTAGATTATTGTAGAAATTGCTGAAAATTGTTAGAAATTTTAGAAATTGCTGTAAATTCGTGAAAATTCTTGCAAATTTCCTTAAATTCGTAGAAATTATTGGAAATTGCAAGAAATTCTTGGAAATTGTTGAAAATTATCGTAAAATCATAGAAATTGTTGTAAAATTATGAAAATTACTGGAAATTGCCTTAAATTCGTAGAAATTTGTGTAAACTGCTAGAAATTTGTATAAATTTGTAAAATCACTGCATTCCAACCATTCTAGCAGCGTGTTATTGATTATGTTAATTACATAGGTCAAGTTAATTATATACACTAACCACATGAATGTATCTGAAAATATATTGTTGTCACATTCTGTTTATAATTTATTTCTAACTTTGTTTCTGCTTCGGTATTTAATTAATTAGATTTGTAGTGATGCTTTATAAATCTTGTATTTATAGTGTGCCAGGAAATATCCTTTTGGAATTGGGTTCTGTCATCATGCATGTATTTCTTATCTTATCTTCCTAATCAATTTGAGCCACACAGGTCAATTATGCATTTCCTCTCCTTATGCTCTTGGCTGATGAAAAAAATAGTTATGTTTATAATTGTCTCCAACAGAAGTGATCTGCTAAAGTAGTTGGCTTTGTCAACATTGCTTTCTGAAAAATGTGCACAGACTGAAGTCTGAAGCCAATGTTAAAAATGTTTTGGTAGTATAAAAAATAATTTGATAAAAATATTGTTAACATCAATTAAATTTATCATACTGCATTGCTTACCGACTTTTTAAATTTAATTATGCAGCATGCTACCTCAGGATAAGCTAATTCTACTTTTAGATCT